>JASDDO010000010.1:426734052-429234052 GCA_030015575.1 Agapanthus africanus | reverse complement strand
TGACCTTGACATATAGTTTCTAGCAACTGCTTCGTTGCCGAGTTCAATCCCTCATATAATGTTTGGCAAAGTTGCCAACTTTCGATCCCATGATGAGGGCATTGAACGAGTAGGTCTTTAAATCTCTCGAAGCACTTCCAAAATGGTTCGGAAGGAAGCTGTGAAAATTGTATAATCTCGTTACGTATTCTAGCAGTTTTGTGATGATGATAGAACTTTTTCAGAAAAGCTCTCACAAACTCGTCCCAATTTCTAATGGAATGTGATGCGGTGCTATATAGCCACTTCTCGGCTAGGTCACATAAGGTAAAAGGAATGACCCTTAGCCTTATAGCGTCATCACTTAATTGGGTCGTTTTCATCATAGCGCAAACGTTTTGGAATTTATTAATAAAGATATATGCATCTTCGGATTCCAAACCATGAAATTTTGGCAGCATATTGATGAAATGTGTTTTTATTTCAAAGTTGTTCCCATTTGCCGGTGGGGGTGAAAGACATGAAGGTAAAGAAGTGCGGACGGGGTAGAAGAGATCCTGGAGTGCAACTCGTGCGGGCGCTACAACAGGCGGAAGATTCGGGTTATTCGCACCTGGCGGAGGTGGAATCATTCCCGTCGGTAAGGTATCGTTGGGGTTGAATCCCGACATACCTTCGAAAGAAGAATTTGAATGTGGAGGTAAGGAAATGGACGGAATGTCGACGAAGGGTTCGTCGATGGGTTCGTCGGTCGGTACCAACGAAACACGGACTAATCGGGCGTTAGTATCCCTAGTCCAAAGTGACATACACTAAAGGAGTAGTGTAGTCAGAAAAAATAGAAAAACAGAATGTGGGGGTAAGATAACGTCAATGGAGAAGAAGTGAGTGAAAGTGAGTTGCAAGTTTTTTTTTTTAGCGGCAAGTTGCAAGTTTTTGAAAAGATTTATATATATATTTTTTGTTTTTGTGTGAGTTTTGCAAAGAGGTTTTTGAAATGGGACTCGTGACACAAATGTATCAACCACACATGCACAATCATGCCTAAATCTAGGGTCGCCTAGGTCTGCTAGACAGCTCCTAACTAGGGCTAGAGATAGGACCTCAAACCGCCTCTTCACGGACAAATATGGCCAGGTAAGTGGGAAGGAACCACCACTACAGTGGGCCTAATTAATAACCACTAGCCTAGACACCGCAATGTCGGTTAGGATAAACGGCCGATGCCTATACTAGTCCTTTTCCTATTGAGCTCGATGTCCTTATGTCACGCCCCGCTTCTCAAAATACGGAATACGAGGGGTAGACAAGGCCAGCCATGCTCCTACGGTCAAGGAAAAGTCCTGCCGTAGTCACACTTCGGCTTCTAGTTTATCATGGTAAACAGTAAACGATGCGCAGGTAAAGAGAAATGCAGTAACTGAAAGATACAATAATATAAACTAACCTGAAGTGGAAATAAACGAAAGTAACTCGGAGTAGCGAGTCAGAAAGTCTGTGATGCACGTCTAGTACTGATCCAAGCTAGATCTTCTCCTCACACTGAGCATGCATACTCAGGTCGTCAGAGCGACACAATAGCAATATAATATGTATAAAATCAAGTGACAGTTCTAAAAGTGATGATAGGTATGTGAAGCAGTAAATAAATAACATCATGAATATGCATGTGCAGTAATCAACGCAGTGGAACAGTAAAGCAGTATAACGGTATGTCACGTATGTCAACACGGTATAGAAGTAATATAAATGCCAGCATCCCTATCAGTCTCTAAGTCTCACTGTACAGGTCACTAAGCCTATCGTCAGTCCAAGTGTGAGAGTCAACCACTCGCGAGTGTCCTCCACCCAAGGGTAGAACCCAAGGGCAAGGGACCACGGGCCCAACATGTAACAAGAACATCACGGTGTATATATCACGTACCCTGTAAATCTCCATATAACTCCCTAAATATATAAGCCGGCATGGGACTCCCGAGATTCTGTTGAGCTCACACTTAAACTACCCCACACCCCGTGGTCTACATCAAACGCTAACCATAACCCTAAATACTAATCGATCCGTGACAAGTCTGCGCGAGAACTGGAGGCAACCTCCATCAGGCACGTCCCGACTAATACCTAAGATAAATGGCAGTGTCGGATGCCTTATCTGTGAAACCCGTGCAAGCGCTTCCATAAGTGTCCCATACCACTTATAGTCACACGTACACGCATCCCACAGACGTCGACAATGCAATAGAATAAAAGGGACACTGATTGTGCACAAGTACGTATCACTTTCACTTAATCACGGATACACGAACACTGACGTACTTGCCACAATCATCACTAAAATCTAACACTGGGTGAATGCACGATATCACTAGGTTATCACTACAATGATATAGGTATGCCATGATGCATGAACAGTATATAAGCACAATTAAGGTGTCATAAAAACAGTAATCTATCACTTGCACGATTTATCATGAAACGTACGTATATAATTTAGTGAAACAATAAACAGGTAGTAATTAGTATGTTTAGTTATCCATCCATAGAATTTCGTTTCAGGCCAATCAGATTCCAGGATCAAAAGTTATAACCTTTTCATTTTAAGCGCTCGCGACTGGAAATCCAATTTCAGAATCAGAAGTCCATTTCGCAATGCATTTTAACCCCAGTTGGGATCATAATTTAGCGACGCTACAGTTAGATGAATTCTAGGGTTTTTAGTAAGGTTTTCAACGCAATAGACAGATCTTCGATCGCGTTTGTACGTTAAGATATATACAATGTTTAACACTACTATGTCGGTTCTGATTCTGCTGGGACTGTTATGCGTCCCGATCTATTAAATTACAGATTAAATGTCAAACGGTAACGAAATAGTATGAAATCAATTGTGTTGTCTAGCTAACAGTTTTATCTATAATAAACAGCGGAGTTCCGCAGTCTACGAGTTAAGGAAATCCTATGGCATCCAATACGGAACAGCAAGCACAACTGGAGTCGCTCTGGACTGCAGTCCAGAGTCGCACTCCGATCCAATTTCACCACAGTTTAAGTACAGGTATGTCTGGAAATTAGTACAGGGTTAAAGTTCGTCGAGTTGGCTTCGATTTGAGCCCTCGAACGCACCATTCTAATATGTATATGATTTATGGCGAATTTAACGGTTTTCAAGTGCAACAGAATTACAGTTTTACGGTTAATTTTGGGGGTAGTTGTTTTTGTCTTTAACAGTCGTATTTTCTAATTAAATTTGCACACATTAACCATCTCTACCAGAGCCAATATAATTTATCCAGTTCCGTCAAATTTGATAATGTTTTTCTAAGGGAACAAGCATCGAACAGTTACGGCACATAATAATTTTAAACTTGTAATATTATAATCCATGTATTTAACAATTGTAACCTAGATAAATAGCATGTAAGAAAGTAGAATACTTGCCTGGGAACGCCTCGGGATGCACGACAGCGACGCGGCCTATTGTGATCGCCCGACGCGATCACGACAAGTATTGGCCTCGGCTCGATCTTGGCTCGGCCTTGGAGCTTGGACTAGGCTAGAAGCTCGAGCTTGGCATCGAAGACTCGGTTGCTGGGGTCTTGACAGTGAGGGTGGTGGTTCACAAGGCGGTGTTAGAGAGAGAAAAAGAGAATCGAGAGGGTAGAGAGAGAGGGAGTGAGAGTGAGAGAGAGAGATTGCAGAGAGATAGAGAGAGAGAAGAGTGAGAAAGAGGGAAAACTGAGAGAGAGAGAGAGAGAGAGAACTGAGAATTGAGAGAGAGAGAAAGAGAGAGAAAGCTGAGGGTTAGAGAGAGAGAGGCAGATGAGAGAGAGACTGAGAGAGAGAGAGAGGGAGAAAGTAAGAACAGAGAGGGAGAGATGGCAGGAGAGAGAAAGAGAGTGCAGAGGGAATGGGAGAGAGATGCAGAGAGTGAGATGAGAGGGTATCAGAGAGAGTGAGAAAGGCAGTGGGAGAACTCGGGGAGTGGTGAGGATGATGATGATGACGACGATGATGATGACGAGACGGTCGACGAGAGACGAGGGGCTCGCCGGCGTTGGGGCAGGGGTGGTCAAGTTCGGGTGCAGGTGGTTCGAACTTGGCAGTGGTTTTGGGGTACTGGGTGATGGAGGGAGGTGGTCGGAGTTTTCTCGTGAGAGAGAGGGGAGGTTGAAGTCGAGGAGGGGTTCATTGTCGTCGGCGTTGACGGCGGAGTGATGAAGGCAGTGGGGAGCTCGAGGCAGGGGTTTTCTGGGGTGAACGTGGGGGAGAACGAGGGATCGAGAGAGAGTGGTGGGTAGAGGAGAGGGGGTCGTGGGGGAAAAACGCGCGCGTCGTGGGTAACGTTCGCGCGAGCGAGGGCGACGGCGGAGTAGGCGGGTCGCGCGCGAGAGTTTGGGGAGTTACCGTTGGGAAATTTGAAGAAGAGGAACAGTGAAGGGGATGAAGCGGGTCGGGTCGATGAAGCGGGCGCTGAAGCGAAGCGGGCCAGAGAAATAGAGGGAGAAATGGAAAAGAGAGTGTGGGCCGGGCCATGAGAGTTGGCTGAAAAATAAAATAAAAGAATTATGGAAAAATAAGAAGGCCGGGCCGAGCATATTTCAAAGGAAATAACAGCTAAACAAAAATGAGAGGGCCGGGCTTGATTGGGCCAGAGAAAGGATTTATAATTAAATGGAAGTGGGTCGGGCTGGGATTTAGTCTAGTAAATTTCTTTATGGTTTTTCCCAGTGAGATTAGGAATGGGCTGAGGGAAAAAGAGATGATATAGGGTTAGAATGGTGTTGGGTCTTAGGGTTAAAATTATATATAAAATAAATAAAAATTTTAGGTAAAATAAATAGAATCATAAAATAATAAAATACGGATTTAGACGTATAAGAAAAACTGGATATTACATCATACCACCCTTACAAAAATTTCGTCCTCGAAATTTAAAAGAAACCACTAGCTATAGATAATAAGCGAAGAATTTTCATATCGAAAACTAATACATGTTGATTTACTTAAAAACGGGTAGGCAAAGTTTTGAAGGTACGTACATATATATAAGAACCCTTTACAAAAGATAGGCCTAACAGGTATAATGTAGGAACACTATAAGGGCAACTACAATTATACGGGAACATAGATAACAATAACAAATAATAATAATCAAGTGTGCTCGATAAAATCGAGACTCAAATATGTGCACATCTGGATTTATCAAAGATAAGCAGAAAGAAAATAATAATGATAAGATTCAACCATTTATAATAGTAAGCATAGACACAGTTCTTGAAAATAGAGTAACGACAATAAAGTAGTGAAAATTTTAGTCGGTAGATTAAAACATTTTAGGACGATATATCGATCAGATAGTTTTAAAATAACTTAGAAAACTCGTATCGTGAAAATAAGGAATATGGAGCAAAATATGCGCGGTGTAAGGTTGCGCTACCGAAAATAATGATAATAGTAGGGTGCTTTGAGATACGTAAAGCCAAGTAGTCAATAATATGCACTTTTGACAAATACAAGTTAATGAAAATCAAATTTTCGAATAACAAAGTCTTTAAATGTACATAGGGTAATAAAAGAACACACAGAAATATATAAGACTAGATAGGGTAAGGATCAAAGGTCGAGGTGTGGCAGCTTTTAGGATGAAAATCAAGGAAATTGGGTTTGGGTCAACACAAAAGTAAAGGTGAGCCATAAAAGGCTACGAGGGAAACAGTATAGGGATAACTTTCGGTACATCGTATAAATCAAGAATTTGAAGGGTTAGCTAACTCAAGGGTTTCACTATGAGCTTCTCCTCCCAGAAGGATCTCAATCGAGGCACAGACGAAAGATGAATGGCGGCTCATTCCAAGGATCAGGGTGCGGTACATTCAAATCGAAACGAGTGTGAAAGCTATACCATGAGTAGGGGTGGACAGTCAGGGATCTCAGTAGAAAGATAAATGGATATGGCAATAAACAAGTATCAAGTGAAACAATACTCAAAAGGTTTATGAATTCAGAAGATTTATTTCATCCAGAAAATCTGAAACCAAGCATCCCCAAGGCGAAAAGTGGCCCTAAACTATACACATCTTATTTGGCCAGAGAAACAACATAAAAAGGAAATTCCGTCAGTCGCGGTTGTGGAGATTCATTAGGTTGCGGTAGGCTTGCGCACTCAGGTAGGGGCGTCCATTTCCATAGCGTCTCGCAGGTACCTCTATTGGAAGTCCTTTCACCATAGGGTCTTGATCTTCTGGTCTTTCTTCCTCGGATAGAGCTTCTTCATCGAGATCCGATTCCACGTGATTCTCTTCTTCTGGATTTTCTTCCACGGGGTTTTCCTCTGCTGGATTTTCTTCTATCGGTTCTTCCTCGGGGTCTTCCTCTATCGGGTCTTCCTCTATAGGGTTCTCTTCAGGATCTCCTTCTTCTTCGTCAGAATCAGCTATCATGCCAAACTCTGGGGCGGCTGCTCCTTCGTCCTCTGAACCATTGTTTTCGAAGTTGACCTGGGGACCATTGCCCTCATCGTCGGAACTCGTCAGTGTGTGATCTAAGGAAACGCATGATTGTGCATCCTCGTCTAGATGCGGCGCTGCTCCAGGGTGAGCCATGGTCTGAAAGAAAAGAGAGTCATGATTAGACAATGGAATGAATAAGGAAAATGGCCAAGTGTACGAAGTATCAAAAGATATGCGGTAGCAGGAATTGTAAGATCAAGATTAAAATGTTATGCTACCGGATAATATGAACAAGGGAAATGACAAGAGAATGATACATATAATACGATTCAAATTTTATTGCATTCAACTAAAGGTTCAGCGGATACAAGATTTCAAACGGAAAGAAATATTCATAAAATGACAATATTATTACTGAAAGTAGATAACATGAAAAATCATTCTTCGTCTGCTATAACAGTGCATTTTCGCCGCGTGAGTTGAATCCTGAGTTTGATCCGCCTTATCGTCGAAGTCCGAACTACGCGGTAATCCTCACTTGGCAGAAGTGGTGAGTGTGGACGAGTTTCTTCCTTGCAGTTCTTTCCTTTCTGGGCAGCCGTTGAGGAGGTGTTGGTTGGAACCGCATATTGGACATTTCCCTTGGGCACGGCGACAATCCCTCTGAAGGTGTCCTGGCCTCTTACAATATCCACAGCAAGGGTTTTTCTGATGCTTCTGTTGACGCTTCATCTTCCTCTCCTTTCCTCGTCCAATTGGGATTCCTTTATGATAGGAGACTCCCGCTGGGGTCTGACTCACCTGTCTTCTCAGCCCTTCAGCCAATAAGTCGTTTGTTCGCTCCTGGGCTTCCTTTAAAACTTGTAATACACTAAGGATCTCAACAGTTTGATTCTGGAGAGCGGATAAAGATGAAGAGTCGTTGGAAGACATGATCCCGAAACAACAATTTCGAGAATGATATGAGTCACACGCTAAATGAATCAAAATATGATATGGATAGGACAAGGAAACAAAATTCTATGGATGGATAAGGATTCAAGAATATCAGAGATGTTGAATTTATTATAAGTGGGGAATCAATTGTATGACTCTAAGTCACTTGGTTAGAGTACGGTATTGCAATTGCAACCACGTATCCTTGTCAAGTCACCCGAAAACATAGCGAATAGATAGCTGAACACACGGTGTGAATATAGATCAAGAATGACAAGTTTACAACCTAGACCGAAGGATGTCTTAGATTGCCAAACTGTACACGGAAAACTGCAATACCAATCGATCCAAAACATGGGCTCTGATACCAACTAAACCATGTCACGCCCTGCTTCCCAAAATACGGAATACGAGGGGTAGACAAGGCCAGCCATGCTCCTACGGTCAAGGAAAAGTCCTGCCGTAGTTATACTTCGGCTTCTAGTTTATCATGGTAAACAGTAAACGATGCGCAGGTAAAGAGAAATGCAGTAACTGAAAGATACAATAATATAAACTAACCTGAAGTGGAAATAAACGAAAGTAACTCGGAGTAGCGAGTCAGAAAGTCTGTGATGCACGTCTAGTACTGATCCAAGCTAGATCTTCTCTTCACACTGAGCATGCATACTCAGGTCGTCAGAGCGACACAATAGCAATATAATATGTATAAAATCAAGTGACAGTTCTAACAGTGATGATAGGTATGTGAAGCAGTAAATAAATAACATCATGAATATGCATGTGCAGTAATCAACGCAGCGGAACAGTAAAGCAGTATAACGGTATGTCACGTATGTCAACACGGTATAGAAGTAATATAAATGCCAGCATCCCTATCAGTCTCTAAGTCTCACTGTACAGGTCACTAAGCCTATCGTCAGTCCAATTGTGAGAGTCAACCACTCGCGAGTGTCCTCCACCCAAGGGTAGAACCCAAGGGCAAGGGACCATGGGCCCAACATGTAACAAGAACATCACGGTGTATATATCACGTACCCTGTAAATCTCCATATAACTCCCTAAATATATAAGCCGGCATGGGACTCCCGAGATTCTGTTGAGCTCACACTTAAACTACCCCACACCCCGTGGTCTACATCAAACGCTAACCATAACCCTAAATACTAATCGATCCGTGACAAGTCTGCGCGAGAACTGGAGGCAACCTCCATCAGGCACGTCCCGACTAATACCTAAGATAAATGGCAGTGTCGGATGCCTTATCTGTGAAACCCGTGCAAGCGCTTCCATAAGTGTCCCATACCACTTATAGTCACACGTACACGCATCCCACAGACGTCGACAATGCAATAGAATAAAAGGGACACTGATTGTGCACAAGTACGTATCACTTTCACTTAATCACGGATACACGAACACTGACGTACTTGCCACAATCATCACTAAAATCTAACACTGGGTGAATGCACGATATCACTAGGTTATCACTACAATGATATAGGTATGCCATGATGCATGAACAGTATATAAGCACAATTAAGGTGTCATAAAAACAGTAATCTATCACTTGCACGATTTATCATGAAACGTACGTATATAATTTAGCGAAACCAAAAACAGGTAGTAATTAGTATGTTTAGTTATCCATCCATAGAATTTCGTTTCAGGCCAATCGGATTCCAGGATCAAAAGTTATAACCTTTTCATTTTAAGCGCTCGCGACTGGAAATCCAATTTCAGAATCAGAAGTCCATTTCGCAATGCATTTTAACCCCAGTTGGGATCATAATTTAGCGACACTAAAGTTAGATGAATTCTAGGGTTTTCAGTAAGGTTTTCAACGCAATAGACGGATCTTCGATCGCGTTTGTACGTTAAGAGATATACAATGTTTAACACTACTATGTCGGTTCTGATTCTGCTGGGACTGTTATGCGTCCTGATCTATTAAATTACAGATTAAATGTCAAACGGTAACGAAATAGTATGAAATCAATTGTGTTGTCTAGCTAACAGTTTTATCTATAATAAACAGCAGAGTTCCGCAATCTATGAGTTAAGGAAATCCTATGGCATCCAATACGGAACAGCAAGCACAACTGGAGTCGCTCTAGACTGCAGTCCAGAGTCGCACTCCGATCCAATTTCATCACAGTTTAAGTACAGGTATGTCTGGAAATTAGTACAGGGTTAAATTTCGTCGAGTTGGCTTCGATTTGAGCCCTCGAACACACCATTCTAATATGTATATGATTTATGGCGAATTTAACGGTTTTCAGGTGCAACAGAATTACAGTTTTACGGTTAATTTTGGGGGTAGTTGTTTTTGTCTTTAACAGTCGTATTTTCTAATTAAATTTGCACACATTAACCATCTCTACCAGAGCCAATATAATTTATCCAGTTCCGTCAAATTTGATAATGTTTTTCTAAGGGAACAAGCATCGAACAGTTACGGCACATAATAATTTTAAACTTGTAATATTATAATCCATGTATTTAACAATTGTAACCTAGATAAATAGCATGTAAGCAAGTAGAATACTTGCCTGGGAACGCCTCGGGATGCACGACAGCGACGCGGTCTATTGTGATCGCCCGACGCGATCACGACAAGTATTGGCCTCGGCTCGATCTTGGCTCGGCCTTGGAGCTTGGACTAGGCTAGAAGCTCGAGCTTGGCATCGAAGACTCGGTTGCTGGGGTCTTGACAGTGAGGGTGGTGGTTCACAAGGCGGTGTTAGAGAGAGAAAAAGAGAATCGAGACGGTAGAGAGAGAGGGAGTGAGAGTGAAAGAGAGAGATTGCAGAGAGATAGAGAGAGAGAAGAGTGAGAAAGAGGGAAAACTGAGAGAGAGAGAGAGAGAACTGAGAATTGAGAGAGAGAGAAAGAGAGAGAAAGCTGAGGGTTAGAGAGAGAGAGGCAGATGAGAGAGAGACAGAGAGAGAGAGAGGGAGAAAGTAAGAACAGAGAGGGAGAGATGGCAGGAGAGAGAAAGAGAGTGCAGAGGGAATGGGAGAGAGATGCAGAGAGTGAGATGAGAGGGTATCAGAGAGAGTGAGAAAGGCAGTGGGAGAACTCGGGGAGTGGTGAGGATGACGACGACGACGACGATGATGATGACGAGGCGGTCGACGAGAGACGAGGGGCTCGCCGGCGTTGGGGCAGGGGTGGTCAAGTTCGGGTGTAGGTGGTTCGAACTTGGCAGTGGTTTTGGGGTACTGGGTGATGGAGGGAGGTGGTCGGAGTTTTCTCGTGAGAGAGAGGGGAGGTTGAAGTCGAGGAGGGGTTCATTGTCGTCGGCGTTGACGGCGGAGTGATGAAGGCAGTGGGGAGCTCGAGGCAGGGGTTTTCTGGGGTGAACGTGGGGGAGAACGAGGGATCGAGAGAGAGTGGTGGGTAGAGGAGAGGGGGTCGTGGGGGAAAAACGCGCGCGTCGTGGGTAACGTTCGCGCGAGCGAGGGCGACGGCGGAGTAGGCGGGTCGCGCGCGAGAGTTTGGGGAGTTACCGTTGGGAAATTTGAAGAAGAGGAACAGTGAAGGGGATGAAGCGGGTCGGGTCGATGAAGCGGGCGCTGAAGCGAAGCGGGCCAGAGAAATAGAGGGAGAAATGGAAAAGAGAGTGTGGGCCGGGCCATGAGAGTTGGCTGAAAAATAAAATAAAAGAATTAAGGAAAAATAAGAAGGCCGGGCCGAGCATATTTCAAAGGAAATAACAGCTAAACAAAAATGAGAGGGCCGGGCTTGATTGGGCCAGAGAAAGGATTTATAATTAAATGGAAGTGGGTCGGGCTGGGATTTAGTCTAGTAAATTTCTTTATGGTTTTTCCCAGTGAGATTAGGAATGGGCTGAGGGAAAAAGAGATGATATAGGGTTAGAATGGTGTTGGGTCTTAGGGTTAAAATTATATATAAAATAAATAAAAATTTTAGGTAAAATAAATAGAATCATAAAATAATAAAATACGGATTTAGACGTATAAGAAAAACTGGATATTACACCTTAGGTCTGAGTCTAGTCTTTTTTATTTAATTGTGGTCGATGCAAAATGCTTTAGGTGTTTTCTGGGTTCCTGGGAAGGGTGATGAAATCCCCACCCAATCTGAGTTTGGTCAATTAGCCCCTTAAAGTCCGATTAAATTATGCGAAACAATAAAAATTCACTTGCAATCAATTTTTTTTAGCGCGGCGCAAAGAAACCTGCAGAAAATCTGTTATTTAGAAGGGGGAGGAAAAATTTTTAGCGCAAAGAACCCTGCAGAATTTTTTTACAGTGGAGATATGGAGGTTGCAGAGGGGAGGAAAAGAGAGCAAACCATATAAAAATGATGCGCTGACGTGGCCAAGGCGCGGCGGAACCGCGGCGTGGGGCCCACTTCTGCTGCGGAAACGCGGTCTCCTGGTGGGATCGGTCTCTGAAAAATTTTCTGTTGTTCTGTACCTTCAGTTCCTCTCTGTTCTTATATTTTTTTTTGTTTTTGCCCTCTGTAAAATTCCAGAACCGCGATTCTTCGCTGTTCCTGCAAGATTCAAAAAAAATATACACCCTTCAAACAGATCAAATTTGATAATTTTTGTATTTTTTAATATTTTCAGATTTTTATAATTTTTTTTTTAAAAATTTATATCAACCCGAAAATTCACAAAAAGAAAAATTACGCCATCCCCGGCAACGGCGCCATTTGATTAGTTTAAAAACTTGTATTTACCGTAATCAGAAACGGCGTCGCTTTGCAGCTAGCCGGTGAGTACGGGTCGATCCACAGAGATGGGTAAATTTCTTTAATATATTTTAACGAGCTGATTCAAAGTGTCGTTTGGTTGGTTTATAAAAATCTATGAAAACTGGATCTAATTAATCTAATTAAAAGTCTTGCAAGGGTTAGGCTTAGGGGAAGTTTTGGAGATTAACGTTTTTCTTCACCGCTTTCAATGCCTTCTTTTTTTTTTTAGATCTATTAGATGTTACGGTAATTGTCAATAAAGTGGTTCCGAATCTTTTGGGAAGATGTTTCTTCCTCTAGATTCGCATCCTTCCTTTGTTGATAATTACCCTAACCCCCATGGAAAACACGCGCAACCGGCCTTTTATACTACGGTTCATCGTTACCTCGAGGGGTAGGATGCCGTAGGGAGCGGTTGTGCGTGCATGCATGGAGTTCTAACTCTTAAGTGAATATGGCATTGAAAGGGGTGAGAGATCTCATCTCCCAATCCTTTCCCTAAGGCTAACCTTAACAAGCGAGGAGATTACTCGCTCATTAGGGGATGAGAAAACATTTTAATTAAAGGAACAGAAATAAAATTACTTACTAATTCGATGGCTCCCTCTAAGCAAGAAGACATAATAGATCTGAATATAACTCCCAGAAATTCTGAATTTTATTTATTGAAAAGAGGCATAGGTTTTTACAGATCTGGGAATACAATTTATAGGAAAACATGAAAACTAGGGTTACAGACTCTCGCACATGTGAAAATACAGATTTGCCCACTGAAAATCCCAACACCTGCACCGTCGCACCGACACGCCAAAAATCCACCGACGTGCGCTCTATATGGCCGCGGAACCGCGGCTCCAGGCTGGGTTTGGCCGCGGTTCCGCGGCCAAGTTGAGGATTTGGGACTCTGTAATTTTTGGGCTTTTTCTTGGCTTCTTGGGCTTCCTATTTCCATATGTATTTTTCTCTGTTAGGCTTTTTATTCTCCTCCAGATGTCTCAGTGAATACTTGTAGCGATCTTTTAACCGTTCACTTGACATTTTGGACCTTGCACTGTTCTTCGTCTAGGCTTTACTAGGATCCGTCTACTTGTTGGTCAAAAATCCCTTTTCTGTATCAGCTTTCGTCTTTTTCACTGTATTCGCATCCAAGCCCTGTATCCTGTAACATGCAACAAACGTGCGTCAAGAGTACCTGTTTACTTATAAAACGGATAAGAACAGGGGAATGAAAAATGCAATATTATGGTCTGAACAGTTCCGCCACCGTATAGCGTATTGAACCCATGTCTCGCCTGGCTTTACCCTGGCGTTAATCAGTGCCGTCATAGGGGTACGTTCACTGGCGCTTGCAAAACGTTGAGTAAACAACAGCTCCATCTCCGCGAAGGTCTTGATAGAGTCATTCGGGAGCTCAGAGTACCACTCGAACGCCGTATCTGATAAACTTCCAACAAACTGACGAAGCAAAAGCTTGTCATCACCGCCGGTGTTGCCGCAGAGTGCCCTTAACTGGGCAACGTGCTGATGAGGATTGCCTGTCCCCTTGTAGACATGGAACTTGGGAATTGTGTAACCAGGCGGGTACTTGATTTGATCGTACGAACTCGGATATGGCCATCCCGTTTTTACGACCTGGTTGGCTGCTTCGGTCGCATGATGAACCCATATTTGTTGGGCGATGTACTCATCCAAATCAGCTTTGGAGATTGTATCTTCTTTAGCCGTCGACAGAGCTGGTGGAGGATTTGATGTTTCTCCCCTATCTTCTCCAAGGACGATCGGGGGCTCTTCGGCCGGAGGATCTTGTTGTATCATCATCCCTATCATGTCTTGGAAGAGAAGGCCCATACGCTGTATGTTGGCTGCTTGTTCAGCAGCCTCTTTGTCCTTCTTCTCCAATATCCGACGAAGAAATTCAGCGTCGGATTCTTCCTCCAGACGTTCGTCCGAGGACGTTTCAGGGCTTTCTTTTGGTCCGGTAAGTGCGGCCATAGCGTTCATCATTTCTTGGAGCTTTTGCTGTTGCTCCTGCGCCTTGGTCACTGATCAAGTAAGCGATCGATGACCCGTAGATATGCGGCTATCTTCTTTACCAGATGCCACGTAGACGGTATGAACTATTATGTCCCCGGACTTAGGGCGTTTAGGTTCACCATGTTTGGTATTTGCCACGGGCGTGGGGGTTTTCTCCGGCCTTCTTCTTTTGTGGGCCGTTGAAGTGGAGGGGGCCGTTGCAGTGGGCACCCTAGCGATTGTTGTCCTCTGCTGTTTAATAGGACGGTCCTTTTCTTTTTGCACCTTCACCTTCTTTCGTTGACGGGAGTGATCCGGGTCGATCACGGAGTCTTGAACCCTCCTCCAAACTTTATAAATTCTTGAGGACAGCCGTTGAGGGGGCTGTTCTTGCTTTGTTTCTGGAACTCTCTCCGCAGGCGGAGGAGATCTTTTCAGTGTAGCGGTTGGAGAATTCTTCCGTACCCTCCTCAGCAGTTCAAAGTTGTTCCCAGTTGGAACAACAACGTTGATCTATACCACTGGAGCCGATGGAGTTAGTCCTGAGGGGGAGTTGCCCCCTGTCTTTCTCACTCGTTGCCAATGGTGACGTCGAGCACGACGAGCCGTTGGGACTGGCTTGGAGATAGAGATAGCTTCTTTTTTCCCCCTATCTGAATGAGGCGCCGCTGGTGTTAACCTCTTAAAGACTGAAGTTGTCTTTTGAGGGGTGATATTCAACATGTCGAAGACGGATCCTCGAGCAAGGGCAGGAGCAGGAATCGTCAGTCTTGAAAAGACTGATTCTTTGACAGGGGAAGCCGCCTTGACGACTTCTGGAGCAGCAGATATTGCCTTCCTTGGGACAACTAATTTAGAGTTCTGATCCAGCCTGGCGAAAACAGAGGCTGTTGGTTTGGCAGTGGGCGACCCGTTGACAGGGGCCGTCGTGGCAGTGAGCCAGTCGAAGACCGACTTTTTGTTCACTTCCGGTGCAGGTATTGGCGCAGAGAAGCTTGTAGGTGGGATCATGGTCCCGAAGAACAGGCCAGTGGTGGCTTGGGTCACCTGGTCTACCGGCAGAGCGAGGAAAGAAGCCGCTTGGGGCCCATATGCTACACCTCCCGATGAGGTGGAGCATCCATTGCAATGGCACTTCGAGCAGTTGGTGCAATTAGAGACCATTGAATCTTGAGTTCTGCGCCAGGCAAGAGACCAAATCTTTGTAACTTGAAATCCGAAGGCAACCATTTAACAAACTGCGATTGGTTCGCGAAGACGACACATGAAGTGTGGAGTGGAAAGACGAAGAGGTCCCACCGGGCGTGCCAGAATCTGTTCCCCTCCGAAAGGCGGCCGAGACTTTAGGACGTCTCGCCTGAGATTCGGGACAGATGCTATATGGTTTTATCCGTGCACCTCTCCGAAGATGCCAAGTTGATTTATGGCACCGTATATCGGAGGTTTAGACGGATGCGGCCGATGTAGCAAACTTCGTCAGATTCCCCCTCGGGGTGAGGGGTTTTTGATTGTGGGGACGCTCTTCCCTGCAGGCGCAAGCCCCTGCAGTTAATTACGCTACCGCATCGCGGTAACAACTTTCTCCTTCTCCAGAATTTCACTTCGGGTCGTGGGTGTTTGTTTTGTTTGTGGTTGTCCGTGGATTGTATACGGAGACTGAGTAATGCCGTCGCCCGTAAGACGTGGATTAGTCCAAATCCGTATTTACTTAGATTTGGGTTTGGTGTTTTAGTTTAAGGATACGTTAGCCATATTTGAGGCTAAGATCAACTTAAACGTTTGTTAAGGACACGTTAGTCTAATTTCCAGACTAAGATCTACTTAACGGGATCGTCTAGATCCATTTCCAGTTTAGGGACATGGTGGTCCATTTAATATATGGCCGTCGGGACCCGTCACCTCTCTGACGACGTTGAAGGATTACAACGACATGTGTCACAGGAGTTCGGAGATGTACCCTTGAACCAAAGTTGATTGGGGGTCTTATAGTCCAATTTGGGACTAAAGTCTGTTTGAATGTTTAAGGATACGTTAGCCATATTTGAGGCTAAGATCAACTTAAACGGGATCGTTTAGATCCAATCAAAAGAGCGTTTGGGGACTCTATTGTTCCAGTTTAGGGACGTAGTGGTCCAACATTAGTTTAAGGACGTTTCAGTCCAATATTAGTTTAAGGACGTTTCGGTCCATTGCCAGTTTAGGGACATGGGGGTCCATATTCCAGTTTAGGGACATGGTGGTCCAACATTAGTTTAAGGACGTTTCGGTCCAATATTAGTTTAAGGACGTTTCGGTCCACGAGTTTAAGGACCCCGCAGTCCATATAGTGTGTGGTCGTTGGGACCCGTCACCTCTCTGACGTCGTTGAAGGATTACAACGACATGTGTCAGAGGAGTTCGGAGATGTACCCTCGAACCGGATATAAATTGATTTAAAAGAGCAGCTGTGCTCAATCAACTTAAATTTGAGGACTTACGGCCAAAATTGGGCTAAGTCCAGTTGAAAATGTTCAACACTTTTATTTATTTTTGGTCTATTAAACCTGTGCTAGGGCTTTGCCCACACTTAAATAATGCATTGCATTACTTTCTATTTTTGTTTGGACTGGGCTCTGCCCTTTTATAAATGATGCAGAAGCATCAATTTTATTTGGGCTCTGCCCTTTTTTATTGCTTTGCAATTTCTTTTGGACTGTTGGGTCTTTTTGATTTGGGCCTGGCCCTTTAAGAAATGCGTTGCGTTACTCAGGCGCTTTGCGCCAATCAGGGAGCGCAAGCGCTTGTGGTGACGACACGTGTCGTGCAAGCGCAGTGCGCTGCGCTAGTGCGCTGCGCTTGCGCTGCTGACACGTGGCGTACTTTGGTGAGTTGCGCCAATTACAGAGAGCAAAACTCTATCTTAAAGCGCATAACGCAAGTAGTTCAGATGTTGACACGTGGCGCTTTCCCAAGAGCGCAACAGCGCAGTTTGGAAGTGCAAAGCACTAAGAATATTTTAGATTCAAGAACAGAAGTGCAAAGCACTATTTGATTTCTTAATCTAATTTGGATCAAAGAAAAATAAGTTTTTCTTGTTTTTTCTTATCTCAGAGAACCAAAGGTTCAAAAAGTGCAAAGCACTATTTAATAATAATAATTTTTTTTTGTTTTTATTAAAGATCATTGATCTTGTTTTTCGATCTATGATCTGTTCATAAGAGAACTTTCTTTTTTTTCTAAAGGTTTTTCCCTTTTTGTTCTTGAGCAGTTCTTCAGAGTTCTCTTTTTTTTTCTCAGAAAATGTTGATGCTTTTGAACTGAGGCCTAGGGTCCTTTTTATAGTGCCCATAAATTAGTTAAATTTGTTAAAGAGATCTTTCTCTGAGTGATTTGGGGAATTTTCCCCACCGTTGGATCTTTGATCCAAAGGCTTCTGTTTTACAGAAGAAAATCTTTTTGTTTTAACAAGAACAGAAAAGATTTGTTTAGAATTTTAATTCTGTTTGGCGCAGATGCCCCAACGCGTGACACGTGTCGTGCAGCGCAAAGCGCAGCGCAACTGCGCTGGCGCATCAGCGCTGACACGTGTCGCGCAGCGCAACTGCGCTGGCGCATCTGTGCTGACATGTGTCGCGCAGCGTACAGCGCAACTGCGCTAGCGCATCTGCGCTGACACGTGTCGCGCAGCGCAGTGCTTGCGCAACTGAAGCGTTGCTTCCTTTAAATAGAGCTTTGCTCTAATTGGGCGTGCCTTCTTGGGCGCTGCGCTGATGCGTCTGCGCCGGACACGTGGCGCGTTGCACCCGAGATTTGAAGCGTTGCTTCAAAATTTTGAATTTTGAATTTCAACAGAGCTTTGCTCTGATTGGGGGAAACAGGTATCTTCGGAGAGGTGGATGGATAAGTCCAAATAGCATATGCCCCCAAATTCAGGCTAGACGTCTCAACGTCTCAGTCCGGTCTTCGGCGATAAACAGATTCTGGCACGCCCAGTGGGACCTCTTTCTCTTTCCACTCCACACTTTGTGTGTCGCGAACAAAATCGCGGTTCTCTTTGGTTGCCCTTGGATTCGAGGTATTAAAACTTGGTGTCTTACTCCTGTGCAGAAAAATCAATGGCTTCCTACTGCACCTCATGCAACAGCAACTCCTGCTCCACCCCAACTGGAGGAGTGACCTATTGGCCCAACGCGGTCTCTATTTCTTAATGCCGGTGGGGCAGGTCAAACAAGCTACTATCGGACTGTTCTTCGGGACCATACTCCCGCCTGTGAACTTTGGCGCCTCAACGCCATAAGAAGAAGCCCCTTGAAAGTCGGTCTTCGATCGGCTTGCAACCACGACGGCTCCCATCAGTAAGCCGTCAAACCCTAAAACTTCAGTCTTCAACAGGCTGAGCCAAAACTCGATCGGGCCCATAAAGAAGCTTGTGATACCTGAAGGGGCTACCCCAAAAAGGTTAGCCATTCCTGCCCCTGCTATATGTGAAGCCAACAAAGCTGCATCCCCCATCAGACGGTCGATCTTCGAAAGATTGGCCGGCTTTCCTCAAACTCTATCAAGGACGCATGTCTTCAACAGGCTGATGCCGATTGAAACCTCTCAGCAAAACCGGAGGGATGACGAAGATGCTTCCAAAACTAAGGCAGTCCCTTCAGCAAGGCACGCTCGACGTCGCTATTGGCGCGGAATAAGACAGGATGGAGGCAACTCTTTCTCTGGGATCACCCCACCAGCTCCTATGGTAGAGGTCGACACTGCTGTTCCAACCAGGAATGGCTTTGATCCTCTCAGGAGGGTACGTAAGAACTCCCCGACGGCGGTGCTAAAGAAATCACCTCTGCCAGTAGAGGTCCTTGTGCCGCAACAGCCAGAGCGGTTTCATCAACGGCTCTCCTCACAAATACATAGGGTCAAGCAAAAAGTCCAAGACTCTGTGATTGAGAAAAATTACTCTCGTCAACCCGAGAAATCTAAGGGCCGGCAAGAAAAAGATCGCTCCTCCGCCATACAATGGGGTACTTCTCTTAAATAGATGCTTGTCACAACGGCTCCTTCAACTCTAATCACTCATAAAAGAATGAGGCAGGAGAAAACTCTACCTCCTGTGGCAAATTCCAAAGGCGATGGACCTAAACGCCCCAAGTCTGGGGGTATAACCGTACATACGGTCTATATGGCTTCAGGAAAAGAAGAATACTGCGCCTCAGTGAGTCATCGACCGCAAACCCGTTCGCTGACTAAGGTTCAGGAGTAACAACAAAAGCTCTAGGAAATGTTGACCAAAATGGCAGCGCTCACCGGACAAAAAGAAGGTCCGGACAAAGAAATCGAACAACGCTAAGAGTAAGAGACCGATACAGACTTTCTGCGAAGGGTGCTAGAGAGAAAGGAAAAAGAGGCCGCTGAGCAAGTTGCTAACATAAAGAAGATGACTCTCTTATTCTAAGACATGGTTGGAATGATGATCCAACCAGAATCCCCGACTGAAAATCCGCCGATAATTATCGAGGATGACAGAGGGGAAACATCAAACCCTCTCCGGCCTTGTCAGCGGCCAAGGAGGAAAGGATCTCCAAGGCTGTCTTGGATGATTACATTGCTCAGCAAATAAGAGTTCACCAAGCTAATGAAATCGCCGACCAAATTTTCAGAACTGGGCGACCATATCTAGGCTGGTATGACCAAATCAAATACACTCTGGGATATATGATTTCCAAGTTCCATGTCTACAAAGGAACAGGCAACCCTCACCAACACGTCGCGCAATTCAGAGCTCTATGCGGCCACACTGGAGGTAATGACAAACTGTTGCTTCGCTAGTTCATCGGAAACCTGTCAAAGATAGCCTTCGAATGGTACTCGGAGCTCCTAAATGACTCCGTGAAAACCTTCACGGAAATGGAACTGCTGTTCATACAGCGTTTCGCCAGTGCGAGCGAACGCACTCCGATCACGATATTAATCAATGCCAGGATAAAGCCAGGAGAAACCTGGGTCCAATACGCGATTCGGTGACAGAACCTATGGTCTAAGTGCGAACAACGCATTGAAGAGTCTCCTGCTGTGGGCATGTTCATTGGGACCCTTGATCCTCAAACGACCGTGTCCCAGTTCATGACGTTCTTCAAGCCCACAACCTTTCAGGCTCTGATAGATAAACTGGCCCGGATGGACTATAGGCCTTCCTCTTTAAATAAGGACCCTCGAAATACTAAGGGTAAAGGAAAGGCGGCCTTCGTCACTAACACGCAACAACAGCCGAGTGGCACAAAACTAGCTGCTCGCCAAAACAACGCGCGTCCATGCCCGGCCTTGGAAGAAAGAATATGACGCGCTTACTCGTTTCCAGAAGTTTCAGAAGAACTGGACGTCCCTGTGCCATTTTGCAGATCTAGTAGGCTGTCTCACCCGCCTGAGAGATACTATGATTTTCTCATAAACGGGGATAGAGAGGATTGCATCATCGATGATGATGAGCCGACTAGTTTCCAGCAGGCCATTACAAGCAGAGACTCAGTTAATGGCTGAATGCAATGCGGACCGAAATGGAATCCAAGTACACCAACAAAGTTTGAACTTTGGGCATTGTACCTCAAGGGGTAAAACCCGTAGGCTGCAAATGGATCTTTAGAAAGAAGATTGGTGCATATGGACATGTTGAAACCTATAAGATTAGACTTGTTGTAAAAGGTTTTTGTCAAAAATCTGGCTTGGACTATGATGAAATATTTTCTCCAGTAGCTATATTTAAATCCATTTGGATCCTATTTGCCATTGTTGCCTTTCATGATTATGAAATTTGACAAATGGATGCAAATACCGCATTTCTGAATGGGAATTTGGAAGAGTGTATTTATATGGATCAGCCAGAGGATTTCATAAAGAGTGGGAGCAACGGAAGAGTGTCCAAGTTGATTAAATTCATTTATGAATTAAAACAGGTATCTCGGAGTTGGAACATCTGCTTTGATGAGACAGTCAAGAAATTTGACTTTATCAAAAATGCAGATGAATCATGCATTTATAGTAAGATTGTAGCGAGAAATGTGGTATTCCTCGTCTTGTACGTGGATGACAATCTCCTGATAGGAAATGACATTTTTATGCTACAACCAGTCAAAAGATTCTTGCCACAGAAGTTTTCCATGAAAGACCTGGGTGATGCCTCCTACATTCTGAGGATCCAGATCTATCGTGATAGATCTAAGAGAATGTTGGGACTTTCATAGTTCAGATACATTGACACCATATTGAAAAGATTTAGTATGGAAAATTCCATGCGCGGTAACTTACCGTCTTGTCACGGGATCACCCCCTCCAAAGAGATATCTCCCAAGACTGATTTGGAAAGGGATCAAATGAGTATTATACCCTACGCTTCTACGGTAAGATCTATAATGTATGCGATATTATGTACCAGACCAGATGTTGCTTACGCACTGAGCGTGGTAAGCAAGTATCAGTCAAACCCTAGAGAGAAGCACTGGATAGCAGTTAAGAATATTCTCAAGTACCTAAGAAGGACTAAGGAGATGTTCTTGGTGTACGACAGTAAAGAACTCCAGATCGAGGCATTCACTGACTCCAGCTTCCAGAGTGACAAGTATGACTCCAAATCCATGTCGGGTTATGTCTTCACCCTCAATGGAGGGACGGTCTGTTGGAAGAGCTCCAAAAAGGACACCGTTGCGGACTCGACGATAGAGGCAGAGTATATCGCTGCATGTGACGCCGCGAAAGAAGCAGTCTGGATGAGGAAACTCATTATAGAACTTCAGGTGGTTCCGTCCATTGTTGACCTAATACCTTTGTATTATAACAACAACGGGGCTATTTGTAACAACCGAGCCCAATGCTACTAATTTCTGTTACCGTATGAATGGTGTATGGTATTTATTTCATTGATCCTAATTGACTGTTGCTAGTATAAATTTTACCCGACAATTCACTTCTGCATATAACAAGTTAAGGCATCTAAAATAAGATTAAAAATATTAGTCATGGCATGCTTGACACCCCTAACCCTGTTGTAGCGTCCTTGCATCGTGTTCTCGTCCCGTTCAGTGAAACGGGCGAGTTTGGACGGCTACGCGCACGTACGTGTGTCCGTTTTGGGGGTATGCTTTTGATTGTAAAATACTTCATTTTAAATTTTGGATCCCGCCTATAATTTTCCTACTTCAATTTCAAATTTTCGGACCCGACCCGGACGCAATTTGGAAATATTTTACATTCGTGCCAAATCCTAATTTCTAATTTTTTTTATACCGTCGAATTTAAATTTAAACCCATATAATATATTTTCCTATTTCCTTAAATCTTTGAAAGATTATTTCCCTAACTGTAAACCCCACCAATCTTTTTCTTTCTTTCCTATTTTGGCCACGAGCCAATCAGCATCCACTTTAACCCCGCGGGCCCCACCATTTCTCTTTCTCTCTCCCTTTCTCCTTCTCCTTCTCTCTCTTCTCTCTCTCGCGCAGGCGCTAGGTGCCAAGATTCTCTCTCCTCTCCCCGTTTCTCTCTCCTCTCGATCTCTCACCTCTTCTCTATCTCTCTCCTCTCACAATTTCTCGCTCTCTCTCTCTCCCCGTCTCTCTCTCTCTCTCCCCCCTATATATTTTCTCCTTCCTCAAAACTTTCTTCAGCAGAACCCAACCCCGTGAACCCTAGCCGCCTCGTCCTCCTTCACCTTCGCCCCAACGCCGACGCCATTATCACCGGCCTCGTTGTCTCCTCGCCTTCGTCACATCCACATCCACTTCTTCTTCTTCCGTGCACCCTGCACCGGCAACCGCGGCCACCTGCACACTGCAACACCTCGTGGAATCACCGCCGGCGATCTCGATCCGTTCCCGGCCTCGTGCATCTCTCGGTGAGTGGTCTTCTTCTTCTTCTCCTCTTCTCCTTTCTTCTTCTTTCTTCTCTGCTCATGGTTTCTTGATCTGTAGTTTCTGTCGCCGTCGTCATAGGCTGACCGCTAGAGCTCCGTCGACGTGATCGGCGACCACAACCTCCCAACAGATCCTCGTGAGCACCCCCTTCTCTATCCTCCTTCCCTTCTTCTTTATTATCTTTTCTTTTCTTGTTTGCATTCTTGATTGTTCACTATTTTTGTGTCTCGCCGGAATCAGGTCGTGCCGGCGACGTGTCCCGACGATCCAGCGAGATACCCTGACCTGTGCGGTTCCACTGTTCGTCGTTTGGGTTCATTCCGTGAACCGTGCACCCGTCGCGAAATTTCCACGCCGACGTTTAACGTTCTGTTTTCCCGATTCGCGACCCGTCGAGGCAAGTACCCCTTGCTACATGCTAAATAATATTTACCTATACATTGATAACACCCTAAACCTGCAGTTTAACTTTAGTACTATAATTTCCCATTTTCGTGTTCAATGTCGTGTTATATCATTTTATCTTCCAAGCTTGAAACCTACCGTTTGCAATTACTTTATTAAACCTAATAATCACATTTACCTGTTTAATCACATTTTTACTATTGGTATAGCCTATGGCATTTCTCTCTATAGTTTTACTCCATTCGGACACTCGTGTGCATTTAACCTGTAATAGCTGTTATTTCATCCATTGAACCTTTATATAAATCATTACATCCCTAAAATTCTTAAACTTGTTAACATGATTAAACGGCCATAACTGTCATACTGTATTCTTATAATGTTGAAATCATCTCTGTGACACAACTGATAACTGTACTGCTAATTGAGTGAATCCGCCTATTGCTTAATTCATTGCTTAGATCATGTTGTTGATAACCATGCTTGATTATGTAACTGATTATGAGCGCACCTATAATATCGTTTACATCTTGACATGACTTGCTTCATCATATTGTTTGACCCGACATGGTACCGTATACTGCTTGACTTGACCTGATGTACCATGACTTGACTCGTTACCTGATCTTGTGTCTAATGCCAACAAACCTGATTTATAGTCCTCATGGACCGTTCCTGTTGTCTATCCAGACAAACCTGCTTACCTGATCCTGTGTTGGCATTAGTTCTTGATTACTGAATACTTGACTTGACATACACATATAACCTGGGGGTATGGGGAAATCAAAGGTAAAACCTGACTTGTAACTCAACAGTTCGCTACTTGTTCTGATCAGTTTAGAGGCTAGGCCAGCCTTGGGATGATGCTGCTGACATCATTCATCTGTACATATTCCTGTTTAGTGCCTAGCGGCATGTCTCGGTTTCAGCCCGAGAATCTGGGCCGTGGTCCCGGGTATGCACGGGATACTATTGAGTTACATCGATGATTCACCAGTTTGATTTCAAAGACTTTAGAACAGAAAACCTGATAGAACAGTTTAGTTTACCCACTGCACACTACCCTGCACTGCCCTGATATATATTATTGTTACCCTTGCTTTATTCATGTTTATATTCGCATTGCATGTTACCCTGTTTATATTTTTATTTCTTGATGTCACGACGCGCTGACGTCTAGGTTTTGCATGGCCCAGATCCTGTACCGCTGTTGCAGTCCGAGAAGGAGTACTTCAGCCAACATGCTGAGCTGTGAGTGTCAACAGTAGTTAATTTTTCTTTCCTGCATTTTATTCCTGATGTGAGCCCGCATTATGGGATATACATTCCAGTTATTTTGTATTGGATCTTTCGCTTCCGCATTTTATTATTCTTGGCTCATGTTATCTTGGATTATGGACATGTTTTAAATAGTTTTATTTTGTTCTTGATATCTCTACAGCCATAATGTGACTGTGGATGGATACTTCCTACCCACAGGTAGCATAGTTGGCTATGTCACGTGCCCATTTTAGTGTACTCTGGGAAGCGGGGCGTGACATGGTTCTTTTGGTATCAGAGACATAGGTTAGTCGGGTTGATTCTCTTTGTAGTTGGGTATTGTACCCAATACACGAATCTGAATACCCGTGTTTAGGAAATATGTCCTGCCCCCTTGCCGTTTTACCATTCTTGAATCACATTCTTTCTGATTATTTCTTTTACGATGTGCAAACTTCCTTTGCACATCGACTCGAAAACCTGATTCCTTGTCATTTCTAGGACTTAGGCGACTTGGGTGGAGATATGTAATTGTGGCTATGATACCGCGGCATAGTTACAATGCGGCACTCTATTTAAGTAACTTGGAGTTCTAGCCTTGATCTATATTGTAAATTTGTTATCCTGCTAATGTTGGGTGTTTTGATTTCAGGAATATGGCAGATAAGAATTTGAAGACGTA
Source organism: Agapanthus africanus (assembly GCA_030015575.1). Lineage (NCBI taxonomy): Eukaryota > Viridiplantae > Streptophyta > Magnoliopsida > Asparagales > Amaryllidaceae > Agapanthus > Agapanthus africanus. Next base: position 429,208,724 of record JASDDO010000010.1, on the reverse strand, counting down.
CCAAAGGCGTGTGGACGAAGCCGCCATGCTTGGAGTGATAAGGGGAATGCTGGAGAATCAAAAGAGACAGACCGAGCTGATCTAGCAGCAAGCGGAATCGTTTCAGGAAGGTTTGCAGATCGTTTAGTAGTCTGTGAACAACGTTGGAGCTAAACCAGTTGACCGAGTAGGGACCGTAGCAGATTTCAGGCGTTTGGGTCCGTCTGCATTTACTGGTTTGGAGGAGCCGTTGCCAGCGGAGCAGTGGCTAGTTGACACAGAGAATTTGCTTATCGCGGCACAGATTCCAGATGAGAAAAGAGTTGATGTGGTACACATTCAGTTAGTGGACTACGCCCGAGAATGGTGGCTTGTGGAGGAGACCCGCTTGACCAAGCCGATCAAGTGGGCGGATTTTTCAAAGAGTTTCCTGGAGAAGTTCTTTCCGCGGACTGCACGGGAGGAAATGGAAGAGAAATTCATCAGTCTAAAGCAGAATGGTGCGGCCGTGGATGTGCATGCATCAGAATGGACAAGACTCAGTAGATTCGCTGGACCTTTAGTTGCCAACGATGCAGACAGGGCACGGAGATTCATGCGCAGCTTGGATGTGGACATCCAGAGGCAGATTGTTTCCCTGGGTTTGACCACTTTCTCACAAGTGCTTGCGGCGGCCCGAGAGCAGCAGAGTCTATCTGGGATGAAAGGGAGTTTGCAGCAGACAGCAGTTGCGGTAAGGAAGCCAGCATTTGTACCAAACCGAGCTCATGGTCGCAGAGACCGTTCCAGGGACAGAAACAGCTGACTCAAGGACCTAATCAGGCTCGAGCTTTTACCTTGACAGTTGAAGAAGTTAAGGCGTCAGGAGAAGTTGTCTCAGGTATTCTACTCGTTCATGGTTTTCCCGCATTAGCGTTATTTGATTCTGGTGCATCCCATTGTTTTATGTCATCCAAGTTTATAACTACACACTCGATTGACTGCACGACCCTGTCTAGTTTCTGGGACATACACACTGGGAATGGAAAAATCATAGCTAGTAAGGAGTGTAAAGATTGTACAGTTGTTGTGTGCGGACGGGAGCTTTTTGCAGATTTCTTGGTGATTGATACGGGCAGCTACGAAGTCGTCTTGGGAATGGATTTCCTTGGCACTTTCCACGCTCACATTGATTGTAGGGCAAGGAAAGTAATTTTCCAGACTCCCGGACATCCCGAGTTTAGCTTCACTGGGGGAAGAAATTCTGTCGGGCCAGTCGAGTTTAGGGCTAGGCCGACAAACAATATTCTTGCATCAATGGAAGTTGATAAAAGTGAGGAGCCAGCTGTCGTTCGTGATTTTATGGACGTGTTTGAAGATATATCGGGATTACCGCCGAAGCGAGACGTGGAGTTCGCAATTGATCTTATTCCTGGTGCAGCGCCAGTATCCAAAGCGTATTATCCAATGGCACCAGTAGAGTTGGAAGAAGTCAAGAAACAGGTTGCTGAATTGCTTGAAAAGGGTTGGATTCGAAGTAGTAACTCGCCTTGGGGAGCTCCAGTTCTTCTAGTAAAGAAGAAAGATGGCACAAGAAGGATGTGCATCGACTATCGAGAATTAAATCGGGTGACTATTAAGAACAAGTACCCGATCCCTCGCATTGGAGAACTTTTTGAGCAGCTTAGTGGCGCGAGGGTATTTTCAAAGATGGATTTGCGATCCGGATATCATCAGGTCCGAGTAAAAGCAGAAGATATTTGCAAGACGGCGTTCCGAACTCGGTATGGACATTATGAATACTTAGTGATGCCCTTCGGAGTAACGAACGCACCGGCAATATTCATGGACTTAATGAACCGAATCTTTTCACCATTCTTGGACCAGTTTATTGTGGTATTCATTGACGATATTCTGGTTTACTCGAAGAGTTTTGAAGAGAATGCTGAACATTTGAAGATCGCACTGCAAACGTTGAGACAAGAGAAGTTATATGCGAAGATGAGCAAGTGCGAGTTTTGGCTGGAAGAAGTAAAGTTTTTGGGGCATGTTGTGTCTGGCGATGGAATCGCCGTCGATCCTGAAAAGATTGCAGCAGTTCATGATTGGCCGATTCCAAAGAATGTTGCGGAGATAAGAAGCTTTCTTGGACTCGCCGGATATTACAGGAGATTTGTGGAGAACTTTGCTCGTCTGGCGGAGCCGTTGACCAAGCTTACGCGCAAGGAGATACCTTTTGTATGGACGGATAAATGTGCGTTAGCTTTTGAGACGTTGAAACAGAAATTGATAACCGCCCCTATTCTGACCGTGCCAGACAATTCCGGAGGATTAGTGATTCACAGCAACGCATCTAGGAAAGGATTGAGATGTGTTTTAATGCAGCATGAGAAGGTTGTAGCGTACACATCAAGATAATTGAAGACCCATGAGAAGAATTACCCAACTCACGACTTGGAGCTTGCGGCTGTGATTTTCGCGTTGAAGATTTGGAGACATTACCTTTTGGACGAAAGGGTCGATGTTTTTACTGATCATAAGAGCTTGAAGTATGTGTTCACGCAGAAGGAGCTTAATATGAGGCAACGTAGATGGTTGGAGCTGATGTCTGACTACGATCTTGATCTTAAGTACCATCCGGGGAAGGTTAATGTCGTATGCGCTTAGTCGGTTACCAGCAATTCAGGTGTTAACTACGCAGAAGGAGCTCGTTGAAGATTTTCGAAGATTTGACTTGGAGGTTGTGCTACCGCATCCTTCGGGACAGTTGTTGCAGCTGCAAGTACATTCATCGTTGATCGAGAATATTAAAGCAGCGCAATCGCAGGATCCTAGATTGTAAAAGTTTCGAGAACAGGTTGAAGTTGGACTACGAATAGATTTATTGATCCACGAAGATAGTTCGTTGAGGTATGGTAGCCGTTTGTGTGTACCAAAGGGAGATACTCGTGAAGAATTTATGAAGGAGGCACACAGTTCAGCTTATTCTGTACATCCAGGAGGCATAAAGATGTATCGAGATATTCGACAGCATTTCTGGTGAGAAGGCATGAAACGGGAGATTGCTCGCTTTGTGGCAAAGTGTTTGGTGTGTCAGCAAGTTAAGGCTGAACATCAAAGGGTTGTTGGTTTATTGCAACCACTTCCGATTCCTCAGTGGAAGTGGGAACATATAACCATGGATTTCATGACGGTTTTACCGTGGAGTCCAAAAAGAAACAATGCGGTATGGGTGATTGTTGATCGATTGACCAAGGTAGCTCACTTTATCCCTTTTCGGGTTGGTCAATCAACAGAGACTTTGGCAGAGCGGTACATGCAGGAGATTGTAAGATTGCATAGAGTACCGGTGAGCATCGTGTTCGATCAGGACACTCGGTTCTTATCACACTTCTGGAGGAGTTTACAGGAAAGGTTGGGGACTCGATTGAAATTTAGCACAGCTTAACATCCTCAAACTGATGGTCAGTCGGAGAGAACAATCCAAACTCTTGAAGATATGTTGAGAGCATGCATGTTGGACTTCAAGGGTTCTTGGGAGGATCATCTACATTTGGTGGAGTTCTCTTACAACAACAGTTTTCAGGCAACTATCCAGATGGCTCCATTTGAAGCTTTGTATGGTCGCAAATGCCGTTCACCTGTTTACTGGGACGATGTCGGTGAACGAAGATTATTGGGACCAGATTTGGTTGTGCAGACAGTTGAGAAGATTAACACTATCAGAAATCATATGAAAGCAGCTCAAGACCGACAGAAGAGTTGGACGGATACGTCGAGAAGACCTCTAGAGTTCGCCGTGGGTGATTTGGTATTCTTGAAGATATCACCGACTAGAGGGGTGATTCGCTTTGGAAATCGAGGGAAGTTCAGTCCCCGATTTGTTGGACCCTTTGAGATCTTGGAGCTTGTTGGTGAAGTAGCGTATCGTTTGGCGTTACCGCGGTCCTTGACGAATGTGCACGATGTGTTTCACGTATCTCAACTCCGTAAGTATGTTCGTGATGAAACGCATGTATTGGATCATTCGGAGCTGACGGTACGAGAAGACTTGACTTTTGAGGAGCGACCGGTTGAAATTGTGGATCGAAGGGAAAAGGTTCTTAAGAACAAGGTGATCCCTCTTGTACTTATTTCTTGGGGTAATCGCTCGCATGGAGAGTCCACTTGGGAACGAGAAGATGAAATCCGGCAGAAGTTTCCTCATCTTTTCCTGTAGTTATTTGTCGTCTATCTTTGTATTCTTGGAATTTCGAGGACGAAATTCTTTTTGTAGTTGGGTATAATGTAACAACCGAGCCCAATGCTACTAGTTTCTGTTACCGTATGAATGGTGTATGGTATTTATTTCATTGATCCTAATTGACTGTTGCTAGTATAAATTTTACCCGACAATTCACTTCTGCATATAACAAGTTAAGGCATCTAAAATAAGATTAAAAATATTAGTCATGGCATGCTTGACACCCCTAATCCTGTTGTAGCGTTCTTGCATCGTGTTCTCGTCCCGTTCAGTGAAACGGACGAGTTTGGACGGCTACGCGCACGTACGTGTGTCCGTTTTGGGGGTATGCTTTTGATTGTAAAATACTTCATTTTAAATTTTGGATCCCGCCTATAATTTTCCTACTTCAATTTCAAATTTTTGGATCCGACCCGGGCGCAATTTGGAAATATTTCACATTCATGCCAAATCCTAATTTCTAATTTTTTTTATACCGTCGAATTTAAATTTAAACCCATATAATATATTTTCCTATTTCCTTAAATCTTTGAAAGATTTTTTCCCTAACTGTAAACCCCACCAATCCTTTTCTTTCTTTCCTATTTTGGCCACGAGCCAATCAGCATCCACTTTAACCCCGCGGGCCCCACCATTTCTCTTTCTCTCTCCCTTTCTCCTTCACTTTCTCTCTCTTCTCTCCCTCGCGCAGGCGCTAGGTGCCAAGATTCTCTCTCCTCTCCCCGTTTCTCTCTCCTCTCGATCTCTCACCTCCTCTCTATCTCTCTCCTCTCGCAATTTCTCTCTCTCTCTCTCCCCGTCTTTCTCTCTCTCCCCTATATATTTTCTCCTTCCTCAAAACTTTCTTCAGCAGAACCCAACCCCGTGAACCCTAGCCATCTCGTCCTCCCTCACCTTCTCCCCAACGCCGACGCCATCATCACCGGCCTCGTCGTCTCCTCGCTCTCGTCACATCCACATCCACTTCTTCTTCTTCCGTGCACCCTGCACCAGCAACCGCGGCCACCTGCACACCGCAACACCTCGTGGAATCGTCGCCGGCGATCTTAATCCGTTCCTGGCCTCGTGCATCTCTCAGTGAGTGGTCTTCTTCTTCTTCTTCTCCTCCTCTTCTCCTTTCTTCTTCTTTCTTCTCTGCTCATGGTTTCTTGATCTGTAGTTTCTGTCGCCGTCGTCGTAGGCTGACCGCCGGAGCTCCATCGACGTGATCGGCGACCACAACCTCCCCACAGATCCTCGTGAGCACCCCCTTCTCTATCCTCGTTCCCTTCTTCTTTATTTTATTTTCTTTTCTTGTTTGCATTCTTGATTGTTCACTATTTTTGTATCTCGCCGGAATCCGGCCGTGCCGGCGACGTGTCCCGATGATCCAGCGAGATACCCTGACCTGTGTGGTTCCACTGTTCGTCGTTTGGGTTCATTCCGTGAACCATGCGCCCATCGCGAGATTTCCCCGCCGACGTTTAACGTTCTGTTTTCCCGATTCGCGACCCGTCGAGGCAAGTACCCCTTGCTACATGCTAAATAATATTTACCTATACATTGATAACACCCTAAACCTGCAGTTTAACTTTAGTACTATAATTTCCCATTTTCGTGTTCAATGTCGTGTTATATCATTTTATCTTCCAAGCTTGAAACCTATCGTTTGCAATTACTTTATTAAACCTAATAACCACATTTACCCGTTTAATCACATTTTTACTATTGGTATAGCCTATGGCATTTCTCTCTATAGTTTTACTCCATTCGGACACTCGTGTGCATTTAACCTGTAATAGCTGTTATTTCATCCATTGAACCTTTATATAAATCATTGCATCCCTAAAATTCTTAAACTTGTTAACATGATTAAACGGCCATAACTGTCATACTGCATTCTTATAATGTTGAAATCATCTCTGTGACACAACTGATAACTGTACTGCTAATTGAGTGAATCTGCCTATTGCTTAGATCATGTTGTAGATCATGTTGTTGATAACCATGCTTGATTATGTAACTGATTATGAGCACACCTATAATATCGTTTACATCTTGACATGACTTGCTTCATCATATTGTTTGACCCGATATGGTACCGTATACTGCTTGACTTGACCTGATGTACCATGACTTGACTCGTTACCTGATCTTGTGTCTAATGCCAACAAACCTGACTTGTAGTCCTCATGGACCGTTCCTGTTGTCTATCCAGACAAACCTGCTTACCTGATCCTGTGTTGGCATTAGTTCTTGATTACTAAATACTTGACTTGACATACACATATAACCTGGGGGTATGGGGAAATCAAAGGTGAAACCTGACTTGTAACTCGACAGTTCGCTACTTGTTCTGATCAGTTTAGAGGCTAGGCCAGCCTTGGGATGATGCTGCTGACATCATTCATCTGTACATATTCCTGTTTAGTGCCTAGCGGCATGTCTCGGTTTCAGCCCGAGAATCTGGGCCGTGGTCCCGGGTATGCACGGGATACTATTGAGTTACATCGATGATTCACCAATTTGATTTCAAAGACTTTAGAACAGAAAACCTGATAGAACAGTTTAGTTTACCCACTGCACACTACCCTGCACTGCCCTGATGTATATTATTGTTACCCTTGCTTTATTCATGTTTATATTCGCAATGCCTGTTACCCTGTTTATATTTTTATTACTTGATATCACGACGCGCTGAAGTCTGGGTTTTGCATGGCCCAGATCCTGTACCGCTGTTGCAGTCTGAGCAGGAGTACTTCAGCCAACAGGCTGAGCTGTGAGTGTCAACAGTAGTTAGTTTTTCTTTCCTGCATTTTATTCCTGATGTGAGCCCGCATTATGGGACATACATTCCAGTTATTTTGTATTAGATCTTTCGCTTCCGCATTTTATTATTCTTGACTCATATTATCTTGGATTATGGACATGTTTTAGATAGTTTTATTTTGTTCTTGATATCTCTACAGCCGTAATGTGACTGTGGATGGATACTTCCTACCTACAGGTAGCATGGTTGGCTATGTCACATGCCCATTTTAGTGTACTCTGGAAAGCGGGGCGTGACACTATTGCTTTAGTGAAGGAACCAAGGTCCCATCAGAAGTCCAGACATATCTTGAGGTGGTATCAAATGATCAGGGAGATCGTGGATCGCCGGGAGATCGAGATCCGGAGAGTTGACACATAGAACAACACTGCAGATCCACTCATAAAGGTTATCCCTCAGACTCAGTTCGTGGGGCTATTCAAGATGTTAGGTCTACGCTATGCCAATACATGGCCTTAGTGCAACTGGAAGATTGTTAGTGATATATGCCCAAGAGGCCATTATTGTATAATACTGGATTGTATATTAAATTTTGGAAGCTTGGGATATATACAAATATAATAACATTCTTGCTCAACATGATAGTATACTATCTGGTTTGAATCTATCTTAACATGTGTATATGTTTCTTTTAACATATCGCTAATACATGTTGTTAGAGCCCTTAAGATGTTTTGCTTGACTACCAACGTTATGATGGCAGTCACACTAGTGGGGATGGATAGTTTATAAGCATATCCTTAAACTTGTCCCTAGTCATAGAATTATCGAGACCGGGTATCGATACTCCAGAGTAGACTAGTGTATACGCTTCTTATCCCCGTTAGGGGAGGTGGCCTGTCCCGCAGCCATTCGTATACAGTACCAAAGATAGTATACATGTGCTCATTGGGTTATGAGTTACACTGGACGGACTCGCTGGGAACTGCTGGTTGGTATTATACTTATCGTCAGTTAGTAGTTCCCTGGTGACATGAGTACATATTAGTCCATTGACTTGATATCACTATTCGTCTCGAGTGTGTTCCCACTGTACTTGGATTACTACCCGACCATGACTCAAATGAGTCGTGCAAACATGCAGTAGTTGGATGAAGTCCCGAAGCACTTGGAGGCAGTAGGAGTTAGAAGGGATTCGTCTCTCTTGGTTTTAGGAGTTGATATCGCGCTATGTACGGTTGGCCAATACATAAAATCCCTGGTCAGGGTAAGTGAGATTTATTGGTAGGTACACCGGTAGTTTCTCGGGATGTATTGGGTTCCACACCGACACGATTTATTACGCTATTTGGGGTCTGACGTTTACCACCCCCTAGGCCCGATATGCGATACTCTTAGACGAATAGACCGGACTGTACGGAGAATGTCACCTATAGGCTTAGTAGGGTTTTCGAATGAGTTATCGTGTCGATCTTCCCTTTGATAGATACCTGGGTCGCCGTTATGTACAGCTAGTGCCACTAACGTGCTTGTGGTTAAACCCACCGCCAGCGTATTATCGAGTCTTTAGAGTTCCCCACATATGGTTTCCCGGTTCAGGCGAAACGGTGTAATGTGCGTAAGGTTTTACGCATGGGTGTTTGATTGAACATGTGTATTTATACACATGCTTTAATCGGACGGTTTAGTAGTACTAGCAGGTTTGAAAGACAGCCAGTTTTGATACTAGTATTATATTGCTCTCTTTTGGGTATTTGTATTTTAACACGAATACGTTATTTATACGAATACGTGTATTTGTATAAATACGGGTATTTGTGCTTTGATACAAATACATGTATTTCTTTCTAAATATGAATCCGCGTATTTTGTATTTTCGGTACAAATACAATATTCGTATTTTGGTAGAAATACAGTATACGTATTTATACGGGTTTGAGTATACTTGTTTAAATACATGTATTTGTATTTATTTATAAATGTATGTGTATGTATACTAGTGAGGTGGCTACACTCTCTTACTCATCTCTTCTTATTTAATAAAGATGGGTGTGAGCTTATAATTCACCCTAGTGAGTCACTAGCCCACGCACTCTTTTGTTTGTAAGATGTAGAGAAAAGTATGGAGAGTAAGAGATATTTAAAAATGATGGTTGATATTTTCACCAAGTGAGGAAAATTCTTGAGTTGCCACCTCTTCTTCTTCCTTTTCATTTTCTTCACTTGAGTTCTTGAGAATTAAAAGAGAGTATCTTGTTCACAAACTACACCACTCTAAGCATTTTTTCTTGGCAAGACTTGATCTTTAGTTTCTTCGGAAGAAACTATCTCTTGAATCGATATTCTCGGGTGGACCGTCTTTGACGCGGAAGAACGGTTTCGAGAGCTCGTTCCATCAACCCAAGAAACTTGTTGAGTCCGCCTTTCAAGACCAGAAGAACCGTTTACAAAGATTGTAATTCCAATCTAGTAGCTAAAACTCTATTTAGGGTTTGTTTAGTTTAGTATTTAGACATGTATCCTGAGATTTTAGTGCATTGTGCTCAATTTTAAAGTTTTTGATCCACATAGCCGTAGTTGTCACGGCAAAGAGCACATATACACTTACAATCCCTACTCGCGCCCCCCCCCTTACTAGCGCCCTAGCAACCGCAGCAGGCCCGACCAGCGCCCCTCCAACCGGCGCCGTAAGATCCCAGCACCCTAAGCAACCGCAAGGCTATAGGACCCACTCCCTACCCCTATTAGCGGGTATGTAGTAGATCATCCTATCCCAATCACTCCTCCTACACATGGTATATAGCTATCTATTGATTTTTTAGTTATCTATTACAATAATTCTATCAAATTTTTTTACAGTTTATTGTTTGCAGGTCCGCATAGTGCCAGCGGGCTGGCATCTGTCGCCGGTTCTAATGCCACCCCAGAGACGACAGGTATAATCGTTATTACCTAAAACTTTTAAATAACGATTGTAATTTAAAATTTTCAAATGCTATATACATATTCTGAATATTATAATATTGTGTCTGTATGTCTATTTTTTTGCAGGCTCCACCAGTGTTAGGAGGTGTCCTACTATACTCACCCGCTTTAGGCCAGCCATAAGTGTTGGTCCATGGACGCTGGAGTGGAATAGCCAGGGTGTGCCTGTTGGTGATTATTCGACCAAGTGGAGGGACTACATGGGAGCGGAGATCCGTACTTACTATAAATACCCGCTCTATCAGAGTTGGACCCCACGCAAGACCGAGTTAGTTTGGCAGTTTTTTGCGAATGCCACGGTATCACATAACTTTTTATACATTGAAATTTCAATCGTCGTCGTATATATTTATTTATTTACTTAAAATTTTATAATTTTAGGCCGAGAGACATTACAGATTCATTGGCGGCGTCGACAAGGAAGGCGTGCACATGCCATTCGATCTACATCGCGCCATTATCTGGGTCATATCCGAGTGTTAGGTTCTCAAGAGGAGACGCCGAAGTGATGCAAAGATGCATCATCACATTTCTTAGGCCACGGTGACAGAGGAGGAGCGGAGCACGATGATGGATGCCATAGCGCTGGATGTCCCGATAGAGAATTGACCGCGGCTGATCGCGTATTATGAGCACGGGGATGTTCAGGTATAAATTTAATTTTTAAGATTATAATAATACAATATGAAATCATATTTTGAATTATATAATATGATCTTTTTTATATTTATAAGACGTCGTCGGTTCACAACAAGGAGAATTGGAACAACAGCGTCAGAAACTGCACTATCCCGATCTAAAGAAAGCGCTCGCAGACTAGCGCTCGGCACCGGCTCGTAAGTGTTTTAATGTTTAAGAATGTATGTTTTCTTTGTCGTAAATTACTTATTAAAATAAATCCTAATTTTATCGCAGAAACACAAAGACCCCACCAACTACAATACTGCTAAGGGATTGTCCGTGTTACACAGGGACACGGACGAGTACATGATAAGTTTCATATAATTAAGTCGATCATGTATATTAAGTTAACACGAGTACACACACACACACCTACACACCCACACACCCAGTTCCAGGAGAGGACGGACTCCTTAGGATTTGGCCCCGACGACCCGATTACCTCCATTGTTCCTGTCCTGGATTCGCTACCGACGGGCATCATGGTGGCTTTAAGAACGGGGTTGGTCTCGAGGTTCATCGACACTTTGCTAGGCGTGCTTCCGTCCACGAGTATCCTAACGCGGGCGAATGTGGCTGCTGCGTCGTAGGAGTGGATCCGTCGGCTCCACGACCAGGTGGCGCAGCATCAACACGAGCATCAGCAGACGCGGGAGCAGCTGCAGAACCTTACAGCGGAGGTCCGGAATCTGAGGCAGTCACACAATGAGTCCATCGCCAAACCATACGGGAGGAGTTAGCGAATTTCTTCTGGCCATGGAACGATAGAGGTGGATCGCCCCATGGATCATATACTTATTTTTTTGTTGATACAAACATTTGATTGTCAATTGATTTTTTGGTTCTATGGATTGGATATATTTTTTGTTTGTTATTGCTTGTGATTCGATTAAATATTACTTGTTGCTTATTATAACTGCGTGAGATTTGATATTCTGAATATTATTATCTGTTGTTGTTTGTGATTGAAAGCATCACGCATGGGGCGTGGAATTTTCTGTTTTAAAAAAAATTCTTTTTTCAGTGGTAACGATTATAACCGTGAGCACAACCGTATGATAACGGGCATAACCGTTACCATAGGGGCATCAACTAACTGATACCTGAAAGACATCAGGAATTAGTTAGCTTATGAGATATGGTAACGGTGACAACTATTACCATATCTTCCTAATTGTAAATTAAGGTTTGAACAGTTTTCTTTTCGAATGGTAACTGTTATGACCGTTACCACAGATGTGGGCTCTATCCAGAATTGGTGCAATATTCTGAAGCAAAATTAGTAACGCCTCCTCTATGATAACGTTTTAAACCGTTATCCGTTACCATAAAAGAGTGTTTTATGATAACTGATACCTGAAAGACATTAGGAATTGGTTAGCTTATGAGATATGGTAACGGTGACAATTGTTACCATATCTTTCTAATTGTAAAGGTTTGAACAGTTACCTTTACCACGGATGTGGGCCCTATCCAGAATTGGTGCAATATTCTGAAACAAAATTAGTAACACCTCCTCTGTGCGAGTGTTTGACCCTGAATGTAATGGTGTTTGACCCTGAATGTAGACCGATGTGATCTATTCTTTGATGTGTTGTAATATTGGGGTCGGCCTTTGCCCGATGTATGATATGCACATCCCTCAAAACCACTGGTTAGCAATATTTAGTATGTTATGTAGCAGCTGCCATAATGACTAATACATTTAAATAATTGCAAATGTTAGCTTATATATTCGCGGACGCACTGATAAATAATGATAACTTGCTGAATTCTTTCTAATTATCTTGTCTTTAAATTTAATTCATGCATCAGCTGTTGTGTTTGTGTTTAACTAGTGCTGGGAATAAGCCTTCGTGGGATAATAAGCTCATCAAGAAAAGTTAGTTCTCCCCTTTTCTTATCCATATCTTGGAGACGGGTATTGCTTTACGTATCGAATTACTGGTATCGTAATGTTAGAGCCAGACAACAACACGATAAAACCAAAACAATAAACTTTTCACTCTAAGTGAAGATCGATATTAATATTTGATGATGCTCGATATCGGTGATCTTCCAGATCATGACACGTGGTAAATGACGTGTCTCAGAGCATGCAGGAAAGGACCCACAGTGGCCGACCAGGCCGCTCCTATGCCCGTCCTAAGGACAACCCTTGGCTCGTCTCCGAGCCTCCTGCACAGCTGGCTACCTCGGCCCTCTCAGCTCGCCTCCGGGCTCTAACAGAACCAAGATAGCTCGACCTCCCGTTCGTCCCCGAGCTCATCTTCCTCGGTCTCATCGACCGACCAACGGCACCACTCGCAAGCGCAACCGCCATCCCGCGAATCTCGCCATGCGCGAGATATCCGTCAGCCATGTCCCGCGTTCCACGCCATCACGATCCCCCATTAACGAGCCTGTCTCGCCATTAATGGAAGATCCCGTCCATCACGCGGGCGTGACGTCGGGAGCGTAACGGCCGGCATGATTCTCGCGCCCGCCTGGCTGCTGCCACTACTATATAAACCCCTCCTTCATACGGTTCAAGTAAGTCATTTTTACTCCACTAAACCGTTACTTTGCTCGGATTTTCTCTCTAACTTGACCGTCGGAGGGTCCTCGGTGGTACAACCACCCCGGGACTTCCTTGTAGGTAGCTCGGCCCAAACAACCTCAAACCCATTGAGATCTACACGCTTCAGGAGCCAGCCTCCAGATCCAATCTCAGCCGTCTATCGCCGCCATCAGCAGATCAACGGAAGGTAACATCTTGACGTGATCTAACGCACGTCAATATTGATTTCTGTTATAAATGCATTCAAATAAGAGCAATCGGGGGTTGCGCGACTCTGCAGGCCCTGGGCTGCAGTATTCTCACCCATTGCGGATTGGACCTAGAAGGGTATTTCGCAATTAACCCGTTGTGCCCCGTCCGCAATGGATGAGGTCACTGCAGGCCCCTTAAGGTGTACTTGATAGGAGGTAATGTATGTGGTTATCCTAGATTATCTTGAAATATTACCATACTTGTTTAGGTGTAAAAAATATTTCCGAAAATATAGGATTAGTATGGTAATCAAATGACTATTTCCCCAAAAACAAGTGTCTATCATAAATTACCACCAAATGTTCCAACCTAACAGGAGATGTGTCATTACCATTCATCACTTGCCACCGGCCGTCGCCCTCCCTTCGCTGTTGTCTGCCCCACTGCCTGTCGTCGGCCAGCTGTTTGCCATCGATCGGCCCTCCGCTGCCAGCAGATCGTTCACCGCCGATCGGCCGCCCTCCACCGGCCACCCTCGCCGCCGACCGGTCCCACCGCTGGTCGTTCGTTCGTAGGTCATTACCGTACGCCACCTGCCACCGGCCGCAGCCCTCGTTTGCTGGTCGACCGTTCACAACCGATTGGTCCCCCATCGCCGATCAACCATTCGCCACCGTCCTCCCTAGCTGCCAGCCGACTGTTTGCGCTGAACAACTTCCTGCCACCGGTCGGTCATTCGCTGCCGACCTCCCTTGCCGCCGATCGGCCACCTTTCGCCGGACGGTCGGTCACCGTCGGCCAGCCCCACTACCCGTCGCCGGCTGGTCCCGTCACCGGTCAACTGTTCAACGCCGACCGGGCAACCCGCTGCTGGCCTTGCAGCCTGTTTGGTTCCCTAAAAAGGTCGAAAGAGCCGAATGCTCGCGTGGCACTTGTCACGCTGAACACACTTACAAAAAAATATGAGTGAAGTATGTGGGCCCACCTTGCAGGAGGAAATGCACACCCGGTCGGTTCTCGATGGAGAGGACGGGTGAAAATGATTTTAGCCGAATGACAACCTTATCGGTACTTGAATTAGTCTGTGGTTTTGGAACCAAGTTGAGATTTCGATTAAATATTAATCGTGAATCGTGTGCTATGAGTTTTTGCAAGGCACATGCTACTATATTGCTTCCTCCGTCATTTTTTACTCGTCATTTTGAAAATAAAAAAATGTTTATTTTACTTGGCGTTTTCAGAGTAACGAGGAATTCATTAATGACAAAGATATCAATAAATGATATAATACCAAAAATGGCCTTTAAAATTAATTGCTAATATTATAAAAGTGATAATATTTTTCTTAATGCTTGATGACAGAAATGGTATGATTTTCTTAATGGTGATGTGGCGTTACATTAATTGCTAATATTAAGAAAGTCATAATACTTTTCTTAATTGGTGTGCATTTCTCTAAAATGACAAGTAAAAAGGAATGAAGGAAGTATTAAACAAATACTTTGCATCAATCACATGAAAATCGAAATGATAATAAATAAAATAATATATAACCTGAACTAAGATGGACTCTTCCAGTAATCAGCTGGGCACAATTTAAACGTTCACGGTTACAGTGCTAAGGAACACAGAACATTGTGACGCGTGGTGAAAGAGGAAAGAAAATGACGAAGTATGCAGTCCCAAATTTAGCAGGTTTTTTAAATAAATTTTATGACAGACAAGGGCCAAAAGAACAAAATTTATATATTAAAATAAAAGAATTTTACAAAAAAAAATTTAATACCAGAAATTTGAGATCAAGGCTATTATAAGAGGCAATAGTTCAAAATCTGAGGGAGGTCCTTTTCAGGTCGCCGTCAGATGTTGTCTTCCATCGATCTCCCGGTGGGTTTTGGAGGTGATCTCCTTTGCGTGTGGGTCTCAATGGGTTTGAGAAGATTGGTGATTTGAGGAGTTTGCGCCGAATACCTGCAAAGAAGTCCCGGGATGGTTTGGTACCACCGAGGACCCTCCGACGATCAAGTTGGTATAGAGATCCGAGCATAGTAACGGCTTAGTGGAGTAAAAAATGGCTTACTTGATCCCTCTATGATGTGGGTTTATATAACGTTGATGGCACACAGCAGCAGGCGCGGGAATCTCGCCAGCAGTTACGCTCCCGACGTCACGTCCGCGTAGAGAGCGGATCGCCCATTAATGAGGATCGCGGGGGCGCGGATCGTGGGATGTTGCTGGCGGAGAATCCGCGCATGGCGATATTCACGGAGAGGTGGTTACGCCTGTGAGCGGTGGAGCTGCTAGGCGGACCAAGGGAGACCTCCTCGGCTGGGGGGGGGGGCTCGGAGACGAGCGAGAAGGCCGAGGAGTCTTAGTCTCGCGGCAGCTCGGGGCGAGCTGAGCGGCCGAGGAGGCCAGTTTGTAGGGGTCCCCGAGGAGGGCCAGCTTGCGATTGCAGGCCGGGTACAGGGTGGCCTGGGCGGCCCTTGTGGGCCCTTTCTTCTGAGTCATGGGCACGTCATTTGCCACGTGTCCTGATCTTGGAGATCGCCAATATTGAGCATCACCATTAGCCCCCTACTCTTGCCCCGACCAGCTAGCGGGTCGGGTCAGGAGTGGACCGCTAGGCTTCCCGGGACGGGCTCTTTCCCAGGACTTTTGTCGGGACGAGTTCTTGGGCCGTTAGTTGTCTTCTCTGTTAGCGAATCAGGACGAGATCTTTGCATTTAAAGAAGGTGCGCCGGTTCATGCACTTCTCCACTGAAGCGACGGTCCACGAGTCAAGCGTCGATTGGCTGACGCGACGTATGCCGGCCTGCGGCGTCTGATGGGACGCGGCCCAACGCAGGATCAACACGTGGAGCGATCGGAGCCGCTGGGCGCGAGGAGTCGTTTTTGCGGGAGACGACGGGCGCCGTTGGATGAGGCCACTTGCAGCAATAAACAGGGGTGGGGCCCGTCCCTGGGCCCCGTCCCTGGGCCCCTGATCCTTCATTTCTCCTTTCTTCTAAGCCCGGCTGCTCGGCGTTCTTCTTTTGGATACATGGTTCGTTCCTACTATTTTGGTTGCTCGCGCCAGAGGGAAGCTAGTGGCGCGGCTGAGCCCCCAGCTGGCTCGTGCCCCGCGCCGGATGCTCCGCCGGCGTTAAGGCCGTCTGCTTCGCCGACTGCTCCTGGTGGTTGTTCCGGTGATGGCCACAGACGCCTGCAGTTGCCCGAGCCCCAGACAGGGGACAGAAGGAAGAGCGAGGACGGCCCTCCTCCTAAGAGGAAAAGGACAATTTGTCACGCCCCGCTTCCCAAAATACGGAATACGAGGGGTAGACAAGGCCAGCCATGCTGTAATACCCAACTCTTTTTATACCCAATCTGTATTTTTGTTGCTTTATAATTTTATTCATTTTATTTTATAATTTTATTTATAAATTTACTTATCGCATTTATAATTTTTCCTATCCTAAAACCTAACTAAATTTTTCCCGAGCCCATCTATTTTCCATTCTATATTATTCCTCAGCCCATACCTTATTTCTTCTAACCTATTTTCTCTCAGCCCACTGCCTATTTTTCTTACTTAATATTTATATTATTCAGCCCGGTCCACACACTCTTCAATTTCTATTTAAATTGCTGCGGCCCATCTCTTTTTTTTCTCCAATTTCTTTCTTTATTTCACATCAGCCCGGCCCCATTTTTCTTTGTTTTATTATTCGATATTTAATTTTCCCCGGCCCATTTTATTATCAGCCCACTCCGTTTTTTAAGGGGAATTAATTTTCTTTTTCCTTGCAGGCCCAGCCCAATCTCCCCTCACCCGCGCCGCTTCACCCACGACCCGCATCTACAGTGCCATCCCCTTCCTCACAACGGCTACTTTCTCCTCAATTCCCGCGCACGTTTCCCTTCGCGACCACGCCGCCGGGTTCCTCGCCTCCACCAACGCCGCGCTTGCGTGCGTTACGCTCGCGACGCGCGACCCTGTCTCCATATCCCCCACTCTCCCATCTCCTTCTCTTCCTTTCTCCTCTCCCGACGACTCACCTCTCTATAACCCACGTCCCGACCTCGCGAGCACCTCACCGCCGCTCACCGACCACTCCATCCCTCTCACCATTAAGACCTCCGACGAGTCACCGTCAACACTGCCGACCACCCCAAGCTTCACCCGCTCTCCCCTTCATCACCGACCACCAACGTCTCCTCCTTCCTCAACCCCACTTCGATTCCATGGTCGAGTTCCCGGCCAAGGCAGCTCCTTCGTAGCCAATACAACACCCCGGCCGATCTCCCCTGCACGTACCTCGAGCTGCCCGAGCGCCTTCGCCTGCACACCGAGTCCCCTGCCCCGACGCCGGTGATTTTCTCGTCCCGTCGTCGACCTCCCCGCATAGTCATCATCGTCGACGTCGTCGTCATCACCTCTCTGTTTCTTCCTCTCACTCTCTAGCCCTGGCTCTCTCCTTCTCTGTGTGTGCTTGCAACTCTCTCTCTCCTTCCCCTGTTTTTCTCTCTTTCATCTCTCTCTCTCATTTCTCATACTCTCCCTCTCTTCCACCCTTTATCTCTCTGTCTCTCTCTCTCCTACGGTTCTCACTCTCTCTCGCTCTCCAACTTCCTCTGTCTCTGTCTCTCTCTCTTCCTATCCCACTGCCCTCTCTCCCTGCAATCTCTTTCCTCTATTTCTCACTCTCTGTTTTTTCACCCCATCTCATTCTCCCTCTCAGCTCTGTGCATCACCTCTCACTTTTTCTCTGCTTAACCTCGCTCTGTCTCTCTCCCCCTCACTCTCGCTACAACTCACTCCCTCTCCCCCATTAACGGCCAGTACATTCGAGTATTCACACATCGACAGCTAGGCCGCGACGCAAACCCACAAGCCGAGTCAAGATCACCGCAAAACATTCGAGCTTTGGCATTTCATCGAGCACATTCCATACGTCATCGATCCCTGCTGCCTCGGTCGTTGCCGCTACTGCCATACAACCCCAAGACGTTCTCAGGCAAGTTCTTTACTTGCTTACATGCTATTTTATCTATGTTACAAATTAACATCGTATATAAATTATGCTTTACCTTTCCGTTGAATCATTCGATACAACTGTTCGATACTTGTTCTCTTAGGAAATCTTTGTCTAATTTGACGGAGCCAGATTATTCTTGTTGGCCCTTTGTGTGATGGATAACATGTGCAAATGTCATTAGAAAATACGACTGTTAAAGATTAAAACGACTACCCCCAAGTTTAACCGTAAAACTGTATTTCTGTTGTACCTGAAAACCGTTAAATTCACCATAAATCATATACATACTAGAATAGTGTGTTCGAGGGCTCAAATCGAAGCCAACTCGACGAGATTTAACCCTATTCTAGTTTCCAGACATTTCTGTACTCAAACCATGATGATATTTGAATCGGAGTGCGACTCTGGACTGCAGTCCAGAGCGACTCCAGTCGTTGCTTGCTGTACCGTATTGGATACCACAGGATTTCCTTAACTCGTAGGTTGCGGAACTCCGCTGTTCATTATAGATAAATCTGTTAGCTAGAGAACACAATTAGTTTCATCCTGTTTCGTTATCATTTACTATTTAATCTGTAATTTAAAAGATCGGGACGCATAACAGTCCCAACAGAATCAGAATTGACATGTTAATATTAAACAGATTATAACTCCTAACGTACAGACGAGATTGAAGATCCGTTTGTTGCGTTGAAAACTTTACTGAAAACCCTAGAATTCATCCAACTGTAGCGTCGTTAAAATCCGATCCCAACTGGGATTAAAATGCGTTACGAAATGGATTTATGATTTTGAAACCGGATTTCCAGCCGCGAGCGCTTAAAATGAAATGGTTATAACTAGTTATTCTGGAACCCGATTGGCTTGAAACAAAATTCTAAGGATAGATAACTGAACATACTAAATACTACCTGTTTATCGTTTCGCTAGATTATATACGTACGTTTCATGATAAATCGTGCAAGTGATAGAATGCCATTCTTATGACACCTTAATCATGCTTCATATAATGTTTACGTATCATGTCATACCTATATCATTGTAGTGATAACCTAGTGATATCGTGCATTCACCCAGAGTTAGATTTTTTAGTGATGATTGTGGCAAGTACGTCATTGTTCGTGTATCCGTGATTAAGTGAAAGTGATACGTACTTGTACACAATCAGTGACCTATTATTCTATTGCATTGTCGACGTCTGTGAGATGCGTGTACGTGAGACTATAAATGGAATAGGACATTTATGGAAGCGTTGCACGGATGTCACAGATAAGACATCAGACACTGCCGTTTATCTTAGGTATTAGTCGGAACGTGCTTGATGGAGGTCCTGCCTCCAGTTCTCGCGCAGACTTGTCACGGATCGATTAGTATTTAGGTTGATGGTTAGCGTTTGATGTAGACCACGGGGTGTGGGGTAGTTTAAGTGTGAGTTCAACAGAATCTCGGGAGTCCCATGCCGGCTTATATATTTAGGGAGTTATATGGAGATTTACAGGGTACGTGATATATACACCGTGATATTCTTGTTACATGTTGGGCCCGTGGTCCCTTGCCCTTGGGTTCTACCCTTGGGTGGAGGACACTCGCGAGTGGTTGACTCTCACACTTGGACTAACGATAGGCTTAGTGACCTTTACAGTGAGACTTAGAGACTGATAGGGATACTGGCATTTATATTCCTTATATACTGTGTTGGCATACGTGACATATCGTTATACTGCTTTACTGTTCCGCTGCATTGATTACTGCACATTCATATTCCTGCTGTCATTGATTTACTGTTATTCATATCCATTACCACTGCTAGAACTGTCACATGATTATATATATATTATATTGCTATTGTGTCGCTCTGACGACCTGAGTATGCATGCTCAGTGTGAAGAGGAGATATAGCCTGGACCAGAACTAGACGTGCATCACAGACTTCTTGACTTGCTATTCTGAGTTACATTCGTTTGTTCCACTTCAGGTCAGTCTTTACATTGTTCCTTTCAGTTACTGCATTTCTCATTTCCTGCGCATCATTTACTGTTTACCATGACAAACTAGAAGCCGAAGTGTGACTACGGCAGGACATTTCCTTGACCGTAGGAGCATGGCTGGCCTTGTCTACCCCTCGTATTCCGTATTTTGGGAAGCGGGGCGTGACATGGTTTAGTTGGTATCAGAGCCAGGTTTTGCATCAATTGGGATTGCAGTTTTCCGTGTACAGTTTGGCAATCTAAGACATCCTTCGGTCTAGGTTGTAAACTGTCATTCTTGATCCATATTCACATCGTGCGTTCAGCTATCCATTCGCTATGGTTTCGGGTGACTTGACAAGGGTACGTGGTGGCAATTGCACTACCGTACTCTATTCAAGTGACTTAGAGTGATACAGTTGACTCCCCACTTGTAATAAAATTCATCATCTCTGATATTCTTCTATCCTTGTCCTATCCATATCATATTTTGATTCATTTAGCGTGTGACTTATATCATTCTCGAAATTGTTGTTTCAGGATCATGTCTTCCAACGACTCTTCGTCTATGTCCGCTCCCCAGAATCAGACTGTTGAGATCCTTAGTGTACTGCAAGGTTTAAAGGAAGCCCAGGAGCGAACAAACGACCTATTAGCTGAAGGGCTGAGAAGACAGGTGAGCCAGACCCCAGCGGGAGTCTCCTATCATAAAGGGATCCCTATTGGACGAGGGAAGGAGAAGAAGATGAAGCGTCAACAGAAGCATCAGAAGAACCCTTGCTGTGGATATTGTAAGAGGCCAGGACATCTTCAGAAGGATTGTTGCCGTGCCCAAGGGAAATGTCTGATATGCGGTTCCGACAAACATCTCATCAACGGTTGTCCAGAAAGGAAAGAACTACAAGGAGGAAACTTGTCCACACTCTTCTCTGCTGCCAAGTAAGGATTTCTACCTAGTTCGAATTTCGAGGATAAAGCGGACCCAACACAGGGTTCAACTCGCGTAACGATGATGCAGCGTTCTGGCAGTCAAAGAAGAATTTTATGTTTTCCAATTTCAGTATTACGTTGTCATACTCTTATAAACATTTCCTTCCATTTGAACCTTTGTATCCGTCGAACTTTTAGTTGAATGAAATAAAATTGGAATCATAATATATGTATTATTCTCATGCTTTCTCTATGTCAAATTCTAATCATTATCACAGTATTTTCATTCTGATCTTTCAGTTCCTGCAACCGCATATTTTCCTATATTTCGTACCCTGAGTTTTCCTTGATGTATTCCACTGTCTAATCATGACTTCTCTTTTCAGGCCATGGCCCACCCTGGAGCAGTACCGCATCTAGACGAGGATGCACAGTCATGCGTTTCCTTAGATCACACACTGACGAGTTCCGATGATGAGGTCAATGGTCCCCAGGTTAACTTCGAAAACAATGATTCAGAGGACGAAGGAGCAGCCGCCCCAGAGTTTGACATGATAGCTGATTCTGACGAAGAAGAAGGAGATCCTGAAGAGAACCCTATAGAGGAAGACCCGATAGAGGAAGACCCCGAGGAAGAACCGATGGAAGAAAATCCAGCGGAAGAAAACCCAGAAGAAGAAAATCACATGGAATCGGATCTCGATGAAGAAGCTCTATCCGAGGAAGAAGAACCAGAAGATCAAGACCCTGTGGTGGAAGGACTTCCAATAGAGGTACCTGCGAGGCGCTATGGAAATGGACGCCCCTACCTGAGTGCGCGAGCCTACCGCAACCTACTGAATCTCCACAACCGCGACTGACGGAATATCTTTTGATGTGTCTTTCTGGCCAAATAAAATGTGCATAGTTTAGGGCCACTTTTCGCCTTTGAGAATGTCTTGTTTCAAATTTTCTTGAATGAAATAAATCTTTTGAATTCGTAAACCTTTTCGATTATTGGTTTGCTTGATGCTTGTTTATTGCTTATATCCACTTATTTTCGGCTGAGATCCCTGACTGTCCACCCCTACTCGTTGTATAGTTTTCACCCTCGTTTCGATTAGAAAGTACCGCACCCGGATCCTTGGAATGAGCCACCATTCATCCTTCGTCTGTGCCTCGATTGAGATCCTTCTGGAAGGAGAAGTTCATAGCGAAATTTCAAGATAGCTAACCCTTCAAATCTTGATTCGTGTGTTGTATCGACTGTTGTTTCCCTCACACCTTTCCTTTTTGATTCCTTTGTTGCTCATCCTTATTTCCTGTGCTGACCCTATCCCAATCTCCTTAACATTCAGCCTAAAGCCGCCACACTCCGACCTTCTGATTGAGCCACACCTTCTTGTAATCGCTCTCCTAGCTAGCCCTATTCATATTGATGATTTCGCTATTACCCCAAATATATTTAGAGACATTATTATTCAAAATTTAGTTTTCATTATTTTAAATTTATCAAAGAGTGTGAGTTATTGATTACTCTGTTTTATGTATTTTAAGTACACTATTAGTATTCTCTTTTTGCAGCGCAACCTTACACCGCGCATATTTCGTTACATGTTCCTAAATTTCACGTACAAGCCCTCTAAATTATTTTAAAATTATTTTTCGATACATTATTCTAAAATGTTCTAACCTACCGATACATTTTCATTGCTTTATTCTCGTTATTTTATTTTCGGGTTTTGTGCCTATGTTTACTATTATCAATGCTTGTGCTTTATACTATTTATTTCTGACGCACTACTTTTGACATACTTACATATGCATATATCTGAGTTTCGATCTTATCGAGTACGTCTCGAATGATGTTGTCGTATTGTTGTTATTTATATTCCGTATATATGTAGCTACTCTTATAGTTGTTCCTATTTTTATACCTACTTAAATCCATATTTTGTATGTTATGCTTACGTATTTTATATCTTCAAAATTTCTCCGTCCACACATTTCTAGTAAATCTTTATGTGTTAATTTGCAAAATAATAGCTTTCGCATGTGGTTGTATTACTTATAGTTTATTTAAATTTCGAGGACGAAATTTTTTTTTGTAAGGGTGGTATGATGTAATACCCAACTCTTTTTATACCCAATATGTATTTTTGTTGCTTTATAATTTTATTCATTTTATTTTATAATTTTATTTATAAATTTACTTATCGCATTTATAATTTTTCCTATCCTAAAACCTAACTAAATTTTTCCCGAGCCCATCTATTTTCCATTCTATATTATTCCTCAGCCCATATCTTATTTCTTCTAACCTATTTTCTCTCAGCCCACTGCCTATTTTTCTTCCTTAATATTTATATTATTCAGCCCGGTCCACACACTCTTCCTTTTCTATTTAAATTGCTGCGGCCCATCTCTTTTTTTTCTTCTCCAATTTCTTTCTTTATTTCTCATCAGCCCGGCCCCATTTTTCTTTGTTTTATTATTCGATATTTAATTTTCCCCGGCCCATTTTATTATCAGCCCACTCCGTTTTTTAAGGGGAATTAATTTTCTTTTTCCTTGCAGGCCCAGCCCAATCTCCCCTCACCCGCGCCGCTTCACCCACGACCCGCATCTACAGTGCCATCCCCTTCCTCACAACGGCTCCTTTCTCCTCAATTCCCGCGCACGTTTCCCTTCGCGACCACGCCGCCGCGTTCCTCGCCTCCACCAACGCCGCGCTTGCGTGCGTTACGCTCGCGACGCGCGACCCCGTCTCCATATCCCCCACTCTCCCATCTCCTTCTCTTCCTTTCTCCTCTCCCAACGACTCACCTCTCTATAACCCACGTCCCGACCTCGCGAGCACCTCACCGCCGCTCACCGACCACTCCATCCCTCTCACCATTAAGACCTCCGACGAGTCACCGTCAACACTGCCGACCACCCCAAGCTTCACCCGCTCTCCCCTTCATCACCGACCACCAACGTCTCTCTCATTTCTCATACTCTCCCTCTCTTCCACCCTCTATCTCTTTGTCTCTCTCTCTCCTACGGTTCTCACTCTCTCTCGCTCTCCAACTTCCTCTGTCTCTGTCTCTCTCTCTTCCTATCCCACTGCCCTCTCTCCCTGCAATCTCTTTCCTCTATTTCTCACTCTCTGTTTTTTCACCCCATCTCATTCTCCCTCTCAGCTCTGTGCATCACCTCTCACTTTTTCTCTGCTTAACCTCGCTCTGTCTCTCTCCCCCTCACTCTCGCTACAACTCACTCCCTCTCCCCCATTAACGGCCAGTACATTCGAGTATTCACACATCGACAGCTAGGCCGCGACGCAAACCCACAAGCCGAGTCAAGATCACCGCAAAACATTCGAGCTTTGGCATTTCATCGAGCACATTCCATATGTCATCGATCCCTGCTGCCTCGGTCGTTGCCGCTACTGCCATACAACCCCAAGACGTTCTCAGGCAAGTTCTTTACTTGCTTACATGCTATTTTATCTATGTTACAAATTAACATCGTATATAAATTATGCTTTACCTTTCCGTTGAATCATTCGATACAACTGTTCGATACTTGTTCTCTTAGGAAATCTTTGTCTAATTTGACGGAGCCAGATTATTCTTGTTGGCCCTTTGTGTGATGGATAACATGTACAAATTTCATTAGAAAATACGACTGTTAAAGATTAAAACGACTACCCCCAAGTTTAACCGTAAAACTGTATTTCTGTTGTACCTGAAAACCATTAAATTCACCATAAATCATATACATACTAGAATAGTGTGTTCGAGGGCTCAAATCGAAGCCAACTCGACGAAATTTAACCGTATGCTAGTTTCCAGACATTCCTGTACTCAAACCATGATGATATTTGAATCGGAGTGCGACTCTGGACTGCAGTCCAGAGCGACTCCAGTCGTTGCTTGCTGTACCGTATTGGATACCACAGGATTTCCTTAGCTCGTAGGTTGCGGAACTCCACTGTTCATTATAGATAAATCTGTTAGCTAGAGAACACAATTAGTTTCATCCTGTTTCGTTATCATTTACTATTTAATCTGTAATTTAAAAGATCGGGACGCATAACAGTCCCAACAGAATCAGAATTGACATGTTAATATTAAAAAGATTATAAATCCTAACGTACAGACGTGATTGAAGATCCATTTGTTGCGTTGAAAACTTTACTGAAAACCCTAGAATTCATCCAACTGTAGCATCGCTAAAATCCAATCCCAACTGGGATTAAAATGCGTTACGAAATGGATTTCTGATTTTGAAACCGGATTTCCAGCCGCGAGCGCTTAAAATGAAATGGTTATAACTAGTTATTCTGGAACCCGATTGGCTTGAAACAAAATTCTAAGGATAGATAACTGAACATACTAAATACTACCTGTTTATCGTTTCGCTAGATTATATACGTACGTTTCATGATAAATCGTGCAAGTGATAGAATGCCATTCTTATGACACCTTAATCATGCTTCATATAATGTTTACGTATCATGTCATACCTATATCATTGTAGTGATAACCTAGTGATATCGTGCATTCACCCAGTGTTAGATTTTTTAGTGATGATTGTGGCAAGTACGTCATTGTTCGTGTATCCGTGATTAAGTGAAAGTGATACGTACTTGTACACAATCAGTGACCTATTATTCTATTGCATTGTCGACGTCTGTGAGATGCGTGTACGTGAGACTATAAGTGGAATGGGACATTTATGGAAGCGTTGCACGGATGTCACAGATAAGACACCAGACACTGCCGTTTATCTTAGGTATTAGTCGGAACGTGCTTGATGGAGGTCTTGCCTCCAGTTCTCGCGCAGACTTGTCACAGATCGATTAGTATTTAGGTTGATGGTTAGCGTTTGATGTAGACCACGGGGTGTGGGGTAGTTTAAGTGTGAGTTCAACAGAATCTCGGGAGTCCCATGCCGGCTTATATATTTAGGGAGTTATATGGAGATTTACAGGGTACGTGATATATACACCGTGATATTCTTGTTACATGTTGGGCCCGTGGTCCCTTGCCCTTGGGTTCTACCCTTGGGTGGAGGACACTCGCGAGTGGTTGACTCTCACACTTGTACTGACGATAGGCTTAGTGACCTGTACAGTGAGACTTAGAGACTGATAGGGATACTGGCATTTATATTCCTTATATACTGTGTTGGCATACGTGACATATCGTTATACTGCTTTACTGTTCCGCTGCATTGATTACTGCACATTCATATTCCTGCTGTCATTGATTTACTGTTATTCATATCCATTACCACTGCTATAACTGTCACATGATTATATATATATATTATATTGCTATTGTGTCGCTCTGACGACCTGAGTATGCATGCTCAGTGTGAAGAGGAGATATAGCCTGGACCAGAACTAGACGTGCATCACAGACTTCTTGACTTGCCATTCTGAGTTACATTCGTTTGTTCCACTTCAGGTCAGTCTTTACATTGTTCCTTTCAGTTACTGCATTTCTCATTTCCTGCGCATCATTTACTGTTTACCATGACAAACTAGAAGCCGAAGTGTGACTACGGCAGGACATTTCCTTGACCGTAGGAGCATGGCTGGCCTTGTCTACCCCTCGTATTCCGTATTTTGGGAAGCGGGGCGTGACACATGCTCCTACGGTCAAGGAAATGTCCTGCCGTAGTCACACTTCGGGCTCTAGTTTTTCATGGTAAACAGTAAATGATGCGCAGGTAATGAGAAATGCAGTAACTGAAAGAAACAATATAAAGACTGACCTGAAGTGGAACAAACAATTGTAACTCGGAATGGCAAGTCAAGAAGTCTGTGATGCACGTCTAGTTCTGATCCAGGCTAAATCTTCTCCTCACACTGAGCATGCATACTCAGGTCGTCAGAGCGACACAATAGCAATATAATATATATAAAAATCAAGTGACAGTTCTAACAGTGGTAATAGATATGAATGACTGTAAATCAATGACAGCATGGATATGAATGTACAGTAATCAATGCAGCGGAGCAGTAAAGCTGTAGAACGATATGTCACGTATGTCAACACAGTATATAAGGTATATAAATGCCAGTATCCCTATCAGTCTCTAAGTCTCACTGTACAGGTCACTAAGCCTATCGTCAGTCCAAGTGTGAGAGTCAACCACTTACGAGTGTCCTCCACCCAAGGGTAGAACCTAAGGGCAAGGGACCACGGGCCCAGCATGTAACATGTATATCACGGTGTATATCACATACCCTGTAAATCTCCATACATCTCCCTAAATATATAAGCCGGCATGGAACTCCTGAGATTCTGTTGAATTCACACTTAAACCACCCCACACCCCGTGGTCTACATCCAACGCTAACCATAACCCTAAATACTAATCGATTCGTGACAAGTCTGCGCGAGAACTGGAGGCAGGACCTCCACCAAGCACGTCCCGACTAATATCTAAGATAAATGGCAGTGTCGGATGCCTTATCTGTGACACTCGTGCAAGCGCTTCCATAAGTGTCCCATACCACTTATAATCACACGTACACGCATCCCACAGACGTCGACAATGCACTAGAATAATAGGGTCACTGATTGTGTACAAGTACGTATCACTTTCACTTAATCACGGATACACGAACACTGACGTACTTGCCACAATCATCGCTAGAATTTAACACTGGGTAAATGCACGATATCACTATGTTATCAATGCAATTATATGGGTATGATATGATGCGTAAACAGTATATGAAGCACGATTAAGGTGTCATAAAAACAGTATTCTATCACTTGCACGATTTATCATGAAACGTACATATATAATTTAGCGAAACGATAAACAGGTAGTAATTAGTATGATCAGTTTTCCATCCATCAAATTTGGTTTCAAGCCAATCGGGTTCTAGGATCATTAATTATAACCATTTCATTTTAAGCGCTCACGGCTGGAAATCCGGTTTCAGAATCAGAAGTCCGTTTCGCAACGCATTTTAATCTCAGTTGGGATCAGATTTTAGCAATGCTACAGTTGGACGAAATCTAGGGTTTTCAGTAAGGTTTTCAACGCAATAGACGGATCGTCAATCGCATCTGCACGTCAGGAGTTATACACTGTTTAACACTAATCTACCAGTTCTGATTCTGTTGGGACTGTTATGCGTCCCGATCTTTTAAATTACAGAATAAATATCAAATGGTAACGAAACAGAATGAAATCAATTGTGTTGTCTAGATAACAGATTTATCTATAATGAACAGTGGAGTTCCGCAACCTACGAGTTTAGGAAATCATGTGGTACCCACTACGAAACAGCAAGCAACAATTAGAGTCGCTCTGGACTGCAGTCCAGAGTCGCACTCCGATCCAAATATCATCACAGTTTAAGTACAAGAATACCAGGAAACTAGTATAGGGTTAAAGTTCGTCGAGTCTGCTTCGATTTTAGCCCTCGAACACACCATTCTATTTTGTATATGATTTATGGTGAATTTAACGGTTTTCAGGTACAAGAGAATTACAGTTTTACGATTAGACTTGGGGATAGTTGTTTTAATAGTTAACGGTCATATTTTCCAGCGAATCTTGCACACGGTGTTCATCACAGCAAGGGCCCAAGTAATTAATACCGTTCCGTCAATTTAGAAAAGTATTTTCTTTGGGAACACGCGTCGAGCAGGTTATGGCACATAATTAGTTTAAACTGTAACTTAGAATCTATATACTTAGCGATTGTAACTTAGGTAAAATAGCATGTAAGCAAGTAAAGAACTTGCCTGGGAACGCCTCGGGGTCGCACGGTAGCAGCGGCGTCACGAACGCGTGACGTACGCCGTGAAACGGATTTGCGCGAGCTTGGATCGAGACGCGGATTTTGCGTCGGAGTTGTCCGGAGTCGTTGCATGGTCACTGGACGTTGAGGGGTGCTTGATGATCCTCTGCGAGTATACTGGGGTTGACGACGGTCGACGGCGTCGCTCCGGCAATGGCCGCAGTGAGGGTTTGTAAAGAGAAATGGGTTTTGTGTGGTTTTGAAGAGTGAGGGAATTAATAGTGGAGAAGGAGTTAGAGAGAGAAATTGGAGAGAGAGAGGGGGAGCACAGAGGGAGAGTGGGAGAAGGCTGAGAGAGTGCAAGCAGAGAGAGAGAGAGAGATAGAGAGTGAGAGACAGAGAGATAGAGAGTGAGAGTAGAGGGTCTGCGAGAGGGAGGGAGTGCAAGAGAGAAGAGATGGTAGGAAAGATGACGATGATGTTAATGATGATGCTGCTGCGGGGGAGGTCGACGACGAGACGAGAAGCTCGCCGGCGTCGGGGCAGTGGACTCGGTGTGCAGGTGAGTGGGTGCAGGGGAGTGGGTGCAGGGGACTCGAGTTGATGGGGGTAGAGTTGTGAAGGGAGAAGGAGGGTGAATGAGTTGGAGAGGGAGAGTGACGAGGGGAGTTGGAGTCGTGACCGGGGTCGTCGGCGACGTGGGGTAACGGCGAGGCGTGGGTGCGCGACGTGGGAAGGAGTGAGCGGAAAATGAGATGGGAAGAAAGATGAGGGATTTCTTCAATGGCAAAGAAAAGAGATGGAGTGTGAGAGAAGAGAACGGGGTTGAAGTCGTGGGTGTAACGGCAGGAGCGGGGGCGTGGGCATGGGCGCGAGTCGCGGCGGAGAAGGCGGATCGCGCGCGCGGAAAGGAAAAGAGCCGTTGGAGGGGATGATGAACAGGAGCGGGTCGGGTCGCTGAGGAGGCGGGCTGGGCTGAAGTAGAATGGGCCGGGCCAAGGAAAACAGAAATTAAATTTTTAGAATTCTTGGGGAAAATGGGTGTTGGGCTCGGGCTGGGTTTATTAAAGAAATTTTTGGATGAGAAAGGAGTGGGCTGGTTTGAAAAATAGAGTGGGAAAATTTATTGGGGGAAAAATGTTGGGCCGGCAGAAAGAAATATTTAATTTGCTGTTTGGGCTTGATTTTGGGAAAGGTTAGGGAAATGAGGGTTAATGTTTTAATTAAATTTTTCTCTTTGGATTGGGCTTTAAATAAAATGGGAAAGGAGATAGGGAATTGGGGAAATAAAAGGGAAAAGAAAATTTGTTTATCAAAAGGGAAGTGGGCTGAGGGAAAAATGAGATAATATAGGGTTTGGGTTGTAATAAAAGAAATATGCGGTTTAGAAGAATATAATTATAAATAAAATGAATTCAATTATAAATAAGAATACCTAGAATTCTAAAGTAATAAAATATGGATTTTGGTACAAAAGGGGCTGGGTATTACATCATACCACCCTTACAAAAATTTCGTCCTTGAAATTTAAAATAAACGATAAGTTATACAAACATAGGCGAAAGCTATTATATTGCAAACTAACACATAAAGGTTTATTAGGAATCCGTGGACGAAGAAATTGAAGGTACAAATATGTAAGAACTACATACAACAGACATGTCTAAATAGTTATAAGACAGGAATAACTATAGGGGCATCTACATGTATACAAAATAGCAATAACAACAACAACGAATATTGATATTCGAGGTGTACTCGATATATGCACATATCAATATATCAAAAGTAGCACAACAGAAATAATAAGTATAAGGCACGACCATTTATAATAGTAAACATAGACACAAAACCCGAAAATAAAATAATGAGAATAAAGCAGTGGAAAATTAATCGGTAGGTTAAAACATTTTAGAATAATGTATCGATAAAATGGGGTTAAAATAATTTAGAAAACTTATATAGTGAAATTTAGGAACGTGTAACGAAAGTATGCGCTGTGTAAGGTTGCGCCACTGGAAAAAGAATAATAATAATGTACTTAAAATACATAAAACGGAGTAATCAGTAACACGTACTCTTGATAAATATAAAATACTAAAACTACATTTTCGAATAATAGTGCCCCTAAATCTAGTTGGGGTAACAGGGAAAAACACAAGTATGTCTAGGCCTAGTAGGGTAGGGATTACAATGGAATGCGGCTGATACAAAAGGTCGAAGTGTGACGGCTTTAGGCTGATGATCAAGGGAATTGGGATCGGGTCAGCACAAGAAGTAAGGGTGGGCCACAAAGGACTACAAGGGAAACAGTATGGGGTGGATAACTTTCGGTACATCATATGAATCAAGAATTTGAAAGGTTAGCTAACTTGAGGATTTCACTATGAACTTCTCCTCCCAGAAGGATCTCAATCTAGGCACAAACGAAGGATGAATGGTGGCTCATTCCAAGGATCAGGATGCGGTACTTTCTAATCGAATCGAGGGTGAAAACTATACAATGAGTAGGGGTGGACAGTCAGGAATCTCAGCAGAAAATAAATGGATATGGGCAATAAACAAGTATTAAGCGAACCAATAATCAAAAGGTTTACGAATTCAGAAGATTTATTTCATCCAAGAAAATTTGAAACAAGGCATTCCCAAAGGCGAAAAGTGGCCCTAAACTATACACCGTTTATTTGGCCAGAAAGACAACATCAAAAGAAATTCCGTCAGTCGCGGTTGTGGAGATTCAGTAGGTTGCGGTAGGCTCGCGCACTCAGGTAGGGACGTCCATTTCCATATCGCCTCGCAGGCATCGCCACTGGAGGTTCTTCAACAGCAGGGTCTTGATCTTCTGGTCCTTCTTCCCCGAATGGAGCTTCTTCATCGAGGTCTGATTCCATGTGATTCTCTTCTTCTGGATTTTCTTCCACGGGATTTTCCTCAACTGGATTTTCTTCTATCGGGTCCTCATCGGGATCTTCTTCTATCGGGTCTTCCTCTATAGGGTTCTTTTCGGGATCTCCTTCTTCTTTGTCAGAATCATCTATCATGTCGAACTCTGGGGCGGCTGCTCCTTCGCCTTCTGGATCGTGGTTTCCGAATTTGACTTGGGGACCGTTTATCTCATCGTCAGAACTCATCAGCGTGCGGTTTAAGGAAACGCAAGATTGTGCATCTTCATCCAGATGCGGCGCTGCTCCAGGGTGGGCCATGGTCCGAAAAGAAAAGTCATGATTAGACAGTGGAATACATCAAGGAAAAAGCTCAAGGTACAAAGTATAGGAAAATATGCGGTTGCAGGAATTGAAAGCTCAGAATTTAAAATACTGTGATAATGAATAGAATTTGATATAGAGAAAGCATAAGAATGATACATATATTATGATTCAAATTTTATTGCATTCAACCAAACGTTCAACGGATACAAGATTTCAAACGGAAAGAAATATTCATAAAAAGATGACAACATAATAATGAAATAGGAAAACATAAAAATTCTTCTTCGATTGCTAGACCGCTGCATCATCGTTACGCGAGTTGAATCCGGTGTTGGGTTTGCTTTATCCTCGAAGGGCGAACTACGCAATAATCGTCATTCGGCAGAAGTGGGGAGTGTGGACGAGTTTCCTCCTTGTAGTTCTTTCCTTTCTGGGCAACCGTTGATGAGATGTTTGTTGGACCCGCATATCAGACATTTCCCCTGGGCGCGGCGACAATCCTTCTGAAGATGACCTGGCCTCCTACAGTATCCACAGCATGGGGTCTTCTGCTGCTTCTGTCGCTGGGGAACAAATTGACGCTTCATCTTCTTCTCCTTTCCTCGTCTAACGGGGATCCCTTTGTGATTGGAGATAGCCGCTGATGCCTGATTCACCTGTCTTCTCAGTCCTTCAGCCAACAAGTCATTTGTTCGCTCCTAGGCTTCCTTTAGACCTTGCAGCAAACTAAGGATCTCAACAGTCTGATTCTGGGGAGTGGAGATAGAGGAAGAGTCGTTGAAAGACATGATCCTGAAACAATGATTTTGAGGATGATATAAGTCACAAGATATATGAATCAAAATATAATATGGATAGGACAAGGATTCAAAATATCAGAGGTGCTGAATTTATTACAAGTGGAGAACCAACCGTACGACTCCTAGTCACTTAAACAGAGTATGGTAGTGTAATCGTGATATAGTTCACAATTACAACCACGAAACCTTGCCAAGTTACCTGAAACCCTAGTGAATGGATAGCAGAACGCTCAATGCGAATATGAATCAAGAATATCAAGTTCACAATCTAGACTGAGGGATATCTTAGATTGTCAAGCTCTACACGGAAAACTGCAATCCCAATCGATGCAAAACCTGGGCTCTGATACCAACTAAACCATGTCACGCCCCGCTTCCCAAAATACGGAATACAAGGGGTAGATAAGGCCAGCCATGCTCCTACGGTCAAGGAAATGTCCTGCCGTAGTCACACTTCGGGCTCTAGTTTTTCATGGTAAACAGTAAATGATGCACAGGTAATGAGAAATGCAGTAACTGAAAGAAACAATGTAAAGACTGACCTGAAGTGGAACAAACAATTGTAACTCGGAATGGCAAGTCAAGAAGTCTGTGATGCACGTCTAGTTCTGATCCAGGCTAAATCTTCTCCTCACACTGAGCATGCATACTCAGGTCGTCAGAGCGACACAATAGCAATATATATATAAAAATCAAGTGACAGTTCTAACAGTGGTAATAGATATGAATGACAGTAAATCAATGACAGCATGGATATGAATGTACAGTAATCAATGCAGCGGAGCAGTAAAGCAGTAGAACGATATGTCACGTATGTCAACACAGTATATAAGGTATATAAATGCCAGTATCCCTATCAGTCTCTAAGTCTCACTGTACAGGTCACTAAGCCTATCGTCAGTCCAAGTGTGAGAGTCAACCACTCGCGAGTGTCCTCCACCCAAGGATAGAACCCAAGGGCAAGGGACCACGGGCCCAGCATGTAACATGTATATCACGGTGTATATCACATACCCTGTAAATCTCCATATATCTCCCTAAATATATAAGCCGGCATGGGACTCGCGAGATTCTGTTGAACTCACACTTAAACCACCCCACGCCCCGTGGTCTACATCCAACGCTAACCATAACCCTAAATACTAATCGATTCGTGACAAGTCTGCGCGAGAACTGGAGGCAGGACCTCCACCAAGCACGTCCCGACTAATATCTAAGATAAATGGCAGTGTCGGATGCCTTATCTGTGACACTCGTGCAAGCGCTTCCATAAGTGTCCCATACCACTTATAGTCACACGTACACGCATCCCACAGACGTCGACAATGCAATAGAATAATAGGGTCACTGATTGTGTACAAGTACGTATCACTTTCACTTAATCACGGATACACGAACACTGACGTACTTGCCACAATCATCGCTAGAATTTAACACTGGGTAAATGCACGATATCACTATGTTATCAATGCAATGATATGGGTATGATATGATGCGTAAACAGTATATGAAGCACGATTAAGGTGTCACAAAAACAGTATTCTATCACTTGCACGATTTATCATGAAACGTACATATATAATTTAGCGAAACGATAAACAGGTAGTAATTAGTATGATCAGTTGTCCATCCATTAAATTTGGTTTCAAGCCAATCGGGTTCCAGGATCATTAATTATAACCATTTCATTTTAAGCGCTCACGGCTGGAAATCCGGTTTCAGAATCAGAAGTCCATTTCGCAACGCATTTTAATCCCAGTTGGGATCAGATTTTAGCGATGCTACAGTTGGACAAAATCTAGGGTTTTCAGTAAGGTTTTCAACGCAATAGACGGATCGTCAATCACATCTGTACGTCAGGAGTTATACACTGTTTAACACTAATCTATCAATTCTGATTCTGTTGGGATTGTTATGCGTCCCGATCTTTTAAATTACAGAATAAATATCAAATGGTAACGAAACAGAATGAAATCAATTGTGTTATCTAGCTAACAGATTTATCTATAATGAACAGTGGAGTTCTAGAACCTACGAGTTTAGGAAATCATGTGGTACCCACTACGAAACAGCAAGCAACAATTAGAGTCGCTCTTGACTGCAGTCCAGAGTCGCACTCCGATCCAAATATCATCACAGTTTAAGTACAGGAATACCAAGAAACCAGTATAGGGTTAAAGTTCGTCGAGTCGGCTTCGATTTGAGCCCTCGAACGCACCATTATATTATGTATATGATTTATGGTGAATTTAACGGTTTTCAGGTACAAGAGAATTACAGTTTTACGATTAGACTTGGGGGTAGTTGTTTTAATCGTTAACGGTCATATTTTCCAGCGAATCTTGCACACGGTGTTCATCACAACAAGGGCCCAAGTAATTAATCCTGTTCTGTCAATTTAGAAAAGTATTTTCTTTGGGAACACGGGTCGAGCAGGTTATGGCACATAATTAGTTTAAACTGTAACTTAGAATCTATATACTTAGCGATTGTAACTTAGGTAAAATAGCATGTAAGCAAGTAAAGAACTTGCCTGGGAACGCCTCGGGGTCGCACGGTAGCAGCGGCGTCACGAACGCGTGACGTACGCCGTGAAACGGATTTGCGCGAGCTTGGATCGAGACGCGGATTTTGCGTCGGAGTTGTCCGGAGTCGTTGCACGGTCACTGGACGTTGAGGGGTGCTTGATGATCCTCTGCGAGTGTACTGGGGTTGACGACGGTCGACGGCGTCGCTCCGGCAATGGCCGCAGTGAGGGTTTGTAAAGAGAAATGGGTTTTGTGTGGTTTTGAAGAGTGAAGGAATTAATAGTGGAGAAGGAGTTAGAGAGAGAAATTGGAGAGAGAGAGGTGGAGCACAGAGGGAGAGTGGGAGAAGGCTGAGAGAGTGCAAGCAGAGAGAGAGAGACAGAGAGATAGAGAGTGAGAGCAGAGGGTCTGGGAGAGGGAGGGAGTGCAAGAGAGAAGAGATGGTGGGAAAGATGACGATGATGTTAATGATGATGCTACTGCGGGGGAGGTCGACGACGAGACGAGAAGCTCGCCGGCGTCGGGGCAGTGGACTCGGTGTGCAGGTGAGTGGGTGCAGGGGAGTGGGTGCAGGGGACTCGAGTTGATGGGGGTAGAGTCGTGAAGGAAGAATGAGGGTGAATGAGTTGGAGAGGGAGAGTGACGAGGGGAGTTGGAGTCGTGACCGGGGTCGTCGGCGACGTGGGGTAACGGCGAGGCGTGGGTGCGCGACGTGGGAAGGAGTGAGCGGAAAATGAGATGGGAAGAGAGATAAGGGATTTCTCCAATGGTAGAGAAAAGAGATGGAGTGTGAGGGAAGAGAACGGGGTTGAAGTCGTGGGTGTAACGGCAGGAGCGGGGGCGTGGGCGTGGGCGCGAGGCGCGGCGGAGAAGGAGGATCGCGCGGGCGGAAAGGAAAAGAGCCGTTGGAGGGGATGATGAACAGGAGCGGGTCGGGTCGCTGAGGAGGCGGGCTGGGCTGAAGTAGAACGGGCCGGGCCAAGGAAAACAGAAATTAAATTTTTAGAATTCTTGGGGAAAATGGGTGTTGGGCTCGGGCTGGGTTTATTAAAGAAAATTTTGGATGAGAAAGGAGTGGGCTGGTTTGAAAAATAGAGTGGGAAAATTTATTGGGGAAAAAATGTTGGGCCGGCAGAAAGAAATATTTAATTTGCTGTTTGGGCTTGATTTTGGGAAAGGTTAGGGAAGTGAGGGTTAATGTTTTAATTGAATTTTTCTCTTTGGATTGGGCTTTAAATAAAATGGGAAAGGAGATAGGGAATTGGGGAAATAAAAGGGAAAAGAAAATTTGTTTATCAAAAGGGAAGTGGGCTGAGGGAAAAATGAGATAATATAGGGTTTGGGTTGTAATAAAAGAAATATGCGGTTTAGAAGAATATAATTATAAATAAAATGAATTCAATTATAAATAAGAATACCTAAAATTCTAAAGTAATAAAATATGGATTTTGGTACAAAAGGGGCTGGGTATTACACAATTTCTCGCGCGTCGTCGTCGAGGGTCCCTGAGGGGATTTCCGTGCAGGAAGGCGGCGCTGTCTTTACGGTCCCGTCTGGGCTTTCCGTTGCTGCTGGCCTACTCTCCGGGATGGAGGAGTCGGTTGGGGGAAAGCTTCCGCATGGTTCTCTAAAGGCCCACCTGGAGGCCATGACCCAAAGGACGGTCCAGGTACGAACTCCTCTACGCGCAATTTCCCTGGTATTCTTTTCCTTGGGCTTGAGCGCCTTCCGGTTTCTCATCCGTTTTCCGTTAGGTCCTTCAACACTGCGCTCTTGCCACTCGTATGGAGGCCGAGGGGGCGTTTCACGCACTGGGGCCAGTTGAGGCGTTTCCCTCGGAGGTCGAGGTTTTGCGGCATGACCTGCGCCTGGAGAGGGCCAGGGACGACGTACTGGCAGCCCGTGCGGAGGCCATGGAACTTGCCAACTCAGCGTATCGGGGTGTCCATCGTCGCCTGAGTGCGTCCCTCCGGGTCTCCGAGAGGAAGCTGGCAGATCTGGCCGAATGCTTCGCGGTCCTGGAGAAGGAGAGGGACGCCAGTAGGGGAGATGCTGAGGCGGCGCTTCTAAAGGCCCAGACCGCTGAGGTTCGGACTAAGAGAGCTGTGGCCGACTACAAGGTGTCAGAGCAGTTTTACACCGAGCTTGGGGAGTATTCTGCTGTCGCGTGGAATAAGGCTCTGGACGCCGTGAAGGAGCAGCTTCCCGAGTTCACCGATGGCGAGCTCCATGCCCGGGTTCCGCTTCCGGTGGCGAAGCCTCCGGTGGAAGACGGCGAGGGGAGCGGGGCGCGCCCCTGGTGGGAGAATCTCCGGTGGTAAAGCCCCCGGCAGGTCGTGACTCCAGCGGTGAGGCGATCGGAGCAAGCCTCCGG
This sequence comes from Agapanthus africanus, assembly GCA_030015575.1. Taxonomy (NCBI): domain Eukaryota; kingdom Viridiplantae; phylum Streptophyta; class Magnoliopsida; order Asparagales; family Amaryllidaceae; genus Agapanthus; species Agapanthus africanus. The sequence goes on along the minus strand of JASDDO010000010.1, from coordinate 429,170,789 downwards.
GCAGTTTGTAAGGCTGGGGAGCCCAGAATACCCTTTGTAAAAACTTTTCCTTTGGTAATAAAAGAGGATTCTTGTTTCATCGGTTTGCGTTTTATCTTCTGTGTGTGAAGAATATTTGTAGAAATATCTCTGCTTGCACTGTTGCGTCGGCTATCTGTCTAGCGATTGTTCGTCGGGTTAATTTCGATCATTTGCCAAGCGTCGCCGGGGAGGCATATACATGGCCCCGGAGCCAAGGGGGAATCGCCTAGACTCCGATGGACTTGTTGTCCCTTTTTGGGGCCTCGGATTCTCAGCGTTGGTGGGGCTGTAAGAAGCCCGCCAAGGATAGCCGCGCGGTCTCCTCTTGGCAAGGGTTTCGATCTCTGGCATCGCGGGTAGGCAACTACCGGCCTGGTATGACCGAGCGGGGAAGCCGCTCGGGTGCCTTTTGCGAGGGTTTTGGTCCCTGTCGTCACGAGTAGGGTTCGGTCTGAGATGACCGAGCAGGGTAGCCGCTCGGTTGCCTCTTGCGAGGGCTTTGATCCTTCAGGACGGGGACTGAGCAGGGTTACTGCCCAGTGCCTCTTGGGGAGGACTTTGATCCCAGTCGGTTGTGGTAGGAAGCTACCAGCTGGGGATGGCCGAGCAAGGACTCGACTGCCTCTGGGAGGACTTTGGTCCTTAGCGCGGGAGGGGATGTAGAAGCCTACTAAGGACACTTGGCCGGGCAGGGTTACCGCCCGGTGCCTCTTGGCGAGGGCTTTTGTCCTGAAGGATGGCCGAGCGAGGGATCCTCGGGTTCGACTGCCTCTGGGAGGGCTTTTTGATCCCCGGCGTTGTGGCAGGGAAGCTGCCCGCTGGGGATAGCCGAGCGAGGGATCCTCGGGCTCGACTGCCTCCGGGAGGGCTTTTTGATCCCTAGCGTCAGGAGTAGGGAGCTACCAGCCTGAGATGACTGAGCAGGTAGCCGCTCGGTTGCCTCTTACGAGGGCTTTGATCCTTCAGGACGGGGACCGAGCAGGGTTACTGCCCAGTGCCTCTTGGCGAGGACTTTGATCCCTGTCGGTTGTGGTAGGAAGCTACTAGCCGGGGATAGCCGAGCAAGGACTCGACTGCCTCTGGGAGGACTTTAGTCCTTAGCGCGGGAGGGGCTGTTGAAGCCTACCAAGGACCCTTGGCCGGGCGGGGTTACCGCTCGGTGCCTCTTGGCGAGGGCTTTTGTCCTGAAGGATAGCCGAGCGAGAGATCCTCGGGCTCGACTGCCTCTGGGAGGGCTTTTTGATCCCCGGCGTTGTGGCAGGGAAGCTGCCCGCTAGGGATAGCTGAGCGAGGGATCCTCGGGCTCGACTGCCTCTGTTAGGGATTTTTGCTCACTAGCGTCAGGGGGCTATAGGAAGCCCGCTAAGGATAGCCGGGCGATGGGTTGCACGGCCGCCTTTTGGCGAAGGTCTTGAACTGTAAAGATGGAACTCTACTCGGAATGATTCGACGTTTCTTTATTTGTTTGGACAGGAACTTTAGAGAACGCTTTACACCATCATTGCGAAAGGGAAAAAGAGAGGGGGGCGGCATACACTCGCTAGCTTTGACCTCATTGGTATAGCTTGAGCTTTTCGGCGTTGTAAGGCCGCGGAAGCTTTCGTCCGTCCGCGTCTTGTAGGCGGTAGGCTCCACCGGGGAGGGCCTCGAAGACGAGGAAGGGACCCTCCCACTTTGGGGAGAACTTGTGAAGCCTGCCTTGGTCGATGAATTAGTTCCGCCGCAGGACCAGGTCCCCGGTCTTGAAGGAGCGGTGTTTGACCCGAGCGTTGTAGTATCGGGCCGTTTGTTATTGATAGGCGGCAGCTCTGATCTGGGCCCGATCCCTCTTTTCCAAAAGGATGTCGAGGTTGGTCCGCAGCGCCGAGGTGTTTGCGTCATCGTCGAAGTGCTCGACCCGGTGGCTGGGTAGCCTGATCTCCGCTGGGACCATCGCTTCGGTCCCATAGCAGAGGCTGAAGGGGGTCTCCTCGGTGGGAGTCTTTTTTGACGTGAGCAGGGCCCATAAGACCCGGGGCAGCTCTTCGACCCAACTGCCTTGTCGCCCTTCTAGGTGGGTCCGGAGGCCCCGGAGGACGTCTCGGTTAGCGACCTCGGTCTGCCCGTTACATTGGGGGTGCGCGACCGCGGCTAACTTCAAGAGGATGTGGTACTTTTTGCAGAAGTCCTTTACTTTCTCGTTCTCGAAGTTCGTCCCGTGGTCGGTGACGATACATCTTGGGATGCCGAACCGGAGTATCAGGTTGTTTTGCAGGAACTTGATGGTTGTGGCGGCGTCCGGTTTCCTGATGGGGACGGCCTCGATCCACTTGGTGAAATAGTCCACTGCGACGAGGACGTATTTGTGCTCGCCTGTACCGGTCGGGAACTGGCTGATCATGTCCAATCCCCACTGGGCGAACGGCCAGGGGGATGTTAGGGCGGTCAGCTCGGTAGCGGGGAGGCGAGGGATGCTGCCGTGGAGCTGGCAACTCTTGCATCTTTTGACTAGCTTCTTGGCGTCCTCATGAATAGTGGGCCAGTAGTATCCTTGGAGAAACGCCTTTTGGATCAAGGTTCAGGCCTCTTGGTGCGCACCGCCAACCCCTTCATGGATTTCCCGGAGGACGTAGTCGGCTTCGTGGGGGTCAACGCATCGGAGCAGGGGTTGAGTGAAGGACTTTTTGTAAAGATTTCCATTGCTCCAGATGAAGTGGCGGGCTTTGGCCCGGAGGCAGCTGGCAGCCCCCCGGTCATTCGGGAGTGCACCGTCCTTCAAGAATTCTGCAAAGGGCTTCCTCCAATCTTGGTTGCCTTCTTGCGCCGCATACACGTGGAGTGTGGCCGCTCTGTCCTCCAGATTGGGCTGGGGCAGGGTTTCGAAGAGGATGGACCGCTTATTGTTGACCGAGTACGACGAAGCCAGCTTGCTCAAGGCGTCGGCTTGGGCATTCAGATGCCTGGGTATTTGCTCTATTTGGACTTCTTCGAAGCTTCTCCAGAGTTTCCTCACCTCGTCCAGGTATTTCACCATCAGGGGCTCCCGAGCTTCGAAGCGGCCAGTCACCTGTCCGACGATAAGGGCCGAGTCGCTGCGGATTCGGATTACCCTCAGCCCCAGCCCGGCAGCCATGCGCAGTCCGGCTAAGAAGGCCTCGTACTCTACTGCGTTGTTCGAGGCCTTGAAACCGAGCTTAAGAGAATACTCCATTTCTGCTTCGTTCGGGCCCCGGATAATGAGCCCAGCACCACACCCTTCCTTGGTTGAAAGATCCGTCGACGTAGATGGTACACTTAGGAACCGAGCCAGGCCTCCCCGCGACAGGGCATCGAGTCGCGGGGGGCGGCGTGGACTCCGGTTCCTTGAGGGGAATGGTGCACTCGATGATGAAGTCGTCCAGGGCCTGTGCTTTGATGGCCTGCCTCGGGCGATATTTCACATCAAACTAGGATAACTCCCACCTCCACTTTTCTAAGCGGCCCGAGAATTCTGGTGACGCAAGAATGGCCCCCAACGGGCGCTCGGTAAGGACGATGATGGTGTGTGCTTGGAAATAGTGCCGCAGCTTTCTTGAGGTCACCACGAAGGCTAGGACAATTTTCTCTATGGCTGGGTACCTCGTTTCCACGTCCCTGAATACGTGGCTCACATAGTACACCGGCTTCTATGCCCCTCGACCTCCCGGACGAGCACCGAGCCTGCTGCTTGATCGGAAACCGCCAGATACAGCGATAGCTCGTCCCCTTCAATAGGTCGGGTGAGCAGTAGGGGCATTGCGAGGTGCTTCTTCAATTGGTCGAAGGCGGCTTGGCACTCCCCCGACCATTCGAACCTCGGGATCTTTCTCAGGGCTTTAAAGAACGTGAGGCATTTCTCTCCTGACCTAGACATAAAGCGGCTCAGGGCGGCGACTCGTCTTGTGAGCCGCATGATCTCGACGTTAGTTTTGGGCGCGGCCATGTTGAGGATAGCGTCGATTTTCTCCGGGTGGGCTTCGATTCCACGGTGAGTGACCATGAACCCGAGGAATTTTCCTCCGGTGACTCCGAATGCGCACTTGGCGGGATTCAGCTTCATTTTGAACTTGCGGAGCACTTCGAAGGCTTCGCCCTGATCCCCGGCATGGTCTGCCGTTGAGACGGATTTGACGAGCATATCGTCAATGTAGACTTCCATATTCCTGCCGATCTGCGGCTTGAACATGCGATTGACCAACCGCTGGTACGTAGCTTCGGCGTTCTTAAGGCCAAAGGGCATCACCTTATAGCAATATACCCCCCGGTCCATTGTGAATGCGGTGAGATCTTTGTCTTCTAGATTCATACGGATCTGGTTGTAGCCAGAGAAAGCATCCATAAAGCTTAACAGCTCGTGGCCGGCTGAGCTGTCGACGAGCTGATCTATCCGAGGGAGCGGATAGTTGTCCTTGGGGCAGGCCTTATTAAGGTCGGTAAAGTCGACGCACATACGCCACTTCCCGCTGGACATCTTGACCCGAACTACGTTTGCCAGCCATTCCGAGTAGGGTACGTTCCGGATGAAGTTGGCGGCGAGAAGTCGATCAATCTCATCTTCGATAGCCTTCTGTTTGACTGGGGCGAAGCTCCGCTTTTTCTGTCTGACGGGTCGGGCCCGAGCTTGTGAGAAATGACTTTGGGGTCGATCCCGGGCATGTCGGCGGGCGCCCAGGCGAACACGTCGGAGTTATTTCCGAGGAAGCTGACCAGGTCGTCCCGCCGAGCCCCTGTCAAAGGTGATCCGACCTGGATGGTTTTTTCTTTGTCTCCCTCGGTAAGGAGCACCTCGACCAGTGGTTCGACCGGCGTTCCCCAGACTTCCTTCTGTTCTTCCCGGGTGTCCAAAGAACCCTTGATGTCATCCTTTCCTTAGCGTCGCCGGTCGGTTGCTCGGGTGAGGACGTTTCGGTAAGGCATACATTCGCGATCCGCTGGTTTCCGTAGACTCGACCCGTTCCGCCCTAATCGAGAGGGAACTTCATCGCCAGGTGGTAGGTCGATATCTGGGCCTGAAGTGAATTGAGCGTCGGGCGGCCGAGGAGAACGTTGTAGGCAGTTGGGACTTTTGCTACGATGAAGTCCACAGGCAATGTGTGGGTGCGGGTGCGGCCGGGCTCGCCGATGTTGAACTGCAGGGTGACCACCCCTCGCGCGGGAATGGAGTGGTTGGTGAACCCCGACAGGACGTGTGAGGTAGGGCTCAGGTCCGCTGGGGTAAGCCCCATGCGCAGGAAGCAGTCATCGAAGAGGATGTCTGCCGAGCTGCCCGAGTCGAAAAGTATCCAGTGGACCTCATACCGGTGGATCCGGGCTATGATCACCAGAGGGTCGTTGTGGGGCATGGAAATGCCGTGAAGGTCTTCATCGCCAAAGGTGATAGGCTCGTGGCCCTTGGCCCTTTTACTCGGGCGGTCGCCGGAATCCGTGGAACGGCTGCCAGTTGGGGAGCCGATGACATTCGGTGAAGGCTTGTCCACGTCTCCGGTGAGAGGGAAGCGACATCGGGTGTCTGAATCTTCGGGGCGATCGCTCGCCATGTGTGTGGAGATCGGAATGTCAACTTTGTGTTTTGTGGAGTTAGTTCCCACAGACGGCGCCAACTGATGGAGGTCCTTTTCAGGTCTCCGTCAGATGTTGTCTTCCGTCGATCTCCCGGTGGGTTTTGGAGGTGATCTCTTTTGCGTGTGGGTCTCAATGGGTTTGAGGAGATTGGTGATTTGAGGAGTTTGCGCCGAATACCTGCAAAGAAGTCCCGGGATGGTTTGGTACCACCGAGGACCCTCCGACGATCAAGTTAGTATAGAGATCCGAGCAGAGTAACGGCTTAGTGGAGTAAAAAATGGCTTACTTGACCCTTCTATGATGGGGGTTTATATAACGTTGATGGCACACAGCAGCAGGCGCGGGAATCTCGCCAGCAGTTACGCTCCCGACGTCACGCCCGCGTAGAGAGCGGATCGCCCATTAATGGGGATCGCGGGGTCGCGGATCGTAGGATGTTGCTGGCGGAGAATCCGCGCATGGCGAGATTCACGGAGAGGTGGTTACGCCTGTGAGCAGTGGAGCTGGTCGGCGGACCAAGGAAGACCTCCTCGGCTGGGGGGCTCGGAGACGAGCGAGAAGGCCGAGGAGTCTTGGTCTCGCGACAGCTCGGGGCGAGCTGAGCGGCCGAGGAGGCCAGTTTGTAGGGGGCCCCAAGGAGGGCCAGCTTGCGATTGCAAGCCGGGTACAGGGTGGCCTGGGCGGCCCTTGTGGGCCCTTTCTTCTGAGTCTTGGGCACGTCATTTGCCACGTGTCCTGATCTTGGAGATCGCCAATATTGAGCATCATCAAAATCGAATTTTTAAAACTTAGAGGCAAGGGGTTACAACTGCGAGCAATTTGATCCATTACTAAGATCCGTAGATCAAAGAATGTAGCCGTCCAAATTGAAATTTCCGAAACAACATCGCACACAAAAATCTCTTCTACAACTTCAATAATAGCCTTGATTACAATAAACACTTGCGTTTTTGAATTGTTTGACAACTTTATTTACATTCAAACTTGATATATTTACAATATATGAGTTCAGATGAAAAAAATATAAGAACATAAATGTCTAAACAGATGGCATACATAAACTGAAAGAAAAGATGAGTTAAGCTAAGTTTGAGTAGTGATCTGGTCGTAATCCTCTGCGGTCTCTTCTATCTCAGTCTCTAGACCACTTGACGAACATCCAAAAGAAGAAAGAGATAGATGGATCTCCGTCAGCGAACTTTCGCTCGGTAAACCCCCAAGAAAAGGTATGAAGTATAAAAGTATAATGACAAGTTGAAAATGGATATCATGAAGTAATGGACTAGGAGATATGATGTTTAAACATGCCATTTAATATAAGCATGATAATTCTATGTAACATGTAGTTCTATATCATGGCAAAGTAACATGAGTATAGTATTACATGGCCGTGTAGTGTAGCTATAGTGAACATAAAGTGCATGTACGTGTCTTAAAATGTCTCTATAAAAGTAAACTAATTTAACGTAAGTTCAAGGGTGAATGTCAACCAATCTCAAGAGTTTTCTTGAACCCAACAGACTGTAATACAGGGGTAAGAAACCATGGGCCCAAATCAAGTGTTAGTAATGGGACTTCAACCTAGTGTTGAAGTATTCAAACCTTAACAGGTTATAATCTAGGAGAAAGGAAACACGGCTTCTCATGATAGATTGCTTGTGTTGGTAGACATGGATTCATGATCTAGGAGGACTTCTGAGATTTTGTTGGACTCGCACTTGAACTACCCCAACACCCCATATATTCTAGATTACAGTTAAAATTACCAGACTTGCTCAAATCTATGAATACATCAAGTTGCAAGATTGAGTTTATGTCAAGATCAAGTATTAGTGTCAAGTGTTCATGTATTCATGTCGAGTTGTATTCATGGTTCGAGTCAAGTCAATTCAACAGTAGACATTGGGTTTAGGTATTCATATTAAGTTCAAGTGTAAAGTTCAGGTTCATATTTAACTCCTAGTTCAAGTTCGAGTTTTAGTTCAAGTTCAAATTCAAATCTGAGTCATGTTCGAGTTTGTGTTTAGGTTAGAGTCGTATATTATGAATATATTTAATTTTTGAAATTCTTAAGTTCGGGAATAATCGGATAACCACTGCACATGGACGGTAGGATTTGTGTCTTTTTCCAAGACGATTGTCATCGATAACTCCGTTAATTTGCAATGTTGTCTAATTTGAATAGGCAAGCACTCACTTTCTTCGGCTCCCTATGGCTCAAGAGAAATGATACCGCCTAAACCTATATTAATCTAGAATCCTTAAAGATTTATTCTTATTGTTTACATTATGTTTACATTGTTTGCATTTCTCGAGGGGTTTGTAATACCCGGTTCTTTTATATACGCCTAAATCCGTATTTCTCTTTAAACTATAAATTTTGTTATTTTGAAGTATTTAATTATTTTAAAGAAACTTTCCCAAACCCTACTTTATCTCAAGCCCATTACCTATCGATTTTATGTTTTTACAGATCCTTTTATTTTTACTTCCTTATTCTTATTTATTTCCAAACCAGCCCCTTTTCTATTCTCTTATTCTTTTATTTCACCCAATCCCAAACCCATTCCTTTTTATAACTTAATTTATTTTATTAAAGCCCAAAACCTATTTTTCCTCTGGCCCAAACTAAAACATTAAATTAAAACCCTTAATTAATTCTAACCCTCAGCCAAATCTCTTTTCCAAGTAAATAAATTATTTTTCAGCCCAGCCCGTCTCTTCCAACTCCCTTCAGGTCATACTCCTCGGCCCACATTCTTTCCTCAGCCCACAACAAATTAATAGGAATTTATATTAAACCCAGCCCGGCCCCTTTCTTTTCCCTACTATTTTATCCCTTGGCCCGAGCTCAATCCCCAGCCCATTAAAATAACAATTATCCCAACACATTTCTTTTAGATCCCCTCAAATCCAAACCCAAATCTCCCCTAAATACCTTTTAACCCACCAAATTAATGCCTCTTTAATTCACAAATAAATTCCCCCATTAATCACTTTTAAAATTGTATTAATCACCACTTAATTCTTATTCATTCTTTTCCCCCTCTCTCATCTCACCCATGTTCTTTCTCTCTAATTCCCTCTCTCTCTCTCAATTTCTCTAATTCTCTCCCTCTCTCTAATTCCCCCCCATCTCTCTCTCTCTAATTCTCTCTTCCTCTCTCTCTAAATTTCTCTCTCTTTATCAGCGTCTCACCCTCCCTCACATCAAATTAAGGAACAGCGTGAAGCAGTGAAGAAAAGGAAGGTACGAAGAGCAGCTAGATCGAGTGAAATTGTCGGATTCCAAAGGACTGAGCCGGTGCTGCGTTCGTGGCGCGATCGTGCTCATACCACCGCAGTATTATTGTCGACACCTCTCCAGGCAAGTTCTCTACTTGCTACATGCTAAGTTATCTTTATTACAAATTAAAATAGTATAGATTCCGTAGTAATTTTTCTTGAAAAGTTATAATACGTAACTGTTCGATGCATGTTCCCAAAGAAAATACTTGTCTATTTTGACGGAATTAGATTGTATGTCTTGGCCCGTGTAGTGATAAATACCCTGTATAAATTTCACTGGATAATACGACGATTACCGACTAAAACGACTACCCCCAAGTTTACCTGTGAAACTGGAAATTTCCTATACCTGAAAACTGTAAAAATCACCATAAATTATATACATACTGGAATAATGCGTTCGAGGGCTCAAATCGAAGCCAACTCGACGAACTTTGACCCTATGTAAAATTCTAATGACTTCTGTTCTGTAACTGCGATGATATTTCGATTGGAGTGCGACTCTGGACTGCAGTCCAGAGCGACTCTGTTTACTGTGTGCTGTCCCGTGATGAGCACCACCCTGTTTTCTTAACCTGTAGGTTGCAGAACTCCACTGTTTATGAAGGGTGAATCTGATATCTAGACAACAGAAGTGGTTTCATTCTATTTCGTTATCGTTTGTTATTTAATCTGTAATTTAATAGATAGGGACGTATAACAGTCCCAACAGAATCAGAATTGACATACTAGTATTGAACAGTGTGTATCTCCTGACGTACAGACGCGATTGAAGGTCCGTGTATTGCGTTGAAAACCTTACTAAAAACTCTAGATTTCATTCAACTGTAGAGTCGCTAAAATCTGATCCCAATTGGGATTAAAATGCATTGCGAAACGGACTTCCGATTCTGAAACCGGATTTCCAGCTGTGAACGCTTAAAATGAAATGGCTATAATTAATGATCCTGGAACCCGATTGGCATGAAACCAAACTCGCTGGATAGATAACTGAACATACTATTTATTCCCCGTTCATCGTTTCACTAAACTGTAACCGTATAATTTATGATAAATTATGCAAGTGGTAGATTATTGATTCATGACACCTTAATTATGCCTTACATACTATTTACGCATCATATCATACACATGTCACTGCATTGATAACCTAGTGATAACTTGCATTACCCAGTCTTAGTTATTAGTGATGATTGTGGCAAGTACTTTAGTGTTCGTGTATCAGTGAATAAGTGAAAGTGACACGTACTTATACACAATCAGTGAACCTTATTATTCTATTGCATTGTCGACGTCTGTGGGACGCGTGTACGTGTGACTATAAGTGGTATGTGACACTTATGGAAGCTCTTGCACGGGTGTCACAGATAAGGCACCAGACACTGCCATTTATCTTAGGTATTAGTCGGGACGTGCTTGATGGAGGTCCTGCCTCCAGTTCTCGTGCAGACTTGTCACCGACCGATTGGTATTTAGGGTTATGGTTAGCGTTTGATGTAGACCACGGGGTGTGGGGTAGTTTGAGTGTGAGTTCAACAGAATCTCGGGAGTCCCATGCCGGCTTATATATTTAGGGAGATATATGGAGATTTTATAGGGTACGTGATTATTATCGTGATATATATGTTGGGCCCGTGGTCCCTTGCCCTTGGGTTCTACCCTTGGGTGGAGGACACTCGCGAGTGGTTGACTCTCACACTTGGACTGACGATAGGCTTAGTGACCTGTACAGTGAGACTTAGAGACTGATAGGGATACTGGCATTGATATATGTTATTTACTGTGTTGACATACGTGGCATATCGTTCTACTGCTTGTACTATTCCGCTGCATTGATTACTGCATGTTCATATCCATACCATTCTGATTTACTGCTACATATATCTATTATCACTGTTAGAATTGTCACATGATTTTTTATATATTATATTGCTTTTGTGTCGCTCTGACGACCTGAGTATGCATGCTCAGTGTGAGGAGAAGATTTAGCATGGACCAGGACTAGACGCATTTCACGGACACCTTGTTTAGCTATCCAGAGTTATATTTTTGTTTCCCATCAGGTCAGTTCATTTTACTGTTTTGTTCCAGTTACTGCATTTCTCATTACCTGCGCATTATTTACTGTTTACCATGAAAAACTAGAAGCCGACGTGTGACTACGGCAGGACATTTCCTTGACCGTAGGAGCATGGCTGGCCTTGTCTACCTCTCGTATTCCGTATTTGGGGAAGCGGGGTGTGACAGGGTTTTATGAAAAAAATGTTTTAATATTGTTTAACAATAAATTTCGTGGGTGATTTATAATATTAAGAGTTTTCTAAAAATATATTTTAGTTTTAGCGGTATTTTAGTGATAAAACTCAGCTTTTAAAAAGTTTATGGTGTTTTTATGAAAACTATACTTTTGGAAAATTGATGGTATTTTTGTGTAACTTTAATTTTTTTCATTTTAAGACATCTTTTTCAAAATTGGTTTTCATAGAAACTGCGGATTTATGATTTATGAAATTTTCAAATGATTTAATTTGTTGAAAAAGTTGTATTATTTTAAAATCGTATTTTTATTTCCTTTCGAGACCGAATTCTCCGTGAGAAGTTCTGTATCCCACTCTACTATCCCAAGGACGTGCGATAACCCGCACCATTCGCGATGGGTTCCCCTAAAAGGGTTGTAGAGGCGAAATTGCAAAGGATTTTAAAAATAGCGCTAAAAGCTTTTTTATATAAAATTAATGGTAGTTTAATGTAACTTATTACATTTCAGATAAAACTTTGTAATCTAGAATATCATGCTATAAAACCATAGTATATGTGATGGGGTAGGTCGTTACCCCGTGAGTTTTCTATACTTATAGTTCATGATCATGTTTAAAGCAAAGTTCATGGTATTTATATGAAAAGTGTTCGATATGTGTTTAATTCGCATGAAATTGTGAATACATTAAAAGTAAATGAAATGAATAATCTTTCCAGTGGTGTTAGAAATATTTGTGTGACTTTATTGACCTATCAAAAATATTAAAAATTTAAAAGAATTGATTTTAAGGTTAACTTCACTTTGTCGATTTTTTGTTTTAAAAAATAAAGGGAAGGAATCGAATCAAGAAAGAGTAGGAAGGACTTACGAATTTTGCACTTGGAAAAGAGAGGAAGAAGGAGAGGATGTCTTGTAGAGTCGCGGAATCGTCGAGAATGGCTTCGGTCTTCAAAAGAATCAACTTGGATCGCTAACTCCACTTGACTAGTTTTAACCCTTCTTGAACTTACGAGTTTTTAGAGAATTTTGCTAGATTTTCATAATAGGGGAGGGTTAGGGAATGGGGTGGTATTTATAGGATAAAATGAGAGTGTGTGGATAAAAAAAATTGAATTAAAAATGGATTAAATTGTGTTAATGAGGTAGATGAAGAGGTGTGCTGCTCTCTAGTTGAATTCAGAGAAAACAAACAATAAAATGGAGTATAGGTGAGTCAAAGGGTCGCACGGGACGAGCACAGAAGGATTTGGGCTCATCATTGCCTCCAGTAGCGGCTGAATCAAGGAAATGGCTGGCTAGATCTTGTCCAGGTGTCTCGAAGTTCGTGCCATGTGTGTTAATTGGTCTTAACTACTTAGTTATCCTGTTTGATTTCTATAAAACTTTTCGATTCTCCATGTAAGGCACGTGCAACTCTTGGACTTTTGAAAAGTTAAAAAGAAAAATATTAAAAATAATTGGGGCTGATGGGATTCGAACACGCGGGCTATGGCACAGCAGTAGATGATCTTAACCGGCGAGCTATAAAGAGTTTCTTACTCAAATTTAATCAGAATATCTTATAACTCATAGTCAGAAAAGAAATATACCTATATGTTAATATTGAATTAACAAAAGTGTATAAGGATTTCAAGAGGATTAGCCTCAATGGAAGACTGGATGTTAAATAAGTATTCTCTTGCATCATTGATTTTAATTGAATATCACATCTAAATTGTTTATTCCGATTTTTTAGTTCAACCTTAACATCCTTAAGTTTTTTCTTCTAAAGGATAGAAATAGTTTCATGGCTGTAGCATTCCTTCCATGCATTTCCCCGTCACTTAAAAACTATGGATGATCGGCCATAAATTTAGATAGATTAACCCAAATCACTACTATAATATTCATTTGCCCCTACGGATTTAACCGTAGGGGCAAACGATAACCCGTAGGGACATAAAATATCTACGTAGGTCTAAAAGCTGCAGGTGCAAGTATTTGCCCTGAACATGCCCCTATGGAGTAAATATTGACCCTACGAAGTAATCCATAGGGGCAGTTAGCCTTACGGATTATTCCATAGGGACATAATCTTTTTTTAATTTATCTGTTTATAAAATAAAATAATTGCCCCTACGGAGTTATACGTAGGGTCCTCTAAATGTCCATACGGATTACTCCGTAGAGACACGTTTTGCCCATCTTACTGAGTCCATAGGAATAAAATATCAGATATTCTGATATTTTGTCCCTACGGATTAATGTGTGGGGGCAAAAATTGCCACTACGGATTAATCCATATGGGCAACTGTTTCCCTTACGGATTAATCTGTAGGGACATTATATCAGGATTTTTTTTTAAACGGGCTTTCCGTTTTTTCCGTGCCCTGTGCATAATATATATATATATATATATATATATATATATATATATATATATATATAACCAAATACAGAAATATTCATAAACAACATCTCACGCATAATATATAAAAGAAATAAACAAACAGAATACGAAATCAATCTAAAATCATTGTAAACATCCAAACAACCACCAATATTGTCCAAAACATACAATATGTATCAAATAAGTATATTCATCCTCAAAAATATAAATAAACCTATCCTAGCTTGGTCTAGCTCCTCCACCTCTAATAAACGCCGTAATCTGGCGCATCTGCTCCTCGGTGCATCCCTGTGTCATAAAAAACTCGACAATTGAAGGAGTGGTCTGTGCAGGAGTCTATGTGGTCTGTGTAGGAGTCTGAGTGGGCTGTGGAGCTATAGGAGTGGTCTGCGCAGCTGCAGCCAAGGTAGTGACTTGCGGAGCCGCAGCCGAAGGAGAGGCATGTGGAGCCACAGCCAAAATAGCCTGCCAAATCTGTAAAATTTTGTGTTTGTGTAATAAACAAGTAAGAACAGTGTATTAGATTTTAATCAAATTCGTATCATTTTCGGCTTATTGTGGAACCGCGAATTTTTATATGCTTTGTTGAGATTCCACACGTTCTGTTGAAATTCATATGTTGTGTATGAGAATTTATACATGTTGAAATTCCACACATTCAGGGCTATGGTTTTTCCCCCCAATCTAAAAATAGTTAGGAACTTAGGCCTAATTTGGGTATCTACTTTGGAAAACCGTAGTTTATTTTAAGTGGAGGTAGAAATGATACTTATTCTAATTTGTAAGCCTGTATCTTTCCTTAATTGTTTAGCTTTGATTGGAAGCTTGGTTTTGAAGTTATCTAATTTACAAAGCAATGTTTTTTTCTTAAGTTTTGAGTTTGGATAATCATAACTTTTTAAACTCCAAAATGAAGAAAGATATGGCATAGTTATGATTATAGAGTTTAGTTTAATTAGATAGTTTTATGTAAGTCTGATTAATCAAACTTAAGTCTAAAACCAAATAAGCTCAGGCTACTAATATTGCATATGCTAATATCTATAATGTGATATAATATTTTACTAATAAGTAATATACATATCAATATCTCTTTCAACTCCTTGACGGTGGTCTTCAATGCGGCAATATCATGCTCCAGACGTCGCTTATGGAGGGTAGGGGAAGTAACCGCCGGAGTGGAGACCAACTTCATAGGGGCCCTGCTAGGACCAAGTCCCCTGCCTTTCTCCCAACCTCCATGGTGCCCTCCGTGTGTGGCGTCTAGGACTGGGATCAGTATGATCGGATCGGTCTGTCTACTGAAATCGATCCCTGATACCTCCGTCTGCTCCACTACTCGCTGTTACACCCACGTTAACCATTAAAACATAAGTATATCATTTAAATTCGAACTTATCAAAACAAAAATTCCATTCGAATTAGAATAAATATTAACACTTATGCAATACTCCTGGATAGCAGTGTCGGGGAATCGAAGCTCGGCCGTGGCGGAATCTATCGAGATGCCGTGGATGACAAGATACATGGTCAACACGCTCGGTGTACCACCCTGCGTCAGGGTCTGAGCTCTCTGCAATTCGCCAAAAATTTACATATATTATAAAATAACTCTTAATATTGTATTATATCAAAATAGATTTATTGTAATTTACCGATGCCTCCATTGCACGAGTAATGTTCCTCAAGCCACCTGTGTAAGTGGGGCGACCCCTCTTTACCGACATCCTATTCTTCTTGTTTTGATCGGTATGTTTTTGCACAACCCAATCAGATTTAGTTTTCTAATTAAGCAACACAGAAATATAAATTATATACTAAACAATGAATTACATTTAAATTACAAATCTATTTGCTCTTACGCTCATAATACCGGCACAAGAGAGGACATGTATCTACGTCGACTCTTGAAAACGCCGAAGAATGTAGAAGAGCCGCTCTCTCCGCCTCCGGGGTCGCCAACCATAGCATATAGCAATCGATTTTCAGGTCTTTCCTATTATATCGGACCTTAGATTGCATGTTCTTCATGAGGCCCAGGTAAAGAGCATGAAGATCGAGCACTTTATCGGGGTGGTCAAGGTCGGGTACAGGCTGAAAGTCGTAACCCAACTGGAAATAAATGAAAATAATGTATTTAAATTATAATTGTTAAATAATAATAAATTTATTTAATAAGTCGAATGAAAATATATATTAATACCCGAGTCTGATCCCAGAAGAGGGCAAAAGAGCGCCGGTGCTGATCGCCCCACTCAACGTGAAGAGCATACTTCTTTTCGATGCGGTTCTCATCCCCCATATACCGGCCGAACCTCTCGATGTAATCACCGGTATAGCGATAATCGGGGGTAAAGAAAAGGTGGAATGGTGCCTCCCCTAACTCTACCGGGCCTCAGCCTATGGAACCGATTCGACCCTCGAGTCCCCCTCTCAAGATGGGGCTGCCCTGCATCTACAAGAAATATCAAGATAGGCAATATAGAGAAAAAACGGTATTTAGAAATCAAGGATTAACGAAAATTGAAGTGCGATATATAGCTCCGGTGACAGCAGCACGAGCCCGGGCCCGGGTAACAGCACGAGCGAGAGGATAGTTCCTCCGATGAGGAACAACCGGTGATCCGGACGTGGACGCATCCCCTCCAACTAGAAAATAAATATTGACGATAAAATTATATGAAGTTCATGGTTATTCTTAGAGGATATGTAAAATGAAAAAACTAATTTTCATAAAAATAAAGGCTGATTACATCCACCAAAAAGGTAAAACTAATTGAGAGTTTAAATCATTTGCATTTGGGCTCTTTGGATATGCTACCGTGTCCAAGTCAACGTCTCTTTTGTGAAAAAGATTTTATATTTAAGAATACTAACTTGCAAACTGCGCGGAGGGTACGGAAGTGGCGGGAGTGGCCTCTGTGCCAGATGTGGATGCACCACCTACAAATAGACAATCAAAAATTGATTATATCAGTAATTGCAAAAATAATATGTGTATATTTATAATATAACATTCTAAATCAATATACATGCAATATAGGATATATAAACATATCTGCAGATGCGGTGGTGGTCTCTGCCTGGGATGTAGAGGCGCTGTTGGGGTAAAAATTTACACCCCGGTTGACCGAGTCAAAGTCAAGGTCAACCCCCAAGCTAGGTGGGCCCAAGCCCAGGTCAAGCATGCCCATGCCCAAGTTGAGCCCGTAGCCAGCCTTCCGCCATGCCAACAACAAAATCATGTAATAAATAATTTTTATGTAATTGTTTATGCATGAATGTAAACTAAATGGGCATAAAGCCAATATTTTGTAAGCCCATGGCTTATGTGCAAAAATGAAATGGCACATGAGCCATGGGATGGCTAAAATGCCATTTTTGTAAAGCCCAAGGGGCTATATGTAAATATGTAAGCCTATATAAGGCAACATGATGATGAATAAAAAAAGAACTTTCTCTCTCTCTAAAAAAAAAGTTTCCAGATCTGAGATCTATTCTTTTTCTTCAAGGTTCCAAAACCTTCTTCTTTCTCTTGAATTAAATCAAGAGTTTTACTCCTCTTTTTATAAAACAAATTAGTTTTTCACCACAAAACCCACAAAGGGGAACTTGGATCTGTCATCAGATCTTCAAAAGGAGAGATTTTGAGATTTCACATCTCTTGATTTTCAAGATCCAGCAAACAACAGGAGGAAGAAGAAGAACCCCTTCCATTAACCCCAAAACACATTCAGGAGTCCAACTCCTCTCTGATTTCTCTTTTGAGAAATCTTTTTTCGAGGCTAAAAGCCTCTTATCCTCGCCGGCGCGCAGCGCTCATGCGCAAAGCGCCCACGTGCCGACACGTGGCGCGCGCGCTTACGCTCCAGCGAGCAGCGCGCGCGCGCTTGCGCACCTGCGCGCAGCGCTCTTGCGCAACGCACCCACGTGCCGACACGTGGCGCGCTTGCGCCTGAGCGCACAGCACCTAGGCGCACAGCGCCCAAGGTGCTGCCCCACGCATCCTTTGGATGCCTTTTCCCCTTTATTTATATATATATGTATATATATACATTTGTATACAAATGTACACATACACATACTCCGCAACATTCTCCCGTAAAAACTCTGCGTGGCTCCCGATATATCCAAAACCCCCCTTTCAAAACAAAACACACGCACACCGCGCATTGGGTTCGCATGACCAGTTTAACCCGTTAATCGGAGATTCCCTCGCCCCAAAAGCGAGGGGTAATTAACGGCAGTTTAGTCCGCGGCTGCCGGAGATTCGGATCCCCACAATCATTAAGCCCCGGCCTACCCTAGGCAGGGGGAATCTGTAGTACGCCTGACAAGCGCGCGCGTATTCCCATCTCACTGGGGTGACAAAAAACACCCTACAGGCGCCACCTACTGCTAGACAATCAAAAATTGATTATATAAGTAATTGCAAAAAAATGTGTGTATATCTATAATTTAACATTCAAAATCAATATGCATGCAATATAGGATATATAAATATGGCCTCTGCCCGGGATGTGGAGGCGCCATCTATAGCTAGACAATCAAAAATTGATTATATAAGTAATTGCAAAAAGAATGTGTGTATATTTATAATATAACATTCTAAATCAATATGCATGCAATATAGGATATATAAACATACCTGCAGGTGCGGTGGTGGTCTCTGACTCAGATGTGAATGCACCACTTAGAGCTAGACAATTAAAAATTGATTATATAAGTAACTTTAAAATAAATATGCGTGTATATCTATAATATTACATTCGAAATGAATATGCGTGCAATATACCTGGAGCTGTGGTAAAGTCCACATGGAAGGAGTCATCCAAAGGGGATATGGATTGGGGTGCAAGACCAGCCCTCTGGAGCTCCATACGCAACTCCCCGGATGGCAGAACCGCTCTGTCTCTGCTTCTGCCGCTGCCGCGGCTGGTGCTCCTGCCTTTCCTCGTTGCTCCTGGCGTCGTCATCAGACCTAGATAAAAATACAATCATTACATATGCATGCAATATATGTATAGATCGTAGAAGATATGAAATAATAATATAACAATACTGATAACCTTTTTTCGTTTCGTAGACGCATTAGACATATCTACTTGGATTTCATCATCGATATCATTCCCAACCCACGTAATTTTACGATCAGCCGAAAACAACCCGTCTTTGGAGACAGACGGTCGGAGCACTCTAAGTCTTCTTTCTTCTTCATCCTCATCGATGTCCTCTATACGATCCTCGAATTCTTGGACATCATAAACATCTATGGGTTTCCAACGACATACGACACTCCATCTCGGATGCTTCAAGTATTGTGAGTAGTATACTTGAAAAGCTTGTCGCGGAAAGATAAATGGATCGTCCTGACTATAAAATCGAAGTGTGTTTACACTAGTCAATCCATATTCATCTTTCCAAGTCCCGAGATTGTTTCTCCGCTTATCCTTATCGGTTCGTGTATCGTACCAATTACACTGAAATATATAAAACGGTTCTAATCGTACGGGATATTGGATGCCAATTATGCAATTTAAGCATCCATAATAAATCACACCATCCGATCCTACGGTCGCAATCCCACTATTCTGAATGGTTCGAGATGTTTTTATGTTCTTAACTTCAAATTTGTATCAAAGGACACCGAATCCTTTATAGTATGCAACCTCAATGCTAGGAAACTGAGCTAAACATCTTGAATCTCTCTCTAATTATGCAAACAAGTTCGTATCGTGGATCTGACAAAACAAATTTTACGGTAAAAACATAACGATATAAGTTTAGATTAAGACTGGCTGCAATAACATGTTATTCGAACAACTTACATGATCTGCAACCCAATCGCAAAAATTATCCTGATGATATTTTTCCAATCGTTCATCATTCCAATCAGGATGCTCCTCATATATCTCATCAATATAATTTTGTTCTCAACAATAAATTATGACATCAATATTATTTCATTTCATATACAAACACACAAATATAACAATTAATCTAAAAAACATACTCATTAATTTCTTTAAGACATACGCTATTGAGAAGGGCAAACCAATATATCTTGTTGATAAATATGGGGTCTACTCTCTTATAATCAGCTTTACCATATGGCCCGTCCTGAATTCTCCGAGGCTGACTAAACTTCGTCTCAATGTTCTCGTCCAAATAACAGGACCAAAATGTGGTTATTTCATTTAGAAAATAACCTTGCATGATAGAACTCTCTGGTCGATTTATATTGCATATATACGTTTTTAGAGTGCAGAGGTATCTAAAGAAAAAAATGTTAAATAAATTAATACGGGCATTTAAGACAACAATAATTTTACAAAATGTATGAAACGAAAAATTTAACGTACCTTTCGACGGGATACACCCATCGATATTGTACCGGTCCGGCAAACTTAGCCTTGGTTGCAAGATGAACCGTCAGGTGTATTATGATATCGAATAACAACGGTGGAAAAATACGCTCAAACTTGTAAAGTATCAAGAAAATAGAATTTTCTAGATTCTCCAGCGTCACAACATCCAAGATTTTATCGCACAATTCCCTTAAAAGCAATAAAGGTCATTGATTACTAGACCAACCGATTCGAGAAAGGAAGTCCTGAGAGCTAATGGGAAAAGATGCTCCATAATAATATGGTGATCATGACTTTTTAGCTCATCGATCTTGCCTTTCACAATTTTTATCTTCTTGCTAAATGATCCTGAGAAACCTGCGGGAACTTTCAAATCATGCAACACCTGCAGGAACCTTTTCTTCTCCGGTTGTGACATATGATACACGGTATTGGAAAGTACAAACTTGCCTGGTTTACTCGCTATCAGTTTAGGATACAATTCACTTCTAATTTCCCAGTCCTGAAGATCCATCTAAGCACGAAAGTTGTCTTTCGATTTTCCGTCTTTACAAAGAAGCAAGTTAAGTACGTGGTTGGATACTCCCTTCTCTATGTGCATAACGTCCAGACAATGATGCACTAAATTTGTTGACCAGTACGGAAGCTCGTAGAAAATTCTTAACTTGTTCCAGTAGGGTGGTTTATCCTGTTTTGCCGGATCTATCTCGAAGGTCACGCTATTATAACCATCCCACCGAGCAATCACGTCCTCTCCGGACAATGAGGCTGGAGGCCCAAGAAGCTCTTGATGACCATTAAAGTGAGCTTTGTCTAACCTGTAGGGATGATCTAGTAGCAAGAAACGCCGATGACCGCAATAACAAACCTTCCTGCTAAAATTCAACCATTTCGATGTTTTATCTTGATGGCAGTAAGGGCTTGATTTGTAACCATGTACAGACCAATCTGATAGCATTCCATACGCAGGAAAGCCATTAATTGTCCATATTAAAGCCGCGCGCATCGTGAAGGTTGTATCTGTGTTTGCATCGTAAGTCTCTACACCATCAATGAATAAAGATTTTAACTCATTAATCAGACGTCAGAGATAGACATCGATATTGTTTCCCGGTGAGTTTGGTCTATCAATAAAAAGAGGTATCATAAAGTAGGATTAATCCATACCCAATCAAGACGACGGATTATAAACCATCATCACAACAGGCCATGTATTGTGGCTTCAAGCCATATAGTTGAATGGGCAGAAGCCATCACTAGCCAGTCCGAGCCTGATATTGTGAGGATCACTACTGAATGTTTGGTGCTTCCTATCGAAATCCTTCCATGCCAGTGAATCTCTTGGATGAATCATTTTTTCATTTTCGCTTGGAGCAGCACGGTGATGCCAAATCATTGCCTCGACTATTTTCTTGCACCTGAATAGCCTCTGCAGTCTCGGTGTTATGGGAAAGTATTGTGCTATGTTAACAGGTATATCAGACTTCTTCTCGGATTTTTTCGGATTATACCTGGCATCTCCGCATATTGGACACTCTTTCAAATCTGAATTCTCTTTCTAGTACAACACGCAATGTTTGGGACATGCATGAATTTTCTCACAGTTCAGACCCAAATCAGATATCTTCTTCTGAGCTTCATACTAACTCTCGGGCACGTTATTTCCCATGGGTATAGAATCTTTCAAGAACTTCATAAGTATCATGAATGACTTGTTGCTCTATCCATTTAGGTACATAATCTGGAAAAGTTGTACGAATCATGATAGGGTAGAATACTTTGCATTCTCATAAATTGGTCTTCTAGTATCATTCATGAACTTTTCATACTTATCCGCACACAGTTCTTGACCGGAAGGAATGTCTTCTTTGGTAGGATTACTATCACCGAAGGCAGCCTCTACCATATCCTCCATTTCTTCTTTTTCTTCTTCCGTCGCATTACCGTCTTCTCCTTCTTCTTCCGCCGCATTACCGTCTTCTTCTTGTCTTTCCCCATGATATAGCCAAGTTATATAAAATCTAGTAAAACCATATTTAACGATGTGAAGCTTTACGATTTCTACTTTTTACTAGAACGTATTCCCACATATATCGCACGGACAGAGAATCTTCTCTAATACGAACTTATTATGTGCACTTGCAAATTTAATGAAAACAACAACTCCTGCGATTTGCATGTGTTGTTGCCAATCCACGTACATCCATTTCTTAACTCTGATGTACTTATGGGCCATGTTAGACTGTATAACATATAAATTGTAAGTTATGAAAGTTGGTTTTTTATGATGACTATATTGAGAAATCTAAGAACTAGATGGTTATTGACAAAGAAGAAAATCCGTAGGGGCAAATTTGTCGATGAAAAGGATAAATTATCGATTAACAAAGTTAGGTTTGAAGATACCCAAGTATAAGTTGTATTCTGTGTATGCGTGTTTCAATTTATGATTTCGCTTAGGTATAGGGTTGTTAGTGTGTATGTGCTTTGTGTGTACGTGTGTTGTGTATTCGTGTTGTATGTGTGTGTTTCGGCTGTCGGGGGTAAGGTTTCTATCCCATTAAGAATGTATAGAGCAGACACCCATTCTTAACTCTTACACTAACACTAACAACCCTATCACATATATCACAAACACACACATACACACACACACACACTTACACTAACACTAAGATACCATAACCATAACCCTCACTCTTAACTGTTACACTAACACTAAAATACCATAATCATAACCCCCACTCTTAACTCTAACCCTAATTATCTTAACCCTAACCCTAGACCTAATTAACCCTACCCCCTATAAATTCTTCACTGAACTACCCTTAGCTATTTTTTTTTCACTAAACCCAAAATCTAATCCTAATCCTAACCTTAATCCTAAATCTACCCGTAACGATTAGCCCTAACCCTAATCCTCATTATAACCCTGACCAAACCAAACCAAACCCAACCCTAACCCACAACTAATTTCTTCTTCTTCTTCCCCTCACCATTATCACCAATATCATATAAAATTACTTTTCCCGGCCCCTCATCCGACTTACTCAGTCCCCGTCGACCTTCCCCAACCCCTTTCCCCACCACCACAGCCACCACCACCCACCACAGCCACCATCGCCGCCGCTCACATCTCCAATCAACCCCAAAATGAGGCGCAGCCACCACCGATAGCCGTTGCCACCCACCGCCACCGCCATCCACATCCCGCCACCATAGCCACCACCACCCACCACCACAACCACCACCATCCACCATAATTCAAAATCTCCAAACTGAAGCCCTACCCACCAAATTCAATTTACGAAAATAAAAATTTAAATTGAATAATAAATTAACTAACCGGTTGATGATTTTTACGATGACGAGATAGCCGGGAAGGAGCTCGACGTTGATGAAGAGGGTGGCGCTAGAGATGTTGGAAGCGGCGCTGGAGGTCGTAGGAGGTCGAAGAAGACGACAAGGGAGGAGGCGACGCGGTCGGAGAAGGCGACGAGAGGTCGGAGGAGGCGATGAGGGAGGAGGCGACGAGCGTGTGCGGAAAATTTTGGGGGGAAATTGGGGAATTATGGTAATGTGGTAACGAGGGAGGGTAACTTTTGGTTTTTATATTTTTTAATCTTAAAATTTGCTCCTACGGATATATCCGTAAGGTCTTATCTTGCGGCACCGTAGGGGCAACCGCATAAGTTAAATTTTAACAAATTTTTATTTTTATATATTTCTACGGTCTTATCCGTAGGGGCATTAGTTGTCCCTACGGAGTAATCCGTAGGGGCATTAGTTAATTACCTCTATAGATTTTATCATCTATAGGGACAAGTTATCTTTATACTAGTGAATAGTTTTAACTAGGCATAGAATGCCGAACGATTTTTGTTTTACCATGTGCCCAACACTTTTTCATCTTTTTGGGATCAGCATTGAGATCCCTTACATTCCAACACAACACACCTGGAAAAGTTATCATCAGTTTTCAACGAATGATCATTTATTGCATTAGGTATTGCAGGGACATTTGCCATGGCATTAGTTACTTGGATACCTTTAGCCACCAAATGTTCATCATCAACAATATTGGAGGTTTCTCCAAGTTCTTGGAATCGATTAGATGAAATTGTCTGACTTGTGGTATGATCCTTCCATCCTTCAGATTGCTTACGATTTACAACTTTCCATGACCCATATTATGTAAAAGAGAGGAATGAGACACGGTAAAATCTAAGGAAGGCCGACGTTTAGAATTCTAACACAACACACTTAACAAGAAGTTTTGTTAATCCAGACATTAGGCCATGAAGATCAATTTTTATACCGTCCATCATCGAACTTGTTGTTCTTAAGGGTAGGGCTTCTCTATATTAATTAGTCTCCTTCACCGTAGATTAATGTAAACATATGAAACCAATCGGCTAACAATCCAAATAATCTCATCCTTTCAAGAGGGGGGGGGGGGGGATTTCTCAAAATGCATGGTAGACTAGGGTTATCTTCAATGCAAAACATGTGTATAACTGTAATAGTTAAATAATTCATACCTACCCACCATTAAACCCTTTTCTCAAAATTGATTTAAAAAGTCAGCGTTGAAGATTTCCTTTTTTCAGCAGAATGGATGAGGTCAAAAGTCAAAACCTTACCTAAATAAACTCAGCTTTGAATATTACTAACAAGTTTCTTCACCGACACATGCAATATTATATTATACCAAAGGAAACTTCGGAAACCTCAATTTAACCAACTGAATATAAGAATGCGGCGCTCAAACTTTGCATGAGCAGACAGCATGACAGTAGAGACTTATGTAATGGGTTGAACAAAATAGTCAACGAAATTTGTAAAAGCCAAAAATTTTGCTAGCCAAATAAAACATGCTGTAATATCGATTTTCACCTATATTTACATTGGAAATGTGCCTGGTGAAATCCACTTTCTTGGTTTATTACACAATTTTCTTGTCAGCTTGGAAGAAAAGGAAGAAAGAGATTTTAAAAGACGACATGCACCTCTTGCCAACAGTAATGGCCTCTCTGTTTAACTAAAGTAGCATGGAAAGACTGGAAGTAAATTATTTCCGATACTTCAAGACAACGTTGAGATCAGAAAGAATTTAGGTAAGGAAAATAATCATTCTAGGTATATATATACCGTTCCCAGTTTACAATTATGTAGAAATGCATGTGTACCATTGTTGTCTTTGTTTCCACTGCATGATGTACAATCTCTTTGCGGGATTTGATCTGTTTATAACATATACCTACAAAAAAAAATCCAAAGGCGAAGGCAACAAGAAGCCCTGTTGACCTACCTATGTGTTGGTAGAGCATAGAAATTTTTATATGACTTGTTGAAGTAAAAAAGAGAGGAGATCAATTCAAGCAATTTAACCTTCATTTTCACTTTCAAAGCCTAACCGGCGGCAGCTGCGACATGAAACGTGTTCACCACAGAAGCAACTGGAACTGGGAATAGGACATTAAGCCCCCACAATTTTCTTTTGTTGAGAATCAAACATTGATCCCTAATCATTTAACCAATTATTTTCAAATCCCAGATTGATATTCGTTGCTTGTTTCTAACTCCTATTCAAAGTGCGGAAGCACGAAAATTTGAAACGATTACCACTCGAGGCCCACGAAAATGATTGTCCATGACAAAAAAGGAATCACAAGGGCTGCGTTCCTCCTAGTTCATGCACCTCACTGTAGTATATTCTGTAGCACAACGACAAATGATTTGGACAAGGCCGATAAGGTTCACCAGTCGAAACGAGTTGGAGTACTAAACTTAAACGGAACAAGCCTAAACAAACATGAATACAAACAGCCGTAAAAGAAAATAACTCATGCAGCCAAGCCACATAACCGTATAAAAACTCCAATCACTACAAGCTAGAAGCCCAGCACGGCCTCTATCGATTTTCATACAGATTGAAGATGGAGGAGAGAGAGTTACAGGAAGTAAATGGAGCAGGAAAACGTTGAGAGTTACGAGAAATTTGAATACGCAAGGACAACATAATATTATTCAAACGGACGTAAATTCAGATAAACTCGCGTGATCTTCATGGAAAAGTTATCGCTTAAATACCTTTCATAGTCCAACATTGTAAATACTTTTCCTGTGTGATCAAGCTAATTCGCTTCTGATAGGAAAATGTGGAGTTTATGCTAAATACAATGCATTTAAGAAGCATAGTGGGGTATAGATGTCGGTAGCATATTGAAAAATAGATTTGGTGTGGGGTACACAATCCACCCTTTACTTCAGCTAAGGACGATAGGTGATAAAAGCAAAGAGATAAACCTTAATGCCAGTGTTGTATCATAATAATACTGTTAATAATTGTGGAGCTTACTTCAGTCAGTCAGACGTCTGCAGTTCAATGAAGTAGACGTCTGGATATGTATGAGAAGTATGTCAAAAACACCAGAACAACAGCAGACGTCTGCAGGCCAGCAAGGTGGATGTATGTGGATGAACAAAGCACAATTCAGAGCCTAAGAAGACATCTGTCTTAAGGAGTTGAAGATTTACAAAGGCGTGACAGACGTCTGCCCAAGTGTGGATCAGACATCTGTAGTCGTGATAACTGCTACGAATTTTATTTTATCAAATTGGGATTTATCTCTATTTTGAATCCATAAGTATATCATTAAATGTTCTTAGTCGTGAGAGTATCGAGATTGGGTATCGATATTTCAGAGTAGACTAGTGTATACGTTTTTTTACTCCAACGATGGGCGATGGCCGGTCTCACGGCCATTGGTGTTTGATACCAAAGATTATATACAGATGCTCATTAGAAAATGAGTACACCAAAAGGTGCTCATCAGAGAATGAGTACACCGAACGGACTCATTGAGATTTCCTAGATCAGATAACAGTTCTATGGTAACATGAGTACAGAGTAGTCTGTAGACCTGAGATTGTCATTTGTCTCGTGTGAGTCCCCGCTGTATTTTGATTACTATCCTATCATGGCTCTACTGAGACGTGCAACCAGGTTTTAGTTGGGTACAGTCCCAAGCCACATGAAGGCAGTGAGCGATCGGAATGGATTCGTCTCTCCTAGTATAGAGAGTTGATGTCGCGCTGTGTTCGGTAAGCCATCACCATAAGTCCCTGGCCATGGCAGATGATATTTACTGATAGAAGATCAGTAGTTTCTCGGTTGGTTATGAGCCTGACATCAGCACGACTTATCGGGTTATTAGGAGTCTGACGACTTTCACCCGCTAAACCCGATATGTGGCACTCTCAGATGAAGAGACCGGACTGCACGGAGATTGTTAATTACAGGCTCGGTAAGGTACGAACGAACTTGATTGCCGACTTCCCTTTCAACACATACCTGAGTAGCCGTTACGTACAACTAGTGCCGCTGACGTGCTTGTGATTATGAATTTTATCTAGTAACTCACTACCAGCGTATTGTCGAGTCTTTAGAGTCTTACACATAGGGTTTTCACAGTTCAGACGATACGATGTAGAGCCCGTATGTTGATACGTGCAGAAGTCCGATTAAATATATGTACTGGCTACATGAATTTTAATCGGACGTTCGATAATACTGGCTGGTTTAGATTTAAGCCGGATTATTAAATCAATTATTGATTTAATAATATACATGTGCGTCTCTCTCTCTACTCTCTCTCTCTCTCTCTCTCTCTAGTATTATGTTCACTATTCATTTTCTTTCTCTTGGCTATTTGTATTTTTATACGGATATACATATATGTAGACGATACATATACCGGAAATGTATTTTATATTTATGCAAAATACATTTAGAAGGAGGACGTCTCTTTTGATTTTTTTTTTATAAAATAAAAGAAATGAGGTAGAGGGTGATGTGTAAAGAGAGCATGGTAGAGAGGGATGGTGAGAGGGATGGGCTCTATATTTTATTGGAAAATGAAAATGATTTTTATTTGTATGGCAGCAAAAATCCCTCACTCACAAGCTCATTCTAATCTCTTCACTCTCTCTCCTTATTTTCTACTTCTTCCTCTTGAGCTATGAGAGCTCTCTTGAGTTTTGGAAATGAGAGAAAACGATAGTGATAAATCTCTATATCCCTCACAATCTATCCCAAGCAAGTTTAGAATGGCAGTCATCAATGATCCCTTTGGAGCAAAATTGGAGCTTGGATCGGGTTTCCTCGGGTGGATCATCTTCGGCAGGGGAGATCGCCTATCATGCTCATTCCCGACGGCTTAGGATTCTAGATGGGGTCTTCCACGATTGGGTGGACACACAATAAAGGTTGTATGTTTGCAACATAGTATATAGATCTCTTGCTTATATTTTCTAGTTTAATGTTTGGAACGATTTCTAGGGCTTGGGTTTCTTGTGCTTGCATGAAAATTTTCGTTTTAACTTCCGTCTTGGCCGCGAGTCTAGCAGCGCGAGCATAAGGAACTAGCAATGGTATCAGAGCCAGCCAAACACTAGAACTAGTTTTAAACGATGCGTTAGTTTCGAAACCAAAATTTAACCGTATTTTGTTTCCAAAAATCAAGTCTCTGTTGATTTTTTAAAACGAACTCTGAAAATTTTTTGGTATGTAATTTCAAACTTGAAATTCTTTAAAAGTGACTAGCCGAGAAGACGAGCCTAAACAGATGTGATCTGGCCGCCTGAACCGACCCTGTATCCTCCTGGGGCAGTTAAACTACTCCAGTTAGTGTCATGCTTCATACTGAGACTTGATCTTGTGGAAATAGGATTTTTGGTGTATGTTAATTTTGACAATATTTCAGTTTGTGCACTTTGTGCTTTCTGGCAACATGGGAAAGTTTTGGTTGAAACTTTAGCATCGTTTATGATCTGTATTTAGTTATATGTGTTGATAAACGTCGTCTAATTGCTATATGTTCAATTAGACGGGGTTGCACATATGTTGCTTGTGATGTTGGTATATATATCTTTGTGATGGTTTAGTTGGATTGTCGTGATAGATAGCCTCTTATGTGATGATGTATGTACAGTATGATTTGAATGTATATTCCTTTATTCGGAACGAGCAGCCGGTTTGTGGCCGTTATTGCCGGTGTATGATATTCTTTTATTGGGACACGACCGGATTGAGGTCGAAATTTCCGTTGTATGTATATTTTTCATTACATGTACTAGGATAAACCCGCGGAGAAGTGCTCGAGTCGCCGGGTTCTGGAGTGCAGTAGGTGGCCATCTCATGGAGTTATGACCGAACCGCCACGCTCTAGAATTGACGAGTTGCTCGCCGCATTTGTAGGGGTTTAGGATAGACCTATAGTGGAGTACTCAAGTTACTGGATTCTAGAAAGCACTGGGTGGCTCATTCATGACATTGAGACTGGGTTGCCCTATTTCTAGGATTGGCGGGTAGCTTGCTGCGCTTGTAGGGGTCTTGGATCGATATTGTACGGGCTATCCACACGACCAGAGAACATTGTGTTTTATTTACGGCTCAAATGAAATGCGGGGCTCCTAGTTTATCCGTCATTCCATCTTGCTTGTTGTTTACCATATGCCTACACACACATATAATAGATGCTTTTATATGTTTTGTATCCGCGCTAGCCCTGCGTCCGTCCTGCCATAAGTTAAGTAACCTTACGGTGAAGACCCGATGCCCCGTGACGAATGCAGATGGCATATAAAAGCATATTATTTTGGTTGTTTCTGGTGTGATTAGGAACTTAAATGATGGGACTACTTTATATGTTTAATGCAAAGAAATAAACCTAAATTGATGCTGTAGGAACCAACTTTTTCAAAAGATTTTAAAGTCGTGTTCTTTTTCTTTACATAAAGGTATTATGTTAGGAATATCCTGCACCTCGTTCAATGAAGAAAGTGCTTTGATCCCTTCACAGAGAATTCTCTCTTAAACAAAATTTTATGTTACTATAAACCACTAGGGTTTCTTCAAAACCACTCGATTCATTCAATGATATCAAGTTCATTACGTTCAGGGTTTTCTTAAACCAGTCGTAGCCTTCCGTCATTTCAGATCAGTACTATTTAGTATTCGTGCTATGTTATGTTGATCTTTAGTCAAGATATAGTGTAAAGTAGCTAAGTAATGTTTTTCTGCTGCATGGTGATGCGATTAGTTAAGACAGTCATGCGTTTGTTTCGATCTTTAGTTAAGGGTCGCACGGGTGGGTCTAAACTAGTCACAAAATGACGGGTATAACTTGACTAGGACCCTTTGATGTGTTGATCTTTATTCAAGGTCCTAGGGGCAAAAACTATATCGGTAGTTTTTAATATAAGGGGAACTTGCCAGGTGTATGCATACCTTCTGAAGTATGGTGACTTGTTGGCTTCCATTAAGATTATCATACGATAATAGTTGGGTCTCAATTCCCACTGTTAGTTAATATTACTCCCGAAAGATTTTCACTTCACAACTATCTAACCCATTAAGAGTCTAAAAAGGTGTTAATGGGGTTATGGCTCTGCGGAAACAGGGTTATTTAATTAGATCTTTATGAAAGCATGGGGAGCCTCCCTCGGCTCGGATGTAGGCTTGTTTAGGTTAAAGAAAAGATATGAGGAAGGGGATGATATATATATATATATATATTTTTTTTTGTGTGTGTGTGTGTGTGTGGATTTATAAACTTGGTTTTTGGGTTGTTTGGATGAAAGAGACATGAGACGGGGAGAGAGAAATGTGATTGGAGAGAGAAAGAGAGATAAATTATACACACACTTTTCCCTAAACCCATATAATTATATAATTATATATATATATATATATATTATACTATTATAATTCAAATAATATCCTATCACTAACTTCTTTAACTAATATATATATATATATATATATATATATATATATATATATATATATATGGTTAAAAGATTTTAAAAGGATCTTACACTATCTTATCACATCTTTTCTTTCAAACTATCATACTAATATATATCCTAATAATACATACACACACATACATAAATAAAGTTAACTTGCACAAACCCTTTAATATAATTTTACAAGATCTAAAAGGGGTTTTAAAAATCTTATCATAACGAATATAAACTACAATATATCTATGGTTAAAATAATATAGACTATATATTGTATGCATATTAATTAAGATATAAACAAAACTTAACACTAACAAAATATTACATGAATTATTTATATAAGATACTAATATATTAGCATACAAATCTTTAAAACTAATTATCATATATTTACCAAACTAGATAACCATAACCATAATATTATATCTAGAAAATATTAAACTCCAAATTAAAAATATATTTAATTGAGCAAAAATACACTGATACTATTGTTATACTGTATCAATGTCCTAGGGTGTTACAGTATACCAACACTGGCCTGGCTGAACTGTTAGCAAACTTGTGATATGTACATGATCCCGACTAGTTCCCGTTTTAGGGTTTGAAAGAGAATTCGAGAAAACAGTGGGAGCCATCTTAATTAGATAAATTAATAAACCAATCTAATTTTAAAAGAGCGCACGCTGAATGTTTCTTTTCCTTCTCTAGCTGTGATCATGACTGACCTTAAACTAAAACTTATAAACCAAGTTAACCGAACTTTTTTACAAACTTTGGCTTTGGAATGTCATATTGCCCTAATTCTTAACAAAGTTGCATATGTCCCTACAGCTCCTACTTCCCCTTTGCCTTCTCCAGAACATTTCGTATCACTACAAAAATCCATATTATTTGGAAATGACATCTCCTAATTCTGTTGTCTCTTATCTTTACCTTCTCTTAAGTTAAGAGCTTCTTATATTAGGAGAGTACACCGGTTATGCTTATTGGATAGTTTTCTTCCAAATCTTAGGCTAGTGCTGAAAGGTAGGAAAGGAAGAAAATCAACTAGCCTAAATATGGTGTACAGAACGTAAGATGTAGAGACATATAAAGGGGTTGAAATGAGGAAAGGAAATTGCAATTAGTGTCATGAATCTGGATAGTGGAAGAAAAATTATTAGGAATACCGGGCCATCCACTTGAAACATTTTTATGTTTCAGTTTGCATATGTGGTTGTAATTGAAAATTGCTTCTCAATTAATTCTGATTTCTGGGTATGTGGATACCGGATGAGAATCTCACATCTGTAGGGCGCTACGGATGCTAAGAAGGAATAGAGTATTGGGAAAGAGTGATCTGATACTCAATGTCAGAATTCGTAACAATTGGTGCTAATTGGGAAAATCACCCAAATTTGTCTAACGACAAATATTTGATTTTGAATAACTGTTATTATGCACCAATTTTTAAAAACCGATATATCTGTTTCTTTATTTAATAAAATGGGATATAAATTTTGAAAATATGTTCTAAACTTTTTCCTTAATCAATTGATGATTGGGTAAGGTGCATTGAATAACGGTGAAACATTCTTAACCAAAATACAGTTTTCAAATTACAACACACAGAGTATGAGTTAGTGTATTCATGAGACTTATACAAAATAATGTATGTTGTCCAGCGTGCTTCAGGACGAGGGGTTGGTACTCATACTTCATTCTGTTTTACATATGGGTTATCTGGTTTTAGACACGCATTCTTATTGAAATGCAAAGTCCAAAATTTTTGAAAAGTTCATAAGGTACAAGAATAAATTAGAGAACCAAATGTTGGAAGTATAAAGATTCTTCGAAGTGGTCAAAGATATGGATGCTTATGTTAGGTATTCCATAATTGTATAATTGAGAATTTGATTCTCTCTCAGATTACTCATCCGAGGGTGCGCTCCATGCTGGGTAATGCTATATGGTCTTTTTCTATTTGGAGATATACACTAGACATAGATGCATATCATTTGAATCTAGTTTCATCTAAATTAGTGCATGTGATTCTATAAATGATAAAGAATGGGATTATATCTTAAGGATATTAAGATATGGAGTTGTCCGGTTTTTATTTAAAGCGCAATCCGAACAGACTCAAGGCACGATCTGTTGGGTTATGCCACCGCCATGGCCATCTACCGTGACCGTTTGTGAAACAAAAATTTTCAAAAACTGGGGCTAGAAAAACCCAATAAACCGGATCTACCATAAACCTAAAGCTAGCAAACTAAAGAGAAGTTTAGAATGGTTATACCGAATGATCTGAGTCCTTCGGTCTTCTACAATCTTCCTAAGCTCCTAGAGGACACCATGATAAGTTTGATCGCCGGTCTCCCTCCATCGAAGATGATCCACCTAAGAATTTGTAGTTCGAGCTCCAACCTCATAGCCGAGGTAACTATGGTATCTAGTTTGCTAAACTAGATAGCCTAGAGGATGTAGAGTCTAATGATAGAATAATTTGTTTCATAACACCCTAAATTTCTCAACACATGAGACTTTTAGGGTGGAGGTAGAAGAAAAAGCTTGAGGATGAGAGTGTGAAGCAACCATGGAAAAATGGCTAAGTGTTATGAAGCAATGAAAATGAATCAAGCCTCTCAAAAATATCTCACAACACAAATAGATCAAGCATGCCCAAATAATGAACCATGAATCACCCCATGGGCCATACTTCCATAAATGCCAATTCACACCTCATCCTCCACCTCATTAACCATTTTTAAAAATGGTTTTAAACAAAAATGAGATGGCATCTACTAGAAGCACCTTGTAATAAATTACAAGAATACCCATCATCCGTATATACATACCCGTATCCATATTCCGAAAAATACGAATACAAAGAGACGAAAATAATCCAATAATATAATACTAGAATCCGGCTTAAACCAAATCCCACTAGTATTATCCGTCCGAATCATGATACGTGCATAAGTGCACGTATATGATCGAACCCTGCCGTAATACCATACGGCCTCTACATCGTTTCGCCCGAAATAGGGAAACCCTCTATGTAGGAGTCTAAAGACTCGTCAATACGCTGACAATGGGTTTAACCACAAGCACGTCAGCAGCACTAAATGTACGTAACGGCTACCCAGATATTGAGCAAAAAGGAAGCCGATGAGCAAACTCATCTGAACCACTACTGAGCCTGTCTGTGGCAATCTCCGTACAGTCCGGTCTGTTCGTCTAAGAGTATCGCATATCAAGTATAGGGGGTGGATAAAGTCAGACCCCCAATAACGCGATATTTCATGTTGGTATGAAACTCATCACCAACTGAGAAACTGCTGATCCAAATCAGTAATTCTCGACTATCTTGGCCAAGGATTTCTGGTGATAGCCACCCGTTCACCTCACGACATCAACCCCCTGTTGGATGTATATGCCCTAGAGGCCAATATTGTATATGTATACATATGGATACTAGGGATATGTATGTAAAGAACAATCTTGCTCAGTTTTATAGTATATTATTTGACTTGTCTTTATCGAGATATGTGTATTTATTGTTATTATATCTGGTTTGCACATATTGATAAAGACTCGATACGGTAGTATACTATTGTGGTTTGTCTTTTTCTTAACATGGCATATGTCATATTCGTTATTACATATTGCGGTTACATGTTGATAAAGCCCCTAGGATCTTGCTTGACTACCTGCGTTGTGATGGCGATCATACTCGTAGGAGCAGGGTAGTCCATAAGCACATCCTTAAATGGTCCCTGGTCGCGTGAGTATCGAGACTGGGCACTGATACTCCAGAGTAGACTGGTGTGTACGTTTCTAGCCCTATCGGGGGATGGTTAGTCCCGCATCCATTGGTCTGATACACCTAAGATCGTATACAGGTGCTCACTGGGTGTGAGTACACTGGACATACTCGCCGAGAACTTCCATGTGATACTATACCTATCATCAGATGGAAGTTCTCAGGTGACATGTGTACAGGTTTGTCTTTGGACCCGAGATCGGCATTTATCTCGTGTGAGTTCCCACTGAACTTTGATCACTACCCTACCATGGCTCTACTGAGTTGTGCAAACAGGTTTTGGTTGGGTTCAGTCCCGAGCCACATGGAGGCAGTGAGCGATTGTTGGGGATTCGTCTCTCCCGGTATAGAGAGTCGATATCGCACTGTGATTCGATTGGGTAGGACCATAAGACCTTGGCCAAGTTACTTGGGATTTACTGATAGATTGATCAGTAGTTTCCCGAATTGGTCCTAAGCCATATCGGCACGACTTATCAGGTTGTTAGGGTCTGACGTTCACCACCCCTAGACCCGGTATGCGATACTCTTTGACAAAGAGACCGGACTGTACGGATATTGTCACAAATAGGCTCAGTAGGAGTCCGGACGAGCTTGCTCGTCGGCCTTCCTTTTCGACAGGTACCTGAGCAGCCGTTACGTACAGCTAGTGCGCTGACGTGCTTGTGGTTAAACCCACTGCCAGAGTACTGTCGAGTCTTTAAAGTCCCACACAGAGGGTTTCCCTGATCCAGGCAAAACGATGTAGTAGCCGTATTGGATACGTGCAGGGTTCGATCGATTGATGTACTTGGTACTCGAATTTTTCCATCGGACAGTTTGTAATGCTAGCCGGCTTGGGTTTGAGCCGGATTATTAAATCAGGTATTGATTTAATAATTTACGTATATGTATTTCGATATATATATTCTAGTATTACGTTCTTCGTGTTATTCTATCTCTTTTGGGCGTTCATATTTTTATCTGATTGCCGGTATATTTGTACAGTAGACTGAAATCCGTATTTATTACATATTTCCTTCTAGAAGGTGGCCACCTCATTATGTATTTTCCTTTTATTTGATAATTGGAAATGAGGTGTAAAGTGAAGGGTATGGGAGGAAAAGAGGTGACCATGCTTCAATAGTGCTCAAATGAATTTATAATTCATTTTGGGTCTACTATTGAAGCATGGTTGCTATTGTTTAATGAAAGAAAATGGCATACAAAACCAATGTGTGTTATTTTCTCTCTCATGCTTGATTCATTTTTCACTTTTGAGCTCTCATCTCCTTCCTCCTCTAGCTTTCTCCTCCACCTTCATCTTCTTCCTCTTCACTACATTTCTCATGTGTTGAGATACAAGTGAAGAGGCTAGAAAGAGATAGAACACTTAGACATTCAAACTACATCCTAGATTACTTGGACTAGCATCCCAAGTCCTCTAGTTGCTCTTTTGACATATTGCAAAGAGCTAGAGCCATGGATCATACTCCCCGGGTGGATCATCTATGACAAAAGGAGGCCGGAGAACAAGCTCGATCCCGATGGACCGATGGAGCCAGATTTGGAGTTCAAGCATGTTCAAGGCGCTTGCTAGGAGCTAAGGATGAAGAAAGATGACCGAAATTGGTGAGGTTTCTATCATAGTAGATAGCACTTCTGCTTTTGCTAGTTAGTTTTATGGAAAGATCCGGTTAGGTTTTATTCTAGTGCCAAGTTTTTGTTCGCAAGAAAATTTTTGTTCCGGATTTGACCACGGAAGTTGGCTGGGGTACTAGGGTAACCCTTCATGGTATCAGAGCCATCCCATAAAACCTATACTAGCTTGTTTAAACGTATTTAGAATAACGATCAACTGAAAATTTCAAAAACCGCATTTCAAATCATGGGTTTTCTGTCGATTTTAAAAGTGCTTGAAAAATCAATTTTTTGCTCTCAGAAAATCATGCAGGCTTTTTTAAGACGACAGAAGAAAATTGGTCACGTGATCTCTCTAAACCGCCGCGGATCCGCCGCTAAAACCCCCTATTGGCAGCGGTTCCGCGGCCGTTTTGGGGCCCACGTAAACAAAATTTCTTCTGGGCCTCTTATTTTTGGAATTGCGGTTTCTGGGATAATTTAATTTTTGGGCCCAGTTTTGTTACAGTGTTGGTTTAACACTTGGGGCCCACTTGGAAAGTTTAGTCGATCGTAATTTTAAAATACGTATTTTGTTTACAGTACATTTACTTTTATCTACGACCGGGAATGTCACTCGATCGGTAAAACTCGTCTAATTGCTATATGGTTTTTTAGACGGATTTTGCGAACGTGACATTCGCGTTGATGTTGTGTGATTATGCTGTGATGATGGTTGGATTGTCGTAGTGGATAGCATGTGGTGCAATGTTAGAAATACTGTTTATAATTCATTTGTACATTTGTTATTGCGGGACGAGCGTCCGACATGTGGACTACCGTCTTTGCCGGGTTGTATATTATTTTGGGGCACGACCGGGTTGAGGTCAATGTCACCGCTTATATATATTATTTTCATTTTTTGTATTAGGATTACCCCGCGGTGGGGTGCACGAATAGCCGGGTTCTAGAAGGCAACAAACCCGCATCTCAAGGCGCTGAGACGGAGGGGGCTTCATTCTAGAACTGGTGGGCTATTCGCCGCACTCGTAGGGGGTACAGGTTTTCATTGCACAGGCTATCCACACGACCGGGAACGTCGGGTTTTATTTGCGGCTCAAATGAAACCCGGGGCTCCAAGATTATCCACCATTCTGTATTTTTATCTGTGATGTTGTTTATTATCTTGTCTGGGACGAATGTTATATATACTTATATATATACTAGTAGATGTTATATATGTTTTGCACCCGCGCTAGTCCAGACCCCGCTCTGTCGTTAGTTAAGTAACCTAACGGGTGATGATGGGGCCCCTTGGCGAATGCGGATGGTATATACGTACATTTTATTTTCGTTCTTTTCTGGTGTGATAAGTTACAAATTGATGGGACCGCATTAATTTTGATTAATGCAAGAAAATAAACCTAAAAAGATGTTGTTGGAACCAAACTTTAAAAACTGACATTACAGACGTTCTCTTTTGCTTTGCACAGTGGTATTCAGTTTGGAATACCCAACACCTCATTCGACGAGGCAAGGGCCGAGATCCCTTCACCGGGAGTGACCCCTTGAGTAAAAGTTTGCGTCAGGGTAATAACTTCACTATAGTCGATTATTTTTTGCTTTGCATCGTGGTATTCAGTTTGGAATATCCTGCAACTCATTCGACGAGAAAAGAGCCGAGATCTCTTCACAGGGAGTGACCTCTTTAGCAAAGGTTTTCGCCACTATATATTTCTAACTCAGGTTCCTTCAACGATATCAAGTTCATTACGTTAACGGGTTTTTCGCCAAAAAAAAAACCCAGCCGTAGCCCTCCGTCATTTCGGATAAAAACATATAGTATCCATGCGATGTTTGTTGGCCAAAATCAAGGCATCGTGTATGGTAGCTGTATATTTCTTATCCGTAGCATAGATAAAATGCATTGGTTTAGGACAGTCGTACCATCTTGTTGGCCAAAGTCAAGGGTGTGTGCGGGTGGGTCTAAATCAATCAGGACAATGACGGGTAGAACTTGGCCTGCGCGTTATGATTTGTTGGCCAAAGTCAAGGTCATAAGCGCTTGGGGCAAAAACCACATCGGGAGTTTCAAATATACAGGAAACTTGAAGATTTAGCATATCTTCTGGAGTATGGTGACTAGAGTGGATTCCATCTAGTGGATCACACAATAATAGTTGGATCCCGATCCCACTGATGAGTAGGATTACTCTCGGGAGATTATCACACTTAACAATTGTTGCGATAGCTTTAAGGTACGAGAGAATCAATGCTATAAACCAAGTAGGTGTCTAGAAAGGTGTTAGCGGGGCTACGCCTTCAGGGAAAAGAGGTTATGTAATTAAGGAATTTCGCGAAAGCATTGGAAAACCTCCCTCGAAGTACCAACACCGGCCTGGCTGAAAGGTTAAGCAAGTATTGTGACGTGCGATTAATCCTGACTAGTTCTTCTTTTAAGGTTTGAAGAAGAATTTGAGGAAATAATGGGAGCCATCCTGATTAGATAAATTAATAACCAATCTAATCTTACAAGAGCGCACGCTGAGTGTTTTCCCTCTCTCTCTAGGTAGCAACCATTTAATGCCATATTCAAGATAATAAAATGTATCGCTTGACCGATCCGAATTCTTATTCGGGGCTGGGAAACGTCGGTTCGGCTCTAACTTACGACAACAGTCATAAGTATGAGCAAGGGAAAGAGAAAAGTTTGAATTCCTTGATAAACCCATCGAAGAAGAAACATACTATTGCGTCTTCTTCAGGTGTTCTTGTAGTTGAGAACTGCTTTTCGGTCAGTCCTACCTCCTGGGTACTAGAAACCGGATCAGGATCTCATATATGTAATTTATTGCAGGGACTGAGAAAAAGTAGGATAGTTCGACCTGGTGATATGTCCCTCAGAGTAGGGAACGGAGCACAAGTTAATGCTGCGGCCGTCGGTGAATATCACCTTATGTTGCCAAATGGCAATACTATGATTTTGAACAATTGCTAGTATGTACCTTCCATGTTATGCAACATAATATCAGTTTCTTTACTTGATAAAGATGGATATAATTTTGTTCTTGATAGAAATATCATGAACATCTACCTTCATAAGGTATTGGTTGCAGAAGGTACACTGTGTAATGGTATCTATGTTCTAAATCAGAACACAGTTCTCAATATACAGAATACATGCAAGAAGAAAAGTTCAGATATGAACCAATCCTACTTGTGGCATTGTCGACTTGGTCATATCGGAAAGAAAAGACTAAATAAGTTACATAAAAATGGATATTTGAACACGTCCGAATTTTCATCCTATGAAACTTGTCAATCCTGTCTCAAGGGAAAGATGACCAAATCTCCCTTCACCGGACAAGGAGAAAGAGCAAGAGAGCTCTTGGGACTCATACACAATGATGTGTGTGGTCCAATGTCTATACATGCGAGGGGCGGGTTCTCGTACTTCATCACATTCACTGACGATCTCTCTAAGTTCGGATATGTGTATCTTATGAAACACAAATCTGAAGCTTTTGAGAAATTCAAAGAATTTAGAAGCGAAGTAGAGAACCAGATTGGCAAAAGTATCAAGATCCTCCGATCTGATAGAGGGGGAGAGTACTTAAGTACGGAATTCAGGGATTTTCTAAAAGAGAATGGCATTCTCCCTCAGCTTACTCCTCCGTATACACCACAGCACAATGGCGTGTCGGAGCAGAGGAACCGTACCCTATTGGATATGGTTCGCTCCATGATGAGTAATGCCGAGTTACCTCTTTCTTTCTGGGGGTTTGCTCTTAAATCAGCATCATTCATATTGAATAGAGCGCTATCTAAATCAGTGCCTACCACTCCATATGAAGTATGGACTGGGAAGAGACCATGTCTTGATTACATTAAGATATGGGGATGTCCTGCTTTTGTTAAAAAGCAGAATCCAGATAAACTCGAGGCAAGGTCTGTATTGTACAAGTTTGTGGGATACCCTAAGCATTCCAAGGGATATCTGTTCTACCACATTGAAGAACAGAAGGTGTTAGTATCTCGCCACGCTATCTTTTTAGAAAGGGAATTTCTTGCAAAAGAAATTAGTGGGAGTACTGTAGAACTAGAAGAAATTCAGGAACCACAAACTTTAGCAGATGATTTAGAAGAACCCTTAGATTCAGTTATACCCGACGAAGCTCAGCCACTCCGCAGATCTAGTAGGATTTCTCATCCGCCCGAGAGATACTATGGTTTTCTCATAGATGGGGATCGAGAGGATTGCATCTTGGAAGAAAATGATCCTACTAGTTTCAGGCAGGCCATTATCAGTAGGGACTCTGATAAGTGGCTGGATGCTATGCAATCTGAAATGGAGTCCATGTACACCAATAAAGTGTGGACCCTAGAAGTTGCTCCACCTGGAGTAAAACCCGTTGGATGCAAATGGATCTACAAGAAGAAACTTGGTGTAGATGGGCAGGTGGAAACCCATAAAGCTAGACTCGTTGCAAAAGGTTTTCGTCAAAGACCAGGAGTAGACTATGATGAAACCTTTTCTCTAGTGGCTATGCTCAAATCCATTAGGATCCTGCTTGCCATTTCCGCCTTCCATGACTATGAGATCTGGCAGATGGACGTAAAAACTGCTTTTTTAAACGGAAGTTTAGAAGAGTGTGTTTATATGGATCAGCCAGAAGGTTTTGTAGACAGTGGGAGTAGCGAGAAGGTGTGCAGGCTGCTCAAATCCATTTATGGATTGAAGCAAGTATCGTGGAGCTGGAACATCTGTTTTGATGAAACAGTCAAGGACTTTGACTTCATCAAGAACAAAGATGAGCCATGTATTTATAAGAAGATTGTAGGACGAACTGTCGTGTTCCTAGTCTTGTACGTGAACGACATTCTTTTGATAGGAAATGACATTCCTATGCTACAGTCGGTCAAGCTATTCTTATTACAAAGGTTCTCCATGAAAGACCTAAGTGATGCCTCGTACATTCTGGTGATCAAGATCTACAGAGATAGATTCAAGAAATTACTGGGACTTTCACAGTCCGGGTACATAGAGACCGTACTAAAGAGATTTAGTATGGAAGATTCCAAGCGCGGTAACATACCCGCATTGCACGGAATCACCCTCTCCAAGAAGATGTCTTCCAAGACTGACGAGGAGAGGGTTCGCATGAGCACTATACCCTACGCTTCGGCGGTAGGATCTATAATGTATGCGATGCTATGTACAAGACCAGATGTAGCTTACGCGCTAAGCGTAGTGAGCCGGTATCAGTCAGACCCAGGTGAGGACCACTGGACAGCAGTAAAGAACATTCTCAAGTACCTGAGACGGACTAAGGAGATGTTCTTGATTTACGGTAATGGAGACCTCAGAGTCGAGTCCTTTACCGACTCAAGCTTCTAGAGTGATAAGAATGACAGCAAGTCTATCTCGGGTTTTGTGTTTACCCTCAACGGAGGGACGGTATGTTGGAAGAGTTCCAAACAGGATACCGTCACAGACTCGACGATGGAGGCTGAATACATTGCTGCAAGCGATACCGCAAAAGAGGCAGTCTGGATAAAGAAGTTCATAGCTGAACTTCAGGTGGTTCCGTCTATTGTTGATCCGATACCGGTTTATTGTGATAACAATGGGGCTATAGCTTTAGCGAAGGAACCACGGTCCCATCAAAAATCCAGGCACATCTTAAGGCGGTATCACCTGATCAGGAAGATCGTAGATCGCCAAGAGATCGATGTTCGGAGAGTGGGTACGAAAGACAACACGGCGGATCCATTTACAAAGGCCCTCCCTCAAGAACAGTTCGAGCGACTTTTTGGGATGTTGGGTATGCGGTACGCCAGCAGCTGGCCTTAGAGCAGACGTTGGGTATTCGGTACGCCAATCATTGGCCTTTAATGCAAGTGGGAGATTGTTAGATATATATGCCCTAGAGGCCAGTATTGTATATGTATACATATGGATACTAGGGATATGTATGTACAGAACAATCTTGCTCAGTTTTATAGTATATTATTTGACTTGTCTTTATCGGGATATATGTATTTATTGTTATTATATCTGGTTTGCACATATTGATAAAGACTCGATACGGTAATATACTATTGTGGTTTGTCTTTATCTTAACATGGCATATGTCATACTCGTTATTATATATTGCGGTTACATGTTGATAAAGCCCCTAGGATCTTGCTTGACTACCTGCGTTGTGATGGTGATCATACTCGTGGAAGCAGGGTAGTCCATAAGCACATCCTTAAATGGTCCCTGGTCGCGTAAGTATCGAGACTGGGCATTGATACTCCAGAGTAGACTGGTGTACGTTTCTAGCCCCGTCGGGGGATGGTTGGTCCCGCAGCCATTGGTCTGATGCACCTAAGATCGTATACAGGTGCTCACTGGGTGTGAGTACATTGGACGGACTCGCCGAGAACTTCCATGTGGTACTATACCTATCGTCAGATGGAAGTTCTCAGGTGACATGTATACAGGTTTGTCTTTGGACCCGAGATCGGCATTTGTCTCGTGTGAGTTCCCACTGAACTTTGATCACTACCCTACCACGGCTCTACTGAGTCGTGCAAACAGATTTTGGTTGGGTTCAGGCCCGAGCCACATGGAGGCAGTGAGCGATTGTCGAGGATTCGTCTCTCCCGTTATAGGGAGTCGATATCGCACTGTGATTCGATTGGTCAGGACCATAAGACCTTGGCCAAGACACTTGGGATTTACGGATAGGTTGATCAGTAGTTTCCCGGATTGGTCCTGAGCCACATCGGCACGACTTATCAGGTTGTTAGGGTCTGACGTTCACCACCCCTAGACCTGGTATACGATGCTCTTTGACGAAGAGACCGGACTGTACGGATATTGT
Source organism: Agapanthus africanus (assembly GCA_030015575.1). Taxonomy (NCBI): domain Eukaryota; kingdom Viridiplantae; phylum Streptophyta; class Magnoliopsida; order Asparagales; family Amaryllidaceae; genus Agapanthus; species Agapanthus africanus. The sequence continues at coordinate 429,127,813 of JASDDO010000010.1, read as the reverse complement.
CACGGATAGGCTCAGTAGGTGTTCGGACGAGCTTGCTCGTCGGCCTTCCTTTTCGACAGGTACCTGAGCAGCCGTTACGTACAGCTAGTGCCGCTGACGTGCTTGTGGTTAAACCCACTGCCAGAGTACTGTCGAGTTTTTAGAGCCCCACACAGAGGGTTTCCCTGATCCAGGCAAAACGATGTAGTAGCCGTATTGGATACGTGCAGGGTTCGATCGATTGATGTACTTGGTACTCGGATTTTTCCATCGGACAGTTTGTAATGCTAGCCGGCTCGGGTTTGAGCCGGATTATTAAATCAGGTATTGATTTAATAATTTACGTATATGTATTTTGATATATATATATTCTAGTATTACGTTCTTCGTGTTATTCTATATTTTTTGGGCGTTCGGATTTTTATCTGATTACCGGTATATTTGTACAGTAGACTGAAATCCGTATTTATGACAGATTTCCTTCTAGAAGGTGGCCACCTCATTATGTATTTTCCTTTTATTTGATAATTGGAAATGAGGTGTAAAGTGAAGGGTATGGGAGGAAAAGAGGTGACCATACGTCAATAATGGTCAAATGAATTTATAATTCATTTTGGGTTTACTATTGAAGCATGGTTGCTATTGTTTAATGAAAGAAAATGGCATACAAAACCGATGTGTGTTATTTTCTCTCTCATGCTTGATTCATTTTTCTCTCTTGTGCTCTCATCTCCTCCCTCCTCTAGCTTTCTCCTCCACCTACATCTTCTTCCTTTTCACTACATTTGTCATGTGTTGAGATACAAGTGAAGAGGTTAGAAAGAGATAGAACACTTAGACATTCAAACTACATCCTAGATTACTTGGACTAGCATCCCAAGTCCTCTAGTTGCTCTTTTGATATATTGCAAAGAGCTAGAGCCATGGATCATACTCCCCGGGTGGATCATCTATGACAAAAGGAGGCCGGAGAACAAGCTCGATCCCGATGGACCGATGGAGCCGAATTTGGAGTTCAAGCATGTTCAAGGCGCTTGCTAGGAGTTAAGGATGAAGAAAGAAGACCGAAGGACTTAGTTCGTTTGTTGAGGTTTCTATCATAGTAGATAGCACTTCTGCTTTTGCTAGTTAGTTTTATGAAAAGATCCGGTTAGGTTTTATTCTAGTGCCAAGATTTTGTTCGCAAAAAAAATTTTGTTCCGCATTTGGCCACGGAAGTTGGCTGGGACACTAGGGTAACCCTTCACCCCCAATACCGGAAGAGACGAATCCCCGACGATCCGCTTACTGCCTCCATGTGGCTCGGGATTGTACCCAACTAAAAGCTGTTTGCACGACTCCTTTGAGCCGTGGTAGGGTAGTAATCAAAGCACAGTGGGAACTCATACGAGATAAATGACGATCTCAGGTGGACAGACTAACCTGTACACATGTCACCTAGGAACTGCTATCTGACAATATGTATAATACCAACTAGTATGTTCCCGGCGAGTCTGTCTAGTGTACTCATAACCCAATGAGCACCCGTATACTATCTTAAGTGACTAACTGACACCAATGGCTTGTGAGACCGGCCCTCGTCCCTTGTCGGGGTCTCAATAAGTATGCACTAGTCTACTCTGGAGTATCAATGCCCAGTCTCGATACTCTCTCAACTAGGGACATTTAAGGATGTGCTTATAGACCACCCAGATCTCACGTATATGATCGCCATCATAATGCTGGTAGTCAAGCAAGAATCGTATGGGCACTATTAATATGTAATAGTATTCTGTAATACCACATAATGCATATACATTATGATAAAGGAAAACAAGATAGCATATTATCATTTTGAGTAAGACTGTTCTATCCGTATAGATCCTCCCTCAGTCATCATAATCACCTGCCTACGATTACAATAATTGCCTTGAGGGCACTATAGCCAACAATCTCCCACTTGCACTTAAGGCTAATTATTGCGGTGTCACATACTTACAGCCCCCGTGTGATACCGAACACCCAACTTCTCTACTAATCAGTCCCACAAAGCTCGTTTGTGAAACTATTGTGTTCGAGAAATAGCCTCAGTGAGTGGATCCGCTCCAATGTTTCTATCTTTATCTCTCTATATATCTCAACTTCGCGGAGAAAGACTATCTTCTGAAATGAGCAATACATGTCTTAGAATTTGTCTGGATATCTGATGGGAACCGGTTCACAAATGAACTCCAAATCCAACAAACTTCTTAAACTTTATCATCCACTGAATTTAATCAGTATCCTGCGCCATGCCTTTCTCAGTATCCGCTTGGACCATATGTCCAACATACTACCCCTCAAAAAGAGGGAAAACTATAATTCTGACAGCCACTCTGTCATTCAGGTCATCTTGGAAGCCAGAAATGATAACCGTCTCCTAAAAGAGGCTGCCGTTACCATATACCAAGAACATCCACTTATGTTCATAACTGCTTTATAATGTTTCTCCAGGATTGGATTAATATATACTTATCGCGGCTAGTGCAAAATCAATATCTGGCGTTGTACTTGACATCTTATGATTGACTCAATTGCCTAAGCAAGTGATATACCAATCATGCAAATCCCTCTCCTCATCAGTCTAGAAGACACCTCTTTAGAGAATGTGACTCCATCACCTGCGGGTACACCACCACGCCAGGAGTTGTCCATTCTAACACACTTTAGAATAATGTCAAAGTACCCGAATTGGACACTTCCCAAATCTAGATCTAAAACCATAGATCTAGTCACCAGAATCCCTGATATTATATCTATATCCTATTTAGAGAAACCACCTTGTGATAACCATAGTATAACCAATCGTAATATAGGAAGATCTCTTCCTATCAAGTGCATGTCACCCAAAAACCAGGACATCACTCCCTACTATCTTCTTACCAGATCCACCTCTTATTTTGATGAAGTCAAACTCTATGACTGTCACATTAAAAATAGATGATCTATCTACGCTATACCTGCTTCAGTCTATAAATAGACATAAGCTACTTGCCCACTATGCTTCCGCTGCTCCCACTGACTACAACAACCCTCTGGCAGAGTCATATATACGTACACTTCTAAAGCTAATTTAGAACGACGTTATGCTCATCTTTCTGCCAGATCTCATAGTCTAGAACAGCAGTAGTTGCAAGTTTGGGTAATTATAAACCTTCCTGTCACCGTCTCTAAGGAGACCGAAGTACCTCTCAGGTGCCTGAGGTTACCCACCAAATCTGCGGAGTGGCTAATGGATCGTCGAAACCATTTGAATTTTTAGGTTCTACTAAATTTTCAATAATCGTTTTTGGTTCTAGAATCACTTCCAGTTCTACCATACTCCCACTAATGTTTTCTGAAAAGAATCCATTTTACTAAAAGTGGTGGCGAGTCAAGAACAATATAACTATTGATCTTCCAGATGGTAGAATGTTAACCCTCGTCAAACCCCGAGATAACCCACAAACTACCATTACTGAAACGTGCATTGAGTTTGTCCAGATTCTGATTTTAAGCATCAGCCGGACAACTCCATATACCTTAACATCGTTAAGATATGAATCCATTCTATGTATCTAATATAGAAACAAAGGCACTAATTTAATTGGAACCAGATTCAAAAAACAAGCAGCTGTTTCCAATGCATACCAACTAAATGGAAGAAGGCCAAGCATGATTACTCATCAAGGAATGCATCAACATATGAGTAACCTGAAAGAGAAGCAAGTTCCCAAAACTTTATTACTTACAGCAGAATACCTAACACAAGTATCTACATCTTCGATCACTTTGAAGAATCCTGATACTTGCAACACATGGTTCTCTACCTTATTCTTATACTTATAACTTCTCAAAACTTAGACCTTGTATTTCAACGAAATACTTGTCTAAAACCAGAGAAGTCATGAGTAAACAGAATATAGTACGAGTATCAACCCCTTTGTCCTAACGGACATCGGACAACATACAATACTTTGTATAAGTCTACTGAATTTAATAACTCAAATCTTGTGCGTCGTACATTGAAAAACTGTACTATGGTTAAGAAGAATTACACCATTGTTAAATGCTCCTTACCTAACCATCATCTGATATAGCTAAATTCCATAGATATAATTTCAAAAAATTATATCTCACTTTATAAAATAAACGTACCGATATATCAGTTTGAAATTGGTGCATAACAATGGATATTCAAAACTAAAAATTTGTCGTTAAGCAAAACCCAGTTGATTTCCTCAAATATCACCAATTACAAAGAATTCCAATATATAGAGGATCTAATCACCTAATTCCCAATATCTTATTCCCACTCACCATCTATAACGCCATACAGATGTGAGAATCAAATCTGGTAAATACATACCCTGGAGTTAGAATCTAATTGGGAAAACAGTTTTCAATTAACACCACACAGTAAAACTGAAACATGAAAATGTTTCGAAGGGGTAGCCGGGTATTCTTATTAATGCCTCTTCTACTATCCAGATTCATAACTGTAACCGTATATTTCTTTTCCCTCACTACAATCCCTTTATATGTCTTTACTTATTACCTTCTGTACACCATACTTAGGCTAATTGATTTTCTTCCTTCCCTACCTTTCGGCACCAGCCTAAGGTTTGGAAGAAGACTATCCATAAGCACAATAGGTGTACTCTCCTAATACTAGGTGCCCTCACAACCTGAGAGAAAGTAAAGATAAAAGACAACCAAATAATCCTATTCTATTTCTCCAGAACCAGAAACCATCCTCGAACTGGAACAAGTTCTTTCAAGTTCGTATGTAACTATACGATGGCATACCCAAGCAATATGGATCTTCGTAATGATACGGAGTATTCCGGAGAAATGCAAAGGTGATATAGGAGTGGCAGGGGTATACGTCGTTTCGTCGTGAATGATAGCAGTCGCAATTTCCTTTGCCCTTTATATATCTCTACTTATTCCCTTCCGTACCTCACTCTTAGGTTAATTGGTTTTCTTCCTTCCCTACCTTTTGGCACCTGCCTATGGCTTGGAAGAAGATTATCCAATAAGCGCAGTAAGTGTATTCTCCAAATACCAGGAGCCCTCATAACCTGAGAGAAGGTAAAGATAAAAGACAACCGAATAATCCTATTCAATTTCTCCAGAACCAGAAACCATTCTCGAACTGGAACAAGTTCCTTCGAGTTTGTATGTAACTATACGATGGCATATCCAAGAAATATGAGTTTTCGTAGTGATACGGAGTGTTCTGGAGAAATGCAAAGGGGATGTAGGAGCTACAACGATATATGCGACTAAATGACAATCTAAAAGCCAAAGTATTTTAAGAAGGTTCGGTTAACTTGGTTCATAAGTTTTTAAGTTTATGGTTAGGCCATGGTCGCTGCCAAAGAGAGATAGAAAAGAAACACTCAGCATGCACTTTAACCTAGATTGGATTGGTTAATCACTTCATCTAATCAGGATGGCTCCCACTGTTTCCTCAAATTCTCCTTCAAACCCTAAAAGAAGAATTAGTCGGGATCATCTAAAATCACCCGAGGATTAACACTTACTCATCAATGGGAATCGGGATCCAACTATCATCGCATGATAACTTGATGGAAACCACTCAAATCACCACACTCCAGAAGGTATTCGCATGCCTGGCAAGTTTCCTGTATATTTGAATCTCCCGATGTGTTTTTTACCCCTAACGACAAATGGTCTTGATAGAAACCAACATACCATAAGTCGTAAGTCAAGTTCAACCCGTCATTGTCCTGGATTAACTTAGACCTACCCGTATAAGCCTTTGATAGAGACCAACGTGGCTATACGATTGTCCTAATTAATCGCATCCTAAAATGCAACAGATAAGTAACATTTAGCTACCGTTCATTATGCCTTGATAGAGACCAACGTACATAGCACGAATACTAACCGCTACTTATCTGAAATGACGGAGGGCTACGGCTGGGTTTTCAGCAAAAACCCCTTTAACGTAATAAACTCTATATCGTTGAAGGAACCTGAGTGGTTTTATAAATATATAATGGCACAAACTTTTGCTAAAGAGGTCACTCCCTATGAAGGAATCTCGGCTCTTTCCTCGTCGAATGAGGTGCAAGATATTCCAAACTGAATATCATGATGCAAAGCAAAAGAATCGATGATTAACAGGTTTTCACCGTGTCTTATTTAGAAAGAATTTGAAATAACCACAATCAAAGACGGCGTCGCGTATAGCTAGCCGCGATGAGTACGGGTTGTCCGTAGGGAGATGGTAGGCTTTTTAAGCTTGTTTTAACGAGTTAATACCGTATCTTGAGTTGTTGTTTATACAAAGTGTCGTAACTATGATATGTTCAATAAAAAGACTTGTTAAGGGTAGTTTTAGGTTACCTTGCGTGAGAATGATGTTTGTCGGTTCCTTATAGACCCAATTTTTATATTGACACTAAGGCAATAGGCAACAACGTGGATTAGGGAACTTGAAATACGGTATTTGCGATTTTGAGCTAAATCCGTATTTCTTGTCCATTGTCCTTCCGTTGTTGTCTCTTGAACTTAGCCTTCGGCAAACCATTCGCAATCTGGTCACGCTTAGGATTCACCGCTACCGTGGTGAGATAGGGTGCCTAACGGAGCGGAATTGCGACTGGTTTGCTCGGAGTTTCAATTGCAAAGTTAAGGTTTTAGCAAACACATCTCCTAACAAAAACTAACCATATTCTACCCTTAACAAGCAAATCGATTACTCACACATATTCACAATACCAAAAAAAAAAGAGTAAGGCAACATAACAAAAATAGCAAGAAAAGAGAAGTTAAAGTTAGATCAAGAACCGGTAAATTCAATGTGCAAATATCGTCACTTGTTCTTTAATCCCGTACCAATGTGAAATCAAAATACCAAACTTTAAGGTTGCAAGCTCACTTAAGAGGTTGCAAGATCAAAGTAAAGCAATGATTTCACAAATTCAAAGTATGTAGAAAGTAAGACATATGTAATGAAATAAGAAATTTATTGAATTTCAAACAAGATACAACTAATCTTGAAGTCAAGAACCTAAATCTTAAGCTTGCAAGTTTAATGAAGAAGTTGCAAGGTCAAGACAAAAGGGCAAGAGTTCAAAGGAAAACAAGTTACAAATTACAAGAGTTCTAAAACAAAACTAAAGAGAAAGTATGTTCTCTCCTTTCCCATGACCTGATATTTATAGGCAACATGGGTTGCTTAGTAGCTTTTGGAGGGAAATCATGATGCTTTAAATCACATCACCTCTTTTAGCATTTGATGCACACCACATCACCTCTTTTAGCATTTAATGCACATCACATCACCTCTTTTAGCATGGTCTAGTGTTCACTTGCATTGTGTTGGACCAAAATTTGTATACACTTTGTTGTTTGCAAAAGAACTTATTGGATACCGATCAGTTTTCTATTCTGTTTGCAGTGTTGGCCCATAAACGTTATATTCATGATTTTGAGCGTGTTTCCAGCATTTTATCACGAACACCTGTAATCTGTATTACCGAGCAGACACTGGTTAATAGTACCGATATATAAAAAAATAGATAATGAATGAGCGGTATTAAAATGCAGTTTTTAGTGATGAACAATCGACTATAATGAAGTTTTTACACTGACGCAAACTTTTGCCCAAGAGGTCACTCCCTATGAAGGGATCTCGGCTCTTACCTCATCGAATGAAGTGCTAGATATTCATAACCGAATACCACTGTGCAAAGCAAAAGGAAACGTCTGTAATGTCAGTTTTCAAAAAATTGGTTCTACCAACATCATATATAGATTTGTTTTCCTTGCATTAATCGGAATTAATACAGTCCCATCAATTAAACCATATCGCACCAGAAAAGAACGAAAATACAATGTACGTATATGCCATCTGCATTCACGTATATGCCATCTGTATTCGCCACGGGGTCCCGTCATGCACCGTTAGGTTACTTAACTAACGGCAGAGCGGGGGCTGGACTAGCGCGGATGCAAAACATATACAAAATCTACTAGTATATATATAAATATATATAACATTCATCCCAGGAATGATATAAGCAACATCACAGAATCTCAGCAAGAAACACAGAATGGTAGATAATCTTGGACCCGCGGGTTTCATTTGGCCGCAAATGAGATCCGACGTTCCCTGTCATGTGGATAGCCTGTGCAATAAAAACCTGGACCCTTACGAGCGCAGCAAGTTACCCGCCAATCCCAGAAGTGAGGCAACCCCAATCAACAAAGTGAATGGGCCACCCAGCACTTTACGGAATCCGGTAACTTGAGCACCCCTCCGTGGATCATCCTGTACCCCCTACGAGTGCGACGAATAGCCCGCCAATTTTAGAATAAGGCCCCCTCCGTCTCAACACTATGCGATGCGGGCCCGTTGCCCTCTAGAACCCGGCTATTCGAGCACTCCTCCGTGGGGTAATCCTAGTAAATAAAATGAAAATAATATGTAGAAGGGTGATATCGACCTCAACCCGGTCGTGCCCCAAAGAAATAATATACAAACTGGCAGAGACGGCAGTACACATGTCGGACGCTCTCCCCGTAATATCAAATGTACAAATGAATCTCAGATATACTACTATCATTGCACCACTGGCTATCCACCATGAAAATCCAACCACAAGCTCAGCACAACACAGAACATCAACGTGAATGTCATATTCGCAAACCTGTCTAAAAGAACATATAGCAGTTAGACGAGTTATACCGCTCTAATGACATTCACGGTCGCAGATAGTAATGTATGCACTAAAACTTATAAACGGTGTTAAAATAGTGACTTCAAAATACTCCGTATTGCCCCAAACCATGAGATGGCATAATATGAAATCTGGGTAAAAACAAACAATACCTGAAAACCAATATTCAAGAGCCTAGAATACCCAAAAATTTTCAAGACCCAGATCTTCTACTGGACCGGCTAGGCCGGTTATTTCCTTAATCTCGTCGGCCATGCCTTGGAATTTGGGCCTCGTATTTTAAGGGTGTTCTAGATATCACAAGAGTACCTTTCTGCAATTGTTTAAAAAAAATTTAGAAGACTCTGCAAAATTGATAGTAACTTGAATATTGTTCGTATTGTTTCGGAATTGTTTCGGTTTCATTACTTTAAACATCGTTTAAACTGCTAGTAAGGGGTTTATGGGCTGACTTTGATGCCATGTCGGGTTATGCCAGCGTCCTGGCCATCTACCATGGCCGTTTGAGGAACAAAAATTTTCAAAAACTGGTGCTAGAACAACTCGATAACCCGGATCTACCATAAACCTAAAGCTACCAAACTAAAGAGGAGTTTAGAATGGTTATACCGAATGATCTGAGTCCTTCGGTCTTTTACCATCTTCCTAAGCTCCTAGAGGCCACTATGATCAAGCTTGTTCGCCGGTCTCCCTCCATCGAAGATGATCCACTTGAGAATTTGTAATTCGAGCTCCAACCTCATAGCCGAGATAACTATGGTACCTAGTTCGCTAAACTAGATAGCCTAGAGGATGTAGAGTCTAATGATGGATTAATTTATCTCATATCACCCTAGATTTCTCAACACATGAGACTTTTAGGGTGGAGGTAAAGAAGAAGCTTGAGGATGAGAGTGTGAAGGCACCATGGAAAAAATGGATAAGTGTTGTGAAGCAAAGAAAATAAATCAAGCCTCCCAAAAATATCTCACAACACAAATAAATATCAAGCATGCCAAAATAGTGAACCATGAGTCACCAAGTGAGCTATGCTTCTATAAATGCCAGGTCACACCTCATCCACCACCTCATTAACCATTTAGAAAAATGGTTATAAACAAAAATGATGTGGCATCTTTTAGAAGCACCTTGTAATAAATTACAAGAATACCCCTCATCTATATATACATACCCGTATCCATATTATGGAAAATATGAATATAAAGAGACGAAAATAATCCAATAATATAATACTAGAATCCGGCTTAAACCAAAGCCCGCTAGTATTATCCGTCCGAATCATGATACGTGCACAAGTGCACGTATATGATCGAACCCTGCCGTAATACCACACGGCTTCTACATCGTTTTGCCCGAAGCAGGGAAACCCTCTGTGTGGGACTCTAAAAACTCGTCAATACGCTAGCGGTGGGTTTAACCACAAGCACATCAGCGGCATTAACTGCACGTAACGGCTACCCAGGTATTGAGCGAAAGGGAGACCGACGAGCAAACTCATCCGAACCCCTACTGAGCTTGTCTGTAACAATCTCCATACAGTCCGACCTGTTCGTCAAAGAGTATCGCATATCGAGTCTAGGGGGTGGATAAAGTCAGACCCCTAATAACGCGATATTTCGTGTCGGTATGAAGCCCATCACCAACTAAGAAACTACTGATCCAAATCAGTAATTCTTGACTACCTTGGCCAAGGTTTTCTGGTGATGGCCACCCATGCACCTCGTGACATCAACCCCCAATACCGGAAGAGACGAATCCCCGACGATCCGCTTACTGCCTCCATGTGGCTCGGGACTGTACCCAACCAAAACCTATTTGCAAGACTCCTTTGAGCGGTGGTAGGGTAGTAATCAAAGCACAGTGGGAACTCACACGAGACAAATGACGATCTCAGGTCGACAGAATAATCTGTACACATATCACCTGGGAACTGCTATCTGACAATAGGTATAATACCAATTAGCATGTTCCCGGTGAGTCCGTCCAGTGTACTCATAACCCAATGAGCACCCGTATACTATCTTAGGTGACTAACTGACACCAATGGCTTGTGAGACCGGCCATCGTCCCTTGTCGGGGTCTCGATAAGTACACACTAGTCTACTCTGGAGTATCAATGCCCAGTCTCGATACTCCCTTGACTAGGGACATTTAAGGATGTGCTTATAGACCACCCAGCTCTCACGTATATGATCGCCATCATAATACTGGTAGTCAAGCAAGAATCGTATAGGCTCTATCAACAAGTGATAGTGATCTGTAATACCATATAATGCATGTATATGATGATAAAGGCAAACCAGATAGCATACTATCATTTTGAGTAAGACTGTTCTATCCATATAGGTCCTCCCTCAATCATCATAATCACCTGCCTGCGATTACAATAATTACCTTGAGAACACTATAGCCAACAGTTTCAGTAATGAGCAGTTTGTGGGTTATCCCTAGGATTAGCAAGGGTTTAACTTCTAACATTTTCAAAATCAAAAGTTGTTTTTATTTTTGACTCACCACCTTTTTATAAAAAGAATTCTTTGCAAAAGGAATTAGTGGGAGTATGGTAGAACTGGAAGTGATTCCAGAACCACAAACGATTACTGAAAATTTAGTAAAATCTAAGAATTCAATTAGACCCGAAAAACCTAAACCACTCCGCAGATTTAGTAGGTGATCTCAGCCGCCCAAGAGATACTTTGGTTTTCTCATAGACGGTGACAGAGAGGTCAGCATCATAGTGATGATGGCCCTACTAGTTATCAGCAGGTCATAAGAAGTGGCGACTACCGAATGATAGCTAGATGCATTATATCCAAGTTGGACTCCACGCACTCAAGAAAATTATGGACTTTGTTGGATGCTTCTGAAAGGGTAAAACCCATTAGGAGAAAGTAGATCTTTTGATATCAATGCAGATGGAAAGGTAGTAACCTAATAACGCTAAACTTGTAGTAAAAAGTTGTCGTCAAATACCCGGCGTGGATTGTGATGAAACTTTTACTTCAGTGTCTGTGCTAAAGTCCATACGGACATTACTTGCAACTGCTGCTATTCATGTCTATGAGATCTAGCAGGTGGATGTCCATAACGTCTTTCTAAATGAAAATTTAGAAGTGCATGTATATATGACTCTGCCAGAAGGTTATCGTAGTCAGTGGGAGCAGCGGAAGGTATGCAGTTTGCTTATGTCTATTTATAGACTAAAGCAGGCATAGCGGAGATAGATCGTTTATTTTGATATGACAGTCAGAGTGTTTGACTTCATCAAAATAGCAGATGAACTTGGTAGGAAGGATGTAGGTAATACTATCATATGATATATGGACGACATACTCCTGATAGGAGGTGACGTTCCTATATTACAATCGGTCAAACTATGGTTATCGCGGTTGTTTCTCCACATAGAAAATGTATAATGTATCAAGAATTCTGGTGATTAGATCTATGTCGATAGATCTAGATTTGGGAAGTGTCATAATCCGGGTACTTGGACACCATTCTAAAGAAATTTAGAATGGACGTCTCCTAGCACGATAATATACCAGCAAGTGATGGAGTCATCATCTCTAAAGAGATGTCTTCAGGACTGATGAGAAGAGGGAATCACATGAATGACATTCGACAAGTTTCGAAAGTGGGGTCATGTTAAGTTGGTAGGCTCTTCTAGTAGGGTTTAAAGCATGGCGGAAGCAGTAATTTTAAAAATCTAGAGAGCAATAAAACCCCAACCTAAGAATCAAACCAAAAAGCTAAACTTGCAACTAAACTAGTAAGCTAAAAAACTAGAGTTGGCGGACTACAATCTTTATAGCACGTTATCCATCTCTCCTTAGACTCCGGCTAGTCTCCACGAAGTCCGGAATAAGCTTGCTCGATAATCTCATCGCCGAAAATGATCCACCTTGAGATAACTCTAACACAAGCTTTAGCTTCAAATTGATCTCATCAAAATGAAGCAACTCACTATTTAACTTGCTAAGAGTGATTAGTAGAAGATGCAAAATAATTAGCTCATTTAATTTTTCTCTTTTCTTTTTCCTTTCCTCACTTGAAGAAAATCAAGAAAAGATAGCCATGGAGGAGATAAGATGATGAAGAAGATGATAAAAAAATGTCTAAAAATGAGAATAATTCATATGATAAAATGTGTCATCACCAATGACTCACTAAAATCTACAACCATCTAATTTCTGTGACTCATTCTCATATAAAAGTGTTCTTATCTTCCATATAATTATCATACACCCATTTCCAATATATCATCATATATGACACTATATTTATATCAAATATAAATATATTAACAAAGAGAAGAAAATTATAAAGTAAGCATAATATTAGTTAATATATAAATATAACAATATATAAATATATTTTTAATTATTAAATCAACACTTTATTTAATAATCCGGTTATATCATATATATATATATATATACCGGCTAATATCAATTAACACACGATTAAAATATGTGTATCAAATACACGTGTTTAATCGAACTCTTGCATATATCCCTATACATGCCCTATATCGTATCGCATGTGCTGGGAAACCTCTGTATAGGACTCTAAAGACTCGACAATACGCTGGCAGTAAGTTAAGATCATATCCATGGCCCACAAGCACGTCAGCGTACTAGCTACACGTAGCGGCTAACCAGGTATTGATCAAAAGAAGGTCAACGAGCAAGCTCATCCGAACCTTGCAAAGTCTATTAGTGACATTACCGTACAGTCCGGTCTCTTCGTCTAAGAGTATCGCATATCGAGTCTAGGATTTGGAATCTGTCAAACCCCAATAACTCGATAAATCGTGCGACAGAGCACTCATAACCAACCGGAGATACAACTGATAACACTTATCAGTTTATCTCCATTGTGATGACCATCGACTTGTGGTTGTAGTCATGTCCTGCACAGCGCGGCATCAACTCCCTATACCGGGAGAAACGAATCCTCTCGACCGCTCAGTGCCTCCACGTGTTTCGGGACTATACCCAACAAAAACTTATTTGCCCAACTTCTTTAAGCTGTGAAAGGGTAGAAGTCTAAGTATAGTGAGAACACACATGAGACACTATGGCGATCTCAGGTTTTAGGGACTACCATGTACCCATGTCACCAGAGAACTGCTATCCGACATTGGTATATTACCAACTAGGAGTTCTCGGTGAGTTCGTCCAGTATAACTCATCCAATGAGCATCTATATACAATTCTCGATGTCAAACACCAATAGCTGTAGAATCGGCTATGACCCTCTACCCGGGTCAGGAAACGTACACACTAGTCTAAACTGGAGTACCGATACCCAGTCTCAATACTCCTACGACTAGAGACATTTAAGGATGTGCTTATCGGCTATCTAGGCCCCACTAGTATGATCTCTATCATCGTCCTGATAGTCAAACAAAATCCTAAGGCTTTATCTCATGTCTAAATGATATGTGATAGTGAATAAAACGCATCACATAAAAAATAAAGATAAATACTATCATCTCGAGTAAGATTGTTCTCTCATATAGGTCCTTATTCAATTACAATAATTGACTTGAGGGCACTTATATCCAACAATCTCCCACTTGCATTTAAGACCAATTATTGCGGTATCACATACCCAACTTCTGTACTAACAATTTCGCAAACTGTGTTTGAGAACTTGCCTCAATGAGTGGACTCGACATAGCACATATCTCTGTTTCTCCCTGAATCTCAACTTCACGGAGATCAAATATCTCCCGAAATGAGTGATATCTGCCTTAGTATTTGCCTGGACAGACGACGAGATCATGTCTATAAATGAAAAATTTTACCCAGCGAATTCTCAGGTGGTATACTTTTGCTGATTCACAATCAGCATCCAGCGCCACGACTATCTTAGTATCCCACTTGGAACTCTTTCCAATATACTGCTACTCAAAAGAGGATAAACTGTATAACTCATGATAGACGCTCTGTCTCCCATGTTACCCGGGAAGTAAGAATCGGTAACCACCTCCTTGACGAGGCTGCCATTACCATATTCCAAGAACATCAAATGCTCTTCACTGCTACCTCATGTTTCTCCAGGATTGGACTGATATCCATATTCTATATGGAGAAACACATGTGACCGCCATTATTTTACCGATTTGCAGCATAGGAACATTACTTCCTATCATGAGTATGTCATCCATATACCATATGAGGAATCTGACAACACTCCCTACTATCTTCTTACAAATACCATGTTCATCTCTCATTTTCATGAAGTCAAACACTTTGACCGTGACATCAAAACAGATGATCAATTTCTACCATGCATGCTTTAGTCTAAAGAAAGACTTAAGCTACTTGCACACTTACTGTTGGATATGTATGCCCTAGAGGCCATTATTGTATATGTGTACATGTGGATGCTTAGACATATATATGTACAGAACAGTCTTGCTCGATATAATAGTATGCTATCTGATTTGTCTTTATCTTAACATGTGCATATGTTTACTTGCTATTACGTATCATTCATACATGTTGATAAAGCCCGTAGGATCATTACTAGACTACCTGTGTTGTGATGGCGATCATACTTGTGGGAGCTGGGTAATCGATACGCACATCCTTAAAAGGTCTCTAGTCGTAAGAGTATCGAGACTGGGCATCGATATTCCGGAGTAGACTAGTGTATACGTTTCTATACCCCGACAATGGGCGATGGTATGGTCCCGCAACCATTGGTCTTTCGCACCTAAGATCATATACAAGTGCTCACTGGGTGTGAGTACACCGGACGAACTCGCCGAAAACTTCTAGACGGTACTATACCTATCGTTAGATGGAAGTTCTCAGGTGACATGAGTACAAATTAGTTTTTAGACATGAGATCGTCATTTGTCTCATGTGAGTTCCCACTGTGTTTTAATCACTACCCTACCACGGCTCTACTGAATCGTGCAAACAGGTTTTGGTTGGATACAGTCCCGAGCCACATAGAGACAGTGAGTGATTATTGGGAATTTGCCTCTCCCAGTATAGAGAGTCGATATCGCACTGTGTTCAATTGGTCAAGACCATAAGACCTTGGCCAAGGCAGTTGGGATTTACTGATAGGCTGATCAGTAGTTTCCCGGATTGGTCCTAAGCCACATCGGCACGAATTATCGGGTTATTAAGGTCTGACGTTTACCACCCCCCAGACCCGGTATGCGATACTCTCAGACAAAATGACCGGACTGTACGGAGATTGTCACGGATAGGCTCAGCAGAGATCCGGATGAGTTTGCTCGTCGGCCTTCCTTTTCGACAGGTACCCGGGTAGCCGTTACGTACAGCTAGTGCCGCTGACGTGCTTGTGGTTATGGATTTATCCAGTAACTCATGGCCGGCGTACTATCGAGTCTTTAGAGTCCCACACAGAGGATTTTCCTGGTTCAGGTGAAATGATGTAGTAGCCGTATTGGATACGTGCAAGGTTCCGATCGATTGATGTACTTTGTACCCGGACTTTCGATCGGACAGTTGATAATACTAGCCGGCTCGGGATTGAGCCCGATTATTAAATCAGGTATTGATTTAATAATTTGCATATATGTATTTCGATATGTATATTCTAGTATTATGTTCTTCGTGTTATTCTATCTCTTTAGGCATTCGTGTTTTTATCCGAATGCAGGTATATATATACAGTAGACTGTAATCCGTATTTTATTACGGATAACATTCTAGAAGGTGGACACCTGATTATGTTTTTTCCATTTATCTTTAAATAGAAATGAGGTGTAATATGTGATGTGAGGGGGTATGGTGAGAACCATGGATTCAATAGTTGACAAATGAATTATTAATTCATTTGTAGCAACTATTGAAGCATGGTTGATATATTTTAATGATGGATATTGTTTTACAAAATCATTGCCATCTATTTTCTCTTACATGGTTGCTCATTATTTTTGCATCTCACCATTTTGCTTCACCCCCTTCTCCTTCTCTTGAGTTTCTTCCGCCTTCATCATCTACCTCTTGACATTTAGTATGGAGCTAGAGCCATGAATCACATCTCTCGGGTGGATCATCTACGACAAAGGAGGACCGAGGAGCAAGATCGATCGCGGAGAACCGAAGGAGCCAAGAAAGAAAATCAAGCACGATCATAGTGGCCACTCGGAGCGAACGATGAGGAAAGAAGACCGAAGGACTTGGATCGTCTGGTAAGACTTTTTTTCATAGTAGTTAGCTCTCTTAGTTTAGCTAGTTAGGTTTATGGTTAGATTCGTTTTGATGGGTTATTCTAGCGCCGTTTTTACTTTGGTAGAAAAAATTTTGTTCCGCAAACGGCTACGGATGATGGCTAGGGCGTTAGGGTAACCCAACACTTACCGCTACTCCCACTGACTAAGATAACCCTCTGGCAGAATCATATACACGTACATTTCTAAATCCTATTTAGAAATACGTAATAGTCATCCATCTGCTAGATATCATGGTCATGAAAAACAACAATGGTAAGTTATATCCGTATGGAGTTCAGCACAGATATTGAAGTAATAGTTTCATCAAAATCCATAATGAGTATTTAATGGAAACATTTTACTACAAGTCTAGCCTTATCATATTAGTACCTTTCTATTTACACTGATCTCGAATGATCTACTTGCTCCATATGGGTTTTACCTCTTCATGAGCACCCAACAAAATCTATACTTTGTTGCAGTGCATGGAGTCCAACTTGGATAACTTGGCATCCAGCCATCGGTAGGAATTCACCACTTCTCATTTCCTGCTGATAACTAGTAGGGTCTGAAAGTGTTTATCAGCACCACCACTGGATTTTACTAGCTCAATTAAAAAAAATTTGGGATGTTAATCAACACTAATCTAAAATCTAAACTAGATGATTAGGGTTTTAGCTTGATATAAAGAAAACTATACTAAGAGAAAGATGTTACAACTTTTGTAGACCATGTCCTTCTCTTCTCAAGCTCCGTATAGTAGTCCACGTGACTCCATTAGGCTACACTTGAAGTTGGATCGAGCTTGCTTTGCGATTTTCGTGCCGAAGATGATCCACCGAAGCTCCGTTAATCCAAGCTACCTCTTCACTAAACTCTTTAGTAAAGGAAACACACTAGTTCAAATTGCTAATTCAAACTAGGATGCTGAAGTAGGGGTTCAAAGCTCGCTAGGGTTCTCACAAGCTCAAGGTTTTACAACTCATGTGAGGGATTGAGCTTGGAGGTGAAAGATGAAGAAGATGAAGAGAGCTAGAGAGAAAGAGCTCATGTGAAGAAAAATCACAAGTGCAGTGAAGAAAGAAGAATGGCTCATCAAATATCTCTCACTCATTGAAGCATTCAATTTCCACAAATAAAATATAAAACCGTGCTTCAATAGTGAGTCAAGAGTAATAAAATAATTGATAAAAGCCATGCTTCCCCATTCCTAATTTTCCACCTCAACATTCTATTTTCACAAAATAGAATATCAACAATGCTTCATTATATATATATATATAAAGAAAATAGTTAATAATTAGTGGGCAATTATATTAGTTATTATATAATTATATCAAATATAAATATATATCATATTATTAAATCAACACTTAATTCAATAATCCGGTTATATCACATATAACCGACTAATATCATTTATCTGTGTATCACATTATCAAATCAACACTTGATTCAATAATCTGGTTATATCACATATAACCTAATTGATATCAGATTACCACAGATTAAAATATGGTATCACATACTCGTATTTAATCAGGCCTCCCGCACATATCAGCATATGTGCCCTACTTCGTTTCGCTTGAACTAGGAAACTTCTGTGTGGGACTCTAAAGACTCGTCAATACGCCAGCAGTAGGTAATGATCACATCAGTTACCCACAAGCCGTCAGCGGTACTAGCTGGACGTAACGGCTACCCAGGTATTGAGCGAATAGAAGATCAACAAGCAAGCTTGTCCAAACTCCCATGAAGCCTATAAGTAACACTTACCGTACAGTCCGGTCTCTTCGTCTGATATGTCACATATCGAGTCTAGGGGAAGAATCATCAGACCCCAGTAACTTGATAAGTCATACTGATGTGTGGCTCATAACGGTTCGAAAAAATACTGATAACACTTACCAGTAAATCTTATTAGCCGGGCCAGGGACTTACTGTTATAGCCAATCGAGCATAGCGCAACATCAACTCCCAATACCGGGAGAGACGAAACCCCTCATATCGCTCATTGCCTCCATGTGACTCGGGACTGTACCCAAAATCCACCTGTTTGCATGACTCCTTTGAGCCATGGTAGGGAGGAAATCAAAGCACGGTGGGAACCATAGAAGACTCTATGACGATCTCGGGTTTACAGACTAACATGTACCAGTGTCACCAGAGAACTGCTATCTGACGATAGGTATAGTACCAACTAGGAGTTCTCGGCGAGTCCTGTTCAGTGTACTCATTCTCTAATGAGCACCTATATACAATCTTTGCTGTCAAACACTAATGGTTATGGGATCAACCATCGCCCCATACAAGGTTATAAAACGTACACACTAGTTTACTCTGGAATATCGATGACCTATCTCGATACTCTCTCGACTAGGAACAATTAAAGGATGTGCTTGTAGACTACACAAGTCCCAGTAGTATGATTCGCATCATAGTCCTGGTAGTCAAGCAAACATTCTAAGTGCTTTATCAACATGTATCAGAGAGTCAACATAATAATACAAATGTACATGTTAAGATAAAGAGCAACCAGATAGCATACTATCATGTCGAGCAAGAAATTCCTCTATATATATGTCCAAGCATCCACTATATCATACAATAATCGCCTCTAGGGTATACATATTCCTAACAGAGTCATCATCACATGATGCAAGTCTCCTTATCACCGTCAACGAGGAAACTGTAGTACCTCTCAGGTAGCTGAGATCATCTACAAAATCTGCAAAGTAGGCTATGGTTTGTCAGGGTCAATTGAATCTCCAGGTTCTACTAAATTTTCAGTAACCGTTTGTGATTCTGGAATCACTTCCAGTTCTATCATACTTCCACTAATTTCTTTTGCAAGAAATTCCATTTTTAAAAAGGTGACGTGTCGAGAACAAAACAACTTTTGATCTCGAAAATGGTAGAAAGTTAATCCCTCGTCCATGTCTGGGATAACCCACAAACTGCCATAACTGAAACGCGCCTTGAGTTTATCCGGATTATAGTTTTAAGCATAAGCCGAAAAACTCAATATCTTAACAAGCTAAAGATGATAACCCATTCTATATCACATATAGAATATGATGCACTGATTCATATGGAACCAGTATCAATTGATATGCATTTATTTTTAGTACATCTTTTAATCGAAAAAGGCAATTCAGCATCACTCATCATGGAGCGCACCAACAAATAAGCAATCTGAGAGGGAATCAAATTCTCAATTATATAACTACAGAATACCTAGCATAAGTATCCACATTCTCGAACAATTCGAAGAATCTTGATACTTCCAATATTTGGTTCTCTACTTTATTCCTATATCTTATGAACTTCCCAAAATCTTTGGACTTTGCATTTCAACAAGAATGCATGTCTAAAATTAAAGAAATCATCATAAAACAGAACGAAGTATGAGTACCAAACCCTTGTCCACGCGGATACCAGACAACATATATCATTATGTATAAGTCCTATGAGTTCACTAACTCATACTCTATGTGTTGCAATTTGAAAACTGTATTTTGATTAAGAATGTATATCCTATTATTCTATACACCTTACCTAATCATCAAATGATAAAGGCAAATGTTCATAGCATAATTTTTGAAAATTTATATCCCACTTTATTAAATAAAGATACGGATATATCAGTTTTTAAAAGTTGGTCTATAATAACATATATTCAGAACCAAAAGTTTGTCGAAAGACAAAATCAGGTGATTTCCTCAATAGCAACAATTGCTCTGATATCTAATATTGAGGATCAAATCAGCTTTCCAATAATCTAATCCTTCTCAGCATCTGTAACAACTTACAGATGTGAGATATTAATCCGGTATCTATATACCCAGGAGTCAGAATTAATTGGAAAACAGTTTTCGATTACAATTACATAGAAAACATGAAATATCAAAATGTTTCAAGGGATGGCCAAGTATTCCTAGTAATTCCTCTTTCGCTGCCTAAGGTCATAACAGTAGTTGCATTTTCCTTTACTCTCATTTCGTCCCCTATTGCTGTCCTTCTTTCTTACCTTGTGTATACCTGACTTATGCTAGTTGGTTTTTTCTTCTTACCCTTCCTTTCAGCTCCAGTATCGGGATTGATAGAAGACTATCCAACAAGCGTAACTGGTATATTCTCCTTATTTAAGGAGCTCTCATACTTGAGATAAGGTGGAGAGGATTGACAAATGAATTGTATCATATAAAATTCATTTTCTCCAGAACCAACGGTCATTCTCGACTGAAACACTTTCTCCGAGTTCGCATGTAACTACACGATGGTCTTCCAAGTAATATGGATCTCTATATCGGATACAGAGTGTTCTAAAGAAAGAAAAATGGGAAGTGGGAGGAGTGAGGACATATGCAATTATGTCGTGAAATAGGGAAATCATGGCATTCCAAAGACGTTGATTGTAAAAAGGTTCGGTTAACTAAGTTTATGAGTTTTTAGTTTAGGGTCGGTCTTAGGTCGTTGCCAGAGAGAGAAAAAAGAAACACTCGCCGTGCACTGTCACACACCGCTTCCCAGTGTACGGGCAGAGGATGCGACGATGCCTCTACGTATTTATTCAGAAGTAAACACGCTAAGCGTATCTAAGCAATATAAAGTAAAGTACACAAGAGACGAGATGTAAATGAACAACAATTTTATTTATTAAACATTCTTTTTACAATTCAACTGAAATGGAAATACATAGAATGAAAGCAATGCCTAAACAATGGCATAACAAAAATGAAAATGTCACGCCCCGCTTCCCAGTTTACGGCGAAGGAGACGCGACGAGGCCCGCTACGTATATACTCAGAAGTACATACGCTAAGCGTAACTAAGCAATATAAATACACAACAGACAAGAGTATAAAAGAACAGCAACTTTTATTAATAACATTCTTTGTACAATGCATGAAAAGGAAAATACAACTGAAATGAAAAGCGATGCCTAAACAGTGGCATAACATGAAAATGAAAAATACTGGAAAGAACAAGATACAATATCTAGAGCTCGAGGTCTTCGTGGAACCGCTACAAGTCTTCACTGGTGGGCTCGATCTCAGCTTGGTCCGACGCACCTGACGACATTCAAAGAAGAAGGAAATAGAATGTCGTCAGCGAACAGGTCGCTCGGTAAGTCCCAAAGATAATGGAGAAATAGACAGAGAGTAAAAGAGAGAGAGAGTAGCTTTTAATGTTGTATTGTATTGTCATATTATAGTAGTATGGTGCTAACGCTGTTGTTGTAGCTTGGTACAGAAGGATGCCAGTGTATACGAGGGGAGTCTCTATATGCCAGAGACTAAGGGCACGTATAGTACAAGGAACCGTTTATGCCACGGTACAACAGCAACTGAATATAGGTTAGGTGTCTTAATCTGACCACCTCATTCCACTTTTAACATCTTCCGTACCAATCTACCCCTTTAAACCCCGCGATGTCATATTTGTATTGTTATCTTGTAAACTTGTAATGATTGCTTGATTGACTTGATTGACTGACCGAAACCATGATATCAGGAAACGGTTATAACCGTAGAGTCATGTAAATGGAATACTGGAAAACATGTAAAAGGAATATCCATAGTTCGGTTCGGTCAAGTTATATAGATTGTTAACTTGAATCTGGAATTCATGTATTCATGTTGAGTTAGAATATAAAAGAATATAGATTGACTTGAAACATATTCAAGTTTTGTAGCTTGGTACAGAAGGATGCCAGTGTATACGAGAGGGATCTCTATATGCTAGAGATCAGGGCAAATGGAAGTACAAGGCTCCGTTATACAACCCGGAACAACGGCAATTGGATTCATGTTAGGTGTCTTAATCTTATCGTCTCGTGCCACTTTTAACACCTTCCGTACCAATCTACCCCTTAAACCCCGTAGTGTTTTGATTGTATTGTTTGTCTTGTAAATTGTATTGATTGTATAATTGATTGACTGACTGACCGAAACCATGATATCAGGAAACGGTTATAACCGTAGAGTCATGTAAATGGAATACTGAGAATCATGTAAAAGGAATATATCCATGGTTCGGTTCAGCCAAATTGTATAAATTGATAATTGTATTCATGGATTCATGTGTTCATTTTGAATTGGAATCTTGTAGATTATAGGTTGACTTGAATCATATTCAAGTCAAATTAATCAGACTCAAACCCGAGTCAGACAATCAGAATTATGAATCGTGGTCTTATAATTGTTAGGGTCCTTAGGGTGATTTATAAACTTGAGGGGGTTTTATGTAAAAATATTTTTGTATAGTTTTCAAAATATAACTCAAGTATTTAATTATCGTCTTTAAGTACATACAATAATTTAATGATCAAGATAAATATGTATACATGTTCGAATAGCATGAAATGAGTCAAGTATATTATTCGAGTAACTACCATAAACAATGCTGTAAAGAAATATTATGTACGACTAATTAATCAAGTTGAACGAATGCGAAATATAAACAGAAATATGGCTCTAAATGTTTTGCATGCGTGAGTTCCAGTTTTACCTAAATATAACTACCGGTTTGAGAGATATATATGTTTTCGTATCGTCGCGCAAAACAGATCAGAATCTATTCGGCACCGTCACATATTTTTAAAACGCAGTTTGAGTTAATTTGTATCAGGTTTCAGCTTACGAAAATTATTAGAAAATTGTAGGTATTTCGATGTACTTATCGAAAACACCAAGATTCATACGATTTGGATTTATGAAGCTCTAGTTATGGTCATTTTAATATCAGCATTTAAAACAGAAATTCAGATTTCTGGACAGCAACTATATATTCTATTGCAAAGCCTATATCAGGTTGTTTCATGCATTCCTAAGTAATATAATATACAGAAAATTATAGTTCTATCAATGGTGCATCTACACATCTAAATTTTGTCACAAACGGACATCGGGTGTTCAAGTTATGTCCAATTTAAAAACAGTGTGCGAATCGGAACAGATTCTGTCCAGATCCGTCACTTAATATTGTAACGCAGTTTTCTTTATCTTAGATGAGTTTTCAGTAAAACTATAAAACTAAGAAAATCTAGATCATTCGATATAGATATCAAAAACACCTGAGTTTGCTCAATTTGGATACCGGTATACCAAGTTATATGTCCTAGAAATTGACCGATAACTGCAGTTTTCTGTTTTACGATCAGTGAATAAATACGATGTAATTCCTAAACCGTTATGCGGATCGATCTAAAATTTTTACAGCGTGTACAAAATAATATATTCTATCATATGTAAATTTCCTGAAATTTTCAGAGTTAAAAATTAATTTATAAAAATTATTTTAAAACTAAAGGTATTGGTGTGTATACTAAAATCGGCAGAAAGATTAACTCGTATTTTATGCAGGCTTCATCCTTTCTTTTAATAACCAAACCGATTCCATGAGATATCGTAGATATATTATGGATTGAAATCTATGTTCTCACAACTTGTAATAAACATTCATAATCATGAAGAAAGAATTAAAAATACTTTAATTTGAACAAGAGATAATAAGATATTATTAAACCATATAGAATCATATATATCTAAACTTATGTATATGTATATGTATATGTTTATGTGTATCTTCTCTTATGGATCATGATATGAAAAGAATAGGGGATTCACGATGCATGACAAGAGGAAAATAAGAGGTGGGGGGAAAGGAGAGAGAAGGGACTTACATACACAAGCCGGTATTGTCACCGGGCTTGTCTATCTGCCGATAGCCTCGCGTTACTAGCGAGACCTTCTTGAAGACTTCTTCATGTTCTTCTTCTTGAACTTTAGGTGAAGAGGGAGAAGTGAGAGATAGAAAAATGTGAGGAATGAAAAGATAGAGGAGGACAATAAAGATGGTGTAATGGTGAATTATAATATATGCATTTAACATGAGAATTAAAAGAGAAATGAAAGGTCACCATTCATTTTGGAAATGAAAGGTCTCATTTGTAGGTTATGAGAAGAATAAAAAATGATAAAAAATAATTGCAAGAATGGGGATTTGAACATGTGACTTATAGAATAACAATGCAAAGACTTAACCAATGAGATACAACATTGTTCATGCACATATTTAATTAGAATTAAATATATGATGTTGCTTAAAAAGAAAATGGGCTTTTTAGATGGGCTGTAGATAATAAGAATAATGGATTTGGGTTAAATATTTATGAAAGGAAAAAATAAGAATGAGAAGTTAAAAACTTAAATATAAGAAAAAGAAATTGTACCTAGAAAAAATACATAATAGATTGAGAAATAAAATAATAATAAATTTAATAGAAAACGGAAAATACCAAGTACAAATAAATACGGTATATTATTGAAGAGGGATAATACAATGTATAAAGATTTTGGGGTTGTTACAGAAAATGAAATGTACAAGTAAACTAGAGCTCCGGGTCAAAGGCTAGCTGATCCAAGTCCTCGCTGGTGGGCTCTGTCTCCAGAACGTCCGATCCACCTGACAATATTCCAAAGAAAAGAAGAAAATGAATGTCGTCAGTAAACAATCGCTCGGTAAGTCCCAAAGAATAGGTATAGACATAATAGATAGAGAGAGAATGTACTTTTTGAAGTTGTATTATATTGTTAACGCTGTTGTTTTTAGCTTAGTGCAGAAAATGCCAGTGTATACGAGAGGAGTCTCACTATTCCGAAGACTAAGGTATACGGAGCACAAGGAACCGTTCAGCCACGATACAACGGCAATGGAGATTCATGTTAGTTGTATTATAGTTACAGTCTCATGCCACTTTTAACACCTTCCCTACCAATCTACCCCTTATAAACCCCCGCGATGTCTTGATTGTATTGTTTTTATTATTTTGTCTTGTATTATAAATTGTATATGGATGACTTGCCGAAACCATGATATCAGTAAATGGAATGGATATAAATGGAGAGTCATGTAGACGGAATATATCTATGGTTCGGTTCGGTCAAGTTATATATTGAAATAGATTGTACATACGGATTCATGTTGTATTATAGTTTGTACTTGAATCACATTCAAGTCAGATTAATTTGATTGAGACTTGGTCTAAATCAGACACTTTTAAAAGAAATTAAAGTCATTAATTGTTTTGATGTTATCGGTAACTGCTGCACATGGACGGCAAGATTTGTGTCTTTTTCCAAGACAATTACTGTATTGATAACACCGTTTGTTAGATTGTCTACCTTAAATAGGCAAGCATCCATATCTCCAGCTCCCTGAGGCTCAAGAGACTGGTCCCGCTTAAACCTATGTTTACTAGGGTCTTTATTGTAATTTAATATAACTTGAGGGGGTTTTATGAAAAATAGTTTTGGCATAATTTCAAAATACACCTCAAGCATATAATTATCATCTTTAGAGTTTTCATAGATGTATATTTTATAAATGTGAAATTTTTAGTGAATAAAACCTAGTTTCATAGTATATGGTAGTTTCTTGAAATAATGTACTTGTGTAGTATTTGGATGGTATTTTCATGTAATAGTGATTCCTTTGATTTAGAAAACTTGGAATATTTATATAATTAAAATATATCTTTTAATAATATATATATATATATATTTAATGAAAATAATTTATTTATTTTCTTGTAGAAATCTCATTTTCTAAATAAAAATGCATAAAAATTCCATCGAGATCGAATGCTCCTTGCGGAGGTCTGCATCTCGCTCGACTGGGCCCGAGGACGTGCAATAATCCGCACCATCCCGATCGGGGTTCACCAAAATGGGTTGTAGAGGCTAATCGCAAGGAATTGATTAATATACTTTTTAAAGAAATGGTTTTGCAAGTTGATGGTATTTATTTGTAAAGTCGTATTTTCCCGTATTCTATTGTTCCAAAATTCATCATGCTATGATAGAGATGTGTGTTGTGATGAGGTAGGTCATTACTTCGTGAAATATCTAAAGGTATAATAGGTATTATGATGATTATGTCGGAAACAAAAATATGTGGTATTTTACTGTAAAACTACAATAGAAGTTGCATATAATAATATTTTGTGATGAAACTTGTTGAAGATGTTTGTTAATATTTATTGAATATGATATGAGAGTTTGGTATATTCTTGTTTAAGAAAAATATGATTTTTACAGGAAAACCGAATCGGAAGTCGGATTAACTCCGCTTCCGTCGGGTTTTAGAATTTGAAGTTTTTAGATTAGAAGATGGGAGGGGGAGATGGGACTTACTAGCTTGTTGGACTAGAGGAGAAAGAGGGGGTCCTAAAGAAGGTTTCGGAGAGTCGTTTTTTCGTCGGAATCTCCTCGGAAGTTTGTCGGAGTTTCGCCCTTCGCTAACTCCACTTGTACACCAAAGAGGACTTGAAAGTTTTTGAGAGTTTTGGCAGAGATTTGTAAGTGAGGATGTGTGAATTTGTGTAACAACCCTATTTTTCTACACCAAAATTTTTCAAATATTTTTTTCAAAAATCCACAAAGAGGTATTTTAGCATGAGCACAAGATATAGGTAATTATTTTGTTTTTAATTACAGGCTATAAGAATATAATAACTCCATTTTTAGTGTACAAGAATTTACTTTAAATTTAATGTATACAAGGAGCATTTATTCTTGCTGCTATCATTTTAAGTAATTAAATACCACAATAATTACAAGAAAGAGCTTGTAGCTCATTGGTAATACCTTGCATTGCTGAACCAAGCCACCAGAGTTCGAATCCCATGCCCCATATTATTTTTATAATTATTTTGTTTTAAATTTTTGGAAAGTCAACAGTCAAACCATCATAACTCTCAAAATTTATACTGAACCCAAAAAGTTAGATATACCAAAATTCCCCCCAGGAGATGACCCACCCGATGGTACCCCGACTCGGCCTGACTCGGCCGAGTTGGCCAGCGGACCGGCCGACTCGGGCCGGCGCCGCCGGCCGGACTCGGCCGGACGGCCGAGTCGTCAACACGGAATTTCTCCGTGTTGACTTGGTCATACCCCCTGCATACTTTATTTTTTTTTTGATCGGTTACCGAATGCTCATTAAACCCCTTTTACTCCCAATTTTAATGATTTTTAATGAATTTTTATATATTTTTATATTTTTTTTAATTAAAACCCTAACCCTGGCCTAACCCTATATAAACCCCCCTACCCTCTACCCTTTCACCCTACATTCCTAAGTCCACTCTCCCAAAATCTCAAGAGAACTCGGTACATTAGAAAACGAGCGAAAGACGAAGCGCTGCCGAAATCAACGACGAATTCCAGCGATCGTACTAGGACCCTTCACGACGTTTGGACGCATCGACAACCCACTACCTTCCTAGCACTCTCTAACGTGTCCAAAACCCATAACTCCCCCTCTTTCTATCTTCCTTTTCTTTTAAGAAAAATACGACTTTTTAAAACCCGACGGAAATCGGAACAAACCGATTTCCGATTCGGTTTTCTATCAAAACTCACTTGTCACAAATTCCATAATGCTTAAACATATTCATGATGACTATTAATCACTTAAAAATCAATTTGGATAAAGTTTTTCACATGAAATGATAACGTTTCCATTTATCGTATTTCTTTCACTTAAATACCACAATGTTTAGTTATCACATTTAACCCTTAACAATTGCTATACCTTAACGTAGATCACGAGGTAATGACCTACCTCCACACACACGCAAATACAACTCTAATTGATATCATCAAAACTTAGAATACGATAATACAAGACTTTTCATTAAAATACCATTTTCTTTATAAACCTTTTCTAAAAGTTCTAAGTTGTTTACAATTTTAAAACAAAATCTTTTAATAGGAAAATACGATATGTCATGGACATCGATCGTTTATCTAAACTGACTTTGTGGTGTCTAGGCTAGGCAAGTGAGCTTGGGTAACTTTAAAAGGCCCGCCTCACGATTCGTGAGCAGATCCCTCCATCCTCACTTGTACTTACCTGGCCACAATTGACGGTGAAGAGGCGATTTGAGGTTTCTAATGACTTATCGTTTAGACCCTTTAGAAATAAGCTAGTTGGCTTAGGAAACTCTAGAAACTAAAATACGGAAATTTACACCTTTTACAAATAAATATCTTATCTTTATAAAACCATTTTTTTTCTAAATGACTAGTATTTATTAAATCTTTGCAAAGCGCCACTACAACCCACCTTTAGAGAACTCGTTAGGGATAGTACGGTTTATCGTGCACCCTCGAGCTTAGTAGTGCGAGATTCAGACTTCCGCAAGGAGCATTCGGTCTCGAAAGGTTTAAAATACGACATTTAAGAAAAATGAGATTTTGGAAAATAAAATACTTATTTAAAATTATTCTTGATTTATATATATATAATTATCATTTAAACGCCTATTTTGTTATAAGATAAAGTTTCCACCTTTTCCTAAAAAATTATAAGATTAAAAGTTACATTAAAATACCATGAATTTTCAAATAAATCAATATTATAATTTAATACTTTTATTAGGATATATTCACTAGAATAACACAAATAAAATTTACACCCATTATAACAATAAAGACGAATAATAAATACTTGGGGTGTATCTTGAAAACTATACAGAAGTATTTTTACATAAAACCCGCTCAAGTTTTATAATTTACAATAATGACCCTAGCAACTATAGAACTTCAAATTACATTTCTTTTAGTCTGACTCGGGTTTGAGTCTGACTATTTCTGACTTGAATATGATACAAGTCATTCTATATTCTTTAATATTCCAACTCAATATGATTACATGAATCCCAGAATCCTGTTAACAATCATTACAACTTGACTGAATCAAACCATGGATATACATCCATTATTCCGTTATTCCATTTACCTGATTATGCAGTTACAACATGTTTACTGATATCATGGTTTTGATCAGTCATCCAATTTATACAATACAATACTACAATACAATGATAACACTACGGGGTTTAAGGGGTAGACTGGTACGGAATATGTTAAAGGTGGCACGAGGTGGTCACTTAAGACGTAATTACATCCATGCCGTTGTTCCGTGGTATTATCGACGGAGCCTTGTACTACAGGTTACCAAGGTCCCCGGTGTAAATGGGACTCCTTCGTATACACTGGCATCTTCTATACCAGGCTACAAACAACAACGTTAATACAATATTACAATATTATAATACAACATTAAAAGCTCTCTCTCTCTCTCTCTCTCTCTCTCTCTTTCTTACTGTCTGTCTATTTCTCCCTTATCTTTAGGACATACCGAGCGACCTGTTCGCTGAGGACATTCTATTTCTTTCTTCTTTGAATGTCGTCAGGTGCTTTGGACCCAGCAGAGATCGAGCCCACCGGTAAAGACTTGGAGCAGTTTCACGAAGACCCCGAGCTCTAGATATTGTACCTTATTCTATTCAGTATTTTCATTTCCTGTTATGCCACTGTTTAGGTATCGCTTTCCATTTCAGTTGTATTTACTTTTCATACATTGCACAAAAGAATGTTATTAATAAAGTTGCTGTTATTTCTTTATCTCTTGTCTCTTGTGATTTACTTTTATATTGCTTTGATACGCTTAGCGTATGTACTTCTGAGTATATACGTAGCGGGCCTCGTCGCGTCCCCTTCGCCGTACACTGGGAAGCGGGGCGTGACAATTTGGGTGTGGTACTTATAGGAAAAACTAGGCTTTGGTGTGTTAAAAAATGCAATTAAAATATGCATTAAAATTGGATTAAAAGAGCATTTTATTGCACTCTGGATAAATTCAGAGTAAACAAGTAATAAGGGGTTAGCGGGGTAGCTGAAAGGTTGCAGTGGGCAAAAAATGGGAGCAATACCGTCGGTTTAGACCGGTGGTGCCGGTTTTATTGAGGTTCTCACCGGGTCTTTACCGTCGGGTGGGCTTGGTCTTTAGGCCACGTGTCGGGGTCGATTGGTATACTTCAGTGCACATGTTTAAATACTTTGTGACTCTTCAATTTACGTGTAGTGCATGTGTGGACTCTTGGGCTTCTAAAAAGATTAAAAGAAATTCAAATAAAAAGATAATATGGTTGATGGGATTTGAACTCGGGTGCTATATTTCAGCAGTGCAAGGTATTACCAATGAGCTGCAAGCTCCTTCTTGCTGTTCAAAAGCAAATCAAACTTATAACTTGTGCTCAGGCTCAGGGGTTCCTTTCTGTATTTTTTGAAAAATGTGTACAGAAAGTTAGGGTTGTTACATGCACTCTAATCTAGATTAAATTGGTATATTTATCTAATCATGATGGCTTCCACTGTTTCGTCAAATTCTCCTTCAAACCCTAAAAGGAGAATTAGCCGGGATTATGTCCCGAGAGTAACTATACTCACAGTAGGAATCAGGATCCAAACTATCATGGCGTGGTAAGCTTAACGAAGGTCAACAAGTCACCCTACTCTATAGAAGGTATGCAATCTTATTACACGTTTCAACACTTGAAACTCCAGATATCGGTTTTTACCCCAAGCGGCTTATGACCTTGGCAAAGGTCAACAAATCATAAGTCGCAAATCACGTTCAACCCGTCATTGCGTGATCAAATTAAACACATCCGCATGACCCTTGGCGAAGGTTAACAAAGTCGTACGACTGTCCTAATCGATCGCATCATATACAAGCAGGAAGACATCACTTAGCTACTGTATACTATGCCTCGGCAAAGATCGACAAACGCGGTACGAATACCAAGTACTCTACTTTCTGAAATGACAGAGGGCTACGAATGGTTTTGAAGAAAAATGTTTAACATGATGAACATGATCTCATTATAGGAACCGAGCGGTTTTGCAAATTTATAGTAACATAAACTTTTTCTTAAAAGCGAACTCCTGGTAAAGGGATCAAGGCTCTTCCCCCATCGAATAAGGTGTAGAATATTCCTAACCGAATACCTTGATGAAAAGGAAAAGAATACGGCTATACAATTTGAAAATTTATAATAACACAATATTTTGCCAAAGAATTCATTCCCTGTGAAGGGATCTAGGCTCTTTCCTTATGAAATGAGGTGCAGGATATCTGTGCAAAGCAAAAGATTCGACTATATATAACACCATAATATCTAATATTTGGTCCCTACAACTTGTTTTAGGTTTATTATCTTTGCACTAATCCGAATCAATGCAATCTCATCATTTAGATAATCACATTACCTAGCATCTGTTCCCACAATCACAGAAAAAGTATGAAAAGAAAATAGAATGCACATATGCATCATCCGCAATCCCCACAGGGCCTCGGGGCTTTCACCGTAAGGTTATTTAACTTACGGCAGGCCAGACGGGTGCAAAACATATATAGCATATATATAGAGAGAAAGAGAGAAAGAGAGAATAATGGAGGAAAGAGACCATAGGAGGGAATTTCCTCCTATGGCGTCGAAAAAGTATGTCCTCCGTCGGGTTTTCCGACGATCGGAATCCATCATCTTCATCGTTATCATCTAAGATGTGGGTATGCCAAATTTCATGTGATTCTACAACTTTTTCACCATTAATTTAGCAATGTAAAATGTTCTATTATCGGTAAACCGTTAATTTTGAACCCACTAATTCAACGGTGAAAAAGTTGTAGAATCACATGAAATTTGGCGTACCCATATCTTAGATGATAACGATGAAGATGATGGGTGCTGATCGTCGGAAAACACTACGGAGGGCGTGCTTTTTCGACGCCATAGGAGAAAATTTCCTCTTATGGCATCTTTCCTCCATTATATATATGATTGTGAGAGCTTTTTCGCGTGCGTTTTAAATCAAAGAATAGAATATACCGCAATCAATAACGGTGTCGCTTTGTAGCTAGCCGGTTGAGTACGGCTCGGTCTACATGGAGATGGATTCCTTTTCTTTATGTTCTAACGAGTTAAGTCTAAAAAATTGGTGGTTTTGTTGTAGATCTATGAAGGAGAATAAATTGATAAAAAGGCTTGCTAGGGTTAGGATTAGGTTAGTTCGAAAAAGGGATTCTTCTCGCTTCTATCAATACCCTAATTAAGAATATAGGTGTTAAGGTAATAGTCAACAACGGGGATTAGCACGATTAGGAAGAAACTAAGTTTCTTCTCTTTGGTCCTTGTCCGTCCGTTCTTGGCTCTTAGCCCTAACCTCCAGTTAATTCAAGCACAACCGGTCGAACTAGGGAATCACCGCTATCATTTAGGATAGGGTGCCGTAGTGAGCGGATTACGGTTGATTTAAAGAGAGCCCTTTAAATAAAATTATTTGGGCACAGAAAGGAGGAAGAGAGATTTTCTTCTCTCAAACCTTCCCTATCGTAATCCTAACAAGTGAGGAATTACTCACTCATTAGGAAGGTGACAATCAAATTCATTTTTATAATTTTTAATATTAGAAAACTAAATTGCAGATAATAAAAGAATAGATAAAAATTGCAGAAATTAAAATTGCAGATAAAAAGAATGCAAGATAAAAATAAAAAAATATCTTTATTGATGACCTCTCAACGATTCATTACAAAATGAGAATTAAATCTAGAAATTGAAAAGAGATTAAGAATTAAAGAGAGGCATCTCAAAAGAGGCACCCAAAAAAGGCACACCTAATTAGGCCGTAGGCTTTCCTATTTATAGATAGGAGAAACCCTAGGGTTTACATCTGATCCACATTTGAAATTACAAGACTACCCTAAGAAAGCCGGATCAAAGCACCGACACCCACAGACACGTGCACCGACACGTGCACTGCACGGCCGCGGAACCGCGGCGGAATGCCATGTTTGGCCGCGGATCCGCGACCATCTTGGGGGATCTCTGGCTCAACTTCTCAGGGT
Organism: Agapanthus africanus; assembly: GCA_030015575.1. Lineage (NCBI taxonomy): Eukaryota > Viridiplantae > Streptophyta > Magnoliopsida > Asparagales > Amaryllidaceae > Agapanthus > Agapanthus africanus. The sequence goes on along the minus strand of JASDDO010000010.1, from coordinate 429,094,150 downwards.
TGCTTCATGTTGCTATTTCCTTCTGTTTTCTTCACTTGGTTCTTCAGAATATCTTTTATTTTTTTCCAGATTTCCACAGTGCAGAATGTTGTGGACTTTTACCGTAAGTTTCGCGTTGAAGTCTTGAATCTTGTGCTGCCCTTGTGCTTTGTGCATTGAACTGTTCGATGATCTTCGTTTGTTCCTTAAACTGTAGGCGGCATCATACAGATTCATTTATTTGTTGGTCGTAGTCTCACATTTGTAGCGTCTTTTCCTGAATTTCACTGTATCGTTCTGAGAACCTGTAACCTGCAACTATATAGCAGACATGGATCAAAAGCGCCTATTTATTTGTAATATGATTAAGATTGGGGAATATAATAATGCAAAATTCTCATATGAACAAATACCTCCAAACTTATCTTTTGCTCGTCCCGAGCAAAACCAATGTTATTCTCGAAAAATCCTATCCTCACTTTCGTAGGGAATCGCGATTGTACTGAGCTCGTGCAACAAGCCGTTAAACCTCTAGGTGTCCCTAGTAGGAGGAGTGTTGTCTCCTAAGGGTTTTCAGCGGATACTGCCCACAAAATCCGATCAACTTGGCATGTTGACTTTCATTCTTCAATTCTGTATTCTAGCAAGAAATTCTATTATCTTCAACTTAGAAATCATCAACCCGTATTTTTCACACTCACTTTTCATTTAACTTAAGATCGTTTATGTTCTGCAAATTTATTAAGCTTTCAGCATCTTTTGAATTTTTCTTTTAAAGTTCCATCTCAACTTAGGAATTTTTATCATCTCTACTGAAAATATAAGTCCTATTTTTCATTCCTATCTCTCATCCAAACCCCAATCATATACCCCTACGTGTGTGTATGTATCACCCCTACACTTGGAAATTCAATTCAAGCTATCATACTCTTGTCCATCGTTCAAAATACTTTTAGTTGGTGAATTTTAGATGAAATTGCTCACACATCCTTCATGCGACCGTTAATGCTTCTTGAGATACTAACGACCGATTACAAAATGTGTTTACGCATTAAGGCGTAATTCCTCGTCTTGTAATACCTAAGGCTTTAGCAGTGACTCCCAAACCAGTTGGTCTAAGGCACTAGGTGATAAAGCACTCTCGCTATATATTTTTTTATTTTACGCAGCCTTAAGTGATTACAAAACCAGTGTTCATTTTGTTATCTCTTTATTCATACTTATACTTTTATTTAATTTTTTTCCTCATACTAAGGATTTTAGACAAGAGCAATTCAAGGTATCCTCTACTATCCCAAGTTTCAAGGCGCGTGTATGTGCGAGTTGTAGGGTATATATTTCTCAGAATTTAGACTAAAGGTTCGGAATTATTTTTCAGAGTTACACTTCAATAAAAATTTCAATACTCTTCCCTTATTTTGACTTAGCCCAAGAACTGAACTCAAAATTTGCCTATTTCTAAATAAACTACAAGTACATACATTTTCTACAGTTAAACTTTAAGAAAGATTATTATTAGGGGTTTTAATTTCCTAAGTTTAGGATCTACTTTTTCCCTACTATTCAACCGTCATGTTGAACTTAAGTCAAATATTGCCAAAATTGAACTTTTCAATTTTTTAATTTTTAAAATTTTTCAATTTTTATGGGTTTTAAAATAAGTATGCAAATGCAAAATTATACATATGAATGCAAAGAAAGAAAGCTTACCGAGCACACCCCCAAACTTAAACTTGACAGTGTCCTCACTGTCAGGCTACACCAAGAGGGTCAAAATTGTCGGCACTCCCATGTTTGTTTATTTTTTTTATTTTTTATTTTTTTAATTTATTATTAACAGAAAAAGAAAACAAAATATATATACACAAAAGGTCCCCCCAAACTTAAGTGAAACAGTGTTTCCACTGTTGAAGCATTAAAATTCAGAGTTAGGGAGGAGAAAAAATATAGTATCAAGCTATATAAGGCCTAACACAAGCCAAAAGTTAGCACCAACCATTCAAAAATTTTATCGTTATAATGGTGTGGTTGGTGAAAGAATGGAGTGTAGAGAAAAGAAATGAGAAACACACGAGACCATGTGGAGATAGAAGCAGTATACAGTCTCGGTGGAGGAGAAGAATGGCGGAAGGGAAAAAGAAATGGTGGTGGTTCGACTTCTTCAGGTGGGGGTTGATTAATCACAAAATCCGTGTCGTTTAGAAATGCAAGTTCGTCAGCAAAAAGTTCTTCAAAACTCTCATCGATGTAATTGGACATTTTGCTGTCAGTAAGTTTTGTGCCAGAATTTATCATACTTAATTTATCAAAAATTATGGAGGTAGAAGACTCGAAAACTCATCTACCTCATTTTCAAAAGTATTCAAATCAAGTTGGCTTTCTTGAATGATCAAACTTGAATTATCGGATTGTGACTCATCAACACTCACTGAAATTATAGGAAGAATAGAAGAGAAACCTGAGAAAGTGGGAGAAAGAAGTTAAATACGAACTTGAGGGTGGAGATGGAGTGTATAAATTAGTACAATTTGTAATGACCGATGTGTAAAAAGCGATTGTGCTAATCTATCAACCCACTGAGAAATGGGGTCAAATCTCTCAAGATTCGTGAGAAAACATGGGTACGTCGAACTTGGTAAAGCAGACATTGAAAATGAAAGGACGTACGGTTTCTTGCGCGGTCGGAACGACAGAAAGGATGAAGGGGATTGATTTAGAAAGTGTAACAGTTAAAGGTTCAGGAGGATGAATTGGAAAATCCGACTCATCAAACAAAACTGGTTCATCCTCAATACTATCCTCAATACTCTCCTCAAAATTTAGCTTATCCATGCAATTCTCATCAAATTCAAGACGCATATGATATTCGGGAGAAACATTTAATGTCTCGGGATGATGAATTGGAAAGAAAAACTCATCCAAATTTGTGGGTACATCATCCAAAATATTCCCAGCGTCAATATTCTCGATCAAGTGAAAATTAAATTTCTCAGACACCTCATCAAAAGAATGGATATTAATCAATTCAGGTTCTAGAGTGGAGGTGTAGAGGTCAAAAGGATTGGTGGTGATTTCACTCGAAAGGGGCCCTTCATAATCAGGTAAATCATAAACTACAAAGTCGCACAACTCATTAGACGTTTTATCTTCAACTGGTGAATCATTTGGAACACTTGATTGACATTCAAAACCGGAGTTATGGGATTCAATTGGGGATAGGTAGGTTTGATTTGGAAGTGTGTACAGCTCACTCTTACCACTCAAATTCTCAATCTGTCTAACCGCCTCATCATACATTGGAAAATTTGGAGCTAGTTGGAAACTAGCTATCGGGTCATTAGGTTGTAATAGGGCGGCTATGGACGCATTCAAATCCATTATCTGTTGTCTTAACGCTACCATAAAATCTTCCAACGACTGTTCCAGACTAGACATGGGTTGTGAAGAGGTTTCAGTAAAAGATTCAAATTTGTTTGGATACTGGAAACTCCCAAATGGTTGTGTAGAAGCAATGTCTAGGGAAGGTGTGAAAGTCGGGTAGGTCTGGTAGGAATTGAATGGTTGTACGGGAGTAGAATCAACATTTGGATAAAAAGGTGAATGGACTTGTTGATCCGAAGAACTGGAAGTGTTGAAAGGAATGAAAGATCGATTACGAGATTGTTCAATATATTCAGCAATAGACATGAGTTTCGGAGTTACAACAAGACTCAAAGAAGGAGTATCAACGTAAGAAGGTGGTGAAGGTTGAAATGGTTGATACAAAGTGAATTGCGGAGTCCAACTGTTTCTCCTAGATGCGTCTATTCGATCTTTCAAAGAAATTTTGGGTATGGAGGGGTCGTCCGAAATTCGACCAAAACAATACGCATAGGAAGTAATGTGTGGTTGTGAGTACCAAAGTTCGGCAAGAGTTTTGCGAGGTGGGGTACCCATGATGTGAGAAAGGAGAAGAAAAGAAATGTGATGATTTTTTTTTAGATTTTTTTATTTAAAAATAAAATTGTTTGTTTTTGGAGTTTTGAAATTTTTGAAAGTGTTTTTTTTAGAAAGAGTTTTGCAAAAATTTGTACGGAACTACGGCACAATTTCAAACAATCACAATTTATACATGCACAATCAAGCCTAGAGCTAGGGTCTCCTAAGTCAACTAGACTGCTCCTAACTGTTCCAAAGCAATAAGTTCTGAGATATCCCTCAAATCGCCTCTTCACCGCCAATTGTGGCCAGGTAAGCACAAGTGAAGAAAGGAGGGATCCGCTCACGAATCACCGTGAGACGGGCCTTTTGAAATTACCTTTCTCTTTTGTCTAGCCTAGGCACCACAAAATCAGGTTTAGATAAATGACCGATTGCCCACAACCTTCCTCTGTCCTAATGAGCATGACAGTCCTTAGTTGGCTGAGTCTAAATATTTTTTAATTAACTCAAGGATGATGCATATGCTTTTTGTGATTTTTGGGGTCTTAGGAAAGGTAATGAAATCCCCATCTAATCTTGATTGGTGTTATAGCCCCTTAAAGTCCGTATTAATTATGCAAAGCAGTTAACACACCAAAAATCTAAAACACTTGCAAAAATAAAAAAAAATTATTTGGCAGCGCAAAGAATTCTGCACAAAAACAATTTATTGGAGAGGGAGAAGAATTTTGCGCAAAGAACCCTGCAGGAAAAAATTTTCAGTGGAGTTCAGAGGGTAGAAGAGAGGACAAAAATACTTACAGAGAATTTTGGGGTGCTGACGTCAGCAATTGACCGCGGTTCCGCGGTCAAACGCTTTAATCCGCCGCGGTTCCGTGGTGGTTAAGTTGGTTTGGATCTCCAAAATTTTTCTGTTGTCTGTTGTGATTCTCCTCTGTCTGTTCAGATCTTCTGTTTGTTGATTTGTTCACTGGCTTTTTCCAGATCTGAATTAGTCCATCTTCTTTTCCTGCGCAATTCACACAATACCTATTAAAAAGAACAAGATGATTTTTTTTAGTTTTTATATTTTCAATTTTTATAATTTTTTATTTTTTTTATTTTTTATTTTTTTTATTTTTTATTTTTTTAACCCGAAATTACACAAAAAAAGAGACTACCGTTTCCCCAGCAACGGCGCCATCTGATTGTGAGAGCTTTTTCACGTGTGTTTTAAATCAAAGAATAGAATATACCGCAATCAATAACGGTGTCACTTGGTAGCTAGCCGGTTGAGTACGGGTCGGTCCACGGGTAGATGGATTCCTTTTCTTTATGTTCTAACGAGTTAAGTCCAAAAAATTGGTGGTTTTGTTGTAGATCTATGAAGGAGAATAAATTGATAAAAAGGCTTGCTAGGGTTAGGATTAGATTAGTTCGAAAAAGGGATTCTTCTCGCTTCTATCAATGCCCTAATTAAGAATATATGTGTTAAGGTAATAATCAACAACGGGGATTAGCACGACTAGGAAGAAACTAAATTTCTTCCCTTTGGTCCTTGTCCGTCCGTTCTTGGCTCTTAGCCCTAACCTCCAGTTAATTCAACCACAACCGGTCGAACTAGGGAATCACCGCTATCATTTAGGATAGGGTGCCGTAGTGAGCTCCAAAAAAAGAGCTGTAGGCTTTCCTATTTATAGATAGGAGAAACCCTAGGGTTTACATCTGATCCACATTTGAAATTACAAGACTACCCTAAGAAATCCGGGTCAAAGCACCGACACCCACCGACACGTGCACCGACACGTGCACTGCACGGCCGCTGAACCGCGGCGGAATGTCATGTTTTGCCGCGGGAATCTCTGGCTTAACTTCTCAGGGTTGCTTCATGTTGCTATTTCATTCTGTTTTCTTCACTTGGTTCTTTAGAATATCTTCTATTTTCTTCCAGATTTCCACAGTGCAGAATGTTGTGGACTTTTACCGTAAGCTTCGCGTTGAAGTCTTGAATCTTGTACTGCCCTTGTGCTTTGTGCATTGAACTGTTCGCTGATCTTCGTTTGTTCCTTAAACTGTAGGCGGCATCATACAGATTCATCAATTTGTTGGTCGTGGTCTCACATTTATAGTGTCTTTTCATGAATCTCACTGTATCGTTCTGAGAACCTGTAACCTGCAACTATGTAGCAGACATGGATCAAAAGCACCTATTTATTTGTAATATGATTAAGATTGGGGAATATAATAATGCAAAATTCTGATATGAACAATATACATGTATGTATGTGTGTGTGTGTGTGTGTGTGTGTATATATGTATGTATGTATGTATGTATGTATGTATATCTTCAATATGTCACATATATCAATATATCATCATATAAAACATCGCAAGCAAATAATCATCATTACAGCAAAGCGATAAATATCATCACGGGAAGGTAAACATATCATAAGCAAGTAATGAACATCACAGAATAGGAATGGTCAGATCACCGAGGAATCTCGCTTTTCATTCGAGCCATAAACGAAATGCGAATTCCCGGGTCACGTGAATAGCCCATGCGCAGCCAAAAGCAGATCCCTACGAGTGCGGCAAGCTGCCAGGAAACCTAAGAAATGAAGCAACCTAACATCATCATCATCATGAGGGGGCCACCCGACACCTTCTCGAATATGGTGACTTGAGCACTCCTCCGCGAGTCTATCCTATACCCCCTACAAGCGCGGCAAGCAACCCGCCAATCCTAGACTCGAGTGACCCGATCCCAACTCTTTGATGGCCACCTACTGCAATCTAGAACCCGGTTGCTCATGCGCTTCTCCGCGGGTTAATCCTAAACCTGTATTAATACAATGATGACAACGATCGCAACCTGATCGTGTCCCGACAAATAATAATATATCAATCGGTGACTATGTCTACATATAAACTGTTAAATCCCGAAACAAAGAATATATATATAGCGGAAACGGTAGCCACAAGTTGGAGCTCACCCTGAACAAATGAATATACATATGGCTACAAGCATGAATGGTAATAATACTTATCGCAACATCACACTTCTGTACGGGGGCTATTCATTTCGCAACAATTCAAACACATTCCAATAAACCAACATCTCAGACTCACTTGTGCAACCCCGTCGAATTGCACACATCAATTCGTTAGCGTTAAACACTGTGTATCGTATACGTCGACAAGTTATATCAATTAAACACTTTAAACTATATAAATCATCACCCATGGCCAACAAATCACAAAAATATCGAGGCAAAACCGTTAATTCGACACTTGAAAAAACATTATTCACTCCAACATAGAAAAACCGTTAATTCGCGCGTATCGCATTTGCCGATGATAAAACTACATTAAACAATTTAATCTAGTTTATACCATCGTAAATGGCTAACGAATCATACAAATTTCTAAGTCAAAGCGAAAATTTCGATAATTGAAAACATTATTCATCTCGACACCAAATCTGCACTTTTTGGCTCGGAAACATGTCGAAACGGACTCGAAACGCGCCCAAACTTCATGAGGACCTCGGGACAAAAATTGATGTCGAATGAGAGGAGAAATAGGGGGTAGGATGACCCTAGGCTATCTTTACGGTGGCTTAGAACCTTCCCAGACCCAAGAGCACCCCTGGGGTGCTCACGGGTCACCAACCTCCTCCGGGAGCACACTTCGGTGCTCCCGGGTGGGGTTGGTACCCTACTATTCCCTTCTCATCGTCATTACACCATATAGAACAATTATAAGTAGCCCAGGCATGACAATTGAGCCAAAAAGAAATGATTTAAGTTCATGTTTGAAAAACAAGTGAACACTCCACATTGATTCAATATTTTGGATTTCAAATTGGCTAAAAACAAGTGGTAGTCTTTTGGTATGACTCTGATACCACTGTTAGGTTGCTAGGATCCCCTAGTAGGGTTTATAGTATAACGGAAGCGGTAATTTTAAAAATCTAAAGAGCAATAGCACACAACCCAAGAATCAAACCAAAATGCTAAACTTGAAACTAAACTAGTAAACTAAAAAACTAAAGTTGGCGGACTACAACATTTGTAGTGCATTAACCACCTCTCATTGGACTCTGGCTAGTCTTCACAAAGTCCGGAACAAGCTTACTTGATGATCTTCTCGCCGAAGATGATCCACCTTGAGATAACTCTAACACAATTTTTAGCTTCAAATTGATCTCATCAAAATGAAGCAACCCACTAATTAAACTTGCTAAGAGTGATTAGTGGGAGATGCAGAATAATTAGCTCACTTAATTTTTCTCTTTTCTTTTTTCATTGCTCACTTGAAGAAAATCAAGAAAGGATAGCCATAGAGGAGATAAGATGAAGAAGGGGGAGATAAGATGATGAAGAAGATGATAAAAAATGGCTAAAGATGAGAATAATTCATATGATAAAATGAGTCATCACCAATAACTCACTAAAATGAGTCATCAAAGAAAAACACATCATTAAGTCTACAACCATCTAATTTCTAGGATTCATTCTCATATAAAATTGTTCTTATCTTCCATATAATTCTTATACACCTATCTCCAATGTATCATCGTACATGACACAATATTTATATCAAATATAAATATATTAACTAAGAGAAGAAAATTATAAAGTGAGCATAATATTAGTTAATATATAAATATAACAATATATAAATATATATTTAATTATAAAATCAATACTTGATTTAATAATCTGGTTATATCATATATATATATACCGGCTAATAGCAATTAACACCCGATTAAAATACGTGTATCAAATACACGTGTTTAATCGAACTCCTGCACGTATCCCTATACGTGACTTACATCGTTTCGCATGTGTTGGGAAACCTCTGTATGGGACTCTAAATACTCGATAATACGCTGGCAGTAGGTTAGGATTATATTCATAGCCTATAAGCATGTCAGTGGTACTAGCTACTCGTAACAACTACCCAGATATTGCTCGAAAGAATGCCAATGAGCAAACTCATCCGAACCCTGTAAAGTCTATCATTGATATTACCGTACAGTCCAGTCTCTTCGTCTAAGAGTATCGAATATCGGGTCTAGGGTTTGGAATCTGTCAGGCCCTAATAAATCGATAAGTCATGTGACAGAGAACTCATAACCAATCGGAGATACAACTGATAACACTTATCGGTTTATCTCCTCTGCGATGGCCATCGATTTATGGTTGTAGTCAAGTCCTGCACAGTGCGATATCAACTCTCTATACCAGGATAGACGAATCCCCTCGACCGCTCACTGCCTCCACGTGCTTCGGGTCTATACCCAACAAAAACCCGTTTGCACGAATCTTTTGAGCCATGGTAGGATAGAAGTCTAAGTATAGTAGGAATACACATGAGACACTATGGCGATCTCAAGTCCCAAGGACTATCCTGTATCCATGTTACTGGAGAACTGCTATCTGACATTGGTATATTACCAACTAGAAGTTCTCGGTGAGTCCGTCCAGTGTAACTCATCCAATGAGCACTTGTATACAATCATCGATGTCAAACACCAATAGCCCTCCAATCGGGTCAGGAAACGTACACGCTAGTCTAAACTGGAGTACCAATGCCAAATCTCGATACTCCTATGACTAGAGACATTTAAGGATGTGCTTATCGACTATCCAAGCACCACTAGTATGATCTCCATCATCGTTCTGGTAGTCAAGCAAAATCCTATGGCTTTATCTCATATCTAAATTATACATGATAGTGAATAAAACGCATCACATGAAAAATAAAGACAAACCAGATAGTATACTATCATCTTGAATAAGATTGGTCTCTCGTATAGGTCCTCCTTCAATTACAATAATTGACTTGAGGGCACCTATATCCAACAGGTCAATCATGCGATGTTATGTACCAGACCAGGTGTTACTTTTGCACTAGCTATAGTATGCAGATATTAATTCAATCCTGGAGAAATAAAGAGAAGCATTGAAGAACATATGAGAATGTTCTTGGTGTATGGTAATGGTAGCCTCCGACAGAAGGCAGTTACCGATTCAAGCTATGTAAGTTTATGGGATACCCCAAGCATTCACAGGGGTATCTGTTCTACCACACCGAGGAACAGAAGGTGTTTGTTTCTTGTCATACCACCTTTTTAGAATGGCAATTTCTTACGAAAGAAATAAATGGAAGCACGGCAGAACTGGAAGAAATTCTGGAACCACAAACTGAAACTAAAGAATTGGTGGAATCAGAGAATTCAATAATTCCGGACGAATCTCAGCCACTCCGCAATTCTAGTAGGATTTCTCATCCGTCCGAGAGATACTACGGTTTTCTCATAGACGGGGATCGAGAGAATTCCATCTTGGAAGAAGATAATCCTAGTAGTTTCGAGCAGGCCATTACCAGTAGAGACTCTGTAAAATGGACGGATGCTATGCGATCCGAAATAGAGTCCATGTACACCAACAAATTTTGGACTTTGGATATTGCTCCTCCTGAGGTAAAACCCGTTGGATGCAAGTGGAACTTCAAAAAGAAAATTGGTGCAGATGGACAGGTGGAAACCTATAAGACTAGACTTGTTGCAAAAGGTTTTCGTCAAAGACCAGTAGTGGACTATAACAAACCTTTTCTCCAGTGGCTATGCTGAAATCCATTCGGATCTTACTTGCCAATGCTGCCTACCATGACTATAATATCTGGCAGATGGATGTCAAAATGGCTTTTCTAAATGGAAGTTTAGAAGAGTGCATTTATATGGATCAGCCGGAAGGATTCATCGACAGTGGGAGCAGCGGGAAAGTTTGCAAGTTGCTTAAATTCATTTATGGATTAAAGCAGGTATCGCGGAGCTGGAACATCTATTTTGATGAGACGGTCAAGAAATTTGACTTCATCAAAAACAAGGATGAGCCTTGTATATATAAGAAGATTGTAGGAAGAAATTTTGTATTTCTAGTCTTGTACGTGGACGGCATTCTCTTGATAGGAAATGACATTTCTATACTACAATCGGTCAAGTTGTTCTTGTCACAAAAGTTCTCCATGAAAAACCTGAGTGATGCCTCCTACATTCTGAGGATTAAGATCTACAGAGATAGATCTAAGAGATTATTGGGACTTTCACAGTCCAGGTACATAGAGTCTATACTAAAAAGATTTAGTATGGAAGATTCCAAGCGCGGTAATATACCCGCTTTGTATGGAATCACCCTCTCCAAAAAAATGTCTCCCAAGACTGATGAAGAGAAAGCTCGCATGAGCATTATACTCTACGCTTTGGCGGTAGGATCTATAATATATGTGATGCTATGTACCAGACCAGATGTAGCATACGCGCTTGGCGTGGTGAGCAGGTATAAGTCTAACCCAGATGAGAATTATTAGACAGCTGTGAAGAAATTTCTCAAGTACCTGAGAAGGACTGATGGGGTCGAAAATTGCACCCCGATTGACCAAGTCAAGGTCAACCCTAAGCTAAGTGGGCCCAAGCCCGAATTAAGTAGGCCCATGCCCAGGTCGAGTCCGAACATGAAGCAACCGGCCCTCCTCCATGCCCAAAATGAAATCATGTAATAAATAATTTTTATGTAATTTTTTATGCATGAATGGGCATAAAGCCAAATTTTTGTAAAGCCCATAGCTTATGTGCAAAAAGAAATGGCACATGAGCCATGGGATGAGCAAAATGCCATTTTGTAAAGCCCAAGGGGCTATATGTAAATATGTAAGCCTATATAAGGCAACATGATGATGAATAAAGGAGGATACTTTTCATTCCCCAAAAATTAAGGCATGTGCCTCTTTCTCCTTACTCAAGATTCTAAAAGCTTCTTCTTTCTTTTGAATTAAATCAAGAGTTTTACTCTTTCTTTTCCAAAACTAAATAGTTTTTCACCACAAAACCCACAAAGGGAAACTTGGATCTTCCATTAGATCTCAAAAAGGGGAGATTTTTAAGTCTCACCTCCTTTCTCCAAGATCCGGCCAAACGACAGTAAGAAGAAGGAGACACATCTCCAGAAACCCCACTTTGGGGAAGATCCAGGGCTCAAGGGGAGAAGCCCCTTCATCAGCCTCAAAATATCATAGGAGTTTAACTCCTCACACACACACACACACACTCACACACACACAAAATAATTAGTGTTCATTTCTGGAAGTACAACTCCCATTGCAGGGACTAAGTCCCTTTTGCCTCCCAAAGCGCTAACGCACTTGCGCTCGGAGCGCTAGCGCCCAAAGCGCTCGGAGCGCTAGCGCCCGAGCGCCCACGTGCCTGGCACGTGGGGCGCTAGCGCCCAAAACGCTAGCGCCCTTGCACTCAAAGCGCTAGCGCCCGAGCATCCACGTGCCTGGCATGTGAGGCGCTAGCATTTTAGCCCAAAGCGCTAGCGCCCGAGCGCTTTCTCCCACGCATCCTGATGCCCTTTTCCCTTATGTGTGTGTATACACACACACTCCACACTAAAAACACCTTCTCCGTTATAAAAAATTTCTAACGGGGCGCGTCCCGCAAGGGGGCTGCTAGCCCCTTTGACCCCCAGCCCGCTATCCGGGTAGCGGGACCCCCGTAAAAACTCTGCGGGGCCCCCGATATATCCAAAACCTTTCAAAACACAACACTGCACATTGAGTTCGCATGACCAGTTTAACCCGTTAATCGGAGGTTCCCTCACTCCAAAGGCGAGGGGTAATAAACGGCAGCTTAGTCTGCGGCTGCCGGAGATTCGGATCCCGACAATCAATAAACCCCAGCCTACCATAGGCAGGGGGAATCTGTAGTACGCCTGACAAGCGCGCGCATATTCCCATCTCAATGGGGTGACGAAAAACACCCTACAAGGACTAAGGAGATGTTCTTGGTTTACGGTAATGAAGACCTCTAGGTAGAGTCCTTTATCAACTCAAGCTTCAAAGTGATAAAGATGACAACAAGTTTATCTCGGGTTTTGTGTTTATCCTCAACGGAGAGACGGTCTGTTGGAAGAGCTCCAAACAGGACACCGTCACAGACTCAACGATGGAGGTTGAATACATTGCTTAAAACGATGCCGCAAAAGAAGCGGTCTGGATGAAGAAATTTATTATTGAATTTGAGGTTATTCCGTCCATTGTTGATCTGATACCTTTGTATTGCGATAACAATGGGGTTATAGTTTTAGCGAAGGAACCACGGTCCCATCAGAAATCCAGACACATCTTGAGGCGGTATTACCTGATCAGGGAGATCGTAGATCGCCGGAAGATCGAGATCCGGAGAGTAGGTACGAAAGACAATACGGTGGATCCATTTACCAAGGCCCTCCCTTAAGTGCAGTTCGAGCGACTTTTTGAGATGTTGGGTATGCGATATACAAATAACTGGCCTTAGAGAGGATGTTGGGTATTCGGTACGCTAATTACAGACCTTACTGCAAGTAGGAGATTGTTGGATATGTATGCCCTAGAGGCCTGTATTGTATAGGACACTAGGGATATGTATATATTGTATATGTATGCCCTAGAGACCTGTATCATATAGGATACTAGGGATATGTATGTATAAGATAATCTTGCTCAGTTATATAGTATATTGTTTGAGTTGTGTTTATCTGAACATGTGTTTTTGTTTTTCTTACTGCTTTGTATTGCTTATACATATTGATAAAGACTCGTTACAATAGAATACTATTTTGGTTTGTCTTTATCTTAACATGTGCATATGTTATACTCGATATCATATATGGCTGATACATATTGATAAAACCCGTAGGATTTTGCTTGATTACCAGCGTTATGATGGTGATCATACTTGTGGGATCTGGGCAGTCCATAAGCACATCCTTAAAGGTCCCAAGTCGTAAGAGTATCGAGATTAGGTATTGATATTCCAGAGTAGGATTGTGTATACATTTGTAGATCCCAACAAAGGGCGGTGGTTGATCCCACAGCCATTGGTGTGACCACTTAAGATTGTATACAAGTGCTCACTGGGTGTGAGTACACTGGACGGACTCGCCGAGAAACTCTTCATGGTATTATAGTTATCGTCAGATAGCGGTTCTCATATGACATGAGTACAAATTAGTCTTCAGATCTGAGATCATCATTTGTCTCGTATGAGTTCCTACTATACTTTGATCACTACCTTATCACGGCTCTACTGAGATGTGCAAATATGTTTTGGTTGGGTACAGTCCCAAGCCACATGGAGGCAGTGAATGATTGTCAGGGATTCGTCTCTTCCGGTAATAGGAATCGATATCGCACCATATTCGGTATTCGTCTCTTCCGGTATTAGGAATCGATATCGCACTATATCTGGTTGGCCAAAACCATAAGACCTTGGCCAAGGCAGTTGAGATTTATTAATGGTTAGATCAGTAGTTTCTCGGATCGGTCCTGAGCCGGATCGACACGACTTATCAGGTTATTAGGGGTCTGATGTTTACCACCCCCTAGACCCGGTATGCGATACTCTTAGACGAAGAGACCGGACTGTACGGAGATTGTCACGGATAGGCTTAGTAGAGGTTCGGATGAGCTTGCTCGTCTGCCTTCCTTTCGACAGGTATCTGGATAGCCGTTACGTACAGCTGATGCCGTTGACGTGCTTGTTGTTAAACCCACTGCCAGCATACTGTCGAGTCTTTAGAGACCCGCTAAGAGAGTTTTCTTGGTTCAGGCGAAATGATGTAGTGGCCGTATTTTGATACGTGCAAGGTTCTGATCGAATGATAAAACTAGCCGGCTTAAGATTAAGCTGGATCATTAAATCAGGTATTGATTTAATAATTTATATATACATATTTTTCGATATGTATATTCTAGTGTTATCCGAACTTTCGATCGGACGGTTGATAATACTAGCCGGCTTAGGATCAAGCCATATTATTAAATCAGGTATTGATTTAATAATTTACATATACACATTTCGATATGTATATTCTAGTATTATGTTCTTTATGTTATTCTATCTCTTTGGGTGTTCGTATTTTGATACGAATACGGGTATGTATATACGGTAGATTGTATTCTGTATTTATACGAAAACACATTCTAGAAGAAGGACGCATCATCATGTATTTTCCATTTGTTTTTGTAAATATGGAAATAAGGTGTAAAAGTGGGAATGAGGTGTAAAAGAGAGAATGGTATGAACCATACTTGAATAGTATTGACAAATGAATCGTAAATTCATTTATGCAAACTATTCAAGTATGGTTGTATTATTATATTGGAAAAATGGTTTATACAAAACCATGATTGATATTTTTCCTCTCATGAAATTTTTCCATTCTCATATTTTTGTTCTCTCTCCTCGCTATCTCTTTTCTTGAGCTCCTCCTTCATCTTCCTTCGTACCCTCTCATGAGTTGAGAAACAAGAGTGGAAAAGAGATAGAAAATTACTAGAATAACTCACTACGTCACTAAACACTCTAGATTAGCAATCTAGAGTTTTTATTTGCTGCACTAGTTTTTGTGTGGAGCTGGAACCATGAACCACATCTCTCGGGTGGATCATCTTCGACGGAGGAAGACCGGAGATCGTGCTCGATCATGAAGACTCCATGGAGCTAAGAAAGAGGATAGAAGACCGAAGGACATGAATCTTTCGGCATAACTCTCTTATCACAGTAGCTAAACTCCTTTAGTTTGCTATTTTAATATTTGGTTAGATTTTAGGTAGCCGTTTCTAGCGCCAGATTTTTAAAAGTTAAAGTTTTTCGTTCCGCAACGGCCCCAGTTAGCGGCCACGGCGCTAAGAACGCCAACGGAAATAGGAATCCAAACCCTAATCTTTTTACCATCAACACATTTTTCACATCAAAAAGATGAATAGAGAGTACAAGGAGACGAGCCACAACCACAAATCCAAGAATTCCTATAAATTAAGCAATCCAGGCATTCACAATCCAAGCATTCACAATATGAAAATTTAAGGAATGATCCGGGAAAATAATGCGTTATACGCCTTTTCAATCTATTTGAACTCTAGAATTCATTTTTGGATAGTTTAGAGTATAATTTGAGGATTTTTTTTTGGTTTTTTCTGTCGACTAGTGGAGGGAGAGGGGGTACATTAATGTCATTTTGAAGGGGTGCCAGTGCCTATGTTGCAACAAACGATTACACACACATACTCGCACGCAATGACACACACACACACACACAAACATATACACATATACTCTCTCTCTTTCTAGATCTCTCCCTCTCTAGATCTCTCACACACATTCTCTCTCTCTCTCTCTTAGGTACACACACTCACACACACACACACACATACTCACATGCAAACACACACACACACTCTTTCTCTCTCATATACAAACATACACACACACGCAAACATACTCATATACACATCACACACACAATACCAATCCTTTTATTAAACACATATTCACTGCTCAACAGTTTTAACTCTTGATCACAAATACCATATAGAAATAAAATTAACTTGAACACCACATCGAAATAAAAGTGTGCGAGAAGCGGGAGATAAAGGTGTATCTTGATCAGCGGCAACCGTAAGGACGACGGCCAACCTGTGCCGAGAAGGCCGCGATGGCGGATCTGAGACAACGAAAGATCTGTGTCACGGAAGAGGTCGACTACAGCTGAGAGAGAGGGGGGAGAGCGAGAGAAGGGGGAGAGAGCTTACCGGGGTGTTGACAAGGGAGAGGGTGACGGGAGAGAAAAGGGTCAGCAGGAGAAGGGGATTCGAGAGGAAGGGGTTAGGAGGGTGACGGCGGCGTGATGGGGATCGACGAGAAGGGGACGACAGGAAAGGAGGGTCGACGGGAGAGGAGAAGGGGGTCGAAGGGAGAAGGTGATTCAAAAGGAGGGGGTCGGCTGGGTGATGGCGGCGAGGAAGGGGTCGGCGAGGGGTCGGAGCCGAAGGGAGAGAAGGGCGGCGGATGGTGGACGGGGAGGAGGAGTTTTAGGGTTTTCTTTTGGGAGAGGAGGGAAAAAGCGAGCGATCTGATTTGATCGAAAGCTTTTATTGATTTTAGGTTATTCCGTCGGGCATTAGCCAAAGGAATAACATAAAATATTTTTTAATATTTAATCTACAGCTTTTATTGATTTTAGGGTTTTTTCCGTCGGTCAGTAGCCGACAAAAAAAAGTCCCCGGCAAAAAAGCTACGTTTTTCTTGTAAGGCATGTCTCTTGTTTGATTCTTATTTATTTATTCTTACATCGTTATTAATTTGTCTTTCGTTGTTAATTGTGTGGTTGTTGTTATTGTGTGATTTGGTTTGTAGCGAGTATTGTTCCATGTATCGACTTCCTCCCTCCCAACAAGTGCATCCAGTTTCCAAGGCTCCAAGAGAATAGCATCTGCACTCTCAATGCATTGGCTACACATTTAAATCAAAAAGAGTGATGAAAATGTGCGTGTTTGAACAAGCAAGATAGAATTTGGAATCTGGGACAGCGGACTGATTCCAAGAAAACACTAGGGCCCGTCGCATGAGTTTCTTCTGGAATGAAGAAAAGAATGTGCCGTTGTCACCTGAAGATGGATCTATTCATAAGAAAAAGTACAATCGAACGAGGAAGGTTAAGAGAAAGTTAAAACGCTGATCTTGATGAAAATTGTATTGTTCGGAAAAGACACTCTATTCTGCAAACCATTGAGACTAAAGACAATGTGGGTTGCCCAATCGTATTCATTACCCATGACCAATGTAGAAAGTAGCAACAAAACGGATTTAATGGCCTTTATAAAATAATGTCATTATTTTCTTTCCCCTTTTCTTCTTCTTATTTTTTTTTTGAGTTATCAGGTTGTGACTCATGTGGAACCATCCCCTCGTCTATTTAATATATAGAGTCAGGTCCCCTCTAATCTTGTGTCGGTTGCATGCCTTGAGCTTGTAAGTCACCTCCTTATCACAATCTCCATAACCAGCTGTATAAAACGAAGTCGTCCGATTCAAGAAATTTTTATATACCAAATCTCGGATATCCGAATCGTATCGGGTATCAACCAATGTGACCGATATTAGTGGGCAAATAAAACAAGTAAATAATCTACTAAACTAACCATTCCAAATTAGAACTAAAAACTTTAACAAACAATAAGAACAAGCTTTAATCCCAAATTTAGTTTTCGGGTCGACTATATAAATTCTTTTTTTCCATTCAACTCTATTAAGGTCTGTCTCCTTGTTTAAATTAACAATTACATATCGTTCTTGATTGCCTCTAATAATGTCTATGTGTTTACCCATACATCATAAACTATATTTTTTTTAAAAATTACATGCATAAATGAGGTTTTAATTGGGCCCAAGTGTTTTTACACAAGTTTAAAGCGGGCGCAGGCTTTTTGACAATTTATTCTATGTTGTATTATCTGCAGACCACTCATTTCTCACGTAAAGACAGACGTGTTTAATATAAAAGGCAAAACTCAAAATAATTATATATATTTAATTCCGTTAGATTAGAAACAATGGCATGAAAAAGAGAATAGTGAAAATGCATAGCACCATGACTCAACCATCTAATTTGGTTCTCTCTCTTCCTATCTTCTATACCAGCTATCTTTCATTTCATAAAGATACAGCTATGTTTTACGCTGATTTTCGGCTACAAGACAACTTTTTTTTACGCTGATTCGGGACAAACAGTAAAAGAATATCTTCTCTTTATAATGCAAATACCCCATGATGAGATGGACATCCTCTCTTTTCTCTAAAATTCAAAAAAAAAAGGAGAAAAATCCTTTTTTGTTAAGGCCTCCACGTCATCCTCCTATTCTCCTAAAGCCTCCACCTCATCAAGGAAGTGGACAAAAAAAATAATGCATTGCAATGTAAATTTACACATAAACCCTCAATATTTACAAATTTACACCTATATAAAAAATTGATTAAATTTGCACATTTACACATAAACCCTCATTCTTACAAATATAAAATATTACATTTGACACGTGCAACGCACGTGCACAAAATTCTAGTAGCATTTAAGGGCAGCACCGATGGTGGACCCACCCTCAAGCTAGTGGGGATACGTGTCCCAATCCTCTCTCTCTCTCTATATATATATATATATATTTGAAAAGCATAGCTCTACCTACCTACCTACCCCCACATCTCTCTCTCTCTCTTTCTCTCTGTCTCTCTCTATATATATAAAAGATTAATGGAGGAAAGAGGCCGTAGGAGGGGATTTCCTCGTATGGCGTGGAAAAAATACAACCTCCACCATTTTTTCCGACGATCGGCACCCATCATCATCATCTAAGATGTGCGTACACCAGATTTCATGTGATTCCACAACTTTTTCACCGTTAATTTAGTGGGTTCAAAATTAACGGTTTACCGACAATAGAATATTTTACATTGCTAAATCAACGGTGAAAAAGTTATAGAATCACATGAAATTTGGTGTACCCACATCTTAGATGATAACGATGAAGATGATGGGGGCCGATGGTCGAAAAAATTGGTGGAAGTTGTATTTTTTCCACGCCATAGGAGGGAATTTTCTCCTATGGCCTCTTTTCTCCATTATTCTCTATATATATTTAGCGAGAGAGAGAATAATGGAGAAAAGAGGCCAAAGAAGGGAATTTCCCCTATGGCGTCGAAAAAGTACACCTCCATCGTATTTTCCGACGATCGGGACCAATCATCTTCATCGTTATCATCTAAGATATGGATACAACAAATTTCATGTGATTCTAAAACCTTTTCACCGTTGATTTAGCAATGTAAAAAGTTCTATTGTCGGTAAACCGTTAATTTTGAACCACTAATTCAACGGTAAAAAAGTTGTAGAATCACATGAAATTTGTTGTACCCATATCTTAGATGATAACGATGATGATGGGTGCCGATCGTCGGAAAATACGATAGAGAGCGTACTTTTTCGACGCCATAAGAGGAGGCATCTTTCCTCCGTTATTCTGTATGCGCGCGCGCGTGCGCGCTTTTTACCAGCCATTAAGCACAACAAATGCACACTTTACCAGCCATTAAGCACAACAAATACTACCTTTGCACCTAGTGGGCCAAATATCAACAGCCCAATCCCATAGGAAACACAACGTCTCTCTCTCTCTCTCTCACACACACACACAAGTATAAAAATTTCAATCTAGGGTTATATGTAATTTTTGTGTGTGTGAACTTTGAAGCAGTAGGTTAATGTTAGCTTTTGGAAAATTAAATTGGAGTTTGAACTAGTGATTAAAATTGGTTTTACATATTATTAAGATATGAATTGAATGCAGGGATCAATGTGCTTGGAGTCTTGATATTGATATAATTTTAGTGTAAATTATAAAAATATACCACAAAGCTGCTTCTTTGTTTTTTGAGAAAAACACCATGAATTTTGTTAATTTTAATACCATGAACTTCACTAATGCAAATAAATGAACTTATTGTGTTATTTTTTAATTTAGAATATTTTATTCCAACACGGTAATTGAAAGATTTCCATCAAAGCAAGCCTGTTCCATTCAAAAATCTTACTGTTTTTATATGTTATTTAGTTGGAGTTTTTAATGGATCTCGCATCCTTTTTGTGGCCCCGCTAACCAAAATTTGTGGGTTTTTCACTAAGTAACACTGGCGAAGTTGAATTAAACGATGTAAGGTGTAAAAAAAAAAACTACAGCCAGGAGAAACACATAGAATCGATTTAAAACCATGACCTACTGCATAAACAATAAATGATGTTTATATTTACACAAACACCAAAAAAAAGAAGTTATGGATAGAAGATATTCTAACCTTGATGTGCACATCTCCCATGCTCTATATGAGAATGAAGTCTAATGCATAATCGTTTTCATGATATCGAAGAAATGGCCCTGAAGATGTAAGATGTAAAATGGTACCATTGATTAACCAAAGAAGGCACCGGAAACTTCTTTTCTGGTTTAAGTATCCCCTTCCGATGTCCATGACTTGTTTATGTCGTTCCCACTTATGTACCTCTCGAAGGATCGTATTTTCGCATACCTGTCATATACAACAATATCAAGGTGCATTAGAAAATGGTCACTCACCGCCAAAACACCTACCATTTTGACAAAAACAAAAACACCTTATGAGAATAAATATGAATGTTGAAAAAAAAAACTTCAAAACCCCGGGTTTCAACGCCTAATAATTTACAAGAAATACCCAAAAAAATTAGACCAAATATGTCAAGGCCTCGCAGAATTTGATCTATGTATTGGTAGGTAATTGAATAATGGCAAATTGATGAAAACATCAGAACATGCAGCACAATTGCAACAATTCAGGGAGAAATCTTCTGAATCCAAAAGAGAGAGTAACCGGTACAACAACTACTACTACTACAACTCAGCCTTTATCTCCAGGCATATGGGATAGGCTACATGAACCAACATGAGAATCACGTCAGATCGAGCACACTGCAATATTGGTCAAAAAATATTTTTTGATTAAATTCATCAATCAAAACTAACATAAAATTAACTTTAACCAAAAAATACGCTGTAATATTGACCAGTCCTAATATCTCCATTCAGCTAACCTCAGATTTTGCGTATACACAATAAGTAAAAATACTGCATCACTCAAGAAAAAGGATGCAGTTGAAACAGATAATATCAAGAAATAAAATTTCACACTAAGTTTCATTGCCATAGATATTGAGGGGAAGAACTCGCTTTAGCAGATGGCCTCATGACAAACTCGATATGAAGATTAGCTGCATAGTTTCAGTTCTAGCCAAGGGATGAATCTGGACTTCTTCGCCCACTTAAGAGTAAGCGTTAGTTTTTCTTTCACATCAGGGTGCCGAGATGGTTTCGTTGTTAAGGATAGGATAATACACGTTAAGGACAATTAAAATATAGTCTAATTTTTTTGTAGTCGCAATTTTTTCTTGCACAACCCTCTGTCATAAGGTTCTCTAGGAAGATCCGAATCTCAAATGGATTTTAATGTTGGAGAGTAGACTCGATTATCTTTACAATGGCATAGCATTTCTCAAATTTGGCCATTGCCAATGAAAATGAGAGGCACCTATATTCGTTTCTGATTTCATCTAACAATCCTCAGTTTTTAATTTTTCGGCCGATATTTCAGTTTTCTTTGATATATTGTCTCTGGAAATTTTCATAAATGTCTATTTGCATGTTGTGAGTTTTTTTAAGAGATACATTAGTTTTAATAAAAGAGGTTTTGAGCCTAATATTCATGCTCAAATGGGATTTTGACGGGTAGACAATTCTCAACAGGTTTCCATCAAAATCTTTCCTTACCCATCTCTGATTATTATCATCTCTTTCTCTAATTTTTCTTATGTTTTAGTGAAAATATATACTGGGACTATAAAGAATTAAGGTGTTCTTTTATCGTCTACCCTGAAGCTTCTGCCTTTCTAACCCTTCTGCTGGTAGTTGCTACAACTAGTCAATCATATAACACAGCACATACATCACTTGCTTGTGTGAACCACAAAATCTGTGTTCAATCTAGATAGCATCGTAGCACAACGCGGACCTCACAGACAGGTCGAGACCTAAAAATCGCTATAAACATGGCTCTGGCTCTGGGCACTAAATTGCGTTGTGACAGTCAAAGCTCCCTCCTCTTCAGACGAAAAACTTTTCACAAAACCAATAAAAGGTATAATAATCTTTGCATAATTTTTCTAGAGTTGCCTCGAAAATGTGTTATAATTAGTTTGTAAGAAAAGTAAGAAAATATATGGTCGTTCAGCCGTATGCAAAAGGTAGCACAAAGCATATGCAAAAAGCCTTCTGTTGCGTCTATATAATGCAAATTTCATCCAAAATACATTTTCAACTGATTAAGCCTTCTTATTTAAAGGTTAAAGAATTATTAGATAAGTTTTAATCATAGAAAATTAACATCGCCTGCTTGCTAACTTCAAAGAAAGTTAAGTTACCTTGCAAATGTCACTGTGAAGAGAGGGAAAAACTTAATTACCTGTCCATGAACAAGCTTCCTTGTGTTGGCTTTTATCTAGTTAATCACTACACCAAGCAAACACTTGAGCTTCCTTGTGTTGGCTTTTATCTAGTTAATCACTACACCAAGCAAACACTTGAGCTTGCTATCACTAGAACTTAGAGCCCAACATTTCTACAAGAGAAAATCCTAAAGTATTGTCCACCTTGTATGTGAAAATTTGGCAACCAAATTCTGCAATATAACTGCTTGATCAGAAAGTACCCTTTCATAAGCTCCTCAAATTCTCAAACACCTACTGTTTGCCACAGTCCCAGGATGTAGTTTTGCTTGCATATATAATGAACTTAATTTAACAAATCAGTATCGCTCATACAATCCACTCTTTGATCAATATATTTTTTTCAGCAAAGACAGAGAAACATTTGTCCCTATAAATCAAAATATATATCTGAAACTTTCAACTCGTCCCCACTTCTGTCCTGGAACACGTAAGATCCAAAATTTCATTCTCCGCCGACTATATCCTAATTTTTAACTGCATTATATATAAGATAGAAAATAATATATGAATTTATTTTTTTAGAGTACTTTATCCAGTTATCTCAAATTTAGGGGGGGGGGGGGGTCTCTCTCTCTCTCTCTCTCTCTCTCTCTCTCACACACACACACACACACACACACATTGTTAATTGGCATCTTTATTTACTTTTGCAACCTTCCCTTGAAAAAGAGTGCTTGGCAGGACACCCGAGCTGGCATAAGAACTGAGATAGCGATTTATCTGCATGAAGCAAAAATGAAAATGAGCCGACATGTTCTCAGTGAGTGCTAACATGAGATCAAATTTTAGCAAAACTACATTGCATGAAGTTATATGACTACATCTAGTATCATCCCCCTCTGTTGCATATTTCATGTGTGATAACATATGCTAGCATACGAATATATAATAGAGAAAGATCCTACTAAGAGACAAACCTATATGGATATATAACAATCAAATCATGTTGGCCGTGTACAAACTATCTCGAAACATTTTCCCTCTCTTTTTTCCTCAACCTCTATTTTCATTTCAGCCATAATCATTTATTAGACATTTGACTTCTAAACTGTAGCAATTATCAAAATTAATAATACAAAATCACAAGGAGCAAATGAAAATTACATGATCACGAATATATCTCTAGAAATTAACTCCCTTTACGCAACAATAGTCCCAAGGATTCGACATTTAGAACAATTCAGTGAAATGTTAGTAGGAAAAAAATAGAGAAGATAAAAGGCCATTACAATTGGTTTCAGATCGTGAGGACCTCGACGCCGGCGAAATGGGACGCGAGGTCGATCACAAGGCGAGACCTTCCACTAATGCCACTGCATTCTTCTTCTTCTTCGCTGCTATGGCTAGTGTTAGGGTTTTAGGAGAAGGGGATACTTCAAATTTTGAGCCAAGTTTTGCCCCCAAAGAGAAATCACACACTTTATGGTGAGGTTCATGGTTGTAATCTTAAAATGATTTTTTTTTTTTTTTTGCTATTTATTAACCCAACTTTTTTCATATTTTCAGAAGAAAGCCCTCCTAAATAAAATATTCTTATTTTACCCTTAACTCTTTGTATTAGCGTGTTTATTCAACTAATAGCATGCATGACGCAAAAAATAAAGGCTTTAATGTCCTTGAGCATGCTCTCGCGTCTAAAGGCATTGTTTCCTGTGAACGTGACTCAGGGCCGGACACGTTCGCCGGGCCATATAGCTCAAAATAACATTGCTTCGCATTGCCTAATAATTTAGAAAGTTGTTTGTTGTGAAGAGCGTGCGCGCGTTATATATATAAAACCGAACCAGATTGATTGGGTTTTTGATAATTTTTATTCCAATCCAAAATTTGAAACCTAAACCCAAAAAGCGTTCGAGCTCGACGGGTTTACAATGCTTTTATACCTAAACCCGTAAATTTGGTGTTCGAGGGGTGATGATGACCTGGATCTCTTTCAGATGTTGTCATCCGTCGATCTGTTGCAAGCGTTGATAAAGGGTTGAGATTGACGTTGATGGTTGTCTTCTTGAGCGTGTGGATCTCAATGGGTTGATTTTAGGGTGAGTCGGGCTGCCTGTAAAGAAGTTCCGGGGTGGTTGTACCACCGTGGACCCTCCGACGATCAAGTTAGCCGAGAAATTTGAGCAGAGTAGCGGCTTGTTGGATTGAAATTGCCTTACCTGAGTCGTCTGAGAGAGGGGTTTTTATAGTGGTCGCTTGGAGTGGGTTGGGGCGAGATCTTCGCTGTCGATTATGCCCCTGACATTACGCCTGCGTGAATGACGGGATCCCCCCATTAATGACGAGATACGCTCGTTAAGGGGGGGATACGACGGCGTGGAACGCGGAATGTTGGGTGGCGGATATCCCGCCTCTGGCAAGATACGCGGAGCCGTGGCGAAGGCGCTTGGGTTCTGCATTCTTGGTTGCTCGATAGAACTGAGGAGGCTTAGCTTGGCGGGAGGCTCGAAGGCGAACGGGAGGCCGAGGAAGCTCGGTTCTGTGATAGCTTGGAGGCGAGCAGGGAGGGCTGAGGAAGCTCAGCGCGTATGAGGGCTCGGAGGCGAGCCGATGGTTATCTTCAAGGCGAGCATAGGAGCGTTCTGGGAGGCCCTCAAAGGTCGGGTCAATTCTCGGAGCGAAGGCCCGGGGAATGCCTTCAATGTATCGTGTTTGCTCCTGTCCAGTGAGCCCCGGGACACGTCATCTACCACGTGTCATGATCTGGGGAATTTCCACTTATGAGTATTATCATTAGCCCCCCACTCTTGTCCCGACCTATTTATGGGTCGGGTCGAGAGTGGTCTGATCAGTTTTCTAGATGCAGACTGTTGCCAAAAATATATCGGCACGGATTTCCGGGACGAATCGGTAAAGGGCAGCTGCGTCGTTCGGATTTACGAGCCCGCGTGGCGCATCCCGGGCGCTTGCAACTTCGCGCGCATCTTTGATGATATCAACGGATTAGGGAGAGAATCGTGTTTAAAGAGGGGGCGCCGATTCGCTCGCACGTCTGTTGAGGTGCAGACCACATGTCCGACGCGGATTGGGGGATGCGATAGGCTGTCACTGTCGTCTGCGGCCAAAGGGACGTCTCCAATCGTCGTTTGATACGTTGGGCTTCGACGGCGGGCAGATGCGACGCTTCGTTTTGGCGGGAAATGATCGGGACCGTCGGATGCTCCCCCTCGAGTTGTATAAATAGGAAGGGAACCCCCTAGGGTTAATACTTCCGCCACTATTTACTTTCGTTGCGAGAGATTGCTCGGCGCTCCTCCTTCTCTTCAGATCAGATCCCAGCGCCTTTCCTCGGCGAAACCATCCCCTTGAACCAGGTTAGATGTCTTCCTCTAGGGAGTCGGTAGAAGTTGTTAGGGTCGAGTTCAGGGTGTCTTCTCCCGCCTCTTCGGCTGCCCCATCTGTGTCGGGTTCCCCCATAGAGTTAGGGCTACCCGCGCCGCTCATCGCCAGGTGAAGGCAAGGGCCCCTAAAGCATGCATCGGGAACGCTCGCGATGCGCCCTCCCTCTTAAGAAACGTGGACGAGCTTACCAAGATCCGGGCTCGCTTCCACATTCCCCCTAGCTATTCGCTTCATTTAGCCAGGGTGGATGAAAGGGCGGATCAGGTGCAGGGTAAGAAGATTGCCCTGTACTTGGATGCATTCTGGGCTGGAATGTGTCTGCCTTTTTCACCCGAAGTATGTGGGCTACTTCGCTGCTTCCAACTAGCCCCAGGCCAGCTAGTGCCAAATTCATGGAGAATTCTCCTAGGGTTCTTGGTCCGGTTGAAACTTGACGACATCCCTTTTAGCCTGACCCTTCCTACTCCCTTCCTCTGTTACAAAAATCACCCTAGCACCCGCAAGGATGAGCCGAGCTGGGTGTATATTTCTTTCAAAAAACGCAAGGGAAGGACGGCCGGGTCGAGGGTAGTAGTCATTCCTTCTTCCATTCACGAATGGAAGAAGAAGTTTGTGTTCGTCGGGCCACCCGAGGGCGAAGATTGTCCTGTGCCTATACAGTGGCAAAGGCCGACTACCCGCGGGCGAAGCAGTCGTCATCTCCCGAGGCGAGGGCGGTGTCCCTGTGGGAGCCCATCCAGCGGGCCGACGTCTTGCTTTTCAAGAAGGTCCTTAGCTGGGCCAGGTTCAGCCCCGCGTGCTTCGTGGGTAAGTTAGGACCTTGGAAGATCTGTTTAGTCTTGAATAATTTCCTTTTGCACTTCTTACATTACTAACTTTTCTGTGTATTCTCCTTTGCAGGACAAATGGACCGGTCCAGGATTCTAGCTGCCATAGCCGCTTCATCCCAGAAGAAGGCCGGGGGCGTGACCCTGTCCCGAGCCGGCCTGAGCTCGGGCTTAAGACTGTCACCATCGGCGATACCTTCCTCATCGCCCCGAGCCCGTGATGATCGCCGCAGAGGTATCCAGAAGCACGCGCGAGACCCGGAACCCCGGGCGATGGAGGAGGAGGGGGGAACCGAGGTTCCCCTCAAGAGGAAAAGGACGGTCTCCCACACGCCGTCGACTGATATCCCCGAGGGGATCCCCGTGCAGGAGGGGAATGTCTACTTCGTGGTCCCCTCGGGGCTTTCCGTCGCCGACATCTTGCTCGCGGACATAGAGCAGTCAGCCAAGAGCAAGATTCCCCCCGGGACCCTAAAGGCCCAAGTGGCCGCCATTGCTCAGGAGGCAGTTCAAGTTGGTATCCGTTTAAGTATTATCTTAAGTGCCCTTTCTTGGTCGTAACACCTCTAAATCCATCTGTTGCTTTCCTTAGGTCCTCCAATATTGCGCCCTGATCGTCAACATGGTATCCGAGGAGATTGCCCCGACCATGAAGAAGGCTAGGGAATCCTCTTCAGAGGCGGAGGATCTGTGCCTTCAGCTGCGGCGGGAGAAGGAGAAGACGGCCGCTTTCGAAACCCGGTTGCCCGCCGGGGAGCTCATGGTCTCCAAGAGCCAGGAGTCCCACTGAATTCTGAGCGAGTCCTACCGAGCAGTCGAGGCCAAGTTGGAGGAGTTGGCTAAGCGTTACACCATAATGAAGAAGGCGAGGGACGCCAGCAAGAGGGAGACCGAGGCTGCACTTGAGGCGGCGAAGATGGCCGAGCTCTGAGCTCGCAAGTCTGTGGACTCATACAAGGCGTTGAACCAGTTCTACGCCGACATTAGTGAAGCCTCTGCCATCATTTGGCACGAAGCTCTTGATGCCGTCAAGGCGTTAATGCCGGAGTTTGCCGATAGTGAGCTCCACGCTCGGGTCCCGCTTTCGGTGGATGCGCCACAAGCAGCTGGCGCCGGGGGAGGGGCGGCCACGAAAGTAGAAGCTTCGGCCCCTGAGGGCGATGCCGAGCAAGGTGAGATCGGGGCCGAGCCTGCAGGCTGAGCTTTTGTTTTTTCCTTTATTTTCCTCAAATTTTATAAGGCTGAGGAGTCCAGAATACCTTGTAAAGACTTTCTGAACGTGAATAAAATTGGGTTTTGTGTTTTTTTTTTGCATGACAATGTGTTTCTTGCGTGAGTACTTGAGCTTGTCGGTCTTTTCCTCGATGCAAGTGTTAGGCCGAAGGTCGATGACCGGCCTTTAAGACGACGATCGCGCGTTGAGTGCAAACCAATAAATCGCCGAGTGCAGGAAGGTCGGTCCCCTCCCTCCCCCGGAGTCGAGGCGGCGATCGTTCACTTAGAATACGTCGGGAGGTCCCTCAGTGTAAGAAGGTTGGTATCTGTTCATTCCTTAGCGTCGAACCGACGACCGCGTCTCTTAGCGCGAGTTGAACAATAGCCAAGTTAGAATTGGTCGGCGTTGACCGATTCCCCCTTGTCGTAGTTCCTAGACCCTCGTCTTCAATCCTAAGAGTCGGTAATTACGGGGTTACCCGCTTAGGAATGACTGAGCAGGGAAGCTGCTCGGTGGCCTTTTAGTGAGGGCTTTGATCCTTAGCGTAGGTGGGTAGGAAGTTACCCGCTAAGGATTGACCGAGCAGGGAAGCTGTTCGGTGGCCTCTTGATGAGGGCTTTAGATCCTTGTCGTCGGTGGGTAGGGAACTACCCGTCAGGGATTGACCGAGTAGGGAAGCTGCTCGGTGGCCTCTTGGTGAGGGCTTCGATCCTTAACGTAGGTGGGTAGGAAGTTTCCCGCTAAGGATTGACCGAGCAGGGAAGCTGCTCGGTGGCCTCTTGGTGAGGTTTCGATCCTTAGCGTAGGTAGGTATGAAGTTACCCGCTAAGGATTGACCGAGCAGGGAAGCTGCTCGGTGGCCTCTTGGTGAGGGCTTTAGATCCTTGGCGTCAGTGGGTAAGGAACTACACGCCAGGGATTGACCGAGCAGGGAAGCTGCTCAGTGGACTCTTGGTGAGGGCGTGGATCCTTAGCGTAGGTGGATAGGAAGTTACCCGCTAAGGATTGACCGAGCAGAGAAGCTGCTCGGTGGCCTCTTGGTGAGGGCTTTAGGTCCTTGGCGTCGGTGGGTATGGAACTACCCGCCAGGGATTGGCCGAACAGGGATGCTGCTCGGTAGCCTCGAGATATTGGCTTTTTCATACTTCTCTTCGCCTTTATGGGGTGTCGTTCAATCTCCCTTGACCCGTAAAATCTGGAAGAGTGACCATCGCGGACAACACGTGGCAGAAACGCACAGGCAAGGTGCAATGCTCCATGGTTCGCGTCGTTCCAACTTCCTTTGATTAAGGGCTTGTGAGGATTGGCATGGTCGCTACGTGGCAGCGCTGTATTAGGAAATTTGAAAATATCCCGTGATTCACGTTACTGCATGCGCAAATTTCGGCCTTTAGGGATTCTGTTAAGGCTATAAATAGCGAAAGCATATTGGTTTCTTATAGCTTTGCGTTTCTGAAGATAGCTGAGCGTCCGTGCGTGCTCATCGGCGAGATGATTTCCCGGGACGATGTGTACCTCTACAAGCTCGACCAGTCCGAACAGACGTATGAGGCGGTGATAGACCGTGTGGAGGCCCACTTTGGACGCCTTCTTCCCCGGCGGTCTCCACTCCTCCAGATGCTTGTTTATGCGATCTGGAGGAGGTCCCCGGGTCTGCACAACGCCTTGTCTCCGCAGTTGAGGGATGTGGCGATCGAGAAGTTGCACTCGCTTTACCACCTCGGCTTGATCTCGAAGAACAGGCGGGACCGATCAGCGGGCCTTCTTCTGGAGTGTTTCCAGAACAGGCTGATCGTTGATTTATGTCCGGCGGGTGGCACTTCAGAGGCAGCCGAGGAAGCTAGGGCTCGACTGGCGGAGATTTCATCGGAGTATCATCAACAATGCTTCCTCTATCCCCGGCCCCCTTTGCTGTAATAATCTCTTCTTTTTTTCTTGTAAGGCTGAGAAGCCTATAATACCCTTTAATGAATAAAATTCTTCTTTTCGATATGTTTTGTTCTCTTTTATCTTTTAGCATTTTTTACATATTTTCTTAAAGCGAATCTAGGGATGTGGAATCCAAGGAAGAAGGAAATATATCGAAGAAGTCTCTTCTAATTCATGAGACTTAAGAAAAATTACATAGCTTTGAAAAAAAGAAAATATATTCATTTGTATAGTTTGAGTTTTTCAGCGTTGTAGGGCCGAAAAAACTTGCGTCCCCGACGTCTTGTAAGCGATAGGCTTCACTAGGCAATACTTCAGAGACGAAGAAAGGGTCGTCCCATTTCGGGGAGAACTTATGCAGTTTGCCATGATCTACGATTTCATTCCGCCTTAAGACCAAATTTCCCATCTTGAAGGCGCGATGCTTAACTCGCGCGTTGTAATAGTGTCACGTCCCGCTTCCCGGTATACGGCGAAGGGGACGCGACGAGGCCGCTACGTATTTACTCTGAAGTAAACACGCTAAGCGTATCTAAGCAATATAAATAAAAATGCACAAGAGACAAAAGGTATGACTGAACAGCAATTTTATTTATTCACATTCTTCTTACAATACATGGAAAAGTAAATACATGGGATAAAATGATGCCTAAACAGTGGCATAACAGGAATGGAAATACAGAATGTAAAGGAAATGTACAAGTGTAACTACAGTTCGGGATCTTCAATAAACTGGTCCAAGTCTTCGGTGCTGGGCTCGATCTCTGGAAAGTCCGAATCACCTGACGACATTCAAAGAAAAAAAAAAGAGAATGTCGTCAGCGAACAAATCGCTCGGTATGTCCTAAAGATAAGGGAGAATTAGGTTTTATCGGTAACCGCTGCACATGGGCGGCAGAATTTATGTCTTTTTCAAAGACGATTACCGTGTTGATAACACCGTTGTTAAGTTGTCTACCTTAAATAAGCAAGCACCCACTTCTCCGGCTCCCTGAGGCTCAAGAGATTGGTCCCGCTTAAACCTATATTTACTAGGGTCCTTAGGGTAATTTATAGAATTTGAGGGGGTTTTATGTAAAAATAATTTTTGTATTCCTTTCAAAATACACCCCAAGTATTTATTTATCATTTTTAGAGTTTTCATAGTTGTAGATTTTATATTTGTGAAATTTCTAGTAAATAACCTAATTTCATAATACATGGTATTTAATTGAATATTGCACTTGTATGAAATTTATGGTATTTTAATGTAAAGTGATTCTTGTGATTTTAGAAAAATTTGGAATATTTATATTATCACAAAATATATATTTTAATGATATATATATATATAATAATTTTAATATATATTATATTTCTAGAAATCTCATTTTCTTAAGATATTTGTATTTTAAATCTCTCGAGACCGAATGCTCCTTGCGGAGGTCTGCATCTCACACTACTAAGCCCAGGGATGTGCAATAATCTGCACCATCCCAGTCGGGTTCTCCAAAATGGGTTGTAGCGGCGTTTTGCAAAAATTGTAAAAATACGTAATCTTGTAGAAAACGGTTTTAATAGTAAATGGTATTTATATATAAAGTTTCGTTTTCCCATATTCTATGTTCCCGAAAGATATTGTGCTATATTGCATATGAGTATTGTGAGGAGATAGGTCATTATCTCATGATCTAATTAAAGATATAGCAAGATTAATGATGTTTTAAAGTAGAAAGTAAACTACATGGTATTTTAGTGAAAAAGAGCGGTAAAAGTTACAAAATGAAATATATTGTCATGAAACTTGCTCAACATGTTTGTTAATGATTAATAGTCAACATCTAAGAGTTTGGTGTGTTTGTATTTAAGAACTACCGACACTTGAAAAACGTTCAAGGTCTCGTCGCTTCGGTGAATCACTTGAGCCCTGAGGTGGGATTTTTAGGAAGAACCGAATCGGAAATCGGATTAACTTCAATTCCGTCGGGTTTTAGAAATACGTGTTTTTAGAAAAGAATAGAGAAGAGGAAGGTGGGACTTGCTGGCTTAGAATCAAGAGAAGAGGTAGAAGAGGAAGTAGGATTCGCCGGTGCATCGTTTCGTCGCCGGAAGCTCCTGGGGTCGTCGCCGGAAGTTCGCCGGAGTTTCGCCCTTCGCTAACTCCACTTGTACACAAAAGTTCTAGGGATTTTCTTGAGAGTTTTTGACAGAAATTTGGAGTGAAGAGGGTATGTTTAGGGTTGATATTTATAGGGAAAGATTAGGGTTAGGGTAGGTGAAAGGGTGTATTGAAAATTATATTAATTTGTAATAAAAATAGGGTTTAATAGGATTTTAAAGAGCTCTGGAACCGATCCAAGGAATTAAAATATGCAGGAGTGATGGGGAGGTGAAAAGGCACGACTTTTGTGTTGACGACTCGGCGATCCGGCCGAGTCTGGCCGTCGGAGGCTTGACGAGTCGACCGAGTCGCCGGCCCTAGTCGGCCGAGTTGGGCCGGGGCTCACCGCCACGTGTCCCTCAACGCTTGGTGTAGCCCCTGGGTCAATTTGTTTTACATGTGTAGTGGGTTTTTACGAGTTATGCACGTGTAGGCTCTTGGGTTTCTAAAAATTTAAAAGAAAACAATATAAAAATAATGTGGATGATGGGATTTAAACTCTGGTGTTTTGGTTCAGCAGTGCAAGGTCTTACCAATGAGCTACAAGCTCTTTCTTGCTATTAAAAAGCAAAACAAACTTATAACTTGTGCTCAGGTAAAAGTACCCCTTTCTGTATTTTTTTTTTTGAAAAATTGTATAGAAAGTTGTATAGAAAGTTTAGGGTTGTTACAAGTAGCGAGCAGTTTGTTGTTGGTAAGCGGCCGCTTTGATCTGTGCTCAGTACCGCTTCTCTTGCAAGATGTCCAAATTGGTCCGGAGTGCCGAGGTGTTGGCTTCGTCATCGAAGTGTTCGACTCTGTAACTGGGCAGTCCGATCTCCGCTGGGACCATTGCCTCGGTACCGTAACAGAGGCTGAAAGGGGTCTCTCCCGTGGACATTTTCTTCGATGTGCGTAAGGCCCACAATACCCGTGGTAGTTCCTCAACCCAGCTGCCCTGCCTTCCTTCCAAACGAGCTTGAAGACCTCGGATGACGTCTCGGTTAGCAACCTCGGCCGGTCCGTTGCATTGAGGATGCGCGACCACGGCAAACTTTATTAGTATATGGTATTCGTTGCAGAACTCTTTGAGTTTGTCGTTTTAGAAATTCGTCCCGTGGTCGGTAATGATGCACCTTGGGATCCCGCATCGAGAGATTACATTGTTCTGTAGGAAATTTATGGTAGTGGCGACGTCCGGTCTTCTGATGGGAACGGCCTCAATCCACTTCGTGAAATAGTCTACCGCAACGAGGATGTACTTGTGCCTGCTCGTACCAGTGGAGAGTTGGCCCACGATGTCCATCCGCCACTGGGCAAACGGCCAAGGGGAGGTGAGGGCCGTTAGCTCGGTGGCCGGAAGACGGGGTATGCTGCCATGGAGTTGGCAGCTTTTGCATCTTCTGACGAGCTTCTGAGCGTCTAGGTGTATCGTCGGCCAATAATATCCTTGGAGCAGCGTCTTTTGGACCAAGGTACGGGCCCCTTGATGCTCTCCATCGACCCTTTCGTGTATCTCACACAGGACGTAGTCGGCTTCGTGAGGGTCGACGCACCGGAGCAGAGGCTGTATGTATGAATTTTTGAAAAGGTTTCCATTGCTCCAGATGAAGTGGCGGGCTTTGGCTCAAAGGCGGTGCGCTTCCCCTCGGTCTTCAGGAAGTATGCCATCCTTCAGGAACTCCACGAGGGGCTTCCTCCAATCCTGGCCTTCTGTAAGTCTACGGCAGCGCCCCGGCCGTCTTTCCGAGGTCAAATGCGGAACAAAAACTTTTTACTAAACTGGCGCTATCGTAGTCTTTCACCCGGATCTAACCATTAACGCTAAACTAGCAACTACTAAAAAGATAGAAATGCTATACCGATCGATCTGAGTCCTTCGGTCTTTAGCCACCATCCCTAGCTCCTCACGGTATATCCGATCTCCGGTCTCCTCGTCGGAAGGGCATCACATCAAGAAGTCTTTTTACGGGCTCCCACCTCAGAACCGAGGCAACTCAGACACGAAGTTTGCTAGCCGACGTGTCCAAGGTTGCTGTAGAATAAGTGTAGAACACTTTGTCTCGAGGATTAATCGAACTTGCCAAATAGGGAAGTTTGAGGAGAAATGAACTTTGGAATGAACATAGGAATTTTGTGCAAATGAAATGAATCAATTTTTCTCACAACAAATATGGGGCAGCCCCAATGAAGTGCTCGGCCATTTCCAGTGAGGGGAGAGAGGAGCAAAGCCAAGGAAGTGGTGAGCTTGTGATTTTCTTTTGTTGCAAAAAAATGATGATGAATCAAATCCCACACTCACACAATTGGGTGAGAGGAGGCAGCCTCTGTGCTCGGCCAAGAGCAGTGGAGGGTTGAGGGGTGAGCACAAGGCTAAAGGGGAGGTAACCACAAGCAAAAGATCGCAAGTCAATATCCTTTTCAATCCAATCACAATAAATGCAAACAATAATGCACAAATATGTCAACCTCAATCTAGAAACCTCAAGAAAGTCCCTGGAAATTCTGGAGCCCCAGCCACCACGAATAAAACCTCCATTTGCTAAATGCACTTTTGCAAAAAGAACCCTTCCAATGCAAATTTCAGCCAACAAGGAAAGAATAGGAATTTGGCCAAAACAAGAATGCAAACTGGCAACTTCAAAAAGAGATCCGGTAACTAATTACAGGATAACTCCGCAATTGTATATATATACCCGCATTTGTATTACGACCGAATACAAATGCAACGAAACAAAATCTACACAGTATAATACTAGGATCCGGCTTAAACTAAAGCCCGCTAGTATTATCCGTCCGAACCATAATACGTGCACAAGCGCATGCGTATGTTCGAACCCTGCCATAAAACCATACGGCCTCTACAACGTTTCGCCCGAACTGGGAAACTTTCTGTGGGGGACTCTAAACACTCGTCAATACCCTGACAGTGGGTTTAACCACAGCCGTCAGTGGTACTAGCTGTACGTAACGGCTGCCCATGTATTGAGTGAAAGGGAGTCCGATGAGCGAAGTCATCCTGAAACCCTACTGAGCCTATGTGTGACAATATCCGTACAGTCCGGTCCGTTCGTCTATGAGTATCGCATATCGGGCCTAGGGAGCTGGTAAACGTCAGACCCCCAATAGCAGTATAAGTCATGTCGGAGTGTAGCCCAGAACACCCTGAGATACTACTGGAATACCTACCAGTAAATCTCGCTTGCCATGTCCATGAACTTCGTGTAATGGCTCTCCTAAACACATCGCGATCTCACCCTCAACGTTGGGGAGAGATGAATCCCCTGCCGATCTGCTCACTGCCTCCATGTGGCTCGGGACTGTACCCAACTAAAACCTATTTGCACGACTCTTTTGAGCCGTGGTAGGGTAATAATCAAAGCACAGTGGGAACTCACACGAGACAAATGACGATCTCAGGTCGATAGACTAACCTGTACACATGTCACCTGGGAATTGCTATCTGACGACGGGTTTTAATAACCAGCTAGCATATTCCCGGCGAGTCCTGTTCGGTGTACTCATAACCCAATAAGCACCTGTATATATCTTAGGTGAACCAACTGACACCAATGGCTTGTGAGACCGGCCACCGCCCCTCGTCGGGATCTCGACTGTATACACTAGTTTACTCCGGAGTATCGATGCCCTATCTCGAAACTCCCGCGACTAGGGACCGCTTTTAAGGATGTGCTTATAGACTACCCAACTCTCACGTATATGATCGCCATCATACTGTTAGTAGTCAAGCAAGAATCCTATGGGCTCTATCAACGTGCAATAGTGATATATCATGTCCCCTAAAGCAGTACACGTTTAATAAAGATGAACCAGATAGCATACTATCATCTCGAGTAAGACTGTCCTACCGGTATAGGTCCTCCCTCAATCATTGCAATCACGTACCTGCGATCCAATAATTGACTTTGAGGGCACTATATCCAACAATCTCCCACTTGTACTTAAGGCTAATTATTGTGATATCGCATACTCACAGCCCGTGTGATACCGAACACCCAATTCCTCTACTAATCAGTGTCACAAACCACGTTTGTAAAACCATTGTGTTCGAGAAATAGCCTCAGTTAGTGGATCCGCTCTGATGTTTCTTTCTATGTCTCTCTATATCTCAAGTATGCGGAGAAACACATCTCCCGAAATGAGCAATACCTGTCTTAGAATATGTCTGGATATCTGATGGGACCTAGTTCACAAATGAACTCCAAATCCAAACTTCTTAGAATGTATCGTCAACTGAACTTAATCAGTATCCTGCGCCATGCCTCCCTCAGTATCCCCTTGGACCATCTGTCCAAACTACTGCCCCTCGTCGGAGAGAAAACTATAACTCTGACAGTCACTCTATCATCCAGGTCACCTTGGAAGCCTGGAATGATAACTGTCTCTCGAAGGAGGCTGCCGTTATCAATTCCCAAGAACAATCACTTATGTTCTAAAACTGCCTCCGAACATTTCTTCAGGATTGGATCAATATCAACTTATTGCATCTAGTGCACAAACAACATCTGGTGTGGTACTTGACATCTCATGATCAACTCAATGACCTAAGCAAGTGATCTGCCAATTATGCACATCCCTCTCCCCTTCAGTTTGTAAGACACCTTTACAGAGGGTGACTCCATCACCTGCTGGTACGCCACCATGCCAGGAGTCGTCCATTCTAAATACATTTAGAATGCTGTCTAAGTACCCAGATTGGGAAGCTACCCAAATCTAGATCTAAAACCATAGATCTAGTAACCAGAATGTCTGATATAATATCCATATCCTATGTGGAGGAACCACTGTGTGACAACCACAGTATAACCGATCGTAGTATAGGAATTTTACTTCCTACTCTGTGTATGTCATCCAAATACCAGGACATTACACCCTACTACTTTCTTAACAGATCAATCCTCTATTCTGATGAAGTCAAAGCCCATGACTGTCACATCAAAAATAGATGATCAATCTCCACTATATCTGCTTTAGTCTATAATTAGACACAAGCTTCTTGTCCACTATGCTTCCGCTGCTCCCACTGACTACGGCAACCCTCTGGTAGAATAATATACACGTGCACTTCTAAAACTAGTTTAGAACGACGCAATACTTATCCTCCTTCCGGGTCTCATAGTCTGGAACAGCAGTAATGGCAAGTCTGGGTGAACAAGAACCTTCATGTCACCGTCCTTGAGGCTACCGGAGTACCTCTCGGGTGTCTGAGATTACCCACCATATCTGCGGAGTGGCTAATGGAATGTCAAACCTGATTGAATCTTTAGGTCCTATTAAATTTTCCGTAATCGTTTGCGGTTCTGGAATCTCTTCCAGTTCTACCATACTCCCACTACTGTTTTCTGAAAAAATCCATTTTACTAAAACTGTGGCGAGTCAAGAACAATATCACTATTGATCTTCCAGATGGTAGAAAGTTAACCCTCATCAAAACTCGGGTTAACCCACAAACCGCCATTACAAAAACGTGCCTTGAGTTATCCAGAGTCTGGTTTTAAGCATAAGCCGGACAACTCCATATACGTTAGCATCGTTAAGATATGATCCATTTTATATACAATATAGAAACAGAGCCACCGATTTAACTGGAACCAGATTCAAATCATACAGCTGTCTCCAATGCATGTCAACTAAATGGAGAGAGGCAGATCAGCATTACTCAACTTAGGAGTTTATCCAATTATGAGTAACCCGAAAGAGAAGCAAGTTCTTTAAAACATTACTATCATCTGAATACCAACCACAAGTATCTACATCTTCGATCACCTTGAAGAATCCCGATACTTGCTACACCTGGTTCTCTACTTTATTCTTATACCTATAACTTCTCAAACTTGGATCTTGTATTTCTACGAAACACATGTCTAAAACTAGAGAAGTCACAAGTAAACAGAAAATAGTACGAGGACCTACCCCTTTGTCCTAATGGACACTGGACAACATACAATACTTTGTATAAGTCCTCTGAGTTTAATAACTCAAACCCTATGCGTCGTAGATTGAAAACTGTACCCAGGCGATCTCCTCAAATATCATAAATTACAACGAATTCCGATATAATGAGGATGATCACCTAATTTCCAATAACTTACTCCCACTCATCATTTGTAAAACCATACAGATGTGAGAATCATACCTGGTAAATACATACCCTGGAGCAAGGACTAATTGGGAAATCAGTTTTCTATTAACAATACACAATGAAACTGAAACATGAATATGGGTATCCGGTTATTCCTAGTAATACCTCTTCCATTATCCAGATTCATGACTATAACCGTATATTTCTTTTGCCATCTCTCCAAATCCTTTTATTTGTCTTTAGTCGTCACCTTCTGTACACCATCGTTAGGCTTAATGGTTTTCTTCCTTCCATACCGTTTGGCACCAGCCTATGGTTTGGAAGAAAACTATCCAATAAGCATAATAGGTGTACTCTCCTAATGCTAGGAGTACTCGCAACCTGAGAGAAGGTGATGATAAAAGACAACTGAATAAACCTTATTCTATTTCTCCCGAACCAGAATCCATCCCCGAACTGGAACAAGTTCCATCGAGTTCGTATATAACCATACGATGGATTATCCAAATAACTGTGGATTTTCGTAGTGATACGGGATGCTCTAGAGAAATACAAAGTTGAAATAGGAGTGGCGATGAAATACTTGGTTTGGTCGTGAATAGCAGTCGCAATTTACTTTACCCTCTTTCTAATTCCTTTATTTGTCTTTACTTATTAACTTCTGTACACCACACTTAGGCTAATTGGTTTTCTTCATTCCCTACCTTTCGGCACCTGTCTATGGTTTGGAAGAAGACTATCCAATAAGCGTAATAGGTGTACTATCTCCTAATCCTAGGAGTACTCAAAACCTGAGAGAAGGTAAACGGAAAAGACAACTGAATAGTTCTATTCAATCTCTCCAGAACCAGAATCCATCCTCGAATCTGGAACAAGTTCCTCCGAGTTCGTATATAACCATACGATGGATTTATCCAATAGAAGTGGACGTTCGTAGTAGTACGAGGTGTTCTGGAGAAATGCAAAAGGTAAAAGAAGGAGTGGCAATGATATATGCAACTCAGACAATCCAAAAGCCAGTGTTTTAAGAAAGTTCGGTTAACTTGGTTACTGAGTTATAGTGTAGGGTCGGGCCATGGTTGCTACCAAATAGAGAGAGAAAAGAAACACTCTGCGTGCACTCTAACCAAGATCAGAATGGTTATCACTTTATCTAATCAGGAAACCTCCCACTGTCACCTCAAATTCTCCTCCAAACCTGAAAGAAGAATTAGTCGGCATCACCCGAGGAGTAAACCAACTCATCAGTGGGAATCGGGATCCAACTATCATCGCATGATAACTTGAAGGAATCCACTCACGTTATCACACTCCAGATGGTATGCGCATGCCTGGCAAGTTTCAGTTTCTTTAGAAACTCCCGATGTGATTTTTACCCCATGCTCTTATGACCTTGACGAAGGCCAACATATCATAAGTCACATGTTAAGTTCTACCCGTCATTATCCAGGTTAATTTGAACCCACCCGTACATACCCTTGACGAAGGCCAAAATGGCAGTACGACTGTCCCAAACCAACGCATCTATCTATACAACAGAAAAGTAACAAATAGCTACCATACACTATGCCTTGACGAAGGCCAACATACATAGCATGAATACTAAGTGCTACCCATCTGAAATGACGGAGGGCTACGAATGGTTTTTGGCGAAAAACCTTTAATGTAATGAACTTGATATCGTTGAAGGAACCGGATAGCTTTTACAAAAATATAGTGGCGAAAACCTTTGCTAAAGAGGTCACTCCCGGTGAAGGGATCTCGGCTCTTTCCCCGTAGAATGAGGTGCAGGATATTCCAACTGAATACCGCGATGCAAATCAAAAAGTAATCGACTATAGTAAAGTTATTACCCTGACGCAAACCTCTGTCCAAGGAGTCACTCCCGATGAAGGGATCTCGGCCCTTACCTCGTCGAATGAGATGCTGGATATTCATAACCGAATACCGCTATGCAAAACAAAAGAGAACGTCCTTGTAATAACATCTTTTTTTGAAAAATGTTCCAACAACATCTGTATAGGTCTATTTTCCTTGCATTGATATGAATCAACGCAGTCCCATCAATTAATCATACCAATAAAGAACGAAAATAAAATGTACGTATATGCCATCCGCATTCGCCACTGGGTCCTGTCATCACCCGTTAGGTTACTTAACTAACGATAGAGCGGGGACTGGAGTAGCGCGGGTGTAAAACATATACAACATCTACTAGTATATATATAAATATACAATAATCGCTCCAGGCGTGATAAAATGCAACATCACAGAAAAGTAATAAGCATCACAGAACAATACAGATAATCTGGGATCCCCGGGTTTCATAGAGCCACAAATGAAACCCGACGTTCCCCTGGTCGTGTGGATAGCCTGTGCAATGAAAACCTAGACCCCTACAAGTGCGACAAGTTACTCGCCAAAATCAGAAGCGAGGCAGCCCCCTTCAACATCGTGAATGGACCACCCAGCACTTTACGGAATCCGGTAACTTGAGTACCCCTTCTTGGGTCAACTTATACCCCCTACGAGTGCGGCGAATAGCCCGCCAATTCTAGAGTGAATCCCCCTCCATCTCAAAGCCATGAGATGCGGGCCCGTTGCCCTCTAGAACCCGGCTATCCGTGCACTCCACCGCGGGGCAATCCTAGTACAGAAAAGAAAAATATATACAACGGGTACATCGACCTCAGCTCGGTCGTGCCCCAAAAAAATAATATACAAACAGGCAGTGACGGCAGTCCACATGTCGGATGCTCGCCCCGCAATATCAAATGTACAAATAAATCCAAACTGCACTACCATTGCACGCAAGCTATCCACCACGACAAATCCGCAACATCACAGCACAACACAGAATATCAACGTGAATGTCACGTTCGCAAACCCGTCTAAAAGAGCTATAGCAATTAGACAAGATTTACCGATCGAATGATATTCACGGTCACAGATAATAATGTAATGCACTGTAAACTAACATATTTAAAATCTCGATCGACAAAATTTCCCGAAGCGGGCCCCAAGTACAAATCCAGCACTCAAAATAATCTGGGCCAAAACTAAAAATTCTAGAAACCACATTTCCATGTTAAAGACCCAAAGGAAAAATTTAGTGCACTGAAACACCAACACAGCGGCGGAACCGCGGCCAAAATGTGGGTACGGTCGCGTTTCCGCGGCGCTACAGAAGGATCATGCTACAAAATTTTTACAGTGGTCTTAAAAAAGCCTGCCTGATTTTTTGAAACACTCAAAATATTTTTTCGACGACAAAAAAATTTCGACAGAAACTTTGAACTTGGAATTGGAGTTTTGGAAATTTCGTCCGATCGATATTTTAAACAAGTTAGAACAAGCTAGTAAAGGTTAATGGCGTGGCTCTGATACCAATGTAAGTCTACGGCAGCGTCCCGGCCGTCTTTCCGAGGCCAAATGCGGAACAAAAACCTTTTACTAAACTGGCGCGATCGTAGTCTTTCACCCGGATCTAACCATTAACGCTAAACTAGCAACTACTAAAAAGATAGAAATGCTATACCGATCGATCCGAGTCCTTCGGTCTTTAGCCACCATCCCTAATTCCTCACGGCATCTCCGATCTCCGGTCTTCTCGTCGGAAAGGCACCACATCAAGAAGTCTTTTTACGGGCTCCCACCTCAGAACCGAGGCAACTCGGACACGAAGTTTGCTAGCCGACGTGTCCAAGGTTGCTGTAGAATAAGTGTAGAACACTTTGTCTCGAGGGTTAATCGAAGTTGCCAAATAGGGAAGTTTGAGGAGAAATGAGCTTTGGAATGAACAAGGGAATTTTGTGCAAATGAAATGATTCAATTTTTCTCACAACAACAATAGGGCAGCCCCAATGAAGTGCTCGGCCATTTCCAGTGAGGGGAGAGAAGAGCAAAGCCAAGGAAGTGGCGAGCTTGTGATTTTCTTTTGTTGCAAAAAAATGATAATGAATCAAATCCCACACTCACACAATTTGGTGAGAGGAGGCAGCCTATGTGCTCGGCCAAGAGCAGTGGAGGGTTGAGGGGTGAGCACAAGGCTAAAGGGGAGGTAACCACAAGCAAAAGATCACAAGCCAATATCCTTTTCAATCCAATCACAATAAATGCAAACAATAATGCACAAATGTGTCAACCTCAATCTAGAAACCTCAAGAAAGTCCCTGGAAATTCTGGAGCACCGGCCACCACGAAAACACCCTCCATTTGCTAAATGCACTTTTGCAAAAAGAACCCTTCCAATGCAAATTTCAGCCAACAAGGAAAGAATAGGAATTTGGCCAAAACAAGAATGCAAACTGGCAACTTCAAAAAGCGATTTGGTAACTAATTACAGGATAACTCCGCAACTGCATATACATACCCGCATTTGTATTACGACCGAATACAAATGCAACGAGACAAAATCTACACAGTATAATACTAGGATCCGGCTTAAACCAAAGCCCGCTAGTATTATCCGTCCGAACCATGACACGTGCACAAGTGCATGCGTATGTTCGAACCCTGCCATAAAACCATACGGCCTCTACAACGTTTCGCCCGAACTGGGAAACTTTCTGTGGGGGACTCTAAAGACTCGTCAATACCCTGGCAGTGGGTTTAACCACAGCCGTCAGTGGTACTAGTTGTACGTAACGGCTGCCCATGTATTGAGTGAAAGGGAGTCCGATGAGCGAAGTCGTCCTGAAACCCTACTGAGCCTATGTGTGACAATATCCGTACAGTCCGGTCCGTTCGTCTATGAGTATCGCATATCGGGCCTAGGGAGCTGGTAAACGTCAGACCCCCAATAGCGGTATAAATCGTGTCGGAGTGTAGCCCAGAACACCCTGAGATACTACTGGAATACCTACCGGTAAATATCGCTTGCCATGGCCATGGACTTTGTGTAATGGCTTTCCTAAACACAACGCGATCTCACCTCCAACGTTGGGA
The DNA here is from genome assembly GCA_030015575.1 of Agapanthus africanus. NCBI lineage: Eukaryota > Viridiplantae > Streptophyta > Magnoliopsida > Asparagales > Amaryllidaceae > Agapanthus > Agapanthus africanus. The sequence goes on along the minus strand of JASDDO010000010.1, from coordinate 429,050,805 downwards.
GAGACGAATCCCCTGCCGATCTGCTCACTGCCTCCATGTGGCTCGGGACTTTACCCAACTAAAACATGTTTGCACGACTCCTTTAAGCTATGGTAGGGTAATAATCAAAGCACAGTGGGAACTCACACGAGACAAATGACGATCTCAGGTTGATAGACTAACCTGTACACATGTCACCTGGGAATTTCTATCTGACAACATGTTTTAATAACCAGCTAGTATATTCCCGGCGAGTCCTGTCCGGTGTACTCATAATCCAATGAGCACCTGTATACATCTTAGGTGAACCAACTGACACCAATGGCTTGTGAGACCGGCAACCGCCCCTCGTCGGGGTCTCGACTGTATACATTAGTCTACTCCGGAGTATCGATGCCCTATCTCGAAACTCCTGCGACTAGGGACCGCTTTTAAGGATGTGCTTATAGACTACCCAACTCTCACGTATATGATCGCCATCATACTGTTGGTAGTCAAGCAAGAATCCCATGGTCTCTATCAACGTGCAATAGTGATATATCATGTCCCCTAAAGCAGTACACGTTTGATAAAGATGAACCAGATAGCATACTATCATCTCGAGTAAGACTGTCCTACCGGTATAGGTCCTCCCTCAATCATTGCAATCACGTGCCTGCGATCCAATAATTGACTTTGAGGGCACTATATCCAACACCTTCTTCTTGAGCAGTGTATACTTAGAGCGTCACCACTCTGTCTTCCACGCTGGGCCGCTGCAAGACTTCAAAGAAGATATTTCTCTTATTATTGGCTGTATAGGAAGAGGCAAGTTTGCTCAGGGCGTCGGCTTGGGCGTTCAGGTGCCGGGGAATCTGTTCCACTTGGAATTCGTCAAAACTTTTTCGTAGTCTTTTCACCTCGGCCAAGTACTTCACCATGAGCGGCTCTCGGGCCTCGAAGCGCCCGATCACTTGGCCGATAACTAGGGCGAAGTCGCTGCGAATCCGGATCGTCTTCAGCCCTACCCCGGAAGCGATTCGCAGCCCGACTAGCAAGGCCTCATATTCCGCGGTGTTGTTTGACGCTCTGAACCCGAGCTTCAAAGAGGGCTCTATCTGCAACGGACCACTACGTCCCTAAACTGGAACAATAGAGCCCCTAAATGCTCTTCCTGTTAAGTTGATCTTAGTCTCAAATCAGACTAACGTATCTTTAACGAACGTTTGAGTTGATCTTAGCCTCAAATATGGCTAACGTATCTTCAAACCAAAACCCCAAACCCAAATCTAAGAAACTACGGATTTGGACTAATCCACGCCCTATGGGCGACAACATAAATTAGTCTCCGTATACAATCCACGGGCAACCAAAAACAAAATAAACACACACGGCACGAAGTGAAGTTTCTGGAGAAGGAGAACGTAGTTACTGCGACGCGGTAGCGTAATTAACTGCAGGGGCTTGCGCCTGCAGGGAAGAGCGTCCCCACAATCAAAAAAACCCCTCAAGCGAGGGGGAATCTGACAAAGTCTGCTACATCGGCCGCATCCGTCTAAACCTCCGATATACGGTTCCATAAATCAACTTGGCATCTTCGGAGAGGTGGACAGATAAAACCAAATAGCATCTGCTCCGAATCTCAGGCAAGACGTCTCTACGTCGTCTTGGCCGCCGTTCGGAGGGGAACAGATTCTGGCACGCCCGGTGGGACCTTTTCCTCTTTCCACTCCACACTTCGTGTGTCGTGTTCGCAAACAAATCGCGGTTTGCTGTGGTTGCCTGTAGATTCGAGGTACTAAGATTTGGTGTCTTGCTCCGTGCAGAAAGAAAACAGAAGATCAATGGTTTCAAACTGCACTTCCTGCAACTGCAACTCTCGCTCCGTCCCTGTTGGAGGAGTGATTTACGGGCCCCAAGCGGCCTCTCTTTTCAAGATTCCAGTGGAGCAGGTAACTCAGGCCACCACTGGACTATTCTTCGGGACCATGCTCCCACCGATGAGCTTCAATGCCCCAATGATGTTGCAAGAAGCCCCAAAGAAGTCGGTCTTTGATCGACTTACCACTGCCGCGACCCCTCTCAACGGGTCGCCCAACTTCAATACCTCAGTTTTCAACAGACTGGGCCAAAACGTCTGCAAGCCTGCGATACCCGAAGTTGCCATCCCAAAGCGGATAGCCATCCCGGCTCAAGCGGACAAAATCAAGGCTTCTCCTTCCAAGAAGTCAGTTTCTACAAGAATGGCCATTCCGGTTGCTACTCCAGGCGAGGTCCTCAAAGCTGCTTACCCTGCTCAGAGGTCTGTCTTTAACAGATTAAACATTTTTTCTCAACGGGTGTCAGTCTTCGACAGGCTAACACCGATAACAGTCTCTCCTCAAAGCAGAGGGCACGACAAAGTCACCCTTATAGCTGAAACAACTCCATCCGCAAGACACGCTCGACGTCGTCACTGGCGCCGAGTAAGGAAGGCTGGGGGCAACTCTCCCTCTGGATTTACTCCACCGGCTCCGATGGTGGAAATCAAAACTGCTGTTCCAACCAGGAATAGCTTTGAATTGCTGAACACGGTGCGCAGAAATTGTCCTACTGCGGTGTTGAAACGAGCTCTTTCACCTGTGGAGAATACTCCAGAGAAGAAGCTAGAGCAGCCCCCTCAACGGCTTTCCTCCAAAATTTACAAAGTCTGGTGATAGGTCTAAAAGTCGGTGATTGATGAAAACTATCTCCGCCGATAGAAAAAGATGAAGGTTCGGCAGGAGAAGGATTACTCCGTCAGGCCACAAAAAGCAACAGCTACTTGGATGCCCACTGCAACGGCCCCCTCAACTCCAATTACTCAAAAGAAAAGGAGGCCGCAAAAAGCCCCTGCGAACATGGCGAAGCGTAAAAGCGCTGAACACAAACGCTCCAGGTCTGGGGGCATGGTGGCGCACACTGTTTATATGGCTTCCGGAAAGGAGGAAAGCCGGGCTTTGACGGGTCACCGACCGCTCACCCGATCCGTGACAAAAGCCCAAGAGCAGCAACAGAAGCTTCAGGAAATGATGACTGTGATGGCTGCACTTACCGAACCGAAAGAAAGTTCGGAAGTATCATCAGAGCAGCGTCATGAACAAGAAACTGACGCTGACTATCTACGCAGAGTCCTCGAAAAGAAGGACAAAGAGGCAGCAGAACAAGCTTCCAACATAAAACAAATGGCGCTCCTCTTCCAAGATATAGTAGGGATGATGTTACACCCGGACCCTCCGGCTGAAGACCCTCCGATCATTGTCGGAGACGACAGAGGGGAGACATCTAATCCTCCTCCGGCTCTTTCAGCGGCCGAGGAAGAAACCATTTCCAAGGCCGCACTGGATGACTATATAGCTCAACAAATACGAGCTCATCAGGCGAGTGAAGCGGCTGGGCAAATTGTTAGAACTGGACGACCCTATCCGGGCTGGTATGACCAAATCAGTTACCCGTCGGGATATACGATCCCTAAGTTCCACGTATATAAGGGGACAGAGAACCCACATCAGCATGTCGCTCAATTTAGGGCCTTATGCGGAAATACTGGAGGCGATGACAAATTGTTGCTTCGCCAATTCGTCGGCAGCTTAGCGGAAACGGTCTTCGAATGGTACTCAAAGCTACCTAACGACTCTGTCAAAACATTTGCGGAGATAGAGCTACTGTTTACACAAAGATTCGCGAGTGCTAGCGAACGCACCCCGATAACAGCGCTGATCAACGCCAGGATAAGGCCAGGCGAAACGTGGGTCCAATACGCAACATGATGGCGGAACCTATGGTCAAAATGCGAACAACGCATAGAAGAGGCTTCTGCAGTAGGCATGTTTGTAGGTACCCTTGATCCGCAACCGACCATATCCCAATTCATGATGTTCTTCAGGCCGACCACCTTCCAGGACTTGATCGACAAGTTAGCCCAAATGGACCAGATGAGCCATGGACCTTCTCCTCCAAAACCAGATTCTCGAAATGAGAAAGGAAAATGGAAAGCGATCGTCGTCGCCAATGCTTAACAACAGCCGAGCAACTCAAAGCCGGTCGTTCGCCAAATTAACGTGCGTCCACGCCCATCCCTCGAGGAGAGATTGGGACGTCCTTATTCGTTTCCTCGGAATAAAACGAGAAGACTGTTTGAGCTGGCAATGCGCAACAGACTCATCAATTTGCCGAGTCCAAAACGTCTGTCGCAGCCAGGCGATCTTAATAATCCCAATTATTGCCCTTACCACCAAACGGTAAGTCACCCGATCGAGAATTATTTCGTCTTTAAGGGATGGATCGAGGATCAGTACCTGCAAGGCAAGTTCGCGCTGTCTGAAAGCTGGAAGGTGAACCCACCACAGCCGCACTCTCTAAAGAAGACGGGCACGCCGGTGGCAACTTGTTCTTTTGTCAAGGACAAAAACGATGCAGAAGACTCATCAGGTGAATCCGAAGACTGCATAATGACTTGTCATGTGATCTCTCACTCATTGACGGATGAAGAAGAGGCTCCTTGTGCTGAGAAACCGAGGGCGAACCCTGAACCAGAAATTCCGCAACCGTCAGACAAGTTGATCGATGCCTTTCTGAATGAGATTCGTCTGAAAGTTAAAGCCAATTAAGAGCGTAAGAAAGCCATACCGGAAGAAGCCAAACACTAACTACTAGACCAAAGAGTCGAGGCACTTCCGTCAAATCAAAAGTCGTCCGTTGCGGATAAAAACAAATTCAAGACGAGGAAAAGGTTCGCTAAAGCCCTATCAGTGGGAATGAATCTACCACCCTTTGAAGAAAATACTCTCGGTGGAGTAGAGACGCATCCTAACTTCTGCTTATATCATCAGAAGATCATACATCCTACCGAAGACTACGACTCCTTTAAGTGTTGGTGGCAACGGTATGTCGCTCAAAAGCAACACTTCAACAGGACAAAGTGTGATGCTCGTAGACGTCGAAAAAATGCGATAGATGAGCGCAAAAGAGCCGCCGCCGACTGTCATATAGCCGACTCCAAGGGATCGCAAATTATCACCTTTGGAAGCGACTCTGATGAAGAAGCTGCCCTCAACCCTCTCCTTAAGGAATCTATTTCAAAAATGAAGGAATTGAAGAGTTGCGAAAACGTTCAGTTGTGCAATCGCACGCTACTTGGAAAATATCTCGGCCCCGTAAACAAATGATCGAGCAAAAAGAATAAAGGAAAAGGGAAAATGACCTTCGTCGCCAACACTCAACAACAGTCGAGTGGCCCTAAACCGGTTGTTCGTCAAAACAATATGCGTCCACGCATATCCCTCGAGGAGAGGCTAAGACGTCCTTACTCATTTCCCCAGGATGAAACAGGGAGGCTGTTCGGAATGGCAGTGCATAACAGGCTTATCACTCTACCGGAGCCGAAACACCAACCACAACTGGATGATGTCAACAGTTCTAATTATTGCCCTTACCACCAAGTATTGGGCCATCCGATCGAAAACTGTTACGTCTTCAAGAACTGGGTTCAAGACCAATACCAACAGGGCAAGTTCGTCATCTCCGAAAACTGGAAGGTGGGCCCGCCACAACCGCACGCTCCGAGAAAGATGGATACGCCGAGGGCATCATGCTCACTCATAGGGAAAGCCCCATAGACCGAAAAGTCAGTAAACTAGAGTTTCACCTCAAATACGGCGATGACGGACCGAAACGTCTTTAAACTAATAACGGACCGCAATGTCATAAAACTTGCAAATGACCGAAACGTCTTTAAACTACTACCGCAGCATCCTCAGGCTGACGTGATAAAAAATAAAAATAAAAATAAAAAATAAAAGAAATAAGAACGGTATGTCCATAAGCAAAATGGGCACGGATAAAAACCCGAAAGGGCTCCGTGAGTAAAAACAGCAGGGCTACCGGCGAGTCTTGTGAAAACCCGAAAGGGCGCAACCTCGTTAAAAAAAAGAGAAAATAAAAATAAAAAAAATAATAAAAGATGGTATGTCCAGAAGCAAAATGGGTATGGATGAAAACCCGAAAGGGCTCCGTGAGTAAAAACAGCAGGGCTACCGGCGAGTGTTTGTGAAAACCCGAAAGGGCACAACCTCGTTAAAGGACACTTACAAGGTCCTCTCGACCTTGTAAGGAGAAACCACCCGCGTGAGATCCTTATGACTCACAAGGGAGAAACACACTTAGGGATCACCACGATTCCTAAGGAGAAAATACACTTGCGAGATCCTCACGACTCGTAAGGAGAACTCTCTTATGGGACCCTCACGGGTCATAAGATTTGAAAGTCTTAAGTTACAGAGACCTGAACCTGTTCTTAAGCAACTTCACAACCTTCGATATTGCCCTACAAGCGGCTCAATACTGACCCTTGTATACAATCCACGGGCGCGAATAAACATTTCCCTAACCAAGTCCCACCCGTGACTGGGGATATGTCCATACGGTGAACAACCCTTGTAAGTCCTCTTGACTTATAAGGAGAAAACCCTTTTGTAAGATCCTTACGACTTACAGGGGAACATACACTTAGGAATCCTCACAATCTCTAAGGAGAAAACACACCTATGAGATCCTTACGACTTGTAGGGAGAAATACCTTTGTGAGATCCTTACGGCTCATGAAGTCAAAAGCCTTAGTCGACGGGATCCTAACCCTGTTCGCTAAGCCACCTTTGTTCAATATCGACAGAGGCAAATGATGATTCGCTCCTGGCAATGTCCTAGTTGCAGCGATGCTGATGCCTAAGCCGATATCAAATGCCAAGCCCTTTCATGGCAAATGATGATTCGCTCCTGGCAATATTCCAGTTGTAGCGATACTGATGCTGAGATTGGCGTCAGATTCCAAGTTCCACACTCGGGATAAACAAAATCAGCGAGCCATACATGCATACGAGATAGCCGAAATGATGGAGCAACTTGCAATAAAAAGCAGCAAATGAAAATGTATGCATGCAAAATAGCCGAAATGATTGGGCAACTCGCAATAAAAAACAGCGAGTAAAAATAAAATAAATAGCCGAAATGATTGGGCAACTCGCAATAAAAAGCAGCGAGTAAAAATAAAAAAACAGCTAAAATGATTGGGCACCGCGAAAAATAGCCGAAATGATTGGGCAATCGCGACCTTCGCGATATAAAGCTGAAATGATAGAGCATCGCGGAAATAAAATAATAATAAAAAAATGAATGAAACTTTTGCCCTACAGGCGATAGCACAGCAATCCCTGTATACAATCGAGGGGCACAAACAAAGAAGGAAGCACCCTTTCCCTCCCAATGCTCCATCAGAAAACGGAGCCAAATATTAACGGCAATATCTACGGCCTAAGAATCAACAAAGGCGTTCCTTCGCAGTCCATCAAGATGCAGATACAACGCCAACAAAAGACCTCGCGGTCGAAACAAAGCGAAGCGACGGCAAAATTCCAGCTTCATCTCAACAATCATCTCGATACAACAGACGAGATGTTAACAACGGCGTTCCTTCGCAGTCCAGCAAGATGTAGATACAACGCCAACGAAAGACCCTATGGTCAAACAAACGGAGTAACGGCAAAATCCCAGCTCCACCTCGGCATTCGTCTCGATATAGCAGACGAAATGTCACGACAGCGTTCTTCCTCCAACAGGGTTCGGACGTGACAAAGCAGACGAAGCGAAGGCCAAATTCCTAGCTTCAAGGTCTTAACGGTGAGTCATATAAAGCCTGAAAGACAACTGGAGATCATCTCACACCAGTGCGGAATAGTCACCACTTCGACGTTCGTCTCGACACAGTAGACTCAACATCATCAAACAAACGGAGCCACGGCAAAATCCCTAGTTCCAAACCTCGACGGTTCACAAGCAACCTAGAGACAACCGCGACATTCGTCTCGATACAGCAGACGTGATGCCAGCAAACGAAGCAAAGGCCAAATTCCTAGCTTCAGGGTCTTGACGGCAACTCATATAAAACCTGAAAGACTATCGGAGATCATCTCACACCAGCGCGGAGTGGTTATGACTCATCGGGGCTCTCCAAAATGAGCCTAACCTCAAGTAAAAAGCGGCATGGCAAAATTCCTAACGCTTGCTCTTCCGACGGTCAAACTGCCAAGGAGGATTTCTTGAAGACGTCTTGTCCAGCCCCCGAAGGGATCAGAGACACGGCAGTCGCAGGGCTACTCGAACAGCACGATTGCATATCGAGGAATATATCAGCTGATGCGACGGTACGACGGCCAAAATCCTAAGTACCACAGACCCTAACGGACTTCTATCGTAAAGAGCAGAAGTTAACTGTGACGTTAGGATATTCTCGCGAGAAATGCTCGATTCGTCTCGACTCGTGAGGAAATTGATGTCTTTTCGAGAAGTGCTCGATTCGTTTCAACTCGTGAGGAAAAGCCTTAGGCAGCGGGAATTAAAAAAAAACCTGTTTCCTAAGCACTGGGATCCTGCAAGTCGGCCCAAAACGGTCTCTTGCATACTATCTACGGGTCTCACACTCCGAAGTCGAATCTCGACAAGGAGGGAAACAACCGCTTACGGGTCCTCTCGACTCATAAGAGGGAAAATTCTTTTATAAGATCCTTATGACTTATAAGAGAAAACGCACTTAGGAATCCTCACGATTCCTAAGGAGAAAATACACCTGCGAGATCCTCTCGACTCGTAGGGAGAAAAGTCTCTATGAGACCCTCACGGCTCATAGAGTTGAAAAATCTTAGGCAGCAGATCTGAACCTGCGGCCTAAGCCATCGCTATCTCTTGGAGAAATCTAGATGCTTACTCTATTATCTGTCAATTATGTTTATGAAGACAGCATGCTAATAATAAGAGAAGAAAGAAAGCAAAGAAATAGTACAAGACATTGCAAAGAAAAATGTGTATCTTTATTTATTAATTTAATCAAGTACAAGGTGAAGCATACAAAAGAATAAAGAATGGATACATCTTATTTAAAAAAAATAAAATAAAATAAAATTTTACAAGTATATGGATACAAGGGGAACTACTGGGAAGGAAGCGCCTTGCATAGCTCTAGCAATTGTTCGCGCACCTCCTTCCACGTTTTCTCCTGATCGGCCACCACCGCCAGTTCTACCTCCACTTGAGCCCGCTGCTGTAAGAAAGATGCAAGCTGCTCCCCAACGGTCTGATGAGCAGCTTCGCGGCCTGGGGTGTCACGCTCGGCGACATCAAGCTTTCGCTTCAAGTTTAGCTCATGAGAGATGCGTTCCAGGAGGCCCTCAAAGATAGCCTTCACTTGGGCAGCATTCGCCTCAACCTCAGCACGCAGACGAGCCGTCTCGCTCGAGGTCTCTTGGTATTCCCTCAGCCTTAAAGCCGCTTCTTGTTCCAAGTGGTGGACGTAAGAAGCACTTTGCTCAATCCACGCTGCTCTTTGATTGCTTGCGGCTAAAGTCTCGGGAGCAGGGCGCATAAACTCCAGTTGATGCAGGCGGGCCTCGATCTCCCTGCAGTGGTTAACCCAAGACGCGACGATGTCCTCGTTATGGAAGTTCACGAGTATCACCAGCATTGGGTTAACAGCCGTAGCAAAATCTGCGGCAGACGTAGGAGTCTCGATGTCGAGCTCCTCAATATAGTCGCTCACCATGCGCAGATTATTCGCGGTGCCTTTCGAGGATGGACGTCTCAAGAAAGGGCCTGCCGGCATCGTAACGCGAGATTCAAAAGGCGCCGAGATTGGAACGACAGCTGAAACGACAAAATGTGATTAGATGACGGTTCAAGAAATATGAAAAAGTCATTGATGAGATAGTCTACTATACCAGTTGCAGGAGGTGGCAAGGCTGGAAGGGCCGGTGGCGCAACCGATCTTTCATCCCCTCCTTCGATTTGTAGCACTGCAATCAGGACAAGGGAAAATTAGAAATAATTCCATTACTTAAAAAAAAAAAAGACATCAGTTGGAAACTATACTCACCAGCGCCACTGGAGGATGAAGCGAGTTCAGATGGGAAGGAGAAGTGTGGGTGCAACACCTGATAAAGATGATCAAAAAGCACTCCTGAAAAGACACAACAGTGCGACTTTAGTACATAAATTATGCGGCTGAAAGAGAAAACTAATAGGTTGCAAATCTGTACCTTCCAACATCTTTGAAGGTATAAGGAAAGGCTGAGAGATGACCACCGCTAAGGCAGTAGTTGACGGCGCTCCCTCGAGCAATGGAGCATCGGCGCTAGCCGCACCTGCGTTAAAAACAAAGGTAAACTTGTCAGAAAGGATTGTAAGATAAAAAGGACAGTAACTTGGGATTTACCTGATGAGCTGCCGGCCGAAACGGAGGCGTCTCCCTCCTCCATCAACATGAGGCCACCGCCCATGGCCTCATCACCCGACTAAATGGGGGCCGTCATCGTGCTCGCGCGGCCAGGAGACGGCGGAAGACCGTAGACGGGGAGGACAATAATCGGAGCATTGCCGGACTCTTGAGAAAGAGCGGCTGACTCTTCCCCAAGAGTCATGCCCATCTCACCCGCTACTTCTTCGGGCTCAGCGATCTCCATCGTTTCATCCGCCGTCACCTTGAGGTCGCCGGTCTCAAGCGCCTCGTCCGCTGCTGCCCCGGGCTCAGTTGTAGCGGTCGTCTCATTTGCCGCCACTTCAGGCTCGGCATCAACGACCTTCTCAGGTGCGGCTCCCTCAGCCCCCAACTCAGGCTCAACAGCCCCAGCGACGTTGCTCACCGTCGGCTCGGGTTCGGCCGGTGCCTCTTCCTCTATCTCCTTGGGTTCGACGGTCTCCGCCTCCCCCTCGGTTGGACTTGGCCCTGCAAGGCAAAATATATAAGAACCGATGAGTTTACAATTTTTACAAACAAGTCTCGAAAGATTCATTACCTGAAGTGGATTTATCGTTAGCACTCCGAACTGCACGCGCCACCTGTCTGCGAGCAGTGGATAGGGCGACGGGGGCCTCTTCTGAGGGAGTATCACACGAGGGACGGTGCTTGGGCCCGCTCCAACGGCCAAAGCAGCCCTGCGTGCCTTCTCCTCGCGCCTTAGCCGCTTTCTCTCTTCCCGTGCCGTCAAGATGGAGCTCTCCAAGGCTTCCCTCATTGAGACGTCCTCGTCCGTGAACAGGGATGCCTCCAAATTCTTCAAGGCATCCCTCATCGATTTGTCAAGTTGAGGCTCTCGCGGCAGCCCCGAAGAAGCTGGGACTTCAGTAGAGGGTCCAGGGAGAGTCCCCGCATCAGCTGGCGCAGCCCCTGTAAAGAAACAAAGAAAAAAGGTTAGGTTGGCCATCAGAAAAGAGGATAAAAAAAAACTCAATAAGCCGAGACGTACCAACGCCCATTAAGGCGCGCTTCTTCTCCTCCTCCTGGAAGGTTTTTAAAAAGGCAGCAATGGCTTCTTAGGTAGTGACACCTGTTGAAAAATGGGGGAAAGTATTAGTCAAAAATAATGATAAAAAAATGCAATAAAATGACGAAGAAAGCAGCTAATGATTACCTGACTCAGCGAGTTTATTCAACATCGCTTCGAGCCTCGCTGATCGCTCAGAAGCTGCAATAGCGGCCGCCAAATCGGTGTCTGCGGGGTCTACCGAGAAGCCCTTATTGCTGCCATACTCGCTTATTCCTTCGGTAAGAGGGGCCTCAGGCTCTAAACCGAGGATCGCGTCGAGGGAGAGGAGCGACTTCTTCTTCTTTTGCCCGCCAGCTCTGGATGCACCCGGGATTGATTTGCGCTTGGTAGGCACCTTGGGGCGGCAGGTCCCGATATCCGCGCCTGCGCCGGACTCCGGCGATACCACATTTACCACCTCCACTGGAGCACGGGGGGCTGGTGGCACATCTACAGTATCGCGAAGTGGCAATCCACGCGGAGGGCTCAACAGGCGCGGAGGTCCAACTCCAATACCTTTCAATGGAGGAATGACCGGGGTCCTCGGCTTCAGGGGAGCCTTGCGATCGCCGCCGGGAGGCGCACCCTTGCGGTCAACCAGCATGCGCTTTTCCATTTGGATAACTGGACCCATTGCGTGCGTGTACCAGGCCACGTATGCGTTGAGGACTTTAGGGGCGCAGCTCGGCTCGCTGATAAAGAAATAGGAACCCGTATTAAGTCGCATAAAATGGTGCATTGCATCCCTTATCCCCTCTCGGCTAACCACGGGCCTTTCCAAGAAAGCTTCCATTGGGATCCCCTGGTTATAGCTCGATTGCTGAGCAAACCGGTGAGGGTTATACCTCATGAGGAGCGCCGTCTCATTCTGCCTAAACACCAAATAGCCCGGCCGAATGGAGTAGAGATAGAGGATTTCCCGAGCCTTCAATATGGAAGCCCCGTCTTTAAAATCATCGCGCAGCGGCACTACCGACTTGGTGGTCTCTGAGCCTATTGTTATGACCTTATCCAAGAAGGAAACCTTCGCTCCGACCAGGTGTGGACGAAGGAGTAGCCCCCTAGCCTCCCGCGGATGTGCAACTACGATCGAAGCACCAACTAACCGTATGACTCTTGGGAGTCTGCATTTCTCAAAAAAAGGAGGGATCTTATGGGCGCCGAACACCCCGTGCACGTGCATTTCCATCCAGGAGGTGAAGTAGTGCATCGGGAAGTTAGCGGGCTGCACCCCAGGCTCACTAGCGTCCGCCGCTATGCTAAGTCCATTATAAAGATAAGCCAGCCCGGCAATTCCTACTGACAACTGCAAACCAGCCACCATCCGATGCGCTGGGTAGAAAACAGATGGCCACATGTGGCGCGGGTGCATGGGGAGCGCAAAGCTGCACAGCCATAAGCCCAGGAACCCTACAAAAAAGGTTTCCTCATCCATGCCCGGGATGGCGATTTCTGAGAAAGGGACGACGGCGACGCCGGGGAGATAAAAGTCCCTTTGATCATTCTCTGATATGGGTCGGCGGTCCAAGCCGAAGCCAAAAGGGTCATCGAGCTGGGCGAACTTCTCACTCCACTCCGATAGGAACTCCGGTCGAATGAAGCGGGCGATAAAATCTGTGAAACTGACGCCCCGGACACCCGATTCCAGATAGAGCCCTTCATAAATCTCCAGCACCTTCACCAAGCCCGGGAACTGGTGCTGAATAGCGTTCTCCGGAGTCAAATCAAACACCAGCGGCTTGGTGGCAAAGACGTATTCATCGGGAGGAAGCAGCTCCTCGTAATGCTTCCCCCTCATCGGCAGACCCGAGACTTCAGCAAACTCCTCTAAGGAAATAGAGACCTCCCTTTCCGTCATCAGGAAGGTGTGGGTGGGGATATTCCATTGTTCGATAAAGGCCTTGATCCACCACGTTGGAGGAGAGGGATACTCGAAGAGCGAGACGTAGATGGCCAAATACAAACCAATCTTCGTTAGATGAGTCCTTTTCGCCGATAAGATGTACTGGGCCCACTGCAAATATCCGGCGGGTGGTCGCGGGACCAATCCAATATTATAGGCCTGTCCCCAAGGGCGTGCTTCACCCTGACAGATTCGCCTCCCCAGAATGTCTATTGCCGGCGGCGGTTGCACGGGAATGGCACCAATTGCAGGCTGGAGGAGGTCATCCGAATTCCAATTTTTGACCTCCACGGCATACTTCACCGGGGGTTCATCCGCATAGGGGATCGAAATTATGGGCTCAGACGGCGTGGCGGAACTGAAACTTCGGCGACCCTGGATGATCTCATTGTACCGCCTACCCCACAGGTGAAGGCTCTTGTGCTCGGGGTCATGATCCTTTATGAGAGCGAGCACCACTCGGTCCACCGGTGCCTGGGGAAACCCTCCCTCCGAGCGAAAAAACGGGAAAGACAAATTAGCAGACATGTTTCCTGCGGAGGGACAAAAAATTAGCCATCAGTGTTGTAATTCCAACGCTCGATATTTTAAAATTTTACACCACACTGCAATGCAATAGGTAGGGGACCAAATGGGGACCCACAAAATCTGGATGACAGTGCATCATTTAACAAGACAGCCCCATCATTGGGTGAGACTGTCAATTAATGAAAAGATCCCCAAGAGAATATCCTCATTGATGGGAAATCCCTAGAGACAAGGAGAAAATCTCCTCTTTTAGAGCAAAGCTCTGTCACAGAGTGACATTTGTCAAACTCTGGTCTCAAGAGAATAAAATTTCCTAAAAAAAGAGCCTGGCTCTATAATAATGATGGAAAAATCCATCAAAAAGAAAACTTTAACTCCTAAAAATTAAAAATTTGGGATCTTAAAGATCCATGAAAACTTTTAGGAGTTCTCCATTTTCAGATCAAAAAAAATCTACATTTGATCCATGAGCAAAGCTCTGTTCATGGGTTAAAACCCATGAATAAGATCTCTGTAGATCTATAGATTTTTTAGAGCAAGACTCTGTTAATAAAACCCCAAAGGGGTTTTCTTTAGATTAAAGATCTATAAGAGCAAGGCTCTGTTAATTAAATTTAAATTAATTTAAATTTTACCTAAGTTGTTCTAAGTTCTGAATTTTGAAGTTCTTAGGAAGAAAAGAGAGCAAGGCTCTAAAATTCTTAAACAAGAGCAAGGCTCTGAAATTCAAGTTCTTGAAAACGGTAAAGAATTACCAAGGACCAAGGGTCCTATTTATAGGCGCCTGCGCCCCTTCAACTTACCCCTTGATCCAACGGCCTAGATCTTGCCACCGTTGCACTCACATGTGTGCCACGTGAGCGCAACAGTGGGGGGGCATTTGTTTCCCCCAATCAGAGCAAGGCTCTGTTTGAATTTCAAAAAAATTCAAATTTTGAAGCAACGCTTCAAATTCCGTGCGCTGTGCGCAACGCGCCACGTGTCAGAAGCTGATACGTCAGCGCAGCGCCCAAGGCAGTGCGCCCAATCAGAGCAAGGCTCTATTAAAAACAAAAATTAAAGGAAACAAAGCTTCAGTTACGCAAGCGCTGCGCTGCGCGACACGTGTCAGCGCAGTTGCGCAAGCGCTGCGCTGCGCGACACGTGTCAGCGCTGCTGTGCAGCACTGTGCGCTACGCGACACGTGTCAGCGCAGTTACGCTGCGCGACACATGTCAAGCGCTGGTGCATCTGCGCCAAACAGAATTAAAATTTTAGAAAAATCTTTTTGTTCTTATTAAAACAAGAAGATTGTCTTCTGTAAAACAGAAGCCCTTGGATCAAAGATCCAACGGTGGAGAAAATTCCCCAAATCACTCAGACAAAGATCTCTTTAACAAATTTAACTAATTAATGGGCACTATATAAAGGCCCCTAGACCCCAATTCAGAGGACATCAATCACATCGATATCAAGAACTTCAGAAAAACAGCAAAAAAGAGAAAGCTCTGAAGAACTTTGAAGAACTCAAGAAAAAGGTAAAAACCTTTATGAAAAAGAAGAAGAATTTCTTCTGAATAGATGATTGATCTAAGAACAAGATCAATGATCTTCAATAAAAAGAAAAATAAATAATAACAGTGCCTTGCACTTTTTATGAACCACTGGTTCTTTGAAAACTAGAAAAACTTGTTTTCTCTGATCTAAAATTGATCAAAATATAAAACAGTGCCCTGCACTTGCAAAATTGGCACTGTTGCGCTCTTAGGTTGGCGCAAACCGCCAGAGAGCGCCACGTGTCAGCTCCAGAATCATTTGCGCCATGCGCTTTTAAAATATAGCATTACTCTCTGAAATTGGCGCAACTCATCAGAGCGCGTCACGTGTCAACAGCGCAGCGCACTGACACAGCGCACTGCGCTGTTGCGCTTGCACTCACCAGAGCGTGACACGTGTCACCTCCACATGCGCTTGCGCTCATTAATTGGCGCAAAGCGCCTGACAAGCCACTGTCAGATAATTAATGCATTATTTGCAGAAGGGCCAAGCCCAATTAAAAAAGGCCTAACAGGCCAAGTAAATGATATGCATTATTTTCAAAAAAAGGGCAGAGCCCAAATAAAAATAGATGCGATGCATCATTTTTTTTAAAGAGGCTCTGTTTTGGAAATTGAAATGAAAATTAAAATTAAAATAAATGAAGCAACGCTTCAGATGATCTGCGCTCTGCGCTGCGCGCCACGGGGCAGCGCAGTTGCGCTAGCGCAGATGCGCTGCGCTCTGCGCTGCGCGACACGTGGCAGCGCAGTTGCGCTCGCGCAGTTGCGCTGCGCTCTGCGTTGTGCACCACGTGTCAAGCGCTGGTGCATCTGCGCCAAACAGAATTAAAATTCAGTAAGATCTTTCTGTTCTTGTTAAAACAAGAAGATTGCCTTCTGTAAAACAGAAGCTCTTGGATCAAAGATCCAAAGGTAGGGAAAATTCCCCAAATCACTCAGAGAATGATCTCGTTAACAAATTTAACAAACTTATGGGCACTATATAAAGACTCCTAGACCCCAACTCAAAGGAGGATCAACATTTGGTGAGAAATCAAAAATTTTAAACAGAGAGAACTCTGAAGAAATCTCAAGAGGAAAAAAAAAGGTAAAAACCTTTAAAAGAGAAGAATTTCTTCTAATAGATCATTGATCTAAAGAACAAGATCAATGATCTTCAATAAAAACAAATAAAAATAGTGCTTTGCATTTTTCTATGAACCTCTGGTTTTTTGAGATAAGAAAAACAAGAGAAACTTGTTTTCTTTGATCTAAATTAGATCAAGAAAGCAAACAGTGCTTTGCACTTCTGTTAAGAACCTTTGGTTCTTGAATCTAAAAGATTCTCAATTTTATAGTGCCTTACACTTGCAAACTGCGCCGTTGCGCTCTTGGGAGAGCGCCATGTGTCAGCATCTGAACTACTTGCGCTACGCGCTATTGAAATAGAGCTTTGCTCTTTGAAATTGGCGCAACTCACCAGAGCGCGCCACGTGTCAGCAGCGCATCAGCGCAGCGCACTGCGCTGTTGCGCTTGCGCTCACCAGAGCATGACACGTGTCGTCACCACAAACGCTTGCGCTCTCTGATTGGCGCAAAGCGCCTAAGAATGCAATGCATTTCTTTTGCTAAAGGGCCAGGCCCAAGTCAAAAAGACCTAACAGGCCAAAATAAATTGCAAAGCAATAAAAAGGGAATAGCCCAAGTAAAATTGATGCTCTGCATCATTTATAAATGGGCAGAGCCCAAAACAAATTGATGCTCTGCATCCTTTATGGGTAGAGCCCAAATAAAAATAAAAAGAAATGCAATGCAAAAGAAAATGAAATGTTGAACATTTTCAACTGGACTTAGCCCAATTTTGGCCGTAAGTCCTCAAATTAAATTGACTGAGTAAGACTGCTCTCCTAAATCAATTTACATCTGGTTCAAGGGTACATCTCCGAACTCCTCTGACACCTATCGTTGTGATCCTTCAACGACGTCAGAGAGGCGACGGGTCCCGACGACCACATACGTATACGGACTGCGGGGTCCTTAAATTCGTGGACCGAAATGTCCTTAAACTAATATCGGACCGAAACGTTCTTAAACTAATATTCATCCCAAAATGGGAACGACGGACCGAAATGTCCTTAAACTAATGACGGACCGAAACGTTCTTAAACTAATAATGGACCACCACGTCCCTAAACTGGTGATGGACCGAAACGTCCTTAAACTAATATTGGACCGAAACGTCCTTAAACTAATAATGGACCACCACGTCCCTAAACTGGAACATGGACCACCACGTCCCTAAACTGGAGCGATAGAGCCTCCAAATGCTCTTTTGCCGGATCTAAACGGTCCCGTTTAAGTTGATCTTAGCCCCAAACACGGCTAACGTATCCTTAAACATTCAAATGGACTATAAAACTCCAAATCAACTTCGGTTCAGGGGTACATCTCTGAACTCCTCTGACACCTATCGTTGTAATTCTTCAACGACGTCAGAGAGGTGACGAGTCCTGACGGCCATATAATAAATGGATCACCACGTTAAGTTGATCTTAGTCTCAAACAGGACTGACGTATCCTTATCGAACGTTTAAGTTGATCTTAGCCTCAATCTGGCTAACGTATCCTTAAACTAAAAACACCAAACCCAAATCTAAGTAAATACGGATTTGGAATAATCCACGTCCTATGGGCGACGGCATTACTCAGTCTCCGTATACAATCCACGGGCAACCACAAACAAAACAAACACATACGATACGAAATGAAATTCTGGAGAAGGAGAAAGTGACTACCGCGATGCGGTAGCGTAATTAATTGCGGGGGCTTACGCCTGCAGGAAAGAGTGTCCCCACAATCAAAAACCTCTCTAGCGAGGGGGAATCTGACGAAGTCTGCTACATCGGCCGCATCCGTCTAAATCTCCGATACACGGTGTCATAAATCAACTTGGCATCTTTGGAGAGGTAGACGGATAAAACCATATAGCATCTGCCCCGAATCTCAGGCAAGACGTCCTCACGTCGTCTCCACCGCCATTCGGAGGGGAACAGGGGCAGAGCCCAAACAAGGGTCTGTCAGACCAGAACAGATGATGTGCATCATTTAAAAGGGGCAGAGCCCAAATAAAGGTCCAACAGATACCAAAATTAATGTTGTGCATTATCAAACATGGGCAAAGCCCTAGCACAAGCCTAATAGGCCAAAAATCAAGAAAAACGTTGAACATCTTTAACTGGACTTAGCCCAATCATGGCCGTAAGTTCTCAAATTAAATTGACTGAGAAAGCCTGCTCTCCTAAATCAATCAACTTTGGCTCAAGGGTACATCTTGGAGTTCCTCTGACACCTATCGTTGTAATCCTTCAACGAAGTCAGAGAGGTGACGGGTCCCGACAACCATAAATATGGACCACCATGTCCCTAAACTGGAATATGGACCACCATGTCCCTAAACTGGTAATACGGACTGTGGGGTCTTTAAACTCATGGACTAATGCGTTCTTAAACCAATATTCGTCCCCAAAATGGGAATGCTGGACCACCATGTCCTTAAACTGGCAACGGACCACTACGTCCCTAAACTGAAACAATAGAGCCCCTAAATACTCTTTTGTCGGATCTAAACGATCCCGTTTAAGTTGATCTTAGCCTCAAACATGGCTAACGTATCCTTAAACCTTCGAACAGACTTTAGTCCCAAATCGGACTATTGACCCACCAATCAACTTTGGCTCGAGGGTACATCTCGGAACTTCTCCGACACCTGTAGTTGTAATCCTTCAACGACGTCAGAGAGGTGACGGGTCCCGACGGCCATACCTGCAACGGACCACTACGTCCCTAAACTGGAACAATAGAGCCCCTAAATGCTCTTCCTGTTAAGTTGATCTTAGTCTCAAATCAGACTAACGTATCTTTAACGAACGTTTGAGTTGATCTTAGCCTCAAATATAGCTAACGTATCTTCAAACCAAAACCCCAAACCCAAATCTAAGAAAATACGGATTTGGACTAATCCACGCCCTACGGGCGACAACATAAATTAGTCTCCGTATACAATCCACGGGCAACCAAAAACAAAATAAACACACACGACACGAAGTGAAGTTTCTGGAGAAGGAGAAAGTGGTTACCGCGACGCGATAGCGTAATTAACTGTAGGGGTTTGCGCCTGCAGGGAAGAGCGTCCCCACAATAAAAAAAAACCCTCAAGCGAGGGGAAATCTGACAAAGTCTGCTACATCGGCGCATCCGTCTAAACCCCCGATATACGGTGCCATAAATCAACTTGGCATCTTCGGAGAGGTGGACGGATAAAACCAAATAGCAACTACCCCGAATCTCAGGCAAGACGTCTCTACGTCGTCTTGGCCGCTGTTCGGAGGGGAACAAACACGACACACGAAGTGTGGAGTGGAAAGAGGAAAAGGTCCCACCGGGCGTGCCAGAATCTGTTCCCCTCCGAATACAGAGACGTGATCGCGTAGGTTCGTCTTGCCTGAGATTCGGGGCAGATGCTATTTGGTTTTATCCGTCCACCTCTCCGAAGATGCCAAGTTGATTTATAGCACCGTGATGCTCTTTTGCCGGATCTAAACGGTCCCGTTTAAGTTGATCTTAGCCCCAAACACGGCTAACGTATCCTTAAACATTCAAATGGACTATAAAACTCCAAATCAACTTTGGTTCAGGGGTACATCTCTGAACTCCTCTGACACCTATCGTTGTAATTCTTCAACGACGTCAGAGAGGTGACGAGTCCTGACGGTCATATAATAAATGGATCACCACGTTAAGTTGATCTTAGTCTCAAACAGGACTGACGTATCCTTAACGAACGTTTAAGTTGATCTTAGCCTCAATCTGGCTAACGTATCCTTAAACTAAAAACACCAAACCCAAATCTAAGTAAATACGTATTTGGACTAATCCACGTCCTACGGGCGACGGCATTACTCAGTCTCCGTATACAATCCACGGGCAACCACAAACAAAACAAACACACATGACACGAAGTGAAATTCTGGAGAAGGAGAAAGTGGCTATCGCGATGCGGTAGCGTAATTAACTGCAGGGGCTTGCGCCTGCAGGGAAGAGTGTCCCCACAATCAAAAACCTCTCTAGCGAGGGGGAATCTGAAGAAGTCTGCTATATCGGCCGCATCCGTCTAAACCTCCGATACACGGTGTCATAAATCAACTTGGCATCTTTGGAGAGGTAGACGGATAAAACCATATAGCATCCGCCCCGAATCTCAGGCAAGACGTCCTCACGTCGTCTCCGCCGCCATGCGGAGGGGAACAGATTCTGGCACGCCCGGTGGGACCTTTTTCTCTTTCCACTCCACACTTCGTGTGTCGTCTTCGCGAACAAATCGCGGTTTGTTAACGGTTTACTAAGATTTGGTCTTTTGTCTGGCGAAGAACTCAAGCATCCATGGCCTTTAACTGCACCAGCTGCTCGAAGTGCCACTGCAACGGACGCACCACCTCACCTAGAGGTGTAGCATATGGGCCCCAAGCGGCTTCCTTCCTCACTCTGCCGGTAGAATAGGTGGCCCAGGCCACCACCGGCCTGTTTTTCGGGACCATGATCCCGCCTTCAAGCTTCTCTATGCCCATACCTGGACCGGAAGTGAACAAGAAGTCGGTCTTCGACCGGCTCACTGCTACGACGGCCCCCGTCAATGGGTCGTCGATGTAGAGAACCCAATCGGGGATGGAGTCGGATACTTCCTCGACCGAAGATCGGGGTCCGCCGTCCCTTATTGCCGCTTCTTCTTTAGTGGTAATAGTGCATTCTACCACGAAGTCAGCTAGGACCTGAGCTTTGATGGCTTGCCGGGGGCGGTACTTGATGTCGAATTGGGACAATTCCTACCTCCATTTTTCTAGACGACCTGATGACTCGTGGGAGGTGAGAATTGTCCCTATAAGACGCTCGGTGAGGACAAAGATGGTGTGCGCCTGGAAGTAGTGCCGGAGTTTTCTTGAGGTGACGACAAGAGCCAATACTGCTTTTCTATGGTCGGGTACCTTGTTTCTACGTCTTTGAAGACATGGCTCACGTAGTTGACCGGCTTCTGTACTCATTCGACTTCTCGGACGAGCACCGAGCCAGCAGCATGATCGAAGACCGCGGGGTACAATAATAACTCGTCTCCTTCGATTGGTTGGGTGAGCAGGGGGGAGCTACCAGGTGCGCTTTGAGATGCTCGAAAGCGTTTTGACATTCTTTCGACCAATCGAACTTTAGGATTTTTCTCAGGGCTTTGAAGAATGGGAGGCACTTTTCTCCGGATCTTGACATGAAGCGACTCAGAGCTGCCACTCTCCCCGTGAGTCGCATGATCTCAACATTGCTCTTCGGTGTGGCCATGTTGAGAATAGAGCTGATCTTTTCCGGTTAGCTTCGATTCCTCAGTGGGTAATCATGAACCCGAGGAATTCCCGCTAGTGACTCCGAACGCGCACTTGGCCGGATTCAGCTTCATTTTGTACTTGCGGAGGATGTCGAATGCCTCGCCAAGATCTTTGGTTTGCTCGTCCGATGAGGTTGATTTCACGAGCATGTCGTCGACGTAAACCTCCGTGTTCTTCCCGATCAGCTGTTTGAACATTTTGTTAACTATGCGCTGGTATGTAGCCCTATCATTTTTGAGGCCGAAGGGCATCATCTTGTAGCAGTATATCCCTCGGTCCATAGTGAACGCGGTAAGTTCTTCATCTGCCGGGTTCATACGGATCTGGTTGTAACCGGAGAAACCGTCCATGAAGCCGAGCAATTCGTGGTCTGCCGAGCTATCTACTAGCTGGTCTATCCGAGAAAGGGGATAGTTGTCCTTTGGGCAGGCCTTGTTTAAGTCTGTGGATTCGACGCACATGTGCCACTTCCCGCTCGTCTTTTTAACCATGACTATATTCGCCAGCCAATCCGAGTAGCCAACATTTCGAATGAAATTGGTTGCGAGCAATCTATTAACCTCGTCCTCGATCGCCTTTTGCTTGATCGGCGTGAAACTTTGCTTCTTTTGTCTGACGGATCGAGCCTTCGGGTCAACCCCGACCTTATATGAGATTACCTTAAGGTCGATCCCGGGCATGTCAGCAGACGCCCAGGCGAACACGTCCATGTTCCCTCGGAGAAAGCAGATCAAGTCATTGCGCCGGGTTCCTGTTAAAAGGGATCCGATCTGGACGGCTCGTCCCTCATTCCCCTCGATGAGGGGGACTTCTGTTAGCACCTCTACCGGGGCTCCTCGGATTTCTTTCTGTTCGTCGTGAGTGTCCAAGGACCCCTAGAAATCATTTGCGCCTTCGGGGTCGCCACTCTGCTCTCCGATGGTGGATGTCGCGGTGAAGCAGATCTTGGCGATTCGCTGGTTCCCGCAGGCCCGGCCTATTCCCTCTTGATCTAACGGAAATTTGATCGCAAGGTGGTAGGTTGAGACTTGAGCCTGGAAAGCATTTAATGTTAGGCATCCCAGGAGGATGTTGTAGGATGAGGGGATCCTAGCTACGATGAATTCCACCGGTACGGTCCTCGTACGGCCCGCTTTCCTAATGTTGAGGAGGAGGGTGATCACTCTCTTAGCCGGGATGGAGTGTTTGGTAAACCCCGATAAGACGTGGGAGGTTGGCCGTAGGTCAAACGGCCCTAGCCCCATATGCTGAAAGCAGTCATAGAAGAGGATATCTGCCAAGCTTCCGGAATCGACCAATATCCTCTGAACCTCGTAACGGTGAACCCGTGCCATAATCACGAGAGGGTCGTTGTGAGGCAAGGATATACCGTGGAGGTCTTCATCAGTGAAGATGATGGGCTCGGTGGTTCTGCATTTCTTCTGGGGAGGGTCGCTTGTTCCCTCGACGGGCAGGAAGCGGTGAGTCTCGCCGACTTAATGGGCGGACCCTGAGGAAACAACCATGATTTGGCCGATTGTTAATTCGCCGGGAGGTGGCTGGTTCTCGTGCTCCCTGTCTGCCTGTAGCTTATCCCGCAGGTACTTCGCCAAGTGTCCAGAGCGGATCAACTCCTCGATGTAGTCGCGGAGTTGTTTGCAATTTTCGGTTGGGTGGCCCTGCGACCGATGGAAGGCGCAGTATGGGCCCTGGATATGTTTAGCCGCTCTATGGGTGACCGGCGGGAGCTTGAAGAATCGCTCGCCCTTCGTCTCCTCTAGCATCTCGGTCAGGGAGATGTTGAGAGGAGTGTACTCCTGGAACTTTGGGGAGTATGGTTTTGTCCGATCAACCTTCTTCTTATGTTCTCTGCTCCTCTTCTTTTGGTCGGCTTGGTCGCCCCGGGGCAGGTTGGAGTTTACCTTAGACTCGAGTTGGATCTCTCGCTCGGTCCTAGCTTTTACCTCGGTCATGGTCTTAGGTTGCGCTAATGCAAAAGAGCGGAGCCAATCTTTGTGCCTAAGACCCGACCTTAGGGCGGTGATGACAGTTTCATCCCGGTGCTTGGGAACCTTGAGAAGAGCGTTGAAGAAGCGAGTGACGTATCCTTTAAAAGATTCCTTGTCCCCGCTCTTTATGGTGAAGAGGTAATCGACAGTTCGCTTCTGTCGTCTGTTTCCGACGAAATGACCGAGGAACTGGACGGCCAGCTCATCATAGGTAGAGATCGAGCGTGGCGTGAGTCCTCAGAACCAGTCCCGTCCAGTCCGGATGAGGGTGGCGGGAAATGCTCGGCATTGAGCAGCGTTGGAATTATCCTGGAAGCTCATGCCCGCCGTAAATGTGTCCAGATGGTCCTTTGGCGGATTTCCCGTCGAAGAGGGCCACCTTAGGAGGCTTGTTCCTGGACGAGACGTGTACGACGAGCAACTCCTCGGTGAAGGGCTCCGTAAGTGAGTCGGCGGCATACCTAACCCCTTCACCGGATGGATGACCCTCCCAATGTATACCCTCGATTTTCTTTTCAAGGGCGTCGAGGCGGTCGTGATACCTCGAGGATTCAGCGCAGTCAGAGTGTTGGCCTTTCCCGCTTGTGGTCTGCGCCAGGCTGCGACTACGATTCCGTTCTATCAAATTCCTTAGGTCCCCTGGCGAGGTCCTTCTTGAGTCTTCGCGGCGAGTGCCGTTCGTGCAATCCCGTCGAGGGAGAGGGTGTCGGTCATGCCTGGGAGCAGGAGAGCTGACCGATACCTCCTCGGGAGGGACGGAAACATGACGGGCCTTAAGGCGATGGGCTCTTTCGCGCGACCGTGGCGTGGGGCCGTATGGCGCCCAGCAGGTCATAGAATCGGTCGCCGCGGTCGCCGAAGTGAGTACGGCATTGTTCGGTGGCGCCAGCGTGGGCGGTGTCATCCACCCCTCTGCGGAGGTCGTGATCCTTAGGAGGGGGACCGGCAACCTGGGGGGCTGGGCCTGCCGTTTGGAGACGGACGAGGGCGTCGACTATGGACACGAGACTGTCGATGTTTGCCGAAAGGGCGTGGATGGCGTTCGGAGGGGGAGTAGATCCGTCCGCGCCTCGGTTGTGAGGAGGGCGGTGGCTTGTGCTGGGATTGTCATAGTCTTCGCTCGCCATGAAGTCGAGAGCAAAAGATCAACTTTCGATGGGTGGAGAAATTTGGAAGATTCCCACAGATGACACCAACTGATGGAGACTTGGATCTCCTTCAGATGTTGTCATCCGTTGATCTGTTGCGAGCGTTGATGAAGGGTTGAGATTGACATTGATGGTTGTCTTCTTGAGCGTGTGGATCTCAATGGGTTGATTTTGGGGTGAAGCCGAGCTACATGCAAAGAAGTCCCGGGGTGGTTGTACCACCGTGGACCCTCCGACGATCAAGTTAGCCAAGGAATTTGAGCAGAGTAGCGGCTTGTTGGATTGAAATTGCCTTACCTGAGTCATCTGAGAGAGGGGTTTTTATAGTGGTCGCTTGGAGAGAGTTGGCGCAGGATCTTCGCCGTCGGTTACGCTCCTGACGTTACGCCTGCGTGAATGACGAGATCCCCCCATTGATGACAAGATACGCTCGTTAATGTGGAGTATAACATTTTAGAAAATTAAGAAGATTTAATTATAAATCTTTATTATAAAATAATGAAATTGATATTTTTACGGAAGTGATATCGCTTATGAAATTTAGTATCGGAATCATATCCGAAAAATGTAATTATATGATAAATGTAAATAAAAGTGTGATATTATTTAAAAATGATATATTTAATTATTTTAACATGATATTGGATTTTCATTAAGCTAATGACCTTTAAGTAATAGACTAACTATTATATATCTTTTATTTCTTATCAACTAAATTATGTCATGAAAGATTTTCTTTCATTTTGAAATTCTATAATGATAGAGTTTATGATAACCTAAGTTTAAACCTCAACCTCAACATACCCTCACCCTTTCTCATATCTCTCCACCTCCTCCTTCTTCATTTTACACCTCCTTCTTCCAATCTAACACCTCCTCCTTGCATGAATCCCTCATGCTTCATCAAGTAACACCACTTCCTTCCTCTCATGCCACCTCCATCTATCATCACACACCACATGCTTTCTCTACATATCTTCTCACTTCAATACATATAACACTAAAGAATTCAGTAGCAATTCCAACTGAAATCATACCCTCTTCAGCTCCAAGCTAATAAAAATTCTAAGTGTTCATACCAAAAGAGTGAGAGCAAGGAGATTCTTCATCAAATTGTGCACACCATCATCTTAGAAGTCATTACAACTCTAGATGATTCCACAAACACGTCTTGAGCAGGATTTTGTTATACACAATCTCCATAGATATAATTTCTTTCATCCTTAGAAGTTTAGTAAAGGTTTAAATCTGTTTTCTGTGCAGTGTTATAAAAACTGTGTATTTGTGATCATTAGCCTACAGATATTGAATCTGCTATAGTTTAGATGTAAATTAGAAAACCCAAACAGTTCCATAATCTTATAGACTAGACCTAGAATAACCCATAGAAAGACGGACCCATCCCCTCGGATTTCGGCCGGCGACATCAAGGCAAAGAAATCCGAGCTCGCCGGATTTGTTGAGGAATTTGGTGTTTTGGGTTTTTGGAGTATATCTCTGTAGGTGTTTATGTATGTTTGGTATTGTTTAAATAAGTTAGATATTCAGTAGGTTAAATCTGTAAGCTAATGTCAGATTGGGGTAAAATTCTATATGCAATACGTAGCATGTTTAGTGGTGCAGTATCTTAAACTAGCATTTTGTGATAATTTAACTACAGAAAGTGAATCTGGAACTAATAGGTATAATCACTGGAAAAACTAGCAAGACCAAAAGTATAATGAGCCAATTAGAAGCCCTCACTTAAAACCTAAGCCCCTAAGTCATTGTTTGATCCGGCGACACATAACCAAATTCCGGCGACGCCGGCCCCATTGTGGGTTTTGGTGTTGGTTTTGTAGGGTTCCTAGGCACACTAATGAGGTCTCACAAGGCATCAACCATGCCAATTTCAAAATTTGCAAGTGCCGAGAAACCCTAATACGGATCGTTAACTAGATGTCTAGGCGAAACAATGAAACTAGTTTACAACTAAACTAAAAGAACGGAAATACAACCTTTGTAGATCCGGTCCTCAACCTCCATAGCTCCGCAATGAAGTCTCCTCGCTGTCCAAATGGAAACCCGGGCTCTAGCGTCGGCTTCATCGGAGAAATGGACGGGCAAGGTCGTCGGCTTCGTGCCGAAGATGATCTACGTCGAGGCATCACAAGATCAAGCTCCCACTTCACCAAGTCATGAAACTTGTGAAGTAAACACCCTATACTACTTGCAAGAGGTAGAGGATGAAGAAATAAGAGGTGGGTTCACTTTAGATTTGGATTTCTCACTCTTTTTCATCAATCACCATTGATGGAAGCAAGCTTCTTCTTGAAGAAGAAGATGAAAGAATATTATGATAAGTTATTCATAAAGGAAATGAAAAAGAATACTTATCATAATAATAACCATGATCAAGTGTAGAGAATGAACTAGGGTTATGTGGAATGGTTAGGGTTAAGCATGAGACAAAATGGTCACTTAGTCAAAGCTTCATGAAGCTTCAAAATCAAACAAAATAAGCCACCATTTTCTTTCATTATCTTTTCCATAAAGAAATAAATAAATAAATAAATAAACAAGAAAAGAAAACCCTAACCATTCATATAACCATGGTTTAATCTTTACACAAACCTAAGTAAACATGTATCATCAAACATGATACAATCAAGTGCACAAAAGTATATCACGTATACAACTTGTGCAATGCAAGTGAGAAAATCCATTTAAAGTGAACCAATACTAGTTAATGCAAAGTAATATATCAAATATATAATTATACATTGAATCATTAAATCAACACTTGATTCAATGATCCGGTCATGTCGCACACAACCGACTAGTATACAATGTATCGTTTTATCGAATCAATCCTTGATTCGATAACTAGGTTATATCGCATATAACCATTCGATACATTCATCGTGAGAATGGAATACGGTATCACATACACGCATTATTCTCGGTCCCGCACATATCTCATATGCGCTCCTATTTCGTTTCGCTTGAGCCAGGAAACCTCTGTGTAGGACTCTAAAGACTCGTCAATACGCCGGTAGCAGATGATGATCATATCAATCACCCACAAGCCGCAAGCAGTCTGCTAAACGTAACGGCCACCCGGGTATTGAGCGATCAGAAGATCGACGAGCAAGCCCGCTCACACTCCTGTGAATCCAACCAGTAACACTTACCGTACAGTCCGGTCTGATCGTCTGATATGTCGCATATCTTGCCTAGGGGTGGTAAACGTCAGACCCCAATAGCTCGATAAGTCGTGTCGATATGAGGCCTATAACAGTTCGAGAAACTACTGGTAACACTTACCAGTAAATCTCAGCAACCCTGGCCAGGGATTTCCGGTTATAGCCAATCGAACACAGCGCAACATCAACCCCCTATACCGGGAGAGACGAATCCCCTCCTATCGCTCATTACCTCCATGTGATTCGGGACTGTACCCAAAAACCACCGTTTTACACGCCCTCTTGGACGTGGTAAGATGGAAATCAAAGCACAGTGGGAACCACACAAGACTCTATGACGATCTCGGGTCAACAGACTACTCTGTACCAGTGTCACCAGAGAACTGCCATCTGACGTAAGGTATAATACCATCTGGGAGTTCTCGGCGAGTCCGTCCAGTGTACCCAGTCTCCACTGAGCACCCGTATATCATCTCTGATGTCAAACACCAATGGATATGGGATCATCCATCGCCCATCTGTATGGATCGAGAAGGTATACGCTAGTCTACTCTGGTATATCGATGCCCCGTCTCGATATACCCACGACTAGGGACTTTGAAGGATGTACTTATGGACTACCATGTCCCCACTAGTATGATCCGCATCATAGTCCAGGTAGTCAAGTACACATCCTAAGGGCTTTACCAACATGTAACAGAGAGACAATCAGTATACGCGTTAAGGTAAAGAGCAACCAGATAGCATACTATCATGTCGAGCAAGAGAGTCCTCCCTATATATGTCCCAGCATCCACTACCATATACATCCTATGTACAGTAATGGCCTCTACGGCATACATATAACTAACAATCTCCCACTTGCACTAGGGCCATCTGTAGCAGTGGTTGCAGTATCTCATACTCAACCATCCCATAAAAATCTCTCTCTGGGAATTGGCCTTCGTGAGTGGATCCGCCATGTTGTCCTCTGAGTCTACTCTCCTAACCTCGATCACCCTGGAGATCAACTATCTCCATGATCAGGTGACACTGCCTTAGAATATGTCTGGATCACTGATGGGACGGGTGTTCCTTGGCATAAGCCACAACTCCATTGTCGCACAATGGGAGGAACGAAGTCCATCTCATGAACTAATATACATCCAGACTGCCTCTTTGGTAGCATCTGAAGTAGCGATGTATCGAGCCTTAATCGTCTAGTATGCCACGGTATCTAGCTTGGAACTCTTCCAACATACCGTCCCTTTACTGAGGGTAAAGACAATGCCTGTGACTGACATTCAGTCGTCCTTATCACCCTGGAACCCTTTCCAGTGATTCTCCCCAGGATCGGTTGATACCATCTCACTACAACTAGTGAGAATCCTAACATCCAATTAGATCTATCTCATAGATCCAAACTCAGGATTTAGGAGGTATCACTTTGATCCTATAGAGAATCATTGTGATAAACGGAGATTGGCCGAGCGTAGCATAGGAAACTCCTTTCTTATCAAGAGTATGTCATCCACGTACTCTACGAGGATCAGCACCATACTCCCTACTACCTTTTTGTTTATACAAGGTTCATCTACCATTTTGATGATGTCAAACTCTTTGACTACTTCATCAAAACAGTTGTTCCAACCCCGCGATACCTGCTTTATCCTATAAAGCATCTTGTACACGTTTCCGCTGCTCCCACTGTCCACGAAGCCCTCTGGCTGTGTACTTATAGACGTCCTCTTCTAAAACATCATTTAGAAAAGCAGTCATGGCACCCAACCGCCAGATATCGTAGTCATGGTATGTAGCCATGGCAAGTAGGATCTGGATGGACTTAAGTATAGCCACTTGAAAAGGTTTCATCATTATCCATGCCTGGTCGATGACGAAAAGCTTTAACAAGTCTAGCTTTGAAAGTCTCAACTTTTCCATCTACACCAAGTAATCTTCTCAAGATATACTTGCTCCTGATGGGGATTTAACCCTTCAGATATAGCAGCCAAAGTCCATACTTTGTTGGTGTACATGGATTCCATCTCAGATCACTAAGCATCCAGCCATTCTTACAGAGTCCCACTCCTGATGGCCAGCTCGAAACTAGTTGGGTCATCATCTCATGATGCAATCCTCACTCCCACTGTCATAGAGTAACCAAAGTATCTCTCAGGTGGGTGAGGAACCTTACTAGATCGGCGGAGAGGCTGAGGTTCGTTGGTAACTATTGAATCCTTTGGTTCTACCAAATCATCTGCTGTAGTTTGTATAGCTGGAACCTTTCCAGTTCTACATAACTGACCTTGCCTTGAGCTTGTCCGGATTTTGCTTTTAGACATAGCCCGGACAACCCCAAATCTTAACCAACTTAAGATATGGGCTCTTCCCTTTCCATATCACATATGAAGCGGTAGGCAACTGATTTGATTTGAACCCTATTCAATAGGTATGCATCTTCTCAAGTGCATAACTCCCAAAAAGGAAATAGGTAACTCAGCAGTACTCATCATAGAGCACACCTTATCATATAGGGTGTTATTGCTCCGCCCCGATATACCATCGTGCTATGGTGTATACGGAGGAGTAATGCTGAGAGAGAATCTCATTCTCTTTTAGAAAAGTCCAGGAATTCCATGCTCAAGTATTCTCCTCCCTGATCACATCAAAGGACATAATACTTATACCCTTATTTTGGTTTTCTACTTCTTGCTTATATTCTGTGAATATCTCAAAAGGTTCGGACTTGTGTTTCAACAGGAACATAGGTCTGAATCTCGAAAGATCATCAGAGAATATAACGAAGTACAAAGAACCAGTCCTGGCATATGTAGACAGGGGACCTACATACAACAACATGTATCATCCCAAGAGTTCACTAACTCTTTCTCTGTTACCTATAAACAGAGCTGTGGTCATCTTATCTCTGTGACATGACTGGCAAGTTTCATAAGATGTAAATTCAAACTGATTTAAATATGCATCTACAAGTAACTTCAGCTAGTCGGGTCGCATTGATATGACCTAGTCTACAAAGCCTCAAGAAGGATTTAGTCATCTCTGAACTCATCCTCCTGTGTGTGTTCTGTATACTAAGAACTGTAGTTTGATTTAGAACGACAATGCTTTTAGATAACGTGCCTGAACCGATCAACTTTTGATATAGGAAATGTTCAAAACATTATCCAACAATACAAAATTTTATCATTTCTTTACTAATAAAGAGATAGATATGATTTTTTATATCAGGTTCGGTATCTAATAACATTCGTTCAGAATCAATGTATTTGGAATACAGGGTGACAGTGACCAACAGACTTGGCTGCAACACTTGCCCCGTTTTCTGCCTCATGAAACTTATCACCCGTTCTCAGTTCTCTACCTAGCTGTAGCCCTATGTAACAGATTACATATCTGGGATCCTGATCTGATATCACATACCCAGGACGCAGAGGATACTGAGAAACAGTTCTTTGTAATGAACACACCCGAAGAAGATGCATCATATGCACTTCCTTTGTTTGGGCGGCACGGGAATTCTGGTAATCCCCAATTTCCTGCTCTGTCTTATAACAATTATAAGTTGGAGCGGGACCAACGTTCCCCAGCTCAGTATAACAAGCGGGTTCGGTCAAATATCCGTATTATTATCTTGATTAAGGCGTGATATGGTCGCTACCTGGAGAGAGAGAGAAGAAGACACTCAGCGTGCGCTCTTGCAAGAATAGATTGGTTATTTTATCTAATCAGGATGGCTCCCACTGCTTTTTATCAAATCTTCCTTCAAACCCTAAAAGGAAAGACTAGCCGGGATTAATTACACACTACAAGTTCGCCAATCTTTCAGCCAGGCCAGTGTCGGTACTTTGAGGGAGGTCCCCCGTGCTTTCGCACGAACCTAATTAATGTAAACCTCGTTTTTCCAGAGGCGTAACCTCGTTAACACCTTTCTAGACACCTACTTGATCGGCTAATTGTAAT
Source organism: Agapanthus africanus (assembly GCA_030015575.1). Classification (NCBI taxonomy): domain Eukaryota; kingdom Viridiplantae; phylum Streptophyta; class Magnoliopsida; order Asparagales; family Amaryllidaceae; genus Agapanthus; species Agapanthus africanus. Next base: position 429,018,827 of record JASDDO010000010.1, on the reverse strand, counting down.
GTGTAAAACTCTCCCAGGAGTAACAATTACTCGCAGTGGGTATCGGGATCCAACTATCTCATAGAAGGTATGCAATCTCATTGCAAATTTCAACACTTGAAATTCCCGATAATATTTTGCCCCGAACGATCTATGACCTTGACAAGGTCAACAAACCATAGACCGCAAGTCAAGTTCAACCCGTCATTTCTTGATTGAATCAAACCCACCCGCACGACCCTTGACAAGGTCAACAAGGCCGCACGACTACCCTAACCCAATCTGCATCATATGCATAAGCAGATAAGTACTGGTTAGCTACCGCACACTGCGCCTTGACAAGGTCAACAAACGCAGCACGAATACTAAACAGGACTTATCTGAAATGACGGAGGGCTACGACAGGTTTTTCTGAAAACCTATTGCGTAATGAACTTGATATCGTTGTAGAATCAAATGATTTTAAAATGGAGTGTTTTTTAGGCTTTTCTAGTTTTGCTAAAGGAGTCACTCCCGGTGAAGGGATCGTCGGTCCTTTTCTCGTCGAATGAGGTGCGGGATATATCATATATATCACTGTGCAAAGCAAAAACTCTTAAAAGCAATCAAAAGACAAACCGAGTGTGTAGTATCTGCCAGTTATTGCTAAAGGAGTCACTCCCGGTGAAGGGATCTCGGTCCTTTCCTCATCGAATAAGGTGCAGGATATATCACATATACCTCTGTGCAAAGCAAGAACTGTAGTTACCTGTTTTATTTTTGAAATTCGATTCTACAACATCTTAGGTTTCTTTTATTTCATTAATCACATTAATGAAGTCCCATCATTTAAGTACCTAAACATCACAGATAAATACGACGTACACTTATGCCATCCGCATTCGCCTCGATGTCCCCTCGTGCACCGTTAGGTTAGGTAACTAACGACAGAGCGGGGCAGGGCTAGCGCGGGTGTAAAACATAAGTAACGCCTATATAATATATCATATATACTATATAAAGTATCCATCACAGAACATATCATATGATCACATCACAGATATCGCAGCAGAAGAATCATATGAAATATTGGATATACTAGGACGTCCGTGTTTTCAATACGAGCCAGTATAAAACACGGATTCCACGGTCGCGATGAATAGCCAAACCCATACCCCTAGACCCCTATGAGAGCGGCAAGCAACCCTACCAATTCTAGAGTTAGGAGACCCGGACTCGACTCCTCGAGTTGGTCTCCCACTGGACCCCAGAACCCGGTTACTTGTGCTCCCCTCCTTGGGTCTATCCTAGTGCAGAAAAGTAAATAATATACAAAGGGTGACGTCTTCCACAACCTAGAAGTGCCCCAATAAAAGAATATTACATACAAGTTTTTACATGAATGAAAATGAAAAACACTCATCTCACATAAAAAACCCCGGCTATTCAAACACGACGATCTAATATAACATATCCAGCAACACATAACATCACATGTCATCAACGTAACTAAATATGCGCATCCCAATTGTCGTTGACATATAGCAACGAAACCGACGATATCACATATTACACTTACGGTCACAGAAAAGAAAGTGTAAAACTACAACAGTTGGAATCCGCAACCTCTATAGACATCGCATGCCTAATCAAATGAATTCCTTAGACATCGCATGCCTAACAATTATAAACCCCGCATTTTAGTCTCATTATCGAAAACACTTTTCAATATCAAGTCGGGCAATTCAACAAGATTCCCGACATCCCGATCGAATGCTCGTCGCAAACTTTAGTAGGCGGCCGCACCCCTGATACCGTCGACGAAGTGCACCAAGGCGGAACACCGCTACCGCGAGCACCCGGACGGATGCTTTCGGCGACGGGGTTCTCCTACAGTCACTTGGTCGGGGCTATGGAGTGAGGCTGTCTATTAAGTTTACCCGGCGAGTATCCGTGTACGCTACGTGATTGCGACGGACTTTTGATCACATCAAAATTCCGTGGCAACCGATCAAGTGAGACTAAACTGCTATGTTTATAACATTCATTCAGTTATCTCATAACTTATTGTGAATTCCAATTATTGTATCACATTCCAGATAATTAGAAAATGTTAAACTTTCCGATCGAACATTCAAACACCCATGTTTTCCCGATACAGATCAACACATGAAACAAGTCTAAAAACATTCAGTTCGTGCCTCAGTACCAACGGTCCAGCCGTAGAAGGGTCAAGCCAACGCCTCACATGTGGCACGTCGTACTGCCCCAAACCCGAAGGTTCAAAGGGCAGTTTAAGACGGTCACATAATCGAGTTAAGGTTTGTTGTCTTCTAGAGGGTCCATCGCGTTACTTGCACTACTTAGAACGTCTTTAAACCACGGAAAAATCCAACACTCGGAAGTTTTCCGGCAGGGGAAAAGTTGGGTATTTATATCCGGTCGAACTTTTTAACATATTCCAAAATATCCGGAAAATACACATAGACAGAGTTTGACAATCCGATCGAATAAACGAATCCCCAAAACAACCCCAGAAAATTCAACTCTTGAATAATATTTAAAAATACCCAGAGAACTCAACACTGAATAAATGAAGTTACTGTGCAAAATTGGGTGGGTGACGTCATCATGCGGCCGCGGAACCGCCGCAGGATCCAGGCTTCTGCCGCGGTTCCGCCGCACCTTGGAGGAATCATGGACACGTGTTGCACAGTAATTCTTAGGATTCCCTGCTGATTTTTCTGCATATTTTTAATTTGGAAAAATACCAGTTTTTAGAAAAAGTCCAGAGAGCTATTTTGGGGTTAGGGTTTTGGTTCGATCGGGTTTCAAACGTCGTCTACACATCGCCTAAGGCTCTAGCTAGGCTCTGATACCACTGTAGGGTTCCTAGACACACTAATGAGGTCTCACAAGGCATCAACCATGCCAATTTCAAAATTTGCAAGTGCCGAGAAACCCTAATACGGATCGTTAACTAGATGTCTAGGCGAAACAATGAAACTAGTTTACAACTAAACTAAAAGAACGGAAATACAACCTTTGTAGATCCGGTCCTCCACCTCCATAGCTCCGCAATGAAGTCTCCTCGCTGTCCAAATGGAAACCCGGGCTCTAGCGTCGGCTTCATCGGAGAAATGGGCGGGCAAGGTCGTCGGCTTCGTGCCGAAGATGATCTACGTCGAGACATCACAAGATCAAGCTCCCACTTCACCAAGTCATGAAACTTGTGAAGTAAACACCCTATACTACTTGGCAAGAGGTAGAGGATGAAGAAATAGAAGGTGGGTTCACTTTAGATTTGGATTTCTCACTCTTTTTCATCAATCACCATTGATGGAAGCAAGCTTCTTCTTGAAGAAGAAGATGAAAGAATATTATGATAAGTTATTCATAAAGGAAATGAAAAAGAATACTTATCATAATAATAACCATTGTCAAGTGTAGAGAATGAACTAGGGTTATGTGGAATGGTTAGGGTTAAGCATGAGACAAAATGGTCACTTAGTCAAAGCTTCATGAAGCTTCAAAATCAAACAAAATAAGCCACCATTTAATTTCATTATCTTTTCCATAAAGAAATAAATAAATAAATAAATAAACAAGAAAAGAAAACCCTAACCATTCATATAACCATGGTTTAATCTTTACACAAACCCAAGTAAACATGTATCATCAAACATGATACAATCAAGTGCACAAAAGTATATCACGTATACAACTTGTGCAATGCAAATGAGAAAATCCATTTAAAGTGAACCAATACTAGTTAATGCAAAGTAATATATCAAATATATAATTATACATTGAATCATTAAATCAACACTTGATTCAATGATTCGGTCATGTCGCACACAACCGACTAGTATACAATGTATCGTTTTATCGAATCAATCCTTGATTCGATAACTAGGTTATATCGCATATAACCATTCGATACATTCATCGCGAGAATGGAATACGGTATCACATACACACATTATTCTCGGTCCCGCACATATCTCATATGCGCTCCTATTTCGTTTCGCTTGAGCCAGGAAACCTCTGTGTAGGACTCTAAAGACTCGTCAATACGCCGGCAGCAGATGATGATCATATCAATCACCCACAAGCCGCAAGCGGTCTGCTAAACGTAACGGCCACCCGGGTATTGAGCGATCAGAAGATCGACGAGCAAGCCCGCTCACACTCCTGTGAATCCAACCAGTAACACTTACCGTACAGTCCGGTCTGATCGTCTGATATGTCGCATATCTTGCCTAGGGGTGGTAAACGTCAGACCCCAATAGCTCGATAAGTCGTGTCGATATGAGGCCTATAACAGTTCGAGAAACTACTGGTAACACTTACCAGTAAATCTCAGCAACCCTGGCCAGGGATTTCCGGTTATAGCCAATCGAACACAGCGCAACATCAACCCCCTATACCGGGAGAGACGAATCCCCTCCTATCGCTCATTGCCTCCATGTGATTCGGGACTGTACCTAAAAACCACCGTTTTACACGCCCTCTTGGACGTGGTAAGATGGAAATCAAAGCACAGTGGGAACCACACAAGACTCTATGACGATCTCGGGTCAACAGACTACTCTGTACCAGTGTCACCAGAGAACTGCCATCTGACGTAAGGTATAATACCATCTGGGAGTTCTCGGCGAGTCCGTCCAGTGTACCCAGTCTCCACTGAGCACCCGTATATCATCTCTGATGTCAAACACCAATGGATATGGGATCATCCATCGCCCATCTGTATGGGTCGAGAAGGTATACGCTAGTCTACTCTGGTATATCGATGCCCCGTCTCGATATACCCACGACTAGGGACTTTGAAGGATGTACTTATGGACTACCATGTCCCCACTAGTATGATCCGCATCATAGTCCAGGTAGTCAAGTACACATCCTAAGGGCTTTACCAACATGTAACAGAGAGACAATCAGTATACGCGTTAAGGTAAAGAGCAACCAGATAGCATACTATCATGTCGAGCAAGAGAGTCCTCCCTATATATGTCCTAGCATCCACTACAATATACATCCTATGTACAGTAATGGCCTCTAGGGCATACATATAACTAACAGGTTTTTCTCTTATTGCTTTTAGTTGGTATTTTACAAGTCTCTGTATTGTTTGTTTTATCTAAATAGGCACATAGTAAAAATAGGGGAATGTTTTAGAAATGGTTTATCAAATTTCAGATATTTACGATACGGAGTTTTCGTATTTTGATGTTGCAGCTGAACCGTTGACGTTTATACGTTAACGACAGAATTATATTATCGTTTTGGGTTAAGTGTGTTGTAGGTTCTAACCTACGGGCGTTTAGCTTGTTGCTTTGGTTTTCGATATGATATTTACATCAATGCGATTTAAAAACGAATATAGATACGATTCGAGGACTCCAATATAGATTTGGTGATGTAGCAGCGTGGATTCAGCGAGCTTTTAAGTTGGTAAGTAGATTTACATCTACTGGGGAAGTCAGGTGGATGGCGTATAGCACCCCCGCAACCTTACAAATAGTATTATGAGATCTACTTAGTTTAGTATTTATTCAATATATTTATATAGTATCGCCTCTAATATGTCCTTCAATTTCATACAGTTTTATGCATGGTTATAGATGAGATACAGTGATACGATATGGATATGGTTTGATGGATTTGTACGAGGGATCATGCTAGACTTGAGATGATACAGATACAGTGATATGATGAGATATAATACAAGGATTTATATGTATTGGAAAATGATGAACTTTGTATGCCGAATAACGGCCAATTTATCCCTTGACTCGTAGAGTTAGATTATATTCTGTTTTAGGAAGTAACACTTGTGTGGGCTATATTCTTTTAAAACTACGATTCGTTGTCTTTTAAATAAAAATATTAGGATGCGTGCCAGTTTCTAAAACGGATATCTATTTTAAATGTAGGGCAGCTTCCTTATTTCAAACTTAACGTTTCGATCATTTCTAAAGATAATGATATTGCTCATAGCAAGTAATTACAATAGTTACGTTTAGATTACTTTACATATTTGCATTATGTTATCTATAGTATATGTTTCTGCGTTACGCACACTCTGATAGAACACTGCATAACTACCAATGAGTACTATGCTGCACCAACACATGAATGTATGCTACACTACACCTCATTGGTACTGCCATGTCACTGTAGAACCGTTATGTAAGATAATGCGTGTGTATATGTGTGTGTGTGTGTGTGTCTGTGTGTCTGTGTGTGTGAATATATAGGTTGTTACACCATAGAACACTTGCACAAATACTGATGATTGCCATATTGCACAAGCACAGACACGCATACTACACTACACATCATTAGTAATGCCATGACACAGTAGAATTGAAATCTATGTTTATGTGATATAATTACGTAGTATTTTCTCATTTCTGTTGTAGGTTGTGAATATTAGTACTGTAGGTGCTGTATTTGATTTCCTTGGATTTTCTGGGTATTTTACTCCTGATGATATATATCGGTGGTATGGGACACTGTTATATATGTTAGACCACGGCAGCGCCCCGGCCGTCTGTCCGAGGCCAAAATGCGGAATCAAAAATTTTTTTAACTTTAAACCGGCGCTACCACGGACTATAAACCCGGATCGGACCATTAACCTACTACTAGCTAAAAGAAGAAAGGGTAGAGAGATATACCGAGCGATCCGTGTCCTTCGGTCTTCTCGTCGTCATCCCGATCTCCCCGCGGAATCTCCGGTCTTCGTCTCCTCGTCGGAAGGGCACCACATCGCCGGGTTCTTTTACGGGCTCCCACCTCTGGACCGAGGCAACTCGGGCACGAAGTTAGCGAGTCGACGTGTCCAAGAATTCTATAGGCTATATGTGGATTACTTTGTCTCATGGGGTTGTAAGAAGTTGCCAATTTGGTGGAGGTGAAGTGATAAGCTTTTTAGATGATCAAAAGGATTTTTATGCAAAGTAAAAGGATCCAAAATCCCACACAAAAATATGGACAGCCCCCCTACCCTTGTATGGCCGGCCATTGCTATGGAGAATGAGATGAGAGAGTGAGCCAATAATGTAAAAGAGAGAAAGGGTTATCATGAGAAATAATGATCACTCCCAAGTCCACTCAAAAACCCATCACCCATCATATCTCAAAAGTCAAGCAATGATGATGAACAAATAAGTCAAATGATTGTGGAATCATCATGAAGCAACAATTTACAAAGACCACCCTCCACAATGCTAATTTGCACATTTGCAAATAAGCCCTCCTCCACCAATTTTCAGCCAAAGAAAGATACAAAGGAAAATGACCGAAACGGAATGCAAACTGGCAACTTCAAAAAACTGATCCCGTAATAAATTACAGGAAAACCCCGCGACTGTATATACATACCCGCATTTGTATTCCGACCGAATACAAATGCAATGAGACAAAATCTACACTGTACAATACTATGATCCGGCTTAAACCAAAGCCCGCTAGTATTATTCGTCCGATCATGATCCGTGCAATACCGCACGTCCATTATCGAACCCTGTCATATCTCCATACGGCCTCTACAACGTTTCGCCCGAAACTTGAGTAACTGTCTGTGGGGGACTCTAAAGACTCGTCAACACTTTAGCTGTGGATTTAACCACAAGCACGTCAGAGGTATTAGCCATACGTAACGGGCTACCAGGTATTGACCAAAAGGGACGTCGATGAGCGAACTCATCCTGACACCCTACTGAGCCTGTCAGTGACAATATCCGTACAGTCCGGTCCGTTCGTCTATGAGTATCGCATGGCGGGCCTAGGGGGTTGGTAAAAGTCAGACCCCCAAAAGCGGTACAAGTCGTGTCGGAGTGTAGCCCAGAACACCCTGAGATACTACTGGAATACCTGCCAGTAAATCTCCTGCCTCGGCCGAGGGCTTTATGTAATGGCTCTTCTAGATACAGCGCGACCTCACCCCCAATACCGGGAGAGACGAACCCCTACAGATCCGCTCACTGCCTCCATGTGGCTCGGGACTGTACCCAACTAAAACCTGTTTGCACGACTCCTTTGAGCCGTGGTAGGGTAGTAATCAAAGTACAGTGGGAACTCACACGAGACAAATGACGATCCCAGGTCGATGAACTAACCTGTACACATGTCACCAGGGAACTGCTATCTGACGTCAGGTATAAGACCAACTAGCATGTTCCCGGCGAGTCCTGTCCGGTGTACTCATATCCCAATGAGCACCTGTATACATCTTAGGTGAACCAACTGACACCAGTGGCTTGTGAGACCGGCCACCGCCCCTCGTCGGGGTCTCGACTGCATACACTAGTCTACTCCGGAGTATCGATGCCCTGTCTCGAAACTCCCACGACTAGGGACCTTTTAAGGATGTGCTTATAGACTACCAGCTCCCACGTATATGATCGCCATCATACTGCTGGCTGTCAAGCAAGAATCCTAAGGGCTCTTTCAACGCACAATAGTGACATGTAAGGTCACCTAAAGCAGTACACGATGATAAAGATAAACCAGATAGCATACTATCATCTTGAGTAAGACTGTCCTACCGGTATAGGTCCTCCCTCAATCATTGCAATCACGTGCCTGTGATCCAATAATTGACTCTGAGGGCACTATCTCCAACAATCTCCCACTTGCACTCAAGGCTAATTATTGCGATGTCGCATACTCACAGCCCATGTGATACCGTACACCCAACTCCTCTACTAGTCAGTCTCACAAAGCTCGTTTGCGAAACTATTGCGTTCGAGGAATAGCCTCAGTGAGTGGATCCGCCCTAATGTTTCTTTCTATGTCTCTCTTTATCTCAAGTTCGCGGAGAAACCTATCTCCCGAAATGAGCAATACCTGTCTTAGAATATGTCTGGATGTCTGATGGGACCTAGTTCATAAATGAACTCCAAATCCAAACTTCTTAGACTGTATCGTCAACTGAACTTAATCAGTATCCTGCGCCATGCCTCCCTCGGTATCCGCCCGGACCACCTGTCCAAAATACTGCCCCTCGTCAGAGGGAAAACTATAACTCTGACAGCCACTCTGTCATCCAGGTCACCTTGGAAGCCTAGAATGATAACCGTCTCCCGAATGAGGCCGTCGTTATCATATCCCTAGAACATCCACTTATGTTCTAAAACTGCTTCCAATTGGTTTTCCAGGATTGGATTATTATCAACTTATTACATCTACTGCAAAAACAACATTTGGTGTGGTACTTAACATCTCATGATTGACTCAATTGCCTAAGCAAGTGATCTGCCAATCATGCACATCCCTCTCCCCTTTAGTCTATAAGACACCTTTAGAGAGGGTGACTCCATCACCTGCAGGTATACTACCGTGCCAGGAGTCGTCCATTCTAAAACACCTTTAGAATGCTGTCTAAGTACCCAGATTGGGAAACTACCCAAATCTAGATCTAAAACCATAGATCTAGTAACCAGAATGTCTGATATAATATCCAAGTCCTTTGTGGAGAAACCACTGTGTGACAACCAAAGTATAACCGATCGTAGTATAGGAACTTCACTTCCTACTCTGTGTATGTCATCTAAATACCAGGACATCACACCCTACTACCTTCTCAACAGATCCATCCCCTATTCTGATGAAGTCAAACCTGTGACTGTCACATCAGAAATAGATGATCTATCTCTGCTATATCTGCTTTAGTCCATAGACATAAGCTACTTGTGCACCAATGCTTCCGCTGCTCCCACTGACTATGACAACCCTCTGGCAGAGTCATATAGACATACACTTCTAAAGCCAGTTTAGAACGACGCTATACTCATCCTCCTGCCGGGTCTCACAGTCTGGAACAACAGCAATGGAAAGTCTGGGTAAACAAGAACCTCCCTGTCACCGTCCTTGAGGCTACCGGAGTACCTCTCGGGTTCCTGAGGTTACCCACCATATCTGCGGAGTGACCAATGGAATGTCAAACCAGATTGAATCTTTAGGTTCTTATCAAATTTTCAGTAATCGTTTGCGGTTCTGGAATCACTTCCAGTTCTACCATACTCCCACTATTGTTTTCTAAAAAAATCCATTTTTATTAAAACTGTGGCGAGTCTAGAACAATATCACTATTGATCTTCCAGATGGTAGAAAATCAACCCTCGTCATAGCCCGGGTCAACCCACAAACAACCATTATAGAAACGTGCCTTGAGTAGTCCGGAGTCTGGTTTTAAGCATAAGCCGGACGACTCCCCGTATTTTAACATTGTTAAGATATGAACTGTTCTATATCCAATATAGAAACAGAGGCACTGATTTAATTGAACCAGATTCAAACCATGCAGCTGTCTCTAGTGCATGTCAACAAAATGGAGAGAGGCCGATCAACATTACTCAACTTAGAAGTACTTTCAATTACGAGTAACCTGAAAGAGAAGCAAGTTCTCTTAATCATTACTATTAACTGAATACCATACACAAGTATCTATATCTTCGATCATCTTGAAGAATCCCGATACTTGCAACACTTGGTTCTCTACTTTATTCATATACCTATAACTTCTCAAAACCCAGACCTTGTGTTTCTACGAAACACATGTCTAAGAACTAGAGAAGTCACAAGTAAACAGAATGTAGTACGAGTACCAACCCTTCTGTCCTAATGGACACTGGACAACATACAATACTCTGTATAAGTCCCTTGAGTTTAATAACTCATTCCCTGCGTGTCGTAGGTTGAAAACTGTACTTATGGTTAAGAAGAATTACACCGTTGTTTAATGCTCCTTACCTAATCATCCACTGATATAGGTAAATGTCATGGACATAATTTCAAAAGGGTATATCTCACTCTATAAAAATAGACGTACAGATATATCAATTTGAAATTGGTATATAACAGCGGATATTCTAAACCAAATATTTGTCGTCCGGCAAACTACCCAGGCGATTTCCTCAAATATCACCAATTACAACGAATTCTGATATAATGAGGATGATCATCTAATTCCCAATAACTTACTCCCACTCATCATCTGTAAAACCATACAGATATGAGAATCATACCTGGTAAATATATACCCTGGAGCAAGTGTCTAATTGGGAAATCAGTTTTCCTTTAACAGTACACAGTGAAACTGAAACATTGAAATGTTTCGTAGGGGTATCCTGGTATTCCTAGTAATGCCTCTTCCATTATCAGATTCACAACTGCAACCGTATACTTCTATGTCATCTCTCCACATCCCTTCATATGTCTTTAGTCATTACCTTCTGCATACCCCTTCAGGCCAAATGGTTTTCTTCCTTCCCTACCGTTCAGCACCAGCCTATGGTTTGGAAGAAGACTATCCAATAAGTATAATGGGTGTACTGTCCTAATCCTAGGAGCACTCGCAATGCGAGAGAAGGTGAAGATAAAAGACAACCGAATAAACCTTATTCCTATTTCTCCTGAACCAGAATCCATCCCGAACTGGAACAAGTTCCTTTCGACTTCGTATATAACCATACGATGGAGTATCCAAATAACTGTGGATCTTCGTAGTGATACGGAGTGTCCTGGAGAAACACAAAGGTGAAGTGGGAGTGGTAATGAAATACTTGGTTTGGTCGTGAATAGCGGTCGCAATTTACTTTGCCCTCTTACTAATCCCTTTATTTGTCTTTACATAATACCTTCTGCACACCATCGTTAGGCTAATTGGTTTTCTTCATTCCCTACCGGTCGGCACCTGCCTATGGTTTGGAAGAAGACTATCCAATTTACGTAATAGGTGTACTGTCCTAATTCAAGGAGCACTTGCAACCTGAGAGAAGGTAAAAGGAAAAGACAACTGAATAGTCATATTCGTTTTCTCTAGAACCAAAAACCATCCTCGAATAAATTCCTTCGAGTTTGTATATAACCATACGATGGTTTTATCCAATAGAAGTGGACGTTCGTAGTAATGCGGGGTGTTCTGGAGAAAAGGGTAAAAGTAGGAGTGGCAAAGAGGTTTGCAACTCTGACAATCCAAAAGCCAGTGTTTAAGAAGGTTCGGTCAACTTGGTCACTGAGTCATAGTCAAGGGTCGGGTCATGGTCGCTGCCAAAGAGAGAGAGAAAAGAAACACTCAGCGTGCACTCTAACCTAGATCAGAATGGTTACCAATTTGTCTAATCAGGAAACCTCCCACTGTAACCTCAAATTCTCCTCCAAACCTGAAAGAAAAATTAGTCAGGATCACCCGAGAAGTAAACCAACTCATCAGTGGGAATCGGGATCCAACTATCATCGCATGATAACGTGACGGAATCCACTCACATTATCACACTCCAGAAGGTATGCGCATGCCTGGCAAGTTTCAGTTTCTTTAGAAACTCTCGATGTGTGTTTTTACCCCAAGCGGCTTATGACCTTGACTAGGTCAACAAACCATAAACCGATAGTCAAGTTCAACCCGTCATTATCCTGGACTGCATTAAACCCACCCGTACATGCCCTTGACTAGGTCAACAAGGCCGCACGACTGTCCTAACCAATCCCATTTATGCAACAAACAAGCACCACTTAGCTACCGAACACTACGTCTTCACTAGGTCAACAAACGCAGCACGAATACTAAATAATACCCGTAAGAAATGACGGAGGGCTACGGCTGGTTTTTGGCGAAAAACCTTTAACGTAATGAACTTGATATCGTTGAAGGAACAGCATAACTTTTTATAAAAATATAGTGACGAAAACCTTTGCTAAAGAGGTCACTCCCGGTGAAGGGATCTCGGCTCTTTCCCCGTAGAATGAAGTGCAGGATATTCCAACTGAATACCACGATGCAAAGCAAAAGTAATCGGCTATAGTGAAGTTATTACCCTGACGCAAACTTCTGTCCAAGGGGTCACTCCCGGTGAAGGGATCTCGGCCCTTGCCTCGTCGACTGAGGTGCTGGATATTCATAACCGAATACCACTGTGCAAAACAAAAGTGAACGTCCTTGCAATAACATCTTTTTGAAAAATTGTTCCAACAACATCAGAAAAGGTTTGTTTAGCTTGCATTGATCCGAATCAATGCAGTCCCATCAATTGATCACACCAATAAAGAACGAAAATAATGATGTACGTATATGCCATCCGCATTCGCCACTGGGTCCCGTCATCACCCGTTAGGTTACTTAACTAACGACAGAGCGGGGACTGGACTAGCACGGATGCAAAACATATACAACATCTACTAATATATATATCAATATATAATATTCGCTCAAGGCGTGATAAAATGCAACATCATAGAAATGTAATAAGTATCACAGAACAATACAGATATCTGGGATCCCCGGATTTCATAGAGCCGCTACTGAAACCCGACGTTCCCCTGGTCGTGTGGATAGCCTGTGCAATGAAATCCTGGACCCCTACGGGTGCGGCAAGTTACCCGCCAAAATCTGAAGCGAGGCAGCCCCCTTCAACAACGTGAATGGACCACCCAGCACGTCACGGAATCCGGTAACTTGAGCACCCCTCCTTGGGTCAACCTGTACCCCCTAAGAGTGCGGCGAATAGTCCGCCAATTCTAGAGTGAAGCCCCCTCCGTCTCAACGCCATGAGATGCGGGCCCGTTGCCCTCTAGAACCCGGCTACCCGTGCACCCCTCCACGGGGTAATCCTAGTACAGAAAGTAAAATATACATACAACGGGTACATCGACTTCAGCCCGGTCGTTCCCCAAAAGAATAATATACAAACAGGCAGTAACGGCAGTCCACATGTCTGACGCTCACCCCGCAATATCAAATATACATATACAACCAAACTGTACTACCATTGCATCCAGGCTATCCACCACGACAATCCGCAACATCACAGCACAACACAGAACATCAACGTGAATGTCACGTTCACAAATCCGTCTAAAAGGGCTATAGCAGTTAGACAGGATTTACCGATTAAATGACATTCACGGTCGAAGATATAATGTAAATACTGTGAACTAACATGTTTAAAATTTTCGATCGATCAAATTTCCCGAAGTGGGCCCCAAGCACAATACCCAGTACTCAGAAAAATCTGGGCCCAAACTGAATATACCATAAACCCCAATTCCAAGTCAGAGACTTACTGAAGAAATTTAGTACACTGAGGCAATAGAACGGCGGCGGATCCGCGGCTAAAACGTGGTTTTGGCGGTGGATCCGCCGCGCTACAGTAAAATCAGCATGACAAATTTTCTCGGTTTTCATAAAATTGCCTGCACATATTTATGCAATGTACCAAATAATTTTTCGAGCACAATGAAAATCGACAGAAACTGTCAAATTGAAATCGGGGTTTTTGGAAATTTTTTCGATCGAAGTTTTAAACATACTAGAGCAAGCTAGACTAGGTTAATGGCGTGGCTCTGATACCATGTTAGACCACGGCAGCTCCCCGGCCGTCTGTCCGAGGCCAAAATGCGGAATCAAAAATTTTTTTAACTTTAAACCGGCGCTACCGTGGACTATAAACCCGGATCGGACCATTAACCTACTACTAGCTAAAAGAAGAAAGGGTAGAGAGATATACCGAGCGATCCGTGTCCTTCGGTCTTCTCGTCGTCATCCCGATCTCCCCGCGGAATCTCCGGTCTTCGTCTCCTCGTCGGAAGGGCACCACATCGCCGGGTTCTTTTACGGGCTCCCACCTCTGGACCGAGGCAACTCGGGCACGAAGTTGGCGAGTCGACGTGTCCAAGAATGCTGTAGGCTATATATGGATTACTTTGTCTTATGGGATTGTAAGAAGTTGCCAATTTGGTGGAGGTGAAGTGATAAGCTTTTTAGATGATCAAAGGGATTTTTGTGCAAAGCAAAAGGATCAAAAATCCCACACAAAAATATGGATAGCCCCCCTACCCTTGTGTGACCGGCCATTGCTATGGAGAATGAGATGAGAGAGTGAGCCAATAATGCAAGAGAGGGAAAGGGTTATCATGAGAAACAATGATCACTCCCAAGTCCACTCAAAAACCCATCACCCATCATATCTCAAAAGTCAAGCAATGATGATGAACAAATAAGTCAAATGATGGTGGAATCATCATGAAACAACAATTTACAAAGACCATCCTCCACAATGCTAATTTGCACATTTGCAAATAAGCCCTCCTCCACCAATTTTCAGCCAAAGAAAGATACAAAGGAAAATGGCCGAAACGGAATGCAAACTGGCAACTTCAAAAAACTGATCCCGTAATAAATTACAGGAAAACCCCGCGACTGTATATACATACCCGCATTTGTATTCCGACCGAATACAAATGCAATGAGACAAAATCTACACTGTACAATACTATGATCCGGCTTAAACCAAAGCCCGCTAGTATTATCCGTCCGATCATGATCCGTGCAATACCGCACGTCCATGATCGAACCCTGCCATATCTCCATACGGCCTCTACAACGTTTCGCCCGAAACTTGAGTAACTGTCTGTGGGGGACTCTAAAGACTCGTCAACACTTTGGCTGTGGATTTAACCACAAGCACGTCAGAGGTATTAGCCATACGTAACGGGCTACCAGGTATTGACCAAAAGGGACGTCGATGAGCGAACTCATCCTGACACCCTACTGAGCCTGTCAGTGACAATATCCGTACAGTCCGATCCGTTCGTCTATGAGTATCGCATGGCGGGCCTAGGGGGTTGGTAAAAGTCAGACCCCCAAAATCGGTACAAGTCGTGTCGGAGTGTAGCCCAGAACACCCTGAGATACTACTGGAATACCTGCCAGTAAATCTCCTGCCTCGGCCGAGGGCTTTATGTAATGGCTCTCCTAGACACAGCGTGACCTCACCCCCAATACCGGGAGAGACGAACCCCTGCAGATCCGCTCACTGCCTCCATGTGACTCGGGACTGTACCCAACTAAAACCTGTTTGCACGACTCCTTTGAGCCGTGGTAGGGTAGTAATCAAAGTACAGTGGGAACTCACACGAGACAAATGACGATCCCAGGTCGATGAACTAACATGTACACATGTCACCAGGGAACTGCTATCTGACGTCAGGTATAAGACCAACTAGCATGTTCCCGGCGAGTCCTGTCCGGTGTACTCATATCCCAATGAGCACCTGTATACATCTTAGGTGAACCAACTGGCACCAGTGGCTTGTGAGACCGACCACCGCCCCTCGTCGGGGTCTCGACTGCATACACTAGTCTACTCTGGAGTATCGATGCCCTGTCTCGAAACTCCCATGACTAGGGACCTTTTAAGGATGTGCTTATAGACTACCAGCTCCCACGTATATGATCGCCATCATACTGCTGGCTGTCAAGCAAGAATCCTAAGGGCTCTATCAACCCGCAATAGTGACCTGTAAGGTCACCTAAAGCAGTACACGATGATAAAGATAAACCAGATAGCATACTATCATCTTGAGTAAGACTGTCCTACCGGTATAGGTCCTCCCTCAATCATTGCAATCACGTGCCTGTGATCCAATAATTGACTCTGAGGTCACTATCTCCAACAATATATGTATATATATAATATATCATCAATATAATCTATGCAAGTTTTTATTCCTCACTTGATATTTTGATATGATGAGTTAAACATCCACCATGAGTTTTGTGTTTTCTGATTCTGATTTGGACCGTGTCGGTGGGTATACGGTTACGGATTTACAATTGGATACAGTTGGATACATGGTGGACCCGGTTCGGGGCCGAGGGGCAGGATGGACGCAGTTTAGGCGCGGAGCCTAACGAGATTAACCGATACCGGAGATAGAAATGAGCACTGTAGATATCCCGAGGATACTGATCGGGGTTCGATTGGACACGGCTGATATCCAGGGAATACTGACCGGGGCTAGGATATCGGGTGACGATCATCTGTTGAGATGGTGTTGACGGTATTTGCATTTACGTGTCAATGATGGACACGGGAGATTTCGGATTTCGATGTCGATACTGGACATCTATATGTATATTGATATGATCATTATCATGAGGTACACAGTTAGTTATTATTGTTGGATTCCACCAGGACTGATCCGGGGGACAGTACCTACATATATTTGTACAAACATTCATATAAAAATAAGAATTCCAACACGAAATATAGATTCATGATTTTGACTCATATGACATGGAGATATTATATTTGGGATTACATGAGAGATAGTATGATATATATGCATATCATATAGTATAGTGGTACAGATTATGATAGGACTATACTTATGACCTAGGTATCGTCATGCATTTCAATTTCTACTTTTAGATGTACTTTTATTCACTGAGTTGGCAACTCATTCCCGTTGTGCCACAGTTTCTTACAGGTTTCACCGCTTGGATTATCAGCGGCTTGGGGCACACACTCTTTTCGGGGATTGATTGGTAAGTGGGTTATTATTGTATCATACTCACTCTTGATTATTCATATATTCTTGTATCTAGTGGAAACTCCATCAACTTAGAAGTGGCATATTATGGACTTAGAAGCGAGATTTAGAGTTTATATGTGGTGATGTCGCACTCTTTAGAGTCAATTTCTGATATGATTGTTTGGCTGTTCCGTCTTTTGGACGTGAAAGTTAGCTCCCGTTGGGATGCTATTTTATTGTGGTAGTTGTATCGGGTTTTTATATAAAACTTTTAAAGGAGGTGTTGTTAGATTTTCAAAACGTCATAGATGCTTCTCAAACATACATAGTTAAATTTAAATGTTAACTAAACTGATTCTATCTGATGACTATTTTAAACTCACCTCCAATATTTTCAAAAAGGGTTTAGATTCCGGGTTTCGGCTTACTTGGATCGCATCAATGTCTTTAGATGTCACGTGATTTAAGTGCTGGTCACGTACCACAGTTGGGTCGTGACAGAGGGATACGATGGCGTGGAATGCAGGAAGTTGGATGGCAGATATCCCGCTTCTGGCGAGATACTCGGAGCCGTGACAGAGGCGCTTGGGCTCTGCTTTCTTGGTTGCTCGGTAGAACCGGGGAGGCTTAGCTCGGCGAGAGGCTCGGAGGCAAGCGGGAGGTCGAGAAAGCTCGGTTCTGTGATAGCTCGGAGACGAGCAGGGAGGGCTGAGGAAGCTCAACACGTATGAGGGCTCGGAGGCGAGCCGATGGTTATCTTCAAGGCGGGCATATGGGCGTTCTGGGAGGCCATCGAAGGTCGGGTCAATCCTTGGGGCGAAGGCCCAGGGAATGCCTTCAATGTATCGTGTTTGCTCATGTCCAGTGAGCCCCGGGACACGTCATCTACCACGTGTCATGATCTGGGGAATTCCCACTTATGGGTATTATCAAAGGGTTTCGTGTTTATGCGGGCAGGTCGGTTTTGTGAGATTTTCCGGCTTAGCCGTTATAAATTATTAAGAAATTGAAATTATAAACTCGAGGTGAATTCTTCCAAATTTATATATGTGCAAAATTTATAATATGACAAAAGTATATTAAATTATAAATTTAAATCTATAAATTAAACATAAAAATTGCACGAAATATAATATAATTAAATATAATATGTATATTATATATTTAGAATCAAATGCTTATAACATATGTTGAATGGGTCGGATATAGGGAGCAGGTTTGGTTCGGACATGATGCAGGTTTCGGACGGACGGGCTTAAGCCATAACGAACCCGAAAATTATTATATCTAATCTCCTACCTGCGTGATCACGTTCCTGCTCTAGTGCTCTGAAGCCATGCTGGATGGGAAGCTCGCGCGTCTATTGTATATTATGAAGGCAAATTCCTCTATGCACTCACTCACACACACACACACACACACACACACACATATACAAGTATTGATGGAGGTCCGGATCTCCTTCAGATGTTATCTTCCGTTGATCTACTGGGAGCGCTGATGGACGGCTGAGGTTGAGTTGGAGGGTTGACTCCCAAAGCGTGTGGATCTCAATGGGTTTTGAGTGGTTGTGGCCGAGCTACCTACAAAGAAGTCCCGAGGTGGTTGTGCCACTGAGGACCCTCCGACAATCAAGTTAGACGGGATATTTTGGCAGAGTAATGGCCTAGTGGAGTAAAAATGGCTTACCTCTCTCTCTCTCTTTCTCTCTCTCTCTCTCTCTCTCTCTATAGATATATATATATATAAGTATTGATGGAGGTCCGGATCTCCTTCAGATGTTATCTTCCGTTGATCTACTGGGAGCGCTGATGGACGGCTGAGGTTGAGTTGGAGGGTTGACTCCCAGAGCGTGTGGATCTCAATGGGTTTTGAGTGGTTGTGGCCGAGCTACCTGCAAAGAAGTCCCGGGGTGGTTGTGCCACCGAAAACCCTCCGACGATCAAGTTAGACGGGATATTTTGGCAGAGTAACGGCCTAGTGGAGTAAAAATGGCTTACCTTGATCGTCTGAGAGAGGGGTTTATATAGCGGCAGCAATGGGCAGACGGGTGCGAGAATCACGCCGGCCGTTACGCCCCTGGTGTCACGCCCGCGTGATAGGCAGGATCCCGCATTAATGGTGAGACAGGCTCGTTAATGGGGGATCGTGATGGCGTGGAACGCAGGATCGTGGGCAGCGGATATCTCGTGCATGGCCAGATTTGCGGAGCCGTGGCGTAGGCACCGGTGATCAGCGCTGTGGGTCGGTCTGGGTGAGATCGAGGAAGATGAGCTCGGCGGGAGGCTCTAGCACGAGCAGGAGGCTGAGGCATCTTGGTTCCGTGATAGCTCGGAGGTGAGTCGGGGGAGGTCTAGAAGGTCACCAGAGGTCAAGAGACTCCTCGGGCCGGAGGCCCAAGGTGTGATCCCGACTGAAGTTCTTGATCCCTTCTTGTAGGTTTTGGGACACGTCATCTACAACGCGTCAGCATCTGGAGAGTCACCGATATCGAGCCAGAGCGGGCTGCGGAGGGTAGGGCTCGGCTATTGGAAATCTACTCCGAGTATCACCAGGAGTACTTCCTTGATCCCGTTCCACCACTGTTGTAACCCCCTTTTTTCTTCTTCTGTAAGGCTGAGGAGCCCATAATACCTTTTGAATAAATAGAATTCTTCTTTTTGCTATGCCCCATTGTTCTCTTTTATTACTAAAAATAGAAAGAACTTGGAAAAGATTACATCGTCTTTGCGAAAGAAGAAATATACATAGATACTCTTTTCAGAGATACAGCTTGAGCTTCTCAGCGTTGTAAGGCCGTGGAAACTTGTGACCATCCGCGTCTTGTAAGAGGTAGGCTCCGCCGGGAAGGACCTCGGAGATGAGGAAAGGACCATCCCATTTTGGGGAAAACTTGTGCAACTTGCCTTGGTCGACGAACTTGTTCCGCCTTAGGACTAAATCTCCGTTCTTAAAGAAGCGACGCTTGACTCGCGTGTTGTAGTAGCGGGCGGTTTGATGTTGATAGGCGGCAGCTCTGATCTGAGCCCGGTCTCGTTTCACTAACAAGATGTTCAGGTTAGTTCGTAGGGCTGAGGTGTTCTCTTCGTCGTCGAAATGCTCGACCCGGTGACTGGGGAGCCCGATCTCCGCTGGAACCATTGTCTCTGTACCGTAGCAGAGGCTGAAAGGGGTCTCCCCGGTGGGGGTTTTCTTCGACGTGCGCAGGACCTATAGGACCCGAGGTAATTCCTCGACCCAACTGCATTGGCATCCTTCTAGGCGTGTCCGAAAACCTCGGAGGACATCCCGATTAGCAACATCGGCTTGCCCGTTGCATTGGGGATGTGCGACCGCGGCAAATTTCATGAGGATGTGATATTCGCTGCAAAACTCATTAACTCTTTCATTCTCGAAATTTGTTCCGTGGTCGGTGATTATGCACCTCGGGATACCGAACCGGAGTATCACGTTGTTCTGTAGGAACTTAATAGTTATGGTGGCATCCGGTTTCCTGATGGGAATGGCATCGATCCACTTCGTGAAGTAGTCTACTACGACAAGGACGTACTTGTACCCACCCGTACTGGTAGGGAACTGGCCTATCATGTCCATTCCCAACTGGGCGAACGGCCATGGGGAGGTTAGGGCGGTTAGCTCGGTTGTGGGAAGGCGAGGTATGCTTCCATGGTGTCATGCCCCGCTTCCCAGAGTACGCTAAACTGGGCACGTGACATAGCCAACCATGCTACCTGTGGGTAGGAAGTATCCGTCCACAGTCACATTACGGCTGTAGAGATATTAAGAACAAAATATAACTATCTAATACATGTCCATAAGCCAAGATAACATGAGTCAAGAATAATAAAAGTGCGGAAGCAAAAGATCCAATACAAAATAACTGGAATGTATGTCCCATAATACGGGCTCACATCAGGAATAAAATGCAGAAAATAAAAGAACTAACTAATACAGAAACCTCACTGCTCAGCCTGCTGGCTGAAGTACTCCTGCTCGGACTGCAGCAAAGGTACGGAATCTGGGCCATGCAAAACCCAAACGTCAGCGCGTCATGTCATCAAGTAATAAAGTGCAAACAGGGTAACAAACAATGCAAATATAATCATGAGTGATAAAGCATGTGTAACAGTAATATAAATCAGGGTAGTGAAGGGTAGTGTGCAGTGAGTAAACTAAACTGGTCTATTGGGTTATCTACTCTAAAGTCTATGAAATCAAGTTGATGAATCATCGATGTAACTCAATAGTATCCCGTGCATGCCCGGGACCACGGTCTAAGACTCTCGGGCTGAAACCGAGACGTGCCGCTAGGCACTAATAGGAAAAGGGTAAAGACCAACGATGTCAGCAGCATCGTCACGAGGTGGGCCTAGCCTCTAAAACTGATCAGTAAAAGCAAGCAACTGTCGAGTTACAAGTCAGAATTTCATCATTGATTCCCCATACCCCCAAGTTATGTATGTCAAGTCAGGTATTCAGTAATCAAGAACTAATGCCAACTCAGGATCAGGTAGGAGCAGGTTTGTCTGGTTAGACAACAGGAACGGCCCGTGAGGACTACATGTCAGGTTTGTTGGCATTAGACACAAGATCAGGTAACAGGTCAAGCCATGGTACATCAGGTCAAGACAAGTAGTGTACGGTACCATGTCGGGTCAAGTAGTGTTTGTGTAGCAAGTCATGTCAGGGTGTAAAGATATCATGTGTGTGCTCATAATCAGCTAGCATAATCATGGTTATAAATAATCAAGCATGGGTATCAACAATAAATTGGCACATATAATAGGTTAAGCAATGAAGGCTGGTTTAATTAATTTAGCCGTACGGTTATCGGTTGTGTTTAAGAGATGGTGCCAGCATTATATGAATACAGTATGATAGATGTGAATGCTAAAAACCAGGTTAATAAGTATTGAGTAATCTAGGGATGCGACGACATGTATAATCTGTTCAAATGATGCAGTTGTAATTAAACCGGTTAAAGATGCACATGGATGTCCGATATGTTAAAACTGGATAAAAGGGGTATTATGGCTATAAACAAATGTGATCATGTGGTCAAACATTTACAGGTGATTACTAGGTATAAATAATTAGATGCAACAATTAAGTTTCAAGTTCGAGATCATAAAATATGTAACGGAACTTTATACGGTTAACTTGCAATCCAATACTTTCGATTCTATTTAGAGATTTAATAGGAAACAAATAAATTAGCATAAGAATAGTTTAAATAGCATGTAGCAAGTTTCACTTGCCTCGACGGGTCGCGATACGGAAAACAGAACGTTACGCGTCGGCGGGGAAAAGTCACGACGTGCGCACGGTACAGGGAAACAATCCAAATAACACACGATGGGATCATACGGGTCACGTACACCCGCTGGGTCGTCGGGATCGTCGTCAGCACCACCGGATTCTGGCAAGACAGAAAACAGTGAATATAATTGCTAGAAAAATAGATCCAGCAAGAGAAAAGAAGAGAACAGGGAACGAAGAAGAAGAAAGGATAAGGGATAGCTTACTGGGTTGTGTGCAGGGGCATGCAAGCCGTGGCGGTGAGATCGACGGCGGTGGGGTGCCGGTGCAGGGTTTGGTGTAAGGGTTAGGTTTAGGGTTTTTGGGCTCGGGTTTGAGGTTGCAGGGCTAGGTGTCGGGGTAATGGTAAGGGAATGATGTCGAGGAGATGCAGGAAGATGAGGTGGTGATGCTGGTGGGTGAGAGGCTAGGGTCGTCGGCGACGACCGGAGATGTTGGTTCAAGGGTGCGGTTATATGCAGGGTGCAACGGCCTCGGGGAGAAGGAGAAGACGGAGAGGAGGAGGAGACGGGCGATGAGGAGGCGAGAGGGATGTCGACGAGGCTGAATAGCGGGGGAAAAAGAGTTAGGGTTTGAGGAGAGCAGTGGGTTTTATATTCCCACTTCCACTGAGGAATCGGAAGTGGTTGCAATAAACCAGCAACCCTTTGATGTTCAGCCTTAACTTGCTGACACACCAAGCACCTGACCACAAAGTGAGCAATCTCCCATTTCATGCCTTCCCACCAGAAATGCTGTCGAATATCTCGGTACATCTTTGTGCCTCCTGGATGTACGGAATATGCTGAACTGTGTGCCTCCTTCATAAGTTCTTCACGAATATCTCCCTTTGGCACACACAAACGGCTACCATACCTCAACGAACCATCTTCGTGGATCAATAAATCTGTTCGTAGTCTGGCTTCAACCTGTTCTCGAAACTTTCGCAGTCTAGGGTCCTGCGGTTGCGCTGCTTTAATATTCTCGATCAACGATGAATGTACTTCTAGCTGCATCAAATGTCCCGATGATGCGGTAGCACAACCTCCAAATCAAATCTTTGAAAGTCTTCAACGAGTTCCTTCTCCGTAGTCAACATCTGAATTGCTGGTAACCGACTGAGCGCATCCGGTACAACATTAACCTTCCCCGGATGGTACTTAAGATCAAGATCGTAGTCAGCCATCAGCTCCAACCATCTACGTTGCCTCATATTAAGCTCCTTCTGCGTGAACACATACTTCAAACTCTTATGATCCATAAAAACTTCGACCCTTTCACCCAAAAGGTAGTGTCTCCAAATCTTCAAAGCGAAAATCACAGCCGCAATCTCCAAGTCGTGAGTTGGGTAATTCTTCTCATGGGTCTTTAACTGTCTTGATGCGTACGCTACAACCTTCCTATGCTGCATCAAAACACATTGTTCCCCTCCGAATACAGAGACGCGACCGCGTAAGTTCGTCTTGCCTGAGATTCGGGGAAGATGCTATTTGGTTTTATCCGTCCACCTCTCCGAAGATGCCAAGTTGATTTATGGAACCGTGTATCGGAGGTTTAGACAGATGCGGCCAATGTAGCAGACTTCGTCAGATTCCCCCTCGCTTGAGGGGTTTTTTGATTGTGGGGACGCTCTTCCTGCAGGAGCAAGCCCCTGCAGTTAATTACGCTACCGCGTCGCGATAACCGCTTTCTCCTTCTCCAGAAATTTCACTTTGCGTCGTGTGTGTTTATTTTGTTTTTGGTTGCCCGTGGATTGTATACGGAGACTAAATTATGTTGTCGCCCGTAGGGCGTGGATTAGTCCAAATCCATATTTACTTAGATTTGGGTTTGGTGTTTTAGTTTAAGGATACGTTAGCCATATTGAGGCTAAGATCAACTTAAACGTTCGTTAAGGATACGTTAGTCTGATTTGAGACTAAGATCAATTTAACGGAAAGAGCATTTAGGGGCTCTATTGTTCCAGTTTAGGGACGTAGGGGTCCATTGCATGTATGGCCGTCGGGACCCGTCACCTCTCTGACGTCGTTGAAGGATTACAACAACAGGTGTCAGAGGAGTTCCGAGATGTACCCTCGAGCCAAAGTTGATTGGTGGGTCAATAGTCCGATTTGGGACTAAAGCCTGTTCGAAGGTTTAAGAATACGTTAGCCATGTTTGAGGCTAAGATCAACTTAAACGGGATCGTTTAGATCCGACAAAAGAGCATTTAGGGGCTCTATTGTTCCAATTTAGGGACGTAGTGGTCCGTTGCATGTATGGCCGTCGGGACCCGTCACCTCTCTGACGTCGTTGAAGGATTACAACGATAGGGATCAGAGGAGTTCCGAGATGTACCCTTGAGCCAAAGTTGATTGGTAGGTCAATAGTCCGATTTGGGAATAAAGCCTGTTCGAAGGTTTAAGGATACGTTAGCCATGTTTGAGGCTAAGATCAACTTAAACGAGATCGTTTAGATCCGACAAAAGAGCATTTAGGGGCTCTATTGTTCCAGTTTAGGGACGTAGTGGTCCGTTGCATGTATGGCCGTCGGGACCCATCACCTCTCTGACGTCGTTGAAGGATTACAGCGATAGGGGTCAGAGGAGTTCCGAGATGTACCCTTGAGCCAAAGTTGATTGATTTAGGAGAGCAGTCTTGCTCAGTCAATTTAATTTGAGGACTTACGGCCATGATTGGGCTAAGTCCAGTTGAAGATATTCAACGTTTTTCTTGATCTTTGGCCTATTAGGCTTATGCTAGGGCTTTGCCCATGTTTGATAATGCACAGCATTAATCTTGGTCTATGTTGGATTTTTATTTGGGCTCTGCCCCTTTTAAATGATGCACAGCATCTATTCTGGTCTGACAGACCCTTGTTTGGGCTCTGCCCCTAAAAAAAGAATGATGCATCGCATCTGTTTTTATTTGGGTTGTGCCCTTTTTGAAAATAATGCATAGCATTTACTAGGCCAGTTAGGCCTTTTTTAATTGGGCTTGGCCCTTCTGCAAATAATGTAATGCATTAATTATCTGACAGTGGCTTGTCAGGCGCTTTGCGCCAATTAATGAGCGCAAGCGCATGTGGAGGTGACACGTGTCACGCTCTGGTGAGCGCAAGCGCAACAGCGCAGTGCGCTGTGTCAGTGCGCTGCGCTGTTGCGCTGCTGACACCTGGCGCGCTCTGGTGAGTTGCGCCAATTTCAGAGAGCAATACTCTATTTTAAAAGCGCATGGCGCAAATGATTCTGGAGCTGACACGTGGCGCTCTCTGGCGGCTTGTGCCAACCTGAGAGCGCAACAGTGCCAATTTTGCAAGTGCAGGGCACTGTTTTATATTTTGATCAATCTTAGATCAGAGAAAACAAGTTTTTCTTGTTTTCAAAGAACCAGTGGTTCATAAAAAAGTGCAAGGCACTGTTATTATTTATTTTTCTTTTTATTGAAAATCATTGATCTTGTTCTTAGATCAATGATCTATTTAGAAGAAATTCTTCTTCTTTTTCATAAAGGTTTTTACCTTTTTTTTGAGTTCTTCAAAGTTCTTCAGAGATTTCTCTTTTTTGCTGTTTTTTTCTGAAGTTCTTGATGTCGATGTGATTGATTCCCTCTGAATTGGGGTCTAGGGGCCTTTATATAGTGCCCATTAATTAGTTAAATTTGTTAAAGAGATCTTTCTCTGAGTGATTTGGGGAATTTTCCCCACCGTTGGATCTTTGATCCAAGAGCTTCTGTTTTACAGAAGACAATCTTTTTATTTTAACAAGAACAGAAAGATCTTACTTGAATTTCAATTCTGTTTGGCGCAAACGCACCAGCGCTTGACACGTGTCGCGCAGCGCAACTGCGCTGACACGTGTCGCGCAGCGCAGAGCGCAGCGCAACTGCTCGAGCGCAACTGCGCTGACACGTGTCGCGCAGCGCGGAGCGCAAGTCGGCTGAAGCGTTGCTTCATTTATTTTAACTTTTAATTTTCACTTTAATTTTCAAAGCAGAGTTTTGTTCTGATTGGGGGAAACAGAAGCGTTGCTTCGTTTCCCGCCTTGGAATTTGAACAGAGCATTGCTCTGATTGGGGTAAACAAATGCCCCCCACCGTTGCGCTTACGTGGCCCCCAAACGTGAGCGCAGCGGTGGTAGAATTCCAACCGTCGCGGCAACTCTTGGAAGTTGAAAGGGCATTTGGTGCCTATAAATAGGACCTTTGGTCCTCAACAGATGATCATTATCTTTTAAGATTTTTACTTTCGAAACTTCAGAGCCTTGCTCTTGCCTTCAAGAACTCCAAGAGTTAGAATTTCTTTAGAAAACACTTTTTAGGTAAAAAATTTAATTTAAATTAAATTAAATTAATTTTCATTGACAGAGCCTTACTCTCAATAGATCTCTGATCTAAAGAAAACCCATTTAGGGTTTCACTTAGCAGAGCTTTACTCTAAGGGGGTCTAAAGAGAACTAAAGGGAACCCTGTTAGAGTTCCATTAATAGAGCTCTGCTCTGTAAAAGATTTTCTTTGTATTTTCTCATTTCATTAATGGAGCTTTGCTCCTTCCAAATCATACAAAAGAACTCTTAGGAGATTTTTCATTGATCTTGGAGTTTAAAGATGGCATTTTATTTCTCGGTGCATTATATCGTTTTGCTTAATCAGTCTTTCTGATAATTTTGTTGATTTTCTTTCACAGAAACAATGGACGCCTACATGTACGATCTTGACGAGATCATCTCTTACGGGGACATCCGCCGACTTGGCCGTTCTCAAAATCGAGAGTTCACAAACGCGGAGTGCGCTGAAATCATGAGTCGCTTCGACGCATATAACGGTCAACTATTTCCCCGACGTTCCTCCCTCCTGAAGCTTATCGTGGGAGCCATCTGGGAAGCGCTTCCTCTATTCTGTTCCGGTGTGCCGCTTAGGGCGTTGGATGCCGCCGAGGATAAGGTGCACTCAGTGTACCTGATGAACTTAATCTCAAAGAGACGGCGAGACAATCTTGTCGATCTCCTGCACCAGGACTTCCAACAGTCCGCCATACTCGCTGCTTATTGGAGGGAGAAGGACATCCGAGGAGACCCCGACGCTTGTGCTCGCGAAAGAAAGCACACTAGGATGGTTCGCCAGGCTTGGAAAATCTTAGATAAGGTTACTTTCGAGTTCCTTAATCCATGTCCTGGGTCCGAGGTTATACCGCTATAAACATTTCAATAATGTTGTTATTTATTTCTTTATGATTGTAAAAGCCTTTTGAAATATGAATGGAAAATTTTTATTTCAGCTTGTCTTATTTCTCATTCTGAGTCTTTTGTACACACATGAATGGATGTGTCTCGAACGCTTGAACAAATGCAAATCGAATGACCTTTCTGTCGCTTCCCTCTTTCTTTTATTATCAGTATACTACTTTAGTAACATGGTTGATAGGTGATAGAGCGAGCATCCTGTATTGGCTTCTTCAAAAGGCAGCGATGGCTTAAGCCGCAGGTTCAAATCTGCTGCCTAAGATTTTTCAACTCTATGAGCCGTGAGGGTCTCATAGAGACTTTTCTCCCTACGAGTTGAGAGGATCTCGCAGGTGTATTTTCTCCTTAGGAATTGCGAGGATTCCTAAGTGCTTTTCTCTTATAAGTCGTAAGGATCTTATAAAAGAATTTTCCCACTTATGAGTCGAGAGGACCCGTAAGCGGTTGTTTCCCTCCTTGTCGAGATTCGACTTCAGAGAGTGAGACCCGTGGATAGTATGCAAGAGACCATTTTGGGCCGACTTGCAGGATCCCAGTGCTTAGGAAACAGGTTTTTTTTTAAATCCCCGCTGCCTAAGGCTTTTCCTCACGAGTCGAAACGAATCGAGCAGTTCTCGAAAAGACATCAATTTCCTCACGAGTCGAGGTGAATTGAGTATTTCTCGCAAGAATATCCTAACGTCACAGTTAACCTCTGCTCTTTACGATAGAAGTCCGTTAGGGTCTGTGGTACTTAGGATTTTGGCCGTCGTACCGTCGCATCAGCTGATATATTCCTCGATATGCAATCGTGCTGTTCGAGTAGCCCTGCGACTGCCGTGTCTCTGATCCCTTCGGGGGCTGGACAAGACGTCTTCAAGCAATCCTCCTTGGCAGTTTGACCGTCGGAAGAGCAAGCGTTAGGAATTTTGCCATGCCGCTTTTTACTTGAGGTTAGGCTCATTTTGGAGAGCCCCGATGAGTCATAACCACTCCGCGCTGGTGTGGGATGATCTTCGATAGTCTTTCAGGTTTTATGTGAGTTGCCGTCAAGACCCTGAAGCTAGGAATTTGGCCTTTGCTTCGTTTGCCGGCATCGCGTCTGCTGTATCGAGATGAATGTCGCGGTTGTCTCTAGGTTACTGGTGAACCGTAAAGGTTTGGAACTAGGGATTTTGCCGTGGCTCCGTTTGTTTGATTGTCGAGTCTGATCCCTGCTGGAGGAAGAACGCTGTGGTGACATTTCGTCTGCTGTATCGAGACGAACGTCGCGGTTGTCTCTAGGTTGTTAGTGAACCGTCGATATTTGGAACTAGGGATTTTGCCGTGGTTCCGTTTGTTTGATTGTCGCGTCCGAACCCTGCTGGAGGAAGAACGTTGGGGTGACATCTCGTCTGCTGTATCGAGATGAACGTCGCGGCTGTCTCTAGGTTGCTAGTGAACCATCGAGGTTTGGAACTAGGGATTTTGCCGTGGCTCCGTTTGTTTGATTACGTTGCGTCTGCCGTGTCGAGACGAACGTCGAAGTGGTGACCATTCCGCACTGGTGTGGGATGATCTCCAGTTGTCTTTCAGGCTTTATATGACTCGCCGTTAAGACCTTGAAGCTAGGAATTTAGCCTTCGCTTCGTTTGTTTTTGTTAGTGTATATGCCCTAGAGGCCATTACTGTATCATACTAGTTTGTATATTACTTAATGGATGCTTGGGATATTCACCTTGTATATACAATCTTGCTCAAAATAGTAGTATGCTACTTGGTTTGCCTCTACTTCAATGTGTACTTGTGTTTATTTTACTATATCACTTATACGCATTAGTGGAGCCCTTAGGATCTTTGCTTGATTACCAGCGTTGTGATGGCAGTCACACTAGTGGGGGCTGGGTAATCTATAACTACATCCTTATACAGGTCCCTAGTCGCAGGACTATCGAGACAGGGCATCGATACTCCGGAGTAGACTAGCGTATGCGCTTCTCATCCCAGTGTGGGAGATGGTCTGTCCCACAGCCATCAGTACGTCGTACTGGAGATAGTATACGGGTGCTCGTTGGGTTACGAGTACACTGGACAGGACTCGTCGGGAACTGACAGGTTGGTATTATACCTATCGTCAGTCATCAATTCCCAGGTGACATGAGTACAGCTTAGTCCGCTGACTTGACACTGGCACTTCGCCTCAAGTGTGTTCCCACTGCACTTTGATCACTACCCTACCACGGCTCAAAGGAGTCGTGCAAACAGGTGGCGGTTGGGTGCAGTCCCGAAGCACTTGGAGGCAGTGACGGTTAGACAGGATTCGTCTCTCCCGGTATTGGGGGTTGACATCGCGCTGTGTCTAGGAGAGCCATTACACGAGTAGTCCCTGGCCAGGGCAATCGAGATATACTGGTAGGTTTCCAGTGTTATCTCAGGGTGTTTTGGGCTTCGCTCCGGCACGACTTGTACCGCTATTGGGGGACTGACGTTTACCACCCCCTAGGCCCGCCATGCGATGTATCAGACGAACAGACCGGACTGTACGGAGACTGTCACATTCAGACTCAGTAGGAGTTCAGATGGGGTTTCACCTCGTCAGCCTTCTTGTCGACATCTACCTGGGGACCGTTATGCACAGCTAGTGCCGCTTGCGGTCTGTGGTTAAACCCACTGCCAGCGTAGTGTCGAGTCTTTAGAGTCCCACACAGAGGGTATTCGCCTCTGGGCAAAACAGAGTAGAGGTCGCATGGTTTTGCGACAGGGTTCGTTCTCATCCGCGCACTTGTGCACTTTTGGAGTCCGGACGGATTATACTGGCAGGCTCTGGTTTGAGCCAGATACTGGTATATATATTTGGGGTTGCTTTTATATCTTGGTATTCTTGTTCCTCGGAACGAGAATGCAGGTGTGTATGCACAGTTGCTTGAGGCGGAGGATGAGGTATTTCATTAGGGTTTCGGAACGGGTGCGTATGCACAGTTGACAGTTATCTTTTTCCAAACCCTAATGGATTTATGGATTATCTATTTATAATAGTAATTAAATGAGAATTTTGTTATGGTTGATTTTGTTGACTTGTTGACCATGGTTGACTTGTTGACCATGGTTGAAAGTTGACCACCATCATGCTTCAAAAGTCTTCCTTGATTTATGCTTACATTTTTAAATGAAGCATGGTTGTGGTCATTCCAAATTGCCATCAACTATTCTCATTTTCAATTATTATTATTAGATAATTCTTTTCTTTTGCATTATGGTTGCAAGAAAGAAAAAAATATAGCTCATTCTATCATTCTCACTCTCTCTCTTCACTTCATCTTCTTCTTCCTCTAGTCAAGAGAAACCTTCTCATGAGTTGAGAATCCTTCTCTTGAAAAACAAAAGCAACCCTTAGACACTCTCTACTCACTCTAGGATCAAGGGTCTAGCAAGCCGGCGATTCTAGTTCACTCCAAGTACGAGAAAGAGCCCAAAGGTCGAGCCTTCGAGGTGGATCCATCTTCGACGGAAGAAGGCGACAAAGGAGAACCATCAACCTCTACAAAGTTTGAAGACGAAGGAGTTCAAGTCTAGGTATAACCATCTTCATCCGAGTAGCTAACTCTCTTTAGCATAGTTTGCTAGTTTTAGTTTAGACAACGATCCCGACCATAGTTTAGTCCATGTTGCCTCTTGCGTTAAAATTTTGATTTTATACCGTTTCCGCCTCCCCGTAAGCACCGGGGGTCGCAATAAGGACTAACAGTGGTATCAGAGCCTAACTAAACTTAAACTAGCTTAGTAGTGAAGTGTAACGAAGTTCGGAACCGAAAAAAAATCACAAAACCGGATAATCACAAAAAACTGAGTTTCTGTTGAAATTTTTTCTGCTCAAAATGAAAAACTTTACACTTGTAAATTCGGCTCAGGGTTTTTTGTGAACACCCAAGAAAAACGATACAGTGATTCGCCTAAAGTGCCGCGCTTCCGCCGCGTGATCCTTCTTAGCCGCCGCGGAACCGCCGCGACTTGGTGTCGTCTCTGCATCGTTTTTCGTGCAGTGTGTTTGTATGTTGGTTTTGGGATTTTTGAAATATATTATATGTGCCCAGATTTTGCAGAAAAGAAATTTCCTTTTGGGGTCCTATAATTCCGTATTTTTTCCGAACTTCACTACACTTTGACTATGATGGTTATATCTGTGATGTTTGCATGTATTGAACGTCGGCTAATCGCTATAAGACGATTAGTCGGGGTTATACATGATCTGTAATGTGCTGGAATGTGTATATAAATATGTTGGATTGTCGCAGGTGAATAGCCGGGGGTTGTGAGACGAGAGTTTTCTTTTCTTGCAATTCATTGTAAATGTAAATTGATGTAATTATATTATTTGTTTGGCCGCACAACCGGGTCGGGGTTGTAGCCGTCATTGTATAATTCTTTTTACTGTTTTTGCTCCTAGGATAGACCCATGGAGGGGTGCACAAACTACCGAGGACTTGGCGGGTAGTTTGCCGCACCCGTAGGGGTCTTGGGTGGGGATTTGGCTATTCACCGCGACCGTGTTATCTGTTTTTGTTACAGGCTCGTACAAATTACATATTGCTAGTATATCCAATGTATTTATCTGTGATCTGAAATGTCTATCATTGCTTTCTATTTAGGCGTTGCTTATGTTTTACAGACGCGCTAGCCCAGCCCCCGCTCTGTCGTTAGTTAAGTAACCTAACGGGTAATGACGGGGCCCCGTGGCGAATGCGAATGGCATAAGCGTACGTCATATTTTGGTTGTTTTCTGCAATGGTAGGATTAAATGATGGGACGCATTAAAAGTACTAATGCAAGAATATCACGCATTAAAAGAACTAATGCAAGATAATAAACCAAGTTAAAGTCGTTGGAACACTTTCGAAAAACCACTCGGTTCTTTTCAAAAACAACTTTTAAATGCGGAGCTTGAGCCACTCCTTTTTAAAAGCTATCTCGTTCCATCGACCAAATCAAGTTCACTACGTTCACGGTTTTGCCAAAACCATTCGTAGCCCTCCGTCGTTTCGTATGAATATTCAATAGTATTCAAGCTGTGTTTGTTGACCTTCGTCAAGGCATAGTGATTGGTAGCTATTGGGTGTTCATATGTAGCATAGATAGATGCGTTGGTTTGGGACACTCGCATTACCTTGTTGACCTTCGTCAAGGGTATATACGGGTGGATTCAAATTAACCTGGATAATGACGGGCAGAACTTGACATGTGACTTATGATTTGTTGACCTTCGTCAAGGTCATAAGAGCATGGGGCAAAAAAATCCACATCGGGAGTTTCATAAGTACTGAAACTTGCTAGATTTGCATACCATTTGGAGTGTGGCGATTCTGGTAGGATTCCTTCAGTTTCGTCACGCGATGATATTTGGATCCCGATCCTACTGTGAGTATATGCTACTCCTCGGGAAATTTCTCACTTAACGATCAATGCTATAAACCTAGTAGGTGCCTAGAAAGGTGTTAGCGGGGTTACGCCCCCAGGGAAAAGAGGTTATTTAATTAAGGAACTTCGCGAAAGCGTTGGAAAACCTCCCTCGAAGTACCGACACCGGCCTGGCTGAACGGTTAAGCAAGTATTGTACGGTGGGATTGATCCTGACTAATTCTTCCTTTATGGTTTGAGGAGGGATTCGAGAAACAGTGGGAGCCATCCTGTTTAGACAAACTAAAAACCACTCTAAACTTGCAAGAGCATCATGCTGAGTGTTTCTTCTTCTCTCTCCTAATTGCAGCGACCAATCAACATGACTGGACTTAAGTTACTCCTAGATAAAAACAAACTGACAGGGCCAAACTACAAAGATTGGCTCAGGAATGTCAAGATAGCAATCACTTATGACAAGCTGGGGTATCTTCTTACCACCAAAGCTCCCCCTGTCCCTGATCCAACTTCCAGTGTCGCGGATAAGGAAATCCGCAAGACTTGGGAGATTGATAGCGCGAAGGCCAAGTGCCTCCTGCTTGCCTCGATGGACAACGAACATCAGAGGAGGCATGAGAATATGGACATGGAGTCCATATTGCTCCATACAAAAGAACTGTACGGAGAGCAATCACGTATCGCAAGATACGAAGCGTCGAAAAAGTTGTTTTCGACAAGAATGGCCGTCGGATCATCAGTAGCCGAGCACGTGCTAAAGATGATCGGCTACATTGAGGAGCTCGCTGACCTAGGGATCACATTGGAGAGTGAGCTATATACGGATATAGTTCTCCAGTCCCTTCCTTCCACTTACGCCCAGTTTATACTGAACTTCAACCTACAAGAAAAAGAGGTTGAACTATCAGAGCTCCTCAACATGCTGAGGAGCGCAGAGGGCACCCTACAGAAAAGTAGGGATACATCCACTTTGTTTGTAGGAGGATCATCTTCTTCTAGGTCCAAGGCGAAAGCCAAGGGAAAGAAGAAGAAGGCCCCCGCCAAACCAAGGGGCGGTGTTAGTAAAGTGGATACGAAGGGAAAAGGGAAAGCAACAAAGATAGCGGGGAAGCTTGTGGATAAGGAAGAATGCTTCTTTTGTCATAAGAAAGGACACTGGAAGAATGATTGCAGGGCCTGGAAGGCCAGAACACAGGAATTGAAGCAGGTTGCAGCTTCAGCTTCAGGTGTGTATGTTATTGAAAACTGTCTTTCAATAAACTCTACTTCCTGGGTATTGGATACCGGATCAGGATCTCATATCTGTAATTCTTTGCAGGCGTTGAGAAACCGTAGGGATTTGAAGGCAGGTGACATGACCCTCAGAGTTGCGAACGGAGCTAGCATGGATGCTAAAGCCGTGGGGGACTATCACCTGGGAATGTCAGATGGACATGTTTTGGTTTTGCGTAATTGCTTTTTTGTACCCAACGCAACTTGTAATATCATTTCTGTATCTTTAGTTTCTAAAGAAGGTTATGAATTTGCGTTTGTAAGTAATGTTGTAAACATCCACCTTAATCAAGTCCTGATTGGGTCAGGTACATTGAGTAATGGTATATACGTGTTAAACCAACCACAGATTTTTAATGTCCAGAATACACACAAAAGAAAGTCTCCAGAAATAAATCAGACTTTCTTATGGCATTGTAGATTGGGTCACATCAATGAGAGAAGGTTGACTAAGTTGCATACAGAAGGATATTTGAATGCGTTCGAATATCAATCATATGCCACTTGTCAATCTTGTCTCAAAGGAAAGATGACAAAGACTCCGTTTACTGGACGTGGAGTAAGAGCGAGCGAGCTCTTAGGACTCGTACACAGTGACGTGTGCGGTCCAATGTCTACACATGCCCGAAGCGGACATTCTTACTTCATTACTTTTACGGATGACTTCTCAAGGTACGGTTATGTCTTCTTAATGAAACATAAGTCCGAGGCTTTTGGAAAATTCCAGGAGTATAAGAATGAAGTAGAGAAACAGACCGGCAAAAGTATTAAGATTCTAAGATCGGATCGAGGTGGAGAATACTTAAGTGCCGAGTTCCTCGACTATTTAAAAGAGAACGGAATTCTCTCTCAGCTTACTCCTCCATACACCCCGCAACATAACGGTGTATCGGAGAGACGGAACCGCACCCTATTGGATATGGTGCGGTCCATGATGAGTAACGCTGAGTTACCGCGATCATTCTGGGGATATGCACTAGAAGCAGCTGCGTATCTCTTGAACAAGGCTCCTACCAAGACTGTGCCCACCACCCCATATGAGATGTGGACTGGGAAGAAACCCTGTCTTAATTATCTCAAGGTATGGGGATGTCCAGCTTTTGTAAAAAAGCAGCATGCGGACAAGCTTGAGGCACGTTCAGTACAGTGTAAGTTTGTGGGATACCCAAGGAACTCCAGGGGGTATCTTTTCTATTCCGCTGAGGAACAAAAGGTTTTTGTTTCTCAGCATGCCCGCTTCTTGGAAACTGAGTTTTTGGAAACCCAGATAAGTGGGAACACAATAGAACTGGAAGAAATTCCAGAACCACAGACTGTTACTGAAAGCTTAGTGGAACCAGAGGGTTCAACAGAACAGGACATTCCTACGCCGCTCCGCAGGAGTAGTAGGCAGTCTCATCCGCCCGAGAGATACTGTGGTTTTCTCATAGACGGGGATAGAGAGGATTGCATCATAGATTATGATGAGCCTACTAGCTTCCAGCAGGCCGTTCAGAGCGTTGACTCAGTGAGATGGCTGGATGCAATGCGGACCGAAATGGAGTCCATGTACACCAACAAGGTATGGACGTTGGACATTGCTCCAGACGGGGTAAAACCCGTAGGATGCAAGTGGATCTTCAAAAGGAAGATTGGTGTAGATGGACAGGTTGAGACCTATAAAGCTAGGCTGGTAGCAAAGGGTTTTCGTCAAAGACCTGGCTTGGACTACGACGAAACCTTTTCTCCAGTAGCCATGCTGAAATCCATTCGGATCCTTCTTGCCATTGCTGCCTTCCACGATTATGAGATCTGGCAAATGGACGTAAAGACAGCTTTTCTAAATGGAAATTTAGAGGAGTGTGTCTATATGGATCAGCCAGAGGGTTTCATTCAGAGTGGGAGCAGCGGAAAGGTGTGCAAGTTGCTTAAGTCCATCTATGGACTAAAGCAGGCATCGCGGAGTTGGAACATCTGTTTTGATGAGACAGTCAAAGAATTTGGCTTTATCAAAAATCCAGATGAACCATGCATCTATAGTAGATTTGTAGCGAGAACTGTAGTATTCCTCGTTTTATACGTGGATGACATTCTCTTAATAGGAAATGACATTCCTATGCTACAATCTGTCAAGGGATTCTTGTCACAAAGGTTCTCCATGAAAGACCTGGGTGATGCCTCATACATCCTGGGGATCCGGATCCATCGTGATAGATCCAAGAGGATATTGGGACTTTCTCAGTCCAGGTACATCGACACCATAGTGAAAAGATTCAGTATGGAAGATTCCAAGCGCGGTAACCTACCGGCTTGTCACGGGATCACCCTCTCTAAAGAGATGTCTCCCAAGACTGATTTGGAGAGGGATCGCATGTCTATTATACCCTACGCTTCTGCGGTAGGCTCTATAATGTATGCGATGTTGTGTACCAGACCGGATGTAGCTTATGCACTGAGTGTAGTAAGCCGGTATCAGTCAAACCCTGGGGAGAAACATTGGATAGCAGTAAAGAACATTCTCAAGTACCTGAGAAGGACTAAGGAGATGTTCTTGGTGTATGGAGGAAAAGACCTCCAGATCGAGGCCTTTGCTGACTCCAGCTTCCAGAGTGACAAGGATGATTCCAAGTCCATGTCGGGTTTTGTCTTCACCCTCAATGGAGGGGCGGTGTGTTGGAAGAGTTCCAAACAGGAAACCGTTGCAGACTCGACGATGGAAGCGGAATACATCGCTGCATCTGATGCCGCAAAAGAAGCTGTCTGGATGAGGAAGTTCTTGAAAGAACTTCAGGTGGTTCCGTCCATTGTTGATCCAATACCTCTGTATTGCGACAACAACGGGGCTATAGCTTTAGCGAAGGAACCCAGGTCCCATCAGAGATCCAGGCACATCTTGAGGCGGTATCACCTGATCAGGGAGATCGTGGATCGCAAGGAGATCGAGGTTCGGAGAGTCGCTTCAGAAGACAACACTGCAGATCCATTCACCAAGGCCTTGCCCCAGACTCAGTTCGAGCGGCTGATCGAGATGATAGGTCTTCGATACGCCAGTACATGGCCTTAGTGCAAGTGGGAGATTGTTAGTGTATATGCCCTAGAGGCCATTACTGTATCATACTAGTTTGTATATTACTTAATGGATGCTTGGGATATTCACCTTGTATATACAATCTTGCTCAAAATAGTAGTATGCTACTTGGTTTGCCTCTACTTCAATGTGTACTTGTGTTTATTTTACTATATCACTTATACGCATTAGTGGAGCCCTTAGGATCTTTGCTTGATTACCAGCGTTGTGATGGCAGTCACACTAGTGGGGGCTGGGTAATCTATAAGCACATCCTTATACAGGTCCCTAGTCGCAGGACTATCGAGACAGGGCATCGATACTCCGGAGTAGACTAGCGTATGCGCTTCTCATCCCAGTGTGGGAGATGGTCTGTCCCACAGCCATCAGTACGTCGTACTGGAGATAGTATACGGGTGCTCGTTGGGTTACGAGTACACTGGACAGGACTCGTCGGGAACTGACAGGTTGGTATTATACCTATCGTCAGTCATCAGTTCCCAGGTGACATGAGTACAGTTTAGTCCGCTGACTTGACACTGGCACTTCGCCTCAAGTGTGTTCCCACTGCATTTTGATCACTACCCTACCACGGCTCAAAGGAGTCGTGCAAACAGGTGGCGGTTGGGTGCAGTCCCGAAGCACTTGGAGGCAGTGACGGTTAGACAGGATTCGTCTCTCCCGGTATTGGGGGTTGACATCGCGCTGTGTCTAGGAGAGCCATTACACGAGTAGTCCCTGGCCAGGGCAATCGAGATATACTGGTAGGTTTCCAGTGTTATCTCAGGGTGTTTTGGGCTTCGCTCCGGCACGACTTGTACCGCTATTGGGGGACTGACGTTTACCACCCCCTAGGCCCGCCATGCGATGTATCAGACGAACAGACCGGACTGTACGGAGACTGTCACATTCAGACTCAGTAGGAGTTCAGATGGGGTTTCACCTCGTCAGCCTTCTTGTCGACATCTACCTGGGGACCGTTATGCACAGCTAGTGCCGCTTGCGGTCTGTGGTTAAACCCACTGCCAGCGTAGTGTCGAGTCTTTAGAGTCCCACACAGAGGGTATTCGCCTCTGGGCAAAACAGAGTAGAGGTCGCATGGTTTTGCGACAGGGTTCGTTCTCATCCGCGCACTTGTGCACTTTTGGAGTCCGGACGGATTATACTGGCAGGCTCTGGTTTGAGCCAGATACTGGTATATATATTTGGGGTTGCTTTTATATCTTGGTATTCTTGTTCCTCGGAACGAGAATGCAGGTGTGTATGCACAGTTGCTTGAGGCGGAGGATGAGGTATTTCATTAGGGTTTCGGAACGGGTGCGTATGCACAGTTGACAGTTATCTTTTTCCAAACCCTAATGGATTTATGGATTATCTATTTATAATAGTAATTAAATGAGAATTTTGTTATGGTTGATTTTGTT
Source organism: Agapanthus africanus (assembly GCA_030015575.1). Lineage (NCBI taxonomy): Eukaryota > Viridiplantae > Streptophyta > Magnoliopsida > Asparagales > Amaryllidaceae > Agapanthus > Agapanthus africanus. The sequence continues at coordinate 428,979,918 of JASDDO010000010.1, read as the reverse complement.
GACTTGTTGACCATGGTTGACTTGTTGACCATGGTTGAAAGTTGACCACCATCATGCTTCAAAAGTCTTCCTTGATTTATGCTTACATTTTTAAATGAAGCATGGTTGTGGTCATTCCAAATTGCCATCAACTATTCTCATTTTCAATTATTATTATTAGATAATTCTTTTCTTTTGCATTATGGTTGCAAGAAAGAAAAAAAATATAGCTCATTCTATCATTCTCACTCTCTCTCTTCACTTCATCTTCTTCTTCCTCTAGTCAAGAGAAACCTTCTCATGAGTTGAGAATCCTTCTCTTGAAAAACAAAAGCAACCCTTAGACACTCTCTACTCACTCTAGGATCAAGGGTCTAGCAAGCCGGCGATTCTAGTTCACTCCAAGTACGAGAAAGAGCCCAAAGGTCGAGCCTTCGAGGTGGATCCATCTTCGACGGAAGAAGGCGACAAAGGAGAACCATCAACCTCTACAAAGTTTGAAGACGAAGGAGTTCAAGTCTAGGTATAACCATCTTCATCCGAGTAGCTAACTCTCTTTAGCATAGTTTGCTAGTTTTAGTTTAGACAACGATCCCGACCATAGTTTAGTCCATGTTGCCTCTTGCGTTAAAATTTTGATTTTATACCGTTTCCGCCTCCCCGTAAGCACCGGGGGTCGCAATAAGGACTAACAGTTTTGTCATGTCTGAATCCTGTTGGAGGAAAGAAACTGTTGTTAACATTGCGTCTGCTGTAACGAGACGAATGCCGAGGTGGAGCTGGGATTTTGCCGTCACTCCACTTTACTGACCATGGGGTCTTTTGTTGACGTTGCATCTACATCCTGCTGGACTGCGAAAGAACGCTGTTGTTGACATTGCGTCTGCTGTAATGAGACGAATACTGAGGTGGAGTTGGGATTTTGCCGTCACTCCGCTTTGTTTCGACCATTGGGTCTTTCGTTGACGTTGCGTCTGCATCCTGCTGGACCGCGAAAGAACGCCGTTGTTGACATTGTATCTGCTGTAACGAGACGAATGTTGAGGTGGAGTTGGGATTTTGCCGTCATTCCGCTTTACTTACCATGGGGTCTTTTGTTGACGTTGCGTCTGCATCCTGCTGGACCGCGAAGGAACGTCGTTACTGACTCTTAGGCTGTAGATATTGCCATTAAGATTTGGAACTAGGGACTATGCCGTGGCTCCGTTTCGTTGCGACTCTGAGGTCGGTTGTTGACGTCATGTCTGCATCTGGTTGGAATGAGGAGAAATGCCGTTGGTGATCTCTAAGTTGTCGATATCGACGTCGAGACCCTGAAGCTAGGGATCTTCTTTTTGCTCCGTTTGTTGACATTGTGTCTGCAATATTGCGACAAATGTCGAGACTGTCTCTAGGTTGTCTATGAACCGTCGAGATTTGACTTCGCTTCCTGATGAAACCTGTTGGGAAGGTATGATTCCTTCTTTATTCGTGCCCTTGGATTGTATGCAGGGATCGATGTGATCTCACCTGTAGGGAAAAAGTTTCATTCATTTTTCTTTTGTATTATTATTTTATTTACGCGATGCTCTATCATTTCAGCTTTATATCGCGAAGGTCGCGATTGCCTAATCATTTTGGTTATTTTTCGCGGTGCCCAATCATTTCGGCTATTTATTTTATTTTTACTCGCTGCTTTTTATTGCGAGTTGCCCAATCATTTCGGCTATTTTGCATGCATACATTTTTACTTGCTGCTTTTTATTGCAAGTTGCCCCATCATTTCGGCTATTTCGTATGCATGTGTGGCTCACAGATTTTTTATTGCGAGTGTAGAACTTGGAATCTTGATGCCAATCCTAGCATCAGTATCGCTACAACTGGGATATTGCCAGGAGCGAATCATCACTTGCCATGAAAGGGCTTGGAATTTGACACCGGTTTAGGTATCAGTATCGCTACAACTGGGATATTGCCAGGAGCGAATCATCATTTGCCTCTATTGATGTCGAACAAAGGCGGCTTAGCGAACAGGGTTAGGGTCCTGTCGACTAAGGCTTTTGACTTCATGAGCCGTAAGGGTCTCACAAAGGTATTTCTCCCTACAAGTCGTGAGGATCTCGTAGGTGTGTTTTCTCCTTAGGGATCGTGAGGATTCCTAAGTGTATGTTCCCCTGTAAGTCGTAAGGATGTTACAAAAGAGTTTTCTCCTTATCAGTTGAGAGGACTTATAAGGGTTGTTCACCATATGGACATATCCCTAGCTACGGGTAGGACTTGGTTAGGAAAATGTTTATTCGCGCCCGTGGATTGTATACAAGGGTCAGTGCTGAGCCACTTGTAGGGCAATAACAAAGGTTGTGGGGGTTGCTTAAGAACAGGTTTAGGTCTCTGTAACTTAAGACTTTCAAATCTTATGAGCCGTGAGGGTCCTATAAGAGAGTTCTCCTTACGAGTCGTGATGATCTCGCAAGTGTATTTTCTCCTTAGGAATCGTGAGGATCCCTAAGTGTGTTTCTCCCTTGTGAGTCGTAAGGATCTCACGCGGGTGGTTTCTCCTTACAAGGTCGAGAGGACCTTGTAAGTGTCCTTTAACGAGGTTGCGCCATTTCGGGTTTTCACAAACACTCGCCGGTAGTCCTGCTGTTTTTACTCACGGAACCCTTTCGGGTTTTCATCCGTGCCCGTTTTGCTTATGGACATACCATTTTTCTTCTTTTTTTTTATTCTTTTTATTTTTTCTAACAAGATTGCGCCCTTTCGAGTTTTCACAGACACTCGCCGGTAGTCCTGTTGTTTTTACTCACGGAGCCCTTTTGGGTTTTCATCCGTGCCCGTTTTTCTTATGGACGTACCGTGTTTCTATTTTTCATTTTTATTTTTTTTATTTTATTCTTTATTCTTTTTTTTTATCTCGTTCGCCTGAGGTTGCTGCGGTAGTAGTTTAAAGACGTTTCGGTCGTTTGCAAGTTTTAGGACATTGCGGTCCATTATTAGTTTAAGGACATTTCGGTCCGTCGTTAGTTTAAGGACGTTGCGGTCCGCTGTCGTCGTATTCGAGGCGAATCTCTAGTTTACAGACTTTTCGGTCTATGGGGCTTTCCCTATGAATGAGCATGATGCCCCCAGAGTATCCATCTTTCTCAGAGCGTGCGGTTGTGGCGGGTTCACCCTCCAGTTTTCGGAGATGACGAACTTGCCCTGTTGGTATTAGTCTTCAACCCAGTTCTTGAAGACGTAAAAGTTTTCGATCGGATGGCCCAATACTTGGTGGTAAGGGCAATAATTAGGACTGTTGACATCATCCAGTTGTAGTTGGTGTTTCGGCTCCGGTAGAGTGATAAGCCTGTTATGCACTGCCACTTCGAACAGCCTCCTTGTTTCATCCTGGGGAAATGAGTAAGGACGTCTTAGCCTCTCCTCGAGGGATATGCGTGGACGCATATTGTTTTGACGAACAACCAGTCTAGGGCCACTCGACTGTTGTTGAGTGTTGGCGACGTGGGTCATTTTCCCCTTTCCTTTATCCTTTTCGCTCGATCCTTTGTTTACGGGGCCGAGATTTTTTCCAAGTAGCGTGCGATTGCACGGCTGAACGTTTTCGCAACTCCTCAATTCCTTCATTTTTGAAATAAATTCCTTAAGGAGAGAGTTTAGGGCAGCTTCTTCGTCAGAGTCGCTTCCAAAGGTGATAATTTGCGATCCCTTGGAGCCGGCTATATGACAGTTGTCGGCGGCTCTTTTGCGCTCATCTATCGCATTTTTTCAACGTCTACGAGCTTCACACTTTGTCCTGTTGAAGTGTTGCTTTTGAGCGACATACCCTTGCCACCAACACTTAAATGAGTCGCAGTTTTCGGTAGGATGTATGATCTTCTGATGATATAAGCAGAAGTTAGGATGCGTCTCTACTCCACCGAGAGTATTTTCTTCAAAGGGTGGTGGCTTCATTCCCACTGATAGGGCTTTAGCGAACCTTTTCTTCGTCTTGAATTTGTTTTTATCCACAGCGGATGACTTTTGATTTGACGGAAGTGCCTCGACTCTTTGGTCTAGTAGTCGGTGTTTGGCTTCTTCCGGTATGGCTTTCTTACGCTCTTGATTGGCTTAAACTTTCAGACGAATCTCATTCAGGAAGGCATCGATCAACTCGTCTGACGGCTGCGGAATTTTTGGTTCAGGGTTCGCCCTCGGTTTCCCAGCGCAAGGAGCCTCTTCATCATCCGCCAATGAATGAGAGATCACATGACAAGTCATTATGCAGTCTTCGGATTCACCTGATGAGTCTTCTCCATCGTTTTCGTCCTTGACAAAAGAACAAGTTGCCCCCGGCGTGCCCGTCTTCTTTGGAGAGTGCGGCTGTGGTGGGTTCACCTTCCAGTTTTCAGACAGCGCGAACTTGACTTGCAGGTACTGATCCTCGATCCATCCCTTAAAGACGAAACAATCCTCGATCGGGTGACTTACCGTTTGGTGGTAAGGGCAATAATTGGGATTATTAAGATCGCCTGGCTGCGACAGACGTTTTGGACTCGGCAGATTGATGAGTCTGTTGCGCACTGCCAGCTCAAACAGTCTTCTCGTTTTATTCTGAGGAAACGAGTAAGGACGTCCCAGTCTCTCCTCGAGGGATGGGCGTAGACGCACATTGTTTTGGCGAACAACCGGTTTTGAGTTGCTTGGTTGTTGTTGAGCATTGGCGACGACGATCGCTTTCCCTTTTCCTTTCTCATTTCGAGAGTCTGGTTTTGGAGGAGACGGTCCATGGCCCATCTGGTCCATTTGGGCTAATTTGTCGATCAAGGCCTGGAAGGTGGTCGGCCTGAAGAACATCATGAATTGCGAGATGGTCGTTTGCGGATCAAGAGTGCCCATGAACATGCCTACCGCAGGTGCCTCTTCTATGCGTTGTTCGCATTTTGACCATAGGTTCCGCCATCGTGTTGCGTATTGGACCCATGTTTCGCCAGGCCTTATCTTGGCATTTATCAGTGCTGTTATCGGGGTGCGTTCACTAGCACTCGTGAATCTTTGTGTAAATAATAGCTCCATTTCCGCAAATGTTCGGACAGAGTTGTTAGGTAGCTCCGAATACCATTCAAAGGCTGTTTCTGCTAAACTGCCGACGAATTGGCGAAGCAACAATTTGTCATCGCCTCCAGTATTGCCGCATAAGGCCCTGAATTGAGCGACATGCTGCTGCGGATTCCCTGTCCCCTTATATACGTGGAACTTAGGGATCGTATATCCCGACGGGTAACTGATTTGGTCATACCGGCCTGGATAGGGTCGTCCAGTTCTAACAATTTGCCCAGCCGCTTCACTCGCCTGATGAGCTCGTATTTGCTAAGCTATATAGTCATCCAGTGCGGCCTTGGAAATGGTTTCTTCCTTGGCTGCTAAAAGAGCCGGAGGAGGATTAGATGTCTCCCCTCTGTCGTCTCCGACAATGATCGGAGGGTCTTCAGCTGGAGGGTCCGGGTGTAACATCATCCCTACTATATCTTGGAAGAGGAGCGCCATTTGTTTTATGTTGGCAGCTTGTTCTGCTGCCTCTTTGTCCTTCTTTTCGAGGACTCTGCGTAGATAGTCAGCGTCAGTTTCTTGTTCATGACGCTGCTCTGATGATACTTCCGAACTTTCTTTCGGTTCGGTAAGTGCAGCCATCACAGTCATCATTTCCTGAAGCTTCTGTTGCTGCTTCTGGGCTTTTGTCACGGATCGGGTGAGCTGTCGGTGACCCGTCAAAGCACGGCTTTCCTCCTTTCCGGAAGTCATATAAACAGTGTGCACCACTATGCCCCCAGACTTGGGGTGTTTGTGCCCAGCGCTTTTACGGTTAGCCATATTCACAGGGGCTTTTTGCGGCCTCCTTTTCTTCTGAGTAATTGACGTCGAGGGAGCCGTCGCAGTGGGGACCCAGCCAGCTGTCTCCTTTTGTGGTTTGACAGGACGGTTTTCTTCTCGTTGAACCTTTATCTTTTTCTGTCGGCGGGAGTAATCCTGATCAATCACCGACTCTTGGACCTTTCGCCAGACTTTGTAAATTTTGGAGGACAGCCGCTGAGGGGGCTGCTCCGGCTTCTTCTCTGGAGCATTCTCCACAGGTGGAGGAGATCTTTTTAGCATAGCAATTGGAGAGTTCCTGCGCACCTTGTTAAGAAATTCAAAGCTGTTCCGAATTGGAATAGCAGCATTGACTTCCACCGTTGGGGCTGGAGGAGTTAGCCTAGAGGGAAAGTCGCCCCTAGCCTTCCTTACTCGGCGCCAGTGGCGACGTCGAGCGTGTCGAGCCGTTGGGATTATCTTAGCTGTAGGAGTGACTTCCTCATGCCCCCTATGTTGGTCAGAAGTTGTCGTTGTCAGCCTATTGAAGACTGACGTCCGTTGAATGGGGATAGCCAACCTATCGAAGACAGACTTCCGAGCAGGGGAAGTAGCCTTGACGATTTCATGAGAAGGAATGGCTATCCGCTTAGGGATAACACCTTCTGGTATTGTGGGCTTCTTCACGGGCCCATTGGAGTTTTGACCCAGTCTATTGAAAACCGATGCACTGGATTTGGGCGACCCGTTGAGAGGGGTCGCAGTAGTTGCAAGCCAATCAAAAATGGACTTCTTCGGAGCTTCTTGCAATGGCAGAGAGGCATTGAAGCTCATTGGTGGGAGCATGGTCCCAAAGAACAGCCCAGTGGTGGCCTGAGTTACTTGCTCCACCGGCATCTTAAAAAGGGAGGCCGCTTGAGGCCCGTAAGTCACTCCTTCGGCGAGGACGGAGTGTGAGTTGTTGTAATTAGTGCAGTTTGAAGCCATTAATCTTCTGTTTTCTGCACGGAGCAAGACACCAAATCTTAGTACCTCGAATCCAAAGGCAACCATAACAAACCGCGATTCGTTCGCGAACACTGTTTCCCCCAATCAGAGCAAGACTCTGTTTGAATTTCAAAAAAAATCAAATTTTGAAGCAACGCTTCAAATTCCGTGTGCTGCGAGCAACGCGCCACGTGTCAAAAGCTGATACGTCAGCGCAGCGCCCAAGGCAGTGCGCCCAATCAGAGCAAGGCTCTATTAAAAACAAAAATTAAAGAAAACAAAGCTTCAGTTACGCAAGCGAAGCGCTGTGCAACACGTGTCAGCACAGCTGCGCAAGCGCAGTTGCGCAAGCGCTGCGCTGCGCGACACGTGTCAAGACAGTTGCGCAAGCGCAGCTGTGCAGCACTGTGCGCTACGCGACACGTGTCAGCGCAGTTGCGCAAGTGCAGTTGCGCTGCGCTGTGCGCTGCGCGACACGTGTCAAGCGCTGGTGCATCTGCGCCAAACAGAATTAAAATTTTAGAAAAATCTTTCTGTTCTTATTAAAACAAGAAGATTGTCTTCTGTAAAACAGAAGCCCTTGGATCAAAGATCCAACGGTGGAGAAAATTCCCCAAATCACTCAGAGAAAGATCTCTTTAACAAATTTAACTAATTAATGGGCACTATATAAAGGCCCCTAGACCCCAATTCAGAGGGCATCAATCACATCGATATCAAGAACTTCAGAAAAACAGCAAAAAAGAGAAAGCTCTGAAGAACTTTGAAGAACTCAAGAAAAAGGTAAAAACCTTTATGAAAAAGAAGAAGAATTTCTTCTAAATAGATGATTGATCTAAGAACAAGATCAATGATCTTCAATAAAAAGAAAAATAAATAATAACAGTGCCTTGCACTTTTTTATGAACCACTGGTTCTTTGAAAACAAGAAAAACTTGTTTTCTCTGATCTAAAATTGATCAAAATATAAAACAGTGCCCTGCACTTGCAAAATTGGCACTGTTGCGCTCTTAGGTTGGCGCAAACCGCCAGAGAGCGCCACGTGTCAGCTCCAGAATCATTTGCGCCATGCGCTTTTAAAATATAGCATTACTCTCTGAAATTGGCGCAACTCACCAGAGCGCGCCACGTGTCAGCAGCGCAACAGCGCAGCGCACTGACACAGCGCACTGCGCTGTTGCGCTTGCACTCACCAGAGCGTGACACGTGTCACCTCCACATGCGCTTGCGCTCATTAATTGGCGCAAAGCGCCTGACAAGCCACTGTCAGATAATTAATGTATTATTTGCAGAAGGGCCAAGCCCAATTAAAAAAGGCCTAACAGGCCTAGTAAATGCTATGCATTATTTTCAAAAAATAGGGAGAGCCCAAAAGAAAACAGATGCGATGCATCATTTTTTTTAAAGAGGCTGTTTACCCCAATCAGAGCAAAGCTCTGTTCAAATTCCAAGACGGGAAATGGAGCAACGCTTCTGATTCCCCCAATCAGAACAAAGCTCTGTTTTGGAAATTGAAATGAAAATTAAAATTAAAATAAATGAAGCAACGCTTCAGATGATCTGCGCTCTGCGCTGCACGCCACGGGACAGCGCAGTTGCGCTAGCGCAGATGCGCTGCGCGACACGTGGCAGCGCAGTTGCGCTGCGCTTTGCGCTGTGCACCACGTGTCAAGCGCTGGTGCATCTGCGCCAAACAGAATTAAAATTCAGTAAGATCTTTCTGTTCTTGTTAAAATAAGAAGATTGCCTTCTGTAAAACAGAAGCTCTTGGATCAAAGATCCAACGGTGGGGAAAATTCCCCAAATCACTCAGAGAATGATCTCGTTAACAAATTTAACAAACTTATGGGCACTATATAAAGACCCGTAGCCCCCAACTCAAAGGAGGATCAACATTTGGTGAGAAATCAAAAATTTTAAACAGAGAGGACTCTGAAGAAATCTCAAGAGGAAAAAAAAAGGTAAAAACCTTTAAAAGAGAAGAATTTCTTCTAATAGATCATTGATCTAAAGAACAAGATCAATGATCTTCAATAAAAACAAATAAAAATAGTGTTTTGCACTTTTCTATGAACCTCTGTTTTTTGAGATAAGAAAAACAAGAGAAACTTGTTTTCTTTGATCTAAATTAGATCAAGAAAGCAAACAGTGCTTTGCACTTCTGTTATGAACCTTTGGTTCTTGAATCTAAAAGATTTTCAATTTTATAGTGCCTTACACTTGCAAACTGCGCCGTTGCGCTCTTGGGAGAGCGCCACGTGTCAGCATCTGAACTACTTGCGCTACGCGCTTTTGAAATAGAGCTTTGCTCTTTGAAATTGGCGCAACTCACCAGAGCGCGCCACGTGTCAGCAGCGCATCAGCGCAGCGCACTAGCGCAGCGCACTGCGCTGTTGCGCTTGCGCTCACCAGAGCATGACACGTGTCGTCACCACAAGCGCTTGCGCTCTCTGATTGGCGCAAAGCGCCTAAGAATGCAATGCATTTCTTTTGCTAAAGGGCCAGGCCCAAGTCAAAAAGACCTAACAGGCCAAAATAAATTGCAAAGCAATAAAAAGGGGATAGCCCAAGTAAAATTGATGCTCTGCATCATTTATAAATGGGCAGAGCCCAAAACAAATTGATGCTCTGCATCCTTTATGGGTAGAACCCAAATAAAAATAAAAAGAAATGCAATGCAAAAGAAAATGAAATGTTGAACATTTTCAACTGGACTTAGCCCAATTTTGGCCGTAAGTCCTCAAATTAAATTGACTGAGTAAGACTGCTCTCCTAAATCAATTTACATCTGGTTCAAGGGTACATCTCCGAACTCCTCTGACACCTATCGTTGTGATCCTTCAACGACGTCAGAGAGGCGACGGGTCCCGACGACCACATACGTATACGGACTGCGGGGTCCTTAAACTCGTGGACCGAAACGTCCTTAAACTAATATCGGACAGAAACGTCCTTAAACTAATATTCATCCCAAAATGGGAACGACGGACCGAAATGTTCTTAAACTAATGACGGACCGAAACGTTCTTAAACTAATAATGGACCACCACGTCTCTAAACTGGTGATGGACCGAAACGTCCTTAAACTAATATTGGACCGAAACGTCTTTAAACTAATAATGGACCACCACGTCCCTAAACTGGAACATGGACCACCACGTCCCTAAACTGGAGCGATAGAGCCTCCAAATGCTCTTTTGCCGGATCTAAACGGTCCCGTTTAAGTTGATCTTAGCCCCAAACACGGCTAACGTATCCTTAAACATTCAAATGGACTATAAAACTCCAAATCAACTTCGGTTCAGGGGTACATCTCTGAACTCCTCTGACACCTATCGTTGTAATTCTTCAACGACGTCAGAGAGGTGACGAGTCCTGACGGCCATATAATAAATGGATCACCACATTAAGTTGATCTTAGTCTCAAACAGGACTGACGTATCCTTAACGAACGTTTAAGTTGATCTTAACCTCAATCTGGCTAACGTATCCTTAAACTAAAAACACCAAACCCAAATCTAAGTAAATATGGATTTGGACTAATCCACGTCCTACGGGCGACGGCATTACTCAGTCTCCGTATACAATCCACGGGCAACCACAAACAAAACAAACACACACGACACGAAGTGAAATTCTGGAGAAGGAGAAAGTGGCTACCGCGATGCGGTAGCGTAATTAACTGCAGGGGCTTGCGCCTGCAGGGAAGAGTGTCCCCACAATCAAAAACCTCTCTAGCGAGGGGGAATCTGACGAAGTCTGCTACATCGGCCGCATCCGTCTAAATCTCCGATACACGGTGTCATAAATCAACTTGGCATCTTTGGAGAGGTAGACGGATAAAACCATATAGCATCTGCCCCGAATCTCAGGCAAGACGTCCTCACGTCGTCTCCACCGCCATTCGGAGGGGAACAAGGGCAGAGCCCAAACAAGGGTCTGTCAGACCAAAACAGATGATGTGCATCATTTAAAAGGGGCAGAGCCCAAATAAAGGTCCAACAGAGACCAAAATTAATGCTGTGCATTATCAAACATGGGCAAAGCCCTAGCACAAGCCTAATAAGCCAAAAATCAAGAAAAACGTTGAACATCTTCAACTAGACTTAGCCCAACAATGGCCGTAAGTTCTCAAATTAAATTGACTGAGCAAGACTGCTCTCCTAAATCAATCAATTTTGGCTCAAGGGTACATCTTGGAACTCCTCTGACACCTATTGTTGTAATCCTTCAACGACGTCAGAGAGGTGACGGGTCCCGACGACCACAAATATGGACCACCATGTCCCTAAACTGGAATATGGACCACCATGTCCCTAAACTGGTAATACAGACTGTGGGGTCTTTAAACTCATGGACTAATGCGTCCTTAAACCAATATTCGTCCCCAAAATGGGAATGCTGGACCACCATGTCCCTAAACTGGCAACGGACCACTACATCCCTAAACTGGAACAATAGAGCCCCTAAATACTCTTTTGTCGTATCTAAACGATCCCGTTTAAGTTGATCTTAGCCTCAAACATGGCTAACGTATCCTTAAACCTTCGAACAGACTTTAGTCCCAAATCGGACTATTGACCCACCAATCAACTTTGGCTTGAGGGTACATCTCGGAACTCCTCCGACACCTGTCGTTGTAATCCTTCAACGACGTCAGAGAGGTGACGGGTCCCGACGGCCATACCTGCAACGGACCACTACGTCCCTAAACTGGAACAATAGAGCCCCTAAATGCTCTTTCTGTTAAGTTGATCTTAGTCTCAAATCAGACTAACGTATCTTTAACGAACGTTTGAGTTGATCTTAGCCTCAAATATGGCTAACGTATCTTCAAACCAAAACCCCAAACCCAAATCTAAGAAAATACGGATTTGGACTAATCCACGCCCTACGGGCGACAACATAAATTAGTCTCCGTATACAATCCACGGGCAACCAAAAACAAAATAAACACACACGACACGAAGTGAAGTTTCTGGAGAATGAGAAAGTGGTTACCGCGACGCGATAGCGTAATTAACTGTAGGGGCTTGCGCCTGCAGGGAAGAGCGTCCCCACAATCAAAAAAAAACCCTCAAGCGAGGGGGAATCTGACAAAGTCTGCTACATCGGCGCATCCGTCTAAACCCCCGATATACGATGCCATAAATCAACTTGGCATCTTCGGAGAGGTGGACGGATAAAACCAAATAGCAACTACCCCGAATATCAGGCAAGACGTCTCTACGTCGTCTTGGCCGCTGTTCGGAGGGAACAAACACGACACACGAAGTGTGGAGTGGAAAGAGGAAAAGGTCCCACCGGGCGTGCCAGAATCTGTTCCCCTCCGAATACAGAGACATGATCGCGTAGGTTCGTCTTGCCTGAGATTCGGGGCAGATTCTATTTGGTTTTATCCGTCCACCTCTCCGAAGATGCCAAGTTGATTTATAGCACCGTGATGCTCTTTTGCCGGATCTAAACGGTCCCGTTTAAGTTGATCTTAGCCCCAAACACGGCTAACGTATCCTTAAACATTCAAATGGACTATAAAACTCCAAATCAACTTTGGTTCAGGGGTACATCTCTGAACTCCTCTGACACCTATCGTTGTAATTCTTCAACGACGTCAGAGAGGTGACGAGTCCTGACGGTCATATAATAAATGGATCACCACGTTAAGTTGATCTTAGTCTCAAACAGGACTGACGTATCCTTAACGAACGTTTAAGTTGATCTTAGCCTCAATCTGGCTAACGTATCCTTAAACTAAAAACACCAAACCCAAATCTAAGTAAATACGGATTTGGACTAATCCACGTCCTACGGGCGACGGCATTACTCAATCTCCGTATACAATCCACGGGCAACCACAAACAAAACAAACACACACGACACGAAGTGAAATTCTGGAGAAGGAGAAAGTGGCTACCGCGATGCGGTAGCGTAATTAACTGCAGGGGCTTGCGCCTGCAGGGAGGAGTGTCCCCACAATCAAAAACCTCTCTAGCGAGGGGGAATCTGACGATGTCTGCTACATCAGCCGCATCCGTCTAAACCTCCGATACACGGTGTCATAAATCAACTTGGCATCTTTGGAGAGGTAGACGGATAAAACCATATAGCATCCGCCCTGAATCTCAGGCAAGACGTCCTCACGTCGTCTCCGCCGCCATTCGGAGGGGAACAGATTCTGGCACGCCCGGTGGGACCTTTTTCTCTTTCCACTCCACACTTCGTGTGTCGTCTTCGCGAACAAATCGCGGTTTGTTAACGGTTTACTAAGATTTGGTCTTTTGTCTGGCGAAGAACTCAAGCATCCATGGCCTTTAACTGCACCAGCTGCTTGAAGTGCCACTGCAACGGACGCACCACCTCACCTAGAGGTGTAGCATATGGGCCCCAAGCGGCTTCCTTCCTCGCTCTGCCGGTAGAACAGGTGGCCCAGGCCACTACCGGCCTGTTTTTCGGGACCATGATCCCTCCTTCAAGCTTCTCTATGCCCATACCTGCACCGGAAGTGAACAAGAAGTCGGTCTTCGACCGGCTCACTGCTACGACGGCCCCCGTCAACGGGTCGTCCATTACCAAGCCAACAGCCTCTGTCTTTGCGAGGCTGGATCAAAACTCTGAGGGGCCCGCCAAGAAGCCTGTGAATCCCAAGGTGGCTATCCCAAGGAAGGCAATAGCCGCTGCTCCAGAAATCGTCAAGGCGGCTTCCCCTATCAAAGAGTCAGTCTTTTCAAGACTGACTATTCCTGCTCCTGCCCCTGCTCGAGGATCTGTCTTCGACAGGTTGAGTATCACCCCTCAAAGGACAACCTCGGTCTTTAAGAGGTTAACACCAGCGGCGCCTCATTCAGACAGGGGGCAAAAAGAAGCTGTCTCTATCTCCGAGCCAGTCCCAATGGCTCGTCATGCTCGACGTCGCCATTGGCGACGAGTAAGGAAGGCAGGGGGCAACTCCCCCTCAGGGCTAACTCCACCTGCTTCAGTGGTGGAGGTCAACGCTGCTGTTCCAACTGGGAACAGCTTTGAACTATTGAGGAGGGTACGTAAGAACTCTCCAACCGCTACATTGAAAAGATCTCCTCCGCCCGCGGAGAGAGTTCCGGAAACGAAGCAAGAACAGCCCCCTCAACGACTGTCCTCAAAAATATACAAGGTTTGGCGGAGGGTTCAAGACTCCGTGATTGACCCAGGTCACTCTCGTCAACAGAAAAAGGCGAAGGTGCAAGAAGAAAAGGACCGTCCTCTTAAACAACAAAGGACAACAATCACCAGGGTGCCCACTGCAACGGCCCCCTCCACTTCAACGGCCCACAAAACAAGAAGGCCAGAGAAAACCCCCACGCCCGCGGCAAACGCCAAAGGTGGTGGACCTAAACGCCCTAAGTCCGGGGGCATAACAGTTCATACAGTATACATGGCGTCGGGAAAGGAGGACAGCCGTGCATCCACAGGTTATAGACCGCTTACACGGTCAGTAACCAAGGCTTAGGAGCAACAGCAAAGGCTCCAGGAGATGATGACCGCGATGGCCGCACTCACTGGGCCAAAAGAAACCCCTGAGACGTCCTCGGATGAACGTCAGGAACAGGAAACTGATGCTGAGTTCCTTCGTCGCATATTGGAAAAGAAGGATAAAGAAGCTGCGGAACAAGCAGCCAGCATAAAGAAAATGGCCCTCCTGTTCCAGGACATGGTGGGTATGATGATTCAACAAGATCCACCTGCTGAAGATCCCCCGATCATCCTTGAAGATGATAGGGGAGAAACGTCGAATCCTCCTCCGACTCTGTCAACAGCCAAGGAGGAGGCAATCTCCAAAGCTGACCTGGACGAATATATAGCTCAACAGATCCGGGTTCATCAAGCAACTGAATAAGCGGGTCAGGTGGTAAAAACGGGGCGACCGCATCCGAGCTGGTATGACCAAATCAGTTACCCGCCGGGGTATACGATCCCTAAGTTCCACGTATATAAAGAGACAGGGAATCCGCATCAGCATGTCGCTCAATTCAGGGCCTTATGCGGCAATACTGGAGGTAACGACAAATTGCTGCTTCGCCAATTCGTCGGCAGCTTAGCGGAAACGGCCTTTGAATGGTATTCGGAGCTACCTAACGACTCTGTCAAAACATTTATGAAGATGGAGCTGCTGTTTACACAAAGATTCGCGAGTGCTAGCGGACGCACCCCGATAACAGCGCTGATAAATACCAGGATAAGGCCAGGCGAAACGTGGGTCCAATACGCAACACGATGGCGGAACCTATGGTCAAAATGCGAACAACGCATAGAAGAGACACCTGCGGTAGGCATGTTCGTGGGCACTCTTGATCCGCAAGCGACCATCTCGCAATTCATGATGTTCTTCAGGCCGACCACCTTCCAGGCCTTAATCGACAAGTTAGCCCAAATGGACCAGATGGGCCATGGACCTTCTCCTCCAAAACCAGATTCTCGAAATGAGAAAGGAAAAGGGAAAGCGATCGTTGTCGCCAATGCTCAACGACAGCCGAGCAACTCAAAGCTGGTCATTCGCCAAAATAACGTGCGTCCACGCCCATCCCTCGAGGAGAGACTGAAACGTCCTTACTCGTTTCCTCAGAATAAAACGAGAAGACTGTTCGAGCTGGCAGTGCGCAGCAGACTCATCAATCTGCCGAGTCCAAAACGTCTGTTGCAGCCAGGCGATCTCAATAATCCCAATTATTGCCCTTGCCACCAAACGGTAAGTCACCCGATCGAGGACTATTTCGTCTTTAAGGGATGGATCGAGGATCAGTACCTACAAGGCAAGTTTACGCTGTCTGAAAACTGGAAGGTGAACCCACCACAGCCGCACCCTCCAAAGAAGACGGACACGATGGGGGCAGCTTGTTCTTTTGTTGAGGACGAAAATGATGGAGAAGACTCATCAGATGAATCCGAAGACTGCATAATGACTTGTCATGTGATCTCTCACTCATTGGTGGATGATAAAGATGCTCCTTGCGCCGAGAAACCAAGGACGAACCCTGAACCAGAAATTCCGCGGCCGTCAGACGAGTTGATCGATGCCTTCCTGAATGAGATTCGTCTGAAAGTTGAACCCAATCAAAAGCGTGAGATGGCCATACTGGAAGGAGCCAAACACCGACTACTGGACCAAAGAGTTGAGGCACTTCCGTCAAATCAAAAGTCATTCGCTGCGGATAAAAACAAATTCAAGACGAGGAAAAGGTTCGCCAAAGCCCTATCAGTGGGAATGAAGCTACCGCCCTCTGAAGAAAATACTCTCGATGGAGTAGAGATGCATCCTAACTTCTGCTTATATCATCAGAAGATCATATATCTTACCGAAGACTGCGACTCCTTTAAGTGTTAGTGGCAAGGGTATGTCGCTCAAAAGCAACACTTCAACAGGACAAAACATGAAGCTCGTAGACGTCAGAAAAATGCGATAGGTGAGCGCAAAAGAGCCGCCGACGACTGTCATATAGCCGACTCTAAGGGATCGCAAATTATCACCTTTGGAAGCGACTCTGACAAAGAAGCTGCCCTCAACCCTCTCCTCAAGGAATCCATTTCAAAAATGAAAGAATTGAGGAGTTGCGAGAACGTTCAGCCGTGCAATCGCACGCTA
This sequence comes from Agapanthus africanus, assembly GCA_030015575.1. Lineage (NCBI taxonomy): Eukaryota > Viridiplantae > Streptophyta > Magnoliopsida > Asparagales > Amaryllidaceae > Agapanthus > Agapanthus africanus. The sequence continues at coordinate 428,963,534 of JASDDO010000010.1, read as the reverse complement.
CTGGGAAAAAATCTCGGCCCCGTAAACAAAGGATCGAGCAAAAAGAATAAAGGGAAGGGAAAAACAGCCCTCGTAGCCAATACTCAACAGCAATCGAGTGACCCTAGACCGATTGTTTGCCGAAACAACAAGCGGCAACCCCTCCATGAAAAGTTGAAACGTCCTTACTCGTTTCCTCAAGATAAAACAAGGAGACCGTTCGAGCTGGCAGTGCGCGACAGACTCATCAATCTGCCGAGTCCAAAACGTCCGTTGCGTCCAGGCGATGTTAACGATCTCAATTATTGCCCTTACCACCAAACGGTAGGTCACCTGATTGAAGATTGCTACGTCTTCAAAAACTGGGTTGAAGACCAATACCAACAGGGCAAGTTCGTCATCTCCGAAAACTGGAGGGTGAACCTGCCACAACCGCACGCTCCGAGAAAGATGGATACGTCGGAGTCATCATGCTCAGTCATAGAGAAAACCCCATAGATCGAAAAATCAGTAAACTAGAGATTCGCCTCAAATACGGCGACGGCGGACCGAAACGTCCTTAAACTAACGATGGACCGCAATGTCCTAAAACTTGCAAATGACCGAAATGTCTTTAAACTACTACCGCAGCATCCTCAGGCTGACGTGATAAAAAAAACACACAAAAAACGGTATGTCCATAAGCAAAACGGGCACGGATGAAAACCCGAAAGGGCTCCGTGAGTAAAAACAGCAGGGCTACCGGCGAGTCTTGTGAAAACCCGAAAGGGCGCAATCTCGTTAAAAAAAAGAGAGAGGGAAAAAGAGAGAAAAAAAACGGTATGTCCATAAGCAAAATGGGCACAGATGAAAACCCGAAAGGGCTCCGTGAGTAAAAACAGCAGGGCTACCGGCGAGTCTTGTGAAAACCCGAAAGGGCGCAACCTCGTTAGGAAAAAAAAAGAAAAAAAAACGGTATGTCCATAAGCAAAATGGGCACGGATGAAAACCCGAAAGGGCTCCGTGAGTAAAAACAGCAGGGCTACCGGCGAGTCTTGTGAAAACCCGAAAGGGCGCAACCTCGTTAAAAAAAAGAGAAAAAAAGAGAGAAAAACGGTATGTCCATAAGCAAAATGGGCACGGATGAAAACCCGAAAGGGCTCCATGAGTAAAAACAGCAGGGCTACCGGCGAGTGTTTGTGAAAACCCGAAAGGGCGCAACCTTGTTAAAAAACACTTGCAGGGTCCTCTCGACCTTGTAAGGAGAAACCACCCGCGTGAGATCCTTACGACTCACAGGGAAACAACACACTTAGGGATCCTCACGATTCCTAGGGAGAAATTACACTTGCAAGATCCTCACGACTCGTAAGGAGAACTCTCTTATGGGACCCTCACGGCTCATAAGACTTGAAAGTTTTAAGTTACAGAAACCTTAACCTGTTCTTAAGCAAACCCCCCACAACCTCTGATATTGCCCTACAAGCGGCTCAATGCTGACCCTTGTATACAATCCGCGGGCACGAATAAACATTTCCCTAGCAAATTCCCAACCGTGACTAGGGATATGTCCATATGGTGAACAACCCTTGTAAGTCCTCTCGACTTATAAGGAGAAAACCCTTTTGTAAGATCCTTACGACTTACAGGGGGACATGCACTTAGGAATCCTCACGATTCCTAAGGAGAAAACACACCTACGAGATCCTCACGACTTATAGGGAGAAATACCTTTGTGAGACCCTTACGGCTCATGAAGTCAAAAGCCTTAGTCGACAGGACCCTAACCGTGTTCGCTAAGCCACCTTTGTTCGACATCGACAGAGGCAAATGATGATTCGCTCCTGGCAATATCCCAGTTGTAGCGGTGCTGATGCCGAAATCGGTGTCCAATTCCAGGCTTACAGCGAAAAGCCAGCAAGCCACACATGCATACGAAATAGCCGAAATGATGGGGCAACTTGCAAACAAAATCAGTAAGCAAAAAGATGTATGCATGCAAAAAAGCCGAAATGATCGGGCAACTCGCAATAAAAAGTAACGAGTAAAAAAAATAATAGAAAAAATAAAAAAGCCGAAATGATTGTGCACCGCGAAAAATAGCCGAAATGATTGGGCAATCGCAACTTTCGCGATATAAAAGCTGAAATGATAGAGCATCGCGGAAATAAAACAATAAAAAAAATATGATGAAACTTTTTGCCTTACAGGTGAGATCACATCGATCCCTGTATACAATCCAGGGGCACAAACAAAGAGAGAACCATACCTTCCCAACAGACTCCACCAGAAAGCGAAGCCAAGTCTCAAACAATAAAAAAAATATGATGAAACTTTTTGCCTTACAGGTGAGATCACATCGATCCCTGTATACAATCCAGGGGCACAAACAAAGAGAGAACCATACCTTCCCAACAGACTCCACCAGAAAGCGAAGCCAAGTCTCAACGGTTCATAGACTATCTGGAGACAACCTCGACATTTATCGCAATATTGCAGACACAAGGTCAACAAACGAAGCAAAAGAAGATCCCTAGCTTCAGGGTCTCGACGTCGATATCGACAACTTAGAGATCACCAACGGCGTTTCTCCTCACTCCAATCAGATGCAGACATGACGCCGACAATCGACCTCAGAGTCGCAACGAAACGGAGCCACGGCATAGTCCCTAGTTCCAAATCTTAACGGCAATATCTATAGCCTAAGAATCAGCAACGGCGTTCCTTTGCAGTCCAGCAGGATGCAGATGCAACGTCAACAAAAGACCCCATGGTCAAAACAATGCGGAGCGACGGCAAAATCCTAGCTCCACCTCAGCATTCGTCTCGTTACAGCAGACGCAATGTCAACAACGGCGTTCCTTTGCAGTCCAGCAGGATGTAGATGCAACGTCAACGAAAGACCCCGTGGTCAGCAAAGCGGAGTGACGGCAAAATTCCAACTCCACCTCAGCATTCGTCTCGATACAGCAGACGAGATGTCAACAACGGCGTTCCTTCGCAGTCCAGCAGGATACGGATATAACGCCGACGAAAGACCTCACGGTCGAAATAAAGCGAAGCGACAGCGAAATCCCTGTTTCACCTCAGCATTCGTCTTGATACAGCAGACGCATTGTCCCTACAGCGTCCTTCCTCCAACAGTGATTTTCCTCCAACAGGATTCAGACGTGATAAAGCAAACGAAGCGAAGGCCAAATCCCTAGCTTCAAGATCTTAACGGCGAGTCATATAAAGCCTGAAAGACAACTGGAGATCATCTCACACCAGTGCGGAATGGTCACCACTTCGGCGTTCGTCTCGACACAGCAGACGCAACAATCAAACAAATGGAGCCACGGCAAAATCCCAGCTCCACCTCGGCATTCGTCTCGATACAGCAGACGAGATGTCAACTCAGCGTTCTTCCTCCAGCAGGGTTCAGACGCGACAATCAAACAAACGGAGCCACGGCAAAATCTCTAGTTCCCACCGCGACATTCGTCTCGATACAGCAGACGCGATGCCAGCAAATGAAGCAAAGGCCAAATTCCTAGCTTCAGGGTCTTGACGGCAACTCACATAAAACCTGAAAGACTATCGGAGATCATCCCACACCAGCGCGGAGTGGATATGACTCATCGGGGCTCTTCAAAATGAGCCTAACCTCAAGTAAAAAGCGGCATGGCAAATTCCTAACGCTTGCTCTTCTGACGGTCAAACTGCCTAAGAAGATTGCTTGAAGACGTCTTGTCCAGCCCCCGAAGGGATCAGAGACACGGCAGTCGCAGGGCTACTCGAACATCATGATTGCCTATCGAGGAATATATCAGCTTATGTGATGGTACGACGGCCAAAACCCTAAGTACCACAGACCCTAACGGACTTCTGTCGTAAAAGAGCAGAGGTTAACTGTGACGTTAGGATATTCTCGCGAGAAATGTTCGGTCCGTCTCGACTTGTGAAGAGATTGATGTCTTTGCGAGAACTTCTCGATGCGGCTCGACTCGTGAGATAAAGCCATAGGCAGTAAGGATTAAAAAACCTGGTTTCCTAAGCACTGGGACCCTGCAAGTCGGCCCAAAACGGTCTCTTGCATACTATCCACGGGTCTCACTCTCTCAACTCGAATCTCGATAAGGAGGGAAACAACCGCTTACGAGTTCTCTCGACTCGTGAGAGGGAAAATTCTCTTATGAGATCCTTACGACTTATAAGAGAAAACACACTTAGGGATCCTCACGATCCCTAAGGAGAAAATACACCTACGAGATCCTCTCGATCTGTAGGGAGAAAAGTCTTTATGAGACCCTCACGGCTCATAAAGTTGAAAAGTCTTAAGCAGCAGATCTGAACCTGTGGCCTAAGCCATCGCTGCCTTTTGAAGAAGCCAATACAGGATGCTCGCTCTATCACCTGTCAACCATGTTTACTAAAGCAGTATACCGATAATAAATGAAAGAGGGAAGCGACAGAAAGGACATTCGATTTGCATTTGATCAAGCATTTGAGACACATTCATTCATGCATGTGCGAAAGATTCAGAATGAGAAATAAGACAAGCTGAAATAAAAATTTTCCATTCATATTTCAAAGGGCTTTTACAATCATAAAGAAATAAATGACAACATTATTGAAATGTCTATAACGGTATGACCTCGGACCCAGGACATGGATTAAGGAACTCGAAAGTAACCTTATCTAAGATTTTCCAAGCCTGGCGAACCATCCTAGTGTGCTTTCTTTCGCGAGCACAAGCGTCGGGGTCCCCGCGGATGTCCTCCTCCCTCCAATAAGCAGCGAGTATGGCGGACTGTTGGAAAGCCTGGTGCAGGAGATCGACAAGATTGTCTCGCCGTCTTTTCGAGATTAAGTTCATCAGGTACACCGAGTGCACCTTATCCTCGGCGGCATCCAACGCCCTAAGCGGCACACCGGAACAGAATAGAGGAAGCGCTTCCCAGATGGCTCCCACGATAAGCTTCAGGAGGGAGGAACGTCGGGAAAGTAGTTGACCGTTATATGCGTCGAAGCGGCTCATGATTTCAGCACACTCCGCGTTTGTGAACTCTCGATTTTGAGAACGGCCAAGTCGGCGGATGTCCCCGTAAGAGATGATCTCGTCAAGATCGTACATGTGGGCGTCCATTGTTTCTGTGAAAGAAAATCAACAAAATTATCAGAAAGACTAATTAAGCAAAACGATATAATGCACCAAGGAGTAAAATGTCATCTTTAAACCCCAAGATCAATGAAAAACTCCTAAGAGTGCTTTTGTATGATTTGGAAGGAGCAAAGCTCCATTAATGAAATGAGAAAATACAAAGAAAATCTTTTAGAGAGCAGAACTCTATTAATGGAACTCTAATAAGATTCCCTTTAGTTCGCTTTAGACCCCCTTAGAGCAAAGCTCTGCTAAGTGAAACCCTAAATGGGTTTTCTTTAGATCAGGGATCTATTAAGAGCAACGCTCTGTCAATAAAAATTAATTTAATCTAATTTAAATTAAAAATTTTACCTAAAAAGTGTTTTCTAAAGAAATTCTAACTCTTAGAGTTCTTGAGGGAAAGAGCAAGGCTCTGAAGTTTCGAAAGTAAAAATCTTAAAAGATGATCATCTGTTGAGGACCAAAGGTCCTATTTATAGACAACAAATGCCCTTTCAACTTCCAAGAGTTGCCACGACGGTTGGAATTCTGCCACCGCTGCGCTCACGTTTGGGAGCCACGTAAGCGCATCGGTGGGGGGGCATTTGTTTACCCCAATCAGAGCAAAGCTCTGTTCAAATTCCAAGGCGGGAAATGGAGCAACGCTTCTGATTCCCCCATTCAGAGCAAAGCTCTGTTTTGGAAATTGAAATGAAAATTAAAATTAAAATAAATGAAGCAACGTTTCAGATGATCTGCGCTCTGCGCTGCGCGCCACGGGGCAGCGCAGTTGCGCTGCGCGCCACGGGGCAGCGCAGTTGCGCTCCGCGCCACGGGGCAGCGCAGTTGCGCTAGCGCAGATGCGCTGCTCTCTGCGCTGCGCGACACGTGGCAGAGCAGTTGCGCTGCGCTCTGCGCTGTGCACCACGTGTCAAGCGCTGGTGCATCTGCGCCAAACAGAATTAAAATTCAGTAAGATCTTTCTGTTCTTGTTAAAACAAGAAGATTGCCTTCTGTAAAACAGAAGCCCTTTGATCAAAGATCCAACGGTGGGGAAAATTCCCCAAATCACTCAGAGAATGATCTCGTTAACAAATTTAACAAACTTATGGGCACTATATAAAGACCCGTAGCCCCCAACTCAAAGGAGGATCAACATTTTGTAAGAAATCAAAAATTTTAAACAGAGAGAACTCTGAAGAAATCTTAAGAAGAAAAAAAAGGTAAAAACCTTTAAAAGAGAAGAATTTCTTCTAATAGATCATTGATCTAAAGAACAAGATCAATGATCTTCAATAAAAACAAATAAAAATAGTGCTTTGCACTTTTCTATGAACCTCTGGTTCTTTGAGATAAGAAAAACAAGAGAAACTTGTTTTCTTTGATCTAAATTAGATCAAGAAAGCAAACAGTGCTTTGCACTTCTGTTATGAACCTTTGGTTCTTGAATCTAAAAGATTCTCAGTTTTATAGTGTCTTGCACTTGCAAACTGCGCTGTTGCGCTCTTGGGAGAGCGCCACGTGTCAGCATCTGAACTACTTGCGCTACACGCTTTTGAAATAGAGCTTTGCTCTTTGAAATTGGCGCAACCCACCAGAGCGCGCCACGTGTCAGCAACGCAGCGCACTAGCGCAGCCCACTGCGCTGTTGCGCTTGCGCTCACCGGAGCATGACACGTGTCGTCACCACAAGCGCTTGCGCTCTCTGATTGGCGCAAAACGCCTAAGAATGCAATGCATTTCTTTTGCTAAAGGGCCAGGCCCAAGTCAAAAAGACCTAACAGGCCAAAATAAATTGCAGAGCAATAAAAAGGGGATAGCCCAAGTAAAATTGATGCTCTGCATCATTTATAAATGGGCAGAGCCCAAAACAAATTGATGCTCTGCATCCTTTATGGGTAAAGCCCAAATAAAAATAAAAATAAATGCAATGGAAAAGAAAATGAAATGTTGTACATTTTCAACTGGACTTAGCCCAATTTTGGCCGTAAGTCCTCAAATTAAATTAACTGAGTAAGACTGCTCTCCTAAATCAATTTACATCTAGTTCAAGGGTACATCTCCGAACTCCTCTGACACCTATCATTGTGATCCTTCAACGACGTCAGAGAGGCGACGGGTCCCGACGACCATATACGTATACGGACTGCGGGGTTCTTAAACTCGTGGACCGAAACGTCCTTAAACTAATATCGGACCGAAACGTCCTTAAACTAATATTCATCCCAAAATGGGAACGACGGACCGAAACGTCCTTAAACTAATGACGGACCGAAACGTCCTTAAACTAATAATGGACCACCACGTCCCTAAACTGGCGATGGACCGAAACGTCCTTAAACTAATATTGGACCGAAACGTCCTTAAACTAATAATGGACCACCACGTCCCTAAACTGGAACATGGACCACCACGTCCCTAAACTGGAGCGATAGAGCCTCCAAATGCTCTTTTGCCGGATCTAAACGGTCCCGTTTAAGTTGATCTTAGCCCCAAACACGGCTAACGTATCCTTAAACATTCAAATGGACTATAAAACTCCAAATCAACTTTGGTTCAGGGGTACATCTCTGAACTCCTCTGACACCTATCGTTGTAATTCTTCAATGACGTCAGAGAGGTGACGAGTCCTGACGGTCATACAATAAATGGATCACCACGTTAAGTTGATCTTAGTCTCAAACAGGACTGACGTATCCTTAACGAACGTTTAAGTTGATCTTAGCCTCAATACGGCTTACGTATCCTTAAACTAAAAACACCAAACCCAAATCTAAGTAAATACGGATTTGGACTAATCCACGTCCTACGGGCGACGGCATTACTCAATCTCCGTATACAATCCACGGGCAACCACAAACAAAACAAACACACACGACACGAAGTGAAATTCTGGAGAAGGAGAAAGTGGCTACCGCGATGCGGTAGCGTAATTAACTGCAGGGGCTTGCGCCTGCAGGGAAGAGTGTCCCCACAATCAAAAACCTCTCTAGCGAGTGGGATTCTGACGAAGTCTGCTACATCGGCCGCATCCGTCTAAATCTCTGATACACGGTGTCATAAATCAACTTGGCATCTTTGGAGAGGTAGATGGATAAAACCATATAGCATCTGCCCCGAATCTCAGGCAAGACGTCCTCGCGTCGTCTCCGCCGCCATTCGGAGGGGAACAGGGGCAGAGCCCAAACAAGGGTCTGTCAGACCAAAACAGATGATGTGCATCATTTAAAAGGGGCATGTTCCCCCAATCTGAGCAAGGCTCATTTGAATTTTTAAAATTCAAATTTTCTGAAGCAACGCTTCGAATTCCGTGCATTGCGCAATGCGCAAGCGGTCCACAGTGCGACACGTGTCTGCGCAGTTGCGCAAGCGCACCGCTGCGCGACACGTGTCTGCGCAGTTGCGCAAGCTCTGTTGCGCAAGTGCACCGCTGCGCGACACGTGTCTGCGCAGTTGCGCAAGCACTGTTGCGCAAGCCTTCCACTGCGCGACACGTGTCATTCATTGGGGAGTTGCGCAGAAACAGAATGAAAATTTAATGAAATCTTTTCTGTTCTTTCCAAAACCAGAAGATTTTCTTCTGCCTTTGGATCAAAGATCCAGCGGTGGGAAAATTCCCAAAATCACTCAGAAAAGATCTTGTTAACAAATTCAACAAATTTGTGAGCACTATAAATAGGACCCCAGACCTCATTCGATGGGCATCAACTTGGATGATCGACTTCTAGCAAAAAAAAAAAGAAAGAAAAAAGAACTCTTGGAGATTATTCAAGAACAAAAAAAAAGAAAGGTAAAAACCCTTTTTTTAAGAGAAAAATCTCTAAAGAACAAAGGATTTAAAAAAAAAAGGGAAATAAATAAAAATAATAAAAATAGTGCCTTGCACTTGCTATGAATCTCTGGTTCTCTGAAACAGAAAGAAAGAAAAGATTTCTTTCTTTTCTTTTCTTTGATCTAAATTTAGATCAAGAAATTAAAAAGTGCCATGCACTTCTTTTCCTGAATCTAAAAGATTCTTGGTGCTTTGCACAAATGCAATGCATTATTTGAAGGGCTAGGCCCAAGTTAAAAAGACCTAGCAGGTCAGAATAAATTGGAAAGCAATAAAAGGGCTGGGCCCAAATAAAATTGATGCTCTGCATCCCTTTTGGGCAAAGCCCAAATAAAAGCAAAAGAAATGCAAGAGCAATGGACTTAGCCCAATCGTGGCCATAAGTCCTTAAATTAAATTGACTGAGCAAAATGGCTCTCCTAAATCAATCTACGACTGGTTCGAGGGTACATCTCCGAACTCCTTTGACATCTATCGTTGTAATTCCTCAACGACGTCAAAGAGGTGACGAGTCCCAACGACCACACACCCATATGGACTGCGGGGTCCTTAAACTCGTGGACCGAAACGTCCTTAAACTAATATTGGACCGAAACGTCCTTAAACTAATATTGGACCGAGACGTCCTTAAACTAATATCGGACCGAAACGTCCCTAAACTAATAGTGGACCGAAACGTCCCTAAACTAATATCGGACCGAGACGTCCCTAAACTAATATTGGACCGAGACGTCCTTAAACTAACATCGGACCGAGACGTCCCTAAACTAACATCGGACCACCACGTCCCTAAACTGGCGCAATAGAGCCCAAATGCTCTTTTATCGGATCTAAACGGTCCCGTTAAGTTGATCTTAGTCTTAAACTGGACTAACGTATCCTTAACAAACGTTTAAGTTGATCTTAGCCTCAAACACGGCTAACGTATCCTTAAATATTCAAATGGATTATAAAACTCCCAATCAACTCTGGTTCGAGGGTACATCTCCGAACTCCTTTGATATCCATCGTTGTAATCCTTCAACGACGTCAGAGAGGTGACGAGTCCCGATGGCCATACATTAAATTAATCACTACGTTGAGTTGATCTTAGTCTAAAACAGGACTAACGTATCCTTGACGAAAGTTTAAGTTGATCTTAGCCGCAACGCGACTAATGCATCCTTAAACTGAAAACACCAAACCCAAATCTAAGTAAATATGGATTTGGACTAATCCACGTCCTACGGACGACGGCATTACTCAGTCTCCGTATACAATCCACGGGCAACCACAAACAAAACAAACACACACGACACGAAGTGAAATTCTGGAGAAGGAGAAAGTTGTTACCGCGATGCGGTAGCGTAATTAACTGCAGGGGCTTGCGCCTGCAGGGAAGAGCTTCCCCACAATCAAAAACCCCTCAAGCGAGGGGGAATCTGACAAAGTCTGCTACATCGGCCGCATCCGTCTAAACCTCCGATACACGGTGCCATAAATCAACTTGGCATCTTCGGAGAGGTAGACGAATAAAACCAAATAGCATCTGCCCCGAATCTCAGCGTCAGGACATCGCAGTCTTGTGCGCCGCCTTTCGGAGGGGAACAGATTCTGGCACGCCCGGTGGGACCTTTTCCTCTTTCCACTCCACACTTCGTATGTCGTCTTCGCGAACCAATCGCGGTTTGTTAAATGGTTGCCTACGGATTTCAAGTTGCTAAGATTTGGTCTTTTGTCTGGCGCAGAACTCAAGCATCCATGGATTCTAACTGCACCAACTGCGCGAAGTACCACTGCAACGGACGCTCCACCTCACCTGGAGGTGTAACATATGGGCCCCAAGCGGCCTCTTTCCTCGCTCTGCCGGTAGAACAGGTGACCCAGGCCACCACCGGCCTGTTTTTCGGGACCATGGTCCCACCTACAAGCTTCTCTATGCCGATATCCGCACCGGAAGCGAACAAGAAGTCGGTGTTCGACCGGCTCACTGCTACCACGACCCCTGTCAACGGGTCGCCCGCTGCTAAACCGACAGCCTCCGTTTTCACCAGGCTAGGTCAGAACTATAAAGTGGCCATCCCAAAGAGGGCAACGGCCGCTGCTTTGGAAGTCGTTAAAGCGGCTTCTCCCATCAGAGAGTCGGTCTTCACAAGATTGACGGTTCCCACTCCTCCCCCAGCTGGTCAAAAGGCATCAGTCTTCGATAGGCTGACATCGGCAGTTACCCCACACTCAAACATGGGGCAACAAGAAACCATCTCGATTTCCGAGCCAGTCCCAACGGCTCGTCGTGCGCGACGTCGCCATTGGCGACGAGTGAGAAAAGCAGGGGGCAACTCTCCCTCAGGGCTAACCCCACCCACTCCAGTGGTGGAGGTCAACGCTGCTGTTCTAACTGGGAACAGCTTTGAATTGCTGAGGAAGGTGAGAAAGAACTCTCCAATTGCTACGTTGAAAAGATCTCCTCCGCCTATGGAAAAAGCTCCGGAGACAAAGCAGGAACAGGCCCCTCAACGGCTGTCGTCAAAAATTTATAAAGTTTGGCGGAGGGTTCAAGATTCCGTGATTGACCCAGACCACTTTCATCGCCAGAAAAAGGCAAAGGTGGAAAAGGACAAAAAACCGCCCCATTAAACGGCAGGGGGCAACAAATGCTAGGATGCCCACTTCAACGGCTCCTTCAACCTCAATGGTCCACAAAAGAAAAAGGCCAGAGAAAGCTCCCGTGACACTGACAAAGTTTAAAAGCGGTGAACCTAAACGCCCCAAGTCAGGGGGCATAACAGTTCATACGGTTTATATGGCTTCTGGAAAGGAGGAAAGCCGCACTTCTACGGGTCACCGACCGCTTACCCGATCAGTGACCAAGGCTCAGGAGCAGCAACAAAAGCTCCAGGAGATGATGACTACAATGGCTGCACTCACGGAGCCAAAAGAGAACCCTGGGACGTCCTTAGATGAATGCCAAGAGGAAGAGACCGACGCCGAGTTCCTCCGCCGAGTACTGGAAAAGAGAGACAAAGAGGCTGCTGAACAAGCAGCCAATATACAGCGTATGGGCCTCCTCTTCCAGGACATGATAGGGATGATGATACAACAAGATCCCCCGACTGAAGAACCCCCGATCGTCCTTGGAGATGATAGGGGAGAGACATCAAACCCTCAGCCCGTTCTATCAACAGCTAAAGAGGATACAATCTCTAAGACTGATCTGGACGAATACATAGCCCAGCAAATAAAGGTTCATCACGCGGCAGAAGCAGCCGGACACATCGTGAAAACGGGGCGACCGTATCCAGGCTGGTATGACCAAATCAAGTACCCGCCGGGTTACACAATTCCTAAGTTTCATGTCTACAAAGGGACCGGCAATTCCCATCAACATGTTGCCCAGTTCAGGACGCTTTGCGGTAACACTGGCGGCGACGACCAGCTTTTGCTTCGCCAGTTCGTTGGAAGCCTATCAGATACGGCGTTCGAATGGTATTCTGAGCTTCCCAACGACTCTATTAAAACCTTTGCGGAGATGGAGCTGCTCTTCACCCAACGTTTTGCAAGTGCCAGTGAGCGTACCCCGATGACGGCGCTGATTAACGCCAGGGTAAAACCCGGCGAGACATGGGTTCAGTACGCTATACGGTGGCGTAATCTATGGTCGAAGTGTGAACAGCGCATAGAAGAAGCCCCTGCGGTGGGAATGTTTGTTGGAACCCTCGATCCACAAGCAACCATTTCACAGTTTATGATGTTCTTCAAGCCGACTTCCTTCCAGGCTTTGATCGACAAATTAGCGCAGATGGACCAGATGGGCCATAAACCCCCTCTCCCGAAACCGGACTCCCGAAACGATAAAGGAAAGGGAAAAGCGATCATTGTCGCTAATGCCCAACAACAACCGAGCGACTCGAAGCCGGTTGCTCGTCCAAACAATACACGCCCATACGTACCCCTTGAGGACAGGATGGGACGCCCTTACTCTTTCCCCCGTGATAAAACGAGGAGGCTATTCGAGCTGGCGCTGCGCAACAGACTCATAAATCTGCCAGATCCAAAACGTCCGTTGCAACCGAACGACGCCAACGAGCCCAATTACTGCCCTTATCATCGAGTGCTAGGCCATCCGATTGAGGATTGCTACGTTTTCAAGAATTGGCTTGAGAACCAGTACCGTCAGGGCAAATTTTCGCTATCTGACAAATGGAAGGTGAATCCTCCGCAGCCCCACACCTCTAAAGGGACGAATACGCCGGGGGCAACATGCTCCGTTATTGAAGAAACTCCCTGGGAGGTTGTATTATCAGCCAAAACGAGGAGAATGCTAAATGATCTTCAGACCTGTCCAGCGGTCAAGTGGAAGAACCCCTTAGGACCGCAGGTTATTGAGGGAATGTTGAAGCCACGACCGACTCCGAAGACCGATGGTGGTAGTTCAAGCGCTCATAGTCAGCCGTCAAAATCTTCGAAAAAGAAGAAGAAGAAATCTAAGAAGCCCGTGAAGCCTGGCGACAAGCGCACGGACTTACAAAAGCAAATCGACGCACTGGATGAGTACAACCAAAAGGCGCGGACTCCCATTACGCTCCAAGATTTCCTTGATCACGTCTTCCAAAAAGAAGATGAAGGAGAAAGTTCATCGGATGAATCCGAGGAATATGTGGCGAGCTGTCATATGATCTCCCATTCGACCACGAACGATGAAGGGACTTCTGGCACTGAAACGCTGGGGGCAAATGCCGAATCAAGAGCCCCAGGGTTATCAGTTGAAATGATTAGCGCGTTTCTTAATGAAGCTCGGTTGAAAAGCAAAGCTGATCGAGAACGCGAGACGGCTATATTCGAAAGGGCCAAGCGCCAGCGACTTGAGGAAGGAGCTGAAATGATCCCGCTGGAGCAAAATGCCTCCACCGCTGACAAAAGCCAATTCAAGATAAAAAAGAAGTTTGCTAAGGCCATATCGATGGGCATGAATCTACCACCCTCTGAAGAAAAAGTTACTGGCGTGGTGGAAATGCACCCCTCTTATTGCTTATATCATCAGAAGGTCTCGCATTCCACCCAAGATTGCAAAGCTTTCGATAAGTGGTGGCAAGGATACGTCGCTAATCGACAACGCTTTAAACGGGAAAAGCGCAAAATTCGTCGGGAGCAAAGAAACACGACCAAAGAGCTTGAAAGAACTGCCAACAATTGTCACATGATTAACACCGCCGGGTCACAAGTGCCTACATTTGGGAGCGATTCCGATGAGGAGCTAGAGCTTGGCCCCCTCTTCAAAGAATCCATTTCGGGAAAAGAAGAAGAACCGAAGGCTTGCGAAAATATACAGCTACGCAATCGGACGCTACCTGAAAAGAATCTCGGACCCTTAAATAAGAAAAACAAAGGGAAAGAGAAGGTCTCTGAAGACATTGCTTTGGATGACCAAGTCGCGGAAGAGTTAACCGCCAAGAACCCGCCAAAGAGGAGTAAAGTGGATTACAATGTCTTGGCGCATCTGAGAAAGCTACCCTCACAACTCAGCATTCTCGATGCCCTATTACTATCAAAAGAGGCGAGGGATTCTTTGATTAAGGCCCTACAAGATCCGGACCAGTTCCAAGCCTTCCTAGCCGAACAAAAGATGAAGGATGAATTGGAAGAGGTGCACACAGCCGACGTTGCTTTTAGTGATGAAGACCTTCTCCTCGGGACGTGTGAACACAATCGCCCCCTTTATGTCTCAGGATACTGCCATGACATAAAGATAGGTAAAATCTTGGTCGATAACGGATCGTCTGTTAATTTACTCAATGTGCGAGTGTTAAAGGAGATTTGCATGAGTGTCCAACACCTCGCCCGAGACAAAATCACCATCTCCGGTTTCGACTCTCAATCCTCAAAGACTCTTGGATCTGTGATATTGACGCTACGCTTCGGGTTGCTCGTCACAGACATCAAATTCCATGTTATAGACGCCAAGACGTGCTACAATGCTCTGCTCGGCCGACCATGGCTACACGAGTACAATATCATCCCTTCTACACAGCATCAGTGCATGAAGTATTCTAGGGATGGCCTTGAGTACACTGTGGCGGGAGAGTTGAATCCGTTTTCCGTGAACGAAGTTCGCAAGTATGAAGATGCCAAGTACTTCTTACCGAGTTTCGAAGACACGGAAAGGTGTCACAAACCGGAGAACAAAACTAACGCTACCATCCCTGTCTTTGGCAGTGACACCGAGGAGGAGGAGGATATAAATTATTCAGGTCCATCCCAGTCCACTAGGCCAGGACCATCCGTTCCTTCATTGATCTTCGGTAGTGATTCAGAGGATGAAGTTCATGCTGTATTCCCAGCTCGGCCTTCAATACGGGTTTCCGCTGATGAAGAGCGAAGTCTGCAGATAACCATGGTGCCGCTTGAACATTACAAAGAACTGGATGCACTCAACGCCAACAGCGTAGAAGAATTGCACACATTCTATATTCCTCCCGGACGAAAAGGCGAGAAGGCAATCCTATTCTACCGTTCTGAAGAAAACAAGGTGGAAAAAGAAATTTGGCATGGCGCGGATCCCACGCTCGACAGGCTTCAGCCCATCCGTCTTCCCAGATATTATACCAAAGGTTTGAAGAAACTGTTGAAGCGCCAGGCAATACCTTTCGAACAAACCGTTAGAAAGGCCAAATTCTATGACAAGGTCTGGAACGTTCCCGGGACTCAATGCAAACTGCCTAACGGGAGAATAGAAACAAAAGGGCTTGGGTACATTCGGTCAAAGAAACGGGAGCTAGTAAACAGCTGTTATGTCATGAATGACTTCGATGAAGAGGCGGACGCTCAATGGGAGGACGCTAATCCTGAGCCAGCAAAAGTTCCTGATACAAAACCGCCCAGTCCATCGTTTGAAGACCAGATGAGCAAACTTATAAGGGATGCGAGTCAAAAAGCCCGAAATGATCACGATCGTGAAATGGCAATCTATGAGAAAGCCAAGACACAGCGCCTCCTTCAACAGGCGGTGAAGGATGAAAATGCCGTTCCTTGTCAACCTGCTACAAAAGAGGTTCGACGCGAAAGTAAAAACAAGTCGAAAGGCAAGAAAGGCGCTCGACAACCACAAAGCAGAGCTAAGAAGCCACGCATCCGAGAGTCGAGCGTTATTGACTTAGCCCTCATGAAGAAAATGGGTCGAGCATACTCATTTCCTCGGAACAAAACAAGGAAAATACTTGATCTTGCTCTAAAACATCAAATGCTTACACTGCCAGAGTCTAAACACCCTGAGCAAGCGAGCGAAGTCTCCAACCCAAATTATTGCTCTTACCATCGAGTAGTAGGGCATCCGCTTGAAGATTGCTTCACCTTTAAGAATTGGGTTGAGGACCAATATCAGCTTGGCAAATTCGCGTTGTCTGACAACTGGAGGGTAGTACCACCACAAAAGCACGAGCCCAAGGCCACGAAAGAAGAACCAGTTCTGCATTGGGATTGGAAGTGAATTCGTACTTGTCACGTGATAATGATATCAAGGGAAGAGCCCGAGAACATGGATGACCTTCCCTGGTGCTTTGAAAACGGCAGCGATGAGGTAATCTCAGAATTTCCACCAGCACCAAAAGAGCTGGAAGATGGAATCCATACTACTGCAGATAACCTCAAGAGAATCGAATTGGGGACAATAAATGATCCGCGACCGACATTCGTCAGCGAGCTGCTGTCTGAAGAGAGGGTGGCTGCGTTAAAAGACGTCCTTGTGCAGCATAAAGATTGCTTCACATGGAACTATTCCGAGATGCCGGGACTAGATCCAGAAGTTGCTGTACATAGACTAGCAATATCCCCGAACATCAAGCCAGTCAAACAGGCGCCGAGAAGAATGCGACTCGAGCTTGAGATGAGCATAAATACCGAAGTCAAAAAGTTAATCGACTCTGGCTTCATCCAGGAAGTTCAGTACCCTGAATGGATCGCCAACATCGTCCCAGTGATGAAGAAAAATGGGACAGTGCGCATATGCGTAGACTTCCGGGATCTTAATAAAGCTTGCCCGAAGGATGATTTCCCAGTGCCAGTCACTGAACTGATGATAGACAATACATCCACTCATGAAGTTTTCTCCTTCATGGACGGCTCATCGGGGTATAACCAGATAAAAATGCATCCAGAAGACCAGAAGCACACAGCCTTCAGGACTCCTCTTGGTATATTTTGTTATAAAGTGATGCCCTTCGGTTTGAAGAACGCCGGTGCTACTTATCAGAGGGCCATGACGAAGATCTTCGACGACCTTATACACGAAATCGTCGAATGCTATATCGACGATCTCGTGGTTAAAAGCAAATCATACGAAGAACACCTCGAGCATTTGAAGGCCGTGTTTCAACGCCTTCGACAATACAACTTGAAGATGAACCCGCTCAAGTGTGCATTCGGAGTTTCCTCGGGCAAATTCCTGGGATTCATCGTCCGGCACCGAGGTATTGAGATAGACCCGTCTAAGATTAAAGCGATCATGGAAATGCCTCCGCCAAGGACTCTCAAACAGCTACGATCTCTCCAAGGGAAGCTCGCGTATATACGGCGATTTATAGCCAACCTTTCAGCAAAGTGCCGTCCTTACAGCCACCTGATGAAGAAGGGAACCCCATTCGTTTGGGATCACAAATGCCAAGGCGCATTGGATGAGATCAAGCAGTATCTGCAAAACCCTCCGGTGTTGGCTGCTCCAGTTAAGGGAAAGCCTCTTATTCTTTACACGACCGCCCTTGAGGGTTCTTTAGGCGCATTATGGGCACAAGAGAATGACCAGGGGAAAGAAAGAGCACTCTACTACTTAAGTCGGGTTCTGCTGGGGGCAGAAAGCAATTACTCCCCCATTGAAAAACACTGCCTGGCATTGATCTTCGCAATAACAAAGCTTAGACATTACGCATTAGCGCACGAAGTCCATCTCATTTCAAAAGTGGACCCTCTCAAATATTTAATGTCAAAGGCCATCTTGACAGGACGACTCGCTAAATGGGCTCTGCTCTTAATGGAGTGAAGGGTCAGGCCATAGCCGACTTCCTTGCTGAGCACCCGATACCTGCCGATTCTCCTCTGAATTGCGATTTGCCAGACAAACATGCGTTTGACGCAATCGACGGTGGTGATACCCGTTGGGAGCTTTATTTCGATGGGGCGTCTTCCATGAAAAAGCACAAACAAAGTACGCCAATGATCAAATCGGGGGTAGGACTCATCTTCGTGACTCCACAAGGAGAAATAATGCGCTTCGCCTTCTCCTTAACAGAGCCGAGAACGAATAATGAAGCTGAATATGAAGCTTTGATAGCAGGCCTCGAGATCGCCATTGATATGGGAATTGAAAGCCTCCTCATATATGGGGACTCCCAACTGGTCGTCAGTCAAGTGAACGGCGATTACCAAACATGCAAACCGGAATTGGTAAAATACGGTGAAAAAGTGCAGCAACTGCTAACCCAAATTCCCTCCTACACTTTGGAAAGCATACCGCGAGCGGAAAACAGCAAAGCGGACGCACTGGCCAAACTTGCTAAAGAATTGGCTGATGAGAACCTCGATGACGTTAGAATCGTGGTACAAAGCCGTCGAGTACTCGCCCCGGCAGAAATACCTCCAGAATCATATAAAGAAAAGGGAGCGACTGAGCAGACGACCCTGCAAATAAAAGACCATGAGAAGGCCGAAGACTGGAGAGAAGTCTTCATAGATTACTTCAAGTTTCACCGAATGCCTGAAGAAGCGTCCATAAGACATCAGCTCGTGAAACGAGCTCTGTCCTTCGCCTTCGTCAACGATACTCTATACAAGAGGACATTCGATTCTCTGTGGCTGAGATGCCTAGGACCTGACGAAGCGAGAAGGGCCATCCAAGAAGTTCACGACGGACTCTGCGGTTCCCACCAAGCAGGCCCTAAGATGAAGTTGAAGATAAAACGGATGGGCTACTACTGGCCCACGATGATGCGGGATTGCCTGGAATGCGCGAGACAATGTCATTCATGCCAAATTCATGGGGACTTCATCCATCAGCATCCCAATCCACTGCATCCAACGGTGGCTAGTTGGCCATTCGAAATGTGGGGAACCGACATAGTCGGCCCCATCGAACCAGCATCGTCAAAGGGACATCGTTTCATCTTGGCGACGACTGATTACTTCTCCAAATGGGCAGAGGCGGTACCGTTGAGGGAAGTGAAGACGGAGAACATCCTCCATTTCTTCAAAACGCATGTCATATACCGGTTCGGAACCCCAAGAAGGATCATCTCTGATAATGGGCCAGCCTACCGAAGTCATAAAATTAGCCGCTTCGCACAGCAGCACAATATAGACTGGAGATATTCCTCAGTTTATAATCCGCGAGCTAACGGTCTAGCTGAGGCCTTCAACAAGACCTTGACGAAGATCATGAAGAAAACAGTGTCCGAAATAAGAGAGATTGGCACGAAAGATTGCAAGAGGCTCTTTGGGCGTATCGAACTACATTCAAGACGGCCACGAACACAACGCCATACGCGTTGGTGTTCGGTACAGAAGCAGTACTCCCCCTCGAGATAGAGCTACCCTCTCTACGAGTGGCAGTCCACTATGAGCTGACAGACGAAGAAAATGCTCACCTTCGGTTTGAAGAGCTTGACGCCCTTGATGAAATCCGGCTTCTAGCACAACAAAATCTGGAAGCTTATAAAGCAAAGATGACGCGCTCATACGAAAGATTGATCCGACCGAGGACATTTCGTCAAGGCGAACTCGTGCTAGTGGTCAAAAGGCCTATGATCCCCAATCGCGCCAAGCGGGGAAAGTTTGAGCCAAACTATAAGGGCCCATACATCATTGATAAGGTCTACCAGGGTGGGGCCTATCTACTCGTGGACATGCACGGTGAAAGGCCTTTTAGGCCAATAAACGGTCGTTTCCTAAAGAAATACTACGCTTAATGAGCTACGGCCTAGGTCAACGGTAGATGACGACAATTATGTCCGCTCGCTATCTTCTTAAGCCCAAACTCTATAAGCAGTAAATGGCCTTCCTTAATGATGGACCGAAATGTCCTTAAACTAATAGCAGACCGAAACGTCTTTAAACTACTACCGCAGCATCCTTAGGCTGGAAAAAAAAAAACAGTATGTCCATAAGTAAAAAAAGGGCACGGATGAAAACCCGAAAGGGCTTCGTGAGTAAAAACAGCAGGGCTACCGGCGAGTGTTCGTGAAAACCTGGAAGGGCGCGACCTCGTAAAAAAAAAAAAAGAAGAAAGATTTCCATGTATTATCAAACATGATACAATCAAGTGCACAAAAGTATGTGGGGTATGGGATTCGAACGCTGGCGGCTTGGTTCAGCAATGCAAGGTATTACCAATGAGTATGCTGCTAACACCATATGATATATGGAGTGGGATTTGGTAAAACCATATATACTTGTTATAAATATCGTAATTATTATTAATATAGGGAGTTGAAAAGTCAGGATCTCAATAACAAAGGGTGAAAGGATCTCAATAACAAAGGGTGTAAAAAAAAAAAACGGTATGTCCATAAGCAAAAAGGGCACGGATGAAAACCTGAAAGGGCTCCGTGAGTAAAAACAGCAGGGCTACCGGCGAGTGTTCGTGAAAACCCGAAAGGGCGCAACCTCGTTAAAAGACACTTATAGGGTCTTCTCGACCTTATAAGGAGAAACCACCTGCGTGAGATCCTTACGACTCACAAAGGAGCAACACACTTAGGGATCCCCACGATTCCTAAGGAGAAAACACACTTGCGAGATCCTCACGACTCGTAAGGAGAACTCTCTTATGGGACCCTCACGGCTCATAGGATTTGAAAGTCTTAAGTCACAGAGACCTAAACCTGTGCTTAAGCAAACCCCCACAAACTTTCAATATTGCCCTACAAGTGGCTCAGTATTGACCCTTGTATACAATCCACGGGCGCGAATAAACATTTCCCTAGCCAAATTTCATCCGTAATTGGGAATACGTTCGCATGGTGAACAACCCTTATAAATCCCCTCGATTTATGAGGAGAAAACCCTCCTGTAGGATCCTTACGACTTACAGAGGAACAAAACACTTAGGAACCCTCATGATTTCTAAGGAGAAAATACACCTACAAGATCCTCACGACTTGTAGGGAGAAATACCTTCACGAGACCCTTACGGCTCATGAAGTCAAAAGTCTTAGCCGACAGGACCCTAACCCTGGTCGCTAAGCCTCCTTTGTTCGACAACGGCAGAGGCAAATGATGATTCGCTCCTGGTAATATCCCAGTTGTAGCGGTGCTGATGCCGAAATCGGTGTCCAATTTCAGGTTTACAGCGAAAAGCCAGTAGGCCGCACATGCATACGAAATAGCCGAAATGATGGGGCGACTTGCAATAAAAAAAGCAGCAAGTAAAAATGTATACATGCAAAATAGCCGAAATGATTGGGCAACTCGTAATAAAAAGCAACGAGTAAAAAATAAAAAATATATATAGCCGAAATGATTGGGCACCGCGAAAAATAGCCGAAATGATTGGGCAATCGCGACCTTCGCGATATAAAAGCTGAAATGATAGAGCATCGCGGAAATAAAATAAAATAAAATAAGAAATGATAAAACTTTGGCCCTACAGTTAAGATCGCATCGATCCCTGTATACAATCCAAGGGCGTAAACGAAGAATGAACCATACTTTCCCAGCGGATTCCGTCGGACGACGAACCCCAAACCTCACCGGTTCATTTCAACCGAAGAAGCCAGTGACTTCAACAAAAAATTCCTCGACTCACGGATACAAACACTCCTTGACGAGAGCCTTCTGATCCGCGTCGACCCGCAGAGCCACCAGTGCCTCCGTAGGAACCCTCGACTCGTTTCAAACCCCAAGGAAACAAATAATCCTTGGCGCTTGGGAAACAAATAATCCCAGCAAACTCCTCAACTCACGGATACAAACACTCCTTGACGAGAGCCTTCTGATCCGCGTCGACCCGCAGAGCCACCAGTGCCTCCGTAGGAACCCTCGACTCGTTTCAAACCCCAAGGAAACAAATAATCCTTGGCGCTTGGGAAACAAATAATCCCAGCAAACTCCTCAACTCACGGATACAAACACTCCTTGACGACAGCCTTCTGATCCGCGTCGACCCGCAGAGCCACCAGTGCCTCCGTAGGAACCCTCGACTCGTTTCAAACCCCAAGGAAACAAATAATCCTTGGCGCTTGGGAAACAAATAATCCCAGCAAACTCCTCAACTCACGGATACAAACACTCCTTGACGAGAGCCTTCTGATCCGCGTCGACCCGCAGAGCCACCAGTGCCTCCGTAGGAACCCTCGACTCGTTTCAAACCCCAAGGAAACAAATAATCCTTGGCGCTTGGGAAACAAATAATCCCAGCAAACTCCTCAACTCACGGATACAAACACTCCTTGACGAGAGCCTTCTGATCCGCGTCGACCCGCAGAGCCACCAGTGCCTCCGTAGGAACCCTCGACTCGTTTCAAACCCCAAGGAAACAAATAATCCTTGGCGCTTGGGAAACAAATAATCCCAGCAAACTCCTCGACTCACGGATACAAACACTCCTTGACGAGAGCTTCCTGATCCGCGTCGACCCGCAGAGCTACCAGAGCCTCCGTAGGAATCCTCGACTCGTTTCAAACCCCAAGGAAACAAATAATCCTTGGCGCTTGGGAAACAAATAATCCCAGCAAACTCCTCGACTCACGGATACAAACACTCCGTGATGAGAGCTTCTTAACCCATGTCAACTGTTCCGCTACAACTGCAGACAGATCCCCGATTCGTCTCAATTTGTAAGAAGAAGTCTCAGACAGCAAGGAAGTCTTGCTTTTTGAGCAATGGGGCCCTGCAACTCAATCCAAACTGGTCTCTTGCATACTATTCACGGGTCTCACTCTCCGAAGTCGAATTTCGACGAGGAGGGAAACAACCACTTACGAATCCTCTCGACTCGTAAGAGGGAAAATTCTCTTATAAGATCCTTACGACTTATAAGAGAAAACCACGCTTAGGAATCCTCACGATTCCTAAGGAGAAAATCCACCTGCGAGATCCTCTCGATCCGTAGGGAGAAAAGTCTCTATGAGACCCTCACGGCTTATAGAGTTGAAAAGTCTTAGACAGCAGATCTGAACCTGAGGCCTAAGCCATCGCTATCTCTTGGAGAAAAAAAAACTAAGTTATCTGCCAATTATGTTTATCAAAGACAACATGCTGATAATAAGAGAATGCAGAAAGAAAAAATGCATACAAGACATTGCAAAAGAAAATGTGTATCTTTATTCATTGACTTCAATCAAATACAAGATGAATCGTACAAAAGAATAAAGAATAGATACATATTATTTTAAAGGAAAATTTTACAAATACATTGATACAAAGGCAGCTACTGGGAAGGAAGCGTCTTAAGTAGCTTTATCAGTTGTTCGCACACTTCCTTCCAGGCCTTTTCCCGATCGGCTACCACCGCCAGCTATGCCTCCACTTGGGCTCGTTGCTGCAAGACCGACGCAAGCTGCTCCCTCACGACTTGATAGGCAGCTTCCCGACTTGGAATATTGCGCTCAGCTACGTCGAGTTTCCGCTTCAAGTTTAGCCCATGGGAGATGCGCTCCAAGAGACCCTCAAAGATAGTCTTCACTTGGATAGCATTTGCCTCAACCTCAGCGCGCAGATGGTCCGTTTCGTTCGAGGTCTTTTGGCATTCCCTTAGTCTTAAAGCTGCTTCTTGCTCCAGGTGGCGGGAGTGCGAAGTGCTTTGCTCGAGCCAAGTTGTGCGTTGGGTGCTCAGGGCTAAAACTTCGGGAGAAGGGCGCGTCGACTCCAGCCGGTATAGACAGGCCTCGATCTCCCTGCAGTGATTAACCCAAGATCTGACGACGCCTTCGTTATGAAAAGTTACGAGCGCCGCCAACATTGGATTAACATCCACAGCGAAATCTACGGCAGAAGGGAGAGCATCCATGTTAAGCTCTTCGATGTACCCGCTCAGCATGCCCAAACTCATCACAGCACCCTTTGAAGATGGGCGTCTCAAGAAAGGGCCTGCCGGTAGAAAGACGCGAGATTCAAAAGGGACCGGAGCCGGAACAATAGCTGCAAAACAAAACATGGTTAAACGATGGTTCAAGAGATATTTAAGGGTTACCAAAAAAGGAATTTGCTATACCAGAAGCAACGGACGGCAGAGCCGGAAGGGCCGGAAGCGCGGCAGGTCTGGTATCCCCTCCTTCGATTTGTGGCACTGCAATAAAGAAAGGGAAAAGTCAGAAATCATTCAATTGCTAGAAAAAGGGGATGAACAAAGATATTGTATTGAACGTACACTCACCAGCGCCACTAGAAGGAGAAGCAAGTTCGGATGGGAAGGAGAAGTGTGGGAGCAACACTTGATATAGATCAAAGAGCACTCCTGAAAAGATGCGGTGGTATGGCGTTAGTCCATGAACTACACGTTTAAAAGATTAACTTGTGAGTCGCAAATCCATACCTTCCAACATCCGCGATGGCACGAGGGAGGACGGGGAAGTGACCACCGCCAAAGCAGTAGTTGACGGTGCTCCTTCAAGCAATGGAGCGTCGGCACTGGCCGCACCTGCAAAGACAAGCTTGTTAGAAGAGATCGCAAGATATATAAAAAAGGGGGAAACGATAGTAACCCGAAACTTACCCGACGAACTGCCAGCCGAGACTGAGGCAATTCCTTCCTCCATTGACATCAGGCCACCACCCGTAGCCTCGTCACCCGACTCGATGGGAACCGTTGTTGTGCTTGCAAGCCCGGGAGACGGCAAGGAACCATACGCGGGGAGGACTATGATTGGAGTATTGCCAGATTCCAGAGAAGGAGCGGCTGGCTCATCCTCAGGAATCATGGCCACCTCACCCGCTACTCCTTCGGGTCCTGCGATCACAGTTGTCTCATCCATCGGCACCGTGACATCTCCACCCTCAAGCGCCTCGACTTCTACTGCTTTCGGCTCGACAATCATCTCATCTGCCGCCACTTCAGATGCGGCATCGATGACCCTCTCGGCAGCGGATCCTTTAATTTCTGTCTCAGGCGCCGTGGCCCCGATGACGTTGCTCACTGTCAGCTCGGGCTCGGCAAGTGCCGCTTCCTCCGCTCCCCGGGGTTCGACGGTCTCCGCCTCCCCCTCAGTCGGACTTGACCCTGCAAAAGGAATGCGTATGAGCCAACGGCTTGATAATTCTTACAACAAGGTTCTGAAAGAAATGTTACCTGAAGAGGACTTATCGTTTGCATCCCGAACCGTGCGCGCCACCTGCCTATGAGCGGTAGACAGAGCGGCAGGGCCTCTTCAGAAGGAGTGTCGGCACGAGAAATCGTGCTAGGGCCCGCTCCCATGGCCAAAGCAGCTCTGCTCGCCTCTGCTTCAGAAGGAGTGTCGGCACGAGGAAGAGTGCTAGGGCCCGCTCCCGCCGCCAAAGCAGCTCTGCGTGCCCTTGCTTCGCGTCTCAACCGCTTCGGCTCCTCTCGAGCCGTTGAGACGGATGCCATTAGGGCTTCCTTGAGTGAGGCTCCCTCGTCCGTATATAGGGATGCCTCTAGATTCTTCAAGGCATCCTTCATCGTTTTGTCAAGCCGAGGCTCTTGCGGCAACTTTGACGAAGCCGGGACCTCAGTTACAGACTCGGGAAGGACCCCCGCGTCAATTAATACAACCCCTGCAAAGAAACAAAAGAAAGGCAGGTTGAATATCATAGAGGGACAACAAACTTTCCTTATGAAAGGGAAAGGGGTGAAACATACCAACGCCTGCTAGGGCACGCTTCTCCTCCTCCTCCTGGAAGGTTTTCAAGGATGCAGCAATAGCCTCTTCAGTGGAAACACCTGTTGAAAATAGAGCAAATGTTAGTTAAATATAATAATACAAAGCGCGATAAAACGACAAATAAAACGTCTGATGATTACCGGACTCAGCGAGTTTACTTAACATCGCTTCAAGCCTCGCCGATCGCTCCGAAGCTGCAATGGCGGCAGCTAAATTGGTGTCCTCAGGGTCTACCACGAAACCCTCATTGCTGCCGTACTCACATATAGCCTCGGCGGGAGGACCCGCAGGCTTTAAGTTAAGGATCGCGTCGAGGGATAGAGTGGACTTCTTCTTCTTTTGCCCCCCAGCTTTAGATCCACTCGGAGTAGCCTTACGCTTGGCAGCCACTTTGGGACGGCGAGTCCCGATCTCTGCTCCTGCGCCGGACCCTGGTGATACCACATTAGCCGTCTTCATGGGAGCACGGGGCGCTGGCGGTGCATCCACCGTAGTAGGCAGTGGCAATCCCCGCGGGGGGCTCAACATGCGCGGTCGGTCAGCCCTGGCATCTTTTATCGGAGGGACGACCGGGAGCCTTGGCTGCAAGGGAGCCTTGCGATCACCACCAGGAGGCGCACCCCTACGGTCAATCAGCAAGCGCTTCTCCGTTAAGATAATTGGGCCCATCGCATGCGCATACCAGGCCACATATGAATTAAGCATTTTAGGGCTACAGCTAGGTTCGCTAATGAAGAAATAAGAACCTGTGTTAAGCCGTGTAAAATGATGCATCGCATTCTTTATCCCCTCTGGGCCGACCACGGGCATTTCTAAGAAGGCTTCCAACGGGACCCCTTGGTTGTAGCTTGACTGCCGGGCAAATCGGTGCGGGTTATATCTCATGAACAAGGCTGTCTTATTCTGCCTAAACACTAGATAGCCCGGCCGAATGGAGTAAAGGTGAAGGATTTCCCGAGCCTTCAGTATAGAAACCCCGCCCTTAAAGTCGTCACGCAGCGACACCACTGACTTAGCGGTCTCGGAGCCTATAGTGATGACCTTATCCACAAAAGAGGTCTTCGCTCCGACTAGATGTGAACGCAGGAGCAGTCCCCTAGACTCCCGCGGAGGTGCAACCACAATTGAAGCCCCGATCAACCGCATGATTCTTGGGAGTCCGCATTTCTCAAAGAATGGAGGAGTCTTATGGACACCAAACACCCCTCGCACATGCAACTCCATCCAAGAAGTGAAGTAGTGCATCGGAAAGTTAGCAGGCTGTACCCCAGGCTCACTAGCGTCCGCCGCTACGCTAAGTCCATTATAAAGATAAGCCAATCCGGCGATCCCTACCGATAACTGCAAACCGGCCACCATTCGATGCGCCGGGTAAAAGACGGAGGGCCGCATGAGGCGTGGGTGCATGGGGAGCGCGAAGCTGCACAACCATAAACCCAAGAACCCTATGAAAAAAGTCTCCTCGTCCATGCCAGGAACGGCGATCTCTGGGAAAGGGACGCTGGCAGTGCCGGGGAAATAAAAATCTCGCTGGTCATTTTCCGATAAAGGTCGGCGGTCCAAGCCGAAACCAAAGGGGTCAGCAAGCTGAGCGAACTTCTCGCCCTGCTCTGATAGGAACTCCGGGCGGATAAAACGAGCAATGAAATCCGTGAAACTGACGCCCCGGTCGCCTGATTCCAAATGCAGTTCCTCATAAATCTCCAACACCTTCACCAAGCCCGGGTGCTGATGCTGAATGGCATTTTCCGGAGTTAAGTCAAATACAACCTGCTTGGCGGCAAAGACGTACTCATCAGGAGGAAGCAGCTCCTCGTAGTGCTCCCCCCTCGCTGGTAAACCTGAAATCTCAACAAATTCTTCCAAAGAGATGGAGACTTCCCTATCCGCTGTCAAGAAGGTGTGGGTGGGGATATTCCATTGTTCAATAAAGGCCTTTATCCACCACGTCGGAGGAGAGGGATACTCGAAAAGCGAGACGTAGACGGCGGAGTATAAACCAATCTTCGTCAGATGAGCCCTCTTCGTCGCCAGAATGTAACGGGCCCATTGCAAATATCCGGCAAGCGGCCGCGGGGTCAATCCAATATTATAAGCATGTCCCCAAGGGCGTGCTTCACCCTGACAGATTCGCCTCCCCAAGATGTCTATCGCCGGCGGCGGCTGCACGGGGATGGCGCCGATTGCAGGCTGAAGGAGGTCATCGGAATTCCAATTCTTAACCTCCACGGCATACTTCACCGGGGGTTCGTCCGCATAAGGGATCGTAACTATGGGCTCAGAGGGCGCGGCGGAACTAAAACTGCGACGGCCTTGGATGATCTGGCTATACCACCTTCCCCACAGATGGAGCTTTTTGCACTCAGGATCGCGATCTTTAATAAGAGCGAACACCACCCGATCCACTGGCGAATGGGGGAACCCTCCTTCCGAGCGAACGAAGGGAAAAGACAAGTCGTCAGACATGTTTTCTGTGGAAAGACAAAAAATATATATATATCATTAGTGGCCTAACGCTTGGCATTTTACAAAAAATAAAAATAAAAATCTTGCTCCACACTGTGATGCAGTGGATAGGGGACCAAAGGGGGACCCACAAAATCTGGATGATGTGCATCATTTAATAAGACAATCCCATCATTAGATGGGACTGTCAATTCATAAAAAGTTCCCAATAGGATACACCCACTGGTGGAGAAGTCCCTAGAGACAAAGAGAAAATCTCCTCTTTTAGAGCAAAGCTCTGTCACAGAGTGACATTTGTCAAACTCTAGTCTCAGGGGAACAAGATTCCTTAAAAGAGCATGGCTTTGTGGTAATAATCGAAAATCCATCAACACTTAGAAGAATTGAAGTTTTTGAATCCTGAAAAATCCATGAAAACTCATAAAAAAAAAATTCAGTTCATCCAAGAGCAAAGCTCTGTTCATGGGTCAAAACCCATGAACAGGACCTCTGTAAATCTTGAGAGCAAGGCTCTGGTGAAGAAGCCCCAATGGGGTTTTCTTTAGATCAAAGATCCCAAGAGCAAGGCTCTGTTAAAAAAAAAAAAAAAAAAGCCCAAAGGGGTTTTCTTTAGATCCAAGATCTACAAGAGCAAGGCTCTGTCAATTAAATTTAATTTGAATTAATCTGATTTTTTTTACCTAGAAATTCTAAGTTCTGAACTTGAAAGTTCTTGAGAGAAATAAAGAGCAAGGCTCTGAAAATTTTTAAGCAAGAGCAAGGCTCTGAGAGTTAAAATTCTTGAAGATGGTAAGAAAAATTACCAAGGACCAAGGGTCCTATTTATAGGCGCCTGCGCCCCTTCAACTGACCCCCCTTGATCCAACGGCTAAGATCTCGCCACCGTTGCGCTCACGTCAAGCCACGTAAGCACAACGGTGGGGGGGCATTTGTTCCCCCAATCTGAGCAAGGCTCATTTGAATTTTGAAAATTCAAATTTTCTGAAGCAACGCTTCGAATTCCGTGCATTGCGCAATGCGCAAGCGGTCCACAGTGCGACACGTGTCTGCGCAGTTGCGCAAGCGCACCGCTGCGCGACACGTGTCTGCGCAGTTGCGCAAGCACTGTTGCGCAAGTGCACCGCTGCGCGACACGTGTCTGCGCAGTTGCGCAAGCACTGTTGCGCAAGCCTTCCACTGCGCGACACGTGTCATTCATTGGGGAGTTGCGCAGAAACAGAATGAAAATTTAATGAAATCTTTTCTGTTCTTTCCAAAACCAGAAGATTTTCTTCTGCCTTTGGATCAAAGATCCAGCGGTGGGAAAATTCCCAAAATCACTCAGAAAAGATCTTGTTAACAAATTCAACAAATTTGTGAGCACTATAAATAGGACCCCAGACCTCATTCAATGGGCATCAACTTGGATGATCGACTTCTAGCAAAAAAAAAAAAAAAGAAAAGAGAACTCTTGGAGATTATTCAAGAACAAAAAAAAAGAAAGGTAAAAACCCTTTTTTTAAGAGAAAAATCTCTGAAGAACAAAGGATTTAAAAAAAAAAAAAGGGAAATAAATAAAAATAATAAAAATAGTGCCTTGCACTTGCTATGAACCTCTGGTTCTCTGAAACAGAAAGAAAGAAAAGATTTCTTTCTTTTCTTTTCTTTGATCTAAATTTAGATCAAGAAATTAAAAAGTGCCATGCACTTCTTTTCCTGAATCTAAAAGATTCTTGGTGATTTGCACAAATGCAATGCATTATTTGAAGGGCTAGGCCCAAGTTAAAAAGACCTAGCAGGTCAGAATAAATTGGAAAGCAATAAAAGGGCTGGGCCCAAATAAAATTGATGCTCTGCATCCCTTTTGGGCAAAGCCCAAATAAAAGCAAAAGAAATGCAAGAGCAATGGACTTAGCCCAATCGTGGCCATAAGTCCTTAAATTAAATTGACTGAGCAAAATGGCTCTCCTAAATCAATCTACGACTGGTTCGAGGGTACATCTCCGAACTCCTTTGACATCTATCGTTGTAATTCCTCAACGACGTCAAAGAGGTGACGGGTCCCAACGACCACACACCCATATGGACTGCGGGGTCCTTAAACTCGTGGACCGAAACGTCCTTAAACTAATATTGGACCGAAACGTCCTTAAACTAATATTGGACCGAGACGTCCTTAAACTAATATCGGACCGAAACGTCCCTAAACTAATAGTGGACCGAAACGTCCCTAAACTAATATCGGACCGAGACGTCCCTAAACTAACATCGGACCGAGACGTCCCTAAACTAACATCGGACCACCACGTCCCTAAACTGGCGCAATAGAGCCCAAATGCTCTTTTATCGGATCTAAACGGTCCCGTTAAGTTGATCTTAGTCTTAAACTGGACTAACGTATCCTTAACAAACGTTTAAGTTGATCTTAGCCTCAAACACGGCTAACGTATCCTTAAATATTCAAATGGATTATAAAACTCCCAATCAACTCTGGTTCGAGGGTACATCTCCGAACTCCTTTGATATCCATCGTTGTAATCCTTCAACGACGTCAGAGAGGTGACTAGTCCCGATGGCCATACATTAAATTAATCACTACGTTGAGTTGATCTTAGTCTAAAACAGGACTAACGTATCCTTGACGAAAGTTTAAGTTGATCTTAGCCGCAACGCGACTAATGCATCCTTAAACTGAAAA
This sequence comes from Agapanthus africanus, assembly GCA_030015575.1. Taxonomy (NCBI): domain Eukaryota; kingdom Viridiplantae; phylum Streptophyta; class Magnoliopsida; order Asparagales; family Amaryllidaceae; genus Agapanthus; species Agapanthus africanus. The sequence goes on along the minus strand of JASDDO010000010.1, from coordinate 428,932,677 downwards.
CACCAAACCCAAATCTAAGTAAATATGGATTTGGACTAATCCACGTCCTACGGACGACGGCATTACTCAGTCTCCGTATACAATCCACGGGCAACCACAAACAAAACAAACACACACGACACGAAGTGAAATTCTGGAGAAGGAGAAAGTTGTTACCGCGATGCGGTAGCGTAATTAACTGCAGGGGCTTGCGCCTGCAGGGAAGAGCGTCCCCACAATCAAAAACCCCTCAAGCGAGGGGGAATCTGACAAAGTCTGCTACATCGGCCGCATCCGTCTAAACCTCCGATACACGGTGCCATAAATCAACTTGGCATCTTCGGAGAGGTAGACGGATAAAACCAAATAGCATCTGCCCCGAATCTCAGCGTCAGGACATCGCAGTCTTGTGCGCCGCCTTTCGGAGGGGAACAGGGCAGAGCCCAAATAAAGGTCTAACAGAGACCAAAATTAATGCTGTGCATTATCAAACATGGGCAAAGCCCTAGCACAAGCCTAATAGGCCAAAAATCAAGAAAAACGTTGAACATCTTCAACTGGACTTAGCCCAATCATGGCCGTAAGTTCTCAAATTAAATTGACTGAGCAAGACTGCTCTCCTAAATCAATCAACTTTGGCTCAAGGGTACATCTTGGAACTCCTCTGACACCTATCGTTGTAATCCTTCAACGACGTCAGAGAGGTGACGGGTCCCGACGACCAAAAATATGGACCACCATGTCCCTAAACTGGAATATGGACCACCATGTCCCTAAACTGGTAATACGGACTGTGGGGTCTTTAAACTCATGGACTAATGCGTCCTTAAACCAATATTCGTCCCCAAAATGGGAATGCTGGACCACCATGTCCCTAAACTGGCAACGGACCACTACGTCCCTAAACTGGAACAATAGAGCCCCTAAATACTCTTTTGTCGGATCTAAACGATCCCGTTTAAGTTGATCTTAGCCTCAAACATGGCTAACGTATCCTTAAACCTTCGAACAGACTTTAGTCCCAAATCGGACTATTGACCCACCAATCAATTTTGGCTCGAGGGTACATCTCGGAACTCTTCCGACACCTGTCGGTGTAATCCTTTAACGACGTCAGAGAGGTGACGGGTCCCGACGGCCATACCTGCAACAGACCACTACGTCCCTAAACTGGAACAATAGAGCCCCTAAATGCTCTTCCTGTTAAGTTGATCTTAGTCTCAAATCAGACTAACGTATCTTTAACGAACGTTTGAGTTGATCTTAGCCTCAAATATGGCTAACGTATCTTCAAACCAAAACCCCAAATCCAAATCTAAGAAAATACGGATTTGGACTAATCCACGCCCTACGGGCGACAACATAAATTGGTCTCCGTATACAATCCACGGGCAACCAAAAACAAAATAAACACACACGACACGAAGTGAAGTTTCTGGAGAAGGAGAAAGTGGTTACCGCGACGCGATAGCGTAATTAACTGCAGGGGCTTGCGCCTGCAGGGAAGAGCGTCCCCACAATCAAAAAAAACCCTCAAGCGAGGGGGAATCTGACAAAGTCTGCTACATCGGCCGCATCCGTCTAAACCCCCGATATACGGTGCCATAAATCAACTTGGCATCTTCGGAGAGGTGGACGGATAAAACCAAATAGCAACTGCCCCGAATCTCAGGCAAGACGTCTCTACGTCGTCTTGGCCGCCGTTCGGAGGGGAACAAACACGACACACGAAGTGTGGAGTAGAAAGAGGAAAAGGTCCCACCGGGCGTGCCAGAATCTGTTCCCCTCCGAATACAGAGACGTGATCGCGTAGGTTCGTCTTGCCTGAGATTCGGGACAGATGCTATTTGGTTTTATCTGTCCACCTCTCCAAAGATGCCAAGTTGATTTATAGCACCGTGTATCGGAGGTTTAGACAGATGCGGCCGATGTAGCAGACTTCGTCAGATTCCCCCTCGCTTGAGGGGTTTTTTTATTGTGGGGACGCTCTTCCCTGCAGGCGCAAGCTCCTGCAGTTAATTACGCTACTGCGTCGCGATAACCACTTTCTCCTTCTCCAGAAATTTTACTTCGCGTCGTGTGTGTTTATTTTGTTTTTGGTTGCCCGTGGATTGTATACGGAGACTAATTTATGTTGTCGCCCGTAGGGCGTGAATTAGTCCAAATCCGTATTTACTTAGATTTGGGTTTGGTGTTTTAGTTTAAGGATACGTTAGCCATATTGAGGCTAAGATCAACTTAAACGTTCGTTAAGGATACGTTAGTCTGATTTGAGACTAAGATCAATTTAACGGAAAGATCATTTAGGGGCTCTATTGTTCCAGTTTAGGGACGTAGGGGTCCATTGCATGTATGGCCGTCGGGACCCGTCACCTCTCTAACGTCGTTGAAGGATTACAACGACAGGTGTCAGAGGAGTTCAGAGATGTACCCTTGAACCAAGTGTAAATTGATTTAAAAGAGCAGCCGTGCTTAGTCAATTTAATTTGAGAACTTACGGTCAGAATTGGGCTAAGTCCAATTGAGAATGTTCAACATTTTAATTTATATTTAGCCTAATAGGCCTTTATTAGGGCTCTGCCCCTGCACTGCATTTTATTCTGGCCTATTAGGCCTTTTAAGTTGGGCTCTGTCCCCTTTTTTATAATGCAGAGTATTTGTTTTTGTCCATTGGGCCTTTTAATTGGGCCCTGCCCTTTAATAATGCGCTGCATTAATTAGTCTGACAGAGTGCCACGTGGCTTGTCAGGCGCTTTGCGCCAATTGAGGAGCGCAAGGCGCAAGTCCATGGGGGGTGACACGTGTCACGCTCAGGAGAGCGCAAGCACAGTGCGCTGCGCCAGTGCGCTGCGCTGTTGCTCTGCTGACACATGGCGCGCTCTGGTGAGTTGCGCCAATTCATGAGAGCGGTGCTCTGTTTTTAGAAGCGCATAGCGCAGATCATTATGGGGCTGACACGTGGCGCTCTCTGGTGGCTTGCGCCAACCCGAGAGCGCAACAGTGTAGATTTTGCAAGTGCGGGGCACTGTTTTAGTATTTTGATCAATTTTAGATCAAAGAAAACAAATTTTCTTGTTTTCAAAGAACCAGTGGTTCATCAAAAGGCAATGCCTTTATTATTATTATATTTTTATTAAAGATTTTTGATCTTGTTTTTAGATCAATGATCTTTTTAGAAGAAATTCTTCTTTTATTCCAGGTTTTTACCTTTCCTTTTTTTGACCTCTTCTAAAATTTTCTTTAAAAGAGTTCTCTCTGTGTTGATGTCTCTTTTGGAATTGGGGTCTAGGGGCCTTTATATAGTGCCCATTAATTTGTTAAATTTGTTAAAGAGATCATTCTCTGAGTGATTTGGGGAATTTTCCCCACCGTTAGATCTTTGATCCAAGGGCTTCTGTTTTACAGAAGACAATCTTCTTGTTTTAACAAGAACAGGAAGATCTTACTTGAATTTCAATTCTGTTTGGCGCAAGCGCACCGGCGCTTGACACGTGTCGCGCAGCGCAACTGCGCGAGCGCAACTGCACTGACACGTGTCGCGCAGCGCAGAGCGCAAGTCAGCTGAAGCGTTGCTTCTTTTATAGAGCCTTGCTCTGATTGAGTGCACTGCCTTGGGCACTGCGCTTCTTGTGTTGGCGTGTCTGATTTTGACACGTGTCGCGTTGCGCGCAGCGCAAGGAATCTGAAGCGTTGCTTCATTTATTTTAACTTTTAATTTTCAAAGCAGAGCTTTCCTCTGATTGGGGGAAACAGAAGCGTTGCTTCATTTCCTGCCTTGAAATTTGAACAGAGCATTGCTCTGATTGGGGTAAACACGCATCCCAATCCTTTCCCAGATGCGTCGCTGTGAATCACCAATCCTCCGGAATTGTCTGGCACGGTCAGAATAGGAGCAGTTATCAATCTCTGTTTCAACGTCTCAAAAGCCGACGCACAACTATCCGTCCACACAAAAGGTACCTCCTTACGCGTAAGCTTGGTCAACGGCTCCGCCAGACGAGCAAAGTTCTCCACAAATCTTCTGTAATACCCGGCGAGTCCAAGAAAACTTCTTATCTCCGCAACATTCTTTGGAATCGGCCAATCTCGAACTGTTGCAATCTTTTCTGGATCAACGGCGATTCCATCGCCAGACACGACATGCCCCAAAAACTTTACTTTTTCCAGCCAAAACTCGCACTTGCTCATCTTCGCATATAACTTCTCCTGCCTTAACGTCTGCAGTGCGATCTTCAAATGTTCTGCATGCTCTTCAAAACTCTTCGAATAGACCAGAATATCGTCAATGAACACCACAATAAACTGGTCCAAGAATGGTGAAAAGATTCGGTTCATCAAGTCCATGAATATCGCCGGTGCATTTACTCCGAAGGGCATCACTAAGTACTCGTAATGTCCATACCGAGTTCGGAACGCCGTCTTGCAAATATCTTCTGCTTTCACTCGGACCTGATGATATCCGGATCGCAAATCCAGCTTCGATAATACCCTCGCGCCACTAAGCTGCTCAAATAGTTCGCCAATGCGAGGGATCGGGTACTTGTTCTTAATAGTCATCCGATTTAATTCTCGATAATCGATGCATATCCTTCTTCTTGGCTAGAAGAACTGGAGCTCCCCAAGGCGAGTTACTACTTCGAATCTAACCCTTCTCAAACAATTCAGCAACCTGTTTCTTGACTTCTTCCAACTCGACTGGTGCCATTAGATAATACGCTTTAGATACTGGCGCTGCACCAGGAATAAGATCAATTGCGAACTCCACGTCTTGCTTCGGCGGTAATCCCGATATATCTTCAAACACGTCCATAAAATCGCGAACAACAGCTGGCTCTTCACTTTCATCAACCTCCATTGATGCAAGAATATTAGTTGTCGGCCTAGCCCTAAACTCGACTGGCCCGACAGAACTGTTTTCTCCAGTGAAGATAAACTCGGGATGTCCAGGAATCTGGAAAATTACTTTCTTTGCCCTACAATCAATGTGAGCATGGAAAGTGCCAAGAAAATCCATTCCCAAGACGACTTCGTAGCTGCCCGTATCAATCACCAAAAAATCTGCAAAAAGCTCCCGTCCGCAAACAACAACTGTACAATCTTTACATTCCCTACTAGATATGATTTTCCCATTCCCAGTGTGTATGTCCCAGAAACTAGACATGGTCGTGCAAGTAATCGAGTGTGTAGTTATAAACTTGGACGACATAAAATAATGGGATGCACCAGAATCAAATAACGCTAATACGGGAAAACCATGAACGAGTAGAATACCTGAAACAACTTCTCCTGAAGCCTTAGCTTCCTCAGCCGTCAAGGTAAAAGCTCGAGCCTGATTAGGTCCTTGAGTCAGCTGCTTCTGTCCGTGAAATGGTTTCTGTGGAGGCTTCTGAGTATCATCCCTTGTGCGTAGTTTCGACGGACAAGAACTAACAGTATGATCCGCCGATCCACAAACCAGACAAAGTCCCCGCATCCTGCGACATTCCTTTTGCAAATGTCTGGGTAAGTGGCAATAGCTACAAACCACGTGCTTCCTCTGATCAACGACAGCAGGCTTCTTCATTGGTGTTACACTACGACGGTCTACTGGAATACCTCTGCGTCCATGAGATCGGTTTGGTACAAATGCCGGCTTCCTTACCGCAACTGCTGTCTGCTGTGAACTCCCAGTCTTCCCAGATAAGCTCTGCTGTTCTCGGGCTGCCGTAAGTACCTGTGAGAAAATGGTCAAACCCGGGGAGACAATCTGCCTCTGGATGTCCACATCCAAGCTGCGCATGAACCTCCTTGCCTTGTCTGCATCGTTGGCAACTAAAGGTCCAGCGAATCTACTGAGCCGTGTCCACTCAGCTGCATGTACATCTACGGCCGCACCATTCTGTTTTAGACTGATGAACTTCTCTTCCATTTCCTCCCGTGCAGTCCGCGGGAAGAACTTCTCCAGGAAACTCTTCGAAAAATCCGCCCACTTGATCGACTTGGGCAAGCGGGTCTCCTCCACAAGCCACCATTCACGGGCGTAGTCCACTAACTGAATGCGCACCACATCCACTCTTTTATCATCTGGGATCTGCGCCGCAATAAGTAAGTTCTCCGTGTCAACTAGCCACTGCTCCGCTGGCAACGGCTCCTCCAAACCAGTAAAGACAGACGGCCCCAAACGCCTGAAATCTGCTACAGTCCCCACATGATCAACTGGTTTAGCTCCAACATTGTTCACGGACTGCTGAACTGTCCGCAAACCTTCCTGAAATGATTCAGCTTGCTGCTGGATCAGCTCGGTCTGCCTCTTTTGATTCTCCAGCATTCCCCGTATCACTCCAAGTATGGCGGCTTCATCAACACGCCTTTGGTACGTCTTCAGATTCTTGTCTGCCATACTCCTGAAATCAAAACACCCGAAGATTAGCGTGACAATAGATTCAAAATGTAGATCAAGACTAGAACTCCGAGTTACTTAAATAGAGTACCGCATTGTAACTATGCCGCGGTATCATAGCTACAATCACATAACTCCACCCAAGTCGCCTAAGTCCTAGAGATAACAAGGAATCAGGTTTCGAGTCGATATGCAAAGGAACTTTGCACACCATAAAAGATATAATCAGGAAGAACTTAGATTCAAGAACGGTAAAACGGCAAGGTGGCAGGACATGTTTCCTAAACACGGGTATCCTGATTCGTGTATTGGGTATAATACCCAACTACAAAAGAATCAACTCGACTAACCTATGGCTCTGATACCAAAAAAACCATGTCACGCCCCGCTTCCCAGAGTATGCTAAACTGGGCACGTGACATAGCCAACCATGCTACCTGTGGGTAGGAAGTATCCGTCCACAGTCACATTACGGCTGTAAAGATATCAAGAATAAAATATAACTATCTAATGCATGTCCATAAGCCAAGATAACATGAGTCAAGAATAATAAAAGTGCGGAAGCAAAAGATCCAATACAAAATAACTGGAATGTATGTCCCATAATGCGGGCTCACATCAGGAATAAAATGCAGAAAATAAAAGAACTAACTAATACAGAAACCTCACTGCTCAGCCTGCTGGCTGAAGTACTCCTGCTCGGACTGCAGCAAAGGTACGGAATCTGGGCCATGCAAAACCCAGACGTCAGCGCGTCATGTCATCAAGTAATAAAGTGCAAACAGGGTAACAAACAATGCAAATATAATCATGAGTGATAAAGCATGTGTAACAATAATATAAATCAGGGCAGTGAAGGGTAGTGTGCAGTGAGTAAACTAAACCGGTCTATTGGGTTATCTACTCTAAAGTCTTTGAAATCAATTTGATGAATCATCGATGTAACTCAATAGTATCCCGTGCATGCCCGGGACCACGGTCTAAAACTCTCGCGCTGAAACCGAGACGTGCCGCTAGGCACTAACAGGAAAAGGGTACAGACCAACGTTGTCAGCAGCATCGTCACGAGGCGGGCCTAGCCTCTAAAACTGATCAGTAAAAGCAAGCAACTGTCGAGTTACAAGTCAGGATTTCATCATTGATTTCCCCATACCTCTAAGTTATGTATGTCAAGTCAGGTATTCAGTAATCAAGAACTAATGCCAACTCAGGATCAGGTAGGAGCAGGTTTGTCTGGTTAGACAACAGGAACGGTCCGTGAGGACTACATGTCAGGTTTGTTGGTATTAGACACAAGATCAGGTAACAGATCAAGCCATGGTACATCAAGTCAAGACAAGTAGTGTACGGTACCATGTCGGGTCAAGTAGTGTTTGTGTAGCAAGTCATGTCAGGGTGTAAAGATATCATGTGTGTGCTCATAATTAGCTAGCATAATCATGGTTATAAATAATCAAGCATGGGTATCAACAATAAATTGGCACATATAATAGGTTAAGCAATGAATGCTGGTTTAATTAATTTAGCCATACGGTTATCGGTTGTGTTTAAGAGATGGTGTCGGCATTATATGAATACAGTATGATAGATGTGAATGCTAAAAACCAGGTTAATAAGTATTGAGTAATCTAGGAATGCGACGACATGTATAATCTGTTCAAATGATGCAGTTGTAATTAAACCGGTTAAAGATGCACATGGATGTCCGATAAGTTAAAACTGGATAAAAGGGGTATTATGGCTATAAACAAATGTGATCATGTACTCAAACATTTACAGGTGATTACTAGGTATAAATAATTAGATGCAATAATTAAGTTTCAAGTTCGAGATCATAAAATATGTAACGGAACTTTATACGGTTAACTTGCAATCCAATACTTTCGATTCTATTTAGAGATTTAATAGGAAACAAATAAATTAGCATAAGAATAGTTTAAATAGCATGTAGCAAGTTTCACTTGCCTCGACGGGTCGCGATACGGAAAACGGAACGTTACGCGTCGGCGGGGAAAAGTCGCGACGTGTGCACGGTACACGGAAACAATCCAAATAACACACGATGAGATCACACGGGTCAGGTACACCCGCTGGGTCGTCGGGATCGTCGGCGGCACCACCGAATTCCGGCAAGACAGAAAACAGTGAATATAATTGCTAGAAAAATAGATCCAGCAAGAGAAAAGAAGAGAACAGGGAACGAAGAAGAAGGAAGGATAAGGGATAGCTTACTGGGTTGTGTGCAGGGGCGTGCAAGCCGTGGCGGTGAGATCGACGGCGGTGGGGTGCCGGTGCAAGGTTTGGTGTAAAGGTTAGGTTTAGGGTTTTTGGGCTCGGGTTTGAGGTTGCAGGGCTGGTGTCGGGGTAATGGTGAGGGAATGATGTCGAGGAGATGCAGGAAGATGAGGTGGTAATGCTGGTGGGTAAGAAGCTAGGGTCGTCGGCGACGACCGGAGATGTTAGTTCAAGGGTGCGGTTATATGCAGGGTGCAATGGCCTCAGGGAGAAGGAGAAGACGGAGAGGAGGAGGAGACGGGCGATGAGGAGGCGAGAGGGATGTCGACGAGGCTGAATAGCGGGGGAAAAAGAGTTAGGGTTTGAGGAGAGCAGTGGGTTTTCAAGGTTCTCGTGGTCGTGGGGTTTTTAAAGGAGAAGAGAAGAAGCAGGAGAAGAAGAATTATAAGAGGGAGGTGACCAGATCCCCAAGGCGGTGACCAGAGTCGAGGAGCGAACAGTGTTCGCGAGAGAAGAGAGAGAGAACGCGAGCGAAGAGAGAAAGAGAAGAGAGAGAGAAAGAGAAAGGGAAAGGGGAGAGAGGGAGACGGTGGGGCCCAAGGAGAACAGAAATGAATTCTGATTCGTTGGAAAAGAGAGAGAGAGGAAATCAGTGGTGGGGCCGGAAATCAGTAGGTAAGAATATGATTGGCTCGTGGAGTTAAAATGGTTTTAGGAAAAAAATTTATACAAGATTTTCAAATCTTTCATTGGCTGGGAACAGTAGGGAAAAGAGATCTTCAGCATAGAAATATTTTCAGAATAATTTCATTGGTTTAAAATTTGATAACATGCTAAACAAACACTTTGGCTGATTTAAAATTTAGAAAAATAGGATTTGGTGGAAATACAAAATATTTCAGAATTGCGCTCGGGTCGGGTCCAAAAATTTGAATTCGAAAAATGAAAATTATTGGCAGGTTCCAAAAATTAAAATAAAGGATTTTATAATTAAAAAGCATACCCCTAAGAACGGACGCACGCACGTACGCGTAGACGTCCAAACACGTCCGTTTCGCTGAACGGGACGAAACACGATGCAAGGACGCTACCACAGGGTTAGGGGTGTCGAGCAGGCCATGACAAGTATTTTTAATTTAATTTTAGATGACTTAAATTGTTATATGCAGAATATGATATGTTGGTGTAAACTATAACTGGTAACAGTCAAAGCAGGATAAATGAAATAAATACCACACACCACACATACGGTAACAGAAATTTATAGAACTGGACTCGGTTGTTACACATGAAGTTAGCAGCTTTTGCATCTCCTAACCAGCTTCTGGGCGTCCTGATGAATGGTCGGCCAGTAGTACCCCTAGAGCAATGCTTTCTGGATTAAGGTGCGAGCCCCTTGGTGCGCGCCACCGACCCCTTCGTGGATCTCACGGAGGATGTAGTCGGCTTCGTGGGGGTCGACGCACTAGAGCAGGGGCTGAGTGAAGGACTTCTTGTAGAGGTTTCCATTGCTCCAGACGAAATGGCGAGCTTTGGCTCGGAGACAGCGGGCTTCTCCCCGATCTTCTGGGAGCGTATCTTCCCTCAGGAATTCCATGAGGGGCTTTCTCCAGTTTCGGTCCTCTTCCCGGGCTACATACACTTGAAGTGTTATTGCCCCGTCTTCCACGCTGGGCCGTGGCAAGACCTCGAAAAGGATGCTCATCTTGTTGTTGGCCAAGTAGGATGAAGTCAGCTTACTCAAAGCGTCGGCTTGGGCGTTGAGCTGTCTGGGGATCTGCTTTACCTGGACTTCGTCGAAGTCCTTCCGCGGTCTTCTTACCTCGGCCAGGTATTTCGCCATCAGAGGCTCCCACGCCTCTAATCGGCCGGTTACTTGGCCGACGACTAGGGCGGAGTCACCGCAGATCCAAATCGTTTTCAACCCCAGTCCGAAGGCTATGCGCAGTCTGGCAAGCAAGGCCTCGTATTCCACCGCGTTGTTTAATGCCTTGAACCCGAGCTTCAGGGAATACTCCATTTCTGCCTCGTTCGGGCCCTGAATGATGAAGCCGGCACCACAGCCTTCTTCGGTCGAGGACCCGTCGACGTAGAGGATCCAATCAGGGACTGAGTCGGGCTTCCCGTCAACCGAGGGCTGAGCTGCGGGGGCCGGCGTTGACTCTGGCTCCTTACTGGGGATGGTGCACTCGACAATAAAATCGACCAGGGCTTGGGCTTTGATGGCCTGCCTCGGGCGGTACTTTATGTCAAACTGGGATAACTTCCACCTCCACTTCTCCAAGCGGCCATGGGACTCGGGTGAGGCGAGGATAGCCCCCAGAGGGTGCTCTGTAAGTACAAGGATGGTGTGCGCCTGAAAATAGTGTCGTAGCTTCCTTTAGTCCACGATGAGTGCCAAGACGATCTTCTCTATGGCTGGGGACCTCGTTTCTGCGTCTTTGAAGACGTGGCTCACATAGTATACCGGCTTCTGGACCCGTCGACCTCTCGGACGAGCACTAAGCCCGCTGCTTGGTCGGATACCGCCAGATATAGAGATAGCTCGTCCCCTTCGGCTGGTCGGGTGAACAGCGGTGGAGTCGCAAGATGCCTCTTTAATTGGTCAAAGGCGGTCTGGCACTCCTCCGGCCACTCGAATCTTAGAATCTTCCTTAGAGCCTTGAAGAAAAGGAGGCACTTCTCCCCAGACCTCTATATGAAACGTGACAGAGCGGCTACCCGCCCTAACGTTAGTCTTGGGCATGGCCATGCTGAGGATGGCGTTAATTTTCTCCGGGTTAGCTTCGATTCCACGGTGGGTGACCATGAAACCGAGGAATTTTCCACCGATGACCCTAAATGCGCACTTGGCGGGGTTCAGTTTCATATTGAACTTGCGGAGGACGTCGAAGGCCTCGCCCAGATCTTTGGCATGGTCGACCGATGAGACTAACTTGACGAGCATGTCGTCGATATAAACTTTCATGTTCCTGCTGATCTGCGGCTTGAACATACGGTTGACCAAGTGTTGGTACGTTGCTCCGGCGTTTTTGAGGCCGAAAGGCATCACCTTATAGCAGTATACCCTCGCCCTCAACATCGGTGTTTGGCCACTCAGACGAAGATATTGCGGTGAAGCAAACCTTTGCAGTCCGTTAGTCACCGTAGGCCCGACCTATCCCGCCCTGGTCAAGCGGGAATTTTATCGCCAGGTGGAAGGTCGATATCTGGGCTCTGACGGATTTCAGTGTGGGACGGCCGAGGAGGATGTTGTAGGCCGACGGGATTCTCGCTACGATGAATTCCACAGGCATGGTGCGCATACAGTTGGCCTCCCCGATGTTAAACTGGAGAGTGATTACCCCTTCCACCGGGATGGAGTAGTTGGTGAACCCTGACAGGATGTGGGTGGTCGGCCTTAGTCTAATGGGGTGAGTCCCATAAGCAGGAAGAAGTCATAAAATAGAATGTATGCCGAGCTTCCAGAGTCGACTGGTATCCTCTGCACCTCGTAGCGGTGGACCTAAGTTGTGATCACCAGCGGGTCGTTGTGGGGAAGGGATATACCGTGGAGGTCCTCGTCGTTAAAAACGATCAGCTCGGATGCCCTGGCCTTCTTCCTCGGGTGGCTGTCAGTCCCCTCGACCGGTGAGGGGTGCTGAGCCTCGTAGGTATTCACCGTAACCCTCGCTGACATGACCATGATTTGGCCGATTGTTAATTTACCGGGAGGGGGATGTTGCTCTTGCTCACAGTCAGCTTGTTGCTTGTCCCGCAAGTACGTTGCCAGGTGCCCCGAGTGGATCAGCTCCACGATGTAGTCTCGGAGCTGCTTGCAGTTCTCCGTGGAGTGGCCCTGCGACCTGTAGAATCCGCAGTAGGGGCCCCGGGTGCGCTTTGCCGCCCTGTTCGAGACTGGGGAGTTTGAAGAACCTCTTGCCCTTAGCCTCCTCCAGCAGTACCGTCTGGGAGACGTTGAGCGGGGTGTACTCCAGAAACTTCGGGGAGTAGGGCTTCGGCCGCTCAATCTTCTTTTTCTCTTCCCGGGCCCTTTTCTTGTGATTAGCTTGTTCCGTCCGGGGAAGATTGGAGTTCACCTCGGATTCAAGCTAGATCTCACGTTGGGTCCAGGCCTTTACCTCGACCATGGTCTTAGGTTGCGCTAATACAAAGGAGCGTAGCCACTCCTTTTGCCTAAGACCCGACCTGAGGGCCATAATGACCGTCTCGTCCTTATGTTCTGGGACCTCGAGGAGGGCATTGTAGAAGCGGGTGACGTACCCTTTGAAGATTTCCTTGTCCCCGCTCTTTATGGTGAAGAGGTGGTCGACGGTCGGCTTCTACCGTCTGTTCCCGACGAAGTGGCCGAGGAATTGGGTGGCCAGTTCATCGAAGGTTGAGATCGAGTGTGGTGCGAGTCCTCGGAACTAGTCTCGTCCGGAGCGGATGAGAGTGGCCGGGAAAGCATGGCATTGGGCGGTGTCGGAACAGTCCTGGAAACTCATCCCGGCTGTGAACGCGTCCAAATGGTTTTTCAGGTCGGACTTCCTGTCAAAGAGTGAGACCTTCGAGGGCTTATTCCGGGTGGAGACATGGACGGCGAGTAGCTCTTCGGTGAAGGGCTTCGTGAGCGAGTCGGCGGCGTATTTAGCCTCGTCGCTTCAATGACGACTTTCCCGATGCATGCCTTCGACCTTCTTTTCGAGGGCGTCGAGTCGGCCGTGGTATCCCGATAATTCGGCGCATTCTGATTCTTGGCATCTGCTGCTGGAGACCTCTACCTGGCTATGGCCCCAGTTCCGTTCGATAAGGTTCCTCAAGTCCCCCGGCGAGGTCGTCTTCGAGCTGCCGTAATGAGTCCTATGCGTGCGACCCTATCGAGGGTGGGGGTGCCGGTCATGCCTGGGCGTAGGCGAGCTGACCGACACCTCCTCGGGAGGGACAAGGGCGCGATGGGGCTCGGGGCGAGGTGCTCTGGCCTAAGACCTTGGAGTTAAACTGTGCGGCGCCCACCGGGTCATTGAATATGTTGGCCTGGGTGATCTGCGGCTGCCGGAGACAGCGAGGCGGTGTTCGGCCATGTCGACGCGGGCAGAGTCTTCTCTCCCTCTGTAGGGGTCCCAGTCCTGAGGAAGGGGAGCGGCGACCTGGGGAGCTTGCCCGGCCACTTGGACAAGGACGAGCGCATCCACGACAGACGTGAGTCGATCTATCCGAGCGGATAGGGAGTGAATGTCGTTCGGTGGAGAAGGGGATTCTCTCTCATCTCCATTGTGGGGAGGCCGGCGGCTGGTGCTTGGATCGTCGCGGTGACCGCTTGCTATGTAAACGAGATCGGAAGATGAACTTTTGTTTGAGTGGAACTAACGGTTCCCACAGACGGCGCCAACTGATGGAGGTCCGGATCTCCTTCAGATGTTATCTTTCGTTGATCTGCTGGAAGCGCTGATGGACGGCTGAGATTGAGTTGGAGGGTTGACTCCCAGAGTGTATGGATCTCAATGGGTTTTGAGTGGTTGTGGCCGAGCTACCTGCAAAGAAGTCCCGGGATGGTTGTGCCACCGAGGACCCTCCGACGATCAAGTTAGACGGGATATTTTGGCAAAGTAACGGCCTAGTGGAGTAAAAATGGCTTATCTCGATCGTCTGAGAGAGGGGTTTATATAGCGGAAGCAATGAGCAGGCGGGCACGAGAATCACGCCGGCCGTTACGCCCCTGGCGTCACGCTCGCGTGATAGGCAGGATCCCGCATTAGTGGTGAGACAGGATTATTAATGGGGGATCGTGATGGCGTGGAACGCGGGATCGTGGGCGGCGGATATCTCGCGCATGGCGAGATTCACGGAGCCATGGCGTAGGCACCGGTGATCAGCGTTGTGGGTCGGTCTGGGTGAGACCGAGGAAGATGAGCTCGGCGAGAGGCTCGGGCACGAGCAGGAGACCGAGGCATCTTGGTTCCGTGATAGCTCGAAGGCGAGCCGATGGAGGTCTGAAAGGTCACCAGAGGTCGATAGACTCCCGGTTCTTGATCCCGAATGAAGTTCTTGATCCCTTCTTGTAGGTTCTAGGACACGTCATCTACAACGTGTCAATATCTGAAGAGTCACCGATATCGAGCCTCATCAAGTATTGATCGATAACATGGTAAGGTTCCAATATTAATTCCAATTACATTCGTAGTTACAATGTAATAATCCTAGATACATTAGGATTTTACAAAATCTCCACAATAATATTTCACATTTTATGATTTTAAAAGCAATGCCCCTTGAAGATTACTTAAGAGGCCAAAGAAGAAAATCCTTTCAGAACAGGCATATATTAATTCTCATCAGTCACAAATCTTCTGAGCATTTCCTACACTAAGTAGATCAGAATTACAAATTGTCACAACAATTAGAAATCAAACACAAACTTATTTCCAACACCAACATGAAAACAACACCAATGACAAGTTCACACAGCATATTGATTCAGTGGAGAGAGTCTACTGTCTTACTCAACTCCTCAAGTTTTTTCATCCTCAATCTCTCACTCTCTGCCACCAACTGCTCAGACATCAATCATGCATATCAATGATTAAAGCCAAATTAATTTAACAATAAGCATTGAATTGAAATAGCAAGGGAAAAAGAAGGAACAAAGAAAATTTACCTCCATTAGTTTGTTAATTAGTTGAGTTTTCTCCTTGTTCTTCTCATTGAATGCCTCAAGAGCTTCTTTATATTCCTTCTCCTTCACCGACAACAAACATAGATCAATTTCAGCTAACTAGAGATTTGAAAACGAAAAACGCTCACCTTTTTAAGGCAACTTTGTCCGAGAGGCTTCAATTCACGGTTAACTAGGTCGATTTTCTTACGTACGACCGCAACTTCTTTTCTTGTTGGATCTGCCATACCTTCAAGCTCCTAACATCATAAAATATTTTGGTTTTTATATGACGAATTTGAGGCAACCAAAAGAACTTGTTCTATTGATAAAGGTATCGGTTATGTGCATGAAATTATACACATAGAAAAAATACCAACATTGAACTTCTGAAAATCGGTCTAAAACTTATATGGTTACATATTTAATATTTCATGAATTTCGATCTCTGATTCAATTAAACATAGTTTACCTCTTTAATCTCTGCCAGGCGCTTGCTTTCTTCTTCCACTCTTCCCAATTGAGCGAAAACTTTGTCTCTGATCTCAATTTTCTTCCTCTCTATCTCTTCTTCCTTCGCTCGGAAGTTCGAGAGAGCCGATCTCGACATTTCCTCCTCTTCCTTCTCTTCCTTCGACGGGCTCTCTCTATAGCTATTGCCGATATCCTTCTGCATTTTTCTCTTGGACTCTCCTCTAGTTTCTGAATCCTGTCAAGATTTAATTCTGCTCTTTTCCACCTATTTGTGTGCACACAGAGTTGGTGGAGGATCCTTTCTCCCTTTGTATTTGAATGAGGAGTGAAGGAAGCTTTTAAGGGTGACAAGCAAGTTTAGATTCTTGGTGATGACAGGAATGGGACTGTTGTAAACTTAGAAGCAGTTAAGGGCACAAAAACGCTCACGATTATATGCGTATTTATATTTATTAATAGGTATTAAAGTTTCGTTTTGAATAACATTGGTCTGATAGCTAGATTAATGCATTTACTTTTGGTGGAATGATACTTGCATTTGGTGGAACGATAGTTTTCATAAGTTGGCAAGATGGTCATTTCCTGAGGTAGTACAGGTTTAATCTATTGTTTTCAAATGATTTGTTAATCAAGTCGTTTAAGAGAGCTAATACAGATAAATCTTGCTGCAAAACTGAAAGCAATATTATCTTCCCTCTTGCGACAGAAACTTGAAAATTTGGTGCAAGAGAGGGTTTTAAGATGTACAGGCCGGGCGAACCTTTAGAAAAATAAAAATGTGAGTACGTAGAAAGAAAATAATGGAGCAAGGGAGAATTTCCTTTTATGGTGTCAATAAAAATCAATAACCTATCATTTTATTCGACGACCGGCGCTCGTCATTTTCGTTTTTTCCCCATTGATTTTGTAGGTGCAAAATTAACGGTTTACCGACAATAGAGCTTTTTACATTGCTAAATTAAGGATGAAAAGATATTAGAATCGCATGCAATTTGGTGTATTGATCTGTTAGACGATGAAGATCAAGATAGATAGTGTCAATCGTCCGAAAAGATGATGAAGGTTGTATTATTTTAATTTTTTTTTTTTTGCGGCATAGGAGAGTTTTACTCCTGTGTGGCCTCTTTTCTCCAATATTCTCATATCATTTCACCAGAAAGCCCAAATTTGAATCCAACAAGCTGCTCAACATAAAGATAATTTTCTTAACTCGGCGAACTAATTTCAGAATTATGGTGCAATTGTGGGAATTTTTAAAACTAAAAAATATTATTTAATATGAACATTTAATTGCTTAAGGAGATCAGATGGCAGAGATTTCTGTTGCAAGGTCAGAAGGTGGAGTCTGTCCACAACAGGAGAGTGCTTGGATTTCAAGATTGGATGTGGAGTAGAGATGAAGGGGCCTTGTATCACTATCCTGAGCATGGCAATGAGAGCCTTGGAGGCCAAGATAAAATTGTATAAGAAAGATGTGATATGTTTGTGTTATCACCAACAGATTTTTTTTATAATTAAGAGCTAGTGCTTTATCTTTACAACGTGGAATGTTCTCTCTCCCCTTTTTGTCCTCTCTAGCTTATATCTTCCATTCACTAATTAATACATTCTTATAAGAATATCAATATAGGTAGTCATTCTTCTTTGCGTGGTTTTTGATTAAAGTTCTGCTTTGATTGATGCTGGAGAATTCATGAGTTGGTTATTGGATTTTCCTCTTCCATCACTCATTTCTCTAAAAGGTGGAATAAAGCTTGAAGCACACATGGGTTACTTTCTCAGGAGTAATCAACAGCAGTCATTTGTTATGATAGCAATACAACCATGCCTGAGTTTAATTTATAGAGTTTTCAGCACAATCATCTTAAGTTCTCACCATCAAGTTGCATATATTTGCATGGTGACCCTAACCATGACTTGGTCACCATGCCAGTATCGTGGCCCGGCAACAACCAAAATAGAGTTTTTCAAACCGTGGTTTAAAAAAGTTTCGAGGACTCGAAATCCCATTTTCTATAGTCTAGTTTAGTTTGGCTGCATAGCTTATGAACCAGGTTTTGTTTAACCTGTTTCTTATTAAAGTTTTATAAGAGAGAATTTAGAGAGCATAGCTTATGAACATTGCAGAACTCAACTTAGAAAATGGGGTTCCCCACCCATTGAACTTTATTAAAATCACTTTTTGCAATATTTTATTTTAATTGTCAAACAGGCCACGTAGAGACGGACCTATTCGTGGGCAAGATGGGGGCAATGGCTCCATCGTATTTTTCATGACGTCCGGAAAAAATCCCTTTTACGTTGTCTCCAATTAAAAAACACTCATTCCCTCTAATTTTCTGGTCTCTTCCTCCGCTTCAAAACCTTAGAAACAAAAAAAAATTAAAAATCGCTCCTTTTTGTTTGATCGATCGAGATTGATGTCCGAGATCGAGGGATCGAGCCTCCCCCCATCGAAGCTCCAGTTTCGATCGGCGATCACCCCTTTCGCTTGGGCATTTGAGTGATCAATTTGCTGCTGTCTTGGATAAGGACCGGATCTCGGTGAATTTATTTTCTTTAGCTTTTTTTGTTTGAATCTCCTTGAATCGATGATGATTTAGATCTGTGATTAGCTTTCCTGTTTGGAATTTGGTGATGTGAGTTTATAGTTGCATGGATTTTGTTTGTTTTTGTTTATGATTTAGTATCTGAAGTGACTGTTGCTGCTGTTACAAATGAAATGAGATTTTGTTAGATTAGAATTTTGATCATCTATGACATCGAAACTGAGATTTTTTTATAAGCAATGTTAAAAGGTTTGGCCCCACCCTTTGAAAATTCCTTGATCCACCACCGAAGCCACAGTTTTAATATTTTGAGTTTGGTACATATCAAAACTGCATGAAACTAGGGTTTCGGAAACTGTAACCCAGTTGGCAAACGACTGAACGATGCCTAAATATAGTGGAGCCAGTCTTCTAAATAGAGTGGAGCTAGTTTCGCAAGGCTACATTTCGTTTCTCTTCATTTTGTCACCCCCATTTAAAAAAAAGATAAATTAAACAAAACTATCTTGGTTTCATAAACTATGTTGCCATGCCAGTCGATACGGCCAACATAGTGAAATCCCAATTTTACTAAAATAAAATTGTGAAATCAAAATAATCAAAATTTATTTATTTTCCACGACAAAGTTGCATGTAGAAAATGTTGCTTGTCAAATGGAGCCATGGTCCTATACCTCTTCGTCAAAATAAATAAGTTAAGCTATAAATCACAATTAAAAAGGGGCTTATTCTATTTTTCAAGTATTGAAGGAGCTTATAGTAAAGCTATAAATTACAATTAAAAAGGGGCTTACTCTATTTTTCAAGTAATGAAGGGGCTGATATAAAAAAATACATCAAAGGGCAATACATTGGAGAGAGTGAGTGAGTGAGTGAAGGGGAGGGAAAGAGAGTAGCACTTGGCAAATAGACCAGGCAACCTGTGGTCCGATCCGAGAGCCACGTGGTGGGCCCAGCCAGGAGACCAGCCTGACTTGGGGCCGGGCCGGACTTGACCAAGAAGGCCCGGCCCGGTCCGAGCCCGAGCATGTCTTCTCCTTTGCGAGTCTAATTTTTCTTGGGTTTTTTTTATTTAAAAATTTTGCTTTTGCTTCGCACGAGGCAGAGTATTCAAATCAACTTTTTTTTTTGGTTTTCGCTTTGTTCTGCACAAGACAGAACATTCAAATCAACATTTTAAAAAAATATATTTTTGAGTTTGCTCTGCCTCGTGCAGAGCATACAAATCAACTTTCTTTTTTGTTTTTGCTCTGCACGAGGCAGAGCATTCAAATCAATATTTTTTTAAATTCAAATCATCTTTTTTTTTCCGTTGCTACTCTGTACAAGGCAAATACTTTTTTTTTTTAACCCTGCACAAGACGGTCATTAATTAGCTATTTAGGGAGAGTCAAATGTCCATTTTGATTCTCCCTACAGTTATAAAACGGCTAGTATAGAGAGTATTTTAGTCATTCTCTGCATCCAAATTTCTATAAATACCTTTCTACACTTCTCATTTTCATCACAATTCACAACAATATATAATCTTCATTCTCTACTATCTCTCTATTTAATTGCCGAGAAGTTTACTATAAAAATTTGGAATCAAGCAATCTTCGCTTCTGCAATCTCAATCTTCACTTTAGTCTCCAGCAATTTGATTCTGCTATTTGGAATAAATTTTGATCTTCATTTATCAAAACTTAAAAATATCATGATATTTATTGAAAGTTCGGGACGTAGAAAATAAATTTTAAGAAAATTTCTGCACAATTAAATTTAAAATTTAGATATTTCAAATTCAACATTCCAAATAGGTGAAATTTTGCTTATGAAATATTGAAATGTTATTTTTTCGAAGTAGAGAGACGGAATGCAAAAAAATTAAATTTTTAAGAAAACACAATCAATTTAACCCAAGTGATCAAAGCATACCCCTAAACCAGCAACTACTAGAAGTTTTGTCTATTATGAAAGAAGGGTTGTACCGAATAATCCGTGTCCTTTGGTCTTCTACTCTCTTTCTTAGCCTTTTGAGGTCTTCTTGATCGGGCTTGACCGCCAGTCTTCCACCGTCATAGATGATCCATCCGAGAGTTGTGCTTCATGGCTCTAGCTCCACACTAAAATTCAATGGAGCAACTAAAAACTCTAGGATGCTAATCCAGAGTGTTTAGAGATGTAGCAGTGTTGTTCTAGTATTCTATCTCATTTCAACCGTAGATTCAACTCATGAGAGTGTAGGGTTGAAGAGGAATGGGGAGCTCAAGAAAAGAGAGAGAATGAGAATGATGAAATTGAAAAATCTCATACCATCACAATAATGCAAGCATGGTTTTGTTAAAAGATATTTTGCAATATTAAAAACCAACTATACTTGAATAATGTAGTTAAATGAATTATAAATTCATTTATCTACCCTATTCAACCATACTTCATACCATTCTCATGCCACACCATCCCTCCACCTCATTTCTAATTTCTTAGAAAAGAAAAACCAAGGAAATGAGGTGTCCTCCTTCTAGAATGTTTTTCGTATAAATACGGAATACACTCTACCGTATATATATACTCGTATTTGTATCAAAATGCGAATATCCAAAGAGATAGAATAACACAATGAATATAATACTAGAATATACATATCGAAATATATATGTAAATTATTAAATCAATACACGATTTAATAATCCGGCTTAATCCTAAACCGGCTAGTATTATCAACCGTCCGATCGAAAACCCGGATAACACTAGAATATACATATCGAAATATGTATATGTAAATTATTAAATCAATACCTGATTTAATAATCCGTCTTAATCCCAAGCCGGCTAGTATTATCATTCGATGGAAACCCTGCACGTATCAAAATACGGCCACTATATCATTTTTCCTGAACCAGAGAAACCTTCTATGTAGGACTCTAAAAACTCGACAGTACGCTGGTAGTAGGTTTACCCACAAGCATGTCAGCAGCACTAGCTGTACGTAACGGCTACTCAGGTACCTGTCGAAAAGGAAGGCCGACGAGTAAGCTCATCCGAACCCCTACTAAGCCTATCCGTGACAATCTCCATACAGTCCGGTCTCTTCGTCTAAGAGTATCGCATACCGAGTTTAGGGGGTGGTAAATGTCAGACCCCTAATAACATGATAAGTCGTGTCAATTTAGCTCAGGACCGATCCGAGAAACTACCGATCTAACCATCAGTAAATCTCAACTGTTTTGGCCAAGGTCTTATCGTTATGGCCAAGCGGACACAGTGCGATATCAACTCCCAATACCGGGAAAGACGAATCCCTGACAATCACTCACTGCCCATGTAACTCGAGACTATACCCAACCAAAACCTGTTTGCACAACTCAGTAGAGCCGTGGTAGGACAGTGATCAAAGTACAATGGGAACTCACACGAGACAAATGATGATCTCAGGTCTAAAGACTAACATGTACTTATGTTACCCGAGAACCGCTATCTGGCGATAGGTATAATACTATCTAGAGGTTCTCGGCGAGTCCATCCAGTGTACTCACCCCCGCTGAGTACCTATATACAATCTTAGGTGATCACACCAATGCATGTGGGACCAACCACCGCCCTTCTTCGTTTTCTAAAATCGTAAACACAAGTCTACTCTGGAATAACGATACTCGGTCTCGATACTCCGCGACTTGAGACCTTTAAGGATGTGCTTATGGACTATCCGGCTCTCACAAGCATGATCGCCGTCATAACACTGGTAGTCAAGCAAAATCCCACGGGCTTTATCAACATGTATCAGCTATATGTGATATCGAGTATAACATATGCACATGTTAAGATAAAGACAAACCAGAATAGTATACTACCGTAATAAGTCTTTATCAACATGTATAAGCAATACAAAAAAGTTTAAAAAATAAACACACATGTTCAGATAAAAACAACTTAAATAGTATACTATATAACCGAGCATGATTATTCTGTACATACATATCCCCAGCATCTTATACGATACAGGCCTCTAGGGCATACATATCCAACATATACATATCCTCAGCATCCTATACAATACAGGCCTCTGGGGCCTACATATCCAACAATATATAGAATTCATATTACTTTATTTTATCAGGAACAAATGTCCATGAATGATTTAGAGGGTCTTGATTAGTTTGTTTGTGAATATGTTATGAATTTTTTTAAAAATATTTTATAATGCAACTAGTTATTTATCTGGTGTTTATTATCTAATACATGTTTAGCGGTAGAACAATTATTTTATATTAGTAAAATTATTAATGATCATACACTTGACACTGAAAGCCTATTTTCTGAAATATTAGATAGTATGCTTTCTAAATTGAATAAATATTGAAGGAAAATTCTTACATTATTTTGTTTAGCTATAGTTTTTTATCCAAGAATTAAACTAGACAATTTATTTGATTTATTAAAGGGATACCATAATAACTTGAATACTGAGATAGAAGATTGCAAAAATGTTTTAAAATCTTATTTAATTGCAAAATATGTAAAACATATATGACTCACAATATGGTAAAAACAAAACTTCTTCTTCATTTTCCTCTTCACTTCAAATTTCTAAAAAAACGAATTTTTTAATCTTTAAGTAAAAAGAAACAGAAAAGTATTGTTTCTACTTCTTCTTGTAACGAACTTACAATATATTTATAAAATAATTTCAATAGTTTTTTTTACTTCTGAACAAATAGAATATTTTGATATTTTGGATTGGTGGAAAACACATGAACACAAGTATCATGTAATTTCTGCCATGACTCGTGATTTGCTAACAACTTCGGTGTCCACAGTAGTTCCGGACTTTGCTTTTAGTGCAGGTAACAAAGTTCTGAGCAACAAGAGAGTGAGACTATCGGATGAAACAGTGGAGGTCGCAGTGTGCCAAAAAAATTGGTTCGATACCGAAGCAAGAAAACACCACCTTAAAACTAATGAAGACTCCAACACTGATGAAAAATGAAGAGTGATAGGAGTTCACTAATTGCATTTTTCAATGAATTGTATTTTTTATATTTTGGTTATTGTATAAGAGGTAAGATTTGCCAACTTATATCCCTCTGAAAAAAATTTAAATCAATAAAATATTTAGATCTGACTCGGGACCTAAACAAAGTTCGGGCTAAAAAAATTCAGAAAAACCAATTTAAAAAAATTTAAAAGAAGGGTAGTCGTCCGGACCCAGCCGCCTGATGCAAGCCGGGCCTACGGCCGGGCTGGGCTTTGTCATTGAGCACTCAGGCCGACCGGAGTCCCGGGCCGATTAAGGTCAAACCGGATTTGGCCTGGCCCGAACACCCACCAAGCCCAGTGGGTTAAGGGCCGGCCAGGCCCGACATGACCCGATTGCCACCCTGAGAGCACGAAGCTACGGCGGCGGTTTGATTCGATCGTCGATTATGGAACTACTCCTCCGTTTTCGAAATCCCCATCCCAAGGTAACATTTTGATTCCATCCCCTTTTATTCGATTCGAACTACGGTTAGGGTTAGGGTTTCACCATCATCTGTTGCAAGTCGATTTGAGATTAGGATTTGAGGCATTATAGCCTTTAGGGTTAGGGTTTCGACCACCATCGCTCGTTACAGACGCGGTTTGATTAATATGCTAACTCTCTTAGCTCTTACTTTGGGTTTTTTCTAAATAATTTTTATAAAAAAAACTCTCCTTTTGTGGTTATTGTAGTCTGATTGATAATCAATAGAAGAAATAGAAAAATGCGAGGTGGGCGAAGAATTGGAGTTGGTGCTAGAGGAGGAGGAGGAAGAGGAGATGCGTGAAATCGCTCTCCTATTCATTCAAGGATAAAAGAACATCGACCCGGAAATCATAAAAATGCCGTTTTGCCCCATGAGCTATCACTATGAAGCCTCAGCCCTCCGGCTCGAAGGCTTCATCAATCCCCGATTCAGCAAAGTCCATCCATCGAACAATGCAGAGAGAGGGATTTCACTCTGAGGAGACTAGAGCATGGGAAGCACCGAACCGCTTCATTAGACGACAAGGGCTTCGGTTTCCAACACAACTATGCATTGGCGGAACATGATTTGATGGACTCACATCGAACCATCAAAGGAAAAGATTTGGCTGGCTCTGATCCGAGCATCGATGCTCAAGGAGTGTTGGTTCAGAGATCGTTATATTTGGATGATGGGCCGGAAAAAACTTTGTACACGCTGCCAGGGGGATCAAGACGTCCTTTCGTCGAACTCATCTGAGAATATACAAAGCATTGGGATGCCTTGTTATGAACATCTGCCGAGGGATCCTTATGATGCTAAAGAAAGATATGAGCTTTATTCTAAAGAAGTTTCAATTCCGCTGTTGCCTCCTCCATCTCAGGCTAGGCCTATTGCTGGTTCATCCACGTCCAGGTTTTCAAATGACACCAGTTTGTTGCAGTGAACGTGGTAGTTTTGGGAAGTTCGTAGATGAGATTATCGAGTATAATGGTCACAATACGAGGAGGGCCCCAAAGAGCCTGCATGGTGAGCTCACTCCAAGAGGAAGGGCTGATCATAGGCCGTACCCTAACTCACTTTACGGCTCTCGAGGCGAGTTTAGGGATGCAAATGGTTCAACTTTCTTGGATCTTGCGAGAGAGAAAAGATGATAGAGCTGATACTTACTGTGAGGAATATAGTGAGGGCGGTTTATGGAATTTTTGTGATCTGAGAGGGGTTCATGAGGATCATGTTGGCAGTTATAGAAGAGGATATGCAGGACGTGGACCGAGATCATCACAAGATCATGAGCTTCCTCAATTTGAGGAGCACTATCATGCTGGAACAGATGTTGCATCAGTGGATTATAGAGAAAGGCCTAACAAAATTCGGAGAAGTCCTCTATATGCAAAACTGAAACCAGTCAAATCACAGAACATTCAATATATAATACTATATGTTACTGAAGGTTAGAAATAAATACCTAGCAGCATGTTCAGAAAAACTCCTGCCAGGTTGCCTCTGTTGAAGGACATGGAGATCACCATCAGGACAATACTCTATAACTAAACAGGAGAGGTTATTGTTCACCGTCGGAAACCGGACTGAGGCGCGGGAAGCACGTCCAGCCTGAATCTAGAAGCAGATACTATTTAGAACATATTCATCCACCTCTCCGAAAATATCAATTAGATTTATAACACTGTATATCGAAGGTTTGGATGTATGCGACCGTTATATCGGACTTTCAGATTCCCCCAAACGAATGAAGCGTTTATTAATTACGGGGACGTATTTTTCCTATGGTCACGTGCGCAGCACACGTCCGCTGGAATCACCAGCGGAAGAAGAGGCTTAGCCCCTGGACTGGGAGTTGAACTCCCAAGGAATTTTGGAGTTGAACTCTCAAGGAATTTTGGAGTTAAACTCCTAGGGAAGTAATTGGATGTGGATTTGGAGTTAAACTCCCAAAAAACTTGGATTTGGAGTTAAACTTTTAAAATGTCTGGATTTGGAGCTAAACTCCTTTGAGAATTTGGTACTTAGAGTTAAACTCCTCAAAAATTGATTTGGAGTTAAACTCCTAAAGGATTTAGATCTTGGATGTGAAAGGAGCTCCCTTTTCGTCCTCTTCAAGCCTTGGACTTCCCTAAAATGGGTTGTTCTGAGATGGGTTCCTTCTTCCTCCTCTCTTTTTGTTGGATCTTAGACAAGAAGGGCATTGAAATTAAAAGTCTTCCTTTTAGATATTTGATGGAAGATCTGAACTTCCCTTCGAGGGTTTTATAGTGAAAAACTATTCTTTTTGAGAAAAGAAGAGTTAAACTCTTGATTTAATTCAAAAAAAGGAAAAAGATTTAAAACCTTGAGAAAGAAAGAGGCACTAAACCCTAATTTTTGAGGAGAATGAATAATTCTTCTATTTCATCATAATGTTGCCTTATATAGACTTACAAGCTTACACATAGTTTCTTGGGCTTTACAAAATAACATTTTACCCATCTCATGCATCATATGCTTATTTCTTTTTACACATGAGCCATGGGCTTTAAAAAAATTTGGCTTTTTGCCTATTTATTTAAATATTATTTTTATTTGTTGTACTTTCTTGGCATAGAACCAGTCTGGGCTTAGGCCCACCTGTTTGGATTTGGGTTTGGATGTGGGCCTGGTTTGAGTTCAGGCGTGGGCCCGGCTTGATTCAACAGAAGGGTCCATTTGCTTTGGCTTGGGCCTACTTGTCCGCGGTTTGAGCTTAACTTTGACCTTTAGCCAATGGGAAGTAAATTTTAACCCTAACAATTAACTTTAAATTAAACTACGTGGGGGTGTTGGGGGTAGTTTGAGTTGTGAGTACAACATAATCTCAGAAGTCCCCCTAATATATGAATTCATGAATACTAACACATGCACACTCATGAAGGCCCGTGATTCCTTGCCCCTAGATTATAGCTTGTTGGGTTTGTGAATACTTCAACGACGGTTGAAGTCCCGTTATTAACACTCTTGATTCAGGCCCGTGATTTCTTGCTCCTGGATTATAGACTTGGGATCGAGAATACTCTTGAGATTGGTTGATATTCACACTTGAACCGACGTTAGATTAGTTTATCCTTTTGTAAAGACTTCTTAAGACACATTGTAAATTACTTCATGTTTAGCACTTTTACTTATTACATGCTTTTTGTTATCGACACTATGTCTACACTATACCGCC
Organism: Agapanthus africanus; assembly: GCA_030015575.1. Taxonomy (NCBI): domain Eukaryota; kingdom Viridiplantae; phylum Streptophyta; class Magnoliopsida; order Asparagales; family Amaryllidaceae; genus Agapanthus; species Agapanthus africanus. The sequence continues at coordinate 428,905,760 of JASDDO010000010.1, read as the reverse complement.
ATGTTATATAGAACTGCTATGCTATATAGAATTATCATACTTAGTTTAATTTACATGCTTAACTATTAACCAATACTTGTTCACTGCTCCATAATTTTCCTTCTCAATCATATATCTTGCCCTTATACACTTATGCTTATAAACCTATTTTATTGGGGACTTACCGAGCGCAAGTTCGTTGACGAACATTCCATCTTGTTTTTTATCTATCTTTAGAATGTTCGTCAGTCGACGTAGAAAGAAAGGAGATAGAACTGACAGAAGAGAAGTACTCTCAACTTTCATCGCAAGCGGACCTCTAATTTCCATTTCAGTATGCCTCTTGTTAAGGCTTTATCAAGTTGTCGTTCCTTATATTCAGATATTTTATCAGCTGTTAAACTCTATGGAATTTCGAATGTAATAATTAGTTCTTGGATTTTCATTCTATTCTTTACTCTTATTATATTTATGTTGCTTATTAAACGCTTAATGTATTTGTTGCGAGAAAGAATCTTCTCGAAATAAATATGTCGCGGGCCTCGTTACGTACCCGTTACTGTTCTTTTGGGAAGTAGGGTGTGACAATTTTATATAGAAAGTGAGGTGTAGCATGTTGTTTATTAAAGTCTCGTGTCAAGTGCAAGGAATAGTTAATATACAGTGTATATATATAATATATATATGAGAATAATGTAGGAAAAAGGCCCTAGGAGGCTTTTTCGTTAGGCGGCATCAAAAAACTATACCCTCCATCATTTTATTTGACGATCGGCACCCATCATCGTCATCTTTGTCATCTAAGATGTGGATACACCAAATTTCATGCGATTCAAACATCTTTTCACCGTAGATTTAACAATGTAAAAAAGTTTTATTGTCGGTAAACCGTTAAATTTGCATCCACTAAATGAACGGTGAAGAAGTGATGGAGTTACATGAAATTTGGTGTATTAACATCTTAGATGATAAATATGATGATGACGAATGTCGATCGTCGGAAAAAATGGTGGAGGGTGATTTTTTTTGCGCTACCTAACGAAAAAACCCTCCTATGACATCTTTTCTCCATTATTCTCTTTCTCTCTATATATATTCTAAGTCTTTTGATTAGGGAAAATATAGAAGAATATATACAAACAACAACAACTGAGCCTTTTATCCCAAGCATATGGGGTAGGCTACATGAACCAACATGAGAATCACGCCGGGTCTAGCACATGAATCCTCCGCCTTCACTTACTCCTATCGAACAATATACTTTCATTAAGGCCTTTGGCAACCATATCGTTTCGTATCACCTCCATCCATGTTTTTTTCGGTCTCCCTTTTGCCCTTTTGCCATTGCCCATATCAAGAGTATCTATTCGTCGAACCGGTGCTTCCATAGGTCTGCGCCGCACATGATCAAATCATCTTAACCGGTTTTCCCGCATCTTCTCCTCCACATGTGCTATACCAACTTTTGCACGAATATCCTTATTTTGCATCTTATCTTTTCTAGTATTACCGCACATCCAACAAAGCATGCGCATCTCCGCTACGTGCATCTTCTGTGTATGATGCTTTTTAGGAGCCCAGCATTCTGTACCATATAATAAGGCAGGCCGAATAGCGCTCCGATAAAACTTCCCTTTCAATCTTAACGGAAAGTTACGATCACACAAAATCCATGTTGCACTCCTCCATTTCAACCAGCCAGCTTGGATCCTTTGATTAACATCACTATCGATCTCCCCATCCTTTTGGATGATGGAACCTAGATATTTAAACTGATCGCTCGGTGATATCTCTTGCCCTTCTAATGTTATACCAATATGGTTTTGACTTCTCTGTTTACTAAATTTGCAATGTATATATGCTGTCTTGGACCTGCTCAATCTGAACCCCCGAGATTCCAGTGTTTGCCTCCATAATTCCAATTTGGCATTAACCCCTGCTTTCGTCTCAGTTACTAGAACAATATCATCAGCGAATAGCATCGACCAAGGTAGCTCATCTTGGATAGTTCTAGTAAGCCCATCCACCACGATGGTAAACAGGAATGGACTTAATGCAGATCCTTGATATAAACCAATTGTAATCGGAAAATCACTCGTTAGGCCGCCGCAAGTTCTGACATTTGCCACTACTCCATTGTACATATCCTTAATTATGTCAATATACTTGACGGGACCCCCCTTCTTCATCATTGTCCCCCATAATACCTCTCTAGGTACCTTGTCGCAAATCTCTTCTCCTCTATCGAAAACAAGTTGACAAAGCAAATGAATAGCCTCTGTAGAAGAACATCAATAGCCTCTCTTGAAAACGCTCTGACGAAGCAAATGAATAGCCTCTGTAGAAGAACATATAGAAGCCTTGATTATTATTATTATTTTTGTATGTTAACATAAATAAATCCTAGTGATGAAAAACACGATGATGAGAGAAAAACGGAAATAGGACTTACAATCAGCGATCTTGATTTCTAAAAATCAAGTCGCAGTCCAGAAGAAGCAGCCTCGAAGTTGAATTTTGAGACTGGCGATCTTCTCCTCATGCGTTGATCTTCTTAATTTTTGAGAAATGAGAAGATGGTGATGAGGAAGAGACAAAGGAGTTCATTTTCTTCTCAGAGTTGTAGTGTTTTGATATATGGCAAAATAAAGAAAAAGGTTTTTGGGATGTTTAAAAGACTTGAGATTTCTTTAAATTTCAAATCATCGATAGGATATATCAAACCGTAATATCGGATATTGGAAATAAAATCTGAACAAGAATAATGAGATTTGACAACTATCTTGATATTTGTTTAAGAAAAATAAAATAAAAATAAGATTAAAATATTTGGTTTGTTTTATTAAAAAAATATTAGACTTGGAGTTGTAGCGTTTTTTTTTATTATGGCGGAAAAGAAAAAAGTTAAGGGGTTAAGATTTATTAAATTCTATCAGTCCCCCAAAATCAAAACAATAAAAAGAAAACAATCAAAACAAGCATATCAAAACAATAAACAAACAAACAAAAATAAATAAATAAATTTTATTTTTTATTAGAAGAAAATCTTTTCTCTTCCTTTAAAATATTAATAAATATTTGGTTATATAAAAAATATGATATTAGTTTTAAAACTTGGGAATTTAAAATAAAAAACGAAAATATTTCAGTCAGGATTTGAACCTATGACTTATGGAATAACAATGCAGTGTGTATAACCAAGATATAAAAAAATGGACCATGTATAATATTTGAAAGAAATAAATATATATACAAGTGTTTCAAAGAAAATGGGCATTCTTAAAGAAAAGAAAGTGCTAAGATTTTGTTGTTACACCTGCATCATAATATTAGAATTGAAGAGATGTCTTCAGAGCATGTTATATCCACTGAAAGGAATTTTCAAGAGTGTGATGGGCCGGGCCAGAAGTGCAACCCTAATGAGCTGGAATATGAGAGAACTTTTAAGAAAAGTCCCCGAGGATGAGATGCCCTAAAATCCAGGAGGGACAGGGCTGGGGTTGATGAAGGAAAGAGGGAAATGTTACCTTGATGGTCGAAGATATTCAAAGCGGAGAAATCGAGCCTTTGGATGGAGAGGGTGGGGCAGATCGCGGGGTCGGGAGCGGATCTAGATGTAACGTCTGCGTTTTCCGAATACATAATAAAAGCTTTTACAATTTTTCCTGTGTCAAAATAATTAATTTAATACTTCCGTTTTTAGAAAACATTTTAAAAAGGTTTTTTAAATAATTAAAACTAATTAATATAATTTTTAGCAATTTATAAATATTTAATTTGAATTTTTTAAAGAAAAAGATAAATATTTATAGAATATTTTTTAATACCAGAAAAGAAAGTAATTTTTGATCAAATTTTGTTTCAACTGGAAGAAAATATTAAAATAGATTTTATAGATTTTTTCCTATAATTTTAACTAGTTTAAAATAATTTTTCTGAATTGAAAATCCATTGCCAGAAACTGTTTTTAAATTTTAAAATAAAACAAAGAATTTTAATTGGGCCGAGCCCGGCTCAGATCGGCGGGTCAGACCCGGCCCGGGGCGGCTGCTGCATTAAGCAGCAACAGCCGCAGCATTTAAAATTGGGGTGGGGCCGGGGGCGCTCTTTTACGTGCAGGGCACGTGGAGACGAATGGGTGGGAAACTGTAGCAACCAGGCCACTCTTGGGGGGCGGATCCGGTTTGTGTTAATGGTCTATTTAATGCTCAAAACCCTATAAAAAAAACCTCATTCTTTCTCACAATCTGCTCATTCCAAAATTCTGAAAAAATACCACATTCTTCGTTTCTTCGACATCGACGCTGTGGTGTTGCCCGTCGTCAAGAAAAAATCCGAGGAGGGAGGTATGCGCATTATGGTGCCGCTCGACGTCCCCGACTCCATTCCGTTAACCCGTCGTAAAAGGTAGGATTCGTCTCTCCTTCCTCGATCCCGTCACCACTTCTATACATGCCGAATCTGTTCTACAATACCAACTTGCTCTCTAAACAATTATCACGGCTATGACGATTATATTAGTTAGTTCTAAATCGGTAAATACAGCAACCCGCTCGCGTTGCTGGTTATGTAATTTCAAACATGACGTGAAATATTTCTAAATTTAAATACTCCTGGAATCATTACTAGTTTGCGCGTTTAATTGAAATTACACATCCACCCCTACAACATTTTATATATACCAAACTGTGTAACATTAAACAACTATTTGAAATAGATGAATTATAATTTAAGTTCATTATAATTACTCAATTAATCAGATATTAATAATGGCATACAATTATACACATAGCACTAATTGTAATACTGTATGCTTATCCTTCAATAAAATACCCTGAGCTACTATATGGTTTCATCAAAAAAAAAACCTAGCTATATATTTTCATTGAATACCTTAAACTATTTGGTTCTACTAAAATACTCTAAATTATTTTGTTACACTAAAATACTCTACAGTCTCCAAATATCATTTATTTACATAAAACACCTTCGAGAATTCTAAATAGAGCATTCTTACATAAACCCCCTTCGTGACTTTAAAATATAGTATTCTTATTTTAATACCCTAAAGTTTCCGAATGAAGTATCTTTACATAAAAAAATACTCTAGGATCCACAAGACTAGCATTTTTAAAGTAATTAGGTAGCAGATGAGTTTAAGTAGCATCTTCTCTCTTGAGTCTTGGGGAGCCGGAGACAATGAGTGTTTCCATTTGCCTATCTCCCTATATACACAGAGTGAGTTTGTTCCTTTTAGGAAACCAAATTGCATGAACATTGACCTATACTTAACCCAACACATGATATACTGTATGACATACTATTTGATACGGTTAGGTTTAAACACGCGAATCTTAGATATGGAATACTTATTGATGACTCCAATATATGGATGTGACCTAATGACTCCGATATACGGATGTGACCTTATGCCACTGATGGCTCCGATATACGGATGTGACCTTATGTTATTTATGACTCCGATATACGATTGTGACCTTATACTATGGAAATTCCATACTTAATAGAATTACGTGCTAACACCAACATGTGCCACTATAGCATTATATAAGACCGGGACTGGATACCCATGCCCAGACTAATATGTTTATGATATCTAGTAGATACCTGACATTGCTCATTACTACACACATATGGTATCATGTGTTGCACAAACTTGTCTTCCTTACTTTTCCTTGAGACATCCTACCCAAGTTCAACTCGCTGACGAACTTCCTTCCTTTTGATCTCTTTCTGGAATGTCCGTTAGATGAGGACGAAGCACATGTTGAGGATGAGGCATGTGATGGAGACGAAGGCGTTGAACCCACAAAAGAGGACTTTGCTAACTTGACGTCTTACTATTAGGATTAGTTATTTTCTTTTCCATTTGCCCACTTGTTTAGGGCTTGTCTTCTAGTTTCGATGTAATAACAATCTTTTTATTTTCAGTGCCCTGTGATATAATAAAGAATTCAGTTAATGATAATAAATGCTTTTACTTTTATTTGTTTGTCTTGGTACACTGCTTGCATATTAATTATACGCTTAACGTAACTGTATTGAATTAGACCACTCTCGATACAGTCAGGTTGTGGACCGTGCTAGATCACTGTTCCAATACTTTGGGAAACGAGACAGTGACATTAGAAGAAGGAGAAAGTGCTTGAGGGGAACCGGTGGGGCTGAGGAGAAGCAAGAGACACTGTTGGGAAATTATCAACCTCGATCGCTTACTAGAACGAGCAAGCGAGAGGAAGGAGTACATTAGGAAATCAGGTACGACCCCTAACTCAATTCTTTTTTCGGCATAATCCCTGAAGAATCTTTAATCTTGCTGGAGAATATGCTTGGAATATGTTTAGGGAATTCGAAAATGAAATTGATGTTAACCTAGATCACCTGAAATTGTTAGAAACAAGTAGGGGCTTCTTAGATTTTCATAACAGTGAGGGGGGAATGTGATAATTGTTGTCAATGAATTACACCTTTTGGGATGTAAAGGGTATAGGGTTCCCTAAGAAACGAAGAATGATTAAGGAAGCCACTCGGAAACTAAGATTAGAGATCCAAACTTTAGAACGCTTGATATTGTGGGTGCGCCAAGAGGTTTAACTTGGAAAGTTAAGAACTCGATGGGGGGCGTCGGGAGGCATAATGGTAGGGGTTAACCAAAATGTCTTCGCTATTGCGGATGAGTGGATTAGGGAATTCACGTTATCCGTGGTCCTAAAAAGAGTCAAAGGACAGAATAGAAAGAAGAGGAGATTTCTTTAAGGAAATTAGAATGTTAGCAAATAGATGGAACAATCCATGGATTATTAGGTTTTTTTTAACATTAATGGATTCTTAGAAGACTAAAGGGGATGAGAGAGATAGTAGGCTCTTTAATCGTTTAATTGCGGATCTTGGGTTGGTTGATATGAGGAATAACGATAGATTGTTCACTTGATCTAACCGCCAAGCTAAGCCTTGCCTCACAAGACTTGATAGGATTTTTATATTTGTCCCTTGGGAAAATTTGCTCCCACTGGTCTATACTAGAGCGCTGAAGAGCCCGACATCTCATCATGTCCATCTTTACCAATGATGGCACGACAACTAGTAAGGCAAGACGATCTTTCCGTTTTGAAAAGATGTGGTTGGAGAACCCATCATGCAGGAATGTGGTCAAGAACTGTTTGGGATAATCATTGGAGGGGGCAGTCAACGTTAGTGACACACATTATGGTGGAAAAATTGGTGCACTTCAGAAAGTACTTGTCAATGTGGGCCAAAGAGAAGTTTGGAAGTATCGCGACACAAAAAGAGGATCTCTTGTGTGTGATTGACGAGTTGGAGAAAAAGGAAGAGCGGCATGACTTATCACAAGAAGAATGGGAGGAGATGAGAAGGCTACGAAAGGGATTAATGATGTATATAAAAAAGAAGAGATCATGTGAAGACAAAGGTTGAGGGTGCAATGGCTGAAAGAAGGGGATAGAAACACCATATTTTTTCATAAAATTGCGAATGGAAGAAGACGGAAGAACCTTATAACAAAAATAAAGATTGGAGATGATGAGGTTGATGATGAGGAGCAAATTAGAAGCCATGTCAGAGAACACTTTAAGAATATTTTCTTTACGACGATCGATTTCCGGTTAGGATCATCTAGGGATATGTGGGAACAGGCGGATGTCATACCTGATGATCAGAGAATGGAACTTGAAAGGCCTTTCATGTTGGAAGAAATCCGAAAAGCGGTGTTGCTTTAGGATCAGATAAGGCGGCTAGACTGGACGGGTTCCCAATGTTCTTTTACTCGAAATTTTGAGACGCGATCGAAAAACAAATGGTGGATCCAGTGACACGGTGGTATGAAGGAAAAGGGGAGTTGCATAGATTTAATTATGCACGTGTGGTATTTATACCTAAGAAGGAAGGGGCAAATGAGATTAAGGATTATAGGCCAATTAGCCTGATAACGGCCTCTTGAAAGTTTTATCCAAATTAATGGCGCCACAAGATTGGGGTGGTTACTCGATAAGATAATTGATGATTGGCAAACGGGATTTATTCCAGGTAGATCAATTATGGAAGGAGTTGCACTGGCACAAGAAGTTATTCAAGCTTTTAAGAGAAGAAACATGTCAGGTCATATGTTGAAACAAGATTTTGAAAAGGCATATGACATGGTAGATTGGAAATGTATTATTGAGGTCCTGCAAGAGCGGAGATTTGGAGATGGATGGATCAACTCGATCAGAGAGTGGTTATCCATAGCTAAAATAGCGATTTTGGTGAATGGAAAAATTACAAATCATTTTAAATGTAAGCATGGTTTGAGGCAAGGGGATCCGCTATCTCCATTAATGTTCACCTTGGTAGCGGATGGACTAAATAAGATGATCCAAGGTGCGGCCAGGAATAGGGTTATCAATGGTTTGGGAAGCAAAAAGATGGCAGTGGTGAATTTACAATATGCAGATGATACGTTATTATTTGGAACTAATAACCGGAATGAAGCAATAACTATCAAATGGCTGGTGTATCTGTTTGAGGCATGGTCTGGCCTCAAGATCAACAATGAGAAAAGTACGTTGACAGCGATTGGGGAGAATGGGAAAGGAATGGAGGAAATCACCACGATTTTCGGATGCCGACTAGAAACCTTCCCAGTTAACCACCTCCGGATAGTATTAAGGTCAGGTAGGCTGAAGTACTCTGACTGGAGACCAATTATTAACCGAATGTAGAAAAGATTGGAAGGTTGAAAAGGAAAATTTCTATCAATTGGTGGACGGGTTGCGTTGCTTAACACTGTAATTTCGGCTATCCCGATATACTACCTTGCTTTTTTCGAGATGCCTTCCAAAGTCGAAAAACGTATGGAAAGACCACAGAGAAACTTCCTTTGGACGGGTGGAGGATCGACTGAGAAAGAATATGCGCTGATTAAGTGGTCAACTGTTTGACTTCCAAGAGAGCTCGGGGGTATGGGGATTCTCTCTCTCAGAGACATGATTACGGTACTCCACGCAAAATGGTGGTGGAAGCTTTATGAGGAAGAATCAGGCAGGTGGAAAACTATTATTGAAGAAGCCTGCATGAAAGAGGGAACCTTCTGCGGAAAAAAGAAAAATGTAAACTGGATGTCTAGTTTCTGGACTGGGGTGTCAAAGGTCAAAGGAATCTTCTTTGCGGGGACCACGTTTACCATTGGGGATGGGAGAAAGATCAATTTTTCGAAGGATGTGTGGTGCGGCGATACGGCGCTACGTTTCAGATTCTCAGGACTTTACATTATCTCAATGAAGAAAAACGAGACGGTTGCAAAAATCTGGAATGGCCAAGATTGGAGGTTGAATTTCAGGCGCCGACTGTCAGCCAGGGAAAAAACAGATCTCCAGGAATTAAAAAACCTGCTTAATGATCGGAAACCTGATTGTTTGAATAAGTATTGACCGTTGTGGAGATGAGATAGAAACAGTCGCTTCACAGTGAGATCGATCTAGAGGATTCTTAAAGGCGGAGGGAAGGAGGGGGCCCAATGACTCAAATCTGGAGCACAAAGGCGCCGAACAAAATTAAGGTCTTTAGTTGGCTTACGGCCAAGAAAGCGATACTGACCAAAGATAACCTCATCAAGAGGAAATGGAATGGTCCTCCTGATTGTATTATGTGCGTTAAGGACCTGGAGACAGTTGATCATTTGATGTTCAACCGTCCTCTGGCATAAGAGGTGTGGAGTCACTTTTGTGCTACCAGCAATATTTTTACCTTACCTGAGTTTATTTCGGATCTTTGGGGGGGGGGGGGGGCATGGAAGGAAAGGGTAGTGAGAAGGGGAGTAGGAAGATAGTGGGACATCATAGTTATGGGGATTACTTGGGGTATATGGCGAGAACGTAATAATAGAATCTTCAAGGGGGAAACAAATAATGTTGCTGCCATTGTATTTTGTATTTCTATGATGATACATGATTGGTCTCCTACTGCTACAGACACTGCTCGACTCAAGATCAGGAAGATGCTACCATTGACAGAGCAGCAAGAGGCGGAGACCGATGCCGCTGGTGATGGGCAGGGAGACCGAGAGGATGACGAATTAAGATGGCATGGATGAGAGCATTTGAGTGCTTGTCCTCGGGTTGGCAGGACCTTAATTTTTTGGTGCTGCTGCTGCTGCTGCTGCTGCAGCTTATGCTTGACTACTTTGGCTAATTATGTTGTAATATTTGCTATGGGTGTGGACCTTTTTAGACTTGATATTTTAGTATGCGGATTGAACCGTTTATTTGTGCGCGTATTGGGGTTACTTTTGTAATCATAAGAATTCTTTTATGATATCGGGGTGGATTAATTAGCCGCCTTCCCCTCAAAAAAATTAATATTGGTGCAAGTGTATAATCATATTTACATTTAATAAATATCACAAGAATTGTATTGAATGTGTAAGGACACACATAACTACTCTAGCAATCACTTGCTCCATTAACCATTGCTCAAACAAGCCAAAAAATATCAAAAACACAACAACAAAAGAACATGTGTGGTTTCCTACTGAAAATGATTATTGCCGGGGGCAAACTTCAATTAAAAAGGCTGTTAGTCTTTCAATAAAAAGATATTGTCTGTCATATTACTCATGAGAAACAGGCAGCAATCCAATATTAAAAACACATAATCCTGCCTAACCCTGAACCTAATTCTGTAATTCATTGGATTTTGAGTTCAAATTTGAGATTTTTATAGCCTATATCATTGTCACTTCATGTAAAAAACTGTATTGACAACAATTTTCACCCTTGGGATCATCAAATTGCTGTTGGATCCTGACGATGCTCGATATCGGTGACTCCCCAGATCATGACACGTGGCAGATGACGTGTCCCGGAGCTTACAAGAAAGGATCAAGAACGTTACGTTGGAATCACGCCCCGGTCCTCCGACCCGAGGATGTACCCGACCTTCGGTGGCCTTCCAAACCACCCCCAGCTCGCCTCCGAGCTGTCCCAGAACCAAGATGCCTCGGTCTCCCGCTTGTTCCCGAGCCACCCACCGAGCTTATCTTCCTCGGTCTCACCGACCGACCCACAGCACCGATCACAGGCGTCTCCGCTACGGCTCCGCGAATCTCGCCAGGCGCGAGATATCCGCCGTCCATGATCCCGCGTTTCACGCCATCACGATCCCCCATTAATGAGCATGTCTCGTCATTAATGAGGAATCGCGCCCATCACGCGGGCGTGACGCCGGGGCGTAACGGCCGACGCGAGTCTCGCGCCCGCCTGCCCATTGCTGCCATTATATAAACCCCTTTCTCAGACGACTCAGGTAAGCCAATTTCACTCCAATAGGCCGTTACTCTGCCAAAATATCCTGTCTAACTTGATCGTCGGAGGGTCCTCGGTGGCACAACCACCCCGGGGCTTCTTTGCAGGTAGCTCGGCCTCAACCACACAAGACCCATTGAGATCCACACGCTTCAGGGGTCAACTTTCCAACTCAATCTCAGCCATCCATCAGTGCTCGCAGCAGATCAACAGAAGATAACATCTGAAAGAGATCCAGAGATCCATCAGTTGGCGCCGTCTGTGGAAATCTAAGTTCCACTCAACAAAAGTTCATCTTCCGATCTCGACTTCATGGCAAACGGTCACTGCGATGATCCAAGCACCAGCCGTCGGCCTCCCCGCAGCGGAGACGAGGGAGAATCCCTTCCTCCTTCGAACGCCATTCACGCCCTATCCGCTTGGATAGACCGACTCTCGTCCGTCGTGGATGCTCTCGTCCGTGTCCAAACGGCCGGACAGGCTCTCCAGGTCACCGCTCCCCCATCTCGGGACCAGGACCCCTACAGAGGGAGAGAAGACTCTGCCCGCGTTAGCACGACTGAACAACGCCTCACTGTCTCCGGCGGCCGCAGATCCCCCGGGACAACGTATTCAATGACCCGGTGGGCACCGCACATCTTAACACCGACGTCTTATGCCAGAGCGCCTCGTCCCGAGCCCCATCGCGCCCCTGTCCCTCCCGAGGAGGTGTCGGTCAGCTCGCCTGCGCCCAGGCATGACCGGCACCCCCTCCCTCGACGGGGTCTCAAGCACGGGACTCACCACGGCAGCTCGAAGACGACCTCGCCAGGAGACCTGAGGAACCTCATCGAACGGAACCGAGGCCGTGACCAGGTAGAGGTCTCCGGCAGCAGAGGCCAAAAATCAGAATGTGCCGAGTCATCAGAATACCACGGCCGACTCGACGCCCTCGAAAAGAAGATCGAAGGCATGCATCGGGAAAATCGTCATTCGAGCGACGGGGCTAAATATGCCGCCGACTCGCTCACGAAGCCCTTCACCAAAGAACTACTCAACGTCCACATCTCCTCCCGGAACAAGCCCCCCAAAGTCTCCCTCTTCGATGGGAAGTCCGACCGAAGGACCATTTGGACGCGTTCACGACCGGGATAAGTTTCCAGGACTGTTCCGACGCCGCACAATGTCGCGCTTTCCCCGCCACTCTCATCCGCTCCGGACAAGACTGGTTCCGAGGACTCGCGCCACGCTCGATCTCTTCCTTCGATGAGCTGGCCACCTAATTCCTCGGCCACTTCGTCGGGAACAGACGTCAGAAGCGGACCGTCGACCATCTCTTCACCATAAAGAGCGGGGACAAAAAATCCTTCAAAGGATACGTCACCCTCTTCTACAACGCCCTCCTCAAGGTCCCAGAACACCGGGACGAAACGGTCATTAGGGCACTTAGGTCGGGTCTTAGGCACAAGGAGTGGCTACGCTCCTTTGCATTAGCGCAACCTAAGACCATGGCCGAGGTAAAAGTCTAGACCGAACGTGAGATCCGGCTTGAATCCGAGGTGAACGCCAACCTTCCCCTGACAGAACAAGCTGATCAGAAGAAAAGGGCCCGGGAAGAGAAAAAGAAGATTGAGCGGCCAAATCCCTACTCCCCGAAGTTTCAGGAGTACACCTCGCTCAATGTCTCCCATACGGTACTGCTGGAGGAGGCTAAGGGCGAGAGGTTCTTCAAACTCCCCCCAGTCTCGAACAAGGCAGCAAAGCGCATCCGGGGCCCCTACTGCGGTTTCCACAGATCGCAGGGCCACTCCACTGAGAATTGCAAGCAGCTCCGAGACTACATCGAGGAGCTAATCCTTTCGGGGCACCTGGCAACGTATTTGCGAGACAAATAGCAGGCCGACCATGAGCAAGAGAAACGTCCCCTCCCGATGAATTGACAATCGGCCAGATCAAGACCATATCAGCGGGGGGTACGACGAAGGCCGACGAGACCCAGCGTCGCCCATCGTTCGAGGGGACTGGCTGTCACCCGAGGAAGAAGGCCAAAGCAGCCAAGCTGATCGTTTTTACCGACGAGGACCTCCACAGTATTTCCCTGCTTCACAACGACCCGCTAGTGATCACAGCTCGGGTCCACCGCTACGAGGTGCAGAGGATACCGATCGACTCGGGAAGCTCAGCAGACATTCTCTTTTACGACTGCTTCCTGCGTATGAGACTCACCCCGTCGGACCTAAAGCCGACCGCCCACGTCCTGTCAGGGTTCACTAACCACTCCATCCCGGCGGAAGGGGTAATCATTCTCCAATTTAACATCGGAGAGGCGGGCCGTACGCGCACCTTGCCTGTGGAGTTTATCGTCGCGAGAATCCCATCGGCCTACAACATCCTCCTCGGTCGTCCGACACCGAACTCCCTCCGGGCCCAGATATCGACCTACCACCTGGCGATGAAATTCCCGCTCGACCAAGGCGGAATAGGTCGGGCCTACGGGGACCAACGAACAGCAAATGTTTGCTTCACCGCAACAATTACGTCTGAGCGGCCAAACAACGATGTTGAGGGCGAGGTGACATCAGGGGTTCTCTGGACACTCGAGACGAGCAAAAAGAGGTCCGAAGGACCCCGGTGGAGCCACTAACAGAGGTCCCCCTCGTGTAAGGGAACAACGAACGAACCGTTCAGATCGGGTCGCTTTTGATGGGGACTCAGCGAGACAATCTGGTTCACTTCCTCAGAAACAACTCTGACGTGTTCGCCTGAGCACCCGCTGACATGCCTGGGATCGACCACGAGATCATATCTCACAAACTCAGGGTAGACCCTACGGTCCGACCCGTCAGGCAGAAAAAACGAAGTTTCGCCCCGATCAAGCAAAAGGCGATCGAGGATGAGGTAGACATGCTCCTCGCCGTCAACTTCATTCGGAATGTGCCTTACTCGGAATGGTTGGCGAACGCAGTCATGGTCAAGAAATCAACCGGGAAGTGGCGCATGTGCGTCGACTTCACCGACCTCAACAAGGCCTGCCCGAAAGACAACTATCCCCTCCCTCGGATAGATCAGCTTGTCGACAGCTCAGCAGGCCACGAGCTACTGAGCTTTATGGATGCTTTCTCCGGCTACAACCAGATCCGTATGAATCCGACAGACGAAGATCTCACCGCATTCACAACAGACCGGGGGGTATACTGCTATAAGGTGATGCCCTTCGGCCTCAAGAACGCCGGAGCTACGTACCAATGCTTGGTCAATCGCATGTTCAAGCCGCAGATCGGCAGGAATATGGAAGTTTACGTTGACGACATGCTTGTCAAATCGATCTCATCGGACGAACACTCCAAGGATCTGGGCGAGGCCTTCGATGTCCTCCGCAAATACAAGATGAAACTGAACCCCGCCAAGTGCGCATTCGGGGCCACCGGTGGAAAGTTCCTCAGTTTTATGGTCACCCATCGTGGAATCGAAGCCAACCTGGAGAAAATCAACGCCATCCTCAACATGGCCGTGCCCAAGACTAACGTCGAAATCATGCGGCTGACAGGGCGGGTAGCCGCTCTAAGTCGTTTCATGTCGAGGTTTGGGGAGAAGTGCCTCCCGTTCTTCAAAGCTCTAAAGAAGATACCAAAGTTCGAGTGGTCGGAGGAGTGCCAGACCGCCTTTGAGCAATTAAAGAGGCACCTTGCGGCTCCCCCGCTGCTCACTCGGCCAGTTGAAGAGGATGAGCTATCGCTATATCTGGCGGTATCCGACCAAGCTGCTGGCTCGGTGCTCATCCGAGAGGTCGAGCGAGTCCAGAAGCCGGTGTACTATGTGAGCCACGTCTTCAAGGACGCAGAAACGATGTATCCAGCCATAGAGAAAATCGTTTTGGCACTCATCGTGGCCTCCAGGAAACTACGACACTATTTCCAGGCGCACACCATCCCCGTTCTTACCGAACGGCCTTTGGGGGCTATCCTCGTCTCCCCCGAATCCTCTGGCCGCTTGGAGAAATGGAGGTGGGAGTTGTCCCGGTTCGACATAAAATACCGCCCGAGGCAAGCTATCAAAGCACAAGTCCTGGTCGATTTTATCGTCGAGTGCACCATCCCCAGCAAAGAACCGGAGTCCACGCCGGCCCCCGCAGCTCAACCCTCGGTTGATGAGAAGCCCGACTCCGTTCCTGATTGGATCCTCTACGTCGACGGGTCCTCGACTGAGGAAGGCTGTGGTGCCGGCCTCCTCATTCGTGGCCCGAACGAGGCAGAAATGGAGTATTCTCTGAAGCTCGAGTTCAAAGCATCAAATAACGCGGCGGAATACGAGGCCTTGCTGGCCGAACTGCGCATAACCTTCGGACTGGGGCTGAAAACGATTCGGATCCGCAGCGACTCCGCCCTAGTCGTTGGCCAAGTGACCGGCCGATTCGAAGCACGAGAGCCTCTGATGGTGAAGCCAAGGTAAGGAGGTTGCGAAAGGACTTCCACGAAGTCCGGGTGGAGCAGATCCCCAGACAGTTAAACGCTTAGGCCGACACCTTGAGTAAGCTGGCCTAATCTTATACGGCCAACAACAAGAGGAACATCCTCTTCGAGGTCTTGCCACGGCTCAGCGTGGAAGATGGGGCAACGCCATTTCAAGTTTACACAGCCCGGGAAGAAGACCGGGATTGGAGAAAGCCACTTGTGGAATTCCTAAGGAAAGGTACGCTCCCAGAAGATCGGGGAGAAGCCCGCCGTCTTCGAGCCAAAGCTTGCCATTTTGTCTGGAGCAATGAGAACCTCTACAAGAAGTCCTTCACTCAGCCCCTGCTCCGGTGCGTCGACCCCCACGAAGCCGACTATGTCCTCTGTGAGATCCACGAAGGGGTCGGCGGCGCGCACCAAGGGGCCCGCACCTTAATCCAGAAGGCATTGCTCCAGGGGTACTTCTGGCCGACAATTCATCAGGACGCCCAGAAGCTCGTCAGGAGATGAAAGAGCTGCCAACTCCATGGAAGCATACCTCGCCTTCCGGCTACCGAGCTAACTGCCCTAACTTCTCCATGGCCATTTGCCTAGTGTGGAATGGACATGATAGGCCAGTTCCCTACCAGTACGGGCGAGCACAAGTACGTCCTCGTCGCAGTGGACTTCTTCACGAAGTAGATCGAGGCCATTCCCATCAGGAAACTAGACGCCACCACGACTATCAAGTTCCTACAGAACAACGTGATACTCCGGTTCGGCATCCCGAGGTGTATCATCACCGACCATGGGACAAATTTCGAAAACGAGAAAGTTAAGGAATTCTGCAGCGAATATCGTATCCTCATGAAGTTCGCCGCGGTCGCGCATCCCCAATACAACAGGCAGGCCGAGGTCGCTAACCGAGACGTCCTCCGAGGTCTTCGGACACGCCTAGAAGGACGGCAAGGCAGTTGGGTCGAGGAATTACCCCGGGTCTTATGGGCCCTGCGCACGTCGAAGAAAATCCCTACCAGGAAGACTCCTTTCAGCCTCTGCTACGGTACCGAGGCAATGGTCCCGGCGGAGATCGGGCTCCCCAGTCACCGGGTCGAGCACTTCGACGACGAAGTGAACACCTCAGCCCTCCGAACTAACCTGGACATCTTGTTAGAGAAACGAGACCGGGCTCAGATCAGAGCTGCCGCCTATCAACAACAAACCGCCCGCTACTACAATGCTCGAGTCAAGCGTCGCTTCTTCAAGACCAGAGATTTAGTCCTAAGGCGGAACGAGTTCGTCGATCAAGGCAAGCTGCATAAGTTTTCCCCAAAATGAGACAGTCCTTTCCTTGTCTCTGAGGTCCTGCCCGGCGGAGCCTACCGCTTACAAGACGCGGATGGTCGCAGATATCCACGACCTTACAACGCTGAAAAGCTCAAGCTGTATCTCTGAAAAGAATAGCTATGCATGTATATTTCTTCTTTCACAAAGACGATGTAAACCTTTCTAAAGTTCTTTCTATTTAAATAATAAAAGGGGAACAATAGAGCATTGCAAAATTGAAGAATTTTATTCATTCAAAGGTATTACGGGCTCCTCAGCCTTACAAAAAAAAAAAAGAAAGGAAAATTTACAACAGAGGTGGAACGAGATCGAGGAAGTACTCCTGGTGATACTCAGAGTAGATTTCCACTAGCCGGGCCCTAGCCTCTGCAGCCCGCTTCCGCCGATGCTGCACGCGAAGCCAGGACGCCACGGAAGCACCCAACGCTTCGCCCTCTGCGCCTTGGCTCACAATGTACCTCTTTTTGAAGCACTCCAAAATGAGGGCCAAGGATCAGTCGTGCCTGGCTTTCGAGATGAGGCCGAGCAGGAAGATCGAGCGCACCTTGTGGAGTGCCTCGTCCAGCAGTTCCTCGGGGAAGGGGTTGTCCAACCTCGTGGATCTCCTCCAAATTGCGTACATCAGCAACTGAAGCAGGGACGACCGCCGAGGGAGAAGCCGGCCGACGTGACCCTCGAGGCGCTGAACCACTCCCCGA
This sequence comes from Agapanthus africanus, assembly GCA_030015575.1. Lineage (NCBI taxonomy): Eukaryota > Viridiplantae > Streptophyta > Magnoliopsida > Asparagales > Amaryllidaceae > Agapanthus > Agapanthus africanus. The sequence continues at coordinate 428,888,009 of JASDDO010000010.1, read as the reverse complement.
TATCCGTCCTCAGCTAGGGATTGGTCATACACGGAGACATCGTCGAAAGTGATGATCTCTTCGATCGAATACATGCGCCCAGTTATCTCAAAAGAAAACGATGCTGAAGAAGTTGCAGTCTCCTTCTCTTTTTATAACCTGAAACAGAATCCTTAAGGACCTAGATTCGCACGCGCATAGGCGCGAATCCTGGGATCCGCCAAGATTACTCCAATACCGTGCCGCCACGTGGCAAAACTGACGTGGCTCCCCGAAACGTTACGCCTCCCCCAAGCTTTCCTGGCACGTGCCGCCTGCGACGACCGCTCCTCCCAATGTTCACGAACCAGGGAAGGTCGGACTGAACCTCCGGATCCACCGAGCAGCTACCCTGCTCGGTCCGTCCTTACTAGGACACTACTTGAGTTCTTCAACAAAGCAATGTAAATTCTTCTAAGTTCTTTTTATTTAAACAACAAGAAGGACACGATAGAGCATTGCAGAAAAAAAGAATTTTATTGATTCAAAAAGGTATTGTAGGCTCCTCAGCCTTACATTACATATAAAAAAAAATTACAGCAGCGGGGGAAGGGGTTGCAGGAAGCATTCCTCGTGATACTCCGAGGAAATCACCGCCAGCCGGGCCCTTGCCGCCTCAGACATCCGCCTCTGATGCTGTCAGCGAACCCTCGTAGCCACGGACGGGCCAGGAAGCTCCTCGGGCGGGTATCCATCGGCGAGATGCCTCAATTGGTAACACTCGAGGATGAGTGCCACCGAGCGATCCCGCCGACTCTTCAAGATCAGGCCGAGACGACATAACGACCTCAGCTTGCCAACTGCTTCGTCCTTTAGTTGTTCGGACAAGGGGTTGTACAGCCCCGACGATGCTCTCCAGATCGAGTACATGAGCAGCTGGAGAAGGGGCGATCGCCGGGGGAGCAGACGGACGATGTGATCCTCAACCCGCCGGATCACCGCCTGCCGCGTCTCCTCAGAGCACAGCTGGACGTACAGGTACACGTCCTCGAAAGAGACGATCTCGGGGGTGGTGAAAAGGAAAGTGCCCATTCTTACGTTTTGGGGATGAAGAAAGGAGTGATCGACACGCCCTCCGTTTTATAGCCCCACTGCGCCCCTAAGAGTCCAACAGTCGCTCGTTTCTTCCACTACTGTACCGCCACGCGGCGGATATCCCGCTTTTCTCGACGAAATCGGAACGACGCGGCTCTTATGGTTCGCCTCCCCCCACGCGTTCATAACACGTGTCGCCCGCCACGGTCACTCTTTCCGATGTTCACACACTGGGGAAGGTCGGACAGGACCTCACGAATCCACCGAGCGGCTACCCTGCTCAGTCCATCCTTGGCTGGTAATTTCTTACCCACCGACGCCAAGGATCAAAGCCCTCACCAAGAGGCAACCGGGCAGCAACCCTGCTCGGTTCATTCTTAGCAGGCCTCTCCATGCCCTCCCGCGCTAAGGATTAAAACCCTCACCAAGAGGCAACCGAGCAGCAACCCTGCTCGGTCCATCCATGGCTGGTAATTTCTTACCCACCGACACCAAGAATCAAAGCCCTCACCAAGAGGCAACCGGGCAGCGACCCTGCTCGGTCCATCCTTAGCCGGCCTCTCCATGCCCTCCTATGCTAAGGATCAAAGCCCTCACCAAGAGGCAACCGGGCAGCAACCATTCTCGGTCCATCCTTAGCAGGCCTCTCCATGCCCTCCCGCGCTAAGGATCAAAGCCCTCACCAAGAGGCAACCGAGCAGCAACCCTTCTCGGTCCATCCATGGCTGGTAATTTATTACCCACCGACGCCAAGGATTAAAGCCCTCACCAAGAGGCAACCGGGCAGCAACCTTGCTCGGTCCATCCTTAGCAGGTCTCTCCATGCCCTCCCGCGCTAAGGATCAAAGCCCTCACCAAGAGGCAACCGGACAGCTTTACTGCTCGGTCCATCCTTGGCTGGTAATTACTTATCCATCGACGCCAAGGATAAAAGCCCTCATCAAAAGGCCACCGAGCAGCTACCCTGCTTGGTCCATCCTTGACTGGTAATTCCTTACCCCACGATGCCAAGGATAAAAGCCCTCATCAAGAGGCCACCGAGCAGCTACCCTGCTCGGTCCATCCTTGGCTGGTAATTTCTTACCCACCGACGCCAGGGATCAAAAGCCCTCATCAAGAGGCAACCGAGCAGCTACCCTGCTCGGTCCACCCACGTCTAAGCGATCTCCAACTCGACTTCGGGGACATGGAGATACCGACCTTTCACCGGTCTTTGCATACTTGGCAAATGGTCGACTTCAACTCTCAACTCGACGTGCGATCGCTAGACGAAAAATCGACCTAAACATGAAAGCAGTACCGCACAAATAAAAATGTTTACCACAAACAAAGGGAAAATACGCACGCAAAGAACACTGCAAAAAGATTTTTATTCATAAAATTCGGAAGTCTTTACAGAGGTATTATGCGCTCTCAAGCCTTACAAAAACGCCCGGAGGCTTACAAAATTTGAGTGCAAAGAAAATAAGGAGGCGAGGAAGTTCAGGCCTCGAGGCCGGGGAGGACATCAATGAGCCGCGCTTCCACTGCGACAATCGGGATGGCATCTTGAAGGTCAGCGCCCACAACGGGAGCCTCGGCGCCAGTGGCCGGGACGACTGACTTATCCCCAATGCTCCTACCAGAGGCCTCTTCCCTTGCAGCACTCCCGGTGGCATCCCCCTGTGCCTCTTCCCCGAGGGGGTACTCACCCCGGAGCCCGCCGTCAGGGAATTCCGGCATCTGGGCCTTGACGGCGTCGAGGGCGTCGTGCCAAACGACGGCAGTGGCTCCGGCGAAGTCGGTGTAGAACTGATCTGACCTGTTGTAGCTCTCCACCGCCTTCGAAGCTCGGAGCTCGGCACGCCTCGTTTCCTCCTTCGCCGCCTCGTTCTCCCTCCGGGGGGTGCTCACCGTCTTCTTCAGGGTGGCGATAAGCACCCTGGAGTCTTCTAGCTTGGCCTCGGCGGCTTGGGCGGCCTCTCGGTACTTGGCGATCTCCCGATCCCCGGCCGCCACTCGGTCTTCGAGAGCAGTGACCCTCTCCGTCGCCGCCTCCAGCTCCAGCCTTGAGCTCTCCTCCCGCGAGGAGAACTCACCCGCGACCCGCATCGCCGGGGTAATTTTCTCGTCCTCTATGTTGACGACGAGGGCGACGTGCTGGAGGACCTGAAGAAAATAAAGGAGGGTTAAAGAGAAAAAGGGGCACCCAATCTCGCGAGCAAAAATGCTAAATGAACCAAGTGGGGTGTGAACACTAACCTGCACGACCTCTTGAGCTATGGCCGCCATTTGGGCCCGAAGGGCCCCCCGAGGGATTCTTCCCCTGCCGACCTTTCCATCTCCGAAAGCAGGCTGTCGGCGACGGAAAGCCCCGAGGGCACCTCGAAGCGAACCTCCCCATCGTCCACGAGGATCGGGGAAGCCGGGGAGCGGGACACCGTCTTATGAAACCTCTTGAGGAGCGACGCAGGAGAACCACACTTCCGGAGCCCGGGACTCTTGCTCCTGAGCACTCTTTTGACTCGGCGCATGACTGGACTCTGGGGCCTGCGGCGCGCTTGGGCGCTTGGATGGAGCGGCCGCCGGTGGAGCCGGAGCCGACGACGGGCGAGAAGGGCCGGCGCCTCCGGCCTTCTTCCCTTTCTTTTGTTCAACCAAGGCCGACCGAAATTTGCCTAGGTCCATAGGTTCTGCATAAGACAAAAATACACAGGAGTCAGCAATGCCAGAAAAGTTAAAGAATGCACAAGTCTAAACAGGTCGCCTGAAAACTACTAACTTACCCGCGAACTGGGCGGGGCTGAGCCCGACCCAACCGAGGGCCCGCTCAGACAACAGCACATCAGCCCGGGGGAGGGGCTCCCACTCCGACACCGCCACCTTGTCGGGATGATTCGACCGACTCATCCACGGGCAACTGGCCCCATGCCACTGGATGGGCACAGGCCAATCCTCACCCTTGGGCGGCCCAATAAACAAAAACTTCTTCCATTCGTGAATGGAAGAAGGCACTACGACGACCCCCGTCCCGGCGGCATTCCCCCGTTGTTTTCTAAAAGAGATGTATACCCAGCTCGGCTCGTCCCTGCGAGCGCCAGGGTGGTTTTTATAGCAAAGAGAAGAAACGAGAAGGCTCCGATTGAAAGGGATCAGACGCAATTTCAACTGGACCAGGAACCCAAGGACAATCCTCCAAGAGTTCGGCACTAACTGGCCCGGGGCTAACCTAAAACAATTCAACGCCGCACTCACCTCGGGGGAGAAAGGCAGGCGCATCCCGGCCCAAAAGGCTTCCAGGTATAAGGCAATCTCCTTGCCCCGTACCTGGTCTGCCCTCTCCCCCTCCTCGGCCAGATGAAACGAGTAGTCGGGAGGAATGTGGAAACGAGTCCGGATGGTGGCGAGCTCATCCGCATGCCACAGCATGGATGATACGCCAAGAGCATCCATGACATGCGCTCTGGGGACCGCCCCCGTCGCGCGACCTCGGGAAGCATGACTAACCCTAACTCCCTGGGGGGACTCCGACTCAGAAGAGGAAGAGGAAGAAGTAGAAGAGGAGGCTGCAGAAGACTCTCTAGACTCTACCCGGACTACTCCTACAGACTCCTCGGTAGAAGACATCTAACCTGATCAAAAGGGCGAGTCCTCGGAAGAGAAAACGCAAGGAATCCGACCTGAGGAGAAGAACGCCGAGCTAATACGACTAGGGAAGAGGAAATTATGGTGAGGTATGGGCCCTGATGGGGATTCTACCTCTATTTATAGCTGTCGGCGCACACATCCTACGGCTCCGATCGCCTTCCGCCAAAACGACGCTTCACAACCAACGACCGACAACATTCCACCTGTCGCACTCACATTGGGCGCATCCCATCGGACGCGGGAATACCTGCGGCACGTCTCGTCAGCCAACCAGCGCCAGACACGTGGGCTGTCGCTTCGATGAACGTACACACCAACCAACGCTTCCTCTTAAATGCGAGATCTCTCTCCTGATCCGCTGACGTCATCAAGAAAATGCGATTAATTTCCCGGGAATACGCACCGACGATATCTTCAAGTAAGAGCTCACTCCGGGTGACCGGTCAGACCACTCTCGACTCGACCCCAGAACGGGTCGAGACGAGAGTGGGGGGCTAATGATGATGCTCGATATCGGTAACTTCCCAGATCATGACACGTGGCAGATGACGTGTCCCGGAGCTTACAAGAAAGGATCAAGAACATTACGTTGGAATCACGCCCCGGTCCTCCGACCCGAGGATGTACCCGACCTTCGGTGGCCTTCCAAACCACCCCCCAGCTCGCCTCCAAGCTGTCCCAGAACCAAGATGCTTCGGTCTCCCGTTCGTTCCCGAGCCACCCGCCGAGCTTATCTTCCTCAGTCTCACCGACCGACCCACAGCATCGATCACAGGCGCCTCCGCCACGGCTCCGCGAATCTCGCCAGGCGCGAGATATCCACCGTCTATGATCCCGCGTTTCACGCTATCACGATCCCCCATTAACGAGCATGTCTCGTCGTTAATGGGGAATCTCGCCTATCATGCGGGCGTGACGTCAGGGGCGTAACGGCCGGCGTGAGTCTCGTGCCCGCCTGCCTATTGCTGCCACTATATAAACCCCTCTCTCAGACAACTCAGGTAAGCCAATTTCACTCCAATAGGCCGTTACTCTGCTAAAATACCCCGTCTAATTTGATCGTCGGAGGGTCCTCGGTGGCACAACCATCCCGGGGCTTCTTGCAGGTAGCCCGGCCTCAACCACACAAGACCCATTGAGATCCACACGCTTCAGGGGTCAACCCTCCAGCTCAATTTCAGCTATCCATCAGCGCTCGCAGCAGATCAACGGAAGATAACATCTGAATGAGATCCAGAGATCCATCGGATCCCATATATTTGTTGGATCCAAGATAAACTGTGGAACTTTCAAAAACACACTGAGAGATTTTTAAAATTACTTTGGGATTACCATATGCAAACATTTTCTACAGGAATGTTTGAAATGGATCCCTAGTATTCTAAAGAACAAGTAAGATACTCAACTGTACTTAAGGATACAAAATTATTAAAACCTCTGTCATAATCTTAGCTCTGCTGATAAAATAAGCTCTAAATGCAGCAGATGAGTGATCCAAGCTACTGAAAACACCAAGGATATTTAAAAAGTACTAGCAGTATGTAGGCACCTAAAGTTAATTAAAATTTCAAGTAAGGTGATTAGAAACATGCACTTCATATATTTCTCAAAGTTGAATCTGCACATGCCTGCAGTGGATCTATATATGTTTGGAGTTTGAAAGTTCGAATCCATACCCATTTTAATTATATATCTATGTTAATGAAAAACTATAGCTGTGAGGGTTTCAGAGCTGCAATAATTAAAGATGGTTAATTGGCATAGCTGAGTAAATCAAAGAGATGACAGACTAATGCCTTGTGTTAGTTGAAAGAGATGGGTGGTGAAATTTTTTGAAGATTAAGCCATCTAAAGTTGCTAGCTGCTGTTTTTACTTAAGAAAATTAACATAAAACAGATACTATTATTCTGTATAAAAGAAGTGTTTAGGAGCTTTTTTTAAAAAAACCGGTTAGAATTCAGTTATGCATATAAGTAACATAGCTCATTTGTCGTGCAGAGCAAACCGTGACATATTGACGTTCAAAATTGACCCGCATGGGTGCTACGTGGAACAAATGACTTCAATTGACCTGTGTGTAGGAAAAATAATTAGAGCGCAATCTTTCGGAGCATCTCCATTGATGCTTAAATTAGAGTAATTTGTAATTACTCAAGGATTTGTTATTATTTAAGTGGTTGTAGACCTTTTGTTTTCATACATTCGAAAATCTCTAATTTCATTTCAAGAAAATATAAACAATTATTGTAATAGTTTGGGCTTTGAGTTGGTGGACTCAGCAGCAACCCAATTAGGGCCTATTTGAATTAGAGACTGTTGAAGAAGCAACCTGCAATGATAATTTTAAGGGTAAATTGTCAAAAACCCTCAAGCTCAATTTTTCGCTGTCAAAATCACTTGGAAATTTTTTCTGCGGTATTTATATAGCAGCCTGTTATATCTAACTAGAGATAGCATGGAACTACTGGATATCATGAAACTACTAGAGATAGCATGAAACTACTAGATATCACATGTAGGTTTTTTTTTGATAAATAAAACCCATTTTAGGGGTGTTTAGACTACCGTTTTGAGGACATGGTGTTTTTGACAACGGAAAAAAATGCTTGTTTCTTTTTGTTTTGACAATTTACCCTAATTTAAAAATATATATTAACTAGACTTACGGTAATTAGCCCCCTAATTGGTTATCATTTATAGTACACCTATTAATTCTGGTCTTTTTTCTATTGAAAAATTGGATATATTGAGTTATTGTACAATGATATAAATTCTTGGGTAAATTGTCAAAAGACCTTGGCCTGCTCGGGAGTTGCCTAAAAAACCCTGTAATTATCGAAATTGTTGGGAAGCGCCTATTTTTCAAATTTTTTGTGAACAAGCCCTGGGCTATATTTTCATTTAGATCTTGTATTCTCTCAACTGCTTTGATATTACATGCAACTGCTAATGTATTACTGGCAACTGTTTGGATATTGCATACAATTGGTATACAGGGGTAGGGGTTTTGATTGAGCGCAGGGGATTTTACACAAGTTTGAAGCGGGCCGTGAGCTGTTTGACAATTTACCTTAAATTTTTCATGCTAATGATATCAACAAGAAAAACAAGCATGTCGCCTACCGAAATGATCTACTGAAAATACGCATGACAAGCTTAGCAAATGGAATTTAGCTTAGCACTGAAGAGGATATTCATGAAAATGAAGAAACTATCTTCTGTATATAATGCAAATACGTTTGATTGATTGGTTAGAGGCCACCCTTCTCCTTTTTTTTCCCTAGAAAACTAGGAAAAAATAAGAAAAATTCTTACCTCTCAAGCCCTTCATATCATCTCTCTAAACTCTCAAACCCTCCATCTCATCCTTCCTTTTTTTTAAAAATAAATAAATAAATAAGACTTTAGAACCCTCCACATTTCTCTCTCTTCCCTTCTCAAATTTTTTTAAACACGTGTGTTATGTTGAAGACTCGAGGGACATCGTCGATCAACTCAAAAATGGAAAAACCCGTGTTTTTGCCCACGGAGCGGTAGTTCGGACGCATATCACCTAGAAAAGGTGCATGGTTGCCTCCTCTTTCACGTTTCTTTCTTCATCCGGTCGGCTACGTGTCCTTTGGACCAAAAAGCCCGCTTAGAAGTGGATTCGAACTACTGACGGGATCAACTCATTCAAAGGCTACCGAAAGCTCGACTCATGCAGATATATTGGAAAGCGCTCGTCTCATCTCCGTAAAACTCGTTTCACTGTCTATCGTTCACTCCGTTCACTTGCCTCGTGAAACTCAATCGTTCACTCCGTTCACTTGCTTTCATGAATCTGCATAAATTCTAGTTAATTAATAATGTGAGTAAATAATTATATCTTTGCCATAGCTAAATCAATAAGCTACACTTTCAAGTAATTAAGGCCATAAAAGCACTTTGGCAAAAAAAAAAAAAGCCATAAAAACAGCAAATGCCTCCACTCGGAAGCCTTAGATTCTGGTGCGAAAGCAGGGAAGGCTGGGATTAGACAGCCCTGATTGACTAATGAAAGCCTTTTTTCCCGCCCGGATAAAGCCCAGCATTTGGATTTCTGATGTGACACTACACAACCATAGACCCTTCTGTCATACATTGGTATAGGCCACCGGATCTTCAAAAAACCAGATGGAAGGAATTCGAATCCAAGAAACTAGATGAAAATGCGAAAGTACCCACATGCATTTGTTGGCATTCGGATTGGGTTATTCGTTCGAAACAACCCGAAACCCGCCCAATCAAGTTGGCTAGGGTTTTAATCATAACCGTCAATCTAAATCCCCTTATTATATATATGGATGTGCAAGACTAGAATTAAATAATTGGGGATACAAATTATTATTAGGGTTTCACATGTGTTATGATAGCCTCTTTATATTCTTGAGAGCACTTATCCTAGGGCCCCAAAAGAGGTCTTCATCCTCCCCTTCTCAAAGAGTTAGCTCTTGTGAAGAAGGCGGCCTTCGCTTAATGTGTGATTGCCCTCCGTCGATCATCGGAGGAAGAAGAAGGAGACAAGATCAGATCAAAGACATTACTGATCAGGAAATCTCAATCCTTTTAAGCTACGTGAGATCCCAACACCGTGTAGATCGTTGGTTAATTATACGCTTCTGCTTATGTCTCCTTGTGACGGATTTGTGTTCGTTGCGAGGCGATCCACGACTTTGTGTCGTACTTAGTATAAATCGACATTGGTATCAGAGCTATGTTATGCTCTTGATCTATTTTATTTCTCTTATTTTTTAGATCAAAAAATATATGTTGTATCATGCATTAGAAAAATTGAATCTTTGTACAACCAATTTTTCTTATTAAACTAATATGTTAGATTTTGACTATTAGGGTTTCTAGATGCATATAGTATATTTCATTGTAAAATTAATAGCTTTCTTGTAGTTGATCATTGAACCAAATTGGGTTGAATGAATTAAATTTAATGCGTTAGAATTAAATTTTTTTTTATGCATAGACAGCGCCAGGACAAAATGATTGATGGCGGCCGTCATCAATTTTTTATCCTATGAACCCGAACCTTAAATTTACGGCATTTAAGATTTAACGATTTTTAAAAGGATTTGTTATTTTAAAAATTGCTTAGAGATAAGTTATTTTTGGGTTTTATTTGTTAAAACTAAAATATCCGCAAAATCTATTTTTCTGTGGATTTTCTGAATTTTTTTTACATTTTTTTCTTTTTCAGCAAACGTTTATTAAAAAAACAGAAATCTTAAATTAACATTTTTTGTTTAAAAAAAAAATTGAGCTAGAACCGCGGCCGACGATTCGAGCCACGGCTCTATAACAACACAAATATCCCTGTACCTTTGCATTTTCTTTCTTTAATAAAAGGCCGCTTTCCTTTCGAACTATGGTGTATATTCAATTCCTACTAAATATATGCAAGAGCAAGTTTATATCCCAATGGTTGAGTCATTTCACTACTGCTTCATAAGTCACATGTTCAACCTTAGATCTTGCACTTATTTTTATCAAATTATTTTTTCCCTAAACTCTTATCATAACCTACAAATGAATTGCGATCTTTCAAATCTCTTTTTTAACCCCCACTGTCACGTCCCGCTTTCTAAAATACATAAAATTTCAGAACGTGGCTCGACCAGCCATACTACTTACGATAAAAAACCATCCTTTCATAATCACGTTAAGACTGTCATGCAGTAATATATATATATATATATATATATATATATATATATATATATATATATTGCCACAAAACAATAATCAATAATAAAATCAATAGCGGAAGTAATGACAGAATATTAAGTATCAATGATCTAAGGATAAATAATAAATAATAGCAAGATTTGTCCCTTATGGACTTACAACAGCAATCCGATAATAGTCAAGACACCTTATGGGCTTACAATAGAAATCCGATAATAGTCAAGACAGGAAATAAATTAGAGTCATAAATAACTGGTTAGATGGAAACCTTTCCAATGCTTGGTGATCTTCTTGAAGTATTCTTTACCCTGCGTTGCAAAACCCAGTTGACCTGGCCCATGCAAAATCCAGATGTCATAGCATCGAATATAATGTAATAATGAATATAAGCGGAATGGAATATAATATTATTTTCATGAAACGGTGGCATGTGAGAATATAATAATGATAGCATTAACAAGCAGTAAGACGAGCAAGGTCTATAAAATAATCATGTTATATGGATCCTAAATGTCCATGTTTTTAGGTTATCTATCCTATATGTATTTGAAATCAATCCAAGCAATCCTTCTCGTCTCATATTCAAGATGGATAAAGAATCATAGGTCAAATACATGTAGGTCAATGTACAGATGTCCTCGTGACCCTAATATAGATGTCTTTTTGACCATAATTCAGATGCCCCTCATTAACCATAATATCGATGTTACCTTTATGACCATAATACAGATGTCTCTTTTTTCTCAGCCTAAGTTCAGGTCTTATGTCAATTCAATAATCAAGTCAATCAAGTCAATATCATGAAATGATAGCATTTGGGTAAACGTTCTGTTACATATAGGGTGTGATGATGTAATATCAAGATAATACAAATAATATGCTAACATGGATATATGAATCAATCAATATATAATTCGAATCGGGAATAACATATTCAATCAGATCAATAACAATACAAAGTGGTGTCTATTAACCATGCACATAAAAATTCCGTTTTGGAAATTCAGCGTCACTCTGATTTATAAAATACCTTAAAAATAACAACCGTCCTCTAAAAAGAAGTGTCATATACCAAAACAAATCTAGTTCAATAAGATTTTCATTACTACAAGTTATGTCATCTCATGCTATTCCTACAGAAAGTTATGGGTGTTCAAAGTTGAAAGTTTGGTGTTGGAATTTCCCTGGACAGAAGTCCAGAGATGCATTCTTTCGCACTTTATGTCATCTAAATAATTTATTTTGTAGGTAAACTTTTCACAGGTTTAAATTATTCTGAGTTATTTTCGTAATGATCTGAAGAACATATGCAAACAATTTTTTGTGTGATTTATAATGAATTTTACAAGATAAAGTGTTCAAATTAGTTCGGGAAGTTGAGACGGCTCAAGAAATGTTTGAGTTGGCTCAAAGTATGCCTGAAGCGATGATTGAGTTCTTTGTTCGTATGAGACGACTCAGGAAATGCTTGAGCCGGCTCATAACCTAAAAACTGATACGATCAGGTATTTTAATTAAGGTTTCGAGCCCAGATTTGCTACGAAACATTCTAACTATGATTACCACAATTTCTCTACGTTCTAATAGATTAATCTGTCAATAAAAAATTCCAACTTTAGGGTTTTAAAATATGTATCAAGACTAGATCAAGTTGGTAACCTATCACGATTTGGATCTCGATATACAATTAATTAGATTAGAACTTAAGTTTCAACTATTTATGTCAATAACTCAAGATTGTACGATTTCAATCATGTCAAACGTGCATATGATAAACAATAACCACAAGAATAAAGAAATAGCCTGTGCACATGATTAAGATTAAAGTTTTGTCATGCCCCACACCCCAGTACGGATGGTATTATCCGTTCTAGCCGAAACCGCACGGTTTTGTCTTTTGGAGTGAACTAGACTCGAGAAGGGGCCACTTCCCAGGAGGTCACCCATCCTAGGATTTCCTTAGCCCAAACACGCTTAAATATGAAGTTCTTCAAACTCCGGAATGCCGGTTTATCTAAAAGGCGCCTCCGTAATTGAGGGTGGTATCATTACATTTATAATGCGGTTTCCTCTTTCAGAATGTGCTTCCGGGACCCGATCCCATTGTTTTGAAGCGGCTCCATACTCAGATCACCATGTGTTCACAACAGACCGCACTGAGTGTAGACAGAGCAGATCACCATGATATCCAAAGATCGCACTGCTTTGGGGTATTACATTCTCCCACCTAAGAACAATGGTTCGTCCTCGAACCATAGACCTACTACTGAGGGACATGTATGGTCCACCATAAATGTCATGCTCCATGCCCCAACACGGAGGGTATTGTCCGCTCTGACCGAAGCCTCAATTTTTTGTCTTTTAGAGCAAACCAAACTCGAGAAGGGGCCAATTCTTAGGAGGTCACCCATCCTAGGATTTCCCTATCCCGAGCACGCTTAACTCCGGAGTTCTTCAAACTCCAGAGTACGTAATTCTTCAAACTCCGGAGTGCCGGTTCATCAAAAAAATGCTTCCGTAATTGAGGGTGGTATCATTACATTTATAATGCAGTTCGGTCCTCTTTCAGAATGTGCTTCAGGGACCCGATCCCATTGTTCTAAAGCGGCTCCACACTCAGATCACCATATGTCCGCAACAGACCGCATTGAGTGTGGATATAGAAGATCACCATGATGTCCGAAGACCGCACTGCTCTGGGGTATTACAAGTTTAATAATCAAAAATATATTTATAACAACAAGATTTAATCTCGCTATAGCATGTAGCAAGTAGAAAGTACTTGCCTTAATGACGACCTCGCGATGACACGATAACCACAATCTTAGGATCCATGCAAAAAACTCGGTTTGGATGGTGCAGCCGCAACAAAGAAGAAGATGATCGCAACGGTGACAAGATGATTATGATCATGATGATGATCTCCTCAAGATGGTGTAAACAATGGTGTTGATGATGGGGTCGGCTATGAGGTGGATGGAGATTCGGTTTTTAAGTTAGGATTAGGGTTTGGTTATAGATGAGAGAGAGAGATGTAGGCTAGGGTTTTGTTTGAGAGGAAAAACAATTGAGATTAGGGTTTCCATGGAGTTTAATGTGTTTAAATAGAGTGGGTTAAGTCATAGGCCCGGTATTACAATAAATCCTATATCATACAGGAATTGGGCTAGAGATAAGGTAAAATATAATTCCATCACATATCTTTTATAAACTAAATATTTACCAACTGCAATAGCCCAATAATAATTAAAAATAAACCTATGGCAATGAAACCCAAGTCAGAAATCATGTCAGGATCAAAATCAGATCGCATGTCAGGTTGAGACGGCTCAACGTATACCTGAGCCGGCTCACAAATCTAACCAAACAATCAATTACTCTCTGAGTGCAAGAAACAGCTCAACCCCATTTTGAGCTTGCTCATGATGCATCAAAGCCAAAATTCAATATAACCAGCCAAAATCAATCAATATAATTTATTCGTTTAAATACATACGATCGTTCTAGTGTGTCAAATTATACTCAATTACAATAAGAATCTGTCCTCGAAATTCACGAAGAATGAAAGGAACAAGAACAAGAACAATGGAAAGAACATGAACAAGCAATCTCATATTCATAGAAAACAGGAATGAACAATAGCAAGGAAGGAACAAGGTCAATGAAACTTGGATTCATGGGAATAAGCTTGGGAAATCATGCATGCAAAGTAATATAAAAGCATGTGCGGTAAATGAATAAGAGTACCGAAAGGTAATCGTATAGTAAGGAACAGTGTAAATAAACAAGGTGCTCAGTTGGACGTTGTCAATTTGAAGGTCAAGCCAAATCGGTTATCAATCTCAAAGTCAAATTGAGTCAAACAAAGCATGTATCGATGAAATCGACTGATGGACGCACTTGTATCCCTTCAATTGCCCGATGGAGAACAAGTATAAGCTAACAACTTAATAACCGCAATAAAAATGCTGAAAAATCCATTCATACGCTATGTCAATATAAAGATGAAAGATGTCATAAGTCAGATACACACAGATGAATGATGTCATAAGTCAGATACTACGGATGAATGATGTCATAAGTCAGATACATATAGACGAATGATGTCATTGTAGGGTTCCTAGGCATCCTAATGAAGTCTTTCAAGGCATCGACCATGCCAATTTTAAAAATTATGGAAGCCGAGAAACCCTAACATGGATCGTTTACTAGATGTCTAGGCGAAACTACAATCTAGTTAACTATTTAACTAAAGTTGAGATGCTACAACCTTTGTAGATCCGGATTTCCGCCTCCTTAGCTCCACGTGGTCATGCCCTTGCTGTCCATCATGAATCCTCGACTCGATCATCGGCTTCATCGGGAAAGCAAGAAGAATAGGTCGTCGGCTTTGTGTCAAAGACGATCTACGTCGAGGTTGCACAAACTCAAGCTCCGACTTCACAAACTTATGAAACTTGTGAAGTAAACACCCAAAACAACTTGGCAAGAGGTAGAGGGTGAAGAAATAGGAGGTGGGTTCACTTTAGATTTGGATTTTGCTCACTAGATCACAAGTTGCCATTGATGGCATCAAGGTTGCTCACTTGAAGAAGAAGAAGAAAAATGAGCTAGTTATGATAAGTATTATGAAAAGAAAATAGAAAATCAAATACTTATCATAACTAAACTAGGGTTAAGTGTAGAGAATAAACCATGGTCACTTTAAAGGGTTAGGGTTAAGCATGAAGATAAGGATGGTTAGCAAAGTCAAAGCTTCATGAAGCTTCAACTTAAAACAAAAAGAGCCACCATTCTCATCATAATCCATTTCAAATAAATAAATAAACAAATAAATAAACAAATGAATATGCAAAACCCTAATTATCAAATTAACCATGGATTAATTCTATACACTTAACATAATGATCAAGTATCATCAAACATGATACAAAAAAAGTGCACGAAAGCATATCACATATACAATGTGCATCAAGTGAGAAAAATCCGTTTAAAGTGAACCAATACTAGTTAATGCAAAGTAATATATCAAATATATAATTATACATTAAATCATTAAATCAACACTTGATTCAATGATCCGGTCATGTCGCACATAACCGACTAGTATTCAATGCATCGATTTATCGAATCTATGATTCGATAACTAGGTCATATCGAATATAACCAATCGAAACATATATCGCGAGAATGAAATGCGGTATCACATACACGCATTATTCTCGGTCCTGCACATATCTCATATGCGCTCCTATTTCGTTTCGCTTGAGCCAGGAAACCTCTGTGTAGGACTCTAAAGACTCGTCAATACGCCGGTAGCAGATGATGATCATATCAAGCACCCACAAGCCGCAAGCGGTCTGCTAAACGTAACGGCCACCCGGGTATTGAGCGATCAGAAGATCGACGAGCTAGTCCGCTCACACTCCTGCGAATCCGACCAGTAACACTTACCATACAGTCCGGTCTCTTCGTCTGATACGTCGCATATCAAGTCTAGGGGTGGTATACGTCAGACCCCAATAACCCGATAAGTCGTGCTGATGTGAGGCTCGTAACGGGTCGAGAAACTACTGGTAACACTTACCAGCAAATCTCTGATCAGCCCTGGCCAGGGACTTCCCTGTTACGGCCAATCGAGCACAGCGCAACATCAACCCCCAATACCGGGAGAGACGAAACCCCTCCTATCGCTCATTGCCTCCATGTGATTCGGGACTGTACCCAAAGACCACCGTTTTGCACGCCCTCATGGACGTGGTAAGGTGGAGATCAAAGCACAGTGGGAATCACACAAGACTCTATGACGATCTCGGGTCTACAGACTAATCTGTACAAGTGTCACCTGAGAACTGCCATCTGACGTGAGGTATAATACCATCTGGGAGTTCTCGGCGAGTCCGTCCAGTGTACTCAGTTTCCACTGAGCACCCGTATACCATCTCTGATGTCAAACACCAATGGATATGGGATCATCCATCGCCCATCATATGGGTCGAGAAGCGTATACGCTAGTCTACTCTGGTATATCGATGCCCCGTCTCGATACACCCACGACTAGGGACCTTGAAGGATGTACTTATGGACTACCATGTCCCCACTAGTACGATCTGCATCATAGTCCAGGTAGTCAAGTACAAATCCTAAGGGCTTTACCAACATGTAACTATAAGACAGTATAAAGAGACTAGTGTACATGTTAAGATAAATGGCAACCAGATAGCATACTATCATGTCGAGCAAGAAAGTCATCTCTATATATGTCCAAGCATCCAATATAATAAACATAATCTGTACAATACTGGCCTCTAGGGCATACATACAACTAACAATCTCCCACTTGCACTAGGGCCAGCTGCTGTAGTATCTCATACCGAGCATCCCGAAGAGTCTCTCAAACTGTATCTGGGGAATGGCCTTCGTGAGTGGATCCGCCGTGTTGTTCTTCGTGTCAACTCTCCTAACCTCGATCTCCCGGCGATCAACTATCTCCCGGATCAGGTGATACCGCCTCAGAATATGCCTGGATCGCTGATGGGACCTGGGTTCCTTGGCCAAAGCCACCGCTCCATTGTTATCGCAATACAAAGGTATTGGATGCTTAATGGATGGAACCACTCCAAGTTCAGTAATGAACTTCTTGATCCAGACAGCCTCTTTGGCAGCATCGTTGGCAGCGATGTATTCAGCCTCCATCGTCGAGTCTGCCACGGTTTCCTGCTTGGAACTCTTCCAGCTAACCGCCCCTCCGTAAAGGGTAAAGACAAAACCCGACTGCGACTTAGAGTCGTCCTTATCACTCTGGAAGCTGGAATCGGTAAAGGACTCCACTTGGAGTTCTCCGTTACCATACACCAAGAACATATCTCTAGTCCTTCGCAAGTACTTGAGAATGCTCTTCACAGCTGTCCAGTGACTCTCTCCAGGATCAGCTTGATACCTGCTCACTACACTTAGTGAGTATGCTACATCGGGTCTGGTACATAGCATCGCATACATGATAGAGCCTACCGCCGAAGCATAGGGTATCCCTTGCATGCGAGCTCTCTCCAAATCAGTCTTGGGAGACATCTCTTTGGAGAGAGTGACTCCAGAGATCGTGGGCATATTCCCACGCTTGGACTCTTCCATACTAAACCTCTTTAGTATGGTGTCAATGTACCTGGATTGGGACAATCCCAAAATCCGTTTGGATCTATCTCTATAGATCCTGATTCCCAATATGCAGGAGGCATCACCAAGATCTTTCATTGAGAATCTTTGTGATAAGAAGAGCTTGACCGATTGCAGCATAGGAATATCATTTCCTATCAAGAGTATGTCGTCCACGTACAATACGAGGAAGACAACCTTACTCTCTGCCACCTTCTTGTAGATACAAGGTTCATCTGGATTTTTGACGAAATCAAACTCTTTGATAACGACGTCAAAGCAGATGTTCCAACTCCGCGATGCTTGCTTTAATCCATAAATGGATTTAAGCAGCTTGCACACCTTCCCGCTGCTCCCACTGTCTACGAAGCCCTCTGGCTGAGTCATGTACACGCACTCTTCTAAATCACCATTTAGAAAGGCGGTCTTAACATCCATTTGCCAGATTTCGTAGTCATGAAAGGCAGCAATGGCAAGCATGATTCGGATGGATTTAAGCATAGCCACTGGAGAAAAGGTCTCGTCATAGTCCACACCTGGTCTTTGACGAAAACCCTTTGCTACAAGTCTAGCTTTGAAAGTCTCCACTTTCCCATCTACACCAAGTTTCTTCTTGAAGATCCACTTGCTCCCAATGGGTTTTACCCCTTCAGGAGCAACTTCCAAAGTCCATACTTTGTTGGTGTACATGGATTCCATCTCGGACCGCATAGCATCCAGCCATTTCACTGAGTCCCTACTCGTGATGGCCTGCTCGAAGCTAGTTGGGTCATCATCCTCCATGATGCAATCCTCGCTCCCACCGTCCATGAGAAAACCGTAGTATCTCTCAGGTTGGCGAGGAACCCTACTAGATCGGCGGAGAGGCTGAGGTTCATTGGGAGCTACTGAATCTTCTGGTTTCACTAAATCTTCAGTTACTGTTTGTGTATCTGGAACCTCTTCCAGCTCTACCACTTTGCCACTAATTTCTTTTTCAAGAAATTCCTTTTCTAAAAAGGTGGCATATTGAGAAACAAACACTTTTTGTTCTTCAGCATGGTAGAATAAATATCCTTGGGAATTCTTAGGATATCCCACAAACTTGCAAAGAACTGACCGTGCCTCGAGTTTGTCTGGATTTTGTCTTTTGACATAGACCGGACAACCCCATATTTTAACTCGTTTAAAATATGGTCTCTTCCCACTCCATATCTCATATGGTGTGGTAGGTACAGATTTAGATGGAACTTGATTCAATAGGTATGCTGCTGTCTCCAGCGCATATCCCCAGAAGGAAATAGGTAACTCAGCTGTGCTCATCATAGAGCGCACCATATCTAATAGGGTGCGGTTCCTCCGTTCAGATACACCGTTGTGCTGTGGTGTATATGGAGGAGTCAGCTGAGAGAGAATCCCATTCTCTTTTAGGAAGTCCAGGAATTCATTGCTCAAGTATTCACCTCCTCGATCAGATCGAAGGATTTTAATACTTTTTCCGGTTTGGTTCTCAACTTCTTGTTTATATTCCCTAAATTTCTCAAAAGCTTCTGATTTGTGTTTCATCAGGAACACATATCCGAATCTAGAGAGATCGTCAGTGAATGTAATGAAGTACGAAGAACCATCCCTGGCATGTGTAGACATGGGACCACATACATCACTATGTATCAGTCCTAAGAGTTCGGTAACTCTTTCTCCGTGTCCCGTAAACGGAGTCTTGGTCATCTTGCCTTTGAGACATGACTGGCAAGTATCATAAGATGAAAATTCGAAAGGTTTCAAATATCCATCTTTATGCAACTTAGCCAGTCGTGTCACATTGATGTGACCTAGTCTACAATGCCACAAGAAGGATTCGTTGAGTTCAGGACTCTTCCTCTTGTGTGTGTTTGTTATGCTCAGAACTGTTGATTGATTTAGAACATAAATGCCATTGCATAACGTGCCTGATCCAACCAACTTTTGGTTATGGAAAATGTTCATAACATTGTCCTGTAATACAAAATTATATCCCTCTTTACTTAATAAAGAAACCGATATAATGTTGCATATCAGGTTCGGCATGTAATAGCATTCGTTCAGAACCAATGTATTTCCAGTTGGTAATACAAGGTGATATTCTCCGACAGTCTTAGCTGCAACAATTGCACCATTTCCAACTCTTATGTCTTTATCACCTTCTCCAAGTTCTCTACCTTTTCTAAGCCCATGTAACTGATTACATATATGGGATCCTGACCCGGTATCCAATACCCAGGACGTAGAGCAAATGGAGAAACAGTTCTCAGTAACGAACACACCCGAAGAAAATGCATCAACATGTACTTTCTTCAATCGGGTGGCATGAGAATCCTGGTATTCCCCTATATCCTGTTCATTCTTATAACTCTTATAAGAATGAACGGAACCAACGTTCCCCAGCACAGTATAACATGCGGGTTCGGTCAATACATCCATATTATTATCTTTATTAAGGCATGAAATGGTCGCTACCTGGAGAGAGAGAGAAGAAAACACTTTAGCGTATGCTCGTGCAAGATCAGATTGGTTATTATCTTATCTAATCAGGATGGCTCCCACTGCTTTTTATCAAATCTTCCTCCAAACCCTAAAAGGAAAGACTAGCCGGGATTAATTACACACTACAAGTTCGCCAATCTTTCAGCCAGGCCAGTGTCGGTACTTTGAGGGAGGTCCCCCGTGCTTTCGCACGAACCTAATTACTGTAAACCTCGTTTTCCCAGAGGCGTAACCTCGTTAACACCTTTCTAGACACCTACTTGATCGGCTAATTGTAATGTATAAAACTCTCCCAGGAGTAACTCTTACTCGCAGTGGGTATCGGGATCCAACTATCTCATAGAAGGTATGCAATCTCATTGCAAATTTCAACACTTGAAATTCCCGATAATCTTTTGCCCCTAGCAGCTATATGACCTTAACATAGTCAACAAATCATAAGTGCTAGTCAAGTTCAACCCGTCATTTCCCGATTGAATTAAACCCACCCGCACGACCCTTAACATAGTCAACAAAGTCGCACGACTACCCTAATCCAATCGCATCATATTCTTATACAGATAAGCACTAATTAGCTACCGCACACTACGCCTTAACATAGTCAACAAACGTAGCACGAATACTAACTAGTACTTATCTGAAATGACGGAGGGCTACGACAGGTTTTTCTGAAAACCTATTGCGTAATGAACTTGATATCGTTGTAGAATCAAATGAAGTTTTAAAATGGAGTGATTTTGAGGCTTTTCTGGTTTTGCTAAAGGAGTCACTCCCGGTGAAGGGATCTCGGTCCTTTCCTCGTCGAATGAGGTGCGGGATATATCATATATATCGCTGTGCAAAGCAAAAACCCAAAAGCAGTCAAAAAGCAAACCGAGTCTGTAGCATCTGCCAGTTATTGCTAAAGGAGTCACTCCCGGTGAAGGGATCTCGGTCCTTTCCTCATCGAATAAGGTGCGGGGTATATCATATATACCGCTATGCAAAGCAAGAACTGTAGCTACCTGTTTTATTTAAAATCTGATTCTACAACATCTTAGGTTTCTTATCTTTCATTAATCACATTAATGAAGTCCCATCATTTAAATACCTAAACATCACAGATAGATATGACGTACACTTATGCCATCCGCATTCGCCTCGATGTCCCCTCGTGCACCGTTAGGTTAGGTAACTAACGACAGAGCAGGGCAGGGCTAGTGCGGGTGCAAAACATAAGTAACGTCTATATAATATATCATATATACTATATAATATATCCATCACAGAATCTCAACACAGATATCGCAGCAGAATAAACATATGAAATATTGGATATATTAGGACGTCCGTGTTTTCAATACGAGCCAGTATAAAACACGGATTCCACGGTCGTGATGAATAGCCAATCCCACACCCCTAGACCTCTACGAGAGCGGCAAGCAACCCTGCCAATTCTAGGGTTAGGAGACCCGGACTCGACTCCTCGAGTTGGTCTCCCACTGGACCCCAGAACCCGGTTACTTGTGCTCCCCTCCTTGGGTCTATCCTAATGCGGAAAAGTAAATAATATACAAAGGGTGACAACTTCCGCTACCTGGAAGTGCCCCAAATAAAAGAATATTACATACAAGTTTTTACATGAATGAAAATGAAAAACACTCATCTCACATAAAAACCCCCGGCTATTCGAACACGACGATCCAATATAACATATCCAGCAACACATAACATCACATGTCATCAACGTAAGTAAGTATGCATACCCCAATTGTCGTTGATGTATAGCAACGAAACCGGCGATATGAACATACTACACTTACGGTCACAGAAAAGAAAGTGTAAAACTACAACAATTGGAATCCGCAACTTCTTTAGACATCACATGCCTAACAGTTATAAACCCCGCATTTTAGTCCCATCATCGAAAACTCTTTTCGATATCTTGTGAAACTAAACTGCTAGATCTATAACATTCATCCAGTTATCTCATAACTGTTTGTGAATTCCAATTATTGTATCCAATTCCGGATAAATAGAATATATTAAACTTTCCGATCGAACACTCGAACACCAAGTTTTCCCGACACCGATCAACACATGAAATAGGTTCAAAGACATTCACTTCATACCTCAGTACCAACGGTCCAGCCGTAGAAGGGTCAAGACAACGCCTCACATGTGGCACGCCGTACTGCCCCAAACCCGAAGGTTCAAAGGGCAGTTCAAGACGGTCACATAATCGAGTTAAGGTTTGTGTCTTCTAGAGGGACCATCGCGTTACTTGCACTACTTAGAACGTCTTTTAACCACAGAAAAATCCAACACTTGGAATTATTCCGGCAGGGGAAAACTTGGGTATTTGTATCCGGTCGAACTTTTTAACATATTCTACAGTTATCTGGAAAAACACTTAGACAAAGTTTGATATTCCGATCGAATCCATGAAATCCCAAAACAACCCAGAAAAATTCAACTCTGGAAAAAATATTAAAAATTTCCAGAAGACTCAGCACTACAAAACATGAATTACTGTGCAAGCTACGTGATGTAAATGTACAGGATGGCCGCGGAAGCGCCGCTAGTTCTATGGAAGGGGCCGCGGTTCCGCGCTTCAATAATGGATTTATCATCACGTGTTTCACAGTAACTCATTAAATTCCCTGCTGAATTTTTTGGCAATTTTTAATCTGGAAAAATCCACGTTTTTATAAAAAGTACAGAGAGCATGTTTGTAATGGGTTTTCGGGTTCGTTCGGACTTCAAACTCCGTCTGGACTTCGCCTAAGGCTCTAGCTAGGCTCTGATACCACTGTAGGGTTCCTAGGCATCCTATTGAAGTCTTTCAAGGCATCGACCATGCCAATTTTAAAAATTATGGAAGCCGAGAAACCCTAACATGGATCGTTTACTAGATGTCTAGGCGAAACTACAATCTAGTTAACTATTTAACTAAAGTTGAGATGCTACAACCTTTGTAGATCCGGATTTCCGCCTCCTTAGCTCCACGTGGTCATGCCCTTGCTGTCCATCATGAATCCTCGACTCGATCATCGGCTTCATCGGGAAAGCAAGCGGAATAGGTCGTCGGCTTTGTGTCAAAGACGATCTACGTCGAGGTTGCACAAACTCAAGCTCCGACTTCACAAACTTGTGAAACTTGTGAAGTAAACACCCAAAACAACTTGGCAAGAGGTAGAGGGTGAAGAAATAGGAGGTGGGTTCACTTTAGATTTGGATTTTGCTCACTAGATCACAAGTTGCCATTGATGGCATCAAGGTTGCTCACTTGAAGAAGAAGAAGAAAAATGAGCTAGTTATGATAAGTATTATGAAAAGAAAATAGAAAATCAAATACTTATCATAACTAAACTAGGGTTAAGTGTAGAGAATAAACCATGGTCACTTTAAAGGGTTAGGGTTAAGCATGAAGATAAGGATGGTTAGCAAAGTCAAAGCTTCATGAAGCTTCAACTTAAAACAAAAAGAGCCACCATTCTCATCATAATCCATTTCAAATAAATAAATAAACAAATAAATAAACAAATGAATATGCAAAACCCTAATTATCAAATTAACCATGGATTAATTCTATACACTTAACATAATGATCAAGTATCATCAAACATGATACAAAAAAAGTGCACGAAAGCATATCACATATACAATGTGCATCAAGTGAGAAAAATCCGTTTAAAGTGAACCAATACTAGTTAATGCAAAGTAATATATCAAATATATAATTATACATTAAATCATTAAATCAACACTTGATTCAATGATCCGGTCATGTCGCACATAACCGACTAGTATTCAATGCATCGATTTATCGAATCTATGATTCGATAACTAGGTCATATCGAATATAACCAATCGAAACATATATCGCGAGAATGAAATGCGGTATCACATACACGCATTATTCTCGGTCCTGCACATATCTCATATGCGCTCCTATTTCGTTTCGCTTGAGCCAGGAAACCTCTGTGTAGGACTCTAAAGACTCGTCAATACGCCGGTAGCAGATGATGATCATATCAAGCACCCACAAGCCGCAAGCGGTCTGCTAAACGTAACGGCCACCCGGGTATTGAACGATCAGAAGATCGACGAGCTAGTCCGCTCACACTCCTGCGAATCCGACCAGTAACACTTACCATACAGTCCGGTCTCTTCGTCTGATACGTCGCATATCAAGTCTAGGGGTGGTATACGTCAGACCCCAATAACCCGATAAGTCGTGCTGATGTGAGGCTCGTAACGGGTCGAGAAACTACTGGTAACACTTACCAGCAAATCTCTGATCAGCCCTGGCCAGGGACTTCCCTGTTACGGCCAATCGAGCACAGCGCAACATCAACCCCCAATACCGGGAGAGACGAAACCCCTCCTATCGCTCATTGCCTCCATGTGATTCGGGACTGTACCCAAAGACCACCGTTTTGCACGCCCTCATGGACGTGGTAAGGTGGAGATCAAAGCACAGTGGGAATCACACAAGACTCTATGACGATCTCGGGTCTACAGACTAATCTGTACAAGTGTCACCTGAGAACTGCCATCTGACGTGAGGTATAATACCATCTGGGAGTTCTCGGCGAGTCCGTCCAGTGTACTCAGTTTCCACTGAGCACCCGTATACCATCTCTGATGTCAAACACCAATGGATATGGGATCATCCATCGCCCATCACATGGGTCGAGAAGCGTATACGCTAGTCTACTCTGGTATATCGATGCCCCGTCTCGATACACCCACGACTAGGGACCTTGAAGGATGTACTTATGGACTACCATGTCCCCACTAGTATGATCTGCATCATAGTCCAGGTAGTCAAGTACAAATCCTAAGGGCTTTACCAACATGTAACTATAAGACAGTATAAAGAGACTAGTGTACATGTTAAGATAAATGGCAACCAGATAGCATACTATCATGTCGAGCAAGAAAGTCATCTCTATATATGTCTAAGCATCCAATATAATATACATAATCTGTACAATACTGGCCTCTAGGGCATACATACAACTAACAGTCATAAGTCGGATACATACATATGGATTCATAAGTCGGATACATACATTCCTATTGGCTATAATACAAATGTCTCTTATTCGATGATTGATCTCAAAAACTATCTATTACCGCAATCAAGAACGGCGCCGCTTTGCAGCTAGCCGGTGAGTACGGGTCGGTCCACAGGGATATTGTGAATTTCCTAATCGCTCTTACGAGTTAATTCCAAACGGTGTGAATGGATTAATTAAATCTAAAAACTAAATTAATCTAGGGCAATTGAATTAAAAATCTAACTATCTAACTAGGGCAAGGAATTAAATTTAATCTAGAGCAGAGAATGAAAAATTATCTAGGGCAAGAATTGAAATTACCTAGGGCAAGAAAATAAATAAATCTACTTACTTTACAGATGGCTCTCTCCAAACATTTACGCAGGGTTGTCAGATCTGAATAGATGATATGAAAAGAGGCATCGATACTCTCCAAAAGAATTCTAAATTTTATTCATAGAAAGAGGCATAGGGAGGCATGAAAAGAATACAATGATTTGGGCTTCTATTTATAAGATATAGAAACCCTAAGTTACAATTGATTCACACGTCTGCATTTACCAAAATATCCTTAGGAAGACCTAGTCAAAGTAGACTCCAAGTTTTGGTAAAATTTTATGTCTGGAAATTTTGGAACTGATTCTGGGCTTCTTGGGCTTTTTATTTCTTTGGATCTTTATTAAATTTGGATTCTCTATTTCTTCCATATCTCCAGTGAACAATTGCAGTGGACTTTTAACCGTTTGCTTTGTAATCTTGGACCTTGCATTGTCTTATACTTTATGAATTTTATCTTTGATGTAGGCTTGATCAAGAGTCTTCTGTTTGTTGGTCAAAGTCCACTTTTGCATCGTCTTTTCATCGTTTTCACTGTTTTAGATCCAAGAACCTGTAACCTGTAATATGTAGCAGACATGCGTCAAAAGCACCTGTTTATTTATAAAAAGAATAAGAATGGGGAATATAATAATACAATATTATGGTGTGAACAAATACCCCCAAACTTATGTTTTGCTCGTCCTCGAGCAAACTTATTTTTATTCTCGACAAAAACCTAACCTCACTTTCGCAGGGAAACGCGATTGCACTGAGCTCGTGCAACAAGCCGTTAAACTTCTAGGTGTCCCTAGTAGGAGGAGTGTTGTCTCCTGAGGGTTTTCAGCAGATACTACCCACAAAATCCTATCAATTCGGCCCATTGATTTTAATTCTCCAATTAGGTTTTCTAACAAGGAATTCTATTATCGTCGACTCGTAAATTATCCACCCGTATTTTTCACGCTTCCTTATCATTTAACTTAAGATTATATATGTTCTGCAGATTTACTTAGCTTTCGGCATTTCTTAAGTTTTCCTTCTAGGGTTCCATCTCCACTTAGGAATTTTTATCAACTCTACTAAAGATACAAGTTCTATTCTTCACTCTTTTCTCTCATCTAAACTCCAATCACAGATCCCCACGTGTATGTATAAATCACCCATATACTTGGAAATTCAAATCAAGCAATCATACCCTTTTCTGTTGTCCAAAGCACTCTTAATTGGTGAGTTTTTAAATGAATTTTGCTTAC
The DNA here is from genome assembly GCA_030015575.1 of Agapanthus africanus. Lineage (NCBI taxonomy): Eukaryota > Viridiplantae > Streptophyta > Magnoliopsida > Asparagales > Amaryllidaceae > Agapanthus > Agapanthus africanus. The sequence continues at coordinate 428,861,337 of JASDDO010000010.1, read as the reverse complement.
ACATCCTTCATGCGACCGTTAATACTTCTTGAGGTACCAACGACCGATTACAAGACGCGTTAGCACTTTTTAAAGCGTACTTCCTAGTCTTGCAATACCCAAGGCTTTAGCAGTGACTCCCAAACCAGTTGGTCTAAGGCACTAAGTGATGAAGCACCTTCGCTAAATATTTTTCTATTTTTGCAGCCTTAAGTAATCACAAAAACCAGTGTCCATTTTTTTATTCTTTATTCACACTTATATATATTTTTTTTCATTTTCATTGTACTAAGGACTTTAGACAAGAGCATTTTAAGGTCTCTTCTACTATTCCAAGTTTCAAGGTGCGTGATTATGCAAATTGTAGGGTATACATTTTCAGAATCTAGACTTAAGTTAGGAATTATTTTTCAAACTTATACTCTAATAAGAAAATCAATACTTTTCCTTTGTTTCGATTTAGCCCAAGAAGTGAACTCAAAATTTGCCTATTTCTAAATAACTACAAAGACATATACTTTCTACCGCTAAACTTTAAGGAAGGTTATTTTTAGGGTTTTTAATTTACTACATTTAAGATCTAGTTGTTCCTAGCTAGTTAACCTATCTGTCAAACTCTAGTCAAATAAGCCAAACTTGAATACAATAATTTTTATAATTTTTCAAAATTTTTCAATTTTTATGGGTTTTCAAATAAATATGCAAATGCAAAAAATATACATATGAATGCGAAGGAAGAAGACGTACCGAGCATACCCCCAAACTTAAACTTGACAGTGTCCTCACTGTCATGCTACATCAAGAGGGTCAAAATGTCGGCACTCCCCTGTTTATTTATTTATAATTTTTTTTATTATTTTTTGAAATTTTTTTATTTTTTTATTTTTTATAGAAAAAGAAAACAAAAAAAAATATACATATATACAATAAGGTTCCCCCCAAACTTAAGCTTGGCCTTACATAAGCCAAAGGTTAGCACCAACCATTCAAAAATCTTATCGTGGTAATGGTCGAGTTGGTGAAAGAATGGAGTGGAAAGAAAAGAGATGAGAAGCACACGAGACCGTGTGGAGGTAGAAACGGGATACGGTCTCGGTGGGGGAGAAGAATGGCGGAAAAGATAAAGAAGTGGAGTACGATCTTGAGGGTGTAAATCGAGTGAATAAATTAGCACAATTTATGATGACCGATGTGTTAAAAGCGATTGTGCTAACCTATCAACCCGTCGAGAAATGGGGTCAAATTCCTCAAGATTCGCAAGAAAACATGGGTACATCGAACTCGGTAGTGGAGATGAAGGCGTAACGGTCTCTTGTACGGTCGGAACGATAGAAGGTAGGAAAGGGAGTGAATTAGGGATAGTCTCATTCTCACCGTAGTAAACTGTCTCGAATTGGAAAGATTCCATCAATGGTTCGAAATGACTGTAAGCAACCGAGTCTGATGGTTCGAATAACTCATCTGAAAATGTAAAGGACTCAAACTCGGGCGGTGAGTCATCAACATCGTCCGAAAAAGTGAAACACTCGTAAGTGTTATCGTCTGTGAGAACTGTGTCAGATTCAAAGGAAAATTTTTCAAGCTCACAGTCTTCTAGCGTGATCTTTTGCGTGGTTGGAACGATGGAAAGGAGGGATGGTGATTTAGTGAAAGGGTCAAGAGGATGGATTGGAAAATCAGACACATCAAACAAAAATGGTTCAACCTCAATATGCTCCTCAAAACTCTCCTCAATACTATCCTCATAATTCTCCTCAATATTTAACTCATCCATGCCATTATCATCAAAATCAAGACGCATATGAAGTTCGGGAGAAACATTTAATGACCCGGGATGATGAATTAGACCTAAAATTTCAATCAAATCGACAGGTTCATCATCCGAAATATTCCCGGCGTCTATATCCTCAATCAAGTGAAAATTAATTTTTTCTGACACCTCATCAAAAGCATGGATATTTATCAATTTAGGTTCTAGAGTAAAGGTGAAAAGATCAAAAGGATTAAGTGCGATTTCACTCGAAAGGGGTTCATCACAATATGGCAAATCAAGCACTACAAAGTCACACAACTCATCCTTTTTGACACATGTTTGAAAATTGGAGTTGTTGGATTCAATTGGGTATGGGTAGCTTTGATTTGGAAATCCTCTCACATTCTCACTCTGTCCAACCGCCTCCTTATACATTGAAAAATTTGAAGCTAGTTGGAAACTAGCTACCGGTTCAACAGGTTGCATAAGGGCGGCCATTGACGCTTCCACATTCCTCACCATTTTGTTTGTTGCTGCAATATAAGCCTCCAACGACTCTTCTAAACTAGACTTGGGTGGTGAGGGGGTTTCGGGAAAAAATTCGAAATTGTTTGGATATATGAAACTCCCTAATGGTTGTGTAGAAACAGTGTCTAGTGAAGGTGGGAAAGTCGGGTAGGACTGGTAGGAATTGGATGGTTGGACAGGAGTAGGGTCAACATGTGGATAAAGAGATGAATGGACTTGTTGATCCCTAGAACTAGATGAGTGGAGAGGGGTGAAAGATCGGCTACGAGATTGAGCAATGTGCTCAGCAATGGACATCGGTTTAGGAGTTACAGCAGGACTTGAAAAGGTGGTGTCAACGTACGAAGGTGGTGAAGGTTGACATGGTTGACACAAAGTGGGTTGCAAAGTCAAACTGTTTCTCCTAGACGCTTCTATTTGATCTTTCAAAGATATTTTTGGCACGGAGGGATCTTCCTTAAATCGACCGAAGCAATTGACGTACGACGCAAAGTTAGGTTCAGGATACCAAAGTTCGGCAAGTGATTTATGATGTGGGGTACCCATGATAGAAGAAAGGGGAAAAGAAAGAATGTAGGTGGTGCAAGGATTTATTTGCGGCAAAAATTTGTAAGTTGTTAAATTTTTTTTTTCCTTTTTTCCCTTTTTTTTTATTTGTTTTGCAAAAAATTTCGATAAAGGGCTTAGACACAAATGCAATCAACCAGAAATACCAATCAGGCCTAGATCTAGGGTCACCTAGGTCAGCTAGACAGCTCCTAACTGTTCCAAAGGGCTAGAAATAGGACCTCAAACCGCCTCTTCACCGCCAATTGCGGCCAGGTAAGTGCCAGGTAAGTGGGAGGCTCCCCGCTACAAGTAGCGGTCCTAATTAAGTAACCACTTGCCTTGACACACTTGCCTAGACACCGCAAAGTCAGGTTAGGATTAACGGCTGATGTCTATAACTAGTCCTCTGTCCTATTGTGCTCGAAGTCCTTAGGGCTGAGTCTAGTATTTTTTAATTAATATATGGTCAATGTAAATGCCTTATGTGATTTCTGAGGTCTTGGGAAGGGTGATGAAATCCGCACCCAATCTGATTAGGTCAAAAGCCCCTTAAAATCAGTTTTAAAGATATGCAAAACAGAAATATCACTTGCAATCAGATTTTTTATTTTATGCGCGGCGCAAAAAAAAAAATCAATTATTGGAAGGGAGAAGATTTTTAGCGCAAAAAATCCTGCAGAAGATTTGGCAAAAAGATATATAAGGATTTGCAGAGGGGGAAAAAGGAAACAAACAGTGAAAATTTCGCGCGATGACGTCATCATTACGCGGCGGTTCAGCGGCGGGAGCGCGCTTGCGCGGCGGAATGGCGGCGGTACGGAGGCTTCAGGTCTCCAAAAAAATTGTGCTGTTCTTATTTTCCAACCTCTTTCTGTTCTGATGTATCTTTTTCTGTTTCGAACTCTGGATTTTTCCAGATCCATGTCGATTGTAGATTCTGCAAAATTCAAACAAAAAAAATACCCTTCACAAAATACAAAAATGATAAATTTTTATATTTTTTGATTTTTCAGTTTTTATGATTTTTTAATTTTAGATTAACCCGAAATTGCAAAAAGGAAATAACACGCCATCCCCGGCAACAGCGCCATTTGATTTATCTTAAAAACTATTTATTGCCGCAATCAAGAACGGCGTCGCTTTGCAGCTAGCCGGTGAGTACGGGTCGGTCCACAGGGATGTTGTGAATTTCCTAATCGCTCTTACGAGTTAATTTCAAACGGTGTGAATGGATTAATTAAATCTAAAAACTAAATTAATCTAGGGTAATTGAATTAAAAATCTAACTATCTAACTAGGGCAAGAAATTAAATTTAATCTAGGGCAGAGAATGAAAAATTATCTAGGGCAAGAATTGAAATTACCTAGGGCAAGAAAATAAATAAATCTACTTACTTTACAGATGGCTCTCTCCAAACATTTACGCAGGGTTGTCAGATCTGAATAGATGATATGAAAAGAGGCATCGATACTCTCCAAAAGAATTCTAAATTTTATTCATAGAAAGAGGCATAGGGAGGCATGAAAAGAATACAATGATTTGAGCTTCTATTTATAAGACATAGAAACACTAGGTTACAATTGATTCGCACGTCTGCATTTACCAAAATATCCTTAGGAAGACCTAGTCAAAGTAGACTCCAAGTTTTGGTAAATGCAGACGTGCGAATCAATTGTAGCCTAGGGTTTCTATGTCTTATAAATAGAAGCCCAAATCATTGTATTCTTTTCATGCCTCCCTATGCCTCTTTCTATGAATAAAATTTAGAATTCTTTTGGAGAGCATCGATGCCTCTTTTCATATCATCTATTTAGATCTGACAACCCTGCGTAAATATTTGGAGAGAGCCATCTGTAAAGTAAGTAGATCTTTAATTCCTTGTCCTAGTTAAATTTAATTCTTTGCCCTAGATAAATGATAGATTTAGTTTTTAGATTTAATAAGAAATCCGAACACCCATCGGAATTAACTCGTTTGAGCGATTAGGAAATTCACGACATCCCTGTGGACCGACCCGTACTCACCGGCTAGCTACATGCGACGCCGTTCTTGATTGCGGTAATAGATAGTTTTGAGATCAAATCAAATGGCGCTGCTGTATTTACCAAAATATCCTTAGGAAGACCTAGTCAAAGTAGACTCCAAGTTTTGGTAAAATTTTATGTCTGGAAATTTTGGAACTGATTCTGGGCTTCTTGGGCTTTTTATTTCTTTGGATCTTTATTCAATTTGGCTTCTCTATTTTTTCCAGATCTCCAGTGAACAATTGTAGTGGACTTTTAACCGTTTGCTTTGTAATCTTGGACCTTGCATTGCCTTGTACTTTGTGAATTTTATCTTTGATGTAGGCTTGATCAAGAGTCTTCTGTTTGTTGGTCAAAGTCCACTTTTGCATCGTCTTTTCATCGTTTTCACTGTTTTAGATCCAAGAACCTGTAACCTGTAATATGTAGCAGACATGCGTCAAAAGCACCTGTTTATTTATAAAAAGAATAAGAATGGGGAATATAATAATACAATATTATGGTGTGAACATTCGACAATAACTCAGATGTCTCTTTTGGCCAGAATTTAGGGGTCCTTTAACATGTCATATCACGAATCACTCTGTACCAACTATGTGATCGGGTCAAGGTGACATAGAACAAAGTTCATGGTAAATCAAGTTTCAGGACGTACGGTAAATCAATTGTTAGGGCTCAAGGTAAATTAGGCTGATATCAAATTAAGTCAAACGAATGTCGGGAGAGATATCAAATCAAGTCAAACGAATGTCGGGAGAGATATGCATGCACTAACGAAATAACAAACTAATCACGATACACTATATCAATGTAAACCATGCTAATGAAATGGAACGAACGGTAACAAGGGAAAAAAATAAATTATGCCAAGTCATCTATCTTAGGCGCTCAAGTGGTATGCAAATCTACAATATCTCGCACACTTCTCAACTAACGGCTCCATCGACTGACCAACTTGAAATGGAATAATGTGAGATGCCTTGGTTAAACGATCAACCAGCACCCACACAACATTTTCTCCTTTTGGACTTTGCGGTAGAGCTGTTACAAAATTCACGGTAAAGTGTTCCTACATCTATTGAGGATTCAGAAGTGGTAGCAATAAACTAGTGGTTTTTTGATGTTCAACCTTCACTTGCTGACACACCAAGTATCTAGACATGAAGCGAGCCATCACCCTCTTCATGCCTTCCCGTCTAGAAGTGTTGACCCATATCCCTGTATATCTTCATACCTTCCGGATGTACCGAATATGTCAAACTATGTGCCTCCTTCATAACTTCTTCACGAATTTATCCTTTTGGCACACATAAGCGGCTCCTATACCTTAAAGACCCAGCTCCTTAAAATTAGCAAATCTGTTCTAATACTTTTGGGTCATGGGTCTACTACGCTTCCACTACGCCACTCTGATTAGTTGAGGCAGGTCTTCAAAAACCTTCAATCACGTATCTTACACTTGGGTGTCCTTGATGTGGTTTACCCAAGATAACTGTACTTGAATACTAGTCTCTACTCAATCCAATCTCGGGCTGCTGCAATTGCTCCGGATATACTACTATGCCATCTCATGATTTGACGTTGTCTAAGAACTTCACTTCATCCAGCCAAAACTAAGCTCGAACAAGTGCGAGTTTGACATCCAATCTCTCTTACTCCAATGTCTGAAATATAATCCCTAATTCTCTTCGTGTTCTTCCTTGTTTATCGAGTTTTAGAAATATTTTGTCGCTACTGGACGAGATAGAGAAAACATGGTTGTCTATCGCCTTCATGCTCCAACGGTTGGGTAAGAAAAGATTCGATAAACCAAAAGACCCAAGATCCTTCCAACCGGAAGGTCCAAAACAAGGGTAGAGATAACATGATGTTAGATTCAAAGTCCAAGATAAAACATAGATTTGGAAGTGGTTGAACAAAGGAAAAGCACGGTAGTACAACATAATCAAGTCAAGTGAAATAAATCAAGAGTAAGACTCTAAGTTACCTAAACAGAGTATCGCATTGTAACCATACCGTGGTATATAGTTACAATAACATATCTCCATCTAAATCGCCTAAATTCTACTATTAGAGTCAATGAAATAAGAACAAGGAAATCAAGAAGATCACAAGATAAGGTCAACGGAGAAGAATGGTTCGAGAATTTTGTTTTCCTTTTTGTTGAAGTATGATCATCAGAAAAGTGAGAAGGATTTAAGGAGAAACACGTGGTGTAATTGTTACGGTCTCGCCCTACAGTCTATATAAATGTTTTATCTACTGATTTAACTAACTGACCAGGGAAACAAAATAAAGCAATGGGATGACATAGAATCAAACAAAAATAATGCTGTAAAGAAACAAGGAGAAATACCTGAAACTTCATTCTCAGAAGTTTCCACCTCATTGGCCATTAGGGTGTAAACCCATCCTTGATTTGGCCCTTATGTGATCTGCCTGTCTTCATAAGCCTGTTTCTGCGGTACTAGCGGTGCTCTTAGAACATCACCTCTCAACTGATATTTCGATGGACAGGTGTCGATCTGGTGATCAGTAGTTCCACATCTAAAACACTGTCCATTTTCTTTCTGACAATGCTTCTGAGTATTGCCTAGCCATCGGCAATAGTTACAAACCACAATCTCCTTCTGAGCCGGGACTGGGACAAAAGGCTGCCTCATGTGAACTACTCCCTGCCTATGAACAGGAATACCCCCACGCTTTGGGACACTGGTTAGTGCCTGACCCACTTTATACGCAAGAACATCCTGCTGAGTTGTACCTTTTTCTCTCTCTATAAGCCCTCGCTATTTTTTAGCCGCCGTGAGAACTTGGGAAAGGGTAGTTAGTCCCAACGAGGTAATATGCCTATGCATTTCCACATCAAGACTTCGCAGAAAATGCCTTGCTCTGTCTGCCTCATTAACAACCAGGGGCCTGTTGGCTATAGTGCCCTAAAGGCAATTATTGTAATTGCAGGCACGTGACTGTGATGATTGAAGGGGGACCTATACGGGTAGCATAGTCTTACTCAAAATGGTAGTATGCTATCCGGTTTGTCTCTATCATTATGTACATGCATTATGTAGTATTACAGATTACTATTACATGTTGATAGTGTTGGCTATAGTGCCCTTAAGTCAATTATTGGATCATAGGCACGTGATTGCAATGATTGAGAGATGACCTATGCCGGTAAAACAGTCTTACTCGAGATGATAGTATACTATATGGTTTTTCTTTATCATCGTGTACATGTTTTAGGTGGCACTACAGATCACTATTACATGTTGATAGAGCCCTTAGAATTCATGCTTGACTACCAGCAGTATGATGGCGATCATATACGTAGGAGTTGGGTGGTCTATAAGCACATCCTTAAAATGTCCCTAGTCGTGGGAGTTTCGAGACTGGGCATCGATACTCTAAGAGTAGACTAGTGTATACGGATCGAGACCCCGACGAGGGGCGGTGGCCGGTCTCACAAGCCATTGGTGTCAGTTGGTTCACCTATGATGTATACAGGTGCTCATTGGGTTATGAGTACACCGGACGGACTCGCCACGAACATGCTAGTTGGTATTATAGCTATTGTCAGATAGCAGTTCCCTGGTGACATGTGTACAGGTTAGTCTATCGATCTGAGATCGTCATTTGTCTCGTGTGAGTTCCCACTGTGCTTTGATTACTACCCTACCACGACTCAAAAGAGTCGTGCAAACAGGTTTTAGTTGGGCACAGTCCCGAGCCACATGGAGGCAGTAAGCGGATCGTCAGGGGATTCGTCTCTCCCGGTATCGGGGGTTGATGTCGCGGAGTACACGGGTGGCTATCACCAGAAATCCTCGGCCGGGGTAGACGAGAATTACCGCTCTAGGATTGGTAGTTTCTCAGGTGGTGATAGGTTTCATATCGATACTATATGTCGCGTTATTAGGGGTCTGACTTTATCCATCCCTAGACTCGATATGCGATACTCATAGACGAACGGACCGGACTGTACGAATATTGTCACTGTCAGGCTCAGTAGGGGTTTCAGGATGAGTTTGCTTGCCGGCCTCCCTTTCGCTCAATACCTAGGTAGCCGTTACGTACAGCTAGTGCCACTGACGTGCTTGTGGTTAAACCCACTGCCAGTGTATTGACGAGTATTTAGAGTCCCACACAGAGGGTTTCCCTAGTTCGGGCGAAACGTTGTAGAGGCCGTATGATTTTATGGCAGGGTTCGATCATATTTGTGCACTTGTGCACGGATCATGATTGGACGGATAATACTAGTGGGCTTTGGTTTAAGCCGGATCCTAGTATTATAATGTTGGATTATTTTTGTCTTGTTATATTCGTATTCAGTCGGAATATGGATGCGGGTATGTATATACGGATGAAGGGTATTCTTGTAATTCTATTACAAGTTCACTTTAGAAGTTGCCTTTTCTTTTTGGGCTTTAAACATTTAGTTTAATGTTTATTGTTGAAAGTGTGAGTCGTGGATTTTTGGCTAATTCTTTACGGCATGGGCAATTCGTGACTCATGGATATGAGTCATGGTGTGTGTCATGGGTGAGCATTAACTCTTGGTGCATGCACTTGGTGACTCATATGGTGAGTCATGGTGCATTGATGGTTTTTGGTGAGTTGTGAGATATTTTGTGATGGATGGGCTGCTGAATTTTGAGCAGAGGATTTTCTTTAGTTGAGCATACACATAATAGCACAAAACACTCACAAGAAAAAGGGCAGACAACACTTTCTTTAGTTGCTTAGCCCATTTTCTTCACTGCCTTCTTTTTGCCTCACACTTCCTTCTCATTGGCAACTTCTTTCACCTCCACCCAAACCCCCTCATGAGTTGAGAATCCTTGGGTGTATTGAGATAAAGTATTCACACACACTCTCTACTTCATCTTGGCTATCTAGGTTAGCAAACTAGATACCCGAGGTGCTTCGGTTTTGAGGCGGGAGCCCGTATTACGAACCCTCGATATGGATCTTCTTCGATGTGGGGAGACCGGAGAATAAACTTGGTCGTAGAAGCTGCGAGGAGCTTGGGACAGAGGTTGAAGACTGAAGGACATGGATCATTCGGTATAATCTCTCTAAACTCCTTTTCATAGAACCAATATAGGGTTAATGGTACGATTCGTCGATTAGGGTTCCGTTAGCGCCGGTTTTTAAAAGTTTTTGTTCCGCATTTGGCCACGGATTAATTACCGGGGCGCTGGCCTAATCCAACATTGTATCAGAGCCACTCCATAAGCCTTAGTTAACTCATTGCGATATTAGAAATCCGCCGTTTTTGTCGTGCAAAAACTGCCGACAAAAACTATTCCAAAAACTGAAAGTTTGAGATGTTTGTACACCCCGCGGGCTCACGGTTTGAACTGAGAAGCCGCGGGATGGTGCATGGGAACCCCGGGAAATCCCTGGGGGGGGACCGAACGGATGGGTCCACTCCCCAAGACCACCACAAGGTGGTCTTGGCGGTGGGGACCCGAAACTGCCCCACCTTGGGCAGTTTTGGGTCTGCCTCACCCCCTGGCCACCTCGTGGCGGCATCAGGGATAGGGTACCCCTTTTAGGTCCCTCGACTCGAAGTTAATTTCGTGCTCTAACTCTCCGTGAAGGTTCGGACGCGTTTCCTTTTGATTCGGACTTCCGAATAGGCTTTAAACGGTCGGTTTTTGGAACTTTAGCTCATTGTTTTTTCATGGTTTTGGAAATTGGTTTAGTTTGCTAATTGCGTGCGTAATTCTAATGTCGTAGTTTACAGTACATACATTACTATCTACGACCGTGAATGTCATTAGAGTGGTACAACTTGTCTAATTGCTATATGTCTTTTAGACGGGTTTGCGAACGTGACATTCACGTTGATGTACTGTGTTGTGCTGTGGTTGTAGAGGATCGTCCTGGTGGATAGCTTGAGTGCAATGATAGTACAGTTTAGTTTCATTTCTACATTTGATATCACGGGGTGAGCATCTGATATGTGGACTGCCGTCACTGCCTGCTTGTATATTATTTATTTGGGACACGACCGGGTTGAGGTCGATATCACCGTTGTACATATTTTTCTTTTCTGTACTAGGATTACCCCAAGGTGGAGTGTACGGATAGCCAGGTTCTGGAGGGCAATGGGTCCGCATCTCATGGTGTTGAGACGGAGGGGGCCTCACTCTAGAATTGGCAGGCTATTCGCCGCACTCGTAGGGGGTACATGTTGACCCAAGGAGGGGTGCTCAAGTTACCGGATTCCGTGAAGTGCCGGGTGGCGCATTCACCTTGATGAAGGAGGTTGCCTCGCTTCTGGTTTTGGTGGGTAACTTGCCGCACTCGTAGGGGTCTAGGTTTTCATTGCATAGGCTATCCACACGACCAGGGGAACGTCGGGTTTCACTTGCGGCTCAAAGGAAACCCGGGGCTCCCAGATTATCTGTATTGTTCTGTGATGCTTATCGCTTATCTATGATGTTGCATTTATCATGCCTGGAGCGATTATTATATATCGCTATATATATACTAGTAGATGTTGTATATGTTTTACACCCGCGATAGTCCAGCCTCCGCTCTGTCGTTAGTTAAGTAACCTAACGCGTGATGATGGGGCCCAGTAGCGAATGCGGATGGCATATACGTACATCATATTTTCATTCTTTTGTGGTGTGATTAATTGATGGGACTGCGTTGATTTTGATCAATGCAAGGAAAATAGACCTATTCGATGTTATTGGAACAATTTTCAAAAGCTGTTATTACAAGGGCGTTTTCTTTTGTTTTGTGTAGAGGTATTCGGTTATGAATATCCAGCACCTCATTTTACGAAGCAAGGGCCGAGATCCCTTCACTGGGAGTGACCCCTTAGGCAGGAGTTTACGTCAGGGTAATAACTTCACTATAGACGATTACCTTTTGCTTTACATCGAGGTATTCAGTTAGAAATATCCTACAGTTCATTCGACGAGGAAAAAGCCGAGATCCCTTCACCGGGAGTGATCTCTTTAGCAAAAGTTTTCGCCACTATATATTTGTAAAGCTATCTGATTCCTTCAACGATATTAAGTTCATTACGTTAAAGGTTTTTCACCAAAAACCATTTGTAGCCCTCCGCCATTTCAGACGTGTAGCACTTAGTATTCATGCTATGTATGTTGGCCTTCGTCAAGGCATAGTGTATGGTAGCTATTTTTTACTTTTCTATTGCATAGATAGATGTGTTGGTTTGGGACAATCGTACTACTATTTTGGCCTTCGTCAAGGATATGTACGGGTGGGTTCAAATTAACCTGGACAATGACGGGTAGAACTTGACATGTGACTTATGATATGTTGTCTTTCGTCATGGTTATAAAAGCATGGGGTAAAAATCATATCGGGAGTTTCAAACATACAGAAAACTTGCCAGGAATGCGCATACCTTCTGGAGTGTGATAACTTGAGTGGATTCCATCAATTTATCATGCGATGATAGTTGGATCCCGATTCTCACTGATGAGTTGGTTTACTCTTCGGGTGATTTTAGATGATCCCGACTAATTCTTCCTTTGGGTTTGGAGGAGAATTTGAGGATACAGTGGGAGACATCCTGATTAGATAAATAGATAACCATTCTGATCTAGGTTAGAGTGCACGCTGAGTGTTTCTTTTCTCTCTCTCTCTTTGGCAGCGACCATGGCCCGACCCTAGACTATAACTCAGTAACCAAGTTAACCGAACCTTCTTAAAATACATTGACTTTTGGATTGTCAAAGTTGCATATATCATTGCCACTCCTACTTTTACCCTTTGCTTTTCTCTAGAACATTCCGTATCACTACGAAGATCCACATTTATTGGATATGACCATCGTATAGTTACATACGAACTCGAAGAAACTTGTTTCATATTCGAGAATGGTTTCCGGTTCTGGAGAAAGTGAATAGGACTATTCGGTTGCCTTTTCCTTTTACCTTCTCTCAGGTTGTGAGGACTCCTAGGATTATGAGAGGGTACACCTATTACGCTTATTGGATAGTCTTCTTCCAAACTATAGGTAGGTGCCGAAAGATGGGGAAGGAAGAAAACCAATTAACTAAAGTGTGGTGTACAGAAGGTAATAAGTAAAGACAAATAAAGGGATTAGAAAGAGGGCAAAGTAAATTATGACTGTTATAATTCACGACCAAATCGCGTATATCATCGCCACTCCTACTTCACCTTTGAATTTCTACATAACACCCCGTATCATTACAAAGATCCACATTTATTAGATAATCCATCGTATAGTTACATACGAACTTTAAGGAACTTGTTCCAGTTCGAGAATGGATTCTGGTTCAGGAGAAATAGAATAAGGTTTATTCAGTTATCTTTTTCTCAGGTTGCGAGTACTCCTAGGATTAGGAAAGTACACCTATTACGCTTATTGGATAGCTTTCTTCCAAACCATAGGCTGGTGCCGAACGGTAGGGAAGGAAGAAAACCATTTAGCCTAAGGGTGGTGTACAGAAGGTAATGAGTAAAGACAAATAAAGGGATTTGGAGAGATGACAAGGAAATATACGGCCATAGTCATGAATCTGGATAATGGAAGAGGAATTACTAGGAATACCCGGCTATCCCTTCGAAACATTTTCATGTTTCAGTTTCACTGTGCGTTGTTAATTGAAAACTAATTTCCCAATTAGATCCTTACTCCAGAGTATGTATTTACCAGGTTTGATTCTCACATCTGTATGGTTTTACAGATGATGAGTGGGAGTAAGTTATTGGGAAGGTGATTATATCCTTTTTATATCGGAATTCGTTGTAATTGGTGATATTTGAGGAAATCCCCTGGGGTTTTTCCTGACAGCAAATATTTGGTTTTGAATATCCGTTGTTATGCACCAATTTCAAACTGATATATCTGTACGTTTATTTTATAAAGTGAGATATAACTTTTTGAAATTATGTCCATGACATTTACCTATATCAGTTGATGGTTAGGTAAGGAGTATTAAACATCAGTGTAATTCTACTTAACCATAGTACAGTTTTCAACCTACGACGCACAGGGTTTGAATTATTCAACTCAGGTGACTTATACAAACTATTGTATATTGTCTAGTGTCCATTAGGACAAAGGGGTTGGCGCTCGTACTATATTCTGTTTACTTATGACTTCTCTATTTTTAGACAAGTGTTTCGCAGAAATACAAGGTCGATGTTTTGAGAAGTTATAGGTACAAGAATAAAGTAGAGAACCATGTGTTTCAAGTATCAGGATTCTTCAAGACGATCGGAGATGTAGAAACTTGTGTTTGGTATTCAGTTGATAGTAATGGTTTTGAGAACTTGCTTCTCTTTCAGGTTGCTCATATCTGGATGCACTCCTAAGTTGAGTAATACTGATAGGCTTCTCTCCATTTAGTTGATATGCACTGGAGATAGCTGCATGATTTGAATCTGGTTTCAATTAAATCAGTGCCTTTGTTTCTATATTGTATATAGAATAGTTCATATCTTAACGATGTTAAGGTATATGGAGTTGTCCGGCTTATGCTTAAAACCAGACTCTGGATAATTCAAGGCACGTTTCTGTAATGGCAGTTTGTGGGTTATCCCGGGCTATGACGAGGGTTAAATTTCTACCATCTGGAAGATCAATAGTGATATTGTTCTTGGCTCGCCACAGTTTTAGTAAAATGGATTTTTTCAGAAAACAGTAATGGGAGTATGGTAGATCTGGAAGTGATTCCAGAACCATAAACGATTATTGAATATTTAATAGGACCTAAAGATTCAATCAGTTTTGACATTCCATTAGCCACTTCACAGATATGGTTGGTAACCTCAGGCACCCGAGAGATACTTCGGTATCCTCAAAGATGGTGACATGGAGGTTCTTGTTTACCCAAACTTGAAATTACTGTTGTTCCGGACTATGAGACCCGGCAGAAGGATGAGTATAGCGTCGTTCTAAACTAGCTTTAGAAGTGCACGCATATATGACTCTGCCAGAGAGTTGTTATAGTCAGTGGGAACAGCGGAAGCATAGTGGACAAGTAGCTTATGTCTATTTATAGACTAAAGCGAGTATAGCAGAGATAGATCATCTATTTTTGATGTGACAGTCATGGGGTTTGATTTCATCAGAATAGGAGATAGATCTGTTAAGAAGGTGGTAGGGTGTGATGTCCTGGTATTTGGATGACATGAACTTTGTAGGAAGTGAAATTCCTACAGTACGATCGGTTATACTGTGGTTGTCATACAGTGGTTTCTCCACATATGATATGGATATAATATCAGGCATTCTGGTTACTAGATCTATGGTTTTAGATCTAGATTTGGGTAGTTTCCCAATCTGGGTACTTAGACAGTATTCTAAAGGTGTTTTAGAATGGACGACTCCTGACATGGTGGTATACCTGGAAGTGATGGAGTCACCCTCTCTAAAGGTGTCTTACAGACTAAAGGGGAGAGGGATGTGCATGATTGACATATCACTTGCTTAGGCAATTGAGTCAATCATGAGATGTCAAGTACCACACCAAATGTTGTTTTTACACTAGATACAATAAGTTTATATTAATCCAATCCTTGAGAACCGTTCGGAAGAAGTTTTAGAACATAAGTGGATGTTCTAGGGATATGGTAACGGCGGCCTCCTTCGGGAGACGGTTATCATTCCAGGCTTCCAAGGTGACCTGGATGACAGAGTGACTGTCAGAGTTATAGTTTTCTCTCTTTTGAGGGTCAGTAGTTTGGACAGGTGGTCCAAGCGGATACTGAAGGAGGCATGACGCATGATACTGATTAAGTTAAGTGGACTATACAGTCTAAGAAGATTGCTGGATTTGGAGTTCATTTGTGAACTGTGTCCCATAAGATATTCAGATATATTCTAAGACAGGTATTGCTCATTTCGGGAGATGGCTTTCTCCGCGAACTTGAGATAAAGAGAGACATAGAAAGAAATATTGGAGCGGATCCACTCACTAAGGCTATTTCTCGAACGCAATAGTTTCATAAACAAGCTTTGCGAGACTGATTAGTAGAGAAGTTGGGTGTTCGGTATCACACAGGCTGTGAGTATACGACACCGCAATAATTAGCCTTAAGTGCAAGTGGGAGATTGTTGGCTATAGTGCCCTCAAGTCAATTATTGGATCGCAGATATGTGATTGCAATGATTGAGGGAGGACCTATACCGGTAGAACAATCTTACTCGAGATGATAGTATGCTATCTGGTTTGTCTTTATCATAGTGTACATGCATTAGGTGACATTACAGATCACTATTACATGTTGATAGAGCCCTTAGGATTCATGCTTGACTACTAGCAGTATGATGGCGATCATATACATAGGAGTTGGGTAGTCTATAAGCACATCCTTAAAATGTCCCTTGTCGTGGGAGTTTCGAGACTGGGCATCGATACTCCAAGAGTAGACTAGTGTATACGGATCGAGACCTCGATGAGGGGCGGTGGCCGGTCTCACAAGCCATTGGTATTGGTTGGTTCACCTAAGATATATACAGGTGCTCATTGGGTTATGAGTACACCGGACGGACTCGCCAGGAATATGCTAGTTGGTATTATACCTATTGTCAGATAGCAGTTCCCTGGTGACATGTGTACATGTTAGTCTATCGACCTGAGATCGTCATTTGTCTCGTGTGAGTTCCCACCGTGCTTTGATTATTACCCTACCATGGCTCAAAAGAGTCGTGCAAATAGGTTTTAGTTAGGCACAGTCCCGAGCCACATGGAGGCAGCGAGCGGATCGTCAGGGGATTCGTCTCTCCTGGTATTGGAGGTTGATGTCGCGGAGTACACGGGTGACCATCACCAGAAATCCTCAGCTGGGGTAGATGAGAATTACCGATCTAAGATCGGTAGTTTCTCAGGTGGTGATAGGCTTCATACCGACACTATATGTCGCGTTATTAGGGGTCTGACTTTATCCACCCCCTTAGACTCGATATGCGATACTCATAGATGAATGGACTGGACTGTATCGATATTGTCACTGTTAGGCTCAGTAGGGGTTTCAGGATGAGTTTGCTCGTCGGCCTCCCTTTCTCTCAATACCTGGGTAGCCGTTACGTACAGCTAGTGCCACTGACGTGCTTGTGGTTAAACCCACTGCCAGCGTATTGACGAGTCTTTAGAGTCCCACACAAAGGGTTGCCCTGGTTCGGGCGAAACGTTGTAGAGGCCGTATGGTTTTATGGCAAGGTTCGATCATATTCATGCACTTGTGCAAGGATCATGATCGGACGGATAATACTAGTGGGCTTTGGTTTAAGCCGGATCCTAGTATTATAATGTTGGATTATTTTCGTCTCGTTGTATTCATATTCAATCGGAATAAGGATGCGGGTATGTATATACGGATGAGGGGTATTCTTGTAATTCTATTACAAGTTCACTTTAGAAGTTGCTTTTTCTTTTTGGGCTTTAAACATTTAGTTTAATGTTTATTGTTGAAAGTGTGAGTCATGGATTTTTGGCTAATTCTTTATGGCATGGGCAATTCGTGACTCATGGATATGAGTCATGGTGTGTGTCATGGCTGAGCATTAACTCTTGGTGCATGCACTTGGTGACTCATATGGTGAGTCATGGTGCATTGGTGGTTTTGGTGAGTTGTGAGATATTTTGTGAGGGATGGGCTGCTGAATTTTGAGCAGAGGATTTTCTTTAGTTGAGCATACACACAATAGCATAAAACACTTACAAGAAAAAGGGCATACAACACTTTCTTTAGATGCTTAGCCCATTTTCTTCACTGCCTTCTTTTTGCCTCACACTTCCTTCTCATTGGCAACTTCTTTCACCTCCACCCAAACCTTCTCAGGAGGTGAGAATTCTTGGGTATATTGAGAGAAAGTATTCACACATACTCTCTACTTCATCTTGGCTATCTAGGTTACCAAACTAGATACCCGAGTTGCTTCGGTTTTGAGGCGGGAGCCCGTATTACGAACCCTCGACGTGGATCTTCTTCGATGTGGGGAGACCGGAGATCAAACTTGATCGAGAAAGCCGTGAGGAGCTTGGGACAGAGGTTGAAGACCGAAGGACACGGATCATTCGGTATAATCTCTTTAAACTCCTTTTCATAGAACTAGTATAGGGTAAATGGTATGATCTGTCGATTGGGGTTCCGTTAGCGTCGGTTTTTTAAAGTTTTTGTTCCGCATTTGGCCACGGATTGATGGCCGGGGTGCTAGCGTAACCCAATAGATAGAGCCTGTAAAACCCAGCCCCTTTTTATACCAATATTTGTATTTCTTTTTCACCTATAAAATTTATTTATAATTATTTATTTACTTTAAAATCCTATTAAACCCAAACCCTTCAAATTTATTCAGAAATCCCAGCCCAACACCCATTTTCTTTTACATAATTCCCTCAGCCCATTTCTCCTTCAGCCCACTCCCCTATTTCTTTTTCTCAAATAGCCCCGGCCCACACTTCTTCATCAGCCCAAGAATTTAACAATAAAAGAATTTAATTTAAACCCTTTCTCTGGCCCAAGCCCAATCCCAGCAGCCCGCTCAGCCCGTACTCGACCCGCATCTCCTGACCCGACCCGACCCGCTTCATCCTTTCTTCTTCTCCAACGACTAGTTTTTTTCCTCCCGCTCACTTCGCCGCACCCCACGCCCACGCCCATGCCTACGCCCATGCCCACGCCCATGCTCGCGCGCGTTACCTCATGACGCGCACCCCTCGTTCCCTCTCCCTTCACCCCCTCACACCACGAGCACGAGACCTTTCTCCACCCATACACCCACCTCCTCTGTCACAGCCGCACCCTCGCCTGCCCTAGCCGCCGACGTTCACCAGCGCCTCCTCGCCTTCATTCTCTTCACCTCGTACTCCTCCCTCTCTCACTCCTCCTCCACCATCACTGCTACTCAACCTCCAGCTCCGGCCACCACGAGAACCCGAGTTTCCCCATCATCTCCACTGCAACCATCACCCCCTCACCTGAGTTCGAACCCCTCAATCCGCCGCTGAGCTCCTCCGCGTCACTCCGGCCACCACCCGCGCACACCTCGTCGATGGGCTCCCCTCGCTGCCTCCGTCGAGCCCACGAAAATCTCAATCTCTCTCTCTCTCTCTGTCTAACTCTCTCTCTTTCTCTCTTCGTCTAACTCTCTCTCCCCCTCTAATTCTCTCTCTTTCTCTCTCTGTGTGTGTGTCTCTCTCTCCCTCTAATTCTCTCTCTCTCTCTGTCTAACTCTCTCTCTCCCTCTCCCTCTCCGTCTAACTCTCTCTCTCTGTGTGTCTCTCTCTCCCTCCCTTTAATTCTCTCTCTCTCTCTGTCTAACTCTCTCTCTCTCTCTAAATCCTTCTCTCTCCTCTTCTATTAACCAACCATCGACGGAGCCACAACATCGCCTGAGCTCGCAGCCGTCGCCGCCATTGCACAAAGCCCAAGTCATGCCTCCTATCTCTCGAGCCCAAGCTCTACTAAAGCTCAAACCCAGCCAGTTTACTGCCGTGTCGGGTACAAATCGTTGTACTAGTCGTTGCCGTGTCACACGTGTGTCGTTGCCGCTGCCGTGTGCCCCAAAACGTCTCCAGACAAGTTCCCTACTTGCTACATGCTACTTTATGTTAGTTACAAACTACAATCGTATAGATTCCATATTTACTATTTCCGTTAAACTATATGGCGTAATCGTTCGACGCATGATCTCAATCGAAATCCTCATTTAAATTGACGGAACATGAGGGCATTTTCTGGCCCATGTGATTTTGAATACGGTGCATAAATTTCACTGGATAATACGACTATTAACGACTAAAACGATTACCCCCAAGTATGCCTGTAAAACTGGAAATTTCTTGTATCTGAAAACCGTTAAAATCACCATAAATTATGTACATACTGGAATAATGTGTTCGAGGGCTAAAATCGAAGATGACTCGACGACCTATAACCCCATATAAGTTTTTAATGGTTCCTGTAATGAAATCGTAACGATATTTGGGTCGGAGTGCGACTCTGGACTGCAGTCCAGAGCGACTCTGGTTTTTGTTGCTGTTCCGTAACGTGTACCACTTGTTTTCCTGAACTCATATGTTGCGGAACTCTACTTTTTATCAAAGGTGAATCTGTTATCTAGATAACACAAGTGGTTTCATTCTGTTTTATCATCGTTTGCTATTTAATCTGTAATTTAAAAGATGGGGACGTATAACAGTCTCAACAGAATCAGAATTGACATACTAGTATTGAACAGTGTATAACTCCTGACGTACAGACGCGATTGAGGATCCGTCTATTTCGTCAAAAAACCTTATTAGAAACCCTAGATTTCATTAAACTTTAGCGTCGCTAAATTCTGATCCCAACTGGGATTAAAATGCGTTGCGAAACGGACTTCCGATTCTGAAACCGGATTTCCAGCCGTGAACGCTTAAAATGAAATGGCCATAACTAGTGATCCTGAAACCCGATTGACGTGAAACCAAATTCGCTTGATAGATAATCAAACATACTATTTATTCCCCATTCATTGTTTCGCTAAACTGTACACGTATGATTTCTGATAAATTATGTAAGTGGTAGAATACTGATTTACGACATCTTAATCATGCTTTACATGCTGCTTCCTCATCATATCATACATATGTCACTGCATTGATAACCTAATGATCATGTGCATTACCCAGTGTTAGGTATTAGTGATGATTGTGGCAAGTACGTTAGTGTTCGTGCATGAGAGAATAAGTGAAAGTGACACGTACTTGTACACAATCAGTGAACCTTATTATTCTATTGCATTGTCGACGTCTGTGAGACGCGTGTACGTGTGACTATAAGTGGTATGAGACACTTATGGAAGCTCTTGCACGGGTGTCGCAGATAAGGCACCAGACACTGCCATTTATCTTGGGTATTAGTCGGGACGTGCTTGATGGAGATCCTGCCTCCAGTTCTCGCGCAGACTTGTCACAGACCGACTGGTATTTGAGGTTATGGTTAGCGTTTGATGTAGACTACGGGGTGTGGGGTAGTTTGAGTATGAGTTCAACAGAATCTCGGGAGTCCCATGCTGGCTTATATATATATAGAGATATATGGAGTTTTACAGGGTACATGATTATTACCGTGAGTTACATGTTGGGCCCGTGGTCCCTTGCCCTTGGGTCCTACCCTTGGGTGGAGGACACTCGCGAGTGGTTGACTCTCACACTTGGACTGACGATAGGCTTAGTGACCTGTACAGTGAGACTTAGAGACTGATAGGGATAATAACATTGATATACATTACTTACCGTTGTTGACATACCTGGCATATTATTTTACTGCTTTACTGTTCACTCGATCTATTAGACACTTCTTTGGTTACTGCATGTTCATATCTATACCTTCTTGATTTACTGTCATATATATCTATTATCACTGTTCGAGTTGTCACCTGTATCTATATATTATATTGCTATTGTGTCGCTCTAACGACCTGAATATGCATGCTCAGTGTGAGGAGTGGATTTAGCCGGGATCAGGACCAGACGCACATCACGGACATCTTGATTAGCTATCCAGAGTTATACCCTTTTGTTTCCCATCAGGTTAGTTCTTTATATTGTTTTGTTTCAGTTACATCATTTCTCATTACCTGCGTATTATTTACTGATTACCACGTAAAGATAGAAGCCGAAGTGTGACTACGGCAGGATATTTCCTTGACCGTAAGAGCATGGCTGGCCTTGTCAACCCCTCGTATTCCGTATTTTGGGAAGCGGGGCGTGACATGGTAATCCCTACCCTAGCTAGCCTTATACATTTTTGTACTTTTTCCTATTACCCTAACTATATTTAGGGACAACGTTATTCAAATTTAGTTTTCATTATTTTGTATTTATCGAAGAGTGCGTGCTATTGACTACTCCGTTTATGTATTTTAAGTACACTACTATTCTTCTCATTTTTAGTAGCGCGACCATATGCTTTACACATATTATTTTGGTGCTATGCTTCTTATTTCACCATGTAGTTTTCTAAGTTATGTTAAAATGGTTTGATTGATACGTTATTCTAAAAATGTTTTAAACCACCGACAAGTCCTTCACTGTTTCATTATGACTATGCCTTATAATTATTATTATTTCTGCTGTGCTACTTTTGATATACTTATATGTGCACATATTTGGGTTTCGATTTTATCGAACACGCCTTGATTATTATTGTTCGTTATTGTTATCTATATTCTCGTATACATGTAGTTGTCCGTATAGTTGTTCCTGCCTTATACCTATTTAGACTTATCTTTTTGTATGTTGTTCTTACACATATATATACCTTCAAAATTTTATCCACCCGTTTTAAGTAAATCACTATGTATTAGTGTTCGATGTGGTAACTTTTCGCTTATTATTTGATAGCTTGTCGTTCTTTTAAATTTCGAGGACGAAATTTTTGTAAGGGTGGTATGATGTAATACCCAGCCCCTTTTTATACCAATATTTGTATTTCTTTTTCACTTATAAAATTTATTTATAATTATTTATTTACTTTAAAATCTTATTAAACCCAAACCCTTCAAATTTATTCAGAAATCACAGCCCAACACCCATTTTCTTTTACATAATTCCCTCAGCCCATTTCTCCTTCAGCCCATTCCCCTATTTCTTTTTCTCAAATAGCCCCGGCCCACACTTCTTCATCAGCCCAAGAATTTAACAATAAAAGAATTTAATTAAAACCCTTTCTCTGGCCCAAGCCCAATCCCAGCAGCCCGCTCAGCCCATACCCGACCCGCATCTCCTGACCCGATCCGACCCGCTTCATCCTTTCTTCTTCTCCAACGACTAGTTTTTTTCCTCCCGCTCACTTCGCCGCGCCCCGCGCCCCACGCCCACGCTCATGCCCACGCCCACGCTCGCGCGCGTTACCCCACGACGCGCACCCCTCGTTCCCTCTCCCTTCACCCCCTCACACCACGAGCCCGAGACCTTTCTCCACCCACACACCCACCTCCTCTGTCACAGCCGCGCCCTCGCCTGCCCTAGCCGCCGACGTTCACCAGCGCCTCCTCACCTTCATTCTCTTCACCTCGTACTCCTCCCTCGCTCACTCCTTCTCCACCATCACCGCTACTCAACCTCCAGCTCCGGCCACCACGAGAACCCGAGTTTCCCCATCATCTCCACTGCAACCATCACCCCCTCACCTGAGTTCAAGCCCTTCAATCCGCCGTTGAGCTCCTCCGCGTCACCCCGGCCACCACCTGCGCGCCTCGTCGACGGGCTCCCCTCGCTGCCTCCGTCGAGCCAACGAAAATCTCAATCTCTCTCTCTCTCTGTGTGTGTGTGTGTCTCTCTCTCTCTCTCCCTCTAATTCTTTCTCTCTCTCTGTCTAACTCTCTCTCTCTCTCTCTCCCCTTCTAATTCTCTCTCTCTCTTTCCGTCTAACTCTCTCCCCCCCCCTCTAATTCTCTCTCTCTCTCTCTGTCTAACTCTTTCTCTCTCTCTCTAAATCCTTCTCTCTCCTCTTCTATTAACCAACCATCGACGGAGCCACAACATCGCCTGAGCTCGCAGCCATCGCCGCCATTGCACAAAGCCCAAGTCACACCTCCTATCTCTCGAGCCCAAGCTCTACTAAAGCTCAAACCCAGCCAGTTTACTGCCGTGTCGGGTACAAGTCGTTGTACTAGTTGTTGCCGTGTCGCACGTGTGTCGTTGCCACTGCCGTGTGCCCCAAAACGTCTCCAGGCAAGTTCCCTACTTGCTACATACTACTTTATGTTAGTTACAAACTACAATCGTATAGATTCCATATTTACTATTTCCGTTAAACTATATGGCGTAATCGTTCGATGCATGATCTCAATGGAAATCCTCATTTAAATTGACGGAACATGAGGGCATTTTCTGGCCCATGTGATTTTGAATACGGTGTATAAATTTCACTGGATAATACGACTATTAACGACTAAAACGATTACCCCCAAGTATGCCTGTAAAACTGGAAATTTCTTGTATCTGAAAACCGTTAAAATCACCATAAATTATGTACATACTGGAATAATGCTTAGAGGGCTCAAATCAAAGCCGACTCAACGAACTATAACCCCATATAAGTTTTTAATGGTTCCTGTAATTAAATCGTAACGATATTTGGGTCGGAGTGCGACTCTGGACTGCAGTCCAGAGCGACTCTGGTTTTTGTTGCTGTTCGGTAACGTGTACCACTTGTTTTCCTGAACTCGTATGTTGCGGAACTCTACTGTTTATCAAAGGTGAATCTGTTATGTAGATAACACAAGTGGTTTCATTCTGTTTCATCGTCGTTTGCTATTTAATCTGTAATTTAAAAGATGGGGACGTATAACAGTCTCAACAGAATCAGAATTGACATACTAGTATTGAACAGTGTATAACTTCTGACGTACAGACGCGATTGAGGATCCGTCTATTGCGTCGAAAACCTTATTGGAAATCCTAGATTTCATTCAACTGTTACATTGCTAAATTCTGATTCCAACTGGGATTAAAATGCATTGCGAAACGGACTTCCGATTCTGAAACCGGATTTCCAGCCGTGAACGCTTAAAATGAAATGGCCATAACTAGTGATCCTGAAACCCGATTGACGTGAAACCAAATTTGCTTGATAGATAATCAAACATACTATTTATTCCCCATTCATTGTTTTGCTAAACTTTACACGTATGATTTCTGATAAATTATGTAAGTGGTAGAATACTGATTTACGACATCTTAATCATGCTTTACATACTGCTTACTCATCATATCATACATATGTCACTGCATTGATAACCTAGTGATCATGTGCATTACCCAGTGTTAGGTATTAGTGATGATTGTGGCAAGTACGTTAGTGTTCGTGCATGAGAGAATAAGTGAAAGTGACACGTACTTGTACACAATCAGTGAACCTTATTATTCTATTGCATTGTCGACGTCTGTGAGACGCGTGTACGTGTGACTATAAGTGGTATGGGACACTTATGGAAGCTCTTGCACGGGTGTCGCAGATAAGGCACCAGACACTGCCATTTATCTTGGGTATTAGTCGGGACGTGCTTGATGGAGATCCTGCCTCCAGTTCTCACGCAGACTTGTCACAGACCGACTGGTATTTGAGGTTATGGTTAGCATTTGATGTAGATCACGGGGTGTGGGGTAGTTTGAGTGTGAGTTCAACAGAATCTCGGGAGTCCCATGCCGGCTTATATATATGGAGATATATGGTGATTTACAGGGTACATGATTATTACCGTGAGTTACATGTTGGGCCCGTGGTCCCTTGCCCTTGGGTCCTACCCTTGGGTGGAGGACACTCGCGAGTGGTTGACTCTCACACTTGGACTGACGATAGGCTTAGTGACCTGTACAGTGAGACTTAGAGACTGATAGGGATAATAGCATTGATATACATTACTTACCGTTGTTGACATACCTGGCATATTATTTTACTGCTTTACTGTTCACTCGATCTATTAGACACTTCTTTGGTTACTGCATGTTCATACCTATACCTTCTTGATTTACTGTCATATATATCTATTATCACTGTTCGAGTTGTCACTTGTATCTATATATTATATTGCTATTGTGTCGCTCTGACGACCTGAGTATGCATGCTCAGTGTGAGGAGTGGATTTAGCCGGGACCAGGACCAGACGCACATCACGGACATCATGATTAGCTATCCAGAGTTATACCCTTTTGTTTCCCATCAGGTCAGTTCTTTATATTGTTTTGTTTCAGTTACTGCATTTCTCATTACCTGCGCATTATTTACTGATTACCACGTAAAGCTAGAAGCCGAAGTGTGACTACGGCAGGATATTTCCTTGACCGTAGGAGCATGGCTGGCCTTGTCAACCCCTCGTATTCCGTATTTTGGAAAGCGGGGCATGACAGAGCCCATAGGATTCTTACTTGACTACCAGTATTATGATGGCGATCATATACGTAGGAGCTGGTTGGTCCATAAGCACATCCTTCAATATCCCTAGTCGAGGGAGTATCGAGACTGGGCATCGATACTCCGGAGTAGACTAGTGTATACTTTTCGAGACCCCGACGAGGGGCAATGGCCAGTCTCACAAGCCATTGTTGTCAGTTAGTCACCTAAGATAGTATACAAGTGCTCATTGGGTTATGAGTTACATTGGACGGACTCGCCGGGAACATGCTAGATGGTATTATACCATTGTAAGATAGCAGTTCTCAGGTGATATGAGTACAGGTTAGTCTGTCGACCTGAGATTTTCATTTGTCTCGTGTGAGTTCGCACTGTGCTTTGATTACTACCCTACTACGGCTTAAAGGAGGAAACTGTTTTTAGTTGGGTACAGTCCCGAACCACATGGAGGCAGTGGGCAGATCGTCGGGGATTCATTTCTCCCGATATTGGGGGTTGATGTCGTGCTGTGCACGGGTGGCCATCACCAGAAATCTTTGGCCAAGGTAGACGAGAATTACTGATTTGGATCAGTAGTTTCTCAGTGGGTGATGGGCTTCACACCGACATGAAATATTGTGTTATTAGGGGTCTGAATTTATCCACCCCCTAGACCCGATATGCGATACTCTTAGACGAACAGACCGGACTGTACGGAGATTGTCACTGTCAGGCTCCGCTCAATACCTGAGTAGCCGTTATGTATAGCTAGTGCTGCTGACGTGCTTGTGATTAAACCCACTGCCAGCGTATTAACGAGTCTTTAGAGTCCCACACAGATGGTTTCCCTGGTTCCGGCGAAATGGTGTAGTAGCCGTATTTTGATACGTGCAGGGTTCCGATCGAATGATTGTAGTAGTTACCCAGACTTTCGATCGGACGGTTGATAATACTAGCCGGCTTAGGATTGAGCCGGATTATTAAATCAGGTATTAATTTAATAATTTACGTATATATATTTTGATATTTATATTCTAGTATTATGTTCTTTGTGTTATTCTATCTTTTTGGGTATTCGTATTTTGATACGAATACATGTATGTATATACAGTTGAGTGTATTCCGTATTTATACGGAAAACATTCTAGAAGGTGGACACCTCATTTTAGATTTATCTATTTATTCTTTAAACGGAAAATGAGGTGTAAAGGTAGTGGGGTGAAAATGATGATACCCATGCTTGAATAGTGTTGACAAATAAATTGAATATTCATTTGTGCAAACTATTCAAGTATGATTGCTAAATGTTTATTTGGAAAATATGTTTTACAAAACCATGCTTCATCTTTTTCTCTCTCATGGGATTTCTCATTCTCACCATTTTGGTTGTCTCATGTGTTGAGAATTAAGGGTGGAAGAGAGATAGATATATACTTAGAAAAACTCACTACATCTTTAGACACTCTAGATTAGCAACCTAGAGTCCCAAGTTGCTCCACTAGATTTTTAGTGTGGAGATAGATCCATGAACCATATCTCTCAGGTGGATCATCTTCGATGGAGGAAGACCGGCGGCCAAGCTCGATCAAGGAGACCTCAAGAAGCTAAAGAAGAGGGTAGAAGACCGAAGGATACGAATTATTCGGTATAACACTTCTATTTCAGTAGATAATATCTTTCTAGCTTGCTAGTTTTATATTTGGTTTCGAATCTAGGTAGTTGTTTCTAGCGTCAAGTTTTTAAACCCCAAAATTTTTTGTTCCGCATCGGCTACGGTAGATGGCCAGGGCGCTAGCAAACCCCAACTGTGCCCTGCAATCAATTGAGTCGATTCCACTCTGCCATGTGCACATTTACTAGCACACCATTTTGCCTTAGATTAATAAATTTTTCTTTCATCTCTTCTCTGGCCGACTGGGGGAAAAACTTCTCCAAGAAACTCTAGGTGAAAGCCGCCCAACTAATTGGTTTCACTAGAAAAATCTCCTCGATGAGCCACCACTCACGAACGTAATCCACCAACTGGATGCACACTACATCCACTCTCTTGTTGTCTGGAATCTGAGCAGCAATTAAAAGATTCTCCGTAGCCACTGCTCCGCCTGAAGCAGTTTCTCTATTCCCGTAAAAGTCGTCGGGCCAATCTTCTTAAAATCCATAGTAGTACCCTCACGTGGACCCTGTCTGGGAACTGCCATCCTCTTAATGGCAGTGGTAGCAGTCTGTTGAATCGTCATCAAGCCCTCCTGGAATTGCTCAGCTTGTTGTTGGATGAAATCGGCCTATCGTTGCTGGTTCTCTAGCATGCCATGCATAACACCAAGGAGTGCAGCATCGTCGGTAGGTTTTAGCAGTTTATTTTTCTTGCCATAATTCTGAAGTCAAGGACAAACGACGAGAATTAGTAATAGAAACAAGATTCAATAAAGATAATGATTCAAGAATTCAGACGGCCAGACAATAATGTAGCAGGACATATTCCTATAGTTCATGGGTTCAATGTTAATAAATTAGGTATAATACCCAACTACAAATTGAACCAAGCCTAGCTAACTTAAATCTATGCTCTGATACCAACAAAACCTTATCATGCCCCACTTTTCAAAATACATAAAATTTCGGAACATGACTCGGCTAGTCATGCTACCTATGGTAAGGAACCGTCCATACTCATATTAAGGCTGTCATGCAATAATCAAAAACAATATATATATATATATATAACCACGTCCAATTTGCCACAAAACAATAATCAATAATAGAATCAATAGCAGGAGTAATGGCAAAATATTAAGTATCAATGATCCAAGGATAAATAAGAAACAATAACAAGATTTTTCCCTCATGTACTTATAATAGAAATCTGATAATAGTCAAAACAAGAAATAAACTAGAGTCATGAATAACTAGCTAGACGGAAACCTCCGCAATGCTTGGTGATCTTCTCGAAGTATTCTTTATCCCGCGGTGCTAAAACCAGTTGATCTGGGCCATGAAAAATCCAGACGTCATAGCGTCGAATATAATGTAATAATGAATATAACCGGGATGGAATATAATATTATTTTCATGAAACAGTGGGATGTGAGAATATAATAATGATAATATTAACAAGCAGTAAGACAAGCAAGGTATATAAAACAATTATGTCATAGGTCAAATACATGCAATTCTCCTAGTATCATATTCAAGACGTATAAAGAATGTTATAGGTCAAATACATGCAGGTTAATGTACAGATATTTTCGTGCCTCAATACAGATGTTCTTTTGACCACAATTCAGATGCCCCTCATTGACCATAATACTGATACTATCCTTATGATCATAATATAGATGTATCCTTTTTCTCAGCCTAAGTTGGGGTCTCATGTCAACTCAATAATCATGTCAATCAAGTCGATATCATGGGTTGATAGCATTTGAGTAAATATTCTGTTACATGTAGGTTGTGATGACGCAATAGTAAGACAATACAAATAACATGGATACATGGATACATGAATCAATCAATAAATAATCCGAATAAGGAATAACATATTCAATCATATCAATAATAATAAAAAGTGGTGTCTATTAACCATGCACATGAATGTCCAGTTCTGAAAATTCAGCGTCATTCTGATTTGTAAAATACTTTAAAAATAGCAACCGTCCTCTAAAAAGGATGTGTCATATACCAAAATAAAGATAATTCAATAAGGTTTTCATTAGTATAAGTTAGGGCATCTCAGGCTATTCCTACAGAATGTTGTGGGTGTTCAAAGTTGAAAGTTTGGTGCTGGAATTTCCCTATACAGCAGTCCAGAACTGAATTTTTCATAGTTTATGCCATTTAAAAAAATTATTTTGTAGGTAAAATTTTTACAAGGTTAAAGTATTCTAACTTATCTTCGTAACGAGATATAGACCACATGCTAACGATTTTTTTGCGATTTATAATGAATTTTACATGATAAGGTGTTCATATCAGTTTTGGCAAGTTGATATGGCTTAAGAAATATTTGAGCCGTCTCAAAGTATGCCTGAAGCGATAATTGAGTTCTATGTTCGTATGAGACGACTCAGAAAATACTTGAGCCGGCTCATAGCCTAAAAACCGATACGATCAGGTATTTTAATTAGGGTTTCAAGCCCATATTTGCTACGATCAATTCTTACTATGATTACCACAATTTCTCTACGTTCCAATAAGTCAATCTAACAATAAAAAAGGGTAAACTTAGGGTTTTGCAACATGTATCAAGACTAGATCAAGTTGGTAACATATCGTGATTCGGATCTCGATATACCATTAATTAGATTAGAACTTATGTTTCAACCATCTATATCAATAACTCAAGATTGTATAATTTCAATCATGTCAAATGTGCATACGATAAACAATAACCACAAGAATAAAGAAATAGCCTGCATACATGATTAAGGTTAAGATTTGATAATCAAAAATATATTTATAATAACGAGATCTAATCTTGCTATAGCATTTAGCAAGTAGCAAGTACTTGCCTCAACGATGACCTCGCGATGACACGATAACCATGATCTTAGGATCCACGCAAAAAACTCGGCATGGATGGTGCAGCCACAACAAAGAAGAAGACGATCACAACGGCGACAAGATGATTATGATCATGATGATGATTTCCTCAAGACGGTGTAAACGATGGTGGTGATGATGGTGTAGGCTATAAGGTGGACGGAGATTGGGTTTTGGAGTTAGGGTTAGGGTCTGGTATAGATAAGAGGGAGATGGAGGCTAGGATTTTGTTTAAGATGAAAACAATTGAGATTAGGGTTTCTATAGAGTTTAAGGTGTTTAAATAGAGTGGGTTAAGTCATGGGCTGGGTATTATAATAAATCTATATCAAATAGGAATAGGGCTAGAGATATGGTAAAATATAATTCCATCATATATCTTTTATGAACTAAATAATTACTAAGTTCAATAACCCAATAATAATCAAGAATAAACCCATGGCAATGAAACCTAAGTCTGAAATCATGTCAGGATCAAAATCAGGTCGCATGTCAGATGGAGACGGCTCAATGTATGCCTGATCCGGCTCATAAGTCCAACCAAACAATTAATTACTCTTTGAATGCAAGAGCCGGCTCAACCTCATCTTGAGCTGGCTCATGATGCCTCAAAGCCAAATCTCAATATAACCAGCCAAAATAAATCAATATAATTTATTTATTTAAATACGTACGATCGTTCTAGTGTGTTACACCAATCATGAATTCATATTGATTGGAATTAATATGAAAATACAACACCATTTTATTATATATTCCTCCACCTTCTCCTTCTTCCTCCTCCTCAAACCTCCACTCATTTTTAGAGAGTCAGCAAAATCCAAGCCACCTTCTCCATTAAGTGCCTAGGAGGTTCCGTTGTCGCCGATTCCACCGCTAGAATCGAATCAGTGAGTCGGTTGTTATACCGACTCACACAACTCATAAGTCCCCGTCTCTCTCTTTCTTATTGAATCTCCTTCTTCTTGCCATGTCGCCGTTCTTGTCGATACCTGTTCTACCCCTTTTAGCCCATATTTATATAATTTTTTTTACAAAATGATAACGAGGAAGTGACACCTATGTGGTTGCTAAAGCATTTTGCCTCCATGCTTGAGAGCACAATAATTAGTATATTTCATTTGCTTTCTCATGACAATGATAGAATGTTTAATATTAGTTATATGAGAACGCATGAACCATATCACATCAAATCGTGTTGACATTTTATAGAATACATTTGTTTATAAAAGGTGATTTTTCCTTTGCTTAAAGTGCTAGCATATGCCTTACGTTTTTGTTGTATGCTTACATCCATAATCGCATGAGTTCTTCGTATTCACCATCTCATATTTTCCTCGCTGTATTAGAGAGAGACACACACATCTTCACGAATCGTTTAGTAGAATTTAAATCACATTTTTATGAAACCATATGTTTTTGAAAACCGACATTTCTATGCCAAGACGACTTTAAGATGTGTTCATATTAGAATTCTGTTCTCGGGAAACTTCAAGAAAATTATTTAAGATAACATATATTTTTCTAAACTCACTATAAAAATTTTGGATCGAACCGAGCTATGGTTTAGGGTCTACAGTATTTCTAGTCACTATTTTTCGAGTACTCTAAAAAACCTGTTTTTAAGGCCATCTTAAAAAATTCATAACTTAAGTTTCTGAAATCCAAACCGAGTCAAATCAAGTTGGTTTGATAACTAGATCGAAATACCTTACTTTTTTCTAATTCAACATTTTTCCTAAAAGCCAACAGAAATATGTTATTTCTGCCTTTTAAACTTATGTGTTGAATCTGGACAGATTCTATCCTAATCTGCACACTGTTTTTCAAAACGTCATATTTAGCACTACAAAACTCGGTTTGCGACAAGATTTAGGTGTACGGATGACAAATTGATAACCCAACATCTTTCCTGTAGAACTCAAGACCCAGAAATGTATATATCGACACGATATATGCTCTGCAAGTTACCCAGAAAATTAATTCTGTTCTATACGCTTAGATTAAAATAATCATAATTATAGTGTCATAGGTCCAAATCGCGTAAAATCAAGTTGTTTTGATAAATAGACTAAAAACCTATCTTTTTCTAGTTCAACTCCAGACATTAAAACCGACAGCAAATATCACAAATTGCACTTTTAAAACATACGACGGTGCTGGACAAATTCTACCCTGCACTGCGCAGCGATACCAAAACGAGATTATCTCCTAAACCAGTAATCATAATTAGTCGAGACTTGAATCTATGTCGGCGTAATATCTAGAACTACATTTCTTGTGTTTATTCTAAGTTCATATGAGTTGACTATCTGCTAGTTTTCAATACTTCTTTATGCAATTATTTTTGGATTATACTGTTTGGATAATTTGGTTTGTCTTTATTCATGCTATATGACACTCATGTATCCTTTTTTCTTGATCCTTGAAATGTTATATGGACATCACTACATGTTTACACTTTATATGCCTGATGTGCATCATGCGTGCATACTTGAATACCTGAATACTTGAACTCGTGAACCTGACATGAAATTGAAAGTACATCATGAACCTAAACCCATGAAAATTGACACAAATTTGAATTTGAATGATCTGGATATCGTGTATAAAACTAAGTGCCACTTGGAATAAAGTGCCATGCCCTGACCAGGTAGGAGCCACCTCTTGAATCTATGGGGTCCACCTCTGGAATCCATGTACAAGTATGAAATGAAACATGGGGGCACCTCTTGAATCCATGGGGGCACCTCTTGAATCCGCATATGATGCAGGATCCACCGGGAGACGTCTATGGGTACCACACAAGCATGACATAAAAGATTACTTGACTTGACCACCAGCTGGTGGAAAATGGATATCCTGATGAGTTAATACATGATAAAAGAAAATGTGTGTTGTGATGTTTGTTTTCGCTCATGTGTGCATCACCCTTTCTAAACTAGAACACACAATGACATGTTAATACCTTGCCACGCTTACAGAATGCATGTTACTGATACTTGAATTATATTATGACATTTCCATGTATCCCTTAGGCTGCAACTTATTGTTACACATTTCCTCATTCATATACTTTGCTTATCTTCATGTCTTTTGCTCATGTCTTTTGTTACCATTCTTGTATACTTTCACTACTAGAACTACAATAAAATGCGTAACCGTAGAACTGCAATGCTTATATAGTTTACTATGCTTAATTGCCATGACATGTTTGTTCACTTCATTATGCTATTTCATACTTGATTATATGCTTTTCGTTATATTACTTTTATAATCATGCTTTAACCGGGGACTTACCGAGCGTAAGATCGACGACGGACATTCCATTTGTTTCTTTTCTTCTTTTAGGAATGTTCATCTGAAGACTTAGGATAGGAGAGAAAAGAGGATGAGAGATTGTGCGAATAAAGAAGGACTATTCACAACTGTCATCGTAGGCTGATTACTAGTCGCCACCTCGCGAGACTGTTCATCACATAAAACTATATTTTAATACATCTCATTCATTATCAATTTTGTTATATATCGGTACTATTAACCAGTGTCTGCTCAGTAATTACAGATTACAGGTATTCATGATAAAATACTGGAAACACACTCAATATCACAGATATAGCGTTTGGGAGCCGATACTGCAATCAAAACAGAAAACTGACCGATATTCAAAGAGCACTTTTACAATAAACATGTGTACACAATTTTGGTCCAACATAATACAAGTTTGCACATAGCCCATTTGATCCTTGGACCATGGTGGGGGCTGCCATGATACAACATGTTGTGCAAGTGGGCACAAGTAGGTGAGTGTGTGATAAATGCAAAAGTATTGATGTGATATAAAGCATCAAGTTTCCTTCCAAATCTCTGAGTGCAAACCAGGTTTTTAAAGAGAAATCAAACAGCATCAGGAAGATGGTAGAGAGCACACAAGATCACCTCACCAATACGAGCCCCAATGCCCCGACCAAGACCGGCGAAACTCCCCAAAAACCCGGCATCACCGGTCCTCTTTGCTCCAAATATCCCCATTTTTCTTCTGGTCATTTCTCTTGGTCACATCAGTCCATCTATATTGTTTGTTTATTCTGGAGTTGAGCTTATAAATACCAGAACAGATAACGAGCAAAAGACTATATATATATATATATACCTATTTCTGGTTTTGTTTTTGGTTTAGCGTGAGAGTTGTGTGGGATTTAACTTGGTTTCTTCTTCTTCTTCCCACTTGAAACTTTCTTTTGAGAGCTTCATTATGGAGGTTGAACAAGTTACCAATATCTTGTATCTCAACTACATCAAGTGTTAAATAATATTGCTTTTGCTTTGTTCTTTTAATTCTTTTTCTTACTTGCTTTCTTTTGCTATTATTATGTGTAACTAATCTTCTTTGGTTGTGGTTATGGTGAGGATATGAGATGAAAGACCTTACCTTCCTCCTCCTCCTGTTCATGTTTAATGTGCTTATATTTGTGATTCTAACTTAAAAATTGTTTCATGTAATGATGTGATATGGTATGTTGAAACCATGGTTACTTTGTAACCTCTTCATATACCATATTCACTCTCTTTCCCCATTTCATAATGTTTAAGTTAAAATCAATTTGGTGTTAAGTTTGCTAAGTTTAGATTTGGTATTTTGTGACCAAGTGGCTTGACATACCCTTGGTTTGCATATACCCTATACTATCACAAACACTTAGCAAAGTTAACACTAAAACTAATTGCTCTCACTTGCTAATTTGTGTTTTTGATGTTGCCGTACACTTGCCAACCTTTGTGCTTAGTATTGATACCTCAAGCTTGGACATACAAATAGTAAGTGAACAAAACAGACTCGTTTCGTGTTTGCGTCGAATATCGGCAACTTGACGACTTGTGATTCACAACCGTCTTGACATGTCATGCTTCGTGTCGGGATCGCCATAAGGACAGACAACTAATGAGCAAGGGAGCGTCGAAGGAATCGTCGCAATTCGACCATCCGAGCCAAAGCCACGACCATTTCTTTCTTAACTTGTTTTCTTTGTTTTCGTGTTTTATATTTTTGTGATAAACCAACCAATTCATTATTTGTTGAATTTTAATCAACAAAACCTAATACATAATTCCTTGCGGATCGACCCGTACTTGCCGGCTCACTACAACGCGCCGTGCACTTGCGGTTTATAAATCTTAAAACGAGACTGAGCTCGTGTGCGCACTATTTCCTTAAAACGATTCCCAAGTTTTTGGCGCCGTTGCCGGGGAGTTGGTAGTCATTAGGTATTGTTATTTCTGGTTCATACTAACAAACTAACTACTAACTCAAATTTTTTTCAAAAACTAACACAACACTAATTTTTTCTAACTTTACTCTTGTTGTTGTAACCTGCTAACACCCTGAAATTTAATTTAAAAACCAAAGTATACCATAAGAACACTTAACTAGCCTAGAGAACCCACCAAAAATTCGAGCACCCAACTTTTAAAAACAACCGGCGACATTCACTAAAAATCCGGCGCCGCCGGTCAATTATTGGGGTTTTGAAAATTTTCTTTTTGTGGTTTCTCCAGTACATTGTTGGTATTCTAGTGGTATTATTTGATTTTTATAATTTTGTGTATGTAGGAATTGGGGCAGATATACCGCTTTTGACACTAAATATCGTATTTTCCGACATTTTCAGGTTTTAACGGAATTACGAGGAGCGATCGTGCAGAGCGAGATTCAAGTTCAATTACAAGACGTTAGTGAAGTACAGTGCCAAAGATACGGGTAGTTTGACCCACGCAAGCGAACATTCAAAGACTCGGGATCACGTCAAAAGGGTTTCTTAAACCAAATCGCATCGGTACGTATTTCCTAACACATTCTTCTCGAATCCGACGCATTCCAATATTTCTATCTTCTGCAGGATTCTTCGCACAACTTGTCACCAATTGCACAGAGAACTAACCCGTATTTGTTGCAGCGCTTAAACTTAAACCGAAAAAGAATTATTTGATTGATTTATTTCTTAAATTCTTTTATTGATTGCGCATTCACATCTTAATACGGATCTTAAGGGCATGAAACCAAACAAGATACGGGAAAGGATTTCATCACCTTTCTCCGTAGCCCACAAATCACAAAACTACATTCTTGCATACCCACAGTAATTTAAAATCAATTAGAACTCTGAATTTAAGGACTTCATGCTTATTAGGAGAAGTTAACTGTGTTTAGAACACCGCTTAACGGTATATCGTTCACGGGGTGTCTAGGCAAGTGTTCACGGTGAAACCGCCAAAAGAGAAAGGGTTATTTTAATTATAAAAATTCGCAAAAGCATTGGAAAACCTTCGCATATCTCTGCACTTACCTGGCTTCGTGATCCGTATATCTTGAGCCATTTCTCGACACAGTTTTACTTCGACAATCAGGTTCTTGAGCAGGTCTAGTTGACTTAGCATGACATAGACTGCTAGGGGTGTGATATTCTTTATTTTTGTGATATTTGTGAATTCTTGTTGATATGGGTGACACACAAGTCAATTCAAATTTTCACGATTCTTATTCTTTTGTTTACATTTAGTCCCAGTTCGTTTGTACAAATTGCTACAATTCTTCCCACATTCATGAAAACTGTCCTTTTCTAGGGGGTGACCAACCGTCCCAGAGTTTTGATAACGGTCACCCACCTAACACTCTCGAACCTAGTCCCACTTCAAACCTAGATCAAATGATTGCAAATTTAGAGAAAGAGGTCGACAGGATGACTGCTTTAGTATCATCACCATCACAACCTTCCCTTCCTGAAACAACTGACCCATCATTAGGGAATGATAGTGAGATGGATGCTAGGTTGACCACTTTAGAGAAGGGTATTGAAGTGATGACTGCGGCCGAGAATCAATCAGCTTTGACGCTAGCCCTGTTCATACAACAATCTGAGAAATTGTTTCTTGCTCAAGCTCAGTCTTTGACTGGAATAGAAGAACAAGTGAAACATTTAGCTGTAAGGATTCTAGAGAGTGAATACAGTCAATTAGAACCATATAGTGTCAATATCTGTCATCTAGTAAGTCACCCGAGTGAGATAAACGATCAAATGAATTTTGATGATTTCATAGATGATGATGCAAATGAATTGACTGAGTGTTATCAGGAAACACAGGAAAACCCTTTAAGTCAGTCCACCACTAACCTTCAGGTACCCACTGAACCTCTTGTCACTTGTGATTTTGAGGTTGATTTAACTGAAATAATACCTGATGAGGAAAATCTTGAACCGACTGATTTTTGCACTCCAATTTTAAAGGAGGGAGCTTGTGAATTTGATGGGTATGGTTGGGATAGATTGTTAGAAAAGATCAATGATCAGGAACCCACAATTTTTGTATCACCTAGTGATATTGTTTCGGAAGAAACGTTAGTGTGGGGACCTACGTTTTTAGATGACATAAACCTACCCGGATATGAATGTGATGAAGGAGATCTCGTTTTGGGAGAGTCAGTGAGCTGTAGCGACAAGAGTAGGATTGTGAAAGATTATAGGGAGGAAGGAAGCATTGAAAAACATTCTTTCATGTCTAGTTTTGAGGAGATATTTACTGATGAACTTGATATTCTTGGTGAGTTTGAGTTAGGAACAATTTGGGATCATCCTATGAACCTTTCCTTTTCTGAACTTTTTGCGGATGAACTCCAGTTTTTAAATGAACTTGACTTCGGAACTCAACACGTACGTCTTGAACATTCAATTCATTCAAGAAACAATTCTTTGACTCCTTCAAAACTTCATCTCTGCATTCAGCGTCTTCTGATCCCTATTTTTACACACCCATGCCCTTCATTAATATCTAACATATACATTTTCTTTTTATTTTTCTTTGTTATATACATATTCTTTTATCAGCCCTTGCATTATATAGACAAAATTTTTAAATGACTGGTATTAATTTCTGGACCAACCCAATCTTTTAACTTGTATATGCTGCAATTAGTCTTAGGTTTTTTCTTTTTCTTTGAATAAAAACTCTTACCCTGATGTCTAAGTCTAGCTACCGGAGACGGGGGCGACGACGAGGACATCGTAAAACTCAGGTTTGGGGGTGAGCTCTGTGTTTATTTTGCTGTATCATGTGTATATTCTGCATTGCATACATATTAAAAAACTCATAAAAATTGATAAATTTTCTTCAAAACCATAAAAACTTTTTCATGTTAGCTAGTGGGGGAACTTAGACTCAAAGTTTGACGATTCGGTTGATAAGATAGAAATAACTAAATCCTTTTCAAGAGATTAGCAACCTGAAAGATAACTTTCCTTTGAGTTTAACCGGAGCTGATATACGTCTTTTATAACACTTTACACGTGTCATATGTTTTTGAGAATTTGATGAATGTCTGACATGTCTCTAACCTTTTTGAAAATTGATAAATATCTTTAGGATCAAACAGGTTTGTTCTCAGTTAAGTAATATCAAGAAGAGTTCACAAAGTGAAGTGGATATGAAGGATATTATTGAGGTTTTAATAGAAGCTAAAAGTCTGGAAAATAACCCATCTGGAACCTTGTTGGAGTGATTACACACCTTATTCACAAGACCACGTCTTCGGATTAAAAAGAAAAGCCGGCTATATTTCCGTTCTCACTGCTTTCAGAAAATTTTAAACGTAATAAAATGAGTTTTTTATTTTGTGGCCTTGGTAACTTGGATAATTAAGTCCTTGGAGTGTCTCTACACCTAATGCCCTTAAACCATCTGGTTTGGGAGTCATTGACCCAAAGATCGCTAAGTTTCCAATCGCCAAATAAAACAAGCTAAGCAAGTGTTCTCTCCAAGTTAAAAGTCCTCACGGTTCTTTGTAAAAGAATAATCTTGGCAAAGATGAGTTTTCTATTGCAAACGGTTTTTTTAGCAGAGATATTAAGGTTTATATTTATAAAGACGTTATGCACGATCACGAAGGTGTGTATGAACAACAACAGGTGAAATGTAGGAGTGAAAAATAAGACTTGGTTCTCTGTTAAAAATTATATAAATTCTGATTTGAAACCTAACCGGAGAATAAAACTTGAGAAAATCTTAACTCCTTTCAAACTCGTGTGATCCTTTAGAAGTCTATCCTGGTCCATAATTATGACATGATGACCCTAATCAAGTTCTTAAAAACTTTTCAACACTACTCGCACAACCACATAAAGACACGTATAAGCTTATGTTAAATAAATTGTGAGGAGTGAAAAATAGGGTTTGACATTTCTAACTTGGACAATAGAACTCCTAGCTTTGATTTTTAACCTTAAGATTAGAATCAACAGTTTCTCCACGACGCTAACTTGACTGGATTTTATGGGTGTAATCCGCTGAAAACCCTCAGGAGACAACACTCCTCCTACTAGGTACACCTAAAGGTTTAACGGCTTGTTGCACGTGATCAGTGCAATCACGTTCCCTGCGAAAGTGAGGCTAGGATTTTTTGTTTTGCGCGGGATGAGAAAAAGATAAGTTTGGGGGTATTTGTTCATCACAGAAAACTGCATTTTAATTTCTCTCATTCATTATCAATTTTGTTATATATCGGTACTATTAACCAGTGTCTGCTCAGTAATTACAGATTACAGGTATTCATGATAAAATACTAGAAACACACTCAATATCACAGATATAGAGTTTGGGAGCCGATGTTCAGTTGATAAAACTGCACATTTAATATGACATTTTCCCTACTATTTCTATATAATAAAAGGTGTTTATTATAATATATAACATATATAAGGGTTTATCTGTAAAAATACTATTTTCATGTGTTTATATATTATAATTAACATTTGGTAGGAAAAAGTAAGCATATAATATCCATGTAATATTTGGCCCATTTAAAATATGCTTACTTTATTAAATACCTTTGACCGAGTTTTAATAGTTAAGTTAACATCTCTACTAATATTATTTGTCGAGTTTGTTGTGCAGAATTTTCAGGGCTGAAATCAAGGAAATCAAAGCTGTTAGAACAAACCTGCCTAATTAAGAAAGTAAGCTAAAGAAATCAAGTCTGGCAGTGACATAGAAAAGATTTTCAGTTTCCAGAGATTAAAAAGATCACCACGTGTCATCAAGAAAAAACTCCAGAAGACCAAAACAAAAGATCCCCCTATAAGGCCGCGGATCCGCGGCCAAACCCACCTATTGGCCGCGGATTCGCCGCGGTTTAGAAGATTGGGGTGTTGAGATTTCTCTGTTAGGATCTTAACCCCAGGCTTTCAAATTAGGCAGCTAGGGTTCTGGCTCTGGGATTATAAATAAGGACCGAGAGCCTCTTGGAAAAATCAT
Source organism: Agapanthus africanus (assembly GCA_030015575.1). Taxonomy (NCBI): domain Eukaryota; kingdom Viridiplantae; phylum Streptophyta; class Magnoliopsida; order Asparagales; family Amaryllidaceae; genus Agapanthus; species Agapanthus africanus. The sequence continues at coordinate 428,820,812 of JASDDO010000010.1, read as the reverse complement.
CAAGCTGAAGAGATCATGAAGTCCACGACAGGCTCACACATCAAGCCTGATCATCAACGGTTCATCTACCTCCTTAGAAGAGATCGAGAAGCAAACCAGCATTTTGTAATCATTTTCTAAGGGAACAAAGTGTAAATGAATTTTGTTGATTAATAAAGGTGGTTGTTTTCGTATTCTATCTCTTTGTAGTTTTAATATGATTTCCCTCTCCATCTCTTCTTCTCCCAACATGCTCGCGTAATTTTTCGCTTGTTAGGGTTCATAGGATTAGGGTAGGTTAATGGATGATGAAGATCCTTAAACTCTTTTTAAGTCCTATAAAGTTTATAAACTTTATTAAAAGAATAGTTAACATCATAATTGTGCGCGCTATCAATTCATTGATAATCGCGACCACGATTAGAGATTATATTAACAATTGTTTTGGTAAAGGCTAGATATGAATGGAGTTCCATGTCGAGATAGGGGTTAAGAGTGAGAACCCTTTTCCCTCCAGAAACCCTAATCTACATGCATCACTGTCGTTCTAGTTTTAAATCTATTAAAGGATAAAAAGATTAATCTTTAATTAATCATCCATAACTACTAAATCCCAAAGAACCCTACAAGCCCCCTTCTACTATAAAACCTACATCCGTAGTTAATCTAGATCTATATTTTGCATCCGTGTTTAATGTAGATCTAGATCCTACAACCATTCTTCACCATTCTTTATTCTTCCACCCTTCTTTCTCAACACGCCTAAAGTAAGAATATAATATTCAAAGTTTCCCAGAGGACGACCCGTACTCATCTCGGTCTAGCTACACGCGACACCGTTATTGATTGCGGTTAACTACTACACATAAAACACAGATCAATCAGCCGACACTGCAATCAAAACAGAAAACCGACCGATATTCAAAGAGCTCTTTTACAATAAACATGTGTACACAATTTTGGTCCAACACAATACAAGTGTGCACATAGCTCTTTTGATCCTTGGACCATGGTGGGGGCTGCCATGACACAACATATTGTGCAAGTGGGCACAAGTGGGTGAGTGTGTGATAAATGCAAAAGTATTGATGTGATATAAAGTATCAAGTTTTCTTCCAAATCTCTGAGTGCAAACCAGGTTTTAAAAGAGAAATCAAACAACACCAGAGAGATAGTAGAGAGCACACAAGACCACCTCACCAATACGAGCCCCAATGCCCCGACCAAGACCCGTGAAACTCCCCAAAAACCCGGCATCACCGGTCCTCTTTGCTCCAAATATCCCCATTTTTCTTCTGGTCATTTCTCTTGGTCACATTAGTCCATCTATATTGTTTTCTTATTCTGGAGTTGAGGCTATAAATACCAGAATAGATAATGAGCAAAAGACTATATATATATATATATATATATATATACCCATTTCCAGTTTTGTTTTTGGTTTAGCTTGAGAGTTGTATGGGCTTTAACTTGGTTTCTTCTTCTACTTCCCTCTTGAAGCTTTCTTTTGAGAGCTTCATTATGGAGGTTGAACAAGTTACCAATACCTTGTATCTCAATTACATCAAGTGTTAAATAATATTGCTTTTGCTTTGTTCCTTTAATTCTTTTTCTTACTTGCTTTCTTTTGTTATTATTATGTGTAACTAATCTTCTTTGCTTGTGGTAATGGTGAGGAAGTGAGATGAAAGACCTTGCCTTCCTCCTCCTCTTGTTCATGTTTAATGTGCTTATATTTTTTTATTCTAACTTAAAGATTGTTTCATGTAATGGTATGATATGGTATGTTGAAACCATGGTTACTTTGTAACCTCTTCATATACCATATTCACTCCCTTTCCCCATTTCATAATGTTTAAGTTAAAATCAATTCGGTGTTAAGTTTGCTAAGTTTAGATATGGTATTTTGTGACCAAGTGGCTTGACAAACCCTTGGTTTTCATATACCCTATACTTTCACAAACACTTAGCAAAGTTAACACTAAAACTAATTGTTCTCACTCGCTAATTTATGTTTTTGATGTTGTCGTATGCTTGCTAACTCTTGTGCTTAGTGTTGATACCTCAAGCTTGGACATACAAACGGTAAGTGAACAAAACGGACTCGTTTCGTGTTTGTGTCGAATATCGGCAACTTTATGACTTGTGCTTCGCAACCGCCTTGACAAGTCATGATTCACGTCTGGATCGCCACAAGGGCAGACAACTCATGAGTAAGGGAGCGTCGAAGGAATCTTCCAATTCGACCATCCGAGCCAAAGCCACAGCCATTTCTTTCTTAATTTGTTTTCTTTGTTTTCATGTTTTATATTTTTGTGACAAACCAACCAATTCATTATTTATTGAACCTTAAACAACAAAACCTAATACACAATTCCTTGCGGATCGACCCGTACTTGCCGGCTCGCTACAACGGGCCATGCACTTGCGGTTTATAAATTTTAAAACGAGACCGAGCTCGCGTGCGCACTATTTCGTTTAAACGATTCTATTTTCAAAACATACACGTTTGCGCGACTAGGTAAAGTCCCAATAGAGACATATAGGTCTACTTGGCGTGAATCTAATCCCAATAAAATGGCAAGGCGCGAATTGCAGGGGCCAAAAAACGGCATGGCAAGAACATGCAGTCTAAAATTAGATGTCACTGTTGTTGCAAGCATGTACATTTCGCGCATGATTGCGTCGAGCCTAAGAAGGAACGGTTCCTTACTCAGTATATTCTAGCATGTGTTGCTAGTAGTGCGTTAGCGGCAGAACCTTCTTTCTGTTGCCGGACTTATATCTTTAGGATATTCCATATTCTGCTTATTTTTATTTAGATGGTACTCTTTATGCTGTTGGACGTCTTATTTGACGATTTATTGGTTATCGATTATGTCAATTTGAATGATTATGCGTTTGCTATTAATGTTGTTGATGTTGATGATTTGCGATGTTATGGCATAGACGTTTAGGTCACATAGGTCTTGATAGAATGAACAGACTCACTAAAGGCGGTCTGCTTGGTGACTTAGCCAAAGTCATTCTCTCAACCTATGAGAATTGTTTTATGGGTAAGGCAACGAGAAAATAGTTAAAACCAAACGAGCAACTGCACCTTTGCAATTAATCCATTTAGATATTTGCGGACATGTCAACGTGAAGGCACGTGGTGGTGTGCCCTATTTCATCACTTTTATAGATTACTATTCACGCTATGGTCATGTGTATTTGATTTCTCATAAATCTGAGACATTCGATTGTTTCAAGCGCTATGTCAGTAATGTTGAAAATCAATTAAGCACGAGCATTAAGACTTTGCGCACTGATCTTGGCCGTGAATACATGTCCGAGCAGTTCAGGGAACAGTATGAAAGTAAGGGGATTGTTAGGTAGCTAACGATACCCTACACCCCACAACAAAATGGTGTTGCAGAAAGAGAAAATAGAAAGCTGCTAGACATGGTTAGGAGCATGATGGCACAAGCCAATCTACCCATTTCATTTTGGGGAGATGTGCTGTTGACAACAGCTCATGTTCTAAACTGCGTGCCTTCAAAATTGGTACAGTAAACACCCTATGAGTTATGGATGGGTGAGAGACCTGTGTTGGGTCACTTGCATCCATGGGGGTGTGCCTCCTATATACACACCACTTCACATCCGCATGGGAAGTTCGGCCCTAAAGGGAAGAAGTGTATTTTCTATTCCAAGCACTCTAAGGGTTATTTATTTTTAGGCGAGAACAGTGATGGGACTGTAACCAAAGTTAAGCCGCGCGATATTCAGTTCCTTGAAGGGGACTTTCTGCAGAAAGCGAAAGTGGGTCAGGATTTAAGACTCTATGAGCTTGACGAGATTCCTGGTCAGACGACTGAGTAGGAGGATGTGTATCTTCTAGCTGCCAAAGATAGGGGAGCGAGATTCTGGTCGACGGACAAGAGCCGATGACAGAATCCGCGGAGCCTCATAGATCAGATCATAGATTAGTTTCCCGTTGGCGTTTTGAGATCGAAGGGAAAACATTCATAGTCGCTCCGCATGATGTTGCGGAACCTAAGTCATTTTATGATGCCATTTCAAGGCCAACTGCAAATGAATGGAAAAATGTAATGAGTGAAGAGCTTGATTCAATGAGAAAGAACCAGGTAGAGGACTTGGTCGATTTACCTGCCAAACGCAAGACAGTTGAGAACAAATGGATTTTCAAAGTCAAGCAAAAGGAAAATAATAGTATCGAAAGGTACAAGGTGTGTTTGGTGGGAAGGGTTATACCCAACGTAGTGGCATAGACTACGAGAAGACGTTCTCTCCAGTGGTGAGAATTGAGCCTGTTTGCCTTATTCTGCCAATAGTAGCATATATGGATCTTGAACTTATCCAGATGAGCGTTGCTATATGGGGAATTGCAGCATGAGATCTATACGGATCAGCATGTCGGTTTCAAAGCCAAGGGACTCGAGCGCAAAGTGTGCCGCTTGAAGAAGTCTATCTATGGTTTGAAATAGTCATCCTGACTGTGGTACTTTCGATTTCTTCGGACCGTATTTGGGTATGGTTTCCAGATAGTCGATCAAGACAGCTGTGTGTACCTGAAAAGGACTGGAAAATCGTTTGAGATCATGTCGTTATATGTTGACGACATACTATTGGCTGGAAACAATATGGAAACCATTAATGTAACCAGGGTTAGCTGTCCTCTAACTTTGAGATGAAGGACATGGGTGATGCTAGCTTCGTGCTCGGGATTCAGGTCTGCCGAAACCGTTCTACGAAGACCCTTAGTTTGTCTCAAGAGACTTATATAAAGAGAATTTTAGAACTGTAATGACTACGTTTTGAGTATACGATAATAAAAGTCCTTTTTTATATTTTCTTAGATTCATAAATTATTTTCTGTATAGAAAATTTTAGGAATTTTTTTTCTAGTTTAAAAATATTTAATATAATTTTTGGGAGAAAGAAAAGAATTTAAATATAAATTATTGGAATTTTCTAAGGTTTAGTTTAAAGAGTGGTTTTGAAAAAATGAATTAGTTTTGATATGAAAAGTATTGAGACTAATAAAGTAATTATTTAGACTTTATCTATAAAATTTCCATAATTTTTCGGTATAAAAAAGTATTTTAATTAATTTTTATTGAAGAAAAAACAATTTACAAAACATTTTTTTTATTTAAAAAAACAAAATATGAAAAAAATTAGTGAGAGGGGGCTGAGCCCAGGCCCGCAGGACCAGGCCCAACGACCCAAGCCCGCGGGTTTAGGCCTGCTCGAGCTCAGCAGTGCTGAGCTTGTGAACGGGCATGCATGCGTGTGGGCAGCACACGCCTATGTGGGTGATTGGGAGACGCCCGATCCTCCATGTGGCAGCATCCTGGCGGGCGGTGGAGGGCAGCCGAGCGCAATTGGCGGCTCCGGTCGGCTCCATTAAGATTTTTATAACCCTATAAATACCCTCTCGCTATTTCACTCATTTCTCACACTTCTGGCGCCCAAATAATTCCAGAAAAATGCCTGTGCGATCGTATTTTGATGATCTACACATAGGTACTAGCAACAGGTTTTATAAAAATCCAAGGAAGAAGCATGATTCATCAAAAGTTGGTTCGTGTCGGCAAATCTTCTTCACGGGGTAGGATCTCTCCCCCCCTCCTTTGCACCCGTCAAAACTTTTCTTTAGGTTTCCCTATACTTTAGTAAATACTCTTGCTAAACTTTTAATACATAAAATCCCACATGTTCTTATTTATTTTAGATGTTAAGTTAGATATCGAAATGCTGTCCGATTAGGTAACTTTCTAGTGTTTAGTTTTAACTCAGAAATTTATGCTCCTTAAGCGTCATGGTAATGACCTACCACGACTTATAAAAAAATATAACCCTTACATGTTAACCATGCCGTTATTTTCCTTAAATTTGTATTGATATAATGCTGGTTTACAGCCGAAATGCTGCCGATTTTTAGAATGACCTTATTAGTAATAACTTGCGTCTGTTTTCACATGAAAATACCCTATATTTTCTAACCTTGTATTTTCAATAAAATACCCCAAGCTTTCCAAAACCCGTATCTCACATAAATACCCTGAAGTTTCGAAAACCCGTATTTGTATTAAAATACCCTGAAGTTTCCAAAATCCCGTGTTTCATTTAAATATCTCGAACTATTCTAGAATTATTATTTCACCAAAATACCTTGAACTTTTATGAAGCCCTTTCCACATTAAAATACCCCGAATTTCCCAAGTTCCATGTTTTGAAATAAAATACCATATACCTTTCTTTCAACTAGACTTTATAAAACCTCGTTACTCATAATGTGGTTTATATAACCAGTCTTTACTCGCTCTATCATAACTTGTTTTACCTAAATGGCCATGCGTTAGAGCATGGACGCTAGACATGGGGTGAATGAGGTATGACTCGATTTGGTAAGAGAACATGTTTTTCATGTCTTGTTGGCTCCGTGTGTAAGCTGATAACTGATAACTCAACTTAAACATATTGATACGGGGTTTAACGTAGTTTGGAGAAGGAAATCGAGATTGCGTGTATCGGGAGTGCTTTCATATTAACTCATTAACTTATCATGTTTAATGATTGTGTTCAATGATCGTGTTTAATGATCGTGTTCAATGACCGTGTCGCTGTGGATACGAGCCGGAACGGAACATTAACTCTCTCGTTGTGTTACCGTGATTCCGGGCGTTTACGAAATACTCTCCGATACACAAAGCTCTCTTTTGTTACCTGAACTCTTAAATCAAAATATTGCAAAATATCTTAAATGGTATGATACACTTGAATAAACTTGCATTCCACAACACTACACCGTTTATCGTAACTTTTCTTACCCGAAATGGGTGTATCCTTACGAGGCCAAACTAAAACAAGCTAAAATATGGAATGCAGTTATTTGTTGTCACCTTACCTATCTTTTGACTCATATACTTGGTGTTGGGGTTTGCTAGCGCCCTGGCCATCTAACATGGCCAATGCAGAACAAAAATGGTGTTTAAAATTTTTGGCGCTAAAAACCCGTCCGAGAATCGAACCATAAACCTAAACTAACTACTTACAAAGAGCTTATCTACTGTGATAAAAACATTATACCGAATGATTCATGTCCTTCGGTCTTCTACCATCTTCCTTAGCTCCTAGATGGTTTCCTGGATCGAGTTTAATCGCCGGTCTTCCTCCGTCGAAGATAATCCACCTGAGAGATGTAGCTCATGGCTCTAGCTCCACACTAAGAATCTAGTGGAGCAGCTAGAGACTATAGATTGCTAATCTAAAGTGTTTAGGATATAGTGATTCTAAGTGTCTATCTATCTCATCTCCTCTCTTGATTCTTAACACATGATGTAGAGAGGAGGTTCAAGAAGAAGGTGGAGGAGCTCAAGAAAGGTAATGAAGAGAGATAATCAAAATGGTGAGAATCAAACCATCAAGTGAGAGAAAATATGAAGCAAGGTTTTATAAAATAATTTTTTCAATAAACATATTGCAACCATACTTGAATAGTATGCACAAATGAATTAACAATTCATTTGTCAACACTATTCAAGCATGGTTTTCACCATTCTCTCTTCATCACCTTTACACCTCATTTCCATTTAAATTAATAAATAGATAATCCAAAATGAGGTGTTCACCTTATAGAATGTTTTCCGTATAAATACGGATTACACTCTACTGTATATACATACCCGTATTCGTACCAAAATACAAATACCCAAAGGGATAGAATACACAAAGAATATACATATCGAAATACACATATCGATATACATATACGTAAATTATTAAATCAATACCTGATTTAATAATCCGGCTCAAACCCGAGCCATCTAGTATTATCAACCGTCCGATCGAAAGTCCGGGTAACTAGTACAATCATTCGATCGGAGCCCTGCACGTATCAAAACGCGGCTACTACATCATTTCATCTGAACCAAGAAAATGCTCTGTGTAGGATTCTAAAGACTTGTCAAGACGCTGGCAGTGGGTTTAACTACAAGCACGTCAGCGGGACTGGCTGTACGTAACGGCTACTCAGGTATTGAGCGAAAGGAAGGTTGTCGAGCAAACTCATTCGAACCCCTACTGAGCCTGTCAGCGACAATCTCCGTACAGTCCGGTCTATTATTCTAAGAGTATCGCATATCAGGTTTAGGGGGTGGATAAAGTCAGACCCCTAATAACGCGATATTTCGTGTCGGTGTGAAGCCCATCACCCACTTAGAAACTACTGATCCAAATCAGTAATTCTCGTCCACCTTGGCCAATGATTTCTGGTGATGGCCACCCGTGCACAGCACGACATCAACCCCTAATACCGGGAGAGACGAATCCCCGACGATCCGCTCACTGCCTCCATGTGGCTCAGGACTGTATCCAACTAAAACCTGTTTGCACGACTCCTTTGAGCCGTGGTAGGGTAGTAATCAAAGCACAGTGGGAGCTCACACGAGACAAATGACGATCTTAAGTCGACAGACTAATCTGTATTCATGTCATCAGAGATCTACTATATGACAATAGGCATAATACCATCTAGCATGTTCCCAGCGAGTCTGTCCAGTGTAACTCATAACCCAATGAGCATCTGTATACCATCTTAGGTGACTAACTGACACCAATGGCTTGTGAGACCGGCCACCGCTCCTCGTCGGGGTCTTGAAAAGTATACACTAGTCTACTCCAGAGTATTGATGCCCAGTCTCGATACTCCCACGATTAGGGACATTTATGGATGTTTTTGTAGACCACCCAACTCCCACGTATATGATCGCCATCATAATACTGGCAGTCAAGCAAGAATTCTATGGGCTCTATCAATATGTAATAGTGATCTGTAATACTACATAATGCATGTACATGCTGATAGAGACAAACCAGATAGCATACTATCATTTTGAGTAAGACTGTTCTACCCGTATAGGTCTTCCCTCAATCATCACAACCGCGTGCCTGCGATTACAATAATTGACTTGAGGGCACTATATCCAACAATCTCCCACTTGCACTTAAGGCTAATTATTGCGATATCGCATACTCACAGTCCGTGTGATACCGAACACCCAACTTCTCTACTAATCAGTCTCGCAAAGCATGTTTGTGAAACTATTGAGTTCGAGAAATTGTCTCAGTGAGTAGATCCGCCCCAATGTTTCTATCTTTATCTCTCTATATCTCAATTTCATGGAGAAAGACTATCTCCCGAAATGAGCGATACATGTGTTAGAATTTGTCTGGATATATGATGGGACCAAGTTCATAAATGAACTCCAAATCCAACAAACTTCTTAGACTATATCTTCCACTGAATTTAATCAGTATCCTGCGCCATGCCTTCCTCAGTATCCACTTGGACCCCCTGTCCAACATACTGCTCTTCAGAAGAGGGTAAACTTTAACTCTGACAGTCACTTTGTCATCCAAGTCATCTTGGAAGCTTGAAATGATAACCGCCTCCTTAAAGAGGCTTCCATTACCATATACCAAGAACATCCTCTTATGTTCATAACTGCTTCCCAATGTTTCTTCAGGATTGGATTAATATATGTTTATTGCAACTAGTGCAAAAAACAATATCTGGTGTGGTACTTGACATCTCATGATTGACTCAATTGCCTAAGTAAGAGATATGCTAATCATGCAAATCTCTCTCCTCATCAATTTAGAAAACATCTCTTTAGAGAAGGTGACTCCCTCACCTGCGGGTACACCACCACGTTAGGAGTCGTCCATTCTAAAATACTTTAGAATAGTGTCAAAGTACCCGAATTGGGACACTTCCCAAATCTAGATCTAAAACCATAGATCTAGTTACTAGAATCGCTGATATTTTATCCAGATCCTATGTGGAGAAACAACTTATGATAACCATAGTATAACCGATCGTAGTATAGGAAGATCACTTCCTATCAAGAGCATGTCATCCAAATATCAGAGCATCACTCCCTACTAGCTTCTTACCAGGTCCATCTGTTATTCTGATGAACTCAAACTCGATAATTTTCACATCAAAAATAGATGATCTATCTCCGCTATACTTGCTTTAGTCTATAAATAGACATAAGCTACTTGCCCACCACGCTTCTGCTGCTCCCATTGACTACAACAACCCTTTGACAGAGTCATATACACGTGCACTTCTAAAGCTAATTTAGAACGACATTATACTTATCCACCTGCCAGATCTCATAGTCTAGAATATGAGTAATGGCAAGCTTGGGTCATCAAAACCTACCTGTCACCGTCTTTGAGGAAACCGAAGTGCCTTTGGGGTGCTGAGATTACCCACCAACTCTGTGGAGTGGCTAATGTATTATCGAATCTAATTGAATCTTTAGGTTCTAATAAATTTTTAGTAATTGTTTATGGTTCTGGAATTGCTTCCAGTTCTACCATACTTCCACTAATGTTTTCTGAAAAGAATTCATTTTACTAAAATGGGTGGCGAGTCAAGAACAATATAGATCCTCCAAATGGTAGAATGTTAACCATCGTCAAAACCCGGGATAACCCACAAACTGCCATTACTGAGACGCGCCTTGAGTTTATCCAGATTCTGGTTTTAAGCATAAACCGGACAACTCCATATACCGTAATATCGTTAAGATATGAATCCATTCTATATCCAATATAGAAACAAATGCACTAATTTTAATTGGAACCAGATTCAAAATTCATGCAGCCATTTTCAATGCATATCGACTAAATGGAAGAAGGTCAAGCATTATTACTCCTCAAGGAGCGTACCCACGGATGAGTAACCTGAGAAAGAAGCAAGTTCTCAAATATATATATATATATATATATATATATATATATATATATATTACTTACGATGGAATATCTAGCACAAATATCTATAACTTTGATTACCTCAAAGAATCCTGATACTTGCAACATATGGTTCTCTACTTTATTCTTATACCTGTAACTTCTCAAAATTTGGACCTTGTATTTCAATGAAATACGTGTCTAAAACTAGAGAAGTCATAAGTAAATGGAATATAGTATAGTACCAACCCCTTTATCTTAATAGACAACGGACAACATACAATACTTTGTATAAGTCCTCTGAGTTTAATAACTCAAACCCTGTGCGTCGTATATTGAAAACCGTGTCATGGTTAAGAAGAATTACACCGTTGTTGAATGCACCTTACCTAACCATTAATTGATATAGGTAAATGTCATAAATATAATTTCAAAAAGTTATATCTCAGTTTATAAAATAAACGTACAGATATATCAGTTTGAAATTGGTGCATAACAATGGATATTCAAAACCAAATATTTGCCGTTAGGCAAAACCTAGGCGATTTCCTCAAATATCACCAATTACAAAGAATTCTGATATATCGAGGGTCTAATCACCCAATTCCCAATATTCCACTCCCACTCAGAATCTGTAACACCATACAGATATGAGAATCAAGTCTGATAAATACATACCCTAGAGTTAGAATCTAATTGGGAAAACAGTTTTCAATTAACACTACACAGTAAAACTGAAATATGAAAATGTTTTGAAGGGGTGGCCGGGTATTCCTAATAATGCCTCTTCCACCATCCAAATTTGTGACAGTAACCGTGTATTTTCTTGCCTTCACTCCAATCCCTTTATATGTCTTTACTTCTTACTTTCTGTATATCACACTTAGACTAATTGGTTTTCCACTTTCCCTACCTTTCGGCAATAGCCTAAGGTTTGGAAGAAAATTAACCAATAAGCGTAATAGGTGTCCTTTCCTAATACTAGGAGCTCTCACAACCTGAGATAAGGGAAAAAGAAAAGACAACCGAATAATCGTATTCAATTTCTCCCGAATCGAAAACCATCCTCAAACTGAAACAAGTTCCTTCAAGTTCGTATGTAACTATACGATAGCATATCCAAGCAATATGGATCTTCGTAGTGATACAGAGTGTTCTGGAGAAATGCAAAAGGAAAGTAGGAGTGGCAGGGATATACACGGTTTCGTCATGAATGATAGTAGTCGCAATTTCCTTTGCTCTCACTCTAAGCCCTTTATATGTCTTTACTTATTACCTTCTGTACACCACTCTTAGGCTAATTGGTTTTCTTCCTTCCCTACCTTTTGGCACCTGCCTATGGTTTGGAAGAAGACTATCCAATAAGCGTAATAGGTGTACTCTCCTGATACTAGGAGCTCTCACGACCTGAGAGAAGGTAAAGAGAAAAGACAACCCAATGATCCTATTCAATTTCTCTAGAACCGGAATTCATCCTCGAACAGAAAAAAGTTTCTTCAAGTTCGTATGTAACTATACGATGGCATATCCAAGCAATATGGATTTTCGTAGTGATACAGAGTGTTCTGGAGAAAAGCAAAGGGAAAGTAGGAGTGGCAGGGATATATGCGACTTTATCGTGAACCATGACAATCCAAAAAGCCAAAGTGTTTAAGAAGGTTCGGTTAACTTGGTTCATGAGTTTTAGTTTAAGGTCAGGTTATGGTCGCTACCAAAAAGAGAGAGAGAGAGAGAAAAGAAACATTCAGCGTACACTCTAACTTAGACTAGATTGGTTAATCAATTTATCTAATCAGGATGACACCCACTATTTTCTCGAATTCTCCTTCAAACCCTAAAAGGAGAATTAGTCGGGATCATCTGAAAATCACCTGAGGAGTAACACCTACTCATCAGTAGGAATCGGGATCCAACTATCATCGCATGATAACTTGATAGAATCCATTCAAGTCACCACACTCCAGAAGGTATGCGCATGCCTGGTAAGTTTCCTGTATATGTTTGAAACTCCCGATGTGGTTTTTGCCCCTAGGACCCTAGTGACCTTGACGGAGTCAACAAATCAAAGAGTCCTAGTCAAGTTCAACCCATCATTATCTTGACTGCATTAAAACCACCCGTGCGAGCCTTTGACGGAGTCAACAAGGCCGCACGACTGTCCTAACCAATCGCATCGTATGCTACAAACAAGCACCACTTAGCTACCGTACACTACGCCTTGACGGAGTCAACAAACGCAGCATGAATACTAAGCACTACTCGTAGGAAATGACGGAAGGCTATGGCTGGTTTTTGGCGAAAAACCTTTAACGTAATAAACTTGATATCGTTGAAGGAACCCGAATGGTTTTACAAATGTATAGTGGCGTAAACTTTTGCTAAAGAGGTCACTCTCTGTGAAGGGATCTAGGCTCTTTCCTCATCGAGTAAGGTGCAGGATATTCCTAACTGAATACCACGATGCAAAGCAAAAGAATCGACTATAATGAAGTTATTACAATGACATAAATTTTTTCTCAAGAGGTCCCTTTAAAGGGATCTTGGCTCTTTCCTCATCGAATGAGGTGCTGGATATTCATAATCGAATACCGCTGTGCAAAGCAAAAGAAAACGTCTGTAATGTCAGTTTTCAAAAATTGGTCCGAACAACATCATTTAGGTTTCTTTTTCTTGCATTAATCAAAATTAATGCGGTCCCATCAATTAATCCCTATCACATCAGAAAAGAACGAAAATAATATGCCATCCGCATTCGCCACGGGGCCCGTCATGCACCATTAGGTTACTTAACTAACGACAGAGCGGGGGCTGGACTAGCGCGGATGCAAAATATGTACAACATCTACTAGTATATATATATATATATATATATATATATATAACATTCGTCCCAGGCATGATATAAGCAACATTACAGAAAAGCGATAAGCAACACAGAATAACGGATAATTTAGGAGCCCCGGGTTTCCTTTGAGCTGCAAATGAAACCCGATGTTCTCCAGTTGTGTGGATAGCCTGTGCAATGTATAACCATGAACCCTACAAGTACGGCAAGTTATCCACCAATCCCAGAAGTGAGGCAACCCCAATCAACAAAGTGAATGGGCCACCCAGCACTTCACGGAATCCGATAACTTGAGCACCCCTCCATGGGTCATCCTATACCCCCTACGAGTGCGGCGAATAGCCTGCCAATTCTAGAGTAAGCCCCCCTCCGACTCAACGCTATGAAATGCGGGCCCGTTTCCCTCTAAAACCCGGCTACTTGAGCACTTCACCGCGGGATAATCTAGTACAGAAAAGAAAAGTATATATACAATGGCGACATCAATCTCAACCAGGCCGTGCCCCCAATAAAAGAATATACAATCTGGCAGAAATGACAGTCCACATGTCGGATGCTCACCCCGCAATAATGAATGTACAAATGAATCTGAACTGTACTACAACCATTGCACTATAGGCTATCCAACACGACAATCCATCCACAATATTAGCACAACACAGAATATCAACGTGAATGTCATGTTTGCAAACCCGTCTAATTGAACATATAGCAATTAGTTGGGTTATGCTGCTCAATGATATTCACGGTCGCAGAAACAAATGCTCAGAAAAACACAAATTTAAAATTTCGATCGATTAAAACTTTCCGCATTCTCCCCCAAAGTACAAACCGGTACACAAACAAATCTGGACCAAAACCAAATATCCCAAAAATCATATTTCCATTAACTAGAGCCCCAGAAAAAATTTGGGGCACTGTAGCCTAAAAAGGGTCACGGTTTAGTCGCCGAATGTGCCATTTTGCTTATGTTCCGCGGCCGTTTTTTGGGATTAGGTGACCCGATTTTTTTTTAGCTCTAGTTTTTCCTGCACATATTTTTAAGACAATCTGAATAATTTTTTGAACAAGTTTTGAAATCGACAGCAAGCATATCAAAATGGAATTGTGATTCGGAAGATTTGGTCAATCGATATTTTAACCTTGTGTAAACTAGCTAGTAAAGGTTTATGGGGTGGCTCTGATACCATGTTGGGGTTTGCTAGCGCCCTGGCCATCTACCGTGGCCGATGTAGAACAAAAATGGTGTTTAAAATTTTTGGCACTAAAAACCCATCCTAGAATCGAATCATAAACCTAAACTAACTACCTACAAAGAGATTATCTACTGTGATTGAAGTATTATACCGAATGATTCATGTCTTTCGGTCTTCTACCATCTTCATTATCTCTTAGAGGTCTCCTGGAACGAGCTTGATCGCCGGTCTTCCTCCGTTGAAGATGATCCACTTGAGGGATGTAGCTCATAGCTCTAGCTCCACACTAAGAATTTAGTGGAGCAACTAGAGAATATAGATTGCTAATCTAAAGTGTCTAGAAAGTAGTGAATGGTTCAAAGTGTCTATCTATCTCACATCTTCTTTTGATTCTCAACACATGAGATTGTAGAGAGGAGGTTCAAGAAGAAGGTGGAGGAGCTCAAGAAAGATAGTGAAGAGGGATAATCAAAATGGTGAGAATCAAACCATCAAGTGAGAGAAAATATGAAGCAAGGTTTTGTAAAACAATTTTTTCAATAAACATATCACAACCATACTTGAATAGTTTGCACAAATGAATTAACAATTCATTTGTCAACACTATTCAAGTATGGTTCTCACCATTCTCTCTTCATTACCTTTACACCTTATTTCCATTTAAATTAATAAATGGATAATCCAAAATGAGGTGTTCACCTTCTAGAATGTTTTCCGTATAAATACGAATTATACTCTATTGTATATACATACCCGTATTCGTACCAAAATACGAATACCCAAACAGATAGAATAATACAAGGAACATAATAATAGAATATACATATCGAAATCCATATACGTAAATTATTAAATTAATACCTGATTTAATAATCCGGCTCAAACCCGAGCTGGCTAGTATTATCAACCGTCCGATCGAAAGTCCGGGTAACTAGTACAATCATTCGATCAGAGCCTTGCACGTTTCAAAATACGGATACCACATCATTTCGCCTGAACCAGCAAAACGCTCTGTGTGGGACTCTAAAGACACGTCAATATGCTGGCAGTGAGTTTAACCATAAGCACGTCAGCGGCACTGGCTGTACGTTGCTGGGTTCGCTTAGCACCCTGACACGGTTTCGGCAAGTATCAAGTATGCTATTTTAAAAATTTAGGGTGCCGAGCGAGCCCGAACCAAGGACCTAACTAGAGAATTAGGGTTTAACTAAGCAAGTAAACAACTTTACTCTAAGTGAACAAGGAATACAACCTTCGTAGACCGGTCCTTCACTTCTAAAGCTTTGTGTAGTAGTCTCTTAGCTCCAACTGGTGGTCTGCCGGACTCTTGTTAGGCTCCACTAGGCGAAAGGAACGAGCTTTTTCAAAGATCTTCGAGGCCGAAGATGATCTACGTCGAAGAATCGCTAACTCAAGCTACCTCATCATTAATTGAGAATTAGTGAATGAAACAACCTATACTAAATGGCTAGTTTGGTATAGATTGGTGAAGTAGGAATTTTGCTCACTTTAGAATTATTTTTCTCTTTTTCTTTTTCTTCTCACTTGAAAGCTAGAGAGAAAGGAAGGAGATGAAGAAGAAACTCAAGTGATCAAGTGTGAACCATGGGTGAGAAAATATCTCATATAAACTCATGTAGAGACTTAACCAAGGCTAAAGATAATGGTTAGGTTAATAAATATTTAGAGTAAAACAAAATTAGTGGACTTAAGTCAAAGCTTCTCCATGCTTCCACAAGCATGTCAAGCCTTACTAATTTCCACCTAATTTTGATTTTTCCCTTAATATTTAAACACCCAAATTATCTTAAGTTAGGTATGAGTCTCATACACCCAAGTCCAATGTATCATCTAGCATGACATATAAATAAATACATTAATATATATCACTTATATATATTTAAATGTATTTGGAGAACAACAATTTCTTAAGTGAGCTAATATTAGTTAATGTATATTAATATATCAAATATATATAATCGTACATTAAATTATTAAATCAACACTTGATTTAATAATCCGGCTATATCACATATAATCGACTAATATCATATAATAAATTATTGAATCAACACTTGATCCGATAATCTGGTTATATCACATATAATCTATATCGCGAGATTAGAATACTGTATCACATACAAGCTTTAATCTCGGCCCCGCACATATCACATATGTGCCCTACTTCGTTTCGCTTGAGCCAGGAAACCTCTGTGTAGGACTCTAAAGACTCGTCAATACGCCGGCAGTAGGTGATGATCATATCAGTCACCCACAAGCCGTCAGCGGTACTAGCTGGATGTATCGGCTACCCGGATATTGAGCGATCAGAAGATCAATAAGCAAGTTTGTTCATACTCCCATGAATCCAATAAGTAACACTACTGTACAGTCCGGTCTCTTCGTCTGATATGTCGCATATCGAGTCTAGGGATGGTAAACGCCAGACCCCAATAACTTGATAAGTCGTGCCGATGTGAGGCTCATAACGGGTCGAGAAACTGCTGATAACACTTACCAATAAATCTCCGTATCATCCCTTGCCAGGGACTTCCTGTTATGGATAATCGAGAACAACGCAACATCAACCCCCAATACCGGGAGAGACGAATCCCCTCCTATCGCTCATTGCCTCCATATGACTCGGGACTGTACCCAAAAACCACCATTTTTCATGCTCTTTTGAATGTGGTAAGGTGGAAATCAAAGTACAGTGGGAATCACATAAGACTCTATGATGATCTCGGGTCTAAAGACTAACCTGTACCATTGTCACCAGAGAACTGCTATCTGACGTTAGGTATAATACCATCTACGAGTTTTCGGCGAGTCCTATTCAGTATACCCAGTCTCTACTGAGCACCCGTATACAATCTTTGATGTCAAACACCAATGGATATGGGATCATCCATCGCCCATCAAATGGGTCAAGAAACATATACGCTAGTCTACTCTGGAATATCGATGCCCCGTCTCGATATAACCATGACTAGGAACTATTAAAGGATGAACTTGTGGACTACCCTGGCCCCACTAGTATGATCTGCATCATAATCCTGGTAGTCAAGTATACATCCTAAGGGCTTGACCAATATGTAAGAGCAAGGCTGTATCACAATACTTGTCAACATGTTAAGATAAAAAGCAACTAGACAGCATACTATCATGTCGAACAAGAAAGTCCTCCCTATATATGTCCAAGCATCCATTATAATATACAATCATGTACAATAATGGTCTCTAGGGCATACATAAAACTAACAATCTTCCACTTGCACTGAGGCCAGTTGTTGTAGTATCTCATACCCAACATCCCAAAATCTCTCAAATTGTAACTGGAATATGGCCTTCGTGAGTGGATCCGCCGTGTTATTCTTCGTCTCAACTCTCCTAACCTCGATCATCCATCTCCCTGATCAGGTGATACTACCTAAGAATATGTCTGAATCACTGATGGGACCGGGGTACCTAGGATAAAGCCACGGTTCCATTGTCATTACAATGGCAGGAACCTCACCAAGTTCATCTCATGAACATCTTCATCCAGACGATCTCTTTGGTAGCATCGTTGGTAGCGATGTATTCAGCCTTCATCATCGAGTCTACCACGGTATCTAGCTTGGAACTCTTCCAATATACCGTCCCTCCACTGAGGGTAAAGACAAAACCCGCGACTGTCTTTCAGTCAGCCTTATCACTATGGAAGCTCGAATCGGTTGTTGGGGTAAAAATTTACACCCCGGTTGACCAAGTCAAAATCCAAGTCAACCCCAAGCCAAGTGGGCCCAGGCCCCGACCCAGTGGGCCCATGCCCGGGTCGAGCCCGAACATGAAGCGGCCGACCTCCCCCATGCCAAGATAAAAATTTTGTAATAAATAATTTTGTTGCATTTCTTTTATTTTATTTATGGATAAATGTAAGAAAAATAGGCATAAAGCCAAATTTTTGTAAAGCCCATGGTTTATGTGCAAAAAGAAATGACACATGAGCCATGAAATAGGCAAAATGCCATTTTGTGAAGCCCAAGGGGCTATTTGTAAAGTGTATGGCCTATAAAGGCAAAGATAATGAAAATATCTCATAATTTTCTCTCTCTCCAAACAAAAAAAGTCTCAGAGCTGAGCTCTTTCTTCCATCTTCAAGGTTCCAAAACCTTCTTCTTTCTCTTGAATTAAATCAAGAGTTTTACTCTTCCTTTTTCAAAACAAATTAGTTTTTCACCACAAAACCCACAAAGGGGAACTTGGATCTATCATTAGATCTGAAAAAGTAGAGATTTTGAGATTTCACATCTCTTGATCTTCAAGATCCAGCAAGCAACAGGAGGAAGAAGAACATCGTTCACTAAACCCAAAAAAAAAACACACACTCAGGAGTCCAACTCCTCTCTGATTTTTCTTCTGAGAAATTTGTTTTAGCAGCGCGCAGCGCAAGTGCGCAAAGCGCCCGGGTGCCGACACGTGGCGCGCGCGCGCTTGCGCACCTGCGCGCTTGCGCAAGTGCGCAAAGCGCCCGCGTGCCGACACGTGGCGCGCGCGCTTGCGCAAGTGCGCAAAGCGCCCGCGTGCCGACACATGGCGCACCTGCGCGCAGCGCTCATGCGCAAAGCGCCCACGTGCCGACACGTGGCGCGCTTACGCCTGAGCGCACAACACCTAAGCGCACAGCGCCCAAGGTGCTGCCCCACGCATCCTTTGGATGCCATTTTCCCCTTTATTTATATATACATGTATATATATACATATGTATACAAATGTACACATACACATACTCCGCAACATTCTCCCCCTCAAAAAATTTTTTCGGGCCGGGGAGCTGCCCCGAACCCCGTAAGGGGGCTGCTAGCCCCCTTGACCCCCAGCCCGCTATCCGAGTAGCGGGACCCCCGTAAAAACTCTGCGTGGCTCCCGATATATCCAAAACCCTCCTTTCAAAACAAAACACACGCACACCGCACATTGAGTTCGCATGACCAGTTTAACCCATTAATCGGAGGTTCCCTCGCCCCAAAGGCGAGGGGTAATTAACGGCAGCTTAGTCCGCGGCTGCCGGAGATTCGGATCCCCACAATCATTAAACCCCGGCCTACCCTGGGCAGGGGGAATCTGTAGTACGCCTGACCAGCGTGCGCGTATTCCCATCTCAATGGGATGACGAAAAACACCCTACAGATTCTGGCACGCCCGGTGGGACCTTTCTCTCCTCCCATATTTCGGGTTAAACGTTCATGCGAACTCAATTACTATACATATCTATTGTCTATACTGAAGTGATATTTTCTTTTCTATGCAGCAATCAACCTTCAATGACAATGTCTCTCCAGACGAATTCAGCTTCCAACGTGACCCCGATTCCATACGTGGTTAAGATCAACGCTCGGGTGGTTCTCCCTGCAAGCCTCAGTCGACAGTGGGAGGAACCACCCCGCCAGTTTGGCTCCGTCATCATCTACCCTGCTGGAAGCGCTCATCTGGCGGAAATCCCGGCGGAACAGGTGGTCAAGCCGGTCCCAAGGGGCAAGAGGCCGAATGTTGTGATTGCTAAGGCACTACAACCGAAACTTAAGATGGTGTCTGAACGATTCCCTGACGCTCTAGCTGGGGGCAAGACTTCCGGTGCGAAGGGCAACAATAAATGTCGCGGACGAGCTCAAGCGATAACTCCAACAAACGCACAATCGAGCGTATCTCCAAAGCCCTCCATCGCCCAGTCCGCGGTGTCTTCCCAAAAAGCTGAAGTCTGCCAGGTGCTTAGAACAGAAAAGTTAAGGCAGAAGCGGCTCAGGTATCGAGCCAACAAGAGGGCCAAGGCTTCAGCCAAATGGAATCATGTGAAGTTCCAAGTGCAGGATTGCCCCGCGACGACGGCTAAGTCGGACGTAAGAATCAGCAATTCCTTCGAGCCTCTGAAGTGGGTTCAGAAAAATGCCATGACCGCCAGAATCAAGAAGACAGCGGTCCGAACAGTGCTACAAAAAGAGGTGTCGCAGCCCCAACATAAAAAGTATGACACTGTCTCTTCAAGAGTCTATCAGGCGCTCTGTGCCGCACGAAAGCAGCGGGGCAAATCCAGAAAAGAAGCGCCAGCACCATTTAAGAACCTGGTTAGGCCAGCCGCCTTCAATCGATTACCAGCTACCGAAGCAAGGGGGTCAAGACAGCGATCCGTGAAATCAGCTTCCAATGATAGAAAGACGGCTGGATACATCATCCATACGGTCTATATGGCGGGAGGACGCCCCAGCGACAACCTTCGCAGCAAAAGCAAGGATGGGGCCACCACATCCCAAGCTCAATCTAGCCCGAATGTGGTTGCCGCTGCCTAAGAACAGCCGCCCCCGCTGGATGAAGAAAACCCTCTCGATGAGGATGATAGGCAGAAAGACCCCTCGATCCATGCAGAGTCAAGCTCGGACAGCGAGGAGGAGCCGACTTTCCGCCCCAGGACTGCGGAGCAAGAGCTGCTTCAAGAGCTTCGAAAACAGCTCAGGAGCAAAGATAAAGAGATGGCCAAGCTCTATTCGAAGATAGACGACTTAACGAACGTGGTGATGCAGCTTACGGCTCAAATTGCTCGAGCGCCTCCCAATCAAGCACAAGCCGCTACTAATCAGCCGGGTGATGACAATCTGAGGCAGCCAATGCCTGTTCCTTTGGGTCCAAGACTGGTCGAGCCGCATGAAAGCCGGCCACACTCCGCTTCTGGGGACGCCTTGGCCCCAGATAGCACTATCCCGCTAACACAGGATCGGATAATGGATTTGGTCACCAGCAAGGTTAAAACATTGGTGGCCGAAGCCGAAGCTCAAAAAGAAATCGGCAGTAGTGGGCGGCCATATCCCGCGCAGTACGATCTGATTGAGTTCCCAAGTGGCTACGTCATTCCTAAGTTCGGAAGATTTGATGGAACGGGGAATGCAAATCAGCACGTCGCCCACTTCAAAGCATCGTGCGGAAATACAGGGGGCAATGACGCGCTCCTTCTTCGTCAGTTTGTCAACAGCCTGACCGGTGTTGCTTTCGACTGGTACGCGAGCATACCAGATGGGTCCGTCATTACCTTTGCCCAAATGGAGTCTCTGTTCCGGCAAAGGTTCATGAGCGTCAGTGATAAAATCTCCATTGCCGACCTTGTGAGGACCAAGCCGGGGAAGAATGAAAGTAACACTGACTTTATCGCCCGATGGCGTAATCTCACGGTCAAGTGCGAACCGCCGCTGGAGCAGGACCAGTCCGTTAGCCTTCTCATTGGGAACCTCAGCAATTGGATGGTCCCATTCTTGTGTACAGCAGGCCTCAAAATATTCCAGGAGCTAACCAAGAAAGTCCAAATGCTGGAACGCTCGAAGCAAGAGTCCCCGCCAGACTCTCAGAGAGACAAAACTTGGAAAAGAAAGCGGGACGACAACCGTAGAAGCGGGAGTTCCAGCAGTACCAATGTCTTCAATGCCTCCGATAATGAAGAAAAGCGAAGGGCGGCCGAATCCAAAACTAACCGGTCTCGAAAGCCATTGCTGGGAGGAGATGGGCCTTCTCTAGAGGAGAAAAAGAACAAGGTTTACTCTTTCAGAAGGGACAAGGTCCGCAAGATATTTAAAGATGCCTTGAACAACGGCCTACAATTGCCGGAGTCGAAAAGACCCCAGGAAGCAAAAATGACCGACAATCCTTTGTATTGCCCGTACCACCGAGTAGTGAGCCATGCCATCGAGGATTGCTATATCTTTAAAGATTGGGTCGAGAAGCAGTACAAGGCTGGAGAGATCGAGCTGTCCAAAAGTGTGTTGGTGAACAATCAAGTTGCAACCACCAACTTTATACAGACAGAAGTTGAAGCCTTCTGGGAGAAGACAGCCGAACCCGCTGCCCTGAGAGATGAAACTGACTCATCGCGGCCTCCGTGGAGTACGCACATATCTAATAAGACGAAGAAGATGATAAAGCTACTTCAGAAAGAACCCAGGACGGAATGGGAAGGGCAGAAGAAGCCTACCAGTCCAGCTGCCAATGCGGTTCCATCAGGCTCAAAATCTAAGAAGCTGAAGAAGAAGAAAAGTGCAGCTCGGCGCGAAAAAGAGTCTGCAGGGAGATCGACCATTCAAAAATATATCGATTCTCTCGAAGAATATGAACAAAAGGAAAGAACATTGATTCAATTGAAGGAGTTCTTCCCTGTACAAGTGGCTGAAATTCTGGAGGAGTTAGAAGAAGACTCCAATAAAGAGATCCCAGTAGTGACCTGCTACGCCATCCATCTTGGCAGCGACTCCGAGGATGATCTTTGTTTTCCCGAAGAGGATGAGGAGCTCGCCACAACGACCAATCAAATCCAGCTCAGAAGCGGCAGGGCTCTACCGCCGAATCAGGGCAACGCCCCAAAAGGGAAGGAAAAACAAGTCGCTAATGAAGAAGATGGCAGAGAACCGGCTGATGAAAACATAAGTCCTTCCTCGGTGGACTATAATGTCTTGGCGCATCTCCGGAAGCTTCCGTCTCTCCTGAGCATCTACGACGCCTTGGTCCTATCTAAGGAGCTTAGAGATGTTCTCATCCACGCTCTACAAAACCCCGAGCGGTATCAGGCCCACTTTGCGGAAATTAATATGAAAGAAGCCCAGCACGCTTTGCATGCCGCCGCAGTCACATTTAAGGATGAAGACTTGCTACTGGGAACGGCTGAGCATAATCGGCCGCTTTACGTGACCGGGTACAGCGACGGAGATCGAATTAATCGCATATTGATTGATCCGGGGTCCTCAGTGAACATCATGAACTTGCGAACTCTGAAGAGTTTATCAATGGACGTCCGACATCTGTCAAGGGAAAGGATTGTCATTCAAGGCTTCAACCAAAATTGCCAGCAAGTTCTGGGGTCCATAGCTCTGCCAATCAAATTCGGGGATCTGCAAACTGAAGCTAAGATATACGTGATCGACGCTGACACGTCTTATAAGATTCTCTTGGGGCGGCCGTGGCTCCACGATTACGGCATCATTCCGTCAACTCTCCATCAATGCATGAAGTATACTAAAAATGGCGAAGAAAGACGCATTGACGGGGACATCCAACCATTCGGTGTGCATGAAGTCCGATATGAAGATTCCCGGTACTTTATAAACCACCAAAATGCTAAGCCACAACTGACTGAGGATAGACCAGCCCCAAGGCTCAAAAGTAAATCTGCGCCGGCTGTCACTTTCAAAAGCAAAAATGCCCAAGTGCGCCCGCATTTCGGCAGCGACACTGATGAGTCCGACGCTGGAAGCCCGTCCTTCCGCAAAACTCGCCCTCATTTCGGCAGCGATACGGACGAATCTGTTACTGAAAGCCTATCTAGCAGTAAAGTCCGCCCTCATCTTGGCAGCGACACTGAAGAGTCAGAGGAGGAGGACCTGTCGTGCAACAGCGGTGCAGATTGGACCCCCACGCAACAAGCGAAACTACGAGAGACCTTTGAAGTTGCAGAAGGGTCCCTAGCCGTTACAAAGGTACCAGAGCAAATGTGCAAAGAGCTCGATGCATTATCAATCTCCACCGTGGACCAGCTGAAAACTTTCTACGTTCCCGGGAGGAAAAGTGGACAGAAGGGCATCCTGTTTTATGGGTCAAACCCCGTTGTGCACCCGGACGATCTTTCTGTCGCGTGCCTTCCCTATGAGAGAGGCATAAGAGCCGTCCTCAATCCCAGATACTATCGCCCGAGATGCGGGAATACTTTAAGAAGTGCAGATGCCGGTTATATCAAACGGAGTCCGAAGCAAAGTTTTACGAAGGGCTATGGCATCCGCCCCAGGTCCGAGCACTCATCGATGGACGAATTCCAGATAGACGGGGCATAGGCTACATTCCTCCTGATTCCAAAGCGTGCTACATGATCCATGTTGGTGAGGCCAGCGAAAGATCAAATGATGATGACGAGATAGCCGAGCCAGAAGAAGCTCCTCAAGAGCTCGAAGATGGCGGACAAGCAACCTTTGACGAGCTAACCGAGATTGACTTAGGAACGCCCGATAATCCAAGGCCGACCTACATCAGCTCGCTCTTGTCAGAGGAAATGAAAGCGCAGATAATTGCCCTGCTGCATGAGTTCGTCGATTGCTTCGCGTGGACATACAAAGAAATGCCTGGCCTTTCCCCTGAAGTGGCCGTACATAAGTTGGCTATATCTCCTGATGCTAAGCCAGTCAAACAAGCTCCTCGAAGAATGAGAAGGGAACTAGAAGAAAAGGTCATCGAGGAAACTAAGAAGCTCATCGATGCCGGCTTCATCAGGGAAGAGAAATATGTAGACTGGATCGCATGCATAGTCCCAGTGAAGAAGAAAAATGGGCAGATCCGAGTCTGTGTCGATTTCAGGGACCTCAATAAGGCATGTCCTAAAGATGACTTCCCGCTACCGGTCATGGAAATGATGGTCGATGACACCTCAAATTACGAACTGTTCACCTTTATGGACGGCTCGTCTGGATATAATCAGATCAAGATGTCGCCTGAGGATGAGAAGCACACAGCATTTCGAACCCCGATCGGAATATATTGCTACAAGGTAATGCCATTCGGACTGAAGAACGCAGGTGCTACATATCAAAGGGCAATGACCAATATCTTTGATGACCTGATCCATAAAGTCGTCGAATGTTATGTCGATGATCTGGTCGTCAAGACTAAAACCAGGGCCGATCATATCCAAGATCTTAGGACCGTTCTCACCAGACTGAGGGAATACGATCTGAAGATGAATCCTCTGAAGTGCGCTTTTGGCGTGTCATCGGGAAAATTCCTGGGCTTCATAGTCCGACATCGAGGGATCGAAGTTGACCCGTCGAAGATAAAGGCCATCATGGAGATGCCCCCTCCGAAGAGTCTGACGCAGCTAAGATCTTTTCAAGGCAAGCTTGCTTATATACGGAGGTTTATCTCAAATTTATCGGGGAGATATAGGCCCTTCTCAAAGCTCATGAAGAAAGGAGCTCCTTTTATCTGGGATGCCGAATGTCAAGCAGCGTTCGAAAGCATCAAACAATACTTGTTGCACCCTCCAGTGCTGGCTGCTCCTATTCCAAATAAACCGCTGATTCTCTACACTGCCGCGCTAGATGAGTCACTCGGTGCGCTCCTTGCCCAGAATAACGAGGAGGGAAAGGAAAATGCCCTCTACTACCTTAGTCGAACTCTAGTCGGGGCGGAACACAACTATTCCCCAATCGAAAAGCAATGCCTGGCTGTGAAGAAGCTGAGGCACTATCTGCTGGCTCATCGGGTTATGCTGATCTCCAAGGTCGACCTGCTCAAACACTTGATGACCAAAGCAAGCCTAGCCGGCAGGATGGCAAGATGGGCTGTCATGCTACTTGAGTTTGATATAGTTTATACTCCTCAGAAAGCAGTAAAAGGGCAAGCCCTTGCAGACTTTCTCGCTGCTCATCCCATACCAGAAGGGTCGCCGCTAAATTGTGAGCTACCCGATGAACAAGTTCTGCACCTCGAGGAAGATGGGCCAAGTTGGGAGCTCTACTTCGATGGAGCCTCATCAATAAGGACCTCCAGTAAATCAAGTGTCCCGGAGATAAAGGCAGGGATAGGATTGGTGTTCATCACCCCATCAATGGGAACCCTACGGCGCTCTTTTGCTCTCACCGAGCCTCGCACAAATAACGAAGCTGAGTATGAAGCTCTGATAGCTGGTTTGGAGCTCGCCGTAGAAATGGAAATCCGTCGGCTACGAGTCTACGGTGACTCCCAGCTTGTCGTCAACCAAGTAAGCGGCGACTATAAGATATACAAACCCGAGTTAGCTCGGTACAGAGGTCGAGTGGTGGAACTCATGAAACGGTTCACTCATATTGAACTAACGAGAGTCCCTAGAGCGTTGAACGGAAAGGCTGATGTACTCGCTCGCTTGGCCAAGGAGCTGGCCGATCCTGACATGGACGAAATTCTGATCACAGTCAGGAGCCGGCAAATCCTACCCCCTGTCTTTCTACGAGAAGAGGAAAGCGCGGAACAGAAGAGCAATCCCGCCGAAGAAGCTTCGATCGTTCAAGACGAGCCCGATTGGAGAGAACCCTTCATAGAGTACCTCCGATATGACAAGCTTCCCGAAGAAAAATCTGGATGGATTCAGCTGAAGAAAAGAGCTCTCCGATACGTGTTTGTAAATGACACGTTATACCGCAGGTCATATGACCAACTCTGGCTCAGGTGTCTGTCATTGGCCGAAGCCCAAAAGGTCATAAAAGATGTTCACTCGGGCGTTTGCGGTGCTCACCAATCTGGCCCCAGGATGCGATTGCAAATTAAATGGCTTGGGTATTATTGGCCCACCATGATACGGGACTGCGGAGAGCATGCAAAGAAATGTTATATCTGCCAAATTCACGGTGATTTTATTCACAAGCATCCCAATCCATTGCATCCTACGGTGGCGTCGTGGCCCTTCGAAGTCTGGGGCACCGACATTGTTGGCCCAATTGATCCTCCGTCATCCAAAGGCCATCGGTTTATACTGGCCGCCACAGACTACTTCTCCAGATGGGCTGAAGCTGTCCCGCTAAAAGAAGTCAAGACAAAAGATATTCTGACATTCTTCCAACACAATATTTTATACCGCTTTGGTACACCAAGAAGAATCATTTCTGACAACGGGCCTTCTTTCAAGAGCTTCAATGTCTCAAGGTTCGCTACTCAGCACAAGATAGACTGGAGATATTCCTCCATCTACAATCCAAGAGCCAATGGGCTAGCCGAAGCCTTCAATAAGACTCTATGCAAGCTCCTGAGGAAAAATGCTTCAGCCAACAAGAGAGACTGGAATCTCAAACTTCACAAGGCATTGTGGGCATATCGTACCACGCACCGTACTCCAACACAGTCCACTCCATACTCATTGCTCTTCGGAGTGGAGGCGGTCCTCCCCCTCGAAGTCGAAGTTCCAAGCTTAAGAATGGCCGTTCAGCATGAGTTGACAGAAGAGGAAAACGTGCTCCTTCGACTTGAAGAACTCGATGCCCTCGAAGAAAAGAGGCTCGCGGTGCAGCAAAATCTGGAGCTATACCGAGCCCAAATGTCACGGGCCTATGACAAGATAACTCGTCTCCGTGCTTTCAAGAAAGGTGAATTGGTGTTGGTCCTCAAAAGACCGATCATCCTCAATCGACATGCCAAGGGAAAATTCGAGCCAAACTGGGAAGGACCATACGTCATTGAGAAAGTGTTCGACGGAGGATCCTACCAACTAATAAGTGCAGAGGGAGAAAGGCCCATGCCGCCCATTAATGGCCAATATCTCAAGAAATACTACACATGAATGCTCCAAGTCGCAGGCGAATTGAGCACATCAGCCCTACGGTCTGGATCAGACATCCTGCAAAACCGTATACAATCCACGGGCGTAAATAACCCCTATTTCTCCCAAATCCTGCCGGTGAGACTACTTTTAAAGTCCCATCAGCGGCTCAAAAAAAAAAAAGAAAGAAAAAGAAAAAAAGAAGAAGAAGAAATAAACGGTATGTCCACAAGCAAAACGGGCACGGATGAAAACCCGAAAGGGCTCCGTGAGTAAAAACAGCAGGACTACCGGCGAGTCTGTGAAAACCCGAAAGGGCGCAAACTCGTGAAAAGAGATGAAAAACACTCGCAAAGTCCTCTCGACCTTGTGAGGAGAAAACACCTGCGTGAGATCCTTACGACTCACAATGGAGCAATACACTTAGGAATCCTCACGTTCCTAAGGAGAAAATACACCTGCGGGATCCTTACGACTCGTAGGGAGAAAATGCTTTATGGGACCCTCACGGCCCATAAAATTGAAAAGCCTTAGGTGATAGGGAGCCAAACCTGTCTCCTAAGCCATCGTTCCCCAACGGGCAACGGCAAATGATGAGTCGCTCCTGGCATTTCGCTTCAGTGTTAGCGGTGCTGATGCCGACCAAAAACCCAAATCCCAAGTCCTCCCAAGGCAAATGATGAGTTGCTCCTGGCATTATTCCAGTGCAGCAATGCTGATGCTAAACAAGATCCAAATTCCAGGTCCCCAACCCCAAAGTGGCGAATGATGAGTCGCTCCTGGTATCATATTCCAGTGTAGCGATGCAGACGCCAACCAAATTCCAAATCCCATACCCCAATGGCGAATGATGAGTCGCTCCTGGTACCACATTCCAGTGCAGCGATGCAGACGCCAACAAAGCCCTGAAATTTTTCTGGCCCTACGGTCTGGATCATACATCCTGCAAAACCGTATATAATCCACGGGCGTAAAATAATCCTAATATCTCCTAAGTCCTAACCGGTGAGACCACATTCAAAGTCCAAAAAAAAAAAAGGGTATGTTCACAAGCAAAACGGGCACGGATGAAAACCCGAAAGGGCTCCGTGAGTAAAAACAGCAGGACTGCCGGCGAGTTTGTGAAAACCTGAAAGGGCGCAAACTCGTGAAAAGGAGATGAAATGCATTCTCAAAGTCCTCTCGACTTTGAGAGGAGAAAATTCCCGCGTGAGAGCCTTACGACTCGCAAAGGAGGCACACACTTAAGAATCCTCACGATTCCTAAGGAGAAAATACACCTGCGGGATCCTTTCGACTCGTATGGAGAAAATGCTTCAATAGGACCCTCACGGCCCATAAAATTGAAAAGTCTTAGGTGATAGGGATTTAAACCTGCCTCCTAAGCCATCAATTCCCAAATCCTCTCGGGGCAAATGATGAGTTGCTCCTGGCATTATTCCAGTGCAGCAATGCAGATGCCAAACAAAAACCAATTCCCAAACCCTGTCATGACAAATGATGATTCG
This sequence comes from Agapanthus africanus, assembly GCA_030015575.1. NCBI lineage: Eukaryota > Viridiplantae > Streptophyta > Magnoliopsida > Asparagales > Amaryllidaceae > Agapanthus > Agapanthus africanus. The sequence goes on along the minus strand of JASDDO010000010.1, from coordinate 428,791,223 downwards.
CTCCTGGTACCATGTTCCGGCGTAGCGATACTGACGTCAACCCAAATCGAAATCAACAAGTCAACTTCCACTCCGACACCGCAGAAAGCGGAGCAAGTCAGAATCCAATCTCGACACCGCAAGAGGCGGGGCAAGTCAAGTCTACCCCTGACACTGCAAGAAGCAGAGCAAGTCAAATCAAGCACCGACCGTCCAAGTCGCTAAAAGGGCAGCATCGACCGTCCAAGTCGCAAAAAGGGCAGCATCGACCGTCCACGTCGCAAAAAGGGCATCACCGACCGTCCAAGTCGCTAAAAGGGCAGCATCGACCGTCCACGTCGCAAAAAGGGCATCACCGACCGTCCAAGTCGCTAAAAGGGCAGCACCGACCGTCCAAGTCGCTAAAAGGGCATCACCGACCGTCCACGTCGCAAAAAGGGCATCACCGACCGTCCAAGTCGCTAAAAGGGCAGCACCGACCGTCCAAGTCGCTAAAAGGGCAGCATCGACCGTCCAAGTCGCAAAAAGGGCAGCATCGACCGTCCACGTCGCTAAAATGGCAGCACCGACCGTCCATGTCGCTAAAATGGCAGCACCGACCGTCTAAGTCGCTAAAAGGGCAGCACCGACCGTCCAAGTCGCAAAAAGGGCAGCACCGACCGTCCAAGTCGCTAAAAGGGCAGCACCGACCGTCCAAGTCGCTAAAAGGGCAGCACCGACCATCCAAGTCGCTAAAAGGGCAGCATCGACCGTCCAAGTCGCAAAAAGGGCAGCATCGATCGTCCACGTCGCAAAAAGGGCATCACCGACCTTCCAAGTCGCTAAAAGGGCAGCATCGACCGTCCACGTCGCAAAAAGGGCATCACCGACCGTCCAAGTCGCTAAAAGGGCAGCACCGACCGTCCAAGTCGCTAAAAGGGCATCACCGACCGTCCACGTCGCAAAAAGGGCATCACCGACCGTCCAAGTCGCTAAAAGGGCAGCACCGACCGTCCAAGTCGCTAAAAGGGCATCACCGACCGTCCAAGTCGCTAAAAGGGCAGCATCGACCGTCCAAGTCGCAAAAAGGGCAGCATCGACCGTCCACGTCGCTAAAATGGCAGCACCGACCGTCCACGTCGCTAAAATGGCAGCACCGACCGTCTAAGTCGCTAAAAGGGCAGCATCGACTGTCCAAGTCGCAAAAAGGGCAGCATCGACCGTCCAAGTCGCTAAAAGGGCATCACCGACCGTCCAAGTCGCTAAAAGGGCAGCATCGACCGTCCAAGTCGCAAAAAGGGCAGCATCGACCGTCCACGTCGCTAAAATGGCAGCATCGACCGTCCACGTCGCTAAAATGGCACCACCGACCGTCCAAGTCGCAAAAAGGGCAGCATCGACCGTCCACGTCGCTAAAAGGGCAGTATCGACCGTCCAAGTCGCAAAAAAGGGCAGCGCGGGATTTCTACAAAGCGGGAATCAAATCACTCCGGGCCAGGGAAACGTCTATCACGGACATTCCCTCTCGGAGACATGTCAAGCAATGACCGTCCATGTCATAAAAAGGGCAGCGCCGGCTTCCCAAAAAGCGGGAACCAAATCAGGTCGCCTCCAAGTAAAAGAAGATCCATCAATTTCATGCACACGACCCACATATGTGGTGTGCATGTATTGATGGGGGGCAATTTGTTGGGGTAAAAATTTACACCCCGGTTGACCAAGTCAAAATCCAAGTCAACCCCAAGCCAAGTGGGCCCAGGCCCCGACCCAGTGGGCCCATGTCCGGGTCGAGCCCGAACATGAAGCGGCCGACCTCCCCCATGCCAAGATAAAAATTTTGTAATAAATAATTTTGTTGCATTTCTTTTATTTTATTTATGGATAAATGTAAGAAAAATAGGCATAAAGCCAAATTTTTGTAAAGCCCATGGCTTATGTGCAAAAAGAAATGGCACATGAGCCATGAAATAGGCAAAATGCCATTTTGTGAAGCCCAAGGGGCTATTTGTAAAGTGTATGGCCTATAAAGGCAAAGATAATGAAAATATCTCATAATTTTCTCTCTCTCCAAACAAAAAAAGTCTCAGAGCTGAGCTCTTTCTTCCATCTTCAAGGTTCCAAAACCTTTTTCTTTCTCTTGAATTAAATCAAGAGTTTTACTCTTCCTTTTTCAAAACAAATTAGTTTTTCACCACAAAACCCACAAAGGGGAACTTGGATCTATCATTAGATCTGAAAAAGTAGAGATTTTGAGATTTCACATCTCTTGATCTTCAAGATCCAGCAAGCAACAGGAGGAAGAAGAACATCGTTCACTAAACCCAAAAAAAACACACACTCAGGAGTCCAACTCCTCTCTGATTTCTCTTCTGAGAAATTTGTTTTAACAGCGCACAGTGCAAGTGCGCAAAGCGCCCGCGTGCCGACACGTGGCGCGCGCGCGCTTGCGCACCTGCGCGCTTGCGCAAGCGCGCAAAGCGCCCGCGTGCCGACACGTGGCGCGCGCGCTTGCGTAAGTGCGCAAAGCGCCCGTGTGCCGACACGTGGCGCGCGCGCTTGCGCACCTGCGTGCTTGCGCAAGTGCGCAAAACGCCCGTGTGCCGACACGTGGCGCGCTTGCGCACCTGCGCGCAGCGCTCATGCGCAAAGCGCCCACGTGCCGACACGTGGCGCGCTTGCGCCTGAGCGCACAGCACCTAAGCGCACAGCGCCCAAGGTGCTGCCCCACGCATCTTTGGATGCCATTTTCCCCTTTATTTATATATACATGTATATATATACATATGTATACAAATGTACACATACACATACTCCGCAACATTCTCCCCCTCAAAAAAATTTTTCGGGCCGGGGCGCTGCCCCGAACCCCGCAAGGGGGCTGCTAGCCCCCTTGACCCCCAGCCCGCTATCCGGGTAGCGGGACCCCCGTAAAAACTCTGCGTGGCTCCCGATATATCCAAAAACCCCCTTTCAAAACAAAACACACGCACACCGCACATTGAGTTCGCATGACCAGTTTAACCCATTAATTGGAGGTTCCCTCGCCCCAAAGGCGAGGGGTAATTAACGGCAGCTTAGTCCGCGGCTGCCGGAGATTCGGATCCCCACAATCATTAAACCCCGGCCTATCCTGGACAGGGGGAATCTGTAGTACGCCTGACCAGCGTGCGCGTATTCCCATCTCAATGGGGTGACGAAAAACACCCTACATCGGTAAAGGACTCGACATGGAGTTCACCGTTCCATACACCAAGATCACTTCTTTAGTGCTTCTCAAGTACTTAAGAATGCTCTTCACAGCTGTCCAGTGTTTCTCCCCAGGATGTAAGAGGTATCACCTAGATCCTTCATGGAGAAACTTAGTGATAAGAAGAGCTTGACCGAGTGTAGCAAAGGAACACCATTTCCTATCAAGAGTATGTCATCTACATACAATACGAGGAAGACAACCTTACTATCTACAACCTTCTTGTATATACAAGGTTCATCTACGTTTTTGATGAAGACAAACTATTTGACTGCCACATCAAAACAGATGTTCCAACTCCGCGGTGCCTGCTTTAATTCATAGATTGACTTAAGCAGCTTGCACACCTTTCCGCTGCTCCTACAATCTACGAAGCCCTCTGGCTGAGTCATGTACACGCTCTCTTCTAAATCCCCATTTAGAAAAGCGGTCTTGACGTGCATCTGCCAGATTTCGTAGTCATGGTATGCAGTGATGGAAAGTAGGATCCGGATGGACTTAAGCATAGCCACTGGAGAAAAGGTTTCATCAAAATCCACACCTGGTCGTTGACGAAAACCTTTTGCAACAAGTCTAGCATTGAAAGTATCAACTTTTCCATTTACACCAAGAATCTTCTCAAGATCCACTTGCCCCCGATGGGTTTTACCCCTTCAAGAGAAACTTCCAAAGTCCATACTTTGTTGGTGTACATGGATTCCATCTCAGATCGCATTGCATCCAGCCATTTCACAGAGTCCCCACTCATGATGGCCTGCTCGAAGCTAGTTGGGTCATCATCTTCCATGATGCAATCCTGGCTCCCATTGTCATTGAGAAAACCGTAGTATCTCTCAGGCGGATAAGGAACCCTACTAAATCTGCAGAGAGGCCGAGATTCGTCGGGAACTATTGAATCCTCCGGTTCTACCAAATCATCAGCTGCTAGTTTGTCTAGCTGGAACTTCTTCCAATTCTACCTCATGACCACTAATTTCTTTTTCAAGAAATCACTTTTCTAGAAAGGTGGCATTCCAAGAAACAAAACACCTTTTGTTTCTCAGTGTGGTAGAAGATATACCCTCGCGAATGATTGGATATCCTACAAAATTGTACAGAACCGACCTTGCCTCGAGCTTGTCCGGATTTTGCTTTTCAATATAGGTCGGACAACTCCATATCTTAACTCGTTTAAGAGATGGTTTCTTCCCATTCCATATCTCATATGGAGTGATAGGCACTGATTTGGTTGGAACTCTATTCAATAGGTATGTGGCTGTCTCAAGCGCATAACCCCAAAAGGAAATAGGCAACTCAGCAGTACTTATCATAGAGCGCACCATATCTAATAGGGTGCGGTTTCTCCGCTCCGATACACCGTTGTGCTGTGGTGTATACGGAGGAGTAAGCCGAGAGAGAATCCCATTCTCTTTTAAATAATCTAGGAACTCCGTGCATAAGTATTCTCCTTCCTGATCAGATTGAATGATTTTAATACTTTTACTCATTTGGTTCTCTACTTCGCATTTATATTCTTTGAATTTCTAAAAAGCTTCAGACTTGTGTTTCAACAGGAACACATGTCTGTATTTTGAGAGATCGTCAGTGAATGTAATGAAGTACGGGGAACCATTTCTGGCATGTGTAGACATGGGACCACATACATTACTATGTATCAGTCCCAAGAGTTCAGTAGATTTTTCTCCGTGTCCAGTAAACGAAGTTTTGGTCATCTTGCCTTTTGAGACATGACTGGCAAGTTTCATAAGATGAAAATTCGAACGGATTCAAATATCCATATTTATGCAACTTAGCTAGTCCTTTTGCATTGATGACTTAGTCAACAATGCCATAAGAATGATTCGTTTATTTCTGAACTTTTTCTCTTGTGTGTGTTCTGTACGTTAAGAACCGTAGTTTGATTTAGAACGTATATGCCATTACATAACGTGCCTGATCCAATCAACTTTTGATTCATGAAAATGTTCATAACATTATCCTGCAATACAAGATTATATCTTTCTTTACTTAATAAAGAATCTGATATAATATTGCATATCAGATTCGGTATGTAATACATTTGTTCAGAATCAATGTATTACCAGTTGGTAATACATGGTGATATTTGCCAACTGCTTTGGCTGTAACATTTGCACCATTCCCTACTTTTAGAAAATGATCACCTTTTCCCAGTACTCTACCTCACTTTAGCCCATGTAAAATATTATATATGTGGGATCCCGATCCGGTATCTAATACTTAGGACGTAGAGTGTACTGAGAAACAGTTCCCGATATCAAACACCCCCCAAAAAGATGCATCAATATGCTCATTCTTCGTTTGGGCCGCGTAGGAATCCAGATATTCCCCTATTTCCTGCTCAGACTTATAACAATTATAAGATAGAGCGGAACCAACGTTTCCCAGCTCGGTATAACAAGCGGGTTCGGTCAATGCATCCATATTATTATCTTGATTAAGGCATGACATGGTTGCTACCTAGAGAGAGAGAGAAGAAAACACTTAGCGTATGCTCTTACAAGATTAGATTGGTTATTATCTTATCTAATTAGGATGGCTCCCACCGTTTTTATCAAATCTTCCTTCAAACCCTAAAAGGCAAGACTAGCTGGGATTAATTACCCACTACAAGTTCGCCAATCTTTCAGCCAGGCCAGTGTCGGTACTTTGAGGGAGGTTCCCCGTGCTTTCGCACGGACCTAATTAAAATAAACCTCGTTTTTCCAGGAGCGTAACCCCGTTGACACCTTTCTAGACACCTACTTGATCGGTTAATTGTAAAGTGCAAAACTCTCCCAGGAGTAACTCTTACTCGCAGTGGGTATCGGGATCCAACTATCTCATAGAAGGTATGCAATCTCATTGCAAATTTCAACACTTGAAATTCCTAATAATATTTTTCCCCTAGCAACTTATGACCTTAACAAGGTTATCAAATCATAAGCGCTAGCCAAATTCAACCCGTCATTTCTTGATTGAATTAAATCCACCCGTACGACCCTTAACAAGGTCAACAAAGTCGTATGACTACTCTAATCCAATCGCATCATATGGTTGTAGATAAGCACTAATTAGCTACTGCACACTACGTCTTAACAAGGTCAACAAACGTAGCACGAATACTAAATAGCACTTATCTGAAATGAAGGAGGGCTACGACAGGTTTTTAAGAAAACTTTTTGCGTAATGAACTTGATATCGTTGTAGAATCGAGTGATTTGAAAATGAGTGGTTTAAGCTCTGCTTTTTAAAATTGAGTTTTTCAAAATAAACCGAGTGAGTGTAGCATCTGCTAGCTTTTGATAAAGAGGTCACTTCCGGTAAAGGGATCTAGGTTCTTTCCTCATCGAATGAGGTGATGGATGTTCATCAAGGAACACCACTATACAAAGCAAGAACTAGAGCTACCAGTTTTGAAAATTTGATTCCACAACATCATGGGTTTCTTTCTTTTTCATTAATCTCATTAATGCAGTCCCATCATTTATGTTTCCTAAGCATCATAGATAAAGAAACGAAAATACTTATACAACGTACGCTTATGCCATCTGCATTCGCCACGGGGTCCCGTCATGCACCGTTAGGTTAGATAACTAATGGCAGGGCAGGGGTAGGACTAGTGCGGATGCAAAACATAAGCAACGCTTATTATATATCATATATATAATATAAAGCATTCGTCTCAGGTAGTTATATGATCTCATCACAGAACATTGCGGCAGAAGTCAACATATGAAATATTGGATATACTAGGAGGTCCGTGTTTTAAATTAAGCCAGTAAAAAACATGGATTCTACGGTTGTGATGAATAGCCAAACCCACATCCCTAGACCCCTACAAGAGCGGCAAGCAACCCTACCAATTCTAGAGTTAGGAGACCCGGACTCGACTCCTCGAGATGGTCTCCCACTGGACTCTAGAACCCGGTTACTTGTACTCCCCGCCTTGTGTCTATCCTAATGCGGAAAAGTAAATAATATACATAAATGGTGACATCATTCTCAACTCGGAAGTGTCCCAATAAAAGAATATTATATACAAGTTTTTACATAAATGAAAATGAAAAACTCTCATCTCACGCAAAAAACCCTGGCTATTCAAACACGACAATCCAATATAACATATCACAGCAACACATAACATCATATGACATCAACGTAAGTAAATATGCGTATTCCAATTGTCGTTGATGTATAGCAACGAAATCGGCGATACACCACATATTACACTTACGGTCGTAGAAAAGAAAGTGAAAACTACAATAATTGGAATCCGCAACCACCTTAGATATCATAAACCCGAAATATCACATACTTCGGATTTCATACCTAACTGTATAAATTCCTTAGACATCATAAATCTGGAATATCACATATTCTGAATTTCATGCCTAACGTTATAAACCTGCCATTTTAGTCTCAAATTGAAAACACTTTTCAATATCCAGTCGGGCAATTCAACAGGATTCCCGACCGTTGATCGAATGCTCGTCGGAAACATTAGTAGACGGCCGCACCCCCGATGCCGTCGACGAAGTGCACTTAGGCCGAACACCGTGGTCGCGAGCACCCGAACAGATGCTTTTGGCTACGGGTTCTCCAACAGTCACTTGGTCGGGGCTATGGGGCGTGGCTATCTAGTAGTGTTACCCGGCGAGCGTTCGCGTACTATATGAGATTGCGATAGAGTTTTGATCCGAATCAAAACCCCGCGGCAACCGATCAAAAGAGACGAAATTTCTAGATTTACAAAGTACTAATTAGTTTTCACAAAACTAATTATTGTGGATTCCAAATATTGTATCACCAATCACAGATATCTAGACGATATTAAATATTTCGATCGATTTATCAAACACCCAAAATTCCCAGAGACCTCAACACTTGAGTCACAGTTAAAAATACCCAGATAGTGCCCTAAGTACCTACGGACCTACACAAGAAAGCATACTCCCTGCCTCATCAACGGCACCGCGGAATCGCCGCCAAAGGAATGCTTTGGCTACGCTTCCGTGGTCGTTTGGTCGAGTTGGGCCATCGTTTTTCTTGTGGGTCCATAGAAAACCATGCACAATTTTCTGAATATTTTTAATTAGAAAAATTCCAACTTTTGAAAAAATTTCCAGAGAGTGGGTTTTCGGGTTTTCAAAAAGTTGATCGAACACTTTAACTTCGCCTAGACTACCCCTAATGCTCTAGCATGGCTCTGATACCACTACTGGATTCGCTTAGTACCCCGACACGGTTTTGGCAAGCATCAAGTATGCTATTTTAAAAATTTAGGGTTCCGAGCGAGCCCGAACCAAGGTTCTAACTAGAGAATTAGGGTTTAACTAAGCAAGTAAACAACTTTACTCTAAGTGAACAAAGAATACAACCTTTGTAGACCGGTCCTTCATTTCTAAAGCTCCGTGTAGTAGTCCTTTATCTCCAAGTGGTGGTCTCCCGGACTCTTGTTAGGATCCACTAGGCGAAATGAACGAGCTTTCTCAAAGATCTTCGAGGCCGAAAATGATCTACGTCGAAGAATTGCTAACTCAAGCTATCTCTTCACTAATTGAGAATTAGTGAATGAAATAACCTATACTAAATGGCTAGTTTGGTATAGATTGGTGAAGTAGGAATTTTTCTCACTCTAGAATTATTTTTCTTTTTTTCTTTTTCTTCTCACTTGAAAGCTAGAGAGCAAGGAAGGAGATGAAGAAGAAACTCAAGTGATCAAGTGTGAACCATGGGTGAGAAAATATCTCATATAAACTCATGTAAAGACTTAACCAAGGCTATATAAAATGGTTAGGTTAATAAATATCTAGAGTAAAACAAAATTAGTGGACTTAAGTTAAAACTTCTCCATGCTTCCACAAGCATCTCAAGCCTTGCTAATTTCCACCTAATTTTGATTTTCCCCTTAATATTTAAACACCCAAATTATCTTAAGTTAGGTATGAGTCTCTGATTTGTATGTCAAAAACTATCTATTACCGCAATCAAGAACGGCGTCGCTTTGCAGCTAGCCGGTGAGTACGGGTCGGTCCACAGGGATGTTGTGAATCTCCTAGTCGCGCTAACGAGTTAATTCCGAAGGGTGTTCGGATTAATTATTAAATCTAAAAACCTAAATTATTCTATCTACGATTATCTAGATCTATTTTGCTAGGGTTAGGTTTAGGGATGGTTTGGAAATACAGGTAAATCTCAACGCTTTCTATACCTGAATGAAGATCTATGAGGAGTTATGGTAATTATCAATAAAGGGGATTAGAACCATTCGGGAAGGTGTTCCTTCCTCTAGGTTCTTGTCCTTCCTTTAGAGATCCTTACCCTAACCTCCATGGAAAACGCGCGCAACCGGGCTTTTACACTACGGTATCACCGCTACCTCGATGGACAGGGTGCCGTAGGACGCGGTGTGTGCGTGTATGCATGGAGTTCTATTGAAAATATATTATGGGTAAGAAAGGGATGAGAGATCTCATCTCTCAAAATCCTTCCCCAAAGCTAACTCTAAACAATTTCCTAGGGCAAGAAATTAATTCAATCTAGGGCAAAGAATTGAAATCTAAACCAGCGCAAGGAAATAAATCTACTTACAGATGCATTTCTCCAATCAACAATGCAGGGTTGTCAGATCTGAATTTCTGAATTGAAGAGAGGCACCGATGCTCTCCATAAAGAATTTTGGAATTTTTATTAAAAGGAGGCATAAGAAATTACAATTTTTAGAGTTCTATTTATAGGAAATAGAAACCCTAGGTTATATTTTGATCCGTATGTCTACAATTACAAAAATACCCCCAGGTTGACTAGTCAAAGCCTCAAAGAAATTGGTAAAATTTTTGTCTTCTGAAAGCCCTAGATGGCCGCGGAACCGCGGCATAGGTGGGGGTTGGGCCGCGGTTCCACGGCCCTATAGTTGGTTCTCAAGCTGAAATTTTCAGGTAATGTTTTGGGCTTTCTGGGCTTTAATATTCTTTGGTTCTTTCTTCACTTGGGCTTCTTCATTGGTTCCAGATCTTCAGTGAATAATTTTGCAATGGCTTTTTAACCGTTTGCCTTGATATTCTGGATTTTGCGTTGCCTTGTTGATTGTGAATTTTATCTTTGATGTAGGCTTGATCAAGAGTCCTCTGTTTGTTGGTTAAAGTCCATATTTTCATCGTCTTTACATTGTTTGCACTGTTGTCTGTCCAAGAACCTGTAACCTGTAACATGTAGCAGACATGCGTCAAAAGCACCTGTTTATTTATAAAAAGAATAAGAATGGGGAATATAATAATACAATATTCTAGTATGAACAGTCTCATACACCCAAGTCTAATGTATCATCTAGCATGACATATAAATAAATACATTAATATATATCACTTATATATATTTAAATGTATTTGGAGAAAAACGATTTCTTAAGTGAGCTAATATTAGTTAATGTATATTAATATATCAAATATATATAATCATACATTAAATTATTAAATCAACACTTGATTTAATAATCCGGCTATATCACATATAACCGACTAATATCATATAATAAATTATTGAATCAACACTTGATCCAATAATCCGGTTATATCACATGTAACCTATAAAACGAGATTAGAATACTGTATCACATACAAGTATTAATCTCGGTCCCGTACATATCACTTATGTGCCCTACTTCGTTTCTCTTGAGCCAGGAAACCTCTGTGTAGGACTCTAAAGACTCGTCAGTACGCCGGCTGTAGGTGATGATCATATCAGTCACCTACAAGCCATCAGCGGTACTGGCTGGACGTAATGGCTACCCGGGTATTGAGCGATCAGAAGATCAACATGCAAGCTTGTTCATACTCCCGTGAATCTAACTGCCGTACAGTCCGGTCTCTTCGCCTGATATGTCGCATATCGAGTCTGGGGGTGGTAAACGTCAGACCCCAATAACTTGATAACTCATGCCGATGTGAGGCTCATAACGGGTCGAAAAACTACTGATAACACTTACCAGTAAATCTCCGTATCAGCCCTAGCCAGGGACTTCCTGTTATGGCCAATCGAACACAGTGCAACATCAAACCCCAATACCGGGAGAGATGAATCCCCTCCTATTGCTCATTGCCTCCATGTGATTCAGGACTGTACCCAAAACCACCATTTTGCACGCTCTCTTGAATGTGATAAGGTGGAAATCAAAGCACAATGGGATTCACACAAGACTCTATGACGATCTTGGGTCTAAAGACTAACCTGTACCAGTGTCATCAGAGAACTGCTATATGACGTTAGGTATAATACCATTCAGGAGTTTTCGGCGAGTCCTTTTCAGTGTACTCAGTCTCCACTGAGCACCCGTATACAATCTTTTATGTCAAACACCAATGGATATGGGATCATCTATAGCCCATCAAATGGGTCAAGAAACGTATATGCTAGTCTACTCTGGAATATCGATGCCCCGTCTCGATACACCCACGACTAGGAGCAATTAAAGGATGAACTTATGGACTACCCTGACATCACTAGTATGATCTGCATCATAATCCTGGTAGTCAAGTATACATCCTAAAAGCTTTACCAACATGTGAGAACAAGACAGTATTACAATACTAGTCAACATGTTAAGATAAAGAGTAACCGGATAGCATACTATCATGTCGAGCAAGAAAGTCCTCCCTATATATGTCCAAGCATCCATTATAATATATAATCATGTACAATAATGTCCTTTAGGGCATACATATAACTAATATACGTAACGGCTACCCAAGTATTGAGCGAAAGGAAGGCCGACGAGCAAACTCATCCGAACCCCTATTGAGCCTGTCAGCGACAATCTCCGTACAGTCTGGTCTATTCGTCTAAGAGTATCGCATATCGGGTCTAAGGGGTTGATAAAGTCAGACCCCTAATAACGTGATATTTCGTGTCGGTGTGAATTCCATCACCCACTGATAAACTACTGATCCAAATCAGTAATTCTCGTCCACCTTGGCCAAGGATTTTCGGTGATGGTCATTCGTGCACAGTGCGACATCAACCCCCAATACCAGGAGAGACGAATCTCCGACGATCCGCTCACTGCCTCCATGTGGTTCAGGACTATACCCAACTAAAACCTGTTTGCACGACTCTTTTGAGCCATGGTAGGGTAGTAATCAAAGCACAATGTGAACTCACACGAGACAAATGATGATCTTAAGTCAACAGACTAACCTGTACTCATGTCACCTGAGAACTGCTATCTGATAATAAGTATAATACCATCTAGCATGTTCCCGGCGAGTCCGTCTAGTGTAACTCATAACCCAATGAGCATCTGTATACTATCTTAGGTGACTAACTGACTGGCTTGTGACACCGGCTACCGCCTCGTGTGGGGTCTCGAAAAGTATACACTAGTCTACTCCGGAGTATCGATGCCCAGTCTCGATACTCCCTCGACTAGGGACATTTAAGGATGTGCTTATAGACCACCCAGCTCCTACATATATGACCGCCATCATAATGCTGGTAGTCAAGCAAGAATCCTATGGGCTTTTTCAACATGTAATAGTGATCTATAATACCACATAATGCATGTACATGATGATAAAGGCAAACCAGATAGTATACTATCATTTTGAGTAAGAATGTTCTACCCGTATAGGTCCTCCCTCAATCATCACATCGCGTGTTTGCGATTACAATAATTGACTTGACGGCACTATATCCAACACTTGGGACACCAGTTTTATCTACCTTTTACCTGCACATTGTAACGCTAGTTCATATACACGTTTCACTTTGTTGCACATAACCCCCTTGAGAACCCTACTCAAGTTTTTCTCGCTGACGGACCTTTCTTTTCTCTCTTTCTCTCTCCCGAAATATCCGTTAGGTCTGGATGAAGGCTTGGCTGAAGTCGAAGCTATGGAAGAAAGCTACACTCAACTCTCAACTTACGATTAGGACTTTTGTTTTCTTGTTTCCTTTACTTTCGCCTACCTGTTTAGGGCTTGCTTTAATGATGTAATAAACTTTGGAGTAATTGTTTGTAATAAATGTTGATTAATGAAATAAAGATGTTTTCTTTTACCTGCTTCTGTGTACTCCAGCATTACTTTACGCTTAGTGTAACTGTATTGGGTAGAGTACCTACTTGGTATAGTTACGTTGCGGGTCTCGTCGCGTCTCCGCTCCCATATTTTTGGAAGTGGGGTGTGACAGGTTTTAGTGGTGGTCCATGCAGGTACGAGTGTTCAAATACAAGGATATTAACCAACACTTATTATACCCCTTGAATCTATCTTGGATACTTACTCGCCTTCTTTTTATAGAACCTACTTCCCATCTCAACGTCCACTATTCCTTTTGAATCTGTTTTGAATCCGATTTGATCCTTTCTTGTTTCTCTTGAAGGTGATGGCAGGACGCAATGGAAATCGGAACAAGAGTAGAAACATGAACGGTGATGGTAATCAAGTGGCGTTAATCCAGTTGATACAAGGACTGGTCGAGAACCAGCAGCAGCAAACCACTGCCGTACAAAAGGAATTGCTCGAGAGTCGCCAGCAACAGGACAGTCTCATTGAGCTAGCTTTTGCTCCTAACAATCAAGAGACGGCCGGAGTCAAGCAGTTCCGATCGCTACACCCCCAAGTATTTCACAGCGAAAGAGACACCATTCGAAACTGAAGAGTGGATCTAGAGCACCGTCGATGACCTCGGTGCCACCTAAGTTCCAATCGAAGCATGGGTAGATATTGTAAACCTTTAGTTAACGAAGAACGCCAGAATCTGGTGGCAGGCCGAGGAAGGTCTGCTAATGAAACCGATCGGCTGGGAGACTTTTAGCGAATGATTTGACACTCAGTTCTTCCCAGTAGTGGCACATCTTGAAACAGAAAGGAGGGTCGTCCATCTCTAATAGGGGTCTATGTGGGAAAAAATAGTTGACGAGAATGCCGTTGAGTTTGCAATGATGAGCCATTTTGCACCATACCTTATGGCCACTCCAGAGCTACATGCTAAATGGTTCTAATGGAGTTTGGATTTGAAGACCTAGTCCGCAATGTCCACTTCCGCCTACTGCACATATGACGAAGTCCTCAACGCTGCCCGTAATTTTGAGCATTTAGAGAGATGAATAAAGAAAAAGGCTCGGCCGATCGGGAACAAGCGAACAGCCAGTCAAATTTTAGGAAGCGTGTCCCCAAGGCCGGGCAGTGTTCTTCAGCAAAGGAGATCTGATGATTCCTTTTCCAATCCCTCCTCAGTCATCTGCAACTACTGCAATAAGTTAGGGCATCTAAACAAGGACTGCCGTATGCTCAATGATCTCTGTTTGATATGCGAGTCGTCGGAGCATAGGGCAAGCGGTTGTCCTCGACATGAACCCTGGGCTATGCCAGCATCCGGACCGGCAGTCTATAGAGTATCACAGTGAGGACCGCCCTTACCCCCTCAGCGGCGAGTATCCCATCAAGCATCGAAGAGCGCATTTAAGCTTCAAGTTTTTACTTTATCAGCCACAGAACGCTTTGATAACCTTTTAATTCCTTAAATTCTAGTCCATTATCCTTTTTACCCGCCTTCTTAAAACTTTTCCTGCATGCACCCATTGTACCATTCCCGTTAGTTTAGAACTTTTCCTAGTAACTTTGTCATGCCTTTCAAACCTCGTGACATTTGATCCCATCCCTTCATATCAACCGATGGAGCGCAAAGATGAATTACAACTGCGTTATCCTTACCTTTTCTTGCCCCGTTACAACATCCTCCTTTTTGATAATTTTAAGGACGAAATTTTTAAGGAGGATAGGTTGTAATGATCACGCCCATTTTAAAACAAATAAAATTTTGTTTGAATTTAATTTTACTTGTTTTGTTTCATAGATTATATAGGAGATTTTGATTGTTGGAAAAGGAAATGGAAATGGATAACTATTTTGTAAGAAAAGAATTTATTGGTTTCAGAAAGAAAAAGAAAGTTCTATTTTTAAAACAAAAGAAATTTAGAACATTATTTATTTTTATTTGGAGAAAAGAAGATTTGAGAATTTCGAGAACGCAATTATTTTAAAGAGAATAGATTGTAACGACTACGTTTTGAGTATACGATAATAGAAGTCCCTTTTATATTTTCTTGGCTTCATAAATTATTTTCTGTATTTCTTCTAATGGAAAAATTTAGGAAAAGGTTGTTTTGAGTTTAAATATATTTAATATAATTTTTGAGAGAAAGAAAATAATTTTAATATAAATTATTGGAATTTTCTAAGGTTTAGTTTAAAGGGTGGTTTCGGAAAAAAATGAATTTGTTTTGAAATGAAAAGTATTGATACTAAAAAAGTAATTATTTAGAATTTATCTATAAATTTTCCATAATTTTTTGGTGTATACCTCCGAAAACGGGAGACGAACTGGGATTGAACATCTTGTCTGAATTTGGGGGCAGATCTATAGGTTTGATCCATCCACCTCTCCGAAGACATTAAGTTGATTTATAATGCCGTATATCGGAGGTTTGGACGAATGCGATCGATGCAGCTGATTTTTAGAATCCTTTGCATGATGAGAAGTTTATTGATTGTGGGGATGCATCTTTCTTGCAGGCGTAAGCCCCTGCAGTTAATTACGTTATCGCGAACGATAACAACTTTATGCACTCTAGGTTTTTAACTTCGTGTGTCGTGTTTTAGTTTATTTTGGACTGCCCTTGGATTATATACGGAGACTAATTTTTGTCGTCGCCTGTAAGGCGCGGATTAGTCCAAACCCGTATATATTTTAGATTTTGGTCAAGCATTTTCTTGACGGGGTCCACGTTGGTGTTTTGATTTGCCAACAAGGGTAATCTCATGTCGCATTTCTCACACTTGTAAGATCCATGAGTTCACATGCTTGCAAAAGCCTTATCTAAGGATCGTTAGTCTCATTTGAGACTAAGATCAACTTAGATGTTTTTGAGCATATGGGCTCAATGGAGCTTAAGATTCAGGACTTAGCTGATTTGGGGCTAAGAATTGGGTCCTTTTGACACCTAAACTTGCTTGGCCCATATAAACTTTGCGCATGGTTCACGGCTCAAGTATTGGCTCGCGGCTCAAGGACACACTCACGTGCATATCACGTGGCTCACGATGGGATGAGGAGCATGTTGGCGCTTGGCTGGGGCTCGGCTCAGCTTAGCTTGGCTTGGTTGGCGCAAGGAGCATCAATCTTAGAGTTTAACCTCTTAAGGGATCTTTGGCGCTACGCCACGTGTTTTGCATGTGGACGGCAGTTAGGGTTTTGGAGATTAATCACCACAGAAAGAGTAATCTTTCATATGATCTTTCAGTCAAAATTCATAAAAATCATGTTTTTATTATTTCCATAACTTAAGTTCACAAATATGAATCTTTTCTGGGGAGCTATATCCCATGAAGTTTAATCAAGAACGGCGTCGCTTTGCAGCTAGCCGGTGAGTACGGGTCGGTCCACAGGGATGTTGTGAATTTCCTAATCGCTCAAACGAGTTAATTCCGATTGTGGTCGAATCGATTATTAAATCTAAAAACCTAAATTATCTAAACTAGGGCAAATAATTAAAAGTTATAAGTAGGGCAGATAAATAAAAGGTCTAACTAGTGCAGATAAGAAATTATACTAGGGCAATGAAATAAAATTAACTAGGGCAGGAATTGAAATTACCTACTTACTTTACAGATGACTCTCTCCAAACATTTACACAGGGTTGTCAGATTTGAATAGATGATATGAAAAGAGGCACCGATGCTCTCCAAAAGAATTCTAAATTTTATTCATAGAAAGAGGCATGAGGGAGGCATAGGGTTTACAATGATTTATAGTTCCTATTTATAGAGGATAGGAAACCCTAGGTTACATTTGATTCGCATGTCTGCAATTACAAAAGTACCCCTAAGAAAAGACCTAGTCAACAATATGCGCAGATCCAAAAAAACTTCGCTCCGACACGGGTTCTACCAGGCCGCGGAACCGCGGCCAAAGGCATTCAGTTCTTTTGTGTCCTTGGCGATCTTTTAATGGAGGGAACACTTAAGTTTTCCTCCAAAAACTCAGATCTTGATATCGAAAATCCCTCCATGAAATCTTAAGTTTTCGATAAGGAGGAGATTTGACTCAAGGACCTATGATCCAGAGGAAGAACTTAAGTTCTTATGATGATTAACCTTCTTCTTTTTTTTATAGAGAAAATAGACAAGGGGAGTTTTTTTTCTCTGTTTTTTACTTAGGGTTTGGAAGATTTAAATCTCGATTGAACTTTGAAGTTTTTTGAGGAAGATGAAGATCTTGGCACAGGCTTAAGTCTCTATTATTTTCACCTTATGGGGGATTCACCCTCTTGAGATTAATTTCCTGGGCTCCTATTTATAGGAGAGGTGAATAATCAAATAGTTGAGAGAATCTTTCATTGAGAGATCTCAAATTGATTTTAGGATCAACCTGTGGTGTTTAAGCACCATTGGATCTTTGATCCAAGAGCTCTTTATTAACAGAGAAAATATTTTGCTTGTTTTGAAAAATACAGAGAAAAATTCTTGTGAACAAGAAATATATTTCTATTTAAGAAAGATAATAGAAAATTAATTTCTCAAAAGGAAGCAGGCGCTTCACAAAGATTAGCGTTGGCACAGCTTGGATGGCATCGACTCGGCTTGATCCGGAGATAGCATTGGCGCTACTTGCGCTAAGGTTGGCATTGACTTAGCTTGACTCGGAATTGAGCTTAAGCTCTTAGGCCATGTTCAGTCGAAAATATCGCACTTTTGATATAACATTATCCTTACTTTTCTTAAATATTTAAAGGTGTTTATTATAAATATAGAACATATTTGGGTTTATCTACAAAAATACTATTTACCATATGTTTATATATTATAATTAATATTATGAAGGAAAATGTATTTATATAATATTTTGATAATTTAAATATGCATATATATCAAATATCCTTAATCAATATTCTTAAAATATAATATCATATAAAATGGTTAGGATAATATCTAAAAAATACCAAATATTACTAATATTATTCATTGAGATATTATGCAAGCTTTAGCTCAGGTCAGGAAATCGAGATATTGAGATGTCGGGAATAAAAAATTTGCCGATAAAGTTAAATAAAATAGAAGAATCAATACTGACAGAGATTCAGAGAAGATATGAAGATTTCAGATATCAAAACATCTCCAAGTGTCAACACCAGAGACCACAAAAAATTTCATCACCTGATCCCACATAAGTGCGGCCCTTCCGCGGCAATAATGTGCTTCTGGCGGCGGATCCACGGCCGATTCACCGAGTTAGGGTTTTGGATTTTTATGTTTGGATCTTCACAACAACCCCTAATTCTTGGGATCTATAGTTTCTGGTTTTTGGACAATTTAAAGAACCGAGGGCTAAACCTAGAAATCATCAACATTTTACATGAAGCAAACCACTGTCAAAGAACAAGCGATCCACGACAGGTCCGCGAATCGACGTGATAAGGCGACGTGAGATTCGACGGAGTATCTAGTTCCTACGAGGCAGAGATCGAGAGCAACTTCTTCTTTCTCTTGTAATATAAACTCGAAGAATTGTACTTGTGAGGTTGATTAATAAAGCTAGATCATTAGATTAATTAGTTTGCATTTATTTTTCTTTATTATGATCTCATTCTCTATCCGTTTTTCTATCTTCATCATGCGCGAGTAATTCTCCGCTTGATAGGGTTCGTAGGATTAGGGTAAACCAATGGATGAGAAAATACTTCAACTTCTTTTAAGTCTTATGAAGTTTATAAACTTTAGCAAAAGAATCGTTAACATCCTAATCGGGCGCGCTACCAAATTATTGCTAGTCTCGACCGCGATTTGAGATCAGATTAACAATTATTTTGTTAAGGGCTAGACATGAATAGAGATCAATGAAAAAACAAGGGTCAATAGTGTGGAAACCCTAGTTTCTTCCAAGAACCCTAATCCTTATTCATCACTATCAATCTAGTTTTAAATCTATCAATAGATAAAAGGAGTAATCTTTATTAGTCATCCATGACCACTAAATCCTAACGAACCCTACAAGCCTTCTTCTTATATATTCTATATCCGTATTTAAACTAGATCTGAAAATTATAAATTCTACATTCGTATTTCGACGTAGATCTAGAAACTATTCTCCCCTATTCTTTATTCTTCTATTCTTCCTCTTTTCAATCAACACGTCTAAAGTAAGATTAAAAGTTCCACGAATCCCTGAGGACGACCCTTACTCATCTCGGCTAGTTACACGCGACACTGTTATTGATTGCGGTTACTTACTACATACTCTTTTAGAAATCAATCAAATGGCGCTGTTGCCGGGGTTACGTGCGTAATTTTTTTTCTTGCTATTCGGGTTGAATTCTTTTTCGATCCATATCATAAAAATAAACAAAACCGCAATTGGCATATTTAACGATTAGTGTGTGATTTTTGCGAGGGAATCTGGAGTCACTGGATTGAAGAGATAAAGATTCAGAGACATTCATCAAATCCCAGATGAGTAAAGGAGACCACAGAAGAAAATTCAGCAAACGAACACGTCAAAGCGCAGCGGAACCGCGGCAGAAGCAAGCAATTAGCCACGGAACCGCAACGATCTTGTTGAGTTGGGGCTCTAAAATCTTCTGGTATACTTCTTCATATCTTTATCTCTCCTCTGAGATCCAATAATTTTATTTTCTGCAGGATTCTTTGCAAAATATCGCCGCTCAAAAATCTTTTTGCGTGTTTTGTAATTGGTTTATTTGTGCATATTTTAAAATACGGACTTTAAGGGGCAAGACTATAATTCAGATTAGGTGGGGATTTCATCACTCTTCCTTGGCCCCACAAATCACAAAATGAGCATCTTCATAACCTTATATTAATTAAAAAAATATCTAGACCAAGACTCTAAGGACCGTCGTGCTCAATTAGGACAAAGGAAGTTCGTGGGTTATCTATCGCTTATCCGCATTTCTTTTGTGGTGTCTAGACAAGCGTGACTAAGGCAAGTGGTTACTTAATTAGGCCCGCTATTTTAGGTGATTCGTATAGCGGATACCTTCCACTTACCTGGCACTTACCTGGCCACAAGAGTGATAAAGAGGTGGTAGAGGATTGATCCTGCGACTTGTCCTTTGGAAGTCTAGGAGCGGTCTAGTGACTTGACCTAGGTGACCTTAGTTCTAGGGTTGATTGTGCATTTTTTGTGTGATTTGTCTCACGTCCAACACTTTTAAAAACAAACCATTTTTAAATCGTTCATAAGCTGCCACTTGCGCTAAATCCGCTTAGTGCATGCTCTGCTGGACACGGGATTCTAGTGCCCGTCTTGTCCGCGTTTCTGCTATTGACTCCGAAGTCGGTACTTCTTCATCTTCTTTTTCCCCTCCACCCACCATATCGACCGAGATGGATGGTTCTCCATCAGATTATAGCACCATCCTGCCACCACCCATAGGTGCACAGAATTCACCATGCATCTCTCTCCAAGAGAGATGCTACCCCATGCGTGGACCCCTTCGTACTTGTCTATTTATTCCACCAGCCAATGGGGATAATTTTCAAATTAAACCTCACTTCATCAAACTGTTGTCCAAATTTCACGGGTTTGAGTCTGAAGACGCATACGTTTTTATCACCAAATTCGAAAACGTATGCGCAATGATGGGTACATCACAACTTTCTGTGGATGCTATGATATTACGTTTTCTCCCTTTTACCTTGTGCGATCTAGCAGAAAAATGGTTTTATAACACTGCCGCACACTCTATTGCCAATTGGGATGAATTCGTTATAGTATTCCTTAAGAAATTTTATCCTAATCATAAGACCGCCCGTGTTCGAAGCGAGATTAACCAGTTTACCCAACTTCCCAATGAACCATTCTGAAAATGCTTTGAATGGTTTAAAGATCTTCTTCTACAATGCTCGTATCATAGAATCGATAAATGACAACTTTGCCGCATTATATATGAGGGTATTAATCCAGTGATAAAACAGATACTTGAGACCATTTGTCAATGCCATTTCATGTCTAAAGACAATGGGGAAGCTAGGCAATTTCTGGAAGATCTCACTGAACAAACTTTACAGTGGGAAAGCGTTAGACCAATATCATCTAGGGGAGGTATCTATGAGCTTGATGTTTCCATCGCAGTGAAATCCGAAATGGTCGTGATACAAAGGAAACTCGACGCTATAGAAAACAAAGCCTCTTCAGCCTCCCTAAACCAAGTTACGCTCCCCAAAACCGTGTGTGGATGCTGTTCCAACCCATCACATTTGATGAAAGAATGTCCTTTGAGTCCACCATTTCAAGGTAAAAAACAAATTAATGCTACTTTTCAGCAACGACCTAGAAACGATCCTTATTCTTCCACATATAATCAGGGATGGAGGAATCATCCTAATTTTGCTTGGAACCAAAACCAAACTCAAAATCAAAACCAGTTCCCATGCAACTATCAAAAACCACCTCCACAGCAACAACAACCACCACAGAGTCAACATCCCTTTCAATCACAAACTTTTCAAAATCCAGCCAACAATTCTGCACCGATTAATGATTCTTTCCAAATGGCTGGTACTGAAAAATTCTCCGCACTTGAACGAAGCATGGATACGTTTATTAAACATACCATGCAAACGGCGGATACTCTAATGTCTTCTATCCAAATGTTAATGCAGAACACCTCCTCACACGGTGAAAGCATAAAATCGATAGAAGCACAACTTGCATAGTTAAATGCCGCGATGAGTGCGAGAGAGAAAGGGAAACTTCTGTCTCAACCTCTACCAAATCCTGGCCACTCATAAAGTTATAATGTGAGTGCCGTAATCATGTTGAGATCGGAAAGAGTGCTGAACAATCAAGTCGGTGAACAGGTTGATGATGAGGAATCAATTGATACCCCGGCTTCTACTTCTTCTAACCCTATTTCGTCTAGTCCATCTTCTTCCGAGCCTATTCTCCGTTTTCCCCTAGGCTCGAACCCGCAGCCCACTTCCTTGAGTCATCCTAAAATGATCCCAACTCCAATTCTGGGATCTATTCCATCTCCACGATCTTCTCCAATGTTGGACTCAACCCTTATTGATAAAGCTCCTTATCCACACAGGTTAAGAGGCAACAGACCAAGTCCACAAATGGAGAAGATTGTGGAAATTTTTAAGTAAGTTAACATAAATATTCCTCTCCTAGATACTATTCAACAAGTTCCGTCTTATGTGAAAATCCTAAAGGACTTGTGCACCAGGAAGAAAAAAATTCAAGTGCCTAAAAAAGTTTTTTTAACGAGTAATGTGAGCACTGCGTTTACCCAACAAATACCCAAGAAACGAAAGAACCCCGGGAGTCCTACAATATCTATTCTATTGGGGGTAAAAATATCAATCATGCTCTACTCGATTGAGGTGCTACGTTAACTTGCTTCCATATTCTGTCTATGAGCAATTAAAGATCGGAAAGTTAAAACCAACGTACTGCACTCTTCAGATGGCCGATCGATCTATCACCCAACCTAGGGGTGAGTTAGAGGAAGTATTAATCAAAGTCGGGGAGTTTATATTCCCTGTGCACTTCATAGTTATTGATACACAGCCTGTGGCGAACCCACGAAACCAAATTCCGGTGATTTTAGGTCGACCTTTTCTTGCGACTTCCAACGCAATAATCAATTATCGAAATGGCTCTATGACCCTATCCTTCGGGAAGATGTCAATTGAGCTTAACATTTACAAGTTGAGAAGTGAACCCTTCGAACCATACGCTAAAGTATTTTCTGTCAAAAGGATGGATTCCGACAGTAGAGAATTTGAACAGCTTCACGATACTAATCTTGACTCCGCTAGTACGTTATTGTTTGACCCTGCTAATTATTATAAACATACGGATCCTTCTATTGAGCTGTCCGGGTCAACATCTAACGCTAAACATGAACCGTTTATGGAGTCCGAGTATCATCCCATTCTTTCCGATGAGATTATTATTCGGGATATCGATGAAAGTTTTGAAGAAATCTTCGCTGAAGAACTCACATTCTTAGAAAACATGGGAGTTGTGATGAATCAACCCTAATACAAAGAAGTTGAACTACTATCCCTTCTTCTTATCAATAACGAGAATGCGAGTAATCCATTATCACTGTTTTGTCTCTACAAACCAAGACGTAAACCCGTTCTATTCCACCTCTTATCCCCTCCCTACTTCTTCACATCGATAGGTGACAAGATCGTCTACCAACAATGCGTTACATCGATAAAATATTTGAATGGTTGGTTTTGACTTTTAGTCTTTGTAAAGGTTTATATTGACCAATAACTTTAACCCCCCTCATAATTTTAAATGCTTAATACTATTTCACTCAAGTTTGGGGGGGGGTGAGAAATCTTTTGGCTCTTGAACGAAAAGAAATTTTTTATAAAATTGTGAGCCAAAAATAAGTTTGGGGATGATTTCACTGTCATTATTCATGTCCCCGTTACTAACTTTTCCTCCCAAGTCTACAGTTTTTTAGTTAAACAGATGACATCAGTGAGGGCACTGCTGCAAACAGGTTTGGGAGAGGTTTGTGCTTATTCACGCATTATTTTGCATTATCATAAATATAAACACAAAAATTTTTGATAGTAAAAGATTAGAAAGTGAAAAATTATATATGAAAGATAGGAATTGTTCCCGCCAAAACTTTTTTTGCGCAAAAGAGCCCAAGGTATCAAATGGCAGCGATACGTTTAAGAAAATGTGAACCAGTATTTTCCGGGCTGTATTTTGACGAACTGTCGAATGTGAAACAGATAAATTCTGATGGCATCGAAAGCGTCTCGAAAAAGCCTTCGATTTGATATATTATAGGCCTCATAATTCATCCGGTATCAAAAGTTATGAGGCATCACGTGCCCACACGTGACCGGGCATCACGTGCAGACATGTGACCATTTACAGGCAAAGGCTGTAGGCACTGAATAAAATAAATAATTGAAAATAATTAATCAGTGGGGTCACGTACCAACACGTGATAGGCTCTTAAACCCTATGAAACAATAGAATTAAATTCTAATTAAATAATTAATCAGTGGGGTCACGTGCCAACACGTGATGGGTTCCTGAGCCCTCTAAACCAATAGAATTAAATTCTACTTAATTGGTCAATCAGTGGGGTCACGTGCTAACACGTGATAGGCTCTTAAACTTTCTGAACTAATAGAATTAAATTCTAATTGAGGGAAATCAAAAATCCTAGTTGGAAAAATATTTCCCTAGATCTTTCCAAACAAAAAGATTGTGCTCTGTAAAGTGGAGAACCGTTGGATTAAAAATCCAATGGTGATTAAAAATCACCAAGTTACAGAAAGATTATATACAAGGAAAGATTTCCCTGAAATTTGCCAGGAATAACAGATAAAAGATCTTTTGGATTAAAAATCCAATGGTGAATAAAATTCACTGAGTGATCTAAAAGATCATATTGGTTACAAAATCAATTAAAATCTTTCAATGAAATATTTACTAAACAAACTGATTCTTTTCTTTCTCCTATAAATAAAATCCAAGAGGGAGAGAGAACAAGGAGATATACAAGAACAGAGAGAAAAAAGAAGAGAATTTAATTGTCCAGAGAGAAAAGAAGATTTCCTCAGAAGAGAAAGAAACCCTTGGTGAGAAAAGGAAAGAGATCATAAGCTCCACAAAACAAAAAGAGAATTTAATTCTCAAACTAAGAGTTTAACTCTTCTGAATAAGAACTTAGTTCTTCATTTGGTTGAAGATCTGCAGAAGCAGATCTCCCCATAAGTTAAGAATTTAATTCTCATCGGGAAGATTCTGCCATGCAGATCCAAAATTTAGAGGGACAATTGAGTTTGAAGAATTTAATTCTTCCAAATACTTAGGAATTTAATTTCTCCAATAGAGATAGGCTTTAACCCTTAAAACAAGAACTTAGTTCTTCTTCATGGTTGAAAATCTGCAGAAGCAGATCTCCCCATAAGTTGAGAATTTAATTCTCATCGGGGAGATTCTACCATGCAGATCCAAAACTTAGAGGGAGAGTTGGGTTTAAAGAATTTAATTCTTCCATATACATAGAAATTTAATTCCTCTAAATAAAATTAGGGTTCAACCCTACAAAAGAATTTAATTATTAAACAATGGACTTAAAACTCTCCATGCACGTAAAGAAGTCAGTATCCAACCCGATCACGTGGCAACACGTGACCCTTCTTTCAATGATCAGAAAAGAATGAATGAGATCGGGTCACATGCTCCCACGTGACCCTTGAACAAACTTCTCAAAAATAAAGGCAGAGTAGACTTTGGGCGCTCTCACGTGTCCCCACGTGACCCCTGACAAACACCTCTTTAAAAAAGAGAAGATGGAAAGAACTGAAGGATTAAAATCCAATGCATGGGCGCCCTCACGTGTCCCCACGTGACCCCTAGAAAATTCTTTTAATGTCCAGTGCATGGATACCCATCACGTGCCCACACGTGATGGCCATGAAGACTTAAGTGTTTAACACTTATTTGAATATTCTGAGAATAAAATAAAGGAAGTTTAGCCTAATCCTAGGGCGCCTCACGTGTCCTCATGTGAGCTCTTTATCTTTTTTAGTGTTTAACACTATATTGAGCATTTCATCCTTAGTGTTTAATACTATTTTAAATGCATCACATGGGAACACGTGACCGCCAGATATGTGCTAGTGTTTAACACTATTTTTAAACCAAGCTTAGCCAATTGGCTAAGTTTTCCAGAGGCAAATGTCCCCTTCAATTGAACCTCAAAATTGATCAGTTCATATGATATGCCAAGTAAAGTCCAGAGCTATAATGAATGTTTAGTGCTCAGCCAAAGACAAAATGTTGTCAGAACCCCCAAACCCCTGTTTAGCATTGCTAAATAATGGGGGGGGCTGAACCTAGACAAATGATTCAACAGTCCAAACAAAGGTCCAACATTTCGAACCTAATTGGACTTAGCCCAAATTGGCCATAAGTTCTCAATTCAGATTTAACTGAGCCCATGTGCTCATAATCTAATTAATTGATCCTAGTCCCAAATTGGACTACGGATTTCCCAATCAACATTTGTTCAAGGGTACATCTCTTCACTCCTTTGATATTTTTCGTTGTAATCCTTCAACGTCTTCAGAGAGGTGACGGGTCCCGATAACCAATCATTCCATGGACTGTGGGGTCCTTAAACTCATGGACTATGATGTCTTTAACTTGGACTGTGGGGTCCTTAAGCCCATGGACTATGATGTCGTTAACCTTGGACTGTGGGGTCCTTAAACTCATGAACTATGATGTCCTTAACCTAGACTGTGGGGTCCTTAAGCTCATGGACTATGATGTCCTTAACCTCGGACTGTGGGGTCCTTAAGCACTATGATGTCCTTAACCTCAAAATGTGAGGTCCCTTTAAACCCATGGACTATGATGTTCTT
This sequence comes from Agapanthus africanus, assembly GCA_030015575.1. Lineage (NCBI taxonomy): Eukaryota > Viridiplantae > Streptophyta > Magnoliopsida > Asparagales > Amaryllidaceae > Agapanthus > Agapanthus africanus. Next base: position 428,764,574 of record JASDDO010000010.1, on the reverse strand, counting down.
AACCTCGGATTGTGGGGTCCTTAAGCCCATGGACTATGATGTCCTTAACCTCGGACTGTGGGGTCCCTTTAAACCCATGGACTATGATGTCCTTAATCTTGGACCACCATGTACTTAAACTGGTAATCGACCGCAATGTCCCTAAACTAAACAATAGAGTCCAAATGCTCTTTTGTTGGATCTAAACGATCCCGTTAAGTTGATCTTAGTCTGAAATTAGACTAACGTATCCTTAACAAATGTTTAAGTTGATCTTAGTCTCAAATGAGACTAACATATCCTTAAACCCAACCCCAAACCCAAATCTAAGAAAATACGGATTTGTACTAATCCACGCCTTACGGGCGACAACATAGATTAGTCTTCGTATACAATCCACGGGCAACCAAAAACAAATCAAACACAAACGACATGAAGTGACCATCTGGAGAAGGAGAAAGTGGTTACAGCGATGCGGTACCGTAATTAACTGCAGGGGCTTGCGCCTGCAGGAAAGAGAATCCCCACAATCAAAAACCCCTCAACGAGGGGGAATCTGACGAAGTCTGCTACATCGGCCGCATCCGTTTAAACCTTCGATATACGGTGCCATAAATCAACTTTGTATCTTCGGAGAGGTGGACGGATAGCACCAATTAGCATCTGTCCCCAAATTCAGGCAAGATGAACCTCCACGGTCTTGTCTCTGTGTTTCGGAGGAGAACAGATTCTGGCACGCCCGGTTGGACCTTTTCCTCTTTCCACTCCACACTTCGTGTGTCGTGTTCGCGAACGAATCGCGGTTTGCTATGGTTGCCTGTGGATTCGAGGTACAAAGATTTGGTGTCTTGCTCCGTGTAGAAAACAGAAGATCAATGGCTTCAAACTGCACTAACTGCAACTACAACTCTCTCTCCGTCCCGTCTGGAGGAGTGACTTACGGCCCCCAAGTGGCCTCCATCTTCGCTATGCCGGTGGAACAGGTAACTCAGGGCACCACTGGATTGTTTTTCGGGACCATGATCTAGCCAACAAGCTTCAATGCTCCTGTACCATCAAAAGAAGCTCCGAAGAAATTGGTCTTCGATCGGTTTGTAACTTTAGCGGCCCCTCTTAACGGGTCGCCCAAATTCAGTGCCTCAGTCTTTGACAGACTGGGCCAAAGTTCATTTGGGCCCATGAAGAAGCTCGTGATACTAGAAAGGGTTATCCTAAAAACGATAGCCATTCCAGCTCATGAAGTCGTCAAGGCGGCTTCTCCTGCCAAAGGGTCGGTCTTCACAAGACTGACTGTTTCAGCTCCCGTTTTAGGCTAAATCGTCAAGGCTGCTTTACCTGCTCGGAAGTCTGCTTTCGATAGGTTGTCCATCCACACTCAGCGGACGTCAGTCTTTAACAGGTTGACATCGAAAACTTCTGATCAAGACAGGGGACACGAGGAAACCACCCCCATAGCTGAGATAATCCCGACCGCACGACATGCTCGACGTCGTCACAGGCGCCGAGTGAGGAAGGCTGGGGGTAATTCCCCTTCTGGACTGATTCCGCCAGTTCCAATGGTGGAAGTTGATGCTGCTGTTCCATTCGGGAACAGCTTTGAACCACTCAGGAGGGTACGCAAGAACTCTCCGACTGCTGTGCTGAAAAGATCTCCTCCACCTGTGGAGAATGCCATAAAGGCGAAGCTTGAACAGCCCTCTCAGCGGCTGTCCTCCAAAATTTACAAAGTATGGCAATAAGTCCAAGACTCGGTGATTGATCAAGACTACTCTCGTCGACAGAAAAAGGTGAAAGTTCAGCGAGAAGAGGACCATCTTGTCTAGCCACAAAAGGCGGCAGCTGCTTGGGTGCCCACTGCAACGGCCCCCTCAACTTCGACTGCTCACAAGAGGAGAAGGCCAGAGAAAATCCCTGAGTCTGCGACGAATCGCCAGACCACTAAACCTAAATGCCCTAAGTCTGGGGGCATGGTGGTGCATACTGTCTATATGGCATCCAGAAAAGAGGATAGCCGTATCTCCACAGGTCATCGACCGCTTACGCGATCAGTGACTAAGGCTCAGGAGCAATAACAACAAAAGCTCCAAGTGATGTCAACAGCTATGGCCGCACTCACAGGACCGAAAGCAAGCCCAGATACATCCTCGAAGCAGCGCCGTGAGCAGGAAACTGATGCCGAATTCCTTTGAAGAATACTTGAGAAGAAGGACAAAGAGGCCGCGGAACAAGCGGCCAATATAAAACAAATGGCCCTTCTATTCCAAGATATGGTGGGCATGATGATCCAGCCGGATCCCCAAGCCGAAGATCCTCCAGTAATAATTGAAGATGATAGAGGAGAGATATCAAATCCTCTGCCGGCTCTGTCAATAGCCAAGGAGGAGACAATCTCCAAAGTTGTCCTGGATGATTACATCGCTCAGCAGATACGAGTTCACCAAGCGAATGAAGCGGCTGGGCAAATTGTTAAAACTGGACGACCCTATCCGGGTTGGTATGACCAAATAAAGTACCCGCCAGGATACACGATCCCCAAATTCCACGTATATAAGAGGACTGGAAATCCGCATCAGCATGTCGCTCAATTTAGGGCTCTGTGCGGCAACACCGGAGGTGACGATAAGCTACTGCTTCGCTAATTCGTTGGCAATTTGGCGGAGACGGCCTTCGAATGGTATTCGAAGCTTCCAAATGACTCCGTCAAAACATTCACGGAGATGGAGCTGTTATTCACCCAGCGTTTCGCAAGCGCCAGCGAACGCACCCCAATCACGGCGTTGATCAATGCCAGAGTGAAACCAGGCGAAACATGGGTTCTGTATGCGATACGGTGGCGCAACCTATGGTCGAAGTGCAAACAGCGCATAGAAGAAGCTCCTGCAGTAGGCATGTTTGTGGGAACCCCTGATCCGCAGGCGACCATATCCCGATTCATGATGTTCTTCAAGCCAACTACCTTCCAAGCCTTGATCGACAAGCTGGCTCAAATGGACCAGATGGGCCATAGACCATCCTCCTCAAAGAAGGATCATCGGAATAAGAAGGGGAAAGGGAAAGTAACCTTCTTCGCCAACGCTCAATAACAACCGAGTGGCCCGAGACCGGTTGTTCACCAAAGCAACAAGCGGCAATCCCTTGATGAGAAGTTGAGACGTCCTTACTCGTTTCCCCGGGATAAAACAAGGAAACTGTTTGAACTGGCAGTGCGCAATGGGCTCATTACTCTACCGGAGTCGAGACACCCACCGCAACCAAACGACGTCAACAATCCCAATTACTGCCCCTACCACTGAGTATTGGGCCATCCGATCGAAGACTGCTATGTCTTCAAAAACTGGGTTGAAGACCAATAAAAACAGAGCAAGTTCGCGCTATCTGAAAACTGGAAGGTGAATCCGCCACAACAACACACTCCTAAAAGGGTGGACACACCGGGGGCATCGTGCTCATTCATAAGGGAAGCTCCATGGGAAGTTCTTTCGGAAAAAACGAAAAGAATGCAGAAGGATCTCCAAACATGCCCGGCAATCAGGTGGAAAAATCCACTGGAACCTGAGATCGTCGAGGGAATGCTGAAACCACGCCCAACTCCAAAAATTGGTGGTGATGGTCAAAACGCCAACACCCAGCCGTCAAAGTCTTCGATGAAGAAGAAGAAGACCAAAAATCCCGTGAAGCATGGTGACAAGCGCACGGACCTGCAAAAACAGATTGACGCGCTGGAAGAATATAACCAGAAGGCGCGGACCCTAATCACACTTCAAGAATTTCTCAGCCACGTCCTTGAGAGCGGAGATAACGACAATAACGATAGGGATGACTCATCAGAAGAATCTGAGGACTATGTGGCAAGTTGCCACATGATCTCTCATTCGGCGTTAACTAACGAAGAAGCTCACTCGGCGATAGAAGACAGCATAAAAGAGCTGGGGGAAGGATTGAAGCCAAAACCCTTGGAACCGTCTGACGAGATAATCGACTTGCTACTGAACGAAGCCCGTTAGAAAAGCAAAGCCAATCGATTGCGCGAACTGGCTATATTCAAAAAAGCTAAACGCCGGCGACTGGATGAAAAGGTCGAGGCACCCCAAACGGATCGAAGCATCCCTATCGCCAGCAAAAGCAAGCTTAAAGTAAGGAAACGATTCGCTAGGGCCCTGTTAATAGGAATGAAGTTGCCTTCTTTCAGAGGAAATTCTCCTGGCGGTATACATCTTGATAAAGCGGACATAAATCCTAACTTCTGCTTATACCATCAGAGGATTGCACACCCTATCGAGGAGTGCATAGCCTTTAAAAACTGGTTGCAGGGATATGTTGCCCACCGACAACACGTTCAACGAGTGAGGCACAAGGCTCGTCGGGAACAGAAAAGCACGACAGATGAGTGCAAAAGAGCCGCTGGCAATTGTCGCATAGTCGACACCAAGGGATCACAAGTTATCACCTTTAGAAGCGACTCTGACGAAGAAATCGCCCTCAGCCTTCTCTTTAAGGAATCCACCTCCGACACAAAAGATGCGAAGATTTGCTAGAAAATCTAGCTGCGTAATCGTACGTTGCCCGAAAAATCTCGGACCTTTGAGCGAAACATCTTTAAACTACTATAAACCCGTGGCATCCCTAGGCTGACATGGCAAAAAAAGGGGTACGTCCATAAGCGAAATGGGCACGGATGAAAACCCGAAAGGGCTCCGTGAGTAAAAACAGCGGGATTACCGGCGAGTTTTGTGAAAACCTGAAAGGGCGCAATCTCGTAAAAAGACACTTGCAAGATCCTCTCGACCCTGTAAGGAGAAACCACCTGCGTGAGATCCTTATGACTCACAAAGGAGAAACACACTTGGGGATCCCCACGATCCCTAAGGAGAAATTACACTTGCGAGATCCTCACGACTCATAAGGAGAACCCTCTTATGAGACCCTCACGGCTTATAAGATTCATAAGACTTAAGCTACAGGGATCTGAACCTGTTCTTAAGCAATCATACCCCCCGATTTTGCCCTACAAGCGGTTCAATATTGAACCTTGTATACAATCCACGGACACGAATGAAAATTTCCCTAACAGAGTCCCACCAGCGACCAGGGATATGCTCACACGGTGAACAAACACTTGTAGGTCCTGTCAACTTGCAAGGAGAAAACACTCTTGTAAGATCCTTACGACTTATAAGAGAACATACACTTAGGAATCCTCACGATTCCTAAGGAGAAAATACACCCACGAGATCCTCTCGACTCATAGAGAGAAAAATCTTTGTGAGACCATCACGGCTCATAAAATTGAAAAGTCTTGGATGGCAGATTCTAACCCTGTCCCCCAAGCCATCACTGCCCTGCAAGGAGGTCAACATGGACTATCCACGGGCCACACTGTCCGAAGTCGAATATCGACGAGGAGGGAAACAACCACTTACGAGTTCTCTCGACTTGTAAGCGGGAAAATTCTCTTGTGAGATACTTACGACTCTCAAGAGAAAACACACTTAGGAATCCTCACGATTCCTAAGGAGAAAATACACCTACGAGATCCTCTCGACTCGTAAGGAGAAAAATCTTTGTGAGACCCTCACGGCTCATAAAGTTGAAAAGTCTTGGGTGGCAGATCCTAACCCTGTCCCCCAAGCCATCACTACCCTGTAAGGAGGTCAACATGGACTATCCACGGGCCACACTCTCCGAAGTCGAACATCGACGAGGAGGGAAACAACCACTTACGAGTCCTCTCGATTTATAAGCGGGAAAATTCTCTTGTGAGATCCTTACGACTCTCAAGAGAAAGCACACTTAGGAATCCTCATGATTCCTAAGGAGAAAATACACCTACGAGATCCTCTCGACTCGTAGGGAGAAAAGTCTTTATGAGACCCTCATGGCTCATAAAGTTGAAAAGTCTTGGGTGACAGATCCTAACCCTGTCCCCCAAGCCATCATGCCCTGCAAAGAGGTCAACATGGACTATCCATGGGCCACACTCTCCGAAGTCGAACATCGACGAGGAGGGAAACAACCACTTACGAGTCCTCTCGACTTATAAGCGGGAAAATTCTCTTATGAGATCCTTACGACTCTCAAGAGAAAGCACACTTAGGAATCCTCACGATTCCTAAGGAGAAAATACACCTACGAGATCCTCTCGACTCGTAGGGAGAAAAGTCTTTATGAGACCCTCACGGCTCATAAAGTTGAAAAGTCTTGGGTGGCAGATCCTAAACATGTTCCCCAAGCCATCACTGCCCTGCAAGGAGGTCAACATGGACTATCCACGGCCTACACTTTCCGAAGTCGAACATCGACGAGGAGGGAAACAACCACTTAAGAGTCCTCTCGACTTATAAGTGGGAAAATTCTCTTGTGAGATCCTTACGACTCTTAAGAGAAAGTACACTTAAGAATCTTCACGATTGCTAAGGAGAAAATACACCTACGAGATCCTCTCGACTCGTAGGAAGAAAAATCTTTGTGAGACCCTCACGGCTCATAAAGTTGAAAAGTCTTGGGTGGCAGATCCTAACCCTGTCCCCCAAGCCATCATTGCTTTGAAAGGTGGTCAACATAGACTATCCACGGGCCACACTCTCCGAAGCCGAACATCGACGAGGAGGGAAACAACCATTTACGAGTCCTCTCGACTTATAAGCGGTAAAATTCTCTTGTGGGATCCTTACGACTCTCAAGAGAAAGCACACTTAGGAATCCTCACGATTCCTAAGGAGAAAATACACCTACAAGATCCTCTCGACTCGTAGGGAGAAAAGTCTTTATGAGACCCTCACGGCTCATAAAGTTGAAAAGTCTTGGGTGGCAGATCCTAACCCTGTCCCCCAAGCCATCACTGCCCTATAAGGAGGTCAACACAGACCATCCACGGGCTACACTCTCCGAAGTCGAACATCGACGAGGAGGGAAACAACCACTTACGAGTCCTCTCGACTTATAAGCGGGAAAATTCTCTTGTGAGATCCTTACGACTCTCAAGAGAAAGCACACTTAGGAATCCTCACGATTCCCAAGGAGAAAATACACCTACGAGATCCTCTCGACTCGTAGGGACAAAAGTCTTTTTGAGACCCTCACGGCTCATAAAGTTTAAAAGTCTTGGGTGGCAGATACTAATCTTGTTCCCCAAGCCATCACTGCCCTGCAAAGAGGTCAATATGGACTATCCACGGACCACACTCTCCGAAGTCGAACATCGACGAGGAGGGAAACAACCACCTACGAGTCCTCTCGACTTATAAGTAGAAAAATTCTCTTGTGAAATCCTTACGACTCTCAAGAGAAAGCACACTTAGGAATCCTCACGATTCCTAAGGAGAAAATACACCTACGAGATCCTCTCGACCCGTAGGGAGAAAAGTCTTTATGAGACCCTCACGGCTTATAAAGTTGAAAAGTCTTAGGCAACAGATCTTAACCCTATTTCCTAAGCCATCGCTACCTTATAAAGGGTTCAAGATGAACTGTTATCTACCATCTATGGGCCACACTTGCCAAAACTATATGCCACTGAAATGGAGAAGTTACTCATGAGCATATAAACTACTTCACACCAGAGTAAAACATAAAGAAATAGAAAGGTGCGGCTCATGGAGCTGAGGGTTTGGAACTATATCCCTTAAGAATCGAGATTTGAGTCAATGATAAATGACGACACTTGTGTCCGCTCGTTATCTTCTCAGATCAAGATCCTGAAAATTATATACCAACCCAAAACTGGTCATACGCTATGAATTACTCTGCACTACTTCACCCACATTTATACTTACGTGGGAAAAGTAGTGGGGGCATTTGTTCCAGCCAAAATTTTTTTTTGCGCAAAAGGGCCCAAGGTATCAAATGACAGCAATAAGTTTAAGAAAATATGAACTAGTATTTTCTGGGCTGTATTTTGATAAACTCCCGAATGTGAAACAGCTAAATTCTGATGGCATTGAAAGCGTCTCGAAAAAGCCTTCGATTTGATATATTATGGGCCTCATAATTCATCCGGGATCAAAAGTTATGAGGTATCACGTGCCCACACGTGACCGGGCATCACGTGCCCACACGTGACCGGGCATCACGTGCAGACACGTGACCATTTACAGGCAAAGCCTGTAGGCACTGAATAAAATAAATAATTGGAAATAATTAATAAGTGGGGTCACGTGCTAACACGTGATAGGCTCTTAAACCCTCTGAAACAATAGAATTAAATTCTAACTAAATAATTAATTAGTGGGGTCACGTGCCAACACGTGATGGGTTCCTGAGCCCTCTAAACCAATAGAATTAAATTCTAATTAATTGGCCAATCAGTGGGGTCACGTGCTAACACGTGATAGGCTCTTAAACTTTCTGAACTAATAGAATTAAATTCTAATTGAGGGAAATCAAACACCCTAGTTGGAAAAATATTTCCCTAGATCTTTCCAAACAAAAAGATTGTGCTCTGTAAAGTGGAGCACCGTTGGATTAAAAATCCAATGGTGATTAAAAATCACCAATTTATAGAAAGATTCTATACAAGGAAAGATTTTCCTGAAATTTGCCAGGAATAACAGATAAAAGATCTTTTGGATTAAAAATCCAATGGTGAATAAAATTCACTGAGTGATCTAAAAGATCATGTTGGTTACAAAATCAATTAAAATCTTTCAATGAAAGATTTACTAAACAAACTGATTCTTTTTTTTCTCCTATAAATAAAAGCCAAGAGGGAGAGAGAACAAGGAGATATACAAGAACAGAGAGAAAAAAGAAGAGAATTTAATTGTCCAGAGAGAAAAGAAGATTTCCTCAGAAGAGAAAGAAACCTTAGGTGAGAAGGGAAAGAGATCATAAGCTCCACAAAACAAAAAGAGAATTTAATTCTCAAACTAAGAGTTTAACTCTTCTGAATAAGAACTTAGTTCTTCCTTTGGTTGAAAATCCGCAGAAGCAGATCTCCCCATAAGTTGAGAATTTAATTCTCATCAGGGAGATTCTGCCATGCAGATCCAAAACTTAGAGGGAGAATTGAGTTTGAAGAATTTAATTCTTTCAAATACTTAGGAATTTAATTCCTCCAACAGAGACAGGATTTAACCCTTAAAACAAGAACTTATTTTTCTTCATGGTTGAAGATCTGCAGAAGCAGATCTCCCCATAAGTTGAGAATTCAATTCTCATCGGGGAGATTCTGCCATGCATATCCAAAACTTAGAGGGAGAGTTGGGTTTAAAGAATTTAATTCTTCCATATACATAGGAATTTAATTCCTCTAAATAAAATTAGGGTTCAACCCTACAAAAGAATTTAATTCTTAAACAAGGGACTTAAAACTCTCCATGGACGTAAAGATGTCAGTATCCAACCCGATCACGTTGCAACACGTGACCCTCCCTTCAATGATCAGAAAAGAATGAATGAGATCGGGTCACGTGCTCCCACGCTACCCTTGAACAAACTTCTCAAAAATAAAGGCAGAGTAGACTTTGGGCACCCTCACGTGTCCCCACGTGACCCCTGACAAACACCTCTTTAAAAAAGAGAAGATGGAAAGAACTGAAGGATTAAAATCCAATGCATGAGCGCCCTTACGTGTCCCCACGTGACCCCTAGCAAATTCCTTTAATGTCCAGTGCATGGATACCCATCACTTGCCCACACGTGATGGCCATGAAGACTTAAGTGTTTAACACTTATTTGAATATTTTGAGAATAAAATAAAGGAAGCTTAGCCCAATCCTAGGGCGCCTCCCGTATCCTCACGTGAGCTCTTTATTCTTTTTAGTGTTTAACACTATATTGATCATTTCATCCCTAGTGTTTAATACTATTTTAAATGCATCATGTGGGAACACGTGACCGCCAGATATGTGCTAGTGTTTAACACTATTTTAAAACCAAACTTAGCCCAAATTGGCTAAGTTTTCCAGAGGCAAATCTCCCCTTCAACTGAACCTCAAAATCGATCAATTCATATGATATGCCAAGTAAAGTCCAGAGCTATAATGAATGTTTAGTGCTCAGCCAAAGACAAAATGTTGTCAGAACCCCCAAACCCCTGTTTAGCATTGCTGAATAATAGGGGGGAGGGGGGCTGAACCCAGACAAATGATTCAACAGTCCAAACAAAGGTCCAACATTTCGAACCTTATTGGACTTAGCCCAAATTGGCCATAAGTTCTCAATTCAGATTTAACTGAGCCCATGTGATCATAATCTAATTAATTGATCTTAGTCCCAAATTGGACTACAGATTTCCCAATCAACTTTGGTTCAAGGGTACATCTCTTCACTCCTTTAAATTTTGTCGTTGTAATCCTTCAACGTCTTCAGAGAGGTGACGGGTCCCGATAACCAATCATTCCGTGGACTGTGGGGTCCTTAAACTCATGGACTATGATGTCCTTAACCTGGACTGTGGGGTCCTTAAGCCCATGGACTATGATGTCCTTAACCTGGACTGTGGGGTCCTTAAGCCCATGGACTATGATGTCCTTAACCTTGGACTGTGGGGTCCTTAAGCCCATGGACTATGATGTCCTTAACCTTGGACTGTGGGGTCCTTAAGCTCATGGACTATGATGTCCTTAACCTGGACTGTAGGGTCCTTAAGCCCATGGACTATGATGTCATTAACCTCGGACTGTGGGGTCCTTAAGCCCATGGACTATGATGTCCTTAACCTCGGATTGTGGGGTCCCTTTAAACCCATGGACTATTATGTACTTAACCTCGGACTGTGGGGTTCTTAAGCCCATGGACTATAATGTCCTTAACCTCGGACTGTGGGGTCCTTTTAAACCTATGGAATATAATGTCCTTAACCTTGGACCACCATGTCCTTAAACTGGTAATCGACTGCAATGTCCCTAAACTAAACAATAGAGTCCAAATGTTCTTTTGTTGGATCTAAATGATCCCGTTAAGTTGATCTTAGTCTGAAATTAGACTAACGTATCCTTAACAAACGTTTAAGTTGATCTTAGTCTCAAATGAGACTAACGTATCCTTAAACCCAACCGCAAACCCAAATCTAAGAAAATACGGATTTGGACTAATCCACATCCTATGGGTGACAACATAAATTAGTCTCCGTATACAATCCACGGGCAACCAAAAACAAAAAAATACAAACGACACGAAGTGACCATCTGGAGAAGGAAAAAGTGGTTACCGTGATGCGGTAGCGTAATTAACTGCAGGGGCTTGCGCAAGCAGGGAAGAGCGTCCCCACAATCAAAAACCCCTAAACGAGGGGGAATCTGATGAAGTCTGCTATATCGGCCGCGTCCGTTTAAACCTTCGAAATACGGTGCCATAAATCAACTTGGCATCTTCGGAAAGGTGGACGAATAGCACCAATTAGCATCTGCCCTAAATTCAGGCAAGGCGAACCTCCGCGGTCTCGTCTCTGTGTTTCGGAGGAGAACAGGAATAGTTTGAGAAAAGTAAGAAAATTAGATGTTTTCTTAAACAAAACTTGTAATATGTAGTTATGAGCTGTTGTCCCATGGGTTAGTAAGATGAAGGAAATTACTAATCTGAGGATAAAAATAAATCTGAAAAATAGTCCATATTCTTAAGTCCAAACATTTGAACGTTGATACCCTACTATACGCACTTGCACACATCTTGAAACGTGGGATAGTAGAGGATAGCTTGAAATGCTCTTGTCTAAAATTTTTGGTATGAAGAAAAATAAAAATATAAAGAAAAAAATGGTGAAGGAAAAAAAATAAATACTGGTTTTGTAATTACTTAAGGCGGCATAAAAAAAATATAGCGGGGGTGCTTTATCACCTAATGCCTTAGACCAACTGGTTTAGGAGCCATTGCTAAGCCTTAGGTATTGCAAGACGAGAATAGTACGCTTAAATGAGTGAGCACATTTAGTAATCGGACGGTTAGTACCTCAAGAACTATTAATGGTCTCATGAAGAACGTGTGAGCAATTCCATCTAAAATATTCACCAACTAAAAGTACTAAGGAAGATGGACAAGAGTATGATGGCTTGAATTGAATTCTCAAAGTGTAGGGATGACTTTTACACACATATAGGGGTATATGATCGATATTTGGAAGAAAGATAGGGAGTAAGACGAAAGGCGATGCTTTATTGAGAGATGATGTGATTTTAACATCTTTTCATGACCATTAAGATAGGGCTCATGGCAACCGAAAAGTTAGTGTAGTTGGAAACTCTTATTTTCAATTTCTTTCTTTTATAATTCTTATCTTTATATGTAACTTTCATCTTCATTCTTTTATTATAGGATTTTGTGGGTGTAATCCGCTGAAAACCCTCAGGAGACAACACACCTCCTACTAGAGACACCTAAAGGTTTAACGGCTTGTTGCACGTGCTCAGTGCAATCGTGTTGCCTACGAAAGTGTGCTACTTAGCCTTTTCTTTTTCCTTTTCTCCATCTCTTTAATAACTAGTTTGCTCGGGACGATCAAAGTTAAGTTTTGGGGTATTTGTTCAGTCGAAAATATCGCACTTTTGATATAACACTTTCCTTACTTTTCTTAAATATTTAAAAGTGTTTATTATAAATATAGAACACATTTGGGTTTATCTACAAAAATACTATTTACCATATGTTTATATATTATAATTAACATTATGAAGGAAAATGTATGCATATAATATTTATATAATATTTTGATAATTTAAATATGTATATCATATCAAATATCCTTAATCAATATTCTTAAAATATAATATCATATAAAATGGTTAGGATAATATCTCAAAAATACCAAATATTACTAACATTATTCATTGAGATATTGTGTAAGCTTTAGCTCAGATCAGGAGATCGAGATATTGAGATGTTGGGAATAAAAAATCTGCCAATAAAGTTAAATAAAATTGAAGAATCAATACTGGCAGAGACTAAGAGAAGATATGAAGATTCCAGATATCAAAACAATCTCCAAGTGTCAACACCAGAGACCACAAAAAATTTCATCACCTGATCCCACATAAGTGCGGCCCTTCCGCAGCAATAATGTGCTTCTGGTGGTGGATCCGCGGCCGATTCACTGAGTTAGGGTTTTGGATTTTTATGTTTGGATCTTCACAACAACCCCTTATTCTTGGGATCTATAGTTTCTGGTTTTAGGACTATTTAAAGGACCAAGGGCTAAACCTAGAAATCATCAACCTTTTGCACAAAGCAAATCAACGTCAAAGAACAAGTGATCCACGACAGGTCCGCGATTCGACGTGATAAGGCGACATGAGATTCGAAGGAGCATCTACTTCCTACGAGGCAGAGATCGAGAGCAACTTCTTCTTCCTCTTGTAATCTAAACTCGAAGAATTGTACTTGTGAAGTTGATTAATAAAGGTTGTTATTAGATTAATTAGTTTGCATATATTTTTCTTTATTATGATCTCAATCTTTATCCGTTCTTCTATCTCCATCATGCGCGAGTAATTCTCTGCTTGATAGGGTTCGTAGGATTAGGGTAGAACAATGGATGAGAAAATACTTTAATTTCTTTTAAGTATTATGAAGTTTATAAATTTTAGCAAAAGAATCGTTAACATCTTAATCGGGCGTGCTACCAATTTATTGCTAGTCTCGACCGCGATTTGATATCAGATTAACAATTGTTTTGTTAAGGGCTAGACATGAATAGAGATCGATGAAAGGATAAGGGTCAATAGTTTAGAAACCCTAGATTTTTTGAAGAACCCTAATTCCCATTCATCACTATCAATCTAGTTTTAAATCTATCAATAGATAAAAGGAGTAATCTTTATTAGTCATTCATGACTACTAAATCCTAACGAACCCTACAAGCCTTCTTTTTATATATTCTATATCCGTATTTAAACTAGATCTGAAAATTATAAATTCTACATCCGTAATTTCGACATAGATCTAGAAACTATTCTCCCCTATTCTTTATTCTTCCTCTTTTCAATCAACACGTCTAAAGTAAGACTAAAAGTTCCACGAATCCGTGAGGACGACTCGTACTCATCTCGGCTGGCTACACGCGACACCGTTATTGATTGCGGTTACTTACTACATACTCTTTTAGAAATCAATCAAGCCCATATTTGGGCTGGAACATTCGTAATTAAAAAGTAATTTTAACTAATTTTTATTCAAGAAAAACAATTTACAAAATAGTTTTTATTTAAAAAAACAAAAAATAAAAAAAAAATTATTGAGAGGGGGGTTGAGCCCACGCCCATGCCCAGTGGTCCAAGCCTATAGGCCTAGGTCCAACGGCCCAAGCCCGCGGGTTTAAGCCTAATCGAGCTCGTGCACGTGCACACGCGGGAAGCACACGTCCATATAAGCAATAGGGAGACGCCTGATCCACTACATGTTGGCATCCTGGAAGGCGGCGGGGGCAACCGAGCGCAATCGACGGCTCTGGTCGGTACCATTAGGGTTTTTTGAACCCTATAAATACCCTCTCGCTATTTCTCTTGTTTCTTATACTTCTGGCGACCAAATAATTCCCGAAAAATTCTTGTATGGTCCTCTCTCGACGATCTACGTATAGATACTGGCAACGGGTGCTAGAAAAATCCAAGGCATGAGTACGATTCCTTACGAGTCGTTGGTTCGTGTCGGCAAATCTTCTTCACAGGGTAGGATCTCTCTCTCTCCCCCTTTTGCACCCGTTGAATCTTTTCTTTAGGTTTTCCTATATTTTAGTGAACACTCTTGCTAAACTTTTAGTATGTAAAACCCCGCATGTTTTTATTTATTTAGATGTTAAGTTAGATATCGAAATTTTTCCCGATTCGGTAACTTTCTAGCGTTTAGTTTTAACTTAGAAATTCATGCTCCCTAAGCGTCGTGGTAATAAACCTTGTATGCTAACCATATTGTTATTCTGCCTAAATCTATATTGATATAACCCCGGTTTGTAGCCGAAATGCTGCCGATTTTTAGAACGACCATATTAGTAATAAACTGTGACCATTTTTTACACGAAAATACCCTTTGGTTTCTAACCCCTGTGTTTTCAATAAAATACCCCAAAGTTTCCAAAAACCGTATCTTATATAAATACCCTGAAGTTTCGAAAACCCGTATTTGTATTAAAATACCCTCAAGTTTCCAAAATCCTGCATTTCACTTAAATACCTCGAACTATTCTTGAACTATTATTTCACCAAAATACCTTGAACTTTTACGAAACCCTTTTACATTAAAATACCCCGACTTTCCCAAGTTCCATGTTTTGCAATAAAATACCCTATACCTTTCTTTCAACCAGACTTTGTGAAACCCCGTTACTCATAATGTGGTTTACATAACCAATCTTGACTCGATCTATCATAACTTATTTTACCTAAACGGTTATGCATTAGCGCATGGACGTTAGATATGGGGTGAATGAGGATTGACCCGATTTGAAACGAGAACGTGTTTTCCATGTCTTGTTGGCTTCGCATGTTAGATGATAACTGATAACTCAACTTAAATATATTGATACGGTGTTTAAGGTAGTTCAGATAAGGAAATCGAGATCGCGTGTATCGGGATAGCCTTCATATTGACTTATCAACTTATCATATTTAATGATCGTGTTCAATGACCGTGTTTAATGATCATGTTCTATCACGCCCCGCTTCCTAAAAGACGGTAGCGGTCCTATGACAAGCCCGTGACCAAAAAGGTCATTTCTCGTAACAATTACATTAATTGTAATAAGTAATATACAATATGAGAAGAACAAACAATATAATGAAAATCCAACTACTAGCTATTACAATTCAAATTCCACCGAGTTTTAAACAATGACAAAAAATCTAAGTACAAGAAATGATAACATAACGAAAGCCCTAACATGAGGCATATTGAAATAAAAGCTGGAAATGATAATAGAAGTCCGCTTGCGATGAAAGCTGGTTGTACTTCTCTTCCGTCGATTCTATCTTATCTGTTCCTAAGTCACCTAATGAACATTCCAAGCAAAGAAAGGAACATGATGATATGCCCGTCATCAAACCTGCGCTTGGTAAGTCCCCAGATAAGAATAAAAAATGTAGAAACGATAACGATAGGCATGTAACTAGAGAACTAATATTATAAACAGTGATCAAGTAAGAGTTGACAGTTAAGCATGACAATTCTATATGGCATGACAGCGTTATATAGTATAGCAGTGTAGTATAGGTACAGTGTGGGTTAACATATGTATATGATAGGTAAAAGTGCTGAACATGATGTAAGTAGTAATGTGTCTTAATAGGTCTCTACAAGGGTAAACTAACCTAACGATATTTCAAGTGTGAGTGTCAAACAATCTCAAGAGTATTCTCGAACTCAGGGCTGTAATTCAGGGGCAAGGAATCACGGGTCCGAATCAAGGATGTTAGTAACGGGACTTCAATCGTCATCGAAGTATTCATAAACCCAACATGCTATAATCCAGGAGAAAAGAAACACCATCCCTCTTGAGTATATTGTGTTAGTATTCAAGGATTCATGTTGAACTCACGACTCAAACTACCCCAACGCCCGCGTATTTAATTTATAGTTAATATCACAAGTCTGGCCCAAAAACATGAATACATAAGAGAGAGTACAAGTTCAAGTTTCAAGTCGAGTTCATGTAAAGTTTAAGTCGAGTTCAAGTATTCATATGTGCACGTATTCATGGTTCGGGTAAGGTTCATGTAAAACATAATATCTAATCATGTCATTATGTATATGCAACAATTTAGAGATCAAGAAACAAGGATACACGTTTTCGAGTGGTATGAAATGAGACAATTACCATATTCAAGTAATATTCAAAAACAATATTGTAAAGAAGTGTTGTGAACTACTAATTACTCAAGTTAATTGAATTCATAGATTAAACAAGAAACATAGTTCTAGGTGTTATGCAAACGTGAGTTCAAGTCTCACCTAATTACGACCAGTGGTTTGGGAGATATGCTCATTTTCGTATTGTCGTGTAGATAATTTCAAAATCTGTCGAGCATTTTCGCACATTTTTAAAACACAGTTTGAGTTAATTTCCGTAGATTTTCAGGTTTTGAAAACTATTAGAAACTTATAGGTCTTTCGGTATACTTATCTAAACAACTATGTTCCTTGCTATTTGGATTTCTAAAGCTCTATTTATGGTCATATTAGTATTGGGGTTTAAAACAGAAATTCTAATTTCTGAACAGCAACTATGGGTTGTATTGCATGGCATGGATCATCGGCCACCCGATCGAAGATTGCTTCATCTTCAAAGATTGGGTGGAAGAGCAATATAGGCAAGGCAAGTTCATGCTAAGTGACAGTTGGAAAGTGGAGTCCACACAAAAGCATGTGCCAATGCGAAACTACTCTACCAAATTAGACCATGGCTAACCCAAGAAGCAGAAGCTCACCCACGTTTACCATGTGATAAGACTTTCCCATGACGATGAAGATGATGAAATGCTCAGGTTTTTCGATTGCTTTGCTAATGAAGATGAGGAGAACACAGAACTACCACCAGCACCTAAGGAGCTAGACCATGGAATCCATACCACTGCTGATGAATTAAAGAAGATATACTTGGGAACAACAGATGATCCGAGACCAACGTTCGTTAGTGAGTTGCTGTCTGAAGTCTCTAAGAAGGATGCAGCTTGAACTCGAGATGAGCGTCAACGCTGAAGTCAGGAAGTTAATCAATTCTGGCTTCATCCATGAAGTACAATACCCGAGCTAGATTGCCAATATCAGCCCTGTGATGAAGAAGAATGGGACTGTTCGTATCTGCGTGGAATTTCAGGACCTCGATATGGCATGCCCGAAAGATGACTTCCCCGTACCAGTTAAGGAATTAATGATAGATAATACTTCTACTCATGAGGTCCCCTCTTTTATAGACAGATCTTCAAGGTAAAATCAGATATAGATAGATCCTGAAGACCAGATGTATATAGCCTTCCGCACCCCGTTAGGCATTTTCTGTTATAAAGTGATGCCATGTGGACTAAAGAATGCTGGAACAACATATCAGAGAGCGATGACTAAGATCTTCGACGACCTTATTCACAAGATAGTCAAATGTTATATAGACGATCATGTGGTCAAAAGAATGTCTCACGAAGAGCACTGGGAGCACTTAAGGATAGTCTTCAAGCTCCTTCGGAAGTTTAATCTGAAGATGAACCCACTAAAATGTGCATTCGGAGTCTCTTCTGGCAAGTTCCTGGGTTTTATAATCCGTTACCGAGGGATCAACATCGACCCCTCCAAGATCAGGGCTATTACAGAAATACCCCTCTAGGAAATCTTAAGCAGTTGTGATCTCTCCAAGGAAAACTTGTCTATATCTGATGGTTCATCGCCAACTTTTCTGGGAAGTGTCGTCCTTCTAGCCATCTAATGCAGAAAGGAACTCCCTTTATATGAGACTAGAAATGTCAGAAAGCGCTGGAGGAAATCAAAGAATACTTGCAGAATCCACCATTGTTGGCCGCTCCAGTTAAAGGAAAGCCCCTTATCTTATATACAACTGCTCTTGAAGATTCCCTAGACGCACTATGGGCATAGGAGAATGACCGAGGAAAGGAAAAAGCTTTGTACTATCTATGTTGAGTCCTGCTGGGAGAAGAAAGCAACTTCTCCCTTATCGAAAAGTATTCCCTGACGCTGATCTTCATGATAACGAAGCTCAGAAATTACGCCTTGGCCCATGAAGTGCACCTCAAATCAATGGTGGGCCTTATCAAATATCTTATGACGAAAGCCATACTGACGAGAAAGCTCACCAAGTGGGCCCTGCTGTTGATGGAGTTCACGATTATATATTGCCCCCTCAAAGCGGTAAAATGACAGGCTATCGCCGACTTCCTCGTGGAACACCCGATCTCTGCCGACTCTCTACTGAACTATAAGCTACCGGGTGAATATGCATTCAATGCGGTCGAAGAGAAACAAGAAACAGAGAAGCCTGTTTGGGAATTATACTTCGATGGAATCTCCTCAATGAAAACGAGGAAAAAGAGTATCCCGATAATCAGAGCCGGGATAGGCCTTATTTTCATGACCCCTCAAGGCGGAATAGCCCGCTATGCCATCGCGTTGACAGAGCCTAAGACCAACAATAAAGCCGAATATGAAGAGCTTATAGCCAGTCTTGAGATTGCGATTGACATGGGCATCGAGAATCTCCGCATATATGGGGACTCTCAGTTGATCGTCATGCAAGTCAATAGAGACTACAAAACATGCAAGCCAGAACTGATAAAGTATGGGGAGAAGGTGCAATAGTTACTGGCGCAGCTTTCTTCATATACATTGGAAAAAATTTCGCGAGAGAAAAACAGCAAAGCGGATGTATTAGCCAAGTTGGCCAAAGAGTTGGCCGATGAAAACCTTGACGACTTAAGGATCATCATCCAAATTCCCAAGAGCTTGGCCCCGGCAGAGATATCTTTAGAGCCTCCAACTGAAGCTGAAAATGAAGATGTCCTTCAAGCAGGAGAGGTCATAGAAGAGGAAGATGAGTGGCGAGAAGTCTTTATAGACTACTTCAAGTCTCAACGGATGTCTGAAGATGCATCACAAAGGCATCAGCTCATGAAACAAGCCTCGTCATTCGCACTAATCGATGGAACTCTATATAAAAGGTCCTTCAACCATATATAGATAAGATGCCTAGGACCAAAGGAAGCCGAAAAGGTCGTCCAAGAAATTCACAATGGACTCTGTGGGTCCCATCAAGCCGGTTCAAAGATGAAGCTAAAGATCAAGATGATGGGTTACTATTACCCCACGATGATCCAAGACTGCATCGACTATGCAAGGCGGTACCACTCATGTCAGATACATGGGGACTTCATACATCAACACCCGCTGCATTCGACCATAGCTAGTTAGCTGTTCGAAATGTGGGGGACCGATATAATAGGCCCCATCGGGCCGAGGTCATCTTGAAGTCTTCGTTTCATCTTGGCGGTGACCGATTACTTCTCTAAATGGGCAGAGACGATACCGCTGAGAGAAGTAAAGACGGAGAATATTCTCCATTTCTTCAAAAACCATATCATATACCGGTTCAGAGTTCCACGACAGATACTATCAGACAACAGACTAGTATATAGAAGCTACAAGATAAGTCGCTTCGCCAAACAACATAAGATAAATTAGAGATATTCCTCCGTCTATAATCTCCGAGCTAACGGTTTAGCTAAAACTTTCAACAAGACGCTGACCAAGCTCATAAAGAAGATGGTATCCAAAAATAAAAAGGACTGGCATGAAAGGATATATGAAGCTCTTTAGGCATACCGAACGACGTTCAAGACGGTCATGAAGACAACACCTTATGCATTGGTGTTTGGCGCCAAAGCAATGCTCCCTCTGGAGATAGAACTCCTCTCATTGCAGATGGCGGTTCAATGTGAACTTACGGACAAAGATAATACACATCTCTGGCTTGAAGAACTTGATTCTCTCAATGATGACACAATCATATGAAAGGCTAACCAGACCGAGGACATTCCGCCCAGGCGAACTCGTACTGGTTGTCAAAAGGCCGATGATCTCTAACCGCGTGAAACCTGGGAAGTTCAAGCCAAACTATGAAGGACCGTATGTCATAGATAAGGTCGACCAAGGTGGATCTTACCTACTAATGAATATGCACAGAGAAAGACCGTTTCGGCTAATAAATGGTTGGTTTCTCAAGAAATAGTATGCTTGAAGAGTTGTGACTTGGGTCGATGATAGATGGCCACGCCTATCTGCTTGCCATTTCCACCGAACGATAACTACACTCGTTATGATAATATTGGACCGCGATGTCCCTAACTAATATTGGACCGCAATGTCCCTAAACTAATATGTCGCCCTACGAACTCTTCGAGATCCAAGTTGCACCCGAAGTCCCATCGACGAAGCTGCACTTGAAGTCCCACTGGTTATGAAGCTCCACCGATGATGCAGTCTTCCAAAAGATGTTATGCCTTACGGCTGATCTCGATATTGATCACCATAGACAATCCATGGGTATAAACAATTCAAATTGGAAAGAGATGTTAGGGCACCCGTAGCGAAGCTATGTTCGAGAGACTTCCATCACAAAAAGGTATGTCCACAAGCAAAATGGATACGGATGAAAAGCCGAAAAGGCGCCATGAATAAAAACAGCAGGACTGCCGGCGAGTTTGTGAAAACCGAAAAAGCGCAAACCTATTAAAAAAATGACATGATGCACTTGCAAAGTCCTCTCGAGTTTATAAGGAGAAAATACATGCATAAGATCTTTACGACTCACAAAAGAGAAACACACTTGGGAATCCATACGATTCCTAAGGAGAAAATACATTATGAGATCCTCTTGACTCGTAAGGAGAAATATCTCTATGAGACCCTCACGACGCATAGAATTCAAAAGCATTAGGTTACAGGGATCTAAACCTATTTTTTAAGCCATCATACCCCCATGATATTTATGTCCTACAAGTAGTTCAATATTAACTCTTGTATGCAATCCATGGGCGTAAACAAAATACGTTTCAACCGAGTTCCACTAGAGATGAGTGATATTCCCAACACGGTGAACAACACTTGTAAGTCTTCTTAATTTGGAAGGAGAAAATACTCTTGTAAGATCCTTATGACTTGCAAGAGAAAATACCACTTAGGAATCCCCGAGAATATACACCTGTGAGATCCCTTCGACTCATAGGGAGAAATGCCTTTATAAGACTCTTATGGCTCATAAATTCGGGATGCCTTAGTTGGCAAAGATCTAAACCTGTCTTCTAAGCTGCCTTTTTCCAAATAGGCAACGATAAATGATGAGTCTCTCCTGGAAATATTCCAGTTGTAGCGATCCTGATGTCTAATCAGGTGCCAAACTCTAAGTCCTCTCATGGCAGATGATGAGTTGCTCCTGACAATATTCCAGTTGTAATGATACTGATGCCGATGCAGGTATCAGACTCAAAAAAATCAGAAATGATTAGGCACTGCGAATAAATAGCCGAAATGATTAGGCAGTCATGAATTTCACGATAAGAAAAGCTGAAATGATAGAGTATCATGGAGAATAAAAAAATGATTGATAAAATAAAATTTTTCTGCCCTGCAAGTAGTTTGATTGACTTCTTTAGACAGTTCATGGATATAAAAGAATGAAAAGGAGCGACGTGTCCCACGCTCCGTCAGATGAATAACTGAGTCTTGATAGCATTTATATAGCATAAAGACTATATGGATGTCCGACTCCCCCCGGTGCAGTATGATTGTGGCATCATCAAGGACCCAAGGATCGAAATGAAGCGAAGTAATGGCATATTTCTAGCTTCTGGTCTTGATAGTTATATATAAAAAGCCTAATGACCATTGAATGTTAACACACCTCAGACAGATGCGGCTCTGAATCTCCTGGGACTTCTTAAAGAAGGGAGTTTGACCTCAAGGTAAAGCGCCATGGTAGCGCCTAACGCTGAACCATCTGACGGCAATAAGGACATACCGGCCTAGGAAGGTTACTTGATACATTGTATCCTGTAGCTGTAGGGTTGGGTGATACATCAAGTACACAGATACTCGAGACAAAAACCCGAGTGGACATGAATCGAGAAGAAATCTGCCGACGTAATGGTGCAATGGACTAAACCCAGCACCACAAACCTAACGGACGCCTATATCGATAGGGGTTATGTATATTTGACGTTAGGCCGAGTTTGTCTTTACCTAAGGGTGGGATAAACAGAATGCACCGGAATAAGTAAATAAACTAATCTAAGCTATTTCAAGACAATCAGAAGAAAAAGAGATGCAAATAAAGAAGATATATATCTTTTATTCATGAATCAGAATTGTGGAGAGATACAATCTACAAAAAGAGATACAAAAAAAGCAATCAAGAAGGTGGAGCTCCCAACAAGTCAGCAAAATATTTTCTCCTCTCCTAAAGCTCATTTTCTTGCTTTTCCAAAGCGGCTAACAGGTCTTTAGCTTCTTCCTTCTAACGGTGATGTTCAACTTGCTTATCGGTGATCTACTGCTTGACGACTGTGTGGCTCTGCACCGTTGTTTGCAGGGTAGCAGGCTCCTTTTCTAAGGCTAACTTTCAGGTCGTAGCTTGTTCAAGAGCCCTCTGTAGGGAATTGACCTGATCAATGTTGGCGAGCTGCTCTTGTCTCGGAGAGTTGAGTTCTTTAGGAGCTGCAAGACCCTTTGATTCCTCGTGGGCCAGCTGATTGGTTTCGAAAATCCGATTGGTTGATATAAAAAGTATAATCACAATCAAAGAATTTATAACCGCAATCAATAACGGTGTCGATATAGTTCGTTAATGAGCACGGGTCGTCCACTGAGATTCGTGTATTTATTCGTTCTTGTTTTAGTTGAGTGGAAAGAAAATGGTAAAGAAAATTCAAGAAAATGAATCAAGATTTATTAGATGAAATATTTTCAAGAAAAATCAAGAAAGAGTTTAAGATTTAGTAATCAAGAAAGTGTCCAATATCAATTTTAGTTATCAAGAAAATTGAAAAATAGCTTGTAGGATTTGATAGGAATTAGTAGCAATGATGAATACTAATAATGACCCATCTTATCTATTGATGAATTATATCTAGAACGATGGCGATGAATGAAGATTAGGGATCTTTTGAAGAAACTAGGGTTTCTCCTTCACTATCCCTTGTATTTTCATTGATCACCATTCAAATCTAGCCTTTAGCAAAGAAAATCATCAATCATTTAATCCCAAATTGCAACGAAATTATCAAGAACGGTGATCTCATTCCAAATTTGGTCATTGACGATTCTTTTTCCTAAAGTTCATAATTCTCATAAGACTTAAGATGCGTATAGGATTTCATCACTATTTGATCTACCGAATTCCTTCGAATGCTTAGCAAGCGGAGATTTACTCACGCATCATAAAAATAAAAGAATCAAGAATTATAAATTTTATAATGCAAAAATTTAATGAAAACGAGAATTAACAATTGATTATGTTTATTATTCAACATCTAATTACACTTTCCTTCAATCCGAGATTACAAGAATTGCTCTCGATCGCTCCCTTGAAGAGGTAACTATTCCGTCGAATTTCGCTTTGCTCGATCTCTGTGAAACTTGGTCCTGTCGAGGATCTCGTGCTCTTGATGACGATCGGCTTCGCATAAAGGATCTTGACTGTCGTCGCTTGATGTTGTTCTTAACGATTCTTGATTTGGAATTGAATTGGATTTAGTTTTGGATTGTGTACTAGAAATCAACTACCATCAACAACCTCATTAGTGTAGGCTTAGGTCCTTTTTTATAGCCCTTCACCAATCTTCCACTAGAAGCTAGGTCAATCTTCCCCAAGAAGCTAGGTAGTTGTAGGAAAACTTCTAGAATAAGGTAGTCATCAAGTTTCCTCAAGAAGCTAGGCTGTTGTAGGGAAGTTTCCAGAACAAAGTTGTTACAATGGAGCGTCCTCAACAAGCTAGGAAGTTGAGATGAAGCTTCGGGAGAATTTTTGACGGCCGACTCCTTGAATCGGCCGCGGATCCGCGGCGGATCGGCCTAACTCGGCCGCGGATCCGCGGCCGTTTGGTGTTCTTGTTGCTTCATTTTTCTTATGTCTTCTGGTGTTGGTTTCTGGGTCTTTATTTTATATCTGGAATCTTCTTATCTCTTCTAAATTCCTGCCAGTATTTGATTATTTGATTTTCAGTATTTTAATCGGCGAATTTGCGATTCCGATATCTGACCTGAGCTGATTTTTGCACAAGATCTCAATGAAGGATGTTAGAGATATACAATATTATGCGTGAAATAATAAACATACAATTTCCTTCAAGAATGTTGATTATAATGTATAACACGTGATATTTGATATTTTCCAGACGAACTTGTAATACGTGTTATATTTATAACAAATATCCTTAGATAATTAGAAAAGTGGGGAAATTGTTATGTTAAAGATTGCAATATTTTCGATTGAACAAATTCCCCCAAACTTGACTTTGATCGTCTCGAGTAAACTTCTTTTTTCCAGGTGAAGGAGAAAATATATTAAAAAAAAGGAAAACTAAGTAGCACACTTTCGTAGGCAGCATGATTGCGCTAAGCACGTGCAACAAACTTTTAAACCTCTAGGTGTCCCTAGTAGCAGGAGTGTCGTCTCCTAAGGGTTTTTAGCGGATTGCACCCATAAACTCCTATAATAAAAGGAAGACTGTGAAAGTTACATATAAAGATAAGAATTACAAAAGAAAGAGCTTGAAAATCAGAGTTTCCAACTACACTAGCTTTTCGGTTGTCATGAGCCCTATCTTAATAGTCATGAAAAGATGTTAGAAATCACACCATCTCTCAATAAAACATCGCCTTTATTCTTCATCCCTACCTTTCTTCCAAACACCGATCATATAGCTCTACGTGTGTGTAAAGAACATCCTTACACTCGGAGAATTCAATTCAAGCTATCATACTCTTGTCCATCTATCTCAGTACTTTTTAGTCGGTGAATATTTTAGATGGAATTGCTCACACATTCTTCATGCGACCGTTAATACTTCTTGAGGTACTAACCGACCGCCTACTCAATGTGCTCACTTATTAGGCGTAATTAGCAATTTTCTAGTCTTGCAACACCTAAGGCTTAGCAATGACTCCCAAACCAGTTGGTCTAAGGCACTAGATGATGAAGCACCCTCGCTATATTTCTTTATGCTGCCTTGGTGATTACAAAACCAGTGTTCATTTTTCTTCACCATTTTATACTTTTATGCTTCATTTATTATTTTCTTCGTACTTTCACTTTTAGACAAGAGCATTTCAAGGTATGCTCTACTATCCCGAGTTTCAAGACGTGTGTAAGTGCGTATAATAGGGTATCAACGTTCAGCTGTTTGGCTTCCAGAATAAGAACTATTTTTCGGACTTATTTTTATCCTCTTAGTGACTTCCTTCATCTTATTAACCTCTAGGACAACGGCTCATAACTACTTATTACTAGTTTCATTTAAGAAAACATCTAACTTTCTTGGTTTTCTTAAATTCTTCCAATCTTTTCAATGTAATTTTTCACTTTCTAATATTTTATTATAAAAGAAAAAAAATTTGAAATTTTTTGTGCTTATGCAAAGTGTAATACAAGGTAATGCGTAAATAAGCACAAACCTCCTCCAAATACAGCAGTGTCCTCACTGTTGTCATCTGTTAAATCTTAAAAACCTGTAGTCTTGGGAGAAAAAGTATTAACGGGAACAAGAATAAATGAAAATGAAAATTCTCCCCCAAACTTATTTTTTTTATATATGTACAATTTTGCATTTTTTTATTTTTTATTTTATTATTATTATTATTATTTTTAAATAACTCACCTCCATTCTAAAGATGAGACAATATTACCGAGACATGGAGGTGAGGTGGAGGAAAATTAGTCATTATAAAGTGGCACCTGTAAAAACAGGAGCTCCTCCGTGGGGTTAGTGGAAAATAACCGTTTTAATCTATGCCCATTCACTTTGAAAATTGTACCGTTTTTTCTATTTTCAACTTCAACTGCCCCGTGCGGGTAGACATACCGCACCACAAATGGTCCTTTTCAATGAGATCGTAGCTTACTCGCATGAAGATGGAGACGGGAATCGTAAAGAAGGACTTGTTGTCCTGGGGTAAAAGTTTTTCTCAAAATATTTTTATCGTGAAATACCTAAGTCTGATTCTTTACAATCACCGAATTATCGTAAGCTTCATTGTGGAGTTCGCTTATCTCATTTAATTGTAGCTTCCCGAAAGTTGCAGGCTTAATTTAAATCAAAATTAAGTTCTTTAATGGCCCACATTGCTTATGTTCAATCTTGACAGATAATTCAAAATATCCACGAACCAAGGTTCGCAGAATAGGTCAAGAGCTGTTCGTCAGGAAAAGAGTCGTTAATTGGCAAGGTCACAGTTGGTGAAGAAGAGATGCGCGAAAGATGGTCGGCTACTACGTTTTCACATCCTTTCTTATCTCGAATGACAAGATCAAATTCTTGTAATAATAGGATCCAACGTATTAACCTGCCTTTAGCATCCTTCTTCGATAAAAGATGTTTTAGGGTGGAGTGATCAGTGTAAACCATAATCGATGAGCCAATCAAGTAAGGCCTGGATTTTCTAATGCAAATACAACCACTATAATTAATTTGGGTATCATTCAAGATCTTACTTGCATAATAAATCATATATGGCATCTTATCAATGTGTTGTCCTAAAACTGCACTAACAGCAAAATCTGATGCATCACACATAAGCTCAAACTGGTGGTTCCAATCGGGAGATGATAGAACAGGGGCTGTAGTGGGAGAATTTTTAAGAGATTCAAAAACAGCCTCACAATCTGAATCAAAGTGAAATGTTGTATCCTTGGCCAAGAGAAGAGTTAAGGGTCTAACAATTTTTCTAAAATCCTTAATGAATCTCCTATAAAATCCTGCATGACCAAGGAAAGATCGTATATCTTTGACACATTTGGGATAATAATAACATCTATCTTAGCTCTGTCGACTTCAATGCCTTTCCGTGAAATGACATGTCCAAGCACAATACCCTCTTGGACCATGAAATGATATTTTTCCCAATTCAAAGTTAAGTTCTTATCTTTACAATGAGTAAGAACTGCGTCAAGATAAGATAGGCAATCATCAAAAGAGTCCCCGAATATCGAGAAATCGTCCATGAAAATCTCCAAAAAATTCTCGACCATGTCCGAGAATATCTCCATCATACACCGCTGAAATGTAGCGGGAGCATTGCATAACCCAAAGGGTATGCGACTATAAGCAAAAGTACCGAAAGGAGAAGTAAATGTGGTTTTGTCTTGATCCTTTTCGGCAATAGGGACCTGGTTATAGCCAGAGTATCCGTCCATGAAACAATAATAGTCATGTCCAGCTAATCGTTCCAACATCTGGTCAATGAAAAGTAGAGGGAAGTGGTCTTTCCTCGTTGCGGCATTGAGTTTTCTATAATCAATACATACACGCCACCCAGTTTGGGTGCGTGTCTGGATAACCTCATTAGCTTCATTAGTTATGACCGTGATGCTAGACTTCTTAGGGACTACATGAATATGACTCACCCATTGGCTATCAAAGATTGGGTAAATGATACCACCGTCAAGGTATTTGACAATTTCTTTCTTTACCGCCTCCTTCATGACGGGATTTAACCGTATTTGTGGTTCTCTTGTTATCTTGGCTTCATCCATCAAATGTATATGATGTTCAACAATCAAGAGACTAATTATGTCAGCCATTGTCCAACCAAAGGCTTGCTTATTAGATCTCAAGACCATCAAAAGAGCGTTCTCTTACTCTAAGGCTGGAGAAGCGAATATGATCACAGGCAAAGATTCATTCTCACCTAAATATGCATATTTAAGGTGAGAAGGTAACAATTTGAGATTTATTGTCAGTGGAGTGACAATAGAAGGTGGGGTAAGTGAATGACATTCGGATTCTCGAAGAATTTCATAGCCTGCAAAGGATACAGACTCGGAAAGTGTGACTGACTTTGTGATGAGTCAGAAGGTTCAAACTCAGGGGTATACTCATCAAAGGTGTCCTCATTATTATGTGCAAGATCAAACAATGATGTGCTAATGTCGTCGAGATCATCAAAGCAAAGTTCATCAGCCTTGCAGCTTTTGGGAGCTATCTCGTAGGCAGAACAAACATCAAGAATATGAGCAGAGATGGCTGACTTCCTATCTTGTAAATGTCAAGCTCGATTGTCATTTTCCCAAAGGATAGGTTCATAGAACTGTTACGGCAATTAATGACAGCATTGGAAGTGGCTAAGAAGGGTCGACCGAGAATCACCTGAATTTGGTTCTGTGGGTTTGCTACAGGTTGTGTATCTAAAATAATAAAGTCCACAGGGTTTGGTGATAGATCCGTCTGCCATATGGAGAGTATAATGAGCTGGTTTCAACTCTCCAATCCATAACTGCTCGTAGACAGAGTATGGAAGCAGGTTAACACTAGCGCCAAGGTCGAGTAAAGCACGGTTAATATTTTTACCCCCAATAGAAATAAAGATTGTAGGATAGCCAGGGTCCTTACGTTTCTTTGGTAATTGTGGGGTAAAAGCTGTGCTAACATTATTCATCATGAATACCTTTTTGGGCACTTGAGTCTTCCTTTTCCTAGTGCACAAGTCCTTAAGAATTTTCGCATAAGCCGGAACTTGTTGTATATCATCTAGGAGAGGAATATTTATATTAACCTGTTTAAAAATTTCCATAATATTCTCCATTTGTGGAATTGGTTTGTTTCCCCTTAACCTATTCGGATAAGGAGATTTAATAATAAGAGCTGGGTCCAACATTGGAGAAGGTCATGTGGGTGGAACAAATCCCAGAATTGGAGTGGGGATCGTCTTTGGTTGACTAGAAGAAGTGGGCTGAGGGTTCGAGCTTTGAGAAAAATGGAGAATAGGCTTGGAAGAAGATGAACTAGGGTGAGAAGTGGAAGTGGAAGTGGAAGCCGGGGTGTCATTGATTATTTCATCATTATCAATCTATTCACCGACTTGATTATTCAACACTCTTCCAGATCTCAACATTGTAATAGCACTCACATTGTAGTGTTGTGAATACTCAGGATTCGGTAGGGGTTGAGATGGAAGTGTAGGGTTCCTAGGCATCCTAATGAGGTCTCACAAGGCATCAACCATGCCAATTTCAAAAAATCTAGGTGCCGAGAAACCCGACTACGGATCATTGGCTAGAAATCTAGGCGAAAAGTAAACTAGTTAACACTTAACTAAGGGAATACGGAAATACAACCTTTGTAGATCCGGTTCTCCACCTCCATATCTCCGCAATGAAGTCTCCTCGCTGTCCATAACAAGTCCCGGGCTCTATCGTCGGCTTCATCGGAGAATGGACGGGCTAGGTCATCGATGTCCATGCTGAAGATGATCTACGTCGAGGCATCGCTAAATCAAGCTCCGACTTCACCAAGTCAAGAAACTTGTGAAGAAAACACACTCTACTACTTGGCAAGAGGTAGAGGATGAAGAAATAGGAAGTGGGTAGACTTTAGAATTGGATTTCTCACTCTAATTCATCAATCACCATTGATGAGGTAAGCTTTCTTCTTGAAGTGAAGAAGAAGAAGATGATGAAAGTTATGATAAGTTATTTTGTAAAAAGAAATAAATATGAATACTTATCATTAACCAACCATAGTTTAGTGTAGAGAATAAATCATGGTTAGATTGAAGGGTTAGGGTTAAGCATCAAGACAAAATGGTGACTTAGTCAAAGTTTCATGAAGCTTCATAATCCATCCAAAGAAAGCCACCATTTAATCTTTATGCAAATCATTTTCCAAAAAGAATAAATAGATAAATAAATGAATAAGGAAATAGTAAACCCTAACCATTTCATTAACCAAGGTTTAATTCTTTACACTTAACCAAAAGGCATGTATCATCAAACATGATACAAGCAAGTGCACAAAATCATATTGCATATGCAATGCGCACATCCGAGTGAGAAAATCCATTTAAAGTGAACCGATACTAGTTAATGCAAAGTAATATATCAAATATATAATTATGCATTAAATAATTAAATCAACACTTGATTCAATGATCCGGTCATGTCGCACACAACCGACTAGTATACAATGTATCGGCTTATCGAATCAACGCTTGAATCGATAACTAGGTTATATCGCATACAACCATTCGATACATTCATCGCGAGAATGAAATACGGTATCATATACACGCATTATTCTCGGTCCCACACATATCTCATATGCGCTCCTATTTCGTTTCGCTTGAGCCAGGAAACCTCTGTGTAGGACTCTAAAGACTCGTCAATACGCCGGCAGCGGATGATGATCATATCAAACACCCACAAGCCGAAAGCGGTCTGCTAAACGTAACGGCCACCCGGGTATTGAGCGATCTGAAGATCGACGAGCAAGCCCGCTCACACTCCAATGAATCCAACCAGTAACACTACCGTACAGTCCGGTCTGATCGTCTGATATGTCGCATATCTCGCCTAGGGGTGGTAAACGTCAGACCCCAATAGCTTGATAAGTCGTGTCGATATGAGGTCTATAACACTTCGAGAAACTACTGGTAACACTTACCAGTAAATCTCAGCAATCCTGGCCAGGGATTTCCTGTTATAGCCAATCGAACACATCGCAACATCAACTCCCTATACCGGGAGAGACGAATCCCCTCCTATCGCTCATTGTCTCCATGTGACTCGGGACTGTACCCAAAAACCACCGTTTTGCACACCCTCTTGGACGTGGTAAGATGGAAATCAAAGCACAGTGGGAGCCATACAAGACTCTATGACGATCTCGGGTCAACAGACTACTCTGTACCAGTGTCACCAGAGAACTGCCATCTGACGTGAGGTATAATACCATCTGGGAGTTCTCGGCGAGTCCGTCCAGTGTACCCAGTCTCTACTGAGCACCCGTATATCATCTCTGATGTCAAACACCGATGGATATGGGATCATCCATCGCCCATCTATATGGGTCGAGAAGGTATACGCTAGTCTACTCTGGTATATCGATGCCCCGTCTCGATACACCCACGACTAGGGACTTTGAAGGATGTACTTATAGACTACCATATCCCCACTAGTATGATCCGCATCATAGTCCAGGTAGTCAATTACAGATCCTAAGGGCTTTACCAACATGTAACAGAGAGACAATCAGCATACACGTTAAGGTAAAGGGTAACCAGATAGCATACTATCATGTCGAGCAAGAAAGTCCTCCCTATATATGTCCCAGCATCCACTACAATATACATCCTATGTACAGTAATGGCCTCTAGGGCATACATATAACTAACAATCTCCCACTTGCACTAGGGCCATCTGTAGCAGTGGTTGCAGTATCTCATACTCAACCATCCCATAAAAAGTCTCTCTCTGGGAACAGGCCTTTGTGAGTGGATCCGCTGTGTTGTCCTCTGAGTCTACTCTCCTAACTTCGATCCCCTGGAGATTAACCATCTCCATGATCAGGTGATACTGCCTTAGAATATGTCTGGATCACTGATGGGACGGACGTTCCTTGGCATAAGCCACAACTCCATTGTCACACAATGGGAGGAACTAAGTTCATCTCATGAACCAATATACACCCAGACAGCCACTTTGGTAGCATCTTAAGTAGCGATGTATCCTGCCTTTATCGTCTAGTATGTCACGGTATCTAGCTTGGAACTCTTCCAACATACCGTCCCTTTACTGAGGGTAAAGACAATGCCTGCGACTGACATTCAGTCGTCTTTATCACCCTGGAACCCTTCCAGTGATTTTCGTCAGGATCGATTGATACCTTCTCACTACAACTAGTGAGAATCCTAACATCCAATTAAATCTATCTCATAGATCCAAAATCCAGGATTTAGTAGGTATCACTTTGATCTTATGTGGAGAATCATTATGATAAGCGGAGATTGATCGAGCGTAGCATAGGAAACTCCTTCCCTATCAAGAGTATGTCATCCACGTATCTACGAGGATCGTCACCATACTCCCTACTACCTTCTTGTTTATACAAGGTTCATCTACCATTTTGATGATGTCAACTTCTTTGACTAACACATCAAAACAGACGTTCCAACTCCGCGATGCCTGCTTTATCCTATAAAGCATCTTGCACACGTTTCCGCTGCTCCCACTGTCTACGAAGCCCTCTGGCTGTGTACTTATAGACGCTCTCTTCCAAATCATTATTTAGAAAAGCAGTCAAGACACCCAACCACCAGAGATCGTAGTCATGGTATGCAGCCGTGGTAAGTAGGATCTGGATGGACTTAAGTATAGCCACTGGAAAAGGTTTCGTCATTATCCACGCCTGGTCAATGAAGAAAACCTTTAACAAGTCTAGCTTTGAAAGTCTCAACTTTTCCATCTACACCAAGTAATCTTCTCAAGATATACTTGCACCTGATGGGGATTTAACCCTTCAGATATAGCAACCAAAGTCCATACTTTGTTGGTGTACATGGATTCCATATCAGATCGCTAAGCATCCAGCCATTCTTACAGAGTCCCACTCCTGATGGCCAGCTCGAAAATAGTTGGGTCATCATCTCATAATGCAATCCTCGCTCCCACTGTCATAGAGAAACCGAAGTATCTCTTAGGTGGGTGAGGAACCCTACTAGATCGGCGGAGAGGCTGAGGTTCGTTGGTTTCTACTGAATCCTTTGGTTCTACCAAATCATCTGCTCTTGTTTGTATAGCTGGAACCTTTCCAGTTGTACATAACAGATCTTGCCTCGAGCTTGTCCGGATTTTGCTTTTCAGACATAGGCTGGACAACCCCAAATCTCAACTAACTTGAGAGATGGGCTCTTCCCTTATCATATCAAATATGAAGTGGTAGGCAACTGTTTTGATTCGAACCCTATTCAATAGGTATGCAGCTTCTCAAGCGCATAACTCCCTAAAGGAAATAGGTAACTCAGTAGTACTCATCATAGAGCGCACCTTATCATATAGGGTGTGATTGCTCCGCCCCGATATACCATCATGCTATGGTGTATACGGAGGAGTAATGCTGAGAGAGAATCTCATTCTCCTTTCGAATAGTCCAAGATTTCCGTGCTCAAGTATTCTCCTCCTTGATCACATCAAAGGACATAATACTTATATCCGTATTTTGGTTCTCTACTTCTAACTTATATTCTGTGAATATCTCAAAAGGTTCGGACTTGTGTTTCAACAGGAACATATGTCTGAATCTTGAGAGATTATCAGAGAATGTAATGAAGTATAAAGAACCAGTCCTGGTATGTGTAGACAGGGGACCTACATACATCAACATGTATCATCCCAAGAGTTCACTAACTCTTTCTCTGTTTCCAGTAAACGGAGCTATAGTCATCTTATCTTTGTGACATGACTGGCAAGTTTCAGAAGATGTAAATTCAAACTGATTTAAATATACATCTAAATGTAACTTCAGCCAGTCGGGTCGCATTGATCTGACCTAGTCTACAATACCTCAAGAAGGATTCGTTCATTTCTGAACTCTTCCTCTTGTGTGTGTTGCGTATACAAAGAACTGTAGTTTGATTTAGAACATTAATGCTTTTAGATAACGTGCCTGAACCGATCAACTTTTGATATAAGAAATGTTCAAAACATTGTCCAACAATACAAAATTTTACCGTTTCTTTACTAATAAAGAGACAGATATGATTTTGTATATCAGGTTCGGTATCTAATAACATTCGTTCAGAATCAATGTATTGTAATACAGGGTGACAGTGACCAACAGACTTGGCTGCAACTCTTGCCCCGTTTTCTGCCTCATGAAACTTATCACCCGTTCTCAGTTCTCTACCTATCTGTAGCCCTATGTAACAGATTACATATCTGGGATCCTGATCCGGTATCATATACCCAGGACGTAAAGGATACTGAGAAACAGTTCTGTATAATGAACAAACCCGAAGATGATGCATCAGCATGCACTCTCTTCGTTTGGGCGGCACGGGAAATCTGGTATTCCCCAATTTCCTGCTCTGTCTTATAACAATTATAAGTTGGAGCGGGACCAACGTTCCCCAGCTCAGTATAACAAGCGGGTTCGGTCAATAATCCGTATTATTATCTTGATTAAGGCGTGATATGGTCGCTACCTGGAGAGAGAGAGAAGAAAACACTCAGCGTGCGCTCTGTCAAGAATAGATTAGTTATTATTTTATCTAATCAGGATGGCTCCCACTGCTTTTTATCAAATCTTCCTTCAAACCCTAAAAGGAAAGACTAGCCGGGATTAATTACACACTACAAGTTCGCCAATCTTTCAGCCAGGCCAGTGTCGGTACTTTGAGGGAGGTCCCCCGTGCTTTCGCACGAACCTAATTAATGTAAACCTCGTTTTCCCAGAGGCGTAACCTCGTTGACACCTTTCTAGACACCTACTTGATCGGCTAATTGTAATGTATAAAACTCTCCCAGGAGTAACAATTACTCGCAGCGGGTATTGGGATCCAACTATCTCATAGAAGGTATGCAATCTCATTGCAAATTTCAACACTTGAAATTCCCGATAATATTTTGCCCCTAGCGTCCTATGACCTTGACGCAGGCCAACAAACCACAGTCCGCTAGTCAAGTTCAACCCGTCATTTCCTGATTGAATTAAACCCACCCGCACGACCCTTGACGCAGGCCAACAAAGTCGCACGACTACCCTAATCCAATCACATCATATGCTTATGCAGATAAGCACCAGTTAGCTACCGCACACTACGCCTTGACGCAGGCCAACAAACGTAGCACGAATACTAACTACTACTTATCTGAAATGACGGAGGGCTACGATAGGTTTTTCTGAAAACCTATTGCGTAATGAACTTGATATCGTTGTAGAATCAAATGAATTTTGAAATGGAGTGTTTTTGAGGCTTTTCTAGTTTTGCTAAAGGAGTCACTCCCGGTGAAGGGATCGTCAGTCCTTTCCTCGTCGAATGAGGTGCGGGATATATCATATATATCACTGTGCAAAGCAAAAACACTTAAAAGCAATCAAAAGACAAACCGAGTGTGTAGCATCTGCCAGTTATTGCTAAAGGAGTCACTCCCGGTGAAAGGATCTCGGTCCTTTCCTCACCGAATAAGGTGCAGGGTATATCACATATACCGCTGTGCAAAGCAAAAAACTGTAGCTACCTGTTTTATTTTGAAATTCGATTCTACAACATCTTAGGTTTCTTTTATTTCATTAATCTCATTAATGAAGTCCCATCATTTAAGTACCTAAACATCACAGATAAATACGACGTACACTTATGCCATCCGCATTCGCCTCGATGTCCCCTCGTGCACCGTTAGGTTAGGTAACTAACGGCAGAGTGGGGCAGGGCTAGCGCGGGTGTAAAACATAAGTAACGCCTATATAATATATCATATATACTATATACGTATCTATCACAGAACATCACATGATCACATCACAGATATCGCAGCAGAAGAATCATATGAAATATTGGATATACTAGGACGTCCGTGTTTTCAATACGAGCCAGTATAAAACACGGATTCCACGGTCGTGATGAATAGCCAAACCCACACCCCTGGACCCCTACGAGAGCGGCAAGCAACCCTACCAATTCTAGAGTTAGGAGACCCGGACTCGACTCCTCGAGTTGGTCTCCCACTGGACTCCAGAACCCGGTTACTTGTGCTCCCCTCCTTGGGTCTACCCTAGTGCGGAAAAGTAAATAATATACAAAAGGTGACATCTTCCGCAACCTGGAAGTGCCCCAATAAAAGAATATTACATACAAGTTTTTACATGAATGGAAATGAAAAACACTCATCTCACATAAAAAACCCCCGGCTATTCAAACACGATGATCCAATATAACATATCCAGCAACACATAACATCACATGTCATCAACGTAAGTAAATATGCGCATCCCAATTGTCGTTGACATATAGCAACGAAACCGGCGATATCACATATTACACTTACGGTCACAGAAAAGAAAGTGTAAAACTACAACAGTTGGAATCCGCAACCATCTCAGACATCGCATGCCTGACCAAATGAATTACTTAGACATCGCATGCCTAACAATTATAAACCCCGCATTTTAGTCTCATTATCGAAAACACTTTTCAATATCGAGTCGGGCAATTCAACAAGATTCCCGACAGTCTGATCGAATACTCGTCGCAAACTTTAGTAGGCGGCCGCACCCCCGATACCGTCGACGAAGTGCACCAAGGCGGAACACCGCTGCCGCGAGCACCCGAACGGATGCTTTCGGCGACGGGGTTCTCCTACAGTCACTTGGTCGAGGCTATGGAGTGAAGCTGTCTATTAAGTTTATCCGGCGAGTATCCGCGTACGTTACGTGATTGCGACGGACTTTTGATCACATCAAAATTCCGTGGCAACCGATCAAGTGAGACTAAAGTGCTATGTTTATAGCATTCATTCAGTTATCTCATAACTTCTTGTGAATTCCAATTATTGTATCACATTCCGGATAAATAGAAAATGTCAAACTTTCCGATCGAACAATCGAATACCCAATTTTTCCCGATACAGATCAACACATGAAATAAGTCTAACAAC
This sequence comes from Agapanthus africanus, assembly GCA_030015575.1. NCBI lineage: Eukaryota > Viridiplantae > Streptophyta > Magnoliopsida > Asparagales > Amaryllidaceae > Agapanthus > Agapanthus africanus. Next base: position 428,727,532 of record JASDDO010000010.1, on the reverse strand, counting down.
ATTCCATTCGTGCCTCAGTACCAACGGTCCAGCCGTAGAAGGGTCAAGCCAACGCCTCACATGTGGCACGCCGTACTGCCCCAAACCCTAAGGTTCAAAGGGCAGTTCAAGACGGTCACATAATCGAGTTAAGGTTTGTTGTCTTCTAGAGGGTCCATCGAGTTACTTGCACTACTTAGAACGTCGTTAAACTACGGAAAAATCCAACACTTGGAAATTTCCCGACAGGGGAAAAATTGGGTATTTATATCCGGTCGAACTTTTTAACATATTCTAAAAATTATCCGGAAAGACACATAGACAAAATCTGATAATCCGATCGAACATTCGAATCCCCAAAACAACCCAGAAAAATTCAACTCTTGAATAAAAATTAAAAATTCCCAGAAAATCCAGTATAATTAATTAGGAGTTACTGTGTAAGATTCACTGAACAATGAGGCCGTACGGCCGCGGAACCGCCGCACGAGCCATACTCGTGCCGCGGATCCGCGGCAAGTTGATGGAGTTAGACACTCGAACTTCACAGTAAATCTTAAAATCGCCTGCTGATTTTTCTGCATATTTTTAATGCTGAAAAATCCCTGTTTTTAGAAAAAGTACAGAGAGCACATTTGAGTTGGGGTTTCGGGTTCGTTCGGGTTTCAAACTTCGTCTGGACTTCGCCTAAGGCTCTAGCTAGGCTCTGATACCACTGTAGGGTTCCTAGGCATCCTAATGAGGTCTCACAAGGCATCAACCATGCCAATTTCAAAAAATCTAGGTGCCGAGAAACCCGACTACGGATCGTTGGCTAGAAATCTAGGCGAAAAGCAAACTAGTTAACACTTAACTAAGGGAATACGCAAATACAACCTTTGTAGATCCGGTTCTCCACCTCCATAGCTCCGCAATGAAGTCTCCTCGCTGTCCATAACAAGTCCCGGGCTCTATCGTCGGTTTCATCGGAGAATGGACGGGCTAGGTCATCGATGTCCATGCCGAAGATGATCTACGTCGAGGCATCGCTAAATCAAGCTCCGACTTCACCAAGTCAAGAAACTTGTGAAGAAAACACACTCTACTACTTGGCAAGAGGTAGAGGATGAAGAAATAGGAAGTGGGTAGACTTTAGAATTGGATTTCTCACTCTAATTCATCAATCACCATTGATGAGGTAAGCTTTCTTCTTGAAGTGAAGAAGAAGAAGATGATGAAAGTTATGATAAGTTATTTTGTAAAAAGAAATAAATATGAATACTTATCATTAACCAACCATAGTTTAGTGTAGAGAATAAATCATGGTTAGATTGAAGGGTTAGGGTTAAGCATCAAGACAAAATGGTGACTTAGTCAAAGTTTCATGAAGCTTCATAATCCATCCAAAGAAAGCCACCATTTAATCTTTATGCAAATCATTTTCCAAAAAGAATAAATAGATAAATAAATGAATAAGGAAATAGTAAACCCTAACCATTTCATTAACCAAGGTTTAATTCTTTACACTTAACCAAAAGGCATGTATCATCAAACATGATACAAGCAAGTGCACAAAATCATATCGCATATGCAATACGCACATCCGAGTGAGAAAATCCATTTAAAGTGAACCGATACTAGTTAATGCAAAGTAATATATCAAATATATAATTATGCATTAAATAATTAAATCAACACTTGATTCAATAATCCGGTCATGTCGCACACAACCGACTAGTATACAATGTATCGGCTTATCGAATCAACGCTTGAATCGATAACTAGGTTATATCGCATATAACCATTCGATACATTCACCGCGAGAATGAAATACGGTATCATATACACGCATTATTCTCGGTCCCGCACATATCTCATATGCGCTCCTATTTCGTTTCGCTTGAGCCAGGAAACCTCTGTGTAGGACTCTAAAGACTCGTCAATACGCCGGCAGCGGATGATGATCATATCAAACACCCACAAGCCGCAAGCGTTCTGCTAAACGTAACGGCCACCCGGGTATTGAGCGATCTGAAGATCGACGAGCAAGCCCGCTCACACTCCAGTGAATCCAACTAGTAACACTACCGTACAGTCCGGTCTGATCGTCTGATATGTCGCATATCTCGCCTAGGGGTGGTAAACGTCAGACCCCAATAGCTTGATAAGTCGTGTCGATATGAGGTCTATAACACTTCGAGAAACTACTGGTAACACTTACCAGTAAATCTCAGCAACCCTGGCCAGGGATTTCCTGTTATAGCCAATCGAACACAGCGCAACATCAACTCCCAATACCGGGAGAGACGAATCCCCTCCTATCGCTCATTGTCTCCATGTGACTCGGGACTGTACCCAAAAACCTCCGTTTTGCACGCACTCTTGGACGTGGTAAGATGGAAATCAAAGCACAGTGGGAACCACACAAGACTCTATGACGATCTCGGGTCAACAGACTACTCTGTACCAGTGTCACCAGAGAACTGCCATCTGACGTGAGGTATAATACCATCTGGGAGTTCTCGGCGAGTCCGTCCAGTATACCCAGTCTCTACTGAGCACCCGTATATCATCTCTGATGTCAAACACCGATGGATATGGGATCATCCATCGCCCATCTATATGGGTCGAGAAGGTATACGCTAGTCTACTTTGGTATATCGATGCCCCGTCTCGATACACCCACGACTAGGGACTTTGAAGGATGTACTTATAGACTACCATGTCCCCACTAGTATGATCCGCATCATAGTCCAGGTAGTCAAGTACAGATCCTAAGGGCTTTACCAACATGTAACAGAGAGACAATCAGCATACACGTTAAGGTAAAGGGTAACCAGATAGCATACTATCATGTCGAGCAAGAAAGTCCTTCCTATATATGTCCCAACATCCACTACAATATACATCCTATGTACAGTAATAGCCTCTAGGGCATACATATAACTAACAGGAAGTTTCCCTTTCTCTCTAGCACTCATTTCGGCATTTAATCGTGCAATTTGTACTTCTATCAATTTAATACTCTCACCGTGGGAGGCGGAGTTCTTCTTTATATCATCGATAGAAGACCTTATTTACGGTACAGAAGAGTTGGCCGGATTTTGAAAATTTTGTGGTTGAAAGGAGTGCTGACTCAGTTGTAGTGGTTGCTGTTGTTGTGGAGGGACCCTTTGAAAGTTATTTTGGTTTGGAACCGTATTTTGAGTTTGGTGTTGGTTCCAAGCAAAATAAGGGTGATTCCTCCAATCTTGATTATAAGTGGAAGAATAAGGATCGTTTCTAGGTCGTTGCTGAAAAGCAGTATTAGTGTGTTCTTGACCTTGAAACGGAGAATTCAAAGGACATTCTTCCGTCAAATGTGATAGATCGGAACAGCATCCACACACGGTTTTAAGGAGTGTGATAGGGTTAAGGGAGGCTAATGTAAAATTTTCTTCCATAGCTTCAAGTTTCTTTTGCATTGCTGCCATTGCAGCTTTGACTTCTATAAAAACATCAAGTTGATGGATACCTCCCCTAGATGATGGTTGACTAACACTCTCCCATTGCAACGTTTTTTCAGCAAAATCTTCTAAAAATTTCCAAGCTTCACCATTGTCTTTAGACATGAAATTGCCTTGACACATGGATTCAAGCATCTGCTTTGTTGTTGGATTTATGCCCTCATATATGATTCGGCACAGAGCCCATCTATGGATTCCGTGATAAGGATATTGGACTAGCAAATCCTTGAATCGTTCAAAGCACTTCCAAAATTGTTCATTGGGAAGCTAGGTAAATTGATTGATTTCGCTACGGACACGGGCGGTCTTATGATTGGGATAAAATTTCTTGAGGAATGCTATGAAAAATTCATCCCAGTTTGAAATAGAGTGTGCAACTGTGTTATAAAGCCATTTTTCGGCTATATCGTACAAAGTGAATGGGAGAAGACGCAATCTCATAGCATCCATAGAAAGTTTTGAAGTGCCCATCATAGTACATACGTTTTCAAATTTGGTAATAAAAACGTATGCGTCCTTAGACCCGAGACCGTGAAATTTAGGCAAAAGATTGATATAGTGTGGTTTGATTTTGAAATTATCCCAATTGGTTGGTGGAATGGAAAGACAAGTAGGAAGAGGACCTCGAATAGGGTAGCATCTTTCTTGGAGAGAGATGCGCGGTGGGTTCTGCGCACCTGCGGGCGGTGGCAGAGTGGTGTTATTAAAGTTTGATGGAAATCCGTCCATCACGGTGGATGTGGTAGGTGGTGAGGAAAATGAAGATGTAGAATTACTGACTTCAGAGTCGATAGGAGAAATGCGGACATGACGGGCACTAGAATCCCGTGTCCAGCCGAGCATGCACTAAGCGGTTTAGCACAAGTGGCAGCGTTAATTAATTAGAGAAAGTGGTTTGTTTTAGTTTTTGGTTTGTTTAGAAAAAGACAGATTTTGAAAAACCGCAACAAAAAATGCACAATTAACCCTAGATCTACGGTCACTTAGGTCAAGTCACTAGACCGCTCCTAGACTTCCACAAGACAAATCGCAGGATAAAACTTCTACTACCTCTTTATCCCTCTTGTGGCCAGGTAAGTGCCAGGTAAGTGGGAGGTATCCGCTACATAAGTAACGGACCTAATTAAGTAACCACTTGCCTTAGACACACTTACCTTAGACACCACAAAAGAAATGCGGATAAGTAATAGATTACCCACAACCTTCTTCTGTCCTAATTCAGCGCAACGGTCCTTAGAGTCTTGTCTAGATATTTTTTTAGTTAATGAGGGTGATGCAAATGCTCGTTTTGTGATTTTTGGGACTTAGGAAGGGTAATGAAATCCCCACATAATCTGAATTTGGTCTTTGCCCCTTAATTTTCGTATTAAAATATGCAAGAACAACCAATATCAAAACACGCAACAAGATTTTTTTTAAGCGCGGCGAGTTTTTGCACAGAATCCTGCAGAAAAGTTGTTATTGGAAATATCAAAGGAGAGATAAGAAAGTAGAGAATACACCATAGAGAGCAGAAACCCTAAGTCCTCAAGAACGCCGCGGTTCCGCCGCCAATATCTGCTATCCGCCGCGGTTCCGCGGTCACCTGTCAAGTTCTTTCAACGAAATTTTGTACCGCTGCTCTCTTTGCTCCTCTGTCCTAGATGAAATGATCTGAATAATTTTCTCCCTGCTGCAGTGATTCCAGATTTCCTTGCAAAATTCACACACTAATCGTTAAGCACACGATGTTATTTTGATTAAATTTTTGATGGAAAAATAATATTTCAACTCAAATAGCAAGAACGAACAAATTACGCATGCATCCCCGGCAACGGCGCCATTTGATTGGTTTCGAAAATCCGATTGGTTGATATGAAAAGTATAATCACAATCAAAGAAATTATAACCGCAATCAATAACGGTGTCGATGTAGTTCGTTAATGAGCACGGGTCGTCCACTGAGATTCGTGTATTTATTCGTTCTTGCTTTAGTTGAGTCGAAAGAAAATAGTAAAGAAAATGAATCAAGATTTATTAGATGAAATATTTTCAAGAAAAATCAAGAAAGAGTTTATGATTTAGTAATCAAGAAAGTGTCCACTATCAATTTTAGTTATCAAGAAAATTGAAGAATAGCCTGTAGGATTTGATAGGAATTAGTAGCAATGATGAATGCTAATAATCACTCATCTTATCTATTGATGAATTATAGGTAGAACGATGGCGATGAATGAAGATTAGGGATCTTTTGAAGAAATTAGGGTTTCTCCTTCACTATCCCTTGTCGTTTCATTGACCACCATTCAAATCTAGCCTTTAGCAAAGAAAATCATCAATCATTTAATCCCGAATTGCAACGAAATTATCAAGAACGGCGATCTCGTTCCAAATTTGGTCATTAACGATTCTTTTTCCTAAAGTTCATAATTCTCATAAGACTTAAGATGCGTATAGGATTTCATCACCATTTGATCTACCGAATTCTTTCGAATCCTTAGCAAGCGGAGATTTACTCACGCATCATGAAAATAAAAGAATCAAGAATTAGAAATTTCATAATACAAAAATTTAATGAAAACAAGAATTAACAATTGATCGCCTTTATTATTCAACTTCTAATTACACTTTCCTTCAATCCGAGATTATAAGAATTGCTCTCGATCGCTCCCTTGAAGAGATAACTATTCCGTCGAATTTCGCTTTGCCCAATCTCCATGAGATTTGGACCTTTCGAGGATCTCGTGCTCTTGATGACGATCGGCTTCACGTAAAGGATTTTGACTTTCGTCGCTTGATGTTGTTCTCAACGATTCTTGATTTAGAATTGAATTGGATTTAGTTTTGGATCGTGTACTAGAAATCAACTACCATCAACAACCTCATTAATGTAGGCTTAGGTCCCTTTTTATAGCTCTTCACCAATCTTCGACTAGAAGCTAGGTCAATCTTCCCCAAGAAGTTAGGTAGTTGTAGGAAAACTTTTAGAATAAGGTAGTTATCAAGCTTCTTCAAGAAGCTAGGCTGTTGTAGCGAAGTTTTCAGAACAAGGTTGTTACAATGGAGCGTCCTCAACAAGCTAGGAAGTTGAGATGAAGCTTCGGGAGAATTTTTGACCGTTGGCTCCCTGAATTGGCCGCGGATCCGCGGCCAATCAGCCTGACTCGACCGCGGATCCGCGGCCGTTTGGTGTGCTTGTTGCTTCATTTGTGTGCTTGTTGCTTCATTTTTCTTATGTCTTCTGGTGTTGGTTTCTGGGTCTTTATTTTATATCTGGAATTTTTTTATCTCTTTTAAATTCCTGCCAGTATTTGATTCTTTGATTTCCTGTATTTTAATCGGCGAATTTGCGATTCCGATATCTGACCTGAGCTGATTTTTGCATAAGATCTCAATGAAGGATGTTAGAGATATACAATATTATGCGTGAAATAATAAACATATAATTTCCTTCAAGAATGTTGATTATAATGTATAACACGTGGTATTTGATATTTTCCAGACGAACTTGTAATACGTGTTATATTTATAACAAATATCCTTAGATGATTAGAAAAGTAGGGAAATTGTTATGTTAAAGATTGCAATATTTTCGACTGAACACCAGCCTTTGCTCTTTAGATTGGACAAGTATGCCATACCGCTCAATCTGAGTTCTCAGTGGGTACGTCTCGAGAATAGGGTGCTTTGCCTCGAGATCATGGAGATAGGCCTCAATCCTCCGACAATAATCGACCTAAGCACAGACTAGGTGTTCCTCATGATATATACTGAAAGTGGCCAGCATGAGGTTGACTACTTCGGGGAATTCTTCTAAAAAATATATAGTCCAGCATTAAGTTCCCCGATGATAGTAAGCGATTGTTCACCGTTCACCGCCAAATTGGAAGAGGTACGCCGGGAAAAGGGCCCTGCCGGCGTGAGTACACGTGACTCAAAAGTAATTGAATCCGTTGGGCTGCATCAAATAAAAATATCGATTAAGCTCCACGTCACATACATATGCTAAAAGACGCAGAGGACTTTATGATTCGACTCACCTATGGCCGTGAATGGCAGGTCGGGCAGTGCGAGAGGCTCCTCTACACCTTCATCTTCCATGAGTTGTAAGACTGCCATCAACGGTTATTCTCATCATGAATGCTACTCTCTAAAAAGAAATGAAAAGAATGGGTAAGAGATGGGCTTACCAACGCTGGGTTAGGAGATAGGTCTCGACTCGGGAGCCAATTGCAAGGCTATCCCCTGGCTTAGTGTTTCTAGATCTACCCCACCAGGCGGGACAGCATGAGAAATTTCATCAAACTCATTGTTGAAACACCAGACAATTTAGATCAACATAACGACCGAAAGATAGAACATCAAAGGGAATGTTACCTTCTATCATCATGTTTCGTAGAATTCATGGAAGCTCGAGATAAAAAGGATGAACGATAACGGTTGTAGCTCCAAAACCCATAGGGATAGTGATCGGTGATGGCGCAGTCAATGGGTCAGCCGTCATGTTTACATTAAAAAAAAGGCTTTAGTGTTTGTATTTAACAATTATAAAAGTAAACGTAAAAATGATGTAATACAACATACTGGCGAGTCCTTCCAGAATCATTAGCGTAGGGGACATGATAGTTTCTGGAGCACTGCTACCTTCAATACCCGTCTCGATATCAGCCTCCATAGGGGAGAAGACAAAAGAAGGAATGACATCACCGTGCTATCATATCCAGCCGATATTTAGGATCCGCTCAAAGAAGAAGTGGCGTCTGAGGTCACATCCATAGACTTGAAAACACTATCAGTGGGACCGTGGCTCTCAGCCCCAAAGTTTGCAGGTGTCGTCACTTTACTTGTTGATTCTTGAGCGAGACTCTCAGCGTCTTCACGAGCACATTGCTCATCTTTTGCATGAGCCGCTCGCGCATCTCTCTTGTGGGTATATAATAAATCAACCTCGTCACTTGGGGCGGAGTCAGTTTCAGGAGCATTAAAAGCCTGTACCCCTCTTGAGTCAGCAACTATGGCTAGAGCAGCTCGATATTCCCTTTCTTCACAAGCATAGAGTTTCCTCTCTGCCTGAGCCGTCTGCATCAATCTTTCTAGATTAGCTGACGGAGGGATATCCTTGTCAAAATCAAGGCAATTTCAGCGCCGGGAGAGATGGTTGATATCGGCTGTTTCAATGCAGACTCACGCAGCAATATGGAAAGAGCATGTACAAAAGTTGGCGGCTCTGCTAGACGCGCAACAGTTGTGAGAGGAGGAGCATCCCCTATATGAAAGTCGGCTGCAGAAGTCACTATAACGATAAATCATTAGAGGCTGTATGAGATGAATTGTTTATTATAAGATATCTAAATCATACCAAGACCCATGGAGGCTCGGAGCCTATCTTCCTCTTGATGCGTCCTTATGGACGCTTGGAGAGCTTTCTCATCAGAGATGCCTATTAGGAAATAAAAGTGTTAAAATACACAATATTGCTCACTCTAAGATATGCAAAGAAGGTGGGTACCGCGACGTCGAGTTGCTCCTTGAGAGATATGTCCAAAGGGATAAAATCATCATTTCTGACATATTCTGAGATGCCCTCGCTATAAGGAGCACGGGGCTCTTGGCTAAAAACATGTTTGCTGAAAACTTAAACGACTTCTCCAAGATCCAGTAGCACTAGGAGCCCTTCTCTTTCCGACGGGACATCTCGGATGACGCTTTCCGATCTCTGATTCAGGAACTGAATCAGTTATTGAAGGATCACTGGCGGCAGAATATGCCGAGATGCTGGTTCTACCCAAGGGTTGGATACCGCAACACCTGGTGAGATGTGACCTACGAGTTCTGAATTTGATGCTCGGAAAAGAACTTTTGGAACACTCTCCCTCCTCAGTCAGCATGCGGATACGAATGATCATTCCCACAGAGGAGTACATACTTTCCCAGCACTATAACATGATGATCGACTAGATAGCAAAGCTTACACTTTATAACAGCTCCCATAGAAAATTTATACCAATCTTTATAGGAACCCTATGCATCTGGTGTTGGACCTGGCGCAGCAACGCTAAAGCGTGCACGAGTGTTCAATCTCATGAAATGATGAAGTCCATTCCTGGTTGTCTCCCATGAAAGACGAGGAATGAGGAGGAAGGCTTCAGTGGGAATGCCCTACCGGTAGCCGAACTGCCGAGTGAAGCGTTGTGGTTTATACGTGAATGAAAGATGGTCATATTCCACCTTTACACCAGATAACCAGGCCTAATCGAATAAAAGAGCCCGATGGCCCTCTTAGCCTCCAGATTCAGGACCCCATCCTTTATGCCATCATGCAGAAATCCTCCAGCATAGGGAATCGCTGAATCTCCAGAAAGGGTTCTATCAATGAAAGAAAACTCTTTCAGTCTCGATGGTCGCATGAGGATTTTCATGATCTCCAATTTCACGATTTTTGTAACGGTGCTGATTAGCCTCATCATGCGAGGGAAGGGGAAGGTGTTATAGAATGAAGGGAGGACCCACTCATTGAATGCCCCTAAAACGTGCATTTCTAGCCAAGATGAGTAATAATGGATCAGAAGATGCACATGATCCACTCCAGGCTTATCTTTGCCGGCGGCCACACTCAGGCTCTCATAAATATGTGATAGCCCAGCGACGCCTGTAGCTAGTTGGTTTCCTTTGGCTATTTGACTGACGAGATAGAAGTCGGATGGACGCATAAGCCGGCCATGAGTCGGTATCATGAAACAGCTCGGCCGTAATCTAAGGAATCTGATCAAGGACTCCTTGTCCATTCCTTTGACAGCAATGTTCTCAAATCTTGTTGAAGGCCCATGAGGAGTGAAGAAAAGCTCCGAAGCACCGGCATCACCAAATAGAATATCCATTTGGAATCCAAAAGGATTACTGAGCTCAGCAAAGTCTAGAGGATCTCTAGACAGAGCAGCCGGATTGATAAATTCCTTAATAAAAACATCAAAGTCTACCCCTTTGCCTCAAGACGCCAGATACAGCTTCTCGAATATCCGCAAGACATGACCAAGGCCTGGAAATCTGCGCTGGGTAATATCCTGGCTCTGCAAATCAACGCAGTGTGGAGTTTAAAACAGTGTGGAGTCTTTAACTTCAGAGCTAAGAGACCCCATTGATCTAAAAAGTTTGGATCTCGCCCCATTAAAATATTTTTTGGGCGCAAATATATGAACGATCTATGGGAAATAAAGTGTTTCCTATAAAACTTAAGTTCTAAAATCCATATTGGCGTAAGAAAACATATGCCCTCTATAGAGAATAAAATGTTTTCTCTAGAGAACTTAAGTTTGTAGAATCCTAAATATAAAGAAGGCCAATACGCGTTAGGCATATGCGCTAGATCTTAAGATCGAGAAAAACCTAAAAATTGATTTTAATATTCATGTTTAAAGATCAAACCTAAGTTTTTATTTTTACCAAGAGTTTCGATGGGACGTTAAATTTTTTTTCAAGGGTTTCCTTAGAGTTGGTAAGAAAAAGACGGAAGGTTATACATCGAAACAGAGCTTAAGCCCTAAAAGAAAGAAAACTTAAGTTTTCAAAAGATAAAGTAAAGATATGCGCAGAGATCCTAAGAACTTAAGTCCTATTTATAAGAGAATGGTGGTCGGTTGGACTCCCCTCAAATCTTAAGGGAATCCAGGGGTCAAGATTTAACACCAGAGCTCCCACGTGATGTAACACCCTAGTTCATTTATACCATATTTTATTTTGGGTATTTTCTAATTTTGCGACAGTTTTCTTGATTAGTCTTGTTTTTGGTGCAGATGGTGCAATTGGTATCTGTGATTAGTATCCGACCTGACCCCCATATTTGAAACCCATTATGGTTCAAGATTACGTTATATCTTTGCTAGTACAGAGGATCCATGCACATTTAGATTTGATATATACATGTATCATATTTTTAGTATCTGCATATAATTTTAATAATACAAATTATAACCAAATATATATTTTAATATTTAGCATTGCATGTTATCATATCCCATTCCACATGGTTACATCCATATATCGTATCCCTATCTAGATTGCTAAAGCAGACTCGCTTGGGTCTCTATGTGATTTTACGTGTATCCGTTCTTGGGAATATGCATTTTCTTAAGCCGAATATCGCATTTTGATTTTAACTGACATATATATTATCCATATTTTAAAACTAGATTTTTAAAAGTGATCCGGGTATTTTTCAGAGTATTTTTGTATTAGCTATAAAATCCTAGAAAATATATTATAATATTTTATATATATTAACAATTAAAATTATATGTATAAAACTATGTATACTAACTAAATAATAATATTCTCTCTCTCTCACTCAATCCTCACAGTCTCTCTCTCCCCTATATAATATATCCTTACATCTCTCTCTCTACGCACTCCCTCTCTCTCCCCTCTCACTCTCTCTCTCTCTCTCTTATGCTCTGTCTCTCTCTCTCTCTTATTATATATATTATAAAAAACCTAATATATATTTTACGTCTTTCTCTCACCTCTCTTCTTTCTTCGTCACCCACGACGAAAACCCAACCTTAACCCACGCCTGCACCCTCGCCGTCGCCGCCACCATCCCAACCTCGTCACAACCTCCCCACCCTCTTCCTCACAACCTCGCCTCACCCTCTTCCTCACAACCTCCCCTCTTCTTCCTCTATCCTAACTTGCAACCCCGACGAACCCAAACCCCAACACCAGAAACTCCCTCGCTTCCACCGCTGATCACCTCACCACCTCGTCGCTGTCACCGCCACCCTCATCCCTGCCTTCACCTTCTTCTTCCCTCCTCTCTTCTCCCCGAGCACCTGCAACCCCAACGAACCCGAACCCCAACAACAGAAACTCCCTCGCTTCCACCGCTGATTACCTCACCACCTCGTCATCGTCGCCGTCACCCTCATCCTCACCTTCACCTTCTTCTTCCCTCCTCTCTTCTCCCCGAGCACCTGCAACCAAGAACCCTGAGCACCAAGAACCCCGAGTACCCATGAAGCCTAGCCCTTGCCTTCACCGCCGACCTCCTCGTCCCCTCGCCGTCGACCTTACCCCGTCACCCTCTTCATCTCCTAACCTCCCTCTCCTCCCCACCAAAACCACAACCACCACCACCATCACCTTCAACCCTGCATCCCCGACCCCGACAACCACCAAGAAACCCACTTCCGATGCAGCCTTCACCGTCGACAACCCATTATCGACGTCACCTCCCCTCTGTCCCCGAACCCAGAGCTCGATCCCCAACAGCCAATCCCTTTTCTTCTCCTTCTTCTCTTCTTTCTTTCTTTTATTTTCTTTCTTGTTTCTTGGTATTCCGGCCGTCACCGGAGTTGCGCACATTGCCGACGATCCGAGCGACTCAGTCATCGCCATCATCCAGCGTTGTCATGTCTTGGATTAGTCAAGTCCAGTCTTGTACAGGCGTGGTTGCATCGCAACGTTTATTCGTCGTCGAACATGGCGTATGTACCCCGACGTGAGATCCAATCAGGCAAGTTTATCTTGCAACATGCCATGTCAATATATTTATATCTATATGAATAAAAATAATACATTTATTTAAATTGTGCATCCAATGTTATAGTTTTGCCGTTTTTCGATATTCATTCATACCCGTACTGTCAATTGCATATCTAGTTGCATGCTGGAACCTCATTATATCATATTACATTTATATTAGTGCAACATGCTATCTAGTTGCATCATACGTAGTCATGGATACGTATACAGCTTATTATAGATAGACACATATGCATCCTGATATCCATCGTGCTTACCGTGTTCAGATATTCATTACCGTATTACATTTGGGTATCTATTTGATGCATCTGCACCACATGTCATGTCCTGACACACTACTTGACTTATTACTTTGATCTTGTTGCTAATACTGACAATCCTGACTTGTTGTCCTGACGTACGTAACCTATTGTCTATATAGAAAAAACCTGTACCTGCTTGATCCTGTGTTAGCATTAGACTTACATTATCAATACCTGACTTGAACACATAACCTGGAGAGTAAGGGGAAATCAATAATGAAACCTGACTTATAACTCAACAGTTCGATATTTATACCGATCAGTCATTACGGGCTAGCCAGCCCCAGGATGCTGCTGCTGACATCATTCATCTGTACATGTTACCTGTTTACTGCCTAGCGGCACGTCTCGGATTTAGCCCAAGAATCTTGACCGTGGTCTCAGGCACGCATGGGATACTATTGAGTTACATCTACGTTTCCATTAAATTAATTTCAAAGGCTTTTAGTATAGATAACCTAGAAGCACAGTTTTAGGTTACACATCACACATCACATACATACACATACCTCATTATTTCATACCCGTGTTCTCATTTATATTCATGTTTACCTATATTATTGCATCCTGGTTATTATTGTTATTTTGATATTAAGAAGCACTGACGTCTGGGTTTTGCATAGCGCAGTTCCTCTATCTCTATCGCAGGCTGAACATGAGTACTTTAGCTGTCAATCCGAGCAGTGAGAAATTGAGTTTAGTGACATTTAGTTTAGTTATTTTCCACGCCTTCATTTCTTGATTTGAGCCCATATTGGGACGTATTTTCAGATTTTGTTTATTGGATATTATTATCGTTTTCTCTTATACATTTTCTTGACTCTTTTATTTTGGCAAATGGACATAAACTAGATAGATTTTATATTTTACTGTTCTTGATATCGTATAGACAACCATAATGTGACTGTGGCTAGCCACATGTAGCATGGTTGGCTCTGTCACGTGCCGCAGATTGTGTACTCTAGGAAGAAGGGCATGACAGGGTTTGTTTGATATCAAAGCCATACGATTTAGGATTAATCGGGTTTGGTTCTTTTGTAGTTGGGTACCCAATACACTAACCAGGAAACCCGGAATTAGGAACATGTCCTGCCACATTACCATCTTGTCAGTCTTGAATCTATAACTATCTTATTTATTGAATCCTGTTTACCATTGCTAATCTTCTTCAGTATCTTGGCTTCAGAATAATAGGGGATAGAGATTTGCGATCGTACCAGAGGCGTGTTGATGACGCCACATTGCTGAGAGTTATACATGGAATGCTGGAAAATCAGAAGCGGCAAACTGAGCTGAATCAGCGGCAAGCCGAGGCTTTACAGGAGGGCCTGTGGATAGTCCAACAGTCCATAGTTGCAGTAGATTCTGGGACAACACAGCGTGAGGGCTCCATGGCAAATTTCAGAAGGTTTGGTCTGTCCACATTTACAAGATTAGAGGATCCATTGCCAGCAGAGCAGTGGCTAGTTAATACGGAGAATCTGCTTATCGCTGCGCAGATTCCAGAGGAGAAAAAGGTGGATTTAGTGCACATCCAGCTGGTAGATTATGGTTGCGAATGGTGGCTCGTAAAAGAGACCCGTTTGCCTAAGTCGATCAGTTAGGCAGCGTTTTCGCGAAATTTCTTGGGAAAATTCTTTCCGAAATCTGCTCGGGAAGAAATGGAAGAAAAGTTTATTAGCTTGAAGCAGAATGGCAGATCCGTTGATGCGCATGCGGCTGAGTGGACTCGGCTCAATTGATTTGCGGGGCCATTCATTGCCAACGAGGCAGATAGGGCACGAAGGTTCATGTGTAGCTTGGATGTGGAGATCCAAAGACATATCATATCTCTGGGATTGACTACCTTCTCCCAAGTTCTCAAGATAGCCAGGGAGCAGCAGAGTTTATCAGTGAGGGTGAAGGTTGCTCAACAGCAAGCCGTTGTGGTGCGGAAGCCGGCATTTACGCCGAAGAGAGCTCCTGTATGCAGGGGCATCCTGGTGAACAGACGGGGCATTGTACTTATGAAGAAGCCCGTCGTATCCGATCAGAAAAGAAGCGTGATTTATGATTTCTGCCATCTACCCGGACCTACAGAAGGACTGTCGAAGGAGCCTTGGACTTTGCTTAGTTTGTGGATCAGCTGACCATACCATCAGTGCTTGTCCTTCAAAGCTACGATTGAGGGACGATGTTCAAAAGCCACCGCAGAAGCAAATGCATGGGCAGAAGGAGATTACTTAGGGGCCTAATCAAGCACGGGCCTTCGCTTTGATGGCCGAGGAGGCCAAGGCTTCAGATGAAGTGGTTTCAGGTATCCTACTCATTCATAATTTTCCCACTTTGGCATTATTCAATTCAGGTGCATCCTATTGTTTTATGTCGTTCGAGTTTATTAGTGCACACTCAATTCCATACACGGCCTTGTCTAGTTGCTGGGACATACACACTAGAAATGGGAAAATTATATCTAGTAGCGAGTGCAAGGATTTTCTTTGTGATTGATACCGGTAGCTATGATGTCGTCTTGGGAATGGATTTTCTTGGCACTTTCCACACTCACATTGATTGTAGGGCAAAGAAAGTGATCTTCCAGATTCCCGGACATCCGGAGTTTATATTTTCAGGAGGTAGCAGATCTGTCGGGCCAGTCGAATTTAGGGCTAGGTCGACAAGTACCGTTCTTTCATCGATAGAAGTAGACAAGGAGGAGGCTCCAGAAGTAGTTCGAGAGTTTATGTATGTGTTCGAGGACATCTCTGGTTTACCGCCAAAATGAGATGTGGAGTTTGCGATCGATCTTGTTCCTGGGGCAGTGCCGCTTTCAAAGGCGTATTATCCGATGTCACCAGTGGAGCTAGAAGAAGTAAAGAAATAAGTTGCCGAGTTGTTAAAGAAGGGTTGGATTCACAGCAGCAATTCACCCTGGGGAGCTCCAGTGTTCTCCGCTGAAAACAGAGACGAACTGGGATAGATCGTCTTTCCTGAATTCTGGGGGAAGATGCTATTTGGATTTATCCTTCGACCTCTCTGAAGATACCAAGTTGATTTATGGCACCATATATCAGAGGTTTAGATAGATGCGACCGTTATAGCAGACTTCATCAGATTCCCCCTCATTTGTGAAGGGTTTTTGATTGTGGGGAAGCACTTCCCTACAGGCGCAAGCCCCTATAGTTAATTACGTTACCATATTACGATAATCACTTTCTTCTGCTCCTGCTGTTCACTTCGTGTCGTGTTATGTTTGTTTTGGTTTAGGTTGCCCGTGGATTGTATACGGAGACTAATTTATGTCGTTGCCTGTAGGGCGCGGATTAGTCCAAATCCGTATATTTTAGATTTGGGTTTAGGTTAAGAATTTTGCTTGATGGGCCCAACGTTGGTGGCTTGGTTTTCCAACGGGAATGAACTTAAGATGCAAATCTCACATTTGTGAGGTCCATCAGTTCATGGGATATTTAGGTTTGATCTAAGGATCATTAGCCATATTTGAGGCTAAGTTCGACTTATGAGCAGTGAGCATAGGGACTCAACTAATCATTAGATTATATATGAATAGCCCATGGATAGTATACGGTAGTCATTATGGAGAAAGTCCGCAGGGCAAAACATATTAGTTTAAGGACGTCGCGGTCTAACATTCCCTATTTAGGACGAATGTTAGTTTAAGGACATTTCGGTCCAGCATTCATCCTGTGCGCACGTGTATTTGTTATGTGGCGGAATGATTGATGGTGATATGGAATACATCCAATTTGGGGTGCGATCCGATTTGAGGTGTGCACGTCAATTTGGAAGTGCATCGGTGTGGGATGTATCATTCTCTATCTTGATGAAATTTTATATCAAGTTGGGACGAGAAAAGAGTTGTTGGTTGTCGGGACCCGTCACCTCTCTGAAGACGTTAAGAAATTACAATGACATATATCAGAGATGTACCCTTAAACCAAATCCTGTATTTGAAGGAAAAGATGGTGATGGACCTAAGAATCGTTAGTCATATTTGAGACTAAGATTAACTTAGGAGATATGGGATGAATATCATTTTGGATATCATCAATGAGAGATCATTAGTCATGTTTGAGACTAAGATCAGTTTGGATATCAATTTGGATATCATAAATATATGCTTAGCCAATTTGGGCTAAGATTGGGTTTCTGTAACACCCAACAATGCTAAGCACTCAGTTATACAGCACTCACGTGTGTTTTACGTGAGGCGCTGAAATAGTGCTAAGCACTAGTTTTTTGTAGCGCCCACGTGTGTTTCATGTGAGGCACTGCACTAGTGCTAAGCACTAACTTTTCTATTTTCTGGCGCTCACGTGCGTTTCGCGTGAGGCGCTCCAATAGTGCTAAGCACTAATTTTTCCCAACGCTCACGTGTTTCACGTGAAGCACTATATACTTGGCCTTGAACACTCACGTGCTTTTCACGTGAAGCGCTGTGTTCTTTTCGAGATTTAATCTCTGTTGATGTTTTTAGAGAACTTAAATCTCTGTTAATGGTATTTTTACCATTAACGATCACCAAGATCACTATTTTGATGATCTTGGATCGGGTATTTTAAGAACTAAGTTCTTGATTTGAAGGAACTAAGTTCCTAGAGTATTATGGACTCCATGTTCTTCATATTCAACCTTATTTTTCCTTGAATCTTTGATTCTCAAGAACAAGATCTTCACGATGAGAATTAAATTCTCAACTTATGCGAGACATGTCTTGTGGATCTCAGATCCAGAAAAACAACTTAGTTCTTTGAGAAGGGTTAAACCCTTAGATATGATATGTTAGGTAAAGAAGATATTTTAATCTCTTCTTTTTTCTTTACCTAGGGTTTTTAGGAGGGAAATCTTCTTCTTTGAGGGAATTAAATTCTCTGTTATTTTGATAGCCTTCTGTATTTTTACAAAAGCTTATGGGGGGTCTCCTCTCCTCTTTTTTCTCTCTCCTCATCTCTTCCTCTCTTGATTAATCTCTTTGCTCCTATTTATAGGAGAAGAGAAAAATCAATTTGTTAAGAATATCTCTCATTGAGAGATCATGATTGATTTTGATCAATCAAAATGATCTCTTAGATCAATCGGTGAATTTTATTCACCGTTGGATTTTTAATCCAAAAGCTCTCTGTTTAACAGAAAAGATTTCTTGTTTGTTTAACAAGATTAGGAAATATTTTCCTAACATAAAATTTTATTGTATCATATGAATATTTTGTTAGTTTAATAAGATTAGAATTTTATTCTATCATATGGATATCTTGTTAGTTTAACAAGATTAGGAATATATTTTTCTAATATAGAATTTAATTTTGTTATATGAATATCTTATTAATTTAATAAGATTAGAATTTTATTCCAACATAGAATTTAATTCTATCACATAGAATTTTATTCTATCATATGAATATCTTGTTAGTTTAATAAGATTATAATTTTATTCTATCATTTGAATATCTTGTTAGTTTAACAAGTTTAGAAATATATTTTCTTAACATAGAATTTTATTCTATCTGATGATCACCGTTGGATCTTTGATCTAAGGGTCCTCTGTTTAACAGAGAAAATCTTTCTAATTTGAGGAAGATCAGGAAAATATTTGCTACATAAAATTTAATTCTATCAGATGGTTTAATTGGTAATATTTTATCACCATTGAATTTTAAATCCAAGATTCTCTGTTAGAGAAAGATCTTTCCATATTAGAAAGACCAGGGAAAATATTTCCCAAATAGAATTTAATTCTATCACATAGAATTTAATTCTATCAGATGAGAGTATTTTAAATTGGGGCGTTCACATGCTTTGTATGTGAGCGCTGCCAAAGAATGCGGTAAGAGAACTCACGTGTTTAACACGTGACCCCTAGTATAGGTTTTAGCCTTTTTATTTTCAGTGCTCATATGCTTTGCATATGAGCGCTCACGTGTTTAACACGTGAGGCCTATTTGACCTTTGGTTATTTATGTTTAGCACTCATATGCTTTTCTTATGAGCGCTCACGTGTTTAACACGTAAGACCAGTTTGGCCGTTAATTATTATTTTCTTCTAGCGCTTATTTGCTTTGCATATAAGCGCTCATGTGTTTAACACGTGAGGCCTGTTTGGCCTTTGGTTATTTACGTTCAGTGCTCATATGCTATGCATATGAGCACTCACGTGCCAGTTTGTCTTTTAGGTTATTTGTTTTCAGTGTTTATATGCTTTGCATATAAGCGTCCACGTGTTTAACTCATGATGCCAAACCGTGAGGATTCTTTTCCTTTTTCCTCTCTCCTCTTTTTTTATAAGGGAATAAGTAGCTCTTAGCTAAAAAATTTAGCGGGAACAAATGCCCCCTACTACTTTGACCATGTAAGTATGTATGTGGGTGAAGTAATGCAAAGTTATGCCTGGCCATAGAATTGATGGCTTATGAGACAAGTTTACGGTCCTTGTAGCTTAAGACTTTTTACATCTTCATGGGCCGTAAGGGTCTCAAAAAGATTTTTTTCCCTATGAGTCGTGAGGATCTCATAGATGCATATTCTCGCTAGAAATCGTGAGGATTCCTAAGTGTTCATCGCCTCCGTGAGTCGTAAGGATCTCACTCGGGTATTTTTTCCTTACGAGTTGTGAGGACCTGTAAGCGGCTTCTTCATTTCATTGGCATGTAACTTTGTCGAATGTGGCTCGTGGATAGTATACAAGAGTCCATCTTGACCTCCTTATAGGGCTATGATGTCTTAGGAAACGGGTTTAGATCTGTCACCTAAGGTTTTTAAACTTTATTAGCCGTGAGAGTCTCATAAAGACTCTTTTCCCTACGAGTCAAAAGGATCTTGTTGGTGTATTTTCTCCTTAGAAGTCGTGATGATTCCTAAGTGCGTTTTCTCTTGAGAGTCGTAATGATCTCACAAGAGAATTTTCTCCTTACGAGTCGAGAGGACTCGTAAGTGGTTTCTCCTCCTCGTCGGTATGCGACATTGGAGAATGTGGCCCGTGGACAGTATACAAGAGTCAGTTTGGACCTACTTGTAGGGCCACAGTGCTTAGGAAACAGGTTGATATCCCCGTCGTCTAAGGCTTTTCACCTTCATGAGCCGTGAGGTTTTCATAAAGATGTTTTTCCCTACGAGTCGAGATGAGCCAAGAGGATCTCGTAGGTATATCCTAATGTGAAATATAGATAACCCCTATTCTTTACGACATGGGTCCGTTAGGTTTGTGGTACTAGGGTTTTAGTCCATGGTACCATTGCATTGACTGATGTATTCTTCGATATGCAATCTTTAATCTGCTGTTCGAGTAACCCCGCGACTGTTGTGTCTTTAATCCCTTCGGAGGCTGGACAAGACGTCTTCAAGTAATCTCCTTAGTTTATATTACTGTCGGAAGAGCAAGCTTTAGGAATTTTCCATGACGCTTTTTACTTGAGGTTAGGCTCAATTTAGAGCCCCGATGAGTCATAACCGCACCCTTCTGGGGTGGGATGATCTCCAATGGTCTTTCAGGTTTTATATGAGTTTCCGTTAAGACCCAAAGCTAGAAATATGCTATCACATCATTTTTTGCTTTGACGATGTCGCGCCGACTCTTTGCAGAAGTACGGTAGATATCTGTAGGACCTCCATGCTGTATGTATCGCAGTTGAAGTCCGGAACTAAGAATATGCCATTGCTCCATTTTTGTTTCGACCCTTGGGACTTTTGTTGACGTTGTATCTACATCCTTCTGGAGTGAGAAGGAACGCCATGATAGTCTCTAGGTTGTATATGAACCGTTAAGACTTGGAGCTAGGATTTTGCCGTGACACCGTTTCTATTTGACCCTTGGGTTTTTGTTGACATTGTGTCTGCACCCTACTGGAATGATGAGAACGTCGGGGTGATATCTAGGCTTTAGATGTTGCCATTAAGATCTGAAGCTAGGATTTTGCCGTCACTTCACATTTATTTGATTGTTGCATCCGCATCCTGCTAAAATGAGGAAAACGTCAAGCTAGAACTAGGATTTTTGCCATCACTCCACTTTTGTTTGTTGATGTTGAGTCTGTCCCGAGAGGGAATATCGAGTTGGAGCTGGGATTTTGCCATTACTTCTTTTTTATTTGGCTCCTTGGAGCTTTGTTGACGTCATGTATGCACCCTGTTGGAATGAGAAGAACGTCGAGCTGATCTCTAGGATGTAGATGTCTCCATTGAGATCTAGAGCTGGGATTTTGCTATGGATTCACTTTTATTTGACCCCTTGGGTCCTTATTGACATTGCATCTGCACCAAGAAGGAATGTCGAGCTGATCTGTAGGCTGTAAATGTTGCCATCGTGATCTGGAGCTAGGAATTGTAAGTCGATGTTGCGCACCCCGCGGATTCGCGGGGAGGCGGAATATGCAAAAAACAATTATTTACGGGCTTCGCAACACCGACTAAATCACAGAATCAATATATAAACCTTAACTAACTAAACAACTATGAAGTTCTAACTACTATGAAGAAATTTATACCTCTAAGTAGCAAGTCCTTCGATTCATGTTCACCTCCTCCTCTTCTTAAGCTCCTCGAAAAGTGAACGGATCGTGCTCGATCGTCGGCCTCCTCACGCTAAAGATGATCCAACCGAGAGTGTCAACTTTGAGTTCCTACCTCTAAATTGAGGTAACTAGGATACCCAGTGTGCTAATCTAAGTAGCCTAGATGAAGTAGAGAGTGATTATGGATTGATTAGTCTCAAGAACCCTAGGTTTCTCAACTCATGAGACAATTAGGGTTTGAGGAAGAAGAAGAGAGCTTGGAGGAGAGAGACTGTTGAAGATAGAATGAATGAAGATGGCTAATGTTGATAACTATTAAGCAAATGAATTTCCAATAATAATAATAAAAAGCAACCATGCCTTAATAGTCATCATATGAGTCACTAAATGAGTCACCAAGTAGCCATGCTTCATTTATTGCATAATAACACCTCATCCTCCACCTCATTAACCATTTAACAAAAATGGTTAAAAAATAATTGAGGTGTCTTTTTTTAGAAGCACTCTTGCAAAAATTACAAGAATACCCCTCAACGTGTATACATACCCGTATCTGTATTCCGAAAAATACGAATACAAAGAGACGAAAACAATCCAATAATCTAATATTAGGATCTGGTTTAAACCAAAGCCCACTAGTATTATCCACCAGATCATCATCCGTGTAGCCAGTACACGTATGTGATCGTAACCCTTCGGTAAAACCATACGGACTCTACATCGTTTCTCCCGAAGCTGAGAAACCCTTTGTGTGGGACTCTAAAGACTCGACAATATGCTGGCAGTGGGTTTAACCACAAGCATATCAGCGGTACTAGTTGCACGTAAGGGTTATCCAGGTATCTGTCAAAAAAGAAGGCCGACGAGCGAACTCATTCGAACCCCTACTGAGCTGTCCGTGACAATCTCTGTGCAATCCGGTCTGTTTGTCTGAGAGTATCGCATGTAAGGTCTAGGGGGTGGAAAATGTCAGACCCCTAATAACCAAACAAGTCGTGTCAGTGTGGCTCAAGACTATCCAAGAATCTACTGGTCCAACCACCAGTAATTCTCAATCCGTCCTGGCCAGGGACTTATGGTGTTGACCAACCAATCACAGCGCGATATCGACTCCCTATACCGGGAGTGACAAATCCCCAACAGTCACTCACTGCCTCCATATGGCTCGGGACTGTACCCAACTAAAACCTGTTTGCACGACTCAGTAGAGTCGTAGTAGAGAAGTAATCAAAGCACTTACACGAGAAAAATGACGACCTCAGGTCGACAGACTATCTGCATACATGTCACCAGAGAACTGCTATTTGACACCAGGTATGATACCATCTAGTCAGTCCTCGGCAAGTCCTGTCCGGTGTACTCACACCCAGTGAGCATCTGTATACAATCTTAGGTGCACCTCACCAATGGTTGCAGGACCAATCCATTGCCCCTCGTCAGGGTCTAAATATGTATACACTAGTCTACTCTGGAGTATTGATGCTCAGTCGCGATACTCCGTCGACTAGGGACATTTTAAGGATGTGCCTATCGACTACCCAGCTCCCATAAGTATGATTGCCATCACAACACTTGTAGTTAGGAAAAGATCCTACGGGCTTTATCAACATGTATACAAGATATGAAATACAAAATAAAACACATCACATATTAAAATAAAGACAAACCAAATAGTGTACTATCATATCGAGCAAGATTTTCCTATACATACATATCCCTAGCATCCTATACAATGAAGGCCTCTAAGGCATATATATCCAATAATCTCCCATTTGCACTAAGGCCTGTAATTGGTGCAATAAGTACCCACTGTTTGCACTAGAACCAGTTGTTGGCGTACCGCATGCACAATATCTCAAACAGTCTCTCGAACTGGACTTGAGGGATGGCCTTCATGAATGGATCTGCCGTGTTGTATTTTGTGTCCACTCTCCGCACCTCGATCTCCTGGCGATCCACGATCTCCCTGATCAGGTGATACCGCCTCAATATATGTCTGGATTTTTGATGGGATCTTGGTTCCTTCGCTAATGCTATAGCCCCATTATAATTGCAATACAAGGGTATTGGATTGGTAATTGATGGAACCACCTAAAGTTCAGAGATGAACTTCCTCATCCAGACTGCCTTTTTTGCGGCATCATTAGCAGCTATATACTCATCTTCCATTGTTGAATCTGCGACGGTGTCTTGTTTGGAACTCTTTCAACATACCACTCATCCATTGAGGGTAAACACGTAACCCGAGACGGATTTAGAGTCATCCTTGTCACTTTGGAAGCTGGAGTCGGTAAAAGCCTCGACCTGGAGGTCCCCATTACCGAATACCAAGAACATCTCCTTAGTACTCAGGTACCTGAGAATATTCTTTACTACTATCTAATACTTCTCAGCCGGGTTAGACTGATGCATGCTTGCCATACTAAGTGTGTAAGCTACATCTGTTCTGGTACATAACATCGCATACATTATAGATCCTACCGCCGAATCGTAGGGTATAATGCTCATGCGAGCCCTTTCTTCATCAGTCTTTGGAGACATCTCTTTGGAGAGGGTGATCCCGTGACAAGTGGGTAAATTACCACGCTTGGAATCTTCTAGACTAAATCTCTTTAGTATGGTGTCAATGTACCTGAAATATGAAAGTCCCAACATTCTTTTAGACCTATTATGATAGATCCTAATCCCCAGAATGTAGGAGGCATCATCCAAGTCTTTCATAGAGAACTTCTATGATAAGAAGAGCTTCACTGATTGTAGCATATGGATGCCATTCCCTATCAGGAGTTTGTCGTCAACGTACAGTACGAGGAAAACCACTGCTCCTCCTACAATCTTCCTATAAATGCATGGTTCATTTACATTTTTGATAAAGTCAAATTCTTTGACTGTCTTATCAAAGCAGATGTTCCAACTCCATGATACTTGCTTTAATCCATAAATGGATTTAAGCAACTTGCACACCTTTCCACTGCTCTCACTGTCTAAGAAACCCTCTAGTTGATCCATGTAAACAGTTTCTTCTAAATATCCATTTAGAAAAACTGTTCTTACGTCCATCCGCCAGATTTCATAGTCATGGAAGGCAGCAATGGCAAGCAGGATCCGAATGGATTTAAGCATAGCTACTAGAGAAAAGGTTTCATCATAGTCCAATCCTGGTCTTTGACGAAAATCTTTTGCAACAAGTCTAGCTTTGTAGGTTTCCACTTGTCTATCTACATCATTCTTCTTTTTAAAGATCAATTTGCATCCAACTAGTTTTACCCCAGGAGGACAAACTTCCAAAGTCCATACTTTGTTGGTGTACATGGATTCCATTTCAGATCTCATAGCATCCAGCCACATTACCGAGTCTTTACTCATGATAGCCTGCTGAAAATTAGTATGATCATCATCATCGATAATGCAATCCTCTCGATCCCCATCTACGAGAAACCCATAGTATCTCTCAGGCAGACGAGAAAGCCTACTAGATTTGTGGAGCGGCGTCGGTTTGTCTAGCTCTATTGAAACCTGAGGTTCTACTAAGTCCTCAGCAGTAGTTTGGGGTTCTAGAATTTTTTCCGGTTCTATCGCGCTCCCACTAATTTCTTTTGCAAGAAATTCGCTCCCTAAAAAGCCTATGTGGCAAGCGACAAACAACTTTTGTTCTTCAGTGTGGTAGACAAGATACCCCTTTGAATTCTTGGGGTATCATACAAACCTGCACAAAACCGATCGTGCCTCGAGCTTGTCCGGATTTTGCCTTTTGACAAAAGCTGGGCACCCCCATATCTTGAGATACTTGAGATATGGTCTCTTCCCACTCTACATTTCATATGGAGTGGTAGGTACAGACTTAGTTAGAACTCTATTCAATAGGTATGATGCTGATTCCAACGCAAAACCCCAGAAGGAAAGTGGCAACTCAGCACTGCTCATCATGGAACGCACCATATCGAGTAGCGTGCGATTCCTTCTCTCGGATACACTGTTATGCTGAGGTGTATATGGAGGAGTAAGCTGAGAGAGAATTCCATTCTCTTTTAAGCATTCAAGGAAACTGGTATTTAAGTATTCTTCACCTCGATCAGATCGAAGTGTCTTGATACTTTTACCAGTTTTTTTCTCCACTTCATTTATATACTCCTTGAATTTCTTAAAGGCCTCGGATTTATACTTCATTAAGAACACATGTCCATACTTTGAGAAATCATCAGTAAAAGTTATGAAGTATGGGTAACCGCTTCATGCATGTGTAGACATTGGACCACATACATCGCTGTGTATGAGTCCCAAGAGCTCAGTGGCTCTTTCTCCGTATCTTATGAACGGGGATTTGGTCATCTTTCCTTTGATACATGATTGAAAAGTTGCATACGATGTATATTCAAAGGGATCTAAATATCCATCTTTATACAACTTAGTCAACCTTGTTTCATTTATATGAACAAGTCTATAATGCCATAAGAAGGCTTGGTTTGAATCTGGAGCCTTTCTTTTGAGTGTGTTTTGAATATTGAAAACTTGATGTTGATTAAGTACGTATATGCCGTTTTCCAGTGTGCCAAACCCAATCAGTTCTTAATTTAGGTGAATGTTCATGACATTTCTTTCAAGTGTAAAATTATATCCTTTATTAGATAATAAAGACAATGATATAATATTACATAGTATACCGGGTACACAAAAACAGCTATACAAAATCAAAATGTACCCACTTGTCAACCCCAGGTGATAATCGCCTATTGTAACGGCATCAACGTTTGTTCCGTTGCCAACCTTGAGGGTCATATTACCTGCCTTCAATGCTCTACGGTTTCTCAGAGCCTGCAAAGAATTGCAGATGTAAGAACTGGAACTGGTATCTAGTACCCATGATGTAGAGTTCACTCAAAAACAGTTTTCAATTACGAACACACCTGAAGCAGAAGCATCAGCTTACCTCGTGTCCTTGCCCTTAGCTTTGAAAGCCATGCAATCCTTCTTCCAGTGCCCTTTTTTGTGACAGTAGTAGCACTCATCCTTGTCCGCTTTTACCCTCCCCGATTTGTTCGTTCCCTGCACCTTTTTGACACCTCCTTTCGGTTTGGTGGTGCTCATTTTCTTCTTCCCCTTAGCTTTCGCTTTAGATTTAGAAGAGGATGGTTGGCCAACAAAAAGAATAGGTGTCTTCTCTTTTTTCAAGGAGCTATCCGCTACCCTCAACATATTGAGGAGCTTTAGAAGATCAGCTTTCATATCGTGCATGTTGAAATTCAGCACGAACTGAGAGAAGGTGTGAGGAAGGGAATGCAGAATCAAGTCAATGTATAACTCGTTTTCCAGCACGCATCCTAGGTTTGTGAGTTCCTCAATGAGACAGATCATCTTTAGAACGTGCTCTCCTACAGGTGATTCTGGAGCTAACCTCATCTAGAATAACTTCCTTGAGGTCCCGTACCTTGCGATACGAGAGTGCTCTCCATACAATTCTTTGCAATGGAGAAAAATGGATTTGATGTCTATATTCCCATGCTACTTCTGGAGTTCATTATTCATGGATGCCAGTACGATACACTTTGCTTTCTCGCAATCCAGATCCCAAGTTTTGCGGACCTCTTTGTCCGCAACTGAGGAATCTGGTCTTGGGACTGGGGGAGCAATAGTGGTAAGGACATATACCACTTTGTCATAAGGAAGTGCAATGGTGGCATTCCTCAGCCAATTTTTATAGTTTGGCCCAGTCAGTGTATATTTTTTCTAGTAGTAGTTTGAGTCCCATCATGGTAGCTACCAGAGAGAGAAAAGAAACACCCGTATGCTCTTGCATGTTTAGATTGGTTATTAGTTTATCTAAACAGGATGGCTCCCACTGTTTCCTCAAATTTTTCTTCAAATCCTAAAAGAAGAATTAGTCAGGATTAATCGCATATCACAATTCTTGCTTAACCTTTCGGTTAGGCTAGTGTCAGCACTTCGAGGGAGGTTTTCCAACGCTTTCGCAAAGTTCCTTAATTAAATATCCTCTTTTTCCTGGAGGCGTAGCCCCGCTAACACTGTTCTAGACACCTACTTAGTTTATAACATTGATTGTTAAGTGAAAAAATATCCCGAAAGTAATCCTACTCATCAGTAGGATTGGGATCCAACTATCATTGTATGATGACCTGAATGGAAGCCACTCTATTCACCACACTTCAGAAGGTATGCTAAATCTGCAAGTTTCCTTTATATTTGAAACTCCCGATGTAATTTTTGCCCCAAGCTTTTATGACCTTGACGAAGGCCAACAAATCATAAGATGCAAGTCAAGTTCTTCCCGTCGTTGTCCTTATTAATTTAGACATATCCGTACTTTCCCTTGACGAAGGCCGCATGGCTGTACGACTGTCCTAAACTAATGCATTTTTCTATGGTACAAACAAGCAACATACTGCTACCATTCACTATGCCTTGACGAAGGCCAACAAACATAGCATGGATACGATGTGTTGTTCATTTGAAATGACAGAAGGCTACGGCTGGTTTTTGGCGAAACCGTGAACGTAATGAACTTGATATAATCGAAGGAACCATGATAGCTTTTAAAGGAGTGGATTAGGCTCCGCATTTAAAAGTTGCTTTTTGAAGAAAACCAAGTGGTTTTGAAATTGTTCCAACGATTCAGCTTAGGTTTGTTTTCTTTGCATTAATCAATTAATGTTGTCCCATCATTTAATCTTATCATTGCAGAAAGAAATGAAAATATAACATACGCTTATGCCATCCGCATTCTCCATAAGGCCCCGTCATGCACCTTTAGGTTACTTAACTAACGGCAAAGCGAGGGCTGGACTAGCGCAGGTGCAAAACATAAGCAACGTCTACTATATATATATCCATTCGTCTCACGCAATAATAGGCATTCCTGATCACAGATGAATATATTGGATATACTAGGAATTTCGCATTTCGTTTAAGCCTATAACGAAAAACGGATTTCACGGTCGTGATAAATAGCTAAACCCCACCCTAGACCCCTACGGGTGCGGCAAACTACCCGCCAAATTCCCGAAGTGAAGCAACCTCTCTCAGTAAAATGAGTAAGCTACTCGGCACTTCAAGAACCCGGTAGTTTGTGCACCCCACCTTGGGTCTATCCTAGGAGCAAAAAACAGTAAATGAAATAATACAACGGTGGCTATAAACTCAACCCGGATGTGCCCCGCAAAATAATATTACATCACTTTACAAATGTACTTGAATGAAAGAAAAGAACAATCTTCTCATATCCCCTCGGCTATTCATCCACAACGATCCAATATTCTTTATCCACAAACCAACAACAAAATCATAAATATGTGCAACCCCCCACTGATCTACGTATAGCGATTAGCAGACGTTAAGCATCATATACAAACACAGAACAATACCTAGCTAAGAACTTTAGAATTTCGATCGAAACATATTTTCCATGTCTACCCCATGTACAAACCAGCACACAAATAATACTGGGCAGAAACCAAATATACCAAACATCACAACTTCAAAAATAAGACCCGCAGAAGAAAATCGGTGCAACTCGGCCTCGAATGTAAAGAATGTATTGTTGCCGATTCCTATAATTCTTGTGATATATTGCTTAGGATTCCATGCAGAACTGACCTGCATGGGCCACCAACAAAACCTGTCACACCCTGCTTCCCAGTGTACGGAGACGGAGACGTGGCAGGCACGCGACGTATTTACTCAGAAATAAATACGTTAAGCGTAAATAAGCAATATATATATATATATATATATATATATATATATATAATGCATAAGAAATGACAAGAGATATAAAATAAACAACAACTTTTATTAACATTCATCTTTTACAATACAATGGCTTTGAAAAGGAAAGTACAAAGATATAAAGCAATGCCTAAACAATGGCATACAAAAGAAAAGTAAATACAAGGAAAAGCTAGAAATCCTGCTGCTTGGTGAACTGGTTCACGTCCTCCTGGCTAGGCTCGTTCTCAAGAGAGTCCGGTCCTCCTGACGAACATTCCAAAGAAAGAAATAGATAGGAATGTCGTCAGTGAACTAGCGCTCGATAAGTCCTAAAAGAAAGACATGACTATAGCAAGTATTGAGAATTGGATTATTAAGGTGTCCAGGTATAAGATTGCTATTCTAACGTAGTTATTTGTAGCTTGGTGCAGAAGGTATCAGTGTATACGAGAGAAGTCTATCTTACCCCATGGACTATGGTAACATATAGTATAAGGCCCCATCAAAATCCATGGGAAAATGGCACGAGAGTTCATGTATGCAGGTGTCTTTTAGTGATCATCTCGTGTCACTTTTAATACATTCCATATCAATCTATCCCGTTAACCCCGTGTAATATTTTATATTGATTATAATTATCAGACTTTTCTAGACCATTGGATACAATTGTTCAAGTAATTAAGTTCAGGATATAAACAAGTAGTCATGTAGTTATAGCCATGGTTCAGTCAAGTCAAGTATTATATTCAGGTTTGATTTTCATGTTCAGCTTCAAGTATACATGTTAGAGTTTGGATTCATGTTTGAATTGTATTCTGGTTTGAGTTTGGATTCAAGTTTGATTTAGACCCAGACTTGAGTCAGACACTTATAAACTGATTTGGATCCAGAATTAGATTCGGGAGTCATCGGTAACTGCTGCACATGAACGACAGGATTTGTGTATTTTTCCAAGACACTTACCATTGATAAATCCGTTATGTTTTTTTTACCTTAAATAGGCAAGCACTCACTTTTTTCGGCTCCCTGGGGCTCAAGAGAATTGATCCCGCTTAAACTTATATTTACAAAGGTCCTTAAATGTAAATTTATATAATCGAGGGGGTTTTATGAAAAAATATTTTTAATACATAGTTTCAATATAATCTCAAGAAACTATTTATATTATTTAGGGTTTCCATGAATATGAATTTTAAGAATTTGAAGTATTTTTAGTGATAATAGCTTAGCTTGGATGGTATTTTAGTGTAAAACTTGTCTTTTGGTAACTTGAGGGTATTTTGGTGAAACCTGTCATCTTTCTAATTTTAGAAAAAATGTAATTTTATTATATCTTGAAAATATGTGTTTTAATAATATTTATATAATTATAAAAATTAAATTTTATTAAAATAGAAAAATGCGTTTTTTCTTTAAAATCGTATTAAAAACCTTTCGAGACCGAATGCTCCGTGAGGAGGTCTGCATCTCGCTCTACTGACCTAAGAATGTGCGATAATCCGCACCATCCAATAGCGGATCCCTTAAAGAGGTTTGTAGGGGCTTATTTGGAAAGGAATTTAAAATACAATTCAAAAGAAAACCGTTTTTATAATATGGTATTTTAATAAAATATTTTCTCGAAACACAAAATCTACATGAAATAGTTATCGTGCTATGGAACTATGTGTGTTTATGAGAGGTAGGTCATTATCCCGTGAAGTTTTCTAAAGGTATGATTAACAAAAATACTAAAAGAGATATATGTGAGTTCATGATGTTTTAATGAAAAAAATAAATTAAGGTTATGTTTCATTATATTTTTGAGTGAATCTTAGTTCTAACCATTAGTTATATGATTACAAATATGGTGTAAGAATATGGATGAAAAATATGTAAGAAAAAGTAAGCTTTTTAGGATTTAGAATAAAATGCTAGTATTAACTCCACTTACCGACATATTTTGAAAAAGAGATTTTTAGAGAAGGAGAATAAGGATGGAAATGGACTTACCAGCTAGTTATCCTAAGAAAAGGTAGACGTGAGAGTGTTGATCTTCGTGGTGTCGTAGGGTTTTCGGAACTTGCTTCGATCCTCGCCGGAAGTCGATCTTTTGCTAACTCCACTTGTACTCTTCTTGTACTTAGAAAACTTTGAGAATTTTGGCTATAATTTTCAGAATGAGAAAGGGATAGGGTCTGGGGTAGTATTTATAGTGTGGAATTAGGGTTTTGGAATTAAAAAGATGAATTAAAATGCATTAAAAAAGTGATAAATAATGAATTAAGGGGTCTCTATTTGATTGCAGAGTAATCAAATAGTGCAGGGGGTAGGGGAAACGCCAAGTGTGCAAAGCCCGAGCACTTTTGCCTACTGGGCGACCGTCGGCGCCGGCCATTCTTGACAACTCGCCGGTCGAATTGTGGAGTTGGGGAGTTGGATGCTTGCTACGTGTTCCTCTCTGTATTAATACTCTTTTGCACATGTTTATTTCTTCAGACTTTTCATTTTATGTGCATTGCATGTGTAAACTTTTGTGCTTCTAAAAAGTTTAAAAAATAAAATTAGAAAAAATAAATGTGCCTGATGGGAATCGAACACAGGGCCACGTCACAGCAGTGCAAAGGCTTTACCAGTGAGCTACAAGTTGCTTCTTGCTGTTCTTAAACGAAAAATAACTTATAAATGGTACTCAGGCTTGTAAACTCCTTTCTGCACATTAAATTAAAAAATTTCGTACAGTAAATTTAGAGTCGTTACACTAATCCTAGAGAAACAAAAGGAAGCGGTGAAGAACATGTCGGGATGTTCTTAGGATGTGGTAATGGCTGCCTCCTTCTGGAGGCGATTACCAGTTCTAGGTTCCAAGGTGACTTAGATGACAGAGTAGATGTCAGAGTTATAAGTTTATCTTCTTCTAAGGAGCAGTATGTTGGATGAAGTTCTAAGCAGAATACTGAGATAGACATGGCGCGAGTTGCTGATTATGATCAGCGGATGATGTCACGCCCCGCTTCACGGTATACGGCGAAGAGGACGGGACTGGTCCGCTACGTATTTACTGTGGAGTAAATATGCTAAGCGTATTTGTAACAACCCTAAATTTCCAATACAAGTTTTTACAAAAAAAATTCAAAAAAATCCATAAAGGGGTATTTTAGCTTGAGCATAAGTTATAAGTAATTATTTTTCTTTTTAATTACAAGTTAAAAAATGTAACAACTCCATTTTTTAGTGTACAAAAATTTGCTTTAAAATTAATGTATTCTTGAGGTATTTACATTTACTGTTATTACTTTAAGTAATTAATTAGCTTCATAATTACAAGAAGGAGCTTGTAGCTCATTGGTAATACCTTGCACTGCTGAACCAAGCCACCAGAGTTCAAATCCCATACCCCACATTATTTTTAATATTGATTTTTTTTAAAACCTTTAGAATACCAAGAGTTTACACGTGCATATCTCACAAAAACCCCACAACACCCAAAGATGTAACATTTCCAGGAGTTAGATGAACCGTCGGGGGGGATCCCGGCCACCTGACTCGGTCGGGAATCGGCCAAATCGGCCTTGACTCGGTCTGACTCCGTCCTCAGACCGAGTCACGGCCGAGTCGGCTGATTCCGGCGACGACCCCAACATGAAAGTTGTGTCTTTTAATATTCCCTATGCACCTGAAAATTTTCAGCCTCAGACCATTTCCAGAGCTCTTTAAAAACTCCAATTACTCCACTTTTAATACATTTTTATTACATTTTATCACATTTTTATTTTAAACTTTTCATCTACCCTAATCCTAGCCTAACCCTATAAATACCAACCCCACACACTTCCCTCTCAACCTAAAATCCTGAGCCCACTCTCTCAAAAATTTTCCAAAGATCGTGTACTTTGAAAACAAGCTCAAGGCGAAACTCCAACGAAATTCCGGCAGAACTTTCGGCGATCATCTTAGGAACTATCGGCGACGACGCAACACACCGACGATCCCTCTAGTTCCCTCTCACTCTCTTGAGTAATCTAAAACCCGTAAGTCCCTTTTTCATCTCTCTTTTCCATTCTCAAAATACGAAATTACAAAACCCGACGGAATCGGAACAAATCCGATTTCCGATTCGGTTTTCTATAAAATTCCACTTCTCACTAATACAGTCATAGCTAAACTTCCTCATATTGACTATTAAACACTAATCAAACAATTTGATCAAGTTTCGTCATATGAAATGATAGCCTTTTCAATGTATCGTATTTTTCACTTAAATACCATATTGTTTCAATCCTTCATTTAACTCCATCAAACTTGCTATACATTTAAAGTAGATCACGAGGTAACGACCTACCTCCTCACACACTTATATACAACTTAACACGATACCATTGAAACCTTAGAATACAAGAAAACAAGCATTTACATTTAAATACCATACACTTAATAAAACTATTTCTAAAAGAGTTAGAGTTGATACACTTTTAAATAAGTACCACTTATTATGAAAATACGATAAGTTATGGACATCGGTCGTTTATCTAAACCTGACTTTGTAGTGTTTAGGCTAGGCAAGTGAGAAAGGTAACTTAAAAAGGCCCGTCTCACGATGATTCGTGAGCGGATCCCTTCTTTCTTCACTTGTACTTACCTGGCCACAATTGGCGGTGAAAAGGCGATTTGAGGCATCTCACAACTTGTCGTTTTGACCAGTTAGGAATAGTTAAATTGACTTAGGAAACCATAGAACATAGAATACGGAAAAATTGACATCTTTACAAATAAATACCATTTACTTCATAAAACCATTTTCTAAAATATTTAGTATTTTACAATCTTTGCAAAGCGCCGCTACAACCCACTTTGGGGAACCCGTTCGGGATGGTGCGGTTTATCGCACACCCTCGAGCTTAGTAGTGTGAGATTCAGACCTCCACAAGGAGCATTCGGTCTCAATAGATTTAAAATACGACATTTTAAGAAAATGAGATTTTCTAGAATATAAAATATTTATTAAAATTATTTTTGTATAAATATATGTATATTTATCATTAAAATATCTATTTTGTTATGATATAAATATTCCACTTTTTCTAAAAAATCACAAGAATCAATTTTACACTAAAATACCATAAATTCCACATAAATCAATATTACAAATAAGTACCTTTATGAAACTAGGATATTTTCACTAGAAATATCACAATATAAAATCCATATTTATTACAACTCTAAAGATGAATAATAAATACTTGAGGTGTACTGTGAGAAGTATATAAAAGTATTTTTAAATAAAAACCCCTCAAGTTTTATAAATTACCCTAAGGACCCTAACAATTATAGGTTTAAGAAATAATCATGATTTCAATTTACATTTCTAATTGTCTGACTCGGGTTTGAGTCTGATTAATCTGGCTTGAATATGATTCAAGTACAATCTACAATCTACAATCTACAGTTTACAATCTATAATCTACAAGTTTCAATATTACAATTCAACATGAATCCATGAATCCAATTATCAATCTATACAACTCGACTGAACCGAACCATGGATATACATTCCAATTACATGAACTCCAGTTTACATCCATTTACATGATTCTACGGTTACATCCATTTACTGATATCATGGTTTCGGTCAGTCAATCAATTATACAATCAATACAATTTACAAGACAAACAATACAAATAAAACACTACGGGGTTTAAGGGGTAAATTGGTACGGAAGGTGTTAAAGGTGGCACGAGACAGTAAGATTAAGACACCTAACATGAATCCAATTGCCGTTGTTCCGGGTTGTATAACGGAGCCTTGTACTTCCATTTGCCTTGGTCTCTAGCATACTGAGACCCCTCTCGTATACACTGGCATTCTTTTGTACCAACCTACAAACAACAGCGTTAATACAACATTACAACAATATAATACAATATTAAAAGCTACTCTCTCTCTCTTTCTTCTTTTCTACTTCTCCCTTATCTTTGGGACTTACCGAGCGATCTGTTCGCTGACGACATTCTATTTCTTTCTTCTTTGAATGTCGTCAAGTGGTTTGGACCCGACAGAGATCGAGCCATCTGCAGAAGACTTGGATCAGCTTACTGAAGAACCAGAGCTCTAGTTTCATTGTACATTTTCCATTCAGTACTTTTCATTTCCTGTCATGCCATTGTTTAGGCATCATTTTTATTTCAGTTGAATTTCCTTTTCATGCATTGTACAAAAGAAAGTTAATAAATAAAAGTTGTTGTTTTTATTATACCTTGTCTCTTGTGTATTTTCTTTTATATTACTTAGTTATGCTTAGCGTATTTGCTTCTGAGTAAATACGTAGCGGGCCAGTCGCGCCCCCTTCGCCGTAAAATGGGAAGCGGGGCGTGACAGGTTTTGTTGGCGGCCCATGTAGGTCAGAGCTGTATGAAACCCTATCATGCAGTTCTGTTCTGCGTGAACAACCTAAGCAATATAACACAAGAACCAGCAACTAAAACATTCTTTACAATTCATGTTCCTTGAATCTTACAATTTCATATTCCTTGAATCTTATCATTTCATGTACTTGAATCTGTCCTAACCCAAATATTTTTCAAGGTTATGGATTCCCCGAACAACACCAGCACCAACGTCAACAACACACCTCCACCACCACTACCAATCGTTCCTGCTGTTCCTGCACCACCCACCGAGCAAACAATACTACTTGAAGCGATCCGCAGCCTCCTAGAGGAACAGCAGCAGCTCTTGAACCGTTCCGAGGCTGAAGCACCGGGGGTGAAGTAATTCAGAGCTTTACATCCCAAACAGTTCTCAGGAAAGGGGAGCCCATTGGAAGCTGAGAAATGGGCTCAAAGTATCGAGGATGATCTGGC
Organism: Agapanthus africanus; assembly: GCA_030015575.1. Taxonomy (NCBI): domain Eukaryota; kingdom Viridiplantae; phylum Streptophyta; class Magnoliopsida; order Asparagales; family Amaryllidaceae; genus Agapanthus; species Agapanthus africanus. The sequence goes on along the minus strand of JASDDO010000010.1, from coordinate 428,691,190 downwards.
AGCAGCACAAGTGCCAGAAATAGCTTGGGTCCGAGTTGCGAAGCTGCAACTCACGGACAATGCACGGAACTGGTGGAAGGCGGAAGAAAGCCGTCTGGATCAGCCCATTGAATGGAAGACATTTCGCGATAAGTTCGACGCGAAGTACTTCCCTGTGACTGCCAGGTTTGCCATTGAACAACATTTCATTCATCTACAACAAGGTTCGATATGGGACAAGTCAGTAGATGAGTATGACGTTGAATTCACCATGCTCAGTCGGTAAGATATGTCACAGTAATTCAAAATTTTAATATCACATACTACACAGCTAACACAAGACCGTGACAGATTTGCGGCACATTTGATACCGACGGATGAGATCGGAGCCCGTCGCTTTCAACAAGGTTTGGACACGGAAATTCAGGCTGCACTTGCCACAGGGAAATTTCTGACTCATGAGGATGCTTTGGAAGCTGCCCGCAGTTATGAGGCAGTAATAAAGGCGAGGGGAAGACCTCAATCTGCCGGTCTGAAATGCTCTGCCAATCAAATGGCCAGAGGAGCCCCTTCCAGGCCATCGTTTGAACATAGGAGAACTGAAAAAATTTGCTACTACCGCCATAGAAAGGGACACTTGTGGAAAGATTGTAGACGCGCAAAAGGCCTGTGTCTAATTTGTGGCGCATCCAATCATAGAATTGAGACCTGTCCATATAGATACAACACAGCTCACACACCTACCAACTACCCGCAGCGGCCAGCTATCCAGGCTCCTGCAACTCGTCCTGCACTACCTGCTCCACCACCTGCACAGCCTACTCGCCAATTCCAACAAGCAATGAGGGACATGCTTAGAGGGCAGAGAAACATGCCCCAAAGGCAGAATGTGCCTCCAGCTAGAAGGAATGTACCACGGCGACAGACATTCACATTAGAAGCCGTAGAAGCCAAGACTGTAGGTCAAGGTAATACTGGTAAGCCTTTTTCACCCTTGTATCACTTTGTTATTTTTTATACACTATCTATACTCCAGTCACCAGACTTTTCTTGAAACTGTTACACTTTCCTTTTACAAATTTCGAGAACGAAATTTTTATAAGGAGGGTAGAATGTAACAACCCCAAATTTCCAATACAAGTTTTTACAAAAAATTTGCAAAAAAATCCATAAAGGGGTATTTTAGCTTGAGCACAAGTTATAAGTAATTATTTTGCTTTTTAATTACAAGTTAAAATAATGTAACAACTCCATTTTTAGTGTACAAAATTTGCTTTAAAATTAATGTATACTTGAGATATTTACATTTACTGTTATTACTTTAAGTAATTAACTAGCTCCATAATTACAAGAAGGGGCTTGTAGCTCATTGGTAATATCTTATACTGCTGAACCAAGCCACCAGAGTTCAAATCCCATCCCCACATTATTTTTAATATTGATTTTTTTTAAAACCTTTAGAATACCAAGAGTTTACACGTGCATATCTCACAAAAACCCCACTACACCCAAAGATGTAACATTTCCAGGAGTTAGATGAACCGTCGGGGGGGATCCCGGCCGCCTGACTCAGCCGGGAATCGGCCAAATCGGCCTTGACTCGGTCTGACTCAGTCCTCAGACCGACTCACGGCCGAGTCACGGCCGAGTCGGCCGATTCCGGCGATGACCCCAACATGAAAGTTGTGTCTTTTAATATTCCCTATGCACCTGCAAAATTTTAGCCTCAGGCCATTTCCAGAGCTCTTTAAAAACTCCAATTACTCTACTTTTAATACATTTTTATTACATTTTATCACATTTTTATTTTAAACTTTTCATCTACCCTAACCCTAACCTAACCTTATAAATACCAACCCTACATACAACCCTCTCACCCCAAAATCCAGAGTCCACTCTCTCAAAATTTTTCCAAAGATCGTGTACTTTGAAAACAAGCTCAAGGCGAAGCTCCGACGAAATTCCGGCGGAACTTCCGGCGATCATCTTAGGAACTATCGGCGACGACGCAACACACCGACGATCCCTCCAGTTCTCTCTCACTCTCTTGAGTAATCTAAAACCCGTAAGTCATTTTTCTATCTCTCTTTTCCATTTTCAAAATATGAAATTACAAAACCCGACAGAATCGAAAAAAATTCGATTTCCGATTCGGTTTTCTATAAAATTCCACTTCTCACTAATACAATCATACCTAAACTTTCTCATGTTGACTATTAAACACTAATCAAACAATTTGATCAAGTTTCGTCACATGAAATGATAGCTTTTTCAATATATCGTATTTTTCACTTAAATACCACATTGTTTCAATCCTTCATTTAACTCCATCAAACTTGCTATACATTTAAAGTAGATCACGAGATAATGACCTACCTCCTCACACACTTATATACAACTTAACACGATACCATTGAAACCTTAGAATACAAGAAAACAAGCATTTACATTTAAATACCATACACTTAATAAAACTATTTCTAAAAGAGTTAGAGTTGATACACTTTTAAATAAGTACCACTTATTATGAAAATACGATAAGTTATGGACATCGGTCGTTTATCTAAACCTGACTTTGTGGTGTCTAGGCTAGGCAAGTGAGAAAGGTAACTTTAAAAGGCCCGTCTCACGATGATTCATGAGCGGATCCCTCCTTTCTTTACTTGTACTTACCTGGCCACAATTGGCGGTGAAGAGGCGATTTGAGGCATCTCACAACTTGTCGTTTAGACCAGTTAGGAATAGTTAAATTGACTTAGGAAACCATAGAACATAGAATATGAAAAAATTGACATCTTTACAAATAAATACCATTTACTTCATAAAACCGTTTTCTAAAAGATTTAGTATTTTACAATCATTGCAAAGCGCTAGTACAACCCACTTTGGAGAATCCGTTCGGGATGGTGCGGTTTATCGCACACCCTCGGGCTTCGTAGTGCGAGATTCAGACCTCCGCAAGGAGCATTCGGTCTCGAAAGATTTAAAATACGACATCTTAAGAAAATGAGATTTTCTAGAATATAAAATATTTATTAAAATTATTTTTATATAAATATATGTATATTTATCATTAAAATATCTATTTTGTTATGATATAAATATTCCACTTTTTCTAAAAAATCACAAGAATCAATTTTACACTAAAATACGATAAATTCCACATAAATCAATATTACAAATAAGCACCTTTATGAAACTAGGATATTTTCACTAGAAATATCATAATATAAAATCCACATTCATTACAACTCTAAACATGAATAATAAATACTTGAGGTGTACTGTGAGAAGTATATAAAAGTATTTTTAAATAAAACCCCCTCAAGTTTTATAAATTACCCTAAGGACCTTAGCAATTATAGGTTTAAGAAATAATCATGATTTCAATTTACATTTCTAATTGTCTGACTCGGGTTTGAGTCTGATTAATCTGACTTGAATATGATTCAAGTACAATTTACAATCTACAATCTACAATCTACAATCTACAGTTTACAATCTATAATCTATAAGTTTCAATATTACAATTCAACATGAATCCATGAATCCAATTATCAATCTATACAACTCGACTGAACCGAACCATGGATATACATTCCAATTACATGAACTCCAGTTTACATCCATTTACATGATTCTACGGTTACATCCATTTACTGATATCATGGTTTCAGTCAGTCAATCAATTATACAATCAATACAATTTACAATACAAATAAAACACTATGGGGTTTAAGGGGTAGATTGGTACGGAAGGTGTTAAAGGTGGCATGAGACGGTAAGATTAAGACACCTAACATGAATCCAATTGCCGTTGTTCCGGGTTGTATAACGGAGCATTGTACTTCCATTTGCCCTGCTCTCTAGCATACTGAGACCCCTCTCGTATACACTGGCATTCTTCTGTACCAAGCTACAAACAACAGCGTTAATACAACATTACAACAATATAATACAATATTAAAAGCTACTCTCTCTCTTTCTTATTTTCTACTTCTCCCTTATCTTTGGGACTTACCGAGCGATCTGTTCGCCGATGACATTCTATTTCTTTCTTCTTTAAATGTCGTCAGGTGGTTTGGACCCGACAGAGATCGAGCCATCTGCAGAAGACTTGGATCAGCTTGCTGAAGAACCAGAGCTCTAGTTTCATTGTACATTTTCCATTCAGTACTTTTCATTTCCTGTCATGCCATTGTTTAGGCATCATTTTTATTTCAGTTGTATTTCCTTTTCATGCATTGTACAAAAGAATGCTAATAAATAAAAGTTGTTGTTTTTAATATACCTTGCCGCTTGTGTATTTTCTTTTATATTGCTTAGTTACGCTTAGCGTATTTGCTTCTGAGTAAATACGTATCGGACCAGTCGCGTCCCCTTCGCCGTAGAATGGGAAGCGGGGCGTGACAGTATCTAAGCAATATAAAAGTAATCACAAGAGACAAGAGATATAAACTGAACAACAACTTTATTTATTAACATTCTTTTGTACAATATATGAAAAGTAAATACAACTGAATAAAAAGCAATACCTAAACAATGGCATAACAGAAAATGAAAAGTACTGAAATGAAAAGTGTACAATGACTAGAGCTCGGGGTCTTCACTAAAATGGTCCAAGTCATCAGCAGTGGGCTCGATCTCTGACGTGTCCAAATCACCTGACGGCATTCAAAGAAAAGAGAAATGGAATGTCGTCAGCGAACAGATCGCTCGGTAAGTCCCAAAGATAAGGAAGAATAGAATAGACGGAATGAGAAGGTAGTTTTTGAATTTGTATTATATTGTTATAATATTGTGTTAACGTTGTTGTTTGTAGCTTGGTACAGAAAATGCTAGTGTATACGAGAGGAGTCCCATATACACCGGGGACTTTGGTAACCCGTAGTATAAGGCTCCGTCGATAATACCACGAAACAACGGAATGGATGTAATTACATCTTAAGTGACCACCTCGTGCCACCTTTAACATATTCCGTACCAGTCTACCCCTTAAACCCCGCGATGTCTTGATTGTATTGTTGTATTGTATTGTAAACTGTATAGATTGTATAATTGATTGACTTACCGAAACCATGATATCAGTAAACGGATGTAACTGGAGAATCATGTAAATGGATGCATATCCATGGTTCGGTTCAGTCAAGTTAATAGATTGAATATATGTAATAATGGATTCATGTTGAATTGTAAAATTATAAATTGTAGATTGTACTAGAATCATATTCAAATCAGAGTATAATGAGACTCAAGAGATTGGTCCCGCTTAAACCTATATTTAATAGGGTCCTTAGGGTAATTTATAGAATTTGAAAGGGTTTTATGTAAAAATACTTTTATATACTTTTCAAAATACACCCCAAGTATTTATTAATTGTCTTTAGAGTTGTAATGAATGTGGATTTTATATTGTGATATTTCTAGTGAAAATATCCTAATTTCATAATTAAAGCCATTTATTTGAAATATTGGTTTGTATGGAATTCATGGTATTTTAGTGTAAAATTGATTCTTGTGATATTGTAAAAAAAAATGGAATATTTATAATATTTCAAAAATAGATATGTTTATGTTACATATACATATATTTATATGAAAATAATTTTTGTATATATTTATAATATTCTAGAAATCTCGTTTTCTTAAGATGTCGTATTTTAAATCTTTCGAGACCGAATGCTCCTTGCGGAGGTCTGAATCTCGCACTACTAAGCCCGAGGATGTGCGATAATCCGCACCATCCCGAACGGGTTCCCCAAATGGGTTGTAGCGGCGCTTTGCAATGATTTGTATAAATACTAATCATTAAGAAAAACGGTTTTATTAATTATGGTATTTAAATGAAAAAGTGTCGTTTTCCGTATTCTATGTTCTAGGGTCTCCTAAGTCAACTAGACTGCTCCTAACTGGTCCAAAGCGATAAGTTATGAGATATCTCAAATCGCCTCTTCACCGCCAATTGTGGCCAGGTAAGTACAAGTGAAAAAAGGAGGGATCCGCTCACGAATCACCATGAGACGGGCCTTTTAAAGTTACCTTTCTCACTTGTCTAGCCTAGACACCACAAAGTCTGGTTTAGATAAACGACTGATGTCCACAACCTATCCTATTTTCATAATAAGTGGTATTTATTTGTAAAGATGTATCAATACTAAATCCTTTAGAAATGGTTTTATTTAGTAAAGGGTATTTAAATGAAAATGTTTGTTTTCCGTATTCTAAGTTCTCGAGGGTATCGTGTTATGTTGCATATGAGTGTGTGAAGAGGTAGGTCATTACCTCGTGATCTACTTAAAGGTATAGCAAGTTTAATGGGGTTGTAGAATTGAAACAATGTGGTATTTAAGTGAAAAATACGATAAATTGAAATAGCCATCATTTTATGAAATAAAACTTGATCAATTTGGTTGATTAGTGTTTAATGGTCAACATGAAGGAGTTTAAGCATAATTGTATTAACGAGAAGTGGTGTTTTATGAAGAAACCGAATCGGAAATCGGATTTGTTCCGATTCCGTCGGGTTTTGTAAATCCGTATTTTTAGAAAAGAAAAGAGATGTAGAATGGGGACTTATGGGTTTTGGACACACAAAATGGTGAGAGGGAAGTAGTGGAATCACCGATGTGTTGCGTCGTCGCCGGGAGTTCCTAGAACGATCGTCGGAAGTTCCACCGGGAATTCGTCGGAGCTTCGTCTCGAGCTCATGTTCAAAGTGCACAAGATTCTTGAAAATTTTTAGAGAGTTGGCTCAGAATTTTGGGGTGAGAGGGTAGGGGGTATGGGTGTATTTATAGGGTTAAGCTAGGGTTAGGGTAGGTGTAGGGTTTTTAATTAAAAAATGTAAAAATATATGAAAAATCATTAAAAAAAATAGAGTAAATAGGGTATAAATGTGTCTCTGGAAACGATCCAAGAATTTAAAGTGTGCAGGGGGGTTGAGAAGAGGAAGAGACACAATTTTGAAGAAGGGAACTCGGCCGTCTGGCCGAGTCCAGCCGGCGGCGCCGGCCCGAGTCGGCCGGTCCGCTGGCCGACTCGACCAAGTCGGGCCGAGTCAGGGCATGGGGAAGTGGGGGTCGTCTACTGTAGCCTCCGGTATATTTAGTTTTTCAGGTTCAGTAGAAAGTTTGGGAGTTATCTCGTGTGGACTGTTGGGCTTCTATAAAATTTAAGACAAAATAAATATTAAAAATAATGTGGGGCATGGAATTTGAACTCTGGTGACTTGGTTCAGCAGTGCAAGGTATTACCAATGAGCTATAAGCTCCTTCTTGTAATTAAATTGCTAATTAATTACTTAAGTCTTGTGCTCAGGCAATAAATACCCCTTTATGGATTTTTGAAATTTTTTTGTAAAAACTTGTATATGAAATTTAGGGTTGTTACAGATGATACATTACAAGAAGTTTTTAGATAAAGTTGTTCATTAATGAACTTGGTCCCATCAGGTATCCAGAAAAATTCTAAGGCAGGGTATCGCTTAGTTTGGGAGATATTTGATCTCCGCGAAGTTGAGAAACAGAGAGAGAAAATTAGAAGTATTGTAGCGGATCCACTCACTGAGGCTATTTCTCGAACTCACGAGCTGTTAGTAGAGAAGTTGGGTATTCGGTAGTACACGAGTTCTGGGCATGCAGTACCGCAATAATTAGCCTTAAGTGCAAGTGGGAGATTGTTAGTTATAGTACTCTCAAGGCAATTATTTTAATTGAAAGTAGGTGATTATGATAATTGAAGGAGGACCTATACAGGTAAAACAATTTTACTCGAGATGATAGTATACTATCTGGTTTGTCTTTATCATTGATATGTATACGTTTTACTAGTTATTACGGGTTGTTAATACATGATGATAAAGCCCATAGGATATTTTCTTGACTACCAGAGTTATGATGGAGATCATACTAGTGAGAGCTGGATAGTCCATAAGCATATCCTTAAATGTCCCTAGTCATAGGAGTATCGAGACTGGATATTGATATTCCAGAATTGACTAGTGTATACATTTCTAGACCTTGACGAAGGGCGGTGGCAGGTCTCATTGCCATTGGTGTATTGCACCTAAGATTGTACACAGGTGCTCACTGGAGGTGGGTACACCGGACGGACTCGCCGAGAACTTTTAGATTGTACTATACCTATCGTCACATAGCAGTTCTCTGGTGACATGAGTACATGTAGTCTGTTGACCCGAGATTGTCATTTATCTCGTGTGAGTTCCCATTGTACTTAGATTACTACCCTGTCACGTCTCTATTGAGTCGTGTAAACAGGTTTTAGTTGGGTACAGTCCCGAACCATATGGAGGCAGTGAGCGATCGTCGGGGATTCGTCTCTCTCGGTATAAGGAATCGATATCGCGCTGTGTTCGGTTGGTTATTACCATAAATCCCTGGTCATGGTGGATGAGATTTACTGATTGTAGATCAGTAGTTTCTCAGTGGGTGATAAGCTTGACACTGACACGACTTATTGGGTTATTAGGGGTCTGACATTATCCACCCCTTAAATCTGATATGCGATACTCTTAGACGAAGAGAATGGACAGTACAGAGATTGTCACTTACAGGCTCTGTAGGGATACAGATGAGTTTGCTTGTCGACCATGCTTTCGTTCAATACCTGGGTGGCTGTTACGTACAGCTAGTGCCACTGATGTGCTTGTGGTTAAACCCATTTCCAACGTGTTGTCGAGTCATTAGAGTCCCACACATAGGGTTTCCCGGTTCAGGCGAAACGATATAGTGTGTGCGTATTTTGATACGCACTCAGGCTCAATTAAATGCGTGTAGTTTATACATGTACTTTAATCAGGCGTTTTGTTAATACTAGCGGGTTTGAAAAATACACGGATTTTTTTTGTAAGCTAGTATTATATTTCTCATTTTCTATCTTTTGGGTATTTGTATTTTGATACGAATACGAGTTTTTGTATAAATACGGATATTTGTATCTCAATACGAATATGAGTATTTTTATCTCAATATGAATACGAGTATTTGTATTTTGATATGAATACGGGTATATGTATTTATGGCATATTGGAGTTTATGTATATATGTGTGTGTGTATGTGTGTGTATGTGTGTGTGTATTTGTACACATCTTTTCCACTCACCTTTAGAAGCTTGTTGAAGAGTGTGGATAGGTGAGTCATTGGGGTGACTCACTCATCCATCGAATCTACAACATTGGAGAAGATGAAGAGAATGAAAAGGATTTTTTGTGAAGGGATTTGATTCTTTACACATTATCCATTCCTCTCATCTCTTCTTCTTCTCTTATGTTAGCTTCTAAAATGAAAAGGAAAAATTGGCAAAGAGAGAAAACTTGAGATTTTCACCACTACATCAATCTCACCATCATTTCTTAGCAAGCTTAATTAGTGAGTTGTTTCACTTGATATTGGATGTGAAGCTAAACCTTGAATTGGATTCTCTCGAGTGGATCATTTTCGACGGGGAAGATCGGCATGCAAGCTTGTTTCCGACGACTTCGGAGCCAAGCTAAAGTCTATAGAGCGGTGTAGGGGTCTTCTGCAATTGAACGGACACGCTAAGAAAGTAGCTAGCCCCCTAATGTTGTATGTTATGATATCTAGTTTAGTGTTTGGAATCGATTCTAGGGTTTTGGTCTCTAGTGCTTGCTTAAAAGTTTTTGTTTTCGCTTCCGCTTTCGCCATGAGCCTTGTGGGGCGAGCACTAGGGACCTAACAAATTCAAGTGTAAACCGTAAGTCTCTATCCTTTCTCTTTCCCCTCCATCTCTTTCTCTTGTCATCTTGTCTTGAACCATCATTTTTCGTCTCAGCATATTCACCTTAACGAAATTAACATCCTTGTAATTTAAAGTAGTTAAAATAAACCTTTTTTGTCCTCATTTCTTATTGTTGACACTCATTAAAGTTAAGTAAATCTTATATCTGTGTATCTTGGAAATTGACGGATGAATGCATGATTCAAATCTATATACTTAACGAAGGTAACGATAAAACCTATTCACGTGATATTTGACTATTTTGTGTACAAAATAACGATATCATAAACTATTCATTTTTAGAATTATGTCAAACAATATTCATAAATAAAAGCATGGGGTAACGACCTACCCTACACGCACACTTTTGGATCATAGAACGATCACATGTTTGTAGCATTTTTCTAATAGAATCTTTTTTTTACTAAAATACCCTCAAGTTATAAAAATTGAAATTAAATCTTTAATCCTTTCCTTTGTGAGTTTTATCCTCACAATCCTTTTAGGGGAACTCGTTGTGATGGAGCGGATTATCGCACATTTTGGGTTTAGTGAGTGAGATATGGAGCTCTTCACAGAGCGCGGTCTCGAAAGGGAAATACGGTTTTTAAAACAAAACTAAAAATCATCTCAACTATACTTAAATAATGAAATAGTTTAAGATGCAACTTAAAGAAAACAAATTTTCAAAATAGATTTTTTTGTATAAAATACCCCAAAATTGAAAATTTAAGTTTCTACTAAAATATCCTTAAGTTCTCAAAAGTTAGATTGTTCATTTAAATACCATAAACTCTTAAAAGCTATGTTTTTTCACTAAAAGACTATGAAATCTAAAATATATTTTTATTAAAAACCCTCAACATTTTAAGTAACATATTTTTACCGAAAACACCATCAAGGTTTAATTTTAAAATTAAATATTTACATAAAAAATCCCTTGAGCTTTTAATGGACTATTCACATAAAATCCTTAAGTTGCTATATTATATATTTTCACATAAATACCTAAAATCCATAAAACAACTATTCTTTAAGGTATTTAGGTAACAGTTGGTTTTAAGTGACATGTTCTCTCTTAAGCATCGGGGAGCTGGAGACAATTAGTGTTATCACTTGCCTATCTCCCGATATAAATCATATCTTTACCGAAATCATATCACATTAATAAGAAATCAAATATAACCCAACACTTGATAATTTACAAGTGTAACAAGTCCAATTCTTATGTACATAAATTTGATTAAAAGTTAATGTATATTTGGGGTATTTACATTTCCTGTGAGTGCTATAAGTATTTGATTCAATTTTGAACAGCAAGAAAGAGCTTGTAGCTCATTTGTAAGACCTTGCACTGCAGAACCAAAGCACCAGAGTTCAAATCCCATCAACCGCACATTTTTTTAATTAAATTCTTTTGGAAGCCCAAGAGTCTACACATGCACTACACGTAATAGGGTAAGTTACAGAATAAACAAACGGGTCCACGATTCAAGACCAAGCGACGTGGACACGTGGCAAGGAGACGCGGCCCGACTCGGCCGACTCGAGACGGTGCCTTGCCCGACTCGGCCGGCGCTGCTGGTCTAACTTGGCCTAAACCCTATTTTTTTAACCTATGCGTCCCTTGAACAACCCCCATAACCCCTGTATTATTTAAATTCCCTGCACATTCACAGAGCAAATTAAAACACACATTTAATCCATTTTAATACAAAATTCCTGCCCAAACTCTCAAGAAAATTTCCCAAGACTTTTTGTGTGCAAGTGAAGTTAGCAAAGGGCGAAACTCCGACGAACTTCCGACGACAATCCGAGGAGATTCCGACGACGAAACGACGCACCAGCACCTCCTACCTCTTCCTCCTTATCCCTTCTAGTCAATTAACCTGTAAGTCCCTAATTCTTCTTCTTTTCTCTATTCTAAAAATATTCAAAACTAAAACCCGACGGAAGCGGAGTTAATCCGACTTTCGATTCGGTTTTCCTTAAAAAGTTCTATTTTTCTTAAACACAATAATACCAAACTATTATGTCATGACCATTAAACATTAACGAAGATAATAGAACAAGTTTGGCATCAAAATAATAACCGTAGCAAGTTTTATTCCACTTTTACATTAAAATACCCTTATGTTTCATTTCGACATACTTGAACTTTTTAAACCATATTACGTTAGAAAACTCATGAGGTAATGACCTACCTCATCACAACACTCATATGTAACATAGCACGATGAAATTGGGAACATAGATTTAGGGAAAATACGATTTTACACATAACTACCTCCGACTTATAAAAACCTTTTTCTACAAGATGTGTATTTTAACAAATCTTTGCAAATGCGCCTCTACAACCCTTTTCGGGGAACCCGTTCGGGATGGTGCGGATTATCGCACATCCTCGGGCCTACTAGAGTGAGATGCAGACCTCCGCAAGGAGCATACGATCTCAAAAGATTTAAAATACAATTTTCTTTAGAAAATGTGATTTCTATTATAAATAAAACTTATATTTTTAATAAATAAATATGTATGTAATTAATATAAAAATATCTATTTTTAATATTTATAATATTCTACATTTCTAAAATTCAAGAAAAATATCTCATTTACAAGTAAATACCATACAATTCCAATATTACAAATAAATACCATATATTATGAAATTAGGTTTTATTCACTAGAAATGTCATATTGATAAAATATATATCCATGAAAACTCTAAAGACGATAATAAAATACTTGAGGTGTATTTTGAAAACTATACAAAATTATTTTTACATAAAACCTCCTCAAGTTATACTAAATTACAATAAGAACCTTAGTAAACATAGGTTTAAGCGGGACCAGTCTCTTGAGCCTCAGGGAGCCGGAGATATGGGTGCTTGCCTATTTAAGGTAGACAACTTAACAAACGGTGTTATCAACACGGTAATTGTCTTTACAAAAGACACAAATCCTGCCGTCCATGTGCAGCAGTTACCAATAACACCAAAACCTAATTCAGGATTCAATTTCTTTTCTAATTGTCTGACTCAGACTGAGTCTCGATATAATCAATCTGACTTGAATATGATTCAAGTATAAACTATAATTCAATATGAATATATATATTCAATCTGTTCAATCTATTCAATCTATGTTGACTGAACCAAACCATGGATATACATCTACATGATTCTCCAGTTATATCCATTTACTGATATCATGGTTTCGGCAAGTCATCCATCTATATACAATATACAATTCAAACAATACATTAATACAATCAAGACATCACGGGGTTTATAAGGGGTAGACTGGTACGGGAGGTGTTAAAAGTGGCACGAGACTGCAACCATAATACACCTAACCTGAATTCAATTGCCGTTATACCGTGGCTGAACGGTTCCTTTTGCTCCGTATAGCTTAGTCTCCGGAATAGTGAGACTCCTCTCGTATACACTGGCATTTTTCTGTACCAAGCTACAAACAAAAGCGTTAACATTAAATACAACATTATAATAATATACTCTCTATTCTGTCTATTCCATTCTTGTCTATTTATGGGTCTTACCAAGCGATTTGTTCGCTGACGACATTATCTTTCTTCTTCTTTGGAATGTCGTCAGGTGATTCACTGGAGATCGAGCCCACCAGCGAGGACTTGGATCAGCTAGCCTTCGACCCGGAGCTCTAGTTACTTGTACATTTCATTTCAGTACTTTCTATTTTTGTTATTCCATTGTTTAGGCATTGCTTTTCATTCCATGTATTTATGTTTCAGATGTATTGTAAAAAGAATGTTAATGAATAAAGTTGTTGTTCAATTATATTTATTGTCTCTGTCTCTTGTGCATTTTACTTATATTGCTTAGATACGCTAAGCAAGTTTATTTCAGAGTAAATACGTAGCAGCCTCGTCGCGTCCTCTGCCCGTATACTGGGAAGCGGGGCGTGACAGGTTTTGATGGTGGCCCATGCAGGTCAGAGCTGTATGGAACCCTACCATGCAGTTCAATTCTGCGTGATCAACCTAAGCAATATAACACATGAATCAGCAACTAAAAACATTCTTTACAATTCATATTCCTTGAATCTTACAATTTCATATACTTGGAATCTGTCCAAACCTAAAATTTTTTGTAACGCCCCACGCCCCAGTACAGATGGTATTGTCCGCTCTGGCCGAAACCGCACGGTTTTTCCTTTTAGAGAGAACCGGACCCGACCAGGGGCTACTTCCCAGGAGGTCACCCATCCCAAGACTTTCCTGGCCCGAGCACGCTTAACTATGGATTTCTCAAGCTCCTGTAGTTCCGGTTCACTTAAAAGGCGCTTCTGTAATTGAGGGTGGTATCATTACATTTATAATGCAGTTCGGTCCTCTTTCGGAATGTGTTTTGAAGATTCCCCATTGTTCTACAGTGGGTTCCATGGACTCTAGAGGTGGCCCCGACAGATTCAAGAGGTGGCCCCCGCCCTCTTGGTATGACAAGTGGCGTGGCACTTTGTTCTATGTGGCACTTTGCTCCGTGAACAAGAACCGGGTCCCGACATTCTCCCCACCTTTGAACAATGGTTCGTCCTCGAACCACAGACCTACTACTGAGGGACCTGCATGGGCCACCATAAATGTAACGCCCCACGCCACAGTACAGATGGTATTGTCCGCTCTGGCCGAAACCGCACGGTTTTTCCCTTTAGAGCGAACCGGATCCGACCAGGGGCCACTTCCCAGGAGGTCACCCATCCCAAGACTTCCCTGGCCCGAGCACGGTTAACTACGGAGTTCTCAAGCTCCTGTAATTCCGGTTCACTTAAAAGGCGCCTCTGTAATTGAGGGTGGTATCATTACATTTATAATGCAGTTCGGTCCTCTTTCGGAATGTGTTCCGAAGATTCCCCATTGTTCTACAGTGGGTCCCACGGACTCTAGAGGTGGCCCCAACAGATTCAACAGGTGGCCCCCGCCTTCTTGGTATGACAATTGGCGTGGCACTTTATTCTGTGTGGCATCAAGGTTATGGATTCCCCGAACAACACCAGCACCAATGTCAACAACACACCTCCACCACTACCACTCACACCTGCCGTCGCTGCTCCGATCAACGAGCAGACGGTTCTGCTTGAGGGAATTCGTAGCCTCTTGGAAGGACAACAGCAGCAGATTGCTATCTTGATGAACTGGCCAGAGGCAGAAACACCTGGGGTGAAGCCATTCAGGGCTTTGCACCCCAAATAGTTTGCAGGAAAAGAGAGCCCTCTAGAAGCTGAGGAATGGACTCAGAGCATCGAAGATGATCCGGCAGCGGCACAAGTGCCAGAGATAGCTTGGGTCCTTGTTGCGAATCTGCAGCTCACGGACAATGCACGGGTTTGGTGGAAGGCGGAAGAAAGTCGTCTTTATCAACCCATCGAATGGAAGACTTTCCGCGACATGTTCGACGTAAAGTACTTCCCAGAAACTGCCAGGTTCGACATGGAACAGCAGTTCATCCATCTGCAACAAGGTTCAATGTGGACCAAGTCAGTAGATGAATATAACGCTGAGTTCACCATGCTCAGTCGATTTGAGGCACACCTGATACCGACGGATGAGATCAGAGCCCGTCGATTTCAACAAGGGTTAGATTCACAGATCCAGGCTGCACTAGCCACAGGAGATTTTCCGACTCATTAATCGGCTCTAAAAGCTGCCCTACACTCACGTGAGGAGGGAAAGGGGCTCCCACTAAAGCCTTCCCCTTACGTGAAGGAGAGTGGTGGGAGCTCCCTCCCCCTCACGTGAGAGGGAACAGGGGCTCCCACTTGGTGAGAGCCTCCCCCTCATGTGGGGGGATCAATTTTTTATTTATTTAAGGAGTTAAACTCCAAAACATTTTATTTGGAGTCAAACTCCCAAAAAAATTTATTTGGAGTTAAACTCCCAAAATTTTAAATGGAGTTAAACTCCTAAAGATTTAAGGTGGAGTTAAACTCCCCAAAAGGAATTTTATTATGGAGTTCAACTCTAAAAGATTTTTTTATTGTGGAGTTCAACTCCAAAAGGATTTTTATTATGGAGTTAAACTCCAAAAGATATTTTTATTGTGGAGTTAAACTCCAAAAGATATTTTTTTAATATGGAGTTAAACTTCTAAAATGATTTTTATTGTGGAGTTAAACTCCAAAAGATATTTTATATGGAGTCAAACTCCCAAAACAAAACAAAACAAAAATATTTATTTGTTTTCTTAAAAGGAAGCTCCCAATGAATAGGAGCTTCCCTCCCCCTCACGTGATAGGGAGGAGGGGCTCCTACTAAGTGGGAGCCCCCCACCTCACGTGAGAGGGAGTGGGGAGTTCTCACTAAGTGGGAGCTCCCTCTCCCTTACGTGAGAGGGAGAAGGGGTGGGAGCCCCTGCTCCCCCTCACGTGAGGGGGGACAACTCCCACTCCCCCATATGAGGGAGCAGGGTGCTCCCACTTAGTGGGAACCTCCCCCTCACGTGGGGAAGGGAACCCCCTCAGTGGGCTTCAAAACTTTTTTTTCTTTTTTTTAATTAACCTTTTAAAATGGAGTTAAACTCCAAAATATTTTATTTGGAGTTAAACTTCTAAAACAATCTTATTAAGAGTTAAACTCCCAAAAATTTTATTATGGACTTAAACTCCAAAAGAATTTTTATTGTGGAGTTAAACTCCAAAAGATTTCCTCCTTTCTTCTTTGAGAAGAAACCTAAAATGAGTTTTCTTGAAACTCCAAGATTTAGATCTTGGATGATGAAAAGAGACCCATTTTCTTCTCTCGATGGAGTCTTGGTAGGTGGATTTCCCTTCTTCTCCCTCTCTCAAATTGGATCTTGAGAAAGGAGAAGAAGGTAGCGAAAATCTTCTCTCTCTTTTTGATCGGATATGAGAGTTAAACTCTTCTTCAGTGGGTTTTTAGTGAAACTTTATTTAGTTTTGAAAAAAAGAGAGCTAAGCTCTTGATTTAATTAGAAAATGAAGAGAGAGAGGAACAACTTGGAAGAGTGAGGATGGAGGCAAAAACACTAGAGATTTGGGGAATGAATTCTTCTTCTTTTTTCATTTCATCATGTTGCCTTAGATAGGCGTACCAATTTATACATAGCCTCTTGGGCTTTAAAAAATAGCGTTTTACCCATCCCATGCCCCATGTGCTTATTTCTTTTGTACATGAGCCATGGGCTTTACAAAAATTTGGCTTTATGCCCATTTTTCTGACATTTATTCATAAAAGTTGCATCAAAATTATTTATTACATAATTTTCATTTTAGCATGGGAGAGGCTGGCCGCGGGGCTCGACTTGGGCATCGGCCAACTTGACCTGGGCTTAGGCCGACCAGGCTTGGGGTTGACTTTGACTTTGACTTGGTCAACCAGGGTGTAATTTTTTACCCCAACAAACCCCATCAATAAATGCAAACCGCGTGTATGTGTTATGTGCATGAAATTGATGGATCTCATTCGCATAGTATGACTTGATTTGGTTCCCGCTTTTGGGAAGCTGGCACTGCCCTTTTTACGACATGGACGGTCGATGCTTGACGTGTCTCTGATACGGAGTGTCGGTGTATGACGTATCCCTGGCAAGGAGTGTCTGTTTGACGTTTCTCCGACACGGAGTGTCACTGGTAGATGTGTCCTCGACACGGAGTGTCGCTTGTGGACGTATCCTCGGCATGGAGTGTCTATTTGACGTTTTCCTGAGATGGAGTGTTTGTTTGACGTTTACCCGGCATAGAGTGTCTGCTGTTTGACGTGTCCCCGGCATGGAGTGTCGCTGGTCGACGTATCCCCGAGACGAAGTTTCTGTTTGAAGTTTCTCTGGTACGGAGTGTCGCTGGTTGACGTGTCCCCTGTATGGAGTATCTGTTTGACGTTTCCTCTGCATGGGGCGTCGTTGGTTGACGTATCCCCGAGATGGAGTGTCTGTTTGACGTTTCCCCGAGACGGAGTGTCTGTTTGAAATTTTCCCGAGACAGAGTGTCTGTTTGACGTTTCCCTGGTACGGAGTGTCGCTGGTGGACGTATCCCCGGCATGGAGTGTCACTAGTCGATGTATCCCTAAGATAGAGTGTCTATTTGACGTGGATGCCGTTGTAGGAATTGGTTGGTTTGATTTGTTTCCCGTTTTGACGACGCGGAGGTCGGTGCTGCCCTTTTTGCGACTTGGACGGTCGGTGCTGCCCTTTTTATGATTTGGACGGTCGGTGCTACCCTTTTTACGACTTGGACAATCGGTGCTTGATTGGACTTACTCTGGTTCTTCGGTGTCAGGAATTGGATTTGACTTGCTCCGGTTTTTGCGGTGTCAGGGTTGAAGTTGATTTGCTCCACTTTCTGTGGTGTCGGGATTGGATTTGACTTGCTCCGCTTTTTGCGGTGTTAGGGTTGAAGTTGACTTGCTCCACTTTCTGCGGTGTAGGGATTGGATTTGACTTGCTCCGTTTTTTGCGGTGTCAGGATTGAAGTTGACCTGCTCCGCTTTCTGTGGTGTCAGGATTGGATTTGACTTTCCCCGCTTTGTAACAACCCTAAACTTTCTGTACAGAATTTTTCAAAAATACAGAAAAGAGTACCTTAGCCTGAGCATAAGTTATAAATTTGTTTTTCTTTTGAACAACAAAAAAACACTTGTAGCTCATTGGTAAAGCCTTCCACTACTGTGACGAAGCCCCTATGTTCGAATCTCCCCAGCCACATTATCTTTTTGTTTATTTTTCTTTTAATCTTTTAGAAGTCCAAAGGTTTACACGTGCACTACACGTAAAATGAAAAGACATAGAATAAACAAACACGTGCATTAGGTTATACCAAGCGACAGGGACACGTGGCGATGAACCAACCCCATTCCATCGGTTCAAGACCGGCGAGTCATGCAAAAAAACCGGCACCGCCGGGCTTGCCCGTTGGTATAGCCCCCAAAATTAAACCCTTGCAACCCTTCGCTTACCCCACTTCCCCGATATTGTTTGATTTTTCTGCACATTGGCAGAGGGATTAAAATCATCCCTTTAATCCTTTTAAATGCAAATTTTTAATTCTCCAATTCAATACACTAAACCCTAGTTTTCCTTACAAATACCACACCATATTTCATCCCTCCTCATTCAGAATTTCCCCACAAAAACTCTATAAAATTCAAAATTCCTTATAGTGTGCAAGTGGAGTTAGCAAAGGGTGAAGTTCCGGCGAAGTTCCGAAGATATTCCGGCGACGAAACGACGCCCCGACGCTTCCCTAGTCTTTCCCTACCTCTCTTCTTTCCCAATAGCCAATAAGTCCCCTCTCTCCCTCTCATCTTCTATTCTAAAAACTTTTATTTCTAAAATCCGACGGAATCAGAGTTAATCCGACTTCCGATTCGGTTTTCTTTAAAAACTCTATTTTTCTTAAACAAGAAAATACCCTACTCTCATATAATATTTAACAAACATTAACACACACAATAAAACAAGTTTCATCTCAAAAGAATCATTTATGAAATTTTTATTGTATTTACCACATACTTTACATTTCGCCATAATTCACATAATACTTGTATTACCTTTAGATAACTCATGAGATAATAACCTATCATCACAACACACATATTTGACATAGCACGATAAAATTTTGGGAATATAGTTATGGAATAATACGACATTACAAATAAATACCATTAACTTGCAAAACCATTTCTTTAAAAAGTGTGTTAAACAATTCCTTGAAATTGCGCCTCTACAACCCACGTTTGGTGACCCCGTTCGCGAAGGTGCGGGTTATCGCACATTCTCGTGCCTAGTAGAGCGAAATGCAGACCTCCGAAAGGAGCATTCGATCTCGATGGAATTTTTAATGCATTTTTCTTTAGAAAATGAGATTTTTATAAGAGTAAATAAAATTTATTTTTCTTAAATATATAACTATTATCAAAATATCTATTTTAATTATATTTAAATATTCTAAGTTTCTAAATCAAACGAATCACCATTACATGAAAATAGCATCCAAATACAAAACAATACCGATATTTCAATAAAATACCATATACTATGAAAACTAGGTTCTACTCACTCGAAATTTCATTTTTATAAAATATACTTCTATGAAAACCCTAAAGACGATAATTAAATGCTTGAGGTGTATTTTGAAATTATACCAAAACTATTTTTACATAAAACCCCCTCGAGTTATACTTAATTAACCCTAGTAAACATAGGTTTAAGAGGGACCAGTTCTCTTGAGCCTCAGCGAGCCGGAGAATGTGGGTGCTTGTCTATCTAAGGTAGACAATCTAACAAACGGTGTTATCAACACGGTAATTATCTTTGCAAAACACACAAATCCTGCCGTCCATGTGCAGCAGTTACCGATAGCATCAAAACTAATTCAGGATTTCAAGTTCTTTTCAAAGTATCTGACTCAGTCCGAGTCTCAATCTAATCAATCTGACTTGAATATGATTCAATTATAAAACTACAATACAACATGAATCCATGAATCCGTTTACTCAATCTATATCAATCTATACTGACTGAACCGAACCATGGATATATTCCGTCTACATAACTATCCATTTATCTCCATTCCATTTACTGATATCATGGTTTCGGAAAGTCTTCCATTTATTACAAGACAAGATAATACAATCAGTACAATCAATACAATCAATACAATAAGACACTACGGGGTTTATAAAGCGGTAGACTGGTACGGAACATATTAAAGGTGGCACGAGGTGGTCACTTAAGACGTAATTACATCCATGCCGTTATTCCGTGGTATTTTCGACGGAGCCTTGTACTACGGGTTACTAAAGTCCACGGTGTAAGTTGTACTCCTCTCGTATACACTGGCATATTCTGTACCAAGTTATAAACAACAGCGTTAACAATATAATCAAATTTTATATGTTACATTCTCTTTCTGTCTATTCTATCTCTACTCATCTTTAGGACTTACCGAATGATTGTTCGTTGACGACATTCACATTCTCTTCTTTCTTTGGAATGTTGTCAGGTGGATCGGATGCACTAGAGTTCGAGACCAGCCAGGAGCAATTGGAGCAGTTCATAGAAGATCCTGAGCAATGACTTTACTTGTACATACTTTTCATTTCAGTTATGTCATTGTTTAGGCATTGCTTTTCAGACTTGTATTTACTATTTCAATTGTACCTGTAAAAGAATGTTTAATAAATAAAGTCGTTGTTCATTACATTCATGTCTCTTGTGTACATTTACTTTATATTGCTTAGATACGCTTAGCGCGTTTACTTCTGAATAGATACATAGTGGACCTCGTCGCGCCCCCTCCCATATACTGGGAAGCGGGACATGACAGGTTTTGTTGGTGGCCCATGCAGGTCAGCTCTGTATGGACATGCATGTCGGTTCTGCATGGACATGCGGGTTAATTCTGCATGAAGTCCTAAGCAATATAACACAAGAATCAGCAACTAAAAACATTCTTTACATATTCCTTGAATCTTACCATTTCATATATTTTGAATCTGTTCTAACCCAAAATTTTCTTTCAAGGTTATGGATTCCCCAAACAACACCAGTAGCAACTTCAACAACACTCTACCACCTCTACCGCTTACACCTACCACCGCTGCTTCGATCAATGAGCAGACGGTACTGCTTGAGGCAATCCGCAGCCTCCTGGAGGGATAGCAGTAGTGGACTGCTATCTTAATGAACCGTCTAGAAGCGGAAGCGCCCAGAGTAAAGCAATTTCGGGCTTTACACCCCAAGCAATTCTTCAGAAAAGAGAGCCCTCTGGAAGCTAAAGAATGGGCTCAGAGTATTGAGGATGACCTGGCAGCGGCACAAGTGTCAGAGATCGCTTGGGTTCGAGTTGCAAAACTGCAACTCACTGACAATGCACGAGTTTGGTGGAAGGCGGAAGAAAGCCGTCTTGACCAGCCTATTGAAAGGAAAACATTTTGCGACATGTTCGACGCAAAGTACTTACCTGAGACTACCCATTTTGACATGGAGCAGCAGTTCATTCACCTACAACAGGGTTCTATGTGGACCAAATTTGTGGATGAGTATGATACTGAGTTTACCATGCTCAGTAGGTAAGATATGTCTTAATGTTCGATTTTTAATATCACATACTACACAACTAACAAAAGACCGCAACAGATTCGCGGCACACTTGATACCGACTGCTGAGATCAGGTCTAGACGATTTCAGCAAGGGTTGGACCAGGAAATCCAAGCTGCCTTAGCTATATGGGATTACCCAACCCACAACCTGACTTTGAAGGCTGCCCGAAGATACAAGGCCGTAGTGAAAAGGAAGGGCAAACCTCAATCTGCCAGTGTGAAGGGCTCTGCCACTCATATGGCAGGAGGAGCCCCTTCAAGGCTAACTGTTTGATAGTTATATGTATGCCCTAGAGGCCATTATTATACATGTGATGTATATTATAGTGGATGCTTGGATATATATAGGGAGGACTTTCTTGCTCGACATGATAGTAAGCTATCTGGTTGCTCTTTATCTTAGCATGTACACTTATTATCTCTCTATTACATGTTGATAAAGCTCTTAGAATGAGTACTTGACTACCAGGATTATGATGCAGATCATACTAGTGGGGCAGAGTTAGTCGGTAAGTACATCCTTCAAATGTTCTTAGTCGTGGGAGTATCAAGACGGGGCATCGATATTCCAGAGTAGACTAGCGTATACGCTTCTCAACCCATGTGATGGGCGATGGATGATCCTATATCGATTGGTGTTTGACATCAGAGATAGTATACCGGTGCTCAGTGGAGACTGGGTACACTGGACGGACTCGCCGAGAACTCCTAGATGGTATTATACCTATCGTCAGATAGCAGTTCTCTGGTGACACTGGTACAGGTTAGTCCGTCGACTCGAGATTGTCATAGAGTCTTGTGTGATTCCCACTGTGCTTTGATTTCCACCTTACCGCGTTCAAGAGATCATGCAAAACGGTGGTTTTTAGGTACAGTCCAGAGTCACATGGAGGCAATGAGCGATAGGAGGGGATTCGTCTCTCCCGGTATTGGGGGTTGATGTTGCGCTATGCTCGATTAGCCATAACAGGAAAACCCTGGTCAGGGTTGCTGAGATCTACTAGTAAGTGTTATCAGTAGTCTCTCGAACCGTTATGAGCCTTATATCGGCATGACTTATCAGGCAATTGGGGTCTGACGTTTTACCACCCCCAGGCTGCGATATGCGACATATCTGACGAAGAGACCGGGCTGTACGGTAGTGTTACTTATTGGATTCGCAGGAGTATGAGTGGGCTTGCTTATTGATCTTCTTATCGCTCAATACCCGGGTGACCATTTTGTTTAGCAGACCGCTTGCGGCTTGTGGGTGTTTGATATGATCATCACCTACTGCCGGTGTATTGACGAGTATTTAGAGTCCTACACAGAAGTTTCCTTGTTCATGCGAAACGAACTAGGAGCACATATGTGATATGTGCGGGACCGAGATTAGTGCGCGTATATGATACCGCATTCTATTCTCGCGATATGTGATATCGGTCGGTTATATGTGATATAGCCGGGTTATCGGATCAAGTGTTGATTCGATAAGTTGATACATTAGATATTAGTCGGTTGTATGTGATATAGCCGGATTATTAAATCAAGTGTCGATTTAATAATTTAATATATAATTATATATTTGATATATTATCTTACATTAACTAATATTAGCTCACTTAAGTTTTCTTTTTCTCACTAGTGTACACTTAGTATATATGTGATATATATTAATGTACATTATTTTGTGTCATGCTAGATGCCACATGCTACATGGGTGTATGAGGCTCACACCATGCTTATGCTAATGTTAGGTTTTGTTTATTTAAAGTTAATCAAAATTTGTTGGAAATTAGTCACATGGTTCAAGCTTGTAGAAGCTTATGGAACCATTGACCAAGTCCACTAATTTTGTTTTACTTGTAGATATTTATTAATCTAACCATTATTGTTAGCCATGGTTTATTCTCTACATGAGTTAGTGTATGACATTAACTCATCCATGGTTGCTATTCTCACCTCATGAGTTTCATTCTCATCTCCACTTTATCTTCTTCTTCCTCATGAGAAAGCTTTCTAGTTTTTCTCAAGGTGATGAAATATTATGAGAAAAATAAATCTAAAATGAGCAAAATTCCTACTTCATCATCCTCTCTTATATTAGCCATTTAGTTTAGGGTGTTTGCTTTACTAATCTACCATTAGTGAAGAGGTAGCATGAGCTTGAGTCTCCTCGATGTAGATCATCTTCGACCTCGAAGACTTCGAGCAAGCTTGTTCATTTCTTCATGTGAACCCTTACTAGAGTTTGGGTGTTCACTATTTGGAGCGAAGGGACTACTACACGGAGCTTTAGAAGTGAAGGACCGGTCTACAAAGGTTGTATTTCTCATTCACTTAGATATAAAGATGTTTACATGCTTGTTCGTCTAATTCTCTAGTTTATATTCTAGCGTTAAGATTCTTTAGCGTGGAAAATTTTTGAAAACGGTATGGTCGATACCTCCCGTAACCTTGCGGCCGCCTATGGAACCCTGCACTGTTGAACCCAGAGGACCAGAAGAAACCAATAACCAGCCAAGTCTAGATTTTTGCTTCTACTGCAAGAGGGATGGACATTTGTGGAAGGACTGTAGGCGCGCAAAAGACTTGTGCTTAGTTTGTGGCGCTTCCAGTCACAGAATTGGAACCTGTCCTTATAGACACAACTCAGCTCCCACACACACCAACTATCCGCAGCGGCCAGCTATCCAGGCTCCTACACCTCATCTTGCTCTCCCAACTCCACCTCCTGCACAGCCTCTACGCCAATTCCATCAAGCACTGAGGAACATGCCTCAAGGGCAAAGGAACATGCCCCAAGGACAGAGGAATACGCCTCTAGCTAGGAGGAATGTCTCCCGGCACCAGGCTTTCACATTAACGGCCGTAGAACCTGAGACTGTAGACCAAGGTAACCTTGGTAATTCCCTTACCACTTTTTCAATCTTACCAAAACTTTTGCATTCTTTCGTTCTTCCAAATACTTTTCATACAATATCAATAGTTTCATCACTAAATTGCTTTGAATCTGTTACACTTTCTTTCTACAAGGACGGAATTTTTATATGGAGGGTAGAATGTAACAATCCTTAACTTTCTGTACTGAATTTTTTAAAAATACAGAAAGGAGTACCTTAGTTTGAGCACAAGTTATAAATTTGTTTTGCTTTTGAACAGCAAGAAAACACTTGTAGCTCATTGGTAAAGCCTTGCACTGCTGTGATGAAGCCCCTATGTTTGAATCCCCCCAGCTACATTATCTTTTTATTTATTTTTATTTTAATCTTTTAGAAGCCCAAGGATTTACACGTGCACTACACGTAAAATGAAAAGACACAGATAAACAAACACGTGCACTAGGTTATACCAAGCGACAGGGACACGTGGCGATGAACCAACCCCATTCCACCGGTTCAAGACCGGTGGGTCATGCAAAAAACCGGCACCGCCGGGCT
Organism: Agapanthus africanus; assembly: GCA_030015575.1. NCBI lineage: Eukaryota > Viridiplantae > Streptophyta > Magnoliopsida > Asparagales > Amaryllidaceae > Agapanthus > Agapanthus africanus. The sequence goes on along the minus strand of JASDDO010000010.1, from coordinate 428,665,942 downwards.
TGCCCGTTGGTATAGCCCCCAAAATTAAACCCTTCCAACCCTTCGCCTACCCCACTTCTCTCATATTGTTTGATTTTTCTTCACATTGGCAGAGGGATTAAAATCACGCTTTAATCCTTTTAAATGCAAATTTTTAATTCTCCAATTCAATACACTAAACCCTAGTTTTCCCTATAAATCCCACACTATATTTCATCCCTCTTCACTCAGAATTTCTCCACAAAAACTCTATAAAATTCTCAAGTCCTTATAGTGTGTAAGTGGAGTTAGCAAAGAGTGAAGTCCCGGCGAAATTCCAAGGAGATTACGGTGACGAAACGACGCCCCGACGCTTCCCTAGTTTTCCCCTACCTCTCTTCTTTCCCAATAACCAGTAAGTCCCCTCTCCCCCTCTCATCTTTTATTCTAAAAACTTTCATTTCTAAAATCCGACAGAAGCGGAGTTAATCCGACTTCCCATTCGGTTTTCTTTAAAAACTCTATTTTTTTTAAACAAGAAAATACCCTACTCTCATATAATATTTAACAAATATTAACAAACATAATAAAACAAGTTTCATCTTAAAAGAATCATTTATGCAATTTTATTGTATTTTTACGGTAAAATACCATATACATTATATTTCGCCATAATTCACATAATACTTGTATTACCTTTAGATAACTCACGAGGTAATGACCTATCTCATCACAACACACATCTTTGATATAGCACGATGAAATTTTGGGAATATAGTTATGAGATAATACGACATTACAAATAAATACTATTAACTTGCAAAACCATTTCTTTACAAAGTGTTTAAACAATTCCTTGCAATTGCGCCTCTACAACCCACTTTTAGGGACCCCATTCGAGATGGTGCGGGTTATCGCACATCCTCGGGCCTAGTAGAGCGAGATACAAACCTCCGAAACGAGCATTCGATCTTGATGGAATTTTAATGCATTTTTCTTTAGAAAATGAGATTTCTACTAGAATAAATAAAATTTATTTTTATTAAATATATAACTATTATCAAAATATCTATTTTAATTATATTATATAAATATTCCAAGTTTTCTAAATCAAAGAAATCACCATTACATGAAAATACCATCCAAATACAAAACAATACCGATATTTCAATAAAATACCATATACTATAAAAACTAGGTTCTACTCACTAGAAATTTCACTTTTATAAAATATACATCTATGAAAATCCTAAAGATGATAATTAAATGCTTGAGGTGTATTTTGAAATTATTCCAAAACTATTTTTACATAAAAACCCCTCGAGTTATACTAAATTAACCCTGGTAAACATAGGTTTAAGCGGGACCAGTTCTCTTGACCCTCAGGGAGCCGGAGAATGTGGGTGCTTGCCTATCTAAGATAGACAATCTAACAAACGGTGTTATCAATACGGTAATTGTCTTTGAAAAATAAACAAATCCTGCCGTCTATATGCAGCAGTTAACGATAGCATCAAAACTAATTTAGGATTTCATGTTCTTTTCAAAGTATCTGACTCAGACTGAGTCTCAATCTAATCAATCTGACTTGAATATGATTCAAGTATAAAACTACAATACAACATGAATCCATGAATCCGTTTACTCAATCTATATCAATCTATATTGACCGAACTGAACCATGGATATATTCCGTCTACATAACTATCCAGTTATCTCCATTCCATTTACTGATATCATGGTTTCGACAAGTCTTACATTTATTACAAGACAAGATAATACAATCAGTACAATCAATACAATTAATACAATCAATATAATAAGACACTACGGGGTTTATAAAGGGGTAGACTGGTACAGAACATATTAAAGATGGCACGAGGTGGTCACTTAAGACGTAATTACATCCATGTCGTTGTTCCATGGTAATTTCGATGGAGCCTTGTACTATGGGTTACCAAAGTCCACAGTGTAAGTTGGACTTCTCTCGTATACACTGGCATATTCTGTACCAAACTACAAACAATCGCGTTAACAATACAATCAAATATTATAACTTACATTCTCTTTCTGTCTATTCTATCCCTACTCATCTTTGGGACTTACCGAGCGATTGTTCGCTGACGACATTCCCATTCTCTTCTTTCTTTGGAATGTTGTCAGGTGGATCGAACGTACTACAGTTTGAGACCAGCCAGGAGCACTTGGAGCAGTTCACAGAAGATCCTGAGCAGTGACTTTACTTGTACATACTTTTCATTTCAGTTATGACATTATTTAGGCATTGCTTTCCTGACTTGTATTTACTTTTCCAGTTGTACATGTAAAAGAATGTTTAATAAATAAAGTTGTTGTTCATTACATTCATGTCTCTTGTGTACATTTACTTTATATTGCTTAGAAACGCTTAGCGTGTTTACCTCTGAGTAGATACGTAGCGGACCTTGCCGCGTCCCCTCCCGTATACTGGAAAGCGGGGAATGACACGCTTTCTGCGGTGTCGGGATTGGATTTGACTCTCTCCTCTTTTTGCGGTGTCAGGGTTGAAGTTAACTTGCTCCGCTTTCTACGGTGTCGGGATTGGATTTGACTTGCTCCGCTTTTTGGGGTGTCAGGGTTGAAGTTGACTTGCTCTGCTTTCTGCATTGTCTGGATTATATTTGACTTGCTCCTCTTTGTGCGGTGTCAGGATTGAAGTTGACTTGCTCCGCTTTCTGTGGTGTCGGGATTGGATTTGACTTGCTCCACTTTCTGCGGTGTCAGGGTTTGGATTTGACTTGCTCCGCTTTCTGCGGTGTCGGGATTCGACTTGTTTCCGAGGTTGAGCTTGATTCCGCCAGGGAGGTCGTTGGTTGTCTTGCTGATTTGATGTGATTTGGGTTGACATCAGTATCGCTGCACTGCAATATGGTACTAGGAGCGAATCATCATTTGCCATGAGAGGATTTGGAGATTTTGGTTTTAGTTTAGCATCAGCACCGCTACACTGGAATATGGTTCCAGGAGAGAATCATCATTTATCGTGAGGGGATTTCCCTCGTTCTCTGTTTAACGACTTAGGGGTCATCTGTTCCCAGTTTAACGACATAAAGATCATCTGTTCCCGGTTTAACGACTCAGGGGTCTATTGGATCGAAAGTTTGGAATTTTAGGGTTGTGGTCAGCATCAACACTGGAGTATAGGTTCCAGGAGCAATTCATCATTTGCCTTTGTCTATTGGGGAGCGATAGCTTAGGAGACAGGTTTAGGTCTCTATTACCTAAGGCTTTTCAATTTTATGAGCTGTAAGGTCTCATAAAAGCATTTTCTCCCTACGAGTCGAAATGATCTCGTAGGTGTACTTTCTCCTTAGGTGTCGTGAGGACCCCCAAGTGTGTTTTTCCCTTGTGAGTCGTAAGGATCCCACGAAGGTGTTTTCTTACGGGTCGAGAGGATCTCATAAGTTTTGTTCTCCTCATGTATCGCGAGGACACATCAGTGAGTCTTCCCAAATGGAGCGTAATTCTAAGGGCGGAGACCGGCATCATGACGGGTGATTGCAGTAGGGCATGGGTGTGATGAGAATTATTTGAGCCCATGGATTGTATACGGTAGTCAATTTAGGGACCAACCATAGGGTTGGGAGAATCTTGGGAAATTGGATTTTGGTTAGTGTCTGCATCGCTGCACTGGAATATGGTACCAGGTGCGACTCATTATTCGCCATTTGGAGGTTTAGGGATTTGAATTTTGGTTGGTGTTTGCATCGCTGCACTGGAATATAGAACCAGGAGAGACTCATCATTCGCCGGGATATTCGGAGATTTGAATTTTGGTTGGCATCTGTATCACTGCACTGGAATATAGTACCAGGAGCGACTCATCATTCGCCGTTTGGGAATTTGGGGATTTGGATTTTGGGTCGGCATCAGCACCGCTAACACTGAAGCGTAGTGCCTGGAGCAACTCATCATTTGCCGTTTGGGAATTTGGGGTTTTGAGTTTGGTTGGCGTCTGCATCGCTAACACTGGAATATGGTATTAGGAGCGACTCAACATTCGCCGTTGGGATATTCGAAGATTTTAAATTTTGTTGGCGTCTGCATCGCTAACACTGAAATATGGTTTCAGAAGCGACTCATCATTCGCCTTTGGAGGTTATTTTTTACAATGATTGCTCTATCATTTCAGCTTTTCTTGTCCCGAAAGTTGCGATTGCCCTATCATTTCGTCTAAATATTCACGGCTGCCCCATCATTTCAGCTTTTTTTTATTTACAATTTTTTTACACTCCCAGTTTAACGACTTAGGGGTCGAATGTTCCCAGTTTAATGACGTGGTGGTTAGTTGTTCACAGTTTAACGACATGGTGGTCATTTGTGTTTACTTATCCCAGCTCCTCAAACTTTGATCTAGCGGAGCTGTGTTGATGACCATAACTTTGTGGCTTGCCAGTACATTCGAGAACCGTGAGGTTTTCCCAACCTTGTATTGGTTCTCCGCCCAGTCTTTGAAAACATATTCAATGGTATGACCCACCATTCTAAGATACGGGCAGTACATGGGATTGTCGGTCATGTTCATTTCATATGATCTCTTTGGAATAGGTAGTCGCAGACCGTTGTTCAAGGCATCCTTGAATATTATGCGGATTTCATCCCTCCTGAAGGAATATAATTTCTTCTTCTCCCAATTAGAGTAGGTACCTTTTCCAATCCTGGTCCTCGTGGCCGATCGATTTTTGGTTTGCCTATTGTCTGCTTACCACGTTCAGTGTACGTATCAAAGGGACTGGAGGCTGATCGCGGCCGCTTTTCTCAAAGGTGTTCCGCTCTTGGGCTGGAGGGGGTTATCGGTTGGCTGTTTCAGAGTATCAATCCCTTGCTCAAGAACTGAATTTTGATTTTTCTGCAATTGCAATCGGATGACTTGGGTCGTGAGATATGCCACGATGTTTGCTAGCTCGTCGACTTTAGAATGGACCTTGTCCGACTTCTCGTCTCTGTCCTGAAGCTTCTTTTGAAGCCATTGGAATAATAATTGCTCTATAGTTCCGGGTATGATAACCGGGTCATCCTCACTGCCTGAGCTTGATTCCACAGGAATCACAGGCTTCTTTGGATTAATGGCCTGAGCGGGTTCTTCATCATTTAGACCGAGCCGATGTTGGGTAGCAATAGCCACGTCATCGTCATGGGTATGAGGCGTAGGAGGACTTGTTCTTCTGGCCTCCACTATGTAGATCGTATGGATTGTGCACCCGTCTACTGCCTTTACATTGGTAATGTTGCTCGTTGGTCTTTTGGCTTGTTGCTTGGCCCACTCCTCTCCAAGAAGGGCAGATGATTGAGAGTAGCAGATTCCCGAAGGGCTTCGGTCTCCGTTTGTATGAAATTGGTGGCCGCAGCTTGATTGTTCACTAGCACACCTTTAAACAATTCTATCTCTCCTGCATTATATTGCTTTTCGATCCAATCTTTGAAGACGAAGCAGTTCTCAATGGCTTAACCTCTGTGATAGGGGTAATATTTGGGGTCGTCACTCATATTCGCTTCTTGCAGTCTCTTTGATTCGGGCAATTGTAGACCGTTTCTTAAGGCATCCTTGAATATCTTATGGATTTTGTCCCTTCTGAAGAATAGACCTTATCCAGTTTCTCTTTCAGAGGCGATTCTCCTCCCTCTCCCAACACTGGCTTCCGAAGCTGGTTGGCATTGGCCCGCTCATCCCTCACTTATTTCGGTTAGCTGAAGTGTTGAAAGATTCAGCATCATCGGAATTTCCGCCTTTGCGATTATCGTCCTTTCGGTTTCTCCAGGATCTATTGTTATTTTGGGAATCCGAGGGAGAATCCTACTTTGACCATTCCAATATTTGAACTTTCTTGGTCAGTTCTTGGACCGTCTTGAGACTTGCGGTACATAGAAAAGGATTCATCCAGGTACCGAGATTTTCGATGAGGAGATTGACGGATTGGTCTTGCTCCAACGGCGGTTCACATTTGACGGAGAGATTACGCCATCGGACTATAAAATCTATGTTGCTTTTGATGTTCATTGGCTCGGTCCTTACGAGGTCGGCAATGGTGATTTTATCGCTGACACTCATGAACCTTTGCTTGAACATAGATTCTATTTGAGCGAACGTCGTGATCGAGTCATCCGGTATATTTGCATACCAATTAAAAGCAACATCGGTCAAGCTATTGATGAACTGGCAGAGAAGGAGCACATCATTGCCCCTAGTATTTGCGCATGATAATTTAAATTAGGCAATGTGCCAGTTCGTATTTCCCGTCCTATCGAACCTTTCAAATTTAGGGACAACATAGCCAGTAGGAAACTCCACAAGATCATATTGTGCAGGATATGGTCTCCTACTGCTGCAGACTTCTTTTGCGTTTCGGCTTCGGTTGCCAATGTTTTGACTTTATTGGCAACCAAATCCATGATTTGATCTTGCATTAGCGGGTTGCTGTCATTGGTAGTCAAGACATTTCCCGAGATGGGATGTGGCCGGCTTTCATGCAGCTCGCTTACCTTTGGATTTGAGGGGATAGGCGTCGGCTGCCTCGAGACACCATTTCCCGGTTCATGAGCAGATCCCTGCGCTTGATCGGGCGGCCGAGAGGAAACTTGGGCCGTGAGCTGTAAGACGACGTTTGTCAAGTCGTTATTCTTTGAGTAGAGCTTGGCCATCTCCTTGTTTTTTTTTCTGAACCACTTCTGGAGCTTTTGGAGAAGTTGCTACTCTGCGGTCTTAGGACGAAAGATTGGCTCATCTTCGCTTTCCGAGCCCGACTCCTCATAAACTGAGAGATCTCTTTGCTTATCAGTCTCACTGGAAGGGTTTTCATTACCTTTTAGAGGAGGCTGGTCTTGAGAAGTGGCAACTACATTCACACCATATTGGATTTGAGATGTGGTGGACCTGTCCTTACTCTTGTTGCGCATGCCCACCATGTAGACAGTGCGGACCACATATCTAGCCATCTCTTTATTTTTAACGGTTGGTTTTTCGGACCATCATCGTGGCCCTTCCTCTTCTGGAAAGGACATGCGACTGAAGATGGTTGGTCTGACTGGGTCCTTGGGTGGCACTGTCCTGATCACAACTTTCTTGACTCTCGCGGTCATGGCATTCTTCTGAACCAATTTCAGCGGTTCAAAAGAGTTAGCGAGCTTCACAGCCTATTCAGCTGTTGTTGCGGGGTAACCCTGTTCTTGGAAACTCATGAAATTTAACCTAGTAGGAGCCCTAGCCCTTTTGCTGGCTCTGTATCTGAGCCTTTTCTATCTTAGCTTCTCGATTTTGAAGGCTAGGCGGGCATCCATTATCCAGGAAGCCATTATGAGTCGATTTACAGGGAGCTTAGAGAAGATACCCGATCAAGCAGTTGTCAGAGGCACCGCTGGAGCTTTCCCGAGACGCGTTATTGCTTTGTTGGTATCGATGGCCTTACCTCCAGCTGGAGGAACGAAGAGTTGTTCGGAGATAGATTTATGCTTGGGCTGAGGTGTCTTTGAGATCACTACATTTGGCCTCCTACCTTTCGAAGCGCGTTTGTTTGTTACTGGAGCTTGAGGAGCTGGGATGGCGTTAGCTGGCACAAACAGAATAGAGCCAAATGGTAGCAGCTGCTCCTCCCACCTCGCCCGAGACTAGCCGGGAGGACCGTCCTGGCGTCCATCTTCAACATATAGAAGATAGGAGTTGTGTCGAGAGCCGAGCTTGTCCTTGGAGACATTGTTGAGTCTCGATCGCTTGAAATCCTGCATGAAAGAGCATTATTTTAGTGTAAATATCGATATGTATGTTGATTGAGTTCGCATGAACGTTTAACCCGAAATATGGGAGGAGAGAAAAGGTCCCACCGGGCGTGCAAGAATCTGTATAGTGTTTTTCGTCACCCTATTGAGATGAAAATTCGCGTCGCTTGTCAGGCGTATATAGATTCCCCCTGTCTAGGGTAGACCGGGGTTTATTGATTGTGAGGATCCGAATCTCCGGCAGTCGCGGACTAAACTGCCTTTAATTATCCCTGCTTTTGGAGTGAGAGAATCTCCGATTGATGGGTAAAACTGGTCATGCGAACTCAATGCGATGTATTGGCGTGTTTGTTTTTTTATAACAATAGAGACGTGTTCATTTTTTTGTTCCATTTATGAACAAAAGATTTTTTAAAAAAAACATTTAAAGAAACATTTTTTTAAAAAATTTATTTTATTTATTATTTATATTTTATTTTTCTCTTTTTAAAAAAAATATTTAAAAAAAGGGGAAGGGGAAGCCCCCCTCCACTCACGTGAGGGGGGAAGGGGCTCCCACTAAGTGGGAGCCTCCCCTTCATATGAAGAGGAGTGGGGAGCTCCCACTTAGGGGAGCTCTCTCCCCCTCACGTGAGAGGGAGCAGGGTGAGAGCCCCCCTTATGTGGGGGCTCAATTTTTTTTTAAAAATTTAAAATTTTATTTTTTTTATTTAAGGAGTTAAACTCCAAAACATTTTATTTGAAGTTAAACTCCTAAAAAAAATTATTTGGAGTTAAACTCCCAAAATTTTTAAATAGAGTTAAACTCTAAAAGATTTAAGATGGAGTTAAACTCCCCAAAAGAATTCTTATTGTGGAGTTCAACGCCAAAGGATTTTTTTATTATGGAGTTAAACTCCAAAAGAATTTTTATTTTGGAGTTAAACTCCAAAAGATATTTTATTGTGGAGTTAAACTCCAAAAGATATTTTTTTTATTATGGATTTAAACTCCTAAAACGATTTTTATTGTGAAGTTAAACTCCAAAAGATATTTTATTAGGAGTTAAACTCCCAAAAAAAATTATACGGAGTTAAACTCCCAAAACAAAACAAAAAAATATTTATTTTTTTTCTTAAAAGGAAGCTCCCACTGAATGGGAGCTTCCCTCCCCCCTCATGTGAAAGGGAGGAGGGGCTCCCACTAAGTGGGAGCCTCCTCCTCATGTGAGGGGGAGTGGGGAGTTCCCACTAAGTGGAAACTCCCCACTCACTCTCACGTGAGAGGGAGCAGGCGCTCCCCCTTACGTGGGGAAGAGAACCCCCTCAGTGGGCTTCAAAACTTTTTTTTCTTTTTTTTTAATTAATTTTTTTAAATGAAGTTGGAATCTAAAGATTTTATTTGGAGTTAAACTTCCAAAATAATCTTATTTGGTGTTAAACTCCCCAAAAAATTTTATTATGAAGTTAATCTCCAAAAGAAATTTTATTGTGGAGTTAAACTCTAAAAGATTTCCTCTTTTCTCCTTTGTGAAGAAACCCAAAATGGGTTCTTTTGAAACTCCAAGATTTAGATCTTGGATGATGAAACGAGACTCCTTCTCTTCTCTTGATGGAGTCTTGGAAGGTGGATTTCCCTTCTTCTCCCTCGCTCAAATTGGATCTTGAGAAGGGAGAAGAAGGTAGCGAAAATCTTCTCTCTCTTTTTGATCGGATATGAGGGTTAAACTTTCCTTCAGTGGGTTTATGGTGAAATTTTATTTAGTTTTGAAAAAAAAGAGCTAAGCTCTTGATTTAATTGGAAAATGAAGAGGGAGAGGAAGAACTTGAGAGAGTGAGGATGGAGGCACAAACCCTAGAGATTTGGGGAATGAATTCTTCTTTTTTTTTCATTTCATCATGTTGCCTTATATAGGCTTACAAATTTATACATAACCCCTTGAACTTTACAAAATGGCATTTTACCCATCCCATGCCCCATGTGCTTATTTCTTTTGCACATGAGCCACGGGCTTTACAAAAATTTGGCTTTATGCCTATTTTTCTTACATTTATTCATAACAATTACATCAAAATTATTTATTACATAATTTTCATTTTGGCATGGGGGAGGCTGACTGCGGGGCTCGACTTGGGCATGGGCCCACTTTATCTGGGCTTGGGCCCACCTAGCTTGGGGTTGACTTTGACTTTGACTTAGTCAACCGCAGTGTAATTTTTGAACCCAACAGTCTAGTTTGGACATGTTACGAGTGTAATAAGACTCACATCTCACATCCTCCTATGTTTTTGTCTATTTCGAGAAGTTTCGACGGTACTTACCACTTATTCCCCGTGTACAGATTTATGTAAGAACATGGGGAACATAGGGAAAGTGCTGCCGAAATTTTCTCGAAATGGACGTAAAGCAGGAGGAAGTGAGATGTGAGTGTTGCATTCGTAATGGGAATTAAGACCTTTAGCCTTTACGGCCGTGAAACTAATTATCCGTCACGACCTTTCGCCCTAACTTGTGCTAACCTTAAATGATATTAGATGCTTTGATGCGTCCACACCGTTAAATCTAATTTAAGACTTGAAAATTTATTTAATGATGATATTGTAATAAATTCCTAAGATATGCTATATTCATATTATTATCTGTATGATAACAAATGAGAATTCTTCTGGATAAATAGTTTACGCTTATAAGGAGAAAAGATAGATATAGTATGAAAGACCCGATTTAAAGATAGACTTAAACCCTTTTTAAATTACGCGGAGATGAACCCAAAGCGTAGCATAGATGGACTCATGTTCTGTCTTTATAAGAAATGTAAGAACAGAGAATGTCTTCGACATGAAGAGATAGAAGAACATGTGTATGAAAATGGTTTTGAACCAAACTACATACATTGGAATTAACATGGTAAGGGAATACTTGACGAGGAAGTGAGGATGTATAATAAGACCGCAGTTTCGCAATCTAAGTTGCCGACGTGTGACAGAATAGATGACACGTATGAGATGTTGGAAGATTTATTTGCCGGCGATGAAATGAATGATGTCAAACCGTCTGAAGACACCGTTGGAGTAGAGGAATTGAGGAAAGTTCTGGGGAAAAATGAACAAGATCTGTACAAAGGATATATGAAATTTAGTATACCGTCCTTTGTAATAAAGCTTCTCCATATGAAGATGATTAGCGGGATGGCTTATGAGCACTTCGACGTACTTCTTGATCTCCTACGCAAGGTAATTCCTAAAGGAAAGGAGAGCATTCCAGAGAATCATTACCAGGAAAAAAAGATTCTTAAGATACTTGGTTTCTCGTATGAGAAGATTGATACTTGTCCCAATGACTGTATGCTGTATCGCAAAGATTATAGATATCTCGATGAGTGTCCCACCTGCAACTTGGCTAGGTCAAAAAATGTTAAGCAGAATTCAATCGCAGAAATGTCCGACGTCAGAAAAAAGAGTAAGAAAATTGCAACTAAGGTCCTTCGTTATTTTCCACTGGTTAAGTGATTACAAAATTTATATATTTCAAAAGACATGGCAAAGGGCATGTGATGGCGTTCCGATTGTCGGATCAAAAATAGGAAGCTGATGCACCCAGCTGATGCAGAAGCATGGAAGAGATTAGACGGTATTGATCAATTTGAGGATGAACCGAAGAATGTACATCTAGGTTTGGCAATCGACGGGTTCATGCCTTCCGGACTGATGAGCTCTAGTTGGTCTACGTGTCCGATCTTGCTTATGCCTTACAATCTGCCTCTCTGAATGTATATGAAACAACCGTATATGATTGCTTCCTTATTAATTCCTGGAAAATATTCACTTGGCTAGAACAGCGACGTCTATATGGAACCTTTAATTGAAGAGCTGATAGAACTCTGGAAAAATGGAATAGAGACATATGACGCGTATGCCGAGAAGTTTAGAATGTAAGCGGCTGTTATTTGGACAATCTAACGATTTTCCAGCATACAACATGTTATCTGGATGGTATACTTATGCGAAGCATGCATGTCCATCTTGTAGTCTTGATTACAGTGCCAAGTAGCTTAAGACACGTGGTATGTTTTGCTACCGGTTTTATCGTAGTTGGCTATCGGCGAATAATCCATACAGAAAGATGGCAAATAAGTTTGATGGAACAGTAGAGGTGGGTGAAGCACCATAACAGTTGTCAGGCATAGAGATTTTTTTAGTAGATATCAGCATGTCAATTCCAGCAAGGATCTAATCGTTTTAACTCAGATGGTTCCATAAATAAACAAAAAATGGAAGCGGTCCAAAGAAAATGAATTGTTGAATGTGTGGAAGAAGAAAAGTATAGTATGGAATCTTCCTTACTGGAAACATCTGTTGATTTGATACAACATTGATGTCATGCATGTAGAGAAAAATGTATTTGATAATATTTCTAGCACATTGTTACAGGAAGATTCTAAATCCAAAGATAAGATGAGTGCTCGTGAGTGTTTGGAGGAGCTTGGAATACGACAGAAATTGCATCCGGTACTTCGTGATGACGGTGTCTATGAATTACCAGTTTCGAGCCACACAATATTGAAATTGGTTATGAAAAGATTTTACGAGGTGCTGAAGAGGGTCAGAATCCCAAATGGTTAGTCCTTTAACATATCAAAGAATGTGCTAGTTGATCCACCAAAACTCTTAAACCTTAAAACCTACAATTATCATATCCTTTTGCATCAATTTCTTCCAGTAGCTCTTCAACATAATTTGTCGTCTGATGTCTCCAAGGTTTTGATAGAGTATTGTTTCAACAAATTTTGTTTTAAAGTGATAGATGTAGCCGAATTCAGGGAGTTGCAGAGGAGTGCTGTTGAAACGCTCTGCAAGTTGGAGATGATATTTCCACCATCTTTCTTCACAGTCATGGTTCATCTTACGGTACATCTTGCACAGAAGTAATGATTGCTGGACCAGTCTCATATCGGTGAATGCATCCAGTAGAAAGGTAATTGATTCTAAGTTAATTTTGATATTTAATTCATTATATATCTACATTCATCTTAAATATTTGTTAACGTTTCAGATATTTAGGATTCTTGAAACGGCAAGTACGCAATCGAGCTCGGCCGAAAGGGTCAATAGCCAAGAGTTATTATGCCAACAAATAACTCAATTTCACTTCTCATTACTTTTGTGGAGCAGAAACAAGATTAAATCGTCCCCCTCGAATTTATGAGGACCAATTGTCCCATCCATAAGGGGGGGATCGATTCTATCGGAGGGATTGGCTTGACCAAGCGTATACATATATCCTTCATAACCTTAAAATTACTGCTGATCATAGAAGGTACATAAATTAAAACATTTAATCGTGTCGATATTTTGTGCGTGTGTGTAATATTGTTATTCTTTTAGCCGACATATTCAAGAACTTACAACCACGATTACCGGAAAGGGCGCTAATTAGAAGATTAATCAAGAACATAACAAATACTTTCCACGGTGGTTCCGTGAACACGTACGTATCTCTTATAGATTTTACGTATCACATGCATATATCACATATAATTTATACATTTTACGGGTAAATGCATTATAGATTGAAGATGGCATAGAAAAAGGGATGCAATTCCCGGATGTAATCGTGCGACTATCTAAAGGTTCTAATTCAAAAGTGAATCGATACGGTTCATATTGCATTAATAACCTAAAATTACTTACAGCCGAGAGGTTGACTACCCAAAATAACGGCATTTGTTGTCCGTTTAAACAAACGTGCTTCTCAAGTTCCCGTGATCAAAGAACACGGGATGGAAAAAAAGAATGTTATGCTCATGTGGAGGACATGTTAGAGATAATCTACAGGAGTAACGAGTAAGAACGATTTGTTATGTTCAAAATTCGTTGGTGTGCTTGCATCCAGAAAGATGAGTATAGTTTTCAACTTGTTAATCTAAAAAAAGTTTACTTAGACAAAAAGTTCATGTTAGCTTCACAAGCTGAACAATACTTCTATGTTAAAGATCCTAATCATGAAGAAGCTTGGATTGCACTACAGGTACTGCCTAAGTCCTTATTCTATAGTTCTATAAAAATTGGTGACATTGAAGACGTAGATCTGATCGACATATGAAAAAAAATTACGGTTGTAATCATTTATGTGTGTGTGTGTGTGTGTGTGTGTGTATTATATAAACTCTGCTATTGCAAACACTTATAAACAATTGATATATGAAAAACTTTAGAGTTCTAATCATCTATAATGTATTGATATGTCAGTTTAATGATTTATGCATTTTATATATTTCGTATCATCCTAACTTGCATGAACAGATACCGCGAAAAGGCATGTTCAGCCAATTTGCCAGAATTATATCAGGGAAGAAAAGAGATCAATCTACCGAATCTCTTAAACCTTAAAACCCACAATTATCATATCCTTCTGCATCAATTGCTTCCAGTAGCTCTTCAACATAATTTGTCGTCCGATGTCTCCAAGGTTTTGATAGAGTATTGTGAAATTTTCAACAAATTTTGTTTTAAAGTGATAGATGTAGCCGAATTCGGGAAGTTGCAGAGGAGTGCTATTGAAACACTCTGCAAGTTGGAGATGATATTTTCACCATCTTTCTTCACAGTCATGGTTCATCTTACGATACATCTCGCACAGAAGTAATGATTACTGGACCAGTCTCATATCGGTGGATGCATCCAGTAGAAAGGTAATTGATTTTAAGTTAATTTTGATATTTAATTCATTATAATATCCAAATTCATCTTAAATATTCGTTAACGTTTCAGATATTTGGGATTCTTGAAACGGCAAGTGCGCAACAAGCTCGGCCGAAAGGGTCAATAGCCGAGAGTTATTATGCCAACAAATGACTCAATTTCACTTTTCATTATTTATGTGGAGTTGAAACAAGATTAAATCGTCCCCCTCGAATTTATGAGGATCAGTTGTCTTATCCACAAGGGGAGGATCGATTCTATCGGAGGGATTAGCTTGACCAAGCGTATACATATATCCTTCATAACCTTAAAATTACTGCTGATCACAGAAGATACATAAATTAAAACATTTAATCGTGTCAATATTTTGTGTGTGTGTGTAATATTGTTATTCTTTTAGCAGACATATTTAAGAACTTACGACCATGATTAACTGAAAGGGCGCTAATTAGAAGATTAATCAAGAACATAAGAAATACTTTCCATGGTGGTTCCGTAAACACGTGCGTACCTCTTATAGATTTCACGTATCACATGCATATATCATATATAATTTATACATTTTACGGGTAAATGCATTATAGATTGAAGACGGCATAGCAAAAGGGATGCAGTTCCCGGATGTAATCGTGCGACTATCTAAAGGTCCTAATACAAAAGTGAATTGATACAGTTCATATTGGATAATAACCTAAAATTACTTACACCCGAGAGATTGACTACCCAAAATAACGGCATTTGTTGTCCGTTAAAACAAACGTGCTTCTCAAGTTCCCGTGATCAAAGATAGCGGGATGGAAAAAAAGAATGTTATGCTCAGGTGGAGAATATATTAGAGATAATCTATAGGAGTAACGAGTAAGAACGATTTGTTATGTTCAAAATTTGTTGGTGTGCTTGCATCCAGAAAGATGAGTATGGTTTTCAACTTGTTAATCTAAAAAAAAAAGTTTACCGAGACAATAAGTTCATGTTAGCTTCACAAGCTGAACAATACTTCTATGTCAAAGATCCTAATCATGGAAATGCTTGGATTGCACTACAGGCACTGCTTAAATCCTTATACCATAGTTCTATCAAAAGTGGTGACATTGAAGACGTAGATCCGATCGACATATGAAAAAATTTACGGTTGTAATCATTAATGTGTGTGTGTGTGTGTGTGTTATAAACTCTTCTATTGCAAACACTTATAAACAATTGATATATGAAAAACATTGGATTTCTAATCATCTGTAATGTATTGATATGTTAGTGTTCATATCAGAATTTTACATTATTATATCTCCCATTTTTAATCACATTACATATAAATAGGTGCTTTTGATCTATGTCTGCTAAATAGTTGCAGGTTACAGGTTCTCAGAACATTACAGTGAAATTCATGAAAAGTTGCTACAAATGTGAGACTACGACCAACAATAGATGAATCCGTATGATGTCGCCTACTAGTTCAAGAACAAATGAAAATCAGTAGACAGTTCAAATGCACAAAGCACAAGGGCAGCACAAGATTCAAAACTTCAACGCGAAGCTCACGGCAAAAGTCCACGTCTTTCTGCACTGTTGGAAATCTGGAAGAAAGTAAAAGAGATTCTGAGGAACAAAGTGAAGAAAACAGAAGTTAAAAGCAACATGAAGCAACCCTGAAGAATCGAGCCAGAGATCCCACAATACGGCCGCGGAACCGCGGCCAAACATGCCTTTCTGCCGCGGATCCGCGGCCGTATGATGCATGTGTCGGTGGGTGTCGGTGCTTTGACCCGGCTTTCTTAGGGTAGTCTTGTAAATTCAAGTGTGGATCAGAATGTAACCTAGGGTTTTTTCTATCTATAAATAGAAAAGCCAAAATCCAAATGATGGAATGCCTCTTTTTAATTCCTAGATCTAAAATTTTAATTTCCCTTGTAATCGTTGAGAGGTCATCAATAAAGTGAGTTTTTATTTTTATCTTCCATTTTTTTATCTGCAATTTATTACCTGCAAATTTTTACCTGTTCTTTTATTATCTGCAAGTTAGTTTGTCTATTAAAAAGAAAACAAAAATGAATTTTATTGTCACTTTCCTAATGAGTGAGTAATTCCTCACTTGTTAGGGTTAGGATAGGGAAGGTTTGAGAGAGAAAAATCTCTCTCACTCCTTTCTTTGCCCATATAATTTTTAAAATACGGACTCTTTTTAAATCAACCACACACCGCTCACTACGGCACCCTATCCTACATGATAGCGGTGATTCCCTAGTTAGACTGATTGTGGTTGAATTAACCGGAGGTTAGGGTTAAGAGCCAAAAACAGACGGACAAGGACCAAAAGGAAGAAACTAAGTTTCTTCCTAATCGTGCTAATCCCCGTTGTTGACTATTACCCTAACACCTATATTCTTAACTAGGACATTGATAGAAGTGAGAAGAATCCTTATTTCGAACTAATGTAATCCTAACCCTAGCAAGCCTTTAAATTAATTATTTCTCATTTTTAGATCTTAAAACAAAACCAACCAAAGTTAGGACTTAACTCGTTAGAACTTAAAAAAAAAAAGAATACCATTTCCCTGTGGATCGACTCATACTCAACCAGCTAGCTGCCAAGTGACACCGTCTTGATTGTGGTATTCTTAAATTTAAAACGCACACGCAAATAGCATAACAATTAAATGGCGCCATTGCCGGAGAAACGATAGTTTATTTCTTTTTGTAATTTCGGGTTAATTAAATTAAAAATATAAAAAAATAATAAAACATAAAAAAAATCATCTTGTTATTTTTGATTGGTTTTTGTGCGAATTGCGCAGGAAAGGAAGACGGATTGATTCAGATCTGGAACAAGACCAGTGAACAAATCAAGAAACAGAGGATCTGAACAGACATGAGATAACCAAATCAGCACAGAGAAAAGTTTTGAAGACCTGATCCAACTGAACCACCGCGGAACCGCCGCAAATTCAAGCATTTGACTGTAGATCTGCGGTCAACCTCTGACGTCAGCATCCCATTTTTCTCTGTGAGTATTTTTTGTCTTCTCTCCTACCCCCTGAACTCCACTGAAAATTTTTCTTGCGGGTATTCTTTGCATAGCAACTTCTTCTCCCTCTCCAACAAATCATTTTATGCAGCATTCTTTGCGCCGCAAATAAAAAGAAAAATTTGTGGCAAGTGTTTTAGATTTTGTGTGTTATTGCTTTGCATATTTAAAACGGAATCTAAGGGGCTATAACACCAATTAAGATTGGGTAGGGATTTCATTACCCTTCCTAAGACCCCAGAAATCACAAAAAGCATATGCATCACCCTTGAGCTAATTAAAAAATATCTAGACTCAGCCAATTAAGGACTGTCATGCTAATTAGGACAAAGGAAGGTTGTGGGCATTCAGTCGTTTATCTAAACCTGACATTGTGGTGCCTAGGCTAGACAAGTGAGAAAGGTAACTTTAAAAGGCCTGTCTCACGGTGATTCATGAGCGGAACCTTCCTTTCTTCACTTGTGCTTACCTGGCCATAATTGGCGGTGAAGAGGCAATTTGAGGGATATCTCACAACTTGTCGCTTTGGACCAGTTAGGAGCAGTCTAGTTGACTTAAGAGACCCTAACTCTAGGCTTGATTGTGCATGCTTAAATTGTGATTGTTTGAAAGTGTGTCGTAGTTCCGTACAATTTTTTTTGCAAAACTCTTTATAAAAAAATTTTTTAAAAAAAACACAAAACGAAATTTTTACAAAAACTTGCCATTTGTCGCTAGAATTCCATTGCAACCAACCTTCATTCACATTTCTCCATTGACGTTTTCTTACCCTCACATTCTACGTTTTGACTACACTAAACTTGTTTAGTGTATATCCGGTTGGACTAGGGACACTGGCGCCCGCTTAGTCCGTGTCTCGTTAGTCGCTACTGACGACGCGTTCGACTCCGAAATCGAAACTCCCTCCAGTCCTTTTTCATCTTTACCTTCATCTTCACATTCATAATCTTCTAAAGAGATGCCAGGATTCAATCCTAACAACCCTTTACCTACCTCAGGACTGATTCCACCTCAACTGGGTGCGAATAACCTGCAACAACCTCCTGTTGAAGCGCCACAATGAATCGCGCTCCAGGATCGTTTCTATCCTACCCGCTCCGCACTTCCTACTTGTCTTTCACTACCGCCGGCAAATGGGGATAATTTCGAAATTAAGCCCCACTTCATCAATATGTTGCCCAAATTTCACGGGCTGGAATCCGAAGATGCATATATCTTCTTTAACAAATTCCAGAATGTTTGTGCAATGATGAAGACCACCCAACTGTCCGACGATGCTATAAGGCTACGAGTCATTCCTTTCACTTTGTGTGACCTAGCAGAAAAATGGTTGTATAGCACCGCATCACATTCTATAAATAGTTGGGAAGAGTTTGTTAAAGCATTTCTTAAAAAGTTTTACCCACATCACAAGACCGCGAGAATACGTAATGAAATTAACCAATTTTCCCAGCTTCCTTTCGAACCTTTTTGGAAGTGTTTCGAACGATTCAAAGACCTTCTTGTTCAGTACCCTCATCATGGTATTGAGAGATGGCAGCTTTGCCAGACCTTATACGAAGGACTGAACGCAGCAACGAAACAGTTGCTGGAGACCATTTGTCAAGGCCACTTCCTAACCAAATCTGACGAGGAAGCTTGGCAATTTCTCGACGATCTTGCTGAACAAACACTTTAGTGGGAAAGCACTAGACAGACCGCTTCATCCACTTCATCTACTTCCTCCGGTCCGTCTACGGCAGGCGTTCATCAACTCGATATGTCAATTGCAATGAAAGCCGAAATGGCCGCAATTACACGAAAACTTGAAGCGATTGAGAGCAAATTCTCATCACCTTCTCCTGCCCCTGCTTTACCCCCTCGTACTATATGCACTTGTTGTTCGGATCCATCCCATTTGACTGAAGAGTATCCTTACAACCCACCTGCTCAAGGACAGGATAAAGTCAATGCTGTTTTTCAGCAGAGACAAAGAAATGATCCATACTCTTCAACTTACAATCCTGATTGGAGGAACCACCCCAATTTTGCCTTGAATCAAAATCAACAACAATTCCAAGGCAACAATAATTTCCAGAGGCCTCCTCCTCAACAACAAGCTCCTCAAAAAACTCAATATCAACAACCTTTCCAACCCCAATCTTACCAAAATCAAATGAACAATTTTGCACCAAACAACTCTTTTCCTCAAAACAATTTTGTTCAGCCAAATAACGATAAGCTTTCCTTGCTAGAACGAAGTCTGGAGGCGTTTTTAAAACAATCAACTCAATCCTCAGCCAACATCCAGTCTTCTATTCAGTCTTTGGTCCAACACACTGCGTCACACGGGCAAAGTATCAAAACCATTGAAGCCCAGATTGCAAAATTGAATGCAGGTTTAAGCGAGTGAGAGAAGGGGAAGCTTCCATCTCAACCACTCCCAAATCCTGGTCACCCACAAAATGCACATGTTGCTCTTGAACAGCAAAACCATAATGTGGGTGCCGTGACTACATTGAGATCTGAAAGGATGTTGCACAACAATGTTGGCATTGATAATGACACCCCGGCCGCCACTTCTTTTGCTGCTGCTGCTTCTTCTTCTTCAGAGCATGTTCTCTATTCTTCACAAGGCTCTACTTCTTCCGCTGCTCCGAATGGACCCACATCTCACTCCACGAAAACACCAGCACTGGGATCCGCTCCAACTCCGCAATCTCCTCCACAAATATTGGACTCAACCAATTTTCAAAATGTTCCATTTCCAAATCGGTTGAGATCCAATAAACAAAATCCACAAATGGAGAAGATTGTGGAGTTATTTAAACAGGTTAGCATTAACATTCCTCTTGGATGCAATCTAACAAGTCCCTTCTTACGCAAAAATCTTGAAGGACTTGTGCACTAAGAAGAGGAAATCACTGGTATCTAAGAAAGTTTTTTTGGCTAGTGCAATAAGTGATGCTCTTACCCAACCTTTACCTCAAAAACGAAAGGACCATGGCTGTCCTACAATTTCAATAACTATTGGGGATAAGAACATCAACCGCGCACTTTTAGATCTTGGTGCCAGTGTTAACCTGCTTCCCTATTCGGTATATGAGCAACTAGGCGTTGGAGAGCTGAAACCTACGCATTGTACTCTCCAAATGGCCGACCGATCCATCACCCATCCTAGAAGTGAGTTAGAGGATGTGTTGATTACAGTAGAGGACTTCATTTTCCCCGTTGATTTTATTATTCTTGATACACAGCCTATAGCTAACCCCTGGAATCAAATTCCAGTGATACTCGATCGACCATTCCTTGCGATTTCGAATGCTGTGATCAATTGTCGAAATGGTTCGATGAACCTATCATTTGGAAACATGACAATTGAACTCAACATTTTTAAGTTGGGGAATCAGCCCTCCGAACCTAATGCTAATATACTTGATGTTTGCTTGATTCAAGAGATCACACCGGAGGACTGTGAGCTCGAGAAATTTCTATTCGATCACAGCAATTTTGACGCCACTAGTGCGTTCCTCCTTGAATCTGATATTGTTTTCACGCCCGATAATGATTACGAGTGTTTCACTTTCTCGAACGATTTTGAACAATCACCACAGTTTGAATCCTTTGAATTTTCGGATGAGTTAGCTAAACCATACGACTCGGTTGCTTACATTCGTTTTGAACCTTTGTTGGAATCTTTTGAGTTTGAGACAATTACACCAATTTTACCTTCAATTGTTTCGCCTCCAACACTCGAACTCAAGCTATTGCCGTCTCACTTTAAATACGCTTACTTAGGTGAGAATGAGACCCTCCCTGTTATCATCTCGGCTTCTCTAGCCCCAAAGCAAGAGAAAACCCTTTTGACGGTCTTGCAAAGCAATCGGCAAGCTTTTGGCTAGACTATGGCAGACATCAAAGGGGTTAGTCCCCTAATAGTTGAACATCATATTTATATAATGGATGATGCCAAGCCAACAAGGGATCCACAGAGGTCATGAAGGAGGCTGTTAAAAAGGAGATCGTAAAATATCATGATAGTGGTATCATTTACTCTATCTCTGATAGCCAGTGGATTAGCCCCATTCACGTTGTCCTAAAGAAATCGGGCATAACGATCATAACTAATGAGGCGAATGAGTTAATACCTACTCGCACCCAAATTAGGTGGCGAGTATGCATCGATTATAGAAAACTCAACGCCACGACACGGAAAGACCACTTTCCATTACCTTTCATTGACCAAATGCTAGAACGATTGGCTGGGCATGAATACTATTGCTTTTTGGATGGCTACTCTGGTTATAATCAAATTCCCATCGCCGAAAAAGACCAAGATAAGACCACATTCACTTGTCCTTTCGGTACGTTTGCTTACCGTCGCATGCCCTTTGGGTTATGCAATGCACCCGCTACTTTCCAGCGGTGTATGATGGGTATTTTTTCAGACATGGTGGAAAAATTCTTGGAGATCTTCATGGATGATTTCTCCATTTTCGGCGACTCCTTTGATGAGTGTTTACTACATCTCTGTTCCCCTCCGAATGGCGGCCAAGTCCAGGACGTCTTGCCTGAGATTCGGGGCAGATGCTATTTGGTTTAATCCGTCCACCTCTCCGAAGATGCCAAGTTAATTTATGGCACCGTGTTTCAGAGGTTTAGACGGATGCGGCCGATGTAGCAGACTTCGTCAGATTCCCCCTCACTTGAGAGGTTTTTGATTGTGGGGACGCTCTTCCCTGCAGGCGCAAGCCCCTGTTGTTAATTACGCTACCGCATAGCGGTAACAACTTTCTCCTTCTCCAGAATTTCACTTCGTGTCGCTGGTGTTGTTTGTGGTTGCTCGTGGATTGTATACGGAGACTAATTTATGTCGTCACCCGCAGGACGTGGATTAGTCCAAATCCGTATTTTCTTAGATTTGGGTTTGGGGTTTTGGTTTAAGGATACGTTAGCCATATTTGGGGCTAAGATCAACTTAAACGTTTATTAAGGATACGTTAGTCCAATTTGAGACTAAGATCAATTTAACGGGATCGTTTAGATCCGACAAAAGACCGTTTGGGCTCTATCGTTCCAGTTTAGGGACATAGTGGTCCATTTGATGTATGGCCGTCGGGACCCGTCACCTCTCTGAAGACGTTGAAGGATTACAACGACAGATATCAGAGGAGTTCAGAGATGTACCCTTGAACCAAGGTTGGTTGGGAGATTTATAGTCCAATTTGGGACTAAAGGCTGTTTGAAGGATACGTTAGCCATTTTTGAGGCTAAGATCGACTCAAACATTTGTTAAGGATACGTTAGTCTAATTTGAGACTAAGATCAACTTAACAGGATCGTTTAGATCCGACAAAAGAGCATTTAGGGGCTCTATTGTTCCAGTTTAGGGACATAGTAGTCCATTTCCAGTTTAGGGACATGGTGGTCCATGAGTTTAAGGATGCGTCAGTCCATGAGTTTAAGGACCCCACAGTCCATATTGATGTGTGGTTGTCGGGACCCGTCACCTCTCTGACGACGTTGAAGGATTACAGCGACAGATGTCAGAGGAGTTCGGAGATGTACCCTTGAACCGGGTGTAAATTGATTTAAGAGAGCAGTCATGCTCAGTCAATTTAATTTGAGGACTTACGGCCAGAATTGGGCTAAATCCAGTTGAAAATGTTCGAGATTGTATTTGCTTTTGGCCTGTTAGGCTTTTATTAGGGCTTTGCCCCTATTAGGCCCTTTTAATTGGGCTCTGCCGCTTTTAATAGTGCATGGCACTTTTGTTTGGTCTGATAGACCTTTTCTTATTGGGCTCTGCCCTTGATAATGCATTACATTAAATGCTCTGACAGCGCTTCACGTGGCTTGTCAGGCGCTTTGCGCCAATTGAGGAGCGCAAGGCGCAAACTCATGTGATGGTGACACGTGTCATGCTCTGGTGAGCGCAAGCACAGTACGCTGCGACAGTGCGCTGCGCTGTTGCGCTGCTGACACGTGGCGCGCTCTGATGACTTGCGCCAATTTTAAGAGAGCAGTGCTCTGTTTTAGAAGCGCATAGCGCAGTTTGTTCTGGGGCCGACACGTGGCGCTCTCTGGTGGCTTGTGCCAACCCAAGAGCGCAACAGTGCAATTTTTTCAAGTGCAGGGCACTGTTCAATATCTTAATCCAATTTTGGATCAAAGAAGAGAATCTTTTAAGATTCCAGATTTAATGGTTCATCAAAAGGCAATGCCTTTATGCAGATCAGAAAGATCTAATGAAGAAGTAAATTACTTCTTTTTATTATTATATTTTTTTTTATTCAAGATCTTGATCTTGTTTTTAGATCACTGATCTTTTTAGAAGAAAATACTTCTTTTATTCAAAGGTTTTACCTTTTTCTTTCTCTGAGTTCTTTCAAAGTTTTCAGAAGATTTCTCTGAGTTCTTTCTGTGTTAATCTCAATCTCTTTTAAACTTGGAGTCTAGGGGCCTTTTTATAGTGCCATTTGATTTGTTAAATCAGTTAAAAAGATCTTTCTCTGAGTGATTTAGGGATTTTTCCCCACCGTTGGATCTTTGATCTAAGGGCTTCTATTTTACAGAAGATAATCTTATTGTTTTAATAAGATCAGAAAGATCTTTCCAGAATTTTAATTTTGTTTTAGTGCTGGCACAGTTGGCGCAAGCGCACCTGCGCTTGACACGTGTCGCGCAGCGCAGAGTGCAGCGCAACTGCGCTGACACGTGTGCGCTGACACGTGTCGCGTAGCGCAGAGCGCAGCGCAACTGCGCTGACACGTGTTGCGCAGCGCAGAGCGCAGCGCAACTGAAGCGTTGCTTCAATTATTTTAACTTTAATTTTAATTTTAATTTTAATTTTAAAGCAGAGAATTGCTCTGATTGGGGGAAACAGAAGCGTTGCTTCGTTTCCCGCCCTGGAATTTGAACAGAGCTTTGCTCTGATTGGGGTAAACAAATGCCTCCCCACCGTTGCGCTTACGTGGCCCCAAACGTGAGCGCAGCGGTGGCAGAATTCCAACCGTCACGCCATCTTTTGGAAGTTGAAACGGCTCCAATGCCTATAAATAGGACCTTTGGTCCTTCAGCTGATTTCCATCTCTTCATCAGAATTTTTATTCAGAGCCTTACTCTTTTGTTTAAGCACTTTTAAGAGTTCAAACTCTAGAGAATTTTTAGGTAAAAATTAGATTAGATTAAATTAATTTTAAGAGCCTTGCTCTCAATAGATCCCTGATCTAAAGAAAACCCATTTAGGGTTTCACTTAGCATAGCTTTGCTCTATAGGTCTAAAAGGGATCTAAAGAGAACTAAGGAGAACCTTATTAGGATTCCAATAATAGAGCCTTTACTCTCCAAAAAGATTTTATTTTTTGATGAATTATATCATTTTTCTTAATCAGTCTGTCAGTTAATGTTGCTACTTTTCTTTTGCAGGAGTAATGGACGCCCACATGTATGACCTTGATGAGATCATCTCTTACGGGGACATCCGCCAACTCGGCCGTTCTCAGAATCGAGAATTCACAAACGCCGAGTGTGCCGAAATCATGAGTCACTTCGACGCATACAATGGTCAACTGCTTCCTCGGCGTTCCTCTCTTCTAAAGCTCATTGTGGGAGCGATCTGGGAAGCACTCCCTCTATTCTATACCGGTGTGCCGTTTGGGGCATTGGACGTCGCCGAAGATAAGGTGCACTCGGTGTACCTGATGAACCTAATCTTGAAGAGACGGCGGAACAATCTTATCGATCTCTTGCACCAGGCCTTTCAACAGTCCGCCATTCTTGCTGCCTATCGAAGGGTGGAGGACATCAGTAGGGATCCCGACGCCCGTGCTCACGAAAGAAAGCACACTAGGATGGTTCGCCAGGCTTGGAAAGTTCTGGACAAGGTTACTTTTGAGTTCCTCAATCCATGTCCTGGATTTGAGGTTATACCCTTGTAAATATTTCAATAATGCTGTTTTTCTTTATTGCCTTGATGTAAGAATTTTCCAAGTATGAATGACAAATCTTTTGCCTCCTTCCTTTTATTTTCTGCTTTGTTATTGGCATATTCCTTGAGTAAGCATAGCCTGTAGGCGATATAGAACATTCCGTCTTGAATACTTCAAGGAGAAGTGATGGCTTAGGAAGCAGGTTCAGATCTGCTGCCTAAGACTTTTCAACTTAATGAGCCATGAGGGTCTCACAAAGACTTTTCTTCCTACGGATCGAGAGGATCATGTTCATATCATAATATTGCATTATTGTATTCCCCATTCTTATGCATTTTTACAATAAAACAGGTGCTTTTGACTCATGTCTGCTACATAGTACAGGTTACAGGTTCTTGGAGCGAAAACAGTGAAAAAGACAAAAGACGATACAAAAGAGGGACTTTTGACCAACAAATAGAAGGATCTTAGTCAAGCCTAGACGAAGAACAGTTCACAATTAACAAGGCAGCGCAAGGTCCAAGATTACAAAGCGAACGGTTAAAAGTCCACTGCAAATTGTTCACTGGAGATCTGGAACCAACGTAGAAGCCATTTTGATAAAAGAACCAAAGAATATAAAACCCAGAAAGCCCAGAACAAGACCAGAAATTTTCAGCATTCAAGCCAACCAATGGGCCGCGGAACCGCGGCCCAAACCCTACCCAGGCCGCGGTTCCGCGGCCATTAAAAGCCCACAGATGAAGATTTTTTTACCAAAACCTTATGCGGCGCTGACTAGTCAACCTAGGGATATTTTGGTAAATGCAGACGTGCGAATCAATTGTAACCTAGGGTTTCTATCTCCTATAAATAGAAGCCTAAATCATTGTATTTTCTCATGCCTCTATTCATCAATAAAATTTCAGTTTTCTTTGAAGTTAGGAGAGCATCAATCGTAAGTAGGTTTATTTTTCTGCCCTAGTTTTAGTTTTAATTTCTGCCCTAGGTAATCTCTTTTCTTGCTCTAGTTTAATATAATTTAGAATTTTTATTAACTTGCAGTAGATCTTTTATCTCTTAAATCAAAACAAAATCATAAAAATTATGTCTTTCTTAGATCCCTCAATGAGCGAGTAGTTTCCTCGCTTGTTAGGCTTAGGAATAGGGAAGGGTTTGAGAGATGAAGATCTCTCATCTCTTTTCTTTGCCAATCTCTAATGAACAATTAGGACTTCATGCATACTTTCATCTTCCGCTCCCTACGGCACTCTACCCACGAGGTAGCGGTGATACCGTAGTATAAAAGACCGGATCTGTAAGTTTTCCATGAAGGCTAGGGTAAAGATTAAGAAAGGAAGGACAAGGATCTAGAGGAAGAAACATCTTCCCAATCATCCTAATCCCCTTTATTAATATTTACCATAACCCCTAATATGATATCTAATTTAAGGCATTGGAAAGAGGTGTAGATCTTTATTTACCAAACTTTACCTAAACCTAATCCTAGCAAGTTTCCTAATCCTAGTATAACACAACTTAGGTTTTAGATTTAATTAAAAGATCCAACACCCTTTGGAATTAGCTTGTAAGAACATTTAGGAAAATTACAACATCCCTGTGGACCGACCCGTATTCACCGGCTAGCTACCAAGCGATGTCGTTCTTGATTGCAGTTTAGAGTTATTTTTGACACATCAATCAAATGGCGCCGTTGCCGGGGATGGCGTAAAAATTTCCTTTTTGTAATTTCGGGCTAATATAAAATATAAAAAATCATAAAAATTGAAAAAATAAAAAATATAAAAATTCTATCATCTTTTATTGTTTGAAGGGTTTCTTGTGTGAATCTTTGCAGGATCGACGGATCTGGAAAAATCCAGAGTGCGAAACAGAAAAAGGTACATCAGAACAGAAGGGAATTTCAACAAAAGAGCGGCAGAGAAAATTCGGAGACCTGAACCCACCATCTCACCGCGTTTCCGCCGCCGCAGAAGCCCTCCGACCGCGGTTCCGCGGCTATCTGGTCCATTCATCGCGCGAATTCTCCACTGTTTGTTTCCTATTTCTCCCCTCTGCAACCTAAAATATATCTTTTGCCAAATCTTCTGCAGGATTCTTTGCGCTTAAAAATCTTCCCCCTTCCAATAATTGATTTTCTGCAGTATTCTTTGCACCGCGCTTAAAAGAAAATTGATTGCAAGTGATTTACTGCTTTGCATATTTTAATCGGATTTTAAGGGGCTTTTGACCAATTCAGATTGGGTGGGGATTTCATCACCCTTCCCAGGACCCCAAAAATCACATAAGGCATTTGCATTGGCCATTCTTAATTAAAAAATACTAGACTCAGCCCTAAGGACGTCGCGCTCAATAGAACAGAGGACTAGTTATAGGCATCGGCCGTTTATCCTAACCTGACTTTGCGGTGCCTAGGCAAGTGTGTCGAAAGCGAGTGGTTACTTAATTAGGACCACTACTTGTAGTGGGGAGCCTCCCACTCACCTGGCACTTACCTGGCCGCAATTGGCGGTGAAGAGGCGGTTTGAGGTCCTATTTCTAGCCCTTTGAAATAGTTAGGAGCTGTCTAGCTGACCTAGGTGACCCTAGATCTAAGCTTGATTGTGCATTTGTGGTTGATTGCATTTGTGTCAAAAGTCTCTTTTCAAAAATCTTTTTGCAAAAAGCTCACATAAAAAGAAAAAGGAAAAATCTTTTCAAAAACTTACAACTTGTCGCTAAACAAATCTTTGCACCCACTTACACCACTTCCTTCTCATTGACGTTTTCTTACCTTCACATTCTGTCTTTCATCTTTTGACTACACTACCCCTTTAGTGTATGTCCGGTTGGACTAGGGACACTAGCGCCCGATTAGTCCGTGTTTCGTTGGTACCGACTGACGAACCTTTCGACTCCGAAGTCGAAATCCTTTCCACTTCTTCACTTTCACCTTCAAATTCTTCTTCCGAAGGTATGTCGGGATGCAATCCTAACAACACCTTACCGACGGGAATGATTCCACCTCCATTAGGTGCGAATAACCCGAATCACCCGCCCATTGAAGCGCCCACACAAGTCGCGCTCCAGGATCTTTTCTACCCCATCCGCACCGTCCTACCTACTTGTCTTTCACTCCCACCGGCAAATAGGGACAATTTCGAGATCAAACCCCACTTCATCAATATGCTGCCTAAGTTTCATGGTTTGGAATCCGAAGATACTTATATCTTTATTAACAAATTCCAAAACGTTTGCGCTATGATGAAAACTACCCAATTATCCGACGATGCTATAAGGCTAAGGGTCATTCCTTTCACCTTATGTGACTTAGCCGAGAAGTGGCTATACAGCACCGCGTCGCATTCAATTAAAAATTGGGAAGAGTTTGTGAAAGCCTTTCTTAAAAGTTCTATCCTCATTACAAAACTGCTAGAATCCGTAATGAGATTATACAATTTTCTCAGCTTCCTTCCGAACCATTTTGGAAGTGTTTTGAAAGATTCAAAGACCTACTCGTTCAATGCCCTCACCATGGGATCGAAAATTGGCAACTTTGCCAAACATTATACGAGAGATTGAACCCGGCAACAAAGCAGTTGCTAGAAACTATTTGTCAATGTCACTTTCTATCCAAATCTAGTGAGGAAGCATGGCAGTTTCTTGAGGATCTTAGCGAACAAACAATTCAGTGGGAGAGCACCAAGACCACATCATCATCTTCTTCTATTGGTCAGTCTAGGGCAGGCATATATCAACTAGATATGTCGATTGCTATGAAGGCCGAGATGGCCGCACTTACGAAAAAACTAGAAGCGATTGAGACCAAAATCTCATCGCCCTCTCCTACCCCTGTTGTGCCTCCACGAACTGTTTGTGCTTGTTGTTCGGATCCATCGCATCTCACCGAAGAGTGTCCTTACAATCCATCTACTCAAGGACATGATCAAGTCTATGCTGCCTTTCAGCAACGACAAAGAAACGATCCATACTCTTCGACATACAATCCGGGTTGGAGGAGTCACCCAAATTTCGCTTGGAACCAAAATCAACAATTCCAAGGAAACAACAATTTTCAAAGGCCTCCTCCTCCACAACAACAAGCACCTCCACAAACTCAGTTTCAGCAACCTTTCCAACAGCAACCTTATCCTAATCAAATGAACAATTTTGTGCCCAACAATTCTTACCCGCCAAACAATTTTGTTCCACCTCATAATGACAAGGTTAACTCGCTCAAAAGAAGTCTAGATGCGTTCCTAAAGCAATCTACATAATCCGCAGCAAGGTTAGAGACTTCTATTCAATTTTTGGTGCAAAACAGTGCCTCACATGATCAAAGCATCAAATCCATAGAGGCACAAATTGCACAACTCAATGCTGCGTTGAGCGAGCGAGAAAAAGGAAAGCTTCCATCTCAACCACTGCCAAATCCCGGTCACGCACATGTTGCATATGAATAGCAGAATCATAATGTAAATGCTGTGACCACGTTGAGATCCGGAAGAGTGTTGCAAAATAATGTGGGTATTAACCATGACACCCCTGCCGGTGGTCCTTCTTCACCTTCTTCTTCTTCTTCTTCGTTAGAGCCCATTCTCAATCCTTCACACGGCTCTACTTCTTCTAGCTCGAACGGACCCACTTCTCACAACACGAACACATCTACACGGGGATCTGTTCCAACTCCATAATCTACTCCGCAAAATTGGACTCAACAACTTTTCAAAACGTGCCTTTTCCAAACAGGTTGAGATCCAATAAACCAACTCCGCAGATAGAGAAGATTGTAGAGTTGTTCAAACAGGTTAGCATAAATATCACTCTCTTGGATGCAATCCAACAAGTTCCTTCATATGCAAAAATCTTAAAGGACTTATGCACCAAGAAGAGGAAGTCACAAGTACCAAAGAAAGTTTTCATGGCTAGTGTTGTTAGCGATGCTCTTGTCCAATCTTTACCCCAAAAGCACAAGGACCCCGGTTGTCCTACTATTTCGATAACCATTGGGGACAAGAACATCAATAGAGCACCATTAGATCTTGGTGCTAATGTCAATTTGCTACCTTATTCTGTGTACGAGCAATTAGGCGTTGGAGAGCTTAAACCCACTCATTGTACTCTCCAAATGGTCGTCCGATCCATCACCCATCCTAGGGGAGAGTTGGAGGATGTGTTAATTAGAGTAGGGGATTTTATTTTCCCCGTTGACTTTATTGTTATGGATACACAATCTGTAGCTAACCCCCGGAGTCAAATTCCGGTGATACTTGGTCGACCATTCCTTGTGACTTCTAATGCGGTGATCAATTGTCTTAACGGTTCAATAAATCTATCTTTTGGCAATATGACAATTGAACTCAACATTTTTAAGTTGGGAAATCAGCCTGCCGAGCCTAATTCTAGCATACTTGATGTTTGCTCGATCAATGAGATCGCGGAGGAGGATTGTGAGTTCGAAAATTTTATGTTTGATCACAGCAGTGTTGACGCCACTAGTGCGTTCCTCCTAAAATCCGACACAGCTTTCACAGCGGACAGCGATTATGAGTGTTTCACCTTTGTAGACGATTTTGAAGACTCGCCACCCGAGTTTGAGTCTTTTTCTTTTTCGGATGAGTTAGTTGAACCATCCGACTCGGTTGCGTACACTCGATTTGAACCTTTGATGGAATCCTTCGAGTTTGAAACGGTTACACCATTATTACCATCAATTGTTTCACCTCATAAACTCGAACTAAACCTTTTGCCGTCGCACCTTAAATATACTTATCTAGGTGAGAATGAGACCCTTCCCGTTATTATATCGGCATCTCTAGCTCTTGAGCAAGAGAAGGCCCTTTCAATGGTCTTACAAAATAATCAGCAAGCTTTTAGCTGGTCTATGGCGGACATCAAGGGGATTAGTCCCCTCATAGTTGAACATCATATACACTTGATGGATGATGCCAAGCCAGTAAGGGATCCACAAAGACGCCTCAACCCCATTATGAAAGAGGCTGTCAAGAAGGAGATTGTTAAATGTCTTGATAGTGGTATCATTTACCCTATCTCAGATAGCCAATGGGTTAGCCCCATTCATGTTGTGCCAAAGAAATTGGGCATCACGGTCATTACCAATGAGGCAAATGAGTTAATTCCTACTCGCACCCAAACTGGGTGGCGAGTTTGCATCGACTATAGAAAACTCAACGCCGCTACAAGGAAAGACCACTTTCTTTTACCTTTCATTGACCAAATGCTAGAACGATTGGCTGGGCACGAGTTCTACTGCTTTTTAGATGGCTATTCCGGCTATAACCAAGTCCCCATAGCCAAAGAGGATCAAAACAAGACCACATTTACTTGTCCTTTTGGCACTTTTGCTTATCTTCGCATGCCCTTTGGGTTATGCAATGCACCCGCTACATTTCAGCGGTGTATGATGGGGATCTTTTCAGACATGGTTGAAAAGTTTTTGGAGATCTTTATGGATGATTTCTCCATTTTTGGTGACTCCTTCGACGAGTGTTCACTACATCTTGACGCAGTTCTTACCCGCTGTAGGGATAAGAACCTAACTTTAAATTGGAAGAAGTGCCACTTTATGGTATGAGAAGGCATTATCTTAGGGCATGTCATCTCGCAAAACGGCATAGAGATTGATAGAGCCGAAATTGAAGTCATTTCCAATCTTCCTTCTCCTAAATGCGTCAAAGACATCCGAGCCTTCCTTGGCCACGCCGGTTTTTATAGACGGTTCATCAAGGATTTTAGCAAGATTGCTAGACCCTTGACTCTCTTATTGGCCAATGACACAACATTTGATTTTGACTCAACTTGTATAGAAGCATTTGAGTCGTTAAAACACTCCCTAATTTCTGCGCCCATTCATTCATCTCCGGACTGGACGCATCCCTTCGAAATTATGTGCGACGCATCAGATTTTGCCATTGGTGCTGTTCTTAGACAGCATATTAATAAAATGCCGCACGTGATTTATTACGCTAGCCGTACACTAAATGAGGCCTAACTAAACTACACAACAACAGAAAAAGAGTTCTTAGCAGTTGTGTTTGCACTTGAAAAATTTCGGCCTTATTTAATCGGTTCTCCAGTTATTGTGTACACAGACCATTCAGCTCTTCGCCACCTTTTTGCGAAGAAGGATGCTAAATCAAGGCTAATACGTTGGATTCTCTTGCTACAAGAGTTTGACCTTGTCATAAGGGACAAAAGAGGATGTGAAAACGTAGTGGCCGATCACCTTTCACGACTTCCTTCTTCGCCTACACTTGAACTTCCAATCAAAGATGTTTTTCCCGATGAGCAACTCTTAACCGTTTCTTGCGAACCATGGTTCGCTGATATAGTAAACTACTTAGCCACCGGCTTGATACCTAAAGATTGGTCAAAACAGGATAAACTTCGATTCTTGTCCCAAGCAAAACACTTTTACTGGGATGAACCTTATCTTTTTAAATACTGTTCCGACCAAATCATTCGTCGGTGTGTACCGGAAAACGAGTTTAAGAGTGTGCTGTCTTTTTGCCACGATCAAGCATGTGGCGGGCACTTTGGCCCAAAGAAGACAGCCGAGAAAATCTTGCAGTGTGTTTTCTATTGGCCACGACTCTTTAAAGATGCATATGAATACTGCAAGACTTGCTCCCGGTGCCAACACTTGGGCCGGATATCGCGGAGAAACGAAATGTCGCTCCAACCAATTTTGGTTGTGGATGTTTTTGATGTTTGGGGAATTGACTTCATTGGACCATTTCCTAATTCTTTTAGGAATGTGTATATTCTTTTGGCTGTTGACTACGTTTCAAAGTGGCTCGAGGCTGTGCCTAGCCGAACGAACGACAACAAGGTTGTCGTTTGATTTCTTAAAGAACACATCTTTTCTCGATTTGGGCACCCTCGAGCGATTATAAGTGATAATGGTTCTCACTTTTGCAATAGGACTTTTGAGTCCTTAATGCGTAAATATTCTATTACCCACAAGTTGTCAACGCCATACCATCCCCAAACATGGGCAAGCCGAGGTTTCGAATCGACAAATTAAGCAAATCTTAGAGAAAACGGTTTCTAAAAACCGTAAAGATTGGTCACTCAAATTGATCGATGCACTATGGGCTTTCCGTACTGCATACAAGACCGATCTTGGTATGTCTCCATACCGGCTTGTTTACGGGAAGGCTTGCCACCTCCCAGTAGAGATTGAGCATAAGGCATTTTGGGCAATCAAAGAGTTGAATTTATCATTAGGAGATGCGGGCAGCAATCGAAAGCTGCAATTAAATGAACTAGAAGAGCTGCGGGATGAGGCTTATGATAATGCCGTAATTGCTAAAAACCGAACTAAGGTGTTCCACGATAAACACCTTTTGCGAAAAATATTTAAACCTGGTCAACAGGTTTTACTCTATGACACTCGGTAACATTATCACCCCGGCAAGCTCCGTTCTAGGTGGAAAGGACCATTTGTAGTTCACACCGTTTATCCGCACGGTGCAGTCGATCTTGAAGATCCGGAGAACGGTACTTTATTCAAAGTAAATAGGCGTCGATTGAAACCGTTCCTCACGGCGGACCCATCGGAGGAGCTCCTGTTTTTGCAGGAGCCGATCTACGCCGATTAAATCTCCTCCACTTTCACCCCCGAATTTCCAATCAATTTTTTCAAACTTTATTTCAAATAAGTTTGGGGGTGTGTATCATTTGTAAATATGTTAATAAGCAGGAAATTGCCGACATTATCGACCCACGTGGTGCAGCATGACAGTGAGGACACTGTCAAGTTTAAGTTTGGGGGTATGCTCGGTACGTTTTCTTCCTTCGCATTCATATGTATATTTTTGCATTTTCATACTTATTTTAAAACCCATAAAAATTGAAAAAATTTCAAAAATTATAAAAATTAATGTATTCAATTTTGGCCGTATTGATTCGAGTTTGACAAATAGGTTAACTGGCTTGGAACAACTAGATCTTAGACTTAGTAAATTAAAAACCCTAAAAATAACATTTCTTAAAGTTTAACGGTAGAAAGTATATGTTTTTATAGTTTATTTAGAAATAGGCAAATTTTGAGTTCAGTTCTTGGGCTAAGTTGAAACAAGGAAAAGTATTGATATTTTATTAGAATATAAGTTTGAAAAATAATACCTAGCTTAAGTCTAGATTCTGAAAATGTATACCCTACAAATTTGCACAATCACGCACCTTGAAACTTGGAATAGTAGAAGAGACCTTGAAATGCTCTTGTCTAAAGTCTTTAGTACGATGGAAAATGAAAATAAATAAATAAATAAATACAAGTGTGAATAAAGAATAAAAAAATGAACACTGGTTTTTGTGATTACTTAAGGCTAAAAAAATAGAAAAATATTTAGCGAGGGTGCTTCATCACCTAGTACCTTAGACCAACTGGTTTGGGAGTCACTGCTAAAAGCCTTGGGTGTTGCAAGATTAGGAATTACGCTTTAAAGTGCAAACGCATTTTGTAATCGGTCGTTGGTACCTCAAGAAGTATTAACGGTCGCATAAAAGATGTGTAAGCAAAATTCAATTAAAAATTCATCTATTAAGAAGTGCTTTGGACAACGGACAAGAGTATAATTGCTTGATTTGAATTTCCAAGTGTAGGGGTGATCTATACACACACGTAGGGGTATATGATTGGAGTTTAGATGAGAGAAAGGAGTGAAGAATAGAACTTGTATCTTTAATAGAGTTGATAAAAATTCCTAAGTGGAGATGGAACCCTAGAAGGAAAACTTAAGAAATGTCGAAAGCTAAGTAAGTCTATAAAACGTATATAATCTTAAGTTAAATGATGAGGAAGTGCGAACAATATGGGTGGATAATTTATGAGTCGACGATAATAGAATTCCTTGTTAGAAAACCTAATTGAAGAACAAAAGTCGAAAAGCCGAATTGATAGAATTTTGTGGGTAGTATCCGCTGAAACCCCTCAGGAGACAACACTCCTCCTACTAGGGACACCTAGAGGTTTAACGGCTTGTTGCACGAGCTCAGTGCAATCGCGTTTCCCTGCGAAAGTGCGGTTAGGTTTTTATCGAGAATAAAACAATAAGTTTGCTTGAGGACGAGCAAAAGATAAGTTTGGGGGTATTTGTTCACATCATAATATTGCATTATTATATTTCCTATTCTTATGCATTTTTACAATAAAACAGGTGCTTTTGACCCATGTCTGCTACATAGTACATGTTACAGGTTCTTGGAGCGAAAACAGTGAAAAAGACAAAAGACGATACAAAAGAGGGACTTTTGACCAACAAATAGAAGGATCTTAGTCAAGCCTAGACGAAGAACAGTTCACAATTAATAAGGCAACGCAAGGTCCAAGATTACAAAGCGAACGGTTAAAAGTCCACTGCAAATTGTTCACTGGAGATCTGGAACCAACGTAGAAGCCATTTTGATAAAAGAACCAAAGAATATAGAAGCCCAGAAAGCCCAGAACAAGACCAGAAATTTTCAGCATTCAAGGCAACCAATGGGCCGCGGAACCGCGGCCCAAACCCTACCCAGGCCGCGGTTCCGTGGCCATTAAGAGCCCACAGATGAAGATTTTTTTACCAAAACCTTGTGCGGCGCTGACTAGTCAACCTAGGGATATTTTGGTAAATGCAGACGTGCGAATCAATTGTAACTTAGGGTTTCTATCTCCTATAAATAGAAGCCTAAATCATTGTATTTTCTCATGCCTCTATTCATCGATAAAATTTCAGTTTTCTTTGAAGTTTGGAGAGCATCAATCGTAAGTAGGTTTATTTTTCTGCCTTAGTTTTAGTTTTAATTTCTGCCCTAGGTAATCTTTTTTCTTGCTCTAGTTTAATATAGTTTAGAATTTTTATTAACTTGGAGTAGATCTTTCATCTCTTAAATCAAAACAAAATCATAAAAATTATGTCTTTTTTAGATCCCTCAATGAGCGAGTAGTTTCCTCGCTTGTTAGGGTTAGGAATAGGGAAGGGTTTGAGAGATGAAGATCTCTCATCTCTTTTCTTTGCCAATCTCTAATGAACAATTAGGACTTCATGCATACTTTCATCTTCCGCTCCCTACGGCACTCTACCTACGAGGTAGCGGTGATACCGTAGTATAAAAGATCGGATCTGTAAGTTTTCTATGGAGGTTAGGGTAAAGATTAAGAAAGGAAGGACAGGGATCTAGAGGAAGAAATATCTTCCCAATCATCCTAATCCCCTTTATTAATATTTACCATAACCCCTAATATGATATCTAATTTAAGGCATTGGAAAGAGGTGTAGATCTTTATTTACCAAACTTTATCTAAACCTAATCCTAGCAAGTTTCCTAATCCTAGTATAACACAACTTAGTTTTTAGATTTAATTAAAAGATCCAACACCCTTTAGAATTAGCTCGTAAGAACATTTAGAAAAATTACAACATCCCTGTGGACCGACCCGTATTCACCGGCTAGCTACCAAGTGACGCCGTTCTTGATTGTGGTTTAGAATTATTTTTGACACATCAATCAGATCTCGTAGGTGTATTTTCTGTAGGGTTCCTAGGCACCCTAATGAGGTCACACAAGGCATCGAACATGCCATATTAAAATTTTAACGGTGCCGAGAGACCCGACTACGGATCGTTTGCTAGAATTCTAGGCGAAACTAAAAGCTAGTTAACAGTTAACTACTAGGATACGGAAATTACAACCTTTGTAGATCCGGATATCCACCTCCACGGCTCCGCAACGAAGTCTTCTCGCTGTCCATCTAGAAGCTTGGACTCTCGTGACGGTTTCATCGGAGAAACGTGCGGAATAGGTCGTCGGCTTTGTGTCAAAGACGATCTACGTCGAGGTTGCACAAACTCAAGCTCCGACTTCACAAACTTGTGAAACTTGTGAAGTAAACACCCAAAACAACTTGGCAAGAGGTAGAGGGTGAAGAAATAGGAGGTGGGTTCACTTTAGATTTGGAATTCTCTCACTAAAACTCAAGTTGCCATTGGAGTAGCAAGCTTGAAGAAGAAGAAGAAGATGAGCTCAAGAAAAGATTATGATAAGTCTTATGATAAAAATAAATTTAAATCAAAATCTTATCATAACTTGAACTAGGGTTAAGTGTAGAGAATTAACCATGGTCACTTGGATGGGTTAGGGTTAAGCATGAAGATAAGGATGGTTGCTAAAGTCAAAACTTCATGAAGCTTCAACAAATGACAAAGAAAGCCACCATTCTCATCTTATTCTTTTCCAAATAAATAAATAAACAAATAAATAAATAAATGAATATGCAAAACCCTAATTATCAAATTAACCATGGATTAATTCTATACACTTAACATAATGATCAAGTATCATCAAACATGATACAAAAAAGTGCACAATAGTATATCACATATACAATGTGCAAATCAAGTGAGAAAAATCCGTTTAAAGTGAACCTATACTAGTTAATGCAAAGTAATATATCAAATATATAATTATACATTAAATCATTAAATCAAAACTTGATTCAATGATCCGGTCATGTCTCACATAACCGACTAGTATGCAATGCATCGATTTATCGAATCAATGATTCGATAACTAGGTCATATCTCATATAACCAATCAAAACATTAATCACGAGAATTAAATACGGTATCACATACACGCATCATTCTCGGTCCCGCACATATCTCATATGCGCTCCTATTTCGTTTCGCTTGAGCCAGGAAACCTCTGTGTAGGACTCTAAAGACTCGTCAATACTCCGGTAGCAGATGATGATCATATCAAGCACCCACAAGCCGCAAGCGGTCTGCTAAACGTAACGGCCACCCGGGTATTGAGCGATCAGAAGATCGACGAGCTAGCCCGCTCACACTCCTGCGAATCCGACCAGTAACACTTACCATACAGTCCGGTCTCTTCGTCTGATACGTCGCATATCAAGTCTAGGGGTGGTATACGTCAGACCCCAATAACCCGATAAGTCGTGCTGATGTGAGGCTCGTAACGGGTCGAGAAACTACTGGTAACACTTACCAGCAAATCTCTGATCAGCCCTGGCCAGGGACTTCCCTGTTACGGCCAATCGAGCACAGCGCAACATCAACCCCCAATACCGGGAGAGACGAAACCCCTCCTATCGCTCATTGCCTCCATGTGATTCGGGACTGTACCCAAAGACCACCGTTTTGCACGCCCTCATGGACGTGGTAAGGTGGAGATCAAAGCACAGTGGGAATCACACAAGACTCTATGACGATCTCGGGTCTACAGACTAATCTGTACAAGTGTCACCTGAGAACTGCCATCTGACGTGAGGTATAATACCATCTGGGAGTTCTCGGCGAGTCCGTCCAGTGTACTCAGTTTCCACTGAGCACCCGTATACCATCTCTGATGTCAAACACCAATGGATATGGGATCATCCATCGCCCATCACATGGGTCGAGAAGCGTATACGCTAGTCTACTCTGGTATATCGATGCCCCGTCTCGATACACCCACGACTAGGGACCTTGAAGGACGTACTTATGGACTACCATGTCCCCACTAGTATGATCTGCATCATAGTCCAGGTAGTCAAGTACAAATCCTAAGGGCTTTACCAACATGTAACTATAAGACAGTATAAAGAGACTAGTGTACATGTTAAGATAAATGGCAACCAGATAGCATACTATCATGTCGAGCAAGAAAGTCATCTCTATATATGTCCAAGCATCCAATATAATATACATAATCTGTACAATACTGGCCTCTAGGGCATACATACAACTAACAATCTCCCACTTGCACTAGGGCCAGCTGCTGTAGTATCTCATACCGAGCATCCCGAAGAGTCTCTCAAACTGTATCTGGGGAATGGCCTTCGTGAGTGGATCCGCCGTGTTGTTCTTCGTGTCAACTCTCCTGACCTCGATCTCCCGGCGATCAACTATCTCCCGGATCAGGTGATACCGCCTCAAAATATGCCTGGATCGCTGATGGGACCTGGGTTCCTTAGCCAAAGCCACCGCTCCATTGTTATCGTAATACAAAGGTATTGGATGCTCAATGGATGGAACCACTCCAAGTTCAGTAATGAACTTCTTGATCCAGACAGCCTCTTTGGCAGCATCGTTGGCAGCGATGTATTCAGCCTCCATCGTCGAGTCTGCCACGGTTTCCTGCTTGGAACTCTTCCAGCTAACCGCCCCTCCGTAAA
This sequence comes from Agapanthus africanus, assembly GCA_030015575.1. Lineage (NCBI taxonomy): Eukaryota > Viridiplantae > Streptophyta > Magnoliopsida > Asparagales > Amaryllidaceae > Agapanthus > Agapanthus africanus. Next base: position 428,626,459 of record JASDDO010000010.1, on the reverse strand, counting down.
GGGTAAAGACAAAGCCCGACTGCGACTTAGAGTCGTCCTTATCACTCTGGAAGCTGGAATCGGTAAAGGACTCCACTTGGAGTTCTCCGTTACCATACACCAAGAACATATCTCTAGTCCTTCGCAAGTACTTGAGAATGCTCTTCACAGCTGTCCAGTGACTCTCTCCAGGATCAGCTTGATACCTGCTCACTACACTTAGTGAGTATGCTACATCGGGTCTGGTACATAGCATCGCATACATGATAGAGCCTACCGCCGAAGCATAGGGTATCCCTTGCATGCGAGCTCTCTCCAAATCAGTCTTGGGAGACATCTCTTTGGAGAGAGTGACTCCAGAGATCGTGGGCATATTCCCACGCTTGGACTCTTCCATACTAAACCTCTTTAGTATGGTGTCAATGTACCTGGATTGGGACAATCCCAAAATCCGTTTGGATCTATCTCTATAGATCCTGATTCCCAATATGCAGGAGGCATCACCAAGATCTTTCATTGAGAATCTTTGTGATAAGAAGAGCTTGACCGATTGCAGCATAGGAATATCATTTCCTATCAAGAGTATGTCGTCCACGTACAATACGAGGAAGACAACCATACTCTCTGCCACCTTCTTGTAGATACAAGGTTCATCTGGATTTTTGACGAAATCAAACTCTTTGATAACGACGTCAAAGCAGATGTTCCAACTCCGCGATGCTTGCTTTAATCCATAAATGGATTTAAGCAGCTTGCACACCTTCCCGCTGCTCCCACTGTCTACGAAGCCCTCTGGCTGAGTCATGTACACGCACTCTTCTAAATCACCATTTAGAAAGGCGGTCTTAACATCCATTTGCCAGATTTCGTAGTCATGAAAGGCAGCAATGGCAAGCATGATTCGGATGGATTTAAGCATAGCCACTGGAGAAAAGGTCTCGTCATAGTCCACACCTGGTCTTTGACGAAAACCCTTTGCTACAAGTCTAGCTTTGAAAGTCTCCACTTTCCCATCTACACCAAGTTTCTTCTTGAAGATCCACTTGCTCCCAATGGGTTTTACCCCTTCAGGAGCAACTTCCAAAGTCCATACTTTGTTGGTGTACATGGATTCCATCTCGGACCGCATAGCATCCAGCCATTTCACTGAGTCCCTACTCGTGATGGCCTGCTCGAAGCTAGTTGGGTCATCATCCTCCATGATGCAATCCTCGCTCCCACCGTCCATGAGAAAACCGTAGTATCTCTCAGGTTGGCGAGGAACCCTACTAGATCGGCGGAGAGGCCGAGGTTCATTGGGAGCTACTGAATCTTCTGGTTCCACTAAATCTTCAGTTACTGTTTGTGTATCTGGAACCTCTTCCAGCTCTACCACTTTGCCACTAATTTCTTTTTCAAGAAATTCCTTTTCTAAAAAGGTGGCATATTGAGAAACAAACACTTTTTGTTCTTCAGCATGGTAGAATAAATATCCTTGGGAATTCTTAGGATATCCCACAAACTTGCAAAGAACTGACCGTGCCTCGAGTTTGTCTGGATTTTGTCTTTTGACATAGGCCGGACAACCCCATATTTTAACTCGTTTAAAATATGGTCTCTTCCCACTCCATATCTCATATGGTGTGGTAGGTACAGATTTAGATGGAACTTGATTCAATAGGTATGCTGCTGTCTCCAGCGCATATCCCCAGAAGGAAATAGGTAACTCAGCTGTGCTCATCATAGAGCGCACCATATCTAATAGGGTGCGGTTCCTCCGTTCAGATACACCGTTGTGCTGTGGTGTATATGGAGGAGTCAGCTGAGAGAGAATCCCATTCTCTTTTAGGAAGTCCAGGAATTCATTGCTCAAGTATTCACCTCCTCGATCAGATCGAAGGATTTTAATACTTTTTCCGGTTTGGTTCTCAACTTCTTGTTTATATTCCCTAAATTTCTCTAAAGCTTCTGATTTGTGTTTCATCAGAAACACATATCCGAATCTAGAGAGATCGTCAGTGAATGTAATGAAGTACGAAGAACCATCCCTGGCATGTGTAGACATGGGACCACATACATCACTATGTATCAGTCCTAAGAGTTCGGTAACTCTTTCTCCGTGTCCCGTAAACGGAGTCTTGGTCATCTTGCCTTTGAGACATGACTGGCAAGTGTCATAAGATGAAAATTCGAAAGGTTTCAAATATCCATCTTTATGCAACTTAGCCAGTCGTGTCACATTGATGTGACCCAGTCTACAATGCCACAAGAAGGATTCGTTGAGTTCAGAACTCTTCCTCTTGTGTGTGTTTGTTATGCTGAGGACTGTTGATTGGTTTAGAACATAAATGCCATTGCACAACGTGCCTGATCCAACCAACTTTTGGTTATGGAAAATGTTCATAACATTGTCCTGTAATACAAAATTATATCCTTCTTTACTTAATAAAGAAACCGATATAATGTTGCATATCAGGTTCGGCATGTAATAGCATTCGTTCAGAACCAATGTATTACCAATTGGTAATACAAGGTGATATTCCCCGACAGTCTTAGCTGCAACAATTGCACCATTTCCGACTCTAATGTCTTTATCACCTTCTCCAAGTTCTCTACATTTTCTAAGCCCATGTAACTGATTACATATATGGGATCCTGACCCGGTATCCAATACCCAGGACGTAGAGCAAATGGAGAAACAGTTCTCAGTAACGAACACACCCGAAGAAAATGCATCAACATGTACTTTCTTCATTCGGGTGGCATGGGAATCCTGGTATTCCCCTATATCCTGTTCATTCCTATAACTCTTATAAGAAAGAACGGAACCAACGTTCCCCAGCACAGTATAACATGCGGGTTCGGTCAATACATCCATATTATTATCTTTATTAAGGCATGAAATGGTCGCTACCTGGAGAGAGAGAGAAGAAAACACTTTAGCGTATGCTCGTGCAAGATCAGATTGGTTATTATCTTATCTAATCAGGATGGCTCCCACTGCTTTTTATCAAATCTTCCTCCAAACCCTAAAAGGAAAGACTAGCCGGGATTAATTACACACTACAAGTTCGCCAATCTTTCAGCCAGGCCAGTGTCGGTACTTTGAGGGAGGTCCCCCGTGCTTTCGCACGAACCTAATTACTGTAAACCTCGTTTTCCCAGAGGCGTAACCTCGTTAACACCTTTCTAGACACCTACTTGATCGGCTAATTGTAATGTATAAAACTCTCCCAGGAGTAACTCTTACTCGCAGTGGGTATCGGGATCCAGCTATCTCATAGAAGGTATGCAATCTCATTGCAAATTTCAACACTTGAAATTCCCGATAATCTTTTGCCCCTAGCAGCTATATGACCTTAACATAGTCAACAAATCATAAGTGCTAGTCAAGTTCAACCCGTCATTTCCCGATTGAATTAAACCCACCCGCACGACCCTTAACATAGTCAACAAAGTCGCACGACTACCCTAATCCAATCGCATCATATGCTTATACAGATAAGCACTAATTAGCTACCGCACACTACGCCTTAATATAGTCAACAAACGTAGCACGAATACTAACTAGTACTTATCTGAAATGACGGAGGGCTACGACAGGTTTTTCTGAAAACCTATTGCGTAATGAACTTGATATCGTTGTAGAATCAAATGAAGTTTTAAAATGGAGTGATTTTGAGGCTTTTCTGGTTTTGCTAAAGGAGTCACTCCCGGTGAAGGGATCTCGGTCCTTTCCTCGTCGAATGAGGTGCGGGATATATCATATATATCGTTGTGCAAAGCAAAAACCCAAACAGCAGTCAAAAAGCAAACCGAGTCTGTAGCATCTGCCTGTTATTGCTAAAGAAGTCACTCCCGGTGAAGGGATCTCGGTCCTTTCCTCATCGAATAAGGTGCAGGGCATATCACATATACCGCTATGCAAAGCAAGAACTGTAGCTACCTGTTTTATTTTAAAATTTGATTCCACAACATCTTAGGTTTCTTATCTTTCATTAATCACATTAATGAAGTCCCATCATTTAAATACCTAAACATCACAGATAGATATGACGTACACTTATGCCATCCGCATTCTCCTCGATGTCCCCTCGTGCACCGTTAGGTTAGGTAACTAACGACAGAGCAGGGCAGGGCTAGCGCGGGTGTAAAACATAAGTAACGTCTATATAATATATCATATATACTATATACTATATCCATCACAGAATCAGAACACAGATATCGCAGCAGAATAAACATATGAAATATTGGATATACTAGGACGTCCGTGTTTTCAATACGAGCCAGTATAAAACACGGATTCCACGGTCGTGATGAATAGCCAATCCCACACCCCTAGACCCCTACGAGAGCGGCAAGCAACCCTGCCAATTCTAGGGTTAGGAGACCCGGACTCGACACCTCGAGTTGGTCTCCCACTGGACCCCAAAACCCGGTTACTTGTGCTCCCCTCCTTGGGTCTATCCTAATGCGGAAAAGTAAATAATATACAAAGGGTGACAACTTCCGCTACCTGGAAGTGCCCCAAATAAAAGAATATTACATACAAGTTTTTACATGAATGAAAATGAAAAACACTCATCTCACATAAAAAACCCCGGCTATTCGAACACGACGATCCAATATAACATATCCAGCAACACATAACATCACATGTCATCAACGTAAGTAAGTATGCATACCCCAATTGTCGTTGACATATAGCAACGAAACCGGCGATATCACATATTACACTTACGGTCACAGAAAAGAAAGTGTAAAACTACAGCAATTGGAATCCGCAACCTCTTTAGACATCACATGCCTAACAGTTATAAACCCCGCATTTTAGTCCCATCATCGAAAACTCTTTTCGATATCTTGTGAAACTAAACTGCTAGATCTATAACATTCATCCAGTTATCTCATAACTGTTTGTGAATTCCAATTATTGTATCCAATTCGGGATAAATAGAATATATTAAACTTTCCGATCGAACATTCGAACACCCAAGTTTTCCCGACACCGATCAACACATGAAATAGGTTCAAAGACATTCACTTCATGCCTCAGTACCAACGGTCCAGCCGTAGAAGGGTCAAGCCAACGCCTCACATGTGGCACGCCGTACTGCCCCAAACCCGAAGGTTCAAAGGGCAGTTCAAGACGGTCACATAATCGAGTTAAGGTTTGTGTCTTCTAGAGGGACCATCGCGTTACTTGCACTACTCAGAACGTCTTTTAACCACAGAAAAATCCAACACTTGGAATTATTCCGGCAGGGGAAAACCTGGGTATTTGTATCCGGTCGAACTCTTTAACATATTCTACAGTTATCTGGAAAAACACTTAGACAAAGTTTGATATTCCGATCGAATTCATCGATTCCCAATATAACTCCAGAGCACTCAACCCTTAAATAAATTTAAAAATACCCAGAAAACTCACCAGAATTTATCAGGTATTACTGTACAAAAATAGTGGGATGATGTCACCATGTGGCCGCGGAAGAGCGGCAGAAGGCATGTTTCTGCCGCGCTTCCGCGGCACAATGAACAGTTCAGGGAAACGTTTTACAGAGTAATGCTTAGAATTCTATGCTGAATTTTTTAGACATTTTTAATATCAAAAATTCCCAGATTTATGAAAATGTCCAGAGAGCTCTAAAGTATTTGGGTTTCGTGTTCGTTCGGACTTCAAACTGCGTCTAGACTTCGCCTAAGGCTCTAGCTAGGCTCTGATACCACTGTAGGGTTCCTAGGCACCCTAATGAGGTCACACAAGGCATCGAACATGCCATATTAAAATTTTAACGGTGCCGAGAGACCCGACTACGGATCGTTTGCTAGAATTCTAGGCGAAACTAAAAGCTAGTTAACAGTTAACTACTAGGATACGGAAATTACAACCTTTGTAGATCCGGATATCCACCTCCACGGCTCCGCAACGAAGTCTTCTCGCTGTCCATCTAGAAGCTTGGACTCTCGTGACGGTTTCATCGGAGAAACGTGCGGAATAGGTCGTCGGCTTTGTGTCAAAGACGATCTACGTCGAGGTTGCACAAACTCAAGCTCCGACTTCACAAACTTGTGAAACTTGTGAAGTAAACACCCAAAACAACTTGGCAAGAGGTAGAGGGTGAAGAAATAGGAGGTGGGTTCACTTTAGATTTGGAATTCTCTCACTAAAACTCAAGTTGCCATTGGAGTAGCAAGCTTGAAGAAGAAGAAGAAGATGAGCTCAAGAAAAGATTATGATAAGTCTTATGATAAAAATAAATTTAAATCAAAATCTTATCATAACTTGAACTAGGGTTAAGTGTAGAGAATTAACCATGGTCACTTGGATGGGTTAGGGTTAAGCATGAAGATAAGGATGGTTGCTAAAGTCAAAGCTTCATGAAGCTTCAACAAATGACAAAGAAAGCCACCATTCTCATCTTATTCTTTTCCAAATAAATAAATAAACAAATAAATAAATAAATGAATATGCAAAACCCTAATTATCAAATTAACCATGGATTAATTCTATACACTTAACATAATGATCAAGTATCATCAAACATGATACAAAAAAGTGCACAATAGTATATCACATATACAATGTGCAAATCAAGTGAGAAAAATCCGTTTAAAGTGAACCTATACTAGTTAATGCAAAGTAATATATCAAATATATAATTATACATTAAATCATTAAATCAAAACTTGATTCAATGATCCGGTCATGTCGCACATAACCGACTAGTATGCAATGCATCGATTTATCGAATCAATGATTCGATAACTAGGTCATATCTCATATAACCAATCAAAACATTAATCGCGAGAATCAAATACGGTATCACATACACGCATCATTCTCGGTCCCGCACATATCTCATATGCGCTCCTATTTCGTTTCGCTTGAGCCAGGAAACCTCTGTGTAGGACTCTAAAGACTCGTCAATACTCCGGTAGCAGATGATGATCATATCAAGCACCCACAAGCCGCAAGCGGTCTGCTAAACGTAACGGCCACCCGGGTATTGAGCGATCAGAAGATCGACGAGCTAGCCCGCTCACACTCCTGCGAATCCGACCAGTAACACTTACCATACAGTCCGGTCTCTTCGTCTGATACGTCGCATATCAAGTCTAGGGGTGGTATACGTCAGACCCCAATAACCCGATAAGTCGTGCTGATGTGAGGCTCGTAACGGGTCGAGAAACTACTGGTAACACTTACCAGCAAATCTCTGATCAGCCCTGGCCAGTGACTTCCCTGTTACGGCCAATCGAGCACAGCGCAACATCAACCCCCAATACCGGGAGAGACGAAACCCCTCCTATCGCTCATTGCCTCCATGTGATTCGGGACTGTACCCAAAGACCACCGTTTTGCACGCCCTCATGGACGTGGTAAGGTGGAGATCAAAGCACAGTGGGAATCACACAAGACTCTATGACGATCTCGGGTCTACAGACTAATCTGTACAAGTGTCACCTGAGAACTGCCATCTGACGTGAGGTATAATACCATCTGGGAGTTCTCGGCGAGTCCGTCCAGTGTACTCAGTTTCCACTGAGCACCCGTATACCATCTCTGATGTCAAACACCAATGGATATGGGATCATCCATCGCCCATCACATGGGTCGAGAAGCGTATACGCTAGTCTACTCTGGTATATCGATGCCCCGTCTCGATACACCCACGACTAGGGACCTTGAAGGACGTACTTATGGACTACCATGTCCCCACTAGTATGATCTGCATCATAGTCCAGGTAGTCAAGTACAAATCCTAAGGGCTTTACCAACATGTAACTATAAGACAGTATAAAGAGACTAGTGTACATGTTAAGATAAATGGCAACCAGATAGCATACTATCATGTCGAGCAAGAAAGTCATCTCTATATATGTCCAAGTATCCAATATAATATACATAATCTGTACAATACTGGTCTCTAGGGCATACATACAACTAACAATTTCTCCTTAGGAATCGTGAGGATTCCTAAGTGCGCGTTCTCTTATAAGTCATAAGGATCTTATAAGAGAATTTTCCCTCTTACGAGTCGAGAGGACCCGTAAGCGGTTGTTTCCCTCCTTATCAAGATTTGATTTCGGAAAGTGTGACCCGTGAATAGTATGCAAGAGTCCATTTTGGACCGACTTGCAGGGTCCCAGTGCTTAGGAAACAGGTTTTTTAATCCCTGCTGCCTAAGGCTTTTTCTCACGAGTCGAGACGAATCGAGCACTCCTCGAAAGAATATCTTAACGTCACAGTTAACCTCTGCTCTTTACGACAGTGGTCCGTTAGGGTCTGTGGTACTTAGGGTTTTGGCCGTGTTACGGTCGCGTTGGCTGATATATTCCTCGATATGCAATCTTGCTGTTCGAGTAGCCTTGCGATTGTCGTGTCTCTGATCCCTTCGGGGGCTGGACAAGATGTCTTCAAGTAATCTTCCAGGTAATCTTACCGTCGAAAGAGCAAGCGTTGGGATATTCCTTGTCACTTTTTACTTGAGGTTAGGCTCATTTTGGAGAGCCCCGATGAGTCATAACCACTCCGCGCTGGTGTGGGATGATCTCCGATAGTCTTTCAGGCTTTATATGACTTACCGTTAAGACCCTGAAGCTAGGAATTTGGCCTTTGCTTCGTTTGCTGGCATTGCGTCCTCTATATCGAGACGAATGTCGCGGTTGTCTCTAGGTTGTTGTTGAACCGTCGAGGTTTGGAACTAGGGACTTTGCCGTGGCTCCGCTGTTTGATTGTCGCGTCTGAATCCTGTTGGAGGAAGAACGCTGGGGTGACATCTCGTCTGCTGTATCGAGACGAACGTCGAGGTGATGACCATTCCGCAGTGGTGCAAGATGATCTCCGATTGTCTTTCAGGCTTTATATGACTTGCTGTTAAGACCCTGAAGCTAGGAATTTGGCCTTCGCCTCATTTGCTGGCATTGCGTCCTCTATATCGAGACGAATGTCGCAGTTGTCTCTAGGTTGTTGATGAACCGTCGAGGTTTGGAACTAGGGATTTTGCCGTGGCTCCTTTTGGTGATGTTGCGTCTACTGTGTCGATACGAATGTCGAGGTGGTGACCACTCCGCGCTGGTGCGAGATGATCTCCGATTGTCTTTCAGGCTTTATATGACTTGCCGTTAAGACCCTGAAGCTAGGAATTTGGCCTTTGCTTCATTTTCTTTGGCGCGTACGAATTCTGCTGGGGGCAGAACGCTGGGGTGACATCTTATCTGCTGTATCGAGACGATCATCGAGGTGGTGACCACTCCGCACTGGTGCGAGATGATCTCTGATTATCTTTCAGGCTTTATATGACTTGCCGTCAAGACTCTGAAGCTAGGAATTTGGCCTTTGCTTCATTTTCTTTGGCGTGTCCGAATCCGGCTGGAGGAAGGACGATATAGTGACATATCGTCTGCTGTATCGAGATGAACGTCGAGGTGGTGTCCACTCCGCACTGGTGCAAGATGATCTCTGATTTTCTTTCAGGCTTTATATGACTTGCCGTCAAGACTCTGAAGCTAGGAATTTGGCATTTTCTTCATTTGCTTTGGCGTGTCCGAATCCTGTTGGAGGAAGGATGCTGTTATTGACATCTCGTTTGCTGTATCAAGACGATCGTCGAGGTGGTGACCGCTCCGCACCGGTGCGAGATGATCTCCGATTGTCTTTCAGGCTTTATATGACTTGCCGTTAAGACCCTGAAGCTAGGAATTTGGCCTTCGCTTCGTTTGCTGGCATTGCATCTGTTGTATCGATACGAATGTCGCGGTTGTCTCTAGGTTGCTGGTGAACCATCGAGGTTTGGAACTAGGGATTTTGCCGTGCTTCCTTTGTTTGATTGTCGCGTCTGAATCCTGCTGGAGGAAGAACGCTGTGGTGACATCTCGTCTGCTGTGTCGAGACGAACGTCGAGGTGGTGACCATTCCACGCTGGTGTGGGATGATTTTCGATAGTCTTTCAGGTTTTATATGAGTTACCGTCAAGACCCTGAAGTTAGGAATTTGGCCTTTGCTTCGTTTGCTGGCATTACGTCCTCTATATCGAGATGAATGTCGCGGTTGTCTTTAGGTTGTTGGTGAACCATCGAGGTTTGGAACTAGGGATTTTGCCGTGGCTCCATTTTATGATGTTGCGTCTGCTGTGTCGAGACGAACGTCGAGGTGGTGACCACTCCGCACTGGTGCAAGATGATCTCCGATTGTCTTTCAGGCTTTATATGACTTGCCGTTAAGACCCTGAAGCTAGGAATTTGGTCTTCGCTTCGCTTGCTGTGGTGTGTCCGAATCCTGTTGGAGGAGGGACGCTGTAGTGACATATCGTCTGCTTTTGGTTGGAGTGAGGAGAAACGCCGTTGGTGATCTCTAAGTTGTCGATATCGACGTCGAGACCCTGAAGCTAGGGATCTTCCTTCACTTCGTTTGTTGACATTGTGTCTGCAATATTGCGACAAATGTCGAGATTGTCTCTAGGTTTTCTATGAACCGTCAAGATTTGGCTTCGCTTTCTGATGGAGCCTGTTGGGAAGGTATGGTTCCCTCTTTGTTTGTACCCCTGGATTGTATACAGGGATCGATGTGATCTCACCTGTAGGGCAGAAGTTTCATTCATTTTTTTATATTATTGTTTTATTTCCACGATGCTCTATCATTTCAGCTTTTCTTATCGCGAAGGTCGCGATTGCCCAATCATTTCGGCTATTTTTCGCGGTGCCCAATCATTTCGGTTATTTTTATATGCATACATTTTTACTTGCTGATTTTGTTGCAAGTTGCCCCATCATTTTGGCTATTTCACATGCATTTTTGGCTCGCTGTTTTTTTTTATCGCGAGTGTGGAACTTGGAATCTGATGCCAATCTCAGCATCAGCATCGCTACGACTGGAATATTGCCAGGAGTGAATTATCATTTGCCATGAAAGGACTCAGAATTTGATACCGGTTTAGGCATCAGCATCGCTACAACTGGGATATTGCCAGGAGCGAATCATCATTTGCCTCTGTCGATGTCGAACAAAGGTGGCTTAGCGAACAGGGTTAGGATCCCGTCGACTAAGGCTTTTGACTTCATGAGCCGTAAGGGTCTCACAAAGGTATTTCTCCCTACAAGTCGTGAGGATCTCGTAGGTGTGTTTTCTCCTTAGGGATCGTGAGGATTCCTAAGTGTATGTTCCCCCGTAAGTCGTAAGGATCATACAAAAGGGTTTTCTCCTTATAAGTCGAGAGGACTTATAAGGGTTGTTCACCATATGGACATATCCCTAGCCACGGGTGGGACTCGGTCAGGGAAAAGTTTATTCACGCCCGTGGATTGTATACAAGGGTCAGTATTGAGCCACTTGTAGGGCACTATCGAAGGTTGTAGGAGTTGCTTAAGAACAGGTTCAGGTCTCTGTAACTTAAGACTTTCAAATCTTATGAGCCGTGAGGGTCCCATAAGAGAGTTCTCCTTACAAGTCGTAAGGATCTCGCAAGTGTAATTTCTCCTTAGGGATCGTGAGGATCCCTAAGTATGTTGCTCCCTTGTGAGTCGTAAGGATCTCACGCGGGTGGTTTCTCCTTATAAGGTCGAGAGGACCCTGTAAATGTCTTTTAACGAGGTTGCGCCCTTTCGGGTTTTCACAAACACTCGTCGGTAGCCCTGCTGTTTTTTACTCATGGAGCCCTTTAGGGTTTTCATCCGTGCCTATTTTGCTTATGGACATACTGTTTTCTTTCTTTTTATTCTTCTTTTCTTTTTCCCTTTTTTTTATAACGAGGTTGCGCCCCTTCGGATTTTCACAAACACTCACCGGTAGCCCTGCTGTTTTTACTCACGGAGCCCTTTCGGGTTTTCATCCGTGCCCTTTTTTGCTTATGGGCATACCGTTTTTATTTATTCTTTTTTTTATCGGCTTTAGGATGTTGCAATCCACCGTAGTTTATTGACATCTCGGTCAACAGCTAGTTTTAGGACGTAGTGGTCCGTCATTAGTTTAAGGACGTTTCAGTCCGCTGTTGCCGTATTTGAAGCGAATCTCTAGTTTACTGACTTTTCGGTCTATGGGGCTTTCCTTATGAATGAGTATGATGCCCCCGGCATATCCATCTTTCTCGGAGCATGTGGTTGTGGCGGGCTCATCTTCCAGTTTTCGGACAACGCGAACTTGCCCTGTTGGTATTGGTCTTCAACCCAGTTTTTGAAGACGAAACAATCTTCGATCGGATGACTGACTGCTCGATGGTAGGGGCAGTAATTAGGATCGTTGACATCGCCTGGCTGTAGCGGCCATTTCGGACTCGGCAGATTGATGAATCTGTTGCGCACTGCCAGCTCAAACAGTTTCCATGTTTTATTCTGAGGAAATGAGTAAGGATGTCCTAGTCTCTCCTCGAGGGATGGGCGTGGACGCACGTTGTTTTGGCGAACAACCGGCTTCAAGTCACTCGGTTGTTGTTGAGCGTTGGCGACGAAGGTTACTTTCCCTTTGCCCTTTTCATTCCAAGGCTCCGTCTTTGAAGAGGAAGGCCTATGGCCCATCTGGTCCATTTGGGCCAGCTTGTCAATCAAGGCCTGAAAAGTGGTCGGCTTGAAGAACATCATAAATTATGAGATGGTTGCTTGCGGATCAAGGGTGCCCACGAACATGCCTACCGCAGGTGCTTCTTCGATCCACTGCTCGCATTTCGACCACAAGTTCCGCCACCGTGTTGCGTATTGAACCCACGTCTCGCCTGGCTTCACCCTGGCATTGGTCAGTGCTGTTATCGGGGTGCGTCCACCAGAACTCGCGAATCTTTGTGTAAACAGCAGCTCCATCTCCGCAAATGTTTTGACAGAGTCGTTAGGTAGCTCCGAGTACCATTCAAAGGCTATTTCTGTTAAGCTGCCGACGAATTGTCGAAGCAACAGTTTGTCGTCGCCTCCCGTGTTGCCGCATAAGGCCCTGAATTGAGCGACATGCTGATGTGGATTCCCCATTCCTCTATATACATGGAACTTAGGGATCGTATATCCCGGCGGGTAACTGATTTGGTCATACCAGCCCGGATAGGGCCGTCCGGTTCTAACAATTTGCCCAGCCGCCTCAGTTGCCTGATGAACCCGTATCTGCTGAGCTATATAGTCGTCTAGTGTAGCTTTGGGGATAGTTTCCTCCTTGGCTGCTGAAAAGGTCGGAGGAGGATTAGATGTCTCCCCCTCGTCATCCCCAACAATGATTGGAGGGTCATCAGCTGGAGGGTCCGGCTGTAACATCATCCCTACCATATCTTGGAAGAGGAGCGCCATTTGTTTTATATTGGCCGCTTGCTCTGCAGCTTCTTTTTCCTTCTTTTCGAGGACTCTGCATAAGAAGTCAGCGTCAGTTTCTTGTTCGTGTCGTTGTTCTGATGATACCTCCGAGCTTTCTTTTGGCCCGGTAAGTGCGGCCATCGCAGTCATCATCTCCTGAAGCTTCTGCTGCTGTTCTTGAGCTTTTGTCACGGATCGGGTGAGCGGTCGATGACCCATCAAAGCGTAGCTATCCTCTTTCCCGGATGCCATATAAACAGTATGCACCACTATGCCCCCAGACTTGGGGCGTTTGTGCTCAGCGCTTTTACGGTTCGCCATGTTCACAGGGGCTTTTTGCGGCCTCCTTTTCTTTTGAGTGATTGACGTTGAGGGAGCCGTTGCAGTGGGCACCCAGCCAGCTGTTGCTTTTTATGGCTTGACAGAGTAATCCTTCTCCTGCCGAACCTTCATCTTTTTCTCTCGGCGGAGATAGTCTTGATCCATTATGGAGTCTTGGACTTGACGCCAGACCTTGTAAATTTCAGAGGATAGTCGTTGAGGAGGTTGCTCCGGCTTCTTCTCTGTAGCATTCTTCACAGGTGAAGGATTTCTCTTCAGCACTGCAGTAGGAGAGTTTCTGCGCACCTTGTTGAGCAGTTCAAAGCTGTTCTCGGTTGGAACAGCAGCATCAACTTCCACCGTTGGAGCCGGCGGAGTCAATCCAGAAAGGGAATTGCCCCCAGCTTTCCTCACTCGGGGCCAGTGGTGACGTCGAGCATGTCGTGCGGATGAGATCACCTCCGTTGTTGGATAAGCTTCTTCGTGCCCCCTGCTTTGAGGAGAGACTGTTATTGGTGCTAGCCTGTCGAAGACTGACACCCGTTGATAAGCAATGCCTAATCTGTCAAAGACAGACCTCTGGGCAGGGGAAGCAGCTTTGAGGACCTCGCCTGGAGCAGAAACCGGAATGGCCAGCCTTGTAAAAACTGACTTCTCGGAAGGAGGAGCCTCTCCAATGATTTCGTCCGCTTGAGCCGGGATGGCTATCCGCTTTGGGATGGCAGCTTCGGGTATCGCGGGCTTGTAGACGTTCTGGCCCAGTCTGTTGAAAACTGAAGTATTGAAGTTGGGCGACCCGTTGAGAGGGGCCGCGGCAGTGGTAAGTCGATCAAAGACCGACTTCTTTGGAGCTTCTTGCGACGTCATTGGGGTATTGAAGCTCACCGGTAGGAGCATGGTCCTGAAGAATAGTCCAGTGGTGGCTTGAGTTACCTGCTCCACTGGCATCTTGAAAAAAGAGGCCGCTTGGAGCTCATAAGTCACTCCTCCAGCAAGGACGGAGCGAGAGTTGCAGTTGCAGGTAGTGCAGTTTGAAGCCATTGATCTTCTGTTTTCTGCACAGAGCAAGACACCAAATCTAAGTACCTCGAATCTACAGGCAACCACAGCAAACCGCGATTCGTTCGCGAACACGACACACGAAGTGTGGAGTGGAAAGAGGAAGAGGTCCCACCGGGCGTGCCAGAATCTGTTCCCCTCCGAACGGAGGCCAAGACGACGTGAAGACGTCTTGCCTGAGATTCGGGGCAGATGCTATTTGGTTTTATCCGTCCACCTCTCCGAAGATGCCAAGTTGATTTATGGCACCGTGTATCGGAGGTTTAGACGGATGCGGCCGACGTAGCAGACTTCGTCAGATTCCCCCTCACTTGAGGGGTTTTTGATTGTGGGGACGCTCTTCCTTGCAGGCGCAAGCCCCTGCAGTTAATTACGCTACCGCATCACGGTAACAACTTTCTCCTTCTCCAGAATTTCACTTCGTGTCATGGGTGTTTGTTTTGTTTGTGGTTGCCCGTGGATTGTATACGGAGACTAATTTATGTCGTCACCCGTAGGACGTGGATTAGTCCAAATCCGTATTTTCTTAGATTTGGGTTTGGGGTTTTGGTTTAAGGATACGTTAGCCATATTTGGGGCTAAGATCAACTTAAACGTCTGTTAAGGATACGTTAGTCCAATTTGAGACTAAGATCAACTTAACGGGATCGTTTAGATCCGATAAAAGAGCGTTTGGGCTCTATTGTTCCAGTTTAGGGACATAGTGGTCCATTTGATATATGGCCGTCGGGACCCGTCACCTCTCTGAAGACGTTGAAGGATTACAACGACAGATATCAGAGGAGTTCAGAGATGTACCCTTGAACCAAGCTTGGTTGGAAGATTTATAGTCCAATTTGGGACTAAAGTCTATTTGAAGGATACGTTAGCCATTTTTGAGGCTAAGATCGACTCAAACGTTTGTTAAGGATACGTTAGTCTAATTTGAGATTAAGATCAACTTAACAGGATCGTTTAGATCCGACAAAAGAGCATTTAGGGGCTCTATTGTTCCAGTTTAGGGACATAGTGGTCCATTTCCAGTTTAGGGACATGGTGGTCCATGAGTTTAAGGACGCGTCAGTCCATGAGTTTAAGGACCCCACAGTCCATATTGATGTGTGTTTGTCACAACCCGTCACCTCTCTGACGACTTTGAAGGATTACAACGACAGATGTCAGATGAGTTCGGAGATGTACCCTTGAACCGGGTGTAAATTGATTTAAGAGAGCAGTCATGCTCAGTCAATTTAATTTGAGGCCTTACAGCCAGAATTGGGCTAAGTCCAGTTGAAAATGTTCGAGATTGTATTTGCTTTTGGCCTGTTAGGCCTTTATTAGGGCTTTGTCCTTGTTTAATAATGCAGTGCATTTTTTCTGGCCTATTAGGCCCTTTTAATTGGGCTCTGCCCCTTTTAATAGTGCATGGCACTTTTGTTTGGTCTGATAGACCTTTTTTTATTGGGCTCTGCCCTTGATAATGCATTGCATTAAATGCTCTGATAGCGCTTCACGTGGCTTGTCAGGCGCTTTGCGCCAATTGAGGAGCGCAAGGCGCAAACTCATGTGATGGTGACACGTGTCACGCTCTGGTGAGCGCAAGCGCAGTGCGCTGCGACAGTGCGCTGCGCTGTTGAGCTGCTGACACGTGGCACGCTCTGGTGACTTGCGCGAATTTTAAGAGAGCAGTGCTCTGTTTTAGAAGCGCATAACGCAGTTTGTTCTGGGGCCGACACGTGGCGCTGTCTGGTGGCTTGCGCCAACCCAAGAGCGCAACAGTGCAATTTTTTCAAGTGCAGGACACTGTTCAATATCTTAATCCAATTTTGGATCAAAGAAGAGAATCTTTTAAGATTCCAGAACTAATGGTTCATCAAAAGGCAATGCCTTTATGCAGATCAGAAAGATCTAATGAAGAAGTAAATTACTTCTTTTTATTATTATATATTTTTTTTATTCAAAATCTTGATCTTGTTTTTAGATCACTGATCTTTTTAGAAGAAAATTCTTCTTTTATTCAAAGGTTTTTACCTTTTTCTTTCTCCGAGTTCTTTCAAAGTTTTCAGAAGATTTCTCTGAGTTCTTTCTGTGTTAATCTCAATCTCTTTTAAACTTGGAGTCTAGGGGCCTTTTTATAGTGCCATTTGATTTGTTAAATCAGTTAAAGAGATCTTTCTCTGAGTGATTTAGGGATTTTTCCCTACCGTTGGATCTTTGATCCAAGGGCTTCTGTTTTACAGAAGATAATCTTATTATTTTAATAAGATCAGAAAGATCTTTCCAGAATTTTGATTCTGTTTTAGTGCTGGCACAGTTGGCGCAAGTGCACCTGCGCTTGACACGTGTCACGCAGCGCAGAGCGCAGCGCAACTGCGCTGACACGTGTCGCGCAGCGCAGAGCGCAGTTCAGCTGAAGCGTTGCTTCAATTATTTTAACTTTAATTTTAATTTTAATTTCAAAGCAGAGCTTTGCTCTGATTGGGGGAAACAGAAGCGTTGCTTCGTTTCCCATCTTGGAATTTGAACAGAGCTTTGTTCTGATTAGGGTAAACAATCTCGACGCAGTCTTACCCGGTGTAAGGATAAGAACCTTACTTTAAATTTAGAGAAGTGCCACTTCATGGTACGAGAAGGTATTGTCTTAGGACATATCATCTCGCAAAATGGCATTGAGGTAGATAAAGCGAAGATTGAAATCATTTCCAATCTCCCTCCTCCCAAATGCGTCCGAGACATTCGAGCCTTCCTTGGCCATGCCGGTTTCTATAGACGGTTCATCAAGGATTTTAGCAAGATTGCTAGTCCCTTGACTCTTTTGTTGGCCAAGGACACCACATTTGATTTCGACTCGAGCTGTATGAAGGCGTTCGAGTCATTGAAAAGCTCACTCACTTCTGCTCCAATTCTTTCGTCTCCTGACTGGACGCATCCATTTGAGATTATGTGCGATGCGTCTGATTTTGCCATTGGTGCTGTCCTTGGACAGCACATCAATAAGATGCCGCATGTGATCTATTACGCTAGCTGAACCTTGAACGAGGCCCAATTAAATTACACAACAACCAAGAAGGAATTCTTAGCTGTTGTGTTTGTATTAGAAAAGTTCAGGCCCTACTTAATCAGCTCTCCATTCATCGTATAGACTGACCATTCAGCTCTTCGCCATCTTTTTGCGAAGGACGCTAAATCTCGGATGATACGTTGGATTCTCTTACTACAAGAGTTTGACCTTATCATCAAAGAAAAAAGAGGATGCGAAAACGTAGTCGCCGACCATCTTTCACGCCTCCCTTCTTCGCCGACGCTTCAATTTCCTATAAAAGACGTTTTTCCAGATGAGCAGCTCTTGACTGTATCATGCGAGCCTTGGTTCGCAGATATTGTGAATTATTTGGCCACCGGACTTATACCAAATGAATGGTCGAATCAGGACAGACTCCGATTCCTATCCCAAGTAAAACATTTTTACTGGGATGAACCATATCTATTCAAATACTGTCCCAACCAAATTATTCTTCGGTGTGTCCCCGACAATGAGTTTAAGAGCATGCTGTCATTTTGCCACGATCAAGCGTATGGCGGGCATTTTGGCCCTAAAAGGACAGCAGAAAAGATCTTGCAGTGTGGCTTCTACTGGACACAACTTTTTTAAAGACGCACATGATTGCTGCAAGACATGCTCCCGGTGCCAACACTTGGGCCGGATATCTAGGAGAAACGAAATGCCGCTCCAACCAATATTGGTTGTGGAAATTTTTGATGTTTGGGGGATTGATTTTATGGGACCGTTTCCCAATTCTTTTGGGAACGTGTATATTCTTCTTGCTGTTGATTATGTATCTACGTGGGTCGAGGCTGTGCCCAGCCGGACTAATGACAACAAGGTTGTCGTTAGATTCCTCAAAGAAAACATTTCTCTCGGTTTGGGCACCCCCGCGCAAACATCAGCGATAATGGAACTCATTTCTGTAATAGGACTTTCGAGTCCTTAATGCAGAAATATTCCATTAATCACAAGCTATCAACGCCCTATCATCCCCAAATATGTGGGCAAGCCGAGATTTCGAATCGGCAAATTAAATAGATATTGGAGAAAACGGTTTCCAAAAACCGTAAGGATTGGTCTTCAAAACTTACTGATGCC
This sequence comes from Agapanthus africanus, assembly GCA_030015575.1. NCBI lineage: Eukaryota > Viridiplantae > Streptophyta > Magnoliopsida > Asparagales > Amaryllidaceae > Agapanthus > Agapanthus africanus. The sequence goes on along the minus strand of JASDDO010000010.1, from coordinate 428,607,729 downwards.
CTTTGGGCATTTCGAACTGCCTATAAGACCGATCTTGGCATGTCTCCGTATAGGCTTGTTAATGGAAAAGCTTGCCACCTTCCAGTTGAAATTGAGCATCGCGCATTTTGGGCGATAAAAGAGTTGAATCTATCTCTCGAAAATGCGGGCAGCCATAGAAAGCTGCAATTAAATGAATTGAGCGAGCTTCAGGATGAAGCTTACGAGAACACGGTTGTCGTCAAAAACCGAACGAAGGTGTTTCACGATAAACACCTTATGCGCAAAACTTTCAAATCTGGTCAACAGGTTTTACTTTGCGACACCCGGCTACATTTCCATCCCGGCAAGCTTAGATCTCGATGGAAGGGCCGTTTGTGGTACGTACCGTATATCCGCACGGTGCGGTTGACTTAGAGAATCCGGGGGACGGTTCACTATTTAAAGTGAACGGACACAGGCTTAAACCGTTCCTCACCGCGGACCCTTCGGAGGAGCTCCTGCTGTTACAGAAGCCGAATTATATTGACTGATCTTCCTCCGCCCACCCCCAAATTTCGGTTATCCAGCCATAAACGGTGGAAGCACTGTTTCAAATAAGTTTGGGGGTATGTCACACTTGTAATTATATAAAAACAAAATAAAAAAAAATGAGAATAAAAAAATATTAAAAAAAATTTCCAATTTTTGGGGGTATTTTTGTAAAATTCAGTTTTAATAGTTAATAAATAAAAAAATAAAATAAAAATTTTACAAATAAATTCCTCTTTTAAGAGGTCTTTTTTGCAAATAACCAATAAACCCCTATAAAAAGAACCCGGCCCCTCTGCGGCCTTTACCAAACCCTAAAGTATTCCTCTCTGAAAACCCTAGCCGCCTCAGCAGCCAGAGCAAGGAGATCCCTTCACGCCGCCGCGCTTCCGCCGCACAAGAGGCCTTCTGACCGTGCAACCGCCGCTGATCTGCCTCCTTACCCTCTGAAAACTTCAGAGGAGGTTTGCACTTCCTTTCCCTCTCTGTTAAAATTAAATTTTTTCAATTTCCCTCTCTGTGATGGCACCAACTCTGCAGTTCGAGAGGGACTTTTCCCAAATGTTTGCACACACGGTCTATGGTAGCTATTTCGGTGATAAGATCCAAAGGCGTGGGTGGAACTTTTTACTTTTTAACCATCCAAATTCCTTCGTGCTTCCGGATCTTGTCACCCGATTTTACGAATGCATGGAGGATGGTTGCCTCTCACAACACGGTTACATTAGGTTAATATGGGGAGATAGGGAAATAATAATCGACAGGGAGTTCATCCATGAAGTCACCTTAATACCTAGACTACCTATTCATGACCAACCTCTCCAATTCGAGGACTACCTACCCTTGGTGGGTAATGATTGTTCAAGAGAGCCACGAAAAGGCATCCACGTTAGAACCTTTTTTGCGAATGTATTAACTGTGTGTCGTTGGGCAAAAAATAATATTTTTGGTAGTTCGCACAATACTACATTTTTCACACCATCCCTTCATATCGTGCACGCTTTGATGACTAGAAACTCCAGCTATGATATGTGCACGGTATTACTTCACTCAATTGGTGCGGGCAAGAGGGCTGCCAACTATTCATGCCCTATATTGGTGACACAACTGTATCGTCATTTCCTCCCTGTAGAGGAATTCGAATTTTATATGCATGGAGGTATCCCCATTAGACCTCTTCTTGATGGCGTATCCACGTCCTACACACGCTTACATGATGTATGGTCACGTACCGAGCAGGCCGAGGACGTACCCGCCAAGACACCCAGCTCCAGCTCGACCGCGAGTGAGGAAGAGCTTACCCCCACGGCACAAGCATGCTTACTTAGGAGAGCCAATAAGGGGATAGACGGATTGATAGGGATGGTGACCAACCTGGATTAGCGAGTAACGGGTTTAGAGTACGGTATGACCACCTGCTGGCGAGAGAGGAACGTTCCCGATCACGCTCGAGGGGACGGCGAGGCCATGAGCAGTAAGGACACTGCTTTTGATAAATTTGGGGGTGGAGGTGGTTTGTAAATAGTTATCTTTGCATTGCATTTGCATATTTTTATTTTTGTACATATTTATTTGTTTTTCTTTTTTTCTTTGCATATTTAATTCCGCATTACATCTTTATAAAAAAATATAAAAATTAAGAAAAAAAATAAAATAAAATAAAATAAAATAAATATATATATATATATATATATATAAATAAAATCAAATGAAAAATTGAAAAATTATAAAAATTATAAAAATTGAAAAATTCAATTTTGGCCATATTTGACTTAAGTTCAACATGACGGTTACATAGTAGGGAAAAACTAGATCCTAAATTTAGTAAATTAAAAACCCCAAAAAAATAACCTTTCTTAAAGTTTAACTGTAGAAAATATATGTCCTTATAGTTTATTTAGAAATAGGCAAATTTTGAGTTCAGTTCTTGGGCTAAGTCAAAACAAGGGAAGAGTATTGAAATTTTTATTTGAAGTGTAAGTCTGAAAAATAATTCTGAACCTTAAGTCTAAATTCCGAAAATATATACCCTACAACTAGCACATACACGCACCTTGAAACGTGGGATAGTAGAGGATACCTTGAAATGCTCTTGTCTAAAATCCTTAGTATGAAGGAAAATAAAATAAAAGTACAAGTGTGAATAAAGAGATAAAAAAAATGAACACTGATTTTGTAATTACTTAAGGCTGCATAAATAAAAAAATATAGCAAGGGTGCTTTATCACCTAGTGCCTTAGACCAACTGGTTTGGGAGTCACTGGTAAGCCTTCGGTATTGCAAGACGAGGATTTACGCCTAAATGCGCAAGCACATTTTGTAATCGATCGTTTAGTACCTCAAGAAGTATTAACGGTCATATAAAGGATGTGTGAGCAATTTCATCTAAAATTCACCAACTAAAACTACTTTGGACGATGGACAAGAGTATGATAGCTTGAATTGAATTTTCAAGTGTAGGGGTGATAATTATACACATGTAGGAGTATATGATTATGGTTTGGATGAGAGATAGGAATGAAAGATAGAGTTTATACCATCAGTAGAGATGATAAAAATTCCTAAGTTGAGATGGAACCTTAGAAGGAAAATTCAAAAGATACTGAAAGCTTAATAAATTTGCAGAACATATACGATCTTAAGTTAAATGAAAAGTGAGTGTGAAAAATACGGGTTGATGATTTCTAAGTTGAAGATAATAGAATTTCTTACTAGAATACTGAATTGAAGAATTAGTATCAATGGCCAAATTGATCGGATTTTGTGGGTAGTATCCGCTGAAAACCCTCAGGAGACAACACTCCTCCTACTAGGGACACCTAAAGGTTTAATGGCTTGTTGCACGAGCTCAGTGCAATCGCGTTCCCCGCGAAAGTGATGTTAGGAATTTTAACATAATAAAATTGGTTTTGCTCGGGACGAGCAAAAGATAAGTTTGGGGGTATTTGTTCATATCAGAATTTTGCATTATTATATCGCCCATTCTTAATCACATTACATATAAATAGGTGCTTTTGATCCATGTCTGCTAAATAGTTGCAGGTTACAGGTTCTCAGAACATTACAGTGAAATTCATGAAAAGTTGCTACAAATGTGAGACTATGACCAACAATAGATGAATCCGTATGATACCGCCTACCAGTTCAAGAAACAAATGAAAATCAGTAGACAGTTCAAATGTAAAAAGCACAAGGGCGGCACAAAATTCAAAACTTCAACGCGAAGCTCACGGCAAAAGACCACATCTTTCTGCACTGTTGGAAATCTGGAAGAAAGTAGAAGAGATTCTGAGGAACCAAGTGAAGAAAAACAGAAGTTAAAAGCAACATGAAGCAACCCTGAAGAATTGAGCCAGAGATCCCATAATACGGCCGCGGAACCACGGCCAAACATGCCTTTCTGCCGCGGATCCGCGACCGTATGATGCACGTGTCGGTGCATGTGTTGGTGGGTGTCGGTGCTTTGACCCGGTTTTCTTAGGGTAGTCTTGTAAATTCAAATGTGGATCAGAATGTAACCTAGGGTTTTTTCTATCTATAAATAGAAAAGCCAAAAGCCAAATGATGGAATGCCTCTTTTTAATTTCTAAATCTAAAATTTTAATTTCCCTTGTAATCGTTGAGAGGTCATCAATAAAGTGAGTTTTTATTTTTATCTTGCATTTTTTAATCTGCAATTTATTACATATTTTTACCTGTTCTTTTATTATCTGCAAGTTAGTTTGTCTATTAAAAAGAAAACAAAAATGAATTTTATTGTTACTTTCCTAATGAGTGAGTAATTCCTCACTTGTTAGGGTTAGGATAGGGAAGGTTTGAGAGAAGGAAATCTCTCTCTCCTTTTTTTGCCCATATAATTTTTAAAATACGGACTCTTTTTAAATTAATCATACACCGTTCACTACAGCACCCTATCCTACATGATAGCGGTGATTCCCTAGTTAGACCGGTTGTGGTTGAATTAACCGGAGGTTAGGGCTACGAGCCAATAACGGACGGGTAAGGACCAAAAGGAAGAAACTAAGTTTCTTCCTAGTCGTGCTAATCCCCGCTGTTGACTATTACCCTAACACATATATTCTTAACTAGGGCATTGATAGAAGTGAGAAGAATCCTTATTTCGAACTAACCTAATCCTATCCCTAGCAAGCCTTTAAATCAATTATTTCTCATTTTTAGATCTTAAAACAAAACCTACCAAAGTTAGGACTTAACTCGTTAGAACTTTAAAAAAAAACATCATTTCCCTGTAGATCGACTCGTACTCAACCGGCTAGCTACCAAGCGACACCGTCTTGCTTGTGGTATTCTTAAATTTAAAACGCACACGCAAATAGCATAACAATCAGTTAGTTTAATGATTTATGCTTTTTATATATTTTGTATCATCCCAACTTGCACGAAACAGATGCCGCGAAAAGGCATGTTCAGCCAATTTGCCAAAATTATATCAGGGAAGAAAAGAGATCGTCTGCTTCCTCTTCAACACAGCCTGATCCTGAGATCACAGAAGGTATATATTATGAGTTTTAAATAAGCGTGTTCATATAACTATTGATTGATTATAATAAATTAAAATGTGCGGATACATCTGATCAGGAGCTTACATATACATCAATGCAGGATGATCTGTATGCACACATAGATGAGCAGTGCACGGACCTGGGAAGCGAGGAGGGGATGTTCACGGATCCCGTCACAGATGAGTTTACTCATTCATTGCCTCTTCCAAGAGATTTGAAAAATATAAAAACTTCTCGAGATAGGGACAATGCGAGGGCACGGGCGAGGAAGGATGCTGCTTGTCCTCAAATAGATACGATGATAAAGACAGCATTAGCGAGTACCGTTCAGGAAAAAGCCGCGGGGGATAATTTGTTCCGGTTTGAACACCACGGAAGAAGTGTTGCTAACGAGAATACCAAATTTGATATGAAGGGAAAAAGGAAAATTCTGGTATGGGAAGGTAGGAAGCCCGTAGGTCCGGGTAAGTGGGCTACCCATTTTAATGATTATATTGGTATTCTCATCTGAAACACAGATTGGTGGAACATGGGGTTCACTTTTGCGGATAACACCTAGGAAGCCTACGTATGGACTTAGCGTTCACTCTTGGTAATGCATAACTGAATTAAACATGTATATGTCAGCATTACATGCCTACTTGTTATATGGTATGAATATAGTAATCAATATACTTATTAATTTGTATTACAGAAACATTTCTTCTTGGAAGACGACAGGGACGGACATTAGAAGTATGTCCAGCATGAGATGGGTGGAATATTTAAGAGATAGCGTTAAAGATTGAAAAAAGGTTTCTATCAGTCCGATAGCTTTACGGTGGATTAAGAACGGTCTGCCGCTCTTCCCTCTGGCATCCTTAGGGGGCAGTTTGATTTTATCATAATTTATTGGGATACGCCCGATGCAAAGGTAATTAAAAATATAGTAAATTGATTTTAACACCATGAATTTACATTAGTTTACTTTATATTATGATATGTTGTCTTCTAAATATGCAAGCAGAATCAGAAAGAAATAAGCAAAACTGAGGGAAATACACGGAAGGGTATTATGGCGGATCGGTTCCTATTGATCAATATAGGACTACTTTTGTGAGTTCATCTTTAATTACATATATGTTCGATTTTTAAATTTATCGTTGCATATAATCACATATAAATAAATCATATATCTGATACAGGAGAAGGCTGAGAGAAAGCCGAGCCTTACTGACACTTGGGAGGCGGTACACACTAGGGAAAGTATAATAGAAGAATAATTGGAAATAGCCTATCAACATATGGTGAGATTGTAGGGTTCCTAGGCACACTAATGAGGTCTCACAACAGATCAAACATACCCAATTCAAATTTTTTCATGTGCCTACAAACCCTAATACGGATCGTTAACTAGATGATAAGGCGATGCAAGCAAGTAAACAACTTTATTGCTAAAGGAAAGTGACTACAACCTTTGTAGATCCGGTCCTCCACTTCCTTAGCTCCGTGACGATGTCTCCTCGCTGCGATCATCGGATCCCGGACTCTAGCGTCGGCTTCATCGGAGAAATGGACGGGCTAGGTCGTCGACTTCGATGCCGAAGATGATCTACGTCGAGGCAACTCAAGATCAAGCTCCAACTTCACCAAGTCATGAAACTTGTGAAGAAAACACCCTATACTACATGGCAAGTGGTAGAGGATGAATAAATAGGAAGTGGGTTCACTTTATATTTGGATTTCTCACTCTTTTTCACAAGGCGCCATGGAAGGAAGCAAGTTTTCTTCTTCTTGAAGAAGAAGAAGAAGAAGAAGAAAGAATATGATAAGAATATGTTAAAAATAGAAAATAAAGTCATTCTTATCATATATCAACCATGGTTAAGTGTAGAGAATAAACTAGGGTTAGGTTTAATGGTTAGGTTAAGGCTAAGAAACAAAATGGTCAAAACTTCAAAGCTTCATGAAGTTTCAACAAAAGACAAAAGAAGCAACCATTTCATTTCTTTCCCAAAAATGAATTAAAAGAATAAATAAATGAATAAGTAAATAAATCAAACCCTAACCATTAACCTAATCATAGTTAAAAGCATACACACACCCAAGTTTGCATGTATCATCAAACATGATACAAACTAGTGCACAAAACTATATCATATATACAATGTGCACATCAAGTGAGAAAATCCATCTTAAGTGAACCAATATTAATTAATGCAAAGTAATATATCAAATATATAATTATACATTAAATCATTAAATCAACACTTGATTTAACGATCCGGTCATATCGCATATGACCGACTAATATCCAATGTATCGACTTATCGAATCAATCCTCGATTCGATAACTAGGTTATATCGCATACAACCAATCGATACATTCATCGCGAGAATAGAATACGGTATCACATACACGCATTATTCTCGGTCCCGCACATATCTCATATGCGCTCCTATTTCGTTTCGCTTGAGCCAGGAAACCTCTGTGTAGGACTCTAAAGACTCGTCAATACGCCGGCAGCAGGTGATGATCATATCAAACACCCACAAGCCGCAAGCGGTCTGCTAAACGTAATGGCCACCCGGGTATTGAGCGATCAGAAGATCGACGAGCAAGCCCTCTCACACTCCTGTGAATCCAACCAGTAACACTTACCGTACAGTCCGGTCTGTTCGTCTGATATGTCGCATATCTCGCCTAGGGGTGGTAAACGTCAGACCCCAGTAGCTCGATAAGTCATGCCGATATAAGGTCCATAACATAGCATGAAACTACTGATAACACTTACCAGTAGATCACTGCAACCCTGGCCAGGGATTTCGAGTTATGGCCAGTCGTGCATAGCGCAACATCAACCCCCAATACCGGGAGAGACGAATCCCCTCCTATCGCTCATTGCCTCCATGTGAATCGGGACAGTACCCAAAAACCACCTGTTTGCACGCCTCAGTAGAGCCGTGGTAGGGTGGAAATCAAAGCACAGTGGGAGACACATAAGTCTCTATGACGATCTCGGGTCAACAGACTAAGTTGTACCAGTATCACCAGAGAAATACCATCTGACGTGAGGTATAATACCATCTGGGAGTTCTCGGCGAGTCCGTTCAGTGTACCCAGTCTCCACTGAGCACCCGCATACCATCTCCGATGTTAAACACCAATGGATATGGGATCATCCATCGCCCATCACATGGGTCGAGAAGATATACGCTAGTCTACTCTGGAATATCGATGCCCCGTCTCGATATTCCCATGACTAGGAACATTGAAGGATGTACTCATGGACTACCCAGGCCCCACTAGTACGATCTGCATCATAGTCCTGAAAGTCGAGCACATATTCTAAGGGCTTTATCAACATGTAATAGAGAGACAGCAAGTATACATGTTAGGATAAAGAGCAACCAGATAGCGTACTATCATGTCGAGCAAGAAAGTCCTACCTATACATGTCCCAGCATCCACTACAATATACATCCAATGTACAGTAATGGCCTCTAGGGCATACATATAACTAACAATTTCCCACTTGCACTAGGGCCATCTGTAGCAGTGGTTGCAGTATCACATACTTAACCATCCTATATACGTCTCTCTCTGGGAAAAAGCCTTTATGAGTGGATCCGTTGTGTTGTCCTCTGAGTCTACTCTCCTAACCTCGATCACTCTAGAGATCAACTATCTCCATGATCAGGCGATGCTGCCTCAGAATATGTCTGGGTCACTGATGGGACCAGGGTTCCCGGGCCAAAGCCACATTTCCATTGTCACACAATGGTAGAAACCTAGTTCATCTTATGAACCAATATACACCCAAACTGCCTCTTTGGTAGTATCTTTAATAGCGATGTTACCAGCCTTTATCGTCTAGTTTGCCACGGTATCTAGCTTGGAACTCTTCCAACATACCGTCCCTTTACTGAGGGTAAATACAATGCCTGCGACTGACACTCAGTCGTCCTTATCACCCTGGAATCTTTCCAGTGATTCACCTTTATCCTATTTGGAGAATCCTTGTGATAAGAGGAGATTGACCGTTCGTAGCATAGGAAACCCCTTTCCTATCAAGAGTATGTCATCCGCGTACTCTATGAGAATCATCACCATACTCCATACTATCTCTTTGTACATACAAGGTTTATCTACCATTTTGATGAAGTCAAACTTTTTGACTACCACATCAAAACAGACGTTCCAACTCCGCGATACCTGCTTTATTCTGTAAAGCAACTTGCACACGTTTCTGCTGCTCCCACTGTCTACGGGGCCCTCTGGCTGTGTACTTATAGACGTTCTCTTCTAAATTAGTATTTAGAAAAGCAGTCATGACACCCATCCACCAGATATCGTAGTCATGGTATGTAGCAATGGCAAGTAGGATCTGGATGGACTTAAGCATAGTCCCTGGAAAAGGTTTCATCATTATCCACGCCTGGTCGATGACGAAAACCTTTAACAAGTCAAGCTTTGAAAGACTCAACTTTTCCATCTACACCAAGTAATCTTCTCAAGATATACTTGCTCCTGATGGGGATTTAACCCTTCAGATATAGCAACCAAAGTCCATACTTTGTTGGTGTACATGGATTCCATCTCTGATCGCTAAGCATCCAGCCATTCTTACAGAGTCCCTACTCTCGATGGCCTGCTCGAAACTAGTTGGGTCATCATCTCATGATTCATTCCTCGCTCCCACTGTTATCGAGAAACCGAGGTATCTCTCAGGCGGATGAGGAACCCTACCAGATCGGCGGAGAGGCCGAGGTTCGTCGGGAACTATTGAATCCTTTGGTTCTGTCAAATCATCAGCTGCAGTTTTGTATAGCTAGAACCTTTCGAATTCAACAGAACTGACATTGCCTCGATCTTGTCCAGATTTTGCTTTAGACATAGGCCGGACAATCCTAAATCTTAACTTACTTAAGAGATAGGCTCTTCCCATACCATATCTTGTATGGAGTGGTAGGCACTGATTTGATTCGAACTTAATTCAATAGGTATGCAGCTTCTCAAGTGCACAACCCCAAAAGGAAATAGGTAACTCAGTAATATTCATCATAGAGCACACCATATCTAATATTGTGCGATTGCTCCGCCCCGATACACCGTTGTGTTGTGGTGTATTCAGAGGAGTAATACTGAGAGAGAATCTCATTTTCTTTTAGAATAGTCCAGGAATGCCATGCACAAGTATTCTCCTCCCTGATCTTATCATAGGACATAATACTTATACCCGTATTGGTTCTCTACTTCTAGCTTATATTCTGTGAATATCTCAAAAGGTTCGGACTTGTGTTTCAACAGGAACATATGTCTGAATCTTGAGAGATTATCAGAGAATGTAATGAAGTATAAAGAACCAGTCCTGCCATGTGTAGACAGGAGACCTTACATATATCATCATGTATCAGTCCCAAGAGTTCGTTAACTCTTTCTCTGTTTCCAATAAGCAGAGCTATGGTCATCTAATCTTTGTGACATGACTGGCAAGTTTCACAAGATGTAAATTCAAACTGATTTAAATATGTATCTAAAATGTAACTTCAGCCAGTCGGGTCGCATTGATATGACCTAGTCTACAATGCCTCAAGAATGATTCGTTCATTTCTGAACTCTTCCTCTTGTGTGTGTTCTATATACTAGGAACTGTAGTTTGATTTAGAACGTCAATGCTTTTAGATAACGTGCCCGAACCGATCAACTTTTGATATAGGAAATGTTCAAAACATTATCCAATAATACAAAATTTTATCATTTCTTTACTTATAAAGAGATTGATATGATTTTGTATATCAGGTTCGGTATTTAATAGCATTTGTTCAGAATCAATGTATTGGTAATACAGGGTGACAGTGACTAACAGACTTGGCTGCAACACTTGCCCCGTTTTCTGTCTCATGAAACTTATCACCCGTTCTCAGTTTTTTGCCTTTTGTAGCCCTATGTAATAGATTACATATCTAGGATCCTGATCCGGTATCAAATACCCAGGATGCAGAGGATACTGAGAAATGGTTCTTTGTAATGAACACACCCGAAGGAGATGCATCATATGCACTTTCTTCGTTTGGGCGGCATAGGAATTCTGATATTCCTATATTTCCTGCTCTGTCTTATAACAATTATAAATGGGAGCGGGACCAACGTTCCCCAGCTCAGTATAACAAGCGGGTTCGGTCAATAATCCGTATTATTATCTTGATTAAGGCGTGATATGGTCGCTACCTGGAGAGAGAGAGAGAAGAAAACACTCTGCGTGCGCTCTTGCAAGATTAGATTGGTTATATATTTTATCTAATCAGGATGACTCCCACTGTTTTTATCAAATCTTCCTTCAAACCCTAAAAGGAAAAACTAGCCGGGATTAATTACACTCTACAAGTTCACCAATCTTTCAGCCAGGCCAGTGTCGGTACTTTGAGGGAGGTTCCCCGTGCTTTCGCACGGACCTAATTACAATAAACCTCGTTTTCCCAGAGGCGTAACCCCGTTGACACCTTTCTAGACACCTACTTGATCGGCTAATTGTAAAGTGCAAAACTCTCCCAGGAGTAACAATTACTCGCAGTGGGCATCGGGATCCAAATATCATATAGAAGGTATGCAATCTCATTGCAAGTTTCAACACTTGAAACCCCCGATAATGGTTTTTACCCCTAGCACCTATGACCTTGGCTAAGGTCAACAAATTATAGGTAGTAGTCAAGTTCTACCCGTCATTTCGTGATTAATTAAACCCACCCACATGACCCTTGGCTAAGGTCAACAAAGCCACATGACTTCCTAACTAATCGCATCATATGCGGTGTAGGAAGACATCACTTAGCTACCGTACACTGTGTCTTGACTATGGCCAACAAACACAGCACGAATACTAAGTACTCTATTTCCTAAAATGACGGAGGGTTGCGAATGGTTTTTATGAAAACCTTTAACGCTTTGAACTTGATCTCGTTGCGGAATCAAATGGTTTTTAAATGGAATGTTTTTGAAGCTTTTCTAGTTTTGCTAAAGGGGTCACTCCCGGTGAAGGGATCGTCGGCCCTTTCCTCGTCGAATGAGGTGCGGGATATATCATATATATCACTGTGCAAAGCAGAAACTATAGAAGCAATCAAAAGACAAACCGAGGGTTGTAGCATCTGCCAGTTATTGCTAAAGGAGTCACTCCCGGTGAAGAGATCTCGGTCCTTTCCTCATCGAATAAGGTGTAGGATGTTCTACAATGAACATCGCGATGCAAAGCAAGAACTGTAGCTACCTGTTTTATTTTGAAATTCGATTCCACAACATCAATTAGGTTTATTTTCTTTCATTAATCTCATTAATGAATATCCCATCATTTAAGTCCACCTAAACATCACAGATAAATATAACGTACGCTTATGCCATCCGCATTCGCCTCGATGTCCCGTCTGCACCGTTAGGTTAGGTAACTAACGCCAGAACGAGGCAGGGTTAGCGCGGGTGTAAAACATAAGCAACGTTTATATAATATATCATATATACTATATATAATATCTATCTGAACATATCACATGATCACATCACAGATAACGCAGCAGAAAGTATCATATGAAATATTGGATATACTAGGACGTCCGTGTTTTCAATACGAGCCAGTATAAAACACGGATTCCACGGTCGTGATGAATAGCCAATCCCACACCCCTAGACCTCTACGAGAGCGGCAAGCAACCCTACCAATTCTAGGGTTAGGAGACCCGGACTCGACTCCTCGAGATGGTCTCCCACTGGACCCTAGAACCCGGTTACTTGTGCTCCCCTCCTTGGGTCTATCCTAATGCGGAAAAGTAAATAATATACAAAAGGTGACATCTTCCGCAACCTGGAAGTGCCCCAATAAAAGAATATTACATACAAGTTTTTACATGAATGAAAATGAAAAACACTCATCTCACATAAAAAAAACCCGGCTATTCGAACACGACGATCCAATATAACATATCCAGCAACACATAACATCACATGTCATCAACGTAAGTAAGTATGCATACACCGATTGTCGTTGACGTATAGCAACGACAATCGGCAATACCACTACATACTACACTTACGGTCACAGAAAAGAAAGTGTAAAACTACAACAGTTAGAATCTGCAAACTATTTAGACATCGCATGCCTAACCAAATGAATTCCTTAGACATCGCATGCCTAACAATTATAAACCTCGCATTTTAGTCTCATTATCGAAAACACTTTTCAATATCAAGTCGGGCAATTCAACAGGATTCCCGACATTCTGATCGAATGCTCGTCGCAAACTTTAGTAGGCGGCCGCACCCCCGACGCCGTCGACGAAGTGCACCGAGGCGGAATACCGCTGCCGCGAGCACCCGAACGGATGCTTTCGGCGACGGGATTCTCCTACAGTCACTTGGTCGGGGCTATGGAGTGAGGCTGTCTATTAAGTTTACCTGGCGAGTATCCGCGTACGCTACGTGATTGCGACGGACTTTTGATCACATCAAAATTCCATGGCAACCGATCAAGTGAGACTAAACCGCTAGATTTATAACATTCATTCAGTTATCTCATAACTACTTGTGAATTCCAATTATTGTATCACATTCCGGATAAGATAGAAAATGTTAAACTTTCCGATCGAACAATCGAACACCCAAGTTTTCCCGAAACAGCTCAACACATGAAATAGGTTCAAAGACATTCACTTCATGCCTCAGTACCAACGGTCCAGTCGTAGAAGGGTCAAGCCAACGCCTTACATGTGGCACGCCGTACTGCCCCAAACCCTAAGGTTCAAAGGGCAGTTCAAGACGGTCACATAATCGAGTTAAGGTTTGTTGTCTTCTAGAGGGACCATCGCGTTACTTGCACTACTTGGAACGTCATTAAACTACGGAAAAATCCAACAACTGAAAATTTCCCGGCAGGGGAAAAATGGGTATTTATATCCGGTCGAACTTTTTAACATATTCTAAAATTACCCGGAAAAACACATAGACAAAGTTTGATAATCCGATCGAATTTACGAACTCCCAATGCAACCCAGAAAACTCAACTCTTGAGTGATATTTAAAAATTCCCAGAAAATACAGCACCAAAATATAGGAATTACTGTGCAGATATTTATGGATGATGCGACCGTACGGACGCGGAATCGCCGCCAGAGCCAGGCTCCTGCCGTGGTTCCGCGGCGGTTTAGATGATTCAAGAGCTCGTTTTGCACTGTAATTCTTAAAACTTCCTGCTAAATTTTTTAAGAATTTTTAATCTGGAAAAAACCCAGTTTTGAAAAAATGTCCAGAGAGGGTTGAAATCTAGGGTTTCGGGGTTCGATCGGGTTTCTAACATCGTCTACGCATCGCCTAAGGCTCTAGCTAGGCTCTGATACCACTGTAGGTCAGGCAGCCACCCCATCCAATAGGGTCGCCGTGGCACCAACGGGTCCCTCAGCCGCTACTTTTTACGCATGCCCCCTCGCGAGGACTACAACCCGCTGGAACACCTTCCGGTCTCGGGACACCTTGGGGGTAAGAGCCTATGCTTCGCCACACTGTCACACAGTGAGAACCCCCCATAGGTCGACATCCAATGCCTAGTAGCTCTGATACCACTGTAGGCTTCCTAGGCACACTAATGAGGTCTCACAACAGATCAAACATGCCCAATTCCAATTTTTTCATGTGCCTACAAACCCTAATACGGATCGTTAACTAGATGATAAGGCGATGCAAGCAAGTAAACAACTTTATTGCTAAAGGAAAGTGACTACAACCTTTGTAGATCTGGTCCACCGCTTCCTTAGCTCCGTGACGATGTCCCCTCGCTGCGATCATCGGATCCCGGACTCTAGCGTCGGCTTCATCGGAGAAATGGACGGGCTAGGTCGTCGACTTCAATGCCGAAGATGATCTACGTCGAGGCAACTCAAGATCAAGCTCCAACTTCACCAAGTCATGAAACTTGTGAAGAAAACACCCTATACTACATGGCAAGTAGTAGAGGATGAAGAAATAAGAAGTGGGTTCACTTTATATTTAGAATTCTCACTCTTTTTCACAAGGCGCCATGGAAGGAAGCAAGTTTTCTTCTTCTTGAAGAAGAAGAAGAAGAAGAAGAAAGAATATGATAAGAATATGTTAAAAATAGAAAATAAAGTCATTCTTATCATATATCAACCATGGTTAAGTGTAGAGAATAAACTAGGGTTAGGTTTAATGGTTAGGTTAAGGCTAAGAAACAAAATGGTCAAAACTTCAAAGCTTCATGAAGTTTCAACAAAAGACAAAAGAAGCAACCATTTCATTTCTTTCCCAAAAATGAATTAAAAGAATAAATAAATGAATAAGTAAATAAATCAAACCCTAACCATTAACCTAATCATAGTTAAAAGCATACACACACCCAAGTTTGCATGTATCATCAAACATGATACAAACTAGTGCACAAAACTATATCATATATACAATGTGCACATCAAGTGAGAAAATCCATCTTAAGTGAACCAATATTAATTAATGCAATGTAATATATCAAATATATAATTATACATTAAATCATTAAATCAACACTTGATTTAACGATCCGGTCATATCGCATATGACCGACTAATATCCAATGTATCGACTTATCGAATCAATCCTCGATTCGATAACTAGGTTATATCGCATACAACCAATCGATACATTCATCGCGAGAATAGAATACGGTATCACATACACGCATTATTCTCGGTCCCGCACATATCTCATATGCGCTCCTATTTCGTTTCGCTTGAGCCAGGAAACCTCTGTGTAGGACTCTAAAGACTCGTCAATACGCCGGCAGCAGGTGATGATCATATCAAACACCCACAAGCCGCAAGCGGTCTGCTAAACGTAACGGCCACCCGGGTATTGAGCGATCAGAAGATCTACGAGCAAGCCCGCTCACACTCCTGTGAATCCAACCAGTAACACTTACCGTACAGTCCGGTCTGTTCGTCTGATATGTCGCATATCTCGCCTAGGGATGGTAAACGTCAGACCCCAGTAGCTCGATAAGTCATACCGATATAAGGTCCATAACATAGCATGAAACTACTGATAACACTTACCAGTAGATCACTGCAACCCTGGCCAGGGATTTCAAGTTATGGCCAGTCGTTCATAGCGCAACATCAACCCCCAATACCGGGAGAGACGAATCCCCTCCTATCGCTCATTGCCTCCATGTGAATCAGGACTGTACCCAAAAACCACCTGTTTGCACGCCTCAGTAGAGCCGTGGTAGGGTGGAAATCAAAGCACAATGGGAGACACACAAGACTCTATGACGATTTCGGGTCAACAGACTAAGCTGTACCAGTGTCACCAGAGAACTGCCATCTGACGTGAGGTATAATACCATCTGGGAGTTCTCGGCGAGTCCGTTCAGTGTACCCAGACTCCACTGAGCACCCGCATTCCATCTCCGATGTCAAACACCAATGGATATGGGATCATCCATCGCCCATCACATGGGTCGAGAAGATATACGCTAGTCTACTCTGGAATATCGTTGCCCCGTCTCGATATTCCCACGACTAGGAATATTGAAGGATGTACTCATGGACTACCCAGGCCCCACTAGTACGATCTGCATCATAGTCCTGGAAGTCGAGCACATATTCTAAGGGCTTTATCAACATGTAATAGAGAGACAGCAAGTATACATGTTAGGATAAAGAGCAACCAGATAGCGTACTATCATGTCGAGCAAGAAAGTCCTACCTATATATGTCCCAGCATCCACTACAATATACATCCAATGTACAGTAATGGCCTCTAGGGCATACATATAACTAACAGAGATTGCATTTATAAATTCTTCTAAGTAATTACACTCAAGTGTTAACTTCATAATGAAAAGTAATTAATTATTGTTTTATTTATTGAAGTCGGGATCGAGAAGGCGAAGAGGAGCTATCGGGAATCAAATCTCGATTTTCTGGCCGAAGATCCACTTCCTAGGGATACCGACCTATCTATATTAGATCATATTTTCCCTTGCTCAAGAGAGTACGGCCGTTACCCCATTTTAGGTAGTCCCGTTAGTCTAGTGCGATCGGGTTCCGCCAGAGAAACTTCAAATTCGTCGACCACTCGCTCCAACCAACATTCTGCTGAAACACCAGAGGTGATAGCACTACAATAGGAGCTCAGGAGGGAGCATGAAGGAAACATGAAATGGAAAGCTGAAATGGATTCCTAGAGGAATCAATTCTTGCAACAACACGGTCCTCCTTCGCAACCGTGGTTAGCACAGGATTCATGGCCGCCGCAGCCAACATATTACCCGTCTTCGATGCAGCGTGCATATTACCCACCTCTATCATAAGGACCGTTGCCACCGTACTACCTTCCTCCTCCGCAATAGGGATACTACCCCCAGTCTACGCCTCCGCAAAAGGTGCCCTACCCTCCGCCTCTACAATAGGGAGGATACTACTGCCCTCATCGTCCATCTCCACCATAGGAACCCTTTTACTCTCAGCATCCACCAAAGGGAGGGCCGTGGACATTATTTTTGCAATAAGACATTGACCAAACGAATCGATTTTTTGCAAGGTAAGGTTCGGATGGCGATGACAATGGTGGGAGTTAGCGAGGTAAGCATATATTCATGTATTAATTAGTGTAGCTAGCGCGTTTAATTTCGAAAATTATGATTTGAGTTTATGCAATTATTTATATCTTTAGATTTGTATGGTGCGCGGGGTTGATTGAAATAGGATTGTGCGCGACTTGGAGAACTTTTATTGTATTGTTTATAATTAAAACAATGTTGTTTTTATGTTGATTTGGAATGTTTTTCATATCGTTGGACGTGTTGTACTATTTATTATGATTGTAGTTCATATGTGTGTTGTTGAGATGGTGAAATTGTTGGATATTGGAACTTGTATCGCTTATATATTTGGTTTGTGATTGAACACTATTTTTAGCATATTATATTGTAATTGAATGTATTATTGTATGCAATTTGGGATTTTCTGTAATTTTTTTCATAGTAAAAGGGTAGTAGCGACCGTATACGCTACAGTAATAGTCACTAATACACCCATTAGCGACCGTAATTTACTGTTAAATTTTGTTACAGTGCCACGTGTCCATAAATTAGGGACCGTGTGATACGGTTGCTAATATCCTTATTAGCAATCGTATTCTTTAGCGACCGTTTAAAAACGGTCGCTGATACACCTTTTAGCGACCATCTTGTCAGCGACGGTATATTAGCGACTGTCTTATTAAAAAATGATCGCTAATAAATATTAGGGACCGTATACTTATCTTTAGAGACCGTTTTAAATTGTCTCTGATGCGTACAGTATGGAGTAGTGTGCTACAAGCACACGTGTGCGCGTATGCTCTCGTTAAGGCGTTGGCGGCTATGTAGCCGCATCCTGGCCCTCTACGCTAGGATCCGACGGCCAGGTAGGTGCATGTGGAGGCAGGAGGAGCGTAAAAAGGGGACGGCAACGCGATTTGGGAGGGGTTGTTGGCTTGTTTTTAGGGTTTTTGAACCCTATATAAACCCCCTCACTCCTTTAACTTTTTCTCCCCCATTTCTCCACACAAAATTCTAAAAAAAATATCAACGTCTTTGTCTCTTTATTGCCCACGCTAAAGTGCCAGCCAAAGCCAAGTGCCTAGGAAAAATTTGAGCAAGGAAATATCCATGTTACGATGCAACTCAATAGTTTTCAACTCCGTTCTATTCACTCATCCCAAAGGTAGGATCTGTCTCCCCCTCCCCCCCCCCCTTCAATCTCGTCGTATATTTTTACATGCTAATCTGTTCTAAACACCTTGTTAACTCCAAAAGCACCTTAATATGGTTAAAATTGCTAATGCAGTCCTTTCACTAGATCCGCTGAAACTATCTAGTTACACTTAACTTATTGATCCAACATATTAAATGGCAACCTTTACATGTTCACGGGGTAATGACCTAACCCCTTTATTTGCTTTTATTTTGTAAATATGAACATGCCGTTATGTTGCCCAAATTGAGACCAATAAAACACAGTTTTATAAGTCGTTATGATGTCCAAGTTGAAACTAAGAAAACACCGTTTTACAATCCGAAGTGCTGCCCGATTTGAGAAGAAACTTTTAATACCCTAAACTATTTTATTTCACAAAAAATATTCTAAACTACTTTGTTACACTAAAATATCCCAAGTTTACCAAAACCCATATTTTTAAATAAATACCTCTACTTTTCTAAAAGTTATATTTTCAAATAAATATCTTGACTTAATCTAAAGTCGTACTTTCAGATAAATACCTCGACTTTATCTAAAGTCATATTTTCGAATAAAGTCGTATCTTCGCTATAATATCATGAACTGGTATGGAAACCTAATCACATGAACATTGCCCTATATTTAACCTAACTCATGATATACTATATGACATACTATCTAGTACGGTTAGGATTAGACCCATGAACTTAGCTATGGAATACTATAGAAGTTTTCGCTTTTGTAGATGATTGATTCCATCTTTACGGATGATAGAAGATTCCGTCCTTATGGATGACCGATTCCATCTTTACGGATAATAGAAGATTCTGTCTTTACGGATAACTTTATAACTACTGAAATTACATGTCTAGTAGAACTACATGGTAACACCAATCTATAATTCTATATCACTGTACAAGACTCGGACATAGATGATTAGGCAAAGTAGTATTAAGGGTCTCAGATTCCCCTATTGATTAACCATAGTTCGAAGAGTGAAACGAGTACTATTCACTCCAAACTTCTGTTGTTCCGTAGCTCCAACGGAATAATCGGGAGCGTCCGATACCCTTGTCTACCAATTTGATACGTTCATAATCCTTAGTAGATACCTAATATCCTTTACTACTACATCCATATGACATCAAGCATCGCACACACAGATTACCTCACTTTACTTGTTCTTATAAGATATCCTACCCGAATATAACTCGCTGACGAAGTTCATTTCTTCCTATCTCTTTCCAGAACGTCCGGCAAATGGGGACGGAGCACTCAATGGAGATGCGGGAGTGGAACCCACTAAAGAGGACTATGTGGACTTGTCGACATACTATTCAGAATAATTCTTTTCTTATTCCAGCTGCCTACCTATTTAGGGCTTGTCTTCTTCTTTAGTTGTAATAAACAATAAGTTTTATTTTGGTGCTCCTGCGATGTAATAAATGTTTAGTTAATGAGAATAAATGCTTTTGCATTTATTTGTTGTTTTGGTACATTGCCTGCATGTTCTTTTTATGCTTAACGTAACTATATCAATTTAAACTACTCTCGATATAGTTAGATTGTGGACCGAGTCACGTCACCGCTTCAGTACCTTATGAAGCGGGACATGACAAGTACCATAGCATATTAACCATACGACGTGGGCTAGCGACCTATAGATGAGGAGCCGAGGGATGGATCACATCTCTCTCGATGTGTGAAGCCCTCATGAACTGATATCTTTTATTTAAGATGATTAGCCACTGTACCCTTAGTGGCATTTGACTGTTAAGAAAGAAATGTCATGAGCGTCCGCTAGTTTGACTGCAATCACAAGAGTACATGATTCTCATACCGTAATGATAGGGTAGTGTCAGGAAAGCAGGTGAAGGGTGGACCCAACTTGACAAGTTTGGAGGAAGATCAATCGGACATGTCTCCTTGATTGTACTGCGGGCGCAACTCTTATAATCATCTGTGTGATGGCTAAAGAGTGCAGTAAATCAAAGGGTTACCATGGTGCTTTGAGTATACTTCTTGAGGGATTAAGGATGCTCAAACAGACATGTGAGCTGATTGGATCTGGGGTATAGGACATTGAGTTTTTTGGAGTAACCATTATTTGTGTTCATATTAGGGAGATCCTTCTGTCGGCCTTAACAGATCTTGCTGTAAGGCTACCCGTTTGTAGATATCAATGGTCGCACAACAGCGCTAGCTTGTATAAGCAAAGGTTGAGAAAGGGAACATGAGAAACCAGACAAAGGTGACGACGCCCACTCAATTGTACGAGTGGGGGTATGTTGGCATTCAGATTGGGTTATTCGTTCGACCCGACCCGAAACCCGTCCAATCAAGCGGGCTAGGGTTTTAATCATAGTCATCGATCTAAACGCTCTTGTTATATATATGGATGTGGAAGGTTACGGTTAAATAATTGGAGATGCATATTATTATTAGGGTTTCATATGTATTGTGATAGTCTCCTTATATTCTAAAGAGAACTTAACTTAGGGTTTTAAGAGAGTTCTTCCACCTCCTTTTTGCAAAGAGTCTAGTAGCTGCTGTGAAGAAGGAGGCCTTCCGCTTAATGTGTGATTGCCCTCCGCCGATCATCGGAAGAAGAATAAAGAGACAAAATCATATCAAAGGCATCATCGAATAGGAGATCTCAACCCTGCTAATATACGTGAGATCCCAACGCCGTGTAGGTTGTTGATTAATTATACGCTTTGGTTTATATCGTCTTGTGATGGATTTG
The DNA here is from genome assembly GCA_030015575.1 of Agapanthus africanus. Classification (NCBI taxonomy): domain Eukaryota; kingdom Viridiplantae; phylum Streptophyta; class Magnoliopsida; order Asparagales; family Amaryllidaceae; genus Agapanthus; species Agapanthus africanus. The sequence goes on along the minus strand of JASDDO010000010.1, from coordinate 428,586,210 downwards.
TATTCGTTACTATGTGCTCCACGACTTTGCGTCCTACTCAGTATAAATCTACGGCATGGATAATCATGTGATGCTATCTCTTTCACAATAAATGTAGTTGGCTAAGATGGAGACATTAATATGGCAGCTTCCTGTAAGTTGGCACTTGGCAACAAGAGTTTGCTAGGTCTTATTAATGAAAGGATTGGTGTTTTCTTTTTAGCCGAACCATTTGGCTTACATTTAATTTATTTTCTTAGAATTGGAAGAGAGAGAGAGAGAGAGAGAGAGAGAGAGAGAAAAGATCTAAGAATCTATGAAATCAAGGCTGATAAAGACTCGATGTACGTATTTGGCTTTGCTTCCCTTTCCGTATTGGAGTTGAGGGCATGTTTTTTTTCTTCTTTTTGCTGGAATATTAGGATAACTTGATACATGTAGAGTTTGAACCACAAATCTCTTACTCAACTGCATACCTTTGTTTAATTTGCGCTGGTCGGTAGCATGCTTTATTGTTTTTTAGCTCTAAGAAGTTGATTTAATGATTATTAAGTTCTTAATTTTTCCCCCTCTATGCTCAAGCTAGCACAAATGAGAACCTTTAAGTTTGAAAAATAGTGGATGAAAATATGAGTTTGGTTTCGATGGGTGTTGCTAGAATATGAAATATATTTATGTAATTGTATTGGACGTTTTAGTTGTTACAGATAGGTTATTTTATGATTTCATGTGCTTGAACTTTATCAGATGCCTTCGATCAAATTAATATGTCCCTTCTGATAGTCAGCTCATCTTTGGTGAAGACTTTTAACTATATCAAACCTGTTAAATAAAATGACATACACTTTTTTTATATAAATATTTTTATTCTTTTTGTTTTGTAAGTGAGTGGATAGACCCAGAACGGTACAACAATCCTTGCATTAAATATTTTCATTTTATTGCAAAAAATCCCAGAACGGTACAACAATCCTTGCATTAAATATTTTCATTTTATTGCAAAAAAAAAGGGAAACAGAAAACAATGGTACCCATGCAAAAAGTAACAACAACAACGTACCAATTAACGCTGATAGCTTCTTTGCTGTCATGGCATTGGAGCCCTTGTCATCAAATTCAATGCAATATAATTCTTAGGTTTAGAATAGGGGAAGGAGAAAAAAATTAACGGTCCCTTGTGCTCTGTTTTGGTTCACCACACAAACACTTGAATGGCTTTGCTGATTTCTTAAGTTGCTGTCCTTCAACACTAAGAGCAAGGTCCACACTAGTGCTTCACGGGGTTTACGCATTCAACTACGAGGGCCGGTATAGTTGCCGCCATCTAGGATCAGATCGTGTACGGATGTATAGACCTTGCAAACGAGGACATATGAGAAATTTGGATTGATATTCCAATTTATCAAGCATCCAAGAGATCACGGATGTGAAAACCAGATTCGTATACGAAAGACGTGTCTTCATACGTACGACTTTCTCAGGAATCAAGACCCGAGCTCATGTCCGCTTAACTACTTTCTTAGCTCATATATCATATTTGTATCTGCCAGTGACCGATAGATAAAGAAAAATAAGCATTCAAAAAAATGCAAAGAAACCCACATATTCCAATTTTTTGGGTCATAATGCCTAGAGTTTTTGGGTTTTTAGCATATTGACCGTAAGCCCTAATTTAAAACTCACACCACACATCACACATAAGCACACAACACACACGCATCGAGGAGTTACATGAATTTATCCTGAAAGCGTTAAATTGTGGCCGCTTTCCCTCTTGGGGTTACTGGGGTTTAAACCATGCACTCTTCTCAAGAGAGAAAGCGTCCATACCAACTAAGGATGCGGAGTTGAATCTCTTGGAGAGGAAGCGACCACAATTTAATACTTTCCGGGAAAATTTGTGGGTCCCATGGGTTCGTGTGTGCTGTTTGGACCGGTGTGTTTATGTCCCTGGGATAGGCCAAATACAACAAACAAGCAAAAATAAAATAAAATAAAATAAAATAAACTCATAGTTATAATTGTACAGTACCGGACCCGGGTTGTCAATTTGGTCAACCAAAACCAAACCCGTTGCAGAATTCTTGCACGTTCACTCGACCCATGATCCAATCTCATTCCCTCAAACTGCCACATGGCCCAACCCACTCTCCTACAAATCCAAACACCCCCCCCCCCCCGCCGGGGAAAAAAACTCTCCCTTTCTCTCGTCCCATTCACTCCCTCTCTTTCTCTCTCTAGAAACCAATAACCCGCCATGCCCAACGACCTCGCGGACGATATGAACAGCATGAGCTTCGGCTCATCGAACCGGTCCGGTTCGGCCTCGGTCTCAACCGTCTCAACCAATTCGGACCCTGCACGGCCCAGCTGGCCCCACCGCCAGCTGTCGCTGACGGACCTCAGGTTCGTCCGCAAGCTCGGTAGCGGGGACATCGGCAGCGTGTACATGGCGGAGCTGAAGTGCGGCGGCGATGGCGGCGGGGGGATCACGCTGGCGGCGAAGGTGATGGACAGGAAGGAGCTGGAGGGGCGCAACAAGGAAGGCCGGGCGAGGACGGAGATGGAGATTCTGGAAATGCTGGACCACCCGTTCCTGCCCAGGCTCTATGGCGTCGCGGAGAACGAACAATGGTCTTGTCTTCTGACGGAGTTCTGTCCCGGCGGTGATCTCCATGTGCTCAGGCAACGCCAGTTCGCCAAACGGTTCACCGAGACCGCCGCCAGGTTGGGAAAACAACATTTGTCCTTTTATTTGTTGCATGAAAAACACTCATGTAGTCTAGGGAAAAATTATACAGTCTAAGAGAATAATATGACCACATCCCAAGCTGCCCAAAGATCGATGTCCGAAATTCTCACTCTTTTCCTCCCATGTGTCCGGACCGAATTATTTCTAGCGGTTAATTTACCCCTGATAGCTGGCAGTCATTTGTTAATTAATGTAAACACCCCTTCCTTAATTTGGTTGACCAAAATAGTCTCTTTTTTACCTGGGATTAGAGGTGTTTGCTATAACGAAGCATCAGCATTGGTGTTATTACATCCATACAACACAACAGTGGATGTTGAGATAGAACAGTGGGTCATGGATAGCATGGAATTGTTTCGATTCTCGATGTGGGCTGGGATTATCCAAGTATGGAGTTCCTAAAAATTTATTCTAAACAATACAAAAAAAAAGTAATTAAATTAGGCAACCATCTTAATTAAAGGTTGAATTAAAATGTTTTTTTAAGGATTTTTGTAGGTAACCAGGAAATTGGCTTGATGGGTGTAGTGGGTAATCTACAAAGGTGTTTTCTGCAATATATCCTTAATTGATTTTATTTTCTTTCTTTTTAGGAAGTGAATTATAATAAAACAAGTATTAAGGGAGATAAATGATCATTTATATTTGTGGCAGCAGATTTATTTGAGGGGCTCTCTCTCTCTCTCTCTCTCTCTCTCTCTCTCTCTCTCTCTATATATATATATATATGCGCCACCTTGATCTATTTTTGGATCTCTATTCCGTCTAAACCAATTTATGTCAAATAATATTCTGTTAAAGTTTTTGGAATTCTGAAATTTGCTTGCATAATATATTCAGAATGATCGAAAAAATTATATGTATAACATATTCAAAACGATCGAAAATTTATTTATTCTACGTATTTTGAAGGGAAAAAAAAATATTTGTCAATGCCCTACCTTACTCAAATGGAACATACGATAAATACAAAGAAAACCACAAGGGATGAATTTGTAAAGAGTCTCAGATTCTTAATCAAGCCAGCAGAATATGTCCAGCACTATGAAAATCACTTAATTAACCAGAACTAACAACTCAAATTAATAATTTATTTACACTAAACAATGATTAAACAATCGTGTGAATCATTCCATGTCTCCTGCAACTTGCATTAATTAACCTCATTCTTAAGTAGGAGTAATTTACAAGCTTGATCCATGAAGATTATATAATAATATGTTTTTTTAACATATCTTTCCAGGTTCTACGCCTCAGAAATTGTAGTAGCCCTAGAGTACATCCACATGCTAGGCGTCGTGTACCGAGATCTCAAGCCCGAAAATGTTCTGGTCCGATCCGATGGACACATTATGCTCACAGACTTCGATCTGTCACTTAAGTCAGAACCCGAAGCCTCGCCAGCCATCCAACTCGTCTCTCATAAGACGAACTCGGGTCCGGATTCTTCCAATTCGTCGCCTCCTTTGACTGGATCGTCGTGCATTCTGCCGAGCTGCTTTGTCCCTGCAGTTTCATGCTTTCACCGGAAGACCAAGAGGAGGAAAAAGCCGAGCCATAAAAATGGCACTGGGATTGAGTTTGTTGCTGAGCCTGTTGATTTGCGTTCTATGTCATTTGTCGGGACGCACGAGTACTTGGCTCCTGAGATTGTTTCAGGTAATTGAATAAATTAACTGTCGGAGATAAATAAATTTACGGCTACAAAATAAAACATTTCACTAAAACAGAGTATCTTATTAATTTTAAGCGCTACAAATCATACCCTATCAAATTAATATAGAAGACATTTTTTGGTATTATTATACCACCTCTTACATAGTATCAAACAGAGGCTAGAAATGAACTAACGTTGTATGCTTTCTTTTACTCTAAAATACCATCGATCGTGGTTTTTCACTAAAATACCTTAAAGCTTTTTATTACAGTAAAATACCTCGAGTGTATTTTATGAAAAAATCCCCTCATAAACCTTGATTTAAGGTATTTTGTTGTAATAATAACCGTGATGTGTTTTAGTGAAAAAAACAACAATTAAGGGTATTTTAGTGTAATTTACCCTTCTTTTTAACATGATATTAAACTTTATATGGATTTATTGGCACATTAACTAGAGATTGCAGAGCATACAACAAAAATTATGAAATGACCATCACATCCATAATTACCTACAGCATGATCTTTAGCAAACATAATATAGTTTGCAAATTCTACATCAGGCGAAGGCCATGGCAGCTCGGTTGATTGGTGGACTCTTGGCATCTTCATCTTCGAACTCCTCTACGGATACACCCCATTCAAAGGATCCGATAACGAGTCTACATTAGCCAACATCGTGGCCCGAGCCCTCGAGTTCCCTAGAGACCCACCAATCTCTTCCACTGCAAAAGATCTCATTGGTGGGCTGCTAATTAAAGATCCGTTAACCCGAATCGGGTCCACTATGGGCGCGACCGCAATTAAAAGACACCCGTTTTTCAACGGGGTGAACTGGGCATTACTGAGATGTGCATCTCCTCCTTACATCCCGCCGCCTTTTAGTCGATGCGACAGCAGTCGAGAAATGTCGGAGGATGATAGCGGCCCCGATACACCGGTAGATTACTATTAGATTAGATGATGGACAAGATTTAGCCGGACAAGAAATTGCAGGAAACCATTCTGACTTTTAAAAGCCTGCATTTTATTGCCGGGGCTTTCCCATGTGCTTATTTCTTTCTCTTCATTCATTCATTCCCTCTTTTTTTTTTAATCTCTCTCAAAATCCGTCTTATAGCATAGCGGTATAGATGTAAGAAAAACTAATGAATGTGAAAGGTGTAAATAATGCGGGGGTTAAAAGCTTCTATGGTTTTCTATGGCACAACGAAAAATAAAGAAAGTTCCATGCAATTTTGTTTCTTTCTCTGGTTCCTCTAGTACTGCTTTTCTTAGGTATCATGGAAAATTAATATTTGATACTTTTTGTTACAAAAAGCTTATCTGCCGTTTATAGCGCAATGTCCGGAGCTAGCTAGATATTATACCTATACATGGGATTTGATTTTTCTTTCGGTCTCCGCTCGATCGATGTATTACATCATCGAATGTCACGCCTTTATCATAAACGTGGATCCTGCTATGGTAACTGAGAGGGGGGAGAGGGGGAGAGGGATATGGGGACCTGAAAGGGACGTGCTAGGTTTGTGGTGGTACACAAATTGGTAGGGACCGGGCTTGTTTGGCCCTGTGTTTTGGGCTGTATTCTAGTGGCCAAAAGTCAATTTGTGGGTCATGTTTACACAGTTGCTTTATTTTCATTTTTGTTTATGTTTTTTTGGAGGGGTTGCAGCATATAACATGGACGTAGGTACATGAACTCTTTAATTTAATACAAACTTTATATACTAGCAAGACCTCCCACGCACATCCACGGGGAGAATAAATTTTTTTCTAAAATGTAGGGGGCTGATAGAAATTTTTATAGATAGAATCTTCAATGAGTGGAAAGGAATATTTATTTATCCTAAAGTGGGACAACTATGGCGGACCTGTCTTCAGTCCTTACCGATTGAGTGTATCCAGCCCGTAAGCTAGTTCATACTTGCTTACTTGAAAGAGTCAACAAGTAAGGGATAAGCGCGACTGAATATAGCACGCTCAATTGGTTTGAGTTCTCTTTCTTCTGTTGCTCCGCCCCTGCATCTCGACCCTATCTGGTTTCATCTTTCCTTCTTCTTTCTCTCGCACTGGCTTGTATGCTTGTCCCGGCTCATTCTTCAGCAGGCACGCGGTCAAAGATCACATTCTCCTCCCACTGCTTGGGAGCTCACGGTTCCCAAAAGGATCGTTCGCTTCGCTCTCTTGCCGGAACCGGAACCCGAGGCCGGAAAATCCAATTTAATTGATATTAAATGCATCATATAATAATGATCGAAAGTCCAGCGGTGCATAAGTCTCGGAAGCTAGAGAGACCAAAAATGGCTCAATGCAAATTTTCATGGATTCCGGGGGGCGGGGGTGTGTGTGTGTGAGGGGAGCTTTTATTTCCGGGGAGCTTTTCCGTGTGTATTTCTAAGTAGGAGGGGCCAAATGCAAATTATCTTGAAATCCGGGGGCGGAGCTAATTTTCCATGCTAAAGGCCAAAAAAAGTGCGAATCTGATCTCAATAGGGATTTATGTATAATAAAACCGTAATACATGGGCCTGTGCTTACTATATGCTGTGATGTGAGCTTGGGACTTATGGATGAATCTTCAAGTGTTTTTGCCGGGTAGAGTGAAATGAAGGTAGATCGTATCCTTTTTTTTTCAAAAAAAGATTTCATTCTTTTTGTAATTAGTGATAGCTAATGATGATGGCATTTCAAGGTCCAATTATGGTGTCGCTTGTGGTGGGAGAGAGTATGGTTCGTTTTATATGATTTTTGGTTGGAGGATGGGGTAGCCATGGGCAACAAGATGAGACACCAAGGCCGAAAGTTTCTCCGGATGTCTCTAAAGATTCTTCAGGAGTGTTAGCCCTAAGTCCCCGAGTCATTTGTAACTACCACTTTAAAATAGAGTGTTGCTTGTGGTGTCTAACTAGACTTTCAGAATTAGTTTTTTTTCCTTCTAAACTCTCCAAATTAAATTACAATAGAAACATGAGTAAAATTTTGGTTCTCAAATTCACTCCTGCTCCCTAGAAATCTAAAATTCTTCAAACCATTAGCTATGATGGTGTCATTAATTTTCAATGCAACCGTAAGTGTATGCCCACAATGTCTCCTCGGTCGTTGCCAACCGATCATTGTTGGCAGCTGATAACCGTCGACAATCGCCAATTGCCGTCGAAAACCGGCCCTCGTTGCTGGGCACAGACAATGACCGGTCGCAGGTGACCGATACTAGACGGCTAACCGCAGTTGTCCTACTCTAGACGCTGCACGCCGGCAAGCGTCGTCGGCAACCGTCAGCGGACGACCGATATCTGCTTGCTGCCACTGATCGATGACCGCCAGTTGAAGTCCCATGCCGCTGATTGCTGCTGCTGATACTCGATACCGGGGTTCCCCCAGATCGTGACACGTGGCAAGGGACGTGTCTCAGAGCCTATGAGAAAAAATCAAAAACGGTACATTGGAGGCATGCCCCGGGCACTCGACCCGAGGATGTTCCCGACCTTCGGTGGCCTTCCAGACCACTCCCATGCTCGCCTTACAAGCAACCGTCGGCTCGCCTATGAGCCTTCCCACACGCTGAGTTCCCTCAGCCCCCTAACTCGCCTCCGAGCTATCACAGAACCAAGCTCGCTCGGCCTCCCGCTCGTTCTCCAGCCTCCCGCCGAGGTTAGCTTCCTCGGTCTCATTGACCGACCCACAGCACTGATCGCAAGAGTCTCCGCCACGGCTCCGTGAATCGCACCAGACGCGAGATACCCGCCGCCCACGATCCTGCGTTCCACGCCATCGCGTTCCCCCATTAACGAGTGTATCTCGTCATCAGCGGGGAATCCCTCCTTTCACGCGGGCGTAACGCCAGAGGTGTAACGGCCGGCGTGAATCTCGCGCCCGCCAGCCCATGGCTGCCACTATATAAACCCCTCTCTCAAACGACTCAGGTAAGGCAATTTTACCCCAATAGGCCGCTACTCTGCCCATTTAGCCTGTCTAACTTGATCGTCGGAGGGTCCTCGATGGCACAACCACCTCGGGACTTCCTTGCAGGTAGCTCAGCCTCAACTACTTCAAGCCCATTGAGATCAACACGCTTCAAGAGGCAACCTCCAACTCAATCTCAGCCGCTCGTCTCCACTCGCTGCAGATCAACGGAAGGTAACATCTGAAGGAGATCCAGAGATCCATCAGATGGCGCCGTCTGTGGGAAACACTAGTTCCACTCAACGAAAGTTCACCTTCCGATCTCAACTTCATGGCGAGCGATGATCCAAGCACCAGCCGTCGCCCTCCTCACAATGGAGACGCGGGAGGATCCCCTCCTCTGCCGAACGCCATTCACGCCCTATCTGCTCGGATAGATTGGCCCGCGTCCGTCGTGGATGCGCTCGTCCGTGTCCAAACGGCCGGGCAAACTCCCCAGGTCGCCGCTCCCCCACCTCGGGACCGGGACCCCTACAGAGGGAAAGAAGACGATGCCCATGTCGGCACGACTGAGCACCGCCTCGTTGTCTCCGGCGGACGCAGATCCCCCGTGGTGACCAATTCAATGACCCGCTGGGCGCCACACAGATCAACACCGAGGTCTCTCGCCAGAGCACCCCGTCCTGAGGCCCATCACGCTTCTTTCCTTCCCAAGGAGGTGTCGGTCAGCTCGCCTGCACCCAGGCATGACCGGCACCCCCTCCCTCGACGAGGTCATGCGGACGGAACTCACCACGGTAGCTCGAAGACAACCTCGCCAGGGGGCCTAAGGAACCTCATCGAACGGAACCAAGGCCGTGGCCAGGCGCAGGTTTCCAGCAGCAGAGGCCATAAATCAGAGTATGCCGAATTATCGGGATACCACGACCGAATCGACGCCCTCGAGAAGAAGATCGAGGGCATATATCGGGAAAAACTTCAAGCGACGGGGCTAGATATGCCGCCGACTCACTCACGAAACCTTTCACTAAAGAGCTACTCGGTGTCCACGTCTCCTCCCAGAACAAGCCCCCAAAGGTCTCCCTCTTCGACGGGAAGTCTGACCCGAAAGACCATTTGGACGTGTTCACTGCCGGGATGAGTTTCCAGGACAACTCCGACGCCGCGCAATACCGTGGTTTCCCCGCCACTCTCATTCGCTCTGGACGAGACTGGTTCCGAGGACTCATGCCACGCTCAATCTCTACCTTTGATGAGTTGGCCACCCAATTCCTCGGCCATTTCGTCGGGGACAGACGGCAGAAACGGACTGTTGATCATCTCTTCACTATAAAGAGCGGGGATAAAGAATCCTTCAAAGGATACGTCGCCCGCTTCTATAACGATCTCCTCGAGTTCCCGGAACACCGGGACGAGATGGTCATTACATCCCTTATGTCGGGTCTTAGGCACAAGGAGTGGCTATGCTCCTTTGCATTAGTGCAACCTAAGACCATGGCCGAGGTAAAGGACTGGACCAAACGTGAGATCCAGCTTGAGTCCGAAGTGAACGCTAACTGATTGATCGTTTTTTGTGTGTGATCCGATATGAATGATATAATCACAATCAAAGAATTTATAACCTCAATCAATAACGGTGTCGATGTAGTTCATTAATGAGTACGGGTCGTCCACTAAGATTCGTGTATTTATTCGTTCTTGTTTTAATTGAGCCAAAAGAAAATAGTAAAGAAAATTCAAGAAGATGAATCAAGAATTAATGGATGAAATATTTTCATGAAAAATTAAGAAAGAGTTTAAGATTTAGTAATCAAGAAAATGTTCCAAAATCAATTTTTAGTTATCAAGAAAATGTAAAATAGCTTGTAGGATTCGATAGGAATTAGTAGCAATGATGAACACTATAAAGGACTTATCTTATCTATCGATGAATTATAGCTAGAACGATGGTGATGAATGAATATTAGGGAACTATTGAAGAAATTAGAGTTTCTCCTTCACCATCCCTTGTCTTCTCATTGATCATCATTCAAATATAGCCTTTAGCAAAGAGAATCATCAATCATTTAATCCCAAATTGCAACGAAATTATCAAGAACGGTGATCTCGTTCCAAATTTGGTCATTGGCGATTCTTTTTCCTAAAGTTCATAATTCTCATAAGACTTAAGATACATATAGGATCTCATCACCATTTGAACTACCGAATTCCTTCGAATCCTTAGCAAGCGGAGATTTTACTCACGCATCATGAAAATGAAAGAATCAGCAATTAGAAATTTCATAATACGAAAATTTAAAAAAAGCGAAAATTAACAAATGATCACCTTTATTAATCAACTTCTAATTACACTTAACTTCAATCCGATGTTACAAGAATTGCTTTCGATCGCTCCCTTGAAGTGGTAACTATTCCGTCGAATTTCGCTTTGCTCGATCTCCATGAAACTTGGACCTGTCGACGATCTCGTGCTCTTGATGATGATCGGCTTTACGTAAAGGATCTTGAATGTCGTCGCTCGATATTATTCTCAACGATTCTTGATTTGGATCTTGAATTGGAATTGAATTGGATTTGGTTTTGGTTTGTGTGCAAGAAATTGACTACCATCAACAACTTCAACAATGTAGGCTTAGATCCCCTTTTATAGCCTTTCCTCAAGCTTCCCCTGGAAGTTAGGTCAATCTTTCCCAAGAAGCTAGGTAGTTTTAGGGAAGTTTCTAGAATAAGGTAGTTATCGAGCTTCCTCAAGAACTTAGGCTGTTGTAGGGAAGTTTTCAGAACAAGATTGTTACAATGGAGCGTCATCAACAAGCTAGGAGGTTGTAGGGAAGTTTCTGGAAAAGTGTCGTCACCGGCAACTCGGCCGCGGATCCCTGGCGGATCGGCCTAACTCGGCCGCGGATCCGCGGCCTTTTGGTAAGATCACTGCCTCATTTTCTCTGTGTATTCTGGTGTTGGCCAGTTGTTGTTCATGTGATATCTAGAATTCTTTTATCTCTTCTGAATCTCTGCCAGATTTTAACTCTTTGATTTCCTGTATTTTGTCGGCGAATTTGCGATTCTGATATCTGTCCTGAAATAATTTTCTGCACAAAATCTCAATGAAGATTGTTGAGATATACAATATCATGCGTGAAATAATAAACACACAATTTCCTTCCAAAATGTTGATTATAATGTATAACACGTGGTATTTGGTATTTTCCAGACGAACTTGTAATACGTGTTATATTTATAACAACCATCATTAGATGAATAGAAAAGTGAGGAAATTGTTATGTTAAAGATTGCGATTTCCGACTGAACAAATTCCCCCAAACTTGATTTTGATCGTCTTGAGGAAACTTCTTTTATTCAAGAGAAGGAGAAAATAGAAAGAAAAAGAAAAACTAACTAACACACTTTTGTAGGCAACACGAATGCACTGAGCACGTGCAAAAGACCTTTAAACCTCTAGGTGTCCCAAGTAGGAGGAGTGTTGTCTCCTGAGGGGTTTCAGCGGATTGCACCCATAAAATCCCATAATAAAAGAAAGACTGTGAAAGTTATATATAAAGATATGAATTATAAAAGAAAGGCTTTGAAAATCAGAGTTTTTAACTACACTAGCTTTTCGGTTGTTATGAGCCCTATCTTAATAGTCATGAAAAGATGTTAGAAATCACATCATCCCTCAATAAAACATCGCCATTATTCTTCATCCCTACCTTTCTTCCAAACACCAATCATGTACCCCTACGTGTGTATACAAGACATCCTTACACTCGGAGAATTCAATTCAAGCTATCATACTCTTGTCCATCTACCTCAGTACTTTTTAGTCGGTGAATATTTTGGATGGAATTACTCACACATTTTTCATGCGACCGTTAATACTTCTTGAGGTACTAACCAACCGATTACTAAATGTGCTCCCATATTAGGCGTAATTAGCAATTTTCTCGTCTTGCAACACCTAAGGCTTAACAGTAACTCCCAAATCAGTTGGTCTAAACCACTAGGTGATGAAACACCCTCGCTATATTTTTTATGCTGCCTTGGTGATTACAAAACCAGTGTTCATTTTTCTTCACCATTTTATACTTTTATGCTTCATTTATTATTTTTATCATACTTTGGCTTTTAGACAAGAGCATTTCAAGGTATCCTGTACTATCCCGAGTTTCAAGACGTGTGTAAGTGCGTATAGTAGGGTATCAACATTCAGATATTTGGCTTCCAGAATAAGAACTATTTTTCGGACGTATTTTTATCCTCAGATTAGTAACTTCCTTCATTTTACTAACCCTTGGGACAACGGCTCATAACTACTTATTACTAGTTTCGTTTAAGAAAATATCTAACTTTCTTGGTTTTCTTAAACTTTTCCAATCTTTTAAATGTAATTTTTTTCACTTTCTAATCTTTTATTATAAAAAAAAATTGAAAATTTTTGTGCTTATACAATGTATAATGCAAAGTGATGCGCAAATAAGCACAAACCTCTCCCAAATCTGTTTACAGCAGTGTCCTCACTGTTGTCTCTTTTAAATCTCAAAAACCTATAGGCTTGGGAGGAAAAGTTATTAACGGGGGCAAGAATAAATGAAAGTGAAATTTTTTCCCCAATCTTATTTTTTATTTATGTACAATTTTTCAAATTTTTTTTAACAAATGACTCACCTCCATTCTAAAAAATGAGACAATATTACCGAGACATGGAGGTGAGGTGGAGGAAAATTAGTCATTATAAATCGGCTCCTGTAAAAACAGGAGCTCCTCCGTGGGGTCAGTGGAAAAATACGGTTTTAATTTATGCCCATTCACTTTGAAAATTGTACCGTTTTTTTCTATTTTCAACTTCAACTGCTCTGTGCGGGTAGACATACCGCACAACAAATGGTCCTTTCCAATGAGATCGTAGCTTACCCGCATGAAGATGGAGACGAGAATCATAAAGAAGGACTTGTTGTCCTGAGGTAAAAGTTTTGCTCAAAATATTTTTATCGTGAAATACTTTAGACCGGTTCTTTACAATCACCGCATTATCATAAGCTTCATCGCGGAGTTCGCTTAGCTCATTTAATTGCAGCTTCCGGAAGTTGCAGGATTGATTTAAATCGAGATTAAGTTCTTTAATGGCCCATATTGCTTTGTATTCGATCTCGACCGGAATGTGGCAAGCATTTCCAAACACTAGTCGGTAAGGAGACATACCAAGATCGGTCTTATAAGCGGTACGAAATGCCCAAAGAGTATCCGTCAATTTGGCTGACCAATCTTTCCGGTTTTTAGAAACTGTTTTCTCCAAAATTAGTTTGATTTGCCTATTGGAAATCTCAGCTTGCCCGCTCGTTTGGGGATGATAGGACGTGGAAAGTTTGTGGTTGATTGCTTATTTCCCATCAAAGTCTCGAAAGATCGGTTACAGAAATGCGTCCCGTTGTCGCTAATGAAAGCGCGAGGGTGTTCAAATCGCGAAAAGATATTTTCTTTAAAAAACTTAATGACAACTTTGTTGTCATTAGCGTGACATGGAATTGCTTCCACCCATTTCGAAACATAATCAACCGCTAACAAGATGTACAAATTCCCAAAAAAATTGGGAAAAGGACCCATAAAATCAATACCCCAAACGTCGAAAATTTCAACAACCAATATCGGTTGAAGTGACATCTCATTTCTTTTAGAAATCCGACCCGTGTTTTGACATTGTGGACAGGCTTTGCAATGATCGTATGCATCTTTAAATAAAGTAGGCCAGTAAAATCCACATTGCAAAACCTTCTCTGCCGTTTTACGTGGACCAAAGTGGCCTTCACATGCCTGATCATGATAGAAAGATAAAATACTCTTGATTTCATCATTGGGGACACATTTGCGAATGATTTGGTCAGGACAATACTTAAACAAATAAGGTTTATCCCAGTAAAAATACTTTACTTGGGATAGAAATCGATAATTGTCTTGTTTAGGCCAATCGCTAGGAATAAGTCCCATTGCTAGATAATTCACAATATCTATGAACCAAGGTTCGCCGGATACGGTCAAGAGCTGTTCGTCCAGAAAAGAGTCGTTAATTGGGAAGGTCACAATAGGTGAAGAAGAGATGCGCGAAAGATGGTCGGTTACTATGTTTTCACATTCTTTCTTATCTCGAATGACAAGATCAAATTATTGTAATGATAGGATCCAACGTATTAACCTACCTTTAGCATTCTTCTTCGATAAAATATGTTTTAGGGCGGAGTGATCAGTGTAAACTACAATAGATGAGCCAATCAAGTAAGGCCTGAATTTTTCTAATGAAAATACAACTGCCAAGAGTTCTTTTTCAATGGTTGTATAATTAATTTGGGCATCATTCAAGGTCTTATTTTCATAATAAATCACATGTGGCATCTTATCAATGTGCTGTCCTAAGACTGGACCAACAGCAAAATCTGATGCATCACACATTAGCTCAAACGGGTGGTTCCAATCAGGAGATGATAAAACATGGGCTGTAGTGAGAGAATTTTTAAGCGAGTCAAATGCAGCCTCACAATCCGAATCAAAGTGAAATGCGGTATCCTTGGCCAAGAGAAGAGTTAAGGGTCTAGCAATTTTGCTAAAATCCTTAATGAATCTCCTATAAAATCCTGCATGACCAAGGAAAGATCGTATATCTTTGACACTTTTGGGATGAGGAAGGTTATGAATGACATCTATCTTAGCTCTGTCGACCTCAATGCCTTCCCGTGAAATGACAGGTCCAAGCACAATACCCTCTTGGACCATGAAATGGCATTTTTCCCAATTCAATTAAGTTCTTATCTTTACAACGAGTAAGAACTACGTCAAGATGAGATAGGCAATCATCAAAAGAGTCCCCGAATATAGAGAAATCGTCCATGAAAATCTCCAGAAAATTCTCGACCATGTTCGAGAATATCCCCATCATACACCGCTGAAATGTAGCGGGAGCATTGCATAACCCAAAGGGCATGCGTCTATTAGCAAAAGTACCGAAAGGATAAGTAAATATGGTTTTATCTTGATCCTTTTCGGCAATAGAGACCTGGTTATAGCCAGAGTATCCGTCCATGAAACAATAATATTCATGTCCAGCTAATCGTTCCAACATCTGGTCGATGAAAGGTAGAGGGAAGCGGTCTTTCCTCGTTGCGGTATTGAGTTTTCTATAATCAATACATACACGCCACCCAGTTTGAGTGCGTGTCTGGATCAACTCATTAGCCTCATTATATATGACCGTGATGCCAGACTTCTTAGGGACTACATGAATAGGACTTACCCATTGGCTATCAGAGATTGGGTAAATGATACCACTGTCAAGGTACTTGACAATTTCTTTCTTTACCGCCTCCTTCATGACGGGATTTAACCGTCTTTGTGGTTCTCGGGTTGGCTTAGTTTCATCCATCAAATGTATATGATGTTCTACAATCAAGGGACTAATCCCTTTGATGTCAGCCATTGTCCAACCGAAGGTTTGCCTATTAGATCTGAAGACCATCAAAAGAGCGGTCTCTTGCTCTAAGGATAGAGAAGAGGATATGATCATAAGAAAAGACTCATTCTCATCTAAATATGCATATTTAAGGTGAGAAGGTAACAATTTGAGATCTAATATCGGCGGAGACACAATAGAAGGTAGGGTAAGTGAATGACATTCGGATTCTCGAAGAGGTTCATAGCTTGCAAAGGATGCAAACTCGTAAAGTGTGACTGACTTTTATGATGAGTCAGAAGGTTCAAACTCAGGGGTGGACTCGTCAAATGTGTCCTCACTATAATGTGCAAGATCAAACAATGATGTGCTAATGTCGTCGAGATCATCAAAGCAAAGTTCATCAGCCTTGCAGCTTTCGGGAGCTATCTCGTGGACAGAACAGACATCAAGAATATGAGCAGAGGGTTCAGATGGCTGACTTCCAATCTTGTAAATGTTAAGCTCAATTGTCATTTTCCCAAAGGATAGGTTCATGAAACCGTTTCGACAATTATGACAGTATTGGAAGTGGCTAAGAAGGGTCGACCAAGAATCACCGGAATTTGGTTCCGTGGGTTTGCTACGGGTTGTGTATCCAAAACAATAAAGTCCACAGGGAATATAAACTCCCCGACTGTTATCAACACATCCTCAAGCTCACCCCTAGGTTTGGTGACAGATCGGTCTGCCATCTGGAGAGTACAATGAGCTGGTTTCTACTCTCCAATTCCTAACTGCTCGTAGACAGAGTATGGAAGCAGCTTAACACTAGCGTCAAGGTCGAGTAAAGCACTGTTAATATTTTTACCCCCAATAGAAATAGAGATTGTAGGACAGCCAGCGTCCTTACGTTTCTTTGGTAATTGTGGGGTAAAAGCTGTGCTAACATTATTCGTCATGAATACCTTTTTGGGCACTTGAGTCTTCCTCTTCCCAGTGCACAAGTCCTTAAGGATTTTCGCATAAACCGGAACTTGTTGTATAGCATCTAGGAGAGGGATATTTATGTTAACATGTTTAAACATTTCTATAATCTTCTCCATTTGTGGACTTGGTTTGTTTCCTCTTAACCGATTTGGATAAGGAGCTTTAGCAATAAGAGCTGGGTCCGACATTGAAGAAGGTCGTGTGGGTGGAACAGATCCCAGAATTGGAGTGAGGATCGTCTTTGGTTGACTAGAAAAAGTGGGTTGAGGGTTCGAGCCTAGAGGAACATGGAGAATAGGCTCGGAAGAAGATGAACTAGGGTCAGATGTGGAAGTGGAAGTGGAAGCCGGGGTTTTATTGATAGATTCATCATTATCAATCTGTTCACCGACTTGATTATTCAGCACTCTTCCAGATCTCAACATTGTAATGGCACTCACATTATAGTGTTGTGAATGCCCAGGATTCAGTAAGGGTTGAGATTGAAGTTTTCCTTTCTCTCTAGCACTTATTTCGGCATTTAATCGTGCAATTTGTGCTTCTATCGATTTAATACTCTCACCGTGGGAGGCAGAGTTCTTCTTTATATCATCAATAGAAGACCTTATATCAGCCAACACTTGGATGGAATGTTTCATAAACAAATCCAAGGTTCGTTCGAGTGAAAAGAAATTATCGGTACCGGCCAATTGCAAAGAATTATTATACGGTGCAGAAGTGTTGGCCGGATTTTGAAAATTTTGTGGTTGAAAGGGATGCTGACTCAGTTGTAGTGGTTACTGTTATTGTGGAGGGACCCTTTGAAAGTTATTTTGGTTTGGAACCGTATTTTGAGTTTGGTGTTGGTTCCAAGCAATATTAGGGTGATTCCTCCAACCCTGATTATAAGTGGGAGAATAAGGATCGTTTCTAGGTTGTTGCTGAAAAGCAGCATTAGTATGTTCTTGACCTTGAAATGGAGAATTCAAAGGACATTCTTCCGTTAAATGTGATGGATCGGAACAGCATCCACACACGGTTCTAGAGAGTGTGATCGGGTTTCGGGAGGCTAATAAAAATTTGTGTTCCATAACTTCAAGTTTCTTTTGCATTGTTACCATTTCAGTTTTGACTGCTATGGAGACATCAAGTTGATGGATACCATCCCTAGATGATGGTTGACTAACACTTTCCCATTGCAAAGTTTTTTCAGCAAAATCTTCTAAAAATTTCCAAGCTTCACCATCGTCTTTAGACATGAAATTGCCTTGACACATGGATTCAAGCATCTGCTTTGTTGTTGGATTAATGCCCTCATATATGATTCGACAGAGATCCCATCTATGGATTCCGTGATGAGGACATTGGACTAGCAGATCCTTGAATCGTTCAAAACACTTCCAAAATTGTTCATTGGGAAGCTGGGTAAATTGATTGATTTCGCTACGAACACGGGAGGTCTTATGATTGGGATAAAATTTCTTAAGGAATACTATGACGAATTCATCCCAGTTTGAAATAGAGTGTGCAGCTGTATTATAAAGCCATTTTTCGGCTAAATCGCATAAAGTGAACGAGAGAAGACGTAAACACATAGCATCCACAGAAAGTTATGAAGTGCACATCATAGCATATACGTTTTCGAATTTGGCAATAAAAATGTATGCGTCTTCAGACTCGAGACCGTGAAATTTAGGTAAAAGATTGATATAGTGTGGTTTGATTTCGAAATTATCCCAATTGGCTGGTGGAATGGAAAGACAAGTAGAAAGAGGACTACGTATAGGATAACATCTCTCTTGGAGAGACATACGCGGTAGATTCTGCGCACCTGCAGGCGGTGGCAAAGTGGTGTTAAAATTTGATGGAGATCCGTCCATCTCGGTGGATATGGTGAGTGGTGAGGAAAAAGAAGATGTAGAATTACCAACTTCGGAGTCGATAGAAGAGACGCGGACAAGACGGGCACTAGAATCCCGTGTCCAGCCGAGCATGCACTAAACGGTTTAGCACAAGTAGCAGCGTTTGTGATAATTAGAGAAAGTGGTTTGTTTTTGAAAAAGACGGATTTTGAAAAAAAAATCACAACAAAAAATGCACAATCAACCCTAGATCTACGGTCACCTAGGTCAAGTCACTAGACCGCTCCTAGACTTCCAGAAGACAAATCGCAGGATAAATCCTCTACTACCTCTTTATCCCTTCTGTGGCCAGGTAAGTTGGAGGTATCCGCTACGTAAATAGCGGGCCTAATTAAGTAACCACTTGCCTTAGACACACTTGCCTTAGACACCACAAAAGAAATGCGGATAAGCAATAGATTAACCACGACCTTCTTCTGTCCTAATTGAACGCGATGGTCCTTAGAGTCTTGTCTAGATATTTTTTAGTTAATGAAGGGTGATGCGGATGCTAGTTTTGTGATTTTTGGAGCTTAGGAAGGGTTATGAAATCCCCACCTAATCTGAATTTGGTGTTTGCCCCTTAATTTCCGTATTAAAATATGCAAAACAACCAATATCAAAACACACAACAAATTTTTATTTTTTGAGCGGCGAATTTTTGCAAAGAATCCTGCAGAAAAATTGTTATTGAACAGATCAGAGAAGAGATAAGAAAGTATAGAATATACCAGAGAATTCTGGAACCCTAATTCTTCAAAAATACCGCGGATCCGTCGCCAATACTGCTATCCGCCATGGTTCCGCGGTTGTTTGAATGGTTCTTTGAACGATTTTTGGTTCTGATGCTCCCTTTGCTCCTCTGTCCTAGATGAAATGATCTGAAAAATTTTCTCCCTGCTGCAGTGATTTCAGATTTCCTTGCAAAATTCACACACTAATTGTTAAGCACACGATGCGATTTTGATTCAAATTTTTGATGGAATAATAATATTTCAACTCAAATAGCAAGAATGAACAAATTACGTACGGATCCCCGGCAACGGCGCCATTTGATTGATCGTTTTTTGTGTGTGATCCGATATGAATGATATAATCACAATCAAAGAATTTATAGCCGCAATCAATAACGGTGTCGATGTAGTTCGTTAATGAGTACAGGTCATCCACTGAGATTCGTGTATTTATTCGTTCTTGCTTTAGTTGAGCCGAAAGAAAATAGTAAAGAAAATTCAAGAAGATGAATCAAGAATTAATGGATGAAATATTTTCATGAAAAATCAAGAAAGAGTTTAAGATTTAGTAATCAAGAAAATGTTCCAAAATCAATTTTTAGTTATCAAGAAAATGTAGAATAGTTTGTAGGATTCGATAGGAATTAGTAGCAATGATGAACATTAAAAATGACTTATCTTATCTATTGATGAATTATAACTAGAACGATGGTGATGAAAAAAGATTAGGGATCTATTGAAGAAACTAAGGTTTCTCCTTCACTATCACTTGTCTTTTCATTGATCATCATTTAAATCTAACCTTTAGCAAAGAGAATCATCAATCATTTAATCCCAAATTGCAACGAAATTATCAAGAACGGTGATCTCGTTCCAAATTTGGTCATTGACGTTTTTTTCCCTAAAGTTCATAATTCTCATAAGACTTAAGATGCGTATAGGATCTCATCACCATTTGATCTACCGAGTTCCTTCGAATCCTTAGCAAGCAGAGATTTTACTCTCGCATCATGAAAATGAAAGAATCAACAATTAGAAATTTCATAATATGAAAATTTAAAGAAAGCGAGAATTAACAAATGATCACCTTTATTAATCAACTTCTAATTACACTTTCCATCAATCCGAGATTACAAGAATTCCTCTCGATCGCTCCCTTGAAGTGGTAACTATTCTGTCGAATTTCGCTTTGCTCGATCTCCGTGAGAGTTGGACCTTTCGAGGATCTCGTGCTCTTGATGACGATCGGCTTTGCGTAAAGGATCTTGAATGTCGTCGCTCGATGTTGTTCTCAACGTTTCTTGATTTGGATCTTGAATTGGAATTGAATTGGATTTGGTTTTGGTTTGTGTGCTAGAAATTGACTACCATCAACAACTTCAACAATGTAGGCTTAGGTCCCTTTTTATTGCCTTTTTCAATCTTCCCCAAGAAGCTAGGTAGTTGTAGGGAAGTTTCTAGAATAAGGTAGTTATCGAGCTTCCTCAAGAAGCTAGACCGTTGTAGGGAAGTTTCCAGAACAAGGTTGTTACAATGGAGCGTCCTCAACAAGCTAGGAGGTTGTAGGGAAGCTTCTGGAAAAGTGTCATCACCGGAGCCCCCAACTCGGCCGCGGATCCGCGGCGGATCGGCCTGACTCGGCCGCGGATCCGTGGCCTTTTGGTAAGATCACTACCTCATTTTCTCTGTGTATTCTGGTGTTGGCCAGTTATTGTTCAGGTGATATCTAGAATTCTTTTATCTCTTCTGAATCTCTGCCAGATTTTAACTCTTTGATTTCCTGTATTTTGTCGGCGAATTTGCGATTCCGATATCCGTCCTGAAATAATTTTCTGCACAAAATCTCAATGAAGATTGTTGAGATATACAATATCATGCGTGAAATAATAAACACACAATTTCCTTACAAAATGTTGATTATAATGTATAACACGTGGTATTTAGTATTTTCCATACGAACTTGTAATACGTGTTATATTTATAACAACCATCATTAGATGAATAGAAAAGTGAGGAAATTGTTATGTTAAAAATTTCAATATTTTCGACTGAACACTACCCTACCCCGGACAGACCAAGCCGATAAGAAGAAAAGGGCCAGGGAGGAGAAAAAGAAGATTGAGCGGCTAAAGCCCTACCCCCCGAAGTTCCAGGAGTACACCCCGCTCAACGTCTCTAAGACGGAGCTGCTGGAGGAGGCAAAGGGCGAGAGATTCTTCAAACTCCTCCGGTCAATCATAAGGCGGCCAAGCACACCGGGGGCCCCTACTGCGCTTTCTACAGGTCGCAGGGCCACTCCATCGAGAACTGCAAGCAGCTCCGAGACCACATCGAGGAGTTGATCCGCTCGGGGCACCTAGAAAGGTACTAGCGAGACAAGCGGCAAACCGACCGTGAGCAAGAGCACCATCCCCCTCCCGGCGAGTTGATAATCGGCCAAATCATGGTCGTGTCAGTGGGGGGTATGACGGGGACCGACGAGACATGGCACCCCTCATCGATCGAGGGGACTAGCAGCCACCCAAGGAAGAAGGCTAAATCGGCTGAGCCGATCATATTTACCGATGAGGACCTCCACGGGATATCCCTGCCTCATAATGACCCACTGGTGATCACAGCCCGGGTCCATCGCTAAGAAGTGAAGAGGATATTGGTCGACTCGGGAAGCTCGGCGGACATTCTCTTTTATGACCGCTTTCTGCGTATGGGACTCACCCCGTCGGACCTAAGGCCGACCGCCCACATCCTGTCGGGGTTCACCAACCATTCCATCCCGGTAGAAGGGGTGATCACCCTCCAACTTAACATTGGGGAGATGGGCCATACGCGCACCATGCCTATGGAGTTTATCGATGCCAGAATTCCATCAGCATACAACAACCTCCTAGGTCGCCCGACACTGAACTCTCTCCAGGCCCGGATATCGACCTACCACCTAGCGATGAAATTCCCACTCGACCAAGGTAGGATAGGTCGGGCCTACGGGAACCAACAAACCGCGAAAATTTTCTTCACAGCAACATCTACGCCTGAGGGGCAAAATAATGGCCAGGAAAGTGAGGATGATATCAAGGGTTCTCTGGATACTCGAGACGAGCAAAAAGAGGTCCGAGGAACCCCGATGGAGCCACTAATAGAGGTCCCCCTCGTAGAAGGGGACGATGAACGAACCGTTCAGATCGGGTCACTCTTAACGGGGAATCGCCAAGACAACCTGATCCACTTCCTCAGAAATAACTCGGACGTATTCACCTGGGCGCCTGTCGACATGCCTGGAATTGACCCTAAAATCATATCGCATAAGCACGGTCTGGACCCTACGGTCTGACCCGTCAGGCAGAAAAAATGAAGCTTCGCCCCGATCAAACAAAAAGCGATCGACGACGAGGTGGACAGGCTCCTCGCTGCCAGCTTCATTCGGAACGTGCTTTACTCGGAATGGTTGGCGAATGTAGTCATTGTTAAAAAGTTTAGCGGGAAGTGGTGCATGTGCGTCGACTGCACTGACCTCAACAAGGCATGCCCGAAAGACAACTATCTCCTCCCTCGGATAGATCAGCTCGTCGACAGTTCGGCAGGCCACGAGCTACTTAGCTTCATGGATGCTTTCTCCGGCTACAACCAGATCCGTATGAATCCGGCGGACGAGGATCTCACCGCATTCACAACGGACCGGGGGGGGTATACTGCTATAAGGTGATGCCTTTCGGACTCAAAAATGCCGGGGCTACGTACCAACGCTTGGTTAATCGGATGTTCAAGCCACAGATCGACAGGAATATGGAGGTTTACGTCGACGACATGCTCGTCAAATCAATCTCGTCGGATGAACACGCCAAAGATCTTGGCGGGGCTTTCGGCGTCCTCCGCAAATACAAGATGAAACCGAACCCCGCCAAATGCGCATTCAGGGTCACCAGTGGAAAATTCCTCGGTTTCATGGTCACCCACCAAGGAATCGAGGCTAACCCGGTGAAAATCAGCGCCATCCTCAACATGGACGCCCCGAAGACCAACGTTGAGATCATGCGGCTCACTGGGAGGGTGGCTGCCCTTAGCCGCCTCATGTCAAGGTCCGGAGAAAAATGCCTCCCATTCTTCAAAATCGGAGATTTAGTCCTAAGGCGGAACGAGTTCGTCGATCAAGACGAGCCGCATAGTTTTCCCCGAAATGGGACAGTCCATTCCCCGTCTCCGAGGTCCTGCCCGGCGGAGCCTATCACTTAAAAGATGCGAATGGTTGCAAATTTCCACGGCCTTACAACGCCGAAAAGCTCAAGCTGTACCTCTGAAAAGAATATCTATGAATGTATATTTCTTCTTTAACAAAAGCGATGTAAATCTTTCTAAAGTTCTTTTTATTTAATAATAAGAGGGAAACAATAGAGCATCACAAAAAAGAGAATTTTATTTATTCGAAAGGTGTTGTAGGCTCCTCAGCCATACATCAAAAAGAAAAAGAAAAATTCTTACAACAGCGGGGGAAGGGGGTGCAAGAAACATTGCTCGTGGTACTCCGAAGAAGCAGCCGTCAGCCGAGCCCTAGCCGCCTTAGACCTCTGCCTCTGATGTTGTCCGCGAACCCTCGAGGCCACGGACAGGCCAGAAGGCTCTACGGGAGGGCACCTATCGGCGAGATGCCTCAGTCGGTAACACTCGAGGATGAGTGACACCGAGCGATCCCGCCGACTCATCGAGTTCAGGCCAAGACGGCATAGCGATCTCAACTTGCCAACCGCCTCATCCTTCAGTTGTTCGGACAAGGGGTTGTGTAGCCTTAACGACGCCCTCCAAATCGAATACATTAGTAGCTGGAGTAGGGGTGATTGCCAGGGTGGCAAGCAGACGACATGATCCTCCACATGCCGAACCACCGCCCGCAACGTCTCCTCAGAGCTCTGCTGATCATACAAATATACGTCTTCGAATGAAATGATCTCGGAAATGGAGAAAGGGAATCCGTCCATTATTATGTTTCGGGGTGCAAACCTAAGTATAAGCAACACACCCTTCTCTATTTATAACCCCAAACAGCATCCCTAAGGACCCAAATTCGCGCGCACATGGGCGCGGATCCTGGGATCCACCCAAATTACTCCAATACCATACCGCCACGTGGCGAAACTGATGCAGCTCTTCGAAACGCTTCTCCTCCCCCATGCGTTCCTGACAATGCCTTCCGCGACGGTCGCTCTTCCCAATGTTCACACACCAAGGAAGGTTAGACAGAACCTCACAAAGCCGAGCAGCAACCCTGCTCGGTCCATCCTAAGCAGGCAACTCCTTGCCCTCCTGCGCTAAGGATCGAAGCCCTCATCAAGAGGCAACCGAGCAGCTTCTATGCTCGGTCCATCCTTAGCAGGCAACTCCTTTCCCTCCCGTGCTAAGGATTAAAGCCATCATCAAGAGGCAACCGAGCAGCTTCCCTGCTCAGTCCATCCTTAGCAGGCAACTCCTTGCCCTCCCGCGCTAAGGATCAAAGCCCTCATCAAGAGGCCACCGAGCTGCAACCCTGCTCGGTCCATCCTTAGCAGGCAACTCCTTACCCTCCCGCTCTAAGGATCAAAGCCCTAATCAAGGGCAACCGAGCAGCAACTCTGCTCGGTCCATCCTTAGCAGGCAACTGCTTTCCCTCCCGTCCTAAGGATCGAAGTCCTCATCAAGAGGCAACCGACCAGCTTCCCTGCTCGGTCCATTCTTAGCAGGCAACTCCTTGCCCTCCCGCTCTAAGGATCAAAGCCCTCATCAAGAGGCAACCGAGCAGCTTCCCTGCTCGGTCCATCCTTAATAGGCAACTCCTTGCCCTCCCGCGCTAAGGATCAAAGCCCTCAATAAGAGGCAACCGAGCAGCAACCCTGCTCGGTCCATCCTTAACAGGCAACTCTTTGCCCTCCCATGCTAAGGATAAAAGCCCTCATCAAGAGGCAACCGAGCAGCAACCCTGCTCGGTTCATCCTTAGCAGGCAACTCCTTTCCCTCCCGCGCTAAGGATTGAAGCCCTTATCAAGAGGCAAACGAGCAGCTTCCCTGCTCGGTCAATCCTTAGCAGGCAACTCCTTGCCCTCCCGCGCTAAGGATCAAAGCCTTCATCAAGAGGTAACCGAGCAGCTTCCCTGCTCGGTCCATCCTTAGCAGGCAACTCCTTGCTCTCCCGCGCTAAGGATCAAAGCCCTCACCAAGAGGCAACCGAGCAACAACCCTGCTTGGTCCACCTTAGCAGGCAACTCCTGTTAGTGTATATGCCCTAGAGGCCATTACTGTATCATACTAGTTTGTATATTACTTAATGGAAGCTTGGGATATTCACAGTTGTATAGACAATCTTGCTCAAAATGGTAGTATGCTACTTGGTTTGTTTCTACTTTAATGTGTACATGTGTTTCTTTTAGTATATCACCTATACACATTAGTGGAGCCCTTAGGATCTTTGCTTGATTACCAGCGTTTTGATGGCAGTCACACTCGTGGGGGCTGGGTAATCTACAAGCACATCCTTATACAGGTCCCTAGTCGCAGGACTATCGAGACAGGGCATCGATACTCCGTAGTAGACTAGCGTATGCGCTTCTCATCCCAGCAAGAGAGACGGTCTGTCCCATAGCCGTCAGTACGTCGTACTTGAGATAGTATGCGGATGCTCGTTAGGTTATGAGTACACTGGACATGACTCGTCGGGAACTGTTGGTTGGTACTATACCTATCGTCAGTTATCAGTTCCCAGGTGACATGAGTACAGCTTAGTCCGCTGACTTGACACTGTCACTTCGCCTCGAGTGTGTTCCTACTGTACTTTGATTACTACCCTACCACGGCTCAAAGGAGTCGTGCAAACAGGTAGTAGTTGGGTGCAGTCCCGAAGCACTTGGAGGCAGTGACGGTTAGACAGGATTCGTCTCTCCCTGTATTGGGGGTTGATATCGCGCTGTGTCTAGGAGAGCCATTACACAAAGTCCCTGGCCAGGGCAAGCGAGATATACTGGTAGGTTTCCAGTGTTATCTCAGGGTGTTCTGGGCTACACTCCGACACGACTTGTACCGCTATTAGGGGACTGACGTTTACCGCCCCCTAGGCCCGCCATGCGATATTCTCAGACGAACAGACCGGACTATACGCAGACTGTCACATTCAGGCTCACTAGGAGTTCAGATGGGTTTCACCTCGTCCGTCTTCTTATCGGCATCTACCTAGGGGCCGTTACGCACAGCTAGTGCCGCTTGCGGTCTGTGGTTAAACCCACTGCCAGTGTAGTGTCGAGTCTTTAGAGTCCCACACAGAGAGCTATTCGCCTTTAGGCAAAAGAGTAGAGGTCGCATGGTTTTGCGACAGGGTTCGGTCACATCCGTGCACTTGTGCACGTTTAGTGTCCGGACAGTTATCACCAGCGGGCTTTGGTTTAAGCCAGATCCTAGTGTACGTTTTGGGATTGGTTTTATCTCATTTGTATTCGTGTTCCTCGGAACGCGGATGCGGGTGTGTATGCACGGTTGACAGAGGCAGAGGCAGAGGATTTTCATTAGGGTTGTTGACTGTTGACTTTTGCTAAACCCTAATGAGAATTAGAAATATGATTAACAATAATATTAATTAAGTATTATTGTGACATGGTTGGGTTGAAAGGTTGACTTTGTTGACTTGTTGACTTTGTTGCCCGGTTGACTAGGTTGGACTTGTTGACCACCATCATGACAATGGCTATCATTTTATGGCATTGACCTTTGCTTGCTTATTTGTTCACACATTGCATTTAATGCATGAAATGATATTGCCATTTGATATGATAACAACCATCACATAATACTCAATTATTATTATGTGTTATGATGATTTTGGATTATGAGAGCAAGGATGAGAAAAGTCTTGCTCATTCTTTCATTTGCTTTCTCTCTCATGAAAGCTCTCTCATCCTCAAGCTCTCCCTCTTCCTCTTGCTCTCTCTCTAGTTCAAGGCAAAAACCTCTCATGTGTTGAGAATCATTTGCCTTGGAGATAAAAACCCAAAACACTTCTCTACTCATCCTAGTACACAAAGTCTAGCAAGCCAAGTGTTCTAGTTTTCTCTAGTTTGAGGTTGAAGCCAAAGGTAGAAGCTCTCGGGTGGATCCATCTTCGGCGCAAGGAGACGACGAGGTGAGGACGATCCGACTACCGCAAGGAATTGAAGAGAAGGAGTTCAAGTTAAGGTATAACCCCCTAACCGAGTAGGTAACACTCCTAGTTAGGTTGTTAGATGGTTGTTTAACAAAGATCCGTATTTTGAGTCCATGTTACCACCTAAAGAAAAATTGTTTTTCACCATTTCCGCAAGCCCGAAAGAACTGGGAGAGGTAACGTGGACTTACAGTGGTATCAGAGCCAGGTTAAACACTATCTAACATGTTAGCAAAATAACTAGAAGTTCGATCGGAGAAAAAGTCACGAAACATGCCCGAAATATCAAGTTTCTGCCGATTCTGTTTTCTGTTCAAAAAATAATTAATCTTACACTAAAAATCGGCTCAGGCTTTTTAAAACCCACACAAGAAAATTGGTCCACCGACTCGGTCAAAGAGCCGCGGAAACGCGGTAGGAGCATGCTCCCACCACGGATCCGCGGCCGAGTTGACTCGGTCGTGGCACAATTTTCCTGCAGTGTTTTTCTGGGGCTGTTTTGGGATTTTTGGAATATGTTTTTTCTGCCCAGATTTTACAGAAAGCAAAATTTGTTTTTGGGGTTTAAAAATCCGTATTTTGATCGAACTTCTAAAGACTTTAGCTAACGGGTTTATATCTGTGATGTGATATATGTATTGAACGTCTGCTAATCGCTATACGTCGATTAGTGGGGGTTATACATATCTGTGATCTGTAATGTTGATGGTATGTGTATATGAATTCATTGGATTGTCGCGGATGAATAGCCGGGGGATTGTGAGATGAGAGTTTTCTTTTTCTTTCAATTCATGTAATTTGTAATTGATGTAATATTATTTATATGGCTGCACAACCGGGATGGGGTTGTAGCCGTCATTGTATAATTTCTTTTACTGTTTTTGCTCCTAGGATAGACCCAAGGTGGGGTACACAAACTACCGGGTATCTCGAAGTGCCGAGTGGCCTACTCACGGTGTTGAGGGAGGTTGCTTCGCTTCGGATACTTGGCGGGTAGTTTGCCACACCCGTAGGGGTCTAGGGTGGGGTCTTGGCTATTCATCGCGACCGTGTAATCCGCTCTTCGTTACAGGCTCGTACGAAATGCGGATTCCTAGTATATCCAATGTGTTCATCTGTGATCTGGAATGGCTATCATTGCATGTGACGAATGTATATATCTATATATGATATCTATTTAGACGTTGCTTATGTTTTGCATCCGCGCTAGTCCAACCCCCGCTCTGTCGTTAGTTAAGTAACCTAACGGGTAATGACGGGGCCCCGTGGCGAATGCGGATGGCATAAGCGTACGTCATATTTTCGTTGTTTTCTGCAATGGTAGGATTAAATGATGGGACGCATTAAATTAATGCAAGAAAATAAACCAAAGTAGAGTCGTTGGAACACTTTCAAAACCACTCGGTTTCTTTTCAAAAACAACTTTTAAACACGGAGCTTAAGCCACTCCTTTTAAAAGCTATCTCGTTCCATCGATTATATCAAGTTCACTACGTTCACGGTTTTGCCAAAACCATTCGTAGCCCTCCATCGTTTCACATGGATAGTCAATAGTATTCAAGCTATGTTTGTTGGCCAAAGTCAAGGCATAGTGATTGGTAGCTATTGGGTGTTCATGTGCAGCATAGATAGATGTGTTGGTTTGGGACAGTCGTACTGCCTTGTTGGCCAAAGTCAAGGATAGGTACGGGTGGGTTCAAATTAACCTGGAGAATGACGAGTAGAACTTGACATGTGACTTATGATTTGTTGGCCAAAGTCAAGGTCATAAGAGCATGGGGCAAAAATCCACATCGGGAGTTTCAAAAGAAACTGAAACTTGCTTGCGCTGCATACCATTTGGAGTGTGATGATTCTGGTAGGATTCCTTCAGTTTTGTCACGCGATGATATTTGGATCCCGATCCTACTGTGAGTATATACTACTCCTCGGGAAATTTCTCACTTAACGATCAATGCTATAAACCAAGTACGTGTCTAGAAAGGTGTTAGCGGGGCTACGCCCACAAGGAAAAGAGATTATTTAATTAAGGAACTTCGCGAAAGCGTTGGAAAACCTCCCTCGAAGTACCGACACTGGCCTGGCTGAACGGTTAAGCAAGTATTGTACGGTGAGATTGATCTCGACTAATTCTTCCTTTTTGGTTTGAGGAGGGATTCGAGAGACAGTGGGAGCCATCCTGTTTAGACAAACTAAAAACCATTCTAAACTTGCAAGATCATCATGCTAAAGTGTTTCTTCTCTCTTTCCTAATTGCAGCGACCAAACATCATGACTGGACTTAAGTTACTACTAGATAAAAACATACTGACAGGGCCAAACTACAAAGACTGGCTCAGGAATGTCAAAATGGCAATCACTTATGACAAGTTGGGGTATCTCCTTACCACCAAAGCTCCCCCTGTCCAAGGTCCCAAAACCAGCGTCGCGGATAAGGAAATCCGTAAGACCTGGGAAATCGATTGCGCGAAGGCCAAGTGCCTCATGCTTGCCTCTATGGACAATGAACATCAGAGGAGGCACGGGAATATGGACCTTGAATCCATATTTCTCCATACAAAAGAACTGTATGGAGAGCAATCCCGTATCGCCAGATACGAAGTCTCGAAAAAGCTGTTTTTGGCGAGATTGGCCGTCGGATCATCGGTAGCGGAACACGTGCTTAAGATGATTGGCTTCATTGAGGAGCTCGCGGACCTTGGGACCACGTTAGAGAACGAGCTCTACACGGACTTGATTCTCCATTCCCTTCCTTCCACTTACGCCCAGTTTATCCTGAACTTCAACTTGCAAGAAAAAGAAGTTGAACTTTCAGAACTCCTCAACATGCTGAGGAGTGCAGAGGGCACCCACAAGAAAGGTAGGGAAATGTCACGTCCCGAAAGTACGGAACATGACCGGCACTTAAACTACGAAACGTCTCGAGGCGTACGTAATCCAAGTAAGCCGAAAACCCAGAAATGCAAACCAAGAAAAGTAGTAGAGTGAAGGAAAACCAATTTAAACAAGTAGTTTTAATAGCATAAGCCGAATTATGCGGTTTTAAAAAAAACATCAATATTTCCCGAAAATTTCGGCAGAGTCTCCTTTGTAAATACTGGCTCCCAAACGGGATACAACATGAATAGTATACGAAATCAATAAAAGGCATCCCCAAGCGGGAGCTAGCTCTTCGTCAATTGACGGTCACAACCACACAAGCAATATAATATACAACGCCAACGGCGAGGATCAAAACCACAAAAAAAACCACAAAAAAAACCACAGAAATAAAACGCGCGACTCTAAGGTCGAAAGAATAACATCACTGGTCTCTATCTCTGAAATAAATACATGTTTGGTTGATGGAACTTCTAGATACAACAGAGTAATAATATACAAGTTATATAATGGGGGGTACGATACAAGTAAACCCACCTACTAGCAAATCACCCGAAGGAAACTATGCCCGCAAGCCGTAATGAAACCTGTACGGCAAACCTGCAAGAAACTGGGGCACAACGGGGGTGAGTTGCCAACTCGTGAATAGAAAAACATCTACGCACAGAAATCGCATAAATAACGCAACCTAGGTCAAAGATCATAATATATCCTCAAATTTATGAATAACATACAGCCTATAACAATGGCTAGGGTAATATCTAACCCGAGTGTGATCTCATGTGCCCGTGTCAGTGCCTCAGGTAGCAATATATCATATGAATGAGGTATGAATGCATGAAAACAGAATACATGTAAATGAAGAAACTGTTTTCATAAATTAGTGAGATTTCCTTTGTATTTTTAAAATGAGGTATCATAAATGAAATCAGCATCAACAGTGTCTAGCATCGACACAAAACATAAATCTCAATGTCTCAAAACCTCAGGCTCCGGCTATCCGGACTGGCCTGTATCATCAAATCTCAGTAGCTCAATATCTCGAAATCTCAATGTCTCAATCTCAATATCTAGGGCGCCGTCAGTCCAGACCGGCCCCTACCATCCATCTCAAGACCACGACGGTATCCTCCGGATATCCGACGCGTCGGGTAAAATCACCGGTAGGTAGTCTCCCCCTGCCACGCTCATCGTCATCACCACGAGCTTCTTGCCCCGGGGTACCTTACCGGGTCCACCATGTACCCGAAACGGTTCATCCAACTCCTCGAATCGGGTCTCGAAATCCATCAGCAAACTCATGGTGGACGACTCATACATCATGAGAAAAACCGCGCTTTTTATTTAAAAAGAGAAAGAAGAAGTTTGTATATGTTTTGCGGTTTTCCCCAAATCCAGAAAATCTCATGGAAATCCGAATCCAAAACCTCAATAGCACGTAAAAAGTGAATATATGCATGAGAATCCATGAATGCGGCATAACAATGAATAACAGTATGCATGAAGTAGCAGGTAATAACTACAATGTCTAAACTAACATATAAGGCGAGTACACTAATATCATGTCTAAACTATTAGCTAACAGGCTATGTCAAGCAATAATATTTTCTAAGGTATACGTGACATGGCAATTACCGATGAAGATGTGTGTGAGCCGGCAAGTAAGTGTACGTGGTACATACGCATCATCGGTAATGGTGCTGGTGTCCTAACCACAAGATATCAACAGTAGAATATGAAGCATAATATAAGCATGTGATGCGGAGCAAACAACAATAATGAGCGGGAGCTGAATACTAGACACAACGATAACTAATCTGCTTTAACCTAATATAAGTCCTACAATGGTGCCTTTTGAAATAACACGAATCGTGGGGTTTTGAAAATAGGGGCTACGGTGTTTTTAAGAAAAGATACGTTTTTTTTTGAAATATCCGTAGAATCCCTTGACTTGTCTTTTAAAATACGCACGATTCGTAAGCTTTGAAATAGGTAGGAACCGAATCTAATCTAACAACTAACTAAACTAAAGGGCTAAGCTACAAGCTAGACTACAAGTAAGGAAACCGCCTAACATCTGAGTCGATACATATACATACCTGTATATATATTAGTCGGTGATCCCGCCTCAATAATATCATATCCGATACCATATCTATAATCAGACATCCCAAGTCAAGAGTGCGGATCAATCATCAAGATATAGCTCGTACGTAAATCCGTCGTACGGCATCCCCAAATCTGGGTACGGGTCAATATCATATTCCTCACACTATTCCTCTGGTATCCTCTTTATCCAAGATCATAGTCTAGGGTACTGACCTATGTCCAGTACAATACTAATATCCTCAATATACTCATGATCAGACTACTGATCGACAATCTCGTACAAACCGATATCGTCAGCACATATCATCATCAAGGGGTATACATCGCCCGATACGGCCTAATATCAATATCCTAGCATATCATGCCTCATATCACGATCACAAGTCGACCATTTTATTTATAACACTATTCACCCGTATTGCCGTCCCAAGATCCGCTATAACACCAGGACGTACCTCAAGTACGAATCCTGCCATATCACCGATATCACAACCACAAACAAATCTCATCGACTCAGCTCAATCCCAAGTATCATCCTCAAATCCGTATGTGAACACATAGTCCCATACCCATGTGAACACATAACTATAAAGAATCCCATGAGCACATATAAATAGGAATGTATGCAGGTATGTATGTGTGTATGTGTAGTGCAACACTACCCTAGGGTTCGCGATACTAAAATAATCCAACACACCAATATCCATCCTAAATATCGTTATTAATCCCAAATAACATATAATAATTGTTGGTGTGTATACGCATTCGTATACACCACCACGGACTGCGGGGGTGCTATACGCCATCCACCCGACTTCTCCCCGTAGATATAAATCTACTTACCTGATCCTCGCTCGCCGGTGCCGACGTCGCCACGCGCTTGCTTGCCGTCTCGAAGTCCACATGGGGGTACCTACATATCACAACGCATCGTATCACATTAAAATCCGACTCATGACCAAAACGACACACGAATCCCACATAGGTCAAAACCTATGGTTGCTTCCACAAATTAACCCAAAAACCCTCGACGTCGGCGTACAAACGCCAGACCATCGAGAAAAACCCAAATACACTCATTTGCACATTCACGAACACTAATTTTAATATAAAATAGGTTAAAACTCACAAAAACCCCAAATTCACTTTAAAAGCCGTTTTTCCGAAAAACTAGCAAGCAAAATTACCCATTTTAGTGCAAAACTCGACGTTTAAACAATTCTAGCGGCCATAATACTTATTAAATAACTTAAATAAGTCATATAACCCATAACCACAATTTAATCTCATCAAACTATATACGTTCAAAAAAACTAGTTTGCAATTTTACCCAAATTTCAACCATTTTAGCAAAAATGCATAAACAACAATTTAGTTTGGATTTGCATGATCTAAAATATTAAAATACAATTTAAAATGTTAATAATACCATGGATACCCTAATTAGATTTTTATCCCAATTGATTAATTAAATTCCCAAAACCTAGTTAACCAAATTAACACAATTAGCAAAATTTTAGACTAACAAATAGCAACTAGTAACCAATTTGGGTTTTGCATTCAATTAACATGCTAATCTACCCATTAAAACCATGATCAAACACTACAAACCCTAACTTGATCACAACCCACTCTCTTGAATTTTCAAACACACAATTAAACCATAAATAAACTTATAATTAAGCTAGACTAAAGTATTTAGCAACAATTTAAGAAAAGGTCAAGATTTATACCTCATGAACCATGGATCAAACTTGCAATCTAGACTCTCAAAATGCTCTCTTATCCCCACAATCCATGCATAATAGGCTAAACTAAAATGGGTAAGAGTTGGATTTGGGTTTTGGGATTTTTTTGATGGATTTTGAGGCAATTTTTGATGAAGTTTTGAAGAGAAAAGAGAAGGGAAAATGGGGGGCCTGCTGCTGTAGGAGGAGGGGGAGGGTTTGGCCAGGTGTGTGTGGAGAGGAGAGAGAGTGAGGTGAGGAAAATAGTCCAAGTCAAGGAATAAAGTCAAAGCCCATACCTCATTTAACAATTTCCTTTCATTTCCTTTGTTTTCTTTTCTTTTCTTTTCAAAACATCAAGTGGGGAAAAAGGGAGTGGGGGCAGCTTGGGCTGCTGATTTGGGGAGAGGAGAGAGGGTGTGGGTGAGTGTGGGTGAGGAAAAATGATAAATGTTATACCCCAATTCCCATTAACACTAATTTCACCGAAAAAAGCCTTTTTCTTCGATATTTTCTAAACCGTTTTGGCAAACGATTTTGTTTCAAAAACCACATGATAAAATTTTATTTAAAGTTTTATGATGCACAAAATTTGTTTCAACTCATTCCAATCTGTAATTTTCCCAAATTAAATGTATTAGTGACGGCTTAAAAAAATAATAAAATAATTTTTTTTTCAGAAAATTTGAAATTTCACCAGTGGCTCAATAAACACCAAATACTAGCAATTACATAGATAGAATATGTATATTTAATTTTTATAATAAGATATTTGCATTTTGACTTTTTACAGAAAACCCCCTTATTTTACCGATTTTCCGAAATTTCACCGAAACGATTTTCAAAACGCTACAGGAAACATCCACTTTGTTTGTAGGAGGATCTTCCTCTTCTAGGTCCAAGGCAAAAGCCAAGGGAAAGAAGAAGAAAGCCCCCGCCAAACTAAGGGGCGGTATTAGTAAAGTGGATACGAAGGGAAAGACAAAGGCAACAAAGGTAGCGGGAAAGCTTGTGGGAAAGGAAGAATACTTTTACTGTCACAAGAGTGGACACTGGAAAAAGGATTGCAGGGCTTGGAAGGCCAGAAACCAGGATCTGAAGCAAGTTGCGGCTTCAGCTTCAAGTGTGTATGTTATTGAAAACTGTTTATCAATAAACTCTACATCCTAGGTATTGGATACCGGATCAGGATCTCATATCTGTAATTCTTTACAGGCACTGAGAAGGCGTAGGGTTTTGAAGGCAGGTGATATGACCCTCAGAGTTGCAAACGGAGTTGGCATGGATGCTGAGTCCGTGGGGGACTATCACCTGGGAATGTCAGATGGACATGTTTTAGTTTTGCGTGATTGTTATTTGTACCCAATGCAATCTGTAATATCATATCTGTATCTTTACTATCTAAAGAAGGTTATGAATTTGCATTTGTAAGCAATGTTGTAAACATTCACCTTAATCAAGTTTTGATTGGGTCAGGTACATTAAGCAATGGTATATACGTATTAAACCAACCACAGATTTTCAATGTCCAGAATACACATAAAAGAAAGTCTCCGGAAACAAATCAGGTTTTCTTATGGCATTGTAGACTGGGTCACATCAATGAGAGAAAGTTGACGAAGTTACATATAGAAGGATATTTGGATCCATTCGAATATCAATCATATGCAACTTGTCAATCCTGTCTCAAAGGAAAGATGACAAAGACTTCGTTCACTGGACACGGAGTAAGAGCGAGCAAGCTCTTGGGACTCGTACACAGCGACGTGTGCGGTCCAATATCTACACATGCGCGAAGCGGTTATTCTTACTTCATTACTTTTACGGATGACTTTTCAAGGTACGGATATGTCTTCTTAATGAAACATAAATCCGAAGCCTTTGGAAAATTCCAGGAATATAAGAATGAAGTAGAAAAACAAACCGGCAAAACTATCAAGACACTGAGATCTGATCGAGGTGGTGAATACTTGAGTGCAGAGTTCCTGGATTACTTAAAAGAGAATGGAATTCTCTCTCAACTTACTCCTCCATACACTCCGCAACATAACGGTGTATCGGAGAGACGGAACCGGACCCTATTAGATATGGTACGTTCCATGATGAGTAACGCTGAGTTGCCGCGATCATTCTGGGGATATGCACTAGAATCAGCTGCATACCTTTTGAACCGAGTTCCAACTAAGACTGTGCCTACCACACCATATCAGATGTGGTGTGGGAAGAAACCCTATCTTAAGCACATTAAGACATGGGGATGTCCAGCTTTTGTCAAAAAGCAGCATGCGGACAAACTCGAGGCACGCTCAGTAAAGTGCAAGTTTGTGGGATATCCAAAGAACTCCAAGGGATATTTCTTCTATTGCGAAGATGAACAAAAGCTTTTTGTTTCTCGTCATGCCCACTTCTTGGAAACTGAGTTTTTGGAAAATCAGATAAGTGGGAGCGCAATAGAACTGGAAGAAATTCCAGAACCACGGGCTATTACTGAAAGCTTAGTAGAACCAGAGGGTTCGAAAGATTAGGACATTCCTGCACCCTTCCGCAGGAGTAGTAGGCAGTCTCATCCGCCCGAGAGATACTACGGTTTTCTCATAGACGGGGATAGAGAGGATTGCATCATTGATAGTGATGAGCCGACTAGCTTCCAGCAGGACATTCAGAGCATTGACTCGGTAAAATGGTGTAGGGTTGCTAGGCACGCGAACAATGGTCTACAAGGCATCAATCATGCCCGATTAAAATTTTAGCCGTGCCGAACAACCCGAAGCCGGATCTTTAAACTAGGGTTTAGGCGAAAACTAACATGTTAAACACTTTAACACTAAGTGAGAGGGATTGCAACCTTTGTAGATCTGGTCCTTCACTTCATTAGCTCCATGTAGATGTCCCCATCGCTGCGATCGTAAACTCCGGACTCTAGAGAAGCTTCACAAGAAGAACGAACGTGCTTACTATTATGACTTCGAGGCCGAAGATGATCTACGTCGGGGAGACACTAACTCAAGCTATTCCTTCACTAGGTCATGAACTTTGTGAAGAGAACACACTCTACTACATGGCAAGTGGTAGAGGATGAAGAAGTAGGAAGTGGGCTCACTTTAGAATTGATTTTCTCACACTTTTTCTCATGGCACCGTTAGAGCTAGCAAGCTTTTCATGGAGCTTGATGAAGAAGAAGAAGTAGTGAATAATTCATCCAAATGAAAACTTATTCTATGAATTATTGCACCATGGTTGAGTTAAGCCCTCATGCTTAACTCATGTAGAGAATTAACCTTAGTATAAGGTTAAGGGTTGTGTTAACTAATATCCTAAGGAATGACAAAAGAGTTGACTTTGTCAATATTGCATACAAGCTTCTACAAGCTTGATAACATTGACTAAAGTATCCTCTCTTTTGTTATTCTTAAGGAAATAAGTAAACCCTAATTTAACCTAAACTTGATATAAGTCTCATACACCCATCTTGTATGTATCATCAAGCATGATACAAACATGTACACTTGCATATATCACATATAAACAATATGCACAATCTAGTGAGAAAATAAATCATAAGTGAGCTAATACTAGTTAATGCAATGTAATATATCAAATATATAATTATGCATTAAATTATTAAATCAATTCTTGATTTAATAACCCGGCTATAACCGACTAATATCATGTGTAACAACTTATCGAATCAACACTTGATCCGATAACCCGGCTATATCGCATACAACCGATCAATGTCACGAATCGCGAGAATAGAATACGGTATCTCATATCATATCAATCTCGGTCCCGCACATATCATATATGTGCTCCTACTCCGTTTCGCTTGAGCCAGGAAACCCCTGTGTAGGACTCTAAAGACTCGTCAATACGCCGGCAGTATGTGATGATCATATCAAACACCCACAAGCCGCAAGCGGTCTGCTAAACGTAACGGCCACCCGGGTATTGAGCGATCAGAAGATCAACAAGCAAGCCCGCTAGTAATCCTGTGAATCCAATCAGTAACACTCCCGTACAGTCCGGTCTCGTCGTCTGATATGTCGCATATCTCGCCTAGGGGTGGTAAACGTCAGACCCCAGTAGCTCGATAAGTCGTGTCGATATGAGGTCTATAACAGTTCGAGAAACTACTGATAACACTTACTAGTAAATCTCAGCAACTCTGGTCAGGGATTTCCAGTTATAGCCAATCGAACACAGCGCAACATCAACTTCCTATACCGGGAGAGACGAATCCCCTCCTATCGCTCATTGCCTCCATGTGATTCGGGACTGTACCCAAAAGCCACCTTTTTGCACGCCCTCTTGGACGTGGTATGATGGAAATCAAAGCACAGTGGGAATCACACAAGACTCTATGACGATCTCGAGTCAACAGACTAACCTGTACCAGTGTCACCAGAGAACTGCCATCTGACGTAAGGTATAATACCATCTGGGAGTTCTCGGCGAGTCTGTCCAGTGTACCCAGTCTCCACTGAGCACCCGTACACCACCCTTGATGTCAAACACCGATGGATATCGGATCATCCATCGCCCATCATATGGGTCAAGATGCGTATACGCTAGTCTACTCTGGTGCATCGATGCCCTGTCTCGATACACCCACGACTAGGGACCTTGAAGGATGTACTTATGGACTACCATGTCCCCACTAGTATGATCCGCATCATAGTCCAGGTAGTCAAGTACACATCCTAAGGGCTTTACCAACATGTAACAAAGAGACAATCAGTATACACGTTAAGGTAAAGAGTAACCAGATAGCATACTATCACGTCGAGCAAGAAAGTCCTCCCTATATATGTCCAAGCATCTATTACAATATACATCGTATGTACAGTAATGGCCTCTAGGGCATACATATAACTAACAATCTCCCACTTGCACTAGGGCCATCTGTTGTGGTATCACATACCCAACAATTAGCTGTGGTTGAAGTATCTCATACTCAACCATCCCATAAAAGTCTCTACTGGGAAAAAAGGCCTTTGTGAGTGGATCCGCGCTGTCGTCCTCTGTGTCTACTCTCCTAACCTCGATCTCCCTAGAGATCAACCATCTCCATGATCAGGTGATACTGCCTAAGAATTATATCTGGATTTCTGATGGGACGGTAGTTCCTTGGCATAAGCCACAACTCCATTGTCACACAATGGTAGGAACGAAGTTCATCTCATGAACTTATATATCCAGACTGCCTCTTTGGTAGCATCTTTGGTAACGATGTATCTTGTCTTTAATCGTCTAGTAAGTCACGGTATCTAGCTTAGAACTCTTCCAACATACCGTCCCTCCACTGAGGGTATAGACAATGCCTGCGACTGACATTCAGTCGTCCTTATCACCCTGGAACCTTTCCAGTGATTCTCCCCAAGATCGTTTGATACCATCTCACTACAACTAGTGAGAATCCTAACATCCAATTAGATCTATCTCATAGATCCAAAAACCCAGGATTTAGGAGGTATCGTTTTGATCCTATATGGAGAATCCTTGTGATAAGCGGAGATTGACCGAGCGTAGCCTATGAAACTCCTTCCCTATCAAGAGTATGTCATCCACGTACTCTATGAGAATCTCCACCATACTCCCTACTACCTTTTTGTATATACAAGGTTCATCTACCATTTTGATGAAGTCAAACTCTTTGACTACCACATCAAAACAGATGTTCCAACTCCGCGATGCCTGCTTTATCAACATAAAACATCTTGCACACGTTTCCGCTGCTCCCACTGTCTACGTAGCCCTCTGGCTGTGTACTTATAGATGCTCTCTTCCAAATCAATATTTAGAAAAGCAGTCATGACACCCAACCACCAGATATCGTAGTCATGGTATGTAGCCGTGGCAAGTAAGATCTGGATGGACTTAAGCATAGCTACTTAGAAATGGTTTCATCATAATCCATACCTGGTCAATGATGCAAACCTTTAACAAGTCTAGCTTTGAAAGTCTCAACCTTTCCATGTACACCAAGTAATCTTCTCAAGATATACTTGCTCCTGATGGGGATTTAACCCTTCAGATAAAGCAACCAAAGTCCATACTTTGTTGGTGTATAAGGATTTCATCTCAGATCGCTAAGCATCCAGCCATTCTTACAGAGTCCCACTCCTGATGGCCAGCTCGAAACTAGTTGGGTCATCATCTCATGATGCAATCCTCGCTCCCACTGTCATAGAGAAACCGAAGTATCTCTCAGGTGGGTGAGGAACCCTACTAGATCGGTGGAGAGGCTGAGGTTCGTTGGAAACTATTGAATCCTTTGGTTCTACCAAATCATCAGCTGTAGTTTGTATAGCTGGAACTTTTCCAGTTCTACATAACAGACCTTGCCTCGAGCTTGTCCGGATTTTGCTTTTAGACATAGGCCAGACAACCCCAAATCTTAACAAACTTAAGATATGGGCTCTTCCCTTTCCATATCACATATGAAGTGGTAGGCAACTGATTTGATTTGAACCCTATTCAACAGGTATGCAGCTTCTCAAGCGAATAACACCCAAAAGGAAATAAGAAACTCAGTAGTACTCATCATAGAGCACACCATATCACATAGGGTGCTATTGCTCCGCCCCGATACACCGACGTGCTGTGGTGTATACGGAGGAGTAATGCTGAGAGAGAATCTCATTCTCCTTTAGAATAGTCCAGGAATTCCGTGCTCAAGTATTCTCCTCCTTGATCACATCAAAGGACATAATACTTTTTCCCGTATTTTGGTTCTCTACTTCTAACTTATATTCTGTGAGTATCTCAAAAGCTTCGGACTTGTGTTTCAACAGGAACATATGTCTGAATCTTGAGAGATCAGCAGAGAATGTAATAAAGTACAAAGAACCGGTTTTGGCATGTGTAGACAGGAGACTTTCATACATCAACATGTATCAATCCCAAGAGTTCACTAACTCTTTCTCTGTTTCCAATAAACAGAGCTATGGTCATCTTATCTTTGTGACATGACCGGCAAGTTTCACAAGATGTAAATTCAAACAGATTTAAATATGCATCTAAATGTAACTTAGCTAGTCGGGTCGCATTGATATGACCTAGTCTACAATGCCTCAAGAAGGATTCGTTCATTTCTGAACTCTTCCTCTTGTGTGTGTTCTGTACGTTAAGAACTGTGGTTTGATTTAGAACGTCTATGCTTTTAGATAACGTGCCTGAACCGATCAACTCTTGATATAGTAAATGTTCAAAACATTATCCAACAATACAAAATTATATCACTTCTTTACTAATAAAGAGACTGATATGATGTTGTATATCAGGTTCGGTATCTAATAACATTTGTTCAGAATCAATGTATTCTAGTAATACAGGGTGACAGTGACCAACAGACTTGGCTGCAACACTTGCACCGTTTTCTGTCTCATGAAACTTATCACCCGTCCTCAGTTCTCTACCTTTCTATAGCCCGTGTAACAGATTACATATGCGGGATCCTGATCCGGTATCTCATACCCAGGACGTAAAGGATACTGAGAAACAGTTCTATGTAATGAACACACCCGAAGATGATGCATCAGCATGCACTTCCTTCGTTTGGGCGGCACGGGAAATCTGGTATTCCCCAATTTCCTGCTCTGTCTTATAACAATTATAAGTTGGAGCGGTACCAATGTTCCCCAGCTCAGTATAACAAGCGGGTTCGGTCAATATATCCGTTTTATTATCTTGATTAAGGCGTGAAATGGTCGCTACCTAGAGAGAGAGAGAAGAAAACACTCAGCGTATGCTCTTGCAAGATTAGATTGGTTATCTAATATATCTAATCAGGATGTCTCCCACTATTTTAATCAAATCTTCCTTCAAACCCTAAAAGGAAAGACTAGCTGGGATTAATTACGCGCTACAAGTTCGCCAATCTTTCAGCCAGGCCAGTGTCGGTACTTTGAGGGAGGTCCCCCGTGCTTTCGCACGAACCTAATTAAAGTAAACCTCGTTTTCCCAGAGGCGTAACCTCGTTAACACCTTTCTAGACACCTACTTGATCGGCTAATTGTAATGTGTAAAACTCTCCCAGGAGTAACTCTTAGTCGCAGTGGGTATCGGGATCCAACTATCTCATAGAAGGTATGCAATCTCATTGTAAATTTCAACACTTGAAATTCCCAATAATATTTTACCCCTAGCGTCCTATGACCTTGACAAAGGCCAACAAACCATAGGCTGCTAGTCAAGTTCAATCCGTCATTTCTTGATTGAATTAAACCCACCCGCACGGCCCTTGAAAAAGGCCAACAAGGTCGCACGACTACCCTAATCCAATCTGCATCATATGCATAAGCAGATAAGTACTATTCAGCTACCGCACACTACGCCTTGACAAAGGCCAACAAACGCAGCACGAATACTAAACAGTCCTTATCTGAAATGATGGAGGGTTACGACAAGTTTTTCTGAAAACCTATTGCGTAATGAACTTGATATCGTTGTAGAATCAAATGATTTTTAAAATGGAATGTTTTTGAGGTTTTTGCTAGTTTCGCTAAAGAGGTCACTCCCGGTGAAGGGATCTCGGCTCTTTCCTTATGGAATAAGGTGCAGGACATATCATATATATCACTATGCAAAGCAAAACTCCAAAAGCAATCAAAAAACAAACCGAGTGTTGTAGCATCTGCCAGTTATTGCTAAAGGGGTCACTCCCGGTGAAGGGATCTCGGCCCTTTCCTTATCGAATAAGGTGCA
This sequence comes from Agapanthus africanus, assembly GCA_030015575.1. Taxonomy (NCBI): domain Eukaryota; kingdom Viridiplantae; phylum Streptophyta; class Magnoliopsida; order Asparagales; family Amaryllidaceae; genus Agapanthus; species Agapanthus africanus. The sequence continues at coordinate 428,543,329 of JASDDO010000010.1, read as the reverse complement.
GGATGTTCTACAAGGAACACCGCGATGCAAAGCAAGAACTGTAGCTACCTGTTTTTGAAAATTCGATTCCACGACATCTTTAGGTTTCTTTTATTTCATTAATCACATTAATGAAGTCCCATCATTTAAGTCACCTAAACATTACAGATAAATAAGACGTACACTATGCCATCCGCATTCGCCTCGATGTCCCCTCGTGCACCGTTAGGTTAGGTAACTAACGGCAGAGCGGGGCAGGGCTAGCGTGGGTGTAAAACATAAGTAACGTCTATATAATATATCATATATACTATATACAGTATCTATCACAATATATCAAATGATCACATCACAGATATCGCAGCAGAAGAAACATATGAAATAATGGATATACTAGGACGTCCGTGTTTTATTTTGAGCCTCTATAAAACACGGATTCCACAGTCGCGATGAATAGCCAAACCCACATCCCTAGACCCCTACGAGAGCGGCAAGTAACACTGCCAATTCTAGGGTTAGGAGACCCGGTCTCGCCTCCTCGAGATGGTCTCCCACTGGACCCTAGAACCCGGTTACTTGTGCTCCCCGCCTTGGGTCTACCTAATGCGGAAAAGTAAATAATATACAATGGTGACATCATCCTCAGCCCGGAAGTGCCCCGATAAAAGAATATTACATACAAATGAATTTTACATGAATGAAAAAGAAAAAACTCTCATCTCACATAAAACCCCGGCTATTCAAACGCGACGATCCAATATAACATATCACAGTAACACATAATATCTCATACCATCAACGTAAGCAAGTATGCGTATCCCGATTGTCGTTGATATATAGCAACGAAGCCGGCGATACACTACATACTACGCTTACGGTCACAGAAAAGAAAGTGTAAAACTACAACAGTTGGAATCCGCAACCACCTTAGACATCACATGCCTAACCAAATGAATTCCTTAGACATCGCATGCCTAACAATTATAAACCCCGCATTTTAGTCTTATTATCGAAAACACTTTTCAATATCAAGTCGGGCAATTCAACAAGATTCCCGACAACCTGATCGAATGCTCGTCGCAAACTTTAGTAGACGGCCGCACCCCTGAATGCCGTCGACGAAGTGCACTAAGGCGGAACACTGCTGCCGTGAGCACCCGAACGGATGCTTTTGGCGACGGGGTTCTCCTACAGTCACTTGGTCGGGGCTATGGGGCGTGGCTGTCTGTTAAGTTTACCCGGCGAGTATCCGCGTACGCTACGTGATTGCGACGGACTTTTGATCACATCAAAATTCCGTGGCAACCGATCATCTGAGACTAAACTGCTATGTTTATAATATTCAAATTAGTTATCTCATAACTATTTGTGGATTCCAAATTTTGTATTACATTCCAGATAAATAGACAATGTTAAACTTTCCGATCGAATAATCAAACACCCAAGTTTTCCCAAATAGCTCAACACTTGAGCGGAGTTCAAAAATATCCATCACATGCCACAATACCAATGGTCCAGCCGTAGAATGGTCAAGCCAACGCCTCACCTGTGGCACGCCGTACTGCCCCAAACCCTAAGGTTCAAAAAGCAGTTCAAGACGGTCACATAATCGAGTTAAGGTTTGTTGTCTTCTAGAGGGTCCACCGTGTTACTTGCACGACTTAGAAAGTTTCAAACTCGAGAAAAAATCCAACTTTTGAAAATTTTCCGACAGGGGAAAAAGTGAGTTATTGATATCCGTTCGAACTTTTTAACAGTTTCTAAAAATATCCGGAACAAACTAAACAAAGTTAAATTATCCGATCGAATCAACGAGTCCGCAATACAACCCTAGAAAACTCAACACTTGAGTGGAATAAAAAAATTCCCAGAAAACATTGACAAGAAAGGACCTAAGAATAAATATATGAAATATGAGGGACTAAGTCCAAATTTTGGCCGCGGTTCCGCAGTCATTTCAGGGACTTAGTGGACCGTAATTCACAGTAATTCTTAGTTTTTCCTGCTTGTTTTTCTGGGCATTTTTAATTCATAAAAAATCATATTTTCAAAAATTGTACAGAGAAGGGTTTACATCGGGGTTTTCGGATTCGATCGGACTTTAAACTTTGTCTAGACATCGCCTAAAACTCTAGCTAGGCTCTGATACCACTGTAGGGTTGCTAGGCACGCGCACAAGGGTCTACAAGGCATCAAACATGCCCGATTAAAATTTTAGCCGTGCCGAACAACCCGAAGCCGGATCTTTAAACTAGGGTTTAGGCGAAAACTAACATGTTAAACACTTTAACACTAAGTGAGAGGGATTACAACCTTTGTAGATCCGGTCCTTCACTTCATTAGCTCCGTGTAGATGTCCCCATCGCTGCGATCATGAACTCCGGACTCTAGAGAAGCTTCACAAGAAGAACGAACGTGCTTGCTACGATGACTTCGAGGCCGAAGATGATCTACGTCGGGGAGACACTAACTCAAGCTATTCCTTCACTAGGTCATGAACTTTGTGAAGAGAACACACTCTACTACATGGCAAGTGGTAGAGGATGAAGAAGTAGGAAGTGGGCTCACTTTAGAATTGATTTTCTCACACTTTTTCTCATGGCACCGTTAGAGCTAGCAAGCTTTTCATGGAGCTTGATGAAGAAGAAGAAGTAGTGAATAATTCATCCAAATGAAAACTTATTCTATGAATTATTGCACCATGGTTGAGTTAAGCCCTCATGCTTAACTCATGTAGAGAATTAACCTTAGTATAAGGTTAAGGGTTGTGTTAACTAATATCCTAAGGAATGACAAAAGAATTGACTTTGTCAATATTGCATACAAGCTTCTACAAGCTTGATAACATTGACTAAAGTCTCCTCTCTTTTGTTATTCTTAAGGAAATAAGTAAACCCTAATTTAACCTAAACTTGATATAAGTCTCATACACCCATCTTGTATGTATCATCAAGCATGATACAAACATATACACTTGCATATATCACATATAAACAATATGCACAATCTAGTGAGAAAATAAATCATAAATGAGCTAATACTAGTTAATGCAATGTAATATATCAAATATATAATTATGCATTAAATTATTAAATCAACTCTTGATTTAATAACCCGGCTATAACCGACTAATATCATGTGTAACAACTTATCGAATCAACACTTGATCCGATAACCCGGCTATATCGCATACAACCGATCAATGTCACGAATCGCGAGAATAGAATACGGTATCTCATATCGTATCAATCTCGGTCCCGCACATATCACATATATGCTCCTACTCCGTTTCGCTTGAGCCAGGAAACCCCTGTGTAGGACTCTAAAGACTCGTCAATACGCCGGCAGTAGGTGATGATCATATCAAACACCCACAAGCCGCAAGCGGTCTGCTAAACGTAACGGCCACCCGGGTATTGAGCGATCAGAAGATCAACAAGCAAGCCCGCTAGTAATCCTGCGAATCCAATCAGTAACACTCCCGTACAGTCCGGTCTCGTCGTCTGATATGTCGCATATCTCGCCTAGGGGTGGTAAACGTCAGACCCCAGTAGCTCGATAAGTCGTGTCGATATGAGGTCTATAACAGTTCGAGAAACTACTGATAACACTTACTAGTAAATCTCAGCAACCCTGGCCAGGGATTTCCAGTTATAGCCAATCGAACACAGCGCAACATCAACTCTCTATACCGGGAGAGACGAATCCCCTCCTATCGCTCATTGCTTCCATGTGATTCGGGACTGTACCCAAAAGCCACCTTTTTGCATGCCCTCTTGGATGTGGTATGATGGAAATCAAAGCACAGTGGGAATCACACAAGACTCTATGACGATCTCGGGTCAACAGACTAACCTGTACTAGTGTCACCAGAGAACTGCCATCTGATGTAAGGTATAATACCATCTGGGAGTTCTCGGCGAGTCCGTCCAGTGTACCCAGTCTCCACTGAGCACCCGTACACCATCCTTAATGTCAAACACCGATGGATATGGGATCATCCATCGCTCATCATATGGGTCAAGATGCGTATACGCTAGTCTACTTTGGTGCATCGATGCCCTGTCTCGATACACCCACGACTAGGGACCTTGAAGGATGTACTTATGGACTACCATGTCCCCACTAGTATGATCCGCATCATAGTCCAGGTAGTCAAGTACACATCCTAAGGGCTTTACCAACATGTAACAGAGAGACAATCAGTATACACGTTAAGGTAAAGAGTAACCAGATAGCATCTATCATGTCGAGCAAGAAAGTTCTCCCTATATATGTCTAAGCATCCATTACAATATACATCGTATGTACAGTAATGGCCTCTAGGGCATACATATAACTAACAAATGGCTGGATGCAATGCGGAACGAAATGGAGTCCATGTACACCAACAAAGTATGGACGTTGGACGTTGCTCCAGATGGGGTAAAACCCGTAGGATGCAAGTGGATCTTCAAAAGGAAGATTGGTGTAGATAGACAGGTTGAGACCTATAAGGCTAGACTTGTTGCAAAGGGTTTTCGTCAAAGACCTGGTTTGGACTATGACGAAACCTTTTCTCCAGTGGCTATGCTGAAATCCATTCGGATCCTTCTTGCCATTGCTGCCTTCCACGATTATGAGATTTGGCAGATGGACGTTAAGACCGCTTTTCTAAATGGAAATTTAGAGGAGTGTGTCTATATGGACTAGCCAGAGGATTTCATTTTCAGTGGGAGCAGCGGAAAGGTGTGCAAGTTGCTTAAGTCCATCTATGGACTAAAGCAGGCATCGCGGAGTTGGAACATCTGTTTTTATGAGACGGTCAAAGAATTTGGCTTTATCAAAAATCCAGATGAACCATGCATCTATAGTAGATTTATAGCAATAACTGTCGTATTCCTCGTTTTATACGTGGATGACGTTCTCTTAATAGGAAATGACATTCCTATGCTACAATCTGTCAAAGGGTTCTTGTCACACAGGTTCTCTATGAAAGACCTGGTTGATGCCTCTTACATTCTGGGGATCCGGATCTATCGTGACAGATCCAAGAGGATATTAGGGCTTTCACAGTCTAGGTACATCGACACCATACTGAAAAGATTTAGTATGGAAGATTCCAAGCGCGGTAATCTACCGGCTTGTCACGGGATCACCCTCTCCAAAGAGATGTCTCCCAAGACTGATTTGGAAAGGGACCACATGTCTATTATACCCTACGCTTCTGCGGTAGGCTCTATAATGTATGCGATGTTGTGTACCAGACCAGATGTAGCTTATGCACTAAGTGTGGTAAGCCGGTATCAGTCAAACCCTGGGGAGAAGCACTGGATAGCGGTAAAGAACATTCTCAAGTACCTGAGAAGGACTAAGGAGATGTTCTTGGTGTATGGCGGAAAAGACCTCCAGATCGAGGCCTTTGCTGACTCCAGCTTCCAGAGTGACAAGGATGATTCCAAGTCCATGTCGAGTTATGTCTTTACCCTCAATGGAGGGGCGGTGTGTTGGAAGTGTTCCAAACAGGAAACCGTTGCTGGCTCGACGATGGAAGCGGAATATATCGCTGCTGCAGATGCCGCAAAAGAAGCCGTCTGGATGAGGAAGTTCTTAACGGAACTTCAGGTGGTTCCGTCCATTGTTGATCCAATACCTCTGTATTGCGACAACAACGGGGCTATAGCTTTAGCAAAGGAACCAGGTCCCATCAGAGGTCCAGACACATCTTGAGGCGGTATCACCTGATCAGGGAGATCGTGGGTCGCCAGGAGATCGAGGTTTGGAGAGTTGCTACGGAAGATAACACTGCTGATCCACTCACAAAGGTCTTACCCCAGACTCAGTTTGAGCGGCTGATCGAGATGATAGGTCTCCGATACGCCAGTACATGGCCTTAGAGCAAGTGGGAGATTGTTAGTGTATATGCCCTAGAGGCCATTACTGTATCATACTAGTTTGTATATTACTTAATGGAAGCTTGGGATATTCACAGTTGTATAGACAATCTTGCTCAAAATGGTAGTATGCTACTTGGTTTGTTTCTACTTTAATGTGTACATGTGTTTCTTTTAGTATATCACCTATACACATTAGTGGAGCCCTTAGGATCTTTGCTTGATTACTAGCGTTGTGATGGCAGTCACACTCGTAGGGGCCGAGTAATCCACAAGCACATCCTTATACAGGTCCCTAGTCGCAGGACTATCGAGACAGGGCATCGATACTCCGGAGTAGACTAGCGTATGCACTTCTCATCCCAGCAAGAGAGACGGTCTGTCCCACAGCCGTTAGTACGTCGTACTTGAGATAGTATGCGGGTGCTCGTTAGGTTACGAGTACACTGGACAGGACTCGTTGGGAACTGTTGGTTGGTACTATACCTATCGTCAGTTATCAGTTCCCAGGTGACATGAGTACAGCTTAGTCCGCTGACTTGACACTGTCACTTCGCCTCGAGTGTGTTCCCACTGTACTTTGATTACTACCCTACCACGGCTCAAAGGAGTCGTGCAAACAGGTAGTAGTTGGGTGCAGTCCCGAAGCACTTGGAGACAGTGACGGTTAGACAGGATTCGTCTCTCCCGGTATTGGGGGTTGATATCGCGTTGTGTCTAGGAGATCCATTACACAAAGTCCCTGGCCAGGGCAAGCGAGATATACTGGTAGGTTTCCAGTGTTATCTCAGGGTGTTCTGGGCTACACTCCGACACGACTTGTACCGCTATTAGGGGACTGACGTTTACCGCCCCCTAGGCCCGCCATGCGATATTCTCAGACGAACAGACCGGACTGTATGCAGACTGTCACATTCAGGCTCAGTAGGAGTTCAGATGGGTTTCACCTCGTCCGTCTTCTTATCGGCATCTACCTGGGGGCCGTTACGCACAGCTAGTGCCGCTTGCGGTCTGTGGTTAAACCCACTGCCAGCGTAGTGTCGAGTCTTTAGAGTCCCACACAGAGAGCTATTCGCCTTTAGGAAAAAGAGTAGAGGTCGCATGGTTTTGCGACAGGGTTCGGTCACATCCGTGCACTTGTGCACGTTTAGTGTCCGGGCAGTTATCACTAGCGGGCTTTGGTTTAAGCCAGATCCTAGTGTACGTTTTGGGATTGGTTTTATCTCGTTTGTATTCGTGTTCTTCGGAACGCGGATGCGGGTGTGTATGCACGGTTGACAGAGACAGAGGCAGAGGATTCTCATTAGGGTTGTTGACTGTTGACTTTTGCTAAACCCTAATGAGAATTAGAAATATGATTAACAATAATATTAATTAAGTATTATTGTGACATGGTTGGGTTGAAAGGTTGACTTTGTTGACTTGTTGACTTTGTTGACCGGTTGACTAGGTTGGACTTGTTGACCACCATCATGACAATGGCTATCATTTCATGGCATTGACCTTTGCTTGCTTATTTGTTCACACATTGCATTTAATGCATGAAATGATATTGCCATTTGATATGATAACAACCATTACATAATACTCAATTATTATTATGTGTTATGATGATTTTGGATTATGAGAGCAAGGGTGAGAAAAGTCTTGCTCATTCTTTCATTTGCTTTCTCTTTCATGAAAGCTCTCTCATCCTCAAGCTCTCCCTCTTCCTCTTGCTCTCTCTCTAGTTCAAGGCAAAAACCTCTCATGTGTTGAGAATCATTTGCCCTGAAGATAAAAACCCAAAACACTTCTCTACTCATCCTAGTACATAAAGTTTAGCAAGTCGTGTTCTAGTTTCCTCTAGTTTGAGGTTGAAGACAAAGGTAGAAGCTCTCGGGTGGATCCATCTTCGGCGCAAGGAGACGACGAGGTGAGGCCGATCCGACTACCGTAAGGAATTGAAGAGAAGGAGTTCAAGTTAAGGTATAACCCCCTAATCGAGTAGGTAACACTCCTAGTTAGGTTGTTAGATAGTTGTTTAACAAAGATCCGTATTTTGAGTGCATGTTACCACCTAAAGAAAAATCATTTTTCACCATTTCCGCAAGCCCGAAAGAACCGGGAGAGGTAACGTGGACTTACAACTCCTTGCCCTCCCGCGCTAAGGATCAAAGCCCTCATCAAGAGGCAACCGAGAAGCAACCCTGCTCGGTCCATCCTTAGCAGGCAACTCCTTGCCCTCCCGCTCTAAGGATCAAAGCCCTCATCAAGAGGCAACCGAGCAGCAACCCTGCTCGGTCCATCCTTAGCAGGCAACTCCTTACCCTCCCATGCTAAGGATCAAAGCCCTCATCAAGAGGCAACCGAGCAGCAACCTTGCTCGGTCCATCCTTAGCAGTCAACTCCTTGCCCTCTCGTGCTAAGGATCAAAGCCCTCATCAAGTGGCAACCGAGCAACAACCCTACTCGGTCCATCCTTAGCAGGCAACTCCTTGCCCTCCCGCGCTAAGGATCGAAGCCCTTATCAAGAGGCAATTGAGCAGCTTCCCTTCTTGGTCCATCCTTAGCAGGCAACTCCTTGCCCTCCCGCGCTAAGGATCAAAGCCCTCATCAAAAGGCAACCGAGCAGCTTCGTTGATTGGTCCATCCATAGCAGGCAACTCCTTGCCCTCCCGCGCCAAGCATTGAAGCCCTCATCAAGGAGCCACCGAGCAGCTTCCCTGCTCGGTCCATACTTGGCTGGTAATCTCTTACCCAATGATGCCAAGGATCAAAGCCCTCATCAAGAGGCAACCGAGCAGCAACCCTCCTCGGTCCATCCTTGGCTGTTGATCTCCTACCCAACGACGCCAAGGATCAAAGCCCTCATCAAGAGGCCATCGAGCAACTTCCCTGCGCAATCCATCCTTAGAGGGTGACTTTCTACACGCCTTTTCTAAGCGATCCCCACCTCGACTTTGGGTCCATGGAGATACCGACCTTGCACCGGTCTTTGCACACTTGGCAAATGGTTGAATTCAATTCGACGTGCAATCGCCACATGAAAAACCGATCTCCGACCTAACGCATCATGAAAGCAGTACCACACGAACGAAGATTTTACAAACAAAGGGAAAATACATACGCAAAGATTCCTACAAACGACTGTTTTTCATTCACAAAAGTTGGAAGTCTTTACAGAGGTATTATGGGCTCTCCAGCCTTACAAAAACGCCCGGAGGCTTACAAAATTTCAGCGCAAAAGAAAATAAGGAAGCGAGGGGGTTCAGGCCTCGGGGTCGGGGAGAACCTCGTTGAGCTCCACTTCCACCACGACAACCAAGGTAGCGGCTTGAAGGTCGGTGCCCACCGTAGGAGCCTCGGTGCTGGGATCCGGGGCGACCGACTTTTCCCCAACGCTCCCACTAGGGGCCTTTCCCCCATCAGCGCTTCCGGGGGCATTCCCCTATGCCTCAATTTCGAGGGGATACTCACCCCGGAGCTCGCCGTCAGGAAAATCCGGCATCAGGGCCTTGACAGCGTCGAGGGCCTCATGCCAAACGAAGGCATCGATTTCAGCGAGGTCGACGTAGTACTGTCCGACTTCTTGTAGCTCTCTACCGCCTTCGACGCTCAGAGGTCGGCGCGCCTCACTCCTTCCTTCGCCGCCTCGTTCTCCCTCCGGAGGGTGTTCGCCATCTTCTTCAGGGTAGCGACAAGCACCCTGGAATCTTCCAACTTAGCCCCGGGGACTCAGACGGCCTCTCGGCAGCTGGCGATCTCCCAATCCCCGGCCGCCACCCGGTCTTCGAGGGCGGCGACCCTCTCCATCGCCGCTTGCAGCTCCAGCCTTGAGCTCTCCTCCCGTGAGGAGGACTCACACACGATCTGCATCGCCGGGGCAATTTCCTCATCCTCCATGTTGACAATGAGGGCGCAGTGCTGGAGGACCTGAAGAAAACAAGGGAGGGGTTGAAAAGAGAAAGGGGCACCTAATCTGGTGAACAAAAAGTACTGAATAAAAACCCGAGCGAGGTGCAAACACTGACCTGCACGGCCTCCTGGGCTATGGCCGCCATTTGGGCCCTGAGGGTCCCCCGAAGGATTCTGCCCCCGGCCGACCTTTCCATCTTCGAGAGCAGGCTGTCGGGGACGGAAACCCTCGAGGGCACCGCGAAGTGAAACTCCCCTTCATCCACGATGATCGGGGAAGCCGGGGTATGGGGCACCATCCTATGGTACCTCTTGAGGAGAGACGCAGGAGAACCAGTCTTGCTTCCCACCTCCAAAACTTGGGGCTCCTGCTCCCGAGCGCATTTTCGGCTCAGCGCATGGCTGGACTTCAGGGCCGGGGCGTGCTCAAGCACCTAGCCGGAGCGGCCGCCGGTAGAGCCGCACTCGACGATGGGAGAGAGGGGCCGGCACCTCCGGTCTTCCTCCACTTCTTCTGTTCGACAAGCGCCGCCCGAAATTTAGCTCCGTCCATCGGTTCTGCATAAGACAAAAATACAAAGAAGGGGTTAGCAATGCCAGAAAAAGTGGAAGAGTACACAAGTCTAAACAGGTCACTTAAAAACTCCTAACTTACCCGCAAACTGAGCGGGGCTGAGCCCGGCCCAACTGAGGGCCTGCTCAGACAGCAACACATCGGCCGGGGGAGGGGCTCCCACTCCGACACCGCCACCGTGTCGGGATCATTCGACCGCCTCACCCGTGGGTAGTTGGCCCTGTGCCACTGGATGGTCACAGGCCGATCCTCATCCTCGGGTGGCCCGACAAACAAAAACTTCTTCTTCCATTAGTGGATGGAAGAAGGTACTACGATGACCCCCGACCCGGCAGCACCTTCCCGGTGCTTTCTAAAAGAAATGTATACCCAGCTCGGCTCGGCCTTGCGAGTGCCGGGGTGGTTTTTGTAGCAAAGAGATGATAGGAGAAGGCTCAAACTGAAAGAGATCTCCCCCAATTTCAAATGGACCAGGAACCCAAGGAGAATCCTCCAAGAGTTCGGCACTAACTGGCCCGGGGCTAACTGAAAACAATTCAATGCCGCACTCACCTCGGGGGAGAAGGGCGGGCGCATTCCGGCCCAAAAGGCTTCCAGGTACAAAGCAATCTCCTTGCCCCATACTTGGTCTGCCCTCTCCCCCTCCCCGGCCAGACGAAGCGAGTAGCCAGGAGGAATGTGGAAGCGAGCCCGGATGGTGGCAAGCTCGTCCGCATGTCTCAATATGGATGATGCGTCACGGACGCCCCTGACCTACGCTTTGGGGACCGTCCCCGCCGCACGACCCCAGGAAGCGTGACTAACCCTAACCTCCCAGGAAGACTCCGACCCGGACGAAGAGGAAGCTGCAGAAGACTCCCTAGACTCTACCCGAACTACCTCGACAAACTCCTCAGAGGAAGACATCTAACCTGAGCAGAGGAAGGGGACGTCCGAGAGAAGAACGCAGGAAATCCGACCTAGAGGGAAGAGCGCCGAGCTGACACACGGAGGGAAGAAGAAATTATAGCGAAGTGTGGACCCTCGGGGGAATCCCACCTCTATTTATAACAGTCGACAACACATCCAGCGGCGCCGATTGTCTCCCGCCAAAATGACACTTCGCATTCAACGGCCGTCGATGCTCCACCTGTCGCACATGCATTGGGCGCATCCTATCGGGAGCGAGAACACCAGCGGCCCATTACGTCAACCAACCAGCATCGGACACTTGACCAGGAGCTCCCATGAACGTACGCCCCAATCGGCGCATCCTCTTTAATGCGAGATCTCTTCCCTGATCCGCTGACGTCGCCAAGAAAATACAATCGATTGCCCGGGAATACACACCGACGATATCTTTAAATAAGGGCTTACCCCGGGTGATCGGTCAGACCACTTTCGACCTGACCCATTAATGGGTCGAGACGAGAGTGGGGGGCTAATGATGATATGATACCGGAGTTTCCCCAGATCGTGACATGTGGCAAGTGACGTGTCCCAGAGCTTACGAGAAAGGATTAAGAACGGTACATTGGAGGCATGCCCCGGGCCCTCGAGCTGAGGATGTTCCCGACCTTCGGTGGCCTTCCAGACTACTCCCATGCTCGCCTTACAAGCAACCGTCGGCTCGCCTTTGAGCCTTCCCACACGCTGAGTTCCCTCATCCCCCTGGCTCGCCTCCGAGCTATCACAGAACCAAGCTCGCTCAGCCTCCCGCTCATTCCCGAGCCTCCCGCCGAGCTTAGCTTCCTCGGTCTCATTGATCGACCCACAACACTGATCGCAGGCGTCTCCGCCACGGCTCCACGAATCGCGCCAGACGCGAGATACCCGCCGCCCACGACCCTGCGTTCCACACCATCGCGTTCCCCCATTAATGAGCGTATCTCGTCATCAGCGGGGAATCCCGCCTTTCACGCGGGCGTAACGACAGGGGCATAATAGCCGACGTGAATCTCGCGCCCGCCAGCCCACAGCTGCCACTATATAAACCCCTTTCTCAGACGACTCAGGTAAGAAAATTTTACCCCAATATGCCGCTACTCTGCCCATTTAGTCCGTCTAACTTGATCGTCGGAGGGTCCTCGATGGCACAACCACCCCGGGACTTTCTTGTAGGTAGCTCGGCTTCAACCACTTCAAGCCCATTGAGATCCACACGCTTCAGAAGGCAACCTCCAACTCAATCTAAGCCGCTCATCTCCACTCACTGCAGATCAATGGAAGGTAACAACTAAAGGAGATCTAGAGATCCATCAGCTGCCTTTCGCCAGCAATTGATAATTGTCTGCTGCCGACTGCCGCCGAAACCGGCCGTAGACGACTGCCGCCGAAACTGGCCGTCGACGACCGTCCCCGTCAACCGCATGTCCGCAATCGTTGTCGACAACCATCCATCGGCTACCAGTGACCGCTGTCGACAACCGTCCATCGGCAACCGACGATCGCTAGTGCTATCGACTAAAGACTGCCAACTACAGTCTGTCGCTACCGACCACTGCAGTAGGCCACCGACCGATGTCATCGACTACCGAACGCCGTCGTCTACCGGTTGTCGCCGCCATTTGTCGGCTGCCTCAAAAATCGTCCGTCGACAATGATTACCCACCGGAACTATTGTTGGAAACAGCTCATCGACGATGACCATCCGCAGCCAACCATCGTCGATAACTGTCCACCAACAACCGCTATCGGTGAACACCCACCGCCGAAGAATGCTTTTACCGACCACCACAATCCACCAATGATCGTCGGCGACTGCCATCCGACAATCGCTCGTCAATGACTGTTGCCGGCCACCACATAGAAACTGTCACTGCCGACAATGACCGCTGTCATCGACCGCCACAGTCCACCAATGACTGACGTCAGTATCTATCGAAAAAGGATTGTTTGTCAATGACAGTCACTAGCCAACACACCGAAAACTGCTCATTAATGACCACGGTCGCCACAGATCAAGAGTCACCATCGTTGACAGATCCCGATTATCCCCGAGTCATCATCTATTCTATATTGGCTTATTTTCTTTTATGAGATTTCAAAATCAAATGACTCTTACATTTTGAAATGAAACGAAATTATGCCACAGTGAGGGTCATTTAATTTTGAAATTAAAGATTCTTAGATTATCTGGATTGAATCGCTGTAACATCGTACGATCATGTTTGTGATGGATAACTGGTCAATGCTTTATGTTATGTAAGAGCTGTCAATTAGTAGGAGCTATGTTCAATATTTTTTTGCTTAAATCCACTAAACAACCAAACAGTTTCGTCCTGTGGCAACAAACTATCATATACTTTAAAAATAATAGAAAACTACCCAAATTGATAATGAGACGTTAGTTTTAACGTGCCACGTTATCATCGCATCAGCATAAACAAAAACTTTATAAAAATACCTAAAATACCCTATTCTCCCTTTTAACCCTCACCCCAGACCTAACCCTACCAGTGCTACGCCTCTGCCGCCACTGTCGCCGCCATCCTCACCTCTGCCACTTCCACCCATGCCTCCTCTGTTTCATCCTCCTCTCACCATCACCTCTTCACTCATCCTCCTTCATCGATCCCCTTCCTACGCTGACGCCATCTTCACCACTACCAACACCGACAACGATCTCTCTCCTTCTTCCTTCTCCTCCACCACCAACTACCGCAAGATCACCATATCCGAACTTTAGAAGCATCACGAACTCTCCTCGAATTCCTCTTCACATCAGCGTCGACATCTCTTCCTCCTTGGTGTCCCCTCATCATCATCATCGCCGCCTTTTCCATCCCCTCCTCTTCCTCAGGCTCTCATCATCGTTGTTGTGATCCCCTCCTCCTCCTTCCCGGCCTCCCTTCATCATCATCCTCATCATGCCTTCTTCCCCTCTTACACCTCCTTCTCTTCCACCCATGCCGCCACTTTCTCCACCTCCACGATCTCCTCCCAATATCATCAGCACCCTCTTCTCCTCATCCACCTCCTCCTCTCGTCGTCGAACCCCGCAAACCGCGTTGGGTATGAAATTAATTACTTAATTGTTAATTAATATTCAAAATAATTATTAAAACACTTATTAAATATTTAATATAATTAATTACATTTAAAAAGGATAGAATTGTCTTTTCCCCTAGACTAACGATGTTAACCTGGATCCATTTGATAGGGTAGTTTTTTGCCATTTTTAAGTATAGAATAGTTTGTAGCCATAGGGTGAAACAGTGGAGTTTATTGGACTTAAGCCATATTTCTTTTCATAGCATCGATATTAGGAAACCCTCGGTTAGACGCCCGTCTGTTTGCATAGTTGTCCATCGAACTTGGTCTTCCACTTTCCATACAAATTCACTATCGAACTGGCTTTTGTTCATAGCTATCCACCATTTTCACTTCACATATGCTAGCACCATCCGAAGAAAACGAATTGGTCTACCGTCCTTCGAATCCAAAGACATTAAGATGATAGGGACTTCTCCTCGGCCTCGTGTTCATCACGTTTATCTGCACTTTATACATCCCATTCTATTTTATTTTGTATATTTATATATAAGTGCTACAGAGGTATGTCTACTTCGTTTGTGCGGGTTCTAGGATTCTGGGGACTTGAGACGAAATTGAACGAAAACAAAAACACTCGAGGATAACCGACGATAATACACGCATGTGCTTGGGTGCTGAAAAGGTCTCAGGTGGATCGACAACCAAGACCCAAACCAAAGGAATGTACATGAAGTGGTTTAGAGCTAGGCAAATTTTAAGCACAATTGGGCCCTACTCCACTGCTTTGTAATATTTCATAATTTTATTATGTTTATTTTAGAATCTAAATAATGATATAATGAGTTTTATTAAAATAAGAACATTTGTAGAATTAGATTATGTGATATGTCTTTTTTTTTTCTTTTTTTAAAATAAAACTAATACATTCTTTTCTACTTAATTTTTATTATGCCTTGCTAACCATATTATAATATTTTCATTACCTTATTTTCTCTAAATAAAATTGTGGAATATTCATCATGGTTGTTGACACATCGTATGCCACACATAGAAAGTGGAGAGAGTGAGAGAACATGCACATTTATACACATTTCTTTCTCTTTTTATTCTTCTTCCTAAAATTCTCTCTCTTGTTCTTATCCTCCAAACCATTGCTCACCAAACTCTCTTATTCCATGAAAATCCCCTCAAGTTTAAAAGAGTTTGAAGATTTCATTCAATTGAAGAGTTCTCGGTCCATAAATTGGGTACATCTTACTTCTTATTTAGATTAATGATATTACTTTGTTATATTTTGCTATTTTTCTTTTTCATGATGATAAATATTGTGTGTGTAATTATTAAGATTTTAAAGGAGTTAAATGTTTCAAAGGTTTAAGTACTAATAATTGGTTCCTTTAATTGAACCATGTTCTAGAAATTAGTAAAAAATGGGGACTTCGAGATTTTTTAAAAATTTTCTGTTGGGAATTAGCTTACTTGGTGAACTACAACATTGTAGATAACTAACTTATCTTTCAGCTCAAAATTTTTGGTTGAGTTTCACTGTAAAATGGAATTATTACGAATTTTTAACCGAAGAGTTTCCAAGCTGAAATTATTGCTTTCAGTGGTTGTTTATCAGTAAACTTATAGCCATATTCTGCATAGTTCCATTGACAATTTGGTATATATAAAAATTAAAAGTTGTAGATAATTTTGTGTATATGTCCTTAGAATTTTTATTTGCCTTATTCACTTTAAAAAATCAAGAAATATCATTTTATTAGTGAAAGATTGTTTTCTGGTCTGTGAATAATGTTCAGAAACATTTTTTAGTTTTGTATTTTATTTCATGTTTTATTCTTTGAATATGGGAAAGAAATTTTGGGGTATAAAAGTTAACTTAATTATCTATATGTAGAATTTTAGTTTGAGTCTAAATATTGTATTTACTTTTTTGGGAGGGGGGGGGGAGGGATTTTTCATAGTGAGCCTAAAAACTGCAATTTTCTGAATTTGCATTTTTAAACATTATTCTTTCGAGCGTTGTATTTTCCTAGCTAAAATTTATCGGTAGGATAATCTTATTCATATTATGTCCTTATGCTTGAAGAACCGTTAAAGGAAGCGCCCAAGGCGTCGAGGCGAGGCAAAGAGATCGTAGGATTCGACTTGCTTGTATTGTAGTCCGATGAGTAGATTTAGAATCTACAAGTGGAAAATTGGAAGGATGGCATATAACACCCTCGACAACTGAATTTCTTAAGTACACTTCTCTATTTATTATAACTCATATCTTATATGCTCAGTTTACCAAAGTCTTGTTTGTAAGGTTACGGCAGCGCCCCGGCCATCAATCCGTGGCCAAACGCGGAATAAAAGCTTTTAAAAACCGGCGCTAAAGGAACCCTAATCGACGGATCGTACCATTAACCCTATACTAGTTCTATTAAAAGAGTTTAGAGAGATTATACCGATCGATCCGTGTCCTTCGGTCTTCAACCTCTGTCCAAGCTCCTTGCGGTTGTCTCGATGAAGTTCGGTCTTCGGTCTCCCTCGTCGAAGATGATCCACATCGAGGATTAGTAATACGGGCTCCGGCTTCAAAATCTGAAGCAACTCGGGCATCCAGTTTGCTAGCCTAGATACCCAAGATGAAGTAAAGAGTATGTGTGAATACTTTGTCTCATAACATCCAAGGATTCTCAACTCATGAGATGGAATGGGTGGAGGTTGAAGAAGAAACCATTGGAGGAATTGTGTGAGCTCAAGACTTGGCACAAAGAAAAAACAACTAAAGAAAATATCTGTTGTTTTTCTTGAGATGAGTTGTGAGGTATTTGAGTGGAGCAACTAAAGAAAAACCTAGCACTAGAAAAGATCTGCCCCCTCACAAATATCTCACAAAAAAAACTAATAAAGAATCAAGCATGGCACGAGGAAACACATCATGAGTCACCAAGACCACATGCAACAATCAATGCCCATGGCCAAGACTTGAACTCACACTTTCCGTACAAACAAATATTAAACATTTAAAAAAAATGTTTAATCCAAATGAAATGGCAACCCTAAAGTAATCTCGTAACGAATTACAAGAATACCCCTCATCCGTATATACATACCCGCATCCGTATTCCGACTGAATACGAATACAACAAGACGAAAATAATCCAACAATATAATACTAGGATCCGGCTTAAACTAAAGTCCATTAGTATTACCCGTCCGATCATGATCCGTGCATAAATGCACGTATATAATCGAACCCTGCCATAAAACCATACAGCCTCTACAACGTTTCGCCCGAACTAGGAAAACCCTCTGTGTGGGACTCTAAAGACTCGTCAATACTCTGGCAGTGGGTTTAACCACAAGCTCGTCAGTGTCACTAGTTGTACGTAACGGCTACCCAGATATTGAGCGAAAGGGAGGCCAACGAGCAAACTCATCCTGAAACCCTACTGAGTCTGACAGTGACAATATCCGTACAGTCCGATCCATTCATCTATGAGTATCGCATATCGAGTCTAGGGGGTGGATAAAGTCAGACCCTTAATAACTAGACATTTAGTGTCGACATGAAACCTATCACCAACTGAGAAACTACCGATCATATATCGGTAATTCTCGTCTACCCCGGTCGAGGATTTCTGGTGATGGCCATCCGTGCACTCCGCGATATCAACCCCCAATACTGGGAGAGAAGAATCCCCTGACGATCCGCTCACTGCGTCCATGTGGCTCGGGACTGTACCCAACTAAAACCTGTTTGCACGACTCCTTTGAGCCGTTGTAGGGTAGTAATCAAAGCACAATGGGAACTCACACGAGACAAATGACGATCTCAGGTCGATAGACTAACCTATACACATGTCACCAGGGAACTGTTATCTGACAATAGGTATAATACCAACTAGCATGTTCCCGGCGAGTCCGTCCGGTATACTCATAACCCAATGAGCACCTGTATACATCTTAGGTAAACCAACTGACACCAATGGCTTGTGAGATCGGCCACCGCCCCTCGTCGGGGTCTCAATCCGTATGCACTAGTCTACTCTTAGAGTATCGATGCCCAGTAGCGAAACTCCCACGACTACGGACACTTTAAGGATGTGTTAATAGACCACCCAGCTCTCACGTATATGATCGCCATCACACTGCTAGTAGTCAAGCAAGAATCCTATGGGCTCTATCAACATGTAATAGTGATATGTAATGTCACCTGAAGCATGTACACGATAATAAAGACAAACCAGATAGCATACTATCATATTGAGTAAGACTGTTCTACCGGTATAGGTCCTCTCTCAATCATTGCAATCACGTGCCTGTGATCCAATAATTGACTTGAGGGCACTATAGCCAACAATCCCCCACTTGCACTTAAGGCTAATTATTACGGTGTCGCACACTCACAGCCCGTGTGATACCGAACACCCAACTTCTCTACTAATCAGTTTCACAAAGCTCGTTTGTAAAACTATTGCGTTCGAGAAATGGCCTCAGTGAGTGGATCCGCTCCAATGTTTCTTTCTATGTCACTCTTTATCTCAAGTTCGCGGAGAAAACTATCTCCCAAAATGAGCAATACCTGTCTCAGAATATGTCTGGATATTTGATGCGACCCAGTTCACAAATGAACTCCAAATCCAGCAAACTTCTTAGACTGTATTGTCAACTGAATTTAATCAGTATCCTGCGCTATGCCTCCCTCAGTATCCGCTTGGACCACCTGTCCAAACTACTGCCTCTCAAAAGAGGGAAAACTATAACTCTGACAGTCACTCTGTCATCCAGGTCACCTTGGAAGCCTGGAATGACAACCGTCTCCCGAAGGAGGCTGCCATTATCATATCCCTAGAACATCCACTTATGTTCATAAGCAGCGGAAGCATAGTTCACAAACTACTTGTCCACTATGCTTCCGCTGCTTCCACTGACTACAACAACCCTCTGGCGGAGTCATATACATGTACACTTCTAAAGCTAGTTTAGAACGACACTATACTCATCCTCCTGCCGGGTCTCATAGTCTGGAACAACAGTAGTGTCAAGTTTGGGTAAACAAGAACCTCTCTGTCACCGTCTTTGAAGATATCGAAATACCTCTCAGGCGCCTGAGGTTACCCACCATATCTGCGGAGTGGCTAATGGAATGTCATACCCGATTGAATCTTTAGGTTCTATTTAAATTTTCAGTAACCGCCTATGGTTCTGGAATTGCCTCCAGTTCTACCATACTCCCACTACTGTTTTCTGAAAAAAATCCATTTTGCTAAAACTGTGGAGAGTCAAGAACAATATCACTATTGATCTTCCAGATGGTAGAAAGTTACCCCTCGTCATAGCCAGGGATAACCCACAAACTGCCATTATAGAAACGTGCCTTGAGTTATCCAGAGTCTGGTTTTAAGCATAAGCCGGACAACTCCATATACCTTAACATCGTTAAGATATGAACCATAATATAGAAACAGAGGCACTGCTTTAATTGGAACCAGATTCAAATCATGCAGCTGTCTCCAGTGTAAGGCGACTAAATGGAGAGAGGCCGATCAACATTACCCAAGTTAAGAGTGAATCCAGATAGGAGTAACCTGAAAGAGAAGCAAGTTCTTAAAACCATTACTATCAACCGAATACCTAACACAAGTATCTACATCTTCGATCACCTTGAAGAATCTTGATACTTGTATCACGTGGTTCTCTTCTTTATTCTTATACCTATAACTTCTTAAAACTTGGACCTTGTATTTCTACGAAACACTTGTCTAAAACTGGAGAAGTCACAAGTAAACAGAACATAGTACGAGGACCAACCCTTTTGTTCTAATGGACACTGGACAATATACAATACTTTGTATAAGTCCCCTGAGTTGAATAACTCTGACCCTGTGCATCATAGGTTGAAAACTGTACTATGGTTAAGAAGAATTACACCGCTGTTTAATACTCTTTACCCAATCGTCAACTGATATAGGTAAATGTCATGGACATAATTTCAAAAAGTTATATCTCACTTTATAAAATAAATGTACAGATATATTATTTTAAAATTAGTGCATAACAACGGATATTCAAAACCAAATATTTGCCGTCAGGAAAAACCCTAGGTGATTTTCTCAAATATCATCAATTAAAAAGAATTACGATATAATGAGGATATAATCATCTAATTCCCAATAACTTACTCCCACTCATCATCTGTAAAACCATACAGATGTGAGAATCAAACTTGGTAAATACATACTCTGGAGTAAGGATCTAATTATGAAATCAGTTTTCAATTAACAATGCATAGTGAAACTGAAACATGAAAATGTTTCGAAGGGGTAGCCGGGTATTCCTAGTAATGCATCTTCCATTAACCAGATTCATGACTATGACCGTATATTTCCTTGCCATCTCTCCAAATCCCTTTATCTGTCTTTACTCATTACCTTCTGTACACCACCCTTAGGCTAAATGGTTTTCTTCCTTCCCTACCGTTCGGCACAAGCCTATGGTTTGGAAGAAGACTATCCAATAAGCGTAATAGGTGTACTCTCTTAATTCTAGGAGTACTCACAACTTCAGAGAATGTAAAGTTAAAAGACAACTGAATAAACCTTATTCTATTTCTCCTGAACCAGAATCCATTCTCGAACTGGAACAAGTTCCTTCGAGTTCGTATATAACTATACGATGGATTATCCAAAAAATGTGGATCTTCATAGTGATACGGGGTGTTCTGGAGAATTCTAAAGGTGATGTAGGAGTGACAATGAAATACGCGGTTTGGTCGTGAATGATAGCAGTCGCAATTTACTTTGCCCTCTTTCTAATCCCTTTATTTGTCTATACTTATTACCTTCTGTACACCACACTTAGGCTAATTGGTTTTCTTCCTTCCCCACCTTTCAGCACATGCCTATGTTTTGGAAGAAGACTATCCAATAAGCGTAATAGGTGTACCCTCTCCTAATTCTAGGAGCCCTCACAATCTGAGAGAAGGTAAAAGGAAAAAACAACTGAATAGTCCTATTCAATTTCTCCAGAATCGTAAACCATTCTCGAATATGAAACAAGTTTCTTCAAGTTCGTATGTAACTTGATTGATCGTTTAAATTGTGAAGTTGTATAGAATGAAAAGTTTATCACAATCAAAGAATTTATACCGCAATCAATAACGGTGTCGAAGTAGTTTCGTTAATGAGAATGGATCGACCAATGAGATGCGAGTACTTATTCGTTCATGCTTTAGTTGAGTAAAAATGAAATATAAAAGAAAATTCAAGAAGATGATTCAAGATTTATGAGATTTAATTTCAAGAAATATCAAGAAAAATATCAAGAATCAAGAATTCAAGAAAGTATCCAATATCAATTTAGTTATCAAGAATTTGTAGAATAGCTTGTAGGAATCGATCAAATTAGTAGTAATGATGAATACTAATAATTACGAATTTTATCTATTGATGAATTGTAGCTAGATCAATAACGATGAATGAAGATTAGGGATCTATTGAAGAAACTAGGCTTTCTCCTTCACTATCCCTTGTCTTTTCATTGATCATCATCCAAATCTAGCCTCTAGCAAAGAAAATTATCAATCATTTGATCCCTAATTTGCAACGAAATAATTAAGAACGTGATCTCGCTCCAATTTAGGTCATCGATGATTCTTTTTCCTAAAGTTCACAATCCTCATAAGACTTAAGATTAGTTTAGGATTTCATCATCATTAGATCTACCGATTCTCTCGATTCCTTTACAAGTGGAGATTTCACTCACGCATCATGAAAATAAAAGAATCAAGAACTAGAAATTTTATAATGCAAGAATGTAAAGAAAGCGAGAATTACAATTATCACCTTTATTAAATCTCCTTCAAATTACGCATCTCAATTTGAGTTTACAAAACTAGCTCTCGATCGCTCCTTTGAAAGGGAATTTGTCGTCGATCTTTGCGTGGCTCGATCGCCGTGAGTCGTGGATCGGACGCGGATCTCTTGCTCTTGATGATGATCGGCGTTGCGATAAAAGCTCTTCGATTGTCACTTGATTTTGCTCTCAATAGATCTTGATTTTGATTGGATTTGGATTTGGATCACAAGTTGTGTCACTCAACTTGTGTGTAAAAATATGAAATTATTGAACAACCTTTGAAATGTAACCCTAGGTCTCCTTTTATAGCTCTCCCAATCTTCCACTAGAAGCTAGGTTCATCTTCCACTAGAAGCTAGGTTGTTATGAAGCTTGCATGAGAAGCTTGGTTGTTGTAGGGAAGCTTCTGGAGAAAGCTAGGGAGTTCGAAGCGTCTTAAAGAAGCTAGGAGGTTACAAGGGAGCCTCTAGAAAAAGTTACGTTCGCTGATGAGCCAACTCGGCCGCGGATCCGCGGCGGATCGGGCTGGATCGGTCGCGGTTCCGCGGCCGTTTGATGAGTTTGTTGCATCATTTTTCGGGGGCTGTTTGGTTTTGGCTTTAGGGTCTTCTTCTGATGTCTGAAATCTGATCATCCTTTCTGAATCTCGGCCAGATTTTATTTCTTTAACTTGCTGCATTTTATCGGCAATTTCGCGATTCCAGTTCTTTGACCTGAATAATTTTCTGCACAAAATCTTGATGAAAAGTGTTGAGATATACAATATCATGCGTGAAGTAATAAACATACAATTTCCCTCCAGAATGTTGATTATAACTATAACACGTGGTATTTGGTATTTTGCAAATGAATTTGTAATCCGTGTTATATTTACAATAAACACCCTTAGATGATTAGAATAATGAGGAAATTGTTATGTTACAGAATGCAATATTTTCGACTGAACAAATTCCCCCAAACTTAATTTTGATCGTCCTGAACAAACATCTTTTATTCAAGAGAAGGAGAAAATATAAGAAAAAAGAAAAACTAACTAGCACACTTTCATAGGCAGCACGATTGCACTGAGCATGTGCAACAAGCCTTTAAACCTCTAGGTGTCCCTAGAAGGAGGAGTGTTGTCTCCTGAGAGTTTTCAGTGGATTACACCCCAAAAATCCTATAATAAAAGGAAGACTGTGAAAGTTACATGTAAAGATCAGAATTGTAAAAGTAAGACTTTGAAAATTAGAGTTTCCAACTATACTAGCTTTTCGGTTGTCATGAGCCCTATCTTAATAGTCATGAAAAGAGATTAGAAATCATATCATCTCTCAATAAAACATCGTCTTTATTTTCATTTCTACCTTTCTTCCAAACACTGATCATATACCCCTACGTGTGTGTAAAAGACATCTCTACACTCAGAGAATTCATTTCAATCTATCATACTCTTGCCCATCTACCTCAGTACTTTTTTAGTCGATGAATATGGAATTGCTCACACATTCTTCATGCGACCGTTAATACTTCTTGAGGTACTAACCGACCGATTACTCATGTACTTGCTTATTAAGCATAAATAGCAATTTCCTCGTCTTGCAACACCTAAGACTTAGCAGTGACTCCCAAACCAGTTGGTCTAAGGCACTAAGTGATGAAGCACCCTCGCTATATTTTTTTATGCTGCCTTGGTGATTACAAAACCATTGTTCATTTTTCTTCACCATTTTATACTTTTATGCTTCATTTTTATTTTCTTCGTACTTAGGCTTTTAGACAAGAGTATTTTAAGGTATTCTCTACTATCCCGAGTTTCAAGACGTGTGTAAGTGTGTATAGTAGGTGTTAGTTATATGTATGCCCTAGAGGCCATTACTGTACATTGGATGTATATTGTGGTGGATGCTGGGACATATATAGGTAGGACTTTCTTGCTCGACATGATAGTACGCTATCTGGTTGCTCTTTGTCTTAACGTGTATACTTTCCGTCTCTCTGTTACATGTTGATAAAGCCCTTAGGATGTGTACTCGACTTCCAGGACTATGATGCAGATCATACTAGCGGGGCCTGGATAGTCCATGAGTACATCCTTGAAATGTTCCTAGTCGAGGGAATATCGAGATGGGGCATCGATATTCCAGAGTAGACTAGCGTATATCTTCTCGACCCATGCGATGGGCGATGGATGATCCCATATCCATTGGTGTTTGACATCGAAGATGGTATGCGGGTGCTCAGTGGAGACTGGGTACACTGAACGGACTCGCCGAGAACTCCCAGATGGTATTATACCTCACGCCAGATGGCAGTTCTCTGGTGACACTGGTACAGCTTAGTCTGTTGACCCGAGATCGTCATAGAGTCTTGTGTGTCTCCCACTGTGCTTTGATTTCCACCCTACCACGGCTCTACTGAGTCGTGCAAACAGGTGGTTTTTGGGTACAGTCCCGATTCACATGGAGGCAATGAGCGATAGGAGGGGATTCGTCTATCCTAGTATTGGGGGTTGATGTTGCGCAATGCACGACTGGCCATAACAGGAAATCCCTGGCCAGGGTTGCAGTGATATACTGGTAAGAGTTATCAGTAGTTTCACGAATGTTATGGACCTCAAGTCGGCATGACTTATCGAGCTATTGGGGTCTGACGTTTACCACCCCTAGGCGAGATATGCGATATATCAGACGAACAGACCGGACTGTACGCTAAGTGTTACTGGTTGGATTCACAGGAGTGTGAGGGGGCTTGCTCGTCGATCTTCTGATCGCTCAATACCCGGGTGGCCGTTACGTTTAGCAGACCGCTTGCGGCTTGTGGGTGCTTGATATGATCATCATCCGCTACCGGCGTATTGATGAGTCTTTAGAGTCCTACACAGAGGTTTCCTGGCTCAAGCAAAATGAAATAGGAGCGCATATGAGATATGTGCGGGACCGAGAATAATGCGTGTATGTGATACCGTATTTCATTCTCGCGATGAATGTGTCGAATGGTTGTATGCGATATAACCTAGTTATCGAATCAAGGATTGATTCGATAAGCCGATACATTGGATACTAGCCGGTTATATGCGACATGACCGGATCATTGAATCAAGTGTTGATTTAATGTATAATTATATATTTGATATATTACTTTGCATTAACTACTATTGGTTCACTTTAAATGGATTTACTCACTTAGTTTGTGCACATTGCATATGTGATATATTTTGTGCACATGATTGTATTATGTTTGATGATACATGCAAGTTAGGGTTAGTGTAAAGAATTAGACCATGGTTAAGATTATGATTAGGGTTTTCTTTTTTCTTATTTATTTATTTATTTATTTTGGAAAAAGATGAGAAAAGAATGGTTGCTATTTTTGTTTGCTAGTTGAAGATTCTTGAAGCTTTGAATTAGTCCACCATTCTTGTCTCATCCTTAACCCTAACCATTCAAGTTAACCATGGTCCATTCTCTACAACTAACCAAGGGTTAGTAAATGATAAGTATTGATTTATTTATCATTTACTTAAAACTTATCATATCTTCTTCTTCTTCTTCATCTTCTTCAACATGAAGAAAGCTAGTGACCATCAATGGCAACTAGTGAAATCAAGTGAGAAATCCAATTCTAAAGTCTACCCACTTCCTATTTCTTCATCCTCTACCTCTTGCCAAGTTGTATAGGGTGTTTACTTCACAAGTTTTCAAAGCTTGGTGAAGTTGGAGCTTGTTCTTGTGATGCCTCGACGTAGATCATCTTCGGCATCGAACCGACGATCAAGCCCGCCCATTTCTCCGATGAAGCCGATGATAGAGTCATGGTTTTGATTTGGACAGCGGAGGGACCTCATCACGGAGTCTAGGATGTGGAGGACCGGATCTACAAAGGTTGTAGTCACTTTCCCTTAGCATTTAATACGATTACATGCTTGCTTCGCCTATATATCTAGTTAACGATCCGTTCTAGGGTTTCTCGGCACCGTATTTTTTAGAAATTTGCATGGATGATGACTTGTGAGACCTCATTAGGGTGCCTAAGAACCCTACAGTGGTATCAGAGCCTAGCTAGAGCCTTAGGCGAAGTCCCGACGGAATTAGAAGTCCGATCGACCCAAAACCCGACTTGAAAATTGCTCTCTGGACTTTTCTGTAAAACGTGGTTTTTTATAGATTAAAAATATTCAGAAAAATCAGCAGAAAGATATAAGGGTTACTGTAAAATTCGAGGGTTTGATTCCATAAAGGCGGCGCGGATCCGCGGCCTTACAGGAGGCTCATGCGGCGGATCCGCGGTCCTTTTGTTGTTTTGTGCATCCAATTTTGCACAGTAGTTCTTAGCTGTCTGTGCTGGTTTTCCTGGGGATTTTTAATATTTTATTCCAGAGTTGTATTTTCTGAGTTGTATTGGGGACTCGGTGTATTCGATCGGACTGTCTAATTTTGTCGGTGTGCTATTCCGGATAATCTTAGAATATGTTAAAAAGTTCGACCGGATATAAATACCCACTTTTTCCCTTGCCGGGAAATTTCCAATTGTTGGATTTTTTCCGTAGTTTAACGACGTTCTAAGTAGTGCAAGTAACGCGATGGACCCTCTAGAAGACAACAAACCTTAACTCGATTATGTGACCGTCTTGAACTGCCCTTTGAACCTTCGGGTTTGGGGGAGTATGGCGTGCCACATGTGAGGCGTTGGCTTGACCCTTCTACGGCTGGACCGTTGGTACTGAGGCACGAACTGAATGTTGTTAGACTTATTTCATGTGTTGAGCTGTATCGGGAAAACTTGGGTGTTCGATTGTTCGATCGAAAAGTTTAACATTTTCTATTTATCCGGAATGTGATACAATAATTGGAATTCACAAATAGTTATGAGATAACGGAATGAATATTATAAATATAGCAGTTTAGTCTCACTTGATCGGTTGCCACGGAGTTTTGATGTGATCAAAAGTCCGTCGCAATCACGTAGCGTACGCGGATACTCGCCGGGTAAACTTAATAGACAGCCTCACTCCATAGCCCCGACCAAGTGACTGTAGGAGAACCCCGTCGCCGAAAACATCCGTTCGGGTGCTCGCGGCAGCGGTGTTCCGCCTTGGTGCACTTTGTCGACGGCGTCGGGGGTGCGGCCGCCTACTAAAGTTTGCGACGAGCATTCGATCAGAATGTCGGGAATCCTGTTGAATTGCCCGACTTGATATTGAAAAGTGTTTTCGATAATGAGACTAAAATGCGGGGTTTATAATTGTTAGGCATGCGATGTCTAAAGAATTCATTTGATCAGGCATACGATGTCTGAGGTGGTTGCGGATTCCAACTGTTGTAGTTTTACACTTTCTTTTCTATGACCGTAAGTGTAATATGTGATATCGCCGGTTTCGTTGCTATATGTCAACGACAATTGGGATACGCATGTTTGCTTATGTTGATGACATGTGATGTTATGTGTTGCTGGATATGTTATATTGGATCGTCGTGTTTGAATAGCCGGGGGTTTTTTATGTGAGATGAGTGTTTTTCATTTTCATTCATGTAAAAACTTGTATGTAATATTCTTTTATTGGGGCACTTCCAGGTTGCGGATGTTGTCACCATTTGTATATTATTTACTTTTCTGCACTAGGATAGACCCAAGAAGGGGAGCACAAGTAACCGGGTTCTGGGGTCCAGTGGGAGACCAACTCGAGGAGCCGAGTCCGGGTCTCCTAACCCTAGAATTGGTAGGGTTGCTTGCCGCTCTCGTAAAGGTCTAGGGGTGTGGGATTGGCTATTCATCACGACTGTGGAATCTGTGTTTTATACTGGCTCGTATTGAAAACACGGACGTCCTAGTATATCCAATATTTCATATGTTTCTTCTGCTGTGATTTATCTGTGATGTGATCATGTGATGTTCTGTGACAGATATTATATATAGTATATATGATATATTATATAGACATTGCTTATGTTTTACACCCGCGCTAGCCCTGCCTCGCTCTGGCGTTAGTTACCTAACCTAACGGTGCAGACGGGGCATCGAGGCGAATGCGGATGGCATAAGCGTACGTTATATTTATCTGTGATGTTTAGGTGGACTTAAATGATGGGATATTCATTAATGAGATTAATGAAAGAAAATATACCTAATTGATGTTGTGGAATCGAATTTCAAAATAAAAACAGGTAGCTACAGTTCTGCTTTGCATCGTGGTGTTCATTATAGAACATCCTGCACCTTATTCGATGAGGAAAGGACCGAGATCCCTTCACCGGGAGTGACTCCTTTAGCAATAACTGGCAGATGCTACACACTCGGTTTGTCTTTGATCGCTTCTATAGTTTCTGCTTTGCACAGTGATATATATGATATATCCCGCACCTCATTCGACGAGGAAAGGGCCGACGATCCCTTCACCGGGAGTGGCCCCTTTAGCAAAACTAGAAAAGCCTCAAAAACATTCCATTTAAAAACCATTTGATTCCGCAATGAGATCAAGTTCAAAGCGTTAAAGGTTTTCACAAAAACCAGCCGCAACCCTCCGTCATTTTAGGAAGTAGAGTACTTAGTATTCGTGCTGTGTTTGTTGACCATAGTCAAGGCACAGTGTACGGTAGCTAAGTGATGTCTTCCTACACCGCATATGATGCGATTAGTTAGGACAGTCGCGTGACTTTGTTGACCTTAGTTAAGGGTCATGTGGGTGGGTCTAATTAATCACGAAATGACGGGTAGAACTTGACTAGTGCTTATGATTTGTTGACCATAGTTAAGGTCATAGGTGCTAGGGGTAAAAACCTTTATCGGGAGTTTCAAGTGTTGAAATTTGCAATGAGATTGCATACCTTCTATATGATAGTTGGATCCCGATACCCACTGCGAGTAATTGTTACTTCTGGGAGAGTTTTGCACTTTGCAATTAGCCGATCAAGTAGGTGTCTAGAAAGGTGTCAACGGGGTTACGCCTCTGGGAAAACGAGGTTTACTGTAATTAGGTCCGTGCGAAAGCACGGGGAACCTCCCTCAAAGTACCGACACTGGCCTGG
This sequence comes from Agapanthus africanus, assembly GCA_030015575.1. Taxonomy (NCBI): domain Eukaryota; kingdom Viridiplantae; phylum Streptophyta; class Magnoliopsida; order Asparagales; family Amaryllidaceae; genus Agapanthus; species Agapanthus africanus. The sequence continues at coordinate 428,514,173 of JASDDO010000010.1, read as the reverse complement.
CTGAAAGATTGACGAACTTGTAGAGTGTAATTAATCCTGGCTAGTCTTTCCTTTTAGGGTTTGAAGGAAGATTTGATAAAAACAGTGGGAGACATCCTGATTAGATAAAATCACATAACCAATCTAATCTTGCAAGAGCGCACGCAGAGTGTTTTCTTCTCTCTCTCTCCTGGTAGCGACCATATCACGCCTTAATCAAGATAATAATACGGAATTTTGACCGAACCCGCTTGTTATACTGAGCTGGGGAACGTTGGTCCCGCTCCAACTTATAATTGTTATAAGACAGAGCAGGAAATAGGGGAATACCAGAATTCCTATGCCGCCCAAACGAAGAAAGTGCATATGATGCATCTCCTTCGGGTGTGTTCATTACAAAGAACTGTTTCTCAGTATCCTCTGCATCCTGGGTATATGATACCGGATCAGGATCCCAGATATGTAATCTGTTACATAGGGCTACAAGAGGGTAGAAAAACTGAGAACGGGTGATAAGTTTCATGAGGCAGAAAACGGGGCAAGTGTTGCAGCCAAGTCTGTTGGTCACTGTCACCCTGTATTACGAATACATTGATTCTGAACAAATGCTATTAGATACCGAACCTGATATACAAAATCATATCAGTCTCTTTATTAGTAAAGAAAGGATATAATTTTGTATTGATGGATAATGTTTTGAACATTTCCTATATCAAAAGTTGATCGGCTCAGGCACGTTATCTAAAAGCATTGACGTTCTAAATCAAACTACAGTTCCTCGTATACAGAACACACACAAGAGGAAGAGTTCAGAAATGAACGAATTCTTCTTGAGGTATTGTAGACTAGGTCATATCAATGCGACCCGACTAGCTGAAGTTACATTAAGATGCATATTTAAATCAGTTTGAATTTACATCTTGTGAAACTTGCCAGTCATGTCACAAAGATATAATGACACCAGCTCTGTTTACTGGAAACAGAGAAAGAGTTAGTAAACTCTTAGGACTGATACATGATGATGTATGTAAGGTCTCCTGTCTACACATGCCAGGACTGGTTCTTATACTTCATTATATTCTCTGATAATCTCTCAAGATTCAGTCATATATTCCTGTTGAAATATAAGTCCGAACCTTTTGAGGTATTCACAGAATATAAGTAGGAAGTAGAGAACCAAAATACGGGTATAAGTATTATGTCCTATGATGAGATCAGGGAGGAGAATACTTGTGCATAGCATTCCTGGACTATTCTAAAAGAAAATGAGATTCTCTCTCAGCATTACTCCTCCGTATAAACCATAGCACGATGGTATATCGAGGCGGAGCAATCACACCCTATATGATAAGGTGTGCTCTATCATGAGTACTACTGAGTTACCTATTTCCTTTTTGGGGGTTATGCACTTGAGAAGCTGCATACCTATTGAATTAGGTTTGAATCAAATCAATGCCTACCACTCCATATGAGATATGGTATGGGAAGATCCTATCTCTTAAGTAAGTTAAGATTTGGGATTGTCCGGCCTATGTCAAAAGCAAAATCCGGACAAGATCGAGGCAAGATCAGTTCTGTAGAACTGGAAAGGTTCCAGCTGTACAAAACTGCTAATGATTTGACAGAACCAAAGGATTCAATAGTTTCCGACGAACCTCAGCCTCTCCGCCGATCTAGTAGGGTTCCTCACCCACCTGAGAGATACCTCGGTTTCTCGATGACAGTGGGAGCGAGGATTGCATCATGAGATGATGACCCAACCAGTTTCGAGCAGGCCATCGAGAGTAGGGACTCTGTAAATATGGCTGGATGCTTAGTGATCTGAGATGGAATCCATATACACCAACAAAGTATGGACTTTGGTTGCGATATCTGAAGGGTTAAATCCCCATCAGGAGCAAGTATATCTTGAGAAGATTACTTGGTGTAGATGGACAAGTTGAGACTTTCAAAGCTAGACTTGTTAAAGGTTTTCGTCATCAACCAGGCACGGATAATGATGAAACCTTTTCCAGGGACTATGCTTAAGTCCATCCAGATCCTACTTGCCACGGCTATATACCATGACTACGATATCTGGTGGTTGGGTGCCATGACAACTTTTCTAAATAATGATTTAGAAGAGAATGTCTATAAGAACACAGCCAGAGGGCCTCGTAGACAGTGGGAGCAGCGGAAACGTGTGCAAGATGCTTTATAGGATAAAGCAGGCATAGCGGAGTTGGAACATCTGTTTTGATGGATTAGTCAAAGAAGTTGACATCATCAAAATGGTAGATGAACCTTGTATAAACAAAAAGGTAGTAGGGAGTATGGTGACGATCCTCGTAGAATACGTGGATGACATACTCTTGTTAGGGAAGGAGTTTCCTATGCTACGCTCGATCAATCTCCGCTTATCACAATGATTTTCCATATAGGATCAAAGTCATACCTACTAAATCCTAAGCTTTGGATCTATGAGATAGATTTAATTGGATGTTAGGATACTCACTAGTTGTAGTGAGATGGTATCAATCGATCCTGGGGAGAATCACTGGAAGGGTTCCAGAGTGATAAGGACGACTGAATATCAGTCCCAGGCATTGTCTTTACCCTCGGTAAAGGGACGGTATGTTGAAAGATTTCCAAGCTAGATACCGTGACAAACTAGACGATAAAGGCTGGTAACATTGCTATTAAAGATACTACCAAAGAGGCAGTTTGGGTGTATAATGGTTCATAAGATGAACTAGGTTCCTGCCATTGTATAACAATGGAAGTATGGCTTTAGCCCTGGAACCCTGGTCCCATCAGTGACCCAGACATATTCTGAGGAAGCATCACCTGATCATGGAGATAGTTGATCTCCAGGGTGGTCGAGGTTAGGAGAGTAGACTCAGAGGACAACACGGCGGATCCACTCACGAAGGCCTTTTCCCAAAGAGAGACTTTTAGGGGATGGTTGAGTATGTGATACTGCAACCACTGCTACAGATGGCCCTAGTGCAAGTGGGAGATTGTTAGTTATATGTATGCCCTAGAGGCCATTACTGTACATTGGATGTATATTGTGGTGGATGCTGGGACATATATAGGTAGGACTTTCTTGCTCGACATGATAGTACGCTATCTAGTTGCTCTTTGTCTTAACGTGTATACTTTCTGTCTCTCTATTACATGTTGATAAAGCCCTTAGGATGTGTACTCGACTTCCAAGACTATGATGCAGATCATACTAGCGGGGCCTGGATAGTCCATGAGTACATCCTTGAAATGTTCCTAGTCGAGGGAATATCGAGACGGGGCATCGATATTCCAGAGTAGACTAGCGTATATCTTCTCGACCCATGCGATGGGCGATGGATGATCCCATATCCATTGGTGTTTGACATCGAAGATGGTATGCGGGTGCTCAGTGGAGACTGGGTACACTGAACGGACTCGCCGAGAACTCCCAGATGGTATTATACCTCACGTCAGATGGCAGTTCTCTGGTGACACTGGTACAGCTTAGTCTGTTGACCCGAGATCGTCATAGAGTCTTGTGTGTCTCCCACTGTGCTTTGATTTCCACCCTACCACGGCTCTACTGAGTCGTGCAAACAGGTGGTTTTTGGGTACAGTCCCGATTCACATGGAGGCAATGAGCGATAGGAGGGGATTCGTCTCTCCTGATATTGGGGGTTGATGTTGCGCAATGCACGACTGGCCATAACAGGAAATCCCTGGCCAGGGTTGCAGTGATATACTGGTAAGAGTTATCAGTAGTTTCACGAATGTTATGGACCTCAAGTCGGCATGACTTATCGAGCTATTGGGGTCTGACGTTTACCACCCCTAGGCGAGATATGCGACATATCAGACGAACAGACCGGACTGTACGGTAAGTGTTACTGGTTGGATTCACAGGAGTGTGAGGGGGCTTGCTCGTCGATCTTCTGATCGCTCAATACCCGGGTGGCCGTTACGTTTAGCAGACCGCTTGCGGCTTGTGGGTGCTTGATATGATCATCATCCGCTACCGGCGTATTGACGAGTCTTTAGAGTCCTACACAGAGGTTTCCTGGCTCAAGCGAAACAAAATAGGAGCGCATATGAGATATGTGCGGGACCGAGAATAATGCGTGTATGTGATACCGTATTTCATTCTCGCGATGAATGTGTCGAATGGTTGTATGCGATATAACCTAGTTATCGAATCAAGGATTGATTCGATAAGCCGATACATTGGATACTAGCCGGTTATATGCGACATGACCGGATCATTGAATCAAGTGTTGATTTAATGTATAATTATATATTTGATATATTACTTTGCATTAACTACTATTGGTTCACTTTAAATGGATTTACTCACTTAGTTTGTGCACATTGCATATGTGATATATTTTATGCACATGATTGTATCATGTTTGATGATACATGCAAGCTAGGGTTAGTGTAAAGAATTAGACCATGGTTAAGATTATGATTAGGGTTTTCTTTTTTTATTTATTTATTTATTTATTTTGGAAAAAGATGAGAAAAGAATGGTTGCTATTTTTGTTTGCTAGTTGAAGATTCTTGAAGCTTTGAATTAGTTCACCATTCTTGTCTCATCCTTAACCCTAACCATTCAAGTTAACCATGGTCCATTCTCTACAACTAACCAAGGGTTAGTAAATGATAAGTATTGATTTATTTATCATTTACTTAAAACTTATCATATCTTCTTCTTCTTCTTCTTCATCTTCTTCAACATGAAGAAAGCTAGTGACCATCAATGGCAACTAGTGAAATCAAGTTTGAAATCCAATTCTAAAGTCTACCCACTTCCTATTTCTTCATCCTCTACCTCTTGCCAAGTTGTATAGGGTGTTTACTTCACAAGTTTTCAAAGCTTGGTGAAGTTGGAGCTTGTTCTTGTGATGCTTCGATGTAGATCATCTTCGGCATCGAACCGACGATCAAGCCCGCCCATTTCTCCGATGAAGCCGATGCTAGAGTCATGGTTTTGATTTGGACAGCGGAGGGACCTCATCACGGAGTCTAGGATGTGGAGGACCGGATCTACAAAGGTTGTAGTCACTTTCCCTTAGCATTTAATACGATTACATGCTTGCTTCGCCTATATATCTAGTTAACGATCCGTTCTAGGGTTTCTCGGCACCGTATTTTTTAGAAATTTGCATGGATGATGACTTGTGAGACCTCACTAGGGTGCCTAGGAACCCTACAGTAGGGTATCAACGTTCAAATGTTTGGCTTCCGGAATAGAAGCTATTTTTCGGACTTATTTTTATCCTCAGATTAGTGACTTCTTTCATCTTACTAACCCTTGGGACAACGTCTCATAACTTATTACTAGTTTCGTTTAAGAAAATATCTAATTTTCTTGGTTTTCTTAAATTTTTCCAATCTTTTAAATGTAATTTTTCACTTTCTAATCTTATATTATCTTATTTATGTACAAAAAAAAATTATTATATGTACAAATTTTTTTTTATTATATGTTTTGTGCTTATGCAAAGTATGATGCAAAGTGATGCGTAAATAAGCACAAACCTCCCCCAAACTTGTTTATAACAGTGTCCTCACTGTTGCCATCTGTTAAATCTCAGAAACTTGTAAGCTTGGGAGGAAAAGTTATTAACGGGAACAAGAATAAGTGAAAGTGAAAATCCTCCCCCAAACTTATTTTTTTGTATATGTACAATTTTGCATATTTTTATATTATATATATATATATATATATATATATATATATATATATATACACACTGTAAGGTTACTAGGCACTATCATAAGGGTCTATAAGGCATCAACCAAGCCGAATTTAAAATTTTCAAGTGCCGAACAACCTAAAGCGAGTATCTTTGCTAGATAATTAGGGTTAACAAAGCATGTAAACAACTTTACATCTAAGAGAAAGGGATTACAACCATTGTAGTCCGTTCCTTCGCTTCATAAGCTCCGAGTAGTAGTCCCTTCGCCGCGATCCATGAACTTCCAGACTCTAGAGAGGCTCCACAAGCCGAACGATCCATGCTTACTTGAAGTCTTCCTTTTCGAAGATGATCTACCTTGAAGAATCTTAAACCCAAGCTTACACTTCACTAAACAACTTATTAGAGAAGTGAACACCCTAATCTAAGTGGCTAGAATAGATGAGGATGATGAAGTGGGAATTTAGCTCTCTTTTATTTTCAATTTCTCACACTAAATCATCACAAAACCAAAAGCTAGTAAGCTTTTCAAGGAGGAAGAAGAAGATTAAACCTTTTGTGATGAATAATGAATTATTGTTATAGTTACAAAACAACCTTGAGTTAAGAAATAAAGGGCTTAACTCATGTAGAGAATAAACCTAAGGTAAAGGGTTTGGGTTGGGTTAAGAAATATCTACAAAATATCAACACAAAATATCTTAGCATAAAACAAAAGAAAGCTTTTTGAAGCTTCTTGAAAAAGCTAATCCAAATGCTAACCCAAATCAAACCCTAACTTGTTTAATCTCCACAAATCATGTTGTATTTGTAATCATAACTTGTTACAATATTATATATCACATATAAAATATATTTTGCAACAAAAGAAAATAATACAATTAACATATATCGCATATATATCAATGTATTATCCGGCGAGAAAATGAATCAATAAAGCGAGCTTATATTAGTTAATATAATGTAATATATCACATGTATAATTATACATTAAATCATCGAATCATCACTTGATCCGACAATCCGGCTATATCGCATATAACCGACTAATATAACATGTACCGATTCATCGAATCAACACTTGATCCGATGACCCGGCTATATCACATATACCCGGCCGATATCATATATCGCGAGAATAGAATACGGTATCTCATATCGTATTAGTCTCGGTACCGCACATATCACATATGTGCTCCTACTCCGTTTTTCCTGAGCTAGGAAACCTCTGTGTAGGACTCTAAAGAATCGTCAATACGCCGGCAGTAGGTGATGATCATATCAAACACCCACAAGCTGCAAGCGGTCAACTAAACGTAACAGCCACCCAGATATTGAGCGATCAGAAGATCAACAAGCAAGCCTGTACATTCTCCTATGAATCCAATCAGTAACACTACCGTACAGTCCGGTCTCTTCGTCTGATATTATTAGTTATATGTATGCCCTAGAGGCCATTACTGTACATACGATGTATATTGTAGTGGATGTTTGGACATATATAGGGAAGACTTTCTTACTCGACATGATAGCATGCTATCTGGTTGCTCTTTATCTTAACATGTACACTGATTGTCTCTGTGTCACATGTTGATAAAGCCCTTAGGATGAGTATTTGACTACCGGGACTATGATACAGATCATACTAGTAGGGACAGTGTAGTCGCTAAGTACATCGTTCAAATGTTCCTAGTCGTGGGGTACCGAGACAGGGCATCGATACTCCAGAGTAGACTAGCGTATGTGCTTCTTGACCCATATGATGGGCGATGGATGATCCCATATCTATTGGTGTTTGACATCAGAGAAGGTATACGGGTGCTCAGTGGAGACTGGGTACACTGGACGGACTCACCAAGAACTCCCAGATGGTATTATACCTCACGTCAGATGGCAGTTCTCTGGTGACACTGGTATAGGTTAGTCTGTAGACCCGAGATCGTCATAGAGTCTTGTGTGATTGCCACTGTGCTTTATTTCCACCTTACCACGTCCATGGGGGCATGCAAAAAGGTGGCTTTTGGGTACAGTCCCGAATCATATGGAGGCAATGAGCGATAGGAGGGATTTCGTCTCTCCCGGTATAGGGAGTTGATGTTGCGCTGTGTTCGATTGGTTATAACTTGAAATCCCTGGCCAGGGTTGCTGAGATTTACTGGTAAGTATTATCAATAGTTTCTCGAACTGTTATAGACCTCATATCGACACGACTTATCAAGCTACTGGGGTCTGACGTTTACCACCCCTAGGTGAGATATGCGACACATCAGACGAAGAGACCGGACTGTACGGGAGTGTTACTGGTTAAATTCATGGGAGAATGTACAGGCTTGCTTGTTGATCTTCTGATTGCTCAATACTTGGATGGCTATTACGTTTAGCTGACCGCTTGCAGCTTGTGGGTGTTTGATATGATCATCACCTACTGCCGGCGTATTGACGATTCTTTAGAGTCCTACACAGAGGTTTCCTGGCTCAGGCAAAACGGAGTAGGAGCACATATATGATATGTGCGGGACCGAGAACAATACGTGTATGTGATACCGTATTAGATTCTCGCGATATGAGATATCGGCCGGGTATATGTGATATAGCCGGGTCATCGGATCAAGTATTGATTCGTTGAACTGATACAGATTATATTAGTCGGTTATTTGTGAAATAGCCGGATTATCGGATCAAGTGTTGATTCGATAATTTAATTTATAATTATATATTTGATATATTAAATTACATTAACCAATATAAGCTCACTTAAAGATTCTTTTTCTCACTTGGGTAATACATTATATATATGTGATATATGTTAATTGTATTATTTTATTTTGTTACAATAAATATTGTATATGTGACATATAATATTGTAACAAGTTATGATTACTAATGCAACATGATTTGTGGAGATTAAACATGATTAGGGTTTGATTTGGGTTAGCACTTTCATGAAGCTTCTAGAAACTTTATGTTTTGTTTTAAGCAAAGATATTTTGTTATGATATTTTGAAGATATTTTCTTAACCCAACCCAAACCCTTGACCATGGTTTATTCTCTACAATGGTTAAGTCTTTTGTTTCTTAACCAAGGGTTGATTTGTAACCATAACTAATGATTTCATTATTCATCACAAAGTGATTTCTTCTTCTTCTTCTTCCTTTGAGAAAAGCTTTCTATCTTTTTCTAATGTGATGAAAATGAATGAGAAATTGAAAACAAATGAGAGCTAAATTCCTACTTCATCATCCTCATCTATTCTAGCCGCTTAGATTAGGGTGTTTGCTTTGTTAATACTTGATTAGCAAAGCAAGAGCTTGGGTTTGAGTTTCTTCAAGGTAGATCATCTTAGTTATTGAAGATCGGAAGCAAGCTTGCATCTTTCTCTTCATGGAGCCTCTCTTGAGTCCGGCTACTCGATGATCGCAGCGAAGGGACCTCAACACGGAGCTTTAGAAGTGAAGGAACGGACTACAAAGGTTGTAATCCATAACTCTTAGAAGTAAAGTTGTTTACTTGCTTTGTTTCGCCTAATCTCTAGTCTAAGATCTTGGTTAGGGTTGTTCGGCACATGAAAAATTTGATTTTGGCATGGTTGATACCTTGTAGAACCTTGTAACAGTGCCTAGTAACCCTACAGTGGTATCAGAGACAAGCTAGAGCTTTAGGCGATGTCTAGACGAAGTTTAAATTCCGATCGAACCCCAAAACGTCGCAATACACCCCTTCTCTGGAAATTTTTAAAATGTTGATTTTTTCTGTATTAAAAATACTCATAAAATTAAGCAGGAAATTCTAAGGATGACTGTAAAATACGAACACCTAATTCCATTAAAGTGCCGCGGAACCGCTGCCATACCATGAATTGCGCGGCGGTTCCGCGGCCGTACGTGGATATTAGGGACTCATTTTTCCACAGTAACATCCGTAGGTATTTCTACATGCTTCTGGGTATTTTTAATATTACTCAAGTGTTGAGTTTTCTGGAGATCTTTTGTATTCGTTGATTCGATCGAAAAGTTTAACTTCGTTTAACTTTTTCCGGGTAATTTAGAACGTGTTAAAAAGTTCGAACGGATATCAATAACTCACTTTTTCCCCTGTCGGAAAATTTCCAAGTGTTGGATTTTTCCTTAGTTAAAGAACATTCATAGTCGTGCAAGTAACGCGGTGAACCCTCTAGAAGAACACAAACCTTAACTCGATTATGTGACCGTCTGAACCGCCTCTAAATCTTATAGTTTGGGGCAGTACGGCGTTGCCACATGTGAGGCGTTGGTTTGACCCTTCTACGGCTGGACCATTGGTACTGTGGTATGTGATGGATACTTTTTGAACTCCGCTCAAGTGTTGAGCTATTTGGGAAATCTTGGGTGTTTGTTTATTCGATCGGAAAGTTTAACATTGTCTATTTATCTGGAATGTGATACAATATTTGGAATCCACAAGTAGTTATGAGATAACTAATTTGAATGTTATAAATCTAGCAGTGTAGTTTCATTTGATCGGTTGCCACGAGATTTTGATGTGATCAAAAGTCCGTCGCAATCACGTAGCGTACGCGGATACTCGCCGGGTAAACTTAATAGACAGCTACGCCCCATAGCCCCGACCAAGTGACTGTAGGAGAACCCCGTCGCTAAAAGCATCCGTTCGGGTGCTCGCGGCAGAGGTGTTCCGCCTTAGTGCACTTCGTCGATGGCATCCGGGAGTGCGGCCGTCTACTAAAGTTTGCGACGAGCATTCGATCAGGATGTCGGGAATCTTGTTGAATTGCCCGACTTGATATTGAAAAGTGTTTTCGAGATCGAGACTAAAATGCGGGGTTTATAATTGTTAGGCATGCGATGTCTAATGAATTCATTTAGTTAGGCATGAGATGTCTAAGGAGGTTGCGGATTCCAACTGTTGTAATTTTACACTTTCTTTTCTGCGACCGTAAGCGTAGTATATGGTGTATCGCCGGCTTCGTTGCTATACATCAGCAACAATCGAGATACGCATACTTGCTTACGTTGATGATATGAGATATTATGTGTTGCTGTGATATGTTATATTGGATCGTCGCGTTTTGAATAGCCGGGGGGTTTTATGTGAGATGAGGGTTTTTATTTTCATTCATGTAAAATTCATTGTATGTAATATTCTTTTATTGGGGCACTTCCGGGCTGAGGATGATGTCACCATTGTATATTATTTACTTTTCCGCATTAGGTGGATCCAAGGCGGGGAGCATAAGTAACCGGGTTTTAGGGTCCAGTGGGAGACCATCTCGAGGAGTCGAGACCGGGTCTCCTAACCCTAGAATTGGCAGTGTTGCTTGCCGCTCTCGTAGGGGTCTAGGGATGTGGGTTTGGCTATTCATCGCGACCGTGGAATCCGTGTTTTATACAGGCTCATATTAAAATACGGACCTCCTAGTATATCCAATATTTCATATATGTTTTTCTGCTGTAAATGTTCTGTGATGAGATCGTATTACTGCCTGAGATGATTGTTTATATTATATATATGAGATATATGTTATATTGCTGATTTCGTTTCAAATGTGATGCTTGTGAAGCATAATAAAATGGGACTTCATTAATGAGATTAATGAAATAAAAGAAACCTAAAGATGTTGTAGAAACTTGTTTCGAAAACTGGTAGCTCTAGTTTTTGCTTTGCATAGCGGTATTCCTTGTAGAATATCCAGCACCTTATTTGATAAGGAAAGAGCCGAAACCCCTTCACCGGGAGTGACCTCTTTAGCGAAACTGGCAGATGCTACAAACTTGGTTTGTCTTTTGATTGCTTTTTATAGTTTTTGCTTTGCATAGTGGTATTTGTGAAATATCCTGCACCTTATTCGATAAGGAAAGAGCCAACGATCCCTTCACCGGGAGTGACCTCTTTAGCGAAACTAGAAAAGGCCTAAAAAACACTCCATTTAAAATCACTCGATTCTACAACGATATCAAGTTCATTACGCAAAAGGTTTTCTTAAAAACCTGTCGTAGCCCTCTGTCATTTTAGGAAGTAGAGTACTTAGTATTCGTGCTGCGTATATTGATTATAGTTGAGGCGTAGTGTACGGTAGCTAAGTGATGTCTTCCTACACAGCATATAATGCGATTAATTAGGACAGTCATGTGATTATGTCGACCATATTTGAGGGTCATATGGGTAGGTCTAATTAATCATGAAATGACGGGAAGAACTTGACTAGTGCTTATGATATGTTGACCATAGTTAAGGTCATAAGTATTAGGGGCAAAATATTATCGGGAATTTTAAGTGTTGAAATTTGCAATGAGATTGCATACCTTCTATGAGATAGTTGGATCCCGATACCCACTGCGAGTAAGAGTTACTCCTGGGAGAGTTTTACACATTACAATTAGTCGATCGAGTAGGTGTCTAGAAAGGTGTTAACGGGGTTAAGTCTCTGGGAAAACGAGGTTTACTTTAATTAGGTCCGTGCGAAAGCACGGGGAACCTCCCTCAAAGTACCGGCACTGGCCTGGCTGAAAGATTGGCGAACTTGTAGAGTGTAATTAATCCCGGCTAGTCTTTCCTTTTAGGGTTTGAAGGAAGATTTGACTAAAACAGTGGGAGCCATCCTGATTAGATAAATTGATAACCAATCTAATCTTGTAAAAGCGCACGCTGAGTGTTTTCTTCTCTCTCTCTCCTGATTACGACTATGTCACACCTTAATCAAGATAATAATACGGATGTATTGACCGAACCCGCTTGTTATACTGCGCTAAGGAACGTTGGTCCCGCTCCAACTTATAATTGTTATAAGACAGAGCAGGAAATAGGGGATTACCAGAATTCCCGTGCCAACCAAACGAAGAAAGTGCATGCTGATGCATCTTCTTCGGGTGTGTTCATTACCGAGAACTGTTTCTCAGTATCCTTTACGTCCTGGGTATGAGATACCGGATCAGGATCTCGCAAATGTAATCTGTTACATGGGCTACATATAGGTAGAGAACTGAGAACGGGTGATAAGTTTCAAGAGTTGGAAATGATGCAAGTGTTGCAGCCAAGTCTGTTGGCAGTTATCACCCTGTATTACCAGAATACATTGATTCTGAACGAATGTTATTAGATACCGAACCTGATATACAACATCATATCAGTCTCTTTATTAGTAAAGAAGGATATAATTTTGTATTGTTGGATAATGTTTTGAACATTTCCTATATCAAGAGTTGATCGGTTCAGGCACGTTATCTAAAAGCATAGACGTTCTAAATCAAACCACAGTTCTTAACATACAGAACACACACAAGACGAAGAGTTCAGAAATGAACGAATCTTTCTTAAGGCATTGTAGAATAGGTCATATCAATGCGACCCGACTGGCTGAAGTTACATAAAGATGCATATTTAAATTAGTTTGGATTTACATCTTGTAAAACTTACCAGTCATGTCACAAAGATAAGATGACCACAACTCCGTTTATTAGAAACAGAGAAAGAGTTAGTGAACTCTTGGGATTGATACATACTGATATATGAAAGTCCCCTGTCTACATATGCCAGGACCAGTTCTTTGTACTTCATTGCATTCATTGATGATCTCTCAAGATTCAGACATATGTTCCTGTTGAAACACAAGTCCGAAACTTTTGAGATAATCACAGAATATAAGTTAGAAGTAGAGAACCAAAAACGGGTATAAGTATTATGTCCTTTGATGTGATCAAGGAGGAGAATAATTAAGCACGGAATTCCTGGACTATTCTAAAGGAGAATGAGATTCTCTCTCAGCATTACTCCTCCGAATACACCACAGCATGTCGGTGTATCGGGGCGGAGCAATTACACCCTATGTGATATGGTGTGCTCTATGATGAGTACTACTGAATAGCCTATTTTCTTTTAGGGTTATGCACTTGAGAAGTTGCATACCTATTGAATAGGGTTCCAACCAAATCAGATGTCTGCCACTCCATATGTGATATGGTATGGGAAGAGCCCATCTCTTAAAGATGTTAAGATTTGGGGTTGTCCGGCCTATGTTTAAAAGCAAAATACGGACAAGCTCGAGGCAAGATCAGTTCTGTGGAAGTTTGTTGGATATCCCAAACATTCGCAAGGGAATATCTTCTACCAAACTGGGGAACAAAAGGTGCTTTTGTTTCTCAGCATGCCACCTTTGTGAAAGGGAATTTCTTGTGAAGAAATTAGTGGTCATGAGGTAGAACTGGAAGGAGTTCCAGCTATACAAACTGCAGCTGATGATTTGGTAAACCCGGAGGATTTAATAGTTTCCAATGAACCTCAGCCTCTCCGTCGATCTGGTAGGGTTCCTCATCCACCTGAGAGATACTTCGGTTTCTCTATGACGGTGGGAGAGAGGGTTGCATCATGAGATGATGACTCAACTAGTTTCGAGCAGGCCATCAGGAGTGGTGACTCTGTGAGAATGGCTGGATGCTTAGCGATCTGAGATGGAATCCTTATACACCAACAAAGTATGGACTTTGGTTGCTTCATCTGAAGGGTTAAATCCCCATCAGGAGCAAGTATATCTTGAGAAGATTACTTGGTGTACATGGAAAAGTTGAGACTTTCAAAGCTATGCTTAAATCCATCCAGATCTTACTTGCCACTGCTACATACCATGACTACGATATCTGACGGTTGGGTGTCATGACTGCTTTTCTAAATGATGATTTGGAAGAGAGCATCTATAAGTACACAGCCAAAGGGCTTCGTAGATAGTGGGAGCAGCGGAAATGTATGCAAGATGTTTTATGTGATAAATCAGGCATCGCGGAGTTGGAACGTCTGTTTTGATGTCGTAGTCAAAGAGTTTGACTTCATCAAAATGGTAGATGAACCAAGTATATACAAAAAGGTAGTAGGGAGTATGGTGGTGATCCTCGTATAGTACATGGATGACATACTCTTGATAGGGAAGGAGTTTCCTATGCTACGCTCGGTCAATCTCCTCTTATTACAAAGATTCTCTATAGGATCAAGGTGATATCTCCTAAATCCCGGGTTATGGATCTATGAGATAGATCTAATTGGATGTTAGGATTCTCACTAGTTGTAGTGAGATGGTATCAATCGATCCTGGGAAGAATCACTGGAAAGGTTCCAGGGTGATAAGGACGACTGAATGTCAGTCGCAGGCATTGTTTTTACCCTCAGTGGAGGGACGGTATGTTGGAAGAAGTTCCAAGCTAGATACCGTGACATACTAGACGATTAAAGGAAAGATACATCGTTACCAAAGATGCTACCAAAGAGGCAGTCTAGATATACATGAGTTCATGAGATGAATTTCGTTCCTACCGTTGTGTGACAATGGAGTTGTGGCTTATGCCAAGGAACCCCCGTCCTATCAGAGATCCAGACATATTCTTAGGCAGTATCGCCTGATCATGGAGATGGTTGATCTCCAGGGAGATCGAGGTTAGGAGAGTATACACAGAGGACAACAGCGCGGATCCATTCACAAAGGCCTATTTCCCAGTAGAGACTTTTATGGGATGGTTGAGTATGAGATACTTCAACCACAGCTGATTGTTGGGTATGCGATACCACAACAGATGGCCCTAGTGCAAGTGGGAGATTGTTAGTTATATGTATGCCCTAGAGGCCATTACTGTACATTTGATGTATATTGTAGTGGATGCTTGGACATATATAGGGAGTACTTTCTTGCTCGACATGATAGTATGCTATCTGGTTGCTCTTTATCTTAACATGTACACTGATTGTCTCTGTGTCACATGTTGATAAAGCCCTTAGGATGAGTACTTGACTACCAGGACTATGATGCAGATCATACTAGTAGGGACAGTGTAGTCGCTAAGTACATCCTTCAAATGTTCCTAGTCGTAGGAGTACCGAGACAGGGCATCGATACTCCAGAGTAGACTAGCGTATGCGCTTCTTGACCCATATGATGGACGATGGATGATCCCATATCCATTGGTGTTTGACATCAGAGAAGGTATACGGGTGCTCAGTGGAGACTGGGTACACTGGAAGGACTCGCCGAGAACTCCCAGATGATATTATACCTCACGTCAGATGGCAGTTCTCTGGTGATACTGGTATAGGTTAGTCTGTAGACCCGAGATCGTCATAGAGTCTTGTGTGATTCCCACTGTGCTTTGATTTCCACCTTACCACGTCCATAGGGGCATGCAAAAAGGTGGCTTTTGGGTACAGTCCCGAATCACATGGAGGCAATGAGCGATAGGAGGGGTTTCGTCTCTCCCGGTATAGGGAGTTGATGTTGCGCTGTGTTCGATTGGCTATAACTGGAAATCCCTGGCCAGGGTTGCTGAGATTTACTGGTAAGTGTTATAAGTAGTTTCTCGAACTGTTATAGACCTCATATCGATACGACTTATCAAGCTACTGGGGTCTGACGTTTACCACCCTTAGGCGAGATATGCGACATATCAGACGAAAAGACCGGACTGTACGGGAGTGATACTGGTTGGATTCACGGGAGAATGTACAGGCTTGCTTGTTGATATTCTGATTGCTCAATACCTGGGTGGCTATTACGTTTAGCTGACCGCTTGCAGCTTGTGGGTGTTTGATATGATCATCACCTACTGCCGGCGTATTGACGATTCTTTAGAGTCCTACACAGAGGTTTCCCGGCTCAGGCAAAACGGAGTAGGAGCACATATATGATATGTGCGGGACCGAGAACAATACGTGTATGTGAAACCGTATTAGATTCTCGCGATATGAGATATCGGCCGGGTATATGTGATATAGCCGGGTCATCGGATCAAGTGTTGATTCGATGAACTGATACAGATTATATTAGTCGGTTATTTGTGAAATAGCCGGATTATCGGATCAAGTGTTGATTCGATAATTTAATGTATAATTATATATTTGATATATTAAATTACATTAACCAATATAAGCTCACTTAAAGATTCTTTTTCTCACTCGGGTAATACATTGATATATATTTGATATATGTTAATTGTATTATTTTATTTTGTTACAATAAATATTTTATATGTGATATATAATATTGTAACAAGTTATGATTACTAATGCAACATAATTTGTGGAGATTAAACATGATTAGGGTTTGATTTGGGTTAGCACTTTCATGAAGCTTCTAGAAGCTTTATGTTTTGTTTTAAGCAAAGATATTTTGTTATGATATTTTGAAGATATTTTCTTAACCAACCCAATCCCTTGACCATGGTTTATTCTCTACAATAGTTAAGTCTTTTTTTTCTTAACCAAGGGTTGATTTGTAACCATAACTGATGATTTCATTATTCATTACAAAGTGATTTCTTCTTCTTCTTCCTTTGAGAAAAGCTTTCTATCTTTTTCTAATGTGATGAAAATGAATGAGAAATTGAAAACAAATGAGAGCTAAATTCCTACTTCATCATCCTCATCTATTCTAGCCGCTTAGATTAGGGTGTTTGCTTTGTTAATACTTGATTAGCAAAGCAAGAGCTTGGGTTTGAGTTTCTTCAAGATAGATCATCTTAGTTATTGAAGATCGGAAGCAAGCTTGCATTTTTCTCTTCATGGAGCCTCTCTTGAGTCCGGCTACTCGATGATCGCAGCGAAGGGACCTCAACATGGAGCTTTAGAAGTAAAGGAACGGACTACAAAGGTTGTAATCCATAACTCTTAGAAGTAAAGTTGTTTACTTGCTTTGTTTCGCCCAATCTCTAGTCTAAGATCATGGTTAGGGTTGTTCGGCACATGAAAATTTTGATTTTGGCATGGTTGATGCCTTGTAGAACCTTGTGACAGTGCCTAGTAACCCTACAGATATGTTGCATATCTAGTCTAGGGGTAGTAAACGTCAGACCCCAGTAACCGATAAGTCGTGTCGATGTGAGGCTCATAACAGGTCGAGAAACTACTGATAACTCTTACCAGCAGCACTCCATGTCAGCCCTGGCCAGGGACTTCCAGTTATGGCCAATCAAACACAGCACAACATCAACTCCCTATACCGGGAGAGACGAAACCCCTCTTATCGCTCATTGCCTCCATGTGATTCGGGACTGTACCCAAAAGCCACCGTTTTGCACGCCCTCTTAGACGTGGTAAGATGGAAATCAAAGCATAGTGGGAATCAAACAAGTCTCTATGACGATCTCGGGTCTACAGACTAATCTGTACCAGTGTCACCGGAGAACTGCCATCTGACGTGAGGTATAATACCATCTAGGAGTTCTCGGCGAGTCCGTTCAGTGTACCCAGTCTCCACTGAGCACCCATACACTATCTCTTGTTGGAGATAGTGCCCTCAGAGTCAATTATTGGATCACAGGCACGTGATTGCAATGATTGAGGGAGGACCTATCCCGGTAGGACAGTCTTACTCGAGTTGATAGTATGCTATCTGGTTTACCTTTATCATCGTGTACTGCTTTAGGTGACCTGACAGGTCGCTATTACACGTTGATAGAGCCCCTAGGATTCTTGCTTGACTGCCAGCAGTATGAGGGCGATCATATAAGTGAGAGCTGGAGTCTATAAGCACATCCTTAAAAGGTCCCTAGTCGTAGGAGTTTCGAGACAGGGCATCGATTCTCCAGAGTAGACTAGTGTATACAGTCGAGACCCCGACGAGGGGCGGTGGCCGGTCTCACAAGCCACTGGTGTCAGTTGGTTCACCTAAGATGTATACAGGTGCTCATTGGGTTATGAGTACACCGGACAGGACTCGCCGGGAACATGCTAGTTGGTCTTATACCTGACGTCAGATAGCAGTTCCCTGGTGACATGTGTACAGGTTAGTTCATCGACCTGGGGATCGTTATTTGTCTCGTGTGAGTTCCCACTGTGCTTTGATTACTACCCTACCACGGCTCAAAGGAGTCGTGCAAACAGGTTTTAGTTGGGTACAGTCCCGAGCCACATGGAGGCAGTGAGCGGATCTTCAGGGGTTCGTCTCTCCCGGTATTGGGGGTGAGGTCGCGCTGTGTCTAGGAGAGCCATTACACGAAGTCCTTGGCCAAGGCAGGAGATTTACTGGTAGGTATTCCAGTAGTATCTCAGGGTGTTCTGGGCTACACTCCGACACGACTTGTACCGCTTTTGGGGGTCTGACTTTTACCAACCCCCTAGGCCCGACATGCGATGCTCATAGACGAACGGACCGGACTGTACGGATATTGTCACTGACAGGCTCAGTAGGGTGTCAGGATGAGTTCGCTCATCGACGTCCCTTTTGGTCAATAGCTGGTGGCCCGTTACGTATTGGCTTATACCTCTGACGTGCTAGTGGTTAAATCCACAGCCATTGTATTGACGAGTCTTTAGAGTCCACCACACTTTCAGTTACTCAAGCTTTCGGGCGAAACGCTGTAGAGGCCGTATGGAGATATGGCAGGGTCCGATCAGATACGTGCGGTATTGCACGGATCAGGATCGGACGGTTTGTACTAGAGGCCGTATAGATATATGGCAGGGTTCGATCAGATACGTGCGGTATTGCACGGATCAGGATCGGACGGATATTACTAGCCGGCTTTGGTTTAAGCCGGATCCTAGTTTAGTACAGTGTAGATTTTGTCTCATTGCATTTGTATCCGGACGGAATACAGATGCGGGTGTGTATGCACAGTATCGGGGTTTTTCCTGTAATTTATTACGGGACCAGTTTTCTGGAGTTGCCAGTTTGCATTCCGTTCCAGCCGGTTTTCCTTTGTTCTTTCCCGGCCGGACTTTTCCGATGGAGGGGGTTATTTGCAAGTTTGCAAATAACATTTTGTGGAGGGTTTATTTGTGAGATGAGAGATTATGATGGCATCTTTTCTTTTCCACCATCACTTGCATTAAAGAGAGGGTATAGGTTTGTAGTGTGAAGTATGGTTGATGTTTGGATGTGGTCACCTCTTTTCTTCTCCTACCATCACCTCCCTTCATGCTTGATTTTTCCTCCACCATTCTCATTTGTATATGGCCGGCCACTTCATGGAAAGGGTGGGGGTTGATTTCATTTTTTGGTGTGGTAAGAAATTAAGCATCCATCTCATTTTAGCTTGCCACCAAAAATTCCCAAGTTCATATCTTATTGATTCCTCCATCAAGGCAACTTCACAAACCCCATGAGACAAAGTGATTCTACACTACAACCTACAGCAAGTCTTGGGCACGTCGACTTGCCAGCTTCGTGCCCGAGTTGCCTCGGTATTGAGGTGGGAGCCCGTAAAAGATGCAGGCGATGTGGTGCCCTTCCGGCAAGGAGGCGACGGCCGGAGTTTCCGCGGGAGATCGGGACGATGACAAGAAGACCGGAGGACTCGGATCACTCGGTATATCTCTTACCCGTCTTGTTGTTAGCTAGATCTAGTTTAATGGCCCGATCCGGGGTTTAGTGCGCGGTGGTGCCGGTTTGTTAAGTTCGCAAAATTAAAGTTTATCACCGCTTCCGCATTTGGCCGTCGGATTGACGGCCGGGGCGCCGCCGTGCACTTACAGTGGTATCAGAGCCTCGCCATTAACTTCGTCTAGCTTCGTTTGATGTGTTTTACATTTCCGATCGACCAAAATTCCAAAATCTACATTTTCACTCACATCAGTTTTCTGTCGAATTTTTTCTGGCTCTAAAAATTTTTCAGGTTGTAAAAAACTAATGTACTGGAAATTCTAAGACTACTGGAAAAATTCGACACAGTCAGTCGATCACTCAAGCGCGGAACCGCGGCCAAACCCCCCCTTGGGCCGCGGTTCCGCCGCACATTGGTGTCCTCACTGTGTCCAATTTCTCCAGTAGGCTTCTTGGCTGATTTTAGGGGTTTTGGAATATTAATATTGGGCCCAGATTTTCTGTGAGTACTACAGTATTGCTTTGGGGCCCACTTGTTAATTTTTGATCGATCGGATATTTTAAATATATTTTTCACAGTATTTACATTATATCTGCGACCGTGAATGTCACTCGATCGGTAAATCCGGTCTAACTGCTATAGCCCAGTTAGACGGATTTGCGAACGTGACTTTCACGTTGATGTTCTGTGTTTTGCTGTGATGTTGCGGATCGGTCGTGGGGGATAGCCTGGATGCAATGCTAGTACAGTTTTGTTGTATTATGTACATTTGATATTGCGGGGCAAGCGTCCGACATGTGGACTGCCTTCACTGCCTGTTTGTATTATTCTTTTGGGGCACGACCTGGTTGCGGTCGATGTACCCGTTGTATGTATATTTTACTTTCTGTACTAGGATTGCCCCGCGGAGGGGTGCACGGATAGCCGGGTTCTAGAGGGCAACGGGCCCGTATCTCAGGGCATTGAGATGGAGGGGTCTTCAGTCTGGAATTGGCGGGCTATTCGCCGCACTCGTAGGAAGTACAGGTTGACCCAGGAGGGGTGCCCAAGTTACCGGATTCCGTGAAGTGCTGGGTGGTCCATTCACGGCGCTGAAAGGGGCTGCCTCGCTTCAGGTTTTGGCGGGTAACTTGCCGCGCCCGTAGGGGTCTAGGATTTCATTGCACAGGCTATCCACACGACCAGGGGAACGTCGGGTTTCAGTAGTGGCTCTGTGAAACCCGGGGATCCCAGATATCTGTATTGTTCTGTGATGCTGTACATTTCTGTGATGTTGCATTTTATCACGCCTTGAGCGAAACACTATATATTGGTATATATATTAGTAGATGTTGTATATGTTTTTCATCCGCGCTAGTCCAGTCCCCGCTCTGCCGTTAATTAGCTAACCTAACGGGTGATGACGAGACCCAGTGGCGAATGCGGATGGCATATACGTACGTCAGTATATTTTCGTTCTTTGTGGTGTGATCAATTGATGGGACTGCATTGATTCGGATCAATGCAAGTTAAACAAACCTATTCTGATGTTGTTGGAACACTTTTCAAAAAAAAAAGCTGTTATTGCAAGGACGTTCACTTTTGTTTTGCATCGTGGTATTCATTTGGAATATCCTGCTCCTCAGTCGACGAGGCAAGGGCCGAGATCCCTTCACCGGGAGTGACCCCTTGGACAGAAGTTTGCGTCAGGGCACTAACTTCACTATAGCCGATTACTTTTGCTTTGCACCGTGGTATTCATTTGGAATATCCTGCACCCCATTCTACGGGGAAAGAGCCGAGATCCCTTCACCGGGAGTGACCTCTTTAGCGAAGGTTTTCGTTACTATATTTTCTAAAAAGCTATCCGTTCCTTCAACGATATCAAGTTCATTACGTTAAAGGTTTTCGCCAGAAACCATTCGTAGCCCTCCGTCGTTTCATATGGATAGTCAATAGTATTCAAGCTGTGTATGTTGGCCAAAGTCAAGGCACGGTGTTTGGTAGATGTTGGGTATTCATATGTAGCATAGATAGATGCGTTGGTTTGGGACAGTCGTACTGCCATTTTGGCCAAAGTCAAGGGTAGGTACGGGTAGATTCAAATTAACCTGGAGAATGACGGGTTGAACTTGACATGTGACTTATGATATGTTGGCCAAAGTCAAGGTCATAAGAGCATGGGATAAAAATCACATCGGGAGTTTCAAAAGAACTGAAACTTGCCAGATATGCGCATACCTTCTGGAGTGTGATGACATGAGCGGATTCCGTCACGTTATCATGCGATGAGAGTTGGATCCCGATTCCCACTGATGAGTTAGTTTACTCCTCGGGTGACCCCGACTAATTCTTCTTTCAGGTTTGGAGGAGAATTTGAGGTACAGTGGGAGGTTTCCAGATTAGATAAATTGGTAACCATTCTGATCTTGGTTAGAGTGCACGCTGAGTGTTTCTTTTCTCTCTCTCTTGGCAGCGACCATTGATCCGACCCTAAGACTATGACTCAGTGACCAAGTTGACCGAACCTTCTTAACACTAGCTTTTGGATTGTCAGAGTTGCAGACCTCATTGCCACTCCTACTTTTACCCTTTTCTCCAGGACACCCCGTATTACTGCGAACGTCCACTTCCATTGGACAAAGCCATCGT
This sequence comes from Agapanthus africanus, assembly GCA_030015575.1. Classification (NCBI taxonomy): domain Eukaryota; kingdom Viridiplantae; phylum Streptophyta; class Magnoliopsida; order Asparagales; family Amaryllidaceae; genus Agapanthus; species Agapanthus africanus. Next base: position 428,491,587 of record JASDDO010000010.1, on the reverse strand, counting down.
ATGGTTAGATACGAACTCGAAGGAATTCGAGGATGGTTTCCGGTTCTGGAGAAAACGAATAGGACTATTTAGTTGTCTTTTCCTTCTACCTTCTCTCAGCTTGCGAGTACTCCTTGGTTTAGGGGTAGTACACCTATTATGCAAATTGGATAGTCTTCTTTCAAACCATAGGCAGGTGCCGACCGGTAGGGAATGAAGAAAACCAATTAGCGTAACGATGGTGTGCAGAAGGTATTAAGTTCAGACAAAGAAAGGGATTAGAAGGAGGGCAAAGTAAATTGCGACTGATATTCACGACCAACCCAAGTATTTCTTCGTCAATCCTAAATCACCTTTGTATTTCTCCAGGACACTCCGTATCACTACGAAGATCCACAGTTTATTGGATAATCCATCGTATGGTTATATACGAACTCGAAAGGAACTTGTTCCAGTTCGGTGATGGATCCTGGTTCAGGAGAAATAGGAATAAGGTTTATTCGGTTGTCTTTTATCTTCACCTTCTCTCGCATTGCGAATGCTCCTAGGACTAAGACAGTACACCCATTATGCTTATTAGATAGTCTTCTTCCAAACCATAGGCTGGTGCCGAACGGTAGGGAAGGAAGAAAACCATTTGGCCTAAGGGGTGTGCAGAAGGTAATGACTAAAGACATATAAAGGGATTTGGAGAGGTGGCAAAGAATTATACGGTTATAGTTGTGAATCTGGATAATGGTAGAGGCATTACTAGGAATACCAGGATACTCCATCGAAACATTTCAATGTTTCAGTTCAACTGTGTACTGTTAAAAGAAAACTGATTTCCCGATTAGACACTTGATCCAGGGTATGTATTTACCAGGTTTGATTCTCACATCTGTATGACTTTACAGATGATGAGTGGGAGTAAGTTATTGGGAATTGGGTGATCATCCTCATTATATCGGGATTCGTTGTAATCGGTGATATTTGAGGAGATCACCTGGGCTGTTTGTCGGTCGGCAAATATTTGGTTTTGAATATCCGCTGTTGTGCACCAATTTCAAATTGATATATCTGTACGTCTATTTTCATAGAGTGAGATATACCTTTTGATATTATATCGATGACATTTACCTATATCAGTGGATGGTTAGGTAAGGAGCATTAAACAGCGGTGTAATTCTTCTTAACCACAAGTACAGTTTTCAACCTACGACACACAGTGAAAGAGCTATTAGACTCAGCGGACTTATACAGAGTATTGTATGTTGTCCAGTGTCCATTAGGACAGAGGGGTTGGTCCTCATACTATATTCTGTTTACTTTTAACTTCTCTAGTTCTTAGACATGTGTTTCGTAGAAACACAGGGTCTAAGTTTTGAGGAGTTATAGGTATTTGAATAGAGTAGAGAACCAAGTGTAGCAAGTATCGGGATTCTTCAAAGTGATCGAAGATGTAGATACTTGTGTATGGTATTCAGTTGATAGTAATGATAAAGAGAAATTGCTTCTCTTTCAGGTCACTCATAATTGGAAGCATTCCTAAGTTGAGTAACGCTGATCGGCCTCTCTCCATTTAGTTGACATGCACTGGAGATAGCTGCATGATTTGAATCTGGTTCAATTAAATCAGTGCCTCTGGTTCTATATTGGATATAGTACATTTCATATCTTAACATTGTTAAGGTACGGGGAGTTGTCCGGCTTATGATTAAAACCAGACACTGGACAACTCAAGGCACGTTTCTGTAATGGCTGTTTGTGGGTTGACCCAGGTTATGACGAGGGTTGACTTTCTACCATCTGGCAGATCAATAGAAATATCGTTCTAGACTCGCCACAGTTTTATTAAAAATGGATTTTTTCAAAAACAGTAGTGGGAGTATGGTAGAACTGGAAGTGATTCCAGAACCGCAAACGATTACTGAAGATTTGATAAGGAACCTAAAGATTCAATCTGATTTGACATTCCATTGGCCACTCCGCAGATAAGGTGGGTAACTTCAGGCACCCGAGAGGTACTCCGGTAGCCTCAAGGACGGTGACAGGGAAGTTCTTGTTTACCCACACTTGCCATTGTTGTTGTTCCAGGCTGCGAGACCCGGCAGGAGGATGAGTATAGCGTCGTTCTAAACTAGCTTTAGAAGTGCACATCTATATGACTCTGCCAGAGGGTTGTCGTAGTCAGTGGGAGCAGCGGAAGCATTGGTGGACATCAGGCTTATGTCTATTTATAGACTAAAGCAGATATAGCGGAGATAGATCATCTATTTCTGATGTGACAGTCATAGGTTTGACGTCATCAGAATAGGGGATGGATCTGTTGAGAAGGTAGTAGGGTGTGATATCCGGGTTTTGGATGACATACACAAAGTAGGAAGTGACATTCCTATACTACGATCGGTTACACTTTGGTCGTCACACAGTGGTTTCTCCACGAAGGACTTGGACATTATATCAGACATACTGGTTACTAGATCTATGGTTTTAGATCTAGATTTGGGTGGTTTCTCAATCAGGGTACCTTGACAGCATTCTAAGAGTATTTAGAATGGACGACTCCTGGCACGGTAGTATACCTGCAGGTGATGGAGTCACCCTCTCTAAAGGTGTCTTATAGACTAAAGTAGAGAGGGATGTGCATGATTGGCAGATCACTTGCTTAGGCAATTGAGTCAATCATGAGATGTCAAGTACCACACCAGATGTTGTTCTTGCACTAGATGTAATAAGTTGATATTGATCCAATCCTGGAGGAACAGTCGGGAGCAGTTTTAGAACATAAGTGGATGTTCTAGCGATATGATAACGACAGCCTCGTTTGGGAGACAGTTATCATTCCAGGCTTCCAAGGTGACATGGACGACAAGGATGTTGTCAGAGTTACAGTTTTCCTTCTGATGAGGGACAGTATTTTGGACAGGTGATCCAAGGCAATACTGAGGGAGGCATGGCGCAGGATACTGATTAAGTTCAGTTGACGATACAGTCTAAGAAGTTTGGATTTGGAGTTCATTTATGAGCTAAGTCCCATCAGACATCCAGACATTCTAAGACAGGTATTGCTCATTTCGGGAGATGGCATTCTCCGCGAACTTGAGATTTAGAGAGACATAGAAAGAAACTTCAAGACGGATCCACTCACTGAGGCTATTCCTCGAACGCAATAGTTTCGCAAACAGGCTTTGTGCGACTGACTAGTAGAGGAGTTGGGTATTCGGTATCACACGGGCTGTGAGTATGCGACATCGCAATAATTAGCCTTGAGTGCAAGTGGGAGATTGTTGGAGATAGTGCCCTCAGAGTCAATTATTGGATCACAGGCACGTGATTACAATGATTGAGGGAGGACCTATCCCGGTAGGACAGTCTTACTCGAGTTGATAGTATGCTATCTGGTTTTAATTGTTTCTGGGCAATAATGATTGAGGGAGGACCTAACATCCCGAAGAGTCTCTCAAATTGTTTCTGGGGAATGGCCTTTGTGAATGGATCCGCAGTGTTGTCCTTCGTATCAACTCTCCTGACCTCGATCTCCCGGCGATCAACTATCTCCCGGATCAGGTGATACCGCCTCAGAATATGTCTGGACTTCTGATGGGACCTGGGTTCCTTGTCCAAAGCCACAGCTCCATTCTTATCACAATACAAAGGTATTGGATGCTCAATGGATGGAACCACACCAAGTTCAGTGATGAACTTCTTTATCCAGACAGCGTCTTTGGCAGTATCGTTGGCAGCGATGTATTCAGCCTCTATCGTCGAGTCTGCAACGGTTTCCTGTTTGGAACTCTTCCAACACACCGTCCCTCCATTGAGGGAAAATACAAATCCCGAGTGCGACTTAGAGTCGTCCTTATCACTCTGGAAGCTGGAATCGGTAAAGGACTCCACCTGGAGTTCACCGTTACCATACACCAAGAACATCTCCTTAGTCCTTCGTAAGTACTTGAGAATGTTCTTCACAGCTGTTCAGTGACTCTCTCCAGGATCTGCTTGATACCGACTCACTACACTTAGTGAGTATGCTACATCGGGTCTGGTACATAGCATCGCATACATGATAGAGCCTACTGCCGAAGCATAGGGTATCCCTTGCATGCGAGCTCTCTCCAAATCAGTCTTGGGAGACATCTCTTTGGAGAGAGTGAGTCCAAAGATCGTGGGTTGGTTCCAACGCTTAGATTCTTCCATACTAAACCTCTTTAGTATGGTGTCAATGTACCTGAATTGGGACAATCCCAGTATCCGTTTAGATCTATCTCTATAGATCATAATTCCCAAAATGCAGGAGGCATCACCAAGATCTTTCATTGAGAATCTTTGTGATAAGAAGAGCTTGACTGAGTGCAGCATAGGAACATCATTTCCTATCAAGAGTATGTCATCCACGTACAATACGAGGAAGACGACCTTACTCTCTGCAACCTTCTTGTAAATATAAGATTCATCTACGTTCTTGATGAAGTCAAACTCTTTGACTATAACATCAAAACAGATGCTCCAACTCCACGATGCTTGCTTTAACCCATAAATGGATTTAAGCAGCTTGCACACCTTCCGCTGCTCCCACTATCTACGAAGCCCTCTGGCTGAGTCATGTACACGCACTCTTCTAAATCACCATTTAGAAAGGCGGTCTTAACATCCATCTGCCAGATTTCATAGTCATGGTATGCAGCAATGGCAAGTAGGATCCGGATGGACTTAAGCATAGCCACTGGAGAAAAGGTTTCGTCATAATCCACACCTGGTTGTTGACGAAAACCCTTTGCAACAAGTCTAGCTTTGAAAGTCTCAACTTTTCCATCTACACCAAGTTTCTTCTTAAAGATCAATTTGCTCTCAATGGGTTTACCCCTTCAGGAGCAACTTCCAAAGTCCATACTTTGTTGGTGTACATGGATTCCATCTCAGATTGCGTTGCATCCAGCCATTTCACAGAGTCACTACTCGTGATGGCCTGCTCGAAACTAGTGGGGTCATCATCTTCCATGATGCAATCCTCGCTCCCACTATCAACGAGAAAACCGTAGTATCTCTCAGGTGGATGAGGAACCCTACTAGATCGGCGGAGCGGCTGAGGTTCGTCGGGAACTAATGAATCCTCTGGTTCCAATAAATCATCAGTCGTAGTTTGTGCTGCTAGAACTTCTTCCAGCTCTACCACTTCGCCACTAATTTCTTTTACAAGAAATTCCTTTTCTAAAAAGGTGGCATATTGAGAAACAAACACCTTTTGTTCATCACCATGGTAGAAGATATATCCATAGGAATCTTTTGGATATCCCACAAACTTACATAGACCTTATCTTTCCTCGAGCTTGTCCGGATTTTGCTTTTTAACATAGGCCGGACAACCCTATATCTTAACTCGTTTAAGAGATGGTCTCTTCCCATTCCAAATCTCATATGGAGTGGTAGGCACAGATTTAGTTGGAACTCTATTCAATAGGTATGCGGTTGTCTCCAGCGCATAACCCCAAAAGGAAATAGGTAACTCAGCGGTGCTCATCATAGAGCGCACCATATCCAATAGGGTGCGATTCCTCCGCTCCGATACGCCGTTGTGCTGTGGTGTATAGGGAGGAGTAAGCTGAGAGAGAATCCCATTCTCTTTTAGATAATCCCGGAACTCATTGTTCACGTATTCTCCTCCTCGATCAGATCGAAGGATTTTAATACTTTACCCGTTTGGTTCTCTACTTCGTTCTTATATTCTCTGAATTTCTCAAAAGGTTCAGACTTGTGTTTCATCAGGAACACATGTCCGTATCTTGATAGATCGTCAGTGAATGTAATGAAGTATGAGAAACCATTCCTGGCATGTGTAGACATGGGACCATATACATCACTATGTATCAGTCCTAAAAGTTCTGTAACTCTTTCTTCGTGTCCACTAAACGGAGTTTTGGTCATCTTGCCTTTGAGACATGACTGGCAAGTGTCATAAGATGAAAATTCGAACGGATTCAAATATCCATCCTTATGCAATTTGGCCAGTCGTGTCGCATTGATGTGACCAAGTCTACAACGCCACAAGAAGGATTCGTTCAATTCTGAACTCTTTCTCTTGTGTGTGTTTTGTACATTAAGGACTGTGGTTTGATTGAGAACGTATATGCCATTAAATAATGAACCTGATCCAATCAACTTTTGATTTAGGAATATGTTCATAACATTATCCTGTACTACAAGATTACATCCTTCTTTATTTAATAAAGAAACTGATATAATATTGCATATCATGCTCGGAATGTAATAGCATTCATTCAGAATCAATGTATTACCATTTGGTAACACAAGGTGATATTCGCCAACAGCTTTAACTGCAACATTTGCACCACTCCCAACCCTTACGGAATGATCACCCTCTTCCAGTTCCCTATCTTTTCGTAGCCCATATAACATATTACATATATGGGATCCTGATCCGGTATCTAATATCCAGGACATAGAGTGAACTGAGAAACAGTTCTCGATAACTAACACACCTGAAGAAGATGCATCAACATGCTTATTCTTCATTTGGGCGGCGTGTGAATTTTGGTATTCCTTTATTTCATGTTCAGTCTTATAACAATTATAAGAAAAAACGGGACCAACGTTCCCCTGCTCAGTATAACAAGCGGGTTCGGTCAATACATCCATATTATTATCTTGATTAAGGCCTGACATGGTCGCTACCTGGAGAGAGAGAGAAGAAAACACTTTAGCGTGCGCTCTTGCAAGATTAGATTGGTTATTATCTTATCTTATCTAATCAGGATGGCTCCCACTGTTTTAATCAAATCTTCCTTCAAACCCTAAAAAGTAAGATTAGCCGGGATTAATTACACCCTACAATTTCGTCAATCTTTCAGCCAGATCAGTGTTGGTACTTTGAGGGAGGTTCCCCATGCTTTCGCACGGACCTAATTAAAATAAATCTCGTTTTCCCAGAGGCATAACCCCGTTAACACCTTTCTAAACACCTACTTGATCGGCTAATTGTCCTGTGTAAAATTCTCCCAGGAGTAACTCTTACTCGCAGTGGGTATCGGGATCCATCTATCTCATAGAAGGTATGCAATCTCATTACAAATTTCAATATTTGAAATTCCCGATAATGCTTTTACCCCTAGTGACTTATGACCTTAACTATGGTCAATAAATCATAAACACTAGTCAAATTCTACCCGTCATTGCTTGATTAATTTAGACCTGCCCACATGACCCTTAACTATGGTCAACAAAGTCATATGACTGTTCTAATTAATCACATAATATGTTATATAGGAAAACACCACTCAGCCACCGTACACTGCGCCTTAACTATAGTCAACAAACGCAGCACGAATACTAAGTACTCTATTTCCTAAAATGACGGAGGGTTACGCAGGTTTTTCAGAAAACCATGAGCGTAATGAACTTGATATCGTTGTAGAAACAAGCGATTTTGAAAAGGAGTGTTTTTTAAGCTTTTCTAGTTTCGCTAAAGAGGTCACTCCCGGTGAAGGGATCTCGGCTCTTTCCTCATCGAATAAGGTGCAGGATATTTCATAAATATCGCTGTGCAAAGAAAGAACTATAGAAGCAATCAAAAACTAAACCGTGAGTTTGTAGTATCTGCCAGTTTTGCTAAAGAGGTCACTCCCGGTGAAGGGATCTCGGCTCTTTCCTCATCGAATAAGGTGCAGGGTATATCATATATACCGCTGTGCAAAGCAAAAAACTGTAGCTACCCTTTTTGAATATTTGATTCTACAACATCTTTTAGGTTTCTTTTCTTTTATTAATCTCATTAATAAATCCCATCAGTTAATGCTTCCTAAGCATCACAGAAGAAACGAAAGCAGTAATATTTATATATCATCATATATATTGTATAAGCATTCGTCTCAGGCAGTAATATGATCTCATCACAGAACATTGCAGCAGAAGATAACATATGAAATATTGGATATAGTAGGACGTCTGTGTTTTATTTCGAGCCTGTATAAAACATGGATTCCACGGTCGCGATGAATAGCCAAACCCACATCCCTAGACCCCTACGAGAGCGGTAAGCAACACTGCCAATTCTAGCGTTAAGAGACCCGGTCTTGACTCCTCGAGATGGCCTCCCACTGGACCCTAGAACCCGGTTACTTGTGCTCCCCTCCTCGGGTCTACCTAATGCGGAAAAGTAAATAATATACAATGGTGACATCAATCTCAACCCGGAAGTGCCCCAATAAAAGAATATTACATACAATGAATTTTACATGAATGAAAAAGAACACCCTCATCTCACATAAACCCCGGCTATTCAGAACACGACAGTCCAATATAACATATCACAGCAACACATAATATCTCATATCATCAACGTAAGCAAGTATGCGTATCCCGATTGTTGTTGATGTATAGCAACAAAGCCGGCGATGCACCACATACTACGCTTATGGTCACAGAAAAGAAAGTGTAAGACTACAACATTTGGAATCCACAATCACTTTAGACATCTTAAATCCGAAATATCACATACTTGCATTTCATGCCTAACTATATGAATTCCACATATTGTATCACATTCCAGATAAATAGACAAAGTTAAACTTTCCGATCGAATAATCAAACACCCAAGATTTCCCAAATAGCTCAACACTTGAGCAGAGTTCAAAAATCCCAGAACATGTCACAGCCCCAATGAACCGGCCGTAGAAGGGTCAAATCAACGCCTCACATATGGCAACGCTAAACTACCACAAACCCTAGGGTTCAGTGGTAGTTTTGACGGTCACATAATCGAGTTAAGCTTACGTTCTTCTAGAGGATCCACAGATATGCTTGCATGTTTTTCCGAAAGTTTCACACTCGAGAAAAATTCAACACTTGAAAGTTATCCGTTATGGGAAAAAATGAGTTATTGATATCCGTTCAAACCTTTTAACACGTTCTAAATTACCCGGAAAACTAAACGATGTTAAACTTCCGATCGAATCAACGAATTTCATAAATCTCCAGAAAACTCAACACTTGAGTAATATTAAAAATTCATAGCAGCATGTAATAATACCTACGGATGTTACCTAGAAGTATCTGTCCCTAATACCCAAGTACGGCCGCGAAACCGCCGCGCAAAGTATGGTATTGCCACGGTTCCGCGGCGACTTGAGGGAATTAGGAGTTCGTATTTCACAGTTATCCATAGAATCACCTGCTTAATTTTCTGAGTATTTTTAATAGAGAAAAAACCACCTTTTAAAAAAATTTCTGGAGAGAGAGAGTCAAATTTGACGTTTCGGGGTTCGATCGGACTTTTAACTTCGTATACACGTCGCCTAATGCTCTAGCTAGGCTCTGATACCACTGTAAGGTTACTAGACACTATCACAAAGGTCTATAAGGCATTAACCATGCCGAATTTAAAATTTTCAAGTGCTGAACAACCTAAAGCGAGGATCTTTGCTAGATAATTAGGATTAACAAAGCATGTAAACAACTTTACATCTAAGAGAAAGGGATTACAATCTTTGTAGTCCGTTCCTTCATTTCATAAGCGCCGAGTAGTAGTCCCTTCGCCGCGATCCATGAACTTCCGGACTCTAGAGACGCTCCACAAGCCGAACGATTCATACTTGCTTGAAGTCTTCCTTTTCGAAGATGATCTACCTTGAAGAATCTTAAACCCAAGCTTACACTTCATTAAACAACTTATTAGAGAAGTGAACACCCTAATCTAAGTGGTTAGAATAGATGAGGATGGTGAAATAGGAATTTAGCTCTCTTTTATTTTCAATTTCTCACACTAAATCATCACAAAACCAAAAGCTAGTAAGCTTTTCAAGGAGGAAGAAGAAGAGTAAACCTTTTGTGAGGAATAATGAATTATTGTTATAGTTACAAAACAACCTTGAGTTAATAAATAAAGGGCTTAACTCATGTAAAGAATAAACCTAAGGTAAAGGGTTTGGGTTTGGGTTATGAAATATCTACAAAATATCAACACAAAATATCTTAGCATAAAACAAAAGAAAGCTTCTTGAAGCTTCTTGAAAAAGCTAACCCAAATGCTAACCCAAATTAAACCCTAACTTGTTTAATCTCCACAAATCATATTGTATTTGTAATCATAACTTGTTACAATATTATATAACACATATATAATATATTTTGCAACAAAAGAAAATAATACAATTAATATATATCGCATATATATCAATGTAATATCCGGTGAGAAAATGAATCAATAAAGCGAACTTATATTAGTTAACGTAATGTAATATACCACATATATTATTATACATTAAATCATCGAATCATCACTTGATCCGACAATCCGGCTATATCGCATATAACCGACTAATATAACATGTACCGATTCATCGAATCAACACTTGATCTGATGACCCGGCTATATCACATATACCCGGCCAATATCATATATCGCGAGAATAGTGTAAGTGCACGGCGGCGCCCCGGCCGTCAATCCGACGCCGGAATGCGGAAGCGGTGATAAACTTTAAATTTTTTTGCGGACTTTGCAAACCGGCACCACCGCGCACTAAACTCCGGATCGTAACCATTAACAAGTCTAAGCTAACTAGAATACGGGTTAGAGATATACCGACTGATCCGAGTCCTCCGGTCTTCATCTCCACTCCGATCTCCTCGCGGGATCTCCGTCCGTCTCCTCCTCGTCGGAAAGGGCACCACATCGCCTTCGTCTTTTACGGGCTCCCGCCTCAATACCGAGGCAACTCGAGCATGAAGCCGGCAACTCGACATGCTCAAGAAGTGCTGTAGGAAGTGTAGTGTAGAGGCTACTTGTCTCTTTGGGGTTTGTTGCCTTTGGATGGAGGGATGAGGATTGAACTTTGGAGGGAAATGAAGCTACCAATTTTTGCAAGGAAATGAGATGAAGAATGAAGCATCAAAAAATGAACCTCTCATTTTTCCTCTCCTCACAATGTGTGGCCGGCCATCATGCTCTTGGAGAATGGTGGAGATGTATACAAATTGCAAGAGGGAGGTAAGTGTAGGAGAAACAAAAGAGGTGACCACAACATCAACCATACCCTTTCCTCCATACCCTTTCCTATTCAATCAAATCTCAAAAAGTAAAAGCATGGTGGAAAAGATATGAAAGCTATCATATCAAACAATTATGCAAGAAAACCCCTCCACAAAAGTAATTTGCAAAACTGCAAATTACCCCCTCCATCGGAAAAGTCCGGCCGGGAAAGAACAAAGGAAAACCGGCCGGAACGGAATGCAAACTGGCAACTCCAGAAAACTGGTCCCGTAATAAATTACAGGAAAACCCCGATACTGTGCATACACACCCGCATCTGTATTCCGTCCGGATTCAAATGCAAAGAGACAAAATCTACACTGTACTAAACTAGGACCGGCTTAAACCAAAGCCGGCTAGGAATATCCGTTCGATCCTGATCCGTGGAATACCGCACGTATCTGATCGAACCCTGTCATATACCTATACGGCTACTAGTACAAACCGTCCGATCCTGATCTGTGCAATACCGCACGTATCTGATCGGACCCTGCCATATCTCCATACGGCCTCTACAGCGTTTCGCCCGAAAGCTGAGTAACTGAAAGTGTGGTGGACTCTAAAGACTCGTCAATACTATGGCTGTGGATTTAACCACTAGCACGTCAGAGGTATAAGCCAATACGTAACGGGCCACCAGCTATTGACCAAAAGGGACGTCGATGAGCGAACTCATCCTGACACCCTACTGAGCCTGTCAGTGACAATATCCGTGCAGTCCGGTCCGTTCGTCTATGAGTATCGCATGGCGGGCCTAGGGGGTTGGTAAAAGTCAGACCCCCAAAAGCGGTACAAGTCGTGTCGGAGTGTAGCCCAGAACACCCTGAGATACTACTGGAATACCTACCAGTAAATCTCCTTGCCTTGGCCAAGGACTTTGTGTAATGGCTCTCCTAGACACAGCACGACCTCACCCCCAATACCGGGAGAGACGAACCCCTGAAGATACGCTCACTGCCTCCATGTGGCTCGGGACTGTACCCAACTAAAACCTGTTTGCACGACTCCTTTGAGCCGTGGTAGGGTAGTAATCAAAGTACAGTGGGAACTCACACGAGACAAATGACGATCCCCAGGTCGATGAACTAACCTGCACACATGTCACCAGGGAACTGCCATCTGACGTCTGGTATATGACCAACTAGCATGTTCCCGGCGAGTCCTGTCCGGTGTACTCATAACCCAATGAGCACCTGTATACATCTTAGGTGATCCAACTGACACCAGTGGCTTGTGAGACCGGCCACCGCCCCTCGTCGGGGTCTCGACTGTATACACTAGTCTACTAATGGAGTATCGATGCCCGGTCTCGAAACTCCCACGACTAGGGACCTTTTAAGGATACGCTTGTAGACCCCCAGCTCCCACTTATATGATCGCCCTCATACTGCTGGTGGTCAAGCAAGAATCCTAGGGGCTCTATCAACGTGTAATAGCGACGTGTCAGGTCACCTAAAACAGTACACGATGATAAAGGTAAACCAGATAGCATACTATCATCTCGAGTAAGACTGTCCTACCGGGATAGGTCCTCCCTCAATCATTGCAATCACGTACCTGTGATCCAATAATTGACTCTGAGGGCACTACCTCCAACAATCTCCCACTTGCACTCAAGGCTAATTATTGCGATGTCGCATACTCACAGCCCGTGTGATACCGAACACCCAACTCCTCTACTAGTCAGTCTCACAAAGCTCGTTTGCGGAACTATTGCGTTCGAGGAATAGCCTCAGTGAGTGGATCCGCTTTGTAGTTTCTTTCTATGTCTCTCTATATCTCAAGTTCGCGGAGAAAGCCATCTCCCGAAATGAGCAAAATCAGTCTTAGAATATGTCTGGATGTCTGATGGGACATAGCTCATAAATGAACTCCAAATCCAAACTTCTTAGACTGTATCGTCAACTGAACTTAATCAGTATCCTGCGCGCCATGCCTCCCTCAGTATTGCCTTGGACCACCTGTCCAAGATACTGCCCCTCATCAGAAGGAAAAAACTATAACTCTGACAACCTCCTTGTCGTCCATGTCACCTTGGAAGCCTGGAATGATAACTGTCTCCTGAATGAGGCTGTCGTTATCATATCCCTAGAACATCCACTTATGTTCTAAAACTGCTTCCGACTGTTTCTCCAGGATTGGATTAATGTCAACTTATTGCATCTAGTGCAAGAACAACATCTGGTGTGGTACTTGACATCTCATGATTGACTCAATTGCCTAAGCAAGTGATCTGCCAATCATGCACGTCCCTCTCCCCTTTAGTCTGTAAGACACCTTTGGAGAGGGTGACTCCATCACCTGCAGGTATACTACCGTGCTAGGAGTCGTCCATTCTAAATACTCTTAGAATGCTGTCAAGTACCCTGATTGGGAAACCACCCAAATCTAGATCTAATACCATAGATCCAGTAACCAGTATGTCTGATATAATGTCCAAGTCCTGTGTGGAGAAACCACTGTATGACGACCAAAGTATAACCGATTGTAGTGTAGGAGTTTCTTTTCCTACTCTGTGTATATCATCCAAATACCAGGATATCAACACCCTACTACCTTCTCAACAGATCCATCCCCTTTTCTGATGAAGTCAAACCCATGACTGTCACATCAGAAATAGATGATCTATCTCCGCTACATCTGCTCTAGTCTATAAATAGACATAAGCTCCCTGTCCACCAATGCTTCCGCTGCTCCCTCTGATTACGACAACCCTCTGGCAGAGTCATATAGACGTACACTTCTAAAACTAGTTTAGAACGACGCTATACTCATCCTCCCGCCGGGTCTCGTAACCTGGAACAACAGCAATGGCAATTGTGGGTAAACAAGAACTTCCCTGTCGCCGTCCTTGAGGCTACCGTAGTGCCTCTCGGGTGCCTGAAGTTACCCACCTTATCTGCGGAGTGGCCAATGGAATGTCAATCCAGATTGAATCTTTAGGTTCCTTATCAAATCTTCAGTAATCGTTTGTGGTTCTGGAATCACTTCCAGTTCTACCATACTCCCACTACTGTTTTCTGAAAAAATCCATTTTTAATAAAACTGTGGCGAGTCTAGAACAATATCGCTATTGTTCATCCAGATGGTAGAAAGTCAACCCTCGTCATAGCCTGGGTCAACCCACAAACAGCCATTACAGAAACGTGCCTTGAGTTGTCCAGTGTCTGGTTTTAATCATAAACCGGACAACTCCCCGTACCTTAACATCGTTAAGATATGAACTGTTCTATATCCAATATAGAACCAGAGGCACTGATTTAATTGAACTAGATTCAAATCATGCAGCTGTCTCCAGTGCTTGTCAACTAAATGGAAGAAGGCCGATCAGCGTTACTCAACTTAGGAACGCTTCCAATTATGAGTAACCTGAAAGAGAAGCAATTTCTCTTAATCATTACTATCAACTGAACACCATACACAAGTATCTACATCTTCGATCTCTTTGAAGAATCCCGATACTTGCTATACCTGGTTCTCTACTCTATTCAAATACATATAACTTCTCCAAATTCGGACCCTGTGTTTCCACGAAACACCTGTCTAAAAAATAGAGGAGTCATAAGTAAACCGAATATAGTACGAGGACCATCCCCTCTGTCCTTATGGACCCTGGACAACATACAATACTCTGTATACGTCCCTTGAGTCTGATAACTCATTCATTGTGTGTCGTAGGTTGAAAACTGTACCTTTGGTTATGAAGAATTACACCGTTGTTTAATGCTCCTTACCTAACCATCCACTGATATAGGTAAATGTCGTAGACATAATTTCATAAAGGTATATCTCACTCTATGAAAATAGACGTACAGATATATCAATTTGAAATTGGTGCATAACAGCGGATATTCAAAACCAAATATTTGCCAACCGGCAAACAGCCCAGGTGATTTCCTCAAATATCACCGATTACAATGAATCCCGATATAATGAGGATGATCACCCAATTCCCAATAACTTACTCCCACTCATCATCTGTAAAACTATACAGATGTGAGAATCGTACCTGGTAAATACATACCCTGGAGTAAGTATCTAATCGGGAAAACAGTTTTCTATTAACAGTACACAGTGAAACTGAAACATTGAAATGTTTCGATGGGGTATCCTGGTATTCCTAGTAATGCCTCTACCATTATCCAGATTCACAACTATAACCGTATAATTCTTTGCCACCTCTCCAAATCCCTTCATATGTCTTTAGTCTTTACCTTCTGCACACCCCTTTAGGCCAAATGGTTTTCTTCCTTCCCTACCGTTCGGCACCAGCCTATGGTTTGGAAGAAGACTATCCAATAAGCATAATGGGTGTACTGTCCCAATCCTAGGAACACTCGCAATGAGAGAGGGTGAAGATAAAAGACAACCGAATAAACCTTATTCCTATTTCTCCTGAACCAGAATCCATCCCCGAACTGGAACAAGTTCCATTCGAGTTCGTATATAACCATACGATGGAGTATCCAAATAAACTGTGGATCTTCGTAGTGATACGGAGTGTCCTGGAGAAATACAAAGGTGATGTGGGAGTGGTAACGAAATATTTGGTTTGGTTGTGAATATCTGTTGCAATTTACTTTGCCCTCTTACTAATCCCTTGCTTTGTCTGAACTTAATACCTTCTGTACACCATCGTTAGGCTAATTGGTTTTCTTCATTCCCTACCGGTCGGCACCAGCCTAAGGTTTGGAAGAAGACAATCCAATTCGCGTAATAGGTGTACTACCCCTAAACCAAGGAGTACTCGTAACTTGAGAGAGGGTAAAAGGAAAAGACAACTGGATAATCCTATCCGTTTTCTCCAGAACCGGAAACCATCCTCGAATAAATTCTTTCGAGTTCGTATCTAACCATACGATGGTTTTGTCCAATGGAAGTGGACGTTCGTAGTAAAACGGGGTGTCCTGGAGAAAAGGGTAAAAGTAGGAGTGGCAATGAGGTTTGCAACTCTGACAATCCAAAAGCCGGTGTTTAAGAAGGTTCGGTCAACTTGGTCACTGAGTCATGGTCTTAGGGTCGGGTCAAAGGTCGCTGCCAAAGAGAGAGAGAAAAGAAACACTCAGCGTGCACTCTATCCTAGATCAGAATGGTTATCACTTAATCTAATCTGGAAACCTCCCACTGTACCTCAAATTCTCCTCCAAACCTGAAAGAAGAATTAGTCGGGGTCACCCGAGGAGTAAACCAACTCATCAGTGGGAATCGGGATCCAACTCTTATCGCATGACAACGTGACGGAATCCGCTCACGGTATCACACTCCAGAAGGTATGCGCATATCTGGCAAGTTTCAGTACTTTTGAAACTCCCGATGTGATTTCTGCCCCATGCTCTTATGACCTTGACTTTGGCCAACATATCATAAGTCACATGTCAAGTTCTACCCGTCATTCTCCAGGTTAATTTGAATCCACCCGTACATACCCTTGACTTTGGCCAAAATGGCAGCACGACTGTCCCAAACCAACGCATCTATCTATGCTGCATATGAATACCCCAATAGCTACCAATCACTGTGCCTTGACTTTGGCCAACATACACAGCTTGAATACTATTGACCACCCATATGAAACGACGGAGGGCTACGAATGGTTTCTGGCGAAAACCTTTAACGTAAAGAACTTGATATCGTTGAAGGAACGGATAGCTTTTTAAAAAATATAGTGACGAAAACCGTTGCTAAAGAGGTCACTCCCTGTGAAGGGATCTCGGCTCTTTCCCCGTAGAATGAGGTGCAGGATATTCCAAATGAATACCACGGTGCAAAGCAAAAGTAATCGGCTATAGTGAAGTTAATGCCCTGACGCAAACTTCTGTCCAAGGGGTCACTCCCGGTGAAGGGATCTCGGCCCTTGCCTCGTCGACTGAGGAGCAGGATATTCCAATGAATACCACGATGCAAAACAAAAGTGAACGTCCTTGCAATAACAGCTTTTTGAAAAGTGTTCCAACAACATCAGATTAGGTTTGTTTAACTTGCATTGATCCGAATCAATGCAGTCCCATCAATTGATCACACCACAAAGAACGAAAATATACTGACGTACGTATATGCCATCCGCATTCGCCACTGGGTCCCGTCATCACCCGTTAGGTTAGCTAACTAACGGCAGAGCGGGGACTGGACTAGCGCGGATGCAAAACATATACAACATCTACTAATATATATACCAATATATTATATTTCGCTCAAGGCGTGAAAGAAATGCAACATCACAGAAAAATGTACAGCATCACAGAAACAATACAGATATCTGGGATCCCCGGGTTTCACAGAGCCGCTGAAACCCGACGTTCCCCTGGTCGTGTGGATAGCCTGTGCAATGAAATCCTAGACCCCTACGGGCGCGGCAAGTCACCCGCCAAAACCTGAAGCGAGGCAGCCCCCTTCAGCGCCGTGAATGGACCACCCAGCACTTCACGGAATCCGGTAACTTGGGCACCCCTCCTGGGTCAACCTGTACCCCCTACGAGTGCGGCGGATAGCCAGCCAATCCTGGAGTGAAGCCCCCTCCGTCCCAATGCCATGAGATGCGGGCTTGTGGTCTTCTAGAACCCGGCTATCCGTGCACCCCACCGCGGGGCAATCCTAGTACAGAAAGTAAAATATACATACAACGGGTACATCGACCGCAACCAGGTCGTGCCCCAAAATAATAATACAATCAGGCAGTGACGGCAGTCCACATGTCGGACGCTCGCCCCGCAATAACAAATGTACATAATACAACAACACAGTACTAGCATTGCATCCAGGCTATCCCCACGACCGATCCGCAACATCACAGCAAATACATAGAACATCAACGTGAAAGTCACGTTCGCAAATCCGTCTAACCGGGCTATAGCAGTTAGACCGGATTTACCGATCGAGTGACATTCACGGTCGCAGATATAATGTAAATACTGTGAAAAATGTGTTTAAAATTTTCCGATTGATCAAACATTAACAAGTGGGCCCCCAAACAAAACTGTAGCAACCACAGAAAACCTGGGCCCAATTTTAATACTCCAGAAAACACATTTATCATACAGGAACATACTACAAAAATTTGGGAGCATGAACAGTTAAAAGCGCCGCGGAAGCGCGGCCTAAGCAGGGGTTTGGCCGCCCTTCCGCGGCGGAACAGTGAGATCATGGTACCAATTTTTTACAGAATGCTTAGATTTCCCTGCACATCATTCTGAGACAACCTGAAAAATTTTTGGACTCAAAAAAAATTCGACAGAAACTGATGTGCAAAGAAATACGGGTTTTCGGGATTTTGTTCGATCGGAAACGTAAAACACATTACACAAAAGCTAGACGAAGTTAATGGCGAGGCTCTGATACCAGTGTAAGTGCACGGCGGCGCCCCGGCCGTCAATCCGACGCCGGAATGCGGAAGCGGTGATAAACTTTAAATTTTTTTGCGGACTTTGCAAACCGGCACCACCGCGCACTAAACTCCGGATCGTAACCATTAACAAGTCTAAGCTAACTAGAATACGGGTTAGAGATATACCGACTGATCCGAGTCCTCCGGTCTTCATCTCCACTCCGATCTCCTCGCGGGATCTCCGTCCGTCTCCTCCTCGTCGGAAAGGGCACCACATCGCCTTCGTCTTTTACGGGCTCCCGCCTCAATACCGAGGCAACTCGAGCATGAAGCCGGCAACTCGACATGCTCAAGAAGTGCTGTAGGAAGTGTAGTGTAGAGGCTACTTGTCTCTTTGGGGTTTGTTGCCTTTGGATGGAGGGATGAGGATTGAACTTTGGAGGGAAATGAAGCTACCAATTTTTGCAAGGAAATGAGATGAAGAATGAAGCATCAAAAAATGAACCTCTCATTTTTCCTCTCCTCACAATGTGTGGCCGGCCATCATGCTCTTGGAGAATGGTGGAGATGTATACAAATTGCAAGAGGGAGGTAAGTGTAGGAGAAACAAAAGAGGTGACCACAACATCAACCATACCCTTTCCTCCATACCCTTTCCTATTCAATCAAATCTCAAAAAGTAAAAGCATGGTGGAAAAGATATGAAAGCTATCATATCAAACAATTATGCAAGAAAACCCCTCCACAAAAGTAATTTGCAAAACTGCAAATTACCCCCTCCATCGGAAAAGTCCGGCCGGGAAAGAACAAAGGAAAACCGGCCGGAACGGAATGCAAACTGGCAACTCCAGAAAACTGGTCCCGTAATAAATTACAGGAAAACCCCGATACTGTGCATACACACCCGCATCTGTATTCCGTCCGGATTCAAATGCAAAGAGACAAAATCTACACTGTACTAAACTAGGACCGGCTTAAACCAAAGCCGGCTAGTAATATCCGTTCGATCCTGATCCGTGCAATACCGCACGTATCTGATCGAACCCTGCCATATACCTATACGGCTACTAGTACAAACCGTCCGATCCTGATCTGTGCAATACCGCACGTATCTGATCGGACCCTGCCATATCTCCATACGGCCTCTACAGCGTTTCGCCCGAAAGCTGAGTAACTGAAAGTGTGGTGGACTCTAAAGACTCGTCAATACTATGGCTGTGGATTTAACCACTAGCACGTCAGAGGTATAAGCCAATACGTAACGGGCCACCAGCTATTGACCAAAAGGGACGTCGATGAGCGAACTCATCCTGACACCCTACTGAGCCTGTCAGTGACAATATCCGTGCAGTCCGGTCCGTTCGTCTATGAGTATCGCATGGCGGGCCTAGGGGGTTGGTAAAAGTCAGACCCCCAAAAGCGGTACAAGTCGTGTCGGAGTGTAGCCCAGAACACCCTGAGATACTACTGGAATACCTACCAGTAAATCTCCTTGCCTTGGCCAAGGACTTTGTGTAATGGCTCTCCTAGACACAGCACGACCTCACCCCCAATACCGGGAGAGACGAACCCCTGAAGATACGCTCACTGCCTCCATGTGGCTCGGGACTGTACCCAACTAAAACCTGTTTGCACGACTCCTTTGAGCCGTGGTAGGGTAGTAATCAAAGTACAGTGGGAACTCACACGAGACAAATGACGATCCCCAGGTCGATGAACTAACCTGCACACATGTCACCAGGGAACTGCCATCTGACGTCTGGTATATGACCAACTAGCATGTTCCCGGCGAGTCCTGTCCGGTGTACTCATAACCCAATGAGCACCTGTATACATCTTAGGTGATCCAACTGACACCAGTGGCTTGTGAGACCGGCCACCGCCCCTCGTCGGGGTCTCGACTGTATACACTAGTCTACTAATGGAGTATCGATGCCCGGTCTCGAAACTCCCACGACTAGGGACCTTTTAAGGATACGCTTGTAGACCCCCAGCTCCCACTTATATGATCGCCCTCATACTGCTGGTGGTCAAGCAAGAATCCTAGGGGCTCTATCAACGTGTAATAGCGACGTGTCAGGTCACCTAAAACAGTACACGATGATAAAGGTAAACCAGATAGCATACTATCATCTCGAGTAAGACTGTCCTACCGGGATAGGTCCTCCCTCAATCATTGCAATCACGTACCTGTGATCCAATAATTGACTCTGAGGGCACTACCTCCAACAAATAGAATACGGTATCTCATATCGTATTAGTCTCGGTTCCGCATATATCACATATGTGCTCCTACTCCGTTTTGCCTGAGCTAGGAAACCTCTGTGTAGGACTCTAAAGAATCATCAATACGCCGGCAGTAGGTGATGATCATATCAAACACCTACAAGCTGCAAGCGGTCAGCTAAACGTAACAACCACCCAGGTATTGAGCGATCAGAAGATCAATAAGTAAGCCTGTATATTCTCCTGTGAATCCAATCAGTAACACTACCGTACAGTCCGGTCTCTTCGTCTGATATGTTGTATATCTAGTCTAGGGGTGGTAAACGTCAGACCCCAGTAACCGATAAGTCGTGTCGATGTGAGGCTCATAACAGGTCGAGAAACTACTGATAACTCTTACCAGCAGCACTCCATATCAGCCCTGGCCAGAGACTTCCAGTTATAGCCAATCGAACACAGCACAACATCAACTCCCTATACCGGGAGAGATGAAACCCATCCTATCGCTCATTGCCTCCATGTGATTCGGGACTGTACCCAAAAGCCACCGTTTTGCACAACCTCTTAGACGTGGTAAGGTGGAAATCAAACCACAGTGGGAATCACACAAGACTCTATGACGATCTCGGGTCTACAGACTAACCTATACCAGTGTCACCGGAGAACTGCCATCTGACATGAGGTATAATACCATCTAGGAGTTCTCGGCGAGTCCGTTCAGGGTACCCAATCTCCACTGAGCACCCGTACACTATCTATGATGTCAAACACCAATGGATATGGGATCATCCATCGCCCATCATATGGGTCAAGATGCGTATACGCTAGTCTACTCTGGTGTATCGATGCCCTGTCTTGATACACTCTCGACTAGGAACAGTTATAGGATGTACTCGTTGACTACCCTGGCCCCACTAGTATGATCTCATCATAGTCCCAGTAGTCGAGTACATATCCTAAGGGCTTTATCAACATGTGAGAGCAAGACAGTAAACTAATACAAGTCAACATGTTAAGACAAAGTGAAACCAAAGAGCATACTATCATGTCGAGCAAGAAAGT
This sequence comes from Agapanthus africanus, assembly GCA_030015575.1. Classification (NCBI taxonomy): domain Eukaryota; kingdom Viridiplantae; phylum Streptophyta; class Magnoliopsida; order Asparagales; family Amaryllidaceae; genus Agapanthus; species Agapanthus africanus. Next base: position 428,469,976 of record JASDDO010000010.1, on the reverse strand, counting down.
CCTCTCTATATATATCCAAGCATCCACTATAATATACATCATATGTACAATAATGGCCTCTAGGGCATATACATAACTAACACACACACACACATACACACACACACACACAATTTTGACTCACCTCCATTCTAAAGATGAAACAATATTACCAAAATATGGAGGTGAGGTGGAGAAAGATTAGTCATTATAAAGCGGCTCCTGTAAAAACAGGAGCTTCTCCGAGGGGTTAGTGGAAAAATACGGTTTTAATCTATGCCCATTTATTTTGAAAATTGTACCGTTTTTTTCTATCTTCGACTTCTACTGCCCCGTGCGGGTATACATACCGCACAACAAATGGTCCTTTCCATCAAGATCGTAGCTTACCCGCATGAAGATGGAGACGGGAATCGTAAAGAAAGACTTTTTGACCATGTGTAAAAGTTTTTTCTCAAAATCTTTTTATCGTAAAATACCTTAGTCCGATTCTTTACTATCACAGCATTATCGTAAGCTTCATCGCGGAGTTCGCTTAGCTCGTTTAATTGCAGCTTCCGAAAGTTGCAGGCTTGATTTAAGTCAAAGTTCAGTTCTTTAATGGCCCACAATGCTTTGTGTTCAATCTTTTCGGTTTGTAGAAACTGTTTTCTCCAAAATTTGTTTGATTTGTCTGTTGGAAACCTCAGCTTGCCCGCTCGTTTGGGGATGATAGGGTGTCGAAAGTTTGTGGTTGATTGCATATTTCCTCATCAAAGTCTCGAAAGACCGATGACAGAAATACGTCCCGTTATCGCTAATGATAGCGCGAGAGTGTCCAAATCGCGAAAAGATATTTTCTTTAAGGAACTTAATGACAACCTTGTTATCATTAGTGCGATAAGGAATAGCCTCCACCCATTTCGAGACGTAATCAACCGCAAGCAATATGTACAAATTCCCAAAAGAGTTAGGAAAAGGACCCATAAAATCAATACCCCAAACGTCGAAAATTTCAACCACCAAGATCGGTTGAAGTGGCATCTCATTTCTCCGAGAAATCCTACCCGTGTGTTGACACTGTGGACAGATTTTGCAATGATCAAATGCATCTTTGAATAATGTCGGCCAGTAAAAACCGCATTGCAAAACCTTCTCCGCCGTCTTTCGAGGACCAAAGTGACCTCCACATGCCTGATCATGACAGAAAGATAGAACGCTCTTGAATTCATCATTGTGGACACATCTGCGAATGATCTGGTCAGGATAATACTTAAACAAATAGGGTTCATCCCAGTAAAAGTGTTTTACTTGGGATAGAAATCGATGTTTGTCCTGTTTCGACCATTCATGGGGAATAAGTCCTATTGCAAGATAATTCACAATATCCCCGAACTAAGCTTCGGTGGATACATTCAAGAGTTGTTCGTCCGGAAAAGAGTCATTAATTGGCAGGGTCACAGGTGAAGAGGAGATGCGTGAAAGATGGTCGGCTACTATGTTTTCACATCCTTTCTTATCTCGAATGATGAGATCAAATTCTTATAATAGAAGGATCCAACGTATTAACCTACCTTTAGCATCTTTCTTCGATAAAAGATGTTTTAAGGCAGAGTGGTCAGTGTACACAACAATTGGTGAGCCAATGAAGTAAGGCCTGAATTTTTCTAATGCAAATACAACTGTCAAAAGTTCTTTTTCGGTGGTTGTATAATTAATTTGAGCATCATTCAGGGTCTTATTTGCATAATAAATCACATGTGGCATCTTATCAATGTGCTGTTCTAAGACTGCACTAACAGCAAAATCTGAAGCATCACGCATTAGCTCAAACGGGTGGTTCCAATCAGGAGATGATAGAACATGGGCTGTACTGAGGGAATTCTTAAGTGAGTCAAATGCAGCCTCATAATCCGAGTCAAAGAGAAAGGTTGTGTCCTTGGCTAAGAGAAGAGTTAAGGGTCTAGCAATTTTGCTAAAATCCTTAATGAATCTCCTGTAAAAGCCTGCATGGCCAAGAAAAGATCGTATATCTTTGACGCATTTAGGATGAGGAAGGTTATGAATGACATCTATTTTAGCTCTGTCAACCTCAATACCTTTCCGTGAAATGACATGTCCAAGCACAATTCTCTCTTGGACCATGAAATGGCATTTTTCCCAATTTAAGGTTAAATTCTTATCTTTACAACGAGTAAGAACTGCGTCAAGATGAGATAGGCGGTCATCAAAAGAATCTCCGAATATCGAGAAATCGTCCATGAAAATCTCCAGAAAATTATTGACCGTGTCCGAGAATATCCCCATCATACACCGCTGAAATGTAGCGGGAGCATTGCATAACCCAAAGGGCATGCGTCTATAAGCAAAAGTACCAAAAGGACAAGTAAATGTGGTTTTATCTTGATCCTTTTCGGCAATAGGGACCTGGTTATAGCCAGAGTATCCGTCCATGAAACAATAATATTCATGTCCAGCTAAGTGTTCTAACATCTGGTCAATGAAAGGTAAAGGAAAGTGGTCTTTCCTCGTTGCAGCATTGAGTTTTCTATAATCAATACATACACGCCACCCAGTTTGAGCACGTGTCTGGATTAACTCATTTGCCTCATTTGTTATGACCGTGATGCCAGATTTCTTAGGGACTACATGAATTGGACTTACCCATTGGCTATCAGAGATTGGGTAAATGATACCTTTGTCAAGGCATTTGACGATTTCTTTCTTTACCGCCTCCTTCATGACGGGATTCAACCGTCTCTGTGGTTCTTGGGTTGTCTTGGATTCATCCATCAGATGTATATGATGTTCCACAATCAAGGGACTAATCCCGCAGCCATTGTCCAACCAAATGCTTGCCTATTAGATCTCAAGACCATCAAAAGAGCGTTCTCTTGCTCTAAGGCTAGAGAAGCTGATATGATCACAGGTAAAGACTCATTCTCACCTAAATACGCATATTTAAGATGAGAAGGTAATAATTTGAGATCTAATGTCGGCAGAGAAACAATAGAAGGTGGGGTAAGTGAATGACATTCATATTCACAAAGAAGCTCGTAGCCTGCAAAGAATACAGACTCGTAAAGTGATGAGTCAAAAGATTCAGACTCAGGAGTAGACTCATCAAAAGTGTCCTCACTAAGAAGTGCAAGATCAAACATTGATGTGCTAATGTCGTCGAGATCATCAAAGCAAAGTTCATCAACCTCGCAGCTTTCGGAAGCTATCTCATGGACAGAACAGATATCAAGAATGTGAGCAGAGGGTTCAGACGGCTGGCTTCCAATCTTGTAAATGTTCAGCTCAATTGTCATTTTTCCGAAAGATAGGGTCATGGACCCATTCGACATTAATAACAGCATTGGAAGTGGCTAGGAAGGGTCGACCAAGAATCACCGGAATTTGGTTCCGTGGGTTCGCTACAGGCTGTGTATCCAAAACAATAAAGTTCATAGGGAATATAAATTCCCCGACTTTTATCAACACATCCTCTAGTTCACCCCTAGGTTTGGTGATTGATCGGTCTGCCATTTGGAGAGTGCAATGAGCTGGTATCAACTCTCCAATCCCTAACTGCTCGTAAACCGAATATGGAAGTAGGTTAACACTTGCGCCAAGGTCAAGTAAAGCACGGTTAATGTTTTTACCCCCAATAGAAATCGAGATTGTAGAACAGCCAGGGTCCTTACGTTTCTTTGGTAACTGTGGGGTAAAAGCAGTGCTAACATTATTTGTCATGAAGACCTTTTTAGGCACTTGAGTCTTCCTCTTCCTAGTGCACAAGTCCTTAAGAATTTTAGCATAAGACGAAACTTGTTGTATAGCGTCTAGGAGAGGGATGTTGATGTTAACCTGTTTAAACATTTCTATAATCTTCTCCATATGTGGACTTGATTTGTTTCCCCTTAACCGATTCGGATAAGGAGCTTTAGCAATAATAGCTGGGTCCAACATTGGAGAAGGTGGTGTGTGTGGAACAGATCCCAGAATAGAAGTGGGGATCGTGTTTGGTGGACTAAAAGAAGTGTGCTGAGGGTTCGAGCCTTGAGGAAAACGAAGAATATGCTCGCAAGAAGGTGGTGGGGTAGACGAACAAGGGTCAGAAGTGGAAGTAGAAGTGGAAGGAAAAGTGGAAGTGAAAGCCAGGGTGATATTGATAGATTCATCATTATTATCAATCTCTTCACCGATTTGATTATTCAGCACTCTTCCGGATCTCAACGTTGTAATGGCATTCACATTGTAGTGTTGTGAATGTCCAGGATTCGGTAGGGGTTGAGACGGAAGTTTCCCTTTCTCTCTAGCACTCATTTCAGCATTCAATCGTGCAATTTGTGCTTCCATCGATTTAATACACTCTCCTTGGGAGGCGGAGTTTTTATTTATATCATCGATAGAAGTCCTTATATTAGCCGACACTTGGATGGATTGTTTTATAAACATTTCCAAGGTTCATTTGAGTGAAGAAGAGTTATCGGTACCGGTCAATTGCAAGAATTATTATACGGTGCAGAAGTGGTGACTGGATTTTGAAAATTTTGTGATTGATAGGGGTGCTGACTCAGTTGTAGTGGTTGCTGTTGTTGTGGAGGGACCCTTTGAAAGTTGTTTTGGTTTGGAACCGTGTTTTGAGTTTGGTGTTGGTTCCAAGCAAAGTTAGGGTGATTCCTCCAACCCTGATTATAAGTGGAAGAATACGGATCGTTTCTAGGTCTTTGCTGGAAAGCAGCATTAGTATGTTCTTGACCTTGAAACGGAGAATTCAATGGACATTCTTCCGTCAGATGTGATGGATCGGAACAGCATCCACAGACAGTTTTGGGGAGTGTCATTTGATTTAGGGAGGCTAATAAAAATTTGTGTTTCATAACTTTAAGCTTCTTTTGCATTGCTGCCATTTCAGCTTTGACTCCTATGGAAACATCCAGTTGATGGATACCACCCGTAGACGATGATTGACTTACACTCTCCCATTGTAAAGTTTTTTCAGCGAAATCTTCTAAAAATTTCCAAGCTTCACCATCGTCTTTAGACATGAAGTTGCCTTGACACATGGATTCAAGCACCTGTTTTGTTGTAGGATTAATGCCCTCATATATGATTCTGCACAGATCCCATCAATGGATTCCGTGATGAGGCCATTGAACTAACAGATCCTTGAAGCGTTCAAAACACTTCGAAAAGTGTTCATTGGAAAGCTGGGTAAATTGATTTATTTCTCTACGGACTCGGGCTGTCTTATGATTGGGGTAGAATTTCTTAAGGAAAGCTATGACGAATTCATCCCAATTTGAAATAGAATGTGCAGCTGTGTTATAAAGCCACTTCTCGGCTAAATCACACAAAGTGAACGGGAGAAGACGTAGACACATAGTATCCACAAAAAGCTGTGAAGTACCAATCATAGCACATACGTTTTCAAATTTGGTAATAAAAACGTATGCGTCTTCAGACTCGAGACCATGAAATTTAGGTAAAAGATTGATGTATTGAGATTTGATTTCGAAATTGTCCCCATTGGCTGGTGGAATGGAAAGACAGGTAGAAAGAGGATCTCGAATAGGGTAGCATCTCTCTTAGAGAGAGATGCGGGGTAGATTCTGCGCACCTGCGAACGGTGGCAGAGTGGTGTTATTAAAGTTCGATGGAGATCCGTCCATCGTGGTGGATGTGGTGTGTGGTGAGGATAAAGAAGATGTAGAAATACCGACTTCGGAGTCGATAAGAGAAACGCGGACAAGACGGGCACTAGAATCCTGTGTCCAGCCGAGCATGCACTAAATGGTTTAGCATAAGTGGTAATGTTTTGATAATTAGAGAAAAGTGGATTTGGTGTTTGGTTTGAAAAAGACAGATTTTGAAAAATCACAGAAAAAATGCACAAGCAACCCTAGATCTAATGGTCACCTAGGTCAAGTCACTAGACCGCTCCTAAACTTTCAGAAGAAAAATCGCAGGATAAATCCTCTACTGCCTCTTTATCTCTTCTGTGGCCAGGTAAGTGGGAGGTTATCCGCTACGTAAGTAGTGGGCCTAATTAAGTAACCACTTGCCTTAGACACACTTGCCTTAGACACCACAAAAGAAACGCGGATAAGCAATAGATTACCCATGACCTTCTTCTGTCCTAATTGAGCGCGACGGTCCTTAGAGTCTTGTTTAGATATTTTTTTAGTTAATGAAGGGTGATGTGGATGCTAGTTTTGTGATTTCCGGGGCTTAGGAAGGGTAATGAAATCCCCATCTAATCTGAATTTGGTCTTTGCCCCTTAATTTCCGTATTAAAATATGCACAAACAACCAATATCAAAATACGCAACAAATTTTTTTTAGCGGAGCTGTTTTTGCAAAGAAACCTGAAGAAAATGGTTATTGGACAAGAGCAGGGAGGAGATAAGAAAGTAAGAAGTATACCTGAGAAAACTGGAGCTCTGAATCGACTATCTCGCCGCGGTTCTGCCGCAATTTCAAGGCAATGGCCGCGGATCCGCGGTCATATTGCAATATCTCTGAACGAAATTTGGTTCAGATGCTCCTATTGCTTCACTGGACTTCCTGAGATGATCTGAATATTTTTCCCCTTACTCCGATGATTCCAGATTTCCTTGCAAAATTCACAACTAATCGTTAAGCGCTTGATACGATTTTGATTTAAAAATTCTGATGGAATAATAAAAATTTTCAACTCAAATTGCAAAAACGAACAAATTACGCACGCATCCCCGACAACGGTACAATTTGATTGATCGTTTAAATTGTGAAGTTGTATGGAATGAAAAGTTTATCACAATCAAAGAATTTATACCGCAATCAATAACGGTGTCGAAGTAGTTTCGTTAATGAGAACGGATCATCCACTGAGATGCGAGTAATTATTCGTTCATGCTTTAGTTGAGTCGAAATGAAATATAAAAGAAAATTCAAGAAGATGATTCAAGATTTATGAGACTTAATTTCAAGAAATATCAAGAAAAATATCAAGAATAAAAAATTCAAGAAAGTATCCAATATCAATTTAGTTATCAAGAATTTGTAGAATAGCTTGTAGGAATCGATCAAATTAGTACCAATGATGAATACTAATAATTACGAATCTTATCTATTGATGAATTGTAGCTAGATCGATAACAATGAATGAAGATTAGGTATCTATTGAAGAAACTAGGGTTTCTCCTTCACTGTCCCTTGTCTTTTCATTGATCATCATTCAAATCTAGCCTCTAGCAAAGAAAACCATCAATCATTTGATCCCTAATTTGCAACGAAATAATCAAGAACGTGATCTCGCTCCAAATTAGGTCATCGATGATTCTTTTTCCTAAAGTTCACAATCCTCATAGGACTTAAGATTAGTTTAGGATTTCATCATCATTAGATCTACCGATTCTCTCGATTCCTTTACAAGCGAAGATTTCACTCACGCATCATGAAAATAAAAGAATCAAGAACTAGAAATTTCATAATGCAAGAATGTAAAGAATGCGAGAATTACAATTATCACCTTTATTAAATCTCCTTCAAATTACACCTCTCAATTTGAGTTTACAAAACTAGCTCTCGATCGCTCCTTTGAAAGGGAATTTGTCATCGATCTTTGTGTGGCTCGATCGCCGTGCGTCGTGGATCGGATGCGGATATCTTGCTCTTGATGACGATCGGCGTTGCGATAAAGGCTCTTCGATTGTCGCTTGATTTTGCTCTCAGTGGATCTTGATTTTGATTGGATTTGGATTTGGATCACAAGTTGTGTCACTCAACTTGTGTATAAAAATGTGAAATTATTGAACAACCTTTGAAATGTAACCCTAGGTCTCCTTTTATAGCTCTCCCAATCTTCTACTAGAAGTAGTTTATCTTTCATTAGAAGCTAGGTTGTTATGAAACTTGCATGAGAAGCTTGGCTGTTGTAGGAAAGCTTCTAAAGAAAGCTAGGGAGTTCGAAACGTCTTGAAGAAGCTAGGAGGGTACAAGGGAGCCTCTGGAAAAAGTTACGTTCGCCGATGAGCCAACTCGGCCACGGATCCGCGGCGGATCGGGCTGGATCGGCCGCGGTTCCGCGGCCGTTTGATGAGTTTGCTGCATCATTTTTCTGGGGCTGTTTGGTTTTGGCTTTAGAGTCTTCTTCTGATGTCTGGAATCTTATTATCCTTTCTGAATCTCTGCCGGATTTTATTTCTTTAACTTGCTGCATTTTATCAGCAATTTTTGCGATTCCAGTTCTTTGACCTGAATAATTTTCTGCACAAAATCTTGATGAAAAGTGTTGAGATATAGAATATCATGCGTGAAGTAATAAACACACAATTTCCCTCCAGAATGTTGATTATAACTATAACACGTGTTATTTGGTATTTTTCAGATGAATTTGTAATCCGTGTTATATTTACAATAAACACGCTTAGATGATTAGAATAATGAGGAAATTGTTATGTTACAGAATGCAATATTTTCGACTGAACATAACTATACGATGGTCATATCTAATAACTGTGGATTTTCGTAGTGATACGGAATGTTCCGGAGAAAAGCAAAGGGTAAAAGTAGGAGTGGCAATGATGTATGCAACTCTGACAATCCAAAAGTCAATGTATTTTAAGAAAGTTCGGTTAACTTGGTTACCGAGTTATAGTCTAGGGTCGGGACATAGTTGCTGCCAAAGAGAGAGAGAAAAGAAACACTCAGCGTGCACTCTAATCTAAATCAGAATGGTCAATTACTTTATTTAATCAGGATTTCTCCCACTGTATCCTCAAATTCTTCTCCCAACCTGAAAGAAGAATTAGTCGGGATCATCTAAAATCACCCGATGAGTAAACCAACTCATCAGTGGGAATCGGGATTTTCATGCCCCGCTTCCCGGTGTACGGCGAAGGGGACGAGATGAGGCCGCTACGTATATACTCAGAAGTAAATACGCTAAGTGTAACTAAGCAATATAAAAGGAATATACACAAGAGACAAATGTAATGAACATCAACTTTATTTATTAACATTCTTTTGTACAATGCATGGAAAAGTAAATACATCTGGATGAAAGCAATGCCTAAACAGTGGCATAACAGAAATGGAAAATACAGAATGTAAAGAAAATGTACAAGTATAACTACAGCGTTGGATCTTCAATAAACTGGTTTAAGTCTTCAGTGCTAGGCTCGATCTTTAGAAGGTCCGAATCACCTGACGACATTCAATGAAGAAGAAAGAGAATGTCGTCAGCGAACAAATCGCTCGGTAAGTCCCAAAGATAAGGGAGAAATAGAATAGACAGAGTGAGAGAGTAACTTTTAAAGTTGTATTATATGGTTAACGCTGTTGTTTGTATCTTGGTTTAGAAGAGGCCAGTGTATACGAGAGGAGTCTCTATATGACAGAGACTAAAAGCAAATGGAATACAAGGCTCCGTCGATAATACCGCAGAACAACGGCATGGATGTAATTACGTCTTAAGTGACCGCCTCGTGCCATCTTTAACATATTCTGTACCAGCCTACCCCTTTATAAACCCCGCGATATCTTATTTGTATTGTTGTATTGTTTGAATTATATATTATATATAGATGGATGACTTGTGTTGTAAATGGAAGACTTGCCAAAACCATGATATCGTATAAATGGAAATAGATGTACTGGATAATCATGTAGATGGATGTATATCCATGGTTCGGTTCGGTCAAGTTGTATAGATTGATAGATTGAACAGATTGAATATGTTGATTCATATTGAATTGTAGTCTGTACTTGAATCATATTCAAGTCAGCTTATTTATAATGAGACTCGGTCTGAGTCAGGGTAATTAGAAAAGAAATTGAAGTCCTGAATTAGGTTTTGATATTATCGGTAACCGCTGCACATGGGCGGCAGGAATTATGTCTTTTTCAAAGACGATTACCGTGTTGATAACACCGTTTGTTAAGTTGTCTACCTTAAATAGGAAAGCACCCATATCTCCGGCTCCCTGAGGCTCAAAAGACTGGTCCCGCTTAAACCTATATTTACTAGGGTCCTTAGGGTAATTTATAGAACTTGAGGGGGGTTTATGTAAAAATAATTTTATATACTTTTCAAAATACACCTCAAATAATTAATTATCGTCTTTAGAGTTTTCATAGATGTAAATTAATATATATGTGACACCTCTAGTGAATAAAGCCTAATTTTCATAAAATAGGGTATTTATTTGCAATATTGAACTTGTATGGAATTTCATGGTATTATCATGTAAAGTGGTTCTTTTGATTTAGGAAGATTGGAATATTTATATTATATCAAAATTAGATATTTTGATGATACATACACATATATACATTTATAAAATACAATTTAATTTATTATTTTTCTAGAAATCTCATTTTCTTAAGATATTTGTATTTTTAAATCTCTCGAGACCGAATGCTCCTTACGGATGTTTGCATCTCGCACTACTAAGTCCCAGGATGTGGGATAATCCGCACCATCCCAAACGGGTTCCCTAAAATGGGTTGTAGTGGCGCTTTGCAAAGATTTGTAAAAATACGTGATCTTGTAGAAAATGGTTTTAATAGTAAAAGGTATTTAAGTGTAAATGCGTATTCCCGTATTCTATGTTCCCGAAAGGTATCACGCTATGTTGCATATAAGTGTTGTGAGGAGGTTGGTCATTACCTCGTGATCTATTTAAAGGTATAGCAATAAATATGTTGTTTAATATCAAAACTAAAGCACATGGTATTTTACTGATAAAGTACAATAAAAATTGCAATATGAAATATTTTGCTATGAAACTTGTTCATGATGTTTTGTTAATGATTACTAGTCAAGATATGAGAGTTTGGAATGGTTGTGTTTAATGAAAATTGTACTTTTTAAAGAAAACCGAATCGGAAGTCGGATTAACTCCGCTTCCATCGGGTTTTAGGAATACTAGTTTTAAGAATAGAATAGAGAAGGGAAAGGTGGGACTTATTGGCTTTTAGTTTAGAGGAGAGGAAGAGAGAGTGGAAGTAGGTTCTGGTGCTTCGTTTTGTTGCCGGGAGCTCCTAGAGCCGTCGTCGGAAATTCGCGAGAGCTTCGCCCTTCGCTAACTCCACTTGTACACAAAATTCTAGAGAGTTTTCTTGAGAGTTTAGGCAGAGTTTGTGAGTGAGAAGGGTGTGTTTAGGTGTGGTGTTTATAGGGAGAGATTAGGGTTAGGGTTTGATAGAAAATGTATTAAAATAAATTGCATTAAAATGGATTTAATAAGGTTTTAAAGTCCCTGGAAATATGCAGGTATAATAAACATGACAGGGGTTTAGAGGAGGCCAAAAGACACCGAGCCAAAAGAAGAAAATCAGATTTGACCCCGAGTCGGCCGGCGTCGCCGGCCGAGTCACGCTCGCCGCCGGCCCGATTCCGGCGAGTCGGGCCGATTTTCGCCGCCACGTGTCCAATGTCGCTTGGTCTACCCCCTGGGCTCGTTTGTTTTATTTGTGACTTTTGGTTTTACGGGTTTAGCACGTGTAGACCTTTGGGCTTCTAAAAAGATTAAATGAAATCAATATTAAAAAATAATGTGGCTGATGGGATTTGAACTCTGGTGCTTTGGTTCAGCAGTGCAAGGTCTTATCAATAAGCAACAAGCTCCTTCTTGCTATTAAAAAGCAAAACAAATTTATAACTTGTGCTCGGGCTCAAGTAACCCTGTAGGGTGTTTTTCGTCACCCCATTGAGATGGGAATGCGCACGCGCTTGTCAGGAGCATTACAGATTCCCCCTGCCTGAGGTAGGCTGGGGTTTATTGATTGTGGGGATCCAAATCTCCGGCAGCCGCGGACTAAGCTGTCGTTAATTACCCCTCACCTTTGTAGCGAGAGAACCTCCGATTGACGGGTCAAATAGGTCATGCGAACTCAATGTGCAGTGTACATGTGTTGTGTTTTGAAAGGGGTTTTGGTATCGGGGGACCCGCAGAGTTTTTACGGGGGACCCGCAGAGTTTTTACGGGGGTCCCGCAGAGTTTTTACGGGGGTCCCGCAGAGTTTTTACGGGGGTCAAGGGGGCTAGCAGCCCCCTTGTGGGGTGCGGGGCAGCGCCCCGTTAGAAATTTTTTCTAACGGGGGACAGTGTTGTAGAGTATGTGTGTGTGTGTGTAAGAAGGGAAAGGGCATCCAAAGGATGCGTGGGAAAAACCGCCAGCGCCTCACGTGCGCGGCACGCGGGCACTGGCGCTAGCGCCTCACATACCAGGCACTAGGGCGCTCGGGCACTAGGGCGCTAGCGCTTTGGATGCTAGCGCCTCACATGCCAGGCACGTTGGCGCTCAGGCGCCGGGGCGCTAGCTCCTCATGTGCTAGGCACGGGAGCGCTCGGGCTCCAGCGCTTTGGGCGCTAGCGCCATACGTGCCATGCAAGTGGGAGCTCGGGTGCTAGCGCCTCACTTGCTAGGCACGTGGCGCCCGAGCGCTCGCGCTTTGGGCGCTTGGGCAGCAAAATGGACTTAGTCCCTACAATGGGAGTTGTACTCCCAGAAAGAAACACTTATTATTTTGTGTGTGTGTGTGTGTGTGTGTGTGAGGAGTTAAACTCCTAAGATATTTTGAAGCTGGTGAAGGGGCTTCTCCCCTTGAGCCCTGGATCTTCCCCAAAGTGGGGTCTTTGGAGATGGGTCTCCTTCTTCCTCCTTTGTTGGCCGGCTCTTGGATAACAAGAGGGATGGGATTTTAAAAATCTCTCCTTTTTAAGATCTGATGGAAGATCCAAGCTCCCCTTTGTGGGTTTTGTGGTGAAAAACTATTTAGTTTTGGAAAAGGAAGAGTAAAACTCTTGATTTAATTCAAAAGAAAGAAGAAGGTTTTAGAACCTTGAGGAAGGAGAAGATCACAGATCTTGATTCTTTTTGGGAGGGAGAAAAAAGTTGTTGAGATATTTTCATTCTCTTTGCCTTTATAGGCTATACACTTTACATATAGTCTTTTGGGCTTTACAAAAATGGCATTTTGCTCATCCCATGCCTCATGTGCTATTTCTTTTTGCACATAAGCCATGGGCTTTAAAAAAATTTGGCTTTATGCCCATTTTTCTTACGTTTATTCCATGCCCATTTTTCTTACGTTTATTCCAAAAAAAAAGGAAATACACTAAAATTATTTATTACAAAATTTTTATTTTGGCATGGCGGAAGGCCGGACGCTTCGTGTTCGGGCTCGACCCGGGTATTGGCCCACTTGGCTTGGGGTTGACTTTGATTTTGACTTGGTCAACCGGGGTGTAAATTTCGACCCCAACAAATTGCCCCCCATCAATAAATGCACACAGCATATATGGGTCGTGTGCATGAAATTGATGGATCTCCTTTCACGTGGAGGCGACTTGATTTGGTTCCCGCTTTTTGGGAAGCTGGCACTGCCCTTTTTACGACATGGACGGTCGATACTTGACGTGTCTCCGAGATGGAGTGTCTGGTTGACTTGATTCCAAGGCGGAGCATAATTCCGACGAGGACGTCGTTGTTGCTCTTTTAGCGACGTGGACAGTCGGTGCTGCCCTTTTAGCGACGTGGACGGTCGGTGCTTCCCTTTTAGCGACTTAGACGGTCGGTTCTGCCCTTTTTGCGACTTGGACGGTCGGTGCTGCCTTTTAGCGACTTGGACGGTCGGTGCTGCCCTTTTAGCGACATGGACGGTCAGAGCTTCCATTTTTGCGACGTGGACGGTCGATGCTGCCCTTTAGCGACTTGGACGGTCGAATGTTCTGATTTGACTTGCTTCGCTTTCTGCGGTGTCGGAATTTGACTTGTTTTCGAGGTGGAGCATGATTCCGCCAGGGAGGTTGTTGGTTGTCTTGTTGACTTGATATGATTTGGGTTGACATCAGCTTCGCTATACTGGAATATGGTACCAGGAGCGAATCATCATCTGCCATGACAGGATTTAGGGATTTTGGTTTTGGATTAGCATCAGCATCGCTTCATTGGAATATGGTACCAGGAGCGAATCATCATTTGCCATGAGGAGATTTCCCTCGTTCCCAGTTTAACGACTTTAGGGGTCATCTGTTCCCAGTTTAACGACTTTGAGGTCATCCATTCCTAGTTTAAAGACTTAGGGGTCTATTAGATTGGAGTTTGGAATTTTGGTATTAGGGTAGGCATCAGCATTGCTAACACTGAAGCACATGTGCCAGGAGCAATTCATCATTTGCCTTTTCCTATTGGGGAGCGATTGCTTAAGAGACAGGTTTAGGTCCCTATCACCTAAGACTTTTCAATTTTATGAGCCGTAAGGGTCCCATAAAAGCATTTTCTCCCTATGAGTCGAAAGGATCTCCTAGGTGTACTTTCTCCTTAGGAGTCGTGAGGACTCCTAAGTGTGTTTTTTCTTTGTGAGTCGTAAGGATCCCACGAAGGTGTTTTCTTACGAGTCGAGAGGATCTCGTAAGTTTTTTCTCCTGATGTATCGTGAGGACACATGAGTGGGTCTTCCCAAATGGAGCATAAGTCCAAGGGCAGAGACCGGCCGCTGGACTGGTGATCGCGGTGGGGTATGGGTATGATGAGAATTATTTTATCCCATGGATTGTATACGGTAGACAATTTGGGGAATAACCGTAGGGCTGAGAGAATTTTGAGAAATTAGATTTTGGTTGGCGTCTGCATCGTTGCACTGGAATATGGTACCAGGAGCGACTCATCATTCGCCGTTTGGGGACTTGGAATTTGGATCTTGTTTGGCATCAGCATTGTTGCACTGGAATAATGCCAGGAGCAACTCATCATTTGCCCCTGGAGGACTTGGGATTTGGTTTTTTGGGTCGGCATCAGCACCACTAACACTGAAGCGAAATGCCAGGAGCGACTCATCATTTGCCGTTGGGAAAACTTGGGATTTGGGTTTTTGGTCGGCATCAACACCGCTAACACTGAAGCGAAATGCCAGGAGCGGCTCATCATTTTCTATTGCCCATTTGGGAGCGATGGCTCAGGAGACCGGTTTAGATCCCTATCACCTAAGGCTTTTCAATTTTTTGAGCCGTAAGGGTCTCATAAAAGCATTTTCTCCCTACGAGTCGAGAGGATCTCGCGGGTGTATGTTCTCCTTAGGAATCGTAGGGATTCCTAAGTGTGTTTCTCCTTTGTGAGTCATAAGGATCTCACGTAGAGGTTTTCTCCTCACAAGGTCGAGAGGACTTTGCGAGTGTATTTTATCTCTTTTCACGAGTTTGCGACCTTTCGGGTTTTCACAAACTCGCCGGCAGTCCTACTGTTTTTACTCACGGAGCCCTTTCGGGTTTTCATCCGTGCCCGTTTTGCTCGTGGACATACTGTTTTTTTTCCGCTGGTGGGACTTTAAAAATAGTCTCACCGGAAGGACTTGGGAGAGATAGGGGTCATTTACGCCCGTGGATTGTATACGGTTTTAAAGGATGTATGATCTAGACCGTAGGACTGGTGTGCTCAATTCGCCTGCGACTTGGAGCATTCACGCGTAGTATTTCTTGAGATATCGGCTATTGATGGGTGGCATGGGCCTTTCTCCCTCGGCATTTATCAGTTGGTAGGATCCTCTGTCAAACACTTTCTCAATGACGTATGGTCCTTCCCAGTTCGGCTCGAATTTTTCCTTGGCATGTCGATTGGGGATGATCGGTCTTTTGAGGACCAACACTAATTCACCTTTCTTGAAAGCACGGAGACGGGTTATCTTGTCATAGGCCCGTGACATTTGGGCTCGGTATAGCTCCAGATTTTGCTGCACCGCGAGCCTCTTTTCTTCGAGGGCGTCGAGCTCTTCAAGCCGAAGGAGCATGTTTTCCTCCTCTGTTAACTCGTGCCGAACGGCCATTCTTAAGCTTGGAACTTCGACTTCGAGGGGAGGACCGCCTCTACTTCGAAGAGCAATGAGTATAGAGTTGTCTGAGTTGGAGTACCGTGCGTGGTACAATATGCCCACAACGTCTTGTGAAGTTTGAGATTCCAGTCTCTTGTTGGCTGAAGCATTTTTCCTCAAGAGCTTGCATAGAGTCTTATTGAAAGCTTCGGCTAGCCCATTGGCTCTTGGATTATAGATGGAGGAATATCTCCAGTCTATCTTGTACTGAGTGGCGAACCTTGAGACTTTGAAGCTCTTGAAAGAAGGCCCGTTCTCAGAAATGATTCTTCTTGGCGTACCGAAGCGGTATAAAATATTATGCTGTAAGAATGTCAGAATATCTTCTTTCTTGACTTCTTTTAGCGGGATAGCTTCAGCCTATCTGGAGAAGTAGTCTGTTGCAGCCAGTATGAACCGGTAGCCTTTGGATGACGGAGGCTCAATTAGACCAACTATGTCGGTGCCCCAAACTTCGAAGGGCCACGACGCCACCGTAGGGTGCAACAGATTGGGATGCATGTGAATGAAATCGCCATGGATTTGGCAGAGATGGCATTTCTTTGCATGCTCTTCGCAATCTCTTATCATGGTGGGCCAGTAATATCCAAGCCGTTTGATCTGAAGCCGCATTTTGGGGCCGGACTGGTGAGACCCGCAGACGCCTGAGTGAACTTCTTTCATGACCTTTTGGGCATCGGCCAATGACAAACACCTGAGCCAGAGTTGGTCATATGACCTGCGGTATAGTGTGTCATTTAAAAACACGTATCAGAGAGCTCTCTTCTTCAACTGAATCCTCATAGATTTTCCTTCGGGCAACTTGTCGTATCGAAGGTACTTTATGAAGGGTTCTCTCCAATCGGGCTCGTTTTGGATGATCGAAGCTTCTTCGATAGGAGTGTTCTCTTGTTCTACGCTTTCTTCTTCACGCAAATTGGTTGGAGGCAGAATTTTCCGGCTTCTGACTGTGATTAGAATTTCGTCCATGTCAGGATCAGCCAGCTCTTTAGCTAGGCGAGCAAGTATGTCGGCTTTTCCGTTCAACGCTTTAAAGACTCTCATTAGTTCAATGTGAGTGAACCGTTTCATGAGTTTCACCACTCGGCTTCTGTACTGAGCTAACTCGGGTTTGTATATCTTATAGTCATCGCTTACTTGGTTAATGACAAGCTGGGAATCAACATAGACTCATAGCCGAAGTATTTCCATCTCTATGGTGAGCTCCAAACCAGCTATCAGAGCTTCATACTTGGCCTCATTGTTTGTGCGAGGCTCGGTGAGAGCAAAAGAATGCCGTAGGGTTCCTATTGATGGCGTGATGAACACCAATCATATCCCTGCTTTTATCTCCCGTACGCTTGATTTACTGGAGGTCCTTATTGATGAGGCCCCATCGAAGTAGAACTCCCAACATGGCTCGTCATTCTCGAGGTGCAGCACTTATTCGCCGGGTAACCCGCAATTGAGCGATGACCCCTCTGATACGGGATAAGCAGCAAGGAAGTCTGCGAGAGCTTGCCCTTTTACTGCTTTCTGAGGAGTATACTGTTAGTTATATGTATGCCCTAGAGGCCATTACTGTACATACGATGTATATTGTAGTGGATGCTTGGACATATATAGGGAGGACTTTCTTGCTCGACATGATAGTACGCTATCTGGTTACTCTTTATCTTAACATGTACTCTGATTGTCTTTTTGTTACATGTTGATAAAGACCTTAGGATGAGTACTTGACTGCCAGGACTATGATGCGGATCATACTAGTGGGGACAGTGTAGTCGCCAAGTACATCCTTCAAATGTCCCTAGTCGTGGGAGTACCGAGACAGGGCATCGATACTCCAGAGTAGACTAGCGTATGCGCTTCTTGACCCATATGATGGGTGATGGATGATCCCATATCCATTGGTGTTTGACATTAGAGAAGGTATACGGGTGCTCAGTGGAGACTGGGTACACTGGACGGACTCGCCGAGAACTCCCAGATGGTATTATACCTCACGTCAGATGGCAGTTCTCTGGTGACACTGGTACATGTTAGTTTGTAGACCCGAGATCGTCATAGAGTCTTGTGTGATTCCCACTGTGCTTTGATTTCCATCATACCACGTCCAAGAGGGCGTGCAAAAAGGTGGCTTTTGGGTACAGTCCCGAATCACATGGAGGCAATGAGCGATATGAGGGGATTCGTCTCTCCCGGTATAGGGAGTTGATGTTGCGCTGTATTTGATTGGCTATAACTGGAAATCCCTGGCCAGGGTTGCTGAGATTTACTGGTAAGTATTATCAGCAGTTTCTCGAACTGTTATAGACCTCATATCGACACGATTTATCAAGCTATTGGGGTCTGACGTTTACCACCCCTAGGCGAGATATGCGACATATCAGACGGAGAGACCGGACTGTACGGGAGCGTTACTGATTGGATTCGCAGGAGAATGTACATGCTTGCTTGTTGATCTTCTGATCGCTCAATACCTGGATGGCTGTTACGTTTAGCTGACCGCTTGCAGCTTGTGGGTGTTTGATATGATCATCACCTACTGCCGGCGTATTGACGATTCTTTAGAGTCCTACACAGAGGTTTCCCGGCTCAGGCAAAATGGAGTAGGAGCACATATATGATATGTGCGGGACCGAGAACAATACGTGTATGTGATACCGTATTAGATTCTCGCGATATGAGATATCGGCCGGGTATATGTGATATAGCCGGGTCATCGGATCAAGTGTTGATTCGATGAAGTGATACAGATTATATTAGTCGGTTATTTATGAAATAGTCGGATTATCGGATCAAGTGTTGATTCGATAATTTAATGTATAATTATATATTTGATATATTAAATTACATTAACTGATATAAGCTCACTAAAAGATTCTTTTTCTCACTCGTGTAATACATTGATATATATGCGATATATGTTAATTGTATTATTTTATTTTGTTACAATAAATATTGTATATGTGATATATAATATTGTAACATGTTAGGGTTATTAATGCAACGTGATTAGTGGAGATAAAACATGATTAAGGTTTGATTTGGGTTAATTTTTCTAGAAGCTTCTAGAAGCTTTTGTTTTGTTTTTGCAAAGATATTTTGTAAAGATATTTTTGTAGATATTTAGTTAACCCAACCCAACCCTTCACCATGGTTAAGTCTCTACATGGGTTAAGTTATCATACTTAACCCATGGTTGCATTTCTAACCTCACTATGGATTCATTATTCATCACAAAAGGTTTTGGATATTCTTCTTCTTCTTCCTTGGTGAAAAACTCACTAGCTTTTTTCTTTGTGATGAAAATGAGTGAGATTAAGAAAACAAATGAGAGCTAAATTCCTACTTCATCATCCTAATGTATTCTTGCCAATTAGATTACGGTGTTCACTTTATTAGTAAGTAAGAGCTTGTGTTAAAGAAACTTCAAGGTAGATCATCTTTGTTATCGAAGATCGGAAGCAAGCATGCATCTTTCTCTTCGTGGCGCCTCTCTAGAGTCCGGGAACATGATGATCGCAGCGAAGGGATCTCAACACGGAGCTTTAGAAGTGAAGGACCGGACTATAAAGGTTGTAATCCCAAACTCTTAGAAGTAAAGTTGTTTACTTGCTATATGTTTCGCCTAATCTCTAGTCTAAGATCTTGGTTAGGATTGTTCGGCACGTCTAAATTTTAAATCGGGCATGGTTGATGCCTTATAGACCCTTGTGAGAGTGCCTAGTAACCCTACATATACACTATGTCAAACTCAAGCAGCATGACAGCCCATCTTGACATTCTACCGGCTAGGCTTCCTTTGTTCATTAAGTGTTTGAGCGGGTCGACCATACAGATCAGCATAACCCGATGAGCGAGCAGATAGTGCCTCAGCTTCTTCACAGCGAACATCAGAGCCATGCATTGCTTTTCGATCGAGAATAGTTGTGTTCCGCCCCGACTAAAGTTCGACTGAGGTAGTAGAGAGCATTCTCTTTTCCCTCCTCATTGTTCTGGGCAAGGAGCGCACTGAGTGACTCATCTAGCGCGGCAGTATAAAGAATCAGTGGTTTATTTGGAATAGGAGCGGCCAGCACTGGAGGGTGCAATAAGTAGTGTTTGATTCTTTCGAACGCTTCTTGACATTCGGCATCCCAGACAAAAGGAGCTCCTTTCTTCATGAGCTTTGAGAAGGGCCTACATCTCCCCGATAAATTTGAGATAAACCTTCGTATATAAGCAAGCTTGCCTTGAAAAGATCTTAGCTGCGTCAGATTCTTTGGGGGGGCATCTCCATGATGGCCTTTATCTTGGATGGGTCAACTTCAATCCCTCGATGTCGGACTATGAAGCCTAGGAATTTTCCCGATGACACGCCAAAAGCGCACTTCAGAGGATTCATTTTTAGATCGTACTCTCTCAATCTAATGAGAACGGTCCTAAGATCATGGATGTGATCGGACTTGGCTTTAGTCTTGACGACCAGATCATCAACATAGCATTCGACGACTTTATGGATTAGGTCATCAAAGATATTGGTCATTGCCCTTTGATATGTAATACCTGCGTTCTTCAGTCCGAACGACATCACTTTGTAGCAGTATATTCCAATCGGGGTTCGAAATGCTGTGTGTTTCTCATCCTCAGGTGACATCTTGATCTTATTATATCCAGACAAGCCATCCATAAAGGTGAACAGCTCGTAATTTGAGGTGTCATCGACCATCATTTCCATGACCTGTAGCGGGAAGTCGTCTTTAGGACATGCCTTGTTGAGGTCCCTAAAATCGACACAAACTCGGATCTGCCCATTTTTCTTCTTCACTGGGACTATGCATGCGATCCAATCCGCATATTTCTCTTCCATGATGAAGCCGGCATCGATGAGCTTCTTGGTTCCTCGATGACCTTTTCTTCTATTTCCCTTCTTATTCTTCGAGGAGCTTGTTTGACTGACTTAGCATCAGGAGATATAGCCAGTTTATGCACGGCCACTTTAGGGGAAAGGTCAGACATTTCTTTGTATGTCCACGGGAAGCAGTCGACGAACTCATGCAGCAGGGCAATTATCTGCTATTTCATTTCCTCTGACAAGAGTGAGCTAATGTAGGCCGGCCTTGGATTATTAGGCGTTCCTAAGTCAATCTCGGTTAGCTCGTCAAAGGTTGCTTATCCGCCATCTTCGAGCTCTTGAGGAGCTTCTTCTGGCTCGGCTATCTCGTCATCATTATTTGATCTTTCGCTGGCTTCACCAACATGGATCATGTAGCATACTTTGGAATCAGGTTGAATGAAGCCTATGCCTCGTCTATCTGGAATTCATCCATCGATGAGTGCTCGGACCTGGGCCGGATGCCATAGCCCTTCATAAAACTTTGCTTCGGACTCCGTTTAATATAACCGACATCCGCACCTTTTGAAATATTCCCGCATCTCGGGTGCATAGTATCTGAGATTGAGGAAGACTCTTATGCCTCTCTCATAGGGAAGGCACGTGACAGACAAATCGTCCGGGTGCACAATGGGGTTTGACCCATAAAACAAGATGCCCTTCTGTCCACTTTTCCTCCCGGGAACGTAGAAAGTTTTCAGCTGGTCCACGGTAGAGACTGACAATGCATCGAGCTCTTTGCACATCCGTTCCGGCACCCTTGTGATGTCCAGGGACCCTTCTGCAATTTCGAAGGCCTCTCGTAGTTTCACTTGCTTCATGGGGGTCCAATCTGCACAGCTGTTGCACGGCATGTCCTCTTCCTCCGACTCTTCAGTGTCGCTGCCAAGATAAGGGCGGACTTTGCTGCTAGATGGGCTTTCAGTATCGGATTCATCCGTATCGCTACCGAAACGGGTGAGTTTTACGAAAGGACGAACTTCCAGCGTCGGACTCATCAGTGTCGCTACCGAAATGCGGACGCACTTGGGCGTTTTTGCTTTTGAAAGTGACAGCCGGCTAAGATTTTCTTTTGAGTCTTGGGGTCGCTCTATCCTCAGTCAATTGTGGCTAAGCATTTTGGTGGTTCATGAAGTACCGAGAATCTTCATATCGGACTTCATGCATACCGAACGGCTGGATGTCTCCGTCAATGCATCTTTCTTCACCATTTTTAGTATACTTCATGCATTGATGGAGAGTTAATGGAATGATGCCGTAATCGTGGAGCCACGGCCGTCCCAAGAGAATTTTATAAGATGTGTCAGCGTCGATCACGTATATCTTAGCTTCAGTGTGCAGATCCCCAAATTTGATTGGCAAAGTTATAGACCCCAGAACTTGCTGGCAGTTTTGATTGAAGCCTTGAATGATAATCCTTTCCCTTGACAGGTGTCGGGCGTCCATTGACAAACTCTTTAGAGTCCGCAAGTTCATGATGTTCACTGAGAATCCCGGATCAATCAATATGCGATTAATCCGATCTCCATCGCTGTACCCAGTCACGTAAAGCAGCCGATTATTCTTAGCCGTTCCCGGTAGTAAGTCTTCATCCTTAAACGTGATTGCGGCGGCATACAAAGCGTACTGGGCTTCTTTCATATTAATTTCCGCAAAGAGAGCCTGATACCGCTCGGGGTTTTGTAGAGCGTGAATGAGAACATCTCTAAGCTCCTTAGATAGGACCAAGGCATCGTAGATGCTCAGGAGAGACGGAAGTTTCCGGAGATGAGCCAAGACATTATAGTCCACCGAGGAAGGACTTGAGTTTTCATTAGCCGGTTCTCTGCCATCCTCCTCATTAGCCACCTGTTTTTCCTTTCCTTTTGGGGCCTGTCCTGATTTGGCGGCAGAGCCCTGCCGCTTCTAAGCTGGATTTGGTTGGCCCTTGTGGTGAGCTCCTCGTCGTCTTCGGGAAAACAAAGCTCCTCCTCACAGTCGCTACCAAGATAGATAGCGTAGCAGGTCACTATAAGGCTCTCTTCATTGGAGTCTTCCTCTAACTCCTCCAGAATTTCAGCCGCTTCTACAGGGAGGAACTCCTTCAATTGAATCAGAGTTCTTTCCTGCTGTTCGTAGTCTTCGAGGGAATCGATATATTTTTTAATGGTCGATCTCCCTGCATACTCCTTTTCGCGTCGAGCTGCACTTTTCTTCTTCTTGAGCTTTTTGGATTTTGAGCCTGATTGGGACGAATTGGCAGCTGGAATTGTAGGCTTCTTCTGCCCTTCCCATTCCGTCCTGGGCTCTTTCCGAAGTAGCTTTAACATCTTCTTCATCTTATTAGATATGTGCTTACTCCAAGGAGGCTGCGGTGAGTCGATTTCATTTCTCATGGCAGCGGGTTCAGCTGTCTGCTCCCAGAAGGCTTCAGCTTCTGTCTATATAAAGTTGGTGGTTGCAACTTGATTGTTCACCAACACACTTTTGGACAGCTCGATCTCTCCAGCCTTGTACTACTTCTCGACCCAGTGCTTGAAGATATAGCGATCCTCGATCGCATGGCTCACTACTCGGTGGTACAGGAAATACAGGGGATTGTCGGTCATTTTTGCTTCTTGAGGTCTTTTCAACTCCGGCAATTGTAGACCGTTGTTCAAGGCATCTTTAAATATCTTGCGGACCTTTTCCCTTCTGAAAGAGTAAACCTTGTTCTTTTTCTCCTCTAGGGAAGGCCCATCTCCTCCCAGCAATGGCTTTCGAGACCGGTTGGTTTTGGATTCACCCGCCCTTCGCTTTTCTTCATTGTCAGACACATTGAAGACATTGGTACTGCTGGAATTCCCGCTTCTACAGTTGTCGTCCCGCTTGCTTTTCCAAGTCTTGTCTCTCTGAGAGTCCGGGGTAGACCCTTGCTTCGAGCGTTCCAGCATTTGGACTTTCTTTGTTAGCTCTTGAAATGTCTTAAGGCCTGCTGTACACAAGAATAGGACCATCCAATTGCTAAGGTTCCCAATGAGAAGGCTGACGGACTGGTCCTGCTCCAGCGACGGTTCGCACTTGACTGTGGGATTACGCCATCGGGCGATAAAGTTGGTGTTGCTTTCATTCTTCCCCGGCTTGGTCCTCACAAGGTCAGCAATGGAAATTTTGTCATTGACACTCATGAACCTTTTCCGAAACAGAGACTCCATTTGGGCAAAGGTAATAACGGACCCGTCTGGTATACTCACGTACCAGTCGAAAGCGACACTGGTCAGGCTGTTGACAAACTGACGAAGAAGGAGCGCATCATTGCCCCCTGTATTTCCGTACGATGCTTTAAAGTGGGCGACATGCTGATTTGCATTTCCCGTCCCGTCAAATCTTCCAAACTTAGGAATGACGTAGCCACTCGGAAACTCGATCAGATCGTACTGTGCGGGATATGGCCGCCCACAACTGCCAATTTCTTTCTGAGCTTCAGCTTCGGCCACCAATGTTTTAACCTTGCTGGTGACCAAATCCATTATTCGGTCTTGTGTTAGCGGGATAGTGTTATCTGGGGCCAAGGAGTCCCCGGAAGCGGAATGTGGCCGGCTTTCGTGCGGCTCGACCAATCTTGGACCCAAAGGGACAGGCATCGGCCGCTTCGGATTGTCATCATCCGGCTCATGAGTAGCGACTTGTGCTTGATTGGGAGGCGCTCAAGCAATTTGAGCCGTAAGCTGCATCACATCGTTCGTTAAGTCGTCAATTTTCGAATAGAGCTTGGCCATCTCTTTATCTTTGCTCCTGAGCTATTTTCGAAGCTCTTGAAGCAGCTCTTGCTCTGCGGTCCTGGGGCGGAAAGTCGGCTCTTCCTCGCTGTCCGAGCTTGACTCTACATGGATTGAGGGGTCTTTCTGCCTATCATCCTCATCGAGAGGGTTTTCATCATCCAGCGGAGGCGGCTGTTCTTGGGAAGTGGCAACCACATTCAAGCCAGATTGAGCTTAGGATGTGGTGGCCCCATCCTTGCTTTTGCTGCGAAGGTTGTCGCTGGGGCGCCCACCCGCCATATAGACCGTATGGATAACATATCCAGCCGTCTTTTTATTATCGGCGGCTGATTTCACGGATCGCTGTCTTGACCCTCCTGTTTTGGTAACGGGTAGTCGACTGAAGGCGGCTGGCCTGGCCGGATTCTTGAATGGTGCTGACGCTTCCTTTTTGGTTTTGCCCCACTATTTTCGCATGGCACAGAGCACCTGATAGACTCTTGAAGAGACAGTGTCATACTTTTTCTGCTGGGGCCGGGACACGTCTCTTTGTAGCGACGTTCGGACCGCTGTCTTCTTGATTCTGGCGGTCATGGAATTTTTCTGAACCCACTTCAGAGGTTCGAAGGAATTGCTGATTTTTACGGCCAACTCAGCCGTCGTCATAGAGTAAACCTGCTCTTGGAACCCCATAAGATTCCATATGGCCGTAGTCCCGGCCCTCTTGTTGGCTTGATACCTGAGCCGTTTCTGGCTTAACTTTTCTGTTTAAAGCACTTGGCAGACTTCGGCTCTTCGGGAAGACGCCGTAGACCGAGTGGTAAAGAGGCCAGAGAAGACGCCTGATCGTGCATTTGTTGGAGTCATCGCCTGAGCTCGTCCGCAACGTTTGATGTTGCCCTTTGTACGGGAAGGCTTGCCCCCGGCTGGAGCGCCAGAGAGTCGTTCAGACACCGTCTTACGTTTCGGTTGTGGTGCCTTAGCAATCACAACATTCGGCCTCTTGCCCCTTGAGACCAGCTTGGCTACCTGTTTTGCCGGGATTTCTGCCAGATGAGCGCTTCCGGCAGGGTAGATGATGACGGAACCAAACTGGCGGGGCAGTTCCTCCCATTGTCGACTGAGGCTTGCGGGGAGAACCACACGAGTATTGATCTTGACCACGTACGGAATCGGGTCACATCAGAAGCTGGATCCATCTTAGGAGACATTGTCATTGAAAGTTGACTGCTGCACGGAAAACAAATATTATTTCAGTACAAATATCGGCATATATGTTAAATGAGTTTGTATGAACGCTTGACCCGAGATATGGGAGGAGAGAAAGGTCCTACCGGGCGTGCCAGAATCTATAGGGTGTTTTTCGTCACCCCATTGAGATAGGAATGCGCACGCGCTTGTCAGGCGAATTACAGATTCCCCCTACCTGAAATAGGCTAGGGTTTATTGATTGTGGGGATCCAAATCTCCGGCAGCCGCGGACTAAACTGCCGTTAATTACCCCTCGCCTTTGTAGCGAGAGAACCTCCGATTGACGGGTCAAACAGGTCATGCAAACTCAATGTGCAGTGTACGTGTGTTGTGTTTTGAAAGGGGTTTTAGATATATCGGGGGCCCCGCAGAGTTTTTACAGGGGTCCCGCTACCCGAATAGCAGGTTGGGGGTCAAGGGGGCTAGCAGCCCCCTTGCGGGGTATGGGGTGCGGGGCAGCGTCCCGTTAGCAATTTTTTCTAACGGTGGACAGTGTTGTAGTGTGTGTGTGTGTGTGTGTGTAGAAAAGGGAAAGGGCATCCAAAGGATGCGTGGGAAAAGCGCCAGCACCTCACGTGCGCAGCACGCGGGCGCTGGCGCCAGCGCCTTGGGCGCTGGTGCCATCGCCTTAGGCACTGGCGCTTTGGGCACTGGCGCCTCATATGCCAGGCACGTGGGCGCTCGGGCGCTCGGGCGCTAGTGCTTTGGGTGCTAGCGCCTCACGTGTCAGGCACATAGGCGCTCGGGCGCCAGGGCGCTAGAGCGCTAGCGCCTCACGTGCTAGGCACGTGGGCGCTCAGTAGCCAGCGCTTTGGACGCTCGGGCGCTCGCGCTTTGGACGCTCGGGCGCTAGCGCTTTGGGCGCTCGGGCCACACGTGCCAGGCAAATGGGCGCTCGGGCGTTAGCGCTTTGGGCGCTAGCGCCTCACGTGCCAGGCACGTGGATGCCCGGGCGCTCGCGCTTTGGGCGCTTAGGCGGCAAAGCGGACTTGGTCCCTACAATGGGAGTTATACTCCCAGAAAGAAACACTTGTAATTTTGTGTGTGTGTGTGTGTGTGTGTGAGGAGTTAAACTCCTAGGATATTTTGAAGCTGATGAAGGGGCTTCTCCCCTTGAGCCCTGGATCTTCCCCAAAGTGGGGTCTTTGGAGACGGGTCTCCTTTTCCTCCTTTGTTGGTCGGATCTTGAAGATCAAGAAGTATAAGATTTTAAAAATCTCTCCTTACTGAGATCTGATGGAAGATCTGAGTTCCCCTTTGTGGGTTTTGTGGTAAAAAACTATTTAGTTTTGGAAATAGAAGAGTAAAACTTTTGATTTAATTTAAAAGAAAGAAGAAGGTTTTAGAACCTTGAGGAAGAAGAAGATCACAGATCTTGATTCTTTTGGGGAGAGAGAAAAAAGTTGTTGAGATATTTTCATTCTCTTTGCCTTTATAGGCTATACATTTTACATATAGCCTCTTGGGCTTTACAAAAATGGCATTTTGCCCATCCCATGCCTTATATGCTATTTCTTTCTGCACATAAGCCATGGGCTTTACAAATATTTGGCTTTATGCCCATTTTTCTTACATTTATTCAAAAAATAAATAAATAAATAGGAAATACACCAAAATTATTATTACAAAATTTTTATTTTGGCATGGCGGAAGGCCGAACGCTTCGTGTTCGGGCTCGACCCCGGCATTGGCCTACTTGACCTGGGGTTGGGCACACTTGGCGTGGGGTTGACTTTGATTTTGACTTGGTCAACCGGGGTGTAAATTTCGACCCCAACAACCCCTTTCTGTATTTTTGAAAAAAAAATCTGTACAGAAAGTTTAGGGTTGTTACATTCTACCCTCCTTATAAAAATTTCGTCCTCGAAATTTGTAAAAGGAAAGTGTAATAGATTCAAGAAAAGTGTAGTGACTGAAGTACTGATAGTGTATGAAAAAAATAACAAGGTGGTGCAAGGGTTTTAAAAATGTGAAAGAGACTTACCAGTATTACCTTGACCTACAGCCTTAGCTTCTACGGCTGCTAATGTGAAAGTCTAACGCCGTGGTGTACTCCTCCTAACTGGAGGCACATTCTGTCCTTGTAGCATGTTTCTCTGCCCTCGAGGCATGTCCCTCATTGCTTGTTAGAATTAGCGAGTAGGCTGTGAAGGTGGTGGAGCAGGGAGTGCTAGACGAGGTGCAAGAGCCTGGATAGCTGGCCGCTGCGGGTAGTTGGTGGGTGTGTGAGCTGGATTGTGTCTATAAGGACAGTTTCCAATTCCGTGATTGGACGCGCCACAAGCTAAACATAGGCCTTTTGCACGCCTACAGTCCTTCCACAAGTGTCCTTCCCTCTTGCAATAGAAGCAAAAGTCGGGGCTTTGATAATTATTGGCTTCTTCCAGTCTTCTGGGTTCAACAGTTGGCCTTGAAGAGGCTCCTCCTGCCATCTGATTGGCAGGGCCGTTCACACCGGCAGGTTAAGGTCTGCCCTTTCTCTTTACTACTGCCTCGTATCTTCGGGCAGCCTTCAAAGCCAAATCATGGGTTGGAAAATCCCCTGTAGCTAATGCAGCTTGGATTTCTGGGTCCAACCCTTACTGAAATCTTATAGCTCTGATCTCAGCAGTCGGTATGAGATGGGCCGCAAACCTGTTGCGGTCTTGTATTAGCTGTGTAGTATGTGATATATTGAAGAGTCGAATTATTGAGACATATCTTACCGACTGAGTATGGTGAACTCAGCGTTATATTCATCTACTGAATTGGTCCATATTGAACCTTGTTGCGGATGGATGAACTGTTGTTCCATGTCGAACCTGGCAGTCTCAGGAAAGTACTTTGCATCAAACATGTCGCGAAAAGTCTTCCATTCGATGGGTTGATCAAGACGGCTTTCTTCTGCCTTCCACCAGACCCGTGCATTGTCCGTGAGCTGTAGTTTCGCAAAACGGATCCAAGCTATCTCTGGCACTTGTGCCGCTGCCAGATCATCTTCGATGCTCTGAGCCCATTCCTCAGCTTCCAGTGGGCTCACTTTTCCTATAAACAGTTTGGGGTGCAAACCACTGAATTGTTTCACCCCAGGAGTTTCTGCCTCGGGACGGTTTATTAAAAGAGCAGTCTGTTGCTGTTGTCCTTCCAGAAGGCTACGGATTGCTTCAAGTAGAACCGTCTGCTCGTCGATCGGAGCAGGGAAGACAGGTGTGAGTGGTAGTGGTGGAGGTGTGTTGTTGACATTGGTGCTGGTGTTGTTCGGGGAATCCATAACCTTGAATGAAAAATTTAGGTTAGGACAGATTCAAAGTATATGAAATGATAAGATTCAAGGAATTGTAAAGAATTTTTTAGTTGCTGGTTCTTGTGTTATATTGCTTAGGTTGTCCACGCAGAGCTGAACTGCATGGTAGGGTTCCATACAGCTCTGACCTGCATGGGCCGCCGACAAAACCTGTCACACCTCGCTTCCCGGTGTATGGCGAAGGGGACGGGACGAGGCCGCTACGTATATACTCAGAAGTAAATACGCTAAGCGTAACTAAGCAATATAAAAAGAATATACACAAGAGACAAATGTAATGAACAACAACATTATTTATTAACATTCTTTTGTACAATGCATGGAAAAGTAAATACATCTGGATGAAAGCAATGTCTAAACAGTGGCATAATAGAAATGGAAAATACAGAATGTAAAGGAAATATACAAGTGTAACTACAGCTCGGGATCTTCAATAAACTGGTCCAAGTCTTCAGTGCTAGGCTCGATCTCTGGAAGGTCCGAATCACCTGTCGACATTCAAAGAAGAAGAAAGAGAATGTCGTCAGCGAACAAATCGCTCGGTAAGTCCCAAAGATAAAGGAGAAATAGAATAGACAGAGAGAGTGTGTGTAACTTTTAAAGTTGTATTCTATGGTTAACGCTGTTGTTTGTAGCATGGTACAGAAGAGACCAGTGTATACGAGAGGAGTCTCTATATGCCAGAGACTAAAGGCAAATGGAATACAAGGCTCCGTCGATAATACCACGGAACAACGGCATGGATGTAATTACGACTTAAGTGACCACCTCGTGCCACCTTTAACATATTCTGTACCAGTCTACCCCTTCATAAACCCTACGATGTCTTGTTTGTATTGTTGTATTGTTTGAATTATATATTGTATATAGATGGATGACTTGTGTTGTAAATGGAAGACTTGCCGAAATCATGATATCGTATAAATGGAAATGGATGTACTGGATAATCATGTAGATGGATGTATATCCATGGTTCAGTTCGGTCAAGTTGTATAGATTGATAGATTGAACAGATTGAATATGTGGATTCATATTGAATTGTAGTTTGTACTTGAATCATATTCAAGTCAGCTTATTTATAATGAGACTCGGTCTGAGTCTGAGTAATTAGAAAAGAAATTGAAGTCCTGAATTAGGTTATGATGTTATCGGTAACCGCTACACATGGGCGGCAGGATTTGTGTCTTTTTCAAAAACGATTACCGTATTGATAGCACCGTTTGTTAAGTTGTCTACCTTAAATAGGCAAGCACCCATATCTCCGGCTCCCTGAGGCTCAGGAAACTGGTCCCGTTTAAACCTATATTTACTAGGGTCCTTAGGGTAATTTATAAAACTTGAGGGGATTTTATGTAAAAATAATTTTATATACTTTTCAAAATACACCTCAAGTAATTAATTATCGTCTTTAGAGTTTTCATAGATGTAAATTAATATATATGTGACATCTCTAGTGAATAAGACCTAATTTTCATAATATAGGGTATTTATTTGCAATATTGAACTTGTATGGAATTTCATGGTATTATCATGTAAAGTGATTTTTTTTTATTTAGGAAGGTTGGAATATTTATATTATATCAAAATTAAATATTTTGATGATACATATATATATATATATATAATATTTTAATTTATTATTTTTCTAGAAATCTCATTTTCTTAAGATATTTGTATTTTTAAATCTCTCGAGACCAAATGATCCTTGCGGAGGTCTGCATCTCGCACGACTAAGCCCAAGGATGTGCGATAATCCGCACCATCCCAAATAGGTTCCCCAAAATGGGTTGTAGCGGCGCTTTGCAAAGATTTGTACAAATACGTGATCTTGTAGAAAATGGTTTTAATAGTAAAAGGTATTTAAGTGTAAATGCGTATTCCCGTATTCTATGTTCCCGAAAGGTATCGTGTTATATTGTATATGAGTGTTGTGAGGAGGTAGGTCATTACCTCGTGATCTATTTAAAGGTATAGCAAGAAATATGATGTGCTGGGATTCCTTAGCACCCTACCGAGGTTTCACAGCAACTACCATGCCAATTTCAAAAA
Source organism: Agapanthus africanus (assembly GCA_030015575.1). Lineage (NCBI taxonomy): Eukaryota > Viridiplantae > Streptophyta > Magnoliopsida > Asparagales > Amaryllidaceae > Agapanthus > Agapanthus africanus. The sequence goes on along the minus strand of JASDDO010000010.1, from coordinate 428,439,015 downwards.
ATTCAAGAGTGCTAATGAACCCTAACCTAGGATCAAGCTAAAGTAAATAGACAATATAAACATGTAATCAACCATTACACTAAGTGAATGAGGAATACAACCTTTGTAGATCGGTACTTCACTTATAAAGCTCCATGTAGTAGTCCCTTCGCTGCAAGTAGAGATCTCCCAAACTCTAGTATGGGTTCCCTTGGAGAAATTAACAACCTTTCTCGAAGTCTTCGAGGCCGAAGATGATATACGTCGAGGAGACTCAAACCCAAGCTACCTCTTCACTTAGTGATGAAAGTTGTGAAGAAAACACCTTAAACTAAATGGAAAGTAGTAGAGGATGATGAAGTAGGAAATGGGCTCACTTTAGATTTCATTTTCTCACAATACTTTCTCACCATTTTGAAAGCTAGAGAGCTTTCATGAGGAGGAAGAAGATGAAATGATCAAGATGAGAAGATGAAAACTAATAAGGTGAGAATAGCAACCATGGTGAGTTAGTGTCATACACTAATCCATGTAGAGATAAACCATGGGTTACAATAATGGTTAGCTTAATAAATATCTACAAGAAAAACAAAAAGAGTGGACTTGGTCAATGGTTCCACAAGCTTCTACAAGCTTCAACCATGTGACAATTTCCAACCAATTTTGATTTACTTTAAATAAATAAAACCCTTACATTATTATAAGCATGGTGTGAGTCTCATACACCCATGTAGCATGTGGCATCTAGCATGACACAAAATAATATACACTAATATATATCACATATATACTAATGCACAATCAAGTGAGAAAAGAAATCTTAAGTGAGCTAATACTAGTTAATGTAAATTAATATATCAAATATATAATTATACATTAGATTATTAAATCAATACTTGATTTAATAATCTGGCTATATCACATATAACCGACTAATATCATGTGTATCAATTCATCGAATCAACACTTGATTCGATAACCCGGCTATATCGCATATAACCGACTGATGACACAAATCGCGAGAGTAGAATACGGTATCACATACTCGTATTAATCTCGGTCACGCACATATCACATATGTGCTCCTACTCCATTTCGCTTGAGCCAGGAAACCTCTGTGTAGGACTCTAAAGACTCATTAATACACCGGCAGTAAGTGATGATCATATCTAACACTCACAAGCCGCAAGAGGCCTGCTAAATGTAACGGCCACCCAGGTATTGAGCGATCAGAAGATCAACAAGCAAGCCTGCTCATACTCCTGCGAATCCAATCAGTAACACTACCGTACAGTCCGGTCTCTTCGTCTGATATGTCGCATATCTCGCCTAGGGATGGTAAACGTCAGACCCCAATAGCTTGATAAGTCATGCCGATGTAAGGTCCATAACGGGCGAGAAACTACTGATAACACTTATCAGTAAATCTCATCTACCCTGGCCAGGGATTTCAGTTATGGCCAATCGACCATAGCGCAACATCAACCCCCAATACCGGGAGAGACGAGTCCCCTCCTATCGCTCATTGCCTCCATGTGACTCGGGACTGTACCCAAAAACCACCTGTTTGCATTGTAGGGTTCCTAGGCACCCTAATAAGGTCTCACAAGGCATCGAACATGCCATTTCAAAAATTCTAGGTGCCGAGAAGCCCGACTACGGATCGTTGGCTAGATATCTAGGCAAAAAACAATCTAGTTAACAACTTAACTAAGGGGTACGGATATACAACCTTTGTAGATCCGTTTGTCCACCTCCATAGCTCCATGAAGAAGTCATCTCCGCTGTACAAATCCGAAATCCGGGCTCTTGCGTCGTCTTCATCGGAGAAGAAGCGGGCTAGGTCATCGACGACGTGCCGAAGATGATCTACGTCGAAGCATCACTAGATCGAGCTCCACCTTCACCGAGCCATGATGACTTGTGAAGGAAACACACTCTACTACTTGGCAAGAGGTAGAGGATGAAGAAATAGGAAGTGGGTAGACTTTAGAATTGGATTTCTCACTCATTTCATCAATCCACCATTGATGTAGTCAAGCTTTTCTTCTTGAAAATGAAGAAGAAGAAGAAAGCAAGAAGATGATAATTATTATGATAAGATAAAAAGAATAGAAAAGAAAATTCAATCTTATCATAACACTTACCATAGTTAAGTGTAGAGAGTTAACCAAGGTTAGTGAGTGGTTAGGGTTTGGCATAAAACAAAAATGGTGGACTTTTCAAAAGTTCAAGAAACTTCAACAAAAGAAATAAATAAAGCCACCATTTTCCTTTTGCCAAAAATAAATAAAACAATAAATAAATCATTTAATACCCTTAACCATTAACTAACTATGGTTTAAACATACATTTAACCAAGTATTGCATGTATCATCAAACATGATACAAGCAAGTGCACAAAATCATATCGCATATGCAATGCGCACACCCGAGTGAGAAAATCCATTTAAAGTGAACCGATACTAGTTAATGCAAAGTAATATATCAAATATATAATTATGCATTAAATCATCAAATCAACACTTGATTTAACGATCCGGTCATGACGCACATAACCGACTGGTATCATTAGTAACATCTTATCGAATCAACACTTGATCCGATAACCCGGCTATATCGCATATAACCGATCAATGTCACATCGCGAGAATCGAATACAGTATCACATACTCGTATTATTCTCGGTCCCGCACATATCTCATATGCGCTCCTATTTCGTTTCGCTTGAGCCAGGAAACCTCTGTGTAGGACTCTGAAGACTCGTCAATACGCCGGCAGCAGGTGATGATCATATCAAACACCCACAAGCCGCAAGCGGTCTGCTAAACGTAACGGCCACCCGGGTATTGAGCGATCTGAAGATCGACGAGCAAGCCCGCTCACACTCCAGTGAATCTAACCAGCAACACTACCGTACAGTCCGGTCTGATCGTCTGATATGTCGCATATCTCGCCTAGGGGTGGTAAACGTCAGACCCCAATAGCTCGATAAGTCGTGTCGATATGAGGTCTATAACAATCCGAAAAACTACTGGTAACACTTACCAGTAAATCTCAGCAACCCTGGCCAGGGATTTCCTGTTATAGCCAATCGAACACAGCGCAACATCAACTCCCTATACCGGGAGAGACGAATCCCCTCCTATCGCTCATTGCCTCCATGTGACTCGGGACTGTACCCAAAAACCACCGTTTTGCACGCCCTCTTGGACGTGGTAAGATGGAAATCAAAGCACAGTGGGAACCACACAAGACTCTATGACGATCTCGGGTCAACAGACTACTCTGTACCAGTGTCACCAGAGAACTGCCATCTGACGTGAGGTATAATACCATCTGGGAGTTCTCGGCGAGTCCGTCCAGTGTACCCAGTCTCTTCTGAGCACCCGTATATCATCTCCGATGTCAAACACCAATGGATATGGGATCATCCATCGCCCATCTGTATGGGTCGAGAAGGTACACGCTAGTCTACTCTGGTATATCGATGCCCCGTCTCGATACACCCATGACTAGGGACTTTGAAGGATGTACTTATGGACTACCATGTCCCCACTAGTATGATCCGCATCATAGTCCAGGTAGTCAAGTACAGATCCTAAGGGCTTTACCAACATGTAACAGAGAGACAATCAGCATACACGTTAAGGTAAAGGGTAACCAGATAGCATACTATCATGTCGAGCAAGAAAGTCCTCCCTATATATGTCCCAGCATCCACTACAATATACATCCTATGTACAGTAATGGCCTCTAGGGCATACATATAACTAACAATCTCCCACTTGCACTAGGGCCATCTGTAGCAGTGGTTGCAGTATCTCATACTCAACCATCCCATAAAAATCTCTCTCTGGGAACAGGCCTTTGTGAGTGGATCCGCTGTGTTGTCCTCTGAGTCTACTCTCCTAACCTCGATCTCCCTGGAGATCAACTATCTCCATGATCAGGTGATACTGCCTTAGAATATGTCTGGATCACTGATGGGACCTGCGTTCCTTGGCATAAGCCACAACTCCATTGTCACACAATGGGAGGAACATAGTTCATCTCATGAACCAATATATACCCAAACAGCCTCTTTGGTAGCATCTTAAGTAGCGATGTATCCTGCCTTTATCGTCTAGTGTGTCACGATATCTAGCTTGGAACTCTTCCAACATACCGTCCCTTTACTGAGGGTAAAGACAATGCCTGTGACTGACATTCAGTCGTCTTTATCACCCTGGAACCTTTCCAGTGATTCTCCTCCGGATCGATTGATATCATCTCACTACAACTAGTGAGAATCCTAACATCCATTTAGATCTATCTCATAGATCCAAAACCTAGGATTTAGGAGGTATCACTTTGTTCCTTTGCGGAGAATCTTTGTGATAAACGGAGATTGATCGAGCGTAGCATAGGAAACTCCTTCCCTATCAAGAGTATGTCATCCACGTACTCTACGAGGATCGTCACCATACTCCCTACTACCTTTTTGTTTATACAAGGTTCATCTATCATTTTGATGATGTCAAACTCTTTGACTAATGCATCAAAACAGACGTTCCAGCTCCGCGATGCCTGCTTTATCTTATAAAACATCTTGCATACGTTTCCGCTGCTCCCACTGTCTACGAAGCCCTCTGGCTGTGTTCTTATAGACGCACTCTTCTAAAACAACATTTAGAAAAGCAGTCAGGACACCCAACCACCAGATATCGTAGTCATAGTATGTAGCCGTGACAAGTAGGATCTGGATGGACTTAAGCATAGCTACTTGAAAAGGTTTCATCATTATCCGTACCTGGTCAATGATGCAAACTTTTAACAAGTCTAGCTTTGAAAGTCTCAACTTTTCCATCTACACCAAGTAATCTTCTCAAGATATACTTGCTCCTGATGGGGATTTAACCCTTCAGATATAGCAACCAAAGTCCATACTTTGTTGGTGTATAAGGATTCCATCTCAGATCGCTAAACATCCAGCCATTCTTACAGAGTCACACTCCTGATGGCCAGCTCGAAACTAGTTGGGTCATCATCTCATGATGCAATCCTCGCTCCCACTGTCATAGAGAAACCGAAGTATCTCTCAGGTGGGTGAGGAACCCTACTAGATCGGCGGAGAGGCTGAGGTTCGTTGGAATCTACTGAATACTTTGGTTCTATCAAATCATCAGCTGGAGTTTGTATAGATGGAACATTTCCATTTCTACATAACAGACGTTGCCTCGAGCTTGTCCGGATTTTGCTTTTAGACATTGGCCGGACAACCCCAAATCTTAACTAACTTAAGATATGGGCTCTTCCCTTTCCATATCACATATGAAGCGGTAGGCAGCTGATTTGATTGTGACCCTATTCAATAGGTATGCAGCTTCATAAGTGCATAACTCCCAAAAAGGAAATAGGTAACTCAGTAGTACTCATCATAGAGCACACCTTATCATATAGGGTGTGATTGCTCCGCCCCGATATACCATCGTGCTATGGTGTATTCAGAGGAGTAATGCCGAGAGAGAATCTCATTCTCCTTTAGAATAATCCAGGATTTCCGTGCACAAGTATTCTCCTCCTTGATCTCATCATAGGACATAATACTTATACCCGTATTGGTTCTCTACTTCTAACTTATATTCTGTGAATATCTCAAAAGGTTCGGACTTGTGTTTCAACAGGAACATATGTCTGAATCTCGAGAGATTATCAGAGAATGTAATGAAGTACAAAGAACCGGTCTTGGCATGTGTAGACTGGGGACCTACATACATCAACATGTATCATCCTAAGAGTTCACTAACTCTTTCTCTGTTTCCAATAAACGGACCTATGGTCATCTTATCTTTGTGACATGACTGGCGAGTTTCACAAGATGTAAATTCAAACTGATTTAAATATACATCTATATGTAACTTTAGCCAGTCGGGTCGCATTGATCTGACCTAGTCTACAATACCTCAAGAAGAATCCGTTCATTTCTGAACTCTTCCTCTTGTATGTGTTCCGTATACTAAGAACTGTAGTTTGATTTAGAACATCAATGCTTTTAGATAACGTGCCTGAACCGATCAACTTTTGATATAGGAAATGTTCAAAACATTATCCAATCAATACAAGATTTTATCATTTCTTTACTAATAAAGAGATAGATATGATTTTGTATATCAGGTTCGGTATCTAACAACATTCGTTCAGAATCAATGTATTGGTAATACAGGGTGACAGTGACCAACAGACTTGGCTGCAACTCTTGCCCCGTTTTCTGCCTCATGAAACTTATCACCCGATCTCAGTTCTCTACCTTTCTGTAGCCCTATGTAACAAATTACATATCTGGGATCCTGATCTGGTATCACATACCTAGGACGTAGAGGATACAGAGAAACAGTTCTTTGTAACGAACACACCCGAAGATGATGCATCAGCATGCACTCTCTTCGTTTCGGCGGCACGGGAATTCTGGTAATCCCCAATTTCCTGCTCTGTCTTATAACAATTATAAGTTGGAGCGGGACCAACGTTCCCCAGCTCAGTATAACAAGCGGGTTCGGTCAATATTCCGTATTATTATCTTGATTAAGGCATGATATGGTAGCTACCTGGAGAGAGAGAGAAGAAAACACTCAGCGTGCGCTCTTGCAAGAATAGATTGGTTTTATTTTATCTTAATCAGGATGGCTCCCACTGCTTTTATCAAGTCTTCCTTCAAACCCTAAAAGGAAAGACTAGCCGGGATTAATTACACACTACAAGTTCGCCAATCTTTCAGCCAGGCCAGTGTCGGTACTTTGAGGGAGGTCCCCCGTGCTTTCGCACGAACCTAATTACTGTAAACCTCGTTTTCCCAGAGGCGTAACCCCGTTGACACCTTTCTAGACACCTACTTGATCGGCTAATTGTAATGTATAAAACTCTCCCAGGAGTAACAATTACTCGCAGCGGGTATCGGGATCCAACTATCTTATAGAAGGTATGCAATCTCATTGCAAATTTCAACACTTGAAATTCCCGATAATATTTTGCCCCTGGTGTTCTATGACCTTGACGAATGCCAAACAACCCATAGTCCACTAGTCAAGTTCAACCCGTACATTTCTTGATCGAATTAAACCCACCCGCACGACCCTTGACGAATGCCAAACAACGCCGTACGAATACCCTAATCCAATCGCATCATATGCTCAAGCAGATAAATACTAGTTAGCTACCGTACACTACGCCTTGACGAATACCAAACTACCGCAGCACGAATACTAACTAGTACATATCTGAAATGACGGAGGGCTACGACAGGTTTTTCTGAAAACCTATTGCGTAATGAACTTGATATCGTTGTAGAATCAAATGATTTTTAAAATGGAGTGTTTTTGAGGCTTTTCTAGTTTTGCTAAAGGAGTCACTCCCGGTGAAGGGATCGTCGGTCCTTTCCTCGTCGAATGAGGTGCGGGATATATCATATATATCACTGTGCAAAGCAAAAACACTTAAAAGCAATCAAAAGACAAACCGAGTGTGTAGCATCTGCCAGTTATTGCTAAAGGAGTCACTCCCGGTGAAGGGATCTCGGTCCTTTCCTCATCGAATAAGGTGCAGGATATATCACATATACCTCTGTGCAAAGCAAGAACTGTAGCTACCTGTTTTATTTTGAAATTCGATTCTACAACATCTTAGGTTTCTTTTATTTCATTAATCACATTAATGAAGTCCCATCATTTAAGTACCTAATCATCACAGATAAATACGACGTACACTTATGCCATCCGCATTCGCCTCGATGTCCCCTCGTGCACCGTTAGGTTAGGTAACTAACGACAGAGTGGGGCAGGGCTAGCGCGGGTGTAAAACATAAGTAACGCCTATATAATATATCATATATACTGTATACTGTATTTATCAAAGAACATCACATGATCACATCACAGATATCGCAGCAGAAGAATCATATGAAATATTGGATATACTAGGACGTCCGTGTTTTCAATACGAGCCTGTACAAAACACGGATTCCACGGTCGTGATGAATAGCTAAACCCACACCCCTAGACCCCTACGAGAGCGGCAAGCATCCCTACCAATTCTGGAGTTAGGAGACCCGGACTCGACTCCTCGAGTTGGTCTCCCACTGGACTCCAGAACCCGGTTACTTGTGCTCCCCTCCTTGGGTCTATCCTAGTGCGGAAAAGTAAATAATATACAAACGGGTGACGACTTCCGCAACCTGGAAGTGCCCCAATAAAAGAATATTACATACAAGTTTTTACATGAATGAAAATGAAAAACGCTCATCTCACATAAAAACCCCCGGCTATTCAAACACGACGATCCAATATAATATATCCAGCAACACATAACATCACATGTCATCATCGTAAGTAAATATGCGCATCTCAATTGTCGTTGACATATAGCAACGAAACCGGCGATATCACATATTACACTTACGATCACAGAAAAGAAAGTGTAAAACTACAACAGTTGGAATCCGCAACCATCTCAGACATCGCATGCCTGACCAAATGAATTACTTAGACATCGCATGCCTAACAATTATAAACCCCGCATTTTAGTCTCAAAATCGAAAACACTTTTCAATACCAAGTCGGGCAATTCAACAAGATTCCCGACATCCTGATCGAATACTCGTCGCAAACTTTAGTAGGCGGCTGCACCCCCGACGCCGTCGACCAAGTGCACCAAGGCGGAACACCGCTGCCGCGAGCACCCGAACGGATGCTTTCGGCGACGGGGTTCTCCTACAGTCACTTGGTCGGGGCTATGGAGTGAGGCTGTCTATTAAGTTTACCCGGCGAGTATCCGCGTACGCTACGTGATTGCAACGGACTTTTGATCACATCAAAATTCCGTGGCAACCGATCAAGTGAGACTAAACTGCTACGTTTATAACATTAATTTAGTTATCTCATAACTACTTTTGAATTCCAATTATTGTATCCCATTCCGGATAAATAGAAAATGTCAAACTTTCCGATCGAACAATCGAACACCCAAGTTTTCCCGATACAGATCAACACATGAAATAAGTCTAACAACATTCAGTTCGTGCCTCAGTAGCAACGGTCCAGCCGTAGAAGGGTCAAGCCAACGCCTCACATGTGGCACGCCGTACTGCCCCAAACCCAAAGGTTCAAAGGGCAGTTCAAGACGGTCACATAATCGAGTTAAGGTTTGTTGTCTTCTAGAGGGCCCATCGAGTTACTTGCACTACTTAGAACGTCGTTAAATTACGGAAAAATCCAACACTTGGAAATTTCCCGACAGGGGAAAAATTGGGTATTTATATCCGGTCGAACTTTTTAACATATTCTAAAAATTATCCGGAAAGCCACACAGACAAAATTTGATACCCCGATCGAAACACCGAATCCCCAAAACAACTCCAGAAAATTCAACTCTTGAATAAATTTTAAAAATACCCAGAAAATCCAGCATAATTTAATAAGAGTTACTGTGCAAACATACGAGGATGACGTCATCAATGTGCGGCGGAACCGCCGCATAATGCAGGATTATGCCGCGCTTCCGCCGCGGAATTTACTGTTCATGGGAAAAAAATTGCACCGTAATTCTTATAATTCCCTGCTGAATTTTTTACGCATTTTTAATTTGGAAAAATCCCAGAATTTGGAAAAAGTCCAGAGAGCTATTTTGGGTTCGGATTTGTGTTTCGATCGGACTTCAAAGTCCGTCTAGACTTCGCCTAAGGCTCTAGCTAGGCTCTGATACCACTGTAGGGTTCCTAGACACCCTAATGAGGTCTCACAAGGCATCGAACATGCCATTTCAAAAATTCTAGGTGCCGAGAAGCCCGACTACGGATCGTTGGCTAGATATCTAGGCGAAAAACAATCTAGTTAACAACTTAACTAAGGGGTACGGATATACAACCTTTGTAGATCCGTTTGTCCACCTCCATAGCTCCATGAAGAAGTCATCTCCGCTGTACAAATCCGAAATCCGGGCTCTTGCGTCGGCTTCATCGGAGAAGAAGCGGGCTAGGTCATCGACGACGTGCCGAAGATGATCTACGTCGAAGCATCACTAGATCGAGCTCCACCTTCACCGAGCCATGATGACTTGTGAAGGAAACACACTCTACTACTTGGCAAGAGGTAGAGGATGAAGAAATAGGAAGTGGGTAGACTTTAGAATTGGATTTCTCACTCATTTCATCAATCCACCATTGATGTAGTCAAGCTTTTCTTCTTGAAAATGAAGAAGAAGAAGAAAGCAAGAAGATGATAATTATTATGATAAGATAAAAAGAATAGAAAAGAAAATTCAATCTTATCATAACACTTACCATAGTTAAGTGTAGAGAGTTAACCAAAGTTAGTGAGTGGTTAGGGTTTGGCATAAAACAAAAATGGTGGACTTTTCAAAAGTTCAAGAAACTTCAACAAAAGAAATAAATAAAGCCACCATTTTCCTTTTGCCAAAAATAAATAAAACAATAAATAAATCATTTAATACCCTTAACCATTAACTAACTATGGTTTAAACATACATTTAACCAAGTATTGCATGTATCAACAAACATGATACAAGCAAGTGCACAAAATCATATCGCATATGCAATGCGCACACCCGAGTGAGAAAATCCATTTAAAGTGAACCGATACTAGTTAATGCAAAGTAATATATCAAATATATAATTATGCATTAAATCATTAAATCAACACTTGATTTAACGATCCGGTCATGACGCACATAACCGACTGGTATCATTAATAACATCTTATCGAATCAACACTTGATCCGATAACCCGGCTATATCGCATATAACCGATCAATGTCACATCGCGAGAATCGAATACAGTATCACATACTCGTATTATTCTCGGTCCCGCACATATCTCATATGCGCTCCTATTTCGTTTCGCTTGAGCCAGGAAACCTCTGTGTAGGACTCTAAAGACTCGTCAATACGCCGGCAGCAGGTGATGATCATATCAAACACCCACAAGCCGCAAGCGGTCTGCTAAACGTAACGGCCACCTGGGTATTGAGCGATCTGAAGATCGACGAGCAAGCCCGCTCACACTCCAGTGAATCTAACCAGTAACACTACCGTACAGTCCGGTCTGATCGTCTGATATGTCGCATATCTCGCCTAGGGGTGGTAAACGTCAGACCCCAATAGCTCGATAAGTCGTGTCGATATAAGGTCTATAACAATCCGAGAAACTACTAGTAACACTTACCAGTAAATCTCAGCAACCCTGGCCAGGGATTTCCTGTTATAGCCAATCGAACACAGCGCAACATCAACTCCCTATACCGGGAGAGACGAATCCCCTCCTATCGCTCATTGCCTCCATGTGACTCGGGACTGTACCCAAAAACCACCGTTTTGCACGCCCTCTTGGACGTGGTATCAAAGCACAGTGGGAACCACACAAGACTCTATGACGATCTCGGGTCAACAGACTACTCTGTACCAGTGTCACCAGAGAACTGCCATCTGACGTGAGGTATAATACCATCTGGGAGTTCTCGGCGAGTCCGTCCAGTGTACCCAGTCTCTACTGAGCACCCGTATATCATCTCTGATGTCAAACACCAATGGATATGGGATCATCCATCGCCCATCTGTATGGGTCGAGAAGGTACACGCTAGTCTACTCTGGTATATCGATGCCCCGTCTCGATACACCCACGACTAGGGACTTTGAAGGATGTACTTATGGACTACCATGTCCCCACTAGTATGATCCGCATCATAGTCCAGGTAGTCAAGTACAGATCCTAAGGGCTTTACCAACATGTAACAGAGAGACAATCAGCATACACGTTAAGGTAAAGGGTAACCAGATAGCATACTATCATGTCGAGCAAGAAAGTCCTCCCTATATATGTCCCAGCATCCACTACAATATACATCCTATGTACAGTAATGGCCTCTAGGGCATACATATAACTAACATGCATGACTCGGTAGAACCGTGGTAGGGTGGAAATTAAAGCACAGTGGGAGACACACAAGACTCTATGACGATCTCGGGTCGACAGACTAACCTATACCAGTGTCACCAGAGAACTGCTATCTGATGTGAGGTATAATACCATCTAGAAGTTCTCGACGAGTCCGTTCAGTGTACCCAGTCTCCACTGAGCACCCGCATACCATCTCTGATGTCAAACACCAATGGATATGGGATCATCCATCGCCCATCACATTGGTCGAGAAGATATATGCTAGTCTACTCTGGAATATCGATGCCCCGTCTCGATACTCTCACGACTAGGAATATTGAAGGATGAACTCATGGACTACTCAGGCCCCACTAGTATGATCTGCATCATAATCCTGGAAGTCAAGTACACATCATATGGGCTTTATCAACATGTAATAAAGAGACAGTATGTGTACATGTTAAGATAAAGAGCAACCAGATAGCATACTATCATGTTGAGCGAGAAAGTCCTCCCTATATATGTCCCAGCATCCACTATAATATACATCTCATGTACAATAATGGCCTCTAGGGCATAGATACAACTAACAATCTTCCACTTGCACTAAGACCATCTGTTGTAGTATCTTATACCCAACAATCAGCAGTGGTTGTAGTATCCCATACTCAACCATCCCTTAAAAATCTCTCTTGGGAAAAGGCCTTCGTGAGTGGATCCGCCGTGTTATCCTCTAAGTCTACTCTCCCAACCTTGATCTCCCTGGAGATTAGCCATCTCCATGATCATGTGATACTGCCTTAGAATATCTCTGGGTCACTGATGGGACCGGGGTTCCTAGGCCAAACCACATCTCCATTGTCACATAATGGTAGGAACCTAGTTCATCTCATGAACATATATACACCCAGACTGCCTCTTTGGTAGTATCTTTGATAGCGATGTATCCAACCTTTATCGTCTAGTTTGCCCTGGTATCTAGCTTAGAACTCTTCCAACATACCGCCCCACTTCTAGGGTAAAGACAAAGCCTGTGACTGTCTGACAGTCGACCTTATCACTCTGGAAGCTCGAGTCGGTAAAAGACTCCCACTGGAGTTCACCGTTACCAAACTCCAAGAACATTTCTTTAGTGCTTCTCAAGTACTTAAGAAGGTTCTCCAAAGTTGTCCAGTGATTCTCCCCAGGATCATTTGATACCACCTCACTACTCCTAGTGAGAATCCTAACATCCACTTAGATCTATCTCATAGATCAAAAAACCAGGATTTAGGAGGTATCACCTAGATCCTATATGGAGAATCTATGTGATAAGAGGAGATTGACCGAGTGTAGCATAGGAAACACCTTTCCTATCAAGAGTATGTCATCTACGTATAATACGAGGAAGACCACCATACTCTCTACTACCTTTTTGTATATACAAGGTTCATCTACCATTTTGATGAATTCAAACGCTTTGACTATCACATCAAAACAGATGTTCCAACTCCGCGATGCCTGCTTTAACGCATAAAGCAACTTGCACACGTTTCCGCTGCTCCTACTGTATACGAAGCCCTCTGACTATGTACTTATAGACGCTCTCTTCTAAATCATTATTTAGAAAAGCAGTCATGACACCCAACCACCAGATATCGTAGTCATGGTATGTAGCAATGGCAAGTAGGATCTGGATGGACTTAAGCATAGCCACTGGAGAAAAGGTTTCATCATTATCCATGCCTGGTCGATGACGAGAACCTTTTGCAACAAGTCTAGCTTTGAAAGTCTCAACTTTTCCATCTTCACCAAGTAATCTTCTCAAAATATACTTGCTCCTGATGGGGATTTAACCCTTCAGATATAGCAACCAAAGTCCATACTTTGTTGGTGTACATGGATTCCATCTCAGATCGCTTAGCATCCAGCCATTCTTATAGAGTCCCCACTCTTGAAAGCATGCTTGATACTAGTTGGGTCATCATCTCTCATGATGCAATCCTCGCTCCCACTGTCATCGAGAAACTAAAGTATCTCTCAGACGAATGAGGAACCCTACCAGATCGGCGGAGAGGTTGAGGTTCGTTGGGAACTATTGAATCCTCTGGTTCTACCAAATCATCAGCTGTAGTTTGTATAGCTGGAACTAATTCCAGTTCTACCTCATGACCACAAATTTCTTCCTTAAAAATTCCTTTTCCTAAAAAGGTGGCATGCCGAGAAATAAAACACCTTTAGTTTCTCGGTGTGGTAAAAGATATCCCCTTGTGAATGCTTGGGACATCCAACAAACTTCCACAGAACTGACCTTGCCTCGAGCTTGTCCGGATTTTGCTTTTTGATATAGGCCGGGCAACCCAAATCTTAACATGCTTAAGAGATAGGCTCTTACCATACCATATCTCATATAGAATGGTAGGCACTGATTTAATTGGAACCCAATTCAATAGGTATGCTGCTTCTTCAAACGCATAACCCCAAAAGGAAACATACAACTCAGCAGTACTCATCATAGAGCGCACCATATCTAATAGGATGTGATTGCTCTTCCCCGATACATCGTTGTGCTGTGGTGTATACGGAGGCGTAATGCTGAGAGAGAATCTCATTCTCCTTTAGAATAGTCCAAGAATTCCATGCACAAGTATTCTCCTCCATGATCCCATCAAAGGACATCATACTTATACTCGTTTTGGTTCTCAACTTCGGATTTATATTCATTGAATTTCTCAAAAGCTTCAGGCTTGTGTTTCAACAAGAACACATGTCCGAATCCTGAGAGATCATCAGTGAATATAATGAAGTACAAAGAACCGGTCCAGGCAAGTGTAGACAGGGAACCACATACATCATCATTTATCAGTCCCAAGAGTTCACTAACCCTTTCTCTGTTTCAAGTAAACGGAGCTATGGTCATCTTATCTTTGTGACATGACTGGCAAGTCTCACAAGATGTAAATTCTAACTGATTTAAATATGCATCTTAATGTAACTTAGCCAGTCGGGTCGCATTGATATGACCTAGTCTACAATGCCATAAGTAGGATTCATTCATTTCTGAACTCTTCCTCTTGTGTGTTCTGTACATTAAGAACTGTGGTTTGATTTAGAACGTATATGCTTTTAGATAACGTGCCTGAACTGATCAACTTTTGATAGAGTAAATGTTCAAAATATTATCCAACGATACGAAATTATATCCTTCTTTAGTAAATAAAAAGACTGATATAATGTTGCATATCAGGTTCGGTATCTAATAACATTCGTTCAGAATCAATGTATTACCATTTGGTAATACAAGGTGATAACTGCTAACTTCTTGGCTGCAACAATTTCACCATTCTCTATACTTAAAGACATATCACCCATTCCCAGTTCTCCACCTGTCTGTAGCCCATGTAAAAGATTACATATGCGAGATCCTGATCCGATATCAAATACCCAGGATGTAGAGAATACTGAAAAAACGGTTCTCTGTAACGAACACACCCGAAGAAGATGCATCTATCATGCACTTTCTTCGTTTGGGCGGCATAGGAATCCCGGTATTCCCCTATTTCCTGCTCTGTCTTATAACAATTATAAGTTGGAGCGGGACCAACATTCCCCAGCTCAGTATAATAAGCGGGTTCGGTCAATATATTCATATTATTATCTTGATTAAGACGTGACATGGTTGCTACCTGGAGAGAGAAAAGAAAACTCTCTGCGTGCGCTCTTATAAGATTAGATTGGTTATATATTTTATCTAATCAGGATGGCTCCCACTGTTTTTATCAAATCTTCCTTCAAACCTTAAAAGGAAAGACTAGCCGGGATTAATTACACCCTATAAGTTCGCCAATATTTCAGCCAAGCCAGTGCCAGTACTTTGAGGGAGGTTCCCCGTGCTTTTGCACGGACCTAATTAAAATAAACCTCGTTTTCCCAGGGGCGTAACCCCGTTGACACCTTTCTAGACATCTACTTGATCGGCTAATTGTAAAGTGCAAAACTCTCCCAGGAGTAACAATTACTCGCAATGGGTATCGGGATCCAACTATCTCATAGAAGGTATGCAATCTCATTGCAAATTTCAACACTTGAAACTCCCGATAAAGGTTTTTACCCCTAGTACTTATGACCTTAACTATAATCAACATATCATAAGCACTAGTCAAGTTCTACCCGTCATTTCATGATTAATTAGACCCACTCACATGACCCTCAACTATGGTCGACATACGCAGCACAAATACTAAGTACTCTACTTCCTAAAATGACGGAGGGTTGCGGATGGTTTTTATGAAAACCTTTAATGCTTTGAACTTGATCTTGTTGCAGAATCAAATGGTTTTAAAAGGAGTGGCTTAAGCTCCGCATTTTGAAACTTTGCTTTTTCGTAAAAAAAACTAGTGGGTTTCAAATTCGATTCTACAACATCTTTAGGTTTATTTTCCTTCATTAATCTCATTAATGAATGTCCCATCATTTAAGTTACCTAAGTATCACAGATAAATACAACGTACACTTATGCCATCCGCATTCGCCACGAAGTCCCGCCGTGCACCGTTTGGTTAGGTAACTAACGGCAGAGCGGGGCAGGGCTAGCGCGAGTGAAAAACATAAGCAACGTCTATAATATATCATATATATTATATAATGTATCCATCTCAGAATATAAAGGGATCACATCACAAAATATCAGCAGCAGAAGACAAAATATGAAATATTGGATATACTAGGATTTCTGGGTTTTAATTTAAGCCTGTATAAAACACGGATTCCACGGTCATGATGAATAACCAAACCCACATCCCTAGACCCCTACGAGAGCGGCAAGCAACCCTACCAATTCTAGAGTTAGGAGACCCGGACTCGACGCCTCGAGATGGTCTCCCACTGGACTCTAGAACCCGGTTACTTGTGCTCCCCTTCTTGGGTCTATCCTAATGCGAAAAAGTAAATAATATACATCAACGGTGACATCTTCCTCAACCCGGAAGTGCCCTAATAAAAGAATATTACATACAAGTTTTTACATGAATGAAAATGAAAAACTCTCATCTCACATAAAAAAAACCCGGCTATTCAAACACGACGATCCAATATAACATATCACAGCAACACATAACATCACATGTCATCAACGTAAGTAAATATGCGTATCCCAATTGTCGTTGACGTATAGCAACGAAACCGGCGATATATCACATATTACACTTACGGTCACAGAAAAGAAAGTGAAAACTACAACAGTTGGAATCTGCAACCACCTTAGACATCATAAACCCGTAATATCTCATATTGCGGATTTCATGCCCAACAATATGAACTCCTTAGACATCGTATGCCTAACAATTATAAATCTCGCATTTTAGACTCAATATTGAAAACACTTTGCAATAACAAGTCAGGCAATTCAATAAGATTCCCGACATTCTGATCGAATGCTCTTCAGAAACTTTAGTAGACGGTCGTACCCCCGATACCGGCGACGAAGTGCACTTAGGCGGAACACCGCGGCCGCGAGCACCCGGACGGATTCTTTTGGCAATGGAGTTCTCCTACAGTCACTTGGTCGGGGCAATGGGGCGTGGCTATCTAGTAAGGTTATCCGGCGAGTATTCGCGGAAACTACGTGATTGCGACGGACTTTTGATCACATCAAAATCACATGGCAACCGATCAAATGAGACTAAATTGCTAGATTTATAAAATTCAAATATTGTGGATTCCAAGTATTGTATCCCATCATAAATATCCGGATGACGTTAAACTTTTCGATCGATTAATCAAAGTCCCATAATTCCCGAGAGCTCAACACTTGAGCACAGTTTATAAATACCCAGAATCATGCCACAGCACCTATGGACCAGCCGTAGAAGAGCAAACCCAAGCCTCATTAATGGCACCGCGGAACTGCCCCAAACCCTAAGATTCGAAAGCGGTTCCATGGTCATTATGTCGAGTTAAGGTTTCATTTTTCTAGAGGGTCCACATAATCGCTTGCATGATTTTCCGAATACATTAAACTTGGAAAAATGGGTTTTTGACATTCGATCGAACTTTTTAACTTCGCCTAGATAACATGTGAAAACCCAAAACCGATGTAAACTATGAATACGAAACACTCCGAATTAGCCCATATCAAAATCAACATCACATGAAAATTTTGGACTAAACAAACAATACCTGAAACATCAAACCCCAGAGACTAGAACACCAGGGAAAGTTCAACCCAAAATCTTACACAAAAACCGAGGTGACCGGTTTTAAGCCCAATGTGGCCGGTCCAAATGAAAGGAAATGGGCTAAATTTTCTATGGTGTTCATCTTACATTATATGTAACAGTCTGCAGTTGTTTAAAAAATTTTTAGAGGTCATATTAAAATCAACAGAAACCAGGTTTCGATGTTTCAAGTTTCGGAGTAATTTCGATTTTGTAATCTAACAAACATCGTCTAATACTCTAGCCTGGCTCTGATACCAATGCTGGGATTCCTTAGCATCCTACTGGATTTTCACAGCAACTACCATGCCAATTTCAAAAAATTCAAGAGTGCTAATGAACCCTAACCTAGGATCAAGCTAAAGTAAATAGACAATATAAACATGTAATCAACCATTACACTAAGTGAATGAGGAATACAACCTTTGTAGACCGGTCCTTCACTTCTAAAGCTCCGTGTAGTAGTCCCTTCGCTGCAAGTGGAGATCTCCCAAACTCTAAAATGGGTTCCCTTGGAGAAATAAACAACCTTACTCGAAGTCTTCGAGGCCGAAGATGATCTACGTCGAGGAGACTCAAACCCAAGCTACCTCTTCACTTGGTGATCAACTTTTTGAAGAAAACACCCTAAACTAAATGGAAAGTAGTAGAGGATGATGAAGTAGGAAATGAGCTCACTTTAGATTTCATTTTCTCACAATACTTTCTCACCATTTTGAAAGCTAGAGAGTTTCATGAGGAGGAAGAAGATGAAATGATCAAGATGAGAAGATGAAAACTAATAAGGTGAGAATAGCAACCATGGGTGAGTTAGTGTCATACACTAACCTATATAGAGAATAAACAATGGGTTACAATAATGGTTAGGTTAATAAATATCTACAAGTAAAACAAAAAGAGTGGACTTGGTCAATGGTTCCACAAACTTCTACAAGCTTCAACCATGTGACAATTTCCAACCAATTTTGATTTACTTTAAATAAATAAAACCCTCACATTATTATAAGTATGGTGTGAGTCTCATACACCCATGTAGCATGTGGTATCTAGCATGACACAAAATAATGTACACTAATATATATCACATATATATTAATGCACAATCAAGTGAGAAAAGAAATCTTAAGTGAGATAATACTAGTTAATGTAAATTAATATATAAAATATATAATTATACATTAGATTATTAAATCAATACTTGATTTAATAATCCAGCTATATCACATATAACCGACTAATATCATGTGTATCAATTCATCGAATCAACACTTGATTCGATAACCCGGCTATATCGCATATAACCGACCGATGACACAAATCGCGAGAGTAGAATATGGTATCACATACTCGTATTAATCTCGGTCCCGCACATATCACATATGTGCTCCTACTCCATTTCGCTTGAGCCAGAAAACCTCTGTGTAGGACTCTAAAGACTTGTCAATATACCGACAGTAGGTGATGATCATATCAAACACCCACAAGCCGCAAGAGGCCTGCTAAACGTAACGGCCACCCAGGTATTGAGTGATCAGTAGATCAACAAGCAAGCCTGCTCATACTCCTGCGAATCCAATCAGTAGCACTACCGTACAGTCCGGTCTCTTCGTTTGATATGTCGCATATCTCGCCTAGGGGTAGTAAACGTCAGACCCCAATAGCTTAATAAGTTATGCCGATGTAAGGTCTATAACGGGCTAGAAACTACTGATAACACTTATCAGTAAATCTCATCTACCCTGGCCAGGGATTTCAGTTATGGCCAATCAAGCATAGCGCAATATCAACCTCCAATACCGGGAGAGTCGAATCCCCTCCTATCGCTCATTGCCTCCATGTGACTCGGGACTGTACCCAAAAACCATCTGTTTGCATGACTCAGTAGAGCCGAGGTAAGGTGGAAATCAAAGCACGGTGGGAGACACACAAGTCTCTATGACGATCTTGGGTCGACAGACTAACCTGTACCAGTGTCCCCAGAGAACTGCTATCTGACGTGAGGTATAATACCATCTAGGAGTTCTCGACGAGTCCGTTCAGTGTATCCAGTCTCCACTGAGAATCCGTATACCATCTCTGATGTCAAACACCAATGGATATGGGATCATCCATCGCCCATCACATGGGTCGAGAAGATATACGCTAGTCTACTCTGGAATATCGATGCCCCGTTTCGATACTCCCACGACTAGGAACATTGAAGGATGAACTCATGGACTACTCAGGCCCCACTAGTATGATCTGCATCATAATCCTGGAAGTCAAGTACACATCATATAGGCTTTATCAACATGTAATAAAGAGACAGTATGTGTATATGTTAAGATAAAGAGCAACCAGATAGCATACTATCATGACGAGCGATGAAACAACTAATATAATGTTTAATGTCAAAACTAAACTACATGGTATTTTACTGATAAAGTATGATAAAAATTGCAATATGAAATATTTTGCTATGAAACTTGTTTATGATGTTTTGTTAATGATTACTAGTCAAGATGTAAGAGTTTAGAATGGTTGTGTTTAATGAAAATTATACTTTTAAAGAAAACCGAATCGAAAGTCGGATTAACTCCACTTCCGTCGGGTTTTAGGAATACTAGTTTTAAGAATAGAATAGAGAAGGGAAAGGTGGTAGTTACTGGCTTTTGGTTTAGAGAAGAGGAAGAGGGAGTGGAAGTAGGTTTCGGTGCGTCGTTTCATCGTCGAGAGCTCCTAGAGTCGTCGTCGAAAATTCGCCTGAGCTTCGCCCTTCGCTAACTCCACTTGTACACAAAATTCTAGAGAGTTTTCTTGAGAGTTTGGGCAAAGTTTGTGAGTGGGAAGGGTGTGTTTAGGTGTGGTATTTATAGGGAGAGATTAGGGTTGGGGTTTGATAGAAAAATGTATTAAAATAAATTGCATTAAAATGGATTTAATTAGGTTTTAAAGTCTTTGGAAATATGCAGGTATAATAAACATGACAGGGGTTAAAAGGAGGCCAAAAGACACTGAGACAAAAGAAGAAAATCGGATTTGACCCCGAGTCGGCCGGCGTCGCCGGCCGAGTCACGCTCGCCACCAGCCCGATTCCGGCGAGTCGGGCCGATTCTCGTCGCCACGTGTCCAATGTCGCTTGGTCAACCCCCTGGGATCGTTTATTTTATTTATGACTTTTGGTTTTACGGGTTTAGCACGTGTAGACCTTTGGGCTTCTAAAAAGATTAAATGAAATCAATATTAAAAAATAATGCTGCTGATAGGATTTGAACTCTGGTGCTTTGGTTCAGCAGTACAAGGTCTTACCAATGAGATACAAGCTCCTTCTTGCTATTAAAAAGCAAAACAAATTTATAACTTGTGCTCAGGCTCAAGTACCCCTTTCTGTATTTTTTTAAAAAAATTGTACAGAAGTTGTACAGAAAGTTTGTGGTTGTTACAGGGATCCAACTATCATCGCATGATAACCTGATAGAATCCACTCAAGTTATCATACTCCAGAAGGTATGCGCATGCATGGTAAGTTTCCTATATCTTTGAAACTCCCGATGTGATTTTTACCCCATGCTCTTATGACCTTGACGAAGGCCAACATATTATAAGTCACATGTCAAGTTCTACCCGTCATTGTCCAGGTTAATTTGAACCCACCTGTACATACTCTTGACGAAGGCCAAAATAGTAGTATGACTGTCTCAACCAACGCATTTATTTATGCAACAGAAAAGTAATAAATAGCTACCATACACTATGCCATGACGAAGGCCAACAAACATTGCATGAATACTAAGTGCTACCCGTCTGAAATGACGGAGGGCTACGAATGGTTTTTGGCGAAAAACCTTTAACGTAATGAACTTAATATCGTTGAAGGAACATGATATCTTCTTATAAATATAAAGTGGTGAAGACTTTTGCTAAAGAGGTCATTCCCGGTGAAGGGATCTCAGCTCTTTCGTTGTGGAATGAGGTGCGGGATATTCCAACTGAATATCACGATGCAAAGCAAAAAGTAATCGACTATAGAGAAGTTATTACCCTGACGCAAACTTCTGCCCAAGAGGTCACTCCCGGTGAGGGGATCTCAGCTCTTGCCTCGTCAAATGAGGTGCTGGATATTCATAACCGAATACCGCTGTGCAAAACAAAAGAAAACGTCCTTATAATAACAGCTTTTTAAAATTGTTCCAACAACATCGAATAGGTCTGTTTTCCTTTCATTGATCTGAATCAATGCTGTCCCATCAATTAATCATACCACAAAAGAACGAAAATATGATGTACGTATATGCCATTCGCATTCGCCATTGGGTCTCTTCATCACCCGTTAGGTTACTTAACTAACGACAGAGCGGGGACTGGACTAGCGCGGGTGTAAAACATATACAACATCTACTAGTATATATATAGCAATATATAATAATCGCTCTAGGTATGATAAATGCAACATCACAAATAAGTAATATGCATCACAGAACAATACAGATAATCTGGGAGCCCCAGGTTTCCTTTGAGCCGCAAGTGAAACCCGACGTTCCCCGGGTCGTGTGGATAGCCTGTGCAATGAAAACCTAGACCCCTACGAGCGTGGCAAGTTACCCATCAAAACCAGAAGCGAGGCAGCCCCCCTCGTCAAAGTGAATGGGCCACCCAACACTTCACGGAATCCGGTAACTTGAGCACCCCTCCTTCGGTCAACCTGTACCCCCTACGAGTGCGGCGAATAGCCCGCTAATTCTTAGAGTGAGGCCCCCTCTTTCTCAACGCCATGAGATGCGGACTCGTTGCCCTCCAGAACCCGGCTATCCGTGCACTCCATCACGGGGTAATCCTAGTACAGAAAAGAAAATATGTACAACGGTGACATCGACCTCAACCCGGTCGTGCCCCAAACAAATAATATACAAGCAGACAGTGACAGCAGTCCACATGTCGGACGCTCGCCCCGCGATATGAAATGTACAAATAAAACTAAAATGTACTAATATTGCACCCAAGCTATCCACCACGACGAATCCGCAACAAACACAGCACAACACAGAACATCAACGCGAATGTCACGTTCGCAAACCCGTCTAAAAGAACTATAGAAAATAGACAAGTTGTACCGATCTAATGGCATTCACGGTCGCAGATAGAAATGTAAGTACTGTAAACTTTAAACAATGTTAGAAATATCGACTTCGAAATAATCCCAAATAGCCCCCAAACAACTAGATAAATCCATATTCAAACTGGGCTAAACTAGCAATACCACTGAACCAATATTCCAGAGACTAAAGCACACTACAAATTACAGGTTCCAACTCCAAACCCAGACCGGCCAGCTCAGAAATTTGACCAATGTGGCCGGGTCCATAATTGAATTAAGGGCTTGTGTTTGGTGTGTGCTCTAGTGGTCGCCTAGGTAGTTTTCTGCAGTTGCTAAAATATTTTTAGAAGACTCAGGGAAAATCGACAGAGAATGGAATATGGGTTGGTGTTGATTTGGATTTATTTCGGTTTCGATACTTTAACATCATCTAAACAACTAGTATACAGTTAATGGGTTGGCTCTGATACCAAGTAAGGTTACGATGGCGCCCCAGCCATCAATCCGTGGCCAAACGCGGAACAAAAACTTTTTAAAACTGGCGCTAATGGAACCCTAATCGACGGATCGTATCATTAACCCTATACTAGTTCTATTAAAAGAGTTTAGAGAGCTTATACCGATCGATCCGTGTCCTTCGGTCTTCAACCTCTGTCCAAGCTCCTCACGGCTGCCTCGATGAAGTTCGGTCTCTGGTCTCCCTCATCGCAGATGATCCACGTCAAGGATTAGTAATATGGGCTCCTGCTTCAAAAACCGAAGCAACTCGGGCATCCAGTTTGCTAGCCTAGATACCCAAGATGAAGTAGAGAGTACGTGTGAATACTTTGTCTCATAACACCCAAGGATTCTCAACTCATGAGATGGAATGGGTGGAGCTTGAAGAAGATGTCATTGGAGGAATTGTGTGAGCTCAAGACTTGGCACAAAGAAAAAACAACCAAAGAAAATATCTATTGTTTTTCTTGAAATGAGTTGTGAGGTATTTGAGTGGAGCAACTAAAGAAAAACCTAGCACTAGAAAAGATCTGCCCCCTCACAAATATCTCACAAACAAAACTAATAAAGAATCAAGCATGGCACAAGGAAACACACCATGAGTCACCAAGACCACATGCAACAATCAATGCCCAAGGCCAAGACTTGAACTCACACTTTCCATCACAACAAATATTAAACATTTAAACAAAAAATGTTTAATCTAAATGAAATGGCAACCCTAAAGTAATCTCGTAACGAATTACAAGAATACCCATCATCCGTATATACATACCCGCATCCATATTCCAACAGAATACGAATACAACGAGACAAAAATAATCCAACAATATAATGCTAGGATCCGGCTTAAACCAAAGCCCACTAGTATTACCCGTCCGATCATGATCCATGCACAAGTGCACGTATATGATCGAACCCTGCCATAAAACCATACGGCCTCTACAACGTTTCGCCCGAACCAGAGAAACCCTCTGTGTAGGACTCTAAAGACTCGTCAATACTCTGGGTTTAACCACAAGCTCGTCAGTGGCACTAGCTGTACATAACGACTACCCAGGTATTAAGCAAAAGGGAGGCCAACGAGCAAACTCATCCTGAAACCCTACTAAGCCTAACAGTGATAATATTCGTACAGTCTGATCCGTTCGTCTATGAGTATCGCATATCGAGTCTAGGGGGTGGATAAATTCAGACCCCTAATAACTTGATATTTAGTGTCGGCGTGAAACCTATCACCAACTGAGAAACTACCGATCCTAAATCGGTAGTTTCTCGTCTACCCCGGCCGAGGATTTCTGGTGATGGCCATCCATGTACTCCGCGACATCAACCGCCAATACCGGGAGAGACAAATCCCCTGATGATCCGCTCACTGCCTCCATGTGGCTCGGGACTGTACCCAACTAAAACCTGTTTGCATGACTCCTTTGAGCCGTGGTAGGGTAGTAATCAAAGCATAGTGGGAACTCACACGAGACAAATGACGATCTCGGATCGATAGACTAACATGTATACATGTCACCAGGGAACTGCTATCTGAAAATAGGTATAATACCAACTAGCATGTTCCCGGCGAGTCCGTCCGGTGTACTCATAACCCAATGAGCACCTGTATACATTTTAGGTTAACCAACTGACACCAATGGCTTGTGAGACAGGCCACCGCCCCTCGTCGGGGTCTCGATCTGTATGCACTAGTATACTCTTAGAGTATCGATGCCCAGTCTCCAAACTCCCACTACTAGAGACACTTTAAGGATGTGCGTATAGACCACCCAGCTCCCACGTATATGATCGCCATCACACTGCTGGTAGTCAAGCAAGAATCCTATGGGCGCTATCAACATGTAATAGTGATCTGTAATATCACATGAAGCATGTACACGATGATAAAGACAAACCAGATAGCATACTATCATCTCGAGTAAGACTGTTCTACCGGTATAGGTCCTCCCTCAATCATTGCAATCACGTGCCTGCGATCCAATAATTGACTTGAGGGCACTATAGCCAACATTGTTTCCTTTCCATTGCTATAATTTTACGGACACACTTGCTAGAACACTTACACAATTACTAATGATTACTATGAGGCATCATTACAGACTCGCATGCTATACGTACACATGACATGTATAGATCTTTCCATGTTTATTCGTGTTGTATTTACATCCATGCTAATATCATATACTGCTTATCATGTTTTCGTTATGCTGATACCATTGTTCCATACGTTCTTATATATTAGCTTCTGCTGTTGCAAAGTTAATTACGCAATTGTTTTTCTTATGAACTTTCTGTTTTCCATTAGATTTGAGAAACCGCTGTTTACCGCCGAAGACCGGAGATGACTGGGTTAGATCATCTTGTCTGAATTTGAGGGCAGATGCATGGGTTGATCCATTCACCTCTCCGAAATCACTAAGGGATTATAGCGCCATATATCGGAGGTTTGAATAGATGCGACCGATATAACTTGACTTCAAATTTGCTCTCAGGGTGAGAGGTTTATTAATTATGGGGACGCATTCTTCCTACAAGCGCAAGCCCCTATAGTTAATTACGTTATTGCGAACGATAAAAACTTTCTACACTGTATATTGTTTCTTCATGTGTTTAAGTGTTTGACTGTTGATATGACTAATAACTTTGCATTTTTCGCGCCGTGGATTCTATACAGTTGTATGATCCAGACCGTAAGGCACGAAAATCATTACTTTTGCTTTTGTTGGTCTTTGGAAGAAGCATTGCTTCAAGATTTTGTTTTGTGGAGACATTGTTCTACGGGAATTAACTCATCGCAAATCATTGCTTGTTGATGAGCGGGAGCTTGATCATGTTGACAAAATATTGCTTCCTTTTTGAGTTTTGATATGGGAAGATAGCGAGAGGGCATAGGCATCGTCATTTACCGTTGACCCAAATCACCACCCATGAGAGACTTGCATAGATTTTGTTTGTAGGGGAGCATTGTTCCATTTGAGGGGCCCACATTGGTAGCTTGATTCGCCAACGTAGATGAAAGCTTTACTTTCATAGGAGGTATGCACTTTGCGCAGCGGACTAGTATTGCTCAGATTTAACTTGAAGAAATAGTTTCGTGTTGGTCTCTTGGTTTACCAACATAGGGTTTATGATGAAAGCATTGCTTTGGGGTTCATGTTGATATCTTGGTTAGCCAACATGTGTGATGGTCAACCATTGCTTGATTATGTCCACATCGGTGCCTAAGTTTGCCAATGAGAAACACTTTAGTCTCATTTGAGAACTATGGTCTACGCAGATGGTTTGGGGAATATAAGCTCTGCCTAGAGACACTTAGTCTCATTTGCGAACTAGATCAACGTAGGTAGCTTGAAAATTTTGTTCTCTATTGAACATTGGATCCGAGGGGAAGCCTAAGCTTCAAAACTTAACCAATTTTGTTAAGTCTTGGGTTTTGTTTGGTGCTGCTATGCGCTTGGCATGGGCACATGTGCGTTGCATGTGGCACACCTATATTGCGCATGGTGCTAGCTCACGTGCGTTGCACATGGCGCTCTTGCTCGGTAGGACATGGTGCTGGATTTGGCGCTGACGTACGCGCGTTGCACGTGGCGCGGCGCAGTGAAACTTGGCACTTGCACACTTAGTGGGGTTTGGCACTAGCGCACGTCCATTGCACGTGGCGTTGTGCATACTTTGTAGAAAGCAGCATTGGTGCTGGTGATTGATCTCAAAAACTATCTATTAACCGCAATCAAGAACGGCGTCGCTTGGTAGCTAGCCGGTGAGTACGGGTCGATCCACAGGGATGTTGTGAATTTCCTAATCGCTCAAACGAGTTAATTCCGATTGTGGTCGGATTGATTATTTCTAAAAACTAAATTAATCTATATCTAAATCTTGCTAGGGTTAGGTCTTGGTTAAGTTTGGAAAGTCTATAAATCTCACCGCTTTCTATACCCATATGAAGATCTAATTAGGTGTTATGGTAATTATTAATAAAAGGGATTAGAACCATTTGGAAAGATGTTTCTTTCTCTAGGTTCTTGTCCTTCCTTTAGAAATCCTTACCCTAACCTCCATGGAAAACCATCACAACCGGGCCTTTATACTACGGTATCACCGCTACCTCAATGGATAGGGTGCCGTAGGGTGCGGTATGTGCATGTATGCATAGAGTCCTATGAAAATATATGACGGGCAAGAAAGGGGATGAGAGATCTTCGTCTCTCAAACCTTCCCCAGATCTAACCCTAACAAGCGAGGAGACTACTCACTCATTAGGGAATTGAAGAACATTTATCTAGGGCAGAGAATAAAAGATTAACTAAGGCAAGAAATTAAATTTAACTAGGGCAAGAATAGAAAATTAACCTAGGGCAGAAAATAAAGAACTTACAACTTGATGCTCTCCAAAAGAATTCTGAAATTTATTAATGAAGGGAGGCATGAAAAGAATACAATGATTTAGAGTTCCTATTTATAGAGGATAGGAAATCCTAGGTTACAATTGATTCGCATGTCTACATTTACCAAAATACCCTAGGTTGACCAGTCAAAGCCGCCACAAGTTTTGGTAAAAAGAATCTTCAAGCCCGGGCTCTTTATGGCCGCGGAACCGCGGCCTGGGTAGGGGTTGGGCCACTGTTCCGCGGCCCAATAGTTGGCTCATCTTCTGGAATTTTGTGGGCTGCTTGTGGGCTTTCTGGGCTTCTCTCTTCTTTGGTTCTTTACTGAATTTGGCTTTTCTGTTTCTTCCAGATCTCCAGTGAATAATTGCATTGGGCTTTTAACCGTTTGCTTTGTAATCTTGGACCTTGCGTTGCCTTGTTAATTGTGAACTGTTCTTCGTCTAGGCTTGACTAAGATCCTTCTATTTGTTGGTCAAAAGTCTCTCTTTTGTATCGTCTTTATATCTTTTTCACTGTTTTAGATCCAAGAACCTGTAACCTGTAATATGTAGCAGACATGCGTCAAAAGCACCTGTTTATTTATAAAATGAATAAGAATGGGGAGTAGAATAATGCAATATTATAGTTTGAACAATACCCCCAAACTTATCTTTTGCTTGTCCTCGAGCAAACTTATTTTTTATTCTCGATAAAAACCTAACCGCACTTTCGCAGGAAAACGCGATTGCACTGAGCTCGTGCAACAAGCCGTTAAACCTCTAGGTGTCCCTAGTAGGAGGAGTGTTGTCTCCTGAGGGTTTTCAGTGGATACTACCCACAAAATCCTATCAATTCGACTTTTCGACTTTTGTTCTCCAATTAGGTTTTCTAACAAGGAATTCTATTATCGTCCACTCGTAAATTATCCACCCATATTCTTCACGCTTCCTCATCATTTAACTTAAGATTATATATGTTCTGCAGACCTACTTAGCTTTCGGCATCTCTTAAGTTTTCCTTCTAGGGTTCCATCTCCACTTAGGAATTTTTATCAACTCTATTAAAGATACAAGTTCTATTCTTCACTCCTTTCTCTCATCTAAACTCCAATCGCATACCTCTACGTGTGTGTTTAAATCACCCCTACACTTGGAAATTCAAATCAAGCAATCATACTCTTGTCCGTTGTCCAAAGCACTTCTTAATAAGTGAATTTTTAATTGAATTTTGCTTACACATCCTTCATGCGACCGTTAATACTTCTTGAGGTACCAACGACCGATTACAAAATGCGTTTGCACTTTACAGCATAATTCTTAGTCTTGCAACACCCAAGGCTTTTTAGCAGTGACTCCCAAACCAGTTGGTCTAAAGCACTAGGTGATGAAGCACCCTTGCTAAATATTTTTCTATTTTTGCAGCCTTAAGTAATCACAAAAACCAGTGTTCTTTTTTTTTTATTTATTCACACTTATATTTTTTTTTATTTTTCATCGTACTAAGGACTTTAGACAAGAGCATTTCAAGGTCTCTTCTACTATTCCAAGTTTCAAGGTGCGTGATTGTGCAATTTGTAGGGTATACATTTTCAGAATCTAGACTTAAGCTAGGAATTATTTTTCAAACTTATACTCTAATAAAAATCTCAATACTTTTCCTTTGTTTCGACTTAGCCCAAGAAGTGAACCCAAAATTTGCCTATTTCTAAATAAACTATAAAGACATATACTCTTTACCATTAAACTTTAAGGAAGGTTATTTTTAGGGTTTTTAATTTACTAAGTCTAAGATCTAGTTGTTCTTAGCCAGTTAACCTATTTGTCAAACTCAAGTCAATTAGCCAAAATTGAATACAATAATTTTTATGATTTTTGAAAATTTTCAATTTTTATGGGTTTTCAAATAAATATGCAAATGCAAAAATATACATATGAATGCGAAGGAAGAAGACGTACCGAGCATACCCCCAAACTCAAACTTGACAGTGTCCTCACTGTCACGCTACATCAAGAGGGTCAAAATGCCAGCACTCCCCTGTTTATTTATTTATAAAAAATTTTATGTATTTTTTTTTAATTTTTTTAATTTTTTTAATTTTTATTGTTAAAAGAAAAACAAAAATATATATACAACAAGGTTCCCCCCAAACTCAAGCTTGGCCTTACACAAGCCAAAGGTTAGCACCAACCATTCAAAAATCTTATCGTGGTAATGGTCGAGTTGGTGAAAGAATGGAGTAGAAAGAAGGGAAAGAAGAAGCACACGAGACCGTATGGGAAGAAAGGTAGAATATGGTCTCGGTGGAGGAGAAGAATGGCGGAAAAGAGAAAAAAGTGGAGTACGATCTTGAGGGTGTAAATTGAGGGAATAAATTAGCACAATTTGTGATGACCGATGTGTTAAAAGCGATTGTGCTAACCTATCAACCCGTCGAGAAATGGGGTCAAATTCCTCAAGATTCTCAAGAAAACATGGGTACATCGAACTCGGTAGTGGAGATGAAGGCGTAACAGTCTCTTGCATGGTCGGAACGATAGGACAGACGAAAGGGAGTGAATTAGGGATAGTCTCATTCTCACCGTAGTAAACTATCTCGAATTGGAAAAATTCTAACAATGGTTCGAAACAACTGTAAGCAACCGAGTCTGATGGTTCCACTAACTCATCTGAAAATGTAAAGGACTCAAACTCGGGCGGTGAGTTATCAACATCGTCCGAAAAAGTGAAACACTCGTAAGTGTTATCGGCTGTAAGAACTGTGTCAGATTCAAAGAGAAATTTTTTAATCTCACAGTCTTCAAGCGTGATATTAGGCGTGGTCGGAACGATGGAAAGGAGGAAGGGTGATTTAGTTAAAGGTTCAAGAGGATGAATTGGAAAATCCGACACATCAAAGAAAAATGGTTCAACCTCAATATTATCCTCAATACTCTTCTCAATACTATCCTCATAATTCTCCTCAATATTTAACTCATCCATGCCATTATCATCAAAATCAAGACGCATATGAAGTTCGGGAGAAACATTTAAGGACTCGGGATGATGAATTGGACATAAAAGTTCCATCAAATCGACAGGTTCATCATCCGAAATTTTTCCGGCGCCTATATCCTCAATCAAGTGAAAATCAATTTTTTCTGACACCTCATCAAAAGCATGGATATTTATCGATTTAGGTTCTAGAGTGGAGGTGTAAAGATCGAAAGGATTAAGTGTGGTTTCACTCGAAAGGGGTTCTTCACAATTTGGCAAATCAAGCACTACAAAGTCGCACAACTCATCATTTTGGACACATGTTTGAAAATTGGAGTTGTTGGATTTAATTGGGTATGGGTAGTTTGATTTGGAAATCCTCTCACATTCTCACTCTGTCCAACCGCCTCCTTATACATTGAAAAATTTGAAGCTAGTTGAAAACTAGCTGCCGGTTCACAAGGTTGTTTAAGGGCGGTAATGGACGCTTCCACATTCCTAGTCATTTTGTTTGTTGCTGCAATATAAGCTGCTAACGACTGTTCCAAACTAGACATGGGTGGTGAAGGGATTTCGGTAAAAGATTCAAAACTGTTTGGATACGTGAAACTCCCTAATGGCTGTGTAGAAACAGTGTCTAGTGAAGGTGGGAAAGTCGGGTAGGACTGGTAGGAAGTGTATAGTTGGACAGGAGTAGGATCAACATGTGGATAAAAAGGTGGATGGACTTGTTGATTCCTAGAACTAGATGTGTTGAGAGGAGTGAAAGATCGGCTACGAGATTGAGCAATATGCTCAGCAATGGACATCGGTTTAGGAGTTACAGCAGGACTTGAAAAAGTGGTATCAACGTATGAAGGTGGTAAAGGTTGACTTGGTTGACACAAAGTGGGTTGCAAAGTTGAACTGTTTCTCCTAGACGCTTCTATTTGATCTTTCAAAGATATTTTGGGCACGGAGGGATCTTCCTTAAATCGACCGAAACAATTGACGTACGAGGCAAAGTTAGGTTCGGGATACCAAAGTTCGGCAAGAGATTTATGATGTGGGGTACCCATGATAGAAGAAAGAGAAGAGAAAGAAGGTAGGTAGTGCAAGGATTTCTTAGCGGCGAAAATTTGCAAGTCTTTTTTTTTTTAAATTTTTTTCCTTTTTCCTTTTTATCTTTATTTAGAACTGTTTGCAAAAAGATTTTCGAGAAAAGAGCTAAGACACACTTTCGATCGACCAAAAATGCACAATCAGGCCTAGATCTAGGGTCACCTAGGTCAGCTAGACAGCTCCTAACTGTTCCAAAGGGCTAAAAATAGGACCTCAAACCGCCTCTTCACCGCCAATTGCGGCCAGGTAAGTGCCAGGTAAGTGGGAAGGAACCACAGTAGTGGGCCTAATTAATAACCACTAGGCTTTGACACACTTGCCTAGACACCGCAAAGTCAGGTTAGGATAAACATTCGATGCCTATAACTAGTCTTCTGTCCTATTGAGCTCGAAGTCCTTAGGGCTGAGTCTAGTATTTTTTAATTAAGAATGGTCAATGCAAATGCCTTATGTGATTTCTGAGGTCCTGGGAAGGGTGATAAAATCCCCACCCAATCTGAATTGGTCAAAAGCCCCTTAAAGTCCGATTAAAGATATGCAAAATAGTAAATCACTTGCAATCAAATCTTTTTTTATTTTATGCGCGGCGCAAAGAATCCTGCACAAAATCAATTATTGGAAGGGAGAAGATTTTTAGCGCAAAGAATCCTGCAGAAGATTTGGCAAAAAGATATATGAGTATTTGCAGAGAGGGGGAAGAGGAAACAAACAGTGAATTTTCGCGCGCTGACGTGGCATAGGGACCGCGGAACCTCGGCGGGAGCGCGCTTGCGCGGCGGAATGGCGGCGGTACGGAGGCTTCAGGTCTCCAAAAAAATTGTGCCGTTCTGATTTTCCAACCTCTTTCTGTTCTGATGTATCTTTTTCTGTTTCGCACTCTGGATTTTTCCAGATCCGTCGATCCTGCAAAGATTCACAAAAAATACCCTTCACAAAATACAAAGATGATAAATTTTTATATTTTTGATTTTTCAGTTTTTATGATTTTTTTAATTTTATATTAACCCGAAATTGCAAAAAGTAAATAACACACCATCCCCGGCAACGGCGCCATTTGATTGATCTCAAAAACTATCTATTAGCCACAATCAAGAACGGCGTCGCTTGGTAGCTAGCCGGTGAGTACGGGTCGGTCCACTGGGATGTTGTGAATTTCCTAATCGCTCAAACGAGTTAATTCCGATTGTGGTCGGATTGATTATTTCTAAAAACTAAATTAATCTATATCTAAATCTTGCTAGGGTTAGGTCTTGGTTAAGTTTGGAAAGTCTATAAATCTCACCGCTTTCTATACCCATATAAAGATCTAATTAGGTGTTATAGTAATTATTAATAAAAGGGATTAGAACCATTTGGAAAGATATTTCTTTCTCTAGGTTCTTGTCCTTCCTTTAGAAATCCTTACCCTAACCTCCATGGAAAACCATCACAACCGGGCCTTTATACTACGGTATCACCGCTACCTCGATGGATAGGGTGCCGTAGGGTGCGGTATGTGCATGTATGCATAGAGTCCTATGAAAATATATGACGGGCAAGAAAGGGGATGAGAGATCTTCGTCTCTCAAACCTTCCCCAGATCTAACCCTAACAAGCGAGGAGACTACTCACTCATTAGGGAATTGAAGAACATTTATGTAGGGCAGAGAATAAAAGATTAACTAGGGCAAGGAATTAAATTTAACTAGGGCAAGAATAGAAAATTAACCTAGGACAGAAAATAAAGAACTTACAACTTGATGCTCTCCAAAAGAATTCTGAAATTTATTAATGAAGGGAGGCATGAAAAGAATACAATGATTTAGAGTTCCTATTTATAGAGGATAGGAAATCCTAGGTTACAATTGATTCGCATGTCTACATTTACCAAAATACCCTAGGTTGACCAGTCAAAGCCGCCACAAGTTTTGGTAAAAAGAATCTTCAAGCCCGGGCTCTTTATGGCCGCGGAACCGCGGCCTGGGTAGGGGTTGGGCCGCGGTTCCGCGGCCCAATAGTTGGCTCATCTTCTGGAATTTTGTGGGCTGCTTGTGGGCTTTCTGGGCTTCTCTCTTCTTTGGTTCTTTACTGAATTTGGCTTTTCTGTTTCTTCCAGATCTCCAGTGAACAATTGCTTTGGGCTTTTAACCGTTTGCTTTGTAATCTTAGACCTTGCGTTGCCTTATTAATTGTGAACTGTTCTTCGTCTAGGCTTGACTAAAATCCTTCTATTTGTTGGTCAAAAGTCCCTCTTTTGTATCGTCTTTATATCTTTTTCACTGTTTTAGATCCAAGAACCTGTAACCTTTAATATGTAGCAGACATGCGTCAAAAGCACCTGTTTATTTATAAAATGAATAAGAATGGGGAGTAGAATAATGCAATATTATAGTATGAACAGCTGGCACACGTGCATTGCACGTAGCACTGCACATGTCTTGGAAGACATAACATTGGCGCTGGCGCACGTGCATTGCACGCGGTGCAGCGCTAGGGTTCGAGTTATTAAGCTCTATCTTCTCGAATCAGAAAGGTTAAACTTTTTAGGTTTTCAAGACTTAGGTTTTATGGAACCTAGCCTTTTGTAAAGATATCTTTTGGTCCTTAAAATTTGTAAAGATCATAATTTTATGGTCTTTAGAACATAAGTTCTTGGGTATGCATTTTTCTATATGGGAATTTAGATTCCATGAGGCCAAAGCTTCAGAGATGGAGATGGAGAGAAGAGGAAAAGAGATCGTTGGTCGTCGGGATCCAACCACCTCTCCGAAGACACTAAGAGATTACAGCGCCGTACATTGGAGGTGTAGAGGAATGTACCTTAAACCACACACCGTTTATAAGTGGGCTTTGATCTCCTGTTAAGAGCTTAAGCTCTTGTGAAGCCTCGTCTTCAAGAAGGAGAAAGAATAGAGAAATTTTCTCTCTTTTCTTGTTTTGAGGATGCGGCCTATTTTTGGAGACCAATCTCTCTTTTTTCTTTTGGATCAATCTTCCTCCTTTTTTAAAGATCGCCCTTTTTTGGAGATCCATGGATGTCTCTCCCTCTTTTCTTCTTTTTGGCGGTTGCGGCCCCATTTTGGAGACCAATCTCCCTTTTTTCCTCTTTAGATGTATCAGAGTTTTCCTCTCTATGAATCTCCCTGCTCGTATTTATAGAAGGGGAACAATTAGGGCAAATCCCTAAGTAGAGATTTAATTTGATTTAAATTGATCTCTTATCAATTCAAAGTGCTTAGGCCCCGTTGGATCTTTGATCCTAAGATCTTTCTGTTTAGAAAGATCCCAGAGAAATATTTTCTTTCTAGCTAGAGCCTTGGTTCTTTCCTGAAGCGTTCGCTTCAGAAAAGGTGCGCTTGCACCATGTGCATTGCACGTTTGGTGCTAGCGCATACATAAAATGCGCTAGTGCCTTTGCGCATTGCGCTTGCGCTTGTGCATCATATTTGGCGCTGGCGCCACGTGTGTTGCACGCGTTTTCGCAACTTTGGCGCTTGCGCCCGTGTGTTGCACGGTTGGCACTGTGCACATATGATTGGCGCTTTGCCTTTGAGCATTGCGCTTGCGATTTTGTAGAGTTTGCGCTCCTTGTGTGAGCGCCTAATTTTTTGGCCAAAATTTTAAATCTTAAGCTTCTTTTAGAGCATAAGCTTAAGCTTCTTTCTAAGAGCTATTTTGGCAGGAATAAATGTCCCCCACTACTTTGCCCACGTAAGTTTAGACGTGGGTTAAGTAGCGTAGTGTAGTGTAGAGCACACTGCTTTCGGCTCGGCAGATTGTACATAACTTTCAGAATCTTAATCTGAGAAGATAGCGAGAGGACACTGGCGTCGTCATTTACCATTGAATCAAATCACGATTCTTAAGAAATGTAGTTCTAAACCTTGAGGCCCCGTGAGTTGCACCTTTCTCCTTTTGCTTGTGCTATGAGACATTAGTTTAGTTTATGTACTCGTTCCGGAGCGTTCTGTTTATTCTCCTTTTAGGAAAGAATAAACTCATCTTGACATTACATATGGGAGGCTGCCAGGTTTGCGATACTGGGTGTAGTCCGTCGTACCATCACGTTGGCTTGCTTCATCTCGATTTGCATTCCTTCAGAATGTTGTTTGAGTAGCAGACAGACTCATTATATCTCCAAACCCTTCTATGATGGGACACAATGTCCCAAATAATCTTCTTAGGCTGATATGTATATTGCTTCCAGAGATTCAGTGTTAGGCCGCACTGTTGCACTTTACTTTAGGGTCAGACTCTTTGAGTCCCAGAGAAGTCACATCTATACCTTTCTGAGGCAAGATTATATCTAGTGGTCTTTAAGCATGTATGTACTACTATTGAGACCTGGAGCTAGAAAATTGTCGTCACTCCGCTTTTGTCTTGGCTCTTTGAACATTGCAGACGTCACGTCTGTACTCTGCTGGAGTAAAATAGACATCCAGGTAGTCTCTAGGCTGTATGTATTGTCGTCAAGACTTGGATCTAGGAAGATGATGTCCCACATGGCGTGCCAGAATCTGTTAACGCCGAAAACCGGAGACGGACTAGGTCAGAACGTCTCACCTGAATTTGGGGGCAGATGCATGGATTGATCCATTCACCTCTCCGAAGATACTAAGGGATTATAGCGCCATGTATCAGAGGTTTGAACGGATGCGACCGATATAACTGACTTCAGATTTTCTCTCAGGGTCAGAGCTTTATTGATTATGGGGACGCATTCTTCTTACAAGCGTAAGCCCCTATAGTTAATTACGTTATTGTGAACAAGAATAACTTTCTACACTCCAGGTCTTTGTTCCGTATATTCATTTGTTTGACTGTTGATATGACCAAAAACTTTGATTTTTTTGCGTCCGTGGATTGTATACGGTTGTATGATCCAGACTATAGGGCACAGAAAGCATTACTTTCGCTTTTGTTGGTCTTTAGGAGAAGCATTGCTTCAAGGTTTTGTTTTGTGGAGACTTTGTTCCATGGGAATTGGCTCATTGTAAAGCATTGCTTGCTGATTGTTAGGTCCCTTGTGCTCACGTCACAAGACTTGCGGCTAAAGCGGTAGCGACAACAAAAACTTTTATGCAAGCACAAGCAACTACAACCTTAGAATCGATTCCAAACAATAAAGTAGAAAGCACAAGATAGCATCTAATAGAGTTTAGGGGGCTAGCTACCTTTGTAGCGTGTCTGTCGCGGAATACCCCTGCACAGTTTCATGGGATCTAGCTAGGCTCCGTGGTCATCGTGAATAAGCATGCACGCCGATCGACCTTGCCGAAGATGATCCATCCAAAGGAGCCCAAATTCAAGCTCTAGCTTCACAACAATAAGCATAAGTGAAGCAACTCACACCCCAAGCTTACTAGAAATGGAGTGTAAGTGATGCAGTGGTGAATATCTTTTGATTTCTCTCTTTGTAAAATTTCTTTTCTTTTTTGAAGCTAACATAAAGAGAAGAGAGAAAGAGGATGTGAGTAAAATTAAGCATGTCCTCATTTTCTCTCACCTCTAATGCTTTTATGGAAAAAGGGAAGTAAGTGTGACTCACACACATGACTCACCCCTCCACACTCTTCTCTAAGCATCTAAAAAGAACTAGAAAAGAGTGTGTATGAATACACACACTCACACGCACACATACACACACACACACACACACTCCGTATGTGTAATAAATATATATACCCGTATTCGTATAAAGATACGAATACCCGTATTCATACAAATATCCGTATACATATAAATATTGTATTCGTATCAAAATACAAATACCCAAAAGAGAGAAAATGAAAGATAGAATACTAGCTCATATATCACATATGTGATATCGTGGCTATCTTTCAAACCTGCTGGTATTATCAAAACGTCTGATTAAAGTACGTGTATCAAGTACACGTGTTTAATCGAACCTTCGTACGTATCAAAATACACACACTACATCATTTCGCCTGAATCGGGAAACCCTCTGTGTGGAACTCTAAAAACTCGACAATACGCGGGCAGTGGGTTTAACCACAAGCACGTCAGTGTCACTAGCTATACATAATGGCTACCCAGGTATTGAATGAAAGGACGGTTAACAAACAAGCTCGTTTGTATCGCTATAGAGCCTATAGATGACAATCTCCATACAGTCCGGTCTGTTAGTCTAAGAGTGTCGCATACCGGGTCTAGGGGGTGGATAACGTCAGATCCCTGATAACTTGATAAGTTGTGCCGGTATCAAGCTCATCACCAACTGAGAAACTATTGATCTCCTATTAGTAAATCTCATGCACCCTGGCCAGGGATTTAAGTGATAGCCAACCGAACACGGCACGACATCAACTCCCTATACCGGGAGAGACGAATCCCTTCCAATCGCTTACTGCCTCCATATAGCTCGCGACTGCACCCAACTAAAACCTGTTTGCACGATTTAGTATGTTAGTTATATGTATGCCCTAGAGGCCATTACTATACATAGGATGTATATTGTAGTGGATGCTTGGACATATATAGGGAGGACTTTCTTGCTCGACATGATAGTATGCTATCTGGTTGCATTTTACCTTAACGTGTACACTGATAGTCTCTCTGTTACATGTTGGTAAAGCCCTTAGGATGTGTACTTGACTACCTGGACTATGATGCAGATCATACTAGTGGGGACATGGTAGTCTATAAGTACATCCTTCAAGGTCCCTAGTCGTGGGTGTATCGAGACAGGGCATCGATATACCATTGTAGACTAGCGTATACCTTCTCGAGCCATACAGATGGGCGATGGATGATCCCATATCCATTGGTGTTTGACATCAGATATGATATACGGGTGCTCAGTGGAGACTGGGTACACTGGACGGACTAGCCGAGAACTCCCAGATGGTATTATACCTTACGTCAGATGGCAGTTCTCTGGTGACACTGGTACAGAGTAGTCTGTTGACCAGAGATCATCATAGAGTCTTGTGTGATTCCCACTGTGCTTTGATTTCCACCTTACCACGTCCAAGAGGGCGTGCAAAACGGTGGTTTTTGGGTACAGTCCCGTATCACATGGAGGCAGTGAGCGATAGGAGGGGATTCGTCTCTCCCGGTATATGGAGTTGATGTTACGCTGTGTTCGATTGGCTATAACCGGAAATCCCTGGCCAGGGTTGCTGAGATTTACTGGTAAGTGTTACCTGTAGTTTCTCGAACTGTTATAGACCTCATATCGACACGACTTATCGAGCTATTGGGGTCTGACGTTTACCACCCCTAGGCGAGATATGCGACATATCAGATGACGAGACCGGACTGTACGGTAAGTGTTACTGGTTGGATTCACAGGAGTGTGAGCTGGCTTGCTCGTCGATCTTCTGATCGCTCAATACCCGGGTGGCCGTTACGTTTAGCGGACCGCTTGCGGCTTGTGGGTGTTTGATATGATCATCACCTGCTGCCGGCGTATTGATGAGTCTTTAGAGTACTACACAGAGGTTTCCTGGCTCAAGCGAAACGAAATAGGAGCGCATATGAGATATGTGCGGGACTGAGAATAATGTGTGTATGTGATACCGTATTCTATTCTCGCGATGAATGTATCGATTGGTTGTATGCGATATAACCTAGTTATCGAATCGAGGATTGATTCGATAAGTCGATACATTGGATATTAGTCGGTCATATGTGATGTGACCGGATCGTTAAATCAAGTGTTGATTTAATGTATAATTATATATTTGATATATTACTTTACATTAACTAATATTGGTTCACTTAAGATATTTTTCTCACTTGTTTGTGCACATTGTATATGTGATATATTTTTGTGCACAAGATTGTATCATGTTTGATGATACATGCAAACTTGGGTGTATGTTTGATTTAAACCTTGGTTAAGTAAATGTTTAGGGTTTTAATTTATTTATTCATTTATTTATTTATTTATTTTGGATAAAATAAAATGATGGCATTCTTTGTTTTTTCCTTGAAGCTTCATGAAGCTTTGGAATGCTTTGACCATTTTGTTTCTTTCCTTAACCCTAACCATTTCTCTTAACCCTAGTTTATTCTCTACATGAGTTAGCCTCACCCATGGTTGCATTATGATAACCATCACTTCATTTTTCTTTTTTTTGAATTAATTCATTATTCTTTTTCTTCTTCTTCTTCCTCTTGAGAAAGAAAAGAAAAGCTTGCTTCAAAAATGGCAAGTGATGATTCCAAGTGAGAAATCCAATTCTAAAGTGAACCCACTTCCTATTTGTTCATCCTCTACCACTTGCCATGTAGTATAGGGTGTTTTCTTCACAAGTTTCACGACTTGGTAAAGTGGGAGCTTGATCTTGTGTTGCCTCGACGTAGATCATCTTCGGCGTCGAAGTCGACGACCTAGCCCGATCATTTCTTCGATGAAACCACCGCGAGAGTCCGGGATCCGATGGGTACAGCGGAGGGACTTCATCACGGAGCTATGGAGGTGGAGGACCGAATCTACAAAGGTTGTATTTCCGTTCACTTATTAGTTAAATTGTTAACTAGTTGCTTGTTTCGCCTAAAACTCTAGTCAACGATCGCATTAGGGTTTCTCGGCACCGGAAATTTTTGAATTTGGCATGGTTGATGCCTTATGAGACCTCCTTAGAGTGCCTAGGAACCCTACAGTGGTATCAGAACCTAGCTAGAGTTTTAGGCGAAGTATAAACGATGTTAGAAACCCGATCGAACCCGAAACCCTAATCCGAGACCACTCTCTGTACATTTTCTGAAAATGTGGATTTTTCCAAATTAAAAATAGCCAAAAAATTCAGCAGGGTTTTATATGAATTACTGTGAAATTCGAGGGTCTAACTCCATTAAACCGCCGCGGAACCGCGGCCGTACCCTAGGTTCGGCGGCGGTTCCGCGGCAATTCAGTGGCCTATTTCACTTCTGTTTGCACAGTAATCTCAATTTAAAGTTGCTGTATTTATTGGGAATTTTTAATCTATACTCCACAGTTGAGTTTTCTGGGATGTATTGGGGACTCGATGATTCGATCGGATCATTTAACTTTGTCTAT
Organism: Agapanthus africanus; assembly: GCA_030015575.1. Taxonomy (NCBI): domain Eukaryota; kingdom Viridiplantae; phylum Streptophyta; class Magnoliopsida; order Asparagales; family Amaryllidaceae; genus Agapanthus; species Agapanthus africanus. Next base: position 428,397,885 of record JASDDO010000010.1, on the reverse strand, counting down.
GTGTTTTTCCGGATAATTTTAGAATATGTTAAAAAGTTCGACCGGATATAAATACCCACTTTTTCCCCTGTCGGGAAATTTCCAAGTGTTGGATCTTTCCGTGGTTTAATAACGTTCTAAGTAGTGCAAGTAACGCGATGGACCCTCTAGAAGACAACAAACCTTAACTCGATTATGTGACCGTCTTGAACTGCCCTTTGAACCTTAGGGTTTGGGGGAGTACGGCGTGCCACATGTGAGGCGTTGGCTTGACCCTTCTACGGCTAGACCATTGGTACTGAGGCATGAACTAGATGTTTTTAAACTTGTTTCATGTGTTGAGCTATTTCGGGAAAACTTGAGTGTTCGAATGTTCGATCGGAAAGTTTAACATTTTCTATTTATCTGGAATGGGATACAATACTTGGAATCCACAAGGAGTTATGAGATAACTGATATGAATGTTATAAATATAGCACTTTAGTCTCACTTGATCGGTTGCCACGGAATTTTGATGCGATCAAAAGTCCATCGCAATCACGTAGCGTACGCGGATACTCGCCGGATAAACTTAATAGACAGCTACACCCCTTAGCCTCGATCAAGTGACTGTAGGAGAACCCCGTCGCCAAAAAGCATCCGTCTGGGTGCTTGCGGCAGCGGTGTTCCATCTTGGTGCACTTCGTCGACGGTATCAGGGGTGCGGTCGTCTACTAAAGTTTGCGACGAGCATTCGATCAGAATGTCGGGAATCTTGTTGAATTGCCCGACTTGATATTGAAAAGAGTTTTCGATAATGAGACTAAAATGCGGGGTTTATAATTGTTAGGCATGCGATGTGTAAGGAATTCATTTGGTTTGGCATGCGATGTCTAAAGAGTTTGCGGATTACAACTGTTGTAGTTTTACACTCTCTTTTCTGCGACCGTAAGTGTAATATGTGATATCGCCGATTTCGTTGCTATATGTCAACGACAATTGGGATACGCATGTTTACTTACGTTGATGACATGTGATGTTATGTGTTGCTGGATATGTTATATTGGATAGTCGTGTTTGAATAGTCGGGGGTTTTTATGTGAGATGAGTGTTTTTCATTTTCATTCATGTAAAAACTTGTATGTAATATTCTTTTATTGGGGCACTTCCAGGTTGCGGATGTTGTCACCTTTGTATATTATTTACTTTTCCGCACTAGGATAGACCTAAGGAGGAGGGCACAAGTAACCGGGTTCTGGAGTCCAGTGGGAGACCAACTCGAGGAGTCGAGTCCGGGTCTCCTAACTCTAGAATTGGTAGGGTTGCTTGCCGCTCTCGTAGGGGTCTAGGGGTGTGGGTTTGGCTATTCATCTCGACCGTGGAATCCGTGTTTTATACTGGCTCGTATTGAAAACACGGACGTCCTAGTATATCCAATATTTCATATGTTTCTTCTGCTGCGATATCTGTGATGTAATCATGTGATGTTCTGTGATAGATACTGTATATAGTATATATGATATATTATATAGATATTACTTATGTTTTACACCCGCGCTAGCCCTGCCCTGCTCTGCCGTTAGTTACCTAACCTAACGGTGCACGAGAGGACATCGAGGCGAATGCGGATGGCATAAGTGTACGTCGTATTTATCGGTGATGTTTAGGTATTTAAATGATGGGACTTCATTAATATGATTAATGAAAGAAAAGAAACCTAAGATGTTGTGGAATCGAATTTCTTAAAAACAGGTAGCTACAGTTCTTGCTTTGCATCGCGGTGTTCCTTGTAGAACATCCCGCACCTTATTCGATAAGGAAAGGACCGAGATCCCTTCACCGGGAGTGACTCCTTTAGCAATAACTGGCAGATGCTACAACTCTCGGTTTGTCTTTTGATTGCTTCTATAGTTTCTGCTTTGCACAGTGATATATATGATATATCCTGCACCTCATTCGACGAGGAAAGGGCCGACGATCCCTTCATCGGGAGTGACCCCTTTAGCAAAACTAGAAAAGCCTCAAAAACACTCCATTTTTAAAATCATTTGATTCTACAACGATATCAAGTTCATTACGCAATAGGTTTTCAGAAAAAACCTGTCATAGCCCTCCGTCATTTCAGATAAGTGGTAATTAGTATTCGTGCTACGTTTGTTGGCCTGCGTCAAGGCGTAGTGTGCGGTAGCTAACTAGTATTTATCTGCTTATGCATATGATGCAGATTGGATTAGGGTAGTCGTGCGACTTTGTTGGCCTGCGTCAAGGGTCGTGCGGGTGGGTTTAATTCAATCAGGAAATGATGGGTTGAACTTGACTAGCGCACTATGGTTTGTTGGCCTGCGTCAAGGTCATAGGACGCTAGGGGCAAAATTATCGGGAATTTCAAGTGTTGAAATTTGCAATGAGATTGCATACCTTCTATGAGATAGTTGGATCCCGATCCCCACTGCGAGTAATTGTTACTCCTGGGAGAGTTTTACACATTACAATTAGCCGATCAAGTAGGTGTCTAGAAAGGTGTCAACGGGGTTAAGCCTCTGGGAAAACGAGGTTTACATTAATTAGGTTCGTGCGAAAGCACGGGGGACCTCCCTCAAAGTACCGACACTGGCCTGGCTGAAAGATTGGCGAACTTGTAGCGTGTAATTAATCCCGGCTAGTCTTTCCTTTTAGGGTTTGAAGGAAGATTTGATAAAAACAGTGGGAGCCATCCTGATTAGATAAAATAATAACCAATCTGATCTTGCAAGAGCGCACGCTGAGTGTTTTCTTCTCTCTCTCTCCAGGTAGCGACCATATCACGCCTTAATCAAGATAATAATACAGAAATATTGACCGAAACCCGCTTGTTATACTGAGCTGGGGAACGTTGGTCCCGCTCCAACTTATAATTGTTATAAGACAGAGCAGAAAATTGGGGATTACCAGAATTCCCGTGCCGCCCAAACGAAGAAAGTGCATACTGATGCATCATCTTCAGATGTGTTCATTATACAGAACTGTTTCTCAGTATTCTTTACGTCCTGGATATGAGATACCGGATCAGGATCCCGCATATGTAATTTGTTATATGGGCTACAGATAGGTAAAGAACTGAGAACGGGTGATAAGTTTCATGAGACAGAAAATGGGGCAAGTGTTGCAGCCAAGTCTATTGGTCACTGTCACCCTGTATTCCAAATACATTGATTCTGAACGAATGTTATTAGATACCGAACCTGATATACAAAATCATATCAGTCTCTTTATTAGTAAAGAAATGATAAAATTTTGTATTGTTGGATAATGTTTTGAACATTTCCTATATCAAAAGTTGATCGGTTCAAGCACGTTATCTAAAAGCATTGATGTTCTAAATCAAACTACAGTTCTTAGTATACAGAACACACACAAGAGGAAGAGTTCAGAAATGAACGAATTCTTCTTGAGGTATTGTAGACTAGGTCATATCAATGCGACCCGACTAGATGAAGTTACATATAGATGCATATTTAAATCAGTTTGAATTTACATCTTGTGAAACTTGCCAGTCATGTCACAAAGATAAGATGACCATAGCTCCGTTTACTGGAAACAGAGAAAGAGTTAGTGAACTCTTGGGATGATACATGCTGATGTATAAAGGTCCCCTGTCTACACATGCCAAGACCGGTTCTTTGTACTTCATTACATTCTCTGATGATCTCTCAAGATTCAGACATATGTTCCTGTTGAAACACAAGTCCGAACCTTTTGAGATATTCACGGAATATAAGTTAGAAGTAGAGAACCAAAATGAGGGTATAAGTATTATGTCCTTTGATGTGATCAGGGAGGAGAATACTTGTGCATAGAATTCCTAGACTATTCTAATGGAGAATGAGATTCTCTCTCAGCATTACTCCTCCGTCTACACCATAGCACGATGGTATATCGGGGCGGAGCAATAGCACCCTATTCGATATGGTGCGCTCTATGATGAGTACTACTGAGTTTCCTATTTTCCTTTTGGGAGTTATGCACTTGAGAAGCTGCATACCTATTGAATAGGGTTCAAATCAAATCAGTTGCCTACCACTTCATATGTGATATGGAAAGGGAAGAGCCCATATCTTAAGTTGGTTAAGATTTGGGGGTTGTCCGGACTATGTCTAAAAGCAAAATCCGGACAAGCTCGAGGCAAGGTCTGTTATGTAGAACTGGAAGCAGTTCCAGCTATGCAAACTACAGCAGATGATTTGGTAGAACCGAAGGATTCAATAGTATCCAACGAACCTCAGCCTTTCCACCGATCAGTAAGGTTCCTCATCCACCTGAGAGATACTTCGGTTTCTCTATGACAGTGGGAGCGAGGATTGCATCATGAGATGATGACCCAACTAGTTTCGAGCTGGCCATCAGGAGTGGGACTCTGTAAGAACGGTTGGATGCTTAGCGATTTGAGATGGAATCCTTATACACCAACAAAGTATGGACTTTAGTTGCTTTATCTGAAAGATTAAATCCCCATCAGGAGCAAGTATATCTTGAGAAGATTACTTGGTGTAGATGGAAAAGTTGAGACTTTCAAAGCTAGAATTGTTAAAGGTTTTTCGTCATCGACCAGGCGTGGATAATGATGAAACATTTTCCAGTAGCTATGCTTAAGTCCATCCAGATCCTACTTAGCACGGCTACATACTATGACTACGACATCTGGCGGTTGGGTGCCATGACTGCTTTTCTAAATGATGTTTTAGAAGAGTGCGTCTATAAATACACAGTCAGAGGGCTTCGTAGACAGTGGGAGCAGCGGAAACGTGTACAAGATACTTTATAGGATAAAGCAGGCATCACGGAGTTGGAACATCTGTTTTGATGTAGTAGTCAAATAGTTTAACTTCATCAAAATGGTGGATGAACCTTGTATATACAAAAAGGTAGTAGGGAGTATGGTAACGATCCTCGTAGAGTACGTGGATGACATACTCTTGATAGGGAAGGAGTTTCCTATGCTACGCTCGATCAATCTCCGCTTATCATAATGATTCTCCATATAGGATCAAAGTGATATCTCCTAAATCCTGGATTTTGGATCTATGAGATAGATCTAATTGGATGTTAGGAGACTCACTAGTTGTAGTGAGATCGTATCTGTTGATCCTGAGGAGAATCACTGGAAAGGTTCCAGGGTGATAAGGACGACTGAATGTCAGTCACAGGCATTGTCTTTACCATCAGTAAAGGGACGGTATGTTGGAAGAGTTCCAAGCTAGATACCGTGGCATACTAGACGATTAAAGGCAAGATACATCGCTATTTAAGATGCTACCAAAGAGGAAGTCTCGGTGTATATTGGTTCATGAGATGAACTTAGTTCCTCCCATTGTGTGACAAAGGAGTTGTGGCTTATGCCAAGGAACGTCCGTCCCATCAGTGATCCAGACATATTCTAAGGCAGTATCACCTGATCATGGAGATGGTTGATCTCCAGGGTGATTGAGGTTAGGAGAGTAGACTCAGAGGACAACACGGCGGATCCACTCACAAAGACTTTTCCCAGAGAGAGACTTTTATGGGATGGTTGAGTATGAGATACTACAACCACTGCTATCAGATGGCCCTAGTGCAAGTGGGAGATTGTTAGTTATATGTATGCCCTAGAGGCCATTACTATACATAGGATGTATATTGTAGTGGATGCTTGGACATATATAGGGAGGACTTTCATGCTCGACATGATAGTATGCTATCTGGTTGCTCTTTACCTTAACGTGTACACTGATAGTCACTCTGTTACATGTTGGTAAAACCCTTAGGATGTGTACTTGACTACCTGGACTATGATGCAGATCATACTAGTGGGGACATGGTAGTCCATAAGTACATCCTTCAAGGTCCCTAGTCGTGGGTGTATCGAGACAGGGCATCGATATACCAGTGTAGACTAGCGTATACCTTCTCGACCCATACAGATGGGCGATGGATGATCCCATATCCATTGGTGTTTGACATCAGAGATGATATACGGGTGCTCAGTGGAGACTGGGTACACTGGACGGACTCGCCGAGAACTCCCAGATGGTATTATACCTTACGTCAGATGGCAGTTCTCTGGTGACACTGGTACAGAGTAGTCTGTTGACCCGAGATCGTCATAGAGTCTTGTGTGATTCCCACTGTGCTTTGATTTCCATCTTACCACGTCCAAAAGGGCATGCAAAACGGTGGTTTTTAGGTACAGTCCCGAATCACATGGAGGCAGTGAGCGATAGGAGGGGATTCATCTCTCCCAGTATAGGGAGTTGATGTTGTGCTGTGTTCGATTGGCTATAACCGGAAATCCCTGACCATGGTTGCTGAGATTTACTGGTAAGTGTTACCTGTAGTTTCTCGAACTGTTATAGACCTCATATCGACACGACTTATCGAGCTATTGGGGTCTGGCGTTTACCACCCCTAGGCGAGATATGCGACATATCAGACGACGAGACCGGATTGTACGGTAAGTGTTACTGGTTGGATTCACAGGAGTGTGAGCGGGCTTGCTCGTCGATCTTTTAATCGCTCAATACCCGGGTGGCCGTTACGTTTAGCGGACCGCTTGCGGCTTGTGGGTGTTTGATATGATCATCACCTGCTGCCGGCGTATTGACGAGTCTTTAAAGTCCTACACAGAGGTTTCCTGGCTCAAGCGAAACGAAATAGAAGCGCATATGAGATATGTGCAGGACCGAGAATAATGCGTGTATGTGATACCGTATTCTATTCTCGTGATGAATGTATCGATTGGTTGTATGCGATATAACCTAGTTATCGAATCGAAGATTGATTCGATAAGTCGATACATTGGATATTAGTCGGTCATATGTGATGTGACCGGATCGTTAAATCAAGTGTTGATTTAATGTATAATTATATATTTGATATATTACTTTACATTAACTAATATTGGTTCACTTAAGATATTTTTCTCACTTGTTTGTGCACATTGTATATGTGATATATTTTTGTGCACAAGATTGTATCATGTTTGATGATACATGCAAAATTGGGTGTATGTTTGATTTAAACCTTGGTTAAGTAAATGGTTAGGGTTTTAATTTATTTATTCATTTATTTATTTATTTATTTTGGATAAAATAAAATGGTGGCATTCTTTGTTTTTTCCTTGAAGCTTCATGAAGCTTTGAAATGCTTTGACCATTTTGTTTCTTTCCTTAACCTTAACCATTTCCCTTAACCCTAATTTATTCTCTATATGAGTTAGCCTCACCCATGGTTGCATTATGATAACCATCACTTCATTTTTCTTTTTTTTGAATTAATTCATTATTCTTTTTCTTCTTCTTCTTCCTCTTGAGAAAGAAAAGAAAAGCTTGCTTCAAAAATGGCAAGTGATGATTCTAAGTGAGAAATCCAATTCTAAAGTGAACCCACATCCTATTTTTTCGTCCTCTACCACTTGCCATGTAGTATAGGGTGTTTTCTTCACAAGTTTCACGACTTGGTGAAGTGGGAGCTTGATCTTGTGTTGCCTCGACGTAGATCATCTTCGGTGTCGAAGTCGACGACCTAGCTCGATCATTTCTTCGATGAAACCACCGCGAGAGTTCGGGATCCGATGGGTACAGTGGAGGGACTTCATCACGGAGCTATAGAGGTGGAGGACCGGATCTACAAAGGTTGTATTTCCGTTCACTTATTAGTTAAGTTGTTAACTAGTTGCTTGTTTCGCCTAAAACTCTAGTCAACGATCGCATTAGGGTTTCTCGGCACCGGAAATTTTTGAATTTGGCATGGTTGATGCCTTGTGAGACCTCCTTAGAGTGCCTAGGAACCCTACATAGTAGAGCCATGGTAGGGTAGTAATCTAAGTACAGAAGGAAATCACATGAGAAAAATGGCGATCTCAGATCAACAGACTACATGTACTCATGTTATCAGAGAACTGCTATCTGACGATAGGTATAGTACCAACTAGAAGTTCTCAGTGAGTCCGTCTTGTGTACTCACCTCCAGTAAGCACATGTATACAATCTTAGGTGCAACACACCAATGGCAATGAGACCTGCCACCACCCCTCGTCGGGGTTTAGAAACTTATACACTAGTTGATCAGTCATAATTATTGCATATTTTTACGGTCATTTTCCATATTAGTATTAATTACTAAAAGATGTTATTTGTAATTTAAGAACATATGTGGGTTTATGTGTAAAAAGATTTTGTCATATGTTTCTTAACTTATAATTAATATAACGGGGTGTAATATAAGCATATCATATTTAAATAAAATATCCATGTGATTCTTAATTATTAAAATTGTTAGTGTATATGCCCTAGGGGCCATTATTGTATCATACTAGATTGTATATTACTTAATGGAAGCTTGGGATATTCACAGTTGTATTGACAGTCTTGCTAAAAATGGTAGTATGCTACTTGGTTTGTGTCTACTTTAATATGTGCAAATGTTTCTTGTAACGTATCACTTATACATATTAGTAGAGCCCATAGGATCTTTCCTTGATTACCAGCGTTGTGATGGCAGTCACACTAGTGGGGGCTGGGTAGTCTATAAGCAACATCCTATACTTGTCCCTAGTCGTTGGATTATCGAGACAGGGCATCGATACTCCAGAGTAGACTAGTGTGTACGCTTCTCATCCCAGTTGGGGAGATGGTCTGTCCCACAACCATCAGTACGTCGTACTGGAGATAGTATACAGGTGCTCTTTAGGTTACGGGTACACTGGACAGGACTCGCAGGAGAACTGACTGGATGGTACTATACCTAACGTCAGATAGCAGTTCTCAGGTGACATGTGTGCAGATAGTTTGTTGACTTAAGGTCATCATTTGTCTCGTGTGAGTTCCCACTGTGCTTTGATTACTACCCTACCACAGCTCAAAGGAGTCGTGCAAACAGGTTTTAGTTGGGTACAGTCCCGAGCCACATGGAAGCAGTGAGGGACTGTTAGGGATTCGTCTCTCCCGGTATAGGGAGTTGATATCGCACTGTGATCGGTTGGTCATTACCATAAGTCCCTGGCCATGGCTGATGGAGAATTATTGGTGGACTGATCAGTAGATTCTCAAATGGTCTTGAGCCATACCGGCACGACTTGTACGGTTATTAGGGGTCTGACGTTCTCCACCTCCCTAGACCATAATTGCGATACTCTTAGACGAACAGACCGGACTGCGCGGATATTGTCACGGACAGGCTTAGTAGGAGTTCGGATGGTTTCCTCATCGGCCTTCTTATCGACATCTACCTGGGAACCGTTACGTACAGCTAGTGCCGCTTGCGGTCTGTGGTTAAACCCACTGCCAGCATAGTGTCGAGTCTTTAGAGTCCCACACAGAGAGTTTCCCTGCTCCAGGCGAAACGATATAGAGGTCGTATGGTTTTACGACAAGGGTTCGGACGCGTACGTGTGTTTACGCACGTACGACGTTCGGACAGTTTTTACTAGCCGGCTTTGGTTTAAGCCAGATTCTAGTATCGGGTTATTGGATTTATACAGTCTAAAGTTTTTCCGTGTTTTCACGGATAGGAGGGGCGTTCTCGTAATTTTCCGGGAAGCTTCTAGAAGCATGGTGACTTGGGGATTAAGGTGGCATTTGCATTAATTGGATTAATGAGTCATGTAGTGATTCATACATTGAGTTAATGATTCATTTAATGTTTTATATGACTCATGTGATGAATCACTTAGTGTATTAATGAAACAAGGTGATAATTCATTATTTGTTATTTACTTAATATTATCATATGTTTCATATATACACAAATGATTTCATTCATCCAAAAGGATTCTAATCATCACCTTCTCTCTCCTCAAGCTCTCTCATTCTTGAAACCCTAACCCTAACCTCTCATGTGTTGAGATCAAGGGTTACCTAGACTAATACATCCATAACTTCACTCTATATCCCCTAGGTAGTTTAGATTAGCACTTTGAGCAACCTAGTTATCTCAAGTTAGAGATCAAGCTTGGAGAAGGAGCTTTCGGGTGGATCGTCTTTGACTCGAGGAGGCTGTTGAGGTGCCGATATTCCAAGGAGCCTACGAGGAGTGGAGGACAGCGATGAAGACCCGAAGGACATATAACGTAAGGTATAACTTCAAATCCGAGTAGTTAAACCTCTCGTAGTTAGTTGGTAACGGTTTAGATACGATTCATGCGCCCAAGTCCGTGTTACGAAACTTTGATAATCGTTTTTCATATATTCCGCCTCCCTGCAAGTTCGTAAGGTGCATGACATGGACTTACAGTGGTATCAGAACCAACTAAACCATTACTAGCTTGTTAGCAACTAATTAGAAGTTCGATCGTCGGAAAACGCGAAAACAACACCCCGAACCCCCTATCAGTTTCTGTTAATTTTAAACGTGTCAAAAAAAATATTTGATATGCCTTAAAATTCACAGCAAGGGAATATAAGAATTCTGGGAAAATACGAGATTGCAACTCGGTTATATGGCCGCGGATCCGCGGCAAGATAGTGCTTTTGGCCGCGGATCCGCCGCCGAGTCAACTCCAAGTTGACTCGGATTTGCTCAGTAATTCATATTTTTAGGTGTTTTGGTTTCCTGTATATTCTGTTTCTACCCAGGTTACTTCTGTGCTGGCTTGCTTTTGGGGTAGACACGGAAAGAGGTTGTCGATCGATGTTCTAACTTATTTGCTAATCGGGTTTTTATCTGTAATGTTTAATGTGTTCGTAAACCTCCCCTAACTGCTAGTATGTCGGTTGGCAGGGGGTTGCACATTTCTGTAATGATTCTACTGTTTGTGTATATGAACTGTTTTGGACTGTTGTGATGATTAGCCGAGGTTTGAGATGGGTTATTATATTCATTCATTCGATGTAATTGTAATATGTTGTAATATTATTTTGCGGGGCACATCCAGGTTGCGGTTGTAGCCACCGTTGTATTATTTCATTTTTACTGTTTATTGCTCCTAGGATAGACCCAAGGTGGGGTACACAAACTACCGGGTACGTCGAAGTGTTTAGTGGCCTACTCACGTTGTTGAGGGAGACCGCTTCACTTCGGATACTTGGCGGGTAGTTTGCCGTACCCGTAGGGGTCTAGGGTGGGGTAATGGCTATTCATCATAACTGTGTAATCCGTCTTTTGTTGAAGGCTCAAAGCAAACGTGGATTGCTAGTATATCCAATAAAGTTCATCTGTGATCTGGAATGCCTATTATTGCGTCTGACGAATGTAAAATATCTATATATGATAGCTATTAGACGTCACTTATGTTTTACACCCGCGCTAGCCCAGCCCCCGCTCTGTCGTTAGTTAAGTAACCTGACGGGTGATGACGGGACCCCGTGGCGAATGCGGATGGCATAAGAGGACGTGGTATTTTTCGTTGTTTTCTGCAATGATAGGATAAATGATGGGACGCATTATTATAATGCAAAGAAAATAAACCAAAGTTTAATCATTGGAACAAATTTAAAAAAAACCACTCGGTTATTTTAAAAGATCAGAATTTTTAAATTGCGGAGCTTTAACCACTCCTTTTAAAAAGTATCAGGTTCCTTCGATTATATCAAGTTCACTACGTTCACGGTTTTGCCAAAACCATTCGTAGCCCTCCGTCATTTCTTATGGATGGTCAGTAGTATTCAAGCTATTTTTGTTGGCCCTTAGTCAAGACATAGTGTTTGGTAGCTGCTGGGGTATTCATTTGTTGCATAGATAGATGCGTTGGTTTGGGACAGTCGTATTACTTTGTTGGCCCTTAGTCAAGAGTATGTACGGGTGGGTTCAAATTAACCTGGATAATGACGGGTAGAACTTGACATGTGACTTATGATTTGTTGGCCCTTAGTCAAGGTCATAAGAGCATGGGGCAAAAATCCACATCGGGAATTTCTAAAGAAACTGAAATTTGCAGAGAGATGCATACCATTTTGGAGTTTGATGAATGTTGGTAGGATTCCTTCAACATTATCATATGATGATATTTTGGATCCCGATCCTATTGTGAGTACATGCTACTTATCAGGAGATTCGTCACTTAACGATCAATGCTATAAACCAAGTAGGTGCCTAGAAAGGTGTCAGCGGGGCTATGCCCCCAGAGAAAAGAGGTTATTTAATTAAGGAACTTCACGAAAGCGTTGGAAAACCACCCTCGAAGTATCGACACTAGCCTGGCTAAACGGTTAAGCAAGTATTGTACGGTGAGAATAGTCCTGGCTAATTCTTCTTTTATGGTTTGAGGAAGGATTCAAGAAACAATGGGAGCCATCCTGTTTAGATAAATTAAAAACCAGTCTAAACTTACAAGAGCATCATGCTAAAAGTGTTTTCTTCTCTCTCTCTTAATTGCAGCGACCCTGTGACCACGACTAGGTCACATCTAGATAACAAATTGACCGAATCTAACTTATATGACTGGCAAAGGTCTGTCCAGATGTCCATTGCCTATGACAAGCTGGACCACCCTATTACTACTCAAGATCCCATCGTCCCAGGTCCAGTTTCCACTGTCACGGATATGAATATCCGTCAGACAATGGAAAAGGATAAAGCGAAAGCTAAGTGCGTCGTGTTAGCTTCAGTTGATGGTGTATACCAGAAGCAGCACGAGAAGATGGACTTAGTTTCCATCTTTCTCCATAACAAAGATTTATATGGAGAGCAATCTCATATCGCAAGATATGAGACCTCGAACGAATTAATTCAAGCGAGGTTGGCTGTCGGGTCATCTGTAGGGAACGACGTCCTTACAATGACTAGCTATATTGATGAGCTCAAGGACCTGGAGACTACGTTGAGAAACAGGTCATATGTTGACTTATTTCCACAGTCCCTACCCTCTACTTACACCAGTAAAGTAGGAGGAAAGGGAAGATCAAAAGTTTCGGGACTGGATATAGTAAAAGAGGGACGTTCCTATTGTTACAGGAATGAACATTGGCAGAATTATTGCAGGGCTAGCAAAGCCAGTAGCCAGGATTCGAAGCATGTTGTGGCTTCGGTATCGGGTGTGTTTGTGATAGAGAACTGTATGTCAGTTAACCCTACTTCCTGGGTATCGGATACCGGGTCAGGATCTCACATCTGTAATTTGTTACAGGCTCTGAGAAACCGTAGGGTTGTCGGGATAGGTGATATGACCCTCACGGTTGCTAACGGAATGAGCATAGACGCTGAATCCGTAGGGGAATATCATCTTGGACTGACAACTGGGCAGATATTGATTCTGCGTAACTGTTTTTATGTACCAGGTACAACTTGTAATATCATATCTGTATCCTTACTTTCTAAGGAAGGATATGATTTTACTTTTATAAGCGATGTGGTCCACATCCACCTAAATCAAGTTATGATTGGGTCAGGTACATTAGATAACGGAATATACGTATTAAATCAAACTCAGATTTTCAGTATCCAGAACACACTTAAAAGAAAGTCTCCGGAATTAAATCAAGCTTTCTTATGGCATTGTAGACTGGGTCACATCAATGAGAGAAGGTTGACTAAGTTACATAGAGAAGGATATTTGAATCCGTTCGAATATCAATCTTATGCTACTTGTGAATCTTGTCTCATAGGAAAGATGACAAAGACTCCGTTTACTGGACACGGAGTAAGAGCAAGCGAGCTCTTGGGACTCGTACACAGTGACGTGTGCGGTCCAATGTCTACACATGCACGAGGAGGTTATTCCTACTTCATTACTTTTACGGATGATTTCTCTAGGTATGGATATGTCTTCTTAATGAAGCATAAATCCAAGGCCTTTGAGAAATTCCAAGAATACAAGAATGAAGTGGAAAACCAAACCGGCAAAAGTATCAAGACACTGAGATCTGATCGAGGTGGTGAATACTTAAGTGCCGAGTTCCTGGGTTACTTAAAAGAGAAAGGAATTCTATCTCAGCTTACTCCTCCATACACACCACAACACAACGGTGTATCAGAAAGGAGGAATCGAACCCTATTGGATATGGTTCGTTCCATGATGAGTAAGGCTGAGTTACCGCGATCATTCTGGGGATATGCACTAGAATCAGCTGCATATCTTTTGAACCAGGTTCCTACCAAAACTGTGCCTACCACACCATATCAGATGTGGAGTGGGAAGAAACCCTGTCTAAAACATTTTAAGACATGGGGATGTCCAGCTTTTGTAAAAAGGTAGCATGCGGACAAGCTCGAGGCACGCTCAGTGCAGTGTAAGTTTGTGGGATATCCAAAGCACTCCAAGGGATATTATTTCTATTACGCAGAGGAACAAAAGGTTTTTGTTTCTCGTCATGCCCATTTCTTAGAAGCTGAATTTTTAGAAAATCAGAAGAATGGGAGCGAAATAGAACTGGAAGAAATTCCAGAACCACAAACTACTACTGAAAGTATGGTAGAACCAGAGATTTCAGAAGAAAGGGATATCCCGACGCCACTCCGCAGGAGTAGTAGGCAGTCTCATCCACCCGAGAGATACTACGGTTTTCTCATAGACGGGAATAGAGAGGATTGCACTATTGACTATGATGAGCCTACTAGCTTCCAGCAAGCCATTCAGAGCGGTGACTCAGTAAAATGGCTGGATGCAATGCGGACCGAAGTGGAGTCCATGTACACTAACAAAGTATGGACTTTGGACATTGCTCCAGATGGGGTAAAACCCGTAGGATGCAAATGGATCTTCAAAAAGAAGATTGGTGTAGATAGACAGGTTGAAACCTATAAGGCTAGACTTGTTGCAAAGGGTTTCTGTCAAAGACCTGGTTTGGACTATGACGAAACCTTTTCTCCAGTAGCTATGCTCAAATCCATTCGGGTCCTTCTTGCTATTGCTGCCTTCCACGATTATGAGATCTGGCAGATGGACGTAAAGACGGCCTTTCTAAATGGTAATTTGGAAGAGTGCGTCTATATGGATCAGCCAGAGGGATTCATTCAGAGTGGGAGCAGCGGTAAAGTATGCAAGTTGCTTAAGTCCATTTATGGACTAAAGCAGGCATCGCGGAGTTGGAACATCTGTTTTGATGATGCTGTCAAAGAATTCGACTTTATCAAAAATCCAGATGAACCTTGCATATACAGTAGGGAGAGCTGTAGTATTCCTCGTCTTGTACGTGGATGACATTCTCCTAATAGGAAATGATATTCCTATGTTACAGTCAGTCAAAAGATTCTTATCACAGAAATTCTCCATGAAAGACCTGGGTGATGCCACCTACATTCTGGGGATCTGGATCTATCGTGATAGATCAAAAAGGATGTTGGGACTTTCGCAATCCAGGTACATAGACACCATAGTGAAGAGATTCAGTATGGAAGATTCTAAGAGCGGTAACCTACCGGCTTGTCACGGAATCACCCTCTCCAAAAAGATGTCTCCCAAGACTGATTTGGAAAGGGATCGCATGTCAATTATACCCTACGCTTCTGCGGTAGGCTCTATAATGTATGCGATGTTATGTACCAGACCAGATGTAGCATACGCATTGAGCATTGTAAGCCGGTATCAGGCAAACCCAGGGAAGAATCACTGGATAGCGGTAAAGAACATTCTCAAGTACCTGAGGAGGACTAAGGAGATGTTCTTGGTATATGGTGGAAAAGACCTCCAGATGGAGGCCTTTGCCGACTCAGGCTTCCAGAGTGACAAGGATGACTCCAAGTCCATGTCGGGTTATGTCTTTACCCTCAATGGAGGGGCGGCCTGCTGGAAGAGTTCCAAGCAGGAGACCGTTGTTAACTCAACAATGGAAGCGGAGTACATAGCTGCTTGCGATGCCGCAAAAGAAGCTGTCTGGATGAAGAAGTTCCTCACAGAACTTCAGGTGGTTCCTACCAGTGTTGATCCAATACCTCTGTATTATGACAACAACGGCGCTATAGCTTTAGCGAAGGAACCCAGGTCCCATCAAAAGTCCAGACACATGTTAAGGCGGTACCACCTGATCAGGGAGATCATTGATCACCGGGAGATCGAGGTGAAAAGAGTAGAGACAGAGAATAACATTACTGATCCATTCACAAAGGCCATTCCACAGACGCAGTTCGAGAGGCTATTCGAGATGATAGGTCTACGATATGCCAGCTCATGGCCCTAGTGCAAGTGGGAGATTGTTAGTGTATATGCCCTAGGGGCCATTATTGTATCATACTAGATTGTATATTATTTAATGGAAGCTTGGGATATTCACAGTTGTATTGACAGTCTTGCTAAAAATGGTAGTATGCTACTTGGTTTGTGTCTACTTTAATATGTGCATATGTTTCTTGTAACGTATCACTTATACATATTAGTAGAGCCCATAGGATCTTTGCTTGATTACCAGCGTTGTGATGACAGTCACACTGGTGGGGGCTGGGTAGTCTATAAGCAGCATCCTATACTTGTCCCTAGTCGTAGGATTATCGAGACAGGGTATCGATACTCCAGAGTAGACTAGTGTGTACACTTCTCATCCCAGTTGGGGAGATGGTCTGTCCCACAGCCATCAGTACGTCGTACTGGAGATAGTATATAGGTGCTCGTAAGGTTACGGGTACACCGGACAGGACTCGCAGGAGAACTGACTGGATGGTATTATACCTAACGTCAGATAGCAGTTCTCAGGTGACATGTGTGCAGATAGTCTGTTGACTTAAGGTCGTCATTTGTCTCGTGTGAGTTCCCATTGTACTTTGATTACTACCCTACCACGGCTCAAAGGAGTCGTGCAAACAGGTTTTAGTTGGGTACAGTCCTGAACCACATAGAGGCAGTGAGCGACTGTTAGGGATTCGTCTCTCCCGGTATAGGGAGTTGATATCGCACTGTGATCGGTTGGTCATTACCATAAGTCCCTGGCCAGGGCTGATGGAGAATTACTGGTGGATTGATTAGTATTCTCAAATGGTCTTGAGCCATACCGGCACGGCTTGTACGGTTATTAGGGGTCTGACGTTCTCCACCTCCCTAGACCATACATGCGATACTCTTAGACGAACAGACCGGACTGCGCGGATATTGTTACGGACAGGCTCAGTAGGAGTTTGGATGGTTTCCTCATCGGCCTTCTTATCGACATCTACCTGGGGACCGTTACGTACAGCTAGTGCCGCTTGCAGTCTGTGGTTAAACCCACTGCCAGCGTAGTGTCGAGTCTTTAGAGTCCCACACAGAGAGTTTTCCTGCTCCAGGCGAAACGATATAGAGGTCGTATGGTTTTACGACAAGGGTTCGGACGCGTACGTGTGTTTTCGCACGTACGACGTTCGGACAGTTTTTACTAGCCGGCTTTGGTTTAAGCCAGATTCTAGTATCGGGTTATTGGATTTATACAGTCTAAAGTTTTTCCGTATTTTCACGGATAGGAGGGGCGTTCTCATAATTTTCCGGGAAGCTTCTAGAAGCATGGTGACTTGGGGGTTAAGGTGGCATTTGCATTAATTGGATTAATGAGTCATGTAGTGATTCATACATTGAGTTAATGATTCATTTAATGTTTTATATGACTCATGTGATGAATCACTTAGTGTATTAATGAAACATGGTGATAATTCATTATTTGTTATTAACTTAATATTATCATATGTTTCATATATACACAATGATTTCATTCATCCAAAAGGATTCTAATCATCACCTTCTCTCTCTTCAAGCTCTCTCATTCTTGAAACCCTAACCCTTGTTGGAGATAGTGCCCTCAGAGTCAATTATTGGATCACAGGTACGTGATTACAATGATTGAGGGAGGACCTGTCCCAGTAGGACAGTCTTACTCGAGATGATAGTATGCTATCTGGTTTACCTTTATCATCGTATACTGCTTTAGGTGACCTTACAGGTCGCTATTACACGTTGGTAGAGCCCCTAGGATTCTTGCTTGACCACCAGCAGTATGAGGGCGATCATATACGTGGGAGCTGGCAGTCTATAAGCATATCCTTAAATGGTCCCTAGTCATGAGAGTTTCGAGACAGGGCATCGATACTCCAGAATAGACTAGTGTATACAGTCGAGACCCCGACGAGGGGCGGTGGCTGGTCTCACAAGCCATTGGTGTCAGTTGAATCACCTAAGATGTATACAGGTGCTCATTGGGATATGAGTACACCGGACAAGACTCGCCGGGAACATGCTAGTTGGTCATATACCAGACGTCGGATAGCAGTTCCCAGGTGACATGTGTACAGGTTAGTTCATCGACCTGAGGATCGTCATTTATCTCGTGTGAGTTCCTACTGTACTTTGATTACTACCCTACCACGCTCAAAGGAGACATGCAAACAGGTTTTAGTCGGGTACAGTCCCGAGCCACATGGAAGCAGTGAAGTATCTTCAGGGGTTCGTCTCTCCCGGTATTGGGGGTGAGGTCGTGCTGTGTCTAGGAGAGCCATTACACGAAGTCCTTGGCCAAGACAGGAGATTTACTGGTAGGTATTCCAGTAGTATCTCAGGGTGTTCTGGGCTACACTCCGACACGACTTGTACCGCTTTTGGGGGTCTGACTTTTACCAACCCCCTAGGCCCGCCATGCGATACTCATAGACGAACGGACCGGACTGTACGGATATTGTCACTGACAGGCTCAATAGGGTGTCAGGATGAGTTCGCTCATCGACATCCCTTTTGGTCAATACCTGGTAGCCCGTTACGTATTGGCTTATACCTCTGACGTGCTAGTGGTTAAATCCACAACCAAGGTGTTGACGAGTCTTTAGAGTCCCCCACATTCAGTTACTCAGCTTTCGGGCGAAACGCTGTAGAGACCGTATGGAGATATGGCAAGGTCCGATCAGATACGTGCGGTATTGCACGGATCAGGATAGGACGGTTTGTACTAGAGGCCGTATGGATATATGGCAGGGTTCGATCAGATACGTGCGGTATTGCACGGATCAGGATCGAACGGATATTACTGGCCGGCTTTGGTTTAAGCCGGATCCTAGTATAGTACAGTGTAGATTTTGTCTCATTGCATTTTTATTTCGGTCGGAATACAAATGCGGGTATGTATGCACAGTAGCGGGGTTTTTCCTGTAATTTATTACGGGACCAGTTTTCTGGAGTTGCCAGTTTGCTTTCCGTTTCGGCCATTTTCATTTGTATCTTTCATTGGCCGAAGATTGGTGGAGGAGGGCTTATTTGTAATTATGCAAATAAGCATTTGTGGAGGGGGTCTTTGCATATTTCTTTGGATCATGATGGCTCACTATCACTTGACTTTCCTTCTTCATGATGGCTTGACTTTTATATGATCATGATTATTGATGATAGTTGTGGTTGAGTGTGGATGTTTTTATGATGTTCCTTCATGATTTCATTTTGATTCCCTCTTGCATTATTGATCAAGCCACTTACTCCCTCATTGCTCTCACTCTCATTCTCTCCATTCCATGGTGATGGCCGGCCACATAGAGGGAGGGGGGCTGTCCCAATTTGTTGGGGTGGGATTTTTGTTCTTCTAGCTTTGTAAAATCCCACATGTTCCATCTCCACAAGCTGATATCATTTCCTCCACCATATGGCAATTCCTACAACCCCAAAATGAGACTTGAGCACTACACATTCTACAGCAAATCTTGGGCACATCGACTAGCCAGCTTCGTGCTCGAGTTGCCTCGGTATTAAGGTGGGAGCCCCTAAAAGATGCAGACGATGTGGTGCCCTTCCGGCAAGGAGGCGACGACCGGAGTTTCCGCAGGAGATCGGGACGATGACGAGAAGACCGGAGGACTCGGATCAGTCGGTATATCTCTATTCCCATCTTGTAGTTAGCTAGGACTAGTTAATGGTTCGTTCCGGGTTTTAGTGCGCGGTGGTGCCGGTTTGCTAGTTTGCAAAATTAAAGTTTTCGCTTCCGCATTTGGCCTCGGGATTGAGGCCGGGGCGCCGCCGTGCACTTACAGTGGTATCAGAGTCTCGCCATTAACTTAGTCTAGCTTTGTTTAATGTGTTTACATTTCCGATCGACCAAAATTCCAAAATCCGCGTTTTCTTCGCATCAGTTTTCTGTTGAATTTTTCCATGCTCGAAAATTTTTTCAGGTTGCAGAAAAGTGATGAACTGGAGATTCTAAGAACACTGTAGAAATTCGATACAGTGACTCCACAGTGGGAGCGCGGAACCGCGGCCAAAAACCCCTTTGGGCCGCGGTTCCGCCGCACTCTGTTGAGATCACTGCATCAAATTTCTGCAGTTGCTCTCTTGGATGATTGTAGGGTTTTTGGATTATTAATTTTGGGCCCAGAATTTCTTGATGTGCTACAGTAGTGCTTGGGGCCCACTTGTTAAAATTTAATCGATCAGATATTTAAAACACATTAGTTCACAGTTTTTACATTATATCTGCGACCGTGAATGTCACCTGATCGGTAAATCCGGTCTAACTGCTATAGCTCGGTTAGACGGATTTGTGAACGTGACTTTCACGTTGATGTTTTGTGATTTTGCTGTGATGTTGCGGATCGGTCGTGGGGGATAGCCTGGATGCAATGCCAGTACAGTTTTATTGTATTATGTACATTTGATATTGCGGGGCGAGCGTCCGACATGTAGACTGCCGTCACTGCCTGTTTGTATTATTATTTTGGGGCACGACCAGGTTGCGGTCGATGTACCCGTTGTATGTATATTTTACTTTCTGTACTAGGATTGCCCCGCGGAGGGGTGCACGGATGGCCGGGTTCTAGAGGGCAACAAGCCCGCATCTCATGGCATTGAGACGGAGGGGGCTTCACTCTAGAATTGGCGGGCTATTCGCCGCACTCGTAGGGGGTACAGGTTGACCCAGGAGGGGTGCCCGAGTTACCGAATTCCGTGAAGTGCTGGGTGGTCTATTCACGTTGCTGAAGGGGGCTGCCTCGCTTCAGGTTTTGGCGGGTAACTTGCCGCGCCCGTAAGGGTCTAGGATTTCATTGCACAGGCTATCCACACGACCAAGGGAACGTCGGGTTTCAGCGGCTTTGTGAAACCCGAGGATCCCAGATATCTGTATTGTTATGTGATGCTGTACATTTCTATGATGTTGCATTTTTTTCACGCCTTGAGCGAAATATAATATATTGGTATATATATTAGTAGATGTTGTATATGTTTTGCATCCGCGCTAGTCCAGTCCCCGCTCTGTCGTTAGTTAGCTAACCTAACGGGTAATGACGGGACCCAGTGGCGAATGCGGATGGCATATACGTACGTCATATTATTTTCGTTCTTTGTGGTGTGATCAATTGATGGGACTGCGTTGATTCGGATCAATGCAAGTTAAAAACAAACCTAATCTGATGTTGTTGGAACACTTTTCAAAAAGCTGTTATTGCAAGGACGTTCACTTTTGTTTTGCATCGTGGTATTCAGTTGGAATATCCTGCTCCTCAGTCGACGAGGCAAGGGCCGAGATCCCTTCACCGGGAGTGACCCCTTGGACAAAAGTTTGCGTCAGGGCAATAACTTCACTATAGCCGATTACTTTTGCTTTGCACCGTGGTATTCAGTTGGAATATCCTGCACCTCATTCTACGGGGAAAGAGCCGAGATCCCTTCACCGGGAGTGACCTCTTTAGCAATGGTTTTCGTCACTATATTTTCAAAAAGCTATCCGTTCCTTCAACGATATCAAGTTCATTACGTTAAAGGTTTTCACCAGAAACCATTCGTAGCCCTCCGTCATTTCAGTTAAATATTCGGTAGTATTCAAGCTATGTATTTTGACCTCACGCCAAGGCATAGTGTTTGGTAGCTGCCGGGTATTTATTTGTTGCATAGATAGATGCGTTGGTTTGGGACAGTGGTACTACTATTTTGGCCTACGTCAAGGGTATGTACGGGTGGATTCAAATTAACCTGGACAATGATGGGTAGAACTTGACATGTGACTTATGATATTTTGACCTCACGCCAAGGTCATAAGAGCATGGGGCAAAAATCACATCGGGAGTTTCAAAAGAACTGAAACTTGCCAGATATGCGCATACCTTCTGGAGTGTGATAGCGTGAGCGGATTCCGTCACGTTATCATGCGGTGATAGTTGGATCCCGATTCCCGCTGATGAGTTGGTTTACTCCTCGGGTGATCCCGACTAATTCTTCTTTCAGGTTTGGAGAAGAATTTGACGTTACAGTGGGAGGTTTCCAGATTAGATAAATTGGTAACCATTCTGATCTAGGTTAGAGTGCACGCTGAGTGTTTCTTTTCTCTCTCTCTCTGGCAGCGACCATTGACCCGACCCTAAGACTATGACTCAGTAACCAAGTTGACCGAACCTTCTTAACACTGGCTTTTGGATTGTCAGAGTTGCAGACCTCATTGCCACTCCTACTTTTACCCTTTTCTCCAGGACGCCCCGTATTACTACGAACGTCCACTTCCATTGGACAAAACCATCGTATGGTTATATACGAACTCGAAGGGATTTATTCGAGGATGGTTTCCGGTTCTGGAGAAAACGGATAGGATTATTCAGTTGTCTTTTCCTTTTACCTTCTCTCAGGTTGCGAGTACTCCTTGGTTTAGGAGATAGTACACCTATTACGCAAATTGGATAGTCTTCTTCCAAACCTTAGGCTGGTGCCGACTGGTGGGGAATGAAGAAAACCAATTAGCATAACGATGGTGTACAGAAGGTATTATGTAAAGACAAAGAAAGGGATTAGTAAGAGGGCAATGTAAATTGCGACTGATATTCACGACCAAACCAGGTATTTCATTACCACTCCCACTTCACCTTTGTATTTCTCCAGGACACTCCGTATCACTACGAAGATCCACAGTTTATTGGATAATCCATCGTATGGTTATATACGAACTCGAAAGGAACTTGTTCCAGTTCGGGGATGGATTCTGGTTCAGGAGAAATAAGAATAAGGTTTATTCGGTTGTCTTTTATCCTCACCTTCTCTCACATTGCGAGTGCTCCTAGGATTAGGACAGTACACCCATTATGCTTATTGGATAGTCTTCTTCCAAACCATAGGCTGGTGCCGAACGGTAGGGAAGGAAGAAAACCATTTGACCTAAGGGGTGTGCAGAAGGTAATGACTAAAGACATATAAAGGGATTTGGAGAGGTGGCAAAGAATTATACGGTTACAGTCGTGAATCTGGAAGAAGCATTACTAGGAATACCAGGATACCCCATCGAAACATTTCAATGTTTCAGCATCACTGTGTACTGTTAAAGGAAAACTGATTTCCCGATTAGATACTTACTCCAGGGTATGTATTTACCAGGTATGATTCTCACATCTGTATGGTTTTACAGATGATGAGTGGGAGTAAGTTATTGGGAATTGGGTGATCATCCTCATTATATCGGGATTCGTTGTAATCGGTGATATTTGAGGAAATCACCTGGGCTGTTTGCCGGTCGGCAAATATTTGGTTTTGTATATCCGTTATAATGCACCAATTTCAAATTGATATATCTGTACGTCTATTTTTATAGAGTGAGATATACCTTTTTGAAATTATGTCGATGACATTTACCTATATCAGTTGATGGTTAGGTAAGGAGCATTAAACAGCGGTGTAATTCTTCTTAACCATAAGTACAGTTTTCAACCTACGACACACAGTGAATGAGTTATCAGACTCAAGGGACTTATGCGGAGTATTGTATGTTGTCCAGGGTCCATCAGGACAGAGGGGTTGGTCCTCGTACTATATTCGGTTTACTTATGACTTCTCTAGTTTTTAGACAGGTGTTTCGTGGAAACACAGAGTCCGAATTTTGAGAAGTTATAGGTATTTGAATAGAGTAGAGAACCAGGTGTAGCAAGTATCAGGATTCTTCAAAGTGATCGAAGATGTAGATACTTGTGTATGGTATTCAGATGATAGTAATGACTAAGAGAACTTGCTTCTTTTTCAGGTTACTCATAATTGGAAGCATTCCTAAGTTGAGTAACGCTGATCGGCCTCCTTCCATTTAGTAGACATGCACTGGAGACAGCTGCATGATTTGAATCTGGTTCAATTAAATCAGTGCCTCTGGTCCTATATGGGATATAGAACAGTTCGTATCTTAACGATGTTAAAGTACGGGGAGTTGTCTGGCATATGCTTGAAAACCAGACTCTGGATAACTCAAGGCACGTTTCTGTAATGGCTGTTTGTGGGTTGACCCAGGCTTTGACGAGGGTTGATTTTCTACCATCTGGAAGATCAATAGTGATATTGTTCTGAACTCGCCATAGTTTTAAATAAAATAGATTTTTCAGAAAACAGTAGTGGGAGTATGGTAGAACTGGAAGTGATTCCAGAACCACAAACGATTACTGAAGATTTGATAGGAACCAAAAGATTCAATCTGGTTTGACATTCCATTGGCCACTCCGCAGATACGGTGGGTAACTTCAGGCACCCGAGAGGTACTCCGGTAGCCTCAAGGACGGTGACAGGGAAGTTCTTGTTTACCCACACTTACCATTGCTGTTGTTCCAGACTATGAGACCCGGCAAGAGGATGAGTATAGCGTCGTTCTAAACTAGTTTTAGAAGTGTACGTTTATATGACTCTGCCAGAGGGTTGTCATAGTCAGTGGGAGCAGCGGAAGCATTGGTGGACAGGTAGCTTATGTCTATTTATAGACTAAAGCAGATATAGCGGAGAGAGATCATCCATTTCTGATGTGACAGTCATAGGTTTGACTTCATCAGAATAGGGGATGGATCTGTTAAGAAGGTAGTAGGGTGTGATGTCATGGTATTTGGATGACATACACAGAGTAGGAAGTGATATTCCTATACTACGATCGGTTATACTTTGGTCATCACGCAGTGGTTTCTCCACATGGGATTTGGACATTATATCCGACATACTAGTTACTGGATCTATGGTTTTAGATCTAGATTTGGATGGTTTCCCAATCTGGGTACTTAGACAGCATTCTAAAAGTATTTAGAATGGACGACTCCTGGCACGGTAGTAGACCTGCAGGTAATGGAGTCACCATCTCTAAAGGTGTCTTATAGACTAAAGGGGAGAGGGATGTGCATGATTGGCAGATCACTTGCTTAGGTAATTGAGTCAATCATGAGATGTCAAGTACCACACCAGATGTTGTTCTTGCACTAGATGCAATAAGTTGACATTAATCCAATCCTGGAGAAACAGTCGGAAGCAGTTTTAGAACATAAGTGGATGTTCTAGGGATATGATAAAGACAGCCTCATTCGGGAGACAGTTATCATTCCAGGCTTCCAAGGTGACCTGGACGACAAGGAGGTTGTCAGAGTTATAGTTTTTCCTTCTGACGAGGGGCAGTATTTTGGACAGGTGGTCCAAGGCAATACTGAGGGAGGCATGGCGCAGGATACTGATTAAGTTCAGTTGACGATACAGTCTAAGAAGTTTGGATTTGGAGTTCATTTATGAGCTAGGTCCCATCAGACATCCAGACACATTCTAAGACAGGTATTGCTCATTTCGGGAGATGGGTTTCTCCGTGAACTTGAGATTAAGAGAGACATAGAAAGAAACATCAAAGCGGATCCACTCACTGAGGCTATTCCTCGAACGCAATAGTTTCGCAAACGAGCTTTGTGAGACTGACAAGTAGAGGAGTTGGGTGTTCGGTATCACACGGGCTGTGAGTATGCGACATCGCAATAATTAGCCTTGAGTGCAAGTGGGAGATTGTTGGAGATAGTGCCCTCAGAGTCAATTATTAGATCACAGGTACGTGATTACAATGATTGAGGGAGGACCTGTCCCAGTAGGACAGTCTTACTCGAGATGATAGTATGCTATCTGGTTTACCTTTATCATCGTGTACTGCTTTAGGTGACCTTACAGGTCGCTATTAAACGTTGGTAGAGCCCCTAGGATTCTTGCTTGACCATCAGCAGTATGAGGGCGATCATATACGTGGGAGCTGGCAGTCTATAAGCATATCCTTAAATGGTCCCTAGTCGTGAGAGTTTCGAGACAGGGCATCGATACTCCAGAGTAGACTAGTGTATACAGTCGAGACCCCGACGAGGGGCGGTGGCCGGTCTCACAAGCCATTGGTGTCAGTTGGATCACCTAAGATGTATACAGGTGCTCATTGGGATATGAGTACACCGGACAGGACTCGCCGGGAACATGCTAGTTGGTCCTATACCAGACGTCAGATAGCAGTTCCCAGGTGACATGTATACAGGTTAGTTCATCGACCTGAGGATCGTCATTTGTCTCGTGTGAGTTCCCACTGTACTTTGATTACTACCCTACCACGCTCAAAGGAGACGTGCAAACAGGTTTTAGTTGGGTACAGTCCCGAGCCACAAGGAGGCAGTGAGCGTATCTTCAGGGGTTCGTCTCTCCCGGTATTGGGGGTGAGGTCGTGCTGTGTCTAGAAGAGCCATTACACGAAGTCCTTGGCCAAGGCAGGAGATTTACTGGTAAGTATTCCAGTAGTATCTCAGGGTGTTCTGGGCTACACTCCGACACGACTTGTACCGCTTTTGGGGGTCTGACTTTTACCAACCCCCTAGGCCCGCCATGCGATGCTCATAGACGAACGGACCGGACTGTACGGATATTGTCACTGACAGGCTCAGTAGGGTGTCAGGATGAGTTCGCTCATCGACGTCCCTTTTGGTCAATACGTGGTAGCCCGTTACGTATTGGCTTATACCTCTGACGTGCTAGTGGTTAAATCCACAACTAAGCTGTTGACGAGTCTTTAGAGTCCCCCACATTCAGTTACTCAGCTTTCGGGCGAAACGCTGTAGAGGCCGTATGGAGATATGGCAAGGTCCGATCAGATACGTGCGGTATTGCACGGATCAGGATAGGACGGTTTGTACTAGAGGCCGTATGGATATATGGCAGGGTTCGATCAGATACGTGCGGTATTGCACGGATCAGGATCGAACGGATATTACTGGCCGGCTTTGGTTTAAGCCGGATCCTAGTATAGTACAGTGTAGATTTTGTCTCATTGCATTTGTATTTCGGTCGGAATACAAATGCGGGTGTGTATGCACAGTAGCGGGGTTTTTCCTGTAATTTATTACGGGACCAGTTTTCTGGAGTTGCCAGTTTGCTTTCCGTTTCGGCCATTTTCATTTGTATCTTTCATTGGCCGAAGATTGGTGGAGGAGGGCTTATTTGTAATTGTGCAAATAAGCATTTGTGGAGGGGGTCTTTGCATATTTCTTTGGATCATGATGGCTCACCATCACTTGACTTTCCTTCTTCATGATGGCTTGACTTTTATATGATCATGATTGTTGATGATAGTTGTGGTTGAGTGTGGATGTTTTTATGATGTTCCTTCATGATTTCATTTTGATTCCCTCTTGCATTATTGATCAAGCCACTCAATCCCTCATTGCTCTCACTCTCATTCTCTCCATTCCATGGTGATGGCCGGCCACATAGAGGGAGGGGGGCTGTCCCAATTTGTTGGGGTGGGATTTTTGTTCTTCTAGCTTTGTAAAATCCCACATGTTCCATCTCCACAAGCTGATATCATTTCCTCCACCATATGGCAATTCCTACAACCCCAAAATGAGACTTGAGCACTACACATTCTACAGCAAATCTTGGGCACGTCGACTAGCCAGCTTCGTGCCCGAGTTGCCTCGGTATTGAGGTGGGAGCCCGTAAAAGATGCAGACGATGTGGTGCCCTTCCGGCAAGGAGGAGACAACCGGAGTTTCCGCAGGAGATCGGGACGATGAAGAGAAGACCGGAGAACTCAGATCAGTCGGTATATCTCTATTCCCATCTTGTAGTTAGCTAGGACTAGTTAATGGTTCGATCCGGGTTTTAGTGCGCGGTGGTGCCGGTTTGCTAGTTTGCAAAATTAAAGTTTTTCGCTTCCGCATTTGGCCTCGGGATTGAGGCCGGGGTGCCGCCGTGCACTTACAACCCTAACCTCTTATGTGTTAAGATCAAGGGTTAGCTAGACTAATACATCCATAACCTCACTCTATATCCCCTAAGTAGCTTAGATTAGCACTTTAAGCAATCTAGTTATCTCAAGTTAGAGATCAAGCTTGGAGAAGGAGCTTTCGGGTGGATCGTCTTTGACTCGAGGAGGCCGTTAAGGTGCCGATGTTCTAAGGAGCCTACGAGGAGTGGAGGACAGCGATGAAGACCCGAAGGACATGTAACGTAAGGTATAACTTCAAATCCGAGTAGTTAAACCTCTCGTAGTTAGTTAGTAACGGTTTAGATACGATTCATGCGCTCAAGTCCGTGTTACGAAGCTTTGATAATCGTTTTTCATATATTCCGCCTCCCCGCAAGTTCGTGGGGTGCGTGACATGGACTTACAGAAATATGGATATCATATCATATCAAATATTCTTGAATTTCTTAACCATTAAGTAATTTAATTATGAGTAAAATTGGTTGGAATATTATCTCAAATAAAATAAATGCTACTAATGATTTGATTTGAGATATTATGCAGGTATTAAAATAATAAATCAGTTCAAGGCTACAAATATGAGTAAGAGATCAAATCAAGTTAGCAAACCAAATCTGCCAAATTTTAGGAGCAAATTGAAGATTCTCGTAACTGCAGAAAGAAAGAAATATTTTCAAAATATATTCATCAGAAAAATCTCCTTAGATCAT
Source organism: Agapanthus africanus (assembly GCA_030015575.1). Taxonomy (NCBI): domain Eukaryota; kingdom Viridiplantae; phylum Streptophyta; class Magnoliopsida; order Asparagales; family Amaryllidaceae; genus Agapanthus; species Agapanthus africanus. The sequence goes on along the minus strand of JASDDO010000010.1, from coordinate 428,369,411 downwards.
GAGAAGAAAGCACAAAAATCTGGTGACGCAATCTCATCATATGGCGGCGGAACCGTGGCGGAATAAGGCAAAAGGCGGTGGAACCGCGGTTCAATCGTGGCCGTTCAATGTGCAATTTCAGGGGCATGATTGTCTTTTCACATACATCGAGATGACGTTTAGAGTTTCAAGTTCCAGAGCCTATATAAAGGATCGAGCAGCAATCGAGGGTTATCTATCAATCTAGGGTTTTTAGTTTTTAGCACTTTTAGCCAATTAAACTTTGTAATGCAAATTTTTCTTAATAAAAGGTAAAGTAATTTTAAATTCTTGTCTCTTTACTTTTCTGCAATTTATTTCTTCGTATTTAATTTTAGTAATTAAATTAAATTGTTTTTCTTAATGAATTTCATCTTCTTCCTTCTTATTTCTTATCAATTTTGAAGCGATGATGCTAACAAAAGAAACTCATTATTTTTCGTAAGGGATATTAAAAACTAGCTTTATAATATATTTCTCAAATTATTTTCTATCAACTCGTCTAAAACAAGATTAATAATTTACCGTTTCCCTGTGGACGACCCGTTCTCACTATCGGCTAGCTATTTATGACACCGATATTGATTGCGGTAATTAGGAAACACTAAGACTCAATTTTTCACATCAATCAAATGGCGTCGTTACCGGAGAAACGGCAGTAATATTTTTCTTGTTATTCGGGTTGATATTTCTCTTAAAAAAACCAATTTTTTTTAGAAATAGAAATGAAAACCGCATCTTGTATTTTTAACGATTCTTGTGCGGGTTTTGTAAGAAATATGGAGCACTTAAAGCGAACCAACAGAGATTCAGAGACTGTCAAATAGGAGCAGAGGAGTATTGGAGTTCAATGCCAAAATTTGGAGAGGAGATCTCACCATACGGCGGCGGAACCGCGGTCGATTAGGACATTTGGCGGCTGAACCGCGGCCAAATAGTGGAGTCAGGCCCCCAAATCTTTCTGGTGTCATTTCTTCTGCTTACTCTCTCCTCTGAAACTCCAATAAACTGTTTCTACCTACAGAATTCTTTGCAAACAACACCACTAAAAAAATCTTTTTGCGTGTTTTAGATTTTGGATTGTTTTGCATATTTAAAATGGAAATTAAGAGGCAAGAAACCTAAATTCAGATTAGGTGGGGAGTTTATTACTCTTTCTAAGCCCCAAAAATCACAAACAGGCATGCATATTATCCTGCATTAATAAAAAATATCTAGACCAAGCCTCTAAGGACAATCATGCTCAATTAGGACAAGAGAGGGTCGTGGGTAATTTATTGCTTATCCGCATATTTCTTGTCGTGTCTAAGGCAAGTGTGACTAAGAAAACTTATTTACTTAATTAGGCCCGCTATTTCGATGATTCGTATAGCGGATACCTCCCACTTACCTGGCACTTATCTGGCTGCAAGATTGATAAGGAGGTGATAGAGGATTTATCCTACATCTTGTCCTTTGAAAGTTTAGGAGCTGTCTAGTGATTTGACCTAGGCGACCCTGGCTCTAAGGACTGTTTGTGCATTGAGTCAAGTTTTGCATCCATCATTCTTGTCAAAGCAAAGCATTCTTAAAATAGTTCTCACCACTTTCTCACGCGCTGCCGCGTGTACTAAACCCGCTTAGTGCATGTTCGGTTGGACACGGGATTCTAGCGCCCTTTTAGTCCGTGTTTTCGCTATCGACTCTGAGGTCGAGACTTCTTCACCTTCTTTTTATCCTTCACCTACCATGTCTCCCGAGATGGACGAACCTCCACCGGGTTTTAACAACACCACGATGCCACCACCTCTAGGTGTGCAAATTCAAAATCCACCACGCATCGCTCTCTAAGATCGATACTACCCAACACACGGACCCCTTCCTACGTGTCTGTCTCTTCCACTAGCCAATGGGGATAACTTCAAAATTAAACCCCATTCCATCAACTTGTTGCCTAAATTTCACCGGCTTGAATCTGAGGATGCTTATGTTTTTATAACCAAATTTCAAAACGTATGTGTCATGATGAGCACCACCCAACTTTCGGGGGATACTATGTGATTATATATTCTCCTTTTTGCTGGGTTCCCTATCATGGCAACAAGGTTTCGGGAGGTATCGTCCATGTCAATTTCAAAAATTTGCTGTTCTAGCTAACCCTAACCATAGAATCTTTACTAGAAAATGCGACAATACGATATGTAAACTACTTTACAACTAAGTGAATGAGGAATACAACCTTTGTAGACCTGTCCTTCACTTCTAAAGCTCCGTGTAGTAGTCCCTTCGCTCCAAGTAGTGAACACCCGAACTCTAGTAAGGGTTCACATGAAGAAATGAATAAGCTTGCTCGAAGTCTTCGAGGTCAAAGATGATCTACGTCGAGGAGACTCAAGCTCACGCTACCTCTTCACTAATAGTGAAATTAGTGAAGCAAACACCCTAAACTAAATATCTAATGGTAGAGGATGATGAAGTAGGAAATTGGCTCACTTTAGATTTATTTTTCTCACAATATTTTCTCACCTTGAGAAAAGCTAGTGATCTTTTCTCATGAGGAAGAAGATGAAGTGATGAGATGAGAGAATGAACTCATTAGGTGAGAATAACAACCATGGATGAGTTAGTGTCATACACTAACTCATCTAGAGAATAAACCATGGGTTAACAATAATGGTTGGGTTAATAAATATCTACAAGTAAAACAAAATTAGTGGACTTGGTCAATGGTTCTACAAGCTTCTACAAGCTTCAACCATGTGACTAATTACCACTAATTTGTGAATTACCAAAATAAATAAAAACCTTACATTATTATTAGCATGGTGTGAGTCTCATACACCCATGCAGCATGTGGCATCTAGCATGACACAAAATATGTACATTAATATATATCACATATATACTAAGTGTACACTAGTGAGAAAAAGAATTCTTAAGTAAGCTAATATTAGTTAATGTAAGTTAATATATCAAATATATAATTATACATTAAATTATTAAATCAAAAGTTGATTTAATAATCCAGCTACATCACATACAACTGACTAATATCAAATGTAACAATCTATCGAATCAACACTTGATCCGATAACCCGGTTATATCACATATAACCGACCGATATCACATATCACGAGAATAGAATGCGGTATCATATACGCGCATTAATCTCGGTCCCGTACACATCACATATGTGCTCCTACTTCGTTTCGCATGAACCAGGAAATCCCTGTGTAGGACTCTAAAGACTCGTCAATACGCCGGCAGTGGGTGATGATCATATCAAACACCCACAAGCCGCAAGCGGTCTGCTAAATGTGACGGCCACCCGGGTATTGAGCGATCAGAAGATCAACAAGAAAGCTTACTCATACTCCTGCGAATCCAATCAGTAACACTACCGTACAGTCCGGTCTCTTCGTCTAATATGTCGCATGTCTCGTCTGGGGTGGGTAAACGTCAAACCCCAATAACTCGATAAGTCATGCCGATGTGAGGCTCATAACGGGTCGAGAAACTACTGATAACACTTACCAGTAAATCTCATAAACAGCTCTGGCCAGGGACTTACTGTTATGGCCAATCGAGCACAGCGCAACATCAACCCCTAATACCGGGAGAGACGAAATCCCCTCCCATCTCTCATTGCCTCCATGTGACTCGGGACTGTACCCAAAACCACCGTTTTGCACGTTCTCTTGAACGTGGTAAGGTGGAAATCTAAGCACGGTGGGAATCACACAAGACTCTATGATGATCTCGGGCCTACAGACTAACATGTACCAGTGTCACCAGAGAACTGCCATCTGACGTGAGGTATAATACCATCTAAGAGTTCTCGGCGGGTCCATCTGGTGTACCCAGTCTCCACTGAGCACCCGTATATCATCTCTGATGTCAAACACCAATGGAAATGGGATCATCCATCGCCCATCTTTATGGGTCAAGAAGGTATACGCTAGTCTACTCTAGTATATCGATTCCCCGTCTCGATACACCCACGACTAGGGACATTAAAGGATGTACTCACGAACTACCTTTGTCCCACTAATATGATCCGCATCATAATCCAGGTAGTCAAGTAAACATCCTAAGGGCTTTATCAACATGTAACAGAGAGACAATCAGTGTATATGTTAAGATAAAGAATAACCAGATAGCATACTATCATGTCGAGCAAGAAAGTCCTCCCTATGTATGTCCAAGTATCCACTATAATATACATCATATGTACAATAATGGTGTCACGCCCCGCTTCCCAGAGTACGCAAGTTTGGGCACGTGACATAGCCAACCATGCTACCTGTGGGTAGGAAGTATCCATCCACAGTCACATTACGGTTGTAAGGATATCAAGAACAAGATAATAAACTAAACTAATACATGTCCAAATCCATAATAACAAGAATCAATAAACAATAAGTGAGGAAGCTAATGATCCAATACAATGAATAAACAGCACGTCCCATAATGCGGGCTCACATCTGGAAATGAAAAGCAATAAATAAACTAAATCCTAAGGACTCACTGTTCAGCCTGCTGGCTGAAGTACTCCTGCTCGGTCGACGACAAGGGTCCGGAATCTGGGCCATGCAAAACCCAGACGTCAGCGCGTCATGATATCAAGTATACAGTAAAACATGGTAATAAGCAATGCAAGTATGAACATGAATAAAGCAGTGATAAGAAATAACAAGCAGGGTAGTGTGCAATGGTGACTGAACTGTCCTATCAGGTTTTCTACTCTATAGTCTTTGAAACCAATTGATGAATCGTCGATGTAACTCAATAGTATCCCGTGCATGCCCGGGACCACGGTCATGATCCTCGGGGCTGAATCCGAGACGTGCCGCTAAGCAGTAAAAGGTAGTAGGATAGATGAGTGATGTCAGCATCAACACTCCGGAGCTGGCCAAGCCCGTAAGACTGATCAGAACAAGTATCGAACTGTTGAGTTACAAGTCGGTTTCACCTTTGATTTCCCCATACCCCCAAGCTATGTATGTCAGGTCAGGTATTCAGTTGTCAAGGACTAATGCCAACGCAAGATCCAGTAAGAGTAGGTCTGTCTGGATAGACAGCGGGAATGGTCAGGTTTGTCGGCATTAGGCATGAAATCAGGTAACAGGTTAGGTTACTTTCAACAGGTCGAGTCGATATGCACAGGGTGTCATGTCCGGTGTATCAGTACATGTGTCATGTGTATCGAGATCGGTCAATATGTAATGCAATCAGGTGTGTGCTCGCAACAGGTATGCAATCAATAATGAACAGTAGCAGGAAACAGTAAATAACAATATTAATCTAGGTAAACACAGTGATGTTTCGTATTCTCTTATTAATCCGGTTCACGCACCTTTGAGGTGCAATAGCCACAAGACGAAACAATATCGATAATATACGTAATGGAGTTACATGAATTTGAACTAAGCATAATAGTTGTCTCATGAGTGATTTTAACAAATGAAGTGGGGATGATCTACTTGGTTTGATTAGTTAAGTATGAATTAATAGCAGACCGGTTAATACGAGCAATGATTTCATTGATTTAAAGTTACGGATAATTGTGACTAGCAATTCTAAGTTATAAAAGGTATCGATGTTATAATAGTTGTGTGGTTATAATATGATGATTAAGTTGTAGCATGTTAAAGCAAGTATTCGGATACTTGCCTCGGCGGTTCCGCAAACCGAAATACGGATGCGATGTCGGCAGAAACTGCGATATGGAAGCACGGGCCACGGATCGAGTCCCAACAGAGATCAACGGGATCACACGGACCAGGGGACTTCGCTGGAGCGTCGGGTTCGTCAGACGGCACGGTCGGATTCCGGCAAAAGTTATCGGCAACAAGTTAGCAATAAGATAAACATACAAGATCAGCGGGGTTTTGCACCAAAGGAAGTAAAGTGATGCTTACAGAGGAGAAACAGGGGTAACTATGACGGGCCCGACGGCGATGGACCCACCGGCGGTGAACAGGAGGTGCGGCGAGGGTGCTGGAACGGCTGAAAGGGCTCGGGGTCGCTGGAAAGGGGTGCTGCGGTGAGTGGGGAAGAGTGTGGTCGGCTCTGATGGTCGAAGGAGAGAAGGAGGTGGTCGGAGGTGGTGTCGACGAGGTCGCCGGCGCGTTTCTCCGGCGAACAGCGGGGTAGGCGATGGGTTAGGGCTCGTGTTGGGTGTTCCGGCGAGGGGAGGAGGGAGACGACGACGAGGTCGGGTCGAGTAGGGTGAGAGGGTGTCGCGGGAGGCGTCGGCGGCGAGGGGCGGCGTCGACGTCGGCTATGCAGGGTTGGAGGCGAGGTCGGGAATGGGTGCGGTGCGGGATCGTCGGGAGAACAGGAGGAGGAAGGTGCGGCGGTCGAGGAGGCGTTGCTGGCGGCGACGGCGAGGTCGCGGTGGCGACGGTGGCTGCGCGAGAACGAGGCTAGGGTTAGGGTTCGTATGGAGGAAGATGGGTTGAGGGAGGCGGCTGTGCATGCGATATAAATATATGGAAAGAGAGAGAGAGAGAGAGTTGTTGAGAGAGAGAGAGAGAGACGGTGTGAAGGGGGGCCCCACGAGGGAAACCAAGCCATTTGATTGGCTGAAAAAATCAGAAAGGAAATTTTTGAAGGATTTTTGGGGATTGAGCAGTTTAACTAATATATTCATATATAAAAAATGTTTTAGATATTAAATTTAAATGGGCCATTTTGGCGCGAAATGAAACATTTCCAAATCACGCCCGGGTTGCGCCCAAATGTTCCAAATTCAAATTATAGGATTTTAAGCGGGTTCCAAATTTTGAAAATAGGTGTTTAATGATTAAAATGCATGCCCCCAAGTCGGACACTTGCACGTATGCGTAGACGTCCAAACTTGCCCGTTTAGCCAAACGGGACGGAATCTCGACAGGCGGACGCTACCACGCAACTAGTGGCGACGAGTAGGCCAACATGGACATCTTAAATTTCATTTTAGGAGTTAAAATTTGTTATGTGCCAAAATGACTTAACCGGTTATAATTTAGCCATAAACACCAGAAAATCAGGAAAATTGGAAAAAGCAATATAAAACCCTCGACTTGTAATATAACTAGTATTATTGGGCTCGGGTGTTACAAATGGTCTCTAGGGCATACATATAACTAACACTTTTTACCTCGTGCGATCTCGCAGAGAAGTGGCTTTATAGCACCTCCTCACATTCCATCACCAATTAGGATGAATTAGTTAAACCATTCCTTAAAAAAATTATCCTAATCATAAAACTGCCCGCATTAGGAGTGAAATCAACTAGTTCACCCAACTTTCTAACCACCCCTTTGGAAATGCTTTGAAAGGTTCAAAGATCTCCTTGTCGAATGCCCTCATAACGGATTCGAAAAATGGAAAATTTGCCAAATTATGTATGAGGATGTTAATCCAGCGACAAAACAAATGCTAGAAACAATTTGTCAATATCATTTCATATCAAAATCCGATGAGGAGGCATGGAAATTTCTTGAAGATCTAGCCGAACAAACACTACAGTAGGAGAGCACAAGACCGACAACATCATCTTCATCTAGGGTAGGTATCCATCAGCTTGACGGTTCCATCGCAATGAAAGCCGAAATGGCTGCGATGCAAAAGAAACTCGAAGCTATTGAGAGCAAATTCTCTTCAGCCTCCCTAAGCCAAGTTTCTCTCCCCAAAACTGTGTGTGGTTGTTGTTTTGACTCATCACATTTAACTGAAGAATGTCCTTTGAATCCTCCGTCTCAAGGTCAAAAACAAACTAATCCTGCTTTTCAGCAACAACCTAGAAACGATTCTTATTCATCCATATATAACCTGGGATGGAGGAATCATCCTAATTTTGCTTGGAATCAAAAACAAAATCAAAACCAAAATCCAAATCAGTTCCAAAGTCACAACAACTACCAAAGGCTTCCTCCACAGCAACAACAACCACCACAACAAATTCAGCAGCCCTTTCAACCGCAACCATTCCAAAATTCGGCCAACAACTTTGCCCCTTATAACAATTCTTTCCAACCACAAAGTAATGTTCCTCCTGCCGGTACCGACAAAGTCTCTGCACTCGAGAGAAGCTTAGAAGCTTTTATTAAACAATCCGCGCAAACGTCGGCTAGTTTAACTTCTTCTATCCAATCATTAGTACAACACACTGCTTCTCATGGTGAAAGCATCAAATCTATCAAAGCAAAAATTGCACAGTTAAACGCAGCGATAAATGAAAGAGAGAAAGGGAAACTTCCATCTCAATCTCTACCAAATCCCGGCCACCCACAAAACGCTAACACTATTCTTAACCAACAAAATCATAATGTGAGTATCATAACTACGTTGAGATCAGGAAGAATGCTGAACAACCATGTTGGAGAACAAGTTGATGACTTCGATGACACCCCGGCTACTATTTCTACTTCTTCTTCTAATCAATTATCTTCTTCCAAGCCCATTCTCCGCTCTTCACTGGGCTCGAACTCTCCGTCAACTTTCTTGAACGGATTACCCTCTCAGGCTACCCAACTCCAGTTTTAGGATCCATTCCATCTTCACAAACTTCTCCCCAAGTGTTGGACCTAACCCCTTTTAATAAAGCTCCTTTTCCAAATCGATTGAGGCCCAACAAACCAAGTCCACAGATGGAGGAGGTTGTGGAAATGTTTAAGCAAGTTAACATTAATATTCCTCTCTTAGATGCTATCCAACAAGTTTCATGCTATACAAAAATTCTTAAGGACTTGTGCAGTAAGAAAAGGAAAACTCAAGTACCTAAAAAAGTCTTCTTAGCGAGTAATGTGAGTGATGCTCTTACCTAAAATTTGCCCAAGAAACATAAGGACCCCGGTTGTCCTACAATTTCTATAACTATTGGGGGTAAAAACATCAATCGTGCTCTTCTCGGTCTTGGTGCTAGTGTTAACTTGCTCCTTTATTCTGTTTATAAGCAATTAGACATTGGAGAGTTGAAACCCATGCATTGTACTCTTCAAATGGCCGATCGATCTATCACCCACTCTAGGGGTGAGCTAAGGACATGTTGATTAAAGTCGGGGAATTTATATTCCTTGTGGACTTTATAGTTTTATATACACAGCCTGTGGCGAATCCATGGAACCATATCTCGGTGATTCTTGGTCGACCATTTCTGGCAACCTCAAATGCGGTAATCAATTGTCGTAACGGTTTCATGAACATATCCTTTGGGAAAATGACAATTGAACTTAATATTTTCAGGGTAGGAAGTCAACCCTTTGAACCTTCTGCTCATATGATAGATATATGTTCCGTCTATGAGATAGCTCCTGACAGTTGTGAATTTGAGGAGTTTTTATTCTACGACAATGATCTCGATGCCACTAGTGCGCTATTGTTTGATCTTGCCGCTTTTTACATGAATAAGGAATACGAAGGGTTCACTTTCCTTGATGATCTTGATTCACGGGACCCTTCTGTCAAGGAGTCACCCCCCGAGTTCGAATCCTTTTCGGACGAGTTAGTTGAGCAATCCGAATCAGTCTCTTACGCTAGATATGAACCTCTCATAGAGTCCGAGCATCGTTCCCTTACCCTACCTTCTATCGTCTCTCTGCCGACACTAGAACTCAAACCGTTGTCGTCTCATCTAAGTATGCATATTTAGGTGAGAATGAGTCTTTTCCCGTCATCATTCTAACTTCTCTAGCCTTAGAGTAAGAGAAAACTCTTCTGTCTGTCTTGAAATCAAATCGGTAAGCTTTTAGTTGGACAATGGTGGACATCAAAGAGATTAGCCCCTTGATTGTTGAACATCATATACATATGATGGATGAGGCCAAACCAGCCCGTGACTTACAAAGACGGTTGAATCCCGTCATGAACGAGGTGGTAAAGAAGGAAATCGTCAAATTCTTAGATAGTGGTATAATTTACCCAATATCTGATAACCAGTGGGTAAATCCTATTCACGTTGTCCCTAAAATGTCTGGCATCACGGTCATAACTAATGAGGCAAATGAGTTGATTCCAACTCGCACCCAAACCGGGTGGCGAGTATGTATTGATTTAGAAAACTCGATTCCACGATGAGGAAAGATCACTTCCTTCTACCCTTCATTGACCATATGTTGGAACGCTTAGCTTCGCATGAGTTCTACTGTTTTTTGGATGGTTACTCAGGCTACAACCAGATTCCCATCGTCGATAAGGATCAAGATAAGACAACTTTTACTTTTCCTTTTGGTACGTTCGCTTATAGACGCATGCCCTTTGGGTTATGCAATACTCCACCAACATTTGAGCGATGCATGATGGGGATATTCTCTGACATGGTCGACAATTTTCTGGAGATATTCATGGACGATTTCTCCATATTTGGGGATTCCTTCGAGAAATGCTTATGTCATCTTGACGCTATTTTTACCCGCTGTAAGGACAAAAATCTAAGTTTGAATTGGGAAAAATATCATTTCATGATTCAAGAAAGTATTGTCTTAGGGAATATCATCTCACGAAATGGCATCGAGGTTGATAAAGCTAAAATAAATGTCATTTCCAACCTTCCTCCTCCCAAATGCGTCAAAAATATACGATCCTTTATTGGCCATGCCGGTTTTTATAGACGATTCATTAAGAACTTTAGCAAGATTACTAGACCCTTAACTCTTCTATTGGCCAAGAATATAACTTTTCACTTCGACTCGGATTGCTTGGCTGCTTTTGAATCGCTTAAATGTTCCCTCACTATCGCCCCCATTCTATCATCTCCAGATTGGAATCACCCTTTTGAGCTTATGTGTGATGCATCCGACTTTGCTATTGGTGTAGTCTTAGAACAGCACATCGATCAGATATCACATGTTATTTATTATGCGAGTAGGACCTTGAACGATGCCCAAATGAACTATACAACCACCGAGAAAGAACTCTTGGCAGCTGTCTTTGCATTAGAAAAATTCAGGCCCTACCTAATTGGCTCACCGGTCGTAGTTTACATCGATCATTCGGCCTTAAGGCATCTTTTATCAAAGAAAGATGCTAAATCCAGGCTAATATGTTAAATTCTCTTGTTGCAAGAATTTGACCTTATCATAAGAGGCAAAAGTGGATATGAAAACGCCGTAGCCGACCATCTTTCACGACTTCCTTCTTCACCAACGTTGACCTTGCCAATAAATGACCCTTTTCCAGACGAACATCTCTTGACCTTATCTTGCAAACCTTGGTTCGCTAATATTGTGAATTATTTAGCAACCAGACTTCTTCCCAGCGAATGGTCAAATCAAGACAATAACTGATTTTTATCCCAGGTAAAACACTTTTACTGGGACGAACCTTATTAGTTCAAGTATTGTCCTGATCAGATCATTCGCCGGTATGTTCCTAATAATGAGTTCAGGAGTGTATTGTCCTTTTGCCATGATCAAGCATGTGGCGGTCACTTTGGCCCAAGAAAAACTGCGGAAAAAGTTTTGCAATACGGCTTTTATTGGCCAACGTTATTCAAAGATGCATATGATTATTGCAAACCTTGTTCGCGGTGTCAGCATATGGGTCAGATTTTACGGAGAAATGAGATGCCGCTCCAACCAATCTTGGTTATTGAGATATTTGATGTGTGGGGAATTGATTTTATGGGCCCGTTTCCCAACTCTTTTTGGAACTTATACATTCTCTTAGCGGTTAATTATGTTTCTAAATGGGTTGAAGCAATACCGAACTGTACTAATGACAACAAGGTTGTCATTAAGTTACTTAAAGAAACTATCTTTTCTCGGTTCGGGCACCCTCACGCTATCATTAGCGACAATGGGACGCATTTCTGCAATCGGTCTTTCGAGACTTTAATGTGGAAATATTTAATCAACCATAAGCTTTCTACGCCCTATCATCCCCAAACGAGCGGGAAAGCCGAGGTCTCCAATCGACAGATTAAGCAAATTTTGGAGAAAACAGTTTCTAAGAACCGTAAAGATTGTTCCTTTAAACTGACTAATGCTCTTTGGGCATTTCGTACTGCATATAAGACCAATCTTGGCATATCTCCTTATCAGCTTGTATTTGGAAAGGCTTGCTACCTCCCTGTCGAGATAGAACATAGGGCGATGTGGGCAATTAAAGAGCTTAACTTCGAGCTTGACCAAGCGGGCAGCTATCAGAAGCTGCAATTAAATGAGCTGAGTGAGCTGAGTGATGAAGTCTATGATAACGCGGTTATAATAAAGAACTGGACAAAGGTATTTCATGAAAATTACCTTTTGCCAAAAATATTCACACCGGGACAACAAGTCCTTCTTTACGATACCCGTCTCCATCTTCATCTGGGTAAGCTGAGATTTCGTTGAATGAGACTTTTTGTGGTGCGGTATGTATACCTATACGGCGCAGTGGATGTAGAAAATCCTAAAGACGGTCCCCTTTTCAAAATAAATGGGTATAGATTAAAACCATACTTTTCCGCTGACCCATCAGAGGATCTCCTGTTCTTGCAGGAGCCGTTTTATCACGACTAACTTTCCTCTGCCTCTCTTCCATGCTTCGGTTTTCCAGCCATAAATAATGGCAACACTGTTTCAACTAAGAATGGAGGTGTGTATATTAGTAGATCCATAAAAAAAATATTTGTGTGTGCTAAGAACAAATTTAGGGGAGGCTTTCCATTTGACTAACTTTTGACCCTATCATGCTCCACCCAAGTCTATAGGTTTTTGAGCTCGAACAACAGTATCAGTGGGGTCACTGCTGCAAACAGGTTTGGAGGGAGGTCTGTATTTATTCACGTATCACGTATCATTTTGTACTATAAAAAAAACTAGAAGATTTTGAAAATAAAAGTTAGAAAGTGAAATATACATATGAAAAAGAGGAAGAGACTTGAGAAATGCAAGAAAATTAGATATTTTAGAATGAAACTAGTAATACGTGGCCATGAGTTGTTGTCTTAAAGGTTAGTAAGATGAAGAAATTACTAGTCTACGGATAGAAATAAGTTTGAAAGATAGTCTCTATTCTTGAGTCCAAACTTCTGAATGTTGATACACTACTATAAGCACTTGCACACATCTTGAAACTTGGGATAGTAAAGGATACCTTGAAATACTCTTGCCTGAAAACCTTAGTATGAAAAAAATTATCAACAAAATATAAATGACACATAAAATAAAATTTAAAAGAAAAATGAACACCGGTTTTGTAATTAATTAAGGCAGCATAAAAAAATACAGTGAGAGTGCCTTATTACCTAGTGCCTTAGACTTACTGGTTTGGGGGTCACTGTTAAGCCTTAGGTGTTGCAAAATTAGGATATTGCTAAGTACACCTTAATAAGTGAGCACATTCGGTAATCGGTTGGTAGGTGTCTCAAGAAATATTAACGGTCGCATGAAGAATATGTGAGTAAATCCATCTAAAACATCACCGACTAAAAAGTACTAAGGAATATGGACAAAGAGTATGATAGCTTGAATTGAATTCTCCAAGTGTAGGGATGACTTTTACACACACGTAGGGGAATATGATCAATGTTTGGAGGAGAGGTAGGGAGGAAGACTAAAGACAATGTTTTATTGAGGGGGGATGTGATTTCCGTCATCTTTTCAAGACCATTAAGATAGGGCTTATGACAACTAAAAAACTAGTGTAGTCTGAAACTCTTATTTTCAAGTTTTTCTTTTATATGTTCTTATCTTTACATGTAATTTTCGTCTTTCTTTACTTTATTTTCTAAATTTTGGGATTTTGTGGGTGTAATCCGCTGAAAACCCTCAGGAGACAACACTCCTCCTACTATGGACACTTAGAGGTTTAAAGACTTGTTGCACGAGCTAAGTGCAATCGTATTACCTACGAAAAAGTGCTAGTTTTTTTCCTTTTTCTTTTAAAAATAAAACAGTTTGTTCGGGACGATTAAAAGATAAGTTTGGGGTATTTGATCAGTCATAATTATTGCACATTTTTATGGTCATTTTCCCTATTATTATTAATTACTAAAATGTGTTATTTTTAATTTAAGAACATATGTGGGTTTATGTGTAAAAAGATTTTGTCATATGTTTCTTAACTTATAATTAATATAATTGGGTGTAATATATGCATATCATATTTAAATAAAATATCCATGTGATTCTTAATTATTAAAATGCATATCATATCATATCAAATATTCTTGAATTTCTTAACCATTAAGTATTTTAATTGTGAGTAAAATTGGTTGGAATATTATCTCAAATAAAATAAACGCTTCTAATGATTTGATTTGAGATATTGTGCAAGTATTAAAATAACAAATCAGTTCAAGGCTACAAACATGAGTAAGAAATCAAATTAAATCAAGTTAGCAAACCAAATTTGCCAAATTTTAGGAGAAAATTGAAAATTCTCGCAACTGCAGAGAGAAAGAAATATTTTCAAAATATATTCATCAGAAAAATCTCCTAAGATCACGAGAGGAAAGCACAAAAAATCTGGAGACATTATCTCATCATATGGCGGCGGAACCGCGGCGGAATAGGGCAAAAGGCGGAAGAACCGCGGTTCAATCATGGCCGTTCGATGTGCAATTTCGGGGGCATGATTGCCTTTTCACATACATCGAGATGACATCTAGGGTTTCAAGTTCCAGAGCCTATATAAAGGATCGAGCAGCAATCGAGGGTTATCTATCAATCTAGGGATTTTAGTTTTTTAGCACTTTTAGCCAATTAAATTCTGTAATGCAAATTTTTCTTAATAAAAGGTAGAGTAATTTTTAATTCTTATCTCTTTACTTTTCTGCAATTTATTTCTTCGCATTTAATTTTAGTAGTTAAATTAAATTGTTTTTCTTAATGAAATTCATCTTCTTCCTTCTTGTTTCTTATTGATTTTGAAGCGATGATGCTAACAAAAGAAACTCCTTAATTTTTCGTAAGGGGTCGTAAAAGCTAGTTTTATAATATATTTCTCAAATCCTTTTCTATCAACCCATCTAAAACAAGATTAATAGTTTACCATTTCCCCGTGGACGACCCGTTCTCACTATCGGCTAGCTATTGGCGTCAACGTTATGTAGGGTTACGGCAGTGCCCCGGCAATCAATCCGTGGCCAAACACGGAACAAAAACTTTAAAAAACCGGCGCTAACGGAACCATAATTGACGGATCATACCATTAACCCTATACTAGTTATATGAAAAGAGTTTGGAGAGGTTATACCGATCGATCCGTGTCCTTCGGTCTTTAACCTCTGCCCAAGCTCCTCGCAGCTGCCTCGATGAAGTTCGTTCTCCGGTCTCCCTCGTCGAAGACGATCCACGTCGAGAATTAGTAATACGGGCTCCCGCTTCAAAACCGAAGCAACTCGGGCATCCAGTTTGCTAGCCTAGATACCCAAGATGAAGTAGAGATTTTGTGTGAATACTTTGTCTCAAAACACCCAAAGATTCTCAACTCATGAAAGGGAATGGGTGGAGGTTGAAGAAGAAGACATTAGTGAAAATTGTGAGATCAAGACTTGGCAAGTAAAGAAAAAGAGTGTCTGCCTTTTTTGTGAGTGTGTTGTTGTGAGATATTGTGATAATCAGCTCAAGAAAAATCCCACACCAAAAATATCTGCCACTTGCATAAATATTTCACACCAAACAAAACCAAGAGCACATGCCTCATCAATGCCCAATGCCAAGACTTAACTTCACATTTTCCACAAATAAACATTAATCCAAATGTTTAAAGTAAGAAAAAGAAATGGCAACCTCAAAAGTAAACTTGTAACGAATCACAAGAATACTTCTCATCCGTATATACATACCTGCATCCGTATTCCGACTAAATACGAATACAACAACAACGAAAATAATCCAACAATATAATACTAGGATCCGGCTTAAACCAAAGCCCACTAGTATTATCCGTCCGATCATGATCCGTGCATAAGTGCACGAATATGATCGAACCCTGCCATAAAACCATACGGCCTCTACAACGTTTCGCCCGAACCAGGGAAACTCTCTGTGTAGAACTCTAAAGACTCGTTAATACGCTGGCAGTGGGTTTAACCACAAGCACGTCAGTGGCACTAGCTGTACATAACGGCTACCCAGGTATTGAGCGAAAAGGAGGCCGACGAGCAAACTCATCATGAAATCCTACTGAGCCTGACAGTGACAATATCCGTACAGTCCGGTCCGTTCGTCTATGAGTATCGCATATCGAGTCTACGGGGGTGGATAAAGTCAGACCCCTAATAACTTGACATTTAGTGTCGGTATGAACCCTATCACCAACTGAGAAACTACTGATCCGAATCAATAATTCTTATCTACCCCGGCCGAGGATTTCTGGTGATAGCCACCCGTGCACACCGCGACATCAACCCCCAATATACCGGGAGAGACGAATTGTAACATTTCAGAAAAATAAAATATTGTTTTTGGGAATTTTTATAATTAAATAATGAATATTATGAATATTTTAATAGTGCGGTATAATTAAATACCGATAAAGTGAAAAATATTCGGAAAATTATAGAAATTACTGAAATGAGGGTGTTTTATATGATTTAAGCAAATTATAATTCTTATGATTTATTTATATTCCATTTTAAAGCTAATCGCGATTAAATATCGCTAATCTTGCATTAATCCGGTTTTGTGCACATGACATGCACCATATCATTTTTACACTTGTGTTACATTTTCCTACATGGCTTTCTTGTTTTGGGTTGGTTTTAAATAAGAGAAAAGAAAAGAGAAAACAAAACAAAAGGAAAGGAAAATGATAAAATATAGAGTATGGGCAAGAGAGAGAGAGGTGAGTCGTCAACCTTGGACCATGGCTTGTGTTCCCTCATTGTTTTCCTTCATCATTCTCTCCCCTCAACTCCCATGGCTGCCCTCTTCCTCCCCCATCTCTTCAACCCTCAAAACACTCCCAAAACAATATCAAAAGTCCATCCCCACTTCATTAAAAACATGCACAAGCTCACTGCCAACACTTTGGACCAAGAAAAAAATCGGATTTTGAAGACTTGGGGCAACTCAAGAAAATTCTTGAGTTGCCAAATGAGGTAATTTCTGCACCATTAGTATAGTATTTCAATTCCTTAAGCATCCATATTAGTTTAGAATCGATTAAGTGGTGTTTAGTGAACTTTGAAATTTCCAAGTTAGGGTTTTGAGGTAATCTTGAGTTGTGAAGTGTAATTGAGTTAACAGTGACCTTAAACCCCTGTAGGGATTGTATATTGGACTGAAACCATAGAGTAAACCCCCAATTCCCAAACTTAGAAACCCCGATATCGGGAAATTGTGGAAATTTGAGGTGTATTTGGAGATCTGCTAACACTCGGGTGACCTGAAAATTATTTAGCGAAGACTGAGAGATGTGCAGGCGACCTGGAAGCTACCCTAGAGATCCGAGCCCCATATTGTCACGACCCAGAGTTTGGCCCGTGACCGGCACCTAACCACGCAACGTCTACAGGCGTAACGCGACTAAGTGAACCGAAAACCCAGAAAACAAACCAATAACAGTATAGAGTGTTTTAAGTTTTAAAAGAACACATTTAATTCAAGTTAAAAGATCCAAGTAAACAATATACGACGCCGCAGCGAAGATCAAGAGCAACAAGTGAGAACATCACAGATAGAATAAAAGTGCATAAGAAAAGTCGGCTCACAATGAGCTCGACACCAGAATACCAATAATATACATCATCGTCCTCACACTGGCTCTAAGTCAATACATACATGGTAGATGGAGAATACTAGATACAACAATATACATAACTGAAAGATAAACAGATACCGCACAAAACCCACCTATCAGCAAGAGAGCCGGTACACCAACTATGGGGGTATCTGCGTCAAAAGATGCAAAACGCAGCCTGCCGCGACTACTCCGAAGGCTACCTGCAACCACTGTGGCACAACGAGGATGAGTTGCCAACTCGTGAATAGAAATAACATATAAAGGTAATCGCGAGCATGCACATACTGCGCTACTCTAACATATGCCAGCAGATGATATCAATGCGAGGTAAGCAGTATGTATAATAATCATGCAAGTCCTCTATCAGGTGATATAACTACAGGATGAGATGCAGTAATGAATGCTGAGCATGGGAATATAACATCTACACGAAATGTCGAGGTGGACTAAATATATATGTATGCACCGCGAATCCCAACAACCCAGACGCCGGTACTCCATCGGCCCTCAAATCCTGTACATCCCTGAGAATCACGAGTGCCCAACATCGGCACCCAAATAACATAAATACTCGTGTCTAGCATCGACACGCAAATCCTCCTCTATCGGGCATCCGTCAGTCCGGGTCAGCCCTCTCTCAATATATCGGGAATCCGTCAGTCCGGGTCATCCCTCTCTCAATATATCGGGAATCCGTCAGTCCGGGTCGTCCCTCTTTCAATATATCGGGCATCCGTCTGTCCGGGTCAGCCCTCTCTCAATATATCGGGCATCCGTCAGTCCGGGTCAGCCCTCTCTCAATATATCGGGAATCCGTCAGTCCGGGTCATCCCTCTCTCAATATAAGCCACTCTAGCACCGAGAAAACACAGGGTGGCGCCCCAAAATATCATATCAAGGGAACCGGGTTTTTAAATGATTACATATTTGAAAAGGCCACGGTTCCCAAATCCAGAAATCACATGTAATCCCAACCAATATGCAAGTAAATGTGATGTGATATGTGCATCAAGTATGAATATCATGTTAAGTCACATAAAAGATGAACAATAGCATAATCATCCGATGTGATATATGCATCAAGTATGAATATCATGTCAGGGTGGTGCTCGTGCAACATGAACTGTTAGTAAGGGTGCGGTGTTCTATCAATTCTAGTTTATATACATATAGCAGGGAATGCAGTATGCACTAAAAGTAGCCATGAACAGTCAATGTATGTAAATGTAGCTATAAGGTCCTATCAGCCCTGACGTAGAACGCCATGCGGGCGATATCCCCGTAGATGTTAAATCTACTCACCGTAATCTCTCGCTAGGTATAGCCAACAACTTGTTTCCCTTTCTGCGCAGCGTCCGCCGTACTCGCTTGCGAACCTAGAATTTCACAATACATCATACATAAACTTGAAGTCACACAAACACGACATTAAGGCCGAACTAGTAACTCGTGTCGTGAACCAAGCGCGCGTGTGCGCGATACGCTAAAACGTGTGATTACGCGCCTGAAGCCACTCCGACGCGTCGCGATACGCAGAAACCCAAAACCCACAAACACGTATCACGCGTGTCGCGAAAGATTAAAAATACGGGAAAATAGGTATTCACCTCCAGATTTTGATACAGAACAGATATTGTAAAAATATATATACCAAAATAACCCACATAGCAGCAGACCGTAACACCCCAAACCCCAACCCAAAACACCCCCATCTGGCCGCAAATTGCGGCCAGAATGCTTATTTCGGCGGCCTGGGTAGGGAATTGGGCTCCCAGGTTTGGTGTGTGCACTCTATACCCCCCATACATGCTACAGTAACATCTAGTTTCACTCTGAAATATCTCGGGTAGCAGCAGATCCTACAGGGCCTTATTTCTAGTTAAAATCCACACTTTTGCATTAAAATCAAACTTTAAGGTATTTCTGTGCAAACTGAAACAAACCTGGCCTAAAATAGTTCTAATAACACCTAATAGAGCTAACCAAACTAACAAAACCCTAATTTAACATGTGAATCACAAATATCCTTTAATATCACTAAAAATGCACAAAAATGAGATTTTTGCTAAACAATACTACATTTTTAGGAAAAGGAGTGCTAACATGAGTTAATACCTTCTAAGAACCTTGTAAAACACCAAAAGTCTCAGCTTTTCTCTCAAGTGTGCAGATTTGCCTTTGAACACCTCAAAAACCTCACTTTTCCATGGTTTCGTGAAGAAAATGAGTTGATATGTATAGGGTTTTGTTTGGGGATCAAAGGGAATGAAGAGAAGAAGAAGAGGTGAAGAAAATGAGAGGGTTTTTCTGCTGGAGCTGCAGAAATTCTGAAGTGGGGAGAGGAGAGAGAGAGAAGGGAAGAAAATGGTCTCAAGGTCAACTTTCACCTAACCACCATGCCTCATTGTTTAATAGGATTTGAAATTATAAAAAGGGTTTTGTTTGATTAAAGGGTGGGGAAATAAGTTAGCAACCATGCAACACAAGAATGGTTAACATGCTACCAAAACCCTAAGTCCCAAAACTAAGTGTGCAAATGTACACTACACTACAAAGGAAAATTTTCCAATTTGCTAATCACGACTAAATAACTAATAATCCTATGAACACTAATATAATAACATACACAAATACTAATTATCACAAAAACATTCTAACGGAAATTCAAAGTGTTACACATATCCCTCCTCATGGCTGCAGATTTAACCCTAGGAGCCGCAATTTGCGGCCTGGATTATTTGGATGGGCCCCAGGTTTGGTCCATGGCTCCAATTGCAGTAAATAATACCATCCCTATATGCAAAATGTCCCAATTGTCACCTGAGGAAAATCTGGAAGTGTTTTCGAAGTTTCTGAATTCGTTTTGCGGTTTTTTATGAATTTGGATTTGGTATTTGATATTGTGTTTCTGTCGTGTGGTATTTGAACATCAACGACTAGGGTTATTGGTCGTGTTTTGCATGCGAGGCTATAAGTTTTAACCTATGAGCGAAACGTGTGCCGTTTTGGTTTTCTGCCTTGATTTTAATACACATTGCGATTGTGTTATATATGTAGGTATCTTCACGTAGATTTCATATGATGGAGAAGAGGATGGCAACATCGACTTCGGCATGCAAGAATCAAGGTGGGTAGATATATATCTACGGGGGAAGTCGGGTGGATGGCGTATAGCACCCCCGCAGTTCGTAGCGTAGTATACGATATATATTATATATAAAACTAGAGTTTTGTGATATGTGGATGATTATCAGGATAGGGTTATGTGTTCATGGGTTAGATTAGTGTAGTTAGAAGTAATTTAGTTTAGCTTCTTAGTCGCGAAACCCTAGAGTAAATATTACACGCACACGCACACGCATGCATTTTATTTACTTGTGCGTATATGGGGATATGTACACACACACACACACACACACACACACACATAGGTATGGGATAATGTATATATATACATATACATATATATAGATGATGAGGATAGTACATGGTATTTGGAGATGAGTCGATAAGATTAGGCATGAAGCCATGAGGTCGGTGATGTGACATGGTTCGTATTTGAGATACGACATGATATTATAGCGGATCCTTGGGCGATGTGTTTTCATACACACGCATACATATATGTAGATGGTATAGTATGTACTAGACTTTAGATCAGTGCCCAGATCATGATATGATGATAAGGATACCAGTTGAATAATGAGATAAATGTGATATTGACCTGTACCCAGATTGGGATGCCGTACGATGGATTTACCGTACGAGCTATATATTGATGATAGATCCTCACTCTTGACTCGAGGATGTCATGATTATATATTGTATCGTATGTGATTCTATTGAGGCAGGATCACCGATTATTATATGTTATATATATATTGACTCAGATTTAGGTGGTTTCCTTACCTTTTCGATTAGCCTGTTAGTTTAGTCCTGTAGTTACTTGTAGGTGTTAGACTAGACTCGAGTTATACCTACTTCAAAACTAACGAATCATGAGTATTTTCAAAGACAGGCTAAAGGATACTACGGATATTTCAAAGGATGTACTTTTTCATAAAAACACCGTAGCCCTATTTTCTAAGCACCACGATTCGTGCGATTTCAGATACCAAAAACTGTATGACTCGTATATAGGAATGTTTATTTCTTTATTGCTGCATTTACTATTCATTGCCATTTATTCTGTTGTTCGCATTGCATTGCATGCTTATTTGTATTTTCGTTAATAATGATGAAACCTGTTATTAGGACACCAGCACCATTGCCGATGATGCGTATGCTCCACGTACACTCGCTTGCCCGCTCACACACATCTTCATCGGTAATTGCTATGTCACGTACACATTAGAAAATACTACTTCATTAGTATAAAATGTTAGCTGATAGTGTCGACATGGTACTAGTGAGCTTGCTTTTATATGATAGTTTAGACATTGCATTTATTACTGTGATTTTCATGCATATTTATATATTCATTTGCCATGATATTATGGGCCAGTCCGGATTGCCGAAGCCCAGTATTCATTATTTATTTACTTTTATGATTTCGGATTTCCATGAGAATTCTGGATTTAGAGAAACCGCAAAGATTTTATAAACTTATCATCTTTTTAAAAGATAGAAAATGTGGTTTTCTCATGATATGATTTGAGATATGTCCACCATGAGTTTTCTCGGCTCTTGAGCGATATCATACACCCGATTCGAGGAGGAGGAGGAACCGTCTGTGGGTGCATGGTGGATCGGTGCGATACCCCGGGGTGAGAAGGTCGCAGATGATGGCGTTGAGCCTGTGACAGGGGAGCACTACTAACCGGTGATTTTATTGTGACTCGACGGATATCCGGAGGATACCGATCGGAGTACAGCCAGTCCGGATAGCCGGGGCCTGAGGTTTTGAGATTTGATGATATGGGTCAGTCCGGATAACCGGAGCCCTAGATATTGAGATTCGAGGATACAGGCCAGTCCGGATTGCCGGAGCCTGAGATATTGGGATTTATGTTTTGTGTCGATGCTTGACATTGATTTCATGTTAATTCCATTGATGATACCTCGATTTATAAATATACAGAAATCTCACTGAATTAAGAAAACAGTTTCACATACATGATGCATTCTGTTTTCATTATATTGCATTCATACCTCATATTTATGATATGCTGCTACCTGAGGCACTGACACGAGCACTTAGTATTACATTTATGTATAGATGTTTACCCTTGCCACCTTATCATGCTTCAGGCCTTATCTTTTTGAGGATATTTATATTAATGATCGTATTGACCTAGGATTGAGTCATACATACGATTTCTGCTCTGTGATGTTTTCTACTCACGAGTTGGCAACTCACCCCTATTGTGCCACAGTTTCTTACAGGTTATGCCGTACAGGTTTTGCCGTACAGGTTTCGTTGCGGCTTTGCTGGCACACTGCTTTCATTCCGGATGATCGCCTTGGTAGGTGGGTTCACTTGCATCTTGATCACCATTGTACTTTATTTTTTAGTTGTATCTAGTAAACTCCATCAACCAGACTTGTACATTTATTTCAGACTTAGAAAACCAGTTGAATATTCTTTCGACTTTAGAGTCGTGCGTTGTATTATTATGGTTTTCTTGATGATTTTGAGTTTCCTTTTGAGTTTTGATCATCGCCCTTCAGCGTTGTATATTATATTGCGTGCGTGCTTGTGACCGTTAATTGACGAAGAGCTAGCTCCCGCTTGGGGATTCCTTTATTCATATTATTCATGTTGTACCCCTTTTGGGGCCAGTATTTACAAAGGAAACTCTGCCGAAATTTTCAGAAAAGACTTGATGTTTTAAAAATGCATACCTCGGCTTATGTTGTTAAACTACTTGCTTTAAAAACTAAACTTTTCCCTCTTTATTCTTTTAAATGGTTTAGATTTCTGGGATTTTTGGCTTACTTGAATTAGATGGGGTCCTATAGACTTCATATGATTCAAGTTCCAGTCACGTGCTATTTCGGGTCATGACACGAATCCCATGACGATCCGCTCACTGCCTTCATGTGGCTCGGGACTGTACCCAACTAAAACCTGTTTGCTCGACTCCTTTGAGCCGTGGTAGGGTAGTAATCAAAGCACAGTGGGAACTCACACCAGACAAATGACGATCTCAGGTCGATAGACTAACCTGTACACATGTTACCTGGGAACTGCTATCTGACAATAGGTATAATACCAACTAGCATGTTCCCGGCAAGTCCGTCCGGTGTACTCATAACCCAATGAGCACCTGTATACATCTTAGGTGTACCAACTAACACCAATGGCTTGTGAGACCGGCCACCGCCCCTCGTCGGGGTCTCGATCCGTATATACTAGTCTATGTAGGGTTCCTAGTCACACTAATGAGGTCTCACAAGGCATCAACCATGCCAATTTCAAATTTTACAAGTGCCGAGAAACCCTAATACGGATCGTTAACTAGAATTTTAGGCGAAAACGATAACTAGTAAACAACTTTACTAAGAAGTGAACGGAAATACAACCTTTGTAGATCCGGTCCTCCACCTCCATAGCTCCATGATGAAGTCCCCTCGCTGCGATCATCGGATCCCGGGCTCTAGCGTCGGCTTCATCGGAGAAAAGGGCGGGCTAGGTCGTCGACTTCGATGCCGAAGATGATCTACGTCGAGGCAACACAAGATCAAGCTCCCACTTCACCAAGTCATGAAACTTGTGAAGAAAACACCCTATACTACTTGACAAGAGGTAGAGGATGAAGAAATAGGAAGTGGGTTCACTTTAGAATTGGATTTCTCACTCTTTTTCTCAAGATGCCATTAATGGTGGCAAGCTTTCTTCTTGAAGAAGAAGAAGAAGAAGAAGAAGAAGAAGATATCATAAGTTATTTTCAAAATAGAAAACCAAATGATACTTATCATATTTGCAACCATAGTTAGGTGTAGAGAATAAACTAAGGTTAGGTTGAATGGTTAGGGTTAAGCATAAAACAAAAATGGTGGACTTATTCAAAGCTTCATGAAGCTTCAACTAGAAAACAAATCAAGCCACCATTTTTCCTTTTGCCAAAATGAATGAATAAATAAATAAATAAGCAAATAAATCAAGTGAAACCCTAACAATTGACCAACCATGGTTTAAACCAAACATACACCCAAACTAGCATGTATCATCAAACATGATACAATCTTGTGCACAAAAATATATCACATATACAATATGCACTTCAAGTGAGAAAATCCATTTAAAGTGAACCAATACTAGTTAATGCAAAGCAATATATCAAATATATAATTATGCATTAAATCATTAAATCAACACTTGATTTAATGATCCGGTCATATCGCATATAACCGACTAGTATCAAGTGTATCAATGTATCGAATCAACACTTGATTCGGTAACCCGGCTATATCACATATAACCTGCCGATGATACAAATCGCGAGAATAGAATCCAGTATCACATACTGGTATTATTCTCGGTCCCGCACATATCTCATATGCGCTCCTATTTCGTTTCGCTTGAGCCAGGAAACCTCTGTGTAGGACTCTAAAGACTCGTCAATACTCCGGCAGCAGGTGATGATCATATCAAACACCCACAAGCCGCAAGCGGTCTGCTAAACGTAACGGCCACCCGGGTATTGAGCGATCAGAAGATCGACGAGCAAGCCCGCTCACACTCCTGTGAATCCAACCAGTAACACTTACCGTACAGTCCGGTCTCGTCGTCTGATATGTTGCATATCTCGCCTAGGGGTGGTAAACGTCAGACCCCAATAGCTCGATAAGTCGTGTCGATATGAGGTCTATAACAGTTCGAGAAACTACAGGTAACACTTACCAGTAAATCTCAGCAACCCTGGCCAGGGATTTCCGGTTATAGCCAATCGAACACAGCGCAACATCAACTCCCTATACCGGGAGAGACGAATCCCCTCCTATCGCTCATTGCCTCCATGTGATTCGGGACTGTACCCAAAAACCACCGTTTTGCACGCCCTCTTGGACGTGGTAAGGTGGAAATCAAAGCACAGTGGGAATCACACAAGACTCTATGACGATCTCGGATCAACAGACTACTCTGTACCAGTGTCACCAGAGAACTGCCATCTGACGTAAGGTATAATACCATCTGGGAGTTCTCGGCGAGTCCGTCCAGTGTACCCAGTCTCCACTGAGCACCCGTATATCATCTCTGATGTCAAACACCAATGGATATGGGATCATCCATCGCCCATCTGTATGGGTCAAGAAGGTATACGCTAGTCTACTCTGGTATATCGATGCCCCGTCTCGATACACCCATGACTAGGGACCTTGAAGGATGTACTTATGGACTACCATGTCCCCACTAGTATGATCTGCATCATAGTCCAGGTAGTCAAGTACACATCCTAAGGGCTTTACCAACATGTAACAGAGAAACAATCAGTGTACACGTTAAGGTAAAGAGCAACCAGATAGCATACTATCATGTCGAGCAAGAAAGTCCTCCCTATATATGTCCAAGCATCCACTGCAATATACATCCTATGTACAGTAATAGCCTCTAGGGCATACATATAACTAACAATCTCCCACTTACACTAGGGCCATCCGATAGCAGTGGTTGTAGTATCTCATACTCAACCATCCCATAAAAAGTCTCTCTCTGGGAAAAGGCCTTTGTGAGTGGATCCGCCGTGTTGTCCTCTGAGTCTACTCTCCTAACCTTGATCCCTTGGAGATCAACCATCTCCATGATCAGGTGACATTGCCTTAGAATATGTCTGGATAACTGATGGGACCGGCGTTCCTTAGCTTAAGCCACAACTCCATTATCTCACAATGGTAGGAACGTAGTTCATCTCATGAACCAATATACACCCAAACATCCTCTTTGGTAGCATCTTAAGTAGCGATGTATCCTGCCTTTATCGTCTAGTTAGCCACGGTATCTAACTTGGAACTCTTCCAACATACCGTCCCTTTACTGAGGGTAAAGACAATGCCTGTGACTGACTTTCAGTCGTCCTTATCATCCTGGAACCCTTCCAGTGATTCTCCCCAGGATCGATTGATACCATCTCACTACAACTAGTGAGAATCCTAACATCCAAATAAATCTATCTCATAGATCCAAAACCCAGGATTTAGGAGGTATCACTTTGATCCTATATGGAGAATCATTGTGATAAGCGGAGATTGATTGAGCGTAGCATAGGAAACTCTTTCCCTATCAAGAGTATGTCATCCACGTACTCTACGAGGATCATCACCATACTCCCTACTACCTTTTTGTTTATACAAGGTTCATCTACCATTTTGATGATGTCAAACTCTTTGACTAATCCATCAAAACAGATGTTCCAACTCCGCGATGCCTGCTTTATCACATAAAATATCTTGCACACGTTTCCGCTGCTCCCACTGTTTACGAAGCCCTCTGGCTGTGTACTTATAGACGCCCTCTTCTAAAACATCATTTAGAAAAGCTGTCATGACACCCAACCACCAGATATCGTAGTCATAGTATGTAACCGAGGCAAGTAGGATGTGGATGGACTTAAGCATAGATCCTTAGAAAAGGTTTCAACATAATCCATACCTGATCAATGATGCAAACCTTTAACAAGTCTAGCTTTGAAAGTCTCAACTTTTCCATGTACACCAAGTAATCTTCTCAAGATATACTTGCTCCTGATGGGAATTTAACCCTTCAGATATAGCAACCAAAGTCCATACTTTGTTGGTGTATAAGGATTCCATCTCAGATCGCTAAGCATCCGGCCATTCTTACGGAGTCCCACTCCTGATGGCCAGCTCGAAACTAGTTGGGTCATCATCTCATGATGCAATTCTCGCTCCCACTGTCATAGAGAAACCGAAGTATCTCTCAGGCGAGTGAGGAACCTTTCTAGATCGGCGGAGAGGCTGAGGTTCGTTGGTAACTATTGAATCCTTTGGTTCTTTCAAATCATCAGCTGCAGTTTGTATATCTGGAACCTTTCCAGTTCTACATAACAGATCTTGC
Organism: Agapanthus africanus; assembly: GCA_030015575.1. Taxonomy (NCBI): domain Eukaryota; kingdom Viridiplantae; phylum Streptophyta; class Magnoliopsida; order Asparagales; family Amaryllidaceae; genus Agapanthus; species Agapanthus africanus. The sequence continues at coordinate 428,341,737 of JASDDO010000010.1, read as the reverse complement.
CTCGAGCTTGTCCGGATTTTTCTTTTAGACATAGGCCGGACAACCCCAAATCTTAACTAATTTAAGATATGGGCTCTCCCCTTTCCATATCACATATGAAGTGGTAGGCAACTGATTTGATTGGAACCCTATTCAATAGGCATGCAACTTCATAAGTGCATAACTCCCAAAAGGAAATAGGTAACTCAATAGTTCTCATCATAGAGCACACCTTATCATATAGGGTGTGATTGCTCCATCCTGATATACCATCGTGCTATGGTGTATACGGAGGAGTAATGCTGAGAGAGAATCTCATTCTCCTTTTGAATAGTCCAGGATTTCCGTGCTTAAGTATTCTCCTCCTTGATCTCATCAAAGGACATAATACTTATACCCGTATTGGTTCTCTACTTCTAACTTATATTCTGTGAATATCTCAAGAGGTCCGGACTTTTGTTTCAACAGGAACATATGATTGAATCTTGAGAGATCATCAGAGAATGTAATGAAGTACAAAGAACCGGTCTTGGCATATGTAGACAGGGGACCTTACATACATCAACATGTATCAATCCCAAGAGTTTACTAACTCTTTCTCTGTTTCCAGTAAACGGAGCTATGGTCATTTTATCTTTATGACATGACTGGCAAGTTTCATAAGATGTAAATTCAAACTGATTTAAATATACATCTTTATGTAACTTCAGCTAGTCGGGTCGCATTGATATGACCCAGTCTACAATACCTCAAGAAGGATTTGTTCATTTCTGAATTCTTCCTCTTGTGTGTGTTCCGTATACTAAGAACTGTAGTTTGATTTAGAACATCAATGCTTTTAGATAACGTGCCTGAACCGATCAACTTTTGATATAGGAAATGTTCAAAACATTATCCAACAATACAAAATTTTATCGTTTCTTTACTAATAAAGAGACTGATATGATTTTATATATCAGGTTCGGTATCTAATAGCATTTGTTCAGAATCAATGTATTTGGAATACAGGGTGACAGTGACCAACAGACTTAGCTGCAACACTTGCCCCATTTTCTGTCTTATGAAACTTATCACCCGTTCTCAGTTCTCTACCTTTCTGTAGCCCTATGTGACAGATTACATATCTGGGATCCTGATCCGGTATTAAATACCCAGGACGTAGAGGATACAGAGAAACAGTTCTTTGTAATGAACACACCCGAAGGAGATGCATCATATACACTTTCTTCGTTTGGGCGGCACGGGAAATCTGGTATTCCCCTATTTCCTGCTCTGTCTTATAACAATTATAAGTTGGAGCGGGACCAACGTTCCCCAGCTCAGTATAACAAGCGGGTTCGGTCAATACATCCGTATTATTATCTTGATTAAGGCGTGATATGGTCGCTACCTGGAGAGAGAGAGAAGAAAACACTCAGCGTATGCTCTTGCAAGATCAGATTGGTTATTATTTTATCTAATCAGGATGGCTCCTACTGTTTTTATCAAATCTTCCTTCAAACCCTAAAAGGAAAGACTAGCCGGGATTAATTACACACTACAAGTTCGCCAATCTTTCAGCCAGGCCAGTGTCGGTACTTTGAGGGAGGTCCCCCATGCTTTCGCACGAACCTAATTAATGTAAACCTCGTTTTCCCAGAGGCGTAACCTCGTTAACACCTTTCTAGACACCTACTTGATCGGCTAATTGTAATGTGTAAAACTCTCCCAGGAGTAACTCTTACTCGCAGCGGGTATCGGGATCCAACTATCTCATAGAAGGTATGCAATCTCATTGCAAATTTCAACACTTGAAATTCCCGATAATATTTTGCCCCAAACGATCTATGACCTTGACAAGGTCAACAAACCATAGACCGCAAGTCAAGTTCAACCCGTCATTTCTTGATTGAATCAAACCCACCCGCACGACCCTTGACAAGGTCAACAAGGCCGTACGATTACCCTAACCCAATCTGCATCATATGCATAAGCAGATAAATACTGGTTAGCTACCGCACACTGCGCCTTGACAAGGTCAACAAACGCAGCACGAATACTAAACAGGACTTATCTGAAATGACGGAGGGCTACGACAGGTTTTTCTGAAAACCTATTGCGTAATGAACTTGATATCGTTGTAAAATCAAATGATTTTTAAATGGAGTGTTTTTTAGGCTTTTCTAGTTTTGCTAAAGGGGTCACTCCCGGTGAAGGGATCGTCGGCCCTTTCCTCGTCGAATGAGGTGCGGGATATATCATATATATCACTGTGCAAAGCAGAAACTATAGAAGCAATCAAAAGACAAACCAAGGGTTGTAGCATCTGCCAGTTATTGCTAAAGGGGTCACTCCCGGTGAAGGGATCGTCGGCCCTTTCCTCATCGATAAGGTGCAGGATATATCATATATACCGCTGTGCAAAGCAAGAACTGTAGCTACTTGTTTTATTTTTGAAATTCGATTCTACAATATCTTTAGGTTTCTTTTACTTTCATTAATCATATTAATGAAGTCCCATCATTTAAGTACCTAAACATCACAGATAAATACGACATACACTTATGCCATCCGCATTCGCCTCGATGTCCCCTCGTGCACCGTTAGGTTAGGTAACTAATGGCAGACCGGGGCAGGGCTAGCGCGGGTGTAAAACATAAGTAACGTCTATATAATATATCATATATACTATATACTGTATCTATCACAGAACATCACATGATCACATCACAGATATCGCAGCAGAAGAATCATATGAAACATTGGATATACTAGGACGTCCGTGTTTTCAATACGAGCCAGTATAAAACACAGATTCCACGGTCGTGATGAATAGCCAAACCCACACCCCTAGACCCCTACGAGAGCGGCAAGCAACCCTACCAATTCTAGAGTTAGGAGACCCGGACTCGACTCCTCGAGTTGTTCTCCCACTAGACTCCAGAACCCGGTTACTTATGCCCTCCTCCTTGGGTCTATCCTAGTGCGGAAAAGTAAATAATATACAAAAGGTTACATCTTCCGCAACCTGGAAGTGCCCCAATAAAAGAATATTACATACAAGTTTTACATGAATGAAAAATGAAAAACACTCATCTCACATAAAAAAAAAACCCGGCTATTCAAACACGACGATCCAATATAACATATCCAGCAACACATAACATCACATGTCATCAACGTAAGTAAATATGCCCATCCCAATTGTCGTTGACATATAGCAACGAAACTGGCGATATCACATATTACACTTACGGTCACAGAAAAGAAAGTGTAAAACTACAGCAGTTGGAATCCGCAACCTCCTCAGACATCGCATGCCTGACCATATGAATTTCTTAGACATCGCATGCCTAACAATTATAAACCCCGCATTTTAGTCTCATTATCGAAAACTCTTTTCAATATCAAGTCGGGCAATTCAACAAGATTCCCGACATTTTGATCGAATGCTCGTCGCAAACTTTATTAGGCGGCCGCACCCCCAATGCCGTCGACGAAGTGCACCAAGGCGGAACACCGCTGCCGTGAGCACCCGAACGGATGCTTTCGGCGACGGGGTTCTCCTACAGTCACTTGGTCGGGGCTATGGGGTGTAGCTGTCTATTAAGTTTACCCGGCGAGTATCCGCGTACGCTACGTGATTGCGACGGACTTTTGATCGCATCAAAATTCCGTAGCAACCGATCAAGTGAGACTAAAGTGCTATGTTTATAACATTCAAATCAGTTATCTCATAACTCCTTGTGGATTCCAAATATTGTATCACATTCCGGATAAACAGAAAATGTTAAACTTTCCGATCGAACATTCGAACACCCAAGTTTTTCCGAAACAGCTCAACACATGATATAAGTTTAAAAACATTTAGTTCATGCCTCAGTACCAATGGTCCAGCCGTAGAAGGGTCAAGCCAACGCCTCACATGTGGCACGCCATACTGCCCCAAACCCGAAGGTTCAAAGGGCAGTTCAAGACGGTCACATAATCGAGTTAAAGTTTGTTGTCTTCTAGAGGGACCATCGTGTTACTTGCATTACTTAGAACGTTATTAAACCACGGAAAGATCCAACACTTGGAAATTTCCCGACAGAGGAAAAGATGGGTATTTATATCCGGTCGAACTTTTTAACATATTCTAAAAATACCCGGAAAGCCACATAGACAAAGTCTGATAATCCGATCGAATCTACGAACTCCCAATACAACCCAGAAAACTCAACTCTTGAGTGCATATTAAAAATTCCCAGAAAATACAGCACCAATATATAAGAATTGCTGTGCAAAGATAAATGGGAGAAGAGACAAAATGGTCGCGGAACCGCCGCATTAGCCATGCTAATGCCACGGTTCCGCCGCACTTTGATGGAATCAGGAGATCGAACTTCACTGTAATTCTTAGAAATTCCTGCTGATATTTCTGCATATTTTTAATTCACAAAAATCCATATTTTTGAAAATTGTCCAGAGAGCAATTTGAGTTAGGGTTTCGATGTTCATTCGGATTTCAAACGTCGTCTACACTTCGCCTAAGGCTCTAGCTAGGCTCTGATACCACTGTAGGGTTTCTAGGCACACTAATGAGATCTCACAAGGCATCAACCATGCCAATTTCAAATTTTACAAGTGCCGAGAAACCCTAATACGGATCGTTAACTAGAATTTTAGGCGAAAACGATAACTAGTAAACAACTTTACTAAGAAGTGAACGGAAATACAACCTTTATAGATCCGGTCCTCCACCTCCATAGCTCCATGATGAAGTCCCCTCGCTGCGATCATCGGATCCCGGGCTCTAGCGTCGGCTTCATCGGAGAAAAGGGCGGGCTAGGTCGTCGACTTCGATGCCGAAGATGATCTACGTCGAGGCAACACAAGATCAAGCTCCCACTTCACCAAGTCATGAAACTTGTGAAGAAAATACCCTATACTACTTAGCAAGAGGTAGAGGATGAAGAAATAGGAAGTGGGTTCACTTTAGAATTGGATTTCCCACTCTTTTTCTCAAGATGCCATTAATGGTGGCAAGCTTTCTTCTTGAAGAAGAAGAAGATGATGATGATGATAATATCATAAGTTATTTTCAAAATAGAAAACCAAATGATACTTATCATATTTGCAACCATAGTTAGATGTAGAGAATAAACTAAGGTTAGGTTGAATGGTTAGGGTTAAGCATGAAACAAAAATGGTAGACTTATTCAAAGCTTCATGAAGCTTCAACTAGAAAACAAATCAAGCCACCATTTTTCCTTTTGCCAAAATGAATGAATAAATAAATAAGCAAATAAATCAAGTGAAACCCTAACCATTAACCAACTATGGTTTAAACCAAACATACACCCAAACTAGTGTTAGTGTATATGCCCTAGAGGCCATTACTGTATCATACTAGTTTGTATATTACTTAATGGATGCTTGGGATATTCACCTTGTATATACAATCTTGCTCAAAATAGTAGTATGCTACTTGGTTTGTTTCTACTTCAATGTGTACATGTGTTTATTTTTGTATATCGCCTATACACATTAGTAGAGCCCTTAGGATCTTTGCTTGATTACCAGCGATGTGATGGCCGTCACACTAGTGGGGCTGGGTAATCTATAAGCACATCCTTATGCAGGTCCCTGATCGCAGGACTATCGAGACAGGGCATCGATACTCCGGAGTAGACCAGCGCATGCGCTTCTCATCCCAGTGTGGGAGACGGTCTGTCCCACAGCCGTCAGTACGTCGTACTTGAGATAGTATGCGGGTGCTCGTTAGGTTACGGGTACACTGGACAGGACTCGTCGGGAACTGACTAGTTGGTATTATACCTATCGTCAGTTATCAGTTCCCAGGTGACATGAGTACAGCTTAGTCCGCTGACTTGACACTGTCACTCCGCCTCGAGTGTGTTCCCACTGTACTTTGATCACTACCCTACCACGGCTCAAAGGAGTCGTGCAAACAGGTAGTGGTTGGGTGCAGTCCCGAAGCATTTGGAGGCAGTGACGGTTAGACAGGATTCGTCTCTCCCGGTATTGGGGGTTGACATCGCGCTGTGTCTAGGAGAGCCATTACACGAGTAGTCCCTGGCCAGGGCAAACGAGATATACTGGTAGGTTTCCAGTGTTATCTCAGGGTGTTTTGGGCTTCGCTCCGGCACGACTTGTACCGCTATTGGGGGACTGACGTTTACCGCCCCCTAGGCCCGCCATGCGATGTATCAGACGAACAGACCGGACTGTACGGAGAATGTCACACTCAGGCTCAGTAGGAGTTCAGATGGGTTTCGCCTCGTCGGTCTTCTTGTCGGCATTACCTGGGGACCGTTACGCACAGCTAGTGCCGCTTGCGGTCTGTGGTTAAACCCACTGCCAGCGTAGTGTCGAGTCTTTAGAGTCCCACACAGAAAGCTTTTCGCCTTTAGGCAAAAGAGTAGAGGTCGCATGGTATTGCGACAGGTCGCATGGTTTTGCGACAGGGTTCGGTCACATCCGTGCACTTGTGCACGTACAGTGTCCGGACAGTTTACACTAGCGGGCTTTGGTTTAAGCCAGATCCTAGTGTACCTTATGGGATTGGATTTATCCAGTTTGCATTCGTATTCCTCGGAACGCGGATGCGGGTGTGTATGCACAGTTGACAGGGAGGCAGAGGCGGCGGATTCTCATTAGGGTTGTTGACTGTTGACCGTTGACTATTTGACTTTATGCTCAACCCTAATGAGAATATGATATGTGATTAACTATTATATTAATTAAGTATTATGGTGATATGGTTGTTGACTTGTTGACTTTTGTTGACTTGTTGACTTTGTTGACTTGTTGACTTTTGTTGACTTGTTGACCGGTTGACTAGGCTTGACTAGTTGACCATCATAATAACCATGGTTATCATTTCATGCCAAAGACTTTTTCTTGCTTGCTCATTTGAGTAAAATGAGTGCATGACATGATAAGGTTATGGTTGCTTCTAACCATCACATAAGACTTTTTTGATATGATGAGTTATGATCACTTTGGATTATGAGAGGGTGAAAGACAAAAGAGTTGCTCATTCTTTCTTGCTCATTCTCTCTCTTGTTCTTGAGCTCTCCTCTTGCTCTCACCCTCAACCTCTTGCTCCCTCTCTTGATCTATGGTTCTCTTGTCTCATGAGTTGAGAATCAAGAACCATAGATAAAATCCCATTCTAGTTCACTAGGTTTAGCAAACCAAGTGAACTGGTTTCTTCAAAGAACGAAGAAGGAGCTAAAGGTTGGAGCTTTCAGGTGGATCTATCTTCGGCGTACGGAGACGACGAGAAGGAGCCATCGAACCACCATCGGAGCTTGAAGAGAAGGAGTTCAAGTTTAGGTATAACCATCTTCATCCGAGTAGCTAAATATCTTTAGCTTAGTATGCTAGTTTTAGTTTAGGTAAAGATCCCGACCTAGCTTAGTCCATGTTGCCTCTTGCGTTAAAATTTTGATTTTATACCGTTTCTGCCTCCCCGTAAGAACCGGGGGTCGCAACGTGGACTTACAGTGGTATCAGAGCCTAACTAAACTTAAACTAGCTTGGTAGTGAAGTGTAACGAAGTTCGGAACCGGAAAAATCCAAAAACCAAACTTTTACAAAAAACTGAGTTTCTGTTGAAATTTTTTTGGCTCAAAATGAAAAACTTTACACTTGTAAATTCGGCTCAGGGTTTTGTGTGAACACCCAAGAAAAACGATACAGTAATTCGTCCAAACCGCCGCCCTTCCGCCGCACGAGCTAGGCATCCGCCGCGGAAACGCCGCGCTTTGTCGTCTTCTGTGCATCGTTTTTCGTGCAGTGTGTGTCTGTGTTGGTTTTGGGATTTTTGAAATATATTATATGTGCCCAGATTTTCCAGAAAAGAAATTTCCTTTTGGGGTCCTATAATTCCGTATTTTTTCCGAACTTCACTGCACTTTGACTATGATGGTTATATCTGTGATGTTTGCATGTATTGAACGTCGGCTAATCGCTATAAGTCGATTGGTCGGGGTTATACATGATCTGTGTTTGGTGCTGGAATGTGTATATGAATATGTTGGATTGTCGCGGGTGAATAGCCGGGGATTGTGAGACGAGAATTTTCTTTTCTTTCAATTCATGTAAATTTGTAAATTGATGTAATAATTATTTGTATGGCCGCACAACCGGGTCGGGGTTGTAGCCGTCATTGTATAATTTCTTTTTACTGTTTTTGCTCCTAGGATAGACCCATGGAGGGGTGCACAAACTACCGGGTATGCCGAAGTGTCGAGTGGCCTACTCATGGAGATGAGGGAGGTTGCTACGCTTCGGGTACTTGGCGGGTAGTTTGCCGCACCCGTAGGGGTCTTGGGTGGGGTATTGGCTATTCACCGCGACCGTGTAATCTGTTTTTGTTACAGGCTCGTACAAATTACAGATTCCTAGTATATCCAATGTATTTATCTGTGATCTGAAATGTTTATCATTGCAGTATATCTATATATGATATTATTTAGGCGTTGCTTATGTTTTTCAGACGCGCTAGCCCAGCCCCCGCTCTGTCGTTAGTTAAGTAACCTAACGGGTAATGACGGGGCCCAGTGGCGAATGCGAATGGCATAAGCGTACGTCATATTTTGGTTGTTTTCTGCAATGGTAGGTTTAATTGATGGGACGCATTAAAAGAAATAATGCAAGAATATCACGCATTAAAAGAACTAATGCAAGATAATAAACCAAGTTAAAGTCGTTGGAACACTTTCGAAAAACCACTCGGTTCTTTTTAAAACAAACTTTTAAAATACGGAGTTTGAGCCACTCCATTTAAAAGCTATCTCGTTCCATCGACCAAATCAAGTTCACTACGTTCACGGTTTTGCCAAAACCATCCGTAGCCCTCCATCATTTCAGTTAAATATTCGGTAGTATTCAAGCTATGTATTTTGACCTCACGCCAAGGCATAGTGATTGGTAGCTGCCGGATATTTATCTGTTGCATAGATAGAATGCGTTGGTTTGAGACAGTCGTACTGCCATTTTGGCCTACGTCAAGGGTATGTACGGGTGGGTTCAAATTAACCTGGATAATGATGGGACGAACTTGACATGTGACTTATGACATTTTGACCTCACGCCAAGGTCATAAGAGCATGGGGCAAAAATCCACATCGGGAGTTTCATAAGTACTGAAACTTGCTAGATTTGCATACCATTTGGAGTGTGATGATTCTGGTGGGATTCCTTTAGTTTCGTCACGCGATGATATTTGGATCCCGATCCTACTGTGAGTATATGCTACTCCTCGGGAAATTTCTCACTTAACAATCAATGCTATAAACCTAGTAGGTGCCTAGAAAGGTGTTAGCGGGGCTACGCCCCCAGGAAAAAGAGGTTCTTTAATTAAGGAACTTCGCGAAAGCGTTGGAAAACCTCCCTCGAAGTACCGACACCGGCCTGGCTGAACGGTTAAGCAAGTATTGTACGATGGGATTGATCCTGACTAATTCTTCCTTTATGGTTTGAGGAGGGATTCGAGAAACAGTGGGAGCCATCCTGTTTAGACAAACTAAAAACCACTCTAAACTTGCAAGAGCATCATGCTGAGTGTTTCTTCTTCTCTCTCCTAATTGCAGCGACCAATCAACATGACTGGACTTAAGTTACTCCTAGATAAAAACAAACTGACAGGGCCAAACTACAAAGATTGGCTCAGGAATGTCAAGATAGCAATCACTTATGACAAGCTGGGGTATCTTCTTACCACCAAAGCTCCCCCTGTCCCTGGTCCAACTTCCAGTGTCGCGGATAAGGAAATCCGCAAGACTTGGGAGATTGATAGCGCGAAGGCCAAGTGCCTCCTGCTTGCCTCGATGGACAACGAACATCAGAGGAGGCATGAGAATATGGACATGGAGTCCATATTGCTCCATACAAAAGAACTGTATGGAGAGCAATCACGTATCGCAAGATACGAAACGTCGAAAAAGTTATTTTCGACAAGAATGGCCGTCGGATCATCAGTAGCCGAGCACGTGCTAAAGATGATCGGCTACATTGAGGAGCTCGCTGACCTAGGGATCACATTAGAGAGTGAGCTATATACGGATATAGTTCTCCAGTCCCTTCCTTCCACTTACGCCCAGTTCATACTGAACTTCAACCTACAAGAAAAAGAGGTTGAACTTTCAGAGCTCCTCAACATGCTGAGGAGCGCAGAGGGCACCCTACAGAAAGGTAGGGATACATCCACTTTGTTTGTAGAAGGATCATCTTCTTCTAGGTCCAAGGCGAAAGCCAAGGGAAAGAAGAAGAAGGCCCCCGCCAAACCAAGGGGCGGTGTTAGTAAAGTGGATACGAAGGGAAAAGCAAAAGCAACAAAGATAGCGGGGAAGCTTGTGGATAAGGAAGAATGCTTCTATTGTCATAAGAAAGGACACTGGAAGAATGATTGCACGGCCTGGAAGGCCAGAACACAGGAATTGAAGCAGGTTGCAGCTTCAGCTTCAGGTGTGTATGTTATTGAAAACTGTCTTTCAATAAACTCTACTTCCTGGGTATTGGATACCGGATCAGGATCTCATATCTGTAATTCTTTGCAGGCGTTGAGAAACCGTAGGGTTTTGAAGGCAGGTGACATGACCCTCAGAGTTGCAAACGGAGCTAGCATGGATGCTAAAGCCGTGGGGGACTATCACCTGGGAATGTCAGATGGACATGTTTTGGTTTTGCGTAATTGCTTTTTTGTACCCAACGCAACTTGTAATATCATTTCTGTATCTTTAGTTTCTAAAGAAGGTTATGAATTTGCGTTTGTAAGTAATGTTGTAAACATTCACCTTAATCAAGTTCTGATTGGGTCAGGTACATTGAGTAATGGTATATACGTGTTAAACCAACCACAGATTTTCAACGTCCAGAATACACACAAAAGAAAGTCTCCAGAACTAAATCAGACTTTCTTATGGCATTGTAGATTGGGTCACATCAATGAGAGAAGGTTGACTAAGTTACATACAGAAGGATATTTGAATGCGTTCGAATATCAATCGTATGCCACTTGTCAATCTTGTCTCAAAGGAAAGATGACAAAGACTCCGTTTACTGGACAAGGAGTAAGAGCGAGCGAGCTCTTGGGACTCGTACACAGTGACGTGTGCGGTCCAATGTCTACACATGCCCGAAGCGGACATTCTTACTTCATTACTTTTACGGATGACTTCTCAAGGTACGGTCATGTCTTCTTAATGAAACATAAGTCCGAGGCCTTTGGAAAATTCCAGGAGTATAAGAATGAAGTAGAGAAACAGACCGGCAAAAGTATTAAGATTCTAAGATCGGATCGAGGTGGAGAATACTTAAGTGCCGAGTTCCTGGACTATCTAAAAGAGAACGGAATTCTCTCTCAGCTTACTCCTCCATACACCCCGCAACATAACGGTGTATCGGAGAGACGGAACTGCACCCTATTGGATATGGTGCGGTCCATGATGAGTAACGCTGAGTTACCGCGATCATTCTGGGGGTATGCGCTAGAATCAGCTGCGTACCTTTTGAACCGAGTTCCGACTAAGACTATGCCTACCACCCCATATGAAATGTGGAGTGGGAAGAAACCCTATCTTCAATATCTGAAGATCTGGGGATGTCCAGCTTTTGTCAAAAAGCAGCATGCGGACAAACTCGAGGCACGCTCAGTACTGTGCAAGTTTGTGGGATACCCAAAGAACACCAGGGGGTATCTTTTCTACTACGCAGAGGAACAAAAAGTCCTTGTTTCTCGTAATGCCCACTTTCTGGAACACCAGTTCTTGGAAAAGGAGATTAGTGGGAGCGCAGTAGAACTGGAAGAAATTCCAGAACCACAGACTATTACTGAAAGGTTAGTGGAACCAGAGGGTTCAACAGAACAGGACATTCCTACGCCGCTCCGCAGAAGTAGTAGGCAGTCTCATCCGCCCGAGAGATACTACGGTTTTCTCATAGACGGGGATAGAGAGGATTGCATCATAGATTATGATGAGCCTACTAGCTTCCAGCAGGCCGTTCAGAGCGTTGACTCGGTGAAATGGCTGGATGCAATGCGGACCGAAATGGAGTCCATGTACACCAACAAGGTATGGACGTTGGACATTGTTCCAGACGGGGTAAAACCCGTAGGATGCAAGTGGATCTTCAAAAGGAAGATTGGTGTAGATGGACAGGTTGAGACCTATAAAGCTAGGCTGGTAGCAAAGGGTTTTCGTCAAAGACCTGGCTTGGACTACGACGAAACCTTTTCTCCAGTAGCCATGCTGAAATCCATTCGGATCCTTCTTGCCATTGCTGCCTTCCACGATTATGAGATCTGGCAAATGGACGTAAAGACAGCTTTTCTAAATGGAAATTTAGAGGAGTGTGTCTATATGGACCAGCCAGAGGGCTTCATTCAGAGTGGGAGCAGCGGAAAGGTGTGCAAGTTGCTTAAGTCCATCTATGGACTAAAGCAGGCATCGCGGAGTTGGAACATCTGCTTTGATGAGACGGTCAAAGAATTTGGCTTTATCAAAAATCCAGATGAACCATGCATCTATAGTAGATTTGTAGCGAGAACTGTAGTATTCCTCGTTTTATACGTGGATGACATTCTCTTAATAGGAAATGACATTCCTATGCTACAATCTGTCAAGGGGTTCTTGTCACACAGGTTCTCCATGAAAGACCTGGGTGATGCCTCATACATTCTGGGTATCCGGATCTACCGTGACAGATCCAAGAGGATATTAGGACTTTCACAGTCCAGGTACATCGACACCATACTGAAAAGATTCAGTATGGAAGATTCAAAGCGCGGTAACCTACCGGCTTGTCACGGGATCACCCTCTCTAAAGAGATATCTCCCAAGACTGATTTGGAGAGGGATCGCATGTCTATTATACCCTACGCTTCTGCAGTAGGCTCTATAATGTATGCGATGTTGTGTACCAGACCGGATGTAGCTTATGCACTGAGTGTGGTAAGCCGTATCAGTCTAACCCTGGGGAGAAACACTGGATAGCGGTAAAGAACATTCTCAAGTACCTAAGAAGGACTAAGGAGATGTTCTTGGTGTATGGCGGAAAAGACCTCCAGATCGAGGCCTTTGCTGACTCCAGCTTCCAGAGTGACAAGGATGATTCCAAGTCCATGTCGGGTTTTGTCTTTACCCTCAATGGAGGGGCGGTGTGTTGGAAGAGTTCCAAACAGGAAACCGTTGCAGACTCGACGATGGAAGCGGAATACATCGCTGCATCTGATGCCGCAAAAGAAGCTGTCTGGATGAGGAAGTTCTTGAAAGAACTTCAGGTGGTTCCGTCCATTGTTGATCCAATACCTCTGTATTGCGACAACAACGGGGCTATAGCTTTAGCGAAGGAACCAAGGTCCCATCAGAAATCCAGGCACATCTTGAGGCGGTATCACCTGATCAGGGAGATCGTGGATCGCCAGGAGATCGAGGTTCGGAGAGTCGCTTCAGAAGACAACACTGTTGATCCATTCACCAAGGCCTTGCCCCAGACTCAGTTCGAGCGGCTGATCGAGATGATAGGTCTTCGATACGCCAGTACATGGCCTTAGTGCAAGTGGGAGATTGTTAGTGTATATGCCCTAGAGGCCATTACTGTATCATACTAGTTTGTATATTACTTAATGGATGCTTGGGATATTCACCTTGTATATACAATCTTGCTCAAAATAGTAGTATGCTACTTGGTTTGTTTCTACTTCAATGTGTACATGTGTTTATTTTTGTATATCGCCTATACACATTAGTAGAGCCCTTAGGATCTTTGCTTGATTACCAGCGATGTGATGGCCGTCACACTAGTGGGGCTGGGTAATCTATAAGCACATCCTTATGCAGGTCCCTGGTCGCAGGACTATCGAGACAGGGCATCGATACTCCGGAGTAGACCAGCGCATGCGCTTCTCATCCCAGTGTGGGAGACGGTCTGTCCCACAGCCGTCAGTACGTCGTACTTGAGATAGTATGCGGGTGCTCGTTAGGTTACGGGTACACTGGACAGGACTCGTCGGGAACTGACTAGTTGGTATTATACCTATCGTTAGTTATCAGTTCCCAGGTGACATGAGTACAGCTTAGTCCGCTGACTTGACACTGTCACTCCGCCTCGAGTGTGTTCCCACTGTACTTTGATCACTACCCTACCACGGCTCAAAGGAGTCGTGCAAACAGGTAGTGGTTGGGTGCAGTCCCGAAGCATTTGGAGGCAGTGACGGTTAGACAGGATTCGTCTCTCCCGGTATTGGGGGTTGACATCACGCTGTGTCTAGGAGAGCCATTACACGAGTAGTCCCTGGCCAGGGCAAACGAGATATACTGGTAGGTTTCCAGTGTTATCTCAGGGTGTTTTGGGCTTCGCTCCGGCACGACTTGTACCGCTATTGGGGGACTGACGTTTACCGCCCCCTAGGCCCGCCATGCGATGTATCAGACGAACAGACCGGACTGTACGGAGAATGTCACACTCAGGCTCAGTAGGACTTCAGATGGGTTTCGCCTCGTCGGTCTTCTTGTCGGCATTACCTGGGGACCGTTACGCACAGTTAGTGCCGCTTGCGGTCTGTGGTTAAACCCACTGCCAGCGTAGTGTCGAGTCTTTAGAGTCCCACACAGAAAGCTTTTCGCCTTTAGGCAAAAGAGTAGAGGTCGCATGGTATTGCGACAGGTCGCATGGTTTTGCGACAGGGTTCGGTCACATCCGTGCACTTGTGCACGTACAGTGTCCGGACAGTTTACACTAGCGGGCTTTGGTTTAAGCCAGATCCTAGTGTACCTTATGGGATTGGATTTATCCAGTTTGCATTCGTGTTCCTCGGAACGCGGATGCGGGTGTGTATGCACAGTTGACCGGGAGGCAGAGGCGGCGGATTCTCATTAGAGTTGTTGACTGTTGACCGTTGACTATTTGACTTTATGCTCAACCCTAATGAGAATATGATATGTGATTAACTATTATATTAATTAAGTATTATGGTGATATGGTTGTTGACTTGTTGACTTTTGTTGACTTGTTGACTTTGTTGACTTGTTGACTTTTGTTGACTTGTTGACCGGTTGACTAGGCTTGACTAGTTGACCATCATGATAACCATGGTTATCATTTCATGCCAAAGACTTTTTCTTGCTTGCTCATTTGAGTAAAATGAGTGCATGACATGATAAGGTTATGGTTGCTTCTAACCATCACATAAGACTTTTTTGATATGATGAGTTATGATCACTTTGGATTATGAGAGGGTGAAAGACAAAAGAGTTGCTCATTCTTTCTTGCTCATTCTCTCTCTTGTTCTTGAGCTCTCCTCTTGCTCTCACCCTCAACCTCTTGCTCCCTCTCTTGATCTATGGTTCTCTTGTCTCATGAGTTGAGAATCAAGAACCATAGATAAAATCCCATTCTATTTCTTCTCTACTCATTCTAGTTCACTAGGTTTAGCAAACCAAGTGAACTGGTTTCTTCAAAGAACGAAGAAGGAGCTAAAGGTTGGAGCTTTCAGGTGGATCTATCTTCGGCGTACGGAGACGACGAGAAGGAGCCATCGAACCACCATCGGAGCTTGAAGAGAAGGAGTTCAAGTTTAGGTATAACCATCTTCATCCGAGTAGCTAAATATCTTTAGCTTAGTATGCTAGTTTTAGTTTAGGTAAAGATCCCGACCTAGCTTAGTCCATGTTGCCTCTTGCGTTAAAATTTTGATTTTAAACCGTTTCCGCCTCCCCGTAAGAACCGGGGGTCGCAACGTGGACTTACAACTAGAATGTATCATCAAACATGATACAATCTTGTGCACAAAAATACATCACATATACAATGTGCACTTCAAGTGAGAAAATCCATTTAAAGTGAACCAATACTAGTTAATGCAAAGCAATATATCAAATATATAATTATGCATTAAATCATTAAATCAACACTTGATTTAATGATCCGGTCATATCGCATATAACCGACTAGTATCAAGTGTATCAATGTATCGAATCAACACTTGATTCGGTAACCCGGCTATATCACATATAACCTGCCGATGATACAAATCGCGAGAATAGAATCCACTATCACATACTGGTATTATTCTCGGTCCCGCACATATCTCATATGCGCTCCTATTTCGTTTCGCTTGAGCCAGGAAACCTCTGTGTAGGACTCTAAAGACTCGTCAATACTCCGGCAGCAGGTGATGATCATATCAAACACCCACAAGCCGCAAGCGGTCTGCTAAACGTAACGGCCACCCGGGTATTGAGCGATCAGAAGATCGACGAGCAAGCCCGCTCACACTCCTGTGAATCCAACCAGTAACACTTACCGTACAGTCCGGTCTCGTCGTCTGATATGTCGCATATCTCGCCTAGGGGTGGTAAACGTCAGACCCCAATAGCTCGATAAGTCGTGTCGATATGAGGTCTATAACAGTTCGAGAAACTACTGGTAACACTTACCAGTAAATCTCAGCAACCCTGGCCAGGGATTTCCGGTTATAGCCAATCGAACACAGCGCAACATCAACTCCCTATACCGGGAGAGACGAATCCCCTCCTATCGCTCATTGCCTCCATGTGATTCGGGACTGTACCCAAAAACCACCATTTTGCACGCCCTCTTGGACGTGGTAAGGTGGAAATCAAAGCACAGTGGGAATCACACAAGACTCTATGACGATCTCGGATCAACAGACTACTCTGTACCAGTGTCACCAGAGAACTGCCATCTGACGTAAGGTATAATACCATCTGGGAGTTCTCGGCTAGTCCGTCCAGTGTACCCAGTCTCCACTGAGCACCCGTATATCATCTCTGATGTCAAACACCAATGGATATGGGATCATCCATCGCCCATCTGTATGGATCAAGAAGGTATACGCTAGTCTACTCTGGTATATCGATGCCCCGTCTCGATACACCCACGACTAGGGACCTTGAAGGATGTACTTATGGACTACCATGTCCCCACTAGTATGATCCGCATCATAGTCCAGGTAGTCAAGTACACATCCTAAGGGCTTTACCAACATGTAACAGAGAGACAATCAGTGTACACGTTAAGGTAAAGAGCAACCAGATAGCATACTATCATGTCGAGCAAGAAAGTCCTCCCTATATATGTCCAAGCATCCACTGCAATATACATCCTATGTACAGTAATAGCCTCTAGGGCATACATATAACTAACAGTCTACTCTTGGAGTATCGATGCCCCATCTCGAAACTCCCACGACTAGGGACACTTTAAGGATGTGCTTATAGACCATAAAGCTCCCACGTATATGATTGCCATCATACTACTAGTAGTCAAGCATGAATCCTATGGGCTCTCAACATGTAATAGTGATCTGTAATGTCACCTGAAGTTTGTACACGATGATAAAGACAAACCGGATAGCATACTATCATATCGAGTAAGACTATTCTACCGGTATAGGTCCTCCCCCAATCATTGCAATCATGTGCCTGCGATCCAATAATGGAATTAAGGGCACTATAACCAACAATCTCCCACTTGCACTTAAGGCTAATTATTGCGGTGTCGCATACTCACAGCCCAGGTGATACCGAACACCCAACTTCTCTACTAATCAGTTTCACAAAGCTCGTTTGTTAAACTATTGCGTTCGAGAAATAGCCTCAGTGAGTGGATCCACTCCATTGTTTCTTTCTATGTCTCTCTTTATCTCAAGTTCGCGGAGAAAGCCATCTCCCGAAATAAGCAATACCTGTCTTAGAATATGTCTGGATATATGATGGGACCCAGTTCACAAATGAACTCCAAATCAAGTAAACTTCTTAAACTGTATCGTCAACTGAATTTAATCAGTATCCTGAGCCATGCCTCCCTCAGTATCCGCTTGGACCACCTGTCCAAACTATTGTCCCTCAAAAGAGGGAAAACTATAACTCTGATAGTCACTCTGTCATCCAGGTCATCTTGGAAGCCAGGAAGATAACTGTCTCCCGAAGGAGGCTGCCTTTATCAAATCCCTAGAACATCCACTTATATTCTAATAGTGCTTCTGAACGTTTCTCCAGGATTGGATTAATTTATCAACTTATTGCAGCTAGTGCAAAAACCTGGTGTGGTACTTGACATCTCATGATTGACTCAATTGCCTAAGCAAGTGATATGCCAATCATGCACATCCCTCTCCTCTTTAGTCTGTAAGACACCTTCAGAGAGGGTGACTCAATCACCTGTAGGTACACCACAATGCCAGGAGTTGTCTATTCTAGAACACCTTCAGAATACTGTCTAAGTACCCAGATTGGGAAACTACCCAAATATAGATCTAAAACCATAGATCTAGTAACCAGAATGCCTAATATAATATCCATATCTTATGTAGAGAAACCACTGTGTGACAACCACAGTATAACCGATCGTAGTGTAGGAATTTCTCTTCCTACAAAGTGTATGTCATCCAAATACCAAGACATCACACCCTACTACCTTCTTAATAGATCCATCTCCTATTCTGATGAAGTCAAAGCCTATGACTGTCACATCAAAAATAGATGATCTATCTCCGCTATATCTGCTTTAGTCTATAAATAGACATAAGCAACTTGTCCACTATGCTTCCGCTGCTTCCACTGACTACAACAACTCTCTGGCAGAGTCATATATATGTGTGCTTCTTAAACTAGTTTAGAACGATGTTATACTCATCATCATGCCGGGTCTCATAGTCTAGAACAGCAGTAATGGCAAGTCTGGGTAAACAAGAACCTCCCTGTTATCGTCTTTGAGGATACCGAAGTACCTCTCGGGCGCCTGAGCTTACCCACCATATCTGCGAAGTGGCTAATGGAATGTCAAACCCGATTGAATATTTTGATTCTATTAAATTTTCAGTAATCGTTTGTGGTTCTGGAATCACTTCCAGCTCTACCATACTGCCACTACTGTTTTCTGAAAAAGTCCATTTTACTAAAACTGTGGTGAGTCAAGAACAATATCACTATTGATCTCCGGATGGTAAAAAGTTACCCCTCGCCATAGCCCGGGATAACCCATAAACTGCCATTATAGAAATGTGCCTTGAGTTATCCAGAGTATGGTTTTAAGCATAAGCTGGACAACTCCATATACCTTAACATCGTTAAGATATGAACCATTCTATATACAATATAGAAACAGAGGCACTGATTTAATTGGAACCAGGTTCAAATCATGCAGTTGTCTCCAGTGCATGTCAACTAAATGGAGAGAGGCCGATCAGCATTACTCAACTTAGGAGTGCATCCAGATATGAGTAACCTGAAAGAGAAGCAAGTTCTCAAAACCATTACTATCAACTTAATACCAAACACAAGTATCTACATCTTCGATCACCTTGAAGAATCTTGATATGTAATACCCTAGGTAGAGTTAGGGCTGAATACCACCTGCCCCGTGAGAAGTGAGATATTATCCGGTATCGAGGTGGGGATGTAACCGATAGGGATGCACACGGGGACCCACCAGAACAATGGGGAGTATCGAATTCCATTCCGAAAGAGGGCACGATCTGAACTATAAATGGAATGATACCACTCTTATAACACAGAGGCGCCTTTTGGATGAATCGGAGCTCCAGAGTTTGAAGAACTCCGTGGTTAAGCGTGCTTGAGCCAGAGAAATTATGGGGATTGGTGACCTACTGGGAAGTAGCCCCGGGTTCATTCAAAAGGACAAAACCGTGCGGTTTCGGCCAGAGCGGACAATACCATCTGTGTTTGGGGGTGGGTCATAACAAATATGGTACCAGAGCCGGTCCCTCAAAAGTAGGTCTGTGGTTCGAGGAAGAACCATTGTTCTAAGTGGGGGGGAATGTAATACCCCAGGTGGAGTTAGGGCTGAATACCACCTGCCCCGTGAGAAGTGAGATGTTATCCGGTATCGAGGTGAGGATGTAACCGATACGGATGCACACGGGGACCCACCAGAACAATGGGGAGTATTGAATTCCATTCTGAAAGAGGGCACGATCTGAACTATAAATGGAATGATACCACTCTTATAACACAGAGGCGCCTTTTGGATGAATCGGAACTCCGGAGTTTGAAGAACTTCGTAGTTAGGCATGCTTGAGCCAGAGAAATTCTAGGATGGGTGACCTACTGGGAAGTAGCCCTGCGTTCATTCAAAAGGACAAAACCGTGTGGTTTCGGCCAGAGCGGACAATACCATCTGTGTTTGGGGGTGGGTCGAGACATGATACTTGCAACATATAGTTCTCTACTTTATTCTTATACCTATAACTTCTCAAAACTTGGACCTTGTATTTCTACGAAACACTTGTCTAAAACTGGAGAAGTCACAAGTAAACAGAATATAGTATGAGGACCAACCCCTATGTCCTAATGGACAGTGGACAACATACAATACTTTGTATAAGTCCGCTGAGTTTAATAGCTCAAACCCTGTGCGTCGTAGGTTGAAAATTGTACTATGGTTAAGAAGAATTACACCGCTGTTTAATGCTCTTTACCTAACCATCAACTGATATAGGTAAATATCATAGACATAATTTCAAAAAGTTATATCTCACTTTATAAAATAAACGTACAGATATATCAGTTTGAAATTGGTGCATAACAGCGGATATTCAAAACCAAATATTTTCCGTCAGGCAATACCCCAGGTGATTTCCTCAAATATCACCAATTACAATGAATTCCGATATAATGAGAATATAATCACTTAATTTCCAATAACTTACTCCCACTCATCATCTGTAAAACCATACAGATGTGAGAATAAAACCTGCTAAATACATACCCTGAAGTAAGGATCTAATTGGGAAATCAGTTTTCAATTAATAACGCACAGTGAAACTGAAACATGAAAATGCTTCGAAGGGGTAGTCGGGTATTCCTAGTAATGCCTCTTCCATTAACCAGATTCATGACTGTAACCGTATATTTCTTTGACATCTCTCCAAATCCCTTTATTTATCTTTACTTATTACCTTCTGTACACCATCCTTAGGCTAAATGGTTTTCTTCCTTCCCTACCGTTCGGCACCAGCCTATGGTTTGGAAGAAGACTATCCAATAAGCGTAATAGGTGTACTCTCCTAATCCGAGGAGTACTCGCAACTTGAAAAAAGGTAAAGATAAAAGATAACTGAATAAACCTTATTCTATTTCTCTTGAACCAGAATCCATCCTCGAACTAGAACGAGTTCTTTCGAGTTATGGATTATCCAATAAATGCATATCTTCGTAGTGATACGGGGTGTTCTAGAGAAATACAAAGGTGAAGTAGAAGTGGCGATGATATACGCGGTTTGGTCGTGAATGACAGCAATCGCAATTTACTTTGCCCTCTTTCTAATCCCTTTATTTGTCTTTACTTATTACCTTCTGTACACATCACTTAGGCTAATTGGTTTTCTTCATTCCCTGTCTTTTGGCACCTGCCTATGGTTTAGAAGAAGACTATACAATAAGCGCAATAGGTGTACCCTCTCCTAATCCTAGGAGCCCTCACAACCTGACCATTCTCGAATCTGAAACAAGTTTCTTCGAGTTCGTATGTAACTATACGATGGTCATATCCAATAAATGTGGATCTTCGTAGTGATACGGAATGTTCCGGAGAAAAGCAAAGGGTAAAAGTAGGAGTGGCAATGAAATATGCAACTCTAACAATCCAAAAGTCAATGTATTTTAAGAAGCTTCGGTTAACTTGGTTACTGAGTTATAGTTTAGGGTCGGGCCATGGTCGCTGCCAAAGAGAGAGAGAAAAGAAACACTCAGCTTGCACTCTAATCTAGATCAGAATGGTCAATCACATTATCTAATCAGGATGGCTCCCACTGTTTCCTCAAATTCTCCTCCAAACCTGAAAGAAGAATTAGTCGGGATCATCTAAAATCACCCGAGGAATAAACCAACTCATCAATGGGAATCGGGATCCAACTATCATCGCATGATAACCTGATAGAATCCACTCAAGTTATCACACTCTAGAAGGTATGTGCATGCCTGGAAAGTTTCTTGTATGTTTGAAACTCCCGATGTGATTTTTACATCATACTCTTATGACCTTGACGAAGGCCAACATATCATAAGTCACATGTCAAGTTCTACCCATCATTGTCCAGGTTAATTTGAACCCACCCGTACATAGCCTTGACGAAGGCCAAAATAGTAGTACGACCGTCCCAAACCAACACATCTATCTATGCAACAGAAAAGTAATAAATAGCTACCATACACTATGCCATAACGAAGGCCAAAAAACATAGCATGAATACTAAGTGCTACCCGTCTGAAATGACGGAGGACTACGAATGGTTTTTGGTGAAAAAACTTTAACGTAATGAATTTGATATCGTTGAAGGAACCGGATAGCTTTTAACAAATATATAGTGGCGAAAACCTTTGCTAAAGAGGTCATTCCCGGTGAAGGGATCTCGGCTCTTTTCTCGTCGAATGAGGTGCAGGATATTCCCACTGAATACCACGATACAAAGCAAAAAAAGTAATCGACTATAGTGAAATTATTGCCCTGACGCAAACTTCTGCCCAAGAGGTCACTTCCGGTGAGAGGATCTCGGCTCTTGCCTCGTGGAATGAGGTGCTGGATATTCATAACCGAATACCGCTGTGCAAAACAAAAGAAAACGTCCTTGTAATAACAGCTTTTGAAAATTGTTCCAACAACAACGAATAGGTCTGTTTTCTTTGCATTGATCTGAATAAACGTAATCCCATCAATTAATCACACCACAAAAGAATGAAAATATGATGTACGTATATGCCAACCGCATTCGCCACTGGGTCCCGACATCACCCGTTAGGTTATTTAACTAACGAAAGAGCGGGGACTGGACTAGCGCGGGTGAAAAATATATACAACATCTACTAGTATATATATAGCAATATATAATAATCGTTCCAGGCGTGATGAATGCAACATCACAGAACATTACAGATAATCTGGGAGCCCCAGGTTTCCTTTGAGCCGCAAGTGAAACCCAACGTTCCCCTGGTCGTGTGGATAACCTGTGCAATGAAAACCTAGACCCCTACGAGCGCGGCGAGTTACTCGCCAAAACCAGAAGTGAGGCAGCCCCCTTCATCAAAATGAATGGGCCACCCAGCACTTCATAGAATCCGGTAACTTAAGCGCCCCTCCTTGGGTCAACCTATACTTCCTACGAGTGCGGCGAATAGCCCGCCAATTCTAGAGTGAGACCCCCTCTGTCTCAATGCCATGAGATGCGGACCCGTTGCCCTCTAGAACCCGACTATCCGTGCACTCCATCGTGGGGTAATCCTAGTACAGAAAAGAAAATATATACAACAGTGACATCGACCTCAACCCGGTCGTGCCCCAAACAAATAATATACAAACAGGCAGTGACGGCAGTCCACATGTCGGACGCTCGCCCTACGATATCAAATGTACAAATAAAACTAAACTGTACTAACATTGCACCTAAGCTATCCACCACGACGATTCCGCAACAAGCACAGCACAACACAGAACATCAACATGAATGTCACGTTCGCAAACCCGTTTAAAAGAACTATAGCAATTAGACAGTTTGTGCCGCTCTAATGACATTCACGGTCGCAGATAGTAATGCATGTACTGTAAACTTTAAAAAGTGTTAGAAATATTGAGTTCGAAATAACCCCGAATAGCCCCAAACTACTAGATAAAACCATATCAAAACCGGGCTAAACTAGCAATACCATTGAACCAATATTCCAGAGACTAAAGCACACTACAAATTACAAGTTCCAACTCCAATCCCAGACCGGCCAGCTCGAAAATTTGGCCAATGTGGCCGGGTCCATTTTTGAATTAGAGGCTCGTGTTTGGTGTGTGCTTTAGTAGTCGCCTAGGTAGTCTTCTACAGTTGCTTAAATATTTTTAGAAGACCAATAAAATTTCGACAGAGAATGGAATTTCGGTTGGTGTTGATTTAGAGTTATTTCGGTTTCGATACTTTAACATCATCTAAACAACTAGTATGTGGTTAATAAGTTGGCTCTGATACCATGTATGGTTACGGCAGCGCCCCGGCCATCAATCCGTGGCCAAACACGGAACAAAAACTTTAAAAAACAGGCGCTAACGGAACCCTAATCGGCAGATCGTACCATTAACCCTATACTTGTTATATGAAAAGAGTTTGGAGAGGTTATACCGATCGATCCGTGTCCTTCGGTTTTCAACCTCTGCCTAAGCTCCTCGCGGATGCCTCGATGAAGTTCCGTCTCCGGTCTCCCTCGTCGAAGACAATCCACGTCGAGGATTATTAATACGGGCTCCCGCTTCAAAACCTAAGCAACTCGAGCATCCAGTTTGCTAGCCTAGATACCCAAGATGAAGTAGAGATTTTGTGTGAATACTTTGTCTCAAAACACCCAAGGATTCTCAACTCATGAGAGAGAATGGGTGGAGGTTGAAGAAGAAGCCATCGGTGAAAGTTGTGAGATCAAGACTTGGCAAGTAAAGAAAAAGAGTGTCTGCCTTTTTTTGTGAGTGTGTTGTTGTAAGATATTGTGATAAGCATCTCAAGAAAAATCCCACACAAAAAATATCTGCCACTTTCATAAATATCTCACACCAAACAAAACCAAGAGCACATGCCTCATCAATGCCCAATGCCAAGACTTAACTTCACATTTTCCACAAATAAACATTAATCCAAATGTTTAAAGCAAGAAAAAGAAATGGCAAGCTCAAAAGTAAACTCGTAACGAATCACAAGAATACTTCTCATCCGTATATACATACATTCATCCATATTCCGGCTGAATACGAATACAACGAGACGAAAATAATCCAACAATATAATACTAGGATCCGGCTTAAACCAAAGCCCACTAGTATTATCCGTCCGATCATGATCCGTGCACAAGTGCACGAATATGATCGAACCGTTCCATAAAACCATACGGCCTCTACAACGTTTCGCCCGAACCAGGGAAACCCTCTGTGTGGGACTCTAAAGACTCGTCAATACGCTGGCAGTGGGTTTAACCACAATCACGTCAGTGGCACTAGCAGTACGTAACGGCTACCCGGGTATTGAGCGAAAGGAAAGCCGACGAGCAAACTCATCCTGAAACCCTACTGAGCCTGACAGTGACAATAGTCGTACAGTCCGGTCCGTTCGTCTATGAGTATCGCATATCGAGTCTAGGGGGGTGGATAAAGTCAGACCCTTAATAACTTGACATTTAGTGTCGGTATGAAGCCTATCACCAACTGAGAAACTACTGATCCGAATCAGTAATTCTCATCTACCCCAGCCGATGATTTCTGGTGATGGCCACCCGTGCACACCGCGACATCAACCCCCAATATACCGGGAGAGACGAATTCCTTGACGATCCGCTCACTGCCTCCATGTGGCTCGGGACTGTACCCAACTAAAACCTGTTTACACGACTCCTTTGAGCTGTGGTAGGGTAGTAATCAAAGCACAGTGGGAACTCACACCAGACAAATGATGATCTCAGGTCGATAGACTAACCTGTACACATGTCACCTGGGAACTGCTATCTGACAATAGGTATAATACCAACTAGCATGTTCCCGGCGAGTCCATCCGGTGTACTCATAACCCAATGAGCACTTGTATACATCTTAGGTGTACCAACTAACACCAATGGCTTACGAGACCGGCCACCGCCCCTCGTCGGGGTCTCAATCCGTATACACTAGTCTACTCTTGGAGTATCAATGCCCAGTCTTGAAACTCCCACGACTAGGGACACTTTAAGGATGTGCTTATAGACCACCCAGCTCCCACGTATATGATCGCCATCATACTGCTGGTAGTCAAGCATGAATCATATGGGCTCTATCAACATGTAATGGTGATCTGTAATGTCACCTCAAGCATGTACACAATGATAAAGACAAACGGGATAGCATACTATCATCTCCAGTAAGACTGTTCTACCGGTATAGGTCCTCCCTCAATCATTGCAATCACGTGCCTGCTATCCAATAATTGACTTTGAGGGCACTATAGCAAACATGTCATTGATTGCGGTAATTAGAAACACTAAGACTCAATTTTTCACATCAATCACTAGTCTACTCTGGAATATCGATGCCCAGTCTCGATACTCCCATGACTAGGGACATTTAAGGATGCGCTTATGAACTACCCAGCTTTCACAAGTATTATCTCCATCACAACTCTCAAGAAAAGATTCTACGGGTTTTATCATTATGTATTAGCGACACGTTATAACGAGTAAAACGTATACACATTAATGATAAAGACAAACCGATAGTATACTATCATCTCGAGCAAGACTATTCTAACCGTATAGGTCCTCCTTTAATTATCATAATTGCCTACCTGTAATTACAAAAATTGTCTTGAGGACACTATATCTAACAATCTCCGACTTGCACTTAAGGCTAATTATTGCTGTATCACATACCCACATCTTGTGTGTTCAAGAAATAGCCTTAGTGAGTGGATCCGCTACAATATTTCTATCTTTATCTCTCTATATTTCAACTTCGCGGAGATCAACTATCTCTCGAAATAAGTGATACCCTGTCTTAGAATTTGTCTGGATACCTGATGGGACCAAGTTCATAAATGAACAACTTTATTAAACAAACTTCTTTGGCTGTATCCTCCGTTGAATTTAATCATCATCCTGCGCCATGTCTATCTCAGTATTTCGCTTGGAACCATGTCCAACATACCGCCCCTCAGAAGATGGTAAACTTATAACTCTGACAGCCACTTTACCATCCAAGTCATCTTGGAAGCTAGAACCGGTAACTGCCTCCTATAGGAGGCTGTAATTACCATACACCAAGAATATCCTCTTATATTCTTCACTACTTACTTGTGTTTCTCTAAGATTGGATTAATATCCTCTTACTACAAGTGCAAAAGCAACATCTGGTTTGATACATGACATCGCATGATTGACCCAATTGGCTAAGCAAATGGTATATCATTCATGCAAGTCTCTCTCCTCATCAGTCTAAAAGACATCTCTTTAGAGAGGGTGACTCCATCACTTGCGGGTAAACTACCATGTTTGGATTCATCCATTCTAAACCCCTTTAGAATGGTGTTCAAGTACCCGGATTAGGACACTTTCTAAATCTAGATCTATTGCTATAGATCTAGTCACCAGAATACTTGATATATTATCCATATCCTATATGAAGAAACACCAGTGATAACTATAGTTTGACCGAATATAGTATAGAATTATCACTACCTATTATGAGTATGTCATCCATGAAAATACTCCCTGTTTACCGCCGGAAATGAGGAACTGAGGCGTAGAGGAGTGCGTCCAGGTAATGAGTCTGGGGACAGATGCTATATGAAACATATCCATCCACTTCTCCTAAAATACCAAGTTTATTTATAGCACCGTATATCGGAGGTTTGGATGGAAGCGACCATTGTAGCAGACTAATCAGATTCCCCCTCATATGTGAGGGGTTTTTTATTGTGGGGACGTTTTTTTCCTGCAGGTGCAAGCCCTTGCAGTTAATTACATTATCATCACACGATAACAACTTTCTCAACTCCAGAAATTTTCATATGTCGTGTTATTGTTTATTTATTTTGGGGTTGCTCTTGAATTGTATACGGAGACTAATATATGTCATCGTCCGCAGGGCGCAGATTAGTCCAAATCCGTATATATTAGATTTGGGGTTGAGCTTAGGACACATATCTCATATATTAGATATATGTCTAAGGATCGTTAGTCTTATATGAGACTAAGATCAACTTAGAAGATATGGTTAAGGATCGTTAGTTGTATATAGAACTAAGATCAACTTAGATGATATGGTATTTGAGATCATTAGTCGTATATGAGACTAAGATCAATTTATGTAATAGTGAGCATATAGGCTCAATTAATCATTTGATCACATATGAAGCATAGGCTTCTATATGGGATGTGTATCAATACGAGGGTTAAGACATTCCCTGTCTTGATGAAATTTCATATTTTTCATCAAGTTGGGACGATAAGGGAGTCATTGGTTATTAGGACCCGCCACCTCTCTGAAGACACTGAAGAATTACAATGTTGTGTATCAGAGGTGTGGAAGGATATACTCTTGAACCAAATCTCATATATGAGGGAAGAAAACATGTTGAATCTAAGGATCGTTAGTTTTATATGAGATTAAGAACAACTTAGAAGATATGGGATGAGGCTCATTAGTCTTATATATGATTAAGATCAACTTAGTTGATATCGATGAAAGATCATTAGTCATATATGGGATTTGGATCAATTTAAAAATATGATTAAGGATCGTTAATCTTATTTTAGATTAAGATCAACTTAAACAAGTAAGCATATAGGCTCGGTTGATTTTAAAAATTAAAGAAGTTTAAAACTTTAGGAACTTAGTCTATTTTAAACTAAATATTGGGCTTTATGTTACCTAACAGTGCTAAGTACTAAGCCATATATTTTGTTTTGTGCTTTACATAACCCAACAGTGCTAAGCACTAAGCCCAGAAGCTTAATATTTATCATAGGATATAATATCCTGCTTGCTTTAGCGCTCACATGCTATCACATGAGACGATGGCTTCTTTGGCGCTCATATGCTATCACGTAAGGAGTGTTAAGCACTAAACCGTTTCCTTCTCTGGCACTCACGTGCTATCACGTGAGAGCTGCCAAATAGTGCTAACCATTCAGCCGCCTTATTTTCTTGTGCTCGCGTGGATGTCACGTGAGGCACTCAAACTTTGGCACTCACGTGGATATCACGTGGGGACAGCTATTCATGTAGGGATTAACTCTGAAATTAGAATAGAGTTAAACTCTTCACAGAGATGATCAAAATTTCAATTTTCTTTGTAGATCTTGTTTATACGAGAACTAAGTTCTTTCTTATGTGAAAACTAGTTCATAGTGGGGAAAAAACCTATCTTTATATGAAATCATATCTTGAAGGAACTAAGTTCATGGAGTATAAACTCCATCTTTTTCTTTATTTCTTCCATGTTCTTTTCTTCTGTTTATATAGGGCTGGTAAAATATTATTGTTTTCTTCTGGATCTTGAGTCTGAAGAATAAGACCTTCTCTATGAGAATTAAATTCTCTTTTTTATAAGAGATTTGTCTTGTGGATCTCAAATCCAAAAGAAAAACTAAGTTCTTTTGAAGGGTTAAGCCCTTATTTGTATATCACATATAGGTAAAGGAGGGATATTCCTCCATTATTTACCTAGGGTTTTGGAAGGAGGAAGATGATCTTTTTTCAAAGAGAATTAAATTCTCTGTTGCAAAAGCTTATGAGGGTTTGCTCTTATGTGAGATTTAATCTTCTTGCTTCTATTTATAGGAGGCTAAAAAGATCAATTTGTTGAAGAAATCTCTTATTTGAGAAATCATGATTGATTTCATAATCAATCAAATTGATCTTAAAGACTAACCAGTGAATTTTATTTACAGTTAGATTTTTAATCCAAAGGCTCTCTGTTTAACAGAGAATATCTTCCTATATTAAAAAGATCAGAGGAAATATTTTCCTAATTAGAATTTGATTCTATTTTATGGATTTTTTAATCACCGTTGGATATTTGATCCTAAGGTTTTCTGTTTAACAGAATATATTTTCTTGTTTTCGAAAGATTTGGGAATTATATTCCCTTGTATGAAGTAATCTGCTTTGTATGGCGACACATGAGACGCTGCTATATACCCATGTCTTACAGTGCTCACATGTTTAATACGTAAACGCTGCCATATAATATGGTTTTGGCGCTGACATGTTTAACAAGTTTTATTTATTTACTTTAAACGTCCATTTTGGGATTTTCAAAAATTAAGCTTAGAACTCCATTTTATTTTTTTTAAATACCCGCTTTAGGGTTTTCATAACTTAAGCGAAAATATTTGGCGGGAACAAATTCCCCCACTGCATTGCCTATGTAAGTACGTCCGTAGGTTAAGTGGTGCAAAGTAATGCATCACCATAGATTTAAGGGCTTAGGAAATAGGTTTAGATCCCTATCACACAAGACTTTTTCAATCTTCATGAGCCGTAAGGGTCTCATAAAGGCTTTTGTCCCTATGAGTCGAGAGAATCTCATAGGTGTATTCTCTCTTTAAGAATCGTATGGATTCCTAAGTGGATTTTGCCTTTGTGAGTCATAATGATCTTACTCAGGTATTTTCTCCTTACGAGTTGAGAGGACATATAAGTGGCTTTGCAGAATGTGGCCCGTGGATAGTATACGGTAGTCAATATGGAGACAGTCTACAGGGCAGTGATGGCTTAGGAAGCAAGTTTAGATCCCTGCCATCTAAGGCTTTTCAACTTTATGAGCCGTAAGGGTCTCAAAAAAGTATTTCTTCCTACGAGTCGAGAGGATCTCGTAGGCACATTATCTCCTTAGAAGTCATGAGGACTCCTAAGCGTCTTTTCTCTTGAAAGTCGTAAGGATTTCCCAAGAGTATTTTCCCTTTACGAGTCGAGAGGACCCGTAAGTGGTTTCTTCACTTCATCGTTTGTGCTGAAGTGACCCGGCTTAGTTTATTTACTCGTCTCGGAGAGTTCAGTTTACCATTCTCTTAGGCTTATGGATAAACTCATCTTAACGTTAAACATATATAACCCTATTTTATCAGAAGAGTCCGTTAGGTTTGTGGTACTGGGTTAAGTCCATCGTACCGTCACATTGGTTGATATCTTCTCGACGTGTAATCCCTTAGGTTGCGGAGCGAGTAGCCATGCGTTTTTCGTGTCTTTGATCCCTTCTGAGGCTGGACAAGACGTCTTCAAGTAATCTTCTTAGATTGGAATATCCACATTACCATCAGAAGATTCAGCGTTAGGCATCGCCATGGCGCTTTACCTTGAGGCTAGGCTCTATTTCGATCCCTGGGGGAGTTATGACCGCACCCATTTGGGGTGGGATAATATCCAATGGTCTTTAGGTTTTGTATGTATTGCCATCAAGACCCGAATCTAGGAATATGCTATCACTTCGCTTTTTCTATGATGATGTCGCGCCAATTCTTCACTGAAATAGGGTAGACATCCATATGGTCTCTAGACTATATATATCGCTATTGAGATCTAAAGTTAGGATTTCGCCATTACTCCACTTTTGCTTTGGCTCCTTAGAGCTTTGTTGACCTCACGTTTCTACCTTGCTGGAGTAAGATGGACGTCGAATTGGTTTTTGGGCCGCATATATTGCCATCGAGACCTGAAGTTAGGAATATGCTGTAACTCCATCTTTGATTTGACACCCTTTGGTTTTTGCTGACGTCACATCTGCACCCTTCTAGAGTGAGAAGGAACGTCAAGATAACCTCTAGGCTGTATATGTTGCCATCGAGGTCTAGAACTAGGATTTTTCCATTACTTCACTTTATTTTTGACCCTATGGTCTTTGTTGACGTTGCGTCTGCACCCTGCTGGAATGAGAAGGAACATCGAGATAATCGCTAGATTGTAGATGTTGCCATTGAGATCCGGAGTTAGGAATATGCTATTACTCCACTTTTGATTTGCTTGATAAGCTGCTACTAAATCCTTCGGGGGATGATGTAGCTCTCGGTATTCTTTGGGCTTATATGGCACCGCAGAGACTCGAATCTTTGCTGAAGCATTCCTTACTTGGTAGCATTCAGTAGAGTACATTGCTCATTTTCATCTAGTTGTGCTCCTAGATTGTGTACAAGAGTCAATATTGACCTACTTGTAGGGCAAAATTCCATATATATTTCTTTTCTCTTTTTTATATTTTCACGATTGTTCCCATATAAAAAGGGAGAGAAAAGGGGAGAAAATTCCCTACGACTCAAGCCTCACGTGTTAAACACGTAAGCGTCTATATACAGAGCATATAGGCATTGTAATCAAACAACTAGAGGCTAAATGGGCCTCACGTGTTAAACACATGAGCGCCTATATGCAGAGCATATATGCGCCGCAATCAAACAATTAAAGACTACATAGGCCTCACGTGTTAAACACGTGAGTGCCCATATGTAAAGCATATAAACACAAAGAAAAATCCTCACTGAGGTCATGTGTTAAACACGTGAGAATGCCCTTTTAAAGCATTACCTTCAGATAGAGTTAAACTCTATGCATAGAATTAAATTCTATTTTTGTATGCAAAGCATATGAGAATTAAGAGAAATGGCGAAAAGCCAAATTGACCTCACATGTTAAACACGTGAGCGCCCATATGCAAGGCATATGGGCGTCAAATGAGAGAAGCTAAATAAGCCTCACGTGTTAAACACGTGAGGGCGCCTCCTTATATAGAATTAAATTCTACTCTTGGGAAATACCTCTCTGGATTTTTCTAGAAGAGAAAGATCCTCTCTGTTAAACAGAAAACCGTTGGATCAAAGATCCAATGGCGAATAAACATAGAATTAAATTCTATTAGGGGAAAATATCTCCCTGATCTTTCTAAATGAGAAGAATATTTTCAGTTAAACAGAAAGTTGGTGGATCAAACATCCAATGAGATGGAAAATATTTCCTATATCTTTCTACACAGAGAAAGATCGTGCTCTGTTAAACCGAGCACCCTTGGATTAAAAATCCAATGGTAATAAAAATATCACCGTTTAATAGAATAAAATTCTATGATCTTGTTAAAAACAAGAAAACATGTTCTGTAAAAATAGTAACACTTGGATCATAAATCCAACAGTGGGTAAAATTCCCTAAATCAATTTTGAGACCAATTAAATCAACTGGAATCTCTCAATAAGAGATTTTCTCAAAATTAATTAACAAACTTGCCTCTATTATATAAAGGACCCGAGACTTCAAGTCTCATATAGCGGGAACCCCCTATAAGTTTCTGCAAAAAAAATACAGAAAACTTCCAAAGCAACAGAGAATTCAATTTTCAAGAAAAGAAAAAGACTTTCATCCTCAAAACCTTAGGTAAAGAAAACACAGAGATCAAAATATTTCTTTTTACCTATCTAAGGGTTTAACCTTTCTCAAAGAACTCAGTTCTTCCTCTGGATTAGAGATCCACAAGAAAAGTCTCCCACAAGTTGAGAATTTAATTCTCATCGGGAAAATCTTGTTCTTGAGAATCAAAGATTCAGAAAAGAACTAGGTCAAAAAGAAAGAAAAAAGAAAAGAACATATGTTCTGGGAATTTAATCCCTCTGAAATTAGGGTTTAACCATACATAAAGAACTTAATTCTTATAAAAAGAAAAGAAGAACTTAGTTCTCCAATTAAAAAAAATGATCCAAGATCTTCAAAACAAAAATCTTGATGATCATAAATGACTAAAATGTCATTAATAGAGATTAATATCTCTAAAAAGAAGAAGAACTTGGCGTCTCATGTGAAACACACGTGAGCAAAATTAGTGCTTAGCACTATTATAGTGCCTCACGTGTTTCCCACGTGAGTATCTAAAACAAACAAAAGAAGAGCTAAAACGCCTCACGTGCTTCTCACGTGAGCATCCAAAAAAACAAACAAAGAAAAACTCATTTGTGTTGATTAGGCAGCCACCAAATAAAGCAGCCTAGCACCCCAAAAATAAAGCAGTCACATGAAATACTCGTGAAACACTTTTAGAAACCCGAAATCTGACGCCTCACATGCTTCACAAGTGAGCATCAGAGCTCTAGCCAAATGCTAAGCACTTCTGTCAAAAAAAGGGGGTGAACAAACAAAATCTGAAATCAATGCTCGGCACTCATGTGCTTCCCACGTGAGTGCCATAAAAAGTGCTTATCACTCTATTTTCAGTCAAAATGACTAAGTGCTTAGCACTGATTAGAAGCGCTCATATCTGAACGCCTCACATGTTTCACACATGAGCGCCAGAGAAAATTAGTGCTTAGCACTATAGTAGCGCCTCACATGAAAAACACGTGAGCGACAGAAAATATTAGTGCTTAGCACTAATCCAGTGCCCTACGTGAAACGCGCGTGAGCGCTATATATCGTAGTGCTTAGCACTGCTGGGTAGTATAGAAACCCAATCTCAGCCCAAATTAGCTAAGTTTCATGAGGTTAAATCTTTTTGATTTTAAATCAACCGAGCCCATATGGTCGTGATTTCCAAACTGATCTTAGTCTCAAACACGACTAATGATCTCTCGTTGATGATATCCAAAATGATAGTCATCCTATATCTCCTAAGGTAATTTCAGTCTCAAACATTACTAACGATTCTTAGGTCCACCACAACCCCTTTTTCCCTCAAATACGGGATTTGGTTTAAGGGTACATCTTTCCACACCTCTGATATATGTCATTGTAATTCCTTAATGTCTTCAGAGAGGTGGTGGGTCCCGACAACCAAAAACTCTTTTCTCGTCAAATTTCATCAAGACAGAGAATGATACACACATTGATGCACTTTCAAATTGACGTGCACACCTCAAATCAGATCGTGCCCCAAATTGGGCGCATTTCATGTCACCATCGTTCGCTCCGCCATGCAAAAAATACACTTGCGCGCAAGATGAATAATGGACCGAAATGTCCTTAAACTAACATTCATCCCCAAAACGGGAATGTTGGACCAAAACGTCCTTAAACTAACATTCGTCCCCAAAACGGGAATGTTGGACCGAAATGTCCTTAAATTAACTGTCGTCCCCAAAATGGGAATGTTGGACCGAGATGTCCCTAAACTAGCGTGTCGCCCTAATCATGGTGATAATGGACCGTGATGTCCTTAAACTAAAATAATTGAGCCCATATGCTCATTTGTTTTTAAGTTGATCTTAGTTTCAAATATGATTAACGATCCTTAGATCAAACTCAAATATCCTCCGAACGGATGGACCTCATAAATGTGAGAAATATGTCCTAAGTTCATTTCCGTTGGCAAACCAAGCTACCAACGTGGACCCCGTCAAGAAAATCCTTGACCCAAACCCAAATCTCAAATATACGGATTTGGACTAATCCGTGCTCTACGGGCAACAACATAAACTAGTCTCCGTATACAATCCACGGGCAACGAAAACAAACAAAAATACAACACGACACGAAGTGAACTGCTGGAGAAAGAGAAAGTGGTTATCGCAATGCGGTAACGTAATTAACTGCAGGGGTTTGCGCTTGCAGGGAAGAGCATCCCCATAATCAAAAACCCCTCACAAATGTGGGGGGATCTGATGAAGTCTACTACAAAGGTCGCATCTGTTCAAACCTCTGATATATAGTGACATAAATCAACTTAGTATTTTCGGAGAGGTGGATGAATAAATCCAAATAGCATCTGCCCCCAAAATTCAGGCCAAACGTCCTAACGTCACGGTCCGGTCTTTCGGCGGTGAACAGATTTTGGCACGCCCGGTGGGACCTTTTCCTCTTTCCACTCCATACTTTGTGTGTCGTATTTCGCGAATAAAATCGCGATTTGCTACGGTTGCCCTTAGATTCGAGGTACTAAAACTTGGTGTTTTACTCCGGTGCAGAAAATCAATGGCTTCTCAATGCACCTCATGCAACAGCAACTCTCGCCGCACCCTAACTGGAGGAGTGACTTACGGGCCCAACACGGCCTCTATTTTCTCAATGCCAGTGGAGCAAGTTACGCAAGTCGCTATTGGATTGTTCTTCGGGACCATGCTCCCACCAGTGAGTTTCGGTGCCTCAGCGCCATAAGAGGAAGCTCTTAAAAAGTCTGTCTTCGATCGACTGGCAATCACAACGGCCCCTCTCAATGGGCTGTCTAAATCTAACGTCTCAGTCTTCAACAGGCTGAGCAAGAACCCAAACGGGCCCACAAAGAGGCTCGTGATACCTGAAAGGGCTGCCCCAAAACGGATAGCCCTTCCAACTTCTGCTACGGGCGAAGCCGTCAAAACCGCTTCCCCCATCAGAAAGTCTGTCTTTGAAAGATTGGTCGGCCCTCCCTAAACTTTAATAAGGACGTCAGTCTTCAACAGGCTGATGCCAACAGCAGCCCTTCAGCAAAGCCGGGGGCACGACAAAGCCGCTTCCAAAACTGTGGCGGTCCCTTCTACAAAGCACGCTCGACGTCATCTCTGGCGCCGGGCGAGAAAAGCTGAGGGCAACTCCCCCTCTGGACTTACTCCCCCAGCTCCAATGGTGGAAGTTGATTCTGCTGTTCTAACCGGAAACAACTTTGATCCGTTTAGGAGGGTACGTAAGAACTCCCTGACGGCGGTGCTGAAGAAATCACCTCTGCCAGTAAAAGTCATTGTTCAGGCAAAACCGGAGCACCCCCATCAACGGCTTTCCTCGCAAATTTATAGGGTCTAGCGAAAAGTCCAGGACTCTGTAATTGACCAAAATCACTCTCGTCGACCGAAGAAATTAAAGGTTCGGCAAGAAAAGGACAACTCCTTTATCATACAGCGAGGGACTTCTTCTATACAGGTGCCTGTTACAACGGCTCCTTCAACTTCAACCTTCCACAAAAGGACGAGGCTAGAGAAAATCCCACCGCCTGCGGAAAATTCCAAAGGCGATGGACCTAAACGCCCCAAGTCTGGGGGCATGATCGTACATATGGTCCACATGGCTTCATGAAAAGAGGAAAGCCGTGCCTCCGTAAGTCACCGACCGCAAACTCGGTCGCTGACAAAAGCTCAAGAGCAACAAAAAAAGCTTCAGGAAATGCTGACCAAAATGGCAGCACTTAACGGACAGAAAGAAAGTCCGGACAAAGAGACCGAACAGCGCCAAGAGCAGGAGACCGATACAAAGTTCCCGCGAAGGGTGCTTGAGAGAATGGACAAGGAAGTTGCTGTGAAAGCTGCTAACATAAAGCATATGGCTCTTTTGTTCCAAAATATTGTTGGAATGATGATCCAACCAGAACCCCCGGTCGAAAATCCTTTGATAATCGTCGACGATGACAGAGGCGGAACATCAAATCCTCCTCCAACTTTATCGGCAGCCAAGGAGGAAACAATCTCCAAGACTGCTCTTGATGATTATATCGCTCAACAAATAAGAGCTCATTAAGATAATGAAGCTGCTGGCCAAATCGTCAGAACCGGGCGACCATATCCAGGCTGGTATGACCAAATCAAATACCTACCGGAATATACGATCCCTAAATTCTATGTGTGCAAAGGGACAGGCAACCCTCACCAGCACGTCGCACAGTTCAGAGCTCTGTGGGGCAATACGCGAGGCGACGACAAACTGTTGCTTCGCCGGTTCATTGGCGGCATGTCAGAAACGGCCTTCGAATGGTACTCGGAGCTCCCAAATGACTCTGTGACAACATTCGCAGAGATGGAACTGCTGTTCATACAGCATTTCGCCAGCACGAGCGAACGTACCTCGATCACGACATTAATCAATGCCATGATAAGGCCAGGAGAAATTTGAGTCCAATACACGATTCGGTGGCGGAACCTATGGTCTAAGTGCGAACAACGCATTGAAGAATCTGTTAGCTATAGTGCCCTCAAGGCAATTATTGTAATCGCAGGCAAGTGATTATGATGATTAAGGGAGGACCTATACGGATAGAACAATCTTACTTAAGATGATAGTATTCTATCTGGTTTTTGTTTATCATCATGTACATGGATTATGTGGTATTACAGATCACTATTACATGTTGATAGTGCCCATAGGATTCTTGTTTGACTACCAGCATTATGATGGCGATCATATATGTAAGATCTGGGTGGTATATAAGCACATCCTTAAATGTCCCTAGTCGAGAGAGTATCGAGACTGGGCATTGATACTCCAGAGTAGACTAGTGTGTACTTATCGAGACCCCGACGAGGGGCGGTGGCCGGTCCCATAACCCATTGGTGTCAGTTTGTCGCCTAAGATGGTATACAGGTGCTCATTGGGTTATGAGTATACTGGATGGACTTGCCAGGAACATGCTAGTTGGTATTATACCTATTGTCAGATGGCAGTTCCCAGGTGACATGTGTATAGGTTAGTCTGTCGACCAGAGATCGTCATTTGTCTCGTGTGAGTTCCCACTGTGCTTTGATTACTACCCTACCACGGCTCAAAGGAGTCGTGCAAACAAGTTTTAGTTGGGTACATTCCCGAGCCATATGGAGGCAGTGAGCGGATCGTCGGGGATTCGTCTCTCTCGGTATTGGGCGTTGATGTCACGAGGTGCACGGGTGGCCATCACCAGAAATCATTGGCCAAGGTAGTCAAGAATTACTGATTTGGATCAGTAGTTTCTCAGTTGGTGATGGGCTTCATACCGACATGAAATATCGCGTTATTAGGGGTCTTACTTTATCCACCCCTCTAAACTCGATATGCGATACTCTTAGATGAACAAACCGGATTATACGGAGATTGTCACGGACATGCTCAATAGGGGTTCGGATGAGTTTGCTCGTCGGCCTTCCTTTCGCTCAATACC
This sequence comes from Agapanthus africanus, assembly GCA_030015575.1. Classification (NCBI taxonomy): domain Eukaryota; kingdom Viridiplantae; phylum Streptophyta; class Magnoliopsida; order Asparagales; family Amaryllidaceae; genus Agapanthus; species Agapanthus africanus. The sequence goes on along the minus strand of JASDDO010000010.1, from coordinate 428,303,450 downwards.
TAGGTAGCTCTTACGTACAGCTAGTGCCACTGATATGTTTGTGGTAACCCCACTGCCAGCGTATTAACAAGTTTTTAGAGTTCCACACAAAGGGTTTCCCTGCTTCGGGCAAAATGATGTAGAGGCCGTATGGTTTTACAGCAGGGTTCTAAAAACGCGTGGGCTTTGGTTTAAGCCAGATTCTAGTATTATATTATTGGATTATTTTCGTCTCTTTGTATTCGTATTTTTCGGAATATGGATACGGGTATGTATATACGGATGAGGGACATTCTAGTAATTCATTACAATATGCTCCTAGAAGATGTCACCTCATTTGTTTGTTTTAACCATTTTGTTAAATGGTTAATGAGGTGTAGGGATAAGGTGTTATTTGGATTTATATGAAGCATGGCTTTGTGGTGACTCATGGGGTGACTCATGAGTTACTATTGTGGCATGCTTGATATTTGTGTTGTGAGATATTATTTCTATGCTTCTTTGCTACAACACTTAGCCATTTTCTTTGGTTGGAAAAATGCTCACTACACTATCATCTCCTCAAGATTTTTCTTCTACCTCCATCCTAAAAGTCTCATGTGTTGAGAAACCAAGGGTGTCTGGAGATAAATTAATCCATCATTAGACTCTACTCCTCTAGGCTATCTAGTCTAGCGAACTAGGTAGCCTAGTTTCCTCGGCTATGAGGTTGGAGCTTGAACTATAAATCCTCAGATGAATCATCTTTGATGGAGGGAGACCGGCGATCAAGCTTGATCATGGTGGCCTCTAGGAGCTTAGAAAGATGGTAGAAGACCGAAGAACTCGGATCATTCGGTATAACCATTCTAAACTCCTTTATAGTTTGCTAGCTTTAGGTTTATGATAGATCCGGGTTATAGAGTTGTTCTAGCGCCAGTTTTGAAAATTTTTGTTCTGCAAACGGTCACGGTAGATGGCCAGGGCGCTGGCATAATCCAACATGGTATCAGAGCCAACCCATAAACTCTAAAATAGCAGTTTTAGATGATGTTTAAATAACGAAACCGAAATAACTCCGAAACAATATGCACAATTTTCAAGTTTCTGTCGAAATTTTTTTAAATAATCGCAGAAGACTATTATTGTGACAACTAGAAAACATGTCAAAAATGAGCCCCAAATTCCAATGCACGGCTGGCGAGATCAGCATTTTCCCCGGCACCGCCGGTTTTTGTTGGGAATTGGGTCTTGGGATTTTTGGTGTTTTCTGGAGTCTTGAATATTGGTTTTTAGGTATTGTTTGTTTTTGCCCAGATTGCATATTATGTTATCTTTGGTTTGGGGGCAATACGGAGTATTTTGAAGTCGCTATTTTTAACACCATTTAAAAGTTTTCAGAACATACATTACAATCTGCGACCGTGAATGTCATTAGAGGGGTATAACTCGTCTAACTGCTATATGTTCTTTTAGACAGGTTTGCGAACATGACATTAACGTTGATATTCTGTGTTGTGCTGAGGTTGTGGTTGGATTGTCATGGTGGATAGCCAGTGGTGCAATGATAGTTGTACAGTTCAGATTATTTTGTACATTTGATATTGTTGGGCGAGCGTCCGACATGTGGACTGCTGTCTCTGCCCGTTTGTATATTATTTTTTTGGGGCATGACCGGGTTGAGGTCGATGTCACCCTTATACATATATTTTCATTTTCTGTACTAGGATTATCCCGCGGAGGAGTGCTCGAATAGCCGGATTTTAGAGGGCAACGGGCCTGCATCTCATGCCATTGAGACAGAGGGGGCCTTATTCTAAAATTGACGGGGTATTTGTCGCACTCGTATGGGGTACAGGATGACCCATTGAGGAGTGCTCAAGTTACCGGATTCCGTGAAGTGCTAGTTGGCTCATTCACTTTGTTGATTGGGGTTGCCTCACTTCTGGGATTGGCGGGTAATTTTCCGCGCTCGTAGGGTTCCAGGTTTTCATTGCACAGGCTATCCACACGACAGGGAACGTCGGGTCTCATTTGCGTCTCAAATGAAACCCGAGGCTCCAAGATTATCCACCATTCTGTATCGCTTGCTGAGATTCTGTGATGTTGCTTATATCATGCCTGGGACGAATTTTATATATATACTAGTAGATGTTGTATATGTTTTGTATCCGCGCTAGTCCATCCCCCGCTCTGCCGTTAGTTAAGTAACCTAAAGTTGCATGACGGGACCCCGTGGTGAATGCGGATGGCTTATACGTACATTGTATTATCGTTCTTTTCTGGTGTGATATGGATTAATTGATGGGACTGCATTAATTCTGATTAATGCAAAGAAAACAAACCTATATATATGATGTTGTTGGAACCAAGTTTTTGAAAACTGACATTACAAACGTTTCTTTTGCTTTGCACAACGGTATTCAGTTTGGAATATCCAGCACCTCATTCGATGAGGCAAGAGACGAGATCCATTCATAGGGAGTGACCTCTTGGGAAAAAGTTTACGTCAGTTTAATAACTTCACTATAGTCGATTCTTTTGCTTTTCATCGTGGTATTCGGTTTGGAATATCCTGCACCTCATTCGATGAGGAAAGAGATGAGATCCCTTCATAGGGAGTGACCTCTTTAGCAAAAGTTTGCGCCGCTATATATTTGTAAAACCACTCGGTTCCTTCAACGATATCAATTTCATTACGTTAAAGATTTTTCGCCAAAAACCAGCCGTATCCCTCCATCATTTCAGATTAGTATTGCTTAGTATTCATGCTACGTATGTCGTGCTCAGCCGAGGCGTAGTGTTCGGTAGCTATGTAGTGCTTTTCTGTTGCATGGTGATGCATTTGGTTAGGACAGTTGTACGGTCATTTTGGCTCAGTTAAGGACTTGTGCAGGTGGGTTTAATGCAATCAAGATAATGACGGGTTGAACTTGACTAGGATCCTTTGATATGTTGGCTCAGTCAAGGTCACTTGGGTCCTAGAGGTAAAAACCACATCGGGAGTTTCAAATATACAGGAAACTTGCCAGGCTTGCGCATACCTTCTGGAGTGTAGTGACTTGAGTTGCTTCCATCAAGTTATCATGCGGTGATAGTTGGATCCTTATTCCCACTGATGAGTAGAGGTTACTCCTCGGGTGATTTTAGATGATCCCGACTAATTCTTCTTGTAGGGTTTGAAGGAGAATTCGAGGAAACAGTGGGAGCCATTCTGATTAGATAAAGTGATTAACCAATCTAATCTATGTTAGAGTGTATGTTGAGTGTTTCTTTTCTCTCTCTCTTTGGCAGCGACCATGGCCTGACCTTAAAAACTCATGAACCAAGTTAACCGAACCTTCTTAAAAACACTTTGGCTTTTGGATTGTCATTTAGTCGCATATATCATTGTCGCTCCTACATCCCCTTTTCATTTCTCCAGAACACTCCGTATCACTACGAAGATCCATATTTCTTGGATATGCCATCGTATAGTTACATACGAACTCGAAGGAACTTGTTCCAGTTCGAGAATGGTTTCTAGTTCTACAGAAATAGAATAGGATTATTCAGTTGTCTTTTCTCTTTACATTCTCTAAGGTTGCGAGGGCTCCTGGTATTAGGAGAGTACACCTATTGCGCTTATTGGATAGTTTTCTTCTAAACCATAGGCAGGTGCCGAAAGGTAGGGAAGGAAGAAAACCAATTAGCCTAAGTATGGTATACAGAAGGTAATACGTAAAGACATATAAAAGAGGTTAGATTAAGGGCAAAGGAAATTGCGACTCCTATCATTCACGACGAAACAACGTATACCCCTGCCAATCCTATATCACCTTTACATTTTCTCCGGGACAATCTGTATCACTACGAAGATCCATATTGCTTGGGTATGTCATCGTATAGTTACATACGAACTCAAAGAAACTTGTTCCAGTTTGAGAATGGTTTCTGGTTTAGGAGAAATTGAATAGGATTATTCGGTTGTCTTTTATCTTTACCTTCTCTCAGGTTGCGAGGGCTCCTAGTATTAGGAGAGTACACCTATTGCGCTTATTGGATAGTCTTCTTCCGAACCTTAGGCTGGTGCCGAAGGGTAGGGAAGGAAGAAAATCAATTAGCATAAGTGTGGTGTACAAAAGGTAATAAGTAAAGACATATAAAGGGATTGGAGTGATGGCAAGAAAATATACAGTTACAGTCATGAATCAGGATAGTGGAAGAGGCATTACTAGGAATACCCGCTTACCTCTTCGAAACATTTTCATGTTTCAGTTTTACTGTGCGGTGTTAAGTGAAAACTATTTTCCCAGTTAGATTCTAACTCTAGAGTATGTATTTATCAAATTTGATTCTCACAACTGTATGGCGTTACAGATGGTGAGTGGGAGTAAGATATTGGGAATTGAATGATTAGATCCTCTATTTATCGGAATTCTTTGTAATTGGTGATATTTGAGGAAATCACCTGGGTTTTGCCTGACGGCAAATATTTGGTTTTGAATATTCGTTGTTATGCACCAATTTCAAACTGATATATCTGTACGTTTATTTTATAAAGTGAGATATAACCTTTTGAAATTATGTGTATGACATTTACCTATATCAGTTGATGGTTAGGTAAGGTGTATTTAACAACGGTGTAATTCTTCTTAACCATAGTACAGTTTTCAACCTACGACGCACAAGGTTTGAGTTATTAAACTCAGTGGATTTATATAAAGTATTGTATGTTGTCCAATATCCGTTAGGACAAAGGGGTTGGTACTCATACTATATTTTGTTTACTCATTACTTCTCCAGTTCTAGACAAGTATTTTGTTGAAATACAAGGTCCAGCTAGTGAGAAAATATAGGTATAAGAATAAAGTAGAGAACCATATATTGCAAGTATCAGGATTCTTCAAGGTGATCGAAGATGTAGATACTTGTGTTTGGTATTCCGTTGTAAGTAATAGTTTTCAGAAATTGCTTCTCTTTCAGGTTACTCATAGGTGGATATATTCCTGGATGAGTAGTGTTGTATGGCCTTCTTCCATTTAGTTGATATGCACTAAAAATAGCTGCATGATTTTTTAATATGATTCCAATTAAATTATTGCCTTTGTTTCTATATTGGATATATAGAATGGATTCATATCTTAACGATGTTAAGGTATATGGAGTTGTCCGGCTGATGCTTAAAACCAGAATATGGACAAACTCAAGGCACGTTTCAGTAATGGCAGTTTGTGGGTTATCCCGGGTTTTGACGAGGGTTAACATTCTACCATCTGGAAGATCAATAGTTATATTGTTCTTGACTCGCCACCAGTTTTAGTAAAATGGATTCTTTTCAGAAAACATTAGTGGAGGTATGGTAGAACTGGAAGTGATTCCAGAACCGCAAATGATTACTGAAAATTTAGTAGAACCTAAAGATTCAAATGGTTTCGACGATCCATTAGCCACTCCGTAGATTTGATGGGTAACCTCAGGCACCCGAAAGGTATTTCGGTCTTCTCAAAGACGGTGAAAGGGAGGTTTTTAATTACCCAAACTTACCACTACTGCTATTCTAGACTATGAGATTTGGCAGGAGGATGAGTATAACGTCGTTCTAAACTAGTTTTAGAAGTGCACGTGTATATGACTCTGCCAGAGGGTTGTTGTAGTCGGTGGGAGAAGCGGAAGCATGGTGGGCAAGTTGCTTATGTCTATTTATAGACTGAAGCAGGTATAGCGGATATAGATCATCTATTTTTGATGTGGCAGTCATAGAGTTTGACTTCATTAGAATAAGAGATGGATCTGGTAAGAAGGTAGTAGGGAGTGATGTCCTGGTATTTGGATGACATGCACTTAATAGGAAGAGATCTTCCTATAATACGATCGGTTATACTGTGGTTGTCACAATGTGGTTTCTCCAAATAAGATATGGATATAATATCAGGGATTCGGGTGACTAGATCTATGGTTTTAGATCTAGATTTGAGAAGTGTCCCAATTCGGGTACTTTGACATTATTCTAAAGTGTTTTAGAATGGACGATTCCTAGCGTGGTGGTGTACCCGCAGGTGATGGAGTCACCCTCTCTAAATAGATGTCTTTTAGACTGATGAGGAGAGGGATTTGCATGATTGGCATATCACTTGCTTAGGCAAATGAGTCAATCATGAGATGTCAAGTACAACACCAGATTGATTTTGCACAGGCTGCAATAAGTATATATTAATCCAATCCTGGAGAAACATTGGGAAGCAGTTATAAACATAAGTGGATGTTCTTGGTATATGGTAACGGCAGCCTCCTTCGGGAGGCGGTTATCATTTTTGGCTTCCAAGGTGACCTGGATGACAGAGTGGCTGTCAGAGTTATAGTTTTCCCTCTTTTGAGGGGCAGTATGTTGGACAGGTGGTCCAAGCGGATACTGAGGAAGGCATGGCGCAGGATACTGATTAAATTCAGTGGATGATACAGTCTAAGAAGTTTGTTGGATTTGGAGTTCATTTATGAACTGGGTCCCATCAGATATCCAGACAAATTCTAAGACAGGTATTGTTCATTTCGGGAGATAGTCTTTCTCCGCGAAGTTGAGATATAGAGAGAGATAAAGATAGAAACATTAGAGCAGATCCACTCACTGGGGCTATTTCTCGAATGAAATAGTTTCACAAACAAGCTTTGTGAGACTGATTAGTAGAGAAGTTGGGTGCTCGGTATCACACGGGCTGTGAGTATGCGACACCTCAATAATTTGCCTTAAGTGCAAGTGGGAGATTGTTGGCTATAGTGCCCTCAAGGCAATTATTGTAATCGCAGGCAGGTGATTATGATGATTGAGGGAGGACCTATACGGATAGACTAGTCTGACTCAAGATGATAGTATGCTATCTGGTTTGTCTTTATCATCATGTACATGCATTATGTGGTATTACAGATCACTATTACATATTGATAGAGCCCATAGGATTCTTGCTTGACTACCAGCATTATGATGCGATCATATATGTAGGAGCTGGGTGGTCTATAAGTACATCCTTAAATGTCCCTAGTCGAAAGAGTATCGAGACTGGGCATTGATACTCCAGAGTAGACTAGTATGTACTTATCGAGACCCTGATGAGGGGCGGTGGCCGGTCTCACAAGCCATTGGTGTCAATTTGTCACCTTAGATAGTATAGAGGTGCTAATTAGGTTATGAGTACACTGGACGGACTCGCCGAGAACATACTAGTTGGTATTTTGCCTATTGTCAGATAGCAGTTCCCAGGTGACATGTGTACAGGTTAGTCTGTCGACCTGAGATCGTCATTTTTCTCATGTGAGTTCCCACTGTACTTTGATTACTACCCTACCACGGCTCAAAGGAGTCATGCAAACAGGTTTTAGTTGGGTACAATCCTGAGCCACATAGAGGCAGTGAGCGGATCATCGGGGATTTGTCTCTCCCGGTATTGGGAGTTGATGTCGCGAGGTGCACGGGTGGCCATCACCAGAAATCCATGGCCAAGGTAGTCGAGAATTACTAATTTGGATCAGTAATTTCTCAGTTGGTGATGGGTTTCATACCGACACGAAATATCGCGTTATTTGGGGTCTGACTTTATCCACCCCCTAGACTCGATATGCGATACTTTTAGAGGAATAGACCAGACTGTACGGAGATTATCACGGACAGGCTCAGTTGGGGTTCGGAAGGGTTTGCTCGTCGGCCTTCCTTTCACTCAATACCTGGGTAGCCGTTACGTACAGCTAGTGCCGCTGGCGTGCTTGTGGTTAAACCCACTGCCGGCGTATTGACGAGTCTTTAGAGTCCCACATAGAGAGTTTCCCTGCTTCGGGCGAAACGATGTAGAGGCCGTATGGTTTTACGGCAGGGTTCAATCATATACGTGCACTTGTGCACGTATCATGATTCGGACAGATAATACTAGTGGGCTTTGGTTTAAACTGGATTCTAGTATTATATTATTGGATTATTTTCGTCTCTTTCTATTCGTATTTTTCGGAATACGGATACAGGTATGTATATATGGATGAGGGGTATTCTTGTAATTCATTACAAGATGCTTCTAGAAGATTCCACCTCATTTGTTTGTTTTAACCATTTTGTTAAATGGTTAATAAGGTGGAGGGATGAGGTGTTCTTTGGCTTTATATGAAGCATGGCTTTGTGGTGACTCATGAGGTGACTCATGAGTTACTATTGTGGCATGCTTAATATTTGTGTTGTGAGATTTTATTGCTATGCTTCTTTGCTGCATCACTTAGCCATTTTCTTTGGTTAGAAAAATGCTCACTACACTCTCATCTCATCAAGCTTCTTCTTTTACATCCATCCTAAAAGTCACAAATGTTGAGAAATCTAGAGTGTTTGGAGACAAATTAATCCATCATTATACTCTACATCCTCTAGGCTATCTAGTTTAGCGAACTAGATACCCTAGTTACCTCGGCTATGAGGTTGGAGCTCGAACTACAAATCCTCAGGTGGATCATCTTTGATAGAAGGACACCGGCGATCAAATTTGATCGTGGTGGCCTCTAGGAACTTAGGAAGATGGTAGAAGACCGAAGGACTCGGATCATTCGGTATAACCATTCTAAACTCCTTTATAGTTTGCTAGCTTTAGGTTTATGATAGATCCGGTTATAGGGTTATTCCAGTGCCAGTTTTGAAAATTTTTGTTCCGCTAACGGTCACGGTAGATGGCCAGGTTGCTGGCATAACCCAACAGAATCTCCCGTCGTGGGCAAGTGTTGGCTAATATACCCTCAAGTCAATTATTAGATCGTAGGCACGTGATTGCAATGATTGAGGGAGGACCAATACCGGTAGAACAGTCTTAATCGAGATGTTAGTATGCTATCTGGTTTGTCTTTATCATCGTATACATGCTTTAGGTGACATTACAGATCACTATTACATGTTGATAAAGCCCATAGGATTCTTGCTTAACTACCAGCAGTAAGATGGCGATCATATACGTGAGAGCTGGATGGTCTATAAGCACATCCTTAAAATGTCCCTAGTCGTGGGAGTTTCGAGACTGGGCATCGATACTCCAAGAGTAGACTAGTGTATACTGATCGAGACCCCGACGAGGGTCGATGGCCGGTCTCAAAAGCCATTGGTGTCAGTTGGTTCACCTATGATGTATACAGATTCTCATTGGGTTATGAGTACACCAGACGGACTCGCCGGGAACATGCTAGTTGGTATTATACCTATTGTCATATAGCAGTTCCCATGTGACATGTGTACAGGTTAGTCTATCGACCTGAGATTGTCATTTGTCTCGTGTGAGTTCCCACTGTGCTTTTATTACTACCCTACCATGGCTCAAAGGAGTCGTGCAAACAAGTTTTAGTTGGGTACAGTCCCGAACCACATGGAGGCAGTGAGCGGATCGTCAGGGGATTAGTCTCTTTCGGTATTGGGGGTTGATGTCACGGTGTGCACGGGTGGCCATCACCAGAAATCCTTGGCCAAGGTAGTCGAGAATTACTGATTCGGATCAGTAGTTTCTCAGGTGGTGATGGGCTTCATACCGACACTAAATGACACGTTATTAAGGGTCTAACTTTATCCACCCTCCTAGACTCGATATGCGATACTCATAGACGAACGGACCGGACTGTACGGATATTATCACTGTCAGGCTCAGTAGGGTTTCAGGATGAGTTTGCTCGTCGGCCTCCCTTTCTCTCAATACCTGGATAGCCGTTACGTACCGCTAGTGCCACTGACGTGCTTACGGTTAAACCCACTGCCAGCGTATTAACGAGTCTTTAGAGTCCTACACAGAGGGTTTCACTGCTTCGGGCGAAACGTTGTAGAGGCCGTATGGTTTTTTGGCAGGGTTCAATCATATACGTGCACTTGTGCATGGATCATAATCGGACGAATAATACTTGTGGGTTTTGGTTTAAGCCGGATCCTAGTACTATATTATTGGATTATTTTCATCTCGTTGTATTCGTATTCAGTCGGAATATGGATGCGGGTATGTATATACGGATGAGAGGTATTCTTGTAATTCATTACAAGTTTACTTTAGAAGATGCTATTTCTTTTTGGATTAAACATTTAGGTTAAATGTTTATGAGGTGGAAAGTGTGAGTGTAAGTTTTGGCTTGGATTCTTTTATGCATTGATTCATGTATGTGCACTTGGTGACTCATGCTTGATATTTTGGAGAGGGTTGTGAGATATTTTGTGAGGGGGCAGATCTTTTATTGGTGTGGGTTATTTCTTTAGTTGCTACACTCTCACAAAAGAGCTCACAACACTTCACCTTTTCTTGACTTGCTTTTTCTTTAGCTTACACTCTTTCCATTGGCATCTTCTTCAACCTCCACCCAAACCCTCTCATGAGTTGAGAATCCTTGGGTGTATTGAGGCAAAGTAATCACAAACTCTCTTTACTTCATCTTGTCTATCTAGGTTTGCAAACTAGATACCCGAGTTGCTTCGGTATTGAGATCGGAGCCCGTATAACAAACCCTCGACGTGGATCTTCTTCGATGTGGGGAGACCGAAGATCAAACTTGATCGGGGAAGCTGCGAGGAGCTTGGGACAAAGGTTGAAAACCGAAGGACACGGATCGATCGGTATAACCTGTCTAGCCTCCTTTCATATAGCTAGTATAGGGTTAATGGTACGATCCGAAGATTAGGGTTCCGTTAGCGCCGGTTTTTAGAAGTTTTTATTCCGCATTTGGGCATGGATTGATGGCCGGGGTGCTGCCGTAACCCAACATGGTATCAGAGCCACTCCATAATTAGTTAACTTATTGCGACATTAGAAATCCGCCGTTTTTGTCGTGCAAAAACTGCCGACAAAAATAGTTCCGGAAACTGAAAGTTTGAGATGTTTGCACACCCTACGGGCTCACGGTTTGGATTGAGAAGCCGCGGGGTGGTGCATGTGCATCCCAGGGAATCCCCGAAGGGACCGAACGGCTGGGCCCACTCCCTAAGACTACCACAAGGTGGTCTTGGAGGTGGGGGCCCGAAACTGCCCCACCTTGGGCAGTTTTGGGTCTGCCTCACCCCCTGGCCACCTCGTAGTGGCCTCGGGAGTAGGGTACCCTCTTTAGGCCCCTCGACTCGAAGTTAATTTCGTGCTCTAACTCCCTGCGAATGTTCGGGTGCGTTTCGTTTTGATTCGGACTTCCGAATTGGCTTTAAACGGTCGGTTTTTGGAACTTTAGCTCACTGTTTTTTCCCATGGTTTTGGAAATTGGATTAGTTTGCTAATTGCGTGCGGAATTCTAATGTCGTAGTTTTCAGTACATACATTACTATCTGCGACCGTGAATGTCATTAGAGCGGTACAACTTGTCTAATTGCTATAGTTCTTTTATACGAGTTTGCGAATGTGACATTCACGTTGATGTTCTGTGTTGTGATGTGGTTGTTGCGGAATCGTCGTGATGGATAGCTTGGGTGCAATATTAGTACAGTTTAGTTTCATTTGTACATTTGATATCGCGGGGTAAGCATCCGACATGTAGACCGACGTCGCCGCCTGTGTATATTATTTGTTTGGGGCACGACCGGGTTGAGGTCAATGTCACCGTTATACATATTTTCTTTTCTGTACTAGGATTACCCCGTGATGGAGTGCACGGATAGCCGGGTTCTATAGGGCAACAGGCCCGCACCTCAAGCTGTTGAGATGGAGGGGGCCTCATTCTAGAATTGGTGGGCTATTCGCCGCACTCGTAAGGGGTACAGGTTGACCAAAGGAGGGGTGCTCAAGTTACCGGATTCCGTGAAGTGCCGGGTGGCCCATTCACTTTGATGAAGAGGGTTGCCTCACTTCTGGTTTTGGCGGATAACTTGCCGTGCTCGTAGGGTTCTAGATTTTCATTGCACAGGCTATCCACACGACCAGGAGAACGTCAGGTTTCACTTGCGGCTCAAAGGAAACCCGGGGCTCCCAGATTATCTGTATTGTTCTGTGATGCTTATCGCTTATCTGTGATGTTGCATTTATCATGCCTGGAGTGATTATTATATATTGTTACATATATATTAGTAGATATTGTATATATTTTACACCCGCACTAGTCCAGCCCCCGCTCTGTCGTTAGTTAAGTAACCTAACGGGTGATGACGGGGCCCAGTGGCGAATGCGGATGGCATATACGTACATCATATTTTCGTTCTTTTCTGGTATGATTAATTGATGGGACTGCGTTGATTTTGATCAATGCAAGGAAAACAGACCTATTCGATGTTGTTGGAATAATTTTAAAAAGCTGTTATTACAAGGACGTTTTCTTTTGTTTTGCACAGCGGTATTCGGTTATGAATATCCAGCACCTCATTCAACGAGGCAAGAGCCAAGATCCCTTCACCGGGAGTGACCTCTTGGGCAGAAGTTTGCGTCAGGGTAATAACTTTACTATAGTCGATTACTTTTTGCTCTGCATCGCGGTATTCAGTTGGAATATCGTGCACCTCATTCCACGAGGAAAGAGCTGAGATCCTTTCACCGGGAATGACTTCTTTAGCAAAGGTTTTCGCCACTATATATTTGTAAAAAGCTATCTGGTTCCTTCAACGATATCAAGTTTATTACATTAAAGGTTTTTCGCCAAAAACCACTCGTAGCCCTCCGTCATTTCAGACGAGTAGCACTTAGTATTCATGCTATGTTTGTTGACCTTCGTCAAGGCATAGTGTATGGTAGCTGTTTGTTACTTTTCTGTTGCATAGATAGATGCGTTGGTTTGGGACAGTCGTACTACTTTGTTGGCCTTCGTCAAGGGTATATACGGGTGGGTTCAAATTAACCTGGACAATGATGGGTAGAACTTGACATGTGACTTATGATTTGTTGACCTTCGTCAAGGTCGTAAGAACATGGGGTAAAAATCACATCAGGAGTTTCAAACATACAGGAAACTTGCCAGATATGCGCATACCTTCTGGAATGTGATAACTTGAGTGGATTCCATCAGCTTATCATGCGATGATAGTTAGATCCCGATTCCCACTGATGAGTTGGTTTACTCCTCGGGCGATTTTAGATGATCCCGACTAATTCTTCTTTAGGGTTTGGAGGAGAATTTGAGGATACAGTGGGAGATATCCTGATTAGATAAAGTGATTAACCATTCTAATCTAGATTAGAGTGCACGCTGAGTGTTTCTTTTCTCTCTCTCTTTGGCAGTGACCATGTTCTAACCCTAGACTAGAATTCATAAACCAAGTTAACCGAACCTTCTTAAAACACACTGGCTTTTTGGATTGTCAGAGTTGCATACATCATTGACACTCCTACTTTTACCCTTTGCTTTTCTCCGGAACATTCCGTATCACTACGAAGATCCACATTTATTAGATATGACCGTCGTATAGTTACATACAAACTCGAAGAAACTTTTTTCAGATTCGAGAAATGGATTTCGGTTCTGGAGAAATTGAATAGGACTATTCAGTTGTCTTTTATCTTTACCTTCTCTCAGGTTGTGAGGGCTCCTAGGATTAGGAACACCTATTGCGCTTATTGGATAGTCTTCTTCCAAACCATAGGCAAGTGCCGAAAGGTGGGGAAGGAAGAAAACTAATTAGCCTAAGTGTGGTGTACAGGAGGTAATAAGTAAAGACAAATAAAGGGATTAGAAAGAGGGCAAAGTAAATTGCGACTGCTATCATTCATGACTAAACCGCGTATATCATCGCCACTCCTACTTCACCTTTGAATTTCTCCAGAACATTCCGTATCAGTACGAAGATCCACATTTATTGGATAATCCATCTTATAGTTACATACGAACTCGAAGGAACTTGTTCCAGTTCGAGAATGGATTCAGGTTCAGGAGAAATAGAATAAGGATTATTCAGTTGTCTTTTATCTTTACCTTCTCTCAGGTTGCGAGGGCTCCTAGGATTAGGAGAGTACACCTATTACGCTTATTGATAATCTTCTTCCAAACCATAGGCTGGTGCCGAACGGTAGAAAACGATTTAGCCTAAGGATGGTGTACAGAAGCTAATGAGTAAAGACAAATAAAGGGATTTGGAGAGATAGCAAGGAAATATAAGGTTACAGTAATGAATCTGATTAATGGAAGAGGCATTAGTAGGAATGCCCGGCTACCCCTTCGAAACATTTTCATGTTTTAATTTCACCATGCGTTGTTAATTGAAAATTGATTTCCGAATTAGATCCTTACTCCAGGGTATGTATTTACCAGGTTTGATTCTCACATCTGTATAGTTTTACAGATGATGAGTAGGAGTAAGTTATTGGAAATTAGGTGATTATATCTTCTTTATATCGGAATTCGTTGTAATTGGTGATATTTGAGGAAATTACCTGGGGTTTTGCCTGATGGCAAATATTTGGTTTTGAATATCCGTTGTTATGCTCCAATTTCAAACTGATATATTTGTACGTTTATTTTATAAACTGAGATATAACTTTTTGAAATTATGTCCATGACATTTACCTATATCAGTTGATGATTGGGTAAGGAGTATTAAACAGCGGTGTAATTATTCTTAACCATGGTACAGTTTTCAACCTACGACGCACAGAGTTTGTGTTATTCAACTCAGGAGACTTATACAAAGTATTGTATGTTGTCCAGTGTCCATTAGGACAAAGGGGTTGGTCCTCGTACTATATTCTGTTTACTTTTGACTTCTCCAGTTTTAGACAAGTGTTTCGTAGAAATACAAGGTCCAAGTTTTGAGAAGTTATCGGTATAAGAATAAAGTAGAGAACCATGTGTTGCAAGTATCGGGATTCTTCAAGGTGATCGAAGATGTAGATACTTGTGTTTGGTATTCAGTTGATAGTAATGGTTTTGGGAACTTTCTTCTCTTTCAGGTTACTCATATCTGGATGCACTCCTAAGTTGAGTAATATCGATCTGCCTCTCTCCATTTAGTTGACATGCACTGGAGACAGCTGCATGATTTGAATCTGGTTCCAATTAAATCAGTGTCTCTGTTTCTATATTGTATATAGAATGGTTCATATCTTAACGATGTTAAGGTATATGAAGTTGTCCGGCTTATGCTTAAAACAAGACTCTGGATAACTCAAGGCACGTTTCTGTAATAGCAGTTTGTGGGTTATCCCGGGCTATGAAGAGGGTTAACTTTCTACCATCTGGAAGATCAATAATGATATTTTTCTTGACTCGCCACAGTCTTAGCAAAATGGATTTTTTCATAAAACGGTAGTGCGAGTATGGTAGAACTGGAAGTGATTCCAGAACCGCAAACGATTACTGAAAAATTTTAATAGGACCGAAAGATTCAATCAGTTTTAACATTCCATTAGCCACTCCGCAGATATGGTGGGTAACCTCAGGTGCCCGAGAGGTACTTCGATATCCTCAAGGAGGGTGACAGGGACGTTCTTGCTTACCCAGACTTGTCATTACTCCTGTTCTAGACTATCAGACCTGGCTGGAGGATGAGTATAGCGTCGTTCTAAACTAGCTTTAGAAGTGCACGTGTATATGACTCTGTCATAGGGTTGTTATAGTCAGTGGGAGCAGCGGAAGGATAGTGGACAAGTAGCTTATGTCTATTTATAGACTAAAGCAAGTATAGTGGAGATAGATCATCTATTTTTGATGTGACAGTCATGGGTTTTGACTTCATTAGAAAAGGAGATGGATCCGTTAAGAAGGTAGTTGGGTGTGATGTTCTGGTATTTGGATGGCATACACTTTGTAGGAAGAGAAATTCCTACACTATGATCGGTTATACTGTGGTTGTCACACAGTGGTTTCTCCACATAAGATATGGATATTATATAAGGCATTCTGGTTACTAGATCTATGGTTTTTTATCTAGATTTGGGTAGTTTCCCAATGTGGGTACTTAGACAGTATTCTAAAGATGTTTTAGAATGGACGACTGCTGGCATGGTTGTGTACCTGCAGGTGATGGAGTCACCCTCTCTAAAGGTGTCTTACAGACTAAAGAGGAGAGGGATGTGCATGATTGGCATATAACTTTATTAGGCAATTGAGTCAATCATGAGATGTTAAGTACCACACCAGATGTTGTTTTTGCACTAGCTGCAATAAGTTTATATTTTAATCCAATACTGGAGAAACATTCGGAAGCAGTTTATGAACATAAGTGGATGTTCTAGGGATTTGATAACGACAGCCTCCTTCGGGAGACTGTTATCATTCCAAGCTTCCAAGGTGACCTTGATGACAGAGTGACTGTCAGAGTTATAGTTTTCTCTCTTACGAGGAGCAGTAGTTTGGATAAGTGTTCCAAGTGGATACTGGGGGAGGCATGGCGCAGGATACTGATTAAATTCAGTTGACGATATAGTCTAAGAAGTTTGCTGGATTTGGAGTTCATTTGTGAACTGGGTCCCATCAGATAGCCAGATATATTCTAATACAGGTATTGCTCATTTCGGGAGATGGCTTTCTCCGCGAACTTGAGATAAAGAGAGACACAGATAGAAACATTGGAGTAGATCCACTCACTGAGGCTATTTCTCGAACGCAATAGTTTTACAAATGAGCTTTGTGAAACTAATTAGTAGAGAAGTTGGGTGTTCGGTATCACACGGGCTATGAGTATGCGACACCGCAATAATTAGACTTAAGTCCAAGTGGGAGATTGTTGGCTATAGTGCCCTCAAGTCAATTATTGGATCGCAGGCACATGATTTCAATGATTGAAGGGGGACATATACCGGTAGAACAGTCTTACTCGAGATGATAGTATGCTATCTGATTTTTCTTTATCATCGTGTACATGCTTCAGGTGACATTACAGATCACTATTACATGTTGATAAAGCCCATAGGATTCTTGCTTGACTACCAGTAGTATGATGGCGATCATATACGTGAGAGCTGGATAGTCTATAAGCACATCCTTAAAATGTCCCTAGTCGTGGGAGTTTCGAGACCGGGCATCGATACTCCAAGAGTAGACTAGTATAACTTTATTCCCCCCTAGACTTGATATGCGATACTCATAGACGAACGGGCCGGACTGTATGGATATTGTCACTGTTAGGCTCGGTAGGGTTTTAGGATGAGTTTGCTCGTCGGCCTCCCTTTCGCTCAATACATGGGTAGCCGTTACGTACAGCTAGTGCCACTGACATGCTTATGGTTAAACCCACTGCCGGTGTATTGACAAGTCTTTAGAGTCCCACACAGAGGGTTTCACTGCTTCGGGCGAAACGTTGTAGAGGCCGTATGGTTTTATGGCAGGGTTCAATCATATACGTGCACTTGTGCACGGATCACGATCAGACGGATAATACTAGTGGGCTTTGGTTGAAGCCGGATCCTAGTATTATATTGTTGGATTATTTTCGTCTTGTTGTATTCGTATTCAGTCGGAATACGGATGCGGGTATGTATATACAGATGAGGGGTATTCTTGTAATTCGTTACAAGTTTACTTTAGAAGATGCTATTTCTTTTTGGATTAAACATTTAGGTTAAATGTTTATGAGGTGGAAAGTGTGAGTGTAAGTTTTGGCTTGGATTCTTTTATGCATTGATTCATGCATGTGCACTTGGTGACTCATGCTTGATATTTTGGAGAGGGTTTTGACATATTTTGTGAGGAGGGCAAATCTTTTATTGGTGTGGGTTATTTCTTTAGTTGCTACACTCTCACAAAAGAGCTCATGACACTTCACCTTTTCTTGACTTTCTTTTTCTTTAGCTCACACTCTCTCTATTGGCATCTTCTTCAACCTCCACCCAAACCCTCTCATGAGTTGAGAATCGTTAGGTGTATTGAGGCAAAGTAATCACAAACTCTCTCTACTTCATCTTGGTTATCTAGGTTAGCAAACTAGATACCCGAGTTGCTTCGGTTTTGAGGTCGGAGCCCGTATTACAAACCCTCGACGTGGATCTTCTTCGATATGGGGAGACAGGAGATCAAGCTTGATCGGGGAAGCTGCAAGGAGCTTAGGACAGAGGTTGAAGACCGAAGGACACGGATCGATCGGTATAACCTCTCTAAGCTCCTTTCATATAGCTAGTATAGGGTTAATGGTACGATCCGAAGATTAGGGTTCCGTTAGCGCCGGTTTTTAAAAGTTTTTGTTCCGCATTTGGCCACGGATTGATGGCCGGGGCACTGCCGTAACCCAACAGCATGTTCATCGAGACCCTAGATGTAACGACTCAAATTTTACTGTACAAAAATTTTCAAGTTAATGTACAGAATAGAGTTGTAAGCCAGAGCACAAGTTATAAATTTAATTTGTTTTAGAACAGCAAGAAATAGCTTGTAGCTCATTGGTAAAGCCTTGCACTGCTGTGACGTAGCCCCTGTGTTCGAATCCCATCAGACACATATATTTTTAATGATTTTTCTTTTAAACATTTTGGAAGCCCAAAAGTTTACACGTGCAATACTTGTAAAATGAAAAGTCACAGAAAATCAAACATGTGCTGAATGTTATATGAACCGACATGGACACGTGGCATCGATCCAGAGCCCCACCCCCTACACTTGGCCGGCAAGATGGCCTTCCAGACCGGCGTTGCCAGGCCTCCCCGTAGGTAATGCCCCCAAACTCTGGACACTAATTGTTTGGCCTACCCCCACTACCCCAGTACCGTTTGATTTCTCTGTAAACTAACAGAGAGATTAAAATTACCTATTAATCCAAACTTTATTACATTTTAATTCTCTCTTCAATTCTTAAAATCCTAATTTTACCCTATAAATACAAACCCAAACCCTAGTCCTCTTCATTCTGAAATCTATTGTGAAAAATTCTCAAAATTTTCCAAATCAAAGAAGATTACAAGTAGAGTTAGCACTAGGTCAAGTTCCGATGAGGATTCGAGACGATTCCGGCGACCCTGCGACTCTACGAAGCCACCAACCTTTTCCTAAACCTCCCCTCACTTCTCTAAGCTTGTAAGTCCCCTCTGTTCTCCTATCTTCCTAATTTAAAAAGTTCTCTTTTCAAAACTTGTCGGAAGTGGAGTTATTCCGACATCCGATTCTAAACTCGTTAAAATCACAATCTTTCTTAATAACCAATCATCCATATCATTATATTTTACTTAGAAATCATGAAACAAACATTGAGAACAAGTTTCATCTTAAAAGACCATGTTATGTAACTTCCACTTGCATTTTTTTCGTTTAAATACCATAAACTTTACATATGAAATATTTTAATTACTTTAGCTTAGCATACCTTTAGAAAACCTCATGAGGTAATGACCTACCTCTCACATACACATATCATGACATAGCACGATTCGCTTGAAAACAATATCATGTGGCAAATACGACTTTTCAAATAAATACCTTAAACTATTAAAAACCGTATTTCTTTAAATTGTGTGATTACATTCCTTACAATTATACCTCTACAACCCATTTTAGAGAACCTGATCGGGATGGTGCGGGTTATCGCACATCCTCAGGATTAGTAGAGCGAGATGCACACATCCTCACGGAGCATACGATCTCGATGGAATTTTTATACAATTTTTAAGAAAAACGAGGATTTCTATTTAATAATAAAAAGTTATTTTTTAATAAATATATAAATATTATCAAAACACATATTTTTAAGATATTATTAAATTCCACGTTTTCCAAATAAAATGATAGATTTGCAAGTTTCATGAAAATACCATCAAGAATCCATACAAGTCAATTTTACACTAAAATACCATGTATTATTCAAGCTAGGTATTTATTCACTAGAATACCTCACTTTTAAAAATTGCATCCATGAAAACACTAAATACGATAAATAAATACTTGATGTTTATTTTGAAAGTATACTAAAAATATTTTTCATAAAACCCCATCAAGTTATATTAATTTACATTAAGGACCCTAGTGAATATAGGTTTAAGCGGGACCAATTCTCTTGAGCCCCAGGGAGTTGGAGAAAGTGGGTGCTTGCCTATTTAAGGTAGAAAACTAAAACAGGGTTATCAATGGTAGTTGTCTTGGAAAAAGACACAAATCCTGCCGTCCATGTGCAGCAGTTACCGATAACTCCTAAACCTAATTCAGGACTCAAATCTGTTTAAGTGTCTGACTCAATCTGAGTCTCAGTCTAATCTAAAAACAATGTAAACATGAATCCAACCATATATATAATTCAACATGAATACAATGTATCAAACATGAACACCTGAACATGAACACCGAACAATACGAACATGCAACATGACTTGACTTGACCGATCCATGGCTATATCTTGAACTTGACTACATGACTATTCGTTTACATCCGAACCGTTTATATGAACAACTTATACCATGGTTTCAGCAAGTCTTATACAACTCATTACAATCAATATAATATGCGTTACGGGGTTTAACGGGGTAGATTGGTACGGAATGTATTAGAAGTGGAATGAGACGGTCACTATAATACACCTAACCTGAATATCCGTTCCGTTGTCCTGTGGGTTTAACGGGGCCTTGTACTCCATATGCCTTAGTCCACGAAGCAAGTTGGAATCCTCTCATATACACTGATGCATTCTGTACCAAGGTACAAAAAACTACGTTAGTATAACAAAAACAGATAAATTACCAGACCTATTCATTTTACTTGATCTGTCTCTCTTTTGGGACTTACCGAGCGATTGTTCGCTGACGACATTCCTATCTTTTCTTTCTTTGGAATGTTGTCAGGAGGACCCGACTCTCAGGAGATCGAGCCCAGCCAGAATGATTTGGAGCAGTTTGCTGAGGAGCCAGAGTTCTAGTTCTTACTTGTACTTACTTTACTTCCAGTTCAAATGCCATTGTTTAGGCATCTCTTTTCATTATTGTATTTTACTTTCCAGTTGTATGTAATTGATTGAAAGAATTAAAGTTAACCGCAATCAAGACGGTGTCGCTATGCAGCTAGCCGGTTGAGCACGGGTCGATCCACAGGGAGATGGTTGTATGTCCTTTCTTGTTTTAGACGAGTCAATAAAGAATTGTATGTGTTTGTTCAATCTAACCTATGTGTATTATTTGCAGGTATAAAGTTGTTAAGAAAAAGATACGAGATTGTAAGCTAAAGAAATTCGTACTCAAAACCTTTGAGCCGAGTCTTGACCAATTGAAGCTAAAGCAATCGGCAACAACGTGGATTAGGGGATTTAAGCGCGGTATTCGTAGAATACGGCTTATTTACCCTTGTCCTTCCGTTCTTGTCTCTTGCTTTCGCCTCCGGCCAAACCGAACGCAACCAGTCGCGGTTAGGAATCACCGTTACCTTGTTAGGGTAGGGTGCCTAACGGAGCGCTTGCGTATGGTTTGGGCGGAGTTCAATGGAAAATAACGGGAAAAGAAAATGAGAAAGAAGATATTAACTTACAATATCGTATTTCATCTTAACAACAATAATTACAACCATTCACAAAATGAACAAAAGAGAGCAAAAGAAAAGAACAAAGAAAAGAAAAGATTACAAGTAATTAAGTGCATGAATTAAATTGCAAGAAAGTAAAGCAAGATAATAATAAGCAAGTAATAAAAAGCGATAAAAGAACAAGAAACTAGAACTCAAGACAAGCATGGGATCAATAGCCAACCCTTAAACTTGCAAGCTCAATCAAGAGGTTGCAAGATCAAGAGAAGGGTAGAGAACGCATGTGAAATGAAGCGCTAATTCCATAAGAAAATACGACCTTTGAGATCAATAACTAACCCTTAACCATTCAAGCTCAATGAAGAGGTTGAATGATCAAGAGAAAGCAAGAATCTCAAGGGAAAGTTAAACAAAAGAGAATGATACAAAAGCCCTCATCTTCATTGATCTTCCACTCAAAAAGCTCTCACTACAATTTTCATGGAGACAAGATGAAGAAGAAGAAGAAAAAGACTAAATCCTAACAAAAAGAAGAACAAAGAATGGACCCTTGGCTTTGCTCAGTTCTGGAGTATTTATAGGCAGAGGGTTGAAGACCTAGGGCAAGAATCTGCCACAATATGAAGTCCCCAAACTACCCCCAAAAAACGACACGACAAGGAGTCAGTAAGGCCGCGGATCCGCCGCCAATACCCCCTATTGGCCGCGGATCCGCCGCACTATAAAGGGTTCAGGGCATGGGCTTTTCTGTAGGTCCCTGGTCTGCTGTCCCCTGTTGTCTGGTACATATATTTTCTGATAATCTTTCCAGAATATCTTCAGAATTCTTAGTCCAAGATTGCTATCTTTTCTTTACTTTTGACTTTATCTCCCTCGAGCTCCGCGCACCCATTGATTCTTGTGCAGCCCCCCTCGTGCTCTGTGCATGTCCGAGACACGAATGACCACTGTCATATGTCTTGTCTCTGGAACTGGTACTCGGCACTGGACGGATATGGATGACCGGAACCCGGCTTTTATCTGCTGTGACAGATGTTCTGTATTTGGTGTAACTGTGGAGATTTTGTCTTGATTTGCAATATTTGTACTGGAAACCTATATTCTGTAAATATGTAACAAACACGGATTACAAGCACCTACCTATAAACACACGAGCATAAGAATGGACGGTATAAAATGCAATATTCTGGTATGAACAAATACCCCCAAACTTAACTTTTGCTCGTCCCGAGCAAAACCAATTATTCACAAAAATAAAATCCTAACAGCACTTTCGCAGGGAACGCGATTGCACTGAGCGCGTGCAACAAGCCGTTAAACCTCTAGGTGTCCCTAGTAGGAGGAGTGTTGTCTCCTGAGGGTTTTCAGCGGATTACACCCACAAAATCCCGTCAAGCTAGTGTCATAAGTTAACGTCGATTCTACTCCTATAGTTTAGTAATTACATTAGAAATTCTATCATCCTAAGTTAGAAATATCCAACCCTTATTTTTCACACCTCCTATCTATTTACCCTTAGATTATATACGTTCCAAAAAAGTTTAGAAAGATGTCGGTTCTCCTGAATTTTCCTTCTAAAGCGTGGCCTCAAATCAGGGATTTTTATCAACTTTACAGAAAACACAAGTCTTATTCTTCATTTCTATCTCTTATTCAAACATCGATTGTATACCCCTACGTGTGTGTATATTTGCACCCCTACGCTCAAGAATTCAATTCAAGCTATAATACCCTTGCCCTAATACCTAATACTACTTCTTTTCATTAAGGATGGACGGATTTGCTCACACACCTTTCATGCGACTATTAATGCTTCTTGAGGCACTAACGGCCGATTACTGAATGTGTGAGCTTTAAAGCGTAAATAGCAGTTTCCAGGTCTTGACTTTATTCTATTTTTCTTTTTCTTTTTCTTTTTCTTTTTCAAGACCGGATATATTTTTCAATATGCTCTTTTGGTGTTTAGCTTTAAATACCGTTTTTTCTTTCATACTAGGCTTTCAGGCAAGAGTATTTCTAGGTATCCTCTACTATCCCAAGTTTCAAGGTACGTGTAGGTGCAGTTTTGTAGGGTATATACTTTCTAAATTTGAACTCAAGAAAAGAAACTATTTTTCAGACTTATCCTTCAGTAGAGCATCAATACTTTCCCTTCATCTTGACTTAACTAAGAACTGAACTCAAGATTACCTAGTTCTCAAAAAAACTGTAAGGACGTATACTTACCAAGTTTAAACAGAAAGAGGGTTATTTTTAGGGTTTTCAATTCCTAAGCCTAGAATTTAGTTATTTCTATCATATCAACTAAACTTTCAGAATAAAGATCTAAGTTACCCTATTAGCTAACTTGACGACAAAGTTTTTTTTATTTTTTGGAAAATTTTTGATTTTTGTGGGTTTTTAATAAGGTATGCAAATGCAAAATATACAAATGAATGCGAAAGAAGAAAGCTTACCGAGCACAAGGGAGATGGTTGTATGTCCTTTCTTGTTTTAGACGAGTCAATAAAGAATTGTATGTGTTTGTTCAATCTAACCTATGTGTATTATTTGCAAGTATAAAGTTGTTAAGAAAAAGATACGAGATTGTAAGCTAAAGAAATTCGTACTCAAAACCTTTGAGCCGAGTCTTGACCAATTGAAGCTAAAGCAATCGGCAACAACGTGGATTAGGGGATTTAAGCGCGGTATTCGTGGAATACGGTTTATTTACCCTTGTCCTTCCGTTCTTGTCTCTTGCTTTCGCCTCCGGCCAAACCGAACGCAACCGGTCGCGGTTAGGAATCACCGTTACCTTGTTAGGGTAGGGTGCCTAACGGAGCGCTTGCGTATGGTTTGGGCGGAGTTCAATGGAAAATAACGGGAAAAGAAAATAAGAAAGAAGATATTAACTTACAATACCGTATTTCATCTTAACAACAATAATTACAACCATTCACAAAATGAACAAAAGAGAGCAAAAGAAAAGAACAAAGAAAAGAAAAGATTACAAGTAATTAAGTGCATGAATTAAATTGCAAGAAAGTAAAGCAAGATAATAATAAGCAAGTAATAAAAAGCGATAAAAAGAACAAGAAACTAGAACTCAAGACAAGCATGGGATCAATAGCCAACCCTTAAACTTGCAAGCTCAATCAAGAGGTTGCAAGATCAAGAGAAGGGTAGAGAACGCATGTGAAATGAAGCGCTAATTCCATAAGAAAATACGACCTTTGAGATCAATAACTAACCCTTAACCATTCAAGCTCAATGAAGAGGTTGAATGATCAAGAGAAAGCAAGAATCTCAAGGGAAAGTTAAACAAAAGAGAATGATACAAAAGCCCTCATCTTCATTGATCTTCCACTCAAAAAGCTCTCACTACAATTTTCATGGAGACAAGATGAAGAAGAAGAAAAAGACTAAATCCTAACAAAAAGAAGAACAAAGAATGGACCCTTGGCTTTACTCAGTTCTGGAGTATTTATAGGCAGAGGGTTGAAGACCTAGGGCAAGAATCTGCCACAATATGAAGTCCCCAAACTACCCCCAAAAAACGACACGACAAGGAGTCAGTAAGGCCGCGGATCCGCCGCCAATACCCCCTATTGGCCGCGGATCCGCCGCACTATAGAGGGTTCAGGGCATGGGCTTTTCTGTAGGTCCCTGGTCTGCTGTCCCCTGTTGTCTGGTACATATATTTTCTGATAATCTTTCCAGAATATCTTCAGAATTCTTAGTCCAAGATTGCTATCTTTTCTTTACTTTTGACTTTATCTCCCTCGAGCTCCGCGCACCCATTGATTCTTGTGCAGCCCCCCTCGTGCTCTGTGCATGTCCGAGACACGAATGACCACTGTCATATGTCTTGTCTCTGGAACTGGTACTCGGCACTGGACGGATATGGATGACCGGAACCCGGCTTTTATCTGCTGTGACAGATGTTCTGTATTTGGTGTAACTGTGGAGATTTTGTCTTGATTTGCAATATTTGTACTGGAAACATGTATTCTGTAAATATGTAACAAACACGGATTACAAGCACCTACCTATAAACACACGAGCATAAGAATGGACGGTATAAAATGCAATATTCTGGTATGAACAGTAATGAATGAATATAAATAAAAAGTTGTTGTTTCATTACATCTCTTGTCATTCTTGTGCTTTACTTTTATATTGCTTATTTACAGTTAACGTGTTTACTTCTCAGTAAATACGCCACGGTCTCACCACGTCTACTTTCCCGTATATTGGGGCGCGGGGCATGACAGGTTTTGTTGGTGGCCCATGCGGGTCAGTTCTCCATGGAAACCTACATAACCATGCAGGTCAGTTCTGTATGGAAACCTAAGAAATATATCATAAGAATTATAAGAATCAGCAACTATACATTCTTTACATTTCAATTCCTTGAATCTATCCTAACCCTATTTTTCTTTCAAGGTTATGAATTCCCCCAACAATACGAGCATGAACGTTAATGGCAACAGCCCACCACTACCACCACCTCTACCACTTACACCTACCGTAGCAGCTCCTATCAACGAGCAGACGGTATTGCTTGAAGCAATAAAGAGCCTCTTGGAGGGACAGCAGCAGTAGACTGCTATCCTATTGCACCGCCCAGAAGTTGAGGCACCCGGATTGAATCAATTCCGGGCATTGCACCCAAAGAAATTTTCTGGGAAAGAGAGCCCTTTGGAGGCAAAGGAATGGGCTCAGTCAATCGAAGACGACCTGGCAGCAGCACAGGTACCAGAGATCGCTTGGGTAAGAGTTGCGAACCTGCAACTCACAGATAACGCCAGAGTATGGTGGAAGGCGGAAGAAAGCCGTCTTACCCATCCGATTGAATGGAGGACTTTTCGCAGATGTTCGACGTGAAATATTTTCCCAAGACTGTCGTTTTGATATAAAGCAGCAATTCATCTACCTGCAACAAGGCTCTATGTGGAGAAAATCTGTGGATGAGTATGATACTGAGTTCACCATGCTGAACAGGTAAAATATGTCTCAAATATTCAATTTCTTGATATCACATACTACACTGGTAACACAAGACCGTAACAGGTTTGCGGAACATCTCATACCGACTGCTGAGATCAGAGCACGACGATTTCAGCAAGGGTATGACCCGGAGATCCAAGCTGCTCTAGCTACAGGGGATTTCCCAACCTATGACCTTGCACTGAAGGCTGCCCGAAGATTTGAGGCAGTTGTGAAGAAGAAGGGCAGAGCTCAATCTGCCGGTGTGAAGCGCCCTGCTACTCAGATAGCAGGAGGAGCCTCTTCCAGGCCACCGTTTGTAACCAGGAGACCGAGAGTACCATTTAACCGGCCCAGTCCAGACTTTTGCTACTATTGCAAGAGGAATGGATACCTGACGAAGGACTGCAGGCGTGCTAACCGCCTTTGCTTAGTTTGTGGCGCATCCACTCATGCCATTGGAGATTGCCTACATCGTCTCACCCCAGCTCCCACACCTCGACCAGCGATTACCTACCCGCAGTAGCCAGCTATTCAGGCTCCTGCACCTCGTCTTGCCCTACTAGCTCCACCTCTTCGTGGACCTCCTATACAGCCTCCTCATCAGTTCCATCAATCTCAAAGGAACCCACCTCAAGGACAGAGGAACGAATAGAGGAATGCTCCCCCAGCAAAGAGGAATGTACCTAGGCGACATGCATTCACAATAACTGTGGAAGAAGCTGAAACCACTGGCCAAGTCATCACTGGTACAATCTTAGTAGCCTCACTACCCGCCTTAGAACTCTTCAATACTGGAGCATCACATTGCTTTATGTCGCAACAGTTCATTCGAACTCATGTGATTCCAGTTAAACCACTCGTATCCAGCTGGAATGTCAGTTCAGGGAACGGCGTTCTAAAGGAAACTTTGGGATACGACCTGTGTCCAGTGGTCATCTGCAGCAGAGAATTTTATGCTGACCTCAAGGTACTGGACATACCGAACTTCGACGTAGTCTTGGATATGGACTTGTTACGCCCCGCTTCCCAGTGTATGGGGAAGGGGACGCGGCGAGGCCCGCTACGTATTTACTCCGAAGTAAATACGCTAAGCGTATCTAAGCAATATAAAGTAAAATGTACATAAGAGACAGGAATATAAATGAACAACAACTTTATTTATTAAACATTCTTTTACAGGTACAACTGGAAATGTAAATACAAGTATAGAAAGCAATGCCTAAATAATGGCATGAACTGAAAAGAAAATGTGTACAAGTGACTATAGCTCGGGGTCTTCTGTGAACCGCTCCAAGTGCTCCTGGTTGGTCTCGAACTCTTCAAAGTCGGGTCCTCCTGACAACATTCCAAAGAAGAATGGAAATAGGAATGTCTTCAGCGAACAATCGCTCGAAAAGTCCCAAAGAAAGAAGGAGAAGAATAGAAAGAGAATAGAACATGTGAAATAGATAATATTATATTTGTTATACTAACGTAGTTGTTGTAGCTTGGTATAGAATATGCCAGTGTATACGAGAGGAGTCCAACTTACACCGTGGACTTTGGTAACCCGTAGTACAAGGCTCCGTCGAAAATACCACGGAACAACGGCATGGATGTAATTACGTCTTTTAGTGACCATCTCGTGCCACCTTTAACATGTTCCGTACCAGTCTATCTCTTTATAAACCCCGTAATGTTTATTGTATTGATTGTACTAATTTTATTGTATTGCCTTGTAGTAATTGGAAAACTTGCCGAAACCATGATATCAGTAAACGGAATTGATATAAATGGATAGTCATGTAAACAGAGTATATCAATGGTTCAGTTCAGTCGAGACAGATTCTTATAGATTGAATTCTGGTATAAACGGATTCATTTTGAATTGAAGGTTATGCTTGAATCATATTCAAGTCAGATTGATTGATTGATCATGACTCAAACTGAGTCAGACTTTTAAACCAAATTGAAGTCCTAAATTAGTTTTGATGTTATCGGTAACTGCTGTACATAGACGGCAAGATTTGTGTCTTTTTCCAAAACAATTATCATGTTGATAACACTGTTATTAGATTGTCTACCTTAGATAGAAAAACACCCACATTCTCCGGCTCCCTGAGGCTCAACAGAACTGGTCCCGCTTTAGCCTATGTTTACTAGGGTCCTTATTGTAAATTAATCTAACTTGAAGGGGTTTTATGTAAAAATAGTTTTGATATATTTTAAAAATACACCTCAAGTATTTAATTATCGTCTTTAGGCTTTTCATAGATGTATATTTTATAAAAGTGAAATTTTCTAGTGAGTAGAACCTAGTTTTCATTGTATATGGTATTTTATTGAAATATTGGAATTTGTATTGAATTGTAATGGTAGTTTCATGAAATAGTGATTCCATTGATTTAGAAAACATGGAATATTTGTATAATATATTTAAAATAGATCTTTTGATAATTTTCATATATATATATTTATATATTTAATAAAAATAAATTTTATTTATCTTGTAGAAATCTCATTTTCTTAAAAATTACATCAAAATTCCATCGAGATCGAATGCTCCTTGCGGAGGTCTGCATCTCGCTCTACTGGGCCCGAGGACGTGCGATAACCCGCACCATCCCGATCGGGGTTCCCCAAAATGTGTTGTAGAGGCGCAATTGCAAGGAATTAAGTAATACACTTTTTAAAGAAAACGGTTTTGTAAGTTTAGGGTATTTAAATATAATGTCATATTTTGTCCCAAAAGAATGTTTTACAAACTATCGTGCTATGTCAAGAATGAGTGTTGTGATGAGTTAGGTCATTACCTCGTAAGTTATCTAAAGGTAATACAAGGAAATATGTTGAATTATGTCGAAACTAAAGTATGTGGTATTTAACCGTAAAAAGTTGCATAATACATTATTTTGAGATGAGACTTGTTCTAATGTGTTTGTTTATGATTTCAAAACAATATATTAAAAATTTGTAGGTTTGTTATTAAGAAAGAGTTGGATTTTAAAGAAAAGCGAATCGGAAATCGAAATAACTCCGCTTCCGACGAGTTTTGAAAAGTGAAGTTTTAGACAAGAGATTGAGAAGGGAATAGGGGAATTACTGATTGATTAAGAAGAGGAGAGATAGAGGAAGCTATCGGAACCGTCGGGGTGTCGTTTTATTACCGGAATTTCCTCGAAATGTCGTCGGAACTTCGCCCTTTGCTAACTTCACTTGCACGACTTGGGACTTGGAATTTTGAGAGGGTTTTTGTAATGAAATTCTGAGTGAGAAGGGGTGAAATGTGGTGTGGTATTTATAAGGAAAATTAGGGTTTAGGGTAATGAATTTTGAGAATTAAAATGTGCATTAAAATGGATTAAATAGGTGATTTTAATCCCTCTGTAAATGTGCAGAAAAATCAAACAATGTGAGGGAAGTGGGGTAAGCCAAGGGGTGCCAGGGGAAAAAGTTGGGGACCATCCCTTACGGGGGGCCCGGCGGTGCCGGTTTTATTGATGATCTCGCCGGTCCAATTGGGTTGGTTTAGGTCTAGATTCTTGCCACGTGTCCTAGTCGTTTGGTATAACTCAGTGCACATGTTTGATTAATCTATGACTTTTCATTTTACGTGTAGTGCACGTGTAAACCTTTGGGCTTCTAAAAGATTAAAAGAAAAATCAATTAAAAATATGTGTGGCTGGGGGGATTCGAACACAGGGGCTATGTCACAGCAATGCAAGGCTTTACCAATGAGCTACAAGTGCTTTCTTGCTGTTCAAAAGCAAATCAAATTTATAACTTGTGCTCAGGCTTAGGTATTCCTATCTGTATTTTGGAAAAAATTTGTACAGAAAGTTTA
Organism: Agapanthus africanus; assembly: GCA_030015575.1. Taxonomy (NCBI): domain Eukaryota; kingdom Viridiplantae; phylum Streptophyta; class Magnoliopsida; order Asparagales; family Amaryllidaceae; genus Agapanthus; species Agapanthus africanus. The sequence continues at coordinate 428,273,406 of JASDDO010000010.1, read as the reverse complement.
AGGTTGTTACAGGACTGGCTAAGAACTTTGTTCACTACCATCGACGGTCATCAAAGGAGGATAGTGTTCGAGATTCCAGATCATCTGGTCTCTTATTTTAAAAGTGGAGACCGTACCCTGGAACCCGGTACTTACAAGGCTAAACCAAGGAAGGCAGTGATTGCAACAATACAAGCAGAAGAAGACAAGCCATAGGTACTTCGAGAGTTCGAAGACGTATTTCCGGAAGACATCTCTGGTTTGCCTCCCGATCGAGCTCTTGAATTCAGTATTGACTTAGTACCTGGTGCACAACCGGTGATCAAAGCACCATATCACTTAAATCCTGAAGGATTGAAGGAGATTCATACTCAATTGGACGAACTTTTGAAGAAAGGATGGATTCGTCTCAGTACTTCAAGTTGGGGATCTCCAGTTTTGCTTGTGAAGAAGAAGGAATGTTCATACAGAATGTGCATTGACTACCGAGCTCTGAACGAAGTCATGATAAAGAACAAGTATCCACTACCGCGCATCGACGATCTGTTCGATCAACTAAGTGGGTCTTGCATTTTCTCAAAGTTAGATCTTCGTTCGGGTTATCATCAGATGAAGGTCAAAGAGTCTGATATTCTGAAGACAGCATTCAGGACTCGCTATGGTCATTATGAGTTTCTCGTGATGCCATTTGGAGTGACCAATGCACCAGCCATATTTATGAATCTAATGAACCAAGTTTTCCGAGAGTACCTAAACAGGTTTGTGGTCATTTTCATCGACGACATCCTGGTATATTCAAAGAATCGGAAAGAGCACACTGAACATTTGAGGATTGTCCTAGAGACTTTACGACATCATCAACTCTATGCCAAGTACAGCAAGTGCGAATTTTGGCTAGATCAAGTTGGATTTCTTGGACACATTGTTTCAGGCGAAGGAATCTCTGTGGATCCAGCTAAAGTATCAGTAGTAAGAGAATAGCCGACACCAAAGACAGTGAAGGACATTCGAAATTTCTTAGGATTAGCGGGATACTACCAAAGATTCATAGAAGGCTTTTCGAAGATTGCAACACCCCTGACTAAGCTCACACGTAAAGATGAAGCATTTGTGTGGTCAGAAGCATGTGAACAAGTTTTTGTAGAACTCAAGTCAAGATTGACATCAGCACTTATTCTAGTAATACCGGACAAATCTGGAGATTTTGTTGTGCATTGCGATGCGTCCGGTAAGGGATTAGGATGCATTCTACACCAGCATGGAAAAGTTGTAGCTTATGCATCAAGACAGCTGAAGGTTCATGAGCATAACTATCCAACGCATGATCTGGAGTTGGCAGCCGTTATCTTTGCACTGAAGATTTGGCATCATTATTTTCTTAGATAACGAGTAGATATATACACGGACCATAAATGTATGAAGTATGTGTTTACTTAGAAGGAGTTGAACATGCGGTAGAGAAGATGGCTAGAACTTATGGCGGACTTCGACATCAACCTACAATATCATCCAAGAAAGGTGAATGTAGTTCTTGATGCACTTAGTCGCCAACCGTTATCAATGAATCTCACTGCACAATGGAAGCTTCAATAAGAATTACACAAGATGGAGATAGAAGTGGTTATGCCAGGTAATACTTCAAAGTTGATGAACTTATAAGTTCGGTCTACTATTGTCAATTAGATCAAAACAGCTTAAGCAAGTGATGTCAAGTTGCAAAAGATCAGAGAAAAAGTAGAAAGTGAACTTAGAACAGACTTCATCATCCATGAAGACGGATCTTTGAGATACAGAAGCAGATTGTGTGTACCACAAGGTCCTGTTCGATAAGAGTTGATGAAAGAAGCTCACGGCTCTTCTTACTTAGTATACCCTCGTGGTACAAAGATGTACAAAGATCTACGTCAACATTACTGGTGGCATGGAATGAAGCGTGAAGTAGCCAGAAGTGTAGCAAAATGCTTGGTGTGTCAGCAAGTAAAAACTGAATATCACAAAACTACTGGTTTACTTCAACCGTTACCTATCCCAGAATGGAAATGGCAATACATCACCATGGACTTCATGACTGCACTTCCTCGTAGCACGGAAGGTAACGATATGGTATGTGTTATTGTGGATCGACTCACAAAGTCGGTCACTTCATCCCATTTCGAGTTGGCCAATCTACCGAGACATTAGCAAAGAAGTACATGGAAGTAAATCTGAATCTAAGTAAGATTTAACTCTTCTTAGTGTACTATTTCTGATACCCATGAACTCATGCAGAAGATCGTGAGATTACATAGAGTACCGGTTTGCATTGTCTCCGATCGTGACAGCAGATTCCAATCGCAGTTTTGGCAGAGTCTGCAAGCTAGCTTGGGAACGAGTCTGAACCTCAGCATAGCTCACCATCCACAAACAGATGGACAGTCTGAGCGAACGACTCAGATCCTTGAAGATATGCTAAGAGCGTGTATGTTAGATTTCGGACGATCGTGGAAGAACACCTACATCTTGTGGAGTTTTCATACAACAATAGCTACCAAGCGAGTATTGGAATGGCACCTTTTGCAGCCCTCTATGGAAGGAAGTATCGATCACCATTAAGTTGGGACGACATCGGAGATAGGGAATTCCTTGGATCAGAGGTGATCGTAGCAACTGTGGACGTAGTTCGCATGATCAGAGAAAGAATGCGCATAGCCCAAGACAGACAGAAGCATTGGGCTGATGCAAAGCGACATCACCTGGAGTTCCAACTGGGAGATCATATGTTCTTGAAGATCTCTCCATACCGTAGAGTAATTCGCTTTGGCAAGAGGGGTAAGCTCAGTCCGAGAAACATTGGACCGTTCGACATACTCGAACGAGTCGGAGAAGTGGCATATCGTTTGGCACTTCCACCCTTATTGGAAGGAATGCACAACGTATTCCACATATCCCAGGTTTGAAGATATGTGAGTGACCCCAGCCAGATCCTTGATCTCTCCAAGCTTACTATACAGACGGATCTATCTTGTGAGTAACAACCCATTGAAATTCTGGACAGATAGGTAAAGTCACTTAGGAACAACGAAGTAAACTTAGTTCGAGTGATGTGGAGAAAAGATTCACCAGGAGAATCAACGTGGGAAAGAGAAGACGACATGCGTGCAAGATACCCTTTTTTATTTGTAAATTAGTCCTTATATAATTGGAAATTTCGAGGACGAAATTTTTGTAAGGAGGGTAGAATGTAACGACTCAAATTTTACTGTACGAAAATTTTCAAGTTAATGTATAGAATAGAGTTGTAAGTCTGAGCGCAAGTTTTAAATGTAGGGTTCCTATGAACAAAAGCAAGGTTTTGGGAGGCATCGTCCATGCCATTTTCAAATTTTTGCAGTTTTAAAGAACCCTAAACTAGGATGTTTAACTAAAGAATCATACGAAACAAATTGTAAACTACTTTACAACTAAGTGAACTAAGAAGACAACCTTTGTAGACCGGTCCTTCACTTCAATAGCTCAGTGTATTTGTCCCTTCGCTCCAAGTAGTGATCTTCCGGACTCTAGCATGGCTTCACAAGAAGAAAGGAACGAATTGCTTGAAGTCTTCGAGGCCGAAGATGATCTACGTCGAGAAGACACTAACCCAGTCTACTACTTCACTAATGAGAGATAGTGAGGCTAACACCCTATACTAAAGTGCTAATCTAGTAGAGAATGATGAAGTAGGATTTTTTCTCACTTTAGAATTGATTTTCTCACTAATATTTCTCACTTGCTCAAAAGCTAGAGAGCTATTGAGTTTGAAGAAGATGATGAAGAGAGATAATGTTGTGTGAGTGAATGGCAACCATGGGTTACTCATGTAGAGACTTAACCATGAGTTTAGATAATGGTTGGGTTAACAAATATCTAGTATAAGACAAAACTAGTGGACTAAGTCAATGGGTCTCAAATCTTCATGAAGCTTCATGCCATGTGACAAATTTCCAACTAATAATTGAATTACAATAAATAAATAAACCCTACATTATCTTTATCATGGTGTAAGTCTCATACACCCATGTTGCATGTATCATCAACCATGACACATAAATAAAACATAATTAATATATCACATATATATTAAGTGTGCACGTATGAGAAAAATAAATGCTCAAGTGAGCTAATATTAGTTAATGTAAATTAATATATCAAATATATAATTATACATTAAATCATTAAATCAACACTTGATTTAATAATCCGGTTATATCTCATATGACCGACTAATATTATTTGTATCAATTTATCGAATCAACACTTGATTCGATAACCCGGTTATATCTCATATAACCGACCGATACAGTATCGACTTATCGAATCAACATTTGATTCGATAACCCGGCTATATCTTATATAACCGATCGATACCTTATCTCGCGAGAATAGAATACGGTATCATATGCTCGTATTAATCTCAGTCCCGCACATATCGCGTATGTGCTCCGACTTCGTTTTGCCTAAGCCAGTGAAACCTATGTGTATGACTCTAAAGACTCGTCAATACGCCAGCAGTAGGTGATGATCACATCAAGCACCCACAAGCCGTCAGCGGTACTAGCTGGACATAACGGCTACCCGGGTATTGAACGATCAGAAGATCAGCAAGCAAGCCCGCTCTAACTTCTGCAAAAGCCTGTCAGTAACACTACCGTACAGTCCGGTCTTTCCGTCTGATATGTCGCATATCTAGTCTAGGGGTGGTAAACGTCAGACCCCGATAACCGATAAGTCGTGCCGATATGAGGCTCATAACGGGTCGAGAAACTACTAATAACGCTTACCAGTAAATCTCTGTATCAGCCCTGGCCAGGGACTTTCCTGTTATGGCCAATCGAGCACAACGCAACATCAACTCCTAGTATCGGGAGAGACGAATCCCTTCCTATCGCTCATTGCCTCCATGTGATTCGGGACTGTACCCAAAAGCCATCGTTTTGCACGTTCTTTTGAACGTGATAAGGTGGAAATCAAAGCACAGTAGGAATCACACAAAACTCTATAACGATCTCGGGTCTACAAACTAACCTGTACCAGTGTCACCAGAGAACTGCTATCTGACGATAGGTATAATACCAACTAGGGGTTCTCGGCGTGTCCATTCAGTGTACCCAGTCTCCACTGAGCACCCGTATACCATCTTTGATGTCAAACACCGATGGATGTGGGATCATCCATCGCCCATCATATGGGTCAAGATGCGTATACGCCAGTCTACTCCGGAATATCGATGCCCTGTCTCGATACACCCTCGACTAGGAACTGTTTTAGGGTGTACTTGTGGACTACCCTTGGCCCCACCAGTATGATCTCTATTATAGTCGTGGTAGTCAAGTACACAACCTAAGGGCTCTATCAACATGTGAGAGCAAGACAGCATTACATATACAAGTCAACATGTTAAGATAAAGAGCAACCAGGTAGCATACTATCATGTCGAGCTAGAAAGTCCTCTCTCTATATATATCCAAGCATCCACTATAATATACATCACATATACAACAATGGCCTTTATGGCATACATATAACTAACAATCTCCCACTTACACTAAGGCCAGTTGTTGTAGTATCTCATACCCAACATCCTGAAGAGTCTCTCAAATTGTATCTAGGGAATGGCCTTGGTGAGTGGATCCTTCGTGTCGTCCTTCGTGTCAACTCTTCTGACCTCAATCTCCCGGCGATCAACTATCTCCCGGATCAGGTGATACCGTCTCAGAATATGCCTGGATCACTGATGGGACCTGGGTTCCTTAGCCAAGGCCACTGCTCCATTGTTATCGCAATACAAAGGTATTGGATGCACAATAGACGGAACCACTCCAAGTTCAGTTATGAACTTCTTCATCCAGACAGCCTCTTTGGCAGCATCGTTGGCAGCGATATATTCAACCTTCATCGTCGAGTCTGCCACGGTTCATGTTTGGAACTCTTCCAAGAAACCGCCCCTCCATTGAGGGTAAAGAAAAATCCCGAGACCGACTTAGAGTCATCATTATCACTCTGGAAGCTCGAATCGGTAAAGGACTCCACTTGGAGTTCTCCATTACCATACACCAAGAGCATCTCTTTAGTCCTTCTCAAGTACTTGAGAATGTTCTTCACAGCTGTCCAGTGACTCTCTCCTGGATCTGCTTGATACCTACTCACTACACTTAGTGAGTATGCTACATCGGGTCTGGTACATAGCATCGCGTACATGATAGAGCCTACTGCCGAAGCATAAGGTATCCCTTGCATGCGAGCTCTTTCCAAATCAGTCTTAGGAGACATCTTTTTGGAGAGAGTGAGTCCTGAGATCGTGGGTAAAAACCCACGCTTGGATTCTTCCAAACTAAATCTCTTTAGTATGGTGTCAATATACCTGGATTGGGACAATCCCAGTATCTGTTTAGATCTATCTCTATAGATCTTAATCCCCAAGATGTAGGAGGCATCACCTAGATCTTTCATTGAGAATCTTTGTGATAAGAAGAGCTTGACTGATTGGAGCATAGGAACATCATTTCCTATCAAGAGTATGTCATCCACGTACAATACGAGGAAGACAACCTTACTCTCTGCAACTTTCTTGTATATGCAAGGTTCGTCTACATTTTTGATGAAGTCAAACTCTTTGACTACAATATCAAAACAGATGTTCCAACTCCGCGATGCTTGCTTTAACCCGTAAATGGATTGAAGCAGCTTGCACACCTTCCCGCTGCTCCCACTGTCTACGAAGCCCTCTGGCTGAGTCATGTACATGCACTCTTCTAAATCACCATTTAGAAAGGGTTCTTAACATCCATTTGCCAGATTTCGTAATCATGGTATGCAGCGATAGCAAGCAGAATCCGGATGGACTTAAGCATAGCCACTGGAGAAAAGGTTTCATCATAATCCACACCTGGTCGATGACGAAAACCCTTTGCAATAAGACTAGCTTTGAAAGTCTCAACTTTTCCATCTACACTAAGTTTCTTCTTAAAGATCCATTTGCTCCCAATGGGTTTTACCCCTTCAGGAGCAACTTCCAAAGTACATACTTTGTTGGTGTACATACATTGATTCCATTTCAGATCGCATTGCATCCAGCCACTTCACCGAGTCCCCACTCGTGATGGCCTACTCGAAACTAGTTGGGTCATCATCTTCCATGATGCAATCCTCGCTCCCACCATCAATGAGAAAACCGTAGTATCTCTCAGGTGGATGAGGAACCCTACTAGATCGGCGGAGAGGCTGGGGTTCGTTGGGCACTATCGAATCCTCAGGTTCCACTAAATCTTCAGTTGTAGTTTGTGCTGCTGGAACTTCTTCCAGCTCTACCTCTTCGCCACTAATATCTTTAGCAAGAAATTTCTTTTCTAAAAAGGTGGCATATTGAGAAACAAACACCTTTTGTTTCTCAGCGTGGTAGAATATATATCCATAGGAATCCTTTGGATATCCCACAAACTTACATAGAGCTGATCTTGCCTCGAGCTTGTCTGGATTTTGCTTTTTAACATATGCCGGACAACCCCATATCTTAACTCGTTTAAGAGATGGTCTCTTCCCATTCCATATCTCATATGGAGTGGTAGGCACCGATTTGGATGAACTCTATTCAATAGGTATGTGGTTGTCTCCAGCGCATAACCCCAAAAGGAAATAGGTAACTCAGCAGCGCTCATCATAGAGCGCACCATATCCAATAGGGTGCGATTCCTCCATTCCGATACACCGTTGTGCTGTGGTGTATATGGAGAAGTAAGCTGAGAGAGAATCCCATTCTCTTTTAGATAGTCACGGAATTCCGTGCTCAAGTATTCTCCTCCCCGATCGGATCGCAGGATTTTAATACTTTTGCTCGTCTGGTTCTCAACTTCATGCTTATATTCTTTGAATTTCTCAAAAGTTTCAGACTTGTGTTTCAACAGGAACACATGTCCGTATCTTGAGAGATCGTCAGTGAATGTAATGAAGTATGAAGAACCACTCCTAGTATGTGTAGACATAGGACCACATACATCACTATATATTAGTCCCAAGAGTTCTGTAACTCTTTCTCCGTGTCTACTAAACGGAGCTTTGGTCATCTTGCCTTTGAGATATGACTGGCAAGTGTCATAAGATGAAAATTCGAACGAATTCAAATATCCATCCTTATGTAACTTAGCTATTCATGTCGCATTGATATGATCTAGTATACAATGCCATAAGAAGAATTCGTTCATTTCTGAACTCTTCCTCTTGTGTGTGTTTTGTACATTAAGAACTGTGGTTTGATCTAGAATGTATATGCCATTATTTAACGATCCTGATCAAATCAACTTTTGATTCAGGAAGATGTTCATAACATTATCTTGTACTACAAAATTATATCCTTCTTTACTCAATAAAGAAACTGATATAAGATTGCATATCAAGGTCGGAATGTAATAGCATTTGTTCAGAATCAATATATTACCATTCTGTAATACAAGGTGATATTCGCCAACTGCTTTGGCTGCAACATTTGCACCATTCCCTACTCTTACGGAATGATCACCCATTCCCAGTTCTCTACCTTTTCTTAGCCTATGTAACATATTACATATGTGGAATCCCGATCCGGTATCTAATACCTAGGACGTAGAGTGAACCGAGAAACAGTTCTCAACAACTAACACACCCGAAGAAGATGCATCAACATGCTCATTCTTCATTTGGGTGGCGTGGAAATCAGGATATTTTTCTATTTCCAGCTCGGACATATAACAATTATAGGTTGGATCAATACATCCATATTATCATCTTGATTAAGGCCTGACATGGTCGCTGCCTGGAGAGAGAGAAGAAAACACTTAGCGTATACTCTTGAAAAGATTAGATTGGTTATTTATGTTAGTTGTATGTATGCCCTAGAGGCCAGTATTGTACAGATGATGTATATTATATTGGATGCTTGGACATATATAGAGATGACTTTCTTGCTCGATATGATAGTATGCTATCTAGTTGCTCTTTATCTTAACATGTATACTTGTCTCTTTATACTGTCTTATAGTTACATGTTGGTAAAGCCCTTAGGATGTGTACTTGACTACCTGGACTATGATGCGGATCATACTAGTGGGGACATGGTAGTCCATAAGTACATCCTTCAAGGTCCCTAGTCGTGGGTGTATCGAGACGGGGCATCGATATACCAGTGTAGACTAGCGTATACGCTTCTCGACCCATGAGATGGGCGATGGATGATCCCATATCCATTGGTGTTTGACATCAGAGATCGTATACGGGTGCTCAGTGGAGACTGGGTACACTGAAGGGACTCTCCGAGAACTCCCAGATGGTATTATACCTCACGTCAGATGGCAGTTCTCTGGTGACACTTGTGCAGGTTAGTCTGTAGACCCGAGATCATCATAGAGTCTTGTGTGATTCCCACTGTGCTTTGATTTCCACCTTACCACGTCCATGAGGGCGTGCAAAACGGTGGTTTTTGGGTACAATCCCGAGTCACATGGAGGCAATGAGCGATAGGAGGGATTTCGTCTCTCCCGGTATTGGGGGTTGATGTTGCGCTGTGCTCGATTGGCCGTAACAGGGAAGTCCCTGGCCAGGGCTGTTTTAGAGATTTACTGGTAAGTGTTACCAGTAGTTTCTCGACCCGTTATGGGCCTCACATCGGCACGACTTATCGGTTATTGGGGTCTGACGTTTACCATCCCTAGGCTCGATATGCAGCATATCTGACGAAGAGACCGGACTGCACGGTAGTGTTGCCGGTTGGCTCGACAGGAGTTGTAGCAGGTTCGCTTGTTTTCTTCTGGTCGCTCAATATCCGGGTGGCCGTTACGTTTAGCTGACCGCTTGCGGCTTGGGGGTGCTTGATATGATCATCACCCACTGCCGGAGTATTGACGAGTCTTAGAGTCCCACAAAGGAGTTACCTAGTCCAGGCGAAACGTTGTGGTGCGCGTATGCGATATGCGCATGGACCCGGTTAAAATGCGCGTATAAGATACCGTATATTAATCGGGCGGCTTGCTTTTGGTTGGGTCGTATGTGATATGGCCGGATTGCTAAATCAAGTGTTGATTTATCATTTAACCATTAGTTTCTCACTAGAAATCCTTTCTTGTATTTTTGGATGTATGCATGCATGTATGCATTCATTCTTGTTCATGCATATATGGATGTGCATGCACACATACATACATACATCATCCTTCATGGTTGTATATACATAGAAAATGGTGGCAATATAAGACTCACGCCATGGTTTTATATATGGATTATTATTACATTTGTTTTAAAACAAAAGAAAAGAAAAAGGGTTAATACATGATTATCTTCTACACTCTTCTTTGAACTAACCATGCTCACCTACTTTTTAACCATGTGTTAATCTTTCTTTTATGTTTTAACTCAAGTGAAATAATATCCATATAATATAACCATGGTTTGAGATGAAGAGTGGAAAATATATATACATATATTTTCTATTTTTCATGAGGGATTATCATTTCTCTTCTTCTTCAAAAGCCATCATCTTCTTCTTCCTTGCTCTTTTGCTCTCTAGATCACTCAAGTGAGCAAAATACTCAACAAGATAGGATTTTGAAGTGAGAAAAAGAACCACAACACCATTCTACACTAGTCTTGCCCATTAGTGGAGAGTGTTAGCTTCCATTTTCTTTCTTGATCTTGTGAAGTTGCAAGCTTGGACAAAGCGGATTCCGGGTGGATCATCGTGGACCTAGAGGAGTTCAAGCGGACCTTTTCCAAACCCCAAGTAGCCGAGGAGTCTAGCGTAGGGAGCTACAAAGGTTGTACTCTCAAAACCCTAGCTTTTCCTACTTGTGATGATGTGTTGTTTTTGAAACCCTAATTTTCTAGGAATGATTCTTTGTGTGTTCACTTAGCACCCTAAAAATTTAATCTTTGATACATGTGATACTTCCAAACCCTTCATAAGGTGCTAGGTAAACCTAACAATTTATCTTATCTAATCGATGTCTCCCACTGCTATTCTCAAATTTTCCTTCAAACCTTTAAAAAGAAAATTCAGTCAGGATTAATTGCATTCTACAACTTCGCTAACCGTTCAGCCGGGCCAGTGCCGGTACTTCTGAGAGAGGTTCATCGTGCTTTCGCACGGACCTAATTAAAATAAACCTCATTTTCCCATAGGCGTAGCCCCGTTGACACCTTTCTAGACACCTAATGAGTTAGCTAATTGTAAAGTGCAAAATTCTCCCGGGAGCAACTTTTGCTTACAGTGGGAACGGGATCCTACTATCACATAGAAGGTATGAAACCTCATTACAAATTTCAACATTTGAAATTCCCGAATATTTTTACCCCTAGTGACTCATGACCTTAACTATAGTCAACAAATCATAAGCACTAGTCAAGTTCTACCCGTAATTTCTTGATTAATTAGACCCACCCACATGACCCTTAACTATGGTCAACAAATTCACATGACTGTCCTAATTAATTGCATCATATGCTATATAGGAAGACATCACTTAGCTACCGTAAATTGCGTCTTAACTATGGCCAACAAACGCAGCACAAAAACTAAGTACTCTACTTCCTAAAATGACGGAGGGTTACGACAAGTTTTTAAGAAAACCTTTTGCGTAATGAACTTGATATAGTTATAGAAACAAGTGATTTTTGAAAAGGAGTGTTTTTGAGGATTTTACTAGTTTTGCTAAAGAGGTCACTCCCGGTGAAGGGATCTCGGCTCTTTCCTTATCGAATAAGGTGCAGAATATTTCATAAATACCGCTATGCAAAGCAAGAACTAAAAGAAGCAGTCAAAAACAAAACCGAGTGGGTTGTAGCATATACTAGCTTTTGCTAAAGAGGTCACTCCCGGTGAAGGGATATCGGCTCTTTCCTCATCGAATGAGATGCTGGATATTCTACAAGGAATACCGCTATGCAAAGCAAAAACTAGAGCTGCCCTTTTTGAAAATATGATTCTACAACATATTTTAGGTTTCTTTTCTTTTCATTAATCTCATTAATGAAGTCACATCATTTAAAGCGATCCGCATTCGCCACGGTGTCCTGTTATGCACCGTTAGCTTACTTAACTAACGGCATAGCGGGACGGGACTAGCGCGGGTGCAAAACATAAGCAACGTCTATTATATATCTCATATATAATATATAGCCATTCGTCTCAGAATCCACAGTGATCACATCACAGAGCAGCAAAAGAAACATATGAAATATTGGATATATTAGGAGGTCCGTGTTTTATTTTGAGCCTGTATAAAACACGGATTCCACGGTCGCGATGAATAGCCAAACCCACATCCCTAGACCCCTACGAGAGTGACAAGCAACCCTACCAATTCTAGAGTTAGGAGACCCGGACTCGGCTCCTCGAGTTGGTCTCCCACTAGACTCTAAAACCCGATTACTTGTGCTCCCCTCCTTGGGTCTATCCTAATGCGGAAAAATAAATAATATACAATAATGGTGACATCATCCTCAACCCGGAAGTGCCCCAATAAAAGAATATTACATATAATGAATTTTACATGAATGAAAATAAAAACTCTCATCTCACATAAAACCCCCGGCTATTCAAAACACGACGATCCAATATAACATATCACAGCAACACCTAACATCACATGTCATCAACGTAAGTAAATATGCGTATCCCAATTATTTTTGACATATAGCAACGAAACCGGCGATACACCATATATTACACTTAGGTCGCAGAAAAGAAAATGTCAAACTATAACATTTAGAATCCATAATAACCATCATCACTGTTAACCAACAATGTTAACAAACGCATACCGTTATAACTCTTAACAATCAGAAATGTTAAAAGAAATACTGCTTACCGATTTCCTTGTATCGGGCAAGGGACAGCAGTAAATTGAAATGCATTGTAACCCCCGTGCTCATCAAATTTGTTCTCCCCAAAATGATAAAGGAATGCTAAGTATAGCCTAGCTCTACGCTCCCAATGGGGGTCGCGCTTCAGTGAAGAATAATGCCCTAATTCCTTTGCGGTAAAGTCTATAACGAGCAGCTGTAGGGTTTCCTTAGCACCATGCCTAGGGTTTGCGAGCATCAAACATGTCACAATAAAAAATTTAGGGGGTGCTAAGCAAACTAACCTAGGAATCGAACTAGAAAGTTAGGGTAACAACAAACTTGTAATCAAACATCACAAAAGTGAATGAGGAATACAACCTTTGTAGACCGGTCCTTCACTTCTAAAGCTCCGTGTAGAAGTCCCTTCGCTCCAAGCATCGATCTCCCGGACTCAAGATAGGCTCCACCAAGCGATATGGACAAGCATGCTTGAAGTCTTCGAGGCCGAAGATGATCTACGTCGAGGAGACTCAAGAACAAGCTACCTCTTCACTAATGGCAGATTAATAAAGCTAACACCCTAAACTAAATGGCTAATAGTAGAGGATGATGAAGTGGGAATTTTGCTCACTTTAGATTTGTTTTTCTTACTAGGATTCTTCATCTGCTAAAACCTAGAGAGCTTGAGGAGATGAAGAAGAAGATGAAGATGAGAATCAACAAGAGAATGAGATGAGGTTAGAAATGCAACCATGGGTGAGTTTTTGTCATACACAAACCCATGTAGAGAATAAACCATGGCTAAGTGATTATGGTTAGATTTATAAATATCTTAAGTAAAACAAATTTGGTGGACTAAGTCAATGGTTGTGATGAGCTTCTCCAAGCTTCTAACCATGACTAAATTCCATACAAATTTGAATTACTAAAATAAATAAAACCCTAACATAATCACGGTCATGGTGTAAGTCTTATACATCCATGTTGCATGTGTAACCAAGCATGACACACTAATATATATCGCATATATATTATTTGTGAAAAATAGAAAACAATACAATTAACATATATCACATATATGTTAAGTGTATCAAATGTGAGAAAAAGAAATGGTTAAGTGAGCTAATATTAGTTAATGTAAATTTATATATCAAATATATAATTATACATTAAATTATTAAATCAATGATTGATCGTTTTTCCCGTTGTGTAGTATATAGAGAAATTTGTAAAGAACTTCACAACCAAAAACTATTTTGACCGCAATCAAACTACGGTGTCGGATGTAGTTTGTAGTGAGTGTGGATCGTCCACAGGGATTGCACGATTCACTTGTATTTTGATACGTTTGAAATGAAAAGTTAAGCAACAATAAAAGAAAACATGATTCAAGAATGATTTGTATTCGAGTGTCACTATTCTTTATGCAAGAATCAAGAAACTATAAACAATCAAGAATCGGTGTTTCGATAATATTTCCAATCAACAATCAAGAATATAAAAGAGGCTCGTAGGAATCGATCGGATCTTTAGACGTGATGTAATCTAAAAGGTTTCGTGTTCTTGTCCTTCGAAGAATTGATACTAGATCAATGGTGATCGACGAGAGTTAGGGCTTTCTTGATGAAATTAGGGTTTCATCTCTTAACCCTTGTTCTTTCGAGGATACCATTTATATTCTAGCCTCTAGCAATTTCAAGAAACGATCGGAACTCCCCAATCTAGAGCGATGTCGATCAAGAAAGCATCGCAACGAATTGGGTCGTCGATTCTTGAACTTGCTAGGGTTTACAAACTCGTGGGATTCAAGAATCGATTGCAAATTTGTTACATCATCATACTAAAGATCGTTTCGACTCCTTAACAAGCGGAGTTTTATTCACACATCACCACAAAGATAATATTCAAGAATTGTAAAGATAACATGATGCGGAATTTAAAGAAAACAAGATAAAAGAATATCACCTTTTATTTAATCAACAATTTCAATACATTCTTTCAAGATCTACAAGAAGAAGAAATCGATCGTTGACTCGGCTTCGCTCGTCTCCGTGGATCGTGGATCTACTTTGATCTCTTGCCCGATTGAAGATCGGCTCGGCTCATAAAAGGGTTGAAGGCATCTTGCTTGGCTTGCACTCAAGATCTTGAATTGTGGTTGGATTTAGGGTTAGGGTTTCCTACAAGCTCTCTCACTAAACTTGAGGAAGAGGGGATGAAGAAAGAGATTGATTTTTCTAAGCTTTCCCAAGGTTGCCAAGATCTAACATGAATAATGAGTGAGCCTAGGGTCTTATTTATAGAACTCCCAAACCCTAGGCTTAGGTTTGAATTGGAACTTTCCCTCCCAAAGTTTGTTGAAGAGTTTCTAGAAGGAGTTTGTTAGGAGTTAGCTTAGGGTTTAAGCTAGGGTTTAGGGAAAGTTCTAGAATAATAGGCTAGTTTAGTGAAGCTCAAAGTATTTGCTGATCTGGTAGAACTATCTGGAGTCTTCTGGAAGTTTGTGTGCATTTCTGGAATGTGGGCCCTGGAACAGGAGTTGTGCACTGAAATTGAGGAGATGATGTCATCAATGAGCCGCGCATCCGCGGCCTTAGCAAGCATATGCCGCGGATCCGCGGCTATGTTGAAGGCTTGGCCTTTGGGTCTTCTTCTGTGTACTTAGACTGCTGTTTGGGGCTTTGTCTGATATGCTGAATTGTGATTGCTCCTTTGGATTAGTACCAGATTTGAATTTAGTGAGTTTACGAGCAATGGTAATGGTCGAGCAAGCTTTTCTTTTCCTGCATAGACTTCGAAACACGGGTTGCAAGATATAGAAAATATGCCATGTAATGCAATGCAGTCAATTTCCCTAGAAATGCCGGTTTTAAGGTCGAATACATGTAATCTGATATTTTGCGACCGATTTGCTAATATGTGAATTATGAATACCGTACACTTCTATATGGATGCAAATGATGAGGAAATTGCCGACTAAAATATGCAATATTTTCGACTGATCAAATACCCCCAAACTTAATTTCGATCGTCTCGAGCGAATGTTTTATTAAAAAGAGAAGGAGAAAATAAAGAAAGAGAAAAACTAACTAGCACACTTTCGTAGGCAACACGATTGCACTGAGCACGTGCAACAAGCCTTTAAACCTCTAGGTGTCCCTAGTAGGAGGAGTGTTGTCTCCTGAGGGTTTTCAGCAGATTGCACCCACAAAATCCAATAATAAAAGCAAGATCATGAATATTACATTTAAAGAAAAGAATTGTAAAAGAAAAACCTTGAAAATTAGGGTTTCCAACTAAGCTAGCTTTTCGGTTGTCATGAGCCCTTTCTTAATGGTCATGAAAAGATGTTAGAAATCACGTTCTCCCTCAATAAAACATCGTTTTATTCTTTATTCCTATCTTTCTTCCAAATATCGATCATATAACCCTGCGTGTGTGTAAAGACATCCCTACACCCGGAGAATTCAATTCAAGCTATCATACTCTTGCCCATCAACCTCAGTATTATATATATTTTTTTTTCTTTTTTTTCGATGAGCTCACACATTTTCATGCGACCGTTAATACTTCTTGAGGTACTAACCGACCGATTACTCATGTGTTTGCTTATTTGGTGTATTTTCCTAGTCTTGCACCACCTTAGGTATAGCAGTGACTCCCAGACCAGTTGGCCTTAGGGCACTAGATGAAGAGGCACCCTCGCTATATATTTTTTTATTCCCTTGGTGATAACAAAACCAGTATCCATTTTTCTCACCATATTTTTTTTTTCATACTTTTGGCTTTAAGACAAGAGCATTTCAAGGTATCCTCTACTATCCCAGGCTTCAAGACGTGTGTAAGTGCGAATAGCAGGGTAGCAACGTTCAAAATGTTTGGCTTCCAGAATAGAAACTATTTTTCAGACTTAGTTTTATCCTCAGATTAGTGACGTCCTTCATCTTACTAACCCTTGGGACAACGGCTCATAACTACTTATTACTAGTTCGTATGAGAAAACTTCTAATTTTCTTAGTTTTCTAAAATTTTTCTAATCTCATGGATGTAACTTTTCACTTTCTAAACTTTCATTATCTTATTTATATACAAAAAGTGTAAATATTAAAATTATTTTTATATTTGAAAATTTTTAAATTTTTATGGGTTTTGAAAATTTTTCAATTTTTATAGATTTTAAAAGAAATGTTTTGTGCTTATGCAGATGATATGCAAATGATGCGAAAATAAGCACAAACCTCCCCCAAACTTGTTTTCAACAGTGTCCTCACTGTTGCCGACAGCTATACCTACAAAACTGTAAATCTGGGGGGAATTATTAGTGGGGGCAAAATATATAAGTGAAGAACTTCCCCCAAACTTGTTTGTCACTCACCTTCATTCAAAAGATAATGCAATGATATACAGGATATGAAGGTGAGACGGAGGAATTTTAATCCAAATAAACTGGCTCTTGTAAGAACAAGAGCTCCTCCGTGGGGTCAGTGGAATAATACGGCTTTAATCTATGTCCATTTACTTTGAAAAAGGTGCCATTTTTAACATTTTCAACTTCTACCGCCCCGTGCGGATATACAGACCGCACAACAAATGGTCCCTTCCATCGAGATCGGAGCTTACCCGCGTGAAGGTGTAATCGTGAATCATAAAGAAGGACTTGTTGACCAGGTAAAAATGTTTTTCTTAAAATACTTTTATCGTGAAAAACCTTAGTCCTATTCTTTGTGATTACAGCATTATCATAAGCTTCATCGCGGAGTTCGCTTAGCTCGTTAAGTTGCAGCTTCCGAAAGTTGCAAGCAAGGTTTAGATCAAAATTTATTTCTTTTATAGCCCACAATGCTTTATGCTCTATCTCGACAGGTAAATGACATGCTTTTCCAAACACTATCCTATATGGAGACATTCCTAGGTCGGTCTTATATGCAGTCCTGAATGCCCAAAGAGCATCCGTCAATTTGGTCGACCAGTCTTTTCTATTTTTAGCAACAGTTTTCTCCAGGATAAGTTTGATCTGTCTGTTTGAGATCTCAGCATGCCCGCTTGTTTGGGGATGATAGGGTGTAGAAAGACGGTGGTTGATTGAGTATTTTCGCATCAGAGTCTCGAAAGATCTGTTGCAGAAATGTGTCCCATTATCGCTAATGATAGCGCGTGGGTGTCCAAATCGCGAAAAGATATTCTCTTTTAAGAACTTAATGACAACTTTCCTGTCATTAGTGCGACATGGAATGGCTTCTACCCACTTTGAGACATAATCAACCGCCAGCAAAATGTACAGATTCCCAAAGGAGTTGGGAAATGGACCCATAAAATCTATGCCCCAAACATCAAATATTTCAACAACCAAGATGGGTTGCTGAGGCATTTCATTCCTCTGGGATATTCTACCCGTATACTGACATTGTGTACAGGTTTTGCAATACTCAAATGCGTCCTTGAATAAGGTCGGCCAATAAAATCCACATTGCAAAACCTTATCCGCTGTCTTTCTAGGACCAAAGTGACCCCCACAAGCCTGATCATGACAAAATGAAAGAACACTCTTGAACTCTTCATTCGGGACGCACCGGCGAATGATCTGATCAGGACAATATTTAAACAAATAGGGTTCGTCCCAGTAAAAGTGTTTTACTTGGGAAAGAAAACGATATTTGTCCTGTTTTGACCAATCGCTCGGTATAAGTCCCGTGGCATGATAGTTCACAATATCCCTGAACCATGGTTCAGCTGATATGCTCAAGAGTTGTTCGTCAGGGAATGAATCATTGATCGGCAGGGTCACAGGGGAAGAAACGATGCGTGAAAGGTGGTCAGCTACTACGTTTTCACATCCTTTCTTATCTTTGATAACAAGATCAAATTCTTGTAACAGTAGGATCCAACGTATTAGTCGACCTTTTGCATCTTTCTTCGCCAGAAGATGTTTTAAAGCGGAATGGTCAGTATACACAACTATAGGTGAGCCGATTAAGTAAGGCCTGAATTTTTCTAATGCAAATACAACCGCTAAAAGCTCTTTCTCGGTGGTTGTATAATTGATTTGCGCATCATTCAGGGTCTTACTAGCATAGTAAATCACGTGTGGCATCTTATCAATGTGCTGTCCTAAGACTGCACCTACTGCAAAATCAGATGCGTCACACATCAGCTCAAAGGGGTAGTCCCAATTTGGTGATGATAAAACGGGGGCTGAAGTGAGTGAGTGTTTAAGTGAGTCGAAAGCTGTCTCGCAATCCGAGTCAAAGTGGAAGGTCGTATCCTTGGCCAGGAGTAGTATTAAAGGTCTAGCAATTTTGCTAAAATCCTTAATGAATCTCCTATAAAAGCCCGCATGGCCAAGGAAAGAGCGAATATCTTTGACGCTTTTGGGATGAGGGAGGTTTTGAATGACATCTACTTTAGCTCTGTCAACCTCAATGCTTTTCTGTGAAATGACATGTCCAAGGACTATTCCTTCTTGGACCATAAAGTGGCATTTTTCCCAGTTTAAAGTCAAGTTCTTCTCTTTGCAACGAGTAAGAACAGCGTCCAGATTCGCTAGGCAATCTGAAAAGGAGTCTCCAAAAATCGAGAAATCGTCCATAAAGATCTCCAAAAAATTCTCTACCATATCAGAGAATATCCCCATCATACACCGCTGAAAGGTAGCGGGAGCATTGCATAGCCCAAAGGGCATGCGACTGTAAGCAAAGGTACCAAAAGGACAAGTAAAAGTGGTTTTATCTTGATCCTTTTTGGCGATGGGGACCTGATTGTAGCCTGAGTATCCGTCCATAAAACAATAATATTGTTGTCCCGCTAAGCGTTCCAGCATTTGATCAATAAATGGTAGAGGAAAATGGTCTTTCCTCGTAGCAGCGTTGAGTTTTCTATAATCGATGCATACACGCCACCCAGTTTGGGTGCGTGTTTGAATCAACTCATTCGCCTCATTTGTGATAACTGTGATGCCGGATTTCTTAGGAACGACATGTATAGGACTCACCCACTGGCTATCGGAGATGGGGTATATAATACCACTATCTAAGCATTTGACGATTTCTTTCATGACAGCTTCCTTCATGACGGGATTCAACCGTCTCTGTGGTTCTCGGGTCGGTCTGGCATCATCCATCACATGTATATGATGTTCAACTATCAAGGGACTAATCCCTTTGATGTCCGCCATACTCCAACCAAACGCCTCTTTGTTAGATCTCAATACCGATAAAAGTGCATTTTCTTGCTCTGATGCAAGAGAAGCAGAAATGATAACCGGTAATGACTCGTTCTCACCAAGATATGCATATTTCAGGTGAGAAGGTAAAATTTTGAGATCTAACTCAGGCGGAGAAATGATAGAAGGAAGGGTCATAGATTGATTTTTGGATCTACAAAGAAGCTCAGAGCCTGTGAAAGATACAGACTCGGGTGGAGAAAAGTCAGAAGTGCAGGACTCATGTGTAGCTAAAGTGTCCTCACTAAGATCATGTGTGAAATCAAACAGAGATGTACTAATGTCATCGAGATCAGTAAAACAAATATCCTCAGCTCCACAACTATCGGGAGCGATCTCATGGACAGAGCACACATCTAAAATATGAGCAGAGGGTTCTGATGGCTGACTTCCAACTTTATAGATATTTAGTTCAATGGTCATATTTCCAAATGATAAGTTCATTGAACCATTTCTACAGATTATAACAGCGTTGGAAGTGGCAAGGAAAAGACGACCTAGAATCACCGGAATTTGGCCCCGGGGGTTTGCTACAGGATGTGTGTCGAGCACAATGAAGTCTACAGGGAAAACAAATTCCCCGACCTTTATTAACACATCCTCTAATTCACCCCTTGGTTTGGTGATAGATCGGTCTGCCATCTGGAGAGTGCAATGAGCAGGTTTCAGCTCTCCAATCCCTAATTGCTCATAGACAGAATAAGGGAGCAGGTTAACACTTGCGCCAAGGTCTAAAAGAGCACGATTTATGTTTTTACCCCCAATCGAAATCGATATTGTAGGACAACCTGGGTCCTTTCTTTTCTTTGGAAGCTGGGGTATAAAAGCAGTGCTGATATTATTAGACATAAAGACCTTCTTCGGCACTTGAGTCTTCCTCTTCCTAGTGCACAAGTCCTTTAGAATTTTCGCATAAGCGAGGACTTGCTGAATCGCATCTAGGAGAGGGATATTGATGTTAACCTGTTTGAACATCTCTAAAATTTTCTCCATATGAGGACTCGTTCTATTTGCCCTTAGCCGGTTCGGGTAAGGTGCTTTCGCAATAAGCGCAGGGTCCATCACAGGAGAAGGAAAGGGGGGTAGACGAGGTCCCAAAGGAGGTGTGGGGACCGTCTGTGGAGAACTATAAGGGTTGGGTGAAGGTGTTGAGCCTAGAGAGAAATGGAGAATAGGCTCGTGCGAAGGTGGTTTGGTAGAAGAAGAAGGATCAGAAGGTGAAGTGTGTGTGTGTGGAAAAGACTCAGCCGGGGTGTTGATATGATTTTCAGTATCATCAATACCTTCCCCGACATTATTATTCAGCACTCTTCCCGATCTCAACGTTGTAATGGCATTTACATTGTAATGCCCAGGATTCTGTAGGGGTTGAGAGGGAAGTTTCCCTTTTTCTCTCGCACTCATTTCGACTTTTAAGCATGCGATTTCAGCTTCCATCGTGCGAATACTCTCAGCTTAGGACGCTGAGTTTTTTTTTATCTCATTGACAGAAGATCTAACCTCAGTCGAAACCTCCATGAAATTTGATAAAAGTGATTTCATGGTTTGAGTGAATTGAGAGAAATCGTCATCACAGGGCTGCATAGGATTAGACTGTGCAGGAGTGTTGCCCTGGTTTTGGAAATTTTGTGACTGGTAGGGGTGCTGAGTGAGTTGAAGGGGTTGCTGTTGTGGTGGAGGAAGAGCCCTTTGAAAATTATTCGTGTTTGGAACCGTGTTTTGAGATTGGTTTTGGTTCCAAGCAAAATTCGGGTGGTTCCTCCAACCCTGATTGTACGTGGAAGAATATGGATCGTTTCTAGGTCTTTGAAATGCGGCATTAGAATGCTCGTGACCTTGAAACGCAGAGTTTAATGGACATTCTTCCGTTAAATGTGACGGATCAGAACAGCACCCACAAACAGTTTTGGGGAGTGACACTGGGTTTAGGGAGGCTGCTGCAAATTTGTGTTCCATAGCGTCGAGCTTCTTTTGCATTGCTGCCATTTCAGCTCGAACACCTATGGACACATCTATTTGGTGTACGCCACCCCTATTCAATGGTTGGGTTCCACTCTCCCAAATTAGTGATTTTTCAGCGAACTCTTCTAAGTATCGCCAAGCTTCCCCATCATCTTTGGTCATAAATGTACCTTGACACATGTTTTCAAGGCTCTGTTTAGTGCTAGGGTTACTGCCCTCATATATGATTCGGCAAAGCTCCCATCTCGGGATGCCGTGATGAGGACATTGAACCAATAGATCCTTGAAACGTTCAAAGTATTTAGAAAATGGTTCGGCAGGGAGCTGGGCAAATTGGTTCAGTTCGCTACGGATTCGAGCCGTCTTTTGGATTGGGTAAAATTTCTTAAGGAATGCAGCGACGAATTCTTCCCAATTCGTAATAGAATGTGCGGTAGTGTTATATAGCCACTTCTCGGCTATATCGCATAATGTAAATGGAAGAAGTCGTAGACGCATCGCATCCACTGAAAGTTGTGACGTACCCATCATTGCGCATACGTTTTCAAATTTGGTAATGAAAACGTAAGCGTCCTCGGTCTCGAGTCCGTGGTATTTGGGTAAAAGATTGATATACTGGGGCTTAATCTCAAAGTTATCCCCATTGGCTGGTGGTGTGGATAAGCAGGTCGAAAGAGGACCTCTATGTGGATAGCATCTTTCCTGGAGAGAAATGTGGGGTGGATTCTGCGCACCAACGGACGGCGGCAGATTAGGGTTAAAGAAGTTTGATGGATTCGGATCCATCAGTGTGGGTGTGGTAGTGGGTAAAGAAAAGGTAAATGGAGAATTATCGACTTCGGAGTCGATAAAAGGTACGTGGACTAAACGGGCACTAGAATCCCGTGTCCAGCCTATCTTGCACTAAAAAGGGTTAGTACAAGTGGCAGCGTTGACTTATAATTAGGGGTAAAATGAATGCGGTGCTTGCTTTTGAAAAATGGACGGATTTTTGAAAAAATGATGCGACAAAACAAATGCAGCACACAACCCTAGAATCTAGTGGTCACCTAGGTCCGGCTCTAGACCGCTCCTAACTGCCAAAAGACAAGCCGCAGGATAGAATCCTCCACTGCCTCTTTGTCCCCCTGTGGCCGGATAAGTGCCAGGTAAGTGGGAAGGAACCACCACTACAGTGGGCCTAATTAATAACCACTAGCCTTAGACACACTCGCCTTAGGCACCACAAGAAAACGCGGATAAGCAATGAATTACCTACAGCCTTCTCTTGTCCTATTGAGCGCGACAGTCCTTAGAGTCTTCTCTAGATTTCTTTTAGTTAATGAGGGTAATGCGGATGCAAGTTTTGCGATTTTCGGGGCCTAGGAAGGGTAATGAAATCCCCACCTAATTTGGATTTGGCCGTGCCCCTTAAATTTCCGTATTAGAATGCAAACAACCAAGAAATCAAAATCACACACAATTTTTATTTTGCTTTTGCGCGCTGCGATTTATTTGCAAAGAATCCTGCAGCAAAGTGTTAGTTGGAGCTAAAAAGAGGAGAGGGGAGAAGCAAGAAGTCACCTGAAGAAAGACTGCACAGAGATCCCTCTGTGGGACCGCGGTTCCGCCGCGATTACAGCCTAAGTGCCCCGCTTCCGCGCCTAGATTGTGGGTTCACTGCACAAGATTTCAACAGCTTCTTGCTGTTGCTTCCCTCTGTTCGCTGGTATATCCCAAATAATTTTCCAGACTCCCAGTAAGCTCCAGATCACCTTGCAATCAATTCACAACACACGTATAAGAGTTTGTACGAATTTTGATTTCAAGAAGTAAAACGTAATAATTCTTTCACTTCAAACTAAAAATGTAAATGAATTAGCGCGATCCCCGGCAACGGCGCCATTTTGATTGATCGTTTTTCCCGTTGTGTAGTATATAGAGAAATTTGTAAAGAACTTCACAACCAAAAACTATTTTGACCGCAATCAAACTACGGTGTCGGATGTAGTTTGTAGTGAGTGCGGATCGTCCACAGGGATTGCACGATTCACTTGTATTTTGATACGTTTGAAATGAAAAGTTAAGCAACAATAAAAGAAAACATGATTCAAGAATGATTTGTATTCGAGTGTCACTATTCTTTATGCAAGAATCAAGAAACTATAAACAATCAAGAATCGGTGTTTCGATAATATTTCCAATCAACAATCAAGAATATAAAGGAGGCTCGTAGGAATCGATCGGATCTTTAGACGTGATGTAATCTAAAAGGTTTCGTGTTCTTGTCCTTCGAAGAATTGATACTAGATCAATGGTGATCGACGAGAGTTAGGGCTTTCTTGATGAAATTAGGGTTTCATCTCTTAACCCTTGTTCTTTCGAGGATACCATTTATATTCTAGCCTCTAGCAATTTCAAGAAACGATCGGAACTCCCCAATCTCGAGCGATGTCGATCAAGAAAGCATCGCAACGAATTGGGTCGTCGATTCTTGAACTTGCTAGGGTTTACAAACTCGTGGGATTTAAGAATCGATTGCAAATTTGTTACATCATCATACGAAAGATCGTTTCGACTCCTTAACAAGTGGAGTTTTATTCACACATCACCACAAAGATAATATTCAAGAATTGTAAAGATAACATGATGCGGAATTTAAAGAAAACAAGATAAAAGAATATCGCCTTTTATTTAATCAACAATTTCAATACATTCTTTCAAGATCTACAAGAAGAAGAAATCGATCGTTGACTCGGCTTCGCTCGTCTCCGTGGATCGTGGATCTACTTTGATCTCTTGCCCGATTGAAGATCGGCTCGGCTCATAAAAGGGTTGAAGGCATCTTGCTTGGCTTGCACTCAAGATCTTGAATTGTGGTTGGATTTAGGGTTAGGGTGTCCTACAAGCTCTCTCACTAAACTTGAGGAAGAGGGGATGAAGAAAGAGATTGATTTTTCTAAGCTTTCCCAAGGTTGCCAAGATCTAACATGAATAATGAGTGAGCCTAGGGTCTTATTTATAGAACTCCCAAACCCTAGGCTTAGGTTTGAGTTGGAACTTTCCCTCCCAAAGTTTGTTGAAGAGTTTCTAGAAGGAGTTTGTTAGGAGTTAGCTTAGGGTTTAAGCTAGGGTTTAGGGAAAGTTCTAGAATAATAGGCTAGTTTAGTGAAGCTCAAAGTATTTGCTGATCTGGTAGAACTATCTGGAGTCTTCTGGAAGTTTGTGTGCATTTCTGGAATGTGGGCCCTGGAACAGGAGTTGTGCACTGAAATTGAGGAGATGATGTCATCAATGAGCCGCGCATCCGCGGCCTTAGCAAGCATATGCCGCGGATCCGCGGCTATGTTGAAGGCTTGGCCTTTGGGTCTTCTTCTGTGTACTTAGACTGCTGTTTGGGGCTTTGTCTGATATGCTGAATTGTGATTGCTCCTTTGGATTAGTACCAGATTTGAATTTAGTGAGTTTACGAGCAATTGTAATGGTCGAGCAAGCTTTTCTTTTCCTGCATAGACTTCGAAACACGGGTTGCAAGATATAGAAAATATGCCATGTAATGCAATGCAGTCAATTTTCCTAGAAATGCCGGTTTTAAGGTCGAATACATGTAATCTGATATTTTGCGACCGATTTGCTAATATGTGAATTATGAATACCGTACACTTCTATATGGATGCAAATGATGAGGAAATTGCCGACTAAAATATGCAATATTTTCGACTGATCAATCAACACTTGATTTAATAATCCGGCTATATCATATATAACCGACTAATATCGATAATATCAACTTACCGAATCAACACTTGATTCGATAACCCGGCTATATCACATATACCGGCCGATATCTCATATCACGAGATTGGAATACGGTATCATATACACGTAATCTTGGTCCCGCACATATCACATATGTGCTCCTACTTCGTTTCGCCTGAGCCAGGAAACCTCTGTGTAGGACTCTAAAGACTCGTCAATACGCCGGAAGTAGATGGTGATCATATCAGTCACCCACAAGCCGTCAGCGGTCTGCTAAACGTAACGGCCACCCGGGTATTGAGCGATTAGAAGATCAACAAGCAGGCTTGTTCATACTCCCGTGAATCCAATAAGTAACACTACCGTACAGTCCGGTCTGTCCGTCTGATATGTCGCATATCCAGCTTGGGGGGGTGAAACGTCAGACCCCAATAGCTTGATAAGTCATGCCGATATAAGACTCATAATGGGTCGAGAAACTACTAGTAACACTTACCAATAAATCTCTGCAACCCTGGCCAGGGATTCCCTGTTATGGCCAATCGAGCATAGCACAACATCAACCCCCAATACCGGGAGAGACGAAATCCCCTCCTATCGCTCATTGTCTCCATGTGACTCTGGACTGTACCTAAAAACCGCCTGTTTGCACGACTCAGTAGAGCCGTGGTAGGGTGGAAATCAAAGCACAGCGGGAGACACACAAACTCTACGACGATCTCGGGTCAACAGATTAACCTGTACCAGTGTCACCAGAGAACTGCTATCTGACGTGAGGTATAATACCATTTAGGAGTTCTCGGCGAGTCCTTTCAGTGTACCCAGTCTCCACTGAGCACCCGTATATCATCTCTGATGTCAAATACCAATGGATATAGGATCATCCATCGCCCATCATATGGGTCGAGAAGCGTATACGCTAGTCTGCTCTGGAATATCGATGCCCTGTCTCGATACTCCCATGACTAGGAACAATTGAAGGATGTACTTACCGACTACCCAGATCCCACTAGTATAATCCCTATCATAATCCTGGAAGTCAAGTACAGATCCTAAGGGCTTTACCAACATGTCACGGAAAGACGATACAAGTGTACTTCTTAAGATAAAGAGCAACCAGATAGCATACTATCATGTCGAGCAAGAAAGTCCTCCCTATATATGTCCAAGCCTCCATTATAATATACATCATATGTACAATAATGGCCTCTAGGGCATACATACAACTAACAATCTCCCACTTGCACTAGGACCATTTGTTGTAGTATCTCATACCCAACGTCCCTTAAAAGACTCTCATGGGAAAGGCCTTCGTGAGTAGATTCGTCGTGTCTTCTTTAAGTCAACTCTCCTAACCTCGATCCCCTGAAGATCAACCATCTCCTGATCAGGTGATACTGCCTCAGAATATGTCGAGATTGCTGATGGGACCAGTGTTCCTAGGCCAAAACCACAACTCCATTGTTGTCACAATACGAATATTGGACGCTCAATGTTAGGAACGATGTTCATCTCATGAACAAGAAATACCCAGACAGCCTCTTTAGTAGCATCGTTGGTAGCGATGTATTCAGCCTTTATCGTCTAGATTGCCACGGTATATAGCTTGGAACTCTTCCAATATACCGTCCCTCCACTAAGGGTTAAGACAAAGCTCATGACTGACTTTCGGTCGACCTTATCACTTCTGGAAGCTCGAATTGGTAAAGGACTCCTACTGGAGTTCACCGTTACCATACACCAAAAACACTTCTTTAGTGCTTCACAGCTATCCAGTGATTCTCCCAAGATCCGACTGATTCCTGATCACTATACCTAATGAGTTAACTACATCTGGCCTGGTACATAACATCGCAAACATGATAGAGCTTTACTGCCGAAGCATAGGATATCCTTTGCACGCGAGCTTTCTCTAAATCAAGTCTCGGGAGACTTCTTTTTGGAGAGAGTAGTTCTGAGTAAGTGGGCGAACCACTATACTTAGAATCTCCCATACCAAACCCCTTTAGTATGGTGTTAGTGTACCTGGATTTGGGACACTCCTAACATCCGCATAGATCTATCACCATAGATCATAATCCACAAGATATAGTGGGTATCATCCAGATCTTCCATGGAGAATCCTCGTAATAAGAGGAGTTTGACCGAATGTAGCATAGGAAGCCCTTTCCTATCAAGAATATGCCATCTACGTACAATACGTGTAAGACAGCCTTACTCTCTACAACCTTCTTGTATATACAAGGTTTATCTACCTTTTTGATGAAGTCAAACTCTTTGACTGCCACATCAAAACAGATGTTCCAACTCCGCGATGCCTGCTTTAATCCTGATGGACTTAAGCATAGCTTTGAAAGTCTCAACTTTTCCATTTACACCAAGAATATTCTCAAGATCCTCTTGCTCCAAATAGGTTTTACCTCTTCAGGTGCAATATTCAAAGTCATACTTTGTTGGTGTACATGGATTCCATCTTTGATTGCACAGCATCCAGCCATGTCATAAAGTCTTCACTTGTGATAGCCTGCGTAAACCTAGTTAGGGCATCATCTACCATGATGCAACCCTCGCTCTCACTGTCACCGAGAAGACCGTAGTATCTCTCAAGTGGATGAAGAACCCTACCAGATTCGCGGAGAGGCCGAGGTTCATTAGAGACTACTGAATCCTTTGGTTCCACTAAATCATCAATTCAAGTTTGCACAGCTGGAATTCCTTCCAGTTCTACTTTATGTCCACAAATCTATTTTTCAAGAAAAATACTTTTACCAAAAAGGTGGCATGTTGAGAAACAAAACAGCTTTTGTTTCTCGGTTTGGTAGAAGATATTCCCTCGCAAATGTTTAGGATATCCAACAAACTTACCAAACCGACCTTGCCTCGAGTTTGTCCGGATTTTTCTTTTCAACATAGGCCGGACAACCCCATATCTTAACTCGTTTAAGACATGGTCTCTTCCCATTCCATATCACATATGGAGTGGTAGGCTCTGATTTGAATGGAACCTTATTCAATAGGTATGCAGCTTCTCAAGTATAACTCCAAAAGGAAACAGGCAACTCAGCAATATTTATCATAGAGTGCACCATATCTAATAGGGTGCAATACCTCCATCCCGATACACCATTGTGATGTGGTGTACTCGAAGGAGTAAGCTGAGAGAGAATCACATTCTCTTTTAAATAATCCAGGAACTCCATGCCCAAGTATTCACCTCCTCGATCATATCAAAGGACATTAATACTTCTACCCGTCTGGTTCTCAACTTCAAGCTTATATTCCTTGAGTTTCTCAAAAGTTTCAGACTTATGTTTCAACAGGAACATATGTTCGAATCTTAAGAGATGGTCAGTGAATATAATGAAGTACAAGGAACCAGCCTTGGCATTTATAGACTTAGGACCGTATACATCATCATGTATCTGTCCCAAGAGTTCAGAAACTCTTTCTCTGTTTCCAGTAAATGGAGTATTGGTCATTTTACCTCTGAGACAAGACTGGCAAGTATCATAAGATGAAAATTCGAACAGATTCTCATATTCATCCTTATGTAACTTAGCTGGTTATGTCACATTGATATGACCTAGTATACAAAACCATAAGAGGGATTCGTTCATTTCTGAACTTGTCCTCTTGTGTGTGTTCTGTGTACTTAGAACTGTTGTTTGATTTAGAACGTTAATGCTATTTCATAACGTGCCTGATCCAATCAACTCTTGATTCAGGACAATATTCACAACATTATCCTGCAATACAAGATCATATCCTTCTTTATCAAATAAAGATACTGATATAATTTTGTATGTCAGGTTCGGTATGTAATAAAATTTGTTCAGAATCATTGTATTCTGATAATACAAGGTGATATTTACCAACTGACTTGGCTGCAACAATTGCATTATCACCCGATCCCAGTTCTCTACCTATCCAAGCCTATGTAACAATTTACATATGTGGGATCCTGATCCGGTATCACATACCCAGGACGTAGAAGATACTGAGAAACAGTTCTTGGTTACGAACACACCAGAAGAAGATGCATCAACATGCTTTTTCATCAATCGGGCGACATTGGAATTATGGCATTCCCTTATTTCCTGTTCAGTCTTATAAAAATTATAAGAAAGAACGGAACCAACGTTCCCTAGCTTAGTATAATAAGCAGATTCGGTCAAAACATCCATATTATTATCTTGATTAAGACGTGACATGGTCGCTACCAGGAGAGAGAGAGAAGAAAACACTCTGTGTGCGCTCTTACAAAATCAGATTGGTTATTATTTTATCTAATCAGGATGGCTCCCACTGTTTTTATCAAATCTTCCTTCAACCCCTAAAAGGAAAGACTGGCCGGGATTAATTACACCCTACAAGTTCGCCAATCTTTCGGTCAGGCCAGTATCGGTACTTTGAGGGAGGTTCCCCGTGCTTTCGTACGGACCTAATTAAAATAAACCTCGTTTTCCCAGAAGCGTAACCCCGTTAACACCTTTCTAGACACCTACTTGATCGGCTAATTGTAATGTGTAAAACTCTTCCAGGAGTAACTCTTACTCGCAGTGGGTATTGGGATCTAACTATCTCATAGAAGGTATGCAATCTCATTGCAAATTTCAACTCTTGAAACTCGCGATAATGGTTTTTACCCCTATTACTTATAACCTTAGCTATGGTCAATATATCAAAAGTCCTAGTCAAGTTCTACCCGTCATTTCTTGATTAATTAGACCCACACATATGACCCTTGGCTATAGTCAACATAATCACATGAATGTCCTAACTAATCGCATCACATGCTGTGTAGGAAGACATCACTTAACTACCGTACACTACACCTTGACTATGGTCAACATACGCAGCATGAATACTAAGTACTCTACTTCCTAAAATGACGGAGGGTTGCGGATGGTTTTTAAGAAAACCTTTAACGCTTTGAACTTGATATCGTTGTAGAATCAAATAGATTTAAAAGGAGTAGCTTAAGCTCCGCATTTTGAAACTTGCTTTTTCATAAAAAGGCCAAGTGAGTTTCAAATTCGATTCTGCAACATCTTTTAGGTTTATTTTCTTTTATTAATCTCATTAATGACGTTCTATCATTTATGCTTCCTAAGCATCATAGAAAATGAAACGAAAATAGAACGTACGCTTATACCATCCGCATTCGCCACAGTGTCCCGTTATACACTGTTAGGTTACTTAACTAACGGCATACCGGGACGGGACTAGCGCGGGTGCAAAACATAAGCAACGTTTATTATATATCACATATATAATATACCTGATGGAGATCCTTTTCGGGTCTCCGTCGGATGTTGTCTTCCTTCGATTTCCCGGTGGATCTTGGAGGTGATCTCCTGTTGCGTGTGGGTCTCAATGGGTTTTGCGGAGATTGGTGATTTGAGGAGTTTAGCGCCGAGTACCTGCAAGGAAGTCCCGGGGTGGTTTGGTACCACCGAGGACCCTCCGACGATCAAGTTAGCACGAGATCCGAGTAGAGTAACGGCTAAGTGGAGTAAAAAATGGCTTACTTGACCCCTCTGTGATGGGGGTTTATATAGTGGCGGCAGCACGCGGCAGCAGACGCGAGAATCCCGCCGACAGTTACGCCCCCGACGTCACCCCCGCGTAATGAGTGGATCGCCCATTAATGGGGATCGTGATGGCGTGGAACGTGGGATGTTGCTGGCAGAGAATCTGCGCATGGAGAGATTTGCGGAGCACCGGTCGCGCTTGTGAGTGGTGGATTTGGTCGGTCGGAAGACCGAGGAAGATGGCCTCGGCTGGGGAGCTCGGGGACGAGCGAGAGGGCCGAGGAGTCTTGGTCCCGTGGTCGCTCGGGACGAGCTGAGAGGACGAGGAGGCCAATTTTCAAGGGGCTCTGAGGAGAGCCAGCTTGTGCTTGCAGGTCGGGTACAGGGGTGGCCTGGTCGGCCCCTGTGGGCCCTTTCTTCCGAGTTCTGAGACATGTCATCTGCCACGTGTCCTGATCTTGAAGATCACCAATATTGAGCATCATCATTATCCCCCTACTCTTGTCCCGACCAGCTAGCGGGTCGAGTCAGGAAGGACTGCCGGGCCGCCCGAGTGAGCTCCCTCCTAAGGTTTCGTCGAGACGCGTCCCCGGGCTGTCAGCTGTCTTTTCTGCCAGCGAATCAGGGCGAAATCTCTGCATTTAAGGAAGGTGAGCCGGTTCGTGGATCCTGTCACTGAAGCGACGGTCCACGTGTCAAGCGCCGGTTAGCCGACACGACATGTGCAGACTTGCGGCGTCTGATGGGGTGCGGTCCAGTGTGGGAACGACAAGTGGAGCAATCGGAGCCGTTGGACGCGAGGAGGCGTTTTGGCGGGAGATAAAGGGCGCCCTTGGATGAGGGCGATTGCGGAGACAAATAGGGGTGGGGCCCACTCCAGGGTCCCTGCTCCTTCATATTTCCTCGCTATAAGCCCTGGTTGCTCGGCGCTCGTCTTCTTTCTTCTGCTTTCATTTTCCGAGGATCCCTCTTCTCCAGGTTAGATGTCTTCTTTTGTGGAATCTGTAGATGTTGTAGGAGTAGGTTCTAGGGACCCTTTAGTTGAGCCTGAGTCTTCCCGGGGAGCAGGGGTCGGATCCTCTTCCCGGGATCGTGCGGCGGGGGCAGCTGTTCATACCATAATTTTGCATTATTATATTCCTCATTTTTATTCATTTTACAAATAAACAGGTGCTTTTGACCCATGTCTGCTACTTAGTTGCAGGTTACAGGTTCTCGGAACAAAAACAGTGAAATTGGTGAAAAAGATGATACAAAGTGAGACTATGACCGATAAATGGTGGAATCTTGATCGTGCCTACATTTTGAGGGACAATGAAGATCAATGAACAAGTTCACAAAGCACAAAGGCAGCGCAAGGTTCAAGACTTCGACACGAAGCAATGGTAAAAGTCCACGAAATTATTCACTATGGAAATCTGGAAGAAAACTAGAAGACAATCTGAGAAACCAAGTGAAGAAACAAGGAGCCAAAAGCAACAGAAAGAACCCCTAAAATTTGCAGCCCACAAGCCCACTACTTGGCCGCGGAACCGCGGCCAAACCTGGCCTATGGCCGCGATTCCGCGGCCGTGTATAACCCGTGTCGGTGGAAAATTCTGGAGTCGGCCGGCGGTGCGTTGACTAATTCTTTTCTTAGGGGTAAACTTGTAATTACAGATATGACGCGATTGTAACCCTAGGGTTTCTATGTTCTATAAATAGAAACCCTAAAAGCTTTTTTAGGTTATGCCTCTTTCTATTTCATCTATTCAGATCTGTAAATTCCTGTGTAAATGTTTGGAGAGAGCCATCAATAAAGTAAGTAATTTTCTTTCATTGCCTTAGTATAATTTTATTATCTGCCCTAGTTAGATAGTTAGAAATGTTTTTCAATTCCTTAATGAGTGAGTAGTCTCCTCGCTTGTTAGGGTTAGATTTGGGGAAGGCTTGAGAGATGAAAATCTCTCACCCCTTTCTTACCCATAACATATAATTAATAGGACTTCATGCATACATACACACACCGTTCCCTACGGCACCTTACCCCACGAGGTAACGGTGATACCGTAGTATAAACGACCGGTTGCGTATATTTTCGATGGAGGTTAGAGTAAGAATTAAGAAAGGAAGGACTAGAATCTAGAGAAAGAAACATCGTTTCTTCCCGATGGTACTAATCCCCTTTATTAATTGTTACCATAACACCTAAAGAGATCTAAATTAGGGCATTGAAAGCGGTAAGGAAATCTTCAATTTCCAAACTTAACCTAAACCTAATCCTAGCAAGATTCTAGTCCTAGATTAAATCAGTTTAGTTTTTAGCGATAATCCATTCACACCGTTTGGAATTAACTCGTTAGACCAAATTAGGAAATACACAACATTCCTGTGGACCGACCCGTACTCACCGGCTAGCTACCAAGCGACGCCGTTCTTGATTGCGGTAAAATTATTCTTTGATTAATCTTTTAAAAAACGCACACGCGAAACCTCTACAAATCAAATGGCGCCGTTGCCGTGGATGGCGTAGTATTTTCTTTTTGCAATTTCGGGTTAATATAAAATAAAAATCATAAAAACTGAAAATTAAAAAATATAAAAAAATTTATCATCTTTTTATTGTTTGAAGGGTGTTTCGTGTGAATTTTTGCAGGATTAACGAACGAGTTCGGATCTGGAAAAATCCAGAGATCAAAACAGAAAACCTTAGATCTGAACAGCAGAGGAAAGTCAAACCAGAGGGGCAGAAAAAAATTTGGGAACCGAGCCGCATATCAGACCGCGGAACCGCGGCGGGAGGCACGCTTTGGCGGCGGAACCGCGGCAGCGGAGTGACGTCAGCACGTGGAAAAAATTGTTGTAAGCTCCCTTTCTCCTTCTCTGCAACCCCTGATATCTCCTCTGTAAAAATCTCCTGCAGGATTCTTTGCGCTAAAAAATCTCTCCCCGTTCCAATAATTGATCTTATGCAGGATTCTTTGCGCCGCGCTAAAAATAAAATAATTGTTTGCAGGTGGTTGTTTACTGTTTTGCATATTTAATCGGACTTTAAGGGACTTGAAACCAATCCAGATTGGGTGGGGATTTCATCACCCTTCCTAGGACCTCAGAAATCACATAAGGCATATTGCATTGACCATCGTTTAATTAAAAAAGATTAGACTCAGCCCTAAGGACTTCGCGCTCAATAGGACAAAGGACTAGTTGTAGGCATCGACCGCTGATCCTAACCTGACTTTGTGGTGTCTAGGCAAGTATGTCTAAGGCAAATGGTTACTTAATTAGGCCCACTACTTACGTGGTGGAGAGCATCCCACTTACCTGGCACTTACCTGGCCACAATTGGCGGTGAAGAGGCGGTTTGAGGTCCTACTTCTTGCCCTTTGGAACAGTTAGGAGCTGTCTAGCTGACCTAGGTGACCCTAGATCTAAGCCTGATTGTGCATTTGTGGTTGATTGAACGTGTGTCTAAGCCCTTTATTGAAAATCTTTTTTGCAAAAAGCTCCTCATAAAAAAAAACACAAAAAGAAAAAGGAAAAAAATTTACAAAAACTTGCAACTTGTCGCTAAAAATCCGTGCACCCTACTTACACCACTTTCTTTCCATTGACGTTTTCTTACCTCCACATTCTGTTTTTCACCTTTTTGACTACACTACCTCTTTAGTGTATGTCCGGTTGGACTAGGGACACTAGTGCCCGATTAGTCCATGTCTCGTTGGTACCGACCGACGAAGCTTTCGACTCCGAAGTCGAAATTCCTTCCACTTCCTTACCTTCACCTTCACATTCTTCCTCCGAAGGGATGTCGGGATATAATCCTAACAACACCTTACCCACGGGACTGATTCCACCTCCGCTAGGTGCGAATAACCCGCAACACCCGCCTGTTGAAGCACCCCAATGAATCGCGCTCCAGAATCTTTTCTACCCTGTCCGCACCGCCTTACCTACTTGTCTTTCACTCCCACTGGCAAATGGGGACAATTTTGAGATCAAACCCCACTTCATCAACATGTTGCCAAAATTTCACGGACTGGAATCCGAAGATGCATATATCTTTATAAACAAATTCCAAAACGTTTGCGCAATGATGAAAACAACCCAATTATCAGATGATGCTATAAGGCTAAGGGTCATTCCTTTCACCTTATGTGACTTAGCCGAGAAGTGGTTATACAGCACAGCATCCCACTCAATTAAAAATTGGGAAGAGTTTGTTAAAGCTTTTCTTAAAAAGTTTTATCCACATCACAAGACTGCGAGAATTCGCAATGAGATTATACAATTTCGCAGCTTCCTTCCGAACCCTTTTGGAAGTGTTTTGAAAGATTCAAAGACCTACTTGTTCAATGCCCTCACCATGGTATCGAAAATTGGCAACTTTGCCAAACTTTATACGAGGGATTGAACCCAGCAACGAAGCAGTTGCTAGAAACCATTTGTCAAGGTCACTTTCTAACCAAATCTAGTGAGGAAGCTTGGCAGTTTCTCGAGGATCTTGCTGAACAAACACTTCAGTAGGAAAGCACTAAGACCACCTCATCTTCTTCTATTGGTCAGTCTAGGGCAGGCATACATCAATTAGATATGTCGATAGCAATGAAGGCCGAAATGGCCGCACTTACGAAAAAGCTAGAAGCTATTGAGACCAAAATCTCATCGCCTTCTCCTGCCCCTGCTTTACCCCCACGAACTGTTTGTGCTTGTTGTTCGGATCCATCACACCTTACCGAAGAGTGTCCTTACAATCCACCTGTTCAAGGACAAGATCAAGTCAATACTGTCTTTCAGCA
Organism: Agapanthus africanus; assembly: GCA_030015575.1. Classification (NCBI taxonomy): domain Eukaryota; kingdom Viridiplantae; phylum Streptophyta; class Magnoliopsida; order Asparagales; family Amaryllidaceae; genus Agapanthus; species Agapanthus africanus. The sequence continues at coordinate 428,237,371 of JASDDO010000010.1, read as the reverse complement.
ACGACAAAGAAATGATCCATACTCTTCGACTTATAATCCGGGTTGGAGGAGCCACCCAAATTTTGCTTGGAATCAAAATCAACAATTCCAAGGAAACAACAACTTTCAAAGGCCTCCTCCTCCACAACAACAAGCACCTCCACAAACTCAATACCAGCAACCTTTCCAACCACAACCTTACCCAAATCAAACGAACAATTTTGTGCCTAACAACTTTTACCCTCAAAACAATTTTGTTCAACCAAATGATGATAAGGTTACCTCGCTAGAAAGAAGTCTAGATGCGTTTCTCAAATAATTTACACAATCCGCAGTAAGGTTGGAGACTTCCATCCAGCCTTTGGTGCACAACAATGCTTCACATGATCAAAGTATCAAATCAATCGAAGCCCAAATTGCACAACTAACTGCTGCGTTGAGCGAGCGAGAAAAGGGAAAGCTTCCATCTCAACCATTGTCAAATCCCGGTCACCCACACAACGCACATGTTGCATATGAACAACAAAATTATAATGTAAATGCTGTGACCACGTTGAGATCTGGAAGAGTGTTGTATAATAATGTGGGTAATAGTGATGACACCCCCGCCGGTGGTTCCTCTTCATCTTCTTCTTCTCCATCCTCTTCTTCTTCATCTTCATCTTCTTCGTTAGAGCATATTCTTCATTCTTCAAAAGGCTCTTCTTCTTCTGATCCGAACGGACCCACATCTCACTTCACGAACACACCAACACTGGGATCCGTTCCAACTCCACATTCTACTCCACAGACATTGGACTCAACAAATTTTCAAAATGTTCCTTTTCCAAACAGGTTGAGATCCAATAAACCAACTCCACAAATGGAGAAGATTGTGGAGTTATTTAAACAGGTTAGCATAAATATACCTCTCTTAGATGCAATCCAACAAGTCCCTTCATATGCGAAAATCTTAAAGGGCTTATGCACCTCGAAGAGAAAATCTCAAACACCCAAGAAAGCGCTAGTAGCTAGTGCCGTGAGCAATGCTATTAACCAACATCAACCCTTACCCCAAAAACGAAAGGACCCTGGCTGTCCTACAATTTCAATAACAATTGGGGATAAGAACATCAATCAAGCACTTTTAGATCTTGGGTCTAGTGTTAACCTGCTTCCCTACTCCGTGTACGAGCAATTAGGTGTTGGAGAGTTGAAACCCACTCGTTGTACTCTCCAAATGGCTGATCGATCGATCACCCATCCTAGGGGTGAGTTAGAGGATGTGTTGATCAAAATAGGGGACTTCATATTCCCCGTTGATTTTATTGTTATGGACACACAACCTGTTGCTAACCCACGGAACCAAATTCTGGTAATCCTCGGTCGACCATTTTTAGCCACTTACAATGCCGTAATCAATTGTCGCAATGGCTCCATGACTCTATCCTTTGGGAAGATGTCTAGTGAGTTCAATATTTACAAGATAGGAAGTCTGCCCCCCCCATGCCTAAAACTAGTACATGAAAAGTTTACTCTATTCACGAAATCACGCAGGAGGACTGGGAGCTTGAAAATTTTCTGTTTGATGACAACAGTTTTGACGCCACTAGTGCGTCCCTCCTTGAATCTAACACAGTTGGCACAACCGATATTGATTATGAATGTTTCACTTTTTCGGACGATTTTGACGACTCTCCTCCCGAATATGAGTCCTTTGAATTTTTGGATGAGTTAGTTGAACTATCCAATTCGGTTGTTTGCGGTGATTTCGAACAATTGTTGGAATCCTTCGAGTTCGAGATAGATTCACCAATTTTGCCTTCAATTGATTCGCCTCCGAAACTCGAACTCAAGCCTTTGCCGTCTCACCTTAAATACGCTTATCTAGGTGAGAATGAGACCTTTCCCGTTATCATATCGGCATCTCTAGCTCTCGAGCAAGAGAAAGCCCTTTTAATGGTCTTGCAAGATAAGCGGCAAGCTTTCGGCTGGACTATGGCGGGCATCGAGGAGATTAGTTCCCTCATAACTAAATATCATATGCATATGATGGATGATGCCAAGTCAATAAAGGATCCACTGAAACATCTCGGGGATTGTGCGGTAAATAAACCTCCAACTATGAAAGTTGAACCACCCCCTTTTCTTCAAATAAACTACGAGAATGCCAGTATTCCACTGATTGTTGATCATTCACATTCTCGTTTTCATTCATCATCACCTTCTATCTCTTCACTACACTGTCCATACCACCACTTATCTCTTCCCCAATTCTTTTTGGCTCGGTACAACATGTTCTTCCATCGACCGATACTCTATACAGATAAATTTTTCAACTGGTTGGTGTTAACGTTTAGTCTTTGCAAAGTTTGGCAATGTCGTGTAACATCGTTTCACTGAAGTTTGGGGGGACCTTTTTGTATATATATTTTGTTTTTCTTTTTACAATAAAAAATATAAAATATATATATATATAAATAAACAGGGAAGTGCCGACATTTTCGACCCTCTTGGTATAGCATGACAGTGAGGACACTGTCAAGTTTAAGTTTGGGGGTGTGCTCGGTAAGCTTTCTTCCTTCGCATTCATATGTATATTTTTGCATTTGCATACTTATTTTAAAACCCATAAAAATTGAAAATTTTGAAAAATTATAAAAATTAAAACATTCAATTGTGGCCATATTTGACTTGAGTTTGACAAATAGGTTAACTAATTAGGAACAACTAGACCTTAGACTTGGAAAATTAAAAACTCTAAAAATAACCTTTCTTTGAGTTTAACGGTAGAAAATATATGTCTTCGTAGTTTATTTAGAAATAGGAAAATTTCGAGTTGACTTCTTGGGCTAAGTTAAAACAAGGGAAAAGTATTGATATCTTTATTAAAGTATAAGTTTGAAAAATAATTCCTAACTTAAGTCTAAATTCTGAAAATATATACCCTACAAATTGCACAAACACGAACCTTGAAACTTGGAATAGTAGGAGAGACCTTGAAATGCTCTTGTCTAAAGTCCTTAGTACGAAGAAAAATACAAAAATATACAAGTGTGAATAAAGAAAAAAATGAACATTGGTTTTTGTAATTACTTAAGGCTGCAAAATAGAAGAAAAAATTTAGCGAGGGTGCTTCATCACCTAGTGCCTTAGACCAACTGGTTTGGGGGTCACTGTTAAAGCCTTAGGTGTTACAAGACTAGGAATTACGCTTTAATGTGCAAACACATTTTGTAATCGGTTGTTGGTACCTCAAGAAGTATTAACGGTCGCATAAAGGATGTGTGAGCAAAAATTCATCTAAAAATTCACCAATTAAGAAGTGCTTTGGACGATGGACAAGAGTATAATAGCTTGATTTGAATTTCCAAGTGTAGGGGTGATATATACACACACGTAGGGGTATGTGATTGGAGTTTAGATAAGAGATAGGAATGAAGAATAGGACTTATATCTTTAATAGAGATGATAAAAATTCCTAAGTTGAGATAGAACTCTAGAAGGAAAACTTAAAAGATACCAAAAGCTAAGTAAATCTACAAATCATATATAATCTTAAGTTAAATAATAAGAAAGTGTGAAAAATACTGGTGGATAATTTCTAAGTCGAAGATAATAGAGTTTCTTGTTAGAAAACCTAATTGGAGAATAAAAGTTAATAGGCCGAATTGATAGGATTTTGTGGGTAGTATCCGCTGAAAACCCTCAGGAGACAACACTCCTCCTACTAGGGACACCTAGAGATTTAACGGCTTGTTGCACGAGCTCAGTGCAATCACGTTTCCCTGCGAAAGTGAGGCTAGGTCTTTTTCCGAGAATAAAACTAGGTTTGCTCAAGGACGAGCAAAAGATAAGTTTGGGGGTATTTGTTCATACCATAATTTTGCATTATTATATTCCCCATTTTTATTCATTTTACAAATAAACATGTGCTTTTGACCCATGTCTGCTACTTAGTTGCAGGTTACAGGTTCTCGGAACAAAAACAGTGAAATTGGTGAAAAAGATGATACAAAGTGAGACTATGACCGATAAATGGTGGAATCTTGATCGTGCCTACATTTTGAGGGACAATGAAGATCAATGAACAAGTTCACAAAGCACAAAGGCAGCGCAAGGTTCAAGACTTCGACACGAAGCAATGGTAAAAGTCCACGAAATTATTCACTGTGGAAATCTGGAAGAAAACTAGAAGACAATCTGAGAAACCAAGTGAAGAAACAAGGAGCCAAAAGCAACAGAAAGAACCCCTAAAATTTGCAGCCCACAAGCCCACTACTTGGCTGCGGAACCGCGGCCAAACCTGGCCTATGGCCGCGATTCTGCGGCCGTGTATAACCCGTGTCGGTGGAAAATTCTGGAGTCGGCCGGCGGTGCGTTGACTAGTTCTTTTCTTAGGGGTAAACTTGTAATTACAGATATGACGCGATTGTAACCCTAGGGTTTCTATGTTCTATAAATAGAAACCCTAAAAGCTTTTTTAGGTTATGCCTCTTTTTATTTCATCTATTCAGATCTGTAAATTCCTGTGTAAATGTTTGGAGAGAGCCATCAATAAAGTAAGTAATTTTCTTTCATTGCCTTAGTATAATTTTAATATCTGCCCTAGTTAGATAGTTAGAAATGTTTTTCAATTCCCTAATGAGCGAGTAGTCTCCTCGCTTGTTAGGGTTAGATTTGGGGAAGGCTTGAGAGATGAAAATCTCTCACCCCTTTCTTGCCCATCACATATAATTAATAGGACTCCATGCATACATACACACACCGTTCCCTATGGCACCTTACCCCATGAGGTAACGGTGATACCGTAGTATAAACGACTGGTTGCGTATGTTTTCCATGGAGGTTAGGGTAAGAATTAAGAAAGGAAGGACTAGAACCTAGAGAAAGAAATATCGTTTCTTCCCGATGGTACTAATCCCTTTTATTAATTGTTACCATAACACCTAAAGAGATCTAAATTAGGGCATTGAAAGCGGTGAGGAAATCTTCAATTTCCAAACTTAACCTAAACCTAACCCTAGCAAGATTCTAGTCCTAGATTAAATCAGTTTAGTTTTTAGCGATAATCCATTCAAACCGTTTGGAATTAACTCGTTAGACCAAATTAGGAAATACACAACATTCCTGTGGACCGACCCGTACTCACCGGCTAGCTACCAAGCGACGCCGTTCTTGATTGCGGTAAAATTATTCTTTGATTAATCTTGTAAAAAACGCACACGCGAAACCTCTACAAATCAACAGCCCCAAGGGAGGAGGCGGTAGACGCTACCCCCGACGCGTCGTGTTGGGTGAGGCATGAGGACGAGCTCGCCAATGCTCGGGCTCGCTTCCACATCCCCTCATGTTATACGCTTCGTCTGGCCAAGGAGGGAGAGAGGGCAGACCAAGTATGGGGTAGGGAGATCGCCCTGGACTTGGAAGCTTTTTGGGGTGGAATGTGCCTGCCCTTCTCTCCCGAGGTCGTCGAAGCACTGAACTTCTTCGGGTTAGCCCCTGGCCAGTTAGTGCCGAACTCATGGAGGATTCTCCTCGGGTTCCTGATCCACCTGAAGTTACAGGCGATTCCCTTCAGCCTCTCCCTCCTTGATTCTTCCCCCGTTTTCAAAAATCATCCTGGGGGTCGAGCGGGCGACCCGAGGTGGGTCTACCTCTCTTTTAGAAAGCGACAGGGGGCGCCGATGGGACAGGGGTTGTGGCCCTGCCTTCTTCCATTCATGACTGGAAGAAGAAGTTCTTCTTCGTTTCCCCTCCCGAGGGCGAAGACTGGCCCGTGCCTACCAAGTGGTCGAGGGAAAAATGCTTGCCGAGGAACCAGTCCAATGACCCCGCCGCGGCGAGAGTGGCGTCGTGGGAGCCCGTTCCCCAATTCGACGTGCTGCGGTCTGAGAGGGTCCTGAGTTGGGCCGGGCTCAGCCCCGTTGAGTTCGCCGGTAAGTTAGGCTTGCTTTTTGGCTTTTATATTGCATATGTCACTGACTTCTTTGCATTTGGTTTTGTGCAGGACCCATGGACATGAACGAGCTCCGAGACTCCATGCACCAACCGAGGAGGGTCACGAAGGCTGGAGGCACCAGCTCTTCCCACTCGAAGCCCGCCCCGGCTCCTTCTCCTCCGGTGGTCGTGTCCTGTGAGCGTTCGGGGGCGGATCCCACCTCAGGGCCTAGCAGAGCGTCGGGCCGGAAGCGAGCTCGGATTCTGGAGGACCCGGTCTCGGAGGAGGAGATCGGCTCTCCATCGGAGCCGCTCAAGAAGGATTCCGGAGGTCTTCCCAGGGCCCGTCCTCGCCGATCATGGTGGAGGAGGGGGGCCTCCAATTCGCGGTGCCCTCGGGGCTATCCGTCGTGGACAGCCTGCTGCATGAAATAGAGAAATCGGTGGGGGGTAGGGTCCTCGGGGGACCTTCAGAGCCCAGATGGCGTCCATCGCCCAGGAGTCCGTGCAGGTAAGTGTTTGATTTTTTTGCGAAATTCGGTGCCTCCTTCGTGTTTCTGATCTCTTTCCAATTTTTCAGGTTCTCCAGCACGTTGCCCTTGCCTTGCGTATGGAGACCGAGGTGATAGCCCCGGCGATGAAGGTTGCGGGCCAGTTTGCCTCGCTGGAATAGAGCTCCAAGCGGGCGCTGGAGGCGGTGATGGCGAGTGTCGCCGCCCTGGAGGGAGAGGTGGAGGCTGGGAAACGGGAGGTTGCCCGGTACCGCGAGGCTACCGTAGCCGCCGAGGTCAAGCTTGAGGACGCTCAGGTGCTCGCCGGCAACCTGAAGAAGATGGTGAAGACCCTCCGGAAGGAGCTGGGGGCGGCGGCTGAGGCGGCGAAGTTGGCCGACCTCTCGGCGGCGAAGGCGGTGGAGGGCTACAAGAAGTCGAAGGACTTCCATGATGACCTAGCCATGGCCACAACCCACATCTAGCATGAGGCCCTCGACACCGTTAAGGCCCGGATGACGGAGTTCGCCGACGAAGAGCTCCGAGCTGAATACCCCCTCACAGACGCCGATGAGCAGAGGGAAGAGATTCCTGATGAGGAGGTGGCCGAGGACCCTGCTCGTCTCGTGGTGGATGTCGAGGATCCCGAGGTCGCGCCTGACCCCAAGGCCTAAAACCCCCGTCTTCCTCCTCCTTTTATTTTGTCGCTTCTGGGATTTTTGTAAGCCTCCGGGCAGTCTGTTAGGCTGGGGAGCCCAAAATACCCTTTGTAAAGACTTTGCCTTTGGTAATAAAACTTTTTTTTGGTTTCATCGGTTTGCACTTTATCTTCTGTTTGTGAAGAATGCTCGTAAAATATCTCTGCTTGCACTGTTGGGCTTCCCTGTCAGGTCGGCTATCTGTCTAGCGATCGTTCGTCGAGTTGATTTCGATCACTTGCTAAGCGTACCAAGCGCTGCTGAGAAAGAGGCATCTCCATGGCCCCGAAGTCGAGGGAGGATCGCTCAGACTTGGATAGACCTGATGCCCCTTGTTGGGGCCTCGGATCCTCTGCATGTGATGGGCAGAGGGATGTCCGCCGTATTTGTGACGAGCATGAATAGGCTCAGAGGATGAATGAGCATGAATAGGAAGCTGCTCGGTTGCCCCTTGGCGAGGGCCTTTGACTTCTGGCGTTGCGAGCAACGACCACCAGCTGGGGATGGTCGAGCAAGGGTCGAGCTCGACTGCCTCTGGGAGGACTTTCAATCCTTAGCGTTGGAGGGGCTGTAAGAAGTCCACTAAGGATGACCGGGCAGTGAAGCTGCACGGTTGCCTCTTGGCGAGGGCTTTGATCTCTGGCGGTCGTGGTAGGAAGCTACCAGCCGGGGATAGCCGAGCAGGGTAGCTGTTGAGCTGCCTCTAATTAGGACTTGGATCCTTAGCGTTGGAGGGGCCGTAGGAGGCCTGCTAAGGATAACCAGGTAGTGAAGCTGCACGGTTGCCTCTCGGTGAGGGCTTTGACCCCTGGCGTTGCGAGTAGGGAAGCTACCGGCCAGGGATAGCCGAGCAGGGAAGTCGCTCGGTTGCCTCTACGGAGGACTTTGATCCTTAGCTTTGGATGGGCTGTAAGAAGCCCACTAAGGATGACCGGGCAGTGAAGCTGCGCGGTTGCCTCTTGGCGAGGGTTTTGATCTCTGGCGTCATGGGTAAGCAACTACCAGCCTGGGATGACCGAGCGGGGTAGCCGATCGGATGCCTCTTGCGAGGGCTTTGATCCCTGGCGTCATGGGTAGGGAGCTACCAGCCAGAGATGACTGAGCAGGGTAGCCGCTCGGTTGCCTATTACGAGGGCTTCGATCCTTCAGGATGAGGACCGAGCAGGGCTACTGCCCAGTGCCTCTTGGCAAGGACTTTGATCCCTGTCGGTTGTGGTAGGAAGTTACCAACCGGGGATAGCCGAGCAAGGGTCAGGCTCGACTGCCTCTGGGAGGACTTTGGTCCTTAGCGTGGGAGGGGCTGTAAGAAGCCTACCAAGGACCCTTGGTCGGCAGGGTTACTGCCCGGTGCCTCTTGGCGAGGGCTTTTGTCCTGAAGGATAGCCGAGCGAGGGTCGGGCTCGACTGCCTCTGGGAGGGCTTTTGATCCCTGTCGGTCGTGGTAGGAGCTACCAGCCGGGGATAGCTGAGCAGAGTAGCTGCTGAGCTACCTCTAAGGAGGACTTGGATCCTTAGTGCTGGAGGGGCCGTATAAGGCCTGCTAAGGATATCCGGGCAGTGAAGTTGCACGGTTGCCACTTGGCGAGGGCTTCGATCCCTGGCGTTGCAAGTAGGGAAGCTACCGGCCAAGGATAACCGAGCAGGGAAGCCGCTCGGCTGCCTCTACGGAGGACTTTGATCCTTAGCGTTGGAGGGGCCGTAGGAGGCCTGCTAAGGATAACCGGGCAGTGAAGCTGCACGGTTGCCTCTTGACGAGGGCTTTGATCCCTGGCGTTGCGAGTGGGGAAGCCACCGGCCAGGGATAACCGAGCAGGATAGATGCTCGGCTGATTCTTCATGAGGCTTCGCCCGACCATCCAGTTGCAGGTATGGGGAACATGAATGGTCGCGGCGAACGTGCGCGTAGGATGCGCCTTGAATGTGGGGGGAGGCGAAGCTCCAGGGTCGTGTCGTTTCGATTCCGCCAGAGAAGGCTCGGTGATCGCCGCGTGGCAGCGACTTTTTGGACAAAAGCGGACGATTGTTGAGTTCCGTTGGGGCGCAGTGGGCCGTATAAAGCTGAGGGAGCACTGGTCCTTCCTTTCTTCATAAACAAATCGTTGAGAATGCAAGACTTCCCCTTTACCATCCCCGATATCATCCACTTCGAAGGCATATACCTCTATGACCAGAACTGCACCGAGGACACGATGCAATTGGTCTATGGGAGCATCGAAGACCACTTCGGCCGGCTGCTCCCCCGGCGCTCCTCCCTGCTGCAGCTGCTGATGTACTCCATCTGGAGGGCGTCGCCAGGGCTTTACAACCCCTTGTCCGAGCAGCTCTACGACGAGGCCGTGGGCAAGCTACGGTCCCTGAGGCACTTCGGCCTGATCTCCGCGAATCGGCTGGCTCTCTCAGTGGCGCTCATCCGTGAGAGCTACGAACTGAAGCTCGGGGTCAACGCACGCGGGGGGAATCGAGGGCTGAGGTTGGATCTCGCGAGGCCTCGGCTGGCGGAGATTTTTACCGAGTACCATGAGCAGTGCTCTCTGTACCCCCTTCCCCCGCTGCTGTAGTTTTCTTTTTCTTTTTGTATATATGGCTGAGGAGCCCATAATACCTTTTTGAATAAATGAGACATTTCCTTCTTTTTCGTAATGTTCCATTGATCTTTATTAAATTAACAACAGACCGTAAAAAGAGTTTACATTGCCCTAAAAGAAAAGTATATGCTAATAGATGACCTTATTAGCGTGACCCGAGCTCCCTGGAGGCTTGTTGGTCTCCGTGCTCGGCACCGGGTACGGGGCTCCCTGAGTGCCGGACTGGTCATCTACCGAAACGAGAATGATCTGGCCGATGGTCAGCTCGGTGGGAGGGGGACGCTGCTCCTGCTCGCGGTCGGCCTGCCGTTTGTCCCTCAAGTAGGCGGCGAAGTGCCCCGATCGAATGAGCTCCTCGATGTATTCCCGGAGTTGCTTACAATCCTCCGTGGCATGGCCCAACGTCCGGTGGAAGGCGCGGTAAGGGCCCCGGGTTCGCTTCGAGGCCTGACACGGGATTGGAGGGAACTTGAAGAACCCCTCACCCTGGGCCTCCTCTAGTAACACTGCGAGGGAGACGTTGAGTGTGGTGTACTCCTAGAACTTTGGGTGATAGGGTTGCTGACGCTCCGACCTTTCTTCCCGAGCCCTCTTCTTCTGGTCGGACCGGTCTGCTCGAGGTAGGTTCGCGTTTACCTCGGACTCCAGCTGAACCTTGCGCTCGGTCCATGCCTTGACCTCAGCCATGGTCTTAGGCTGAGCCAACGCAAAGGAGCGCAACCACTCCTTGTGCCTAAGACCAGATCCGAGCCCCGTGATGACGATCTCGTCCCGGTGCTCGGGGACCTCGAGGAGGGCGTTGTAGAAGCGGGTGATGTAAGCTTTGAACGTCTCCTTGTCCCCACTCTTAATTATGAAGAGGTAGTCGACCGTACGCTTCTGCCGACGGTTCCTGATGAAGTGGCCGAGGAACTGAGTAGCCGGCTCGTCAAAGGTCGAGATTGAGCGAGGCTCGAGTCCTCAGATCCAGTCCCGACCAGAGCGGATGAGGGTGGCTGGGAAGGCCATGCACTGGGCGGCGTCGGAATGGTCCTGGAAGCTCATCCCCACGGTGAAAGCATCCAAATGGTTCCCGTCGATCAGAGAGACCTTCGGGGGCTTGTTGTGCGAGGAGACGTGGACATCGAGCAATCCCTCGGTAAACGGCTTGGTGAGCGAGTCGGCGGCGTACTTAGCCCCGTCGCCCGAGAGGTAACCTTCCTGGCGCATGCCCTCAATTTTCTTTTCGAGGGCGTCGAGTCGGCCATGGTACCTCGAGGATTCAGCGCCTTGTGATCCCTGGCCTCTGCTGTGGGAGATCTGCGTCTGGACGCGGCCCCGGTTTCTCTCGATGAGGTTCCTCAGATCTCCGGGAGAGGTGGCCCTCGAGCCGTCGTGGCGAGCCCCTTCTGTGCGACCCCGTCGAGGGAGGGGGTGTCGATCATGCCTGTGGACAGGCGAGGTGACCGACATCTCCTCAGGGGGGTAAGGGTCGCGAGGAAGCTCGAGGCGAGGCACTCTGGCGGCGGATCTTGGTGTGGAGCTGTGGGGCGCCCAGCGGGCCTCAGGGAGTATCGGCCCGTGAGATCTGTGGCCAAGGGTCGTAGCCTGCCGATGGTCAGTCGTGCCAATGAGGGCAGAGCTTTCTGGAAGCGGAGGAGTGGCGATCTGGGGCCCTGGCCCGGCCGTTTAGATGCGGACGAGTGCCTCCACGAGGTACTGTAGCCGATATATGCGGCTGGCGAGGGCGTTGATGACGGTCGCCGGAGGAGATTCATCTGCGCCTCCGGTGAGGGGGAGGCGGCTGCTGGTACCTGGATCTTCAGGGTGATCGCTTGCCATGTGGATGGAGATCGGAAGGCCAACTTTATTTTTTGTGGAGTTTAAGTTCCCATAGACGGCGCCAACTGATGGAGGTCCTTTTCGGGTCTCCGTCAGATGTTGTCTTCCGTCGATCTTCCGGTGGATCTTAGAGGTGATCTCCTGTTGTGTGTGGGTCTCAATGGGTTTTGAGGAGATTGGTGATCTGAGGAGTTTAGCGCCGAGTACCTGTAAGGAAGTCCCGGGGTGGTTTGGTATCACCGAGGACCCTCCGACGATCAAGTTAGCACGAGATCCGAGCAGAGTAACGGCTAAGTGGAGTAAAAAATGGCCTACTTGACCCCTCTGTGATGGGGGTTTATATAGTGGCGGCAGCACGTGGCAGCAGGCGCGAGAATCCCGCCGGCAGTTACTCCCCCGACGTCATGCCCGCGTAATGAGCGGATCGCCCGTTAATGGGGATCGTGATGGCGTGGAACGTGGGATGTTGCTGGCGGAGAATCTATGCATGGCAAGATTTGCGGAGCGTCGATCACGCTTGTGAGTGGTGGATTTGGTCAGTCGGAGGACCGAGGAAGATGGCCTCGGCTGGGGAGCTCGGGGACGAGCGAGAGGGCCGAGGAGTCTTGGTCCCGTGGCAGCTCGGGACGAGCTGAAAGGCCAAGGAGGCCAATTTTCAGGGGGCTCTGAGGAGAGCCAGCTTGTGCTTGCAGGTCGGATACAGGGGTGGCCTGGTCGGCCCCTGTGGGCCCTTTCTTCCGAGTTCCGGGACACGTCATCTGCCACGTGTCCTGATCTTGGAGATCGCCGATATTAAGCATCATCAATACCACAATCATCTCAGAATATCAAGTGATCACATCACAGAATATCAGCAGCGGAAAAGAACATATGAAATATTGGATATACTAGGATTCCGTGTTTTAAATTAAGCTAGTAGAAAACACGGATTCCACGTTCGTGATGAATAGCCAAACCCACATCCCAAGACCCCTACGAGAGCGGCAAGCAACCCTACCAATTCTAGGGTTAGGAGACCCGATCTCGACTCCTCGAGATGGTCTCCCACTAGACCCTAGAACCCGGTTACTTGTGCTCCCCTCCTTGGGTCTATTCTAATGCAGAAAAGTAAATAATATACATCAATGGTGACATCATCCTCAACCCGGAAGTGCCCCAATAAAAGAATATTACATACAAGCTTTTACATGAATGAAAATGAAAAAAAAACTCTCATCTCACATAAAAAAACCGGCTATTCAAAACACGACAATCCAATATAACATATCACGGCAACACATAACATCACATGTCATCAACGTAAGTAAATATGCGTATCCCAATTGTCGTTGACATATAGTAACGAAACCGGCGATACACCACATATTACACTTACGGTCGCAGAAAAGAAAGTGAAAAACTACAACAATTGAAATCCGCGGCCACCTTAGACATCATAAACCCAATGTATCACATACTTTGGATTTCATGCCCAACCAAATGAATTCCTTAGTCACCATATGCCTAACAACTATAAACCCCATATTTTAGTCTCGATATTGAAACACTTTCCAATACCCTGTCGGGTAATTCAACAAGATTCCCGATAACCTGATCGAATGCTCGTCGAATACTTTAGTAGACAACCGCACCCCCGATGCCGTCGACGAAGTGCGCTAAGGCGGAACACCGCGGCCACGAGCACCCGAACGGATGCTTTTGCCAATGGGGTTCTCCTACAGTCATTTGGTCGGGGCTATGGGACGTGGCTATCTAGTAAGGTTACCCGCCGAGTATCCGCATACACTACGTGATTGCGACGGACTTTTGATCCACATCAAAATTTCGTGGTAACCGATCAAATGAGACTAAATAGCTAGATTTATAAAATTCAAGTCAGTTTTCACAAAACCGATTATTGTGGATTCCAAATATTGTATCACAATCATCTAGACGGTGTTAAACGTTTCGATCAAATCAACAAACCCCCCACATCTCCCTAAAAGCTCAACACTTAAGCAAAGTTAAAATACCCAAAACATGCCACAGTACTTATGGACCAGCCGTAGAAGGGTCAACCCTTGCCTCACCTATGGCGCCGCGGAACTACGGCAAACCCTAGGGTTTGACCGCGATTTTACGGTCACAGAATCGAGTTAGGATTTCGTTCTTCTAGAGGGTCCATAGAATTACTTGCACGACTATTGAATATACTCAACTTAGAAAATTCCAACTCTTGGAAAATTTCAGAGGGGTTCATGAGGTGGTGTTTGAAGTTCGTTCGAACTGCTAAACATCATCTAGGTTACCAAAACAATGTTAAAATACAATTACGAAACACTCCATTTTAGCCCATATCAAAATTAACATCACATGAAAATTTAGGCTAAACAAACAATACCTAAAACCCCAAAACCTACACAACAGAGCACAGAAGAAAATCGAGACGAATTGGAGCAACTAGGGCCGCCCTCCTCGGATTTTGAGGGCTTCTCATCGGGTCAAATCCGATGAAAGGGTCTCAAATTTCTTTTGTGCTCTAAATGCATCATATACAAGCTTCTGCAGTTGCTAAAATAATTTTTACAGACCATTTGAAAATCTACAGAGAGCAATTTTTCAGGGTTTCAGAATATCATATTTTCGGAATTGTTTCAGTTTTGTATTAAACTTAACATCGTCTAAGTTTCTAGTTTGGCTCTGATACCACTGTAGGGTTTCCTTACCACCATGCCTAGGGTTTGCAAGTATCAAACATGCCACGATAAAAAATTTAAGAGGTGCTAAGCAAACTAACCTAGGAATCGAACTAGAAAGTTAGGGTAACAACAAACTTGTAATCAAACATTAGAAAAGTGAATGAGGAATACAACCTTTGTAGACCGGTCCTTCACTTCTAAAGCTCCATGTAGAAGTCCCTTCACTCCAAGCATCGATCTCCCAAACTCAAGATATGCTCCACCAAGCGATATGGACAAGCATGCTTGAAGTCTTCGAGGTCGAAGATGATCTACATCGAGGAGACTCAAGCACAAGCTACCTCTTCACTAATGGTATATTAGTGAAGCTAACACCCTAAACTAAATGGCTAATAGTAGAGGATGATGAAGTAGGAATTTTGCTCACTTTAGATTTGTTTTTCTCACTAGGATTCTTCATCTCCTAAAACCTAGAGAGCTTGAGGATATGAAGATGAGAATCAACAAGAGAATGAGATGAGGTTAAAAATGCAACCATGGGTAAGTTTTTGTCATACACAAACCCATGTAGAGAATAAACCATGGCTAAGTGATTATGGTTAGGTTTATAAATATCTTAAGTAAAACAAATTTGGTGGACTAAGTCAATGGTTGTGATGAGCTTCTCCAAGCTTCCAACCATGACTAAATTCCATACAAATTTGAATTACTAAAATAAATAAAACCCTAACATAATCATGGTCATGGTGTAAGTCTTATACACCCATGTTGCATGTGTAACCAAGCATGACACACTAATATATATCACATATATATTATTTGTGAAAAATGGAAAACAGTACAATTAACATATATCACATATATGTTAAGTGTATCAAATGTGAGAAAAAGAAATGGTTAAGTGAGCTAATATTAGTTAATTTAAATTTATATATCAAATATATAATTATACATTAAATCAACACTTGATTTAATAATCCGGTTATATCACATATAACCGACTAATATCGATAATATCAACTTACCGAATCAACACTTAATTAGATAACTCGGCTATATCACATATACTCGGCCGATATCTCATATCGCGAGATTGGAATACGGTATCATATACACGTATTAATCTCGGTCCCGCACATATCACATATGTGCTCCTACTTCATTTCGCCTGAGCCAGGAAACCTCTGTGTAGGACTCTAAAGACTCGTCAATACGCCGGAAGTAGGTGGTGATCATATCAGTCACTCATAAGCCGTCAGCGGTCTGCTAAATGTAACGGCCACCCGGGTATTGAGCGATCAGAAGATCAACAAGCAGGCTTGCTCATACTCCCATGAATCCAATAAGTAACACTACCGTACAGTCCGGTCTGTCCGTCTAATATGTCGCATATCCAGCTTGGGGCTGGTGAAACGTCAGACCCCAATAGTTTGATAAGTCGTGCTGATATAAGACTCATAACGGCTCGAGAAACTACTGGTAACACTTACCAGTAAATCTCTGCAACCCTGGCCAGGGATTCCCTGTTATGGCCAATCGAGCACAGCACAACATCAACCTCTAATACCGGGAAAGACGAAATCCCATCCTATCACTCATTGCCTCCATGTGACGCGGGACTGTACCCAAAAAACACCTGTTTGCCCGACTCAGTAGAGCCGTGGTAGGGTGGAAATCAAAGCACAGTGGGAGACACACAAGACTCTATGACGATCTCGGGTCAACAGACTAAGATGTACCAGTGTCACCAAAGAACTGCTAATACCATCTAGGAGTTCTCGGTGAGTCCTTTCAGTGTACCCAGTCTCTACTGAGCACTCGTATATCATCTCTGATGTCAAACACCAATGGATATGGGATCATCCATCGCCCATCATATGGGTCGAGAAGCGTATACGCTAGTCTACTCTGGAATATCGATGCCCTGTCTCGATACTCCCACGACTAGGAACAATTGAATGATGTACTTACCGACTATCCAGACCCCACTAGTATGATCACTATCATAATCCTGGAAGTCAAGTACAGATCCTAAGGGCTTTACCAATATGTCACAGAAAAACGATATAAGTGTACATGTTAAGATAAAGAGCAACCAGATAGCATACTATCATGTCGAGCAAGAAAGTCCTCCCTATATATGTCCAAGCCTCCATTATAATATACATCATATGTACAATAATGGCCTCTAGGGCATACATACAACTAACAGCAGCGTCCAATGCCCGATATGACATATCGGGGTCAAGATGCGAGTACTGGGGGAATGCCATTCATCGTCAACATATATGTTCCATGCATGTTGATTCATGTGCAGCTTTCCAAAGTCATCCAATCAATAATCATACCCTGCCATAAGTATTTAACTTGTTAATAAATTGATGGATGTAATCAGGAAAAACGAATAAGATGAGTGGGCATTACCATTATCCACGGCCTCACGAAGGCAAATGGGGGTACCGATGCGGCAGGGGCCAAAGTCTTCATCAAGTTATCTGCCAACTTGACAAAAGAGTCCATCACCTATAAAGAGTTCACATATCCATAAGTTGCATATAACATATACTAAGTTGCCTGTAACTTCTAATAAGTTGCATGTAACTTTAACTAAGTTGCATGTAATATCTATTAACTTGATTATAATATCTAATAAGTTGCACGTAATTTCTATAGTAGTTGCATGTAACTTCTAATAAATTGCATGTAACTCATATGGCAGTTGTCTGTAACTTCTATAGTAGTTGCCTCTAACTTCTTATAAGCTACCTATAACCTCTAATAAGTTTCTTGTAATCTTTAAAAACATACCGTGTCTCCCACCTGCTGCCCGGTTAAGAAATCAAAGAGCTCGCAGCAGAAAATAGAAACGAGGCTAGTGGGGTCAAATGGTATTGCCCTCGACGAAATATGCTCCTTCAAAAAAATGTCGACAGCATCCCTATGAACCTTCCTGAGCTATTCGATTTGCTCTATTACGGGATAAGAAACAAATGTCTCATCCCCGTAGACCTTCACTAGCATGCCAGCAGACAACGAAAAGAGTTTCGGTTAAGACACTAAAGGGTATTGCATCTTACATTATTCAGACAATTTCCACACATAAGAATTATAATTTACATGGATATGATACACAAAGAATTATAGTTTACAAGCAACAAACAACACAGTTGTGATAATTTCACAACTGTTTCCCATCTGGCGACTTGGAATCTTCTACCTTTTTTAGGCGTATCTTCCCTTAATAGCCGCAGGACTTATGCATCTTGGTCAATGCATCGGCCACAGTGATGGCACGTGCCTTCTCGACGGTGCCGCCAGCGCTGGAAATTTCTATCACGGTTTCGGCCTTCGCTTTTCCCATGTTCCTTTTTTCACCGCGGTGACCCATACTTTCTTAATTTTTGTAGTCACGTACTCGTCCTCGTTTAGATACTTGGACGGCTTTCGGTCCTACCTATTCTTCACTTGTTTCTCAAGAATTTTGGTGCTGGACTTACAGACGACCTGTCACGACCCGAAATGGCACGTGACTGGCACTTGAATCATATGAAGTCTATAGGACCCCATCTAATTCAAGTAAGCCAAAAATCCCAGAAATCTAAACCATTTTAAAAGAAGAATGTGAAAAAAACTTGTTTTAAAGCAAGTGGTTTTAATAACATAAGCCGAAATATTGCGTTTTAAAATCTCAAGTCTTTTCTGAAAATTTCGGCAGAGTTTCCTTTGTAAATAGTGGCCCCAAAAAGGGTACAACATGCATAATATGAATAAAGGTATCCCCAAGCGGGATCTGGCTCTTCGTCAATTGACGGTCACAACCACACAAGCAATATAATATACAATGCCGAAGGGCGAGAATCAAAACTCAAAAGGAAACTCAAATCATCAAGAAAACCATAATAATATAACGCGCGATTCTAAGGTCGAAACAATATACAACTGGTCTTCTAAGGTTAAAATAATATACAAGTCCGGTTGATGGAGTTTACTAGATACGAATGAATAAATAAATGTACAATGGTGGTCACAATGCAAGTGAATCCACCTACCAAAGCAATCACCCGAAATGAAGCAGTGTGCCAGCAAAGCCGCAACGAAACCTGTACGGCAAAACCTGCAAGAACTGTGGCACAACGGGGGTGAGTTGCCAACTCGTGAGTAGAAAACATTACAGAGCAAAAATCGTATGTATGACTCAGTCCTAGGTCAATACGATCATAATATAAATATCCTCAAAATGATAAGGCCTGAAACATGATAAGGTGGCAAAGGTAAAAATCTATACATAAGTGTACTACCAAGTGCTCGTGTCAGTGCCTCAGGTAGCAACGTATCATAAATATGAGGTATGAATGCAATATAATGAAACCAGGATGCATCATGAATGTGAAACTGTTTTCTTAATTTAGTGAGATTTCCGTATACATTAAAAATCGAGGTATCATCAATGAAATCAACATAGAATCAGTGTCAAATATCGACACAAACAATATCTCAGGCTCTGGCAATCCGGACTGGCCTGCAACCTCGAATCTCAATATCTAGGGCTCCGGCTATCCGGACTGGCCCATATCATCAAATCTCAAAACCTCAGGCTCCGGCTATCCGGACTGGCCTGTACTCCGATCGGTATCCTCCGGATATCCATCGAGTCACAAATAAAATCACCGGTCAGTAGTACTCCCGTGTCACAGGCTCAACGCCATCATTTGCGACCTTCTCGCCCCGGGGTACCGCACTGGGTCCACCATGCATCCACATACGGTTCCTCCTCCTCCTCGAATCGGGTGTATAATATCGCTCAAGAGCCGAGAAAACTCATGGTGGACATATCTCATATCATATCATGAGAAAACCGCAATTTTATCTTTAAAAATGATAATCAGTTTATAAAATCTTTGCGGTTTCTCTAAATCCAGAAATCTCATGGAACTCCGAAATCATAAATCACGATGTAAATAAATAATGAATACTGGGCTCCGGCAATCCGGACTGGCCCAAATGTCATGGCGAATGAACATATAAATAAACATGAAAATCACAGTAATAAATGCAATGTCTAAACTAGCATATGAAAACAATAACATATAGGAACTATTAGTTAGCAAGCTATGTCATGAAGTAATGTTCTCTAAACTGTACGTGACATAGCAATTACCAATGAAGATGCGTGTGAGCCGGCAAGCAAGTGTACGTAGAGCATACGCATCATCGGTAATGGTGCTGGTGTCCTAACAACATGTTTCATCATTTTTCACGAAAATACATATAGACATGCAAAGCAATGCAAACAGCAGAATAAATGGCAAATGAATAGCAAATGCAGCAATAATATGCGGAACATGAATAATAACGCAGCAATAAAGAATCTACATTACTATATATGTGTCATACCATTTTGCCATTTGAAATAATACGAACCGTGGTGTTTTGAAAATAGGGCTACGGTGTTTTTAAGAAAAGGTATGTCCTTTGAAATATCCGTAGAATCCCTTGGCCTGTCTTTAAAATACTCACGATTCGTTGGTTTTTAAATAGGTATGACTCGAGTCTAGTCTAACATCTACAAGTAAACTACAGGACTAAACTAACAGGCTAATCGAAGGGGTAAGGAAATCCACCTAAATATGAGTCGATCTATATATATATATAATAGTCGGTGATCTCGCCTCAATAGTATCGCGCACGATACAATATATATATCATATGACATCCTCGAGTCAAGAGTGCGGATCTATCATCAATATAGTTCGTACGGTAAATCCATCGTACGGCATCCCAAATTTGGGTACTGGTCAAATATCACATTTATCTCATTATTCAACTGGTATCCTTATCATCATATATCATGAGCTGGGTACTGATCTACGTCTAGTACATACTAATACCATCAATAATATATATGTGTGTCTGAAAACACATCGCCTAAGGACCCGCTATCACATCATGTCGTATCTCATAATACGAACCATATCACATCACCGATCTCATGGCACCATGTCCAATCTCATCGACTCATCTCCAAATACCATGTACTATCCTCATCATCCAAGTATATGTATATGTGTGTGTGTGTGTGTATACACACACACACATAGTCCCATACCCATGTGTGTGTGTGTGTATACATATCCTCATATACGCATAAGAAAATAAAATGCATGCGAGTGTGTGTGGGGGTGTAATCTTATTCTAGGGTTCGCAACTAAGAAACTAACTACGACACTATCAACCAAAGTCTTCTAAAGCAATTCTTGCTAAGTATACACATCTTATAATACCATATAAGTATATATATATATCCATATATAACATAACGCATTCGCGTTCTATACTACAAACTGCAGGGGTGCTATACGTTATCCACCCGACTTCCCCCATAGATATATATCTACTCACCTTGATTCTCGCTTGCTGGAGTCGATGACGCCACGCTCATCCTCGTCGTCTCGAAGTCCACGTAGGGGTACCTACATATCATATATAGCATCTTAAACAGAAATCACGCACGAAAACCAAAAGGTCGCACGAATCACACATAGGTTAAAACCTATAGTTTACGCATGCAAAACACGACCAATAACCCTAGTCGTTGACGTTCAAGCGCCACACGATGGAAACACAATATCAAATACCAAATCCAAATTCATTAAAATCCGCAAAACGAAATCGAAAACTTTGAAAACATGCTCCAGATTTGCCTCAGGTGACAGTTGGGACATTTTGCATATCGGGGGGGTCTAATTAACAGATACTGGAGCTACAGACGAAGCACGAAACCAAAATAGGGTACCCAGGCCTCAAATTGCGGCCTAGGGGATTAAAATTGCGGCCAGGAAGTTGATGGGGGGTCTCGGGGCTCTAGGGTGTCTTCCAGGTTGCCTGCACGACTCCCAGTAATCGCTAAATAATTTTCAGGTCATCCGGGTTATAGCAGATGTCAATATATCATCACCAAAGTTTACAAAATACGATATCAGGGTTTCTAAGTTCATGTATTGGGTTTGATTCTATGGTTTCAGTCCATGAAACTAACACTAGAGGGGTTATAAGGTCTCTACTAATCTCAATTACACCTTTGGATTCAAATCAAACCCTAATCCTTAACTTGAAATTTTCAAAGTTCACTAAACCAAACTAAAACACTTCCAAACATGCATGGACACTAAAGTGAATAAAATACTATGCTAATGATAAAGGAATTATCTCATTTGGCAACTCAAGAATTTTCTTGAGTTGCCCCAAGTGTCCAAAATCCGATTTTTCTTGGTCCAAAGTGCTTATAGGAAGCTTGTGCATGTTTTTAATGAAAGGGGGATGAACTTTTGATGTGTTTTAGGGTGTGTTTTGAGGAGGTAGAGGAGGGAGGGAGAGAGGGCTGCCATGGTGAGGGAGTGGAGGGAAAATGATGAAGGGAAACAATGAAGACTTGGTCAAATGAGACCCCTCACCTCTCACTCTCTTCTCTCTCTTGCCCATACTCATTTTTTTATCCTTTTCTTTTTCTTTTCTTTTCTTTTCTCCTCATTAAAAACCCAAACCATGCTTGAAAATAAGGAAAAGTCATGGTAGAAAAAATGTAACAGTGTGTAAATTAACATGGTGCATGTCATGTGCACAAATCAAGCTTAATGCACGATTGGTGATTTTTAATCGCGATTAGCATTAAAATGGAATATATTTAATTATAAAAATTCAAAATTTGCTTAAATCAAATAAAACACCTCATTTCAGTAATTCCTATAATTTTCCAAATATTTTCCCATTTATCGGTATTTAATTATACCGCCATATTAAAATATTCATAATATTAATTATTTAATTATAAAAATTCCTAAAAATAATATTTTATCTTTCTGAAATGTTGCACAACCGCTTTCCTCTAAGATGGCTGTGTAGGGGTGACCGCAGAATACTTCAACACATCATCAGCACCCTTGATAACGAGCTCCTCAGCCGTCTTTGAAATGTTTCCATCATCAGAAGCAGCCGCATTTACTTCCTCCTCAACTCGAGCAATCGGCGGGGATACAGTAGTAATAGCAAAACTGTCATCGAAACCGCCATTATAAGGGCCAACTTCGTCCTCATACTCACTCTCCTCTTCTTCTTCCTCTACCCTATCATTTTCGGCTCTCTCCTCCTCCTCCTCATCTGCCTCAGCCACTTTCTTGCCCTTCACTGGCACAGCATCGACAATCTCATTGTATCCCAACCCAGAGAGTAGGCTATGGAGACATTGATTCTCGGCTTCCATTACCTCCAATGCCGCTTGATACTTGGAAAGGACCGTTTTATGAAGCAACTCCTTTTTCGCACAAACATTCTTCCAATGTTGTCACTCCCCGCTTTCCAAAATAGCGGTAACGACACTTGACAAACTCACGACGTATTTATTTCGAGAAAATTATTTCTCAAAACAAATACGCTAAGCGTAATGTAAGCAGTATAATAATGACAAGAGTAGACAAGTGAAAATAAAATCCAACCACTTTATATATTTATATTCTCAACTTTATAAAGTTTAACCGATACAAGAAGTCTGAACATAAAAAGAAAGTGCCTAAACATGTGGCTTACTGAAAAAGAAAAGCTGGAAAAAAAATCAATAATCTGCTTCCGGTGCGAACTGGTTGTAATT
Source organism: Agapanthus africanus (assembly GCA_030015575.1). Classification (NCBI taxonomy): domain Eukaryota; kingdom Viridiplantae; phylum Streptophyta; class Magnoliopsida; order Asparagales; family Amaryllidaceae; genus Agapanthus; species Agapanthus africanus. The sequence continues at coordinate 428,214,559 of JASDDO010000010.1, read as the reverse complement.
CTCTGCAGTCGCTTCCATCTCCTCTGATCCTAAGTCACCTGATGAACATTCCAAGAAAACAAAAGATGGGTGAAATGCACGTCGGCGTACCTGCGCTCGGAAAGTCCCAAAAGAGATGTATAATATATAGATTGAGTACAAGATGACATATAATATAGTATAAATGGAAATCGTAATATGTGAACAAGTGTGGTAATGTATATGACAACTATGTAAGCATGGAAAACAAGTATAATATGGCCGTGGAGTGTAGGTATGGTGAACATGAAGTGAATATAAGTGTCCTCAAAGGTCGCTAAAATGGTAAAATTTAACTAACGTGATTCAAGTGTGAATGTCAACCAAATCTCAAGAGTATTCTCGAACCCTAGGCTATCGCCCAAGAGTAAGGAATCACGGGCCCAAAAGACTTCAATTGTTATTGAAGCATTCCAAACCCAACAGGTTATCATCCAGGGGCTTGGAAACATGGGCCCTCATTCGTGAATTCGTGATGCACCGTTGTCACGCCCCGCTTCCCAAAATACATGATTACGGCACGTGACAAAACCAGCCATGCTACTTATGACGAGAAAAAATTCTTCCATAGTCATATTACGGCACGTGACAAAACCAACCATACTACTTATGACGAGGAAAGATCTATCTACTGTGTAAGAGGTTTATACCTAAAGGTCTGTGTCCTTCGGGTCTTCACTCCTCTTCTTGAGCTCCTCGAGATCCTTGATCAACCTTGCTAGATCGCCTTCTTGATCCTAGATAATCTACCCAAAAGTTCTTGATTCAAACTTGGCTTCACAAATGAAGCAACTTGGTGACCTAGTTTGCTAGTCTAGATTACTACGGAGATATAGTGATTTTTCTAGTGTATTTCTATCTCTCTTCCTCCCTTAATTCTCAACTCATTAGATGGTAGGGAGGAAGATGAAAATAAAGGAGGAGGAGGAACTCAAGAGAGCTAAGTAAGTGAGGAGAGAGAACCTTGTTATGAGAATGAAAAAACTTGTGTGTAGAAAATCATGAAGCATAGTTTTGTAAAAACCATTTTTCAATAAAAATAACACAACCATGCTTGAATAGTTTGCACAAATAAATTTACAATTCATTTGTCAACACTATTCAAGCATGGTTCATACCATTTTCTCCTTTACACCTCATTTCCTATTTTATACATCATTTCCATTTTGCAAATAAAATGGAAAATTCATGATAAGGTGTCCTCTTTCTAGAATATCTTTCCGTATAAATACGGAATACATTCTACTGTATATACATACTCATATTCGTATCAAAATACGAGCACCCAAGATATAGAATAATACCACTAAAATAATACTAGTTTTAAATCAATATCCGATTTAATGAACCGGCTTAATCCTAAGCCCGCCAGTATTATCAACCGTCCGATCGAAAATCTGGATGACACTAGAATATACATATCAAAATATGTACACGTAAATTATTAAATCAATACTTGATTTAATAATCCGGTTTAATCCTAAGCCAGCTAGTATTATCATTCAATTGAAACCCTGCACGTATAAACATACGGCCACCACATCGTTTCTCCTGAATCAAAGAAACCCTCTGTGTGGGACTCTAAAGACTCGACAGTACGCTGGCAGTGGGTTTAACCACAAGCACGTTAGCGACACTAGCTATACATAACGGCTACCCAGGTACCTGTTGAAAAGAAGACCGACGAGCAAGCTCATCTGGACCCCTCCTGAGCCTATCCGAGACAATCCCCGTACAGTCCGGTCTTTTCGTCTAAGAGTATCACATACCGGGTCTGGGGGTGGTAAACATCAGACCCCTACTGACCCGATAAGTCATGTCGATTTGGCTCAGGACCAATCCGAGAAACTACTGATCTAACCATCAGTGGTTTTCAACTGCATTGGCCAAGGTCTTATGGTTCTAACCAACCGAACACAGTGCGATATCGACTCCCAATACCGGGAGAGACGAATCCCTGACAATCACTTATTACCTCCATATGGTTCGGGACTGTACCCAACCAAAACCTGTTTACACGACTCGGTAGAGCCGTGGTAGGGTAGTGATCAAAGCACGGTGGGAACTCACACGAAACATATGATGACCTCAGGTCCTAAGACTAACATGTACTCGTGTCACCTGAGAACCGCTATCTGACGATAGGTATAATACCATCTAAAGGTTCTCGGTGAGTCCGTCCAGTGTACTCACCCCCAATGAGCACCTATATACAATCTTAGGCGATCACACCAATGGTTGTGGGACCAACCATCGCCCCTCATCAAGATCTAGAAACGTATACACAAGTCTACTCTGGAGTATCGATACCCAATCTCGATACACCTGCGACTTGGGACCTTTAAGGATATGCTTATGGACTACCCAGCTCCTACAAGTATGGGCGCCATCATAACGCTGGTAGTCAAGCAAAATCCTACAGGCTTTATCAACATGTAACCGCCATATGTTATATCGAGTATAACATATGCACATGTTACGATAAAGTCAAACCATAATAGTATACTACTGTATCGAGTCTTATCAATATGTGCAAGCAATATAAATCATCAATAGAAAGAAATATACATATCAAAATAAAGACAACTCAAATAATATACTATATACATCTGAGCAAGACTGTCCTGTACATACATATCCCAAGTATCATATACAATACAGGCCTCTAGGGCATACATATCTAACACAAATCACGTCCCTCATGGGATCACAACGATAAACTTAAACTACGGAAATAAAATAAACTAAGCATCTCTAAAACTAATCATCAAGCTCCACACTGCTCAGCTTGCTTGATAAAATACTCGTGATCTTCCTGTGACAAAGTCAAAAGAACCGGGTCATGCAAAACCCAGACGTCAGTGCGTCATAAATATCAATAACAATAGTAATAACTAGAATAGGATGCTATAAAGAAGACATGAGTGTAAATAACAATCACAGGTGTAAACAGTAGGTTACGTGTATCCTAAAGTCTGTGCTTCTAGGTTATCTATTCTACAAGTCTTTGAAATCAATTAATGGAATCGTCGATATAACTCAATAGTATCCCGTGCGTGCCCGGGACCACGGTCAAGACCCTCAGGGCTGAATCCGAAATGTGCCGCTAAGCAGTAAAAACAGGGTATCATGTATAGACGAATGATGTTAGCGTCATCATTCCAGGGCCTGAAGTCCGTATCGACTGATCAGTCTCTGGAAAGTATCGAATTGTTGAGTTACAAATCAAGTTTCATTATTGATTTCCCTTAGGTTTTGTGTTCAAGTCAGGTATTGACGATATCTACTTAATGCCAACACAGGATCCAGGTCTTGTTTAACTAGACAACAAGTCACGTCCATCGGGACCATAAGTCAGAATTGTCGGCATTAGTAATAATCCAAGTTACAGGTCTAGTAATGTCTCGTGAACATGTCAGGAAGTGTGTATTAAACAGGATAAATACTTAACAGAAAACAGTAACCAGTTTATTAAAACACTGTAGAAATAACTAATGTATATTATATATTTTGTAAGGTATAATTAATCTATTCATATATATGTATACCTATTTGTAATAACGTTTTATATTTGCTACTAGATATACTGTAGCTTAGGTAAAGAATAATGAAACGGCGGTGAAAATTATAATAAAATTATAATGAACTAGCATGCAACGGGATAAAACTGTTATTAATATAAATATGGATTAATGTTGTAAAATTGTATATTGAAAATAACTTGCTAACTATTAACATACATATATTAATAAATAACTATATATTGGAATATGTAATGTAGCATGTTGCAAGTTTAGAAACTTGCCTTGATGATATACTCACAACGAATATGGATTTTCCGAATGATGGCAACGTCCGAAATCACGACGTAAATACGACCTTGGCTACAAACGACTGCTTTAACGAGATGAGGACTGGAGATAGGGTCTGGGTCGTGTTCGTCGGCAGGGAACTAGGGCAGCAATGGCGGTCGGCTCCGGTGACGCAACTACAGAGGAAAAGAAGAAGAAAAAGAAGAAAAGAAGGTGTCGGTGATGGGTACTTGGTTCTCAGGAGGCAAGGTGACGAGGTTGCTGAGTCGACGATGAGGAGATGGGACGTCGACAATGATGAGGTCGGAAAAACTAGGATGTGTAAGTCGATATCGCACACCCTACACGGTTTGTGGAGAGGCGGAATTTACAAAAACGATTTTATGACTTACAACATCAACCTATCATACAGAATTTTTTCGGAAACCTTAACTAACTAAACACTTAGAGGTTCTAAACTACTTTGAAAGAGCTTTATACCTCCTAGATACAAGTCCTTTGGGTCTTCTTCTCCTTTGCTTAAGCTCCTCGAAGGTGCGGATCTAGCTCGACCGTCGGCCTCATCGTGTCAAAGACGATCCACCCGAGAGTCTATGGTTCAAGCTCCAACCTCAAAACCGAGATAACTAAAGTACCTAGTTCACTAGTCTAAATAGCTTAGAAGATGTAGAGAGTTAATTGGACTATATTATCTCATAAGACCCAAGAATTCACAACTCATGTGAGGGTTAGGGTTTTGAGGAAGAAGGGGGAGAATAATGGAGAGAGAATGAAAAAATGCAAATGAACAAGTGATGAGGCTAGTGAAGAATGGCTCATTCTTTTCTCACATCAAGCATGCATTATTTTCAAAAGAAAAAATGGAGTCATGCTTGAATAGTAAGTGCAAACTAATAAACTAAAAGAATTAGCCATGCTTCACCCATGCTGCAAATATCTCCATTTTCCACCTCATTAATCTATTTTCCAAAAATAGATTAAACCAAAATGAGGTGTCCCCTTCTAGAAGCATCTCTTGTAAAAATTACAAGAATACCCTCACCGTATATACATACCCGCAGTCGTACTGTAAAAAATATGAATACAAAGAGATAAAAATAATCCAATAATATAATACTAGAATCCAGCTGAATGCTAAGCCCACTAGTATTATCCGTCCGAACAACATCTGTGTAGCCAGTACACGTATATGATCGGAACCCTGCACGTAAAGCCATACGGTCTCTATATCATTTCGTCTGAACCAGGGAAACCCTCTGTGTGGGACTCTAAAGACTCGACAGTACACTGGCAGTGGGTTTAACCATAAGTTTGTCGGTGGCACTAACTGTACGTAACATCTATCCAGGTACCTATCGAAAAGAAGACCGACAAGCGAACTCATCTGAACCCCTACTGAGCCTATCCGTGACAATCTTCTTGCAGTATAGTATGTTCGTCTAAGAATATCGCATATCGAGCCTAGGGGGTGGTAAACGTCAGACCCCTAATAGAGCAATAAGTCGTGTCGGTGTAGAGCCTAATACACCCTGAGAACTACCGGTGTATCTACCGGTAAATCTCACTTGCCCTGGCCATAGATTTTTTGTATTGGCTAACCGAACACAGTACGATATCAACTCCCAATACCGAGAGAGACGAATCCCTTCTCACCCCTACTGCCACCAAGTGCTTTGGGACTGCACCCAACCACTGCTTGTTTGCACGACTCATTTGAGCCGTGGTAGGGTAGTAATCTAAGTACAGTGGGAACACACTCGAGACGAATAGTGATGTCAAGTCAACAGACTAATCTGTACTCATGTCACCGAGGAACTGCTAACTGACGATAGGTATAATACAAACCAGCAGTTCCCAGCGAATCCGTCTAGTGTAACTCATAACCCAATGAGCACCTGTATACTATCTCTGGTACCGCATACCAATGGCTGCAGGACATGTCATCTCCCCTGACTGGGATGAGAAGCGTATACACTAGTCTACTCTGGAGTATCAATGCCCTGTCTCAATAATCCTACGACCAGGGACAAGATTAAGGATGTACTTATAGACTACACAGCCCTCACTAGTGTGACTATCATCACAACGCTGGTTGTCAAGCAAAGATCCTAAGGGCTCTGTCAATATGTATTAGCGATATGTTAAAAGAAACATATACGCATATTAATATAGAATCAAACCAGATAGCATACTATCATATTAAGAAAGACTGTTATTATATTTGTGTATATCTCAAGCTTCTAAAATGTAATATACAATCCAGTGCTATACAATAATGGCCTCTAGGGCATATATCACTAACAGGAGGTGAGGTGATCGGAGACGAAAAGAAAAGAAGAAGATGATGATGATGATGATGATGATGATGCCGATGGTGATAGTGTGGGTGGTGCTCTGGTATTGGCGTGAAGGAGGAGGAGAAGGTGACCAGAATGGTGGTGGTGGTCGAGTTCAGGCGACGATGTCGACGAGGAAGAGGAGGTTGGGTTCTCGGTTGTGTAGTCGGGACTCCAGGTTTAGCAACGATGAGAAGGAGAAGGTGATAGAGGTGATGGTGGTGATGTTGAGGAGGTGACGGCGACGAGGTGGCGAGGGCACGAGTTAGAGTTTGGGGCGAGACGAGAACGAGAAAGAGAGAGAGTTAGAGACGAGGAAGAGAGTGAGCGTTATATGAAACTGTTTATAAGTATATATAATATATATACATATACATATATATATATATATATATATATAATATTAGGGTAACCAGATAATGTTAAATCACTCCAAATATTATCCGAATCTAGTAAAAAAATATAGTTTTGAGAATAAAATGCATACGTAAAGATTTTGGCCATAATGCGACAATCTAATGTTAAATACACATACCCCCAAATAAAATTTAAATAAATATACATAAAGATTCACTAAATATTTTGTTGTTTATATTTTAGAATTTGACCATAATAGATAAGAGCGAAAATAAGATATGAGGTGATATGCCATGCAAAGTTAGGTAGCAAGATATTATTTTATTCATAACTTGTGATATTTCAATATATATATAAAGATCTAAATATATAATATAGGTATTATGCTAGATTCATATGGATACACTTTACTGGCAAATCTCAGATATAATCTTGCACCATTTTAGATTCTAAACATGCGGGTCGGGTCAGATAACGGCTACCACTATTCGAATCATTCACAAAACAAAAGATGAAATAAAAGAATTATAAAACAAGATTTAAAATACCAAGTTATATTGTATAAACGTAGTAGGATGTTACAACCGTTTCAGTTCGGTACCACAGCAATATTATTTGTACCGTTTCAGCCCGGTACCATAGCGACGTTATTTATAATAATGGGACTCATGAAATTTTGTTAAATTCATACTCAAACTATCCTAACATTCCACGTATCTAAAATTATAATTACAGTTACAAATCTTGTTCGAATCCATGAATACAAAAGGTGATGTATAATATCAAGTTTTCAAGATTAAGTTCGTGTCAAGAATTATATATCATGTCAAGTGCAAGTCATATCAATTGTGTTCATGGGTCGGGTCAAACTAGATCAAGCATATTAGTTTGTCATATCAAATGGTCATGTAAACATGTTAGGTGTTCAAGAATTCATGTCAGGTCATGTAGAATATCATATATAGGGTATATATGTGTAAATAGGTCATTTAGAAAATTCATGGTATTTAGGTAAAATACTATATTTTAATATCTCTAGATTGTTTTGATAAAAGAAATTATTAATTAAAAGTTTAGGGTGTTCTGATAAAATGTTCTTTAAGTAAGTTTGGGTATTTTAGTAAAAACTAATTTTTCTAGAATTAAGGCGTTTTATTGAAAACTCTAATTTAACACTTTGTTTTCTTTTAACTAATTAGAAATTATAAATAGTGATAACCCCAAATTAATCTAACTTATTATCTTTTCTTTTCTTTTCTTTTAATTTGTATAGAAATTGTTTTATTTTGTTTTAAAAACCGTATTTTCTTTTCTTTCGAGAACGCGCTCCGTGAAAAACTCCAATCTCATTCAGTAGACCCAACATGTGCGATAATCCGCTCCATCTTCGGCAGGGCTTCCATAAAAAGGGTTGTAGAGATGAAATTGTTAAGGAAAAGGATTTAGGATTGAATTTCAATTTTATATGACATGAGGGTATTTAAGTGAAAATAGTTTATATTCAAAAACGCTACAAACACGAGATCGTGTTATGAATAAAAAATGTGCGTATAGAGTAGGTCATTACCCTGTGAGTTATCTACGGCCGGAGTTTAACCATTTCTAATAAAATTCATTTTTTAATTTTTTAATTTTATTCTACACAGTTTTATTCATGATTGTTCTGGGATTGGATATACATAATAAAATTGCCATGCATGATCTGTAAATTTAAATTTTGGATTGTGATTGTTACTAATTTAATCTTTGTTGTATTCAGAGAAAAATACAAAAGATGACTCGGAAAAGTGCAAGGATTTAATCAAACATGCAGGATGCATGAAAGCACTCCCTGAACCAAAATATAGAGATTGAATCAACCGAAGCATTTAATCAGTTCTGAAATCTAATGAATGAGTATTCTGGGATTTGAAAACATGAACTTCAAGCCTGAAAAATAATGTATTACTATGCTTGTACTATTTCATATAATAATCACTGCTATACTTCAGAAGAAGAAAAAACAATATAAACTTTGATTAATACACTCATCTAACTTACAACTCCAACACCCTCATTAATTGCCCTGCAATGTTAGATGATCTATATATATAATTGTATTCACATTATTTTAACAGACATCTGTGATGATTTAAAAAACCAGTGAACACAATAATATCCAAATGACTTGCAATATGATTGTTTGTACTATACTAAACAATTTAATGCTTTCAAGCATGCAGGTTAGGATGCTAAAATATTTGTAAGAAAAGATCGATCGAAAACCCTAGCAATCGAATCAAATAGAGAGGGGGGGAAGGGGAAAAAGGGGAAAAGGGGACTTACCTAATCAATGGAAAGAAAGGAGACAACGGACATCGGCACGGTTAGGACAGGAGAAAAATCGGAAATTCATTGGGGCATTCCGTCGAACACCTCCGGGCGCAAATTAGAAACATCGACGGCTTGAAGATCCGGATGAGTGGAAATGACCGTCGTTCTCCTGCAGGCTTGGGCCTGGCCTTGGAGCCTCGTTTCACTGTCCGGAATGCGTCGAAAAGACGAACGAAGGTCAAAGGTTGATGTTGTCATATTTGGTGGGGATGCGGTCGACGATGATGATTGCTATGGATACGGGTTGTTGTAGTGGGGAGAGAGGAGTCGTCGGAGAGTCCAAGGTGATGGGTACCACGAAATAAAGAAGAAGAAAAAACACTCGAAAATGTGTGTATGTGTGTGTATATTTATATGTTTATGTAGAAAGAGATGGAAAGAGATGTGTGAAATGGGGAGGTGCTGTATGTATTAGGTTAGAAATAGGGTTTTATTAATATAAGAAATTAATGGATCGTTTACTATATGGGAGGGGGAGGAGGTGAACAGTTGAGGGGAAAAAAGAATTGAAGGGTCGGTTCAAAAAGAACGGAAGAGGAAGAGGTGGAGAAGAAGAAAGAAAGAAGAAGAGAAAAGAGAAGAAAGAATTGTTTGCACAAAAAAAAATGAGAACAATAAAATGGGTTAGTCCCAGGCTTGGGTTTTAGGGCCTTGGCAAAAATAAAAGGGAAAATGGATGAGGGGCTGAGGTTTGGGTTTGGGTTTAGATTAGTAAAAACATTAGTGGATTTGAGCTTTACATTTTAAAATAGGAGTAAAACCACAAAATATCTATTGCATACACAGTTCACTGTCACTTAACTGCTAATAAATCAACACTCTATTTCAGCATGCCAAATATAATACAAAACACATTTAATCAATACTATCAAGCAACCATAAACTACCAAACATTACTAATTGAAATAAAACTAAAAATGATAATATATAGTGTAATGAAATTACCAAATTAGCAAAAGAAATAATAAATTAATTTACTTAATAGATACCAAAAATATACGGAAAAATACAAATACGATATTTTATTAAAGAATGATAATACGGAGGTATAGAAATTATGGGGTCGTTACAAATGTGTCGCTTGTGCTTCAAAGGACACACCCTTCGCAATGTCCTAATATGATTTCTCGACGGATCGTTCCTTCGGAATCTGCACCGGTGAAGACCACAATATGTTATAATCAAGTTATTAAAGATTACAAGTAACTTATTACAATTTACAGGCGACTACTATAGAAGTTACATACAGTTGCTTAGAAGTTACGGGCAATTGCTTACAGGTTACATGCAACCATAAACAAACTTTCTTAGAAAACCACATCAGACGTCTATAGCAGACGTCTAGAACAAATTTTTTGTACTGCAGACGTCTCTACTTCAAAACATGTCTATGAAAATGGACTCTAGAGATCTCTCATACTTGTAACCAGACGTCCTGGTATCTGTGTTATGATATTTAAAAGTTACGTGTAACTGCTTAGAAGTTACAGGCAACTGTTTAGAAGTTATAGGCAAATACCTATATATACACGAGATACTTTTTAAATGTAAATAGAGAATATATAAGTTACCGATACAGTTGTTGCGTCATCGTCTCCACTGCTCTTCTCTTGCACTGCTTTTCTTTTGTGATACAGAATCGGAGTATCAGCGGAATGTTTCGACGCAACCACGTCCCCCTTCGTTACACAAGAGACCTTCTTTCTCTTCATTGACTTCTCCAATCCTGACATCTTCAACGATATACTGAATTCCTACCCACATAGGGCCGGTTTCTTGGCGTCCATATGTGTCGGGTGCCTCGAACCCTTGATGGTATAAAACCATAGCTGCAAACAAACATACATTACATTCGCATCATTAATATTAAATCATCAAAACACATTTACCAATAATATTAATTTATGTAGTTTATACTTTTTGTACAAATATAGTATAATCTCTATAATAGTTTGCATATATTTACGGCAAGAAGGATCTAACACCCGGGCAGCTGTGCAACGCCGGCCTTCGAACTAAGCTTAGTCACGACACCGGCCATTATCATCTCGTGCACCGCTTTGGCCCAGTTCACACTCGGCACTACCGATAGCTCAATGTATGGGAATGCATCTCTAAAGATGGCCGATGACGTGACGGGTATCCAAAATGACGAAAGCTAATAAAGAATCAGTAAAAACATGAAATCGTCCATCGCTTCTGAAGTTCTATCCTGAACAGTCCGTGCCCCTAATATTGTGATGTACGTCATTTCACTCTTCTCTACGTTAAACTACTTCTTTCGAAACTGGGTGATATCATGGTTACTCTTCATGTATTTGCCGGCCTTCGGCAAGCCGATGTGCTCGCTAACCCAATCCACAGTAATTTTATGTGAGGCTCTTCCAAAAGAGAACTCTCCGGCGTCTAGATCATAGTAAAAGATAAGCCTACATAAGGTAGTCCTATCTTAACCTAAAGTTGGCAGTTTCATGTAACGGTGGAACGGAATTTTATTTAGCCGCCGTATGTGTTGTGCTGAGTTTCGGTGCCCGCGCCGCAGAAACCTCAGCCGAGGCGAAAGTGAAAACAAAAACTTTTGCGAGCACCGAACGCCCGTAAAACCCAAGATACGATCCAAAAACCTAAACTAGTTAACTAGAAATGTAAGAGTTGAGAAACTACAGCCTTTTTTGTGTGTTCATCCAATTGTGGAAGACCCCTCCAAACTTGTAGTTGCCGGAATCGCGCTTGAAATTCGACCACCCTCGCCGAAAATGATCCACCTGAGGGAAGCCGGAGGAGGCTCTAACCGATGATCCAAACTTACCAGGTGTGGATGGTCGGTGATGTAGAAATATTTCACTAAACTTTTTCTCTCTTTTTCTCAAGCTCAAGTGAGCAAGAGGAAGAAGAAGGAGCAGCAGGTGAGGATGATGGTTGCTAACACTTGCAACTAGGAAGCATGAAGCTCATGTCAAGAAGCAAAAAGAAAATGAAGTATCAAGTGTAGAAAATGAGGATTGCTTCCTTTTTACAACCATGGTTCAAAAGTGAACACAAATGGATTTATCAATATAAAATCCCCAAACCATACCTCTCTACACGTAAAGAACCATGCTTCATAATTCCTCACTTTATAGCTCATTTCCATTTAATTTTCTAAAAATAAAATCAAATATAAGGTGTCCCTCTTCTAGAAGCATTCCAATATAAATACGGAATACTTCACCTGATATATGTATCGTCATATATACGTGTATCCGTATAAAAATACGGATAGCACCAAAGAGAGAAAATGAATAGTGAACAATAATACTAAAATATATGTATCAAAATTATATATAAATTATTAAACCAAATCCTGATTTAATAATCCGGTTTAATCCTAAGCCGGCTAGTATTATCAACCTCCCGATTAAAGTCCGTATATCCCGTACACGTATTTAATCGAACCCTGCACGTACCAACGTACGGCTCATACATCTATCGCCCGAACCAGGAAAACTCTGTGTGTGGGGCTCTAAAGACTCGAAAATACGCTGGCAGTGGGTTTAACCACAAACACGCCAGCGGCACTAGCTGTACGTAACGGCTACCTAGGTACTTGTCACGCCCCGCTTCCCAGAGTACGCTAAAAAGGGCACGTGACATAGCCAATCATGCTACCTGTGGATAGGAAAAATCCTTCCACAGTCACATTACGGCTGTAGAGATATCAAGAACAGGAAAATAAACTAACTATCTAGTACATGTCCATAAGCCAGAATAAAAGAGTCAAGAAATAATAATATGCGGAAGCCAAAAGATACAATAAATGAATCACCTGGAAGTGAAACTACATACCGACAGGAACTTCACCGCTCGTCTAACAGCGGCAATACTCCTGATCAGTCTGCAATAAGGTAGAAGAATCTGGGCCATGCAAAACCCAGACGTCAGCGCGTCACGTCATCAAGCAATAAAATATAAACAGGGTAACATGCAATGCAAATATAATTATGAAGGAAAAGCAGATGCAACAGTAATGTAAATCAGAGCAGTGAAGGGTAGTGTGCAGCGAGTACACTAAACTGTTCTATTGGGTTTTCTACTCTAAAGTCTTTGAAATCAATTTGAGTAATCCTCAATGTAATTCAAAAAATATGTCCCGTTACCCCCTGGGACCACGGATCAGGAATATGTGAACTAAGAGTGGTTCTGTCCCGTTACCTCCCGGGACCACGGATCAGGAATATGTAAGAGTCACGAATGGCTCTGTCCCGTTACCCCCCAGGACCACGGATCAAGTAATACCCTTTTAAGTTACACTTTAGTTTACACTTTTGATTTCCCCATACCCCCAAGTTGTGTGTGTCAAGTCAGGTATTCCGTAATCAAGAACTAATGCCAACACAGGATCAGGTAAGAGCGGGTTTGTCTGGATAGACAGCAGGAACGGTCCGTGAGGACTACATGTCAGGTTTGTTGGCATTAGACACAAGATCAGGTAGCAGGTAAAGCCATGGTATATCAGGTCAAGTCGAGTAGTGTACTTAGATGTCATGTCATGTAAAGAGTGTACGGTACCATGTCGTGTCACGTAGGAAGTGCGACAGGTCATGTCAGGAAGCATAAAATGCTATGTGGGTGCTCATAAATCAAACTAACATAATTATAGTTATAAACGAACAAGCATGAGTGGTATCAGCACAATGAACCAGATCAGGTGATGTGATAAGCAATTAGGTATTAAATTATAACGATGCATGGTTATCACATTGAGTTTAAGGGATGGTGTCAACATTACATAACTTCAGCATAACTAAAAATGGATGTTTACTTATGATATCAGGTATTAAGAAATTTTAGGGATGCAATGATATATAAATACGTTCACCGGATGAAATCCTAGCTAAAACGGGTTAAAATGCACATAAGTGTCCGATGGAGCAAAACTATATGGAGAATGCCATAGGCCGTGACAAAGTTAAAATGTGATTAAAATATATAAATGTGGTTATTGGGTTTAATCAAGTAAATGCACACGGTAGGTTTCAAGTGTGGAAAAATAAAATGATATAATGCGACATCGGGCATGAAAAGGAAAAATCATGGTACTAAGGTTAGACTACGGGTTTAATGTGCCGTAAAAAGTATAAGTAATAAATTAAGCAGCATGTAGCAAGTTTTACTTGCCTCGACGGATCAAGAACGGAAATACGGAACGTCTCACGTCGGCGGAAAAATGTCGCGACGCGCGCACGGTACACGGAACGGATCCACACCACGCACAGTGTGATCACACGAGTCAGGTACGCTCGTCGGGATCGTCGGCGGCACGTACGGCTCTGGCGATAGCTTTGCTATTGAATACTGAAGCGTAATGGTCGTTGCATTTTTGACGTGATGCATCAGCTTGATTGTACAATTGATAGCTACCTCGATATCGCATAAATTGAAGTCAAAGACTGCTTCATTGAGAAATGGACTCGGAGAGTTCTCCACTCAGAAAGCCCAGCCAGGAATTCCCTTCAAAAAAAGATCGACACCAAAATTTGGGAGCAAACACTCGTATGGGACCGCACATAAATCTACAATGAATCAACTTCAATGTTTTCATTCCCCTTCGAGATATATGGATACACTTAAGATTGCAGTTGACGATCGATATATTGTCAATCGTAGATCCATCTAGATCATCGCTTGAGATAAACTCTAGATTCCAATCGGTACAGTTCAAGAACTCAACGGAACGTGCCCTATGGAACAGGCTGAAATCCCAGTGGCACAGCCTCCAAGGTTTGAAAATGAATCTCGCAATTTGAGGTTGACGTTGAGGCGCTCTGTTGATACAGCAGAGCTCAATGTCCTCCAAGCCCTCCAACGTCGACAACAAATCCCTCTTTTCCCAAAAGGTTACAGACGTAAGATCATAGAGGGTGGCAAAGCGAACCTTTTGGACCGCACAACGTTCGTAATCGTGAAGCTCCACGATGCGACGTGCAAAATCGAAAAGACGGTCATTTGGTTCGGTGGTGGTGGTGTGGGAGAATTCAAAGGCATCGAAGCTGAGATGGGTGCGTTGGTTGCGGTGAAGGAGGAGATTGAGGAGGTTGGTGTTGATGGGGAAGGATTGCCGACGTGATGACGACGACGACGAAGGTGATGGGTTCGTGTGGGCTCGGGAAAGCGAATGCGACGACGAGGAGGCGGTAGAGGAGAGGGAAGGCCTATGAGGTGGTCGGCGTGAGAAGGCGAAGGGTTAGGGTTGCGTGAGGAGGCGAAGGGTTTTAGAGAAGGAGAAGAAGATGGGGAAAGAGAGAGAGACGTAATCATGAAGTTTAATTTTAGAATAATATATATAAAATATATGTATATATATATAGAGAGAGAGAATGGTGAGAGAGAGAATCGGGGAAAGAGTTTGGGGAGAGAGAGAAAGAAACAGATTGATTTTATTAGTTTAAAGAAATATATATAATATATATATATATATATAAGGGATTGTAGGGTGTTTTTCGTCACCCTATTGAGATGGGAATACGCGCGCGCTTGTCAGGCGCATTACAGATTCCCTCTGCCTAAGGTAGGCTGGGGTTTAATGATTGTGGGGATCCGAATCTCCGGCAGCCGCGGACTAAGCTGCCGTTAATTACCCCTCGCTTTTTGAGCGAGGGAACCTCCGATTGACGGGTTAAACTGGTCATGCGAACTCAATGTGCAGTGTTGTGTTTTCAAGGGGTTTTGGATATATCGGGAGCCCCGCAGAGTTTTTACGGGGGTCCCGCTACCCGGATAGCGGGCTGGGGGTCAAGGGGGCTAGCAGCCCCCTTACGGGGTGCGGGGCAGCGCCCCGTTAGAATTTTTTTTCTAACAGGGACAGTGTCGTGGTGTATGTGTGTGTGCACATATGTATGCATATGTATACATATATATATATGTATATATGTATATATATATATATATATATATATATATATATAAAGAGAGAAAAAAGGCATCCAAAGGATGCGTGGGGCCAGCGCCTTCGGCGCTGTGTGCTCAGGCGCTAGCGTGCCACGTGTCGGCACGTGGGCGCTCTGCGCTTGAGCGCAAGGCGCTGTAGCTCAAGCGCGCCACGTGTCGGCACGTGGGCGCTTTGCGCATCAGCGCCTGACGCTCGAGCGCAAGCGCGCCACATGTCGGCATGGGGGCGGCTTGCGCCAGAACACTGCGCGCTTAAGCGCTGCACGTGTCGAAACTGCGCGCTTAAGCGCCACGTGTCATTTGGTTCGGTGGTGGTGGTGTGGGAGAATTCAGAGGCATCGAAGCTGAGATGGGTGCGTTGGTTGCGGTGAAGAAGGAGATTGAGGAGGTTGGTGTTGATGGGGAAGGATCGCCGACGTGATGACGACGACGACGAAGGTGATGGGTTCGTGTGGGCTCGGGAAAGCGAATGCGACGACGAGGAGGTGGTAGAGGAGAGGGGAGGCCTACGAGGTGGTCGGCGTGAGAAGGCGAAGGGTCAGGGTTGCGTGAGGAGGCGACGGTTTTTAGAGAAGGAGAAGAAGATGGGGAAAAGAGAGAGAGAGACGTAATCATGAAGTTTAATTTTAGAATAATATATATAAAATATATGTATATAGAGAGAGAGAGAGAATGGTGAGAGAGAGAATCAGGGAAAGAGTTTGGGGAGAGAGAGAAAGAAACAGATTGATTTTATTAGTTTAAAGAAATATATATAATATATATAAGGGATATGTTAGTTAAAGATTTAATAATTTATAAAGAATATAATAATAGTCCGTTATGGGATTTTGGCAATTACAAACTTACTCCAAAACACGCCCGGGTCGGATCTAAAAATTCAGGTTTAAAATATGAAAAATATATGCGACTTCCAAATTTCAAAATGAATGCTCAGTCAAGGAAAATGCATACCCCCAAGAACGGATGCACGTACGTGCGCGTAGCCATCCAAACACGTCCGTTTCACTGAACGGGACGAGAACACGATGCGCGGATGCTACCACAGGGTTAGGGGATCATGCAGGCTATGAAAATGCAATTTTAAATTATTTTCTGTGACCTAGAATGTTATATGATAAAAGATGCGACACTGGATACAAATACCAGTATGTACTAAACATGAGATGCACGTGTCCATGCAACAAATCAACGTAATCTATAGATAAAAATCAAACAGGTTCAAGCAAGCGGGTCGGGTCGAATGCAACATAAAATACCATTTGCACCCAAAATATGTTAAATTAAGAAATAACCCATATAAAGAAATACGAGAACTGGAATTGGTATAAATGAACTCGGGTGTTACGGTACTTGTCGAAATGGGGGTCGACAATCAAGTGCGTCCTTACCCTACTGAGCCTGAATGTGGCAATCTCCGTACAGTCCGGTCTCTTCGTCAAAGAGTATCGCATATCGGGTCTAGGAGATGGATAACATCAGACCCCTACTAACCCGACAAGTTGTGTCTGAGTCAAGCTCATCACCAACAGAGATACTGCTGATCAACTATCAGTAAATCTCATCCACCGTGACCACGGATTTCTGGTGATAGCCAACTGAACACAGCGCGACATCGACTCTTAATACCATGAGAGACGCGTCCCTGACAGTCGACGACTGCCTCCATGCGGCTTGAAACTGTACCCAATTAAAACATGTTTGCACAACTCCTTTGAGCCGTGATAGGGTAGTAATCAAAGTACAGTGGGAACTCACACGAGACAAATGACGACTTCAGGTTAAAGGACTAACATTTACTCATGCCACCTGAGAACTTCCATCTGACGATAGATATAATACCATCTAGAAGTTCTCGGTGAGTCCGTCCAGTGTACCCACCTCTAGTGAGCACCTGCATACTATCTTAGGTGACACAACACCAATGGCTTGTGAGACCGTCCACCGCCCCTCGTCGGGGTCTAGAAGCGTATACACTAGCCTACTTCGGATTATCGATGCATAGTCTCGATACTCCCACGGCTAAGGACATTTAAGTATGTGCTTATGGACAACCCAGCTCTCACATATATGATCGACATCATAATGCTGGTTGTTAGGCAACAATCATACGTGCTTCATCAATGATGAAGTCAAGCCAGATAACATACTATTATCTCAAGTAAGACTGTTATACCTGTATAGGTCCTCTCTCAATTATCATAATCGCCTGCTTGTGAACACAATAATTACCATGAGGGCACTATATCCAACATGACGGTGAATGTGTGGCTTCGACCTGTCTATGAAGCTGTTGTGGCGGGCGACGTCGACATACGTTCGGATGGCGGGATTGACTCCATGCTTTCTTCTGCAGAAAAAAAATTTTAAAAATTAAATCACAGCCATCAATTCTTTAAACTGAAAATTACAGGCAACTGCTTAGAAATTACAGACAACTGCTTACAAGTTACAGGAAAGTTCTCACAGGTTACAGGAAACTGCTTAGAAATTACAGACAGCTGCTTGCAAGTCACATGCAACATTACAGATGTTACATGCAGCTTTTATAGGATTTATAAGCAACTACTTATATGTAAGTAGCTGCCTGTAATTTCTAAACAAGATTTGAACTGGAGACGTCTGGTTCGAAGTACGAGACATCTCTGAAGTTAATTTCCACAAGCATATTTTGAACTGAAGACGTCTGGTTACAATTATCAGACGTCTCTGAAGTCAATTTCTTGAGACATATTTTAAACTGGAGACGTTTGCCACAAACATCTGCAATACAAAAAATTGTTCCAGACGTCTGCTTACAAGTTACAAACAACATTACAGATGTTATAGGCAACTCTTATAGAAGTTACATGCAATCACTTAGATGTTACAGGTAAAAAAACTGCCTGTAATATTTTACCAACAACAAATGAAAATTAGCACTTGCCTGTAACATCTATGAAATTACCTGTAACTTGTAAGCAGTTGCGTTAAACATATAGGCAATTTTGGTACATGTTACATGCAACTTTGTTAGATGTTACAAGAAACGTTATAGATGTTCACAATTTTTTTTGAAAAGAAATAATCTCGAATTGCATTGTAAGATTAACAGAAAGGGTTTGAATTTTATCTAATTTGTTTCTTGGCAGCTGTCGATTCCTTGGCCGCTGTCGACGTCGTTAACTCCAATTCTGGAGCCACTGACTTAGCCGACGCCTCCTTCGCCAATTTCAATCTCTTATCCTTTGATTTAGACGCCATTCTGTAGGGATTAGGGTTTTCGACGACTTGGGGAGGCGAGGTTGCGACGAGAGAGACGACGAGGGTGACGACGGCAGCGACGGCGACGAGAGACGTTGGAGAAGCTCGAGCGATAGCGTGAGAGTACGAGTGAGAGAGAGAGAGAAAGAAAGAGAGATAATTTTGAAGTAAGAGGTATTTTCGTCTATGCACCAAATTGAAATACATAGGCCTTGGGCCATGGGTTTTTTGACCAGGTTTTTTAACAGTAGGCTCTTTCTCCCTATTTCGAAAATACCGTGAACTTTCTGATCCTTTTTTCTTGGTCCGGGGGCTTTTCAACAATTTACCCAAACAGACTTTGTATTTGGATATGGACTTTAAACGAAAACAATAGCCTGCTTTCTAATGGGCCATTTCCAAACTCACCAAAAGATTGGGAAACCTCGAACAAAGCGAGGCCCTAGCCCGTCAGCTGCAACGTTGACACTTGACAGCCATGCCAGTTTGTGAATTCAGCAACTTATTCAGGGGCATTTTCGTCATCGGCCACTTCACCGCCGCACTTGTTTGCAAAAGCGCGGGAAAATGAATCGAGCGCCCAAATAAAAATAGGTCTCCATCCGAGCTTTAGGGCTTCTTCTCCCCTAAAACATCAGCTCGAAATTTCCACTCTCAGCATATCAGATCGTAGATCGAAACCCTAGGAAATCAATTGAAGGAGGTCGAAACCCTAAGAAATCGATCGAGGTGTCGGCGATGAACGGAGAGGGAAGGCAAAGGGATCGTTTCAACCCCCGAAGAAACCAATCAAAGCAGAACGTTCGACTCAACGCTGAAGAAGTTCTTGAAGGCAGGCTAGGGTTTGATCTCTTTACAGAAGGCGAGAAGAGGCTCGGGTGGCTGCTCACACTGGCTGCTGTAAGCGATATAGTATCTATTCTGCATTCATTCAAATTCGTTTGGTTATGTGTTCAATTTATTGATAAATCAAGCTATGGCTAACGATTAATGGATTTTGCTATCCATTTATTTTTGATCTGCAGTCATCATGGGAAAGCCAGGAGACGAACAAGATTTATAGCTGTGTAGATTTGTACTTCGTAACTCAGGTGAAATTTACCAAATGCTTATTGTTTCTAATTCTTTGGCTTACGTAAAGTTTAGATCTTTAATTAGTGCAATCACTGTTACTGCTTAGGTTTAACTATCTACATAGAAAACACCATTTAAGACAAATATACTAGCTTGTTCGAGAAACTATAGATGTTGACTGTTAGCTTTACCCTTTAAAAAAATTATTTTGTGCAGGATGGATCATCATTCAAAGCTAAGTACAAGTTTTTGCCTTATTTTTATGCTGCTACAAAGGTAAGTGTGTGGAATTGAACTGCTTTTGATGGTTAATTGTAATCTTTTGCTGTATCTGTGTAGTCTACGGCTTATGTATGAGGCTCTTTTTTTTTTTGATTGAACGTAATGTTTCAGGACAAAATGCAATTGGAAGTTGACGCATATCTCAGGCGCAGATACGAAGGACAGATTGCGGACATTGAGATTGTAGATAAAGAGGATCTCGACCTAGTAAGTTATAGCTGTATTATAAATCAGTAAGATTTCATTTAACTGCGCATACCCACCACTGCTCTACTCTTTCAATAGACGAGAGTGTTGTCTTGCTTGTTGTATACACTTCTAAGAGAAGCTTCATAACTGCAAAAGATGGAAATAACTGATTCAACTCTTCAAGAAGATGATGTAAGCAGTTGCTATCAGTCAATTTTACAGACATGGAATGACCTCCAAAAAGAAGAAAAAAGAACACAAAAAATACACCATATCATATTATATACCAGCGTCAGCAATGGGGTAGATGACAATGAAACCCTCATTGTTTTAAAAAAATCACAATATTAAGCTATTGGTAGATACCCATTAATTAAATCATGAAATCTAAACCTTAAAATTTAAACTCAAAAAGATAGATAATAAAGTTTAGATCAATAAAAATCTAAAGCAAATAAAATCCAGAAGCCATCCTTGTATGACGTAAACACACAACCCTTCAATTTGAAACAAAAAGTAAAAATGCTATTTTTAATAATTTATTTCCATGAAACTAAAGCCTTAAGTACTTTTGAAAAATAACTAATTCTACCTACTATTCTTAAATGATATCCTCCAGATTCATCTACACCATTATCGTCCACCAAACCACATATCCAAGTTACATAAAAATTCCAAAATCAACCTAAATTGATAATGGAACAATATTCATGCTCAAATGGTATATAAATCATGCACATTCAAGAATTTCTATACAATTTAGAAAGATGAGGAGAGATTCGTAGTGTTAATCTATTGCTCCAAAGATCTCATAGTCATAATATATTGCTCCAACTAAGGACCGAGATTGACGATTGTCGCATCTTTTTCAAAGTGATGCACGAAAGAGGGGAATGTGTTTGCTGTATGGATGGGTATCGAAATTTTGTTCTTTTGAATTGATTTTAATTGTAATGAGGTTCGAAAGGAAGCTTATTTTTCTTTGCATCAGATTGGATGGATGAAACAAGAAGGTTTAAGATGTGCTTTGATATTTGCTGTTTGCACCAAATGGTAATGAAGGGGGGAAAAAGCAAGTGATTGGATATTTGGATCGCATTTTTGATTGGTAGTTGGTTGCTTTGTCAACCTTGTTTATCGAATCTCATCCTCTTTCTTCGTATTTTTTAAATTTTAAAGTGTTTTGTTTCTCAGATATTGGAGAGACATATTAGAGCAGAGTCTTCAATCCCGTGCAGGACATCCTGCCAAAACAACACTCTGTAACCACAAGCCTAAAAAGTAACCCAAAGAAGACTATTAAATGTTGATAGGCCCTGTGCGAAAGGGCCAAATACATGTGCAGGCAAAGCACAAAAATTATCAGAACACCATGAAACAAAATTCTCAATAACACATCTCAACAGCACCAATCACATGTCCTTCTATTCAACGACAAATTTGGAAGAAAAGCAGAAAATCGTGCCTTATTGCCAGATATTCCAAACAGGAACTGAATCCTCCATTCTTAGACCCATCTTTGTATTATAGTAACTAAAAGCTGTGATGGCCCTTTGATCATGAGGATATCTGCATCTCCAAAGCCAATGATTTGCCCAACAACTTGACATTTAATCGATATGTTATATATTGGATTCCGTTGTTAAAATAATTTATGCACCTTTGGCATATTCATCGAGATTCAATTTACTGCTCTATATGTCTCATGCACGGCCACACACAACTATACACATGAGTACTATATCTCCCTCTTTCTTACTAGCTTGACAGGATACTAAAAAGTTAACCAGGATGCTATCAACCCACAGTTGGATGCATACATGTATAGTACCCATGCAACGCTTAGAGTCAATCTATATGCATGTGTCCATGCCCTTTGTTCTTATATTGTTACTGACTCGTCGCTTTCTATGGGATTTTGTTTCCTCCAGCTGACCATCTCATAAGATTTTTCTTTATACCTTATATACAGTATAATTACTTTTCTCCGGTACCATTATAACATTATCTCTTTGCCTGGCAGAGAAATCATCTTTCTGGTTTGTGCAGAACATACTTAAAGATCAGCTTCGATACTGTCCAGCAATTGATGACCGTAAAGAATGATCTGATGCATGTGGCTGAGAGGAACCAAGCTAAAATGGAAGCTGCAGAAGCATTTGAATCTATATACAATAAAAATGGGTAATTTTACAAATAAATAAATATATCTTCTAACTTGGCAGTCTGCTGTATTGAATGATTTTTATGCATGCTTGATATCGATATCTTCATTTTTACTACAATATTTCTTCCTTTTGTTTAATAATTAGGGATATATTCTCTGTTTTCTCAAATACTGTCAGCTTTATGTTTTCAAAAGTTTTAGACATGGAAAAGATGCCATAAATTCTTTCATTTGCAGCAAGGAAAGGCCACAAGACTATATAGACTGCATTATCGATCTTCGTGAATATGATGTTCCCTACCATGTTCGCTTTGCAATTGACAATGGTTGGTTCTCTTGATGCACTTGACAGTTTGTTTCCACCCCAAAATTCTGTTATCATATATGCCCACTAATCTCTACTATCTTATGTTCTGCAAAATATTTTCAGATATTAGATGCGGACAATGGTATGATGTTAATGTATCTGGTAGCACTATATTGCTAGATAAAAGAGCAGATCTTCTTCAGCGTGCTGAAGTCCATGTGTGTGCATTTGATATCGAGACGACAAAACTTCCTCTGAAATTTCCTGATGCTGAATATGATCTAATAATGATGATATCCTATATGATAGACGGGCAAGGCTACTTGATAATTAATAGAGAGGTGAGATACTATGATGTGGTTTCACCCCCAATAAATTTGTCTAGACTCAAACATTCTCAATTGTTCATGCTCATGATTTGCTCCATTACTGCCTAATTACATATTAAATCTGTTTAAATCAATTTAAATTATTGGACTGAACATACAATCGTGAAATTTACTTAGAAGCTGAACTCACTATTTTATACTTAGAAGCCCATCTCAAATTTTATGTAAATAAGCATACTTGTTTCTGATTATGGAGGATTTACTTAGAGAGATTGCAAAAATTTCTAGATGTATGGTGGTCAGTGATATTAATAAAGATAGAGTTGAATAGATATCATCATGCTGTAACTACAATTTTAATTTACTTACCTATCATGGTTCTAGTTTGGCTGCCTTTGGCATTAAATTGCTATGTTTTATGCTTGTAGTGTGTGGGCGAGGATATAGAAGATTTGGAATATACTCCTAAACCAGAATTTGAAGGTTTTTTCAAAGTAACAAATGTAAAAAATGAGGTATGTTGCCCCATAGTTTCTTGAATAGGTGTTTTCTAATTCTCCCGCTATCCTAGTACCTGTATTTTTCTTCATGTGTTCTTGATCACAGGAAGAGCTTCTAAAAATGTGGTTTGCTCACATGCAAGAGGTGAAACCTGGCATATATGTTACTTATAACGGTGATTTCTTTGATTGGCCATTCTTGGAGAAAAGGGCAGACCATCACAGAATTAAAATGAGTGAGGTGTGGTACTTATTTTTCTGGCACACTAATTTCCACTAGCTCTGGCCCATGCATTTTGTGTCAATTTTACATTAGCATCTAAAGGCCACTCAAGATATGTGGTTATTACATATTTTGAAATGACAGTTATTGCAAATTTGTGTGATATGTAAATACAGCATTAGGAGGGGGAAGAAAATAGCTCAAACTTTATATGCAATTCTGTCTTAAAATGTAAAGCAAAGCAAAATTTGCACTGAATTCTTTGTCATTTGAATTTGAACAGAGTTCTTATAAGTTATTTTTATTTAACAGCCTCTTGCCATATATACCTCATATTTTGCTATGCTCACAGCAAATAGGCTTCCAGTGTGACAACAATCAAGGAGAATGCCGTGCTAAGTTTTCCTGTCATCTTGACTGCTTTGCTTGGGTCAAACGAGACAGCTATCTACCTCAAGGAAGCCAAGGTCTAAAGGTGCATCTTTTAATTAGATTTTTTTATAAGTCCGCAATTACTATTGCTCATGCCAAATATTCTTTTACTATGTTTGTTATTTCTCTCCAATTGAATATGATGCAACACTTGTTTCGGTGTAACTACATAATGGCTACTTCCACTCCATTTTATCTCAACATGAACATGACATCAACTTTAAGCTCTTTCAGCAGCATATTTAAAAAAAAAAAGTAATCCCCTGTTCCCCCCTCCCCCCCCCTAAAATCCCCCCCTTTTTAGTTCATAGTTATCAATATATTTTGATGAGTCTAACCAATTTCCATGTCTTCCATTATTAAATGTATCTAGACTTTCTCGACATATTCTTATTGAGCATTTTATTATGATATAAGCCTCTTCGCAAACAGGTACAAATATTGATATTGTTCCTTGTGACCTTTTGGGTTGGTTAATACATATGCTCTCTAATCAACCATAACACACTTTTCCCTTTTGTAATCGTCACCCTTGTAAACTACTGCATACCCATCATTGACCATTTTGTTTCATTTGTTCCTTTCCAGGCTGTTACGAAGGCAAAGCTGGGGTACGATCCATTGGAGGTGAATCCGGAAGATATGGTCCG
Organism: Agapanthus africanus; assembly: GCA_030015575.1. Classification (NCBI taxonomy): domain Eukaryota; kingdom Viridiplantae; phylum Streptophyta; class Magnoliopsida; order Asparagales; family Amaryllidaceae; genus Agapanthus; species Agapanthus africanus. The sequence goes on along the minus strand of JASDDO010000010.1, from coordinate 428,189,340 downwards.
GTTTGCCATGGAACAACCCCAGGTACATGCAATTAGAAGGTGCATGTCTTTCTACAAACAAACATGCAATTAGAAGATACATGCAATTAGAATTTAGAACATGCAAATTGACCTTAAACATGCTGACAATTTATACCAAATTATGGCACCATTAATGCTGCTACACAGTGATTATCAACACATTAAAGGAAATAATATATAACAACTTCTAAATACATATCCAGCTACCTATCTTCGATACTTCAGTCATGTACCAGACTGTATTGCAGAACTTTTAAATTTGACATAAATTATTTCCTATGTTTTACCTTCAATGTAATGTCTCTGACATTGTTTTCTTCTGCAAACTTGGTGCCTTTTCAGACAATGGCTTCTTATTCTGTATCAGATGCTGTGTCAACCTACTACCTATACATGACATATGTTCATCCATTTATTTTCTCCCTTGCAACTATTATACCCATGCCACCAGACGAGGTCTTGCGGAAAGGAAGCGGCACGCTTTGTGAAATGCTTCTCATGGTCCAGGTTGGTTGTTTGAAAGTTTTTTTTTCAAGCACATTCTCTCCAATAATAAGATGTTACAGTGAGAATGATGTTTGCATCATGTTTTCTCCTCTTTCATCTTTATGTTCGAATTTGTCTGGCCTCCATAGTTCTTGAAAATACTACGGCGCTCTTTCTTTCTTGTTAAAGTTGTCATCTGGAAATCATTGACATGAATTATGTTGAGCTTTTCATTTTGCACTTTTAGATTGCCTTTTTTAAAAATTAGATAAGTTATTCTGCACTATGACTTTCCTATTGATTAATACATAAGATGTAAAAGCACATGCCGATTATTCTGTCAAAATAGGGTATTTTATTTGATCAAGATAAAAAAAATAGTGGGATGTTTTATCAGCTGGTAGATAAGTTCTCCCGCACTATGACTTTCCTATTGCTTATTACGTCATGTAATAGCATATGCAGATTAATCTGTTAACATGGACTAGTTTACTTAATTGAGGAAATTAGACATGGGTATATTATCTGCCGCTACATTTGTCATTTGTCTATTTGGGTATGCTTTTAAACTCAGCCCCCTAAGTTTTTCCTTTGCTTTCTTCTTTCTCCTCATGCTGTCTGTTTATTATAAACATGCACACCTAGGGAATTCTATAATTGTTATCTGCTTAGTGACAACCATAACATACACTTGAAACTTTAATTCTATCTGACTTCCATTCTATTGCATCAGTTGTTCACTATTCATTCATGTTGACTTCTATTTCTTTTATAAACAACTTCCCCCTTTCTGAATTGCGCTCAACATAACATTGCCACTAGAAGCAAGAGGTAAGAGAATAATATATGCAGGGGACAACTGGTTTGCCCACAAGAACACAAAACCGATGAGATAAAAGAAGATATAAGGAAGATATCCCATAGCCTTTTAACAAACATATTTATGATTTTGGTTTGGACGTGTACCCTTTTGTTAGAACTTAAAAAGCTACACATTTCATGAAATTGCGTCAGATTCTTTGTGGAAACTTGCCATATCCTTGAAATCATGCGGTCAAAAGGGCTCGTTTGTTTCCTGAAAGTAGAAGAAATACCCGATGGACCTCTAGGAATAATTTCATGATAAGGGATTGGGATTACTTCTAGAAGCAAGCTTTTTTTTGTGTTACGGGATTTTTGGAAGAAGTAGAAAGTAATAAAAGGCTATGAGATTAGGAATATATCTGTCTTATTTGACGTGCAAAGCGCTATTTGAAAAAGGCTATGTGCTCTGTTATTAGCAGGCTCTCTTTCTTTGAGCTCTGTCTTTCTCTTACCGGCTTGCATCTTGATAAGCCAGTGTCCACTTGCTCTGCTATACTCTAAACTTCCTAACCCATGCCTTATATCACATGAAGTAGATACGAGGGGACGATTTGAAACTGTTTTTTGGCTACCTCTTGCTCTTACAGTAGCTATTTTCTAAAATTATTTAGTGGAAGTAAATTTGAGAAGTAAAGTGGAACAGAATGACCACCTAGGATTGCAAGAAGTATAGTAACTATACAAATTACTTCTGGAAACACTAACACAAGTAGTAGAGATACCCATATCCTTAGTTCTTTATTTTTCAAAACTGGAACCTGAGGACCCCAGTGAGCCCTGATTTATTACTTCATATTTAGTACATGCATTACCCCTATCCTTTTTTTTTATTGTGGTTCATGTCATAGAATGTGATAAAGTTTTACGTTGGTTGTCACAAGCCTACAAGTCTACCATGACCCTCATCCTTTTTCATCCGGACTTAGTATCGGCAATGGTGATGCGCATGCTTCGTTGGATGTGTGGTAACACTAGAAAAGATAAGGGGTGAAATGAGGATATCGTGCAAAGGTTGGTGTAGCGCTTGTGGAGCAGAAGATGCGAGAAAACCGCCAAAGATCGTTTGGTTACGTGTGACACATGCTTATGGAAGTACCGGTTTGACGAATGATTATTCTCGGTTTAGGCCAAGTCAAAAGGGCGAAAGGGAGACCGAAGAAAACGTGGATGGAGGTGGTACGAAAAGATATGGATGCCAAAGGCCTTAATGAAAGTATATTATTCAATAGGAGTGAGTGGAGGCAGAGGATTGCAAGAAAAAAATTGTTCACTTACTATTACTATGCTATTTTATTCTCATGACTAACTCTATTTTGAATGAAATGTAAAATAGTTTATGATACTATTAAAAATTGATTTAGGGTTCATATGTAAGTTATGTTACAAATATATTAATTATTGGGGTTATTTTTGAAAAAAAGGGCCACTTTGACCAATTACTTTTGCATTTGAATATTGAAAGGGTAAAAAGGTAAATTCATGACTTTAAGAGAATGAATTGGCATGCTTGTGGGCTTTTGGGTTCCATAGAGATTTTCTCCTTTTTTGCATTTTTTTAAAGAAAAAATGAGAAACTTTTTATCATACCCCATGACTTCTAGTTATAATAGTAAAGATATCTGGATCTGTTTTATTTTTGGTTAATTTTGTTAATCGGGCTTAAGGCATTTGCTTCAATAGAAGTGCTACCTAAATTCTCTAGACTTCAATAACCTGCTCTCCAACAAAACACTATATATAGTATTTTAAGTGTGCTCAGTACCTTACTAAAATTGACATGTATGAGAAAACTATATAAATGTATAGATTAGTTCGTACCCAAAGTTTGTGTACCTTTTGAAATATTTCAACAAGCCATGGTTCAAGGTTCTCAAAGAGACACTGTTCAACAGTTTGTTTGATGAGCATATCAGATAGATTTTGGTCGATGTAAGTTTCACTATATATAAACCTGACGGATCACTTTTGAGAAATATTACAGTCATTGGCTCCAATTGAACTTTGCATCTTGTTATACATTGCTGTGAAAATTTTCTTGTAATGCATGTACTCTATCATCATTTTTTGTGTGAAATTATATAATCATGGCTTGATCGACAACTTGATACCTTTTTGTTTGGTTCTTTTCTTCATATCTAGTCATCTCTTATATTGGAGAAGAAGTGCTTCAAGTGGATTCAATATTTGTTTGATTAATTCGATCCTTTAGGGCACATGAGTATATAAGCTCAAGTTATAAGCACTTTGCATGTACTTCGGTCATTCTAAGATAATAGCTGGCATCACATTACAATAGTTCACAAAGTCATGATTTGCACACTTAATTTTTTATATTCATAAATAACCAATATATTGTTCATAGTTAGGGATCAATACCTTAATTTCATGATCTTGGCCTTGTTTTTGCTCTTTTGATTGTGCTTCATTATGGAGTGGACTGGCTAATTTTGTAGGCATTCGGCGCCAACGTCATCTGCCCCAACAAGCACCAAGAAGATCCAGAGAAGTTCTATAACAACCGCCTTCTGGAAAGTGAGACATATATAGGGGGCCATGTTGAATGCCTTGAAAGTGGTGTCTTCAGATCTGATCTTCCTACAAAATTTCAGCTGGATCCATCTGGATTCAAGGTCCTTTGTTATTATTATTTCTCTTGTCTATCTCAGTTGACTTAATAAGCTATCAAAAATTATTGTGAGAAGTATGTATTGTATAGCCTTCCCCTCAAACTATGGTCTTGATAACCTAATCTCTTAGTTTTCTCAGATATTCATGATAAAAGTTTTCTTAACCGAACACTGCCCCAATCATTTAAGCTTTCCTAATTATTCATCATCAACATTATTCTCTTATATGAATGTCCAAGCTTTATTGAAAATTCATCTATTTACTAGTTTCATGTTTCTTCTTGTTTTGTTCATTAAATAGATTTGTTCTGTTCATTAAATAGCTTATTTATGTATTAATTTTTGCAGAGGAAGTTTCAAACAGGATTTTTTTTGAAAGATAAATTTGACCACTGGTTTCATACCTCTTGATTTCCATTCAGATTAATAAAAATCTATACAAGATACACTTATATTCAGATTTGGGATTCAATAGTCCTACAGTTTTGGAAGGATGAAGCAAACTCTTGTATTGTGAGGATTGGCTATCATTATAATGAGTTTTAACTATCTGAGCTAGAGTATACGTGGTCTCCTAATCTTCATACCATATATCTTGCTAAGCCTAGTTTTCGGGATCAAAATTCTACTCAATATATAATCAGCATTTCACCTATTTTTGGCATAGTTGTTTTCACTAGTTTCTTATAGCCAACTAGAAAATTTTGGATGCAAGCATGAGCATCCAGAAACACCCATGCACCTAAACATGTATACTTGAGCTTATGCATACATTTGCTTAAATTCCACTGAAAGCATCCAATTGGGTATTTTACTTAATTGCCTATATGTTTTACAGGCTATTAGTCGTTATAGATAGGGTATTTTGGTCTGCACAGGTCTTTCTATATCTAGGTTCAGTACATGTGTTCCACTCATGTGTATGTGCACTGAGGCCTGAAACTTTCAATCGATTTGCAGCAATTAATCGAAAATCTTGATCGTGATCTGCAATATGCCATAAGAGTAGAAGGGAAAATGGACCCTGATTCAGTTACTAACTATGAAGATGTGAAGAAAGCTATAAAGCAAAAGGTACTTTGGCCTGATTAATTTGCAATTTTCATCTTTCCTGATCTTTTCACCCTTTCCAGATCATTTATTGTGATGTCAAATCCTTGTGTAGTTCTATGATTTTCCATACTTCAAGCCCTCATTTTGTTTTGCAAATCCTCCATGTTGCTCAAATTTTTTGGAAAATTGTTTCTATATGCTGCATACTAGCATTAGTTTTCTTCAGGCAATGCTATATTTATTATGGGTACTTTGTGTTTTGTGAAATTAACATCACAATTCCATAGTTGTGACCCCCTTCCAAATGACTAAAGGAGGGGAAAAAAGAGGTGTAACACACCTCCCTTACTATAATCCATTCATTTGCTTTCTAAAATTTTCTCAACTTTCAGCTTACTTTGTTACGTGATCATCCAACGTGCGAGGAGTGCCCTCTGATATATCATTTGGATGTTGCTGCTATGTATCCAAACATTATTCTAACAAATAGGCTTCAGGTATGGCCCTTTGACGCATTTACAAGCTTCATTTGATGATTTCTGTTTTTCTATTATGTTTCAATTTACCTATAAGAAAAATAATCCATGTAGTTGACCTTTAAAATTTATTATGAAGAAATTTTTGTTCTTGTTGTCGTCACCGCCAGCTTATCGTTATCGTTACGTATATTACTAAATCGTAAACATTTTGTCCAATAATGATGTTCTTTATACAAATTTTCATATTTAATGAGGACTTCAAATTTTAAACGACCTGCTTCCTCCTGCTTCCTGATAGTTGATTTCTTGACTTGATAGTTGATTCAAATATAAGAGTAATATATAATATCTATGGTCCTACTATTGTTGTTTGCCTGATTTATCAGGGTAAGAGCCTGCTCTCTTCTTTTGTAACGAATTCTTTGCTGACTTCTTATAGAAATCCATTTTTAGATTTTTAACAATAAAGGCTAATTAGTGATATTTACTAGGGTTCTAAAAGATTACAACCATTTTAATCTTATCAAGTCAAGCTTAAGTAATGGTTAATTATTTAATTTTTTTGGGGTGGGTGGGGTGGGGGGTTGGGGTGGGGCTCCTTGGCTCAGTGCCTCTATCTATGCTCATCATTTAACCATCAATTTAACCTGTTAGCTAGAATTGATGCATCTCAGAATGAGCAAAATTTCAAGATACCTTAATATAGGTATCCTGAAAGTATCCTCCAAGTATTGGAGCAACCAATTACCAGAGTATTCAAGTATTTAGTATGTAAAAAAGACAATCTTATAAAAGAAAGCAAATGCATCTTATAAAGATCTAGAAAAGTGTGGAAAATGATGAGAGTTGGAACAAAATATTTTACAAAGGGAAATGGCCAGTTGTTTGGGGGACGAAAAGGGAAGCATGTAAACCCTATGATAACTATGCAGAAAAATATTTACTGAGGAATGAAAGACATTATAGAAGCTTCCTATGATGGGAGTAAAAGGGAAAGATCATGTACAATCCTTAGTGAAAGAAGAATAAATTAAAGGAGTTTCTTTCATTAGTTAGAAGAAGATCGGCGCAAGGGGTTGCGTCTTTGTATGTGTGTGAGGGAGGGAGGGAGCTTCAGTGGAAGATTTATGTGCTCATTTAAATGTGAGTGCGGACCAATTAGCATATTTGGTTTGTCCTTTTATGCTCAGTTCAATGTACTCTTGCGGCCCATGCTCTTTTGTGACTGTGTAAAGGCCTATTTTCCACAACACTGCCTTGAAAAATCTTACAACAATGTATATAGCATTATAGCTGTATATATGTCTGCTTGCGCAGCAGCGCATGTATGTCAGATGGATGTGTGTCTATTCCTTTGCGGCGTTGAACTGTAAACTTAGTATACTTCTTAACCACCAACATCTTGAATCCGTTTTGGATTATTGTGGACAGATGAATCCAAGATTGTTATAATGTATCTGAATTCTTATAAAGGGGAAACAGACAATAACTTTCAAAACATATTTCTTAGTTCAGTTAGTTGAGTTCTTACTATGTATGTCACGCTGGTTGCTTTATCTTTCATGAGTAGGGTGACTAATGTAAGTGTTCTATAAATCAATTGCTTTATATTCTTGAATTCTAGTTCATTTATGGGTGGCAACACTTACTATGTTAGTTATTCATGTTATTTATGCGCACGTCATGTACTTATGCCGATCTACTGTCTGATAGAACATCAAACATTTTATGTTGGATTATTGTATTAAGTTCTCACAAAACTGTCCTTAGTGGCAGCATGGGTTCCCTACTAAATAGTGTCTGAAAATAATTGGTTCAGATTATGGAACTTTATTCTGCATGTTGTACAATATTGTCTCCCCTTTTTTCCCACAATACATGACAAAAATTATCCAAATCATTTGTTATTTACTTCGTGGGTCATTGCTAGAAGTGCATCATTCTCTAGGAGTATATCCTTTTCAAAAAAATCTTCTTGTAAAATAACTTCATACTCTTTGAATGTTAGTATTTAAAACCGCTCCTTTTAGGCTAAATCTAGCCTTTATAAAATGTTGCATCATCCACCCTGGTCTTAACATTTTATAATTTTGTACTGCATTGCAGCCGCCATCAATAGTTTCAGATGTGGTATGTACTGCATGTGATTTCAATCGCCCAGGAAAAAATTGTCTTCGCAAACTTGAATGGGTTTGGCGAGGGGAAACCTATATGGCGAAAAGAAGGTAAATGTTTTTATATCTATCCTTGTGTGATCATGTAAGCTGATATATATGAATTATTTATATTGGGAACCTTTACTTCTACTACAGTGATTATCATCATATAAAGAAGCAAATTGAGTCTGAGCTGGTTGAATATGGTGATGGTCAGTCCTCAAAGCCTTTTATTGACCTCCCAAAAGCAGAACAACAATTGAAGCTAAAGGAGCGCTTGAAGAAGTACTGCCAAAAGGTAGAGAGAACAATCCTGTACATAAGTTGTCCATTCTGTAGAACTTATAATAATCTAACAGTCATATGCAACAGGCTTATAAAAGGGTTCTTGACAAGCCCACAACCGAGCTAAGAGAAGCAGGGATATGCATGCGTGAAAATCCATTTTATGTGGATACTGTAAGAAGGTATGTAGACTTACTAGTTCCTCAAGCCTTTAATTTCCGCCCTTAGGATACTTTGTAGCTTGTATGGTGCAACTTATTTAGCTTACAATTATTATACCTAACATTTCTTTTATGCAAACATGTAGCTCTCTTGTTTCTTGGGCACTTATTGCAGCAGAAATGTTTGCGTACATTGTCATTGATATTTTCTCGTTTTATTCGATTTCAGTTTTCGGGACAGGAGATACGAGTACAAGGGCCTCAATAAGGTATGGAAGGGGAAACTAGCAGAAGCAAAAGCGAGTGGAAATCCAATGAAAATTCAGGAAGCACAGGTGAGTCCTTTTTCTCTCCAAATATGAAAGTAACAGAGGAAGTTGCTCACTTTGACTTTTCTGGTGTTCCAATTGCAGGATATGGTAGTTCTATACGATTCTCTACAGCTCGCTCATAAATGCATACTCAATTCCTTTTATGGATATGTTATGCGCAAGTCAGTACTAATAACATATTTGACATGACATTTTCAATTGAATGATTACCATGTTGCATGCTGTACTGAAGTGAGTTGATGTCATTTCTGACATAATCAATAATTGGCATCTTGAAGAGGTGCAAGATGGTACTCAATGGAAATGGCCGGAGTTGTCACCTATACTGGTGCTAAGATCATTCAAAATGCTCGTCTACTTGTTGAAAAAATTGGGCGGCCACTGGAATTGGATACAGATGGAATCTGGTGTGCTCTTCCTGCATCTTTCCCAGAAAACTTTACATTCAAAACAAAGTAAGTATTTGTGGATGTTCTCCATTTTATTTAAATTTGATTTAAAGAGATGTAAGCAATTATCTATGAAGCATCCATATATTGGAAGGTCTGGTTGGGTCAGATCAGATTGGAATAGGAAAATCAAGCTGGTGAGCTTTATTTAAAAATTTAAAGTACATGTCATAATTAGGGTTCAAACTAATATCAATCCCATAATAAATCACATACTTTAATCAAACTCAGTTAACAGCCAAGCATGGATGTAAGTGAACCATATTTATTGATTTTAATCAAGTTACCTTGGGTCAAAAGGCTGGCCAATTCACTGAACAAGTTTATTTGTCTGCCTAATTCTAACCCATTACTGGATCCAAGCCCACTAACTTTGGGTTAGACTGGTCAGGTTGTCAAATTTTCCACCCTAAGTTGGGATCCAGTTGTAAAATCTTGTAAAATCTTCCATGGAGCCTTGTTCTTCATAACTGCCCCAATTTTGATAAGTTAAGCCTCAGAACATGTTTGATGGTCACAACAACAATTTTCTTTTGTTTATTCTTCGTCCAATTTCTTTTCGAACAACGACAAGATTCCTAGGTTCTATGCAATATTCACTATCTAGTTGCGCCTACTCTTCTGTTACATTCAAGGTTCAAGAACTCGGTTTCTGTTTCGGTTTCGGTCTTTCATAATTTTATTAGTTTCGCTGGGTTTTGGCTCGTTTCACTAATCTCGGTTCGGGTTTCGGTTTCGACGGTAATACAATATATATAAGTGTAGATATATTGAATACTTAAATTTATGGTTCTATATTATAAGACAATGATCCTAGTATTTAAAAATCCAGCCATGATGCAAAATATATAGAAAAGTGTACTTAGATAAGTATTAATATAGGGTATGTGTATTTTTTTGCGGTTTTCTAACAACAAAGGCCTACAATGATCATAATGACAGTAAAAATGGTATAAAAAAATAAATTTTTAAAGGTTTCAGCCGAAACGATATTGTATGGTTGGTTTCGTATTGGTTTCGGGGTTCATATCGGTCTTCACCGAAATCGATACGAAACCACCACGTATCGGAGGTTTCGGCCGAAACCTCGAACCTTGGTTACATGGATCGACTGCTTATATTAGTATTGCTTTCTGCTTCTGGATTTGCATTTTATAATTGTGAACTGATAATTGCTGACGTGTTTTCTAGAGATGCAAAGAGAAAGCTCACGATATCATACCCCTGTGTTATGCTTAATGTTGATGTGGCAAGAAATAACACAAATGATCAGTATCAGGTGACCAACAAAAAGCCTCTTTGTTTCTCCACATTCTAGTATGATCAATGTGTATACCGCACATGTATACCCTTTAATTATATAAAAAGTAGTGAATTTAGATTTTGCTGTTTCTTTTCCTTTCTTTTCTCATTAGACACTTCAAGATCCTGTGACCAAGGCATATGCTACTCACAGTGAATGTTCAATTGAATTTGAAGTGGATGGACCTTATAAGGTAAAACTATTGCTAGCGCTGTCCTTTTATCAGAGATCAATTAGTCCAAATTGCAATCAAGGCTGTTGATTTATTTCCTTTCATTTTATAACAGGCCATGATCCTTCCTGCTTCAAAAGAAGAGGGGATTTTAATTAAGAAGAGGTATGCTGTTTTTAATGATGATGGGACCTTAGCAGAACTTAAAGGTTTTGAAATCAAGAGAAGAGGTGAGCTGAAGCTCATAAAAGTTTTCCAGGTAATTTTTTTTTGTATCTTCATAGAACTATATGTAATCCAGTTTACTTTTTTTAAGCTTTCAATTAGAACATAGAAGTGGGGCCCACAGTTCTATTTTCTTCTTAAATAGGTGGAGGCAAGTGGGGCCCACACTTCTATGTTCTCTTTAAAAGATCAAAGCAAATGCGGGCAGAGCAGATTTTTAGCATTGGTTTTACACAATTACTCTCATCAAATAGTTAAAATTTCAAATATACCAATATAGTGCATTGTCCTAAAAATCGTGAGAACTTAATTTTGAAAAATTCACCATGCATACCACTTTCTATTTTATATAAAGTTTGAAGGATCACCCTAAATTATTTTTGGCCCATCTTTGATATCAGCTACAGAATTACATGGATAAATTTTATGTCAATGCATAATCCGTGTCATTATTGACAGCTGCCAATAATGTCCATGTCTGGTTGCAGGGCTCTCCTTTTCTGTGTTAGGATAACCATTTGCATTTTCTTAGGTAACAATGAGAGTGGTATGGGGCCTGTTTGGCAGAAAGAAAGAAGCGGAAAGAGAAAATATGGGCCTGTTTGGCAGAAAGAAAGTAGGGGAAAGAGAAAATAGAGAGAAAGACAAGTGAAAGTTGTTTCTATTGTCTATCCTCATCAAAAAAGACGTTTGATTAGAGATAAGAGAAAAACAGATAGTAGATTTTGGATAATAATTTGGAGGAGAGAGAATTAAAGTGTTTTTATTAAAAAAATCTTTGAAATATTTGTTTTCCATCCACTCCTACCCCTTTGGAAATGGCTAGTCACTTGCCATATCCTACGTGGCAAGTAGCAAGTTAGCTAACTCACTCTTCAATTTATTACTTTCCTCTTGCCAAACAACAAACCTATGGAGGTGCTTAGTTTCTTTTTACTTTCCCCCCTTTCTCTTTACTTCCGCTTAGCCAAGAAGGTCCTTGGTGTTAACTGCTTAGGGGCAATTAGTTCTCAATTCTAATCTTCCCAGATATATTAGTCCATGCTGTCTAGACTACGATGTCTCCACTTCTTGTTAGGGTCATTTAGTTCATGGTAACTATGTACCTTGATATATCATATATATCTGTCACACTATTAGTATCTACCTGGTACCATAACTTGGCATCGCTTTGCTTCCAATTGCTCTAAGCTTTGTTCTCCTAAGTTTCTATTGTTGGAGGAGCTTTTATCAAAATAGTGCTATATGGTCACATATTTTTGCATGCATCCCTATTGTAGCTAGAACCACCAAACTCTTTCAACTACCACAATGTAAAGAAAACTGACCCGGAGAGAGAAACAATTGTTCTTGGACGAATTCTCTTTTGGGCTCGAAATCTTATTTCAGGCCCTATATTTTTAAAGGAGACATTCTTTGGCTCTATTTTGTTGATTTGGATTTCTTTCAATTAACTTATGGTCGGCCCACTGCAAATTTGTATCCTTCATCCCAGTAGTCCTTAAGCTAAACAGCATGGTAGGAAATGAGAGATAAATCATGCTGCTGATTGTCATTTCTTGTCGAGTTTTGTGGGTACTTTAGCGTTTGTGACTTGATGGTCAGGCCTTGCTGCTGAAGAGGACATTTGGGCACCATCTGGTAGCTGCTGCATTATTATTGAATTACAATAGTCGCCGTCCTTAGATTTTGTAGTCTACAGGTTAAGCCTGGAACTTACCTCCAGTTGAGAAGTGAGAATTGAATCATGGTGCTGATTGATTAGCACACTTTCTTCTTGAGTCTTAACATGAAGCTTTCTCTCTATTTATCGATGTCAACTAGTTACAGAAAGCATTTATTCCAAAAAAAAATGTTACAGAAAGCAGTTCAAGACTATAAGGGAATTTCATGACAGATAGTTGATCGAGTGATGTCGGAGATATCGAGTAATATCAGGCATCACAGTGGATGAATATATGCCCCTAATATAATCTTAACGACTTTAACATGGCTCCTATGTTTCAAATATCATCAATGTAAACCCAATAATGTTTCCATAATCTTAAATGTTTGATTCTGTTTAGTTATTTGTGGCCGGTATACAGATATATAGCCATATGACTTGTCCTTACCTAAGAAGCATGGACACTTCTATTTACTTGTCGAGTCGGTGTCCGACACGTGTCGCAGTGTCCAACACGTATCGGACACCGGGACACTCCGCCTGATAACGTGTCCGACAGGCTTAGGCCGTATCCTTTCAAATTAGACGTGTCCGTCAGTTCTACATCGTTAGGTTTCTTGTGCTCACGCCACAAGACTCGTGGCCAAGACGGAAGCGAAAACAAAAACTATTATGCAAGCACGAGGAAACCAAACCTAGCAATCGATTCCAAATACTAAACTAGCAATATCAAAAGAGCTAAACTATAGTTTAGGGGGCTAGCTACCTTTGTAGCGTGACCGCCTAATCGCGGAAGACCCCTACACGGCTCCATGGACTCTAACTAGGCTCCGAAGTCGTCGGGAACAAACTTGCAAACCGATCGACCTCGCCGAAGATGATCCATCCGAGCGAGTCCGAATTCAAGCTCTAACTTCACACCAAGTCTACACAAAGTGAACCAACTAACACACTAAACTTGCCAGGAGTGATGTGTTAGGGGTGTAGTGAAGTGATCTCAAGCTTTCTCTCTTTTTTCTATTTCCTTTTCTCTTTGGAGAAAAACAAGCATCCAAGAAGTAAAGAGGAAAGGATGTGAGTATGTCTTAGCCCGTTCTCTTTTCTCTTCCTAGTTATCCAATTGTGAAGAGTGAATGGATGAATGACTCATGTGTGAGTCACCCATCCACACTCTTCTCAAACCTTCTCTAAAAGAAGAGAAAAGTATATGGATAACGTACACACACACCAGTATATGTATCAAATACACACACCCATATTCGTATCAAAATACAAATACTGTATTCTCACAAATACCGGTATTCGAATCAAGATACAAATACTCGCATTTGTATAAATACCGTATTCATATAAAAATACAAATACCGAAAAGAGAAAATGAGAGATATAATACTAGCTTACAAACCAATTCGGTTATCTTTCAAATCTGCTAGTATTATCAAAAACGTTCGATTAAAGTATGTGTATAAAATACATGCATTTAATCGAACTCCAATACATATCAAAATACACACATCATATCGTTTCGCCTGAACCGGAAAACCCTGTGGGACTCTAAAGACTCGACAATACGCTGACAGTAGTTACTGGATATAATCCATAACCACAAGCACGTCAGTGCACAAGCTGCTGATATCGAACGAAAGGAAGGTCGACAAGTCAGCTCATACGTACCCTTAACACCCATCGTACAGTCCGGTCTTTTCGTTTAAAAGTATTGCATACCGGATCTAAAGGGTGGATAATGTCAGACCCCTAATAACTCGATAAGTTGTGTCGGTTTTAAGCTCATCACCTACCGAGAAACTATTGATCTCCTATCACTAAATTTCATCCATCCTGGTTAGGGATTTATGGTGATAGTCAACCGAACACAGCGCGACATCGACTTCCTATACCGGGAGAGACGAATCCTTTTCGATCGCTCATTACTTTCATGTGGCTTGGGACTGTATCCAACTAAAATCTGTTTGCACGACTCAGTAGAGCCGTGATAGGGTAGTAATCTAAATACAGTGGGAACTCACACGAGACAAATGACGATTTCAGGTCAATAGACTATCTATACTCATCACCAGAGAACTGCTATCTGATAATAGGTATAGTACCATCTAGAAGTTCTCGGCGAGTCCGTCCGGTGTACTCAACTCCCGTGAGCACCTGTATACAATCTGAGGTGCAACATACCAATGGCTATGAGACCGCCACCGCCCTTCGTCGGTGTCTAGAAACGTATACACTAATCTACTCTTGAATATCGGTGTCCAGTCTCGATACTTTCACGACAAGGGACATTAAGGATGTGCTTATGGATTACATGTGCTTATGGATTACCTAGCTCTTACAAGTATGATCGCCATCATAACTCTGGTAGTCAAGTAAAGATCCTGTGGGTTTTATCATTATGTATTCATGACATGTAATAACGAGTAAAACGTGTATACATTAATGATAAAGACAAACCAGATAGTATACTATCATCTCGAGCATGACTGTTCTAACCGTACATGTCCTTCTTCAATTACCATAATTGCCTACCTGCAATTACAATAATAGCCTTGAGGGCACAATATCCAACAATCTCTCATTTGCATCTAAGGCTAATTATTGCGGTATCGCATACCCACAGCTCGTGTGCTACCGAATACCCAACTTCTATACTAACAACTCGTGTTTTCGAGAAATAGCCTCAGTGAGTAGATCTGTTATAATATTTTTAATATAATCTCTCTATATCTTAAATTTACGGAGAGCAACTATCTCTCGAACTGAGCGATACTTTGCCTCAGAATTTGTCTGGATTCATGATGTGACCAAGTTCATAAATGAACATTATCCAACAAATTTCTTAGGTTGTATTCTTTGCTGAATTTAATCAGCATCATGCGCCATGTCTACCTCAGTATTCCGTTTGGCACCCTGTCCAGCATACCGATTCTCAGAAGAGTGTAAACTTATAACTCTGACGGCCACTATGTCATTTAAGTCATCTTGGAAGTTAGAACCGGTAATCGCCTCCTTTAGGAGGCTGCCGTTACTATACACCAAGAACATCTTAATATGTTCTTCACTGTTTCGTTTTGTTTCTTCAGGATTTTATTAATATCCGCTTACTACATCAAGTGCAAAAGCAACATCTGGTTTCGTACATGACATCGCATGATTGACTTAATTGCCAAAAGAATTGAAATTTCATTCACGTAAGTTCCTTTTTTCATCAGTTAGAAAATATCTTTTTAGAGAGGGTGGCTTTTCTTGCGGGTAAACTACCACGCCAGGAGTCGTCCATTCTAAACCCTTTTAGAATGGTGTCCAAGTACCTTGATTGAGACACTTTCTAAATCTAGATCTATCAACATAGATTTAGTCACCAGAATCCTTAAAATGGTGTCTAAGTATCCTGATTGAGACACTTTCCAAATTTAGATCTATCAATATAGATCTAGTCATCAGAATTTTTGATATATTATCCAGATCTTATATGGAGAAACACCTATGACAACCATAGTTTAACCGATTGTAGTATAGGAATATCACTTCCTATCAGGAGTATATCATCCAAATACCATGACAGTACTCTTCACAACCTTCTTACTAGGTTCATCTGTTATTTTGATTAAATCAAATACCTTGACTTTCACATCAAAATAGATGATCTGTCTTTGTTATGTTTGTTTTAGTTTATAAATAGACATAAGCAACTTACACACTTTCCGTTTCTCCTACTGACTCCGATAACCCGAGTCATATTCATGCGCACTTCTAAATTTCCATTTAGAAAGACGTTCTAATCATCCACCTGCCAGATCTCATAGTCATGAATAGCAACAGTGGCAAGTATGATCATCATTACTATGATGCCGACTTCCCTGTCACCATCTATGAGGAAATCGAAGTATCTCTCGGATGGCTGAGGTCAATTACAAAAATCTGCGGAGTGGCTAATGGTTTGTTGGGTCCAATTGAATCCTTATGTTCTACTAAATTTTCAGTAATCGTTTGTGGTTCTGGAATCACTTCCAGTTCAACCATACTCTCACTAAAATGTTTTGCAAAGAAGTCCTTTTTATAAAAAGGCGGCGGGTCAAGAACAATGTAACTATTGATCTTAAAAATGGTAGAAGTTAAACCTTGTGAATGCTTGAGATAACTCACAAACTGTCGTTACTGAAACGTGTCTTGAGTATATTCGGATTCTGCTATCAGCACGAACCAGATTACTCCATATCTTAACAACCCTTAAGATATACTACTATTCTATGTCCATATAGAACCAAATGCACTAATTTAGATGGAACCATATTCAATTTGTATGCGGCTGTTTTCAATGCACATCACCTAAATGGAAGAAGTCCATACAACATTACTCATCAAGGTGCACACCTACATATGAGTAACATGGGAGATATTCAAGTTCTCAATATTACTATTACGGAATACCCAGCATAAGTATCCATATCTTCGATCACTTTGAAGAGTCTTGATAATTTCAACGTCAGGTTTTCTACTTTATTCTTATACCTTATGAACTTTTCTAAATATTTGGACTCGGCATTTCAACGAATGCGTGTCTATAACCAGAGAATTTATTGGTACATCGGAATAAAGTAAGAGTATCAACCCTTTGTCCATGAGAACACCGGACAACATACATTACCATGTATAAGTCGCAAGAGTATACTAACTCAAACTCCGTGGGTTGTAAGTTGAGAACTGTATTTCGGTTGAGAACATCTATACCGTTATTTAATACACCTTAGCTTATTCTCAACTGATAAAGGTAAATGTTTAGAACACAATTTTCAAAAATTATATCCCATTTTATAAAATAATGATATAAATATATCAGTTTTGAAAAATGGTGCACAATAACGGTTATTCAAAATCAAATATTTGCCTTTAGGCAAATTCAGATGATTTAATCTCATATCACCAGTTGCTACGAATTCCGATATTGAGGATCAAATCATCCATTTCCTAATATTCTACTTTTCAGTATCTGTAAAATCATACAGATGAGAAATTTTAATCCGGTATACACATATCCAGGTGTCAGAATTAATTGAGAAAGTTTTCAATTACAACCGCACAGGATAACCGAAACATATAATGTTTCAAGGGGATGGTCGGGTTTTCCTAATAATGCTTCTTCCACTATCCTGATCCATATCATTAGTTGCTATTTTCTTTGCTCTTATTTCAATCTCTTTATATGTCTCTACATCTTACCTCCTGTACATCATTTTAAGCTTGTTGCTTTTCTTCCTTCTCTACCTTTCAGCGTCAGCCTAAGGTTTGGAAGTAGACTATCCAACAAGCGTAACTGTTGTATTCTCCTTATGCAAGGAGCTCACAACTAAAGAGAAAGGGAAGAAGAGAACATAATTATACAATTCAATTTCACAAGAACCCGTGGTTATTCTTGACTGAAGCAACTTCTTTGACTTCGTATGCAACTATTTGAGGTGGCCATTTCAAGTAATATGGATATTCGTAGTGATACATAGTATTTTGGAGAATGCAAACGGTAAAGTAGGAGTGAAATGGATATATGCGACTTTGTCGTAAATCATGACAATCCAAAGCCATAGTTTTTAAAAAGGTTCGGTTAACTTGGTTTATGAGTTTTAATTTAAGGTCAGTCATGGTCGCTGCCAAAGATAGAAAAAAGAAACACTCGGTGTGCACTCTATCAAGATTAAATTGGTTTATTAATTCATCTAATCAGAATAGCTCCCATTGTTCTCTCGAATTCTCCTTCAAACCCTAAGAGGATAACTAGTCGGGAACTTATACACTTTACAAGTTTGCTAACCGTTCAGTTAGACCAGTGTTGGTACTCCGAGGGAGGCTTGTCGTGCTTTTGCACGGTCCTAATTAAACAATCCCATTTCAGCAGAGGCATAATCTCGTTAACACATTTCTAGACACCTAATGGATTAGCTAGTTGTGAAATGAATCTCCCGGGAGTAATACCCATTTATCAGCAAACAATCATCGTGCGATAATCTTGATAGAAGCCAACTAAAGTTACTACACTCCAAAAACTATGCGCATTTTAGGCAACTTTCCCTTATAGTTGAAACCCCTGATATGGTTTTTGTCCTAAACGTCTTATGACGTTGACAGAGGTCAACATATCATAAGTCGTATGTCAAGTTCCACCTGTCATTATCTTGATTAATTTAGATCCATTGCCACGAGTCCTTGATAGAGATAAAAATGACTATGCGACTATCTTAGATAATCACATTTCTATGCACAGAAAAGCAATACCTAGCTACTGCACACTACGTCTTGGCAGAGGCCAACATACGTAGCATGAATACTAGACGCTACTAACCCGAAATGATGGAGGGCTACGCTTGGTTTTTGGTGAAAAACTTTTAACGTAATGAACTTGATATCGTTGAAGGAACTCGAGTGTCTTTGAAAACGAGTGGTTTAAGCTCCGCTTTTAAAACGAGTGGTTTTGAAGAAAATCGAGTAGTTTTAAAATTTGGTTCCGACATCATTTAGGTTTATTTACTTTGCATTGATCCAAATTAATGCAGTCCTATCATTCAAGTTTTTAGCCATAACAGAAACACCCAAAATAGTATGTTTTTATATGCAATCCGCATTCGACACGGGATCTCAAGTCTTCACCGTAAGGTTACTTAACTTACGGCAGAACGGAGGCAGGCTAGCACGGATGCAAAACATATAGAAATATCTAATATATATCATCATCACAGGCAAATAATAATTATCATGGACATGCGACAAACAAAAAAAGAAGATGGAATAGCGGATAAGTTAGGAGCCACGTGTTTCGTTTGAGCCGCAAACGAAAATCAGCGTTCCCCGGTTGTGTCGATAGGCCATGCAATATCAATATCGAACCAAGACCTCTATGGGTGCAGCAATTTACCTGCCAATTTTTGAAGTGAGGCAACCTGCACTCAATGTCATGAGTGGGTCACCCGGCGCTTCCTAGAATACGGTAATTTAAGCACTCCTTCGTGGGTCAACCTAAACCCTTAGAAGTGCGGCGAGCAACCCGTCAATTTTAGAGCGAGGTGGCTCGAACTCATCACCATGAGACGACCACCTAATGTACTCTGGAACCCGGCGACTCGAGCCTTTTTGTGCGGGTTAACCTAGTTCATGTAATGAAAGAATATACAATGGCAATAACGCCCGTAACCTGGACATGTTCCAATAAAAATATATATCAAGTAGTAACGACGGCCACAAGTCGGCCGCTCGTTCCGGAAAAAATGAATATACATTCAAAACTGTACAATCAAATAACATGATGGGCTATCCATCACGACAATTTGTCTAAACCATCACAACATATATATAAACTAACACAAGTAACTAATGTGCAACCCCGTCTAATCGAACATAACATATAGTAATTAGACAACGTTTAACAACACATACAAAGATACAGATCATAAACGATGCTAAAATTTCGACCAAAAACTTTCTCCAATTGCCCGAAAACAAAGACATCACATATTCTGGGGAAAAGAAAGTATCAAAAAAATCATGTTTCACAATTATCAAGAATCTAGAAGAATACGAGGCAAAACAGCCTTGGTCTGGCCGAACCAGGCGGCCAAAGCGATTTCTTGGTCGGCCAGACCAAAAGGTTTTGGTCTCGTCTTCTCAAATTGTCTTTCTGACATTAAAACAAGTCCAATGGCATACTTCAAAAAAATTTCAGGTGTCGTTTTCAAAAGTCGACATAAACTTGATATATGAAACTTGATAAGGTTAAACTTTCGTTTTTGAAACTTACACATCGTCTACGACTAGTTATAGTGTTTGGCACGAATTTGATACTATCGTTAGGTTTCGTGTGCTCACGCCACAAGACTCGAGGCCATGGCGGGAGCGAAAACAGAAACTTTTATGCAAGAACAAGGAAATTAAACCTAGCAATCGATTCCATACACTAAACTAGTAAACATCAAAAGAGCTAAACTAAAGTTTAGGGGGCTAGCTACCTTTGTAGCGTGTCCGTCTAATCACGGAAGATCCCTACACGACTCTATAGACTCTAGCTAGGTTTCGAAGTCATCAGGAACAAGCTTACAAGCCGATCGACCTTGCTAAAAATGGTCCGCCCGAGGGAGTCCGAATTCAAGCTCTAACTTCACACCAAGTCTACACAAAGTGAAGCAACTAACACGCTAAACTTGCTAGGAGTGATGGGTTAGGGATGTAGTGAAGTGATCTTAAGCTCTCTCTTTTTTCTATTTCCTTTTCTCTTTGGAGAAAAACAAGCATCCAAGAAGTAGAAGAAAGAGGATGTGAGTATGTCTTAGCTCATCCCTTTTTCTCTTCCTATTAATCCAATTGTGAAGAGTGAGGATGGGTGACTCATACAAACCTTCTCTAAAAGAAGAGAAAGGTAAATATGGATAACTATGTACTGACACACCCATACGTATACACACCCGTATATGTATCAAATGCGCATACATCCGTATTCGTATAAATACCCCTATTCGTATCAAAATACAAATACTGTATTCGTACAAATACCGGTATTCGAATCAAGATACAAATACCCGTATTCATACAAATACTTGTATTCGTATCAAAATACAAATATCGAAAAGAGAGAAAATGAGAGATATGATACTAGCTTACGAAACAATCCGGCTATCTTTTAAACCCGCTAGTATTATAAAAAATGTCCGATTAAAGTACGTGTATAAAATACATGTATTTAATCGAACTCCAATACGTATCAAAATACGCACACTAAATCGTTTCGTCTGTACCGGGAAACCCTCTGTATAGGACTTTAAAGACTCGACAACACGCTGACTATTTTTACCGGATATAAGCCATAACCATAAGCACGCCAGTGACACTAGCTGTATGTAATTGCTATCCAGGTATTGAACAAAAGAAAAGTCGACAAGCAAGCTCATCCGTACACTTACTGAGCCTGTAAGTGACACTCACCGTACAGTCTGGTCTTTTCGTCTAAGATATCGTATAGCGGGTCTAGGGATGGATAATGTCGGACCCCTAATAACCCGATAAGTTGTGCCGGTGTCTAGCTTATCACCTACTGAGAAATTACTGATCTCCTATCAGTAAATCTCATCCACTACGGCCAGGAATTTATAGTGTTTGTAGGGTGTTTTTCGTCACCCCATTGAGATGGGAATACGCGCGCGCGGGTCAGGCGCATTACAGATTCCCCTTGCTTAGGGTAGGCTGGGGTTTATCGATTGGTGGGGATCCGAATCTCCGGCAGCCCGTACTAAGCTGCCGTTAATTACCCCTCGCATTTGGAGCGAGAGAACCTCCGATTGATGAGTTAAACTGGTCATGCGAACTTAATGTGCAGTGTACGCGTGTTGTGTTTTGAAAGGGGTTTTGGATATATCGGGGGCCCCACAGAATTTTTACGGGGGTCCCGCTACCCGGATAGCGGGCTGGGGGTCAAGGGGGCTAGCAGCCCTCTTGCGGGGTGCGGGGCGACGTCCCGTTAGAAATTTTTTCTAACGGGGGACAGTGTTGTAGAGTATGTGTGTGTGTGTGTATAAGGGAAAGGGCATCCAAAGGATGCGTGGGGGCCAGCGCCTCGCGTGCTTGGCACGCAGGCGCTGGGCGCTACGTGCTTGGCACGTGGGCGCCGAGCGCGCCACATGGGCGCTAGCGCTCTGGGTGCCGGGCGCGCGGCACGTGGGCGCTAGCACTCTGGGTGCCAGGGCCCCACGTGCTTGACACGCGGGCGTTGGGCGTCAATCAGAAAGGGGACTTTGTCCCTGCACTGGGAGCTGTGCTCCCGATTTGACCCTTGGAGTTAAATTCCTAAAAAGTTTAGAAATGATCAAAAAGGGCTGCTTTGTTTCTCCTTTTTGGCCTTGGATCTTTCCAAGATAGGATTTTTGGAGATGGGTCTTCTCTTTCCTCCTCTGTTGGCCGGATCTTGAAGAACAAGAAATATGAGATTTTAAAAATCTCTTGTTTTTGAGATCTGATGGGAGATCTAAGTTCCTCATTGTGGGTTTTGTGGTGAAAAACTATTTAGTTTTTGAAAAGGAAGAGTAAAACTCTTGATTTAATTCAAAGGAAAGAAGGTTTAGAACCTTGAGGAAGGAGAAGGAGGCACAGGAACCCTAGGTTTTTTGGGATGAAAAGTATATTCTTTATTCATCATCATATTGTCTTATATAGGCTTACACATTTACATATTGCTCTTTGGGCTTTACAAAATGACATTTTGCCCATCCCATGTCTCATGTGTTCTTTTTGCACATAAGCCCTGAGCTTGTAAAAATTTGGCTTTATGCCCATTTTGTTTACATTCATGCATAAAAAATTACATAAAAATTATTTATTACATGATCTCATTTTGGCATGGAGGAGGGCCGGCCGCTTTATGTTCGGACCCGACCTGGGCATGGGCCTATCTGATCTGGGCTTGGGCCCACTTGGTTTAGGGTTGAACTTGACTTTGACTTGGTCAACCAGGGTGTAATTTTCGACCCCAACAGTGTTAGTCAACCAAACACAGCGCAACATCGACTCATTATATCGAGAGACGAATCCCTTTCAATCACTCACTGCCTCCATGTGCCTCGGGCTGTACCCAACTAAAATCTGTTTGCACGACTCAGTCGAGCCGTGGTAGGGTAGTAATCTAAGTACAGTGGGAACTCACACGAGACAAATGACGATTTCAGGTCAACAGACTACATGTACTTATATTACCAGAGAACTGCTATCTGATGATAGGTATGATACAATCTAGAAGTTTTCGGCGAGTCCGTCCGGTGTACTCACCTTCAGTGAGCACCTGTGCAACACACCAATGGCTATGAGATCTGCCACTGTCCCTCGTCGGGGTCTAGAAACGTATATATTAGTCTACTCTGGAATATCGATATTCAGTCTCGATACTCTCACGACTAAAGACATTTAAGGAGGTGCTTATGGACTACCCATCTCTTATAAGTATAATCACTATCATAACTCTGGCAGTCAAGCAAAAATCCTACGGGCTTTATCATTATGTATTCACGACACGTAATAACGAGTAAAACGTATACACATTAATGATAAAGATAAAGTAGATCGTATACTATCTTCTCGAGTAAGGCTGTTCTAACTGTATAGGCTTTTCTTCAATTACCATGATTGCATACCTGCAATTATAATAATTGTCTTGAGAGCACTATATCCAATAATATAACATAAGGTATTGAGAACTAAGAATATGTATATGTACGGACATTTTTGATACCTTTGAGGATGCAAAAATATTAAATATATTGAATCTCTCATTTGGACTAGATCTAGAAGTAAATGCTCAAATTGATGCAAATGATGAAGTCGGGCCTACGAAAGTTAGCCCGATTGTTTGTTTTAATTTTAAAGATTGTATTCTTGTGCATTAATTTTGGTTTCATGCATACATACATACTCGTTTGTGCTAAAGAATACTGATAGTTATCAATGAAAAATGTACCCTTAAATTTTATTTACATCATGTTTTAATATTATGCACATGTTTCTTCTCATAGTTATTTATATATTGTTTAATACATATAAATTAAATATATAAGATAATAAAGCAGTGTCCCCGTGTCCTTGTTACAAATTTACCGTGTCCTGCATTCGTATTGGTGCTTCATAGGTGCTTACACAGTTGATAGTGCTTCAAGTTGAACTTAATTGCAAATTTATACATGGAAGTTATTCTGTTCATCAATAGATATTGAGTTTGGGTGCTCAGTGTTTTCCTTCCAATGTGCATTCTTTATTTAGCTTCCAGTGCAATCAGTCCATTTATTTCAAGTACTTTTTAATGATTTTATCAATATAAATGTTTTCCCACTTAACAGGCAGAGGTTTTTGACAAGTTTCTGCATGGGTCAACCTTGGAGGAATGTTATGCAGCAGTCGCAGCAGTCGCTAACCGATGGCTAGATCTTTTGGATGTAAGCTTTCAATTCAAAGCCTAAAATTTCATAGCCTTGTGATTTATTAGCTTTCAACACATTATGTTAGCAACTCATGGTCAAAAGAATAAGCATTGTTGACAGTGATTGTCTGTTTGTCAGAACCAAGGAATTGATATCGCTGACACTGATTGTCTGTTTGTCAGAACCAAGGAATTGACATCGCTGACAGTGAGTTGCTTGATTACATATCAGAATCAAGCACTATGAGTAAATCCTTAGTTGAATATGGAGAACAAAAGTCATGTGCTGTGACTACTGCAAAACGGCTTGCTGATTTTCTTGGAAATACAATGGTTAAAGACAAAGGACTGCGGTGCCAATATATTGTTGCACGTGAGCCACAGGTAAGCCATCCTTATGGTTTATTAGGTTTTGGCATGTACATCAAGACTTTGCATATAAAGTATATTGGGCTAATCGAGTAATTGATTTTGATATAAGCATGATTACTTTTATCATCTGTTACTTATCCTTCACTTATAAGATCCAAACACACAAATAGTTCCGACCCTGAGAAATTTTTACTTTCTTCCTGTATACCCACATTTGCTATTGTTCTCGACCATTTCAACTTGCAACTTATCAAAAAGCTTTGAATTAGTAATATGTATATGATGGTGCACATACCTTAGCCAAATTTCTTGATAGAGTATACCTGGTTCCATTGAACTCTCTATGATAATCCAGAGAGGATGGGCTTTTGCCTCACTGTTTGGGTGGACTGGACTTGACGTGGGGATTTATGTTGGTGGAGACTCTGGAAACCTTGCTGTCACTTGGTGGATTCACTATAGGCTTTGAAATCCTACTGGTTTAGTTTTGGAGCGTTCTTGGTTTATGTGCACTCTAGTTTCTCCTCATTAGATATTATGTATCTCAGAATGTAAACCTTGAAAAGGTGAAAGCGTATCTCACTCTTTTTGTGTGTGCGGAAGAAATGATGCCCCCCCTCTCACTTGTTCCTGTCTTATCAGACCCGCATTCATTGTCGAGTTTCTCATCTGTTCCTATTCTTTTCTTGCTTCTCTTTCATGATATCCTCTTTTCCCAAGTAGAAGAACAACCTTGTTGAATAGGCTTACTAGACTGAAAGGAACCCATAGATCTAGCATATAACAAATGGGTGCTTAACTGGACTCGAGATGCAACCATCAGACCATCCAGACATATTCTATAAGGTTTTTTCCCTCCAGTTCTCCCACTATTACTCAAGAAAAATATAAAATCCGTGAATGACAGCTTACAATATGGGTCAGGTTACTGTGACCAAAAAATCATCTCTCATATCACAGAATACATCAGCAGTTCTATACTCAACTATATTCAAAAAGCACGCAGACCAAAGAAGGAAAAAATAAAGAAGGCTGGATGGCAACAATTATGTAGCGTGCATCATCAATTTTCACTTTGTAATAATTATACGCGCATTTATCTTTACAGGGAACTCCAGTAAGTGAACGAGCCATTCCTGTCGCCATATTTGAAACGGATACAGGTGTGATCATCTGCTCTTTCAATACAATTTAGTGATCTTAACTTCTGCTCTACAGAAATTGTGAATCTTTTTCATTGTGGCTGTGGAAAATTTATTTGTTATTGAAATTTGATTGCTGTCAATCTATACATCTCATAGAAATTTCACTCTTTAGAGATTGGAAAGTTCTACCTGCGTAAATGGTGTAAAATTCCAGCTGATGTGGCCATTCGATCTATTGTTGATTGGTCTTATTATAAGCAACGTCTTAGCTCAGCCATTCAAAAAATTATTACTATTCCAGCTGCAATGCAGAAGGTGAATGTTTAGCCTTTTTGTTTTTCTATACATCGCTACCTTTTTAGTTTGAGTTTGAAGTTTGACCATATATTTTCAGATTTCTAATCCCGTTCCTAGAGTGGTCCATCCTGATTGGCTGCACAAAAAGGTCCGTGAGAAGGAAGATCGTTTCCGCCAACGAAAATTAGTTGATATCTTCAGTTCAAAGAAGAAAGATGAGGATGAACCTAATATTGGGGATCTAGAAGATTTCGCTAACAAACAACCAGATATCGTAAATGGACCTCGGCCTATAGTTTGTAGTTTTGAGACTAAAAAGGGAAATTATTTATCCCAACCACCTTTTCGAGGAGCCGATATGCTTCTGTATCACCAGCAGGAAAATGTCACAGCGAGCAGTTCACCTCTCACGGCATTGCATCAAAATGGAACTTTGAGTGAAAGTGTTGACCGAAATGTTGATTATCAAGGATGGCTTGAACTTAAGAAGAGAAAATGGAAAGAAACCCGTGAAGAAAGGAAGCGGCGTAGGTAAGATGTATTCAATAATTACATTTTTTGACCTTGTGTTTGTCTGTTGCACCAGTAATAAATGCTACAAAAGCAACATACTAAAATGGTAAGTACGATCCACTTACTGCACAATGTGCTTTTCGGTTTTACAAAAGGTCAAATTTGAATTTATTTAATTTAAGATCTTTCTTAAGCCAAATGTGCAAACTACTATAAGACCTTGAATTGATGAAGAATGCGGTAAGCTTTGTTGGCATGCAGTTGGGAATTACTAAATCAATCTTTGTCTAAGCCTAGGAAAATGTAGACCAACTTAGGACATGGACATGTCATGATTAGAAACTGTGACTAAGATTACCTTGAGAATTAGGTCATGAGAACACAAACACGTAACTGTGCGCTTGCGCTTGCGGCAATGTTTTGTTGAAAGTAGAAAG
Source organism: Agapanthus africanus (assembly GCA_030015575.1). Lineage (NCBI taxonomy): Eukaryota > Viridiplantae > Streptophyta > Magnoliopsida > Asparagales > Amaryllidaceae > Agapanthus > Agapanthus africanus. The sequence continues at coordinate 428,162,353 of JASDDO010000010.1, read as the reverse complement.
GGTGAATTTATCTTAATGATATGTCCATGGCGTCTACTGTAATGTTTATATCAAACAGATAGTCTCAATGTATAAACTACTATATGACAATCATGTAATATGCCTCATATTTTATCTTGGTGTTTAGGTTTTATTAAAATGCGAATTTTGTCATCCTTTAATGTCAAATAGTCTCTTTTTCCTATGTTAAGAAGCCATGTCAAGGTTTCAGACATGCATTCTATAGATTTTTCTTACGCGGACTCAATTCTGACACACATTTTCTAAATAAACTAAGCACTGCTTCATTGTATCCATCACATGTCACACAGGCAACAACTCAAATTCAAGTTTCCATGCTTCCCGGGTATAATCTTATTCCTTCTTATAAAAGAATTCAGACGATTGCCGCCTGGTTTCATGGGCATAAACTTTTTTCCCTTTTGTGAAGATTGGATAGAGCTAATGCAACCTAGCCAGTACTCATTTCTTGAAAATACGAAATAAACTTCATGGGCATATACTTCTTTGCTACTTGCAAGATAAGTCTTCCCACCACCCATCCAACTCCCTTACCTTTGCATGGGCTTTTTGGCAGCTGATGCAGTTAAATAAGCATGACACGGAAAGGGCATGCATGTATTAGTCAAATGTTATTTTCCCCTTTTGTCAATTACATATTCATAATGTTATGCGAACATTAAGTTATTGCCTTGCTCCTCTCTATCTTACACGCGGCTCACACACAGACAGAAGATGCAAACTAAACTAACACCCCCCCCCCACACACACACACAAACAGAGAGAGAGAGAGAAGGTAGAAAGTAAAATCAAATTCAAATCTCAGGAGATCAAGTATCCAGCAACCGATTGATCCATGTTCTTCCAATTCCTTTTCTTTTGGTTAAGATTCTTTTGAATTTAAACAGCGCAAAATATTTTTCTAAAACCTTGTGCTGAAACTGAATTTGTAAATTAAGAGCTGTAATAAGATAAGAGCATCTGGTGATAAGCTATGAAAAGCTAATGACTTGTAATCTGTACCATATGTTGCTTAAAAAATTACTTAGGTGGTAGCTGAAATAGGTCTCCTACTTGGTACATTTCTAGCTCACTCCTTGGCGCATGAGTTTCAGTTTGGTACTTGGGTAGGTCTCCTACTTGATAGTTGGGCATCCTGTCACGTCCCGCTTTCCAAAGTACGTAAACTACGGCACGTGACAGAGCTAACCATGCTACCTGTGGTTAGGAATCATCCCTCCACAGTCACATTACGGCTGTCTATCGGATATCAAGAACAGAAATATATAATCTGTAAGTGCACGGCGGCGCCCCGGCCGTTTGAACGAGACCAAAATGGGGAAACAATATTTTTACAAAACTTGTAAACCGGCACCACCGCGCACAAAAATCCCGGATCGGACCATTAACCTACTCCTAGCAAACTAGAGAAGGGGTAGAGAGATATACCGAGCGATCCGTGTCCTTCGGTCTTTTCGTCGTCATCCTGATCTTTCCGCGGAATCTCCGGTCTTCATCACCTCGTCGGAAGGGCACCACATCGCCGGGTTCTTTTACGGACTCCCACCTCTGGACCGAGGCAACTCGGGCACGAAATTAGCGAGTCGACGTGCCCAAGGATACTGTAGGAAATCTGTAGAACTTATGTCTCATGGGGTTGTATGAAGTTGCCCTTTTTAGTGGAGGAATGAGATGAACTTTTGGAGATGGAGCTATGGGATTTTTACAAAGCCAAAGAGATCAAAAATCCCATACAACAATTTTGGACAGCCCTCCTATTCATTTGGCCGGCCATGGCTTGAGGAATAAGAGAGTAGAGAAAGAATGAGTGAGCCAAATAATGCAAGAGAGAGAAGGTTTATCATGAGAAAAAATCATTACTACAAAGGCTTTACTCCACCTAATCATAACCCAAAAGTCAAGCAATGATGATGCCCAATCATGAAGCAAGAAGTCAATGTATGGTGGAATCATCATGACACTACAACTTGCAAATAACACACTCCACTAATCAAATTTGCAAGCTTGCAAATAACCCTTCCTCCACCAATTTTCAGCCAAAGAAAGAAATAAAGGAAAATGGCCGAAATGGAAAGCAAACTGACAACTTCAAAAAACTGATCCCGTAATAAATTACAGGAAAACCCCGCGACTGTATATACATACCCGCATTTGTATTGCGACCGAATACAAATGCAATGAGACAAAATCTACACTGTATAATATTAGGATTCGGCTTAAACCAAAGCCCGCTAGTATTATCCGTCCGATCATGATCCGTGCAATACCGCACGTATCTGATCGAACACTGCCATATCTCCATACAGCCTCTACAGCGTTTCGTCCGAAACTTGAGAAACTGTCTGTGGGGGACTCTAAAGACTCGTCAACTTTTTGGCTGTGGATTTAACCACTAGAACGTCAGAGGTATTAGCCATACGTAACGGGCTACCAGGTATTGACTAAAAAGGACGTCGATGAGCGAACTCATCCTGACACCCTACTGAGCCTGTCAGTGACAATATCCGTACAGTCCGGTCCGTTCGTCTATGAGCATCGCATGGCGGGCCTAGGGGGTTGGTAAAAGTCAGACCCCCAAAAACGGTACAAATTGTGTCGGAGTGTAGCCCAGAACACCCTGAGATACTGCTGGAATACCTACCAGTAAATTTCCTGCCTTGGCAAAGGACTTCGTGTAATGGCTCTCGTAGACACAGCGCGACCTCATCCCCAATACCGGGAGAGACGAACCCCTGCAGATCCGCTCACTGCCTTCATGTGGTTCGGGACTGTACCCAACTAAAACCTGTTTGCACGTCTCCTTTGAGCGTGGTAGGGTAGTAATCAAAGTACAATGGGAACTCACACGAGACAAATGACGATCTCAGGTCGATGAACTAACCTGTACACATGTCACCAGGAAACTGCTATCTGACGTCAGGTATAAGACCAACTAGCATGTTCCCGGCGAGTCCTGTCCGGTGTACTCATAACCCAATGAGCACCTGTATAAATCTTAGGTGAACCAACTGACACCAGTGGCTTGTGAGACCGGCCACCGCCCCTCGTCGGGGTCTCGACTGTATACACTAGTCTACTCTGGAGTATCGATGCCCTGTCTCGAAACTCCCACGACTGGGGACCATTTAAGGATGTGCTTATAGACCCCAGCTCCCACGTATATGATCTCCCTCATACTGCTGGCAGTCAAGCAAGAATCCTAGAGGCTCTATCAACGTGCAATAGCGACCTGTAAGGTCACCTAAAGCAGTACACGATGATAAAGATAAACCAGATAGCATACTATTATCTTGAGTAAGACTGTCCTATCGGCATAGGTCTTCTCTCAATCATTGCAATCGCGTGCCTGCGATCCAATAATTGACTCTGAGGGCACTATCTCCAACATAATCTAGCTAGTACATGTCCATCTGCCACGGTAAATAGAATCAAGAAAATGCATAAAGCGGAAACGAATCAAAATTCAATAAATCTTATCTCCCAATATGGGCTCACATCAAAAGAAAGAAAACTACGGAAATAAACAAGCTAAACATCTCTAATAATACATGTTCAATTCCTCATTGCTCGGCTTGATTGTTGAAATATTCTCGATCTGCCTGTGATAAAGGTAGAGAAACTGGACCATGCAAAACCTAGACGTCAGCGTGTCATAATATCAAAAGAATAATAATAATCAGGATATGATAATATAATTAAACATGCAGGTAAAGGATAAATACAGATATAAAACGGTGAGGTACAAGTATGTGATGTGGGTTCTAAAAACTGTGCTTCTAGGTTACCTATTCTAAAAGTCTTTGAAATCAATTTAATGGGATCGTAGATGTAACTCAATAGTATCTTGTGCTTATCCGGGACCACGGTCAAGATTCTCGGGCTGAATCCGAGATGTGCCGCTAAGCAGTAAACATGTAACATCTACAGATGAATGATGTCAGCAGTATCATTCCGAGGCTGTCCGAACCCGTAAAGACTGATCAGGATAAGCATTTAACTGTTGGGTTATAAGTCAGGTTTCATTATTGATTTCTCTTTACCCTAATGTTTTGTGTTCAAGTCAGGTATTTATGATATGAATCTAATACCAACATAGGATCAAGCAGGTACATGTCTTGTCTATGTAGACAACAAGCCACGTCCGTCAGGACAACAAATCAGGATTGTCGGCATTAGCAATAAGATTCAACTAACAAGTCTAGTAGCGTGTCGTGAACATGTCATGCGATGCATATTAACCAAATAGATATCCCATATGAAACTATAATCGATATTGGAACATGGTAAACAAAACTGATATCAGGATGCATATGTATCTATCTGTAATAACCATTATACGTCCATGACTATATATGATGCAAACTAGATAATATGGTGTACTGATGTAGTAGTATAATGATATCATGATCATCCGGCATGCAACTAGATATGCTATTATCGGTACGGATATGAACGTATAACGTAATACTGCAAATTGGTAATAGTTGCTGAATAATAAAACGCATATACTATTTATTTCATATAGATATCGATATAGTAACATAGCATGCTGCAAATTAAAACTTGCCTGATCGGATCTCACGTCGAGATACAGATGCTACGTCCAATGTCGGATTAATGTCCCATGCAACTCATGCATGCATGACTGGACCTGGCTGATCAGTGACGTGATGTGGTGACTAGGCTGGACGACGACGGTGATTGGGTCGTCTTGATCGTCGGCGACGTGTGCGACTCTGGCAAGACGGCCGGAAAATCAAGAAAAGAAAGAAAGAAAGAGAAGGAAGAAGAATGGGGGTGGTTGCTAGGTTCTGGGGACAGAGGAGAACAGAAATGAGGCGATGGTGACAATGGTGGATTGACGTCGGCGACGAGGGCAGAGGGTTTCTCAGGTGGCTGTCGTGAGTAGTCGGGGTTGACGAGGGTGGTGGTTGTGGTTTGTGGTGTCGGGGAGTGGAGAGGGAGGTGACGGTGATGACGACGATGAGGTGGTAAGGTTTCCGGTGAGGGGTTGGAGTTTCTGCAGGGGGTTTGTCGCAGGTTGGCGTTGTCGGGGTTGTGGTGGGTGCAAGGTGCTCTCGGGAAGGAGAGGGGAGAGGAGGAGAAGTTGACGACGAGGGCGAGGTGATCGGCGGTGAGGGAGCGGCGTCAGGTGCAGGGGTTTGGTTATGGCTCGGGTTTCTCGTAGGCACGAACAGAGAAGAAAGAGAGGAGAGAGAGGTTTGTGTTAATAATTAGGCTAATAATAATATATAGGAGAGATACAGAGGGATAGTCAGAAGAGAGGGAGAGAACACGAGAAGAGAGAGATTCTTAGATAATAATATATTTAGTTTTATATTATATATTAGTTAGTTTAAGAAATATATTATAATATATATTTATTAGGTTTAAACAGCTAATATCGAAATACTCCGAATATTACCCGGGTTTCTTCTAAAAATCTAATTTTTGAATATGAAGAATATACGTAAAAGTTAAAACCATAATGCGATGCCCGGTTAATAAAAATGCATACCTCCAAGTACGGATCTACGTAAATATACTTAGCGACCCAAACGAGTCTGCTTTAGCAATTTGGACATGAACATGAGGTATGGATGCAACCATACGATATGGGGTACGATAACATGCCATGCTAGATATAAAAATATATTATTTGGTTATTATTTGTATTATTAAAAGATATGCGGATAACAAATATATCATATAAGTGTGTATAGAATCTAGATGTGCCCGGATCCTCTGTACTAGCAAAAATTGACGTAATCTTGAACCATGGCGGGTTTCCAACATGCGGGTCTGATCGGATACTAACCACAATTACCAAATGCACTAACCGCATCCAAAAACAATAGTGAACAAGAAGTTGTCGCACGATTTGAAAATACCCCAAAAATATCATATAATAGTGCTAGGGAGTTGCACATCCTATGCGACCAGAACCTGTGTTGCTCTTGGTTGGTTATACCAAGAAGTTGGCTCATATGCTAGAGGGTTAATGTCTGATTGGCTGTCAGTGCCATGTAGATCTTGTTCGATTATGTTGGTGAGCTTCTTGCTTTGACTCGAGCTTTAGGACAATGTCTTGTTAACTGAAACGGACATCCATAATAATGATATTTGCCAAAATTTGTAGATCATAGAAAATTAATTTGTTAAGCTAAATAACCAGTGCTAGCATACTCTTACCTTGTTAAATTTGCACATGTTTCAGTTGGCTTTAACATTGGTGAGTATAAGGAACGTCAGCATCATGTGAACAGTTAAATATTTGTAGACAGTGGCGAAAAAACAAATTAGGGAAATGTATCAAGTTAACTTGTGCATTATACACTTCTTTAGGTTAAGCATGGTGGACGCATTATACACTTTCTTAAGTTAAGCTTGGTGGACTTTTAGGTGTGGTGACAAGCATCCTATAGTGGCCCTCTTTCAAGCTGTTTACAACGTGGATTAATTGCACTATGCGCTTTCATTTTGTTAAACTGTGAAGCCTGTTTTAAGTTCTTGTCTGCACTATCATTTTGTTAAACTTTGAAGGTTCCAATTTTACTTAAGTTTCTGCTTGTCAGACCTAAAACCTTCAAGGGATTATTTTACTTGAGAGTTAAATTCTCAAGCTTACAATGTGCAATGGATTCTTCTTAATTCTGAAGTTATCGTCACACATATCCTTTCTAACATGATATATGCCTTTCAGATTAGGCAGCATAAATAAATCGCATCAATCTGTTGCTGCTGCTAAATTACCTTCATCAGTATCTAGCTATAAGCCACATCAAAATAGGAATGGAGTTGGTTCATTCTTCAGAAAACATGAGTTGGCCCTTATGCTGTCACACTGGCAGGTTTGACGTTTTTGACATACTTCTCAAAACACAAACGCTCTCTCCCTATCTTCCTGCTTGAAAGCATTCATCGTTCTGTTCTTTTTGTAGTTATGTATTAACAGCTAACTAGGTAAAATTCTTATAATTCAGATAATACAACTTGTTTCAAGCACACAATCTGGGCGCTTTTTTGCATGGGTCATTGCAGATGGAATAATGCACAAAATTCCAATAATTGTTCCTAGAGTATTTTATCTCAATTCTAAAGCTCCTATTACTGAAGAGTTTCCTGGAAGACGTGTGAACAAGATTCTTCCTCACAGCAGACCAGTATTCAATCTCATTGAGGTATTGATATAGAGAGGCTGCTAATACTTAATACATTTTCTTGTTTTTTATTCAATTTATTTATTTTGTGCTTCTATATAGGTTTCTATAAGCGAAGATCAATTCAGGGCTGAAGGCAGAAAACTTGCTATTCACCTAGCTGATCCGGAAGTCGAGGTACCCCCACCCCTGCGGCGTTTCATTTTGTTGCATCCAATGCAACATTACAAAATGTGTACTTGGTTTATTTTCTGTATGGCTTGAATACACTGCTGGATACTCTATTCTTTTTTAGTTAGAGGCCAATTATGCTCCATTTGGTCACAGATTTAGGGGAAGGATTAAGTTGGTTAGGTCAACCTGTGAACTTTTAAGTTGAATTAACTTTGAATGCATGCAGCTATTTGATATGGAGAGGGGTATCAACTCTTCTATGATTGGTTATCGGTTTTTTCTATCTGGATAGTGTTGGATGTTGATGTATATTGTTGGTCCAGTCATCATTTAAGCTTTGAGTGGTTATTAACATGGCACTAGAGCACCAGGTCAAAATCCCACTATATAAAAGAAGTTATCTATTCCTTGCACTATATTACACTTTAGGTGTTTTGTGTGTGCACATGCGTGGGTATTGGATGCTATGGTATTGAGTTGGATTTTAACTCATCAGCTTAAGTTATGAAGGTTCCAAGTGTTTATGACAGAATTCGATCTACCAAGTTTCTAGTCACTTCTTTAAAAGTTTAACCAAATGATTATTGGCCATCAATTGTGTATAGAGTGCGGTAAATAAAATGAAAAGATTCATCATCCTTTATTATCTTGACCTACATAAGTTATCTTTACCCTCATTTCAGTTTTTATGTTTGTTATTTAATGTTTACTCCCTGCTAAACAGTGCCTTGGCTTTGTACAAACCATCTTCTTCAATAGTGGTTCTGCAAGTTGTTATGATATTGTGTTCCATTCGTTCTTAGGGTGCTACAAACACATAGTAGATACATGCATGCGCGCTCGCGCGCGCACACACATAACTGAGTGTGATATTTTCAGAAATATCCATTTGCAAATACTTCTACTCCAAACTGCATGGAGGGTCTTTCAAAGTGAATGGCTGCTCAAGATGATCTAGTACAGAATCTATTCATAAATTAAAGAAAAATGACTGACGAGTGTAGCCATTTATTAAATTACCACAGTTAATAAATTGAGTCAATTGGTCTATGGCATCTATCTATTATAGAATTACCTTTGGATGTTTGAGAATATTGAAGGTGTATTTGGGCCTGACAATTCTTTTCTTCGAACTTTGATGGGTGCGGTTTAATACAGAATCATGTTTGCTTCCCCTGCAACTTCTGGAGATAAAATTCAAAAGCCTAATATTTCATTCAAATTGCAATTGTTTATTCAGATGATGGATTTATTATATTGCGTAAATGAATTATATTTCTGTTATCATTCTAATGGTGACACCTTCTTGGTTCAGGGGATATATGAAACAAAGGTGCCATTAGAATTTAATGCAATTCTTCAGATTGGTTGCGTTTGCAAGGTGGACAAAAATGCTAAGGTTCGAAATGCCGAGGATGGTTGGAATATGAGCGAGTTGCATATGAAGACTACAGCTGAATGCTCTTATTTGGAACAGATGGTTTCCTATTTCTATTTGTATCACAGGTGCGCTATTCTTTATTCTGAGTATTTTGTATTGAGAAGGTCTATCCTACACTCGTCTTGCTCATATCTTTTGTCACAAAATGTTGTTATGAAAGTTTATCTATAGAAATGATTGTGGTTTATGTTACAATTTTGTATTGGTTGACACATTTGATTCTTTCCGAAGAGTGAATGTGTTTTCCCCCTCAAAATCCCACATCCTAGTTATGTGCTTAAACGAGGGACATGATTATATGATATTGAAAATCTAGAGGGTTGAGCGTTCAGAAACATGCCTGTTCTTTGAGTTATTCCCCAAACATTAAGTGGCTGTAATAATGGCTTTCCATCTTCATAATGCTTTCTAGCCCTTGAAGAATTGCATTACCCCTTTTGTTATCCGTAATTTTCTTTCCTATTATTAATGTCATGCTGACATTTTGTATTGCAAAGTTGTCTTCTGAAGCTATGAATGCTGAAGGCAAGATATATCTAGCATCCTTGCACTGAAGGTTACATTTACACATATTTTTGCCACATGCACACATATTTGCCTTCTCATGCGACATCTTTCGGAGTATATTCAAATTTTTATTTTAAAAAACCACCATTACCAGATTATTCGAAATATCTACATTTTGCTCAGAAGATCTGTTTCTTCCCAGCTTTTCAGAGGGAAGGGCAATTTATGCTGCATATTTTCCCGTAACTTCCACAATAGCGGTCGTGGTGGTTAATCCTTTTCAGAACAAAGAGTTGTCCTCATCTCTTCTTGAAAAACAATTCCGTGAAGCTTGCCAAGCATTGTCCATCAATCCTTTGGCACGGGGAAGTCATATAACTTTCAAGGTATAGTCTTTGTTATCCGTAATTTAGAGATGGTTCTGGTCTCTTTACTACATCTTATTGTTCTAGTATGTTATTGATATATAGGTGGATTATGTTCGATCAATAGAAGCTGGTGAGAAGTACTTACAAAGAATGCTAATTGAATACAGGTTTCACCGATATCCTCATTCTTTGCCTTCTAAAAGTATATTATGATGACCTAATATAACATGCTTTAGCATTAGAAAAAGAGATCTTCAAATATATGTCATATAAGCTCTATTAGTCAGTACTTGCTCGAAAGAGTAATATAAAATTGGAGAGTGGCAGAGGTGCTGATTTTGTAGCCGCCCATTTATTTATTTATTGGTCTCCTCCATAGTGGATATACATAATATATACTGAAGCCTAAGAGTATTAAGTTGTGCTATGTTTTAACACAAAGTTCATTAGAAAACCTAAAAGACCAGGAAAGACACATTCACTTTCAACTGAGAAAACATATATTGTGGAATTACTTAATCCTCTTGCTGCATTTTAATATAATATAAATCAAAACAATTTATGTCCTACGCCTGAGTGCTGCTCAATTATGTCTGCTGTTTCTTAAGTCATTCAGTGGATAGTTTGCGTCTGAATAATATAAACTGGTATTATTATTCTTTAGAGTTTGGTCTGCATGATTCAGGAATATTTTTATACAATGAGGAATTTCATTTGGAAATATTCCAGTAATCAATGCCATATTGGTAATAGTTCAGCCCCGACACCTTTATGTCACTTTTGATCATTCATATGCAGCTCACGAGAAATTAGTAACCCAAAAACCATGACACATGTTATACCCTAAATTCGAAACATTCAATTCTTTTTCTCAGACCTGACTCACAACCTTACTATTAGAAATCCAACCCTAACATTGCTGAAATTTTTTCTTCGTAGAAGTATAATTAGGATAGTAATTTCATGAGCAAGAGAAAGCAGTGCTGAAATAGATGTGCAATGTAATATATTAAGTGAGACTGTATGGAGTATGTCTTTTCAGATTATTCTTATCTGAAGTGTCTGCTTCCCAGCGTAGTAATCAAGCCTACAAGTTGAATATGGCATGCACAAGCTATCTAGAGGCCGCCTGTGCGTGCGCGCCGCACGCGCGTGGATGACGTCTGGGTATAATAGAACTAAACCAGTTAGAATGTTTTGCCTGGAACATAGGTTGTCGGTTTTCTGAACAATAATGGTTCCAATAATTAATGTACAAAAAGTATATGTATATTCCAAATTATCTCGTCTTTGTTACATAAACTTAGCATACTGCAATTGGGAACATAACTTGTCGTTATATACAATTTGATGTCATAAAGACTCACCAAATTCTTGAGAGAATTTCAAGTTATAAGCTGGTTATTCTTTGGAAGGGGGACTGCTTTCTGCTAATTAAAGGAAATTCAGTAATACTGCACTTTCTTACAGTATATTGTGGTTTCAGTATAATTAGGTGCTTTTTGTATTGGCTTGGGGTGTTCAATGTTTCTTATCTTTAATCTTTTTGAGAACTTTTTTTTAACAGCCAATGCAATCCTAGCCAAATAAATGACCCATTGAAAACATGAATGGAAAGCCTTACAAAATACAAGCTAGAGATAAGAAGAATCCATGAAAAGAAAGTTCACCCTATAATGAGAAGTAAAAAAAGCTAATAATCAGCTACAACTACAATCTGTCTTCATCATTTGTTAGTAACATGACTAAGATATCTCGCTGAAGAAATCTTTTAGCTCAATAGCATATTAGTTATTAGAAGTAACTGAAATATTTTTGGCAGAGGCAAGCATCCTGGGCCTGCTGTTGGTCTCATAGAGTGTCCAAACATCCAAGCTATTAAATCGGCTATAAGAGTTTTGGATGATTTCCCATGTATCAGTATTCCATGCAATGCTCGCGACAGCAGCTATCAGGTTTGTTTGTGGCTATTACAGCTCCTTTATCCCCTTTTCTTACATGAACATATTAGTTTTGCTTACTTCTTACTCCAATTAGGTCCTTGGCTGGCAAGTTACAGCTGGAAAAATGGGCATGCAACGGTGTGCTGCATCGTCGCAGTGGTTCAATGAACGAATTCTCCTATCAAGATACGCTCATGTAAAGATTCTCAATATTTTTATTGAGGAAATAATGTCTTAAAACGCACTTAGCTTCTAAGAATGCATGTGGGGTAATATAAAACTTCTGTGGAACAGGTACCATTAGGAAATTTTGAGATCGATTGGCTTCTTTTTACTGCCGATGTTTTCTTCTCTAGGGCATTACGTGATCAACAACAGGTTAGATTTCCCTTTTAATTTAAAGTTTATTATGATCCTGTACATGGTCCCTTGGTTCAGGAAGTGATCAAGAGATTACATTATGTGGATAAAACTGCTGAACCGGTGATCTGCCTGGATCATAATGCCAACATTTTTAAAATATTGTAGGATACCAGATAGAATGATTTTGAAATGTGTAGATCGTGGATGATTTCTGTGACATACGATTCATTTGTTTTGATATTATTTTGCTGTTGATGTTCAAAATTTAAGTGGATGGTACGTTATTAGGGTGTAATTGGTAGGGTTTTCTTTTGAATTTTTACCCGACAATGAATCGTAGGTTTAACCTGTTTACAATTTTTCGCTTGGTAAAAATTTGTCACTAAATTATAGTGTATAATGTTGCAATCTTATATTCTGTAAATTCTTAATTAATATAAACAAATATCAAATGAAGTATTCACTGGTCCTGTGGTTCATATCTCAAGCCTTGATCCTTCCTGTCACTTGCTTATTATTTTCTTAATATATTTTGTATATTAATATATTGAAACATCTCCATCGTAGGTACTTTGGATATCCAACGATGGCATTCCTGATTTGGGAGGTATTTTCGAAGGAGATACATGCTTTGCTGATGAAGTGAGCATGCTAACCTTATTAGATTACTGCTACCTTTCCTTATATTTGAGTACTTTATTACTTACATTCAAACCTTTCTGAATATATTACATTGACTACGGATTACGGAATGTTTATGAGGGCGCCTTTATCTCATTAAGTTCAGATTCTTCTGTTTTTGTCTTTTGTTTGACTTCACTAATAATTGCCATGAATATTTAGGTCAGCCAACCGGCTTTTACTTATCCTGGGGCCTACAGAAGAGTAGCTGTTGAATTAAAGGTCTTGTTATGATATATTAATATATTTAATGAAGTTTTTAAAAATAATATGCTCCTTCTAACTCTGATAAAGTGATAATCGTTCATGTGCATATGCTTTTCGTTCTCCAGATTCATCATTTAGCTGTCAATGCTCTTCTTAAAAGCAGCCAAATTGATGAAATGGAAGGAGGGTCTTTATTTGGATATGATCATGAAATGCATTCTGGATCACATGTTCCTGAAACAGATTTTGATGAAACTAGCTCATGTGCGCCTGCATTTCGAGTACTTAAGCAACTGATACAAAGATGCATTTCAGATGCAGTGGCATCCGGAAATGTATTTGCAGATGCAATTCTGCAGCACCTTTATCGATGGCTTTGCAGGTTAAGATAACTGTCTTCTAATACAACTGGTTATGTGACATCTTTATTTAATCAATTTTTGATTGCTCCTTTCAGCCCTCAGTCCAAACTTCATGATCCTGCTCTTCATCGTGTTCTGCACAAGGTATGTTGCTTTTTAAAATAAGCTACTCTGCTGCAACATAACTATATGTTAAGGAATATTTTGAGGGTACTTCAGATTATCTGACAAGCTTCTCTTCCTCGTAGTTACCTTGGCTAGGCATTTTGCACCAGTTCAAAGAGTTGACTTTAGTTGCCATCAGTAGCATTTATACTATAATTTCCTTCCCAATTTAGAGTTATGCTTCATAACCAATCCTGTATATTGATGAGAAAAGCTTAGATAATTATGATCTTTTTGCTTGTTTTCATGTGAGTAAAAATGTGATCTGTACTAGACGAATTGAGAAAAAATGTCTCTTACCAATTTGTATCAATTTTGGGCCTAACAGAATCCATATGCAGCCTGTCCTTTGTAAACTTCATATTTGAGCAAATATATGATTGAAGTGGATGAGTTTTGGGAACCTCCAACCAGGCATCAAGTGACATCAAATTGGATGGTGTCTAAACAATAAAATACATTTATTTATCCTTTTGTTCCCCTCAGTTGATGCATAATCTAACTAACCGTTTGACTTTGGTGTTCTTGTTTCTATTAACATTGAGACTCCAATTGTGTCGCTCATTGATTTGGATGGCACATCCATCTCATTCTGCTGTGTGGGAAATCAATCATACATCATCCATGGACTAACACATAGTATAGTATTCTTTGATTGTTATATGCATTTTTGTGCATTATTAGAGATGAACGACGTCACTTGCATCCATTAAGAGAGTGCAGGCCAAAAAAAAGAAAGAAGAAGAAATTATTATTACTAACAACATAGAATATTTATAACATGGACATACTTTGGCATTTCTAGATGATTAATAGGTGTTAAAATCTGTCATAATTCCAGGTCATGAAAAAGGTGTTTGCTCTTTTGTTGGCTGAACTTCGGAAACTGGGGGCTACCATAATCTTTGCAAACTTCTGTAAGATCATTATAGATACCGGAAAAATAAATCTGCCAGCTGCCCATGCATACTGCGAATGTTTGCTAAAAACTCTACAGACAAGGTAGTTATCATTGCCCAGAAAACAAATCGGCTTAGATTAAATATCATGCATAGTTTTTCCCTCGAATTTGTCTGTTGTTTCTACTGTTTTAGGGATCTTTTTGAGTGGATTGAGCTTGAGCCCCTGCATTTCTGGCATTCCTTGCTATTTATGGATCAGGTCTGTTTATCTAATTCTTGATAAATTACCATGCCTATGATTTGGATGACATGGCCATCACTTGTTGGCCCATAGGTAATAGTGTCAGGCACAAGGCTTATGTGTGTGCATACACACTCATATGTAGCTAAAGTATGGGCATCATCTAAAACTTATTATTGCTTGTGTTACATAATGAAACTTTAAAGACCATAATAGTGCTATTCTAACAACCATGGTTTGATATACCTACATCATTGGTCAAGTCATTATAGTAATAATGACAGTCCTTTTTGTTAATATGTAAACCTTTGATAACTATCTTTGTAAACAAAAAAACAAACAAACTGGTAAGTCTCCAGCAGATTGATTGCTCAAATGCTTTATTAGCTGGATAAGTTGATGAAAGGGCATGTTTCCTCTCATTTGTTTCCTTATATCCTTGATTATCCCCTTGCCATTCTTGCTCATCATGTTTCTTTGCCTTCTTACTATTCTTCTATCTCTAAACTTTCCTTTTTAACTCTAGTCATTTGAAACCTAACATGAAGTGTCCACAACTCCACATGGCACGACACACATGTAATGCCTGATACGTGTGGTCATGACCAAAAATACTAGGAAGGTATGCCAGCCAAATCATTGATTTACACAATCACTGCTGTTTATGATTTAATCAAAATGCTTATTTCATTCAATGTCTTTGGGCTAAGTTGCTCATATGCTTTTTTTTAAAAATATATTTCGGCGTTTTCTGCTCAAATTCCTGCACTCGTATGACAGTACAACTATGGAGGGATCCAAGCCAAATTCACAGTTGGATCTGCCATGGAAATTACCGAGGATGGATCTCAAGTGGAAATTATATCCAGTTGGAATATAGCAGAATATTTGCCAAAGGAAACTCAGGTTGGTCTTGTTATTTTTGTTGGACATTTTCCATTTATAAATGCAATTAAAGACATGTAAACTAAAGTTTTAACTAACATGAGCTTATTTGGAAGAGGTTGACCCATCTTCTATGAACCTCTGGTTGTTATAAGGTCTTATGTTTTCACTGTGTAAGAATAATTTCTAGCCTTCAATCATGGGGAAAAGTTTCAAATTTATAGTTTTAGAAGTAACAGGATGTAAACAGAATAATATAATTATAAAACTTAACAAAATTATGAGAAAAGTTGACTGTAGTTCGTGTTCATGTACAAGTAATAACCAAAAGTGTTAATTTTGCATCAGTTAGAAAGATCAATCACTCGTTGTGATGGCAGGATGAAAATGAATGTTCTTGGGAGAACTAAGACAATTGTTAAAAAAAAGTGTGTACTTCTGGGGACCGTACAATATCTGTAAAGGGATAACTTTATAACACAGCATATGCTGAACAAAATAAGCTTATTAGAAACAATGGATAGCTGATATGACAGTTGGGATGGAGAACAATATACCAAAAAAAGTGATGGATTGTTCTAAAATATGATTTTGGGCAGTTGCATATGTGGCTCCTTATAACATATGCTATTATCCAATTGCATAAAGATAGCCATAAGCGGTCTATAACACAACCACAAAGAAGAGGTAGAAGTGAAGAAGAAAATTTGCAAGTTATCTTGCCTTGCTGCTGATCAGCAGCACCACTCTTTTCCGCTTGCTGCTGCCACTGTCGAGGACGAGAGGAGAAAGGATGAGTTTAAGAATGTAGGGGAGAAACCAATTGAAGATGAAAGAACCATTCGAGTTGGTCTAAATATATGACACCAATCAATGGACCAATTAGGCTGAACAATAGGATTGTAGATGGAGTGGCTAGGACCAGGGATACAATTTGGATTCATTAATTGATCAGTTAGAAAAATGTGCTTTTTAGGGAAGGCCTGTAAGAGATGGTCCAGAACTGAGCTGATTCAGGAGAATATTTATAGCTGAGCCCTATTATTTTTGGGATACTTTTGTTTAAATAGAATTTCAGGCCACATATTCTTGCTGATGGCACAATTGTCTTCACTTATGTCTCACTGTGAATTTCTGAACTGATAAACAGGATCACTTTATCCTTATTGTCTCTGAGTTCTTGTATATACCTTGGAAGTACTCAAGGGAGCAAGTTAGTCTACAGATGACTACAAGGGATAGTACCTCATGCACTCCGTCTATCACTGTCACTGCTGCTGAAACTCTTGAGGCATCTGTTACGGAATATCTTAAAGACCAGGTAATAATTTGAAATCTTTTGAAGTGATCCATAACCAACTGTTTACCTTCACATATGAATTTGTTTTATGTTGCAGGTTAGCAGTTATTTCACTCAGAAACTTTTTAAGATTGTTGAGGATACTCTTCACCACTTTAAAGGGAAGAAGCAAGTGCAAGTGGACGGAGGCAATTCTGCAAGCCATAAAGTCATTCGACCTTCTGATCCACACAAAGGAGATGCTGCATTGGAGTTCATTAAACATGTTTGTGCTGTTCTAGCTCTTGACCAGAACATTCAGCATGATATTCTGGTAAGCGTGCTGTTAAATTGATAATGTATGATCTGATAATCTTTTACATCCCCCATGGACGCCTCCATTCAGAAACCAACTTCTAAGGCTAAAAGCTGAAGGTCTAGCAAGGCATAAGCAAAATATTGCAAATAAATTTAGGGCATCGCCATGAAATCAAAGCCAATGGAAATCATGGACTGAATTATCTTGTGATCCGTCTACCGTGGACTGTTGTGTCCATGTGAGACAAAACAAAACATGGCACTTGTAGTGTCCTTAACATTCATTGGACCCTTCTATTATTGTATCATTGGTTTTATAATACATTCATGCAAACTTAAAATAAATATTTGTTAGTGTTTGCATCATTCCATCTAATTTGTTTTTAGGATAAATTGCAGAAAGCCTCCTGTTGCTTTTGCCATTACGCATGACCCCCTTCCTATTCAAAAAATTAATGTAAGATAAAGTAGGGATGAAATATAGATTTTGAAAAAAGGTGATGTTCTCCCATCCTTGAGAAGCAGCCTTGTATTTGTTATTTTTTATAAGCTAACTAAGCCGGTTTAATCATTTTGATGGCTATCTTGTATTTTTTTGAAATTTTCACATCATATCCTTCTTCTTTTCTTTCTTTCATTCTTTTTTTGTGCTATAAAAAAGGATTATCTCATCATTTTGCATAAATAATTTTGGAACACCTAGCTTGTGGCGTTTGTTATATTGTAGGCTTGGTCACACATCTTATATTGCAAGGCTCCAGAACCAGATTCAGATCTACTTATTATTGTTATAGACATTGATGCCACTGAAAGTGCTATCAGATTTTCTGCATCTATGTTTTTGTTAGAGACACTACTTCGTTCGGTGTCAGTTGCTGTTTTTCTTCCTCTAAATTATTTTTTATAATTTATTTGAATGATATATTTTTATGGTATCACATGTTTCAACCTTGTTAATGTAGGGGTTGTTTGGTAGATAGGATTTGGAGATGCATGCAACCTTTGTTGCAAAAAATCTCCATTTCCTATGTTTGGTTAGCAACAAAACTTGAGTTGATGATGGAAATGGAGATGCAAAAAACATCAAATTCTTGCAACATTTGTTGCACTCATTTTGGTTGTAACAAGAGTTGCAACTTTGAGAATGGTGAGCATGGTAATTATTATGGATGCCACATAAGCTTTGCATATGCCACATATGCAAATTTGCAACAAATGTTGCATTTTCTTTAGTTTTATGTTCAACCAAACACAAGAAATGGTTTGGATTTCTAAATCCAATTACAAAACTTGGAGATAACCAAACAATGGATTTGGGCTCTCTTTTTTGCAACAAATGCCACAGATATCATTTGTTGCATGAAAGCATGATGCAATTTTTTTTTTTGGTTGCTAACCAAACATGCCTGTAGTTGACACTGGTTTTTGAATGATATATCAACCTATCCTTTTTTTCTCCCATTTTTTAAAAAATAATATCTGTTTTTGTAATGTTTCTCTACAATTGCTATTAATCATACATTTCTGATGATTGGATCAAATGTATTTGGCTCAACAGAAGATGAGAAAAAATTTATTAAAGATTGTTCGCGTAAAGGAGTTTGCTCCAGAAGCACATTTCAATGATCCGTGTTCATCATTCATGCTTCCAAACGTTGTTTGCAGGTACTTTTGTAATTATTACTGGCATCATGTATAGTTAATCCCCAAAGAATCAATGTTTACAAATAGTTACCTTGGAAGTCTGCATCTGCTTATAGCTGAGTGCTTTTTTGCTAAAATTTATCCGATGTCAAACTGTCTTAATAAATAATATAGCTTCATTGACATGGATTCGGGGTCCCTGCTATTATGAAATAACATCATTGGCGCCCAATCTGAAGGCTACAAATAGGGGGGTGGGTTGGTGTGTTTTGATTTGTGATCGATGGTTTGCATCATCTGAGCATGGAAAACAGTAGCAGGAACCCCCAACTCTATTGACACTAGTTATTCTTAGTAATTGACAGCAGGATACCCTTAAACTTTTAAGAAGCGCTACGTTGTCAATGAATTGATCATAATCATCTTTTTCTTCTTTTTTTTTTATTTTCTTCCCGTAATGGGAATGAAAGGATTGAAAGTGGAATGTGAGTTTAAAAAAAGTGGCAGCCAATCATCTTCAAAAGAAAAGATTGCTAAAGCAGAAAAGATAACGTCTGTTATAGTTGAGTGGAGTATAAATTTAGATGGATCTTTAAAGATAAATATTGCTTCATACACATTCACCACTATGTAGTTATTTAACAACTGGTGTGAGCAAGTGCCACTAAAGCCCAGTGGCAAAGCCTCTTTGAAATTGAGCAAGAGGTATGGGGTTCAATTCCCGGTTACATCAGGTTACGGCGTATTATTTTGGAAAAAACTGTTGGTTGTGACCTTGATTTCTGTTGTGATTCTATGCTCTTGGTTTAATCCCTCCAGCGAAATTTACCCTCTAATAAATAAATAAAAACCAGTTAAGAATAATCATAATGTAGCCGTGAAGTAAATAAAACCTCGAAATACAAATGGAAATAATTTTTTAAGGTCTATTGAAGTACAAATCAAACGAAATTTGTGGCTCCAGCATAATTACCCCCCCCCCCCCCTCCCCTCCCCAATATATCCTTCCAGTGAAATTTTTAAATATGCAATCAGTAAAAGAAATTAGTTGCAGAAAAATCAGAGGAAATCTGGAAAGAAAATTGCTAAATAGAAAAAAATAACTATACAGACAAAAATGAGGTGGTATCCTGCTATTTAGACCAATCTTTTGTCATAACTATTGTTGCATGCATTTACACATTCCAACACATTTGCCATTTATGTAGTTATTGCAATGACTGCCGCGACCTTGATTTATGCCGTGACACTACGCTTTTGGATCACGAGTGGCGCTGTGGAGTTCCTCAATGCGGGCAGCCATACAACCGTGAAGAAATGGAGAATGCTCTCCTTCAAATAATTCGACAAAGAGAGAGGCTCTACCATTTGCAAGACCTGGTGTGCCTAAGATGCAGACAAGTTAAAGGCGCGCATTTGGCTGAGCAATGTGTATGCGGTGGCTTATTCAAGTGCAAGGAACCTTCTTCCGAATTTCTAAGCAAAATGCAGGTGTTCTTTGATATAGCTGTTCGCCAAAACTTCCAATTGTTGCAGGATTGTACATCATGGATTTTAGAAGTGAGGTGGTGACGAGCAATTTATCGGCGCATTATCATTATTAGTACATAAGTGGGAGGTGTGATTATACATGTTTATAATTATTAAACGGTTGTAATTGTATTATCCCTAGCTATTAAAATCTCGTGTATAAGTTAGAGAAGAGTGTACATATGTTGTAACATACCGTGACTGTGGTGTGAAATGTGAGGATCATGCCTACCAAGTTTTCTTCTCTCAAAATTCTAATTTTTTTGTTGGGACAAGTTTCGAAGGTTAGTTATTTGGTGATGAATTGATTGAATTATCGAGCTGCATACAGCTGCCATCTGCAAGATGAATTGTTAGACCTAAATTGACATCAACTTAATGCGGTCCTTTATTTTGTTTTGTGGACGTAAATTGTTGAGCTTTAGTTGATACTGTGTCTTCTTATTTTCTACAACTTACTGCGGGTCTTGTTTTATTTCCTATATTTTATGAACCTCTTTTTCAGACGTGTTCATATATGAAGACATGAAAGCATAGCAGTGAATCCCCAGACAGAATTAGTACTCATGAGATTGGATATATATTGGTGTATGTGCAGGGATTTGTATACAGGTATAGAGACGTGTTAACAGATTACAAATGTATATGGGCCAGTACGATACTACAAATGTACATGAACCTATATGAAACTATAAATGTATATGAATGCCTATCAGATTATGAATTTACTTGAATGCATAAAAATATAAATTTATATGATTGAATGCAGATAGTAGGAAACTATAAATGTATATGAACCCGTATGAAACTACAGATTTTTATGTACACATGAAATTATAAATGTTAATGAACACATGAAACTATAAATGTAAAAAAAAAAATGAATACATACGCATTTGAAAGTATCGACCTATATGAAAGTATAAATGTATAGGGATACAAATGAACATATAAATGTATACAAACACGTATCAAAGTAAATGTATAGGAATGTGAATAAAATTATAAGAGCATATGACCTCACATGAACAAATAGATGTATATTAACGTGTATGAAAATTTATATTTATATTTAGAAAATATAAATGTACATGAATTGTGTAGGAGAATATTAATTTATATGAATGCCTGTAAATGTATATGAGCATATCCGTGTGTATGTATGCATGTCATATCGAGAACAAATTCTATGAAATTAGTATTGAGATGTATATTAGCAATCATTTAATCATTTGAAAGAATGAAAGTTTCTATTAATAATTCAAGGCGGCAGGTTCACATTATATTAATAGAGGAAAGACAATATAATTCTCTAAGTAAACATATGCACACATTACAAACACATTTCATAGAGCAAATATAGCTGACCACCGTTCACAATCCCTCAGGTGAATCAAAATTTTAAATTCCCGTTGGCGCATTAAAGCAAAACATATATGTGAAGATGCTTTTCTTGTCTTTGCTTCCTAGAAAGTAAAAGGAACGCAAGTTTCTGGGATCAGCGTCTGCTGAAATGATCGTCGGTTCTTATAATGAACACTTTGTCACCATAAACTCGATGGAACGTTTAGTTTTTCCAACTAGTAGGCCGATTACCGAGAACCACACGGAGTTGGAGGCAGCCCCGGCGAGAGATTCACTGGTTTTCCGCTCCCCGGCGAGAGATTCACAAGCTCCAGCGCTTGCATTCTCACTTCCACCGGATAATCTGCAACACACCCAATCCTAGGACCAGCACCAGTACTCCACTTCAAAGACAGCTGATGACCTAATTGATACGAACTCGCTTCTTTCTTCGATTGGATTCTCTCAAGAATCGCTTTCTTAGGCACATCAGCCCTTGGGCTTTGAAGCCCACCGGATAAAGTCCTTTTATAGATTCCTTTAGCTTCGTCTGCTTTAGGGTTCGCTGCAGTATCAGAAATAGTTAGGCTCTTCTCTATCTCCATAGACATTTCAAGTTGTGGAGGTTCTCGTAATATTGTTATAGGTTCAGTTATTTTTTCTGGTTGGTGATTGTCATAATAGTCTTCGTTGGATGAGGCACGGACCTGAGAATCATATATATCAATTAATGCTAATGCTATGAGAAAAAACTCTCATGAGCGTTTTACTAAACAGACTTAAGATTTTCTATTTCATTAAGCTCCCTTGAAGTGCTATATTTAAGGGTATTTAGTTAAATAAAACTCCCGTAAAACCAAAGTTTTAAGGGAGTTTTCTGTAAGGCCCTGTTGGGGAATGGAGTTGAGTTTTCTAGACTATGGATTCATAAAGTTAGAAAGACTTACTCTAAAATCCTAACTTTTTCCTATTTTGGGTTCATTTTGGAGTTGAGATGACTGCAATTATCTCACCTTTGAAAGTGAGAAAACTGCAGTTATCTAAACTCCAATCTGATAAAACTTTACATAACTCCATTTTTGGAGTTTGAGAGTTGCAAACCACAGTTTGAATCTCTTTACGTCCATAAAGCATGGTTATCTAAACTCCGTTCCCAAACAGGGCCTAATAATTTATATTAGGGTAGTTAAATGAAAACTGGGGTAGTTATGGGTAGTTTAGAGTAAATTAGCCAGAAATAATAAAAATAAAATACAACTTGTACCTGAACTCCATTTAGATCAACCCCATTTACTCCGAGAAAGGTTAAGAAGTTGTTGAGGTTCTCCTCCGATGGCTTGTAATGTCCACTATAGGCCCAGATAGACTGCAATATTATGATACATTCGGGTTTATCATTATGATTCAGCAATAATTTACAAAAAACAAGTCCAAGCCAGAGGTAGATTGTTTTTCTATGTACTCATAAGTGAACAACAAACCACCTAATATTCCTTCATTCATCTCCTCCCATGGCTTGCATTTCCTAACAATTTTCTCATCCATCCAACCATGTGGTATCTTTCTTAGTTGTAATGAAGAAAGCATACATTTATCATGCTTAGATAATCAAATGTGCACCTATATTATTCTGATTTGAATTTTGAGTGGAAGATTAGCTAGTATAGCTATTCAAACTTGTTTCCATTGACTAAGAATACAGTCTTTTCTATTGCAGTCAGGAAAATGAATAATTAATGATTTATTGACTAGCATTAGCAGTTGTGATTTATACTTCTCAGCCACCTATGATACTAAATAAACATCAGAGGCTTTTAATACCTACGATATGCATATAATGGGGCATTTAGCAGCGACAGCAAATGTCTAAACCACTTAAAACATAATTAGGAAAGCAGTTCTCTGGCACAGACAATACTAGAACAACATATGAAAAATATTCAATTCAAATCTTTGGTAACAACAACAACAATAATAATAATTCAAAGATCGACCTGTGGGAAACATATTGTCCAATTTTCAGTAAAAATGAGTTCATAAATGTTACCTTAAGAACGCCATTTTCTGCAGTGAATCTACCAGCAGCCATAGTGGCGCCTCCAGCCAAGAAGCTGGAATGGTGAAACATTCCTTTCTTTTTCTGGAAATAAACAAAACCATGAAAATTTAATTCCATCTTAATTTCTAACTTCGCCAGTGTAGAGTATAGATGCTGTTCTCAGTTCATGTTGGCACTCACCTTGCCAGCATACAATTTCTTAGAGGCGCTCATCACAAAAATCCACTTTCCCCCATCAGATCCCTTGCTAGTATCAAGTAGCTCCCCAGTTTGCTTGTGGACTATTTTTCCCTCTATAGGTATGTGCGCATAGTGTTCTCGCTCTTGCTGTAGACAGTGTTCTTAGATATGTCAAAAAATCAAAATGGAAAAGCAGGAATATTGGAGATGAATGAAGGAAGAACTATAAGCACTAATGTGCATCCTCTATTTATTTTCTATGAAGCATTGAAAATCCCCATAACTTCTAGGTTGGATAGTTCCTTTTGAACTAGCTCCGTTAGAAAAGAACTTACAGGGCCCAAATATTTAATGCATTGTAGCCGAAGCAATGACCTTGGGCATTCAGGGAGATCAACGTTTCTTCCATCACCAATGTCCAACCTATATAGAACATACAATATTGTGAAGTAATTAACCATATTTCTCAACATAAATGTTCTTTTCCTTTTTTTTAGCGTAAAAATATTTTAACCATGCTTCTAACATTGTAACATGAACTAGGTGTAAGCAAATATCACAATTATACTTTGATGGATATCTAGTAATTAAAGAAAAACACAGGCAATAATAGTAGCTCTTATCTCACTGCTTATTTAGGCACTTCTCCAGATAAAGTGCAACACAAGATAGGGACAGATATGTTCTTCTAAATCTCTGTATATATTTTATGTACTCTATCTAGCTTTTATATTGTCGAAAGATTGAGATTGTGTTCTAAAAGAAAGGTGAAAGTCGCCTCTTGACCAGACACAGATTTGAGTTACATATTGCTTAAAGCTAATTAGCTATCAATCATAGTAAAGACAGATCGATCCCAGGTCTTACAGAAAATAAAGACCATGTACTAATGTTTCTGCAGCCGAGTCTACATAAACTTAGGCTGTATAGATCAGTTATCAAGTGATAATTAGAAAAGTAAGGTATAGTCACCTATATAATCACATTACGACAGCTTGACACATTATTATTTTTTGTAGGCAGTTTGCATTTGGTTACCCCTTATAGGCATGACCATCATGCTTTGAGAAATAAAATCACAATATCAATTTTATGAAGGCATGGGCTGACTGAATTATATGACAACTTAAAAGGCTACAAGCGAACAGATGTAACACAGTAGATCTGTAACCCCACATAATTTAGCCCAAAACCAAAGTTTTTTGCAGCTTACCAGTAAAAGAACGGTTGGCCATCAGCACTTTCACACCATTTCTCATAGTACATGTGCAAGTTATGTCCGTATCGATGCCTTGGATCAATCTATACAAACAATTCGATTTAACTTGTTGATGAATATTTGAAAGAATACTAAACTTGAGAAACTGCAGATTAGGTAAAGGGCATGGTCTGATCTAAAGTTGAGATAACTACGGTTATTTCAAATCTGAAGTTGAGATCACTGCAAATTATCTCAACTCAACTCCAATCTGATCTAAAGTTATCTAAACTCCATTTTTGGAGTTTGGGGCTTGCGAACCATAGTTTGAATCTCCTCTGCCTCGACTTAAAAATAAACTACAATTATCCTAACTCCATATCCAAACAGGACCTAAAAGAACAAGGAAAACAGACAATACTCTGCTAGATAACCCATTTACCAAAATTCTTAATTCTAAAACTTGTTGGGTGTAGACTAACAATATATATCAAGCAAACATAGCATAACTCTTTACACATTAGAGTAATAATATTTCCTTTTTCTTCTTCATTTTTTTTGGGTGACGATAAGCGTAATAATTATATTTTCAAATTGTCGATGATGAGGTTTAAATTCTCGTACGCTGATAAGTATAGTTTTGATGTCATGTCATATATGATTATCCAACAGCTTAAGCACTTAAGCAAGTATAAATCTTTATTTAAAAAACAAAATGAAAAAAGAAATGTTTTTTAAAAGGGAGGGGAAAAAAATAAAAGCTTACGGCTTCAATCCAGTGCTGAAGCGCCAGCGTCAGAGCTTTGGAATCCCTTGATAATCCTTGCCCAACCTTCAATTAAAAAATCATCATCATTTATTTTTCTTCAAAAAAAAATACATAAATTAAGCAGAAATAAGTTTTTTTCCCCTAAAAAGAAAACCTTAGAAGCATTCAAGCTAATTCGATTCCATCTCGCAATCGCCGACTCAGGCTTCAAAAAATTGAAGAAAGACACCGTGCTGTGATTCAATCGAGTAAAATCCAACACCTGCCACCTACAAATTTCACCAAAGATATTTTGTTTAAAAACGCCAAAATTAGCAATAAAATCAAATCTACAACCAAACAAAAAAATTATGATCCGATCTCCAGCTCACCAAAGCTCCTCCGCGATGACGGCGGAGTCCGCTAACCTGCGCCGGGTCCGATAGCTCCTATACACCTTCTGCACCCTCGTCGCCGCCTCCGAAGATTCCAATTGAATCTCCGAAGATTCCACCGGAATCTCCAAAGATTCGTGAGCAAATGTCGACGGTTGCAGTTCGAACCCGGGGAGGCCAACGGTCTCGACCTCCATTGGAGCGATTCGGAAGCTTCGAGATCAATGAGATTCCTTTAAATAGATTGAATAATTAGAGATTAATTATTATCCAAAATTATATTTTTTTTAAAATAAGAAATGAGCAGCTGACGAGACTGATGGTGTGTGTGTGTGGTGTGTGTGGGGGGAGGGAGACACCCAAAGAATTTTATATACGGGAGGGGGAAAACGACAAAGAATTTGCAAGAGGGGTTCATTAACAACTGTTACGTCACGTCACCGTACATTTATAGTGCTGTCAAAAATGCCCTTGGACTTTGATTTAATACCGGGTTGTGCCACTGCCGACTTTTCTAGTGAAGGATTTTTTTTCGAAATAGGATATAATAATATTAAAATTATTAAAATAAAATCATTTATCTTTTATTTAGACGGTTTCACAACCCCACGCCCCCAACCACCCCCACCCGCAAGCAGAGAGCGGGTTCTTATTAATAAAAAAAATTAAATAAAAAACATAATTTAACAAATATCGTTTAAAAAAAATTAATAAATAATATTATTGTTGATTTTGTTCCGGACAATTGTTATTACGGTTCATATAGAATTAATATAAATATGAATCTTGTATACAGTCCAATAACAAAATGAATAAGTCAAATTTATAATACAAAAAAATCATATCTGTTTGTAAAAGGTAAATTGTACAAGTTTCTTTAAAATCGAGAATAAAGTGTTTAAAATCACGAAATACGATCCCCGTGAAATTAAGCTTAAGTTAAGTTGTATATGGCCTAGGTTTAGTGGAAATGCTGTTGGATATAGTGCCCTCTAAGTCAATTATTGGATCGCAGGTACGTGATTGCAATGATTGAGGGAGGACCTATACCGATAAAACAGTCTTACTCGAGATGATAGTATGCTATCTGGTTTGTCTTTATCATCATGATAGAGCCCATAGGATTCTTGTTTGACTACCAGCAGTATGATGGCGATCATATATGTGGGAGCTGGGGTCTATAAGCACATCCTTAAAGTGTCCCTAGTCGTGGGAGTTTCGAGACAGGGCATCGATACTCCAGAGTAGACTAGTGTATACAGTCGAGACCCCGACGAGGGGCGGTGGCCGGTGTCACAAGCCACTGGTGTCAGTTCGATCACCTAAGATGTATACAGGTGCTCATTAGGTTATGAGTACACCGGACAGGACTCGCCGGGAACATGCTAGTTGGTATTATACATATCGTCAGATAGCAGTTCCCTGGTGACATGTGTACAGGTTAGTTCATTGACCTGAGGTCGTCATTTGTCTCGTGTGAGTTCCCACTGTGCTTTGATTTATACCCTACCACGGGTCAAAGGAGTCGTGCAAACAGGTATATTTTGGGTACAGTCCTGAGCCACATTGGAGGCAAGTGAGCGGATCTTCGGGGATTCGTCTCTCCCAGTATTGGGGGTGAGATCGCGCTGTGTTTAGGAGAGCCACTACACGAAATCCCTGGCCAGGGTAATCGAGATATACTGGTAGGTATACCAGCAGAATCTCAGGGTGTTCTGGGCTGCTCTCTGACACGACTTATATCGCTGTTGGGGGTCTGACGTTTACTGGCCCCCTAGGCCGTATATGCGATACTCATAGACGAATGTTCCGGACTGTACGGTTATTGTCACTGTCAGGCTCAGTAGGGTTTATAGATGAGTTCGCTCGTCAGCTTCCCTTCCAATCAATATATAGGCAAAACGTTACGTACAGCTTGTACCTCTGACGTGCTAGGGTTATACCCAGTGCCAGTGTGTTGATGAGTCATTAGAGTCCCCCACCGACACTTTCCCAAGTTCGGGCGAAACGTTGTAGAGGCCGTATGGGTTTATGGCAAGGTTCGGAAAATGCACGTGCATTTTCGCACGTGTCAGTTTTCGGGCAGATAATACCGGTAGGCTTTGGTTTAAGCCGGAACCCAGTATTATACTGTATAGATATAATATCTTTGTCTCAGTTGCATTTGTATTCGGTCGTAATACAAATGCGGGTATGTTTATACCAATACGGGGTTATCCTGAAATTCGTTTCGGGATGGTTTTTGGAAGTTGCCAGTTTCCAGTTTTCTATCAGCCGTATTTTGACATTCGGTTAAATACGGATTTTTTCTTTTCGTCTTCAGAGTGAGTCATGCTTCTAGAAGATTCTAGAAGTGATGACAAGGCTTATGACTCATTTGTGTCATTAATGGTTCATTAATGATGCAAGGTGACTAGGTTTAATGTGATTGGTTCCATTTAATGTCTTTTGATGATTCATTCTTTGTGATAAGCATGAAGGGATATGGTCACCCTCCTCCTTGCTCCTACACTCACCTCCCTTTTCTATTTATTGTGGCCGGCCCTCTTTGTGAGGCAATGGTTGTTCTTTTGATTTCATTTGCAAAAGATTATGATAGTTTAGTGTATGGAAATTTCATATAGTTCAATTTCCATTCACCCGATTCCAAATGGCAACTTCTTTTAACCGTTCGTCCATAGTCTTGGACGCAACGAGACAAAGTATTCTACTCATTTTCTACTACATCTTGGTCGTCTCTTTTGGCAAACTTGACGATCGAGTTGCCTCGGTTCAGAGGTGGGAGCCCGTTTAAAGATCCGTCGACGTGGTGCCACCTGGACGACGAGACCGGAGATCGAGCAAGTTCGGATCAGTTGCAACATAGCGTGGGATGATGGTTGAAGACCGAAGGACTCGGATCATTCGGTATAACAATTCTACCCTCTTTACAATTTGTTAGTTTAGCTTTAATGGACGATCCGGGATAAAGTACGCGATAGCGCCAGTCGTAAAAGTTTTGTTCCGCATATCGGCGTCTGTTAGACGGCCGGGGCGCAACCGCAGACTTACAGTGGTATCAGAGCCTTACCATTAAGCTATACTAACTTGTGCTAACGCGTTTAAAAGATCGATCGAACGGATTTCGCGAAATCACAATTTTCTGCACATGATGTTTCTGTCGATTTTTAAAATGTTCTAAAATTCATTTTGAGCATTTCAGAAAATCATGCAGGGTTTTTTAAGAATACTGGTGAAATTTGGGCACGTGATCCCACAAAACGACCGCGGATCCGCAGCCCAAACCATGGTTTGGCCGCTGATCCTCCGCGCTTTTGTGGGAACAGTGCACCAAATTTTTTCAGTGGGTTTCTCATGGGAAATGGTGATTTATGGTATATGTCTTTTGGGCCAAAATTTTGTTACTGTACACCAGATGTATGTGGGGCCCACTTCGGGAAATTTAGTCGATCGAAATTTTAAACTTGTTAGTTTTTCAGTACTTTCATTATATCTCCGACCGGGAATGTCATTTGATCGGTAAACTGCGTCTGATTGCTATAGTTCTTTTAGACGGGTTTGCGAACGTGACATTCGCGTTGATGTTCTGTGTTGTGCTGTAATGTTGCGGATTTGTCGTGATGGATAGCAGGGTGCAATGATAGTGTTGTTTGAATTCATTTGTACTTTTGATATTGCGGGGCGAGCGTCCGATTTGTGGACTGCCGTCACTGCCTGTTTGTATAATATTCTTTTGGGGCACGACCAGGTTGCGGTCGATGTACCTGTTGTACTATTTTTATTTACTGTACTAGGTTCATCCCGCGGTGGGGTGCACGAATAGCCGGGTTCTGGAGGGCAACGGGTTCGTATCTCATGGCATTGAGAGGCAAATGGACCACACTCTAGAATTGGCAGACTATTCGCCGCACTCATAGGGGGTACAGGTTGACCCAAGGAGGGGTGCTCAATTTACCGGATTCCGTGAAGTGCCGGGTGTTCCATTCACTATGTTGTGGGGACTACCTCGCTTCAGGTTTTGGCGGGTAACTTGTCGCACCCGTAGGGGCCCAGGTTTCATTGCACAGGCTATCCACACGACCAGGGGAACATCGGGTTTCAGTAGCGGCTCTGTGAAACCCGGGGATCCCAGTTTATCTGTATTGTTCTGTGATACTTATTACTTTTTTGTAATGTTGCATATTATCATGCCTTGAGCGATTACTGTATATTAGTATATATACTATTAGATGTTGTATATGTTTTACACCCGCGCTAGTCCAGTCCCCGCTCTGTCGTTAGTTAAGTAACCTAACGGGTGATGACGGGACCCAGTGATGAATGCGGATGGCATATACGTACATTTTATTTTCGTTCTTTTCTGGTGTGATTGATTGATGGGAATGCATTGATTCTTTTCAATGCAAGGATAAAACAAACCTATATTTGATGTTGTTGGAACAAATTTTAAAATTATTACAAAGACGTTTCCTTTCGTTATGCATATTGGTATTCAGTTGGAATATCCTGCACCTCATTCCACGAGGAAAGAGCCGAGATCCCTTCACCGGGTGTGACTTCTTTAACAAAAGGTTTTCGCTACTATATATTTTTTTATAAAGCTATCAGGTTCCTTCAAACGAGATCAAGTTCATTACGTTAAAGGTTTTTCGCCAAAAACCAGCCGTAATCCTCCGTCGTTTCTTATGGATGGTCAGTAGTATTCAAGCTATGTTTGTTGGCCTACGTCAAGACATAGTGTTTGGTAGCTGCTGGGTATTCATTTGTTGCATAGATAGATGTATTAGTTTAAGTCAGACGTACACCTTGTTGGCCTACGTCAAGGGCTTGTACGATGACTTAAGTTGATCAGGACAACGACGGGTATAACTTGACATGTTGCTTATGATTTGTTGGCCTACGTCAAGGTCATAAGAGCATGGGATAAAAATTACATCGGGAGTTTCAAACATACAAGAAACTTGCCAGACTTACGCATACCTTCTGGAGTGTGTTAACTTGAGTGGCTTCCATCAAGTTATCATGCGATGATAGTTGGATCCTGATTCTCACTGATGAGTTGGTTTACTCTTCGGGTGACCCCGACTAATTCTTCTTTCAGGTTTGGAGGAGAATTTGAGAAAACAGTGGGAGGTTTCCTAATTAGATAAAATGATTACCATTCTGTTTTAGGCTAGAGTGCACGCAGAGTGTTTCTTCTATCTCTCTCTCTTTGGCAGCGACTTTTGACCGACCCCAGACTATAACTCAGTGACCAAAGTTGACCGAACCTTCTTAACTTACTGGCTTTTGGATTGTCTATAGTTGCATAAGTCATTGCTGCTCTTTCTTTTACCCTTTGTATTTCTCAGAACACCCCGTATTACTACGGACATCCACTTCCATTGGATAGATCCATCGTATGGTTATATACGAACTCAAAGGGACATCTTTGAGGATGGATCCAGGTTCAGGAGAAATAGAACTGGTTTATTCAGTTGACTTTTATTATCACCTTCTCTCAGGTTGCGAGGGCTCCTTGGTTTAGGAGAGTACACCTATTATGCTTATTGGATGGTCTTCTTCCAAACCATAGGCTGGTGCCGAAAGGTAGGGAATGAAGAAAACCAATTAGTCTAAGTGGGGTGTGCAGAAGGTGACATGTAAAGACAAGATAAAGGAATTAGAAAGAGGGCAAAGTAAATTGCGACTATCCATATTCACGACCAAACCATGTGTTTCATCGCTGCTCCTACTTCACCTTTGATTTCTCCAGAACAACCCGTATCACTACGAACATCCAATTCCATTGGCTAAATCCATCGTATGGTTATATACGAACTCGAAGGACATTTTTTCGAGGATGGATTCTGGTTCAGGAGAAATAGGAATAAGTTATTATTCAGTTGTTTTTATCATCACCTTCTCTCAAGTTGCGAGTACTCCTAGGATTAGGAGGGTACACCCATTACGCTTATTGGATAGTCTTCTTCCAAACCATAAGCATGTTCCGAATGGTAGGGAAGGAAGAAAACCATTTAGCCTAATGTTGGTGTACAGAAGGTAACGACTAAAGACAAATTAAAGGGAATTGGAAAGATGGCAGGGAAATATACGGTTAAAGTCATGATATGGATTATGGAAGAGGCATTACTAAAGAATACCAAAATACCCCTACGAAACATATTTATGTTTCATATTCACTGTGCATTGTTAATAGAAAACTGATTTCCCGATTGGATACTTACTCCAGGGTATGTATTTACCATGAACGATTCTTACATCTGCATGGTTTTACAGATGTTGAGTGGGAGCGAGTTATTGGGAATTAGGTGATCATCCTCATTATATCGGAATTCGTTGTAATTGGTGATATTTGAGGAAATCGCCTGGGAACAGTTTTCAACCTACGACGTACAGGTTATGAGTTATTCAACTCAGTGGACTTATACAGAGTAATGTATGTTGTCCAGTGTCCGTCAGGACAAAGGGGGTTGGTCCTCGTACTATATTCTGTTTACTTGTAACTTCTCTAGTTTTTAGACAAGTGTTTCGTAGAAATACAATGTCTAAGTTTTGAGAAGTTGTGGGTATAGGAATAAAGTAGAGAACCAAGTGTCACAAGTATCGGGATTCTTCAAAGAAATCGAAGATGTAGATTCTTGTGAATGGTATTCAATTGATAGTAATGGTTTTTGAGAAACTTGTTTCTCTTTCAGGTTACTCATAATTGGATAGATTCCTAAGTTGAATAATACTGATTAGCCTCTCTCCATTAAGTTGATATGCACTGAAGACAGCTGCATGATTAGAATTTGGTTCCAAATTAAAATAAGTGCCTATGTTTCTATATTGGATATAGATTGCTTCATATCTTAACGATGTTAAGGTAAAGGGGAGTTGTCCAGCTTATGCTTTAAAACAGACACTGGAAAACTCAAGGCACGTTTCTGTAATAGCAGTTTGTGGGTTGACCCTAGCCTCGACGAGGGTTGATTTTCTACCATCTAGAAGATCAATAGTGATATTGTTCTTGACTCGCCACAGTTTTATTAAAATGGATTTTTTCAGAAAAACAGTAGTGGGAGCATGGTAGAACTGGAAGTGATTCCAGAACCGCAAACGATTACGGAAAGTTTAATAGGACCTATATATTCAATCAGGTTTGACATTCCAATAGCCACTCCGCAGATATGGTGGGTAACCTCAGACACCCGAGAGGTACTCCGGTAACCTCAAGGACGGTGACAGGGAGGTTCTTGTTTACCAAGACTTGACATTACTGTTGTTCCAGACTATGAGACCTGGCAGGAGGAAATGTATAGCGTCGTTCTAAACTAATTTTAGAAGTATACGTATATATTATTCTGCCAGAGGGTTGTCGTAGTCAGTGGGAGCAGCGGAAGTATAGTGGGCAAGAAGCTTATGTCTATTTATAGACTTGAGCAGATATAGTGAAGATAGATCATCTGATTTTTGATGTAACAGTCATGGGTTTGACTTCATCAGAATAGGGGATGGATCTGTTAAGAAAGTAGTAAGGTGTGATGTCCTGGTATTTGGATGACATGCACAGAATAGGAAGTAAAATTCCTATACTACGATCAGGTTGTACTTTGGTCGTCACACAGTTGTTTCTCCACAAAGGATATGGATATAATATAAAACATTCTGGTAACTAGATCTATGGTTTTAGATCTAGATTTGGGTATTTTCCCAATTTGGGTACTTTGACAATATTCTAATAGTATTTTAGAATAGATGACTCCAAGCATGGTGGTGTACCTGCAAGTGATGGAGTCACCCTCTCTAAAGGTGTCTTACAGACTAAAGGGGAGAGGGATGTGCATGATTGACAGATCACTTGCTTAGGCAATTGAGTCAATCGTGAGATGTCAAGTACCACACCAGACGTTGTTATTGCACTAGATGCAATAAGTTTATAATAATCCAATCCTGGAGAAACATTAGGAAGCAGTTTTAGAACATAAGTGAATGTTCTACGGATAAGATGACGGCGGCCTCCTTCGGGAGACGGTTATCATTCCAGGCTTCAAAGGTGACATAGATGACAGAATGATTGTCAAGGTTATATTTTTTCCTCAGACGAGGGACAGTATTATGGACAGGCGGTCCAAGAGGATACTGTGGGAGGCTTGGTGCTGGACACTGATTAGTTTCAGTGATCGATACAGTCTAAGAAGTTTGGATTTGGAGTTCATTTATTAACTAGGTCCCATCAGATATCCAGACATATTCTAAGACACGTATTACTCAATTCGGGAGATGGTTTTCTCCGCGAACTTGAGATTAAGAGAGACATAGAAAGAAACATCATGGCGGATCCACTCACTTAGGCTATTTCTCGAACACATTAGTTTCACAAACAGACATTGTGAAACTGATTAGTAGAGGAGTTGGATGCTCGGTATCACACGAGCTGTGAGTACTCGACATCGCAATAATTAGCCTTAAGTGCAAGTGGGAGATTGTTGGATATAGTGCCCTCTAAGTCAATTATTGGATCGCAGGTACGTGATTGCAATGATTGAGGGAGGACCTATACCGATAAAACAGTCTTACTCGAGATGATAGTATGCTATCTGGTTTGTCTTTATCATCATGATAGAGCCCATAGGATTCTTGTTTGACTACCAGCAGTATAATGGCGATCATATATGTGGGAGCTGGGGTCTATAAGCACATCCTTAAAGTGTCCCTAGTCGTGGGAGTTTCGAGACAGGGCATCGATACTCCAGAGTAGACTAGTGTATACAGTCGAGACCCCGACGAGGGGCGGTGGCCGGTCTCACAAGCCACCGGTGTCAGTTCGATCACCTAAGATGTATACAGGTGCTCATTAGGTTATGAGTACACCGGACAGGACTCGCCGGGAACATGCTAGTTGGTATTATACATATCGTCAGATAGCAGTTCCCTGGTGACATGTGTACAGGTTAGTTCATTGACCTGAGGTCGTCATTTGTCTCGTGTGAGTTCCCACTGTGCTTTGATTTATACCCTACCACGGGTCAAAGAAGTCGTGCAAACAGGTATATTTTGGGTACAGTCCCGAGCCACATTGGAGGCAAGTGAGCGGATCTTCGGGGATTCGTCTCTCCCGGTATTGGGGGTGAGATCGCGCTGTGTTTAGGAGAGCCACTACAAGAAATCCCTGGCCAGGGTAATCGAGATATACTGGTAGGTATACCAGCAGAATCTCAGGGTGTTCTGGGCTGCTCTCTGACACGACTTATATCGCTGTTGGGGGTCTGACGTTTACTGGCCCCCTAGGCCGTATATGCGATACTCATAGACGAATGTTCCGGACTGTACGGTTATTGTCACTGTCAGGCTCAGTAGGGTTTATAGATGAGTTCGCTCGTCAGCTTCCCTTCCAATCAATATATAGGCAAAACGTTACGTACAGCTTGTACCTCTGACGTGCTAGGGTTATACCCAGTGCCAGTGTGTTGATGAGTCATTAGAGTCCCCCACCGACACTTTCCCAAGTTCGGGCGAAACGTTGTAGAGGCCGTATGGGTTTATGGCAAGGTTCGGAAAATGCACGTGCATTTTCGCACGTGTCAGTTTTCGGGCAGATAATACTGGTAGGCTTTGGTTTAAGCCGGAACCCAGTATTATACTGTATAGATATAATATCTTTGTCTCAGTTGCATTTGTATTCGGTCGTAATACAAATGCGGGTATGTTTATACCAATACGGGGTTATCCTGAAATTCGTTTCGGGATGGTTTTTGGAAGTTGCCAGTTTCCAGTTTTCTATCAGCCGTATTTTGACATTCGGTTAAATACGGATTTTTTCTTTTCGTCTTCAGAGTGAGTCATGCTTCTAGAAGATTCTAGAAGTGATGACAAGGCTTATGACTCATTTGTGTCATTAATGGTTCATTAATGATGCAAGGTGACTAGGTTTAATGTGATTGGTTCCATTTAATGTCTTTTGATGATTCATTCTTTGTGATAAGCATGAAGGGATATGGTCACCCTCCTCCTTGCTCCTACACTCACCTCCCTCTTCTATTTATTGTGGCCGGCCCTCTTTGTGAGGCAATGGTTGTTCTTTTGATTTCATTTGCAAAAGATTATGATAGTTTAGTGTATGGAAATTTCATATAGTTCAATTTCCATTCACCCGATTCCAAATGGCAACTTCTTTTAACCGTTCGTCCATAGTCTTGGACGCAACGAGACAAAGTATTCTACTCATTTTCTACTACATCTTGGTCGTCTCTTTTGGCAAACTTGACGATCGAGTTGCCTCGGTTCAGAGGCGGGAGCCCGTTTAAAGATCCGTCGACGTGGTGCCACCTGGACGACGAGACCAGAGATCGAGCAAGTTCGGATCAGTTGCAACATAGCGTGGGATGATGGTTGAAGACCGAAGGACTCGGATCATTCGGTATAACAATTCTACCCTTTTTACAATTTGTTAGTTTAGCTTTAATGGACGATCCGGGATAAAGTACGCGATAGCGCCAGTCGTAAAAGTTTTGTTCCGCATATCGGCGTCTGTTAGACGGCCGGGGCGCAACCGCGGACTTACAAATGCATTTGTTGAAATTATAGACGATGCATTAATATCTTCGATGATGGACTTCGGTTTGGCAAACACCCAGCATTTTTTTGAACTTTTAGTTCAGAAGGAACAATTGGAAGTATCAGATGTCGCTCCAACGGGTAATTTGATGGTAATGCTGGAGGTAGTTCCTGGGGGTACGTTTTCATGGTTAACGATGATACTGTTAGTCTCAGTGGATACGACTATACACAACATTATTCAAACCTTCAAACTTAAGGGTAAATATTTTATAAATCCACTTTTTGTAATACCAAAATACTGATATGTTTTATATATTAAATACAGATTTTCTCAATCGACTGCTGCAGCTGCATGCACCCCTGAAGAACAACAAGGATTACCATATACAACCTTCCAAAGGTAAATAAATCCGAAATAAGTGGTGATTATGTTTATATTCATCGTAATACGAAAATATTAAGGAAAAATTATATAAGAGCAATTTATATACTAAACGCAGATTTTCCCATACCTCCGCATCATTCCAACACGATCCAAGTAGCACATTCCAAGCATGTCCGTCCACATCTTTCCGGTATTTTCATCCCGAACCATCTACATTACACCGACCTCAACCATCATATATTGCACCCAAGCCTTATGTTGCTACGGATGACATTGATATGTGTGGCAGTGATGATGATGAAACTGGTGAAGGTCATCAAGGGAAGAATAGCGTGGAATATGCCGCTGGATTGAATGAAATAGCATTGATTGATGATATGGCTGCGAATAATGATTTTGTCGAACTAGAAGATCTTGGCCTCGATCCGCTGGAAGATGATAGTTGGGTAGACTTAGCCGTGGCAGAAGTAAATACTGAACCCTATTTGGAAGCGACCGTAGCAAGCGAAGATTGCGTCACTGTTGGAGATATGTTTCAGGAAAAATGAGATCTTATTTGTAAGCTGATGTCGTGGGCTATTCAAAAAAACGTTACATTTAAAATCGAAGACTCAAATAAGACGTATTATACCGTGGTATGTACGAAAGCTCCTGAATGTAAGTGGAGATTGCATGCATATTGTTCCAAAAGAGCCAAAACTTGGAAGGTCACGAAATACAACCAAGAACATACTTGCATCAATTCTATTATGTTAAAATATCACAGGAATTGCACTTCATCTTACATTTGCTCACTAATCATACCACTAATCCGTACAGATGTGGCGATGACTCCCCGAGAGATACGGCTCTACGTCAGCAGAGAGCACAAAATTCAGATTTCGTTTGTGAAGGCATGGGATGCTCGTAGAAAGGTTTTATGCATGATTTTTGGGGATTGGGAAAACTTGTACAACTCACTAGTCCCTTTTATGGAACCCATGAAAGCATCAAATCCGCGGTCCGTATACCGGTTAAAAACCACAGAAACATATGTTGATGGCTGTGTCAGGTTTCAAAGAATTTTCTGGTGCTCTGTTCCTTGTGCGGCTGGTTTCACACACTGTCGGCCGGTATTGTGCGTGGATAGAACGTATCTATATGGTAAGTACAGAGCTTGCATGTTAATTGCTACAGGTGTTGATGCTAATAACAGTATATTTCCGTTGGGATTTTCTATTGTCGAGGGTGAAAATACATCATCCCGGTCATGCCTTTTCCGTCAACTCAAAAGTATCACATCTTTTATTGATAAAACAGATTTATGCATCATATCTGATAGACATCTAGGAATACTAGCTGCAATGAGAGCTGTATTTCTGACGATCCCACATAGGTTTTACCTGCGGCACTTCAGGCAAAATTTTGATAGAAAATTAAAAAATTCATATCTACATAAGCTTATGTACAAAGCCGGTGAAGCGTCTATCCCTAATGTTCATGGCGAAAATTGGAGAGATGGGTCAAGTCGTGAAAGCGTGGTTAGATGAGTATCCAGTACGCATGTGGTCACAAGCACATGATAATGGATGCATATATCTACTAATGACCACCAATATATCTGAAAGCTTCACTGGGGTCCTTAAAGGTGTTAGAGACTTACCGATACAGGGGTTGATTGTTCGAACCTTTTTCAGAGTGAATACTTACTTTGTGCAAAGAAGGGAAAAGTCTTTGGCGATGGAGACTCCACTCACCGCGTATTACGAAGATATATTCCGGAAAAGAGAGCGCAGAGCACAATACTACAGATCTGAAAGGTTTGACACAGCGTAGTTTCAAGTTAAGGGGAGTAATGTGAATCAATATACCGTAAATTTTAGAGATGAAGGGCTCTCTTCGTGCACATGCGGTGTTTTTCAGCAACAACATTTACTTTGTGCCCACACAATTGCTGCTGCGAGCAGCATGCATAACCCACATTACAATTTTGCTTCCCGTTACTATACAGTTTCCAACTACCAAGGCGCATACGATCCAAAATTTCATTCTATATCAGACAGTCGCTATTGGCACTATTATACTAGGAATAGACAATCACCGACTGTATTACCGCCAGACAAAAATATAAGGCCCGGAAGATCTAAAGTGCGTCGAGATCGAATGACAATGGATGCTGATCCTCAGCAAAGGCATGGCAGATATAACCTATGCAAACAACCAGGTTATTATAGGACCAGATGTCCAGGACAGTCAACAGGGGCGGGATCTTCGAGATCGTGACAAGTGCACCGGAAGAAAATCGGTTAGCGCTTGTAAAGAAACTTATACAATTTACCTTTTACAAACAGATATGATATTTTTGTATTATAAATTTGACTTATTCATTTTGTTATTGGAGTGTATACAAGATTCATATTTATAGTAATTCTATATGAACCGTAATAATAATTGTCCGGAACAAAAACAACAACAATATTATTATTTAATTTTTTTAGTCGATATTTATTAAATTCTGTTTTTAATTTAATTTTTTTTTTAAAAAAAAGGGAGGGGGCGGGTTCTGGGAACCTGCCCCCCACCCTTTATCTCTTCTTCAGTGGGAAACCGTCCTATTTTGAAAAAAAATTGATTTTATTTTAATAATTTTAATATTATTATATCCTATTTGGGCAAAAAACCCATGAATAATATGATCTCATGTGTCTTGTCAGTGTAATAAATTTCTACTGAATCACTTTATGCTCCATACTCTCTTATTATTATTTTGAGATAATACAACTCACTTGTTGACTCCACCTTTTAGTTGATCGGTGTGAATGAAATCTTGTCTTTGGAAAAGACAAAACAAGACTGCATGTCAACGGCCTTGATGCAACATCCTAATCCTATCTTTATTAATTGAGCCGTGTGAATGCAAATTTTAATGATTAATAAAGTTATTTGATTGGTGGGCGGGGGGGGGGGGAGGCATACCACCAATGTGATATACTGTGTTAGATATGATAGGGTATCACTTGGTAATTGAGCAAAAAATATACGAGTATTTGATATGTATATTTTACTAGAATCCAATTGTTGAGTTTTCTAGCGTCCTGGCCGTCAACAGCGGCCGTTACGGAATGAAAAATTTTGACTTTTAAAATCCGGTGCTAGAAAACACATCCTAGAATTTAATCATACACCAAAACTAGCTAGTTAAAGAGATCTAGCTATGTGATAAGGAGTTATACCTAGAGACTCGTGTCCTTCGGATCTTTTCTCCTCTTTTTAAGCTCCTAAGATGATCTTGATCAAACTTGATGGTCGGCCTCCTCAGTCGTAGATGATCCACCTGAAGGTCATAGATCCAAGCTCCTACCTCTAAAAGAAGTAAACTAAACAAACTAGTTTGCTAAACTAGTTTATTAGATGATGTGGTAATGTTTAGTGATAATTTTCTATCTCAAATCTTTTGGCTCTCAACATATGAGATGGTTAAGAATTTGGAATGAAGATGAATTCCAGAAGAAGAGAGTGAGAGAGCAAGTGAAGAAATAACTCTCTTTTGAGAAGAAGAATGGCTAGGCTATTTTGTATAAAGTATTTTTCTTCATTTAAAAACACAATCATACTTCAATAGAGCCTGTGATAAATAGCCAAGTCATGCTTCATACCATGCCTTCTTTTACCACCTCATTTTCTATTTTCAAGAAATAGAAAAATAAACATGATGAGGTGTCATCTTCAAGATGGTATTTGTATAAATACGAAATACTTTCTACCGTATATACATACCCGTATTCGTACCAAAATACGAATAACCAAGAGATAGAATAATACCACTATAATAATACTAGTATTAAATCAATATCGGATTTAATGAATCGGTTTAATCTTAAGCCCACCAGTATTATCAACCGTCCGATCGAAAATCTTGATAACACTAGAATATACATATCGAAATATGTACACGTATATTATTAAATCAATACCTGATTTAATAATCCGGCTTAATCCTAAATCGGCTAGTATTGTCATTCGATCAGAACCCTGCTCGATCGAAAAACCTAGATGACACTAGAATATACACATCGAAATGCGTATATGTAAATTATTAGATCAATACCTGATTTAATAATCCGGTTTAATCCTAAACCGGTTAGTATTATCATTCGATCGAAACTCTGCATGTATAAATATACGACCACCACATCGTTTCGTCTGAATCAGAGAAACTCTATGCGTGGGACTCTAAAGATTCAACGGTACGCTGGCAGTGGTTTAACCATAAGCATGTCAGCGGCACTAGGTGTACGTAACGGCCATCCAGGCACATGTCGAAAGAAGGCCGACGAGCAAGTGTTGGAGATAGTGCCCTCATAGTCAATTATTGGATCGCAGGTACGTGATTGCAATGATTGCGGAGGACCTATCCCGGTAGCACAGTCTTACTCGAGATGATAGTATGCTATCTGGTTTGCCTTTATCAGCCGTGTACATGTTCAGGTGACTGATTGCATGTTACACTTTGATAGAGCCCTAAGGATCTTGCTTTACTACCAACAGTATGATGGTGATCATATACGTGAGAGTTGGGTAGTTTATATGCATATCCTTAATTGTGGTCCCTAGTCGTGGGAGTTTCGAGACAGGGCATCGATACTCCGGAGTAGACTAGTGTATACAGTCGAGACCCCGACGAGGGGCGGTGGCCGGTCTCACAAGCCACTGGTGTAAGTTGGATCACCTAAGATGTATACAGGTGCTCATTGGGTTATGAGTACACCGGACAGGACTCGCCGGGAATCTGCTAGTTAGTATTATATCTATCGTCAGATAGCAGTTCCCTGGTGACATGTGTACAGGTTAGTTCATCGACCTGAGGTCGTCATTTGTCTCGTATGAGTTCCCACTGTGCTTTGATTTCTACCCTACCACGGCTCAAAGGAGGCGTGCAAACAGGTAGCTTTTGGGTACAGTCCCGAGCCATATGGAGGCACGTGAGCGGATCGGCAGGGGATTCGTCTCTCCCGGTATTGGGGGCGAGATCGTGCTGTGTCTAGGAGAGCCATTACACAAAGCCCACGGCCGTGGCAGGAGGTTTACTGGTAGGTACTCCAGTAGTATCTCAGGGTGTTATCGGGCTTCACTCCGACACGACTTATACTGCTATTGGGGGTCTGACGTTGCTAGCCCCCTAGGCGGATATGCGATACTCATTG
Source organism: Agapanthus africanus (assembly GCA_030015575.1). Classification (NCBI taxonomy): domain Eukaryota; kingdom Viridiplantae; phylum Streptophyta; class Magnoliopsida; order Asparagales; family Amaryllidaceae; genus Agapanthus; species Agapanthus africanus. The sequence goes on along the minus strand of JASDDO010000010.1, from coordinate 428,120,128 downwards.
ACGAACGGACCGGACTGTATATACATTGTCACTGTTAGGCTCAGTAGGGTTTCTGGATGTGTTAGCTCATCGGCCACCCTTGAGTTCGCTCATCAGTCTCCCTTGAGGTCAGTCCGTGGGCAACCGTTACGCATAGCTACTGCCGCTGACGGTTTGTGGTTAAACCCACTGCCAGGGTACTGAAGAGTCATTAGAGTCCCCCACAGACAGTTTCCCAAGTTCGGGCGAAACGTTGTAGAGGCCGTATGGTTTTATGGCAGGGTTCGGAAAATGCACGTGCGTTTACGCACGTGTCAGTTTTCGGACAGATGATACTGGTCGGCTTTGGTTTAAGCCGGATCCGAGTATTATATTGAGTAGGTATAATATCTTTGTCTCAGTTGCATTTGTATTCGGTCGTAATACAAGTGCGGGTATATTTATACAGTTTCGGGGTTGTCCTGAAATTCGTTTCAGGATCACTTTTGGAAGTTGCCAGTTTACAGTTTTCTATCAGCCGTCTTTTAACATTCGGTTAAAGACGGATTTATCTTTTCTTGGATGAGGGTGAGTCATCCTTCTAGAAGGTTCTAGAAGGTTCTAGAATTTGGTGAGGTGTCTTGTGACTCATGCTTTGATTTTAACCATTTCTTGTTTAGCTAAGGATATTTATTTTGTGTTCACACATGATATTTATCCTATGGTTACTCTCTTTCTCCTACGGTCACCTCCTCCTCTTCTATAAGAATGGCCGGCCCTCTCTCTCCTCCACTCACTCACTTGATGTTTCATTTGGAGAAAAAGATATGATAGTATTTGGGGTGCATGGAATATTACAGTTCATTTCATTCCATCACCCAACTCCCTCGGCAACTTCATTAACCGTCCGTCCACAGTTTTGGACGGAACGAGACAAAGTCATCTACTCATTCTCTACATCAATCTTGGTCGTCTCTTTTAGCAAACTTGACGATCGAGTTGCCTCAAGTCAGAGGCGGGAGCCCGTTTAAAGAATCAGTGATGTGGTGCCACCTCGACGAGGATATCGGAGTTCGACGAGATCGGAGCAGCCGCAACGGAGCGTGGGATGATGGTTAAAGAACGAAGGACTCGGATCGTTCGGTATAACCTTTCTACACTCTTTACAGTTTGTTAGTTTAGCAATAATGGCAGATCCGGGTTAAAGTATACGATAGCGCCAGTTTAAAAGTTTTTGTTCCGCATTTGGCGTCTGTAGACGGCCGGGGCGCTAGCGTAGACTTACAGTGGTATCAGAGCCTAACCATTTTGCTATACTAACTTGTGCTAACGCGTTCAAAATATCGATCGAACCGAAAATCAAAAAACGGCAAAATCCTTGCTTGACAGTTTCTGTTGTTTTTAAATGGTCTCAAAATTTATTTCTGGATGTCTTAAAAATCTGTGCAGGCGTTTTTAAGATCCACGACGAAATTTGGGGTCGTGATTCCTCCAAGCTGCCGCGGAAACACGGCCAAACCCATGGTTTGGCCGCGCATCCGCGGCCACGTGGGGAGCACGTGCTCCCAAATTTTGTCAGTGGGTTCTATGTTGGATTTTGGGGTTTTTGGTAAATATCATTTTGGCCCAGGTTTTGTTACTGTTCACCAGTAAGTCGTCGGGCCCACTTTTTGATATTTTGTCGATCGTAGTTTAAACATGTTAGTTTACAGTGCTTACATTATATCTCCGACCGGGAATGTCATTTGATCGGTAAACTGCGTCTGATTGCTATAGTTCTTTTAGACGGGTTTGCGAACGTGACATTCGCGTTGATGTTCTGTTTTGTGCTGTGTTGTTGCGGATTTGTCGTGGTGGATAGCAGTGTGCAATGGTAGTACAGTTTGAGTTTATTTGTACATTTGATATTGCGGGGCGAGCGTCCAATTTGTGGACAGCCGTCACTGCCTGTTGTATAATATTCTTTTGGGGCACGACCAGGTTGCGGTCGATGTACCTGTTGTACTATTTTTCATTACTGTACTAGGTTTTACTCCGCGACGGAGTGCACGGATAGCCGGGTTCTGGAGGGCAACGGGTCCGCATCTCATGGCTTTGGGAGGCAGAGGGGCCCCACTCTAAAATTGGCAGACTATTCGCCGCACTCGTAGGGGGTACAGGCTGACCCAAGGAGGGGTGCTCAATTTACCGGATTCCGTGAAGTGCCGGGTGTTCCATTCACTATGCTGTGGGGACTACCTCGCTTCAGTTTTTGGCGGGTAACTTGCCGCACCCGTAGGGGTCTAGGTTTCATTGCACAGGCTATCCACACGACAGGGGAACGTCGGGTTTCAGCAGCGGCTCTGTGAAACTCGGGGATCCCAGATTATCTGTATTGTTCTGTGATGCTTATTACTTTTCTGTAATGTTGCTTATTATCACGCCTGGAGCGATTATGTATATTGGTTTATATACTATTAGATGTTGTATATGTTTTACACCCGCGCTAGTCCAGTCCCCGCTCTGTCGTTAGTTAAGTAACCTAACGGGTGATGACGGGACCCAGTGACGAATGCGGATGGCATATACGTACATTTTATTTTCGTTCTTTTCTGGTGTGATTGATTGATGGGACTGCATTGATTCTGATCAATGCAAAGTTAAACAAACCTGTTTGATGTTGTTGGAACAAATTTAAAAAGTGTTATTGCAAAGACGTTTCCTTTTGTTATGCATAGCGGTATTCAGTGGAATATCCTGCACCTCATTCGACGGGGCAAGGGCCGATATCCCTTCACCGGGACTGACCCCTTGGGCAGAAGTTTGCGTCAGGGTAATAACTTCACTATAGCCGATTACATGTTGCTTTGCATAGCGGTATTCAGTGGAATATCCTGCACCTCATTCCACGAGGAAAGAGCCGAGATCCCTTCACCGGGAGTGACCTCTTTAGCAAAGGTTTTCGCCACTATATTTTAAAAAGCTATCAGGTTCCTTCAGCGATATCAAGTTCACTACGCTAAAGGTTTTTCGCCAAAAACCAGCCGTAGCCCTCCGTCACTTCTTTTGGGTATTCAGTAGTATTCAAGCTATGTATTTTGACCAACGCCAAGGCATAGTGTTTGGTAGCTGCTGGGTATTCAATTGTTGCATAGATAGATGAGTTAGTTTGGGACAGTCGTTCTGCCATTTTGGCCAACGTCAAGGGCATGTGCGGGTGGGTTCAAATTGACAAGATAGTGACGGGTAGAACTTGGCATGTGACTTATGACATTTTGACCAACGCCAAGGTTATAAGAGCATGGGGCAAAAATGATATCGGGAGTTTCTAAAGAAACTGAAACTTGCCAAGTATGCGCATACCTTCTGGAGTATGAGTAACGTGGATGCATTCCATCACGTTATCATGCGATGAGAGTTGGATCCCGATTCCCACTGATGAGTTGGTTTACTCTTCGGGTGATCCCGATTGATTCTTCTTTAGGTTTGGAGGAGAATTTGACAGGACAGTGGGAGGTTTCCGGATTAGATAAAGTGATGACCATTCTGATCTAGGTTAGAGTGCACGCAGAGTGTTTCTTTTCTCTCTCTCTCTTTGGCAGCGACCTTTGACCGACCCTAGACTATGACTCAGTGACCAGGTTGACCGAACCTTCTTAAAATACTGGCTTTTGGATTGTCTGAGTTGCATAAGTCATTGCCACTCCTTCTTTTACCCTTTGCATTTCTCAGAACACCCGTATTACTACGGATATCCACTTCCATTGGATAGATCCATCGTATGGTTATATACGAACTCGAAGGGACTTCTTCGAGGATGGATCCAGGTTCAGGAGAAATAGAATTGGTTTATTCAGTTGTCTTTTATTATTACCTTCTCTCAGGTTGCGAGAGCTCCTTGGTTTAGGAGAGTACACCTATTACGCTTATTGGATAGTCTTATTCCAAACCATAGGCTGGTGCCGAAAGGTAGGGAATGAAGAAAACCAATTAGCCTAAGTAGGGTGTGCAGAAGGTAATATGTAAAGACAAAATAAAGGGATTAGAAAGAGGGCAAAGTAAATTGCGACTGATATCATTCACGACCAAAACCGCGTACTTCATCGCCGCTCCTATTTCACCTTTAAAAGAATAAGGTATTATTCAGTTGTCTTTTATCATCACCTTCTCTCGAGATGCGAGTACTCCTTGGTTTAGGAGGGTACACCTATTATGCTTACTGGATAGTCTTCTTCCAAACCATAGGCTGGTGCCGAACGGTAGGGAAGGAAGAAAACCATTTAGCTTAACGATGGTGTACAGAAGGTAACGACTAAAGACAAATAAAGTGATTTGGAGAGATGGCAATAAAATATACGGTTGAAGTCATGAATTGGATTATGGAAGAGACATTGCTATGAATACCAGGATACCCCTATGAAACATTTTTCATGTTTCAGTGCATTGTTAAAGAAAAACTGTTTTCCTGATTAGACACTTACTCCAAGGGTATGTATTTACCGGGTTTCATTCTCATATCTGTATGGTTTTACAGATGATGAGTGGGAGTAAGATATTGGGAATTAGGTGATTATCCTCATTATATCGGAATTCGTTGTAATTGGTGATATTTGAGGAAATCGCCAGGGTACAGTTTTCTACCTACGACGCACAGGTTTTGAGTTGTTTAACTCAGCGGACTTATACAGAGTATTGTATGTTGTCCAAGTGTCCATCAGGACAAAGGGGTAGGTCCTCGTACTATGTTCTGTTTACTTATAACTTCTCTAGTATTTAGACGAGTGTTTCGTAGAAATACAAGGTCTAAGTTTTGAGAAGTTGTGGGTATAAGAATAAAGTAAAGAACCAGATGTCACAAGTATCGGGATTCTTCAAAGAGATCGAAGATGTAGATTCTTGTGATTGGTATTCAGATGATAGTGATGGTTTTGAGAAACGTATTTCTCTTTCAGGTTACTCATAATTGGATGGATTCCTAAGTTGAGTGATGCTGATTAGCCTCTTTCCATTAAGTTGATATGCACTGGAGACAGCTGCATGATTTGAATATGGTTCCAATTAAATAAGTGCCAAAGTTTCTGTATTGGATATAGAATGGATCGTACCTTAAAGGAAATTAAGGTACGGGGAATTGTCCAGCTTATGCTTAAAACCAGACTCTGGATAACTCAGGGCACGTTTCTGTAGTGGCTGTTTGTGGGTTGACCCTGGCTATGTCGAGGGTTGATATTCTACCATTTGGAAGATCAATAGTGATATTGTTCTTGACTCGCCACAGTTTTAGGAAAATTGATCTTTTTCAGAAAACAGTAGTGGGAGTATGGTAGAACTGGAAGTGATTCCAGAACCGCGAACGATTACGGAAAATTTAATAGGACCTATATATTCAATCAGGTTTGACATTCCAATAACCACTCCGCAGATTTGGTGGGTAACCTCAGACACCCGAGAGGTACTTCGGTAGCCTCAAGGACGGTGACAGGGAGGTTCTTATCTATCCAGACTTGACACTACTGTTGTTCCAGACTATGAGACCAGGCAGGAGGATAAGTATAGCGTCATTCTAAACTAGCTTTAGAAGTGTACGTGTATATTATTCTGCCAGAGGGTTGTCGTAGTCAGTGGGAGCAACGGAAGCTTAGTGGGCAAGTAGCTTATGTCTATTTATAGACTAGAGCAGTTATAGCGGAGATAGATCATCTAATTTTGATGTGACAGTCATGGGTTTGACTTCAATCAGAATAGGGGATAGATCTGTTAAGAAGGTAGTAGAGTGTGATGTCATGGTATTTGGATGACATACACAGAGTAGTAAGTAAAATTCCTATACTACGATCGGTTCAACTGTGGTCGTCACACAGTTGTTTCTCCAGACAGGATATGGATATAATATTAGACATTCTGGTTTCTGGATCTATGGTTTTAGATCTAGATTTGGGTGGTTTCCCAATGTGGGTACTTTGACAGATATTCTAATGGTTTTTAGAATAGTTGACTCCTAGCATGGTAGTGTACCTGCAGGTGATGGAGTCACCCTCTCTAAAGGTGTCGTATAGACTAAAGAGGAGAGGGATGTGCATGATTGGCAGATCACTTGCTTAGGCAATTGAGTCAATCATGAGATGTCAAGTACCGCACCAAATGTTGTTTTTGCACTAGATGCAATAAGTTTGTATTAATCCAATCCTGGAGAAACATAAGGAAGCAGTTTTAGAACATTAGTACATGTTCTACGGATTTGATAACGGCAGCCTCTTTCGGGAGACGGTTATCATTCCAGGCTTCAAAGGTGACATAGATGACAGAGTGATTGTCAGAGTTTTTAGTTTTCCCTCTGACGAGGGACAGTATTATGGACAGGTGGTTCCAGAGGATACTGTGGGTGGCATGGTGCCGGATACTGATTAGGTTCAGTGATCCATACAGTCTAAGAAGTTTGGATATGGAGTTCATTTATGAACTAAGGTCCCATCAGATATCCAGACATATTCTAAGACAGGTACTACTCAATTCGGGAGATGGCTTTCTCCGCGAACTTGAGATTAAGAGAGATACAGAAAGATACTTCTAGGCGGATCCACTCACCGAGGCTATTTCTCGAACACAATAGTTTTACAAACGGGCTTTGTGAAACTGATTAGTAGAGGAGTTGGATGTTCGGTTTCACACGGGCTGTGAGTAGTCGACATCGCAATATTAGCCTTGAGTGCAAGTGGGAGATTGTTGGAGATAGTGCCCTCATAGTCAATTATTGGATCGCAGGTACGTGATTGCAATGATTGCGGAGGACCTATCCCGGTAGCACAGTCTTACTCGAGATGATAGTATGCTATCTGGTTTGCCTTTATCAGTCGTGTACATGTTCAGGTGACTGATTGCATGTTACACTTTGATAGAGCCCTTAGGATCTTGCTTTACTACCAACAGTATGATGGTGATCATATACGTGAGAGTTGGGTAGTTTATATGCATATCCTTAATTGTGGTCCCTAGTCGTGGGAGTTTCGAGACAGGGCATCGATACTCCGGAGTAGACTAGTGTATACAGTCGAGACCCCGACGAGGGGCGGTGGCCGGTCTCACAAGCCACTGGTGTAAGTTGGATCACCTAAGATGTATACAGGTGCTCATTGGGTTATGAGTACACCGGACAGGACTCGCCGGGAATCTGCTAGTTAGTATTATATCTATCGTCAGATAGCAGTTCCCTGGTGACATGTGTACAGGTTAGTTCATCGACCTGAGGTCGTCATTTGTCTCGTATGAGTTCCCACTGTGCTTTGATTTCTACCCTACCACGGCTCAAAGGAGTCGTGCAAACAGGTAGCTTTTGGGTACAGTCCCGAGCCATATGGAGGCACGTGAGCGGATCGGCAGGGGATTCGTCTCTCCCGGTATTGGGGGCGAGATCGTGCTGTGTCTAGGAGAGCCATTACACAAAGCCCACGGCCGTGGCAGGAGATTTACTGGTAGGTACTCCAGTAGTATCTCAGGGTGTTATTGGGCTTCACTCCGACACGACTTATACTGCTATTGGGGGTCTGACGTTGCTAGCCCCCTAGGCGGATATGCGATACTCATTGACGAACGGACCGGACTGTATATACATTGTCACTGTTAGGCTCAGTAGGGTTTCTGGATGTGTTAGCTCATCGGCCACCCTTGAGTTCGCTCATCAGTCTCCCTTGAGGTCAGTCCGTGGGCAACCGTTACGCATAGCTACTGCCGCTGACGGTTTGTGGTTAAACCCACTGCCAGGGTACTGAAGAGTCATTAGAGTCCCCCACAGACAGTTTCCCAAGTTCGGGCGAAACGTTGTAGAGGCCGTATGGTTTTATGGCAGGGTTCGGAAAATGCACGTGCGTTTACGCACGTGTCAGTTTTCGGACAGATGATACTGGTCGGCTTTGGTTTAAGCCGGATCCGAGTATTATATTGAGTAGGTATAATATCTTTGTCTCAGTTGCATTTGTATTCGGTCGTAATACAAGTGCGGGTATATTTATACAGTTTCGGGGTTGTCCTGAAATTCGTTTCAGGATCACTTTTGGAAGTTGCCAGTTTACAGTTTTCTATCAGCCGTCTTTTAACTTTCGGTTAAAGACGGATTTATCTTTTCTTGGATGAGGGTGAGTCATCCTTCTAGAAGGTTCTAGAAAGTTCTAGAATTTGGTGAGGTGTCTTGTGACTCATGCTTTGATTTTAACCATTTCTTGTTTAGCTAAGGATATTTATTTTGTGTTCACACATGATATTTATCCTATGGTTACTCTCTTTCTCCTACGGTCACCTCCTCCTCTTCTATAAGAATGGCCGGCCCTCTCTCTCCTCCACTCACTCACTTGATGTTTCATTTGGAGAAAAAGATATGATAGTATTTGGGGTGCATGGAATATTACAGTTCATTTCATTCCATCACCCAACTCCCTCGGCAACTTCATTAACCGTCCGTCCACAGTTTTGGACGGAACGAGACAAAGTCATCTACTCATTCTCTACATCAATCTTGGTCGTCTCTTTTAGCAAACTTGACGATCGAGTTGCCTCAAGTCAGAGGCGGGAGCCCGTTTAAAGAATCAGTGATGTGGTGCCACCTCGACGAGGATATCGGAGTTCGACGAGATCGGAGCAGCCGCAACGGAGCGTGGGATGATGGTTAAAGAACGAAGGACTCGGATCGTTCGGTATAACCTTTCTACACTCTTTACAGTTTGTTAGTTTAGCAATAATGGCAGATCCGGGTTAAAGTATACGATAGCGCCAGTTTAAAAGTTTTTGTTCCGCATTTGGCGTCTGTAGACGGCCGGGGCGCTAGCGTAGACTTACAGCAAGCTCATCCGGACCCCTACTGAGCTTATCCGCCTATCCGTGACAATCTTCATACAGTCCGGTCTCTCCATCTAAAATGATCGAATACCGGGTCTAGAGAGTGGTAAATGTCAGACTCCTACTGACTCGATAAGTTGTGTCGATGTGGCTCAGGACCAATCCGAGAAACCTCTGATCTAACCACCAGTAAATCTCAACTGCCTTGGCCAAGGTCTTATGGTTCTGACCAATCGGACACAGTGCGATATCGACCCCCAATACCGGGAGAGACGAATTCCTGACAATCACTCACTGCCTCCATATGGCTCGGGACTGTACCCAAACAAAACCTGTTTGCACGACATAGTAGAACCGTGGTAGGGTAGTGGTCAAAGTACAGTGGGAACTCACACGAGACAAATGATGATCTCAGGTCCAAAGACTAATCTATACTCATGTCATCTGAGAACCACTATCTGACGATAGGTATAATACCATCTAGAGGTTCTCGGTGAGTCTGTCCAGTGTACTCACCCCCAGTGAGCACATGTATACAATCTTAGGTGATCACACTAATAGTTGTGGGACCAACCACCTCCCCTCATTGTGGTCTAGAAACGTATACACGCGTCTACTCTGGAGTAGTGATACCCGGTCTCGATACTCCTGCTACTTGGGACCTTTAAGGATGTGCTTATGGACTACCTAACTCGTACAAGTATGATCGACATCATAACGCTGGTAGTCAAGCAAAATCCTATGGGATTTATCAACATATAACCGCCATATGCTATATCAATTATAATATATGCACATATTAAGATAAAGTCAAACCATAATAGTATACTACTGTATCGAGTTTTTATCAATATTTGCAAGTAATAAAAGAATCAATAGAAAGAAATACACATATCAAGATAAAGACAACTCAAATAATATACTATATACAACCGAGTAAGATTGTCCTGTACATACACATCCTTAGCATCCTATACAAAACAGGCCTCTAGGGCATACATATCCAACAATCTCCCACTTGCACTAAGACCTGTAATTGGCGTACCAAATACCTAACGTCTGCTCTAAGGCTAGTTGTTGGCGTACCGCATACCCAACATCTCAAAAAGTCGCTCGAACTGCGCTTGAGGGAGGGCCTTGGTAAATGGATCCGCCGTATTGTCTTTCGTATCTACTCTCCCGGCCTCGATCTCCCTGATCAGGTGATACCGCCTTAAGATGTGTCTGGATTTCTGATGAGACCGTGGATCCTTCGCTAAAGCTATAACCCCATTGTTATCGCAATACAAAGGTATCAGATCAACAATGGACGGAACCACCTCAAGTTCAGTAATGAACATCTTCATCCAGACCGCTTCTTTTGCGGCATCGTTCACAGCAATGTATTCAATCTCCATCGTCGACTCTGCGACGGTGTCCTGTTTCGAGCTCTTCCAACACACCGCCCATCCATTAAGGGTAAACACAAAACCCGAGACAGACTTGCTGTCATCCTTGTCACTCTGGAAGCTTGAATCAGTAAAGTACTCGACCTGAAGGCCTCTATTACCGTAAACCAAGAATATCTCATTAATCCTTCTCAGATACTTGAGAATGTTCTTCACAGCTGTCCAATAATTCTCACCCAGGTTCGACTGATATCGGCTCACCACGCTAAGCGCGTATGCTACATCTGGTCTGGTACACAGCATCACATACATTATAGATCCTACCGCCAAAGCGTAGGGTATAGTACTCATGCGAACCCTCTCCTCATCAGTCTTTGGAGACATCTCTTTGGAGAGGATGATTCCGTGCAATGCGGGTATATTACTGCGCTTGGAATTTTCCATACTAAATCTATTTAGTATGGTCTCTATGTAGCTGGATTGTGAAAGTCCCAACAGTCCCTTAGATCTATCTCTATATATCTTAATCCCCAGAATGTTGGAGGCATCACCCAGGTCCTTCATGGAGAACTTTTGTAACAAGAACAGCTTGACCGATTGCAGCATAAGAATGTCATTTCATATCAAGAGAATGTCATCCACGTACAAGACGAGTACAACAGTCCTCCCTATAATTTTCTTGTAGATATATGGTCCATCTTCGTTTTTGACGAAGTCAAATTCCTTAACTGTCTCATCAAAACAGATGTTCCAGCTCCGTGACGCATACTTTAATCCATAAATCGATTTAAGAAACTTGCACACCTTCCCGCTGCTCCAACTGTCTACAAATCCCTCCGGTTGATCCATATAAACGCACTCTTCTAAACTTCCATTCAGAAAGGCCGTTTTTACGTCCATCTGCCAGATATCATAGTCATGGTAGACAACAATGGCAAGTAGGATTCGAATGGATTTCAGCATAGCCACTGGAGAAAAGGTTTTGTCATAGTATACTCCTGGTCTTTGATGAAAACCTTTTACAACAAGTCCAGCCTTATAGGTTTTCACCTGTCCATCTACACCAATCTTCTTTTTGAAGATCCACTTGCATCCAACGGGTTTTATCCCAGGAGGACCAACATCCAAAGTCCAAACTTTATTGGTGACATGGACTCCATTTCGGATTGCATAGCTTCAAGCCATTTTACAGAGTCCTTACTGTTAATGGCCTGCTTGAAACTAGTAGGATCATCTTCTTCCAAGATACAATCCTATCGATCCTCGTCTATGAGAAAACCATAGTATCTCTCGGGCGGACAAGAAATCTTACTAGATCTGCGGAGTGGCTGAGGTTCGTCTGGGATTATTGAATCCTCTGGTTCCATCAAATCTTCAGTTTCGGTTTGTGGCTCTAGAATTTCTTCCAGTTCTACCGTGCTCCCACTAATATCTTGTGCAAGAAATTCCATTTCTAAGAAAACGGCATGATGAGCAACAAACACTTTCTGTTCCTCAGTGTGGTAGAACAGATATCCATAACCATTCCTTAGATATCCCATAAATTTACATAAAACTGGCCGTACCTCCAGTGTATCCGGATTATGCTTTTTAACGTAAGCCGTATAACCCCATATCTTAAATCTTTTTAGATACGACATTTTACCATTCCATATTTCGAATGGTGTCTTAGGTACGGGTTTGGATGGAACGTCATTCAATAGATATGCCGCTGTCTGAAGCGCATATCCCCAGAATAAAAGAGGCAGATCAGCACTACTCATCATGGAGTGAACCATGTCCAAAAGGGTACAGTTCCTCCGCTCCGATACACCATTGTGCTGTGGTGTGTATGGAGGAGTAAGCTGAGAGAGAATACCATTTTCTTTCAGGTATTCTAGGAATTCCGTGCTTAAGTATTCTCCTCCTCTATCAGATCTGAGGATCCTGATACTTTTGCCAATCTGGTTCTCTATTTCGTTCTTATATTCTTTGAATTTCTCAAAAGTTTCAGATTTGTGTTTCAAAAGATACACATATCCAAACCTAAAGAGATCGTCAGTGAATATAATGAAGTATGAGAACCCACCCCTCGCATCTATAGATATCGGACTACATACACCACTGTGTATGAGTCTTAAGAGCTCTATAGCTCTTTCTCCTTGTCCGGTGAACGGAGTTTTGGTCATCTTTTCTTTGAGACATGATCGACAAGTTTCATAAGACGAAAATTCGAACGAATTCAGAAATCCATCTTTATGTAACTTGGCTAGTCTTTTCTCATTGATATGACTAAGTGTACAATGCCACAAGTAGGTTTCGTTCGTATCTGAACTCTTCCTCTTGTGTGTGTTTTGTACGTTAAAAACTGTATTTTGATTAGAAACATAGATACTATTGCATAGTTTACCTTCTGCAACCAACCTGATTAAGGTAAATGTTCATGATATTTTTATCTAGAACAAAGTTATATCCATCTTTATCAAGTAAAGAGACTGATATGATATTGCAGAGCATGAAAGGTATATAATAACAATTGTTCAAAATCATAGTATTGCCGTTTGGCAATACTATGTGATATTCACCGACGGCAGTAGCATCAACCTGTGCTCCGTTCCCCACTTTGAGGGACATAGTCCAACCATTCTACTTTTTCTTAATCCTTGTAATAAATTACAGATATGAGATCCAGACTCGGTATTTAGTACCCAGGAGGTAGGGTTGACCGAAAAGAAGTTTTCAATAACAAATACACCCGAAGAAGATGCATTAGAATGCTTCTCTTTCAATAGAGTTAACTGGAATTCCTTACAGTCCTCTTTCTCTTGCCCATACTCGTGACAATTGTCATAAGTTAGAGCCAAACCAACGTTCCCCAGCCCAGAGTAATAAGCTGGTTCGGACAAATCAAACATTTTATTATCTTGATTAGAGCGTGAAATGGTTGCTACCTGGAGAGAAAGAAAAGAAACACTCAGCGTGCGCTCTTACAAGATCAGATTGGTTATTAGTTTATATAATCAAGACGACTCCCACTGTTTCCTCGAATTTTCCTTCAAGCCTTTAAAAGGAAAACTAGTCGGGATCATTCGCACCTTATAAGTTCACTAACCGTTCAGCCAGGTGAGTGTTGGTATTTCGAGGGAGGTTCTCCGTGCTCTCGCACGGACCTAATTAAAATAAGCGTCGTTCCCGCAGAGGCGTAGCCCCGTTAACACTTTTCTAGACACCTAATAGGTTAGTTATTTGTGAAGTGAAAAATATCTCCCAAGAGTAATCCTACTCATCAGTGGGATCGGGATCCAACTATCATCGTGTGATAACCTAGATGGAAGCCACTCTAGTCACCACACTCCAGAAGGTATACAACACTAGCAAGTTTTCTGTATATTTGAAACTCCCGATGTGGTTTTTGCCCCTGACGGTTTATGACCTTGAGTAGGTCAACAAATCATAAATCGCTAGTCAAGTTCTACTCGTCATTTTCTTAAATGCATTAAACCCATCCGTACGTGTCCTTGATTAGGTCAACAAGGTCGCACGATTGTCCTAACCAATCGCATTACAATGCACAGAAAAACACCACTTAGCTACCGTACACTACGCCTTGACTAGGTCAACAAACGCAGCACGAATACTAAATATTACTATTCTGAAATGACGGAAGGCTACGACTGGTTTTTAGCAAAAATCCTTTAATGTAATAAACTTGATATTGTTAAAGGAACCGAGTAGTTTTGAAAAGGAGTGGTTTAGGCTCCACACTTGAAAGCTAGCGGTTTTGAAGAAAACCGAGTATTTTATAATAACATAAACTTTTGCTCAAGAGGTCACTCCCCATGAAAGGATCTAGGCTCTTGCCTCCTCGAATGAGGTGCCGGATATTCCTAACCGAATTCCATTATGCAAAGCAAAAGAGTATGACTATAGTTTTTCGAAATTTATTCCAACAATATCATTTAGGTTTCTTTTCTTGCATTAATTAAAATTAATGCGGTCCCATCAATTAAATCATATCATTCCACAAAAGAACGAAAATAAAATGTACGTATATGCCATCCGCATTCGCCACGGGGCCCAGTCATGCACTGTTAGGTTACTTAACTACCGGCAGAGCGGGGACAGGATTAGCGCGGATGCAAAACATATACAATATCTACTAGTATATATATATATATATATATATATATATATATATATATATATATATAACCATTCATCCTGGGCATGATATAAGCAACATCACAGAACAACAATAAGCAACATGGAATAGCGGATAATCTTGGAGCCTAGGGTTTCATTTGAGCGGCAAATGAGACCCGACGTTCCCGGTCGTGTGGATAGCCCGTGCAATTACAAACCTAGACCCCTACAAGCGCGGTAAGATACCCGCCAATCCCGAAAGTGAGGCAACCCCAATCAACAAAGTGAATGGGCTACCCAGAACTTCACGAAATCCGGTAACTTGAGCACCCTTCCATAGGTTATCCTATAACCCCTACGAGTGCGGCGAACAGCCCGCCAATTCTAAAGTAAAGCCCCCCTCCGTTTTAACGCCGTGAGAATGCAGTCCTGTTGCCCTCTAGAATCCGGCTATTCGAGCACTCATCCATGGGGTAATTCTAGTACAGAAAAGAATATATATATATATATATATATATATATATATATATATATATATATATATATATATATATATACAACGGTGACATCGACCCCAATCCGGTCGTGCCCCAATAAAAGAATATACAAACTGGCGGAAACAATAATCCACATATCGGACGCTTGCACCGCAAAAAAGAATATATAAATGAATCTGAAATGTACAGCTACCATTGCACTATAGGCTATCCACTACGACAATCCATCCATAACATCGATGCAACACAGAACATCAACGCGAATATCATGTTCGTAAACCCGTCTGATTGTATATATAGCAACCAGTCGGGTTATACCGCTCAATGATATTCACGGTCACAGAAACAAATACATAGAAAAGCAAGAATTTAGAATTTCGATCGATTAAAACTTTCCGTATTTACCTCCATGAACAAACCAATACACAAACAAATCTGGGCAAAAACCAAATGTACCAAAAATCACATTGTTGGATAAGTATGCCCTAGAGACCTGTAGTGTATAGGACGCTAGGGATATGTATGTACAGGACAATTTTGCTCAGTTGTATATAGTATATTATTTGAGTTGTCTTTACCTTGATATGTGTATTTCTTTCTATTGATGCTTTTATTACTTGCACATATTGATAAAGATTCGATACAATAGTATACTATTATGGTTTGACTTTATCTTAATATGTGCATATGCTATACTCGATATAACATATGGCGGTTACATATTGATAAAGCCCGTAGGATTTTTCTTGACTACCAGCGTTATGATGGCGATCATACTTATGATAGCCGGGTAGTCCATAAGTACATCTTTAAAGGTCCCAAATGTTAGTTATATGTATGCCCTAGAGGCCATTAATGTACATGATTGTATATTATAATGGATGCTTGGACATATATAGAGAGGACTTTTTTGCACGACATGATAGTATGCTATCTGGTTACTCTTTATCTTAACATGTAGACGGGTATTGTTATACTGTCTTTCTCTCACATGTTGATAAAGCCCTTAGAATGTGTACTTGACTACCAGGATTATGATGCAGATCATACTAATGGGGCCAGGGTAGTCCATAAGTTCATCTTTTAATTGTTCCTAGTCGAGAGAGTATCGAGACAGGGCATCGATATTCCAGAGTAGACTAGTGTGTACGTTTCTTGACCCTGTATAGGGCGATGGATGATCCCACATCCATTGGTGTTTGACATCAAAGATTGTACACATGTGCTCATTGGAGAATGGGTACACCGAACAGGACTCGCCGAGAACTCCTAGATGGTATTATACCTAACGTCAGATAGCAGTTCTCTGGTGACACTGGTACAGGTTAGTCTGTAGATCCGAGATCGTCATAAAGTATTGTGTGATTCCCACTGTGATTTGATTTCCTCCCTACCACGCTTAAAAGAGCGTGCAGACATGTGGATTTTGGGTACAATCCCGAGTCACATGGAAGCAATGAGCGATAGGAGGGGTTTCGTCTCTCCCGGTATTGGGGGTTGATGTTGCGCTATACTCGATTGGCTATAACAGGAAGTCCCTGGTCAGGGCTGATGTTAAGATTTACTGGTAAGTGTTATCAGTAGTTTCTCGACCCGTTATGAGCTTCACATCGGCATGACTTATCAAGTTATTAGGGTCTGACGTTTACCACCCCCAGACTCGATATGCGATATATCAGACGAAGAGACCGGACTGTACGGTAGTGTTACTTACTGGATTCACAGGAGTTTGGACAAGCTTGCTTGTTGATCTTCTGATCGCTCAATACCTGGGTAGCCATTATGTCCAGCTAGTACCGCTGACGGCTTGTGGGTGACTGATATGATCATTACCTACTGCTGGCATATTGATGAGTCTTTAGAGTCATACACAGAGGTTTCCTAGCTCAAGCGTAACGAAGTAGGGCACATATGTGATATGTGCGGGACCGAGATTGATACGTGTATGTGATACAGTATTCTAATCTCGCGATATATGTTATATGTGATATAACCGGATTATTGAATCAAGTGTTGATTCAATAATTTGTTATATGTATATTTGATATACATATACATGATATTAGTCCGTTCTATGTGATATAGCCGGATTATTAAATCAAATGTTGATTTAATAATTTAATATATAATTATATATATTTGATATATTAATATATATTAACTAATATTAGCTCACTTAAGAATTTCTTTTCTCTAAATACATATAAATATATATGTGGTATATATTAATGTATTTATTTTTGTGTTATGCTAGATGATACATTGGACTTGGGTGTATGAGACTCATACCAAAGTAAAGATAATTTGGGTGTTTAATTATTAAGGGAAAAATCAAAATTAGGTGGAAATTAGCATGGCTAAAGATGCTTATGGAAGCATGTAGAAGCCTTGACTTAAGTCTACTAATTTTGTTTTACTCTAGATATTTATTATCCCAACCATTATCTTTAGCCATGGTTAAGTCTCTACTAATCTCTCTTGAGATATTTTCTCACCATAGTTCATGACAACTTGATCTCCTTCTTTACTTTCTAGCTTTTGAGTAAGGTGAAAAGGAAAAAGAGAAAAATAATTCTAAAGTGAGTAAAATTTCCACTTCATCAATCTATACCAAATTAGCAATTTAGTATAGGTTGTTTGCTTCACTAATTCCTCAATTAGTGAAGAGGTAGCTTGAGTTAGAGATTTTTCGACGTAGATGATCTTCGGCCTCGAAGATCCTTAAGCAAGCTCGTTCCTTTCGCCTAGTGGAGTATAAGAAGAGTTCGGGGGACCACTAATTGGAGCTAAGGGACTACTACACGGAGCTTTAGAAGTGAAGGACCGGTCTACAAAGGTTGTATTCCTATTTCATTTAGTGTAAAGTTTGTTTACATACATATAAAACCTTAATTCTCTAGTTCGATTCTTGGATGGTGTTGCTTAGCACTCTAGATTTTTTAAAATTGCATATTTGATGCTTGCTAAAACCTAGTGATAGTGCTAAGAAACCCCAACAATGGTATCAGAGCCAAGCCAGAGCATTAGGAGTTATCTAGCGAAGTTAAAGTGTTCAATCGACTTTTCGAAACCCTAAAACCTGGGTTTCTGGAAAATTTTTCAAAAGTTGGAATTTTTTAATTTAAAAATATGCAAAAAATTGTGCAGGGTTTTCTATGGATCCCCAAGAAAAACGATGGACCAACTGGACCAAACGGCCGCGAAATCGCGGCCAAACCATGGGTTTAGTAGCGGTTCCGCGGCGCCGTTGGTGAGGCAGGGACCGTGCCTTCTTGTGCTGATCCGTAGGTACTTGGGGCACTCTCTGGGTATTTTTAAGTGAGACTCAAGTGTTGAGCTCTCTGAGAATTGTGGGTGTTTGATAAATCGATCGAAATATTTAACATCCTCTAGATATCTGTGATTTGTGATACAATATTTGGAATCCACAATAATAAGTTTTGTGAAAACTAGTTAGTACTTTATAAATCTAGCAATTTAGTCTCTTTCGATCAGTTGCCAGGGGTTTTTGATTCGGATCAAAACCCCGTCGCAATCTCGTATAGTACACGAACGCTCGCCGGATAACACTACTACAGAGCCACGCCCCATAGCCTCGACCAAGTGACTGTAGGAGAACCCCGTAGCCAAAAGGATCCGTTCGGGTGCTCGCGGCCGCGATGTTCCGCCTAAGTGAGCTTCGTCGATGGCGTCAGGGGTGTGGCCGTCTACTAATGTTTCCGACGAGCATTCGATCATTTGTTGGGAATCTTATTGAATTGCCCGACTGGATATTGAAAAGTGTTTTCAATTTTGAGACTAAAATGCCGGATTTATTGTGTTAGGCATGAAATCTGGAGTATGTGATATTCCGGGTTTATGATGTCTAAGGTGGTTGCGGATTCTAATTATTGTAGTTTTCATTTCTTTTTTGCGACCATAAGTCTAATATGTGGTGTATCTCCGGTTTCGTTGCTATACGTCAACGACAATTGAGATACGCATATTTACTTACGTTGATGACATGCGATATTATGTGTTACTGTGATATGTTATATTGGATCGTCGTATTTGAATAGCCGAGGGTTTTTGCGTGAGATGAGAGTTTTTCCTTTTCATTCATGTAAAAATTTGTATGTAATATTCTTTTATTGGGACACTTCCTGGTTGAGAATAATGTCACCATTGATGTATATTATTTACTTTTCAGCATTAGGATAGACCCAAGACGGGGAGCATAAGTAACCAGGTTCTAGAGTCCAGTGGGAGACCATCTCGAGGAGTCGAATCCGGGTCTCCTAACTCTAGAATTGGCAGGGTTGCTTGCCGCTCTCGTAGGGGTCTAGGGATATGGATTTGGCTATTCATCATGACCATGGAATCCGTGTTTTTTACTGGCTTAATTTAAAACACGGACCTCCTACTATATCCAATACTTCATATGTTGATTTCTGCTGCAATGTTCTGTGATGAGATGATATAACTACGTGAGACGAATACTTTATATTATATATATGATATATAATAAACGTTGCTTATGTTTTGCCGTGCTAGTCCTGCCCCCGCTCTGCCGTTAGTTAACCAACCTAACGGTGCATGACGGGACCCCGTGGCGAATGCGGATGGCATAAGCGTACGTTGTATTTTCGTTTCTTTATCTGTGATGCTTAGGAAGCATAAATGATGGGACTTCATTAATGAGATTAATGAAAAGGAAAGAAACCCAATGATGTTGTGGAATCAAATTTTCAAAAAGGTAGCTCTAGTCCTTGCTTTGCATAGGGGTATTCCTTGATGAATATCCAGCACCTCATTCAATGAGGAAAGAGCCTAGATCCCTTCACCGGGAGTGAACTCTTTAGCGAAACCTAGCAGATGCTACACCCACTCGGTTTATTTTGAAAAACTTGATTTTAAAAAGCGGAGCTTAAACCACTCCTTTTCTAAATCACTCAATTCTACAACGATATCAAGTTCATTACGCAAAAGGTTTTCTTAAAAACCTGTCGTAGCCCTCCGTCATTTCAGATAAGTACTATTTAGTATTCGTGCTGCGTTTGTTGGCC
This sequence comes from Agapanthus africanus, assembly GCA_030015575.1. NCBI lineage: Eukaryota > Viridiplantae > Streptophyta > Magnoliopsida > Asparagales > Amaryllidaceae > Agapanthus > Agapanthus africanus. Next base: position 428,100,313 of record JASDDO010000010.1, on the reverse strand, counting down.
TTCGTCAAGGCGTAGTGTACGGTAGCTAATTAGTGTTTATCTGCTGCATATGATGCGATTGGATTAAGGTAGTCGTACGACTTTGTTGGCCTTCGTCAAGGGTCGTACGGGTGAGTTTAATTCAATCACGAAATGTATGGGTTGAACTTGACTAGCGCCCTATGGTTTGTTGGCCTTCGTCAAGATCATAGGACGTTAGGGGCAAAAGATATTAGGAATTTCAAGTGTTGAAATTTGCAATGAGATTGCATACCTTCTATGAGATAGTTGGATCCCAATACCCACTGCGAGTAAGAGTTACTCCTGGGAGAATTTTGCACTTTACAATTAGTTGATCAAGTAGGTGTCTGAGAAAGGTGTTAACGAGGTCATGCCCCTGCGGAAACGGGGTTATTTAATTAGTTCCATGCGAAAGCATGGGGAGATTCCCTCGGAGTACCAATACCTGCCTGGCTGAACGATTGGCGAACTTGTAAGGTGTAATTAATCCCGGCTAGTCTTACCTTTTAGGGTTTGAAGGAAGATTTGATAAAAACAGTGGGAGCCATCCTGATTAGATAAGATAGTAACCAATATAATCTTGCAAGAGCATACGCTAAAGTCTTTTCTTCTCTCTCTCTCTCTCTCTAGGTAGCGACCTTGACACGCCTTGATCAATATAATAATATTGATGTATTGACCGAACCAGCATGTTATACTTAGCTGGGGAACGTTGGTTCCCCTCTACCTTATAACTGTTATAAGTCCGAGCAGGAAATATGGGAATATCCGGATTCCCACGCGGCCCGAACGAGGAATGAGCATGTTGATGCATCTTTTTCGGGTGTGTTCGTTACCGAGAATTGTTTCTCGGTACACTCTACGTTCTGGGTATCAGATACCGGACCGCATTTGCAATATATTATATGGGCTAAAGAAAGGTAGAGAACTGGGAAAAGGTGATCATTCTCTCAGAGTAGGGAATGGTGCAATGGTTGCAGCCAAAACAGTTGACGAATATCACCTTATACTACCAAGTGGTAATACAATAATTCTGAACGACTGTTATTACATATCGAGCATGATATGCAATTTAATATCGATTTCTTTATTAGATAAAGAAGGATATAACTTTGTAGTATAGAATAATGGTATGAACATTTTCCTAAATCAAGTGTTGATTGGGTTTGATATGTTATGTAACGGTTTATACGTTCTAAATCAGAATACAGTTCTTAACGTATAGAACACACACAAGAGGAAAAGTTCAGAAATGAATGAATCTTTCTTGTGGCATTGTAGACTAGGTCATATCAATGCGACATGACTAGCTAAGTTACGTAAGGATGGATATTTGAATCCGTTTGAATTTACATCTTATGAAACTTGCCAGTCATGTCTCAAAGGCAAAATGACCAAAACCCCGTTTACTAGACACGGAGAAAGAGCTACTGAACTCTTGGGACTGATACATAGTGATGTATGCAGTCCCATGTCTACACATGCCAGGAATGGCTTCTCGTACTTTATTACATTCATTGATGATCTCTCAAGATACGGACATGTGTTCCTGTTGAAATATAAGTCTGAAACTTTTGAGAAATTCAATGAATACAAGTACGAAGTTGTCACGCCCCGCTTCCCAAAGTACGGACAGAGGCCGCGACGAGGCCGCTACGTATTTACTATGAAGTAAATACGCTAAGCGTATCTAAGCAATATAAAAATAAATGCACAAGAGACAAGATAAATAAAACAACAACTTTATTTATTCACATTCTTTCTGTACAATGCATGGAAAAGTAAATACAACTGGATAAAAGTAATGCCTAAACAATGGCATAACAGAAAAAGAAAAGTACTGAAATAAAAGTGTACAATGAACTAAAGCTCTGGGTCTTCAATGAAGTGGTCCAAGTCTTCACCAGTGGGCTCGATCTCCAGAGTGTCCAGGTCACTTGACGACATTCGAAGAAGAAAGAAAGAGAATATCGTCAGCGAACAAATCGCTCGGTAAGTCCCAAAGATAAGGGAGAAATAGAATAGACAGAAAGAGAAGGTAGCTTTTAAAGTTGTATTATATGAGTGTTTGGTGTTAACGCTGTTGTTTGTAGCTTGGTACAGAAGGATGCCAGTGTATGCGAGAGGAGTCTCTATATGCCAGAGACCAGAGGCAAGTGTAGTACAAGGAACCGTTTATGCCACGGTACAACAGCAACTGGATTCAGGTTAGGTGTATTAAATCTTACTGTCTCGTGCCACTTCTAACACCTACCGTACCAATCTACCCCTTAAACCCCGAGATGTCTTGATTGTATTGTTTGTATTGTATTGCAACTTTTAATTGAATTGTAATATAGATTGTATAATTGGATGACTTGCCGAAACCATGATATCAGTAAAATGGATGTAACTGGAGAATCATGTAAATGGAAGTATATCCATGGTTCGGTTCGGTCAAGTTGAATAGATTGAATATATGTATTCAGGATTCATATTGGATTATAGATTGTACTTGAATCATATTCAAGTCAGATTATTAATGAGACTCGGTCTGAGTCAGAACAATTAGAAAAGAAATTGAAATCCCGATTGTTTTGATGTTATCGGTAACCGCTGCACATGGGCGGCAGGATTTGTGTCTTTTTCAAAAACGATTACCGTGTTGATAACACCGTTGTTAAGTTGTCTACCTTAAATAGGCAAGCACCCATATCTCCGGCTCCCTAAGGCTCAAGAGACTGGTCCCGCTACCTATCTTTACTAGGGTCCTTAGGGTAATTTATAGAACTTGAGAGGGTTTTATGTAAAAATACTTTTGTATAGTTTTCAAAATACACCCCAAGTGTTTAATTATCGTCTTTAGAGTTGTAATAATTATAGATTTTATATTTGTGACATTCCTAGTGAGAATAACCTAATTTTCATAATATATGGTATTAAATTGTAATATTGCATTTGTATGGAATTCATGATATTTTAATGTAAAGTGATTCTTTGATTTGGAAAATTTCGAATATTTATATTATAACAAAAATAGATATTTTGATATTACATATATATTTTTATAAAAATAATTTTTAATATATATTATAATTCTAGAAATCTCATTTTCTTAAGATTTTCGTATTTTAAATCTCTCGAGACCGAATGCTCCTTGCGGAGGTCTGCATCTCGCACTACTAAGCCCAGGGATGTGCGATAATCCGCACCATCCCAGTCGGGTTCCCCAAATGGGTTGTAGCGGCACTTTGCAATGATTTATAAAAATACTTAATCCTTTAGAAAATGGTTTTATTAATTCATGGTATTTAATTGAAATGTTTCGTTTTTCCGTATTCTATGTTCCCGAAAGGTATTGTGCTATATTGCATATGAGTGTTGTGAGGAGGTAGGTCATTACCTCGCGATCTACTTAAAGGCATAGCAAGTTTATGATGTTTTACCGTCGAAATAAAACTACATGGTATTTTAGTGAAAAAATACGGTAAAAGTTACAAATTGAAATAGGTTGTCATGAAACTTGTTCAACATGTTTATTAATGTTTAATGATCAATATGTAAGAGTTTTATGTGATTGTATTTAAGAAAATATTGGATTTTGAGAAAGAACCGAATCAGAAATCGGTTTAACTTCGATTCTGTCGGGTTTTAGAATTATGTGTTTTTAGAAAGAATAGGAAAGAGGGAAAATGGGACTTACGGGTTTAGCTTAAATAGGAGAGGGAGAGGGAGTGGACGTAGCTTCCGGTGCGTCGTTTCGTCGCCGGGGTCTCCTAGGGTTGTCGCCGGAAAAATCGCCTGAGCTTCGCCTTTCGCTTCTTCCAAAGTACACTAGGGTTCTAGGAAATTTCTTGAGAGTTTTGCTCAGAATTCTGGAGTGAGGGGGTAGTGTTTAGGGGTTGTATTTATAGGGTAAGGATAGGGTTAGGATAGGTGAAAGGTTAAAATGAAAAAATGTGATAAAAATGTATTAAAATAGGGTTATTAGGATTTTAAAGAGGCTCGGGTACTGGTCCAAGAATTTAAAGTATACAGATGTGCAGGGAATACCAAAATCCAAAAGTTTCATGTTGGTGACTCGGTGGTCCGGCCTAGTCCGGCCGGCGGCGGCGGCCCGAGTCGGCCGGTCCGCCGGCCGAGTCGGCCGATTCCGACCGAGTTAGTGGCCGGAGTCTCCCTTGACGCTTCACTAACTCTCTGGTACTGTTAGATTTTTGGGTGTAGTAGGGGTTTTTGTGAGATATGCATGTGTAAACTCTTGGTATTCTAAAAATTCAAAATAAAACAATATTAAAAATAATGTGGGGTATGAGATTTGAACTCTGGTGGATTGGTTCAGCAGTGCAAGTTGTTACCAATGAGCTACAAGTTCCTTCTTGCTATTAATTAGCAAAACAAATATTTATGGTACTCACAGAAAATGCAAATACTCCAAGTATACATTAATTTAAAAACAAATTTTTGTACACTAAAATTTGAGTTGTTACAGAAGTAGAGAACCAAACTGGTAAAAGTATTAAAATTCTTCGATCTGATTAGGGAGGAGAATACTTAAGCACGGAATTCCGTGACTATTTAAAAGAGAATGGGTTTCTCTCTCAGCTTACTCCTCCATATACACCACAACACAACGGTGTATCAGAACGGAGAAATCGCACCCTATTAGATATGGTGCGCTCTATGATGAGTATTGCTGAGTTACCTATTTCCTTTTGGGGTTATGCGCTTGAGACAGCCGCATACCTATTGAATAGAGTTCCGACCAAATCAGTGCCTACCACTTTATATGAGATATGGGAGGGGAAGAGATCATGTCAAAATTTCATTAAGATGTGGGGTTGTCCGGCCTATGTTAAAACACAAAATCCGGACAAGCTTGAGGCAATGTCAGTTTTGTGTAAGTTTATTGGATATCCCAAACATTTGCGAGGGTATATCTTCTACCACACCGAGGAATAAAAGGTGTTTGTTTCTCGGCATGCCACCTTTTTAGAAAAGGAATTCCTTGAAAAAGAAATTAGTGGTCATGAGGTAGAACTGGAAGAAGTTCCAGCTACACAAACTACAGCTGATGATTTGGTGGAACCGGAGGATTCGATAGTCCCCGACGAACTTCAGACTCTCCGCAGATCTAGTAGGGTTCCTCATCCACCTGAGAGATACTATGGTTTTCTCATTGACGGTAAGAGCGAGAATTGCATCATGGAAGATGATGACCCAACTAGTTTTGAGCAAGCCATCACGAGTGGGGACTCTGTGAAATGGCTGGATGCAATGCGATCTGAGATGGAATCCATGTACCCCAACAAAGTATGGACTTTGGAAGTTGCTCCTGAAGGGGTAAAACCCATTGGGAGCAAATGGATCTTTAAGAAGAAACTTGGTGTAGATGGAAAAGTTGAGACTTTCAAAGCTAGACTTGTTGCAAAAGGTTTTTGTCAACGACCAGGTGTCGATTATGATGAAACCTTTTCTCCAGTGGATATGCATAAGTCCATCCGGATCCTACTTGCCATTGCTGCATACCATGACTACGAAATCTGGCAGATGGATGTCAAGACTGCTTTTCTAAATGGTGATTTAGAAGAGAGCGTGTACATAACACAGCCATAGAGCTTCGTAGATAGTGGGAGCAGCGGAAAGGTGTGCAAGCTGCTTAAATCAATCTACGGGTTAAAGCAGGCATCGCGGAGTTGGAACATCTGTTTTGATGCGGCAGTCAAAGAGTTTGACTTCATCAAAAACGTAGATGAACCTTGTATATACAAAAAGGTTGCAGAGAGTAAGGTTGTCTTCCTCGTATTGTACGTGGATGATATACTCTTGATAGGAAATGATATTCTTATGCCGCACTCGGTCAAGCTCTTCTTATCACAAAGGTTCTCCATGAAGGATCTGGGTGATGCCTCCTACATTTTGGGAATTAAGATCTATAGAGATAGATCTAAACGGATGTTGGGATTGTCCCAATCCAGGTACATTGACACCATACTAAAGAGGTTTAATATGGAAGATTCCAAGCGTGGAAATTTACCCACGATCTCAGGAATCATTCTCTCCAAAGAGATGTCCCCCAAGACTGATTTGGAGAGGGCTCGCATGCAAGGGATATCCTATGCTTCGGCAGTCGGGTCTGTCATGTATGCGATATTATTGTAAGTCTACGGTAGCGCCCCGACCGTCTTTCAGACGCCAAACGCGGAACAAAAACTTTTTAACTGGCGTTATCGCATACTATAACCCGGATCTGCCATTAACGCTAAACTAACAAACTACAAATTGGGTAGAAAGGTGAATGATCCGAGTCCTTCGGTCTTTAACCATCATCCCACGCTCCGTTGTGGCTGCTCCGATCTCCTGGTTCCTCGTCGAGGTGGCACCACATCTACGGATCTTTAAACGGGCTCCCGCCTCTGAACCGAGGCAACTCGGTCATCAGGTCTGCTAAAAGAGATGACCAAGATTGATGTAGAGAATGAGTAGAACACTTTGTCTCGCTTCATCCAAAGCCATGGATGAACGGTTAATGAAGTTGCTTTTTAATGGATAGAAATGAGAAATGAGCACATCTAATTTCCATGAACCAAATTCCATAATCTTTTTTCCAACAACCTTATTGCCTCCACAAGAATGGCCGGCCAATATATAATGAGAGGAGAGAGTGAGTGTAGGAGCAAGGAGGGGTGACCATTAGAAAAGTTTCTCACAAAATATCACAACTAAATATCCTAAGCATTACAAAACCTCATTAATGCAAATTCCACCTTGCAAAGAACATTAAATGCATAATGGTGACACATAAACCTAGTCACCAAACATTTAATGCAATGAATGAGTCACTAATCCTAGTCACCAATCTAGAAGCTTCCACACTCATGACTCGCCCTCAAGAAAAGATAAATCCGCATTAAACCGAATATTTAAGATGGGTGATAGAAAACCGGCAACTTCGAAAAGCGATCCCGAAACGAATTTCAGGATAACCCCGTAACTGTAAAAACATACCCGCATTTGTATTACGACCGAATACAAATGCAACCGAGACAAAGATATTATATCTACACAGTATAATACTCAGATCCGGTTTAAACCAAAGCCCACCAGTATTATCTGCCCGAAATATGACACGTGCGTAAACGCACGTACATTTTCCGAACCCTGGCATAAAACCATACGGCCTCTACAACGTTTCGCCCGAACTTGGGAAACTATCTGTGGGGGACTCTAATGACTCGTCAGTACCCTGGTAGTGGGTTTAACCATAAGCCGTCAGCGGCACTAGCTGTGCGTAACGGCTGCCCATGTACTGACCTCAAGGGAAGCCGATGAGCGAACTCATCCTGGAACCCTACTGAGCCTAACAGTGATAATATACATACAGTCCGATCCGTTCGTCTATGAGTATCGCATATCGGGCCTAAGGGGCTGGTAACGTCAGACCCCAATAGCGGTATAAGTCGTGTCGGAGTGTAGCCCAGAACACCCTGAGATACTACTGGAGTAGCTACCAGTAAATCTCCTACCTCGGCCGAGGGTTTTGTGTAATGGCTCTCCTAGACACAGCGCGATCTCACCCCCAATACCGGGAGAGACGAATCCCCTACCGATCCGCTCACTTGCCTCCATATGGCTCAGGACTGTACCCAAAAAAGACCTATTTGCACGACTCTTTTGAGCCGTGGTAGGGTAGAAATCAAAGCACAGTGGGAACTCACACGAGACAAATGACGACCTCAGGTCGATGAACTAACCTGTACACATGTCACCAGGGAACTGTTATCTGACGATAGGTATAATACCAACTAGCAGGTTCCCGACGAGTCCTGTCCGGTGTACTCATAACCTAATGAGCATCTGTATACATCTTAGGTGATCCAACTGGCACCAGTGGCTTGTGAGACCGGCCACCGCCCCTCGTCGGGGTCTCGACTGTATACACTAGTCTACTCCGGAGTATCGATGCCCTGTCTTGAAACTCCCACGACTAAGGACCACTATTAAGGATGTGCTTATAGACTACCCAACTCTCACGTATATGATCGCCATCATACTGTTGGTAGTCAAGCAAGATCCTAAGGGCTCTATCAACGTGTAACAGTGATCAGTCACCTGAACCTATACACGACTGATAAAGGCAAACCAGATAGCATACTATCATTTCGAGTAAGACTGTCCTACCGGTATAGGTCCTTCTCAATCATTGCAATCATGTACCTGCGATCCAATAATTGACTTTGAGGGCACTATATCCAACAATTTCCCACTTGCACTTAAGGCTAATTATTGCGATGTCGCATACTCACAGCCCGTGTGATACCGAACATCCAACTCCTCTACTAATCAGTTTCACAAAACCTGTTTGTAAAACTATTGTGTTCGAGAAATAGCCTCAGTGAGTGGATTCGCCCCAATGTTTCTTTCTATGTCTTTCTTAATCTCAAGTTCGCGGAGAAAATCATCTCCCGAATTGAGTAATACCTGTCTTAGAATATGTCTAGATATCTGATGGGACCTATTTCATAAATGAACTCCAAATCCAAACTTCTTAGACTGTATCCACAACTGAAACTAATCAGTGTCCAGCACTATGCCTCCCACACTATCTCTTAGACCACCTGTCCATAATACTGCCCCCTTTGTCAGAGGGAAAAACTATAACTCTGACAATCACTCTATCATCCATGTCACCTTTGAAGCCTGGAATGATAGCCGTCTCCAAAGGAGGCTGCCGTCATCAAATCCGTAGAACATGCACTTATGTTCTAAAACTGCTTCCTTATATTTCTCCAGGATTGGATTAATATAAACTTATCACATTACGTGCAAAAACAACATCTGGTGTGGTACTTGACATCTCACGATTGACTCAATTATCTAAGCAAGTGATATGTCAATCATGCACATCCCTCTCCCCTTTAGTCTGTAAGACACCTTTAGAGAGGGTGACTCCATCATCTACAGGTACACCACCATGCCAGGAGTCATCTATTCTAAAATACTATTAGAATACTGTCAAAGTACCCACATTGGGAAACTACCCAAATCTAGATCTAAAACCATAGATCTAGTAACCAGAATGTCAGATATTTTATCTATATCCTTTGTGGAGAAACAACTGTGTGACGACCACAGTACAACCGATCGTAGTATAGGAATTTTACTTCCTACTCTGTGTATGTCATCCAAATACCAGGACATCATACACCCTAGTACCTTCTTAATAGATCCATCTCCTATTCTGATGAAGTCAACCTTATGACTGTCACATCAAAATTAGATGATCTATCTCCGCTATATCTGCTCAAGTCTATAAATAGACATAAACTTCTTGCCCACTATGCTTCTGCTGCTCCCACTGACCACAACAACCCTCTGGCAGAATAATATATACGTGCACTTCTAAAGCTAGTTTAGAACGACGCTATACTTAACCTCCTGCCGGGTCTCATAGTCTGGAACAACAGTAGTGTCAAGTCTGGGTAAACAAGAACCTCTCTGTCACCGTCCTTGAGGATACCGGAGTACCTCTCGGATGTCTGAGGTTATCCACCATATCTGCGGAGTGGCTAATGGAATGTAAAACCTGGCTGAATCTTTAGGTCCTATTAAATTTTCCGTAATCGTTTGCGGTTCTGGAATCACTTCCAGTTCTACCATACTCCCACTACTGTTTTCTGAAAAAATCCATTTTACTAAAACTGTGGCGAGTCAAGAACAATATCACTATTGATCTTCCAGATGATAGAAAATCAACCCTCGACGTAGCCTGGGTCAACCCGCAAACAGCCATTACAGAAACGTGCCCTGAGTTGTCCAGAGTCTGGTTTTAAGCATAAGCCGGACAACTTCCCGTACCTTAACATCGTTAAGATATGAACCATTCTATATCCAATATAGAAACTTTGGCACTTATTTAATTGGAACCAGATTCTAATCATGCAGCTGTCTCCAATGCATATCAACTTAATGGAAAGAGGCTAATCAACATTACTCAACTTAGGAATACATCCAATTATGAGTAACCTGAAAGAGAAACAAGTTTCTCAAAACCATTACTATCATCTGAATACCAATCACAAGAATCTACATCTTCGATCTCTTTAAAGAATCCCGATACTTGCGACATCTGGTTCTCTACTTTATTCCTATACCCACAACTTCTCAAAACTTAGACCTTGTATTTCTATGAAACACTTGTCTCAGAACTAGAGAAGTCACAAGTAAATAGAACATAGTACGAGGACCAACCCCTTTGTCCTGATGGACACTGGACAACATACAATACTCTGTATAAGTCCGCTGAGTTGAATAACTCAAAACCTGTGCATCGTAAGTTGAAAACTGTACCCAGGCGATTTCCTCAAATATCACCAATTACAACGAATTCCGATATAATGAGTATGATCACCTAATTCCCAATAACTTACTCCCACTCATCATCTGTAAAACTATACAGATATGAGAAAGAAACATGGTAAATACATACCCTGGAGTAAGTATCTAATCGGGAAATCAGTTTTCCTTTAACAATGCACTGAAACATGAAAATGTTTCGTAGGGGTATCTTGGTATTCCTAGTAATGCCTCTTCCATAATCCAATTCATGACTTTAACCGTATATCTCTTTGCCATCTCTCAAAATCCCTTTATTTGTCTTTATTCATTACTTTCTGTACACCCCTTTAGGCTAAGTGGTTTTCTTCCTTCCCTACCATTCGGCACCAGTCTATGGTTTGGAAGAAGACTATCCAGTAAGCATAATAGGTGTACTCTCCTAAACCAAGGAGTACTCGCAACTTGAGAGAAGGTGATGATAAAAGACAACTGAATAATACCTTATTCTATTTCTCCCGAACTGGGGAAAAAAGCAAAGGTGAAATAGGAGTGGCGATGAAGTACGCGGTTTGGTCGTGAATGATAGCAATCGCAATTTACTTTGCCCTCTTTCTAATTCCTTTATTTTGTCTTTAGTTATTACCTTCTGTACACCCTACTTAGGCTAATTGGTTTTCTTCATTCCCTACCTTTCAGCACCTGCCTATGGTTTGGAAGAAGACTATCCAATAAGCGTAATAGGTGTACTCTCCTAAACCAAGGAGCCCTCGCAACCTGAGAGAAGGTGATAATAAAAGACAACTGAATAAACCAATTCTATTTCTCCTGAACCTGGATCCATCCTCGAAGAAGTCCCTTCGAGTTCGTATATAACCATACGATGGATCTATCCAATGGAAGTGGATGTCCGTAGTAATACGGGGTGTTCTGAGAAATTCAAAGGGTAAAAGAAGGAGTGGCAATGACTTATGCAACTCAGACAATCCAAAAACCAGTATTTTTAAGAAGGTTCGGTCAACTTGGTCACTGAGTCATAGTCTAGAGTCGGTCAAAGGTCGCTGCCAAAGAGAGAGAGAAAAGAAACACTCTGTGTGCACTCTAACCTAGATCAGAATGGTTATCACTTTATCTAATCAGGAAACCTCCCACTGTACTGTCAAATTCTCCTCCAAACCTGAAAGAAGAATCAATCGGGATCACCCGAAGAGTAAACTAACTCATCAGTGGGAATCAGGATCCAACTCTCATCGCATGATAACGTGAAGGTATCCACTCATGTTATCACACTCCAGAAGGTATGCGCATACTTGGCAAGTTTCAGTTTCTTTAGAAACTCCCGATATGATTTTTGCCCCATGCTCTTATGACCTTGACTTTGGCCAAAATGCCATAAGTCACATGTCAAGTTCTACCCGTCATTATCTTGTCAATTTGAACCCACCCACATATGCCCTTGATTTTGGCCAATCGGCAGAACGACTGTCCCAAACCAACTCATCTATCTACGCAACAAATGAATACCCAGCAGCTACCAAACACTATGCCTTGACTTTGGCCAAAATGCATAGCTTGAATACTAATGAATACCCAAAAGAAATGACGGAAGGCTACGGCTGGTTTTTGGAGAAAACCTTTAACGTAATGAACTTGATCTCGTTGAAGGAACCTGATAGCTTTTTATAAAAATATAGTGGCGAAAACCTTTGCTAAAGAGGTCACTCCCGGTGAAGGGATCACGGCTCTTTCCTCGTCGAATGAGGTGCAGAATATTCCAACTGAATACCGCGATGCAAAGCAACATGTAATCGACTATAGTAAAGTTATTACCCTAACGAAAACTTCTGCCCAAGGGGTCACTCCTGGTGAAGGGATATCGGCCCTTGCTTCGTCGAATGAGGTGCAGGATATTCCAACTGAATACCACTGTGCAAAACAAAAGGAAACGTCTTTGTAATAACACATTTTAAAACTGTTCCAACAACATCCAAACAGGTTTGTTTTCCTTTGCATTGATCAGAATCAACGCAGTCCCATCAGTTAATCACACCAGAAAAAAACGAAAATAAAATTTACGTATATTCCATCCGCATTCGTTACTGGGTCCCGTCATCACCCGTTAGGTTACTTAACTAACGACAGAGCGGGGACTGGACTAGCGCGGGTGTAAAACATATATAACATCTAATAGTATATATACCAATATACAATAATCGCTCTAGGCCTGATAAATGCAACATTACAGAAAAGTAATAAGCATCACAGAACAATACAGATAATCTGGGATCCCCGGGTTTCACAGAGCCGCTCCTGAAACCCGACGTTTCCCTGGTCGTGTGGATAGCCTGTGCAATGAAACCTAGACCCCTACGGGTGCGGCAAGTTACCCGCCAAAACATAAAGCGAGGCAGGCCCCTACAGCATAGTGAATGGACCACCCTGCACCTCACGGAATCCGGTAACTTGAGCACCCTTCCTTCGGTCAACCTGTACCCCCTACGAGTGCGGCGAATAGTCTGCCAATTCTAGAGTGAGGCCCCTCTGCCTTTCAAAGCCATGAGATGCGGACCCGTTGCCCTCCAGAACCCGGCTATCCGTGCACTCCGTCGCGGGCTAAACCTAGTACAGAAATGAAAAATCTGTACAACGGGTACATCAACCTCAGCCCGGTCGTGTCCCAAAAGAATATTATACAAACAGGCAGTGACGGCAGTCCACATGTTGGACGCTCGCCCTGCAATATCAAATGTATAAATAAATTCAAACTGCACTACCATTGCACACTGCTATTCACCACGACAAATCCGCAACATCACAGCACAACACAGAACATCAACGCGAATGTCACGTTCGCAAATCCGTCTAAAAGAGCTATAGCATTTAGACGCAATTTACCGCTCAAATGACATTCCCGGTCGGAGATATAATGTAAGTACTGTAAACTAACACGTTTAAATTTCGATCGACAAAACTTCCCGAAGTGGGCCCCACGTACATCTGCAGTACAGTAAAAAAATCTGGGCCCAAAAGAAATATTCCAGAAACCACAATTTTACAAGAAGACCCAACTGTAGAAAAATGGTTTATTGTAGCTCTAAAACGGCGGCGGAACCGCGGCCAAACTAGGGTTTGTGCGGCGGTTCCGCGGCTCTTTGGAGGCTTCAGTTGACCAAATTTCACCAGAATTCTTAAAAAATCCTGCACGATTTTCTGAGATGCTCAAAATGATTTTTAGACCAAGTTTTAAAATCGACAGAAACTTTACACAGAAAATTGCGTTTTTCGAAATTCCGTTCGATCGATGTTTTAAACGTGTTAGAAAAAGTTAGTAAAGCTTAATGGTGTGTCTCTGATACCAATGTAAGTCTACGGTAGCGCCCCGGCCGTCTTTCAGACGCCAAACGCGGAACAAAAACTTTTTAACTGGCGCTATCGCATACTATAACCCGGATCTGCCATTAACGCTAAACTAACAAACTACAAAGTGGGTAGAAAGGTTATACCGAACGATCCGAGTACTTCGGTCTTTAACCATCATCCCACGCTCCGTTGTGGCTGCTCCGATCTCCTGGCTCCTCGTCGAGGTGGCACCACATCTACGGATCTTTAAACGGGCTCCCGCCTCTGAACCGAGGCAACTCGGTCATCAAGTCTGCTAAAAGAGATGACCAAGATTGATGTAGAGAATGAGTAGAACACTTTGTCTCGCTTCATCCAAAGCCATGGATGAACGGTTAATGAAGTTGCCTTTTAATGGATAGAAATGAGAAATGAGCACATCTAATTTCCATGAACCAAATTCTATAATCTTTTTTCCAACAACCTTATTGCCTCCACAAGAATGGCCGGCCAATATATAATGAGAGGAGAGAGTGAGTGTAGGAGCAAGGAGGGGTGACCATTAGAAAAGTTTCTCACAAAATATCACAACTAAATATCCTAAGCATTACAAAACCTCATTAATGCAAATTCCACCTTGCAAAGAACATTAAATGCATAATGGTGACACATAAACCTAGTCACCAAACATTTAATGCAATGAATGAGTTACTAATCCTAGTCACCAATCTAGAAGCTTCCACACTCATGACTCGCCCTCAAGAAAAGATAAATCCGCAATAAACCGAATGTTTAAGACGGGTGATAGAAAACTGGCAACTTCGAAAAGCGATCCTGAAACGAATTTCAGGATAACCCCGTAACTGTAAAAACATACCCGCATTTGTATTATGACCGAATACAAATGCAACCGAGACAAAGATATTATATCTACACAGTATAATACTCGGATCCGGTTTAAACCAAAGCCCACCAGTATTATCTGCCCGAAATATGACACGTGCGTAAACGCACGTGCATTTTCCGAACCCTGGCATAAAACCATACGGCCTCTACAACGTTTCGCCCGAACTTGGGAAACTATCTGTGGGGGACTCTAATAACTCGTCAGTACCCTGGCAGTGGGTTTAACCACAAGCCGTCAGCGGCACTAGCTGTGCGTAATGGCTGCCCATGTACTGACCTCAAGGGAAGCCGATGAGCGAACTCATCCTGGAACCCTACTGAGCCTAACAGTGACAATATACATACAGTCCGGTCCGTTTGTCTATGAGTATCGCATATCGGGCCTAGGGGGCTGGTAACGTCAGACCCCCAATAGCGGTATAAGTCGTGTCGGAGTGTAGCCCAGAACACCCTGAGATACCACTGGAGTAGCTACCAGTAAATCTCCTATCTCGGCCGAGCGTTTTGTGTAATGGCTCTCCTAGACACAGCGCGATCTCACCCTCAATACTGGGAGAGACGAATCTCCTGCCGATCCGCTCACTTGCCTCCATGTGGCTCGGGACTGTACCCAAAAAAGACCTGTTTGCACTACTCCTTTGAGCCGTGGTAGGGTAGAAATCAAAGCACAGTGGGAACTCACACGAGACAAATGACGACCTCAGGTCGATGAACTAACCTGTACACATGTCACCAGGGAACTGCTATCTGAAGATAGGTATAATACCAACTAGCAGGTTCCCGGCGAGTCCTGTCCGGTGTACTCATAACCCAATGAGCACCTGTATATATCTTAGGTGATCCAACTGACACCAGCGGCTTGTGAGACCGGCCACCGCCCCTCGTCGGGGTCTCGACTGTATACACTATTCTATTCTGGAGTATCGATGCCCTGTCTCGAAACTCCCACGACTAGGGACCACTATTAAGGATGTGCTTATAGACTACCCAACTCTTACGTATATGATCGCCATCATACTGTTGGTAGTCAAGCAAGATCCTAAGGGCTCTATCAACGTGTAACAGTGATCAGTCACCTGAACCTATACACGACTGATAAAGGCAAACCAGATAGTATACTATCATCTCGAGTAAGACTGTCCTACCGGTATAGGTCCTCCTCAATTATTGCAATCACGTACCTGCGATCCAATAATTGACTTTGAGGGCACTATATCCAACAGTTATGTACCAGACCGTATGTAGCTTACGCACTTGCTGTTGTAAGCAGGTATCAATCGGATCCTGGGGAGAATCACTGGACAGCTGTGAAGAACATTCTTAAGTACTTGAAAAGGACTAAAGAAATATTCTTGGTGTATGGTAATGGTGAACTCCAAGTGGAGTCCTTTACCGATTCGAGTTTCCAGAGTGATAAGGACGACAGTAAGTCGGTCTCGGGATTTGTCTTCATCCTCAATGGAGGGGCGATATGTTGGAAGAGTTCCAACCAAGATACCGTGGCAGACTCGACGATGGAGGCTGAATACATCGCTTCCAACGATACTGTCAAATAGGCTGTTTGGATGAAGAAGTTCATGAGATGAACTTAGTGTGGTTCTTACCATTATGTATCCAATACTTGTGTATTGTGATAACAATGGAGCTGTGACTTTGGCTTAGGAACCCCGATTCCATCAGTGATCCAGACATATTCTTAGGCAGTATCACCTGATCAGGGAGATGGTTGATCTTCGGGCGATTGAGGTCAGGAGAGTTGACACGAAGAATAACACGGCAGATCCATTCACGAAGGCTATACTCCAGATACAATTTGAGAGACTTTTTTGGGATGCTGGGTATAAGATACTACAACAATTGGCCTTAGTGCAAGTGGGAGATTGTCAGTTATATGTATGCCTTAGAGGTCATTATTGTACATGATTGTATATTATAATGGATGCTTGGACATATATAGAGAGGACTTTCTTACTCGACATGATAGTATGCTATCTGGTTACTCTTTATCTTAACATGCAGACTGGTATTGTTATACTGTCTTTCTCTCACATGTTGATAAAGCCCTTAGGATGTGTACTTGACTACCGGGATTATGATGCAGATCATACTAGTGGCTCCAGGGTAGTCCACAAGTTCATCTTTTAATTGTTCCTAGTCAAGGGAGTATCGAGACAGGGCATCGATATTCCAGAGTAGACTAGTGTGTACATTTCTTGACCCTGTATGGGGCGATGGATGATACCACATCCATTGGTGTTTGACACCAAAGATTGTACACAGGTGCTCATTAGAGAATGGGTACACCGAACATGACTCGCCGAGAACTCCTAGATGGTATTATACCTAACGTCAGATAGCAGTTCTCTGGTGACACTGGTACAGGTTAGTCTGTAGATCCGAGATCGTCATAGAGTCTTGTGTGATTCCCACTGTGCTTTGATTTTCTCCCTACCACGCTCAAGAGAGCGTGCAAACAGGTGGAATTTAGGTACAGTCCCGAGTCATATGGAGGCAATGAGCGATAGGAGGGGTTTCGTCTCTCCCGGTATTGGGGGTTGATGTTGCGCTATGCTCGATTGGCTATAACAGGAAGTCCCTGGCTAGGGCTGATGCTGGGATTTACTGGTAAGTGTTATCAGTAGTTTCTCGACCTGTTATGAGCCTCACATCAGCACGACTTATCAAGTTATTGGGGTTTGACGTTTACCACCCCCAGACTCGATATGCGACATATCAGACAAAGGATCGGACTGTACGGTAATGTTACTTACTGGATTCACAGGAGTTTGGACAAGCTTGCTTGTTGATCTTCCGATCGCTCAATACCTGGGTAGCCGTTACGTCCAGCTAGTACCGCTGACAGCTTGTAGGTGACTGATATGATCATTACCTACTGCTGGCGTATTGACGAGTCTTTAGAGTCCTATACAGAGGTTTCCTAGCTCAAGCGAAACGAAGTAGGGCACATATGTGATATGTGCAGGACCGAGATTGATACGTGTAT
This sequence comes from Agapanthus africanus, assembly GCA_030015575.1. Classification (NCBI taxonomy): domain Eukaryota; kingdom Viridiplantae; phylum Streptophyta; class Magnoliopsida; order Asparagales; family Amaryllidaceae; genus Agapanthus; species Agapanthus africanus. The sequence goes on along the minus strand of JASDDO010000010.1, from coordinate 428,082,750 downwards.
GTGATACAGGATTCTAATCTCGCGATATAGGCTATATGTGATATTACCGGATTAATGATGTAAGTGCACGGCGGCGCCCCGGCCGTCAAACCGACGGCCAAATGCGGAAGCGGTGATAAACTTTAATTTTGCGAACTTAGCAAACCGGCACCACCGCGCACTAAACCCCGAATCGGGCCATTAAACTAGTTCTAGCAAAGTAACAAGATAGGGAAGAGATATACCGACTGATCCGAGTCCTCCGGTCTTCATCTCCACTCCGATCTCCTCGCGGAAACTCCGGTCGTCGCCTCCTCGCCGGAAGGGCACCACATCGCCTGTTTCTTTTACGAGCTCCCACCTCAATACCGAGGCAACTCGGGCATGAAGCTGGCAAGTCGACATGCCCAAGATGTGCTATAGAATGTAGTATAGAGTGCATGTCTCACTTTGGGGTATTGGTTGCCTTTTGAAGATGGAGGAATGAAGGTATGAAAAATGGTGCTTTCATTTTTCCTTGTATCAAAAATGAGATGAATGAAATTTTGCCACACCACCAAAATCAAAGCTCTCATTTTCTCTCCTCTCTACAAAATGTGGCCGGCCATTTCTAATGAGGAATGGTGGAGGGAAACAAAATATATCACAAGAGGGAGGTGATGGTAGGAGATAGAAATGGTGACCATAAACAAAACATCATCATAACAAAATGAACATCAAACCCATACCCTTTCTAATCTCATTTAATGCAAGTGATGGAGGGAATCAAAGATGCTATCATAATCTCTCATCTCACAAATAAACCCTCCACAAAATGTTATTTGCAAACTTGCAAATAACCCCCTCCATCGGAAAAGTCCGGCCGGGAAAGAACAAAGGAAAACCGGCCGGAACGGAATGCAAACTGGCAACTCCAGAAAACTGGTCCCGTAATAAATTACAGGAAAACCCCGATACTGTGCATACACACCCGCATCTGTATTCCGACCGGATACAAATGCAATGAGACAAAATCTACACTGTACTATACTAGGATCCGGCTTAAACCAAAGCCGGCTAGTAATATTCGTCCGATCCTGATCCGTGCAATACCGCACGTATCTGATCGAACCCTGCCATATATCCATACGGCCACTAGTACAAACCGTCCGATCCTGATCCGTGCAATACCGCACGTATCTGATCGGACCCTGCCATATCTCCATACGGCCTCTACAGCGTTTCGCCCGAAAGCTGAGTAACTGAATGTGTGGTGGACTCTAAAGACTCGTCAATACTATGGCTGTGGATTTAACCACTAGCACGTCAGAGGTATAAGCCAATACGTAACGGGCCACCAGCTATTGACTAAAAGGGACGTCGATGAGCGAACTCATCCTGACACCCTACTGAGCCTGTCACTGACAATATCCGTACAGTCCGGTCCGTTCGTCTATGAGCATCGCATGGCGGGCCTAGGGGGTTGGTAAAAGTCAGACCCCCAAAAGCGGTACAAGTCGTGTCGGAGTGTAGCCCAGAACACCCTGAGATACTACTGGAATACCTACCAGTAAATCTCCTGCCTTGGCCAAGGACTTCGTGTAATGGCTCTCCTAGACACAGCGCGACCTCACCCCCAATACCGGGAGAGACGAACCCCTGAAGATCCGCTCACTGCCTCCATGTGGCTCGGGACTGTACCCAACTAAAACCTGTTTGCACGACTCCTTTGAGCCGTGGTAGGGTAGTAATCAAAGTACAGTGGGAACTCACACGAGACAAATGACGATCCCCAGGTCGATGAACTAACCTGTACACATGTCACCAGGGAACTGCTATCTGACGTCAGGTATAAGACCAACCAGCATGTTCCCGGAGAGTCCTGTCCGGTGTACTCATAACCCAATGAGCACCTGTATACATCTTAGGTGATCCAACTGACACCAGTGGCTTGTGAGACCGGCCACCGCCCCTCGTCGGGGTCTCGACTGTATACACTAGTCTACTCTGGAGAATCGATGCCCTGTCTCGAAACTCCCACGACTAGGGACCATTTAAGGATGTGCTTGTAGACCCCAGCTCTCACGTATATGATCGCCCTCATACTGCTGGTCGTCAAGCAAGAATCCTAGGGGCTCTATCAACGTGTAATAGCGACCTGTAAGGTCACTTGAAGCAGTACACGATGATAAAGGTAAACCAGATAGCATATTATCATCTCGAGTAAGACTGTCCTACCGGGATAGGTCCTCCCTCAATCATTGCAATCACGTGCCTGTGACCCAATAATTGACTCTGAGGGCACTATCTCCAACAATCTCCCACTTGCACTCAAGGCTAATTATTGCGATGTCGCATACTCACAGCCCGTGTGATACCGAACACCCAACTCCTCTACTAGTCAGTCTCATAAAGCCTGTTTGCGAAACTCTTGCGTTCGAGGAATAGCCTCAGCGAGTGGATCCGCTCTGATGTTTCTTTCTATGTCTCTCTATATCTCAAGTTCGCGGAGAAAGCCATCTCCTGAAATGAGCAATACCTGTCTTAGAATGTCTGGATGTCTGATGGGACCGAGCTCATAAATGAACTCCAAATCCAAACTTCTTAGACTGTATTGTCAACTGAACTTAATCAGTATCCTGCGCCATGCCACCCTCAGTATTTCCTTGGACCACCTGTCCAAAATACTGCCCCTCGTCAGAAGGAAAACTATAACTCTGACAACCTCCTTGTCGTCCATGTCACCTTGGAAGCCTGGAATGATAACTGTCTCCCAAATGAGGCTGTCATTATCATATCCCTAGAACATGCACTTATGTTCTAAAACTGCTTCCGACTGTTCCTCCAGGATTGGATCAATATCAACTTATTGCATCTAGTGCAAGATCAACATCTGGTGTGGTACTTGACATCTCATGATTGACTCAATTGCCTAAGCAAGTGATCTGCCAATCATGCACATCCCTCTCTACTTTAGTCTATAAGACACCTTTAGAGAGGGTGACTCCATCACCTGCAGGTACACTACCGTGCCAGGAGTCGTCCATTCTAAATACTCATAGAATGCTGTCTAAGTACCCTGATTGGGAAACCACCCAAATCTAGATCTAAAACCATAGATCTAGTAACCAGTATGTCTGATATAACGTCCAAGTCCCTTGTGGAGAAAACACTGTGTGACGACCAAAGTATAACCGATCGTAGTATAGGAATATCACTTCCTACTACCTTCTCAACAGATCCATCCCCTATTCTGATGACGTCAAACCCATGACTGTCACATCAGAAATAGATGATCTATCTCCGCTATATCTGCTTTAGTCTATAAATAGACATAAGCCTGATGTCCACCAATGCTTCCGCTGCTCCCACTGACTACGACAACCCTCTGGCAGAGTCATATAGACGTGCACTTCTAAAGCTAGTTTAGAACGACGCTATACTCATCCTCCTGCCGGGTCTCGCAGCCTGGAACAACAACAATGGTAAGTGTGGGTAAACAAGAACTTCCCTGTCACCGTCCTTGAGGGTACCGGAGTACCTCTCGGGTGCCTGAAGTTACCCACCTTATCTGCGGAGTGGCCAATGGAATGTCAAACCAGATTGAATCTTTAGGTTCCTTATCAAATCTTCAGTAATCGTTTGCGGTTCTGGAATCACTTCCAGTTCTACCATACTCCCACTACTGTTTTTGAAAAAATCCATTTTTAATAAAACTGTGGCGAGTCTAGAACAATATTTCTATTGATCTGACAGATGGTAGAAAGTCAACCCTCGTCATAGCCTGGGTCAACCCACAAACAGCCATTACAGAAACGTGCCTTGAGTTATCCAGAGTCTGGTTTTAATCATAAGCCGGACAACTCCCCGTACCTTAACAATGTTAAGATATGAACTGTACTATATCCAATATAGAACCAGAGGCACTGATTTAATTGAACCAGATTCAAATCATGCAGCTATCTCCAGTGCATGTCAACTAAATGGAAAGAGGCCGATCAGCGTTACTCAACTTAGGAATGCTTCCAATTATAAGTAACCTGAAAGAGAAGCAATTTCTCTTTATCATTACTATCAACTGAATACCATACACAAGTATCTACATCTTCGATCACTTTGAAGAATCCCGATACTTGCTACACCTGGTTCTCTACTCTATTCAAATACCTATAACTCCTCAAAACTTAGACTCTGTGTTTCTACGAAACACATGTCTAAGAACTAGAGAAGTTAAAAGTAAACAGAATATAGTATGAGGACCAACCCCTCTGTCCTAATGGACACTGGACAACATACAATACTCTGTATAAGTCCGCCGAGTCTAACAACTCTTTCACTGTGTGTCGTAGGTTGAAAACTGTACTTATGGTTAAGAAGAATTACACTGCTGTTTAATGCTCCTTACCTAACCATCCACTGATATAGGTAAATGTCATCGACATAATATCAAAAGGTATATCTCACTCTATGAAAATAGACGTACAGATATATCAATTTGAAATTGGTGCACAACAGCGGATATTCAAAACCAAATATTCGCCGACCGGCAAACAGCCTAGGTGATTTCCTCAAATATCACCGATTACAACGAATCCCGATATAATGAGGATGATCACCCAATTCCCAATAACCTACTCCCACTCATCATCTGTAAAACCATACAGATGTGACAATCATACCTGGTAAATACATACCCTGGAGCAAGTGTCTAATCGGGAAATCAGTTTTCATTTAACAGTACACAGTGAAACTGAAACATTGAAATGTTTCGATGGGGTATCCTGGTATTCCTAGTAATGCCTCTACCATTATCCAGATTCACAACTATAACCGTATAATTCTTTGCCACCTCTCCAAATCCCTTTATATGTCTTTAGTCTTTACCTTCTGCACACCCCTTAGGCCAAATGGTTTTCTTCCTTCCCTACCATTCGACACCAGCCTATGGTTTGGAAGAAGACTATCCAATAAGCATAACGGGTGTACTGTCCTAATCCTAGGAGCACTCGCAATGCGAGAGAAGGTGAAGATAAAAGACAACCGAATAAACCTTATTCCTATTTCTCCTGGACCAGAATCCATCCCCGAACTGGAACAAGTTCCTTTCGAGTTCGTATATAACCATACGATGGAGTATCCAATAAACTGTGGATCTTCGTAGTGATACGGAGTGTCCTGGAGAAATACAAAGGTGATTTAGGATTGGCGAAGAAATACTTGGTTTGGTCGTGAATATCAGTCGCAATTTACTTTGCCCTCTTACTAATCCCTTGCTTTGTCTTAATCTTAATACCTTCTGCACACCGTTTAGGCTAATTGGTTTTCTTCATTCCCTACCGGTCGGCACCAGCCTAAGGTTTGGAAGAAGTCTATCCAATTTGCATAATAGGTGTACTATCTCCTAAACCAAGGAGTACTCACAACTTGAGAGAAGGTAAAAGGGAAAAGACAACTGAATAATCCTATCCGTTTTCTCCAGAACCGGAAACCATCCTCGAATTCCTTCGAGTTCGTATCTAACCATACAATGGTTTTGTCCAATGGAAGTGGACGTTCGTAGTAATACGGGGTGTTCTGGAGAAAAGGGTAAAAGTAGGAGTGGCAATGAGGTCTGCAACTCTGACAATCCAAAAGCCAGTGTTAAGAAGGTTCGGTCAACTTGGTCACTGAGTCATAGTCTTAGGGTCGGGTCAATGGTCGCTGCCAAAGAGAGAGAGAAAAGAAACACTCAGCGTGCACTCTACCCAAGATCAGAATGGTTACCAACTTATCTAATCTGGAAACCTCCCACTGTACCTCAAATTCTCCTCCAAACCTGAAAGAAGAATTAGTCGGGGTCACCCGAGGAGTAAACTAACTCATCAGTGGGAATCGGGATCCAACTATCATCGCATGATAACGTGACGGAATCCGCTCACCCTATCACACTCCAGAAGGTATGCGCATATCTGGCAAGTTTCAGTACTTTTGAAACTCCCGATGTGAATTTCTACCCCATGCTCTTATGACCTTGACTTTGGCCAACATATCATAAGTCACATGTCAAGTTCAACCCGTCATTCTCCAGGTTAATTTGAGCCCACCCGTACATACCCTTGACTTGGGCCAAAATGGCAGTACGACTGCCCCAAACCAACACATCTATCTATGCTGCATATGAATACCCAATAGCTACCAATCACTGTGCCTTGACTTTGGCCAACATACACAGCTTGAATACTATTGACTACCCATATAAAACGACGGAGGGCTACGAATGGTTTCTGGCGAGAACCTTTAACGTAATGAACTTGATATCGTTGAAGGAACGGATAGATTTTTAGAAAATATAGTGACGAAAACCTTTACTAAAGAGGTCACTCCCGGTGAAGGGATCTCGGCTCTTTCCCCGTAGAATGGGGTGCTGGATATTCATAACCGAATATCACTGTGCAAAGCAAAAGTAATCGGCTATAGTGAAGTTAATGCGCTGACGCAAACTTCTGTCCAAGGGGTCACTCCCGGTGAAGGGATCTCGGCCCTTGCCTCGTCGACTGAGGAGCAGGATATTCCAAATGAATACCACGATGCAAAACAAAAGTGAACGTCCTTGCAATAACAGCTTTTTGAAAAGTGTTCCAACAACATCAGAATAGGTTTGTTTTAACTTGCATTGATCCGAATCAATGCAGTCCCATCAATTGATCACACCACAAAGAACAAAAATATACTGACGTACGTATATACCATCCGCATTCGCCACTGGGTCCCGTCATCACCCGTTAGGTTAGCTAACTAACGGCAGAGCGGGGACTGGACTAGCGCGGATGAAAAACATATACAACATCTACTAATATATATACCAATATATTATATTTCGCTCAAGGCGTGAATAAAATGCAACATCACAGAAATGTACAGCATCACAGAACAATACAGATATCTGGGATCCCCGGGTTTCACAGAGCCACTACTGAAACCCGACGTTCCCCTGGTCGTGTGGATAGCCTGTGCAATGAAATCCTAGACTCCTACGGGCGCGGCAAGTTACCCGCCAAAACCTGAAGCGAGGCAGCCCCCTTCAGCGCCGTGAATGGACCACCCAGCACTTCACGGAATCCGGCAACTTGGGCACCCCTCCTGGGTCAACCTGTACCCCCTACGAGTGCGGCGAATAGCCCGCCAATTCCAGACTGAAGCCCCCTCCGTCTCAATGCCATGAGATGCGGGCTTGTTGCCCTCTAGAACCCGGCTATCCGTGCACCCCTCCGCGGGGTAACCCTAGTACAGAAAGTAAAATATACATACACCGGGTACATCGACCGCAACCTGGTCGTGCCCCGAAAGAATAATACAAACAGGCAGTGACGGCAGTCCACATGTCGGACGCTCGCCCCGCAATATCAAATGTACATGATACAACAAAACAGTACTAGCATTGCATCCAGGCTATCCCCACGACCGATCCGCAACATCACAGCAAAAAACACAGAACATCAACGTGAAAGTCACGTTCGCAAATCCGTCTAACCGCGCTATAGCAGTTAGACAGGATTTACCGATCGAGTGACATTCACGGTCGCAGATATAATGTAAATACTGTGAAATAATGTGTTTAAAATATCCGATCGATCAAAAATTAACAAGTGGGCCTCCAAGCAATACTGTAGCACTCACAGAAAATCTGGGCCCAATTTTAATATTCCAAAACCCCTATTTTTAGCCCACAAGCCCACTGCAAAAAAATGATGACATGATCCCTCATTACTGCGGCGGATCCGCGGCTTAAGAAAGGTCAATGGCCGCGGAACCGCGGTCTTACTGAGTGATCGTGTTGTCGAATTTTTTCAGTGTTCTTAGAGTTCCCTGCACATCATTCTGAGACAACCTGAAAAATTTTTGGACTTCAAAAAATTTCAACAGAAAACTGATGTGAACAAAAATGCAAGTTTTGGAATTTTGGTCGATCGGAAATGTAAAACACATCAAACGAAGCTAGACGAAGTTAATGGCGAGGCTCTGAGACCACTGTAAGTGCACGGCGGCGCCCCGGCCGTCAAACCGATGGCCAAATGCGGAAGCGGTGATAAACTTTAATTTTGCGAACTTAGCAAACCGGCACCACCGCGCACTAAACCCCGGATCGGGCCATTAAACTAGTTCTAGCAAAGTAACAAGATAGGGAAGAGATATACCGACTGATCCGAGTCCTCCGGTCTTCATCTCCACTCCGATCTCCTCGCGGAAACTCCGGTTGTCGCCTCCTCGCCGGAAGGGCACCACATCGCCTGTTTCTTTTACGGGCTCCCACCTCAATACCGAGGCAACTCGGGCATGAAGCTGGCAAGTCGACATGCCCAAGATGTGCTATAGAATGTAGTGTAGAGTGCATGTCTCACTTTGGGGTATTGGTTGCCTTTTGAAGATGGAGGAATGAAGGTATGAAAAATGGTGCTTTCATTTTTCCTTGTATCAAAAATGAGATGAATGAAATTTTGCCACACCACCAAAATCAAAGCTCTCATTTTCTCTCCTCTCTACAAAATGTGGCCGGCCATTTCTAATGAGGAATGGTGGAGGGAAACAAAATATATCACAAGAGGGAGGTGATGGTAGGAGATAGAAATGGTGACCATAAACAAAACATCATCATAACAAAATGAACATCAAACCCATACCCTTTCTAATCTCATTTAATGCAAGTGATGGAGGGAATCAAAGATGCTATCATAATCTCTCATCTCACAAATAAACCCTCCACAAAATGTTATTTGCAAACTTGCAAATAACCCCCTCCATCGGAAAAGTCCGGCCGGGAAAGAACAAAGGAAAACCGGCCGGAACGGAATGCAAACTGGCAACTCCAGAAAACTGGTCCCGTAATAAATTACAGGAAAACCCCGATACTGTGCATACACACCCGCATCTGTATTCCGACCGGATACAAATGCAATGAGACAAAATCTACACTGTACTATACTAGGATCCGGCTTAAACCAAAGCCGGCTAGTAATATTCGTCCGATCCTGATCCGTGCAATACCGCACGTATCTGATCGAACCCTGCCATATATCCATACGGCCACTAGTACAAACCGTCCGATCCTGATCCGTGCAATACCGCACGTATCTGATCGGACCCTGCCATATCTCCATACGGCCTCTACAGCGTTTCGCCCGAAAGCTGAGTAACTGAATGTGTGGTGGACTCTAAAGACTCGTCAATACTATGGCTGTGGATTTAACCACTAGCACGTCAGAGGTATAAGCCAATACGTAACGGGCCACCAGCTATTGACTAAAAGGGACGTCGATGAGCGAACTCATCCTGACACCCTACTGAGCCTGTCAGTGACAATATCCGTACAGTCCGGTCCGTTCGTCTATGAGCATCTCATGGCGGGCCTAGGGGGTTGGTAAAAGTCAGACCCCCAAAAGCGGTACAAGTCGTGTCGGAGTGTATCCCAGAACACCCTGAGATACTACTGAAATACCTACCAGTAAATCTCCTGTCTTGGCCAAGGACTTCGTGTAATGGCTCTCCTAGACACAGCGCGACCTCACCCACAATACCGGGAGAGTCGAACCCCTGAAGATCCGCTCACTGCCTCCATGTGGCTCGGGACTGTACCCAACTAAAACCTGTTTGCACGACTCCTTTGAGCCGTTGTAGGGTAGTAATCAAAGTACAGTGGGAACTCACACGAGACAAATGACGATCCCCAGGTCGATGAACTAACCTGTACACATGTCACCAGGGAACTGCTATCTGACGTCAGGTATAAGACCAACCAGCATGTTCCCGGCGAGTCCTGTCCGGTGTACTCATAACCCAATGAGCACCTGTATACATCTTAGGTGATCCAACTGACACCAGTGGCTTGTGAGACCGGCCACCGCCCCTCGTCGGGGTCTCGACTGTATACACTAGTCTACTCTGGAGAATCGATGCCCTGTCTCGAAACTCCCACGACTAGGGACCATTTAAGGATGTGCTTGTAGACCCCAGCTCTCACGTATATGATCGCCCTCATACTGCTGGTCGTCAAGCAAGAATCCTAGGGGCTCTATCAACGTGTAATAGCGACCTGTAAGGTCACCTGAAGCAGTACACGATGATAAAGGTAAACCAGATAGCATACTATCATCTCGAGTAAGACTGTCCTACCGGGATGGTCCTCCCTCAATCATTGCAATCACGTGCCTGTGACCCAATAATTGACTCTGAGGGCACTATCTCCAACAATTAATATATAGTAACTAATATTAGCTCACTTAAGAATTTCTTTTCTTTAAATACATATAAATATATATGTGATATATATTAATGTATTTATTTTTGTGTCATGCTAGATGATACATTGGACTTGGGTGTATGAGACTCATACCAAAGTAAAGATAGTTTGGGTGTTTAATTATTAAGGGAAAAATCAAAATTAGGTGGAAATTAGTATGGCTAAAGATGCTTGTGGAAGTATGTAGAAGTCTTAACTTAAGTCCACTAATTTTGTTTTACTTTAGATATTTATTAACCCAACCATTATTTTTAGCCATGGTTAAGTCTCCACTAATATCTCTTGAGATATTTTCTTACCATGGTTCATGACAACTTGATCTCCTTCTTTGCTTTCTAGCTTTTGAGTAAGATGAAAAAGAAAAGGAGAAAAACAATTATAAAGTGAGCAAAATTCCTACTTCATCAATGTATACCAAACTAGCTATTTAGTATAGGTTGTTTGCTTCACTAATTCCTCAATTAGTGAATAGGTAGCTTGAGTTAAAGATTCTTCGACGCAGAACATTTTCGGCCTCGAAGATCCTTAAGCAAGCTCGTTTCTTTCGTCTAGTGGAGCCTAAGAAGAGTTCGGGGGACCACTACTTGGAGCTAAGAGACTACTACATGGAGCTTTAGAAGTGAATGACCGGTCTATAAAGATTGTATTCCTATTTCACTTAGTGTAAAGTTTGTTTACATGCATATAAAACCCTAATTCTCTAGTTCGATTCTTGGATGGTGTTGCTTAGCACTCTAGATTTTTTAAAATTGCATACTTGATGCTTGCTAAAACTTAGTGGTGGTGCTAAGCAACCCCAACACCAAATCGAAGGAGTATCGAGATCGGACATCGATACTCCTGAGTAGACTTGTGTATACGTTTCTAGACCCCGATGAGGAGCGGTGGTTAGTCCCACAACTATTGGTGTGATTACCTAAGATTGTATACAGGTGCTCACCGGGGGTTGTTTCCCCCAATCAGAGCAAAGCTCTGTTTTGAATTTCAAAATTCAAAAATTGAAGCAATGTTTCAGATCCCGTGCGCTGCGCGCTGCGTGTCAAGCGCCAGGAGCGCTGCGCCCTAGGCAGCGCACCCCCAATCAGAGCAAAGCCCTGTTTCAAAATTCAAAATTTAAAAGTTGAAGCAACGCTTCAGATCCAGCGCTCTGCGCTACGCGCCACGTATCATAAGCAGACACGCCAGCGTCAGGAGCGCTGCGCCCTAGGCAGCGCACCCCCAATCAGAGCAAAGCTCTGTTTCAAAATTCAAAATTTAAAAGTTGAAGCAACGCTTCAGATCCAGCGCTCTGCGCTGCGCGCCACGTGTCAAACACGGGTGCGCTAGCGCAGTTGCGTTGTGCCACGTGTCAAACACGGGTGCGCTAGCGCAGTTGCGCTGCGCTCTGCGCGCCACGTGTCAAACGTTGGTGCGCTCGCGCCAAAGGCGCCAGCGCTGGAATTAAAAGAATTCCCTACCGTTAGATCAAAAGATCTAATAATAATAAATTATTAATCAGAATTAAAATTCTGTTATGGAAAGATTTTTCAATTTTATTAAAACAAGAAGATTATTTTCTGTAAAACAGAAGCCTTAGGATCAAAGATCCAACGGTGGGAAATATTCCCATATCAATCAGAGAAAGATCTCTTAAATTAATTTAACAAATCAATTGGCCCTATATAAAGGCCCCAAGACTTCAAGTCTCATATAGAAAAAACCCTCTGCAAATTTTGAGAAAAACTCAAAGAGAAAGAAAGGCAAGCCTTTAGAAGAAAGGAGATCATTTTCTTCATCTTTAAAGGTAAAGAATTAATTCTTGAACAACAGAGATGAAATCATCTCATAAAAAGAAGAAACATCTTCTAAAAAGATCTTAGATTTATAAAAAAGACCAAGGTCTTTGATAAAAAGAAAAAGATCAAAAGATCTAATCATAAAAATAAATAAATAAAAGAAGTATTTTACTTCATTCACAGATCTTTGATCTGTAAAGGCAGAGCCCTTTTATAAAACAAGAACTTTTGTTCTTGGATTTTGAGGCAAAGCCTCCTTTAAGAAGAACATAAACTTGTTCTTTGATCTTAAGTTTGATCCGATACGCTTTGCGCTACTGAAAAGTGCTTTACACTTATGAACTGCGCCTTTACGCTCCTTGGATCGGCGCTCAGCGCCAAAACATGCCACGTGTCAACCATAGACACGATCTGCGCTTTGCGCTCCTGAAAACAGAGCACTACGCTCTTGGGTTGGCATTCAGCGCCAAGCGCACCACGTGTCACTCACTGGCGCACCCATAAACTAGTGCAGCGCACTCATAAATTAAAAGCGCAGTGCGCTAATAAACTAGCACTTAGCGCTAAGCGCGACACGTGTTCTCCTCGTGTGTGCTAACCGACAGAAGCGCAATGCGCTCTTTGACTGGCGCAAAGGTCCTAGTGCGCCACGTGGTGCGCTGTCAGAACACATATTGTTCTGATGAATGCTATGCATTCAATACAAGACAAAAAAATTCAGAGCCCAATACTTGGCATTATTAAAAGGGCAGAGCCCAAATAAAGGCTTAATAGGCAGAACAAAAATAAAATGTTAAACATTTTTTTTACTGGACTTAGCCCAATTCTGGCCATAAGTCCTCAATTTAAATTGAACTGAACTCATCTGCTCTTCCAATCAATTTACACCCGGTTCGAGGGTACATCTCTTTACTCCTCTGATATCTGTCGTTGTAATCCTTCAACGTCGTCAGAGAGGTGACAGGTCCCGACAACCACACATTACTACGGACTGTGGGGTCCTTAAACTCATGGACTATAATGTCCTTAACCTCGACCGTGATGTCTTAAAACTAATATTGGACTGTGGAGTCCTTAAATCCACGGACTATGATGTCCTTAACCTCGACCGTGATGTCTTAAAACTAACATTGGACTGTGGAGTCCTTAAATCCACGGACTATGATGTCCTTAACCTCGACCGTGATGTCTTAAAACTAACGCCGGACTGTGGAGTCCTTAAACCCACGGACTATGATGTCCTTAACCTCGACCGTGATGTCTTAAAACTAACACTGGACTGTAAGGTCCTTAAACTCACGGACTATGATGTCCTTAACCTCGACCGCGATATCTTAAAACTAACATTGGACCGTAATGTTCTTAAACTAATTATCGACCGCAATGTCACTAAACAAAACAATAGAGCCCAATTGCTCTCTTGTCGGATCTAAACGATTCCGTTAAGTTGATCTTAGTCTAAAATTAGACTAACGTATCCTTAAAAAACGTTTAAGTTGATCTTAGTCTCAAATGAGGCTAACGTATCCTTAAACCCAAACTCCCCAAACCCAAATCTAAGAAAGATACGGAATTGGACTAGTCCACGCCCTACGGGTGACAACATAACTTAGTCTCCGTATACAATCCACGGGCAACCAAGCACAAAACAAACACCCACGACACGAAGTGACCATCTGGAGAAGGAAAAAGTTGTTATCGCGATACGGTAGCATAATTAACTGCAGGGGCTTGCGCCTGCAGGAAAGAGCGTCCCCACAATCAAAAAACCCTCAGATGAGGGGGAATCTGACGAAGTCTGCTACATCGGCCGCATCCGTTTAAACCTTCGATACATGGTGCCATAAATCAACTTGGAATTTTCGGAGAGGTGGACGGATAGCACCAATTAGCATCTGTCCCGAATTTCAGGCAAGACGTCCGCAGCGTCTCCGCCGCGTCTTTCGGAGCGGAACAGATTCTGGCACGCCCGGTGGGACCTTTTCCTCTTTCCACTCCACACGTCGTGTGTCATGTTCGCGAACCAATCGTGGTTTGCTAATGGTTGCCCTTGGGTTTCGAGGTACTAAGATTTGGCATTTTGCTTGATGCAGAAAGCAAAGGATCAATGGCGTTCACCTGCTCAAAGTGTTCCACATGCAACTGCAACCCACGTCCTGCCTCAACAGGGGGCATAGCCTACGGGCCCCAAGCGGCTTCCCTGTTCACGATGCCCGTGGAACAGGTCACTCAAGCCACCACAGGGTTGTTTTTCGGGACCATGCTCCCGCCAACGAGCTTCACCGCTCCTGTGCCGACACCGGAAGCTCCCATGAAGTCGTTTTTCGATCGGCTAACAGCTAATGCGGCCCCTCTCAGCGGGTCGTCCAGCTCCAACACTTCAGTCTTCGCCAGATTGGGCCAGAGTTCCTATAGGCCCATGATGAAGCCTACAACTCAAGAAAATGCTACTCCGAAGAGAGTAGCCAACCCTGCTCCTGAAGTCGTCAAGACGGCTTCTCCTGCCAAAGGGTCGGTCTTTACAAGACTGACTGCCCCAACTTCCACTCCTGCTCCTGCTACTCAAAGAACATCAGTCTTCAACAGGCTGACACCAACAACAGTCCCTCACCTGAACAGGGGGCAAGACAAAACCATCCCCGTCACCGAGCTAACTCTAACAGTTCGACACGCTCGACGTCGCCACTGGCGCCGAGTAAGGAAGGCCGGGGACAACTCCCCTTCTGGGCTAACTCCACCAGCTCCAACGGTGGAAATTAATGCTGCTGTTCCAACCGGGAATAGTTTTGAGCTGCTGAATAGGGTGCGCAGGAATTCTCCTACCGCCGTATTGAAAAGATCTCCTCCTCCGGTGGAGAATGTTGCGGAAACAAAGCCAGAACAATCCCCTCAACTGCTGTCCTCCAAAATCTACAAAGTTTGGCGGCAGGCTCGGAACTCAGTAGTTGATCAAGATTACCCCCGCCGACAGAAAAGGGCGAAGGTTCAACAAGAAGAAAGCCATCCTGCCAAGCCACGAAAAGCTATCTAGGTGCCCACTGCGACGGCCCCCTCAACTTCGACCGCTCATAAGAAGAGAAGGCCGAAGAAGATCCCCATGCCTGTGATAAATGTCAAAGGCACTGAGCCCAAACGCCCTAAGTCTGGGAGCATAAAGGTCCATACTATTTACATGGCATCCGGGAAAGAGGATAGCCGCGCTTCTATGGGCCACCGACCACTCACCCGATCCATCACAAGGGCTCAGGAACAGCAACAGCAGAAGCTCCAGGAGATGCTGAATGCAATGGCCGCACTCACCAGGCCAAAAGAAAGCCTGGAGGCGTCATCGGAATAACGTCACGAACACGAGACTGATGCTGAATTCCTTCGAAGAATGCTCGAAAAGAAGGACAAGGAGGCTGCGGAACAAGCGGCCAATATAAAGCAAATGGCCCTTCTGTTCCAAGATATGGTGGGCATGATGATCCAGTCGGACCCTCTAGCCGAAGATCCTCCAGTGATAATTGAAGATGATAGAGGAGAAACATCGAATCCTCTGCCGGCTCTTTCAACAGCCAAGGAGGAGACAATTTCCAAGGCCGCCCTGGACGATTATATCGCTCAGCAAATAAGAGTTCACCAGGCAAATGAAGCGGCCGACTAAGTTGTTAGAACCGGGCGACCGTATCCAGGCTGGTATGATCAGATAAAGTACCCGCCGGGCTACACGATCCCGAAATTCCATGTGTACAAGGGGACAGGCAATCCCCATCAACATGTCGCTCAGTTCAGGGCTCTCTGTAGCAATACTGGTGGCGATGACAAGCTTTTGCTCTGCCAATTCGTCGGCAGCTTATCGGAAACGGTGTTTGAGCGGTACTCTGAACTCCCAAATGACTCCGTCAAAACTTTCGCGGAAATGGAGTTGTTGTTCACCCAGTGATTCGCAAGTGCTAGTGAACACACCCCAATAACGGCATTGATCAATGCTAGGGTGAAGCCGGGCGAGACGTGGGTTCAGTACGCAATCCGATGGCGGAACCTGTGGTCGAAGTGCGAACAGCGCATCGAAGAAGCACCAGCGGTGGGCATGTTCGTGGGTACCCTAGACACTCATGCGACTATTTCACAGTTCATGATGTTCTTCAAACCGACCGCATTACAGGCTCTAATCGACAAGCTGGCCCAGATGGACCAGATGGGTCATAGACTATCTCCCCCGAAGCCGGAACCGCGAACCGAAAAGGGTAAAGGGATGGCAACCTTCGTTGCGAACACCCAACAGCAGCCCAGTGCTCCAAGACTAGCGGATCAATTGGAAGAGAGATGACGCTATTATAATGAGAAGATGAAGCGTCCTTACTCGTTCCCATAGGACAAAACGAAGAGGCTGTTCGAGCTGGCGATGCGCAACAGGCTTATCAATTTGCCGAATCCAAGGCGACCATCGCAACCCGGCGAAGTGAATAATCCCAATTATTGCTCTTACCACCAAACGGTAAGCCATCCAATCAAAGATTGCTTAGTCTTTAAGGGAAGGATCGAGGATCAGTACCTACAAGGCAAGTTTGCGCTGTCTGAGAAGTGGAAAGTAAACCCACCACAACCTCATACTCCTAAGAAGACGGACACACCGGGGGCGACGTGCTCTTTTGTTGAGGAAGCTCCATGGGAGGTGGCTCTTTCGGCCAAAACTAAAAGGATGCTAAATGATCTCCAGACGTGCCCGACAATCAGGTGGAAGAATCCGCTGGAACCCCAGATCATCGATGGGATGCCGATGCCACGCCCAACTCCAAAGATCAGTGGCGATAGCCAAAGCTCCCACACCCAGTCGTCGAAATCTTCGAAAAAGAAGAAGAAATCCAGAAAGCCCGTGAAGCCTGGCGATAAGCGCACGGACCTGCAGAAACAGATCGACGCGCTGGAAGAATATAACCAGAAGGTGCGGACCCCGATCACGCTGCAAGAATTCCTCGGCCACGTCCTTGAAGACGGAGATGATGGAGAAGACTCATCAGATGGATCTGAGGATTACGTAGCAAGTTGTCATGTGATCTCTCACTCATTGATAGACGATGAAGAGGCTCCTTGCACCAAGAGACTGGGGGCAGGTCCTGAACCGGAACTTCTGTGGCCGACAGACGAAATGATCGACGCTTTTCTAAATGAAATTCATCTGAAAAGTAAAGCCGATCGGGAGCGTGAGATGGCCATATTTGAAAAGCCAAGCGTCGGCGACTGGACGAAAGAGTCAAGACACTTCCGCCGAATCAAGGGACATCCGTCGCGAATAAAAACAAGTTCAGGACGAGAAAAAGGTTTGCTAAAGCCATATCGATGGGAATGAGGCTACCACCCTCCGAAGGAAACACTGTCGGTGAAGCAGAGATGCATCCTAGCTACTGCTCATATCATCGAAATATTTCGCACCCCACCGAAGAATGCGATGCTTTTAAAAGATGGTGGCAGGGATATGTTGCTCACCAGCAACATTTTAAGTGGATGAAACGCAAAACTCGTCGGGAGCAAAGAAATACGACCGAAGAGCGTGGAAGAACTACCGGCAACTGTCGCATGGTTAACGCTGGGGGGTCACAAGTTCTCACGTTCGGGAGCGACTCCGATGAAGAGGTGACTCTTGGCCCTCTCTTCAAAGAATCCACCTCGGGGGAAGAGGAAGAGCCGAAGACCTGTGAAAATATTCAGCTGCGCAATCGTACGCTGCCCGAAAAGAATCTCGGACCCACAAATAGAAAAGATAAGGGAAAAGAAAAGGTCTCTGAGGATATCGCCCTAGATGACCAAGTCATGAAAGAGCTGACCGCCAAGGACCCGCCAAAGAAAAGTAAGGTGGACTACAACGTTCTGGCGCACTTGAGAAAGTTACCCTCGCAGCTCAGCATTCTCGACGCCCTTTTACTATCAAAAGAAGCAAGAGATTCATTGATCAAGGCTCTACAAGAGCCAGAGCAATTCCAATCTTTTCTCGCCAAAGAAAAGATGAATGACGAGCTGGAAGAAGTTCGCACAGCCGATATTACCTTCGGCGATGAAGATCTCCTCCTCGGGACGTGCGAGCACAACCGTCCCCTATATGTCTCCGAATATTGTCACGATATCAAGATAGGCAAAATCCTGGTCGACAATGGGTCTTCCGTCAATCTCCTCAACGTGCGAGTGTTGAAGGAAATCTGCATGAGCGTCCAGCACCTCGCTCGTGATAAAATCACCATCTCCGGTTTTGACTCTCAATCATCACGGACTCTCGGGTCTATGATACTGACGTTACGCTTCGGACTACTCATCACGGACATTGAATTTCACGTCATTGACGCCAAGACCTGCTATAATGCTTTGCTCGGCCGGCCTTGGTTACACGAGTACAACATCATCCCTTCTACACAACATCAGTGTATGAAATATTTCAAGGATGGACTCGAGTATACTGTGACAGGAGAATTAAACCCATTCTCCATGAATGAAGTCCGCAAGTACGAAGATGCAAAATACTTCTTGCCAGACTTTGAAGACACAGAGAGATGTCATAAACCGGAAAACAAAGCTATCACCACCATTCTGGTCTTCGAGAGTGATACCGTGGAAGAGAAAGAGATAGTTTATTCAGGGCCACCCCAGTACAACAAGCCGGGACCGTCCGCTCCTGTACTTATCTTCGGCAGTGACTCAGAAGATGAGGTCAACACCATATTCTCTGCTCGGTCTTCAATACAAACCTTCGCTGATGAAGAGCAAAGTTTGCAAGTTGCCATGGTTCCGCCCAAGCATCATAAAGAACTAGACGCGCTTGATACTTACAATGTGGAAGAGCTGAAGACGTTCTATGTCCCTCTCAGGAGAGAAGATGAAAAGGCGATCCTATTCTACCGATCCGGGGAAACCAAAGTGGAGAAAGAAATCTGGCACGGCGCGGATTCTACACTTGACAGGCTCCATCCCATCCGTTTGCCCAGATATTACACGAACGGACTAAAAAGGCTGTTAAGGCGCCAAGGCGTACCTTTCAAACAGACCGCTCGAAAAGCTAAGTTCTATAACAGGATCTAGAACGTCCCTGGAACTCTGCGAAAGTTGCCCAACGGAAAAATGGAAACGATCGGGCTGGGATATGTTCAATCCAAGAAACGTGAGTTACTCCGCGACTGCTACGTCATACATGACTTTGATGAAGAAGGGGATGCTCAGTGGGAAGATGCTAACCCTGAACCAGAAAGGGCTCTCAACGTGAAAATGCCCAGTCCATCGTTCGAAGAACAAATGGACAAGCTTATAAGGAAAGCGGGTCAAAAGGTTTGAGATGAACATAATCGCGAAATGGCCATCTACGAGAAAGCCAGGACGCAACACCTTCTTCAACAGGCTGCGAAAGATGAAAATGCTCCTCCCTGTCAACCTGTCATACAAAAGGCCCGACACAGAGGCAAAAATAAATCAAAGAGCGGGAAAAGTGTTCGAGAGCGACAAAGTGGGACCAAGAAGCCACGCGATCAGGAATCGAGTAATCCAGATTCGTCTCTTATAAAGAAGATGAGTCGAGCATACTCTTTTCCTCAGAACAAAACACGGAAGATACTCGATCTCGCCATAAGACATCAACTGATTATACTCCCGGAGTCCAAGCACCCCGAGCAAGTAGGAGAAGTCTCTCATCCGGACTATTGCTCCTATCATAGGGCAATAAGACATCCTATTGAAGACTGCTTCACCTTCAAGAACTGGGTCGAAAATCAATATCGACAAGGCAGATTCGCTCTATCCAACAGCTGGAAGGTAACCCCGCCGCAAAGGCATGAACCCAAATCCACGAGGGTAGAACCAGATCAACGTCGGTCTTGGAAGCGAGCTCGTACCTGTCACGTGATAACGTTATCAGAAGAAGACCCCGGCGATCTGGATAACCTCCCCTGGTGCTTCGAAAACAATGATGACGAGGCGATCTCAGAGTTTCCATCGGCGCTGAAAGAGCTGGAAGATGGAATACATACCAATGTAGATAACCTCAAGAAAATTGATTTGGGGATGGCAAGTGACCCGCGGCCGACGTTCGTCAGCGAATTACTGTCTGAAGAAAGGGTGGCTACACTAAAAGACGTGCTTATGCAACATAAAGATTGTTTCGCCTGGAACTATTCCGAGATGCCGGGACTAGATCCAGAGGTTGCTGTGCACAAATTGGCGATATCGCCGGACGTCAAGCCGATCAAACAAGCGCCGAGAAGAATGCGGCTCGAGCTTGAGATGAGCATCAACGCCGAGGTTAAGAAGCTAATCGACTCCGGCTTCATCCAAGAGGTTCAGTATCCTGACTGGATCGCCAACATCGTCCCGGTGATGAAGAAAAATGGGACCGTGCGCATATGTGTGGACTTTCGAGATCTCAATAAAGCCTGCCCGAAGGACGACTTCCCAGTACCGGTCACCGAGCTAATGATTGACAATACGTCCACCCACGAGGTTTTCTCCTTCATGGACGGCTCGTCAGGATACAATCAGATAAAGATGCATCCCGAGGACCAGAAACATACCGCTTTCCGGACCTCTTTAGGCATATTCTGCTACAAGGTGATGCCCTTTGGTCTAAAGAACGCCGGTGCCACCTATCAGAGGGCTATGACGAAGATCTTCGATGATCTCATACATGAAATCGTCGAAAACTATATTGACGACCTCGTAGTAAAAAGCAAATCATACGAGGAGCATTTAGAGCATATGAAGATCGTGTTTCAACGCCTCCGGCAATACAACTTGAAGATGAACCCTCTCAAGTGCGCGTTCGAAGTTTCCTCGGGCAAATTCCTGGGATTTATCGTCAGACACCGAGGCATCGAGATAGACCTGTCAAAAATCAAGGCAATTATAGAGATGCCCTCACCAAGGACTCTCAAGCAATTGCGGTCTCTCCAAGGGAAGCTCGCGTATATCCGGCGATTCATAGCCAATCTCTCAGGCAAGTGTCGTCCTTACAGTCACCTGATGAAGAAGAGAACCCCTTTCGTCTGGGACCGCAAATGCTAAAGCGCGCTGGACGAAATCAAGCAATACCTGCAGAATCCGCCAGTACTGGGCGCTCCGGTCAAGGGAAAACCTCTCATTCTGTATACAACCGCCCTTGAAGGTTCCTTAGACGCATTATGGGCACAAGAGAACGACCAAGGGAAGGAGAGAGCGCTCTACTATTTAAGTCGAGTTCTACTGGGGGCAGAAAGCAATTACTCCCCCATCGAGAAACACTGCCTGGCATTAATCTTCGCGATAACAAAGCTCAGGCATTATGTATTGGCGCATGACATCCGTCTCATATCAAAGGTGGATCCTCTCAAATATTTGATGTCAAAGGCCATATTGACGGGACGGCTCGCTAAATGGGCCTTGCTCTTGATGGAGTTCTCAATAACTTAACAGCCTCTTAAGGCAGTGAAAGGCCAGGCCATCGCCGACTTCCTCGCTGAGCATCCGATACTTGCCGATTCTCCTTTGAATTGCGAACTGCCAGACGAACATGCGTTTGACACGATCTACGGGGGTGATACCCGGTGGGAGCTTTACTTCGATGGAGCATCCTCCATGAAGAAGCGTAAACAAAACACACCCATAATCAAATCAGGGGTAGGCCTCATCTTCGTAACTCCATAAGGAGGGATAATGCGCTTTGCCCTCTCTTTAACAGAGCTGAGGACGAACAATGAGGCCGAATATGAAGCTTTGATAGCAGGTCTTGAGATTGCCATCGACATGGGAATTGAAAACCTCCTCATATACGGAGACTCCCAACTGGTCCTTAGTCAAGTAAATGGCGACTACCAGACGTGCAAACCAGAACTGGTAAAGTACGGCGAAAGGGTATAGCAACTGCTGACCCAAATACCTTCCTACACCTTGGAAAGCATACCGCGTGCGGAAAATAGCAAAGCGGATGCATTAGCCAAGCTTGCTAAAGAATTGGCCGATGAGAACTTCGATGACGTAAGAATCGTGGTACAAAGCCGTCGGGTCCTCGCAGCGGCAGAAATATCTCCGGAATCATCCGAGGAAAAACTAGCGACCGAGCAGACGGCCCTGCAAATAGAAGACCAAGAAATGGTTGAGGACCGGAGAGAAGTCTTTATAGACTACTTCAAATCCCGTCGAACGCCTGAAGATGCGTCCTCAAAACATCAGCTCATGAAGCGAGCCTTATCTTTTGCCTTCGTCAATGACACTCTGTACAAGAGGTCATTTGATTCTCTGTGGTTAAGATGCCTAGAACCCGAAGAAGCAAAACGAGTCGTCCAAGAAGTTCACGACGGACTCTGCGATTCTCACCAAGCAGGCCCGAAGATGAAGTTGAAGATTAAACGGATGGGCTACTACTGGCCCACGATGATCCAGGACTGCCTCGAATACGCGAAGCAATGCCACTCGTGCCAGATCCATGGCGACTTTATCCACCAGCATCCAAATCCACTACATCCAACGGTGGCTAGCTGGCCATTCGAAAAGTGGGGGACTGACATAATCGGCCCCATCGAACCAGCATCGTCCAGAGGACGTCGATTCATTTTGGGGACAACTGATTACTTCTCTAAATGGGCAGAAGCAGTACCATTGAGGGAAGTGAAGATGGAGAATATCCTCTATTTCTTCAAGACGCACGTTATTTATCGGTTTGGAACTCCGCGACGGATCATCTCCGATAACGGGCCAGCCTACAGAAGCCACAAGATCAGCCGCTTTGCACAACAGCACAACATAGACTGGAGGTATTCATCAGTTTATAATCCCCGAGCTAACGGTCTAGCCGAGTCTTTCAACAAGACCTTAACGAAGATCGTAAAAAAGACGGTGTCGCGAAATAAAAAAGACTGGCACAAGAGACTGCAGGAAGCTCTCTGGGCGTATCGAACTACGTTCAAAACGGCCATGAACACAACTCCATACGCATTGGTATTCGGTACAGAAGCGGTACTCCCCCTCGAGATAGAGCTACCCTCTCTACGAGTGGCAGTCCATTATGAGTTGACGGACGAAGAGAACGCTCACCTTCGCCTCGAGGAGCTCGATGCCCTTGATGAAACCCCGCTCATAGCACAACAAAAATTAGAGGCTTATAAAGCAAAGATGACGCGCTCATATGAAAGATTGACTAGGCCGAGGACATTCCACCAAGGCGAACTCGTGCTAGTGGTCAAAAGACCTATGATCCCCAATCGCGCCAAGCGGGGGAAATTTGAGCCGAATTATGAAGGCCCGTACATCATAGACAAGGTCTACCAGGGTGGAGCCTATCTACTCATGGACATGCATGGTGAAAGACCTTTCAGGCCAATAAACGGTCGCTTCCTGAAGAAGTACTACGCTTGACGAGTCACGGCCTAGGTCAATGACAGATGATGACGACTATGTCCACTCGCTATCTTCCTAAGCCCAAACTCTATAAGTAGTAACCGGCTTACTTAACAGCGGACAGAAACGTTCTTAAACTAACGACCGACCACTATGTCCTAAAACTAGCTGTTGACCGAGATGTCGATAAACTACGGTGAATTGCAGCATCCCAAAGCTGATAAAAAAAAGAATAAAAAAAATTAATAATAAAAAAAATGAGGAAAACGGTACGTCCATAAGCAAAGTGGGCACGGATGAAAACCCGAAAGGGCTCCGTGAGTAAAAACAGCAGGGCTACCGGCGAGTTTTGTGAAAACCCGAAAGGGCGCAGCCTCATTAAAATAAAAAAAAAGAGAAAAGAAAAAGAAAATGGTATGTCCATAAGCGAAAAGGGCACGGATGAAAACCCGAAAGGGCTCCGTGAGTAAAAACAGCAGGGCTACCAGCGAGTTTTGTGAAAACCCGAAAGGGCGCAATCTCGTTAAAAGACACTTGCAAGGTCCTCTCGACTTTGTAAGGAGAAACCACCTGCGTGAGATCCTTACGACTCACAAGGGAGCAACACACTTAGGGATCCACACGATTCCTAAGGAGAAATTACACTTGCAAGATCCTCACGACTCGTAAGGAGAACCCTCTTATGGGACCCTCACGGCTCATAAGATTTGAAAGTCTTAAGCTACAGGGTTCTGAACCTGTTCTTAAGTAGCCCCCACAACCTCCAATACTGCCCTACAAGCAGTTCAGTACTGACCTTTGTATACAATCCACGGGCACGAATAAACATTTCCCCAACAAAGTCCCATCCGTGACTAGGGATATGTTCGCACGGTGAACTGCCCTTGTAAGTTCTCTCGACTCATAAGGAGAAAACACTCTTGTAAGATCCTTACGACTTATAAGAGAACATACACTTACGAGTCCTCACGAATCCTAAGGAGAAAACGCGCCTACGAGATCCTCACGACTCGCAGGGAGAAATACCTTTGTGAGAACCTTACGGCTCATGAAGTCAAAAGCCTTAGTCGACAGGAACTTAACCCTGATCGCTAAGCCACCTTTGTTCGACATCGACAGAGGCAAATGATGATTCGCTCCTGATAATATCCCAGTTGTAGCGGTGTTGATGCCGAAATCGGTGTCCAAATCCAAGCTTGCAACAAAAGCTGGCAAGCCACACATGCATACGAAATAGCCGAAATGATGGGGCAACTTGCAGACAAAATCAGCAAGTAAAAAAAATATATATGCATGCAAAATAGCCGAAATGATTGGGCAACTTGCAATAAAAAGCAGCGAGTAAAAATAAAGCAAATAGCCGAAATGATTGGGCACCACGAAAAATAGCCGAAATGATTGGGCAATCGCGACCTTCGCGATATAAAAGCTGAAATAATAGAGCATCGCGGAAAGAAATTAAAAAAAATGATGAAAAAAAAATGACGATGAATGAAAATTATGCCCTACAGGTGATATCACATCAATCCCTGTATACGATCCAGGGGCGCAAACAAAGAGGGAATCACACCCTTCCTCCCCAAGCTTCATCAGAAGTAGTGGCCAAATCTCAGTGGTTCTTAGACAGCCTAGAGGTCATCTCAACATTCGTCTTATTACAACGGATACAATATCAAGCAAAGTGGAACAGCGGAAACTCCCAGTTCCATGACTCGGCGGTATACAGATGAACGAGAGTCAAACTCCGACTCCGTGAAATGCGGATAAAGTCAACCCTTCCTGGTCACGTGGAACGCGTATTATGTCACTCATGACCCCGTGGAAAACGTCCAGAGCGGATCCTGGTCCTCGCAGAGCACGGCAATGAACCTGTGTGAAGCATCCAGAGGGGAGCCTGGTCCTCGCCGAACACGGCAGTGAACCCGTGGGAAGCATGTTCCCGCCAAAAATTTCTGCGCAAAAGAGTCCAAGGTATCAAATGGCAGCGATACGATTAAGGAAATGAGAACCAATATCTTCCGGCCTGTATTTTGATAAACTCCCGAAGGAGAAACTATTAAATTCTGATGGTATCGAAAGTATCTCAAAAAATCCTTCGATTTGATATATTATGGGCTTCATAATTCATCCGGGATCAAAAGTTATGAGCAAATATGCTATGCACTGTTCCCTGATTAAAAATCAGGAATTATCTCAATGAGGTATCACGTGCTCACACATGATCAAAGGTCACGTGTTGACACGTGATAGTTAAAACAGAAATAAAAACAAACGGCTGAAGAAGGACCCAATTGGGGGTCACGTGCTCACACGTGACCAATGGTCACGTGTTGACACGTGATAGTTAAAACAGAAATAAAAACAAATGGCTGAAGAAAACACCTCAATGAGGTATCGGGTGCTCACACGTGACCAATGGTCACGTGTTGACACGTGATGGTTAAAACTGAAGCGTAAATAAACGCTGAGAAAAGGACTCAATTGGGGGTCACGTGCTCACACGTGACCAAGGGTCACGTGTCAGCACGTGCCTGGATTCGAAAGCCTTACAGTTTAATAAAATTAAATTCTAAAAGCTTCTAAATCTTTCCAAATGGAAAAGGATTATGGGGACCGTTGGATTAAAGATCCAAGGGTGATTAAAAATCACTAATTTATGGAAAAAATCTTAGACAAGGAAAGATTTCCCCTAAATCTCACCGAAAATAACAAACAGAACATCTTTGGATTTAAAATCCAACGGTGCATAAAATTCACTTAATGATCTAAAGGCTCATATCAATTATGAAATCAATTAAAATCTTTCAATGAAAGATTGACAAAACAAATTGATTCTTTTCTTTCTCCT
The DNA here is from genome assembly GCA_030015575.1 of Agapanthus africanus. Classification (NCBI taxonomy): domain Eukaryota; kingdom Viridiplantae; phylum Streptophyta; class Magnoliopsida; order Asparagales; family Amaryllidaceae; genus Agapanthus; species Agapanthus africanus. The sequence goes on along the minus strand of JASDDO010000010.1, from coordinate 428,056,571 downwards.
ATAAATAGGAGCCAAGAAGAGAAGAGAGGAGGATCTACTTTTTTTGGGAGATAACAACAACAGAGATAAAAAAGAGAGGAGAATTTAATTCTCAAGAAAGAAAACCCTAGGTAAGAAAAGGAAATGGGTCAAAACTTCAAAAAGAGAATTTAATTCTCAAAGATCTAAGAGTTTAACTCTTTTGCAAAAGAACTTAGTTCTTCCTTTGGTTGAAGATCTGCAAAGAGCACATCTCCCCATAAGTTGAGAATTTAATTCTCATCGGGTTGAGATCCTGCCATGCAGATCCGAAACTTAGAGGGGGAATTGAGTTTTGAGAATTTAATTCTTCCAAAACAAAACTAGGGTTCAACCATATATGAGAATTTAATTCTCCTGAAAATATAGGAATTTAATTCCTTCAAGATGGACAGAACTAGGGTTTAACCCTATATAAGAATTTAATTCTTTCAAAATAGGAATTTAATTCCTCCAAAATCATGATTAGGGTTTAACCCTACAGAGAATTTAATTCTTAAAATAAAGAGACTTGAAAGATCTCCATGCACATAAAGAATATTGGTCACGTGATGACACGTGACCCCAATCCGCAGTGATCAGAAAAGAAGGAATAAAACTAGGTCACGTGTCCCCATGTGACCCCCGAAAAGATCCCCAAAATGAGAAGGAAAAGGCTCCGAGGCAACGCCTCACGTGCTCCCACGTGACCTCCAAAAGCACAAGAAGAAAAAGCAGAAGAAAAGAAGCTTTGGGCGCTCTCACGTGTCCCCACGTGACCCCTCAGCAAGTGCTTTAATTATCAATGCATAAATCTGTAAGTCCATACCACGCACCCCACGAACTTGCGGGGAGGCGGAATATATGAAAAACGATTATCAAAGCTTCGTAACACGGACTTGAGCGCATGAATCGTTATCTAAACCATTGCTAACAAAATACTAGAGGTTTAACTACTCGGATTCGAAATTATACCTCACGTTACAAGTCCTTCGGGTCTTCATCGCTGTCCTCCACTCCTCGTAGGCTCCTTGGAACATCGGCACCTCAACGGCATCTTCGAATCAAAGACGATCCACCCGAAAGCTCCTACGCCAAGCTTAATCTCAAACTTGAGATAACTAGGTTGCTTAAAGTGCTAATCTAAGCTACCTAGGGGATATAGAGTGAGGTTATGGATGTATTAGTCTAGCTACCCCTTGATCTCAACTCATGAGAGGTTAGGGTTAGGGTTTGAAGAGAGAGTGAGCTTGAGGAGAGAGAATGTGAAGATGATAATGAAATGAGATAATGATGTATCATAATATATATGAAGCATTATTTATTTATCCAAAAATGAAATAATAGAATTTACAGCCATGCTTCATAAATATCTATGAGTAATTCATCTCCATGAGTCATTAAGTATTTATGATGCATTAATGACATGGATGAATCACACAAATGAGTCACTAATCTCATTTAATGCAATGCCACCTTACCCCTTTAGTCACCACTCTTCTAGAAGCTTCCCGACAAATTACGAGAACGCCCCTCCAATCCGTGAAAACACGGAAAAACTTTAGACTGTATAAATCCAATAACCCGATACTAGAATCTGGCTTAAACCAAAGCCGGCTAGTAAAAACTGTCCGAAAAGTCGTACGTGCGTAAACACACGTATGCGTCCGAACCCTTGTCGTAAAAACCATATGACCTCTATATCGTTTCGCCTGGAGCAGGGAAACTCTCTGTGTGGGACTCTAAAGACTCGACACTACGCTGGCAGTGGGTTTAACCACAGACCGCAAGCGGCACCAGCGGTACGTAACGGTCCCCAGGTAGATGTCGATAAGAAGGCCGATGAGGAAACTCATCCGAACTCCCACTGAGCCTGATGTGACAATATCCGTATAGTCTGGTCTGTTCGTCTAAGACTATCGCATATCAAGCATAGGGGGCGGCAAGCGTCAGTCCCCTAATAGCTGTGTAACTCGTGTCGGAGCGAAGCCCATTACACCCTGAGAAGCTACTGGAACCTACCAGTATATCTCGCTTGCCCTGGTCAGGGACATTGCGTAATGGCTCTCTGACACAGCGCTATATCATCTCCCAATACCGGGAGAGACGAATCCTATCTAACCACTACTGTCTCCAAGTTCTCGGGACTGCACCCAACTGCTACCTGTTTGCACGACTCCTTTGAGCCGTGGTAGGGTAGCAATCTAAGAACAGTGGGACACACTCGAGGCGAAGTAGCAGTGTCAAGTCTGCGGACTATGCTGTACTCATGTCATCTGGGAACTGTTAACTGACGACGGGTATAATACCAACCAATCAGTTCCCCTGCGAGTCCTGTCCGGTGTACCCGTAACCTAACGAGCACCTGTATACTATCTCCAGTACGATGTACTGATAGCTTTGGGACAGACCATCTCCCCAACTGGGATGAGAAGCGTACACACTAGTCTACTCTGGAGTATCGATGCCCTGTCTCGATAATCCTACGACTAGGGACCTGTATAGGATGTTGCTTAGAGACTACCCAGCCCCCACTAGTGTGACTGCCATCACAACGCTGGTAATCAAGCAAACATCCTATGGGCTCTACTAATATGTATAAGTGATACGTTACAAGAAACATATGCACATATTAAAGTAGATACAAACCAAGTAGCATGCTACCATTTTTAGCAAGACTATATATACAACTGTGAATATCCCAAGCTTCCATTAAGTAATATACATACAAATATGATACAATAATGGCCCCTAGGGCATATACACTAACAATCTCCCACTTACACTAGGGCCATGAGCTGGCATATCGCAGACCTATCATCTCGAATAGCCTCTCGAACTGCGTCTGAGGAAGGGCCTTTGTGAATGGATCAGCAATGTTATTCTCCGTCTCTACTCTCTTCACCTCGATCTTCCGGCGATCTACGATCTCCCTGATCAGGTGATACCGCCTTAAGATGTGTCTGGACTTCTGAAGGGACCTAGGTTCCTTCGCTAAAGCAATAGCGCCGTTGTTGTCACAATACAGAGGTATTGGACCAACACTGGAAGGAACCACCAGAAGTTCTGTGAGGAACTTCTTCATCTAGACAGCTTCTTTTGCGGCATCGCAAGCAGCTATGTACTCCGCTTCCATCGTTGAGTCAGCAACGGTCTCCTGCTTGGAACTCTTCCAACAGACCGCCCCTCCATTGAGGGTAAAGACATAACCCGACATGGACTTGGAGTCATCTTTGTCACTCTGGAAGCCTGAGTCGGCAAAGGCCTCCATCTGGAGGTCTTTTCCGCCATACACCAAGAACATCTCCTTAGTCCTCCTCAGGTACTTGAGAATGTTCTTTACTGCTATCCAGTGCTTCTCCCCTGGGTTTGCTTGATACCGGCTTACCACGCTCAATGCGTATGCTACATCTGGTCTGGTACATAACATCACATACATTATAGAGCCTACCACAGAAGCGTAGGGTATAATCGACATGCGATCCCTTTCCAAATCAGTCCTGGGAGACATTTCTTTGGAGAGGGTGATTCCGTGACAAGCCGGTAGGTTACCGCGCTTAGAATCATCCATACTGAATCTCTTCACTATGGTGTCTATGTATCTGGACTGCGAAAGTCCCAATATCCTCTTTGATCTATCACGATAGATCCGGATTCCCAGAATGTAGGTGGCATCACCCAGGTCTTTCATGGAGAATTTATGTGACAAGAATCTTTTGACTGACTGTAACATAGGAATATCATTTCCTATTAGGAGAGTGTCATCCACGTACAAGACGAGGAATACTACAGCTCTCCCTATAATCTTACTGTATATGCATGGTTCATCTGGATTTTTGATAAAGTCGAATTCTTTGACAGCATCATCAAAACAGATGTTCCAATTCCGCGATGCCTGCTTTAGTCCATAAATAGACTTAAGAAACTTGCATACTTTACCGCTGCTCCCACTCTGAATGAATCCCTCTGGCTGATCCATATAGACGCTTTCTTCCAAATTACCATTTAGAAAGGCCGTCTTTACGTCCATCTGCCAGATTTCATAATCGTGGAAGGCAGCAATAGCAAGAAGGACCCGAATAGATTTAAGCATAGCCACTGGAGAAAAGGTTTCGTCATAGTCCAAACCAAGTCTTTGACGGAAACCCTTTGCAACAAGTCTAGCCTTATAGATTTCAACCTGTCTATCTACACCAATCTTCTTTTTGAAGATCCATTTGCATCCTACGGGTTTTACCCCATCTGGAGCAATGTCCAAAGTCCATACTTTGTTAGTGTACATGGACTCCATTTCGGTCCGCATTGCATCCAGCCATTTTACCGAGTCGCCGCTCTGAATGGCTTGCTGGAAGCTGGTAGGCTCATCATAGTCAATAGTGCAATCCTCTCTATCCCCATCTATGAGAAAACCGTAGTATCTCTCAGGCGGATGAGACTGCCTACTACTTCTACGGAGTGGCGTTGGGATGTCCGGTTCTTCTGAAACCTCTGGTTCTACCATACTTTCAGTAGTAGTTTATGGTTCTGGAATTTCTTCCAGTTCTATTTCGCTCCCATTTGTTTCCTTTTCTAAAAACTGATATTCTAGAAAATGGGCATTACGAGAAACAAAAACCTTTTGTTTCTCTGCGTAATAGAAAAAATACCCCCTGGAGTTCTTTGGGTATCCCACAAACTTACACAGTACTGAGCGTGCCTCGAGCTTGTCCGGATGCTGCTTTTTTACAAAAGCTGGACAACCCCATGTCTTCAGGTACTGAAGACAGGGTTTCTTCCCACTCCACATATGATATGGTGTGGTAGGCACAGTTTTGGTTGGAACCTTGTTCAAAAGATATGCAGCTGATTCTAGTGCATAACCCCAGAAAGATCGCGGTAACTCAGTCTTACTCATCATGGAACGAACCATATCTAATAGGGTTCGATTCCTTCTTTCCGATACACCGTTGTGTTGTGGTGTGTATGGAGGAGTAAGCTGAGAGAGAATTCCATTCTCTTTTAAGTAACCTAGGAACTCGGTACTTAAGTATTCACCATCTCGATCAGATCTCAGTGTCTTGATACTTTTGCCTGTTTGGTTTTCCACTTCATTCTTGTATTCCTGGAATTTCTCAAAGGCCTCGGATTTATGCTTCATCAATAAGATATGTCCATACCTAGAGAAATCATCCATAAAAGTAATTAAGTAGGAATAACCACCTCGTGCATGTGTAGACATTGGACCACACACGTCACTGTGTATGAGTCCTAAGAGCTCGCTTGCTCTTTCTCCGTGTCCAGTGAACGGAGTCTTTGTCATCTTTCCCATGAGACAAGATTCACAAGTGGCATAAGACTGATACTCGAACGGATCCAAGTATCCCTCTCTATGTAACTTTGTTAATCTTCTCTCATTGATGTGACCCAGTCTACAATGCCATAAGAAAGCCTGATTTGTTTCCGGAGACTTTCTTTTAAGTGTGTTCTGGACGCTGAAAATCTGAGCTTGATTTAATACGTATATTCCGTTTTCTAATGTACCTGACCCAATCACAACTTGATTTAGGTGGATGTGAACCACATCTCTTGTAAAAGTAAAATCATATCCTTCCTTAGATAGTAAGGGTACAGATATGATATTACATGTCGTACCTGGTACATAAAAACAGTTACGCAGAATCAATATCTGCCCAGTTGTCATTCCAAGATGATATTCCCCAACGGATTCAGCGTTCATGCTCATTCCGTTAGCAACTGTGAGGGTCATATCACCTATCCCGATAACCCTACGGTTTCTCAGAGCCTGTAATGAATTACAGATGTAAGTCCCTGATCCGGTATCTAATACCCAGGAAGTAGGGTTAACCGACATACAGTTCTCTATTATAAACACACCCGAAGTCGAAGCCACAACATGTTTCGTATCCTGGCTACTGGCTTCTAAAGCCCTGCAATCATTCTGCCTATGCCCAATCCCATAACAATAGGAACGTCCCTCTTTTACTATTTTAAGTCCCGAAACTTTTGCCCTTCTCTTTCCTTCTACTTCCCTGGTTTCTTTCAGGATAGAAGGTAGAGACTGTAGAGTCAAGTCAGTATTTGACTCGTTTCCTAACGCGGTCTCCAGTCCTGGAGCTCATCAATACAGCTAGTTATTGTAAGGACGTTGTCCCCTACAGATGACTCGTCAGCCAACCTCGCTTGAATTAATTCGTTCGAGGTTTCATATCTAGTGATATGAGATTGCTCTCCATATACATCTTTGTTATGGAGAAAGATGGAAACTAAGTCCATTTTCTCGTGCTGCTTCTGGTATGCACCATCAACTGAAGCTAACACGAGGCACTTAGCTTTCGCTTTATCTTTTTCCCTTGTCTGACGGATATCCATATCCGCGACAGTGGAAACTGGACCTGGGACGGTGGGATCTTGAGTAGTAATAGGGTGGTCCAGCTTGTCATAGGCAATGGACATTTGGACAGACCTTTGCCAGTCATATAAGTCAGATTCAGTCAATTTGTTATCTAGATGTAACCTATGTGTGGTCACAAGGTCGCTGCAATTAAGAGAGAGAGAAGAAAACATTTTAGCATGATGCTGTTGTAAGTGTAGATTGGTTTTAAGTTTATCTAAACAGGATGGCTCCCACTGTTTCTCGAATCCTTCCTCAAACCATAAAAGAAGAATTAGCCAGGACTATTCTCACCGTACAATACTTGCTTAACCGTTCAGCCAGGCCGGTGTCGGTACATCGAGGGAGGTTTTCCAACGCTTTCGCGAAGTTCCTTAATTAAATAACCTCTTTTCTCTGGGGGCGTAGCCCCGCTGACACCTTTCTTGGCACCTACTTGGTTTATAGCATTGATCGTTAAGTGACGAATCTCCTGATAAGTAGCATGTACTCACAGTAGGATCGGGATCCAAAATATCATCGTATGATAATGTTGAAGGAATCCTACCAACATTCATCAAACTCCAAAATGGTATGCATCTCTCTGTAAATTTCAGTTTCTTTAGAAATTCCCGATGTGGATTTTTGCCCCATGCTCTTATGACCTCGACGAAAGCCAACATATTATAAGTTACATGTCAAGTTCTACCTGTCATTATCCTGGTTAATTTGGACCCACCCGTACATACCCTTGACGAAGGCCAAAATAGTAGTACGACTGTCCCAAACCAACGCATCTATCTATGCTACAGATAAATATCCAGCAGCTACCAATCACTATGCCTTGGCGAAGGTCAAAATATATAGCTTGAATACTACTGAATATTTAACTGAAATGACGGAGGGCTACGACTGGTTTTGGCAAAACCGTGAACGTAGTGAACTTGATATAATCGAAGGAACCTGATACTTTTTAAAAGGAGTGGTCAAAGCTCCGTAATTTAAAAATTCTGATCTTTTTAAAATAACCGAGTGGTTTCTTTTAAATTTGTTCCAACGACTTAATTTTGGTTTATTTTCTTTGCATTATAATAATGCGTCCTATCATTTATCCTATCATTGCAGAAAACAACGAAAATACCACGTCCTCTTATGCCATCCGCATTCGCCACTGGGTCCCGTCATCACCCGTTAGATTGCTTAACTAAAGACAGAGCGGGGGCTGGGCTAGCGCGGGTGTAAAACATAAGTGACGTCTAATAGCTATCATATATAGATATTGTACATTCGTCAGACGCAATAATAAGCATTCCAGATCTCAGATGAACTTTATTGGATTTACTAGCAATCCGCATTTGCTTTGAGCCTGCAATAAAAGACAGATTACACAGTTGTGATGAATAGCCATTACCCCACCCTAGACCCCTACGGGTACGGCAAACTACCCGTCAAGTACCCGAAGTGAAGCGGTCTCCCTCAACAACGTGAGTAGGCCATTAAACACTTTGACGTACCCGGTAGTTTGTGTACCCCACCTTGGGTCTATCCTAGGAGCAAAAACAGCAAAAAGAAATAATACAACGGTGGCTACAACCGCAACCTGGATGTGCCCCGCAAAAGAATATTACATCAAATTACATTTACATTGAATGAATGAATATTAAAAACATCTCAAACCCCGGCTAATCATCACAACAGTCCAACACAGTTCATATACACAAGCAGTAAACATTTCAGAAATGTGCAACCCCTTGCCAACCGACATACTAGCAGTTAGGGGAGGTTTACGAACACATTAAACATTACAGATAAAAACCCAATTAGCAAATATCTTAGAACATCGATCGATTACCATATTCCGTGTCTACCCCAAAAGCAAACCTGTACTGAAGAAACCTGGGTACAAAACAGAACATACTGGAAAACAGAACACCAAAATATATGAATATTAGAGTAAATCCGAGTCAACGCCGAGTTGACTCGGCGGCGGATCCGCGGCAAAAAGCACCATATGGCCGCGGATCCGTGGCCGTTTTGTCGTGTTGTGATCTCGTATTTTCCCAGTATTCATATAATTCCCTGCTGTGAATTTTAAGGTATGTCAAATAATTTTTTAGACACTTTTAAAATTAACAGAAACTTGGGATATCCGGGGTTTCGTTTTCGCTTTTTCCGTCGATCGAACTTCTAATTAGTTGCTAACAAGCTAGTAATAGTTTAGTTGGCTCTGATACCACTGTAACTCCATGCCACGCACCCCACGAACTTGCGGGGAGGCGGAATATATGAAAAACGATTATCAAAGCTTCGTAACACGGACTTGAGCGCATGAATCGTTATCTAAACCATTGCTAACAAAATACTAGAGGTTTAACTACTCGGATTCGAAGTTATACCTCACGTTACAAGTCCTTCGGGTCTTCATCGCTGTCCTCCACTCCTCGTAGGCTCCTTGGAACATCGGCACCTCAACGGCCTCCTCGAATCAAAGACGATCCACCCGAAAGCTCCTACGCCAAGCTTAATCTCAAACTTGAGATAACTAGGTTGCTTAAAGTGCTAATCTAAGCTACCTAGGGGATATAGAGTGAGGTTATGGATGTATTAGTCTAGCTAACCCTTGATCTCAACTCATGAGAGGTTAGGGTTAGGGTTTGAAGAGAGAGTGAGCTTGAGGAGAGAGAATGTGAAGATGATAATGAAATGAGATAATGATGTATCATAATATATATGAAGCATTATTTATTTATCCAAAAATGAAATAATAGAATTTACAACCATGCTTCATAAATATCTATGAGTGATTCATCTCCATGAGTCATTAAGCATTTATGATGCATTAATGACATGGATGAATCACACAAATGAGTCACTAATCTCATTTAATGCAATGCCACCTTACCCCCTTAGTCACCACTCTTCTAGAAGCTTCCCGACAAATTACGAGAACGCCCCTCCAATCTGTGAAAACACGGAAAAACTTTAGACTGTATAAATCTAATAACCCGATACTAGAATCTGGCTTAAACCAAAGCCGGCTAGTAAAAACTGTCCGAAAAGTCGTACGTGCGTAAACACACGTACGCGTCCGAACCCTTGTCGTAAAAACCATATGACCTCTATATCATTTCGCCTGGAGCAGGGAAACTCTCTGTGTGGGACTCTAAAGACTCGACACTACGCTGACAGTGGGTTTAACCACAGACCGCAAGCGGCACTAGCTGTACGTAACGGTCCCCAGGTAGATGTCGATAAGAAGGCCGATGAGGAAACTCATCCGAACTCCCACTGAGCCTGATGTGACAATCTCCGTACAGTCCGGTCTGTTCGTCTAAGACTATCGCATATCAAGCCTAGGGGGCGGCAAGCGTCAGTCCCCTAATAGCTGTATAAGTCGTGTCGGAGCGAAGCCCATTACACCCTGAGAAGCTACTGGAACCTACCAGTATATCTCGCTTGCCCTGGCCAGGGAATTTGCGTAATGGCTCTCTTACACAGCGCGATATCATCTCCCAATACCGGGAGAGACGAATCCTATCTAACCACTACTGCCTCCAAGTGCTCGGGACTGCACCCAACTGCTACCTGTTTGCACGACTCCTTTGAGCCGTGGTAGGGTAGCAAGCTAAGAACAGTGGGACACACTCGAGGCGAAGTTGCAGTGTCAAGTCTGCGGACTATGCTGTACTCATGTCATCTGGGAACTGTTAACTGACGACGGGTATAATACCAAACAATCAGTTCCCCTGCGAGTCCTTTCCGGTGTACCCGTAACCTAACGAGCACCTGTATACTATCTCCTGTACGACGTACTGATGGCTATGGGAAAGACCATCTCCCTAACTGGGATGAGAAGCGTACACACTAGTCTACTCTGGAGTATCGATGCCCTGTCTCGATAATCCTACGACTAGGGACCTGTATAGGATGTTGCTTATAGACTACCCAGCCCCCACTAGTGTGACTGACATCACAACGCTGGTAATCAAGCAAAGATTCTATGGGCTCTATTAATATGTATAAGTGATACGTTACAAGAAACATATGCACATATTAAAGTAGATACAAACTAAGTAGCATACTACCATTTTTAGCAAGACTGTATATACAACTGTGAATATCCCAAGCTTCCATTAAGTAATATACATACAAGTATGATACAATAATGGCCCCTAGGGCATATACACTAACAAAATCCTCATCACGTGTCAACACATGATAGAAAATATAAAAAGTGTTTAACACTTAATGGCAGAACGAAGAAAAGAGATCTGGTTCCACCTCTGGGCACCCTCACGTGTCCCCACGTGACCCCTTGTTTCTTTAGTGTTTAACACTAATTTGAGAACTTTACTCTTAGTGTTTAACCACTAACTTGAGAACCCCATTTCCAGTGTTTAACACTGTTGCTTTTTAGTGTTTAACACTAATTTGAGGGATATATTTCCAGTGTTTAACACTGTTTTTCCCTAGTGTTTGACACTATTTTTAACCAAATTGGTTAATCTTTCAGAGGCAAAAGTCTCTCCTCCAAATGAATCTCGAAATTGAGGAAATCAAAGACAAAATGTTGTCAGAGCCCCCAAACCTCTATTTAGCACTGCTGAATGATGAGGGGCTGAACCCAGACAAATGTCTAATGGCCCAAAGGGGTCAATATTTCAAACATAATTGGACTTAGCCCAAACTGGCCATAAGTCCTCAAATCATCTTGAACTGAGCACATCTGCTCTTTCAACCAACTCATTGGTTCAAGGGTACATCTCTGAACTCCTCTGATATTTATCGTTGTAATCCTTCAATGTCTTCAGAGAGATGACGGGTCCCGACAGCCATACATTCTACGGACTATGATGTCCCTCACCCATGGACCACTACGTTCTTAAACTGGTATTGGACCACTACGTCCTTAAACTGGTATTGGACCACCTTGTCCTTAAACTGGAAGTCGACCGCAATGTCTTTAAACTAAACAATAGAGTCCAAATGCTCTTTTGTTGGATCTAAATGATCCCGTTAAGTCAATCTTAGTCTGGAAATTAGACTAACGTATCCTTAACAAACGTTTAAGTTGATCTTAGTCTCAAATAAGACTAACGTATCCTTAAACCAAAACCTCAAACCCAAATCTAAGAAAATACGGATTTGGACTAATCTACGTCCTACAGGCGACAACGTAAATCAGTCTCCATATACAATCCACGGGAAACCACAAACAAAACAAACACCCACGACATGAAGTGACCAGCTGGAGAAGGAGAAAGTTGTTACCGCGATGCGGTAGCGTAATTAACTGCAGGAGCTTGCGCCTGCAGGGAAGAGCGTCCCTACAATCAAAAACCCCTCAGACGAGGGGGAATCTGATGAAGTCTGCTACATCGGCCGCATCCGTTTAAACCTTCGATACATGGTGCCATAAATCAACTAGGCATCTTCGGAGAGGTGGACGGATAACACCAATTAGCATCTGCCCCGAAATTCAGGCAAGACGTTCGCCGCGTCTCTGTCTTGCGCGTCTTTCGGAGGGGAACAAATTCTGGCACGCCCGGTGGGACCTTTTCCTCTTTCCACTCCACACTTCGTTTGTCGTGTTCGCGAATGAATCGCGGTTTGCTATGGTTGCCTGTGGATTCGAGGTACTTAGATTTGGTGTCTTGCTCCGTGCAGAAAATAGAAGATTAATGGCTTCAAACTGCACTCATTGCAACAACTCCCACTCCATCCTCGCCGGAGGAGTGACCTACGGGCCTCAAGCGGCCTCCCTGTTCACGATGCCGGTGGAACAGGTCACTCAGGCCACCATTGGATTGTTTTTCGGGACCATGCTCCCGCCAACGAGCTTCAGCGCCCCTATACCAACACAAGAAACTCCCAAGAAGTCGGTCTTTGATCGGCTTACAGCCACCGCGGCCCCTCTCAACGGGTCGTCCAGCTCCAGCGCCTCAGTTTTCGCCAGATTAGGCCAAAGTTCATGTGGGCCCATGATGAAGCCTGCAATCCCGGAGAAGGTTGTTCCGAAGAGGATAGCCATCCCTGCCCTTGAAGTCGTCAAAGCGGCTTCTACTATCAAAGGGTCGGTCTTTACAAGACTGACTGTTCCGGCTCCCGCTACGGTTCCTGTCCCTGCTCAGAAGCCTGTTTTCAACCGATTGGATACTGCTTCTCAAAGGACATCAGTCTTCAACAGGCTGACGCCAGCAGCAACCCTTCATCTGGTAAGGGGGGAAGACAAAGCCATCGCTGAACCAACCCCAACAACTCGACACGCTCGACGTCGCCACTGGCGCCGAGTAAGGAAGGCTGGGGGCAACTCCCCTTCTGGGCTAACTCCACCAGCTCCAACGGTGGAAATTAATGCTACTGTCCCAACCGGGAACAGTTTTGAGCTGCTGAACAAAGTACGCAGGAATTCGCCTACTGCCGTACTGAAAAGATCTCCGCCACCGGTGGAGACTGTCACGGAAATAAAGCCGAAGCAGTCCCCTCGACGGCTGTCTTCTAAAGTTTACAAAATCTGGCGACAAGTGCGAGAATCAATCGTGGATCAAGACTATCCCCGCCGGCAGAAGAAGCTGAAGGTCCGACAGGAAGAAAACCGTCCTGTTAGGCCACAAAAGGCGATGGTTACTTGGGTGCCCACTGCAACGGCCCCCTCAACGTTGACCACTCAGAAAAGGAGAAGGCCGGAGAAAGTCCCCAGGCCTGCGACAAATGTCAAAGGCACTGAGCCCAAACGCCCGAAGTCTGGGGGCATGGTGGTGCATACCGTCTATATGGCATCCGGGAAAGAGGATAGCCGTGCTTCTACGGGTCACCGACCATTCACCCAATCCATGACAGAAGCTCAGGAACAACAACAGCAGAAACTTCAAGAGATGCTGACCGCAATGGCCGCACTCACTGGGCCGAAAGAAACTCCAGAGACCTCGGAGCAGCGTCAGGAACAAGAAATCGATGCTGACTTCCTCCGCAGAGTCCTCGAAAAGAAGGACAAGGAGGCTGCGGAACAAGCGGCCAATATAAAGCAAATGGCTCTTCTGTTCCAAGACATGGTGGGTATGATGATCCAGCCGGACCCCCGAGCCGAAGATCCTCCGGTAATAATTGAAGACGACAGAGGGGAAACATTGAACCCTCCTCCGGCTCTTTCAGCAACCAAAGAGGAAACTATTTCTAAGGCCGCTCTGGATGATTATATTGCTCAGCAAATACGAGCTCACCAGGCGAATGAAGCGGACGGCCAAGTCGTTAAAACTGGGCGACCATATCCAGGCTGGTATGACCAAATAAATTACCCGCCGGGATATACGATCCCCAAATTCCATGTGTACAAGGGGACGGGCAATCCCCACCAGCATGTCGCCCAGTTCAGGACTCTTTGCGGCAATACTGGAGGTGATGATAAACTTCTACTTCGCCAGTTCGTCGGTAGTTTAGCAGACACAGCTTTTGAATGGTACTCGGAGCTTCCCAACGACTCTGTCAAAACATTTGCAGAGATGGAGCTGCTATTTACACAGAGATTTGCGAGCGCTAGCGGACGCACCCCGATCACGGCATTGATCAACGCCAGAGTAAAGCCGGGAGAGATGTTGGTGCAATATGCAATCCGGTGGTGGAACCTATGGTCGAGATGCGAACAACGCATAGAAGAAGCTCCTGCCGTGGGCATGTTCGTGGGTACTCTCGACCCTCAAGCGACCATCTCCCAATTCATGATGTTCTTCAAGTCGACCACCTTCCAGGCCTTGATTGACAAGCTGGCCCAAATGGACTAGATGGGCCATATGCCTTCCTCTTCAAAGACAGAGCCTTGGAATGAACAGGGCAAAGGAAAAGCAACTTTCGTCGCCAGTACTCAACAACAGCCGAGCAACTTAAAGCCGGCTGTTCGCCAAAACAATATGCGTCCACGTCTATCCCTCGAGGAGAGACTGGGACGTCCTTACTCATTTCCCCAGGATAAAACGAGGAAACTGTTCGAGCTGGCAGTGCGCAACAAACTCATCAATCTGCCGGATCCAAAATGTCCGTTGCAGCCAGGCGATGTCAACAATCCTAATTACTACCCTTACCATCAAGCAGTAAGCCATCCAATCGAAGATTGCTTCGTTTTCAAAGGCTGGATTGAGGACCAGTACCTACAAGGCAAGTTTGCGCTTTCTGAGAAGTGGAAGGTAAACCCACCACAACCGCACACTCCTAAGAAGACGGACACACCGAGGGAAACGTGCTCTTTTGTTGAAGAAGCTCCATGGGAGGTGGCCCTCTCGGCCAAAACCAAAAGGATACCGAATGATCTCCAGACATTTCCGGCGATCAAGTGGATGAATCCGCTGGAACCCCAGATCGTCGAAGGAATGCTGAAGCCGCGCCCAACTCCAAAGATTGGTGGTGATAGCCAAAGCTCGCGCACCCATCCGTCAAAGTCTTCGAAGAAGAAGGAGAAGACCCAAAAGCCCGTGAAGTTAGATGACAAGCGCACGGATCTGCAAAAACATATTTGACGCACTGGAAGAATATAATCAGAAGGCGCGGACCCCAGTCACACTCCGAGAATTCCTCAGCCACGTCCTTGAGGACGGAGATGATGACAAAGACTCGTCGGATGAACGTGAGGATTATGTGGCAAGCTGCCATGTGATCTCTCACTCGTCGATAGACGAAAAAGAAGCTCCTTGCACCGAAAGACGGGGGGCAGGACCTGAACCAGAACTTCTATGGCCGTCAGACGAAATGATCGACGCCTTCCTGAGTGAAATTCATCTAAAAAGTAAAGCCGATCGGGAGCGTGAGATGGCCATATTTGAAAAGGCCAAACGCCGCCGACTGGACAAAAGGGTCGAAACACTCCCACCAGATCAAAGTACATCCGTCGTAAATGAAAGCAGGATCAAGACAAGGAAACGATTTGCCAAAGCCATATCGATGGGGATGAGGCTGCCCTCTTTCAGAGAAAATTCTCCTGGTAGTATACATCTTGATGAAGCGGACGTACATCCTAACTTCTGCTTATATCATCAGAAGATCGCACATCCTACTGAAGACTGCAACTCCTTTAAGTGTTGGTGGCAAGGGTATGTCACTCACAGGCAACACTTCAACAGGACAAAGCGTGAAGCTCGTAGACAGAAGAAAAATGCGACAGATGAGCGTAAAAGAATTGCCGGCAATTGTCATAGGGTTGATCCCGAGGGACAGCGGGTTCTCACTTTCGGGAGCGACTCCGACGAAAAAGTAGCTCTCGGCCCTTTCTTCAAGGAATTCATCTCTAAAACGAAAGAATTGAGGAGTTGCGAGAACATTCAGCCGTGCAGTCACACGCTATCCGGAAAGAATCTCGGACCCGCAAACAGGGGATCGAACAAAAAGGATAAAGGGAAGGGAAAAACGGCCTTCGTCGTCAACGCTCAACAACAATCGATTGACCCTAGACCGGTTGTTCGCCAAAGAAACAAGCGGCAACCCCTCTATGAAAAGTTGAAACGTCCTTACTCATTTCCCCGGGATGAAATAAGGAGGCTATTCGAACTAGCAGTGCGCAACAGGCTTATCACTCTACCGGAGCCGAAACACCAGCTATAACTGAATAATGTCAATAATCCTAATTATTGCCCTTACCACCAAGTATTGGGCCATCCGATCGAAAACTGCTACGTCTTCAAAAACTGGGTTGAAGACCAATACCAACAGAGCAAGTTCGCGCTGTCCGAAAACTGAAAGGTGAGACCGCCACAACCACATGCTCCAAGAAAGATGGATATGCCGGGGGCATCATGCTCATTCATAGGGAAAGCCCCATGGACCGAAAAGTCCGTAAACAAGAAATTCGCCTCAAATACGGCAACGGCGGACCGCAATGTCCTAAAACTTGCAAATGACCGAAATATCGTTAAACTACTACCAACCCGCGGCATCCTCAGACTGACGTGGTAAAAAAAACGGTATGTCCATAAGCAAAATGGGCACGGATGAAAACCCGAAAGGGTTCCGTGAGTAAAAACAGCAGGGCTACCGGCGAGTTTTGTGAAAACCCAAAAGGGCGCAACCTCGTTAGAAAAAAAAAGAGAAAACGGTATGTCCATAAGCAAAATGGGCACGGATGAAAACCCGAAAGGGCTCCGTGAGTAAAAACGGCAGGGCTACCGGTGAGTGTTTGTGAAAACCCGAAAAGGGCGCAACCTTGTTAAAAGACACTTGCAGGGTCCTCTCGACCTTGTGAGGAGAAACCACCCGCGTGAGATCTTTACGACTCACAAGGGAGTAACACACTTAGGGATTCCCACGATTCCTAAGGAGAAATTACATTTACGAGATCTTCACGACTCGTAAGGAGAACCTTCTTATGAGACCCTCACGGCTCATAAGATTTGAAAGTCTTAAGTTACAGGGATCTGAACCTGTTCTTAAGCAGTCCCCACAACCTCCACTACTGCCCTACAAGCGGCTCAATGCTGACCCTTGTATACAATCCACGGGCGCGAATAAACATTTCCCTAACAAAGTCCCATCCGTGACTAGGGATATGTTTGCACGGTGAACAACCCTTGTGAGTCCTCTCGACTTATAAGGAGAAAACACTCTTGTAAGATCCTTACGACTTATAAGAGAAGCCATACACTTAGGAGTCCTCACGATTCCTAAGAAGAAAACGCACCTACGAGATCCTCACGACTCGTAGGGAGAAACACCTTTTTGAGACCCTTACGGCTCATGAAGTCAAAAACCTTAGTCGACGGGATCCTAACCCTGTTTGCTAAGCCACCTTTGTTCAACATCGACAGAGGCAAATGATGATTCCCTCCTGGCAATGTCCCAGTGGTAGCAATGCTGATGCCTAAACCGGTATCAAATTCCAAGTCCTTTCATGGCAAATGATGATTCGCTCCTGGCAATATGCCAGTTGTAGCGATGCTGATGCTGGGATTGGCACCAGATTCCAAGTTTCACACTCGCGATAGGAAAATTAACGAGCCAAAAATGCATATGAAATAGCCGAAATGATGGGGCAACTTGCAACAAAATCAGCAAGTAAAAATGTATGCATACAAAATAGCCGAAATGATTGGGCAACTCGCAATAAAAAGCAGCGAGTAAAAATAAAATAAATAGCCGAAATGATTGGGCAACTCGCAATAAAAAAGTAGCGAGTAAAAATAAAAAAAATAGCCGAAATGATTGGACACCGCGAAAAATAGCCGAAATGATGGGGCAATCGCGACCTTCGCGATATAAAAAGCTGAAATGATAGAGCATCACGGAAAGAATTAAAAAAAATGAAAGAATGAAACTTTTTGCCCTACAGGTGAGATCACATCGATCCCTGTATACAATCCAGGGGCACAAACAAAGAGAGAACCATACCTTCCCAACAGGCTCCATCAGAAAGCGAAGCCGAATCTCGACGGTTCATAAACAACCTAGAGACAACCTCAACATTTATCGCAATACTGCAGACACAATGTCAACAAATGAAGCAAAGGAAGATCCCTAACTTCAGGGTCTCGACGTCAACATCGACAACTTAGAGATCACCAACGGCGTTTCTCCGCACTCTAACCAGATGCAGACATGACGTCAACAATCGACCTCAGAGTCGCAACGAAACGGAACCATGGCAAAGTCCCTAGTTCCAAATCTCAATGGCCACATCTGCAGCCTGGAGACCAACAACGGTGGGCCTCCTTATTCCAGCATGACACAGAGGTTACACCATCAAACGGAGCGACGGCAAAACCCTAGCTTCACCTCAGCATTCGTCTCGATACAGCAGACGAGATGTCGATAATGGCGTTCCTTCGCAGTCCAACAGGATGTAGATGCAACGTCAACAAGAGACCCCATGGTCGAAACAATGCGGAGTAACGGCAAAATCCCAACTCCACCTCAGCATTCGTCTCGTTACAGTAGACGCAATGTCAACAACGGCGTTCCTTTGCAGTCCAGCAGGATGTAGATGCAACGTCAACAAGAGACCCCATGGTCGAAACAATGCGGAGTGACGGCAAAATCCCAACTCCACCTCAGCATTCGTCTCGTTACAGCAGACGCAATGTCAATAATGGCGTTCCTTCACAGTCCAACAGGATGTAGATGCAACGTCAATAAGAGACCCCATGGTCGAAACAATGCGGAGTGACGGCAAAATCCCAACTCCACCTCAGCATTCGTCTCGTTACAGCAGAAACAATGTCAACAACGGCGTTCCTTTGCAGTCCAGCAGGCAGATGCAACGTCAACAAGAGACCCCATGGTCGAAACAATGCGGAGTGACGGCAAAATCCTAACTCCACCTCAGTATTCGTTTCGTTACAGCAGACGCAATGTCAACAACGGAGTTCCTTCGCAGTCCAGCAGGATGCAGATGCAACGTCAACAAGAGACCCCATGGTCGAAACAATGCGGAGTGACGGCAAAATCCCAACTCCACCCCAGTATTCGTCTCGTTACAGCAGACGCAATGTCAACAACGGTGTTCCTTTGCAGTCCAGCAGGATGTAGATGCAACGTCAACAAAAGACCCCATGGTCAGTAAAGCGGAGCCACGACAAAATCCCAGCTTCACCTCGACGTTTGTCTCGACACAGCAGACGAGATGTCACTACAGCGTCCTTCCTCCAACAGGATCCGGACACACCAAAGCAAACGAAGCGAATGCCAAATTCCTAGCTTCAGGGTCTTGACGGCAACTCATATAAAAACAGAAAGACCATCGGAGATCATCCCACACCAGCGCAGAATGATCACCACCTCGACGTTCGTCTCGACACAGCAGATGAGATGTCACTACAGCGTTCTTCCTCCATCAGGATTCAGACGCGACAATCAAACAACGGAGCCACGGCAAAATCCCCAGTTCCAAACCTCGACGATTCACCAACAACCTAGAGACAACCGCGACATTCGTCTCGATACAGCAGACGCAATGCCAGCAAACGAAGCAAAGGCCAAATTCCTAGCTTCAGGGTCTTGACGGCAACTCATATAAAACCTGAAAGACTATCGGAGATCATCCCATACCAGCGCGGAGTGGTTATGACTCATCGGGGCTCTCCAAAATGAGCCTAACCTCAAGTAAAAAGCGGCATGGCAAAATTTCTAACGCTTGCTCTTCTGACGGTCAAACTGCCTAGGAGGATTGCTTGAAGACGTCTTGTCCAGCTCCCGAAGGGATCAGAGACACGACAGTCGCAAGGCTACTCGAATAGCAAGATTGCCTATCGAGGGATACATCAGCCGACGCGACGGTAGGACGGGCAAAACCCTAGTACCACAGACCCTAACGGACCTCTGTCGTAAAGAGCAAAGGTTAACTGTGATGTTAGGACATCCTTGCGAGAACTTCTCGATTCGTCTCGACTCGTAAGGCAAAGCCTTAGGCAATGGGGATTAAAAAACCTGTTTCCTAAGCACTGGGGCCCTGCAAGTCAGTCCAAGATGGACTCTTGCATACTATTCACGGGTCACACTCTCCGAAGTCGAACATCGACAAAGAGGGAAACAACCACTTACAAGTCCTCCCGACTTGTAAGCGGGAAAAATTCTCTTGTGAGATCCTTACGACTCTCAAGAGAAAACACACTTAGGAATCCTCACGACTCCTAAGGAGAAAAGACATCTACGAGATCCTCACGACTCGTAGGGAGAAAAGTCTTTATGAGACCCTTACGGCTCGTAAAGTTGAAAAGTCTTAGGTGGCAGATCCTACCCCTGTCTCTTAAGCCATCACTGCCCTGCAAAGAAGTCAAGATGGACCATCCATGAGCCACACTTGCCAAATCTGCATGCCACTGAAATGGAGAACTTACTCATGAGCGTATAAACTACTTCATTCCAGAGTAAGACATAAAGAAATAGAAGGGTGCGGCTCATGGAGTTGAGAGTTTGGAACTATATCTCTTAAGAGTCGAGATTTGAGTCAATGATAAATGACGACGCTTGTGTCCGCTCGTTATCTTCTCAGATCAAGATTCTGAAAGTTATATACCAACCCGAAACTGGTCATACGCTATGCATTACTCTGCACTACTTCACCCACGTATATACTTACGTGGGCAAAGTAGTGGGGGGCATTTGTTCCCGCCAAAAATTTCTGCGCAAAAGAGTCCAAGGTATCAAATGGCAGCGATACGCTTAAGGAAATGCGAATCAGTATCTTCCGGCCTGTATTTTGATAAACTTCTGAAGGAGGAACTATTAAATTCTGATGGTACCGAAAGTATCTCGAAAAATCCTTCGATTTGATATATTATGGGCTTCATAATTCATCCGGGATCAAAAGTTATGAGCAAATATGCTATGCACTGTTCCCTGATTAAAAATCAGGAATTATCTCAATGAGGTATCACGTGCTCACACGTGATCAATGGTCACGTGTTGACACGTGATAGTTAAAACAGAAATAAAAACAAACGGCTGAAGAAGGACCCAATTGGGGGTCACGTGCTCACACGTGATAGTTAAAATAGAAATAAAAACAAATGGCTGAAGAAAACACCTCAATGAGGTATCACGTGCTCACACGTGACCAATGGTCATGTGTTGACACGTGATGGTTAAAACTGAAGCGTAAATAAACGCTGAGAAAAGGACTCAATTGGGGGTCAAGTGCTCACACGTGACCAAGGGTCACGTGTCAGCACGTGACTGGCTTCGAAAGCCTTACAGTTTAATAAAATTAAATTCTAAAAGCTTCTAAATCTTTCCAAATGGAAAAGGATTATGGGGACCGTTGGATTAAAGATCTAAGGGTGATTAAAAATCACTAATTTATGGAAAAAATCTTAGACAAGGAAAGATTTCCCCTAAATCTCACCGAAAATAACAAACAGAATATCTTTGGATTTAAAATCCAACGGTGAATAAAATTCACTTAATGATCTAAAGGCTCATATCAATTATGAAATCAATTAAAATCTTTCAATGAAAGATTGACAAAACAAATTGATTCTTTTCTTTCTCCTATAAATAGGAGCCAAGAAGAGAATAGAGGAGGATCTACTTTTTTTTGGGAGATAACAACAACAGAGAGAAAAAAGAGAGGAGAATTTAATTCTCAAGAGAGAAAACTCTAGGTAAGAAAAGGAAAGGGATCAAAACTTCAAAAAGAGAATTTAATTCTCAAAGATCTAAGAGTTTAACTCTTTTGCAAAAGAACTTAGTTCTTCCTCTGGTTGAAGATCTGCAAAGAGCACATCTCCCCATAAGTTGAGAATTTAATTCTCATCGGGTTGAGATCCTTCCATGCAGATCCGAAACTTAGAGGGGGAATTGAGTTTTGAGAATTTAATTCTCCCAAAACAAAACTAGGGTTCAACCCTATATGAGAATTTAATTCTCCTGAAAATATAGGAATTTAATTCCTTCAAGATGGACAGAACTAGGGTTTAACCCTATATAAGAATTTAATTCTTTCATAATAGGAATTTAATTCCTCCAAAATCATGATTAGGGTTTAACCCTACAGAGAATTTAATTCTTAAAATAAAGAGACTTGAAAGATCTCCATGCACATAAAGAATATTGGTCACGTGATGACACATGACCCCAATCCGCAGTGATCAGAAAAGAAGGAATAAAACTAGGTCACGTGTCCCCACGTGACCCCCGAAAAGATCCCCAAAATGAGAAGGAAAAGGCTCTGAGGCAACGCCTCACGTGCTCCCACGTGACCTCCAAAAGCACAGGAAGAAAAAGCAGAAGAAAAGAAGCTTTGGGCGCTCTCACGTGTCCCCACGTGACCCCTCAGCAAGTGCTTTAATTATCGATGCATAAATCCTCATCACGTGTCAACACGTGATAGAAAATATAAAAAGTGTTTAACACTTAATGGCAGAACGAAGAAAAGAGATCTGGTTCCACCTCTAGGCGCCCCCACGTGTCCCCACGTGACCCCTTGTTTCTTTAGTGTTTAACACTAATTCGAGAACTTTACTCTTAGTGCTTAACCACTAAATTGAGAACCCCATTTCCAATGTTTAACACTGTTGCTTTTTAGTGTTTAACACTAATTTGAGGGATATATTTCCAGTGTTTAACACTGTTTTTCCCTAGTGTTTGACACTATTTTTAATCAAATTGGTTAATCTTTCAGAGGCAAAAGTCTCTCCTCCAAATGAATCTCAAAATTGAGGAAATCAAAGACAAAATGTTGTCAGAGCCCCCAAACCTCTATTTAGCACTGCTGAATGATGAGGGGCTAAACCCAGACAAATGTCTAATGGCCCAAAGGGGCCAATATTTCAAACATAATTGGACTTAGCCCAAACTGGCCATAAGTCCTCAAATCATCTTGAATTGAGCACATCTGCTCTTTCAACCAACTCATTGGTTCAAGGGTATATCTCTGAACTCCTTTGATATTTGTCGTTGTAATCCTTCAACGTCTTCAGAGAGGTGACGGGTCCCGACAGCCATACATTCTACGGACTATGATGTCCTTCATCCATGGACCACTACGTCCTTAAACTGGTATTGGACCACTACGTCCTTAAACTGGTATTGGACCACCATGTCTTTAAACTGAAAGTCGACCGCAATGTCTTTAAACTAAACAATAGAGCCCAAATGCTCTCTTGTTGGATCTAAACGATCCCGTTAAGTCGATCTTAGTCTGGAAATTAGACTAACGTATCCTTAACAAACGTTTAAGTTGATCTTAGTCTCAAATAAGACTAACGTATCCTTAAACCAAAACCCCAAACCTAAATCTAAGAAAATACGGATTTGGACTAATCCACGTCCTACGGGCGACAACGTAAATCAGTCTCCGTATACAATCCACGGGCAACCACAAACAAAACAAACACCCACGACATGAAGTGACCAACTAGAGAAGGAGAAAGTTGTTACCGCGATGCGGTAGCGTAATTAACTGCAGGGGCTTGCGCCTGCAGGGAAGAGCGTCCCTACAAACAAAAACCCCTCAGACGAGGGGGAATCTGACAAAGTCTGCTACATCGGCCGCATCCGTTTAAACCTTCGATACATGGTGCCATAAATCAACTTGGCATCTTCGGAGAGGTGGACGGATAGCACCAATTAGCATCTGCCCCGAAATTCAGGCAAGATGTTCGCCGCGTCTCTGTCTTGCGCGTCTTTCGATGGGGAACAAAGCATCCAGAGCAAAATTCTTGGCTACGTGGAACGCGGATTATGTCACTTCCGACCCCGTGGAAAACGTCTAGAGCGGATCCTGGTCCTCGCAGAGCACGGCAATGACCTCGTGTGAAGCATCCAGAGCGGAGCCTGGTCTTCGCCGAACACGGCAGTGAACCCGTGGGGAGCATCCAGAGCAAAATTCCTGGCTATGTAGAACGCCGATTATGTCACTTCTGACCCCGTGGAAAATGTCCAGAGCGGATCCTGGTCCTCGCAGAGCACGGCAATGACCCCGTGTGAAGCATCCAGAGCGGAGCCTGGTCCTCGCCGAACACGGCAGTGAACCCGTGGGAAGCATTCAGAGCAAAATTCCTGGCTATGTGGAATGTGGATTATGTCACTTCTGACCTCGTGGAAAACGTCCAGAGCGGATCCTGGTCCTCGCAGAGCACGGCAGTGAACCCGTGTGAAGCATCCAGAGCGGAGCCTAGTCCTCGCCGAACATGGCAGTGAACCCGTGGGAAGCATCTATAGCAAAATTCCTGGTTACGTGGAACGCGGATTATGTCACTTCTGACCCCGTGGAAAACGTCCAGAGCAGATCCTGGTCCTCGCAGAGCACGGCAGTGAACCCGTGTGAAGCATCCAGAGCGGAGCCTAGTCCTCGCCGAACACGGCAGTGAACCCGTGGGAAGCATCTAGAGCAAAATTCCTGGCTACGTGGAACGCGGATTATGTCACTTCTGACCCCGTGGAAAACGTCCAGAGCGGATCCTGGTCCTCGCATAGCACGGCAATGACCCCGTGTGAAGCATACAGAGCGGAGCCTGGTCCTTGCCGAACATGGCAGTGAACCCGTGGGAAGCATCCAGAGCAAATATCGGACTGTGGAGTTCTTAAATCCACGGACCGTGATGTCCTTAACATCGACCGTGATGTCTTAAAACTAACATCGGACTGTGAGGTCCTTAAACTCACGGACTATGATGTCCTTAACCTTGACCGTGATGTCTTAACACTAACAATGGACCGTAATGTCCTTAAACTAATTCTACCTTGGTTCAAGGGTACATCTTTACTCCTTTGATATTTGTCGTTGTAATTCCTCAACGTCTTCAAAGAGGTGACGAGTCCCGACAACCCCACATTTCACGGACTGTGGGATCCTTAAACCCATGGACTATGATGTCCTTAACCTCGACCGTAATGTCTTAAAACTAACATTGGACTATGGAGTCCTTAAATCCATGGACTATGATGTCCTTAACCTTGACCGTGATGTCTTAAAACTAACATTGGTCTATGAGGTCCCTAAACTCATGGACTATGATGTCCTTAACCTCGACCGCGATGTCTTAAAACTAACGTCGGACTGTGGAGTCCTTAAATCCACGGACTATGATGTCCTTAATCTCGACCGCGATGTCTTTAAACTACGGTATCCAGGAAAACGTCCAGAGCGGAGCCTGGTCCTCGCCAAACACGGCAGTGAACCCGTGGGAAGCATCCAGAGCAACCCCTGACTCCGTAAAATGCGGATAAGAACAACTTCACCCATCACTTGCGGGTCCTCACGACTCATAAGGGAGTAAATTCTCTTGTGAGATCCTTACGACTGTCAAGAGAAAACGCACTTAGGAATCCTCACGATTCTTAAGGAGAAATTACCCCTGCGGAATCCTCTTGACCGGTAGGGAGAAAATTCTTTATGAGACCCTCACAGCTCATAAAGTTGAAAAGTCTTAGGGGACAGATCCTAATCCTTTTTTCTAAGCCATCACCACTCTACAAAGAATTCAAGATTGACAGCTATATGCTATCTACAGATCGCACTTGCTAAAATCACATGGCAATAACACAGCAAGGGGAAGAAAGCAACACTATAACAAAAAGAATGTCTTTATTCATGAACTCAATTGAATACAAGATACATCGTATAAAGGAATAAAAAAATAGATACATATTATTCAGAGATTACAAGTGTATGATTGATACAAATGCAGCTACTGAGAAGGAAAGGTTTTCAACAAGTCCGCAAGCTGCTCTCGTACTTCTTTTAGTGCCTTCTCATGATCAGCCGCCGCGGCTAGCTCCACTTCGATTCGAGTCCTTTGCTGCAAGCATGATGAAATATTCTCATCAATTTCCCATTGGGCAGCTTCGCGACTCTGCGTAACCCGCTCGATAGAGTCGAGCTTCCGTCTTAATACAAGCCCGTCCGAGATACATTGCTGCAAGGTGTCAAAGACGGCTCTCAGTTGTGCGACGTTCGCTTCGACTTGGGCACGCAACTGGATAGACTCAGCGGAAGCCTCCTCGCATTCCTTCCGCCTCAAGGTCGCTTCTTGTTCAAAATGGCGGAAAAAGAACGCACTCTGCTCAACCCATGCGGCCCGCTGGGAGTTCAGAGCCTGAGTCTCAGGGGCAAGACGCATAAGTTCAAGCTGATGCAGACAGGCCTCGATCTTCCTGCAGTGACGAACCCAAGACTCGACGACGCCTTCATTATGGAAATTTACAAGCATCGCCAGCATCGGATTGACCTCGGCAGCGAAATCTGCGGCAGATGTAGGAGCTTCCGCGTCAAGCTCCTCGACGTATTCGCTCAACATGCGCAGACTCGTCACAGCACTCTTTGAGGATGGACGTCTGGAGAAGGGGCCTGCCGGCATCATAATACAAGATTCAAAAGAGGCCAGAGTCGAAGCGACCGCTGCAAAACAAGTCACAATCAGATGACGGATCTAGAAATATAAGAGATTCATGAACAATGGAATTTACTATACCAGCTGCAGCAGGTGGCAAAGCCGGGAGGACCAGTGGCGCAACTGATCTCTTATCTCCTTCTTCAATCTGTAGCGCTGCAATCAAGGCAAAGAAGAATCAGAAATGATTTCATTATCGATAAAAGAAAGAGCATTAATTGAAAGTTGTATTCACCAGCGCCACTGGATGAAGCAATCTCTGACGGGAAGGAGAAGTGGAGATGCAACACCTGGTACAGGTGGTAAAAAAGGACTCCTGCAAAAACGCGATAACGCAATGTTAGTAAATGAATTACACAGCCAAGAGATAAGACTAATGGGTCACAAATCTATACCTTCCAGCATCTGCGACGGTACGAGAGAGGGTAGAGAGGTGGCCACCGTCAGGGCGGTAACTGACGGAGCTGTCTCGAGTAGCTCGACATCAGCGCTAGCCGCACCTGCATTAGAAACAAGATAAAACTTATTAGGAAAGATTGCAGAATAAAAAGAAGGGCGGTGACCTAAAATTTACCTGATGAGTCGCCAGCCGGAGCCGTGACGAGGGCGTCACTTAATACAACGGTGGCGTTTCCCTCCTCCATCGGGGTGGTCTCACCTCCCGTCGCCCCGTCCCCTGACTCCACGGGAGCCGTCATCACACCTGCAACGCCGGGAGACGACAAAGAACCGTAGGCGGGAAGGGCGATGATTGGAGCGGTGCCCGACTCTTGAGAAAGAGCGTCCACCTCGGACCCTGCAATTGTACCCGTTTCACTCGCCACCACCTCGGACTCAGTAATTGTAACCATCTCATTCACCGCCGCTTTAGGCTCCGCCGTGGTAGCCGTCTCGTCGACTACCTCGAGCCCAGCAATTGCGACCACATCATCTGCCGCCGCCCCGGGTTCGGGAATAGCAGCTACCTCCTCTACCGCTCCCTCAGGCTCAACGGTCGCCGCCACTTCTTCAGTAAGGCTCGGCCCTGCAGGACAAGATATATAAGAACTGATAGTTTAAAACTTTGACAACGAAGCCTCAAAACACATTACCTGGGGTTGATTTACCGTTGGCTTCCCGAGCCGCACGTGCCGCATGTCTATGAGCAGTAGACAAGGCAACCGGGAACTCCTTTGAAGGAATAACAGCGGAGTAACGGCGCTTGAACCTGCTCCCACAGCCAAAGCAACACTACGCTCCCTTGCTGCGCGCCTCAGGCGCTTCCTTTCCTCCCGGGACGTCACAACAGACCTTTTAGAAGCCTCCTTCAGCAAGGCGTCGTCGTCCGCATTCAGGGTTACCTCCAGAGCTGTCAAGGCTTCCATCATCGGTTTTTTGAGTAGGGCCTCTCGCGGCAGTGCCGAAGAGGCCGGGGCTTCGGTAGCTAGCCCGGGGAGACTTTCCGCATCAGCTTGCGGGATAGGGATTGTGATCCCTGCGATAAGACAAGGAAAGAGGTAAGATTACTCATAAGAAACGGAAGTAGAAACATGGAGAACCGAAATGTACCAAGGCTTAAGGATGCTCGAAGTCGTTCCTCCTCCTCAAAAGTCTTGAGAGAGGCAGCGAGAGCTTCTTCGGTGGAAATGCCTATTAAAGAAGGAAAAGCGTTAGTCGAAAAAAAACAATGATAGAGATATGATACGATGGTGAAAAATACAACTAATGACTACCTGAGCGCGCGAGCTTAGCCAACCACTCTTCGCGTCTTGCCAATCGCTCGGAAGCTGCGATGGCGGCCGCCAGATCAGTGTCATCTGGTGGCATAAATAGGCCCTCATTTGTCCCGTACTCGCTCAAGCCCTCACTATAAGGAGCATGATACTCCTAACCAAGTACGACATCGGCGGAGAAGAGCGACTTCTTTTTCCTCTTCTGTGAGCGAACCCCGGTCGCAGCCAGCACCAGCTTGCGTTTCGTAGGCACTTTGGGACGGCGGGTCCCGATATCCGAGCCCACACCAGATTTGGGCGAAGCTATGGTTACCGTCTCCACAGAAGCGCGGGGCACCGAGGGCACGTCCACCATCTCCACAGAATCACGGGGCAATCCATGCGTGGGGCTTAGCACACGTGGAGGCTCAACTGCAGCATCTCCTCTTAGCGGAGGAGGGACAGCGATCTGTCGCTTCAAGGGAACGTTGCGATCGCTGGCGGGGGGCGCACTCTTGAGGTCGAGCAGCAGCCGTCTCTCTTCCCTGATGACAGCGCCCATCGCATGTTGATACCAGGCCCCGTATACGTTAAGGGCCCTCGGGATGCAACTTGGTTTGCTAATGAAGAAGTGGGAGCCCGTATTCAAGCGCATAAAGTGATGTAGCGCACCCCGTATTCCCTCTCTAGTGGCAGCAGGTTCTTCCAAAAACGCTTCCAGAGGAACCCCCTGGTTATAGCTCAGCTGCTGGGCAAAATGATGGGGGTTGTATCTCATAAAAAGCGCCGCATCATTCTGCCTGAATACGAGGAAGCCCGGCCTAATGGAGTACAGGTGAAGAATCTCCTGGGCTTTCAATACGGAGGCCCCGTCCTTAAAGGAGTCGCGCAACGCCAGCACCGTTTTGGAAGTTTCCTGGCCGATTGTCAGGACTTTTTCCGTGAAAAACATACCGGTCCCAACCGTGCGCGGACGAAGAAGCAAGCCCCTAGCCTCCCGCTGAGACGGATTCATGATAGAAGCGTCGATCAGCCGCATAATTCTCGGGAATCTGCATTTCTCGTAAAACGAGGGTCTTTTATGAATACCAAACACCCCGAGCACGTGCATTTCCATCCACGAAGTAAAGTAGTGCATCGGGAAATTGGCAGCTTGCACCCCCGGTTCAGTTGTATCTGCCGCCACGCTAAGACCATGGTACAGGTGGGCCAGCCCGGCGATCCCGATGGCCACTTGTATTCCTGCCACCATTCGATGTGCTGGATAAAAGACGGACGACCTCATATAGCGAGGGTGCATGGGGAGTGCGAACCAACACAACCATAGCCTGAGAAACCCGATAAAGAAAGTCTCCTCGTCAATGCCCGGAGCGGCGATTTCCGACAGAGGGACGATTGCGGCATCGGGAAGATAAAACCCCTTATGATCATCTTCCAGTGCTGGTCGACGGTCCAAGCCAAACCCGAAGGGATCGTCGAGCTTGGCAAATTTTTCGCCTCGTTGCGATAAAATCTCCGGGCGAAGAAACCGGGCAATAAAGTTTGTGAAACTAACCCCCCGGCCGCCGAATTCCAAGAAGAGACTCCCGTACATATTCAACACCTTTATCAGACTCGGAAACTGGTGCTGAATGGCGTTCTCCAGTGTTAGGCCCATCACCACTGGCTTGGTGGCGAAAACGCATTCGTCCGGAGGAAGCAGCTCCTCGTAGTGTTCTCCCCTAACCGGCAAACCGGAAATCTTAGCAAATTCTTCTAAGGAGATGGAGACTTCTCTGTCCAGTAGAAGAAAGGTGTGGGTTGGAATGTTCCATTGCTCCAAAAACGCCTTAATCCACCATGTCGGAGGAGCAGAATACTGGAACAGCGAGGCGTAAACCGCAGGGTATAGACCGATCTTCAGCAGGTGCGCCTTCTTCACTGACAAAATGTACCTGGCCCACTGCAAATACCCGGCCGAATGTCGAGGGGTCAACTCGATGTTGTAGGGTTGTCCCCAAGGGCGCGACTTGCCCTGGCATATGCGCCGCCCCAAAGTATCCAAAGCTGCCGGCAACTGCATGGGTATGGCGGCAATCGAAGGTTGAAGAAGACCCTCCGAAGTCCAATTAACGACCTCCATGGCATAGTTCACCGGGGGTACATCTGCATACGAGATCAATGAGATCGGCTCTGACGGCGTCGCACAAGAAAAGCTTCGGCGCCCTTTGATAATTTGGTCGTACCACCTACCCCACAGGTGAAGGTTTTTGTATTCCGGGTCGTAGTCCTTAATGAGCGCAAGAACCTCCCGGTCCACCGGTGCCTCAGGGAATCCTCCCTCTGAACGGAAAAATGGGAAAGAAAGATCAGAAGACATGTCGCCTGCGAAAAAGAACAGAATTCAATTATCAGTACTATAATTTAATCTTAAAGTTCTGAGCAACACTTTAAAATTTGTACCACACTGCAATGCAGTGGAAAGGGGACCAAAGGTGGACCCACAAAATCCAGATGACAATGCATCAATTAATAAAATAGGCTCATCATTGGATGAGACTGTCAATTAATGAGGAAATCCTCATAGAATATTCTCATTGAATGAGAAATCCCTCGCGAGAAGGAGAAAATTTCCTTTTCAGAGCAAAGCTCTTTAACAGAGTGACACTTGTCAAGCTCTAGTCACGAGGGAATAAAATTCCTTAAAGAGCCTAGCTCTGTAATGATGATGGAAAATCCATCAAAGATTAATGAAAATTAATTCTTGAGAATTAAAATTCTGGGATCTTAAAGATCCATGAAAAAAAAACTCTTAAGAGTTCTTCATCAAAAGATCAAAAGATCTACATGTTATCAAAAGAGCAGAGCTCTGACTCATGGGCTAAGAAACCCTAAGAAAAGATCTGTTTAGATCTATGGGATCATGAGAGCAAGGCTCTGTTTATGAAACCCTAAAGGGGTTTTCTTTAGATCAGAGATCTATGAAGAGCAAGACTCTGTTAAAGGGTAAAAACCCTAATTTATTAAAATTAATTTAATTTAATTTTACCTAAATTTAGTAGAGTTTTAACTCTTGAAAGTTCTTGAACAAAAGAGCAAGGCTCTGAATAAAATTCTTAAAAAGAGATGGAAATCATCTGAGGACCAAAAGGTCCTATTTATAGGCGCTGAACCGCCTCCTCAACATCTGAGTTCATCCAAAGGCTCAGATGTTGCCACCGCTGCACTCACGTGTGCGCCACGTGAGCGCAACGATGGGGGGGCATTTGTTTCCCCCAATCAGAGCAAAGCTCTGTTTTGAATTTCAAAATTCAAAAATTGAAGCAACGCTTCAGATCCCGTGCGCTGCGCGCCACGCGTCAAAAGCAGACACGCCAGTGCCAAGAGCGCTGCGCCCTAGGCAGCGCACCCCCAATCAGAACAAAGCTCTGTTTCAAAATTTAAAATTTAAAAGTTGAAGCAACGCTTCAGATCCTGCGTTCTGCGCTGCGCGCCACGTGTCATAAGCAGACACGCCAGCGCCAGGAGCGCTGCGCCTTAGGCAGCACACCCCCAATCAGAGCAAAGCTCTGTTTCAAAATTCAAAATTTAAAAGTTGAAGCAACGCTTCAGATCCAGCGCTCTGCGCTGCGCGCGACGTGTCAAACACGGATGCGCTAGTGCAGTTGCGCTGCGCTCTGCGCTGTGTGCCACGTGTCAAACACGGGTGCGCTAGCGCAGTTGCGCTGCGCGCCACGTGTCAAACGTAGGTGCGCTCGCGCCAAGGGTGCCAGCGCTGGAATTAAAAGAATTCCCCACCGTTAGATCAAAAGATCTAATAATAATAAATTATTAATCAGAATTAAAATTCTGTTATGGAAAGATTTTTCAATCTTATTAAAACAAGAAGATTATCTTCTGTAAAACCGAAACCTTAGGATCAAAGATCCAACGGTGGGAAATATTCCCAAATCAATCAGAGAAAGATCTCTTAAACTAATTTAACAAATCAATTGGTCCTATATAAAGGCCCCAATACTTCAAGTCTCATATAGAAAAAACCCTCTGCAAACTTTGAGAAAAACTCAAAGAGAAAGAAAGACAAGCCTTTAGAAGAAAAAAGATCATTTTGTTCATCTTTAAAGGTAAAGAATTAATTCTTGAACAACAGAGATGAAATCATCTCATAAAAAGAAGAAACATCTTCTAAAAAGATCTTAGATCTATAAAAAAGACCAAGGTCTTTGATAAAAAGAAAAAGATCAAAAGATCTAATCATAAAAAAAAAAAGTATTTTACTTCATTCACAGATCTTTGATCTGTAAAGGCAGAGCCCTTTTATAAAACAAGAACATTTGTTCTTAGATCTTGAGGCAAAACCTCCTTTAAGAAGAACATAAACTTGTTCTTTGATCTTAAATTTGATCCGAGGCGCTTTGCGCTACTGAAAAGTGCCTTGCACTCATGAACTGCGCCTTTGCGCTCCTTGGATCGGCGCTCAGCGCCAAAATATGCCACGTGTCAACCATAGACACGATCTGTGCTTTGCGCTCCTGAAAACAGCGCACTGCGCTCTTGGGTTGGCGCTCAGCGCCAAGCGCGCCACGTGTCACTCACTGGCGCACCCATAAACTAGTGCTGCGTACTCATAAATTAAAAGCGCAGTGCGCTAACAAACTAGCGCTTAGCGCTAAGCGCGACACGTGTCATCCTCGTGTGCGCTAACCGACAGAAGCGCAATGCGCTCTTTGACTGGCGCAAAGCGCCTAGTGCGCCACGTGGCGCGCTGTCAGAACACATATTGTTCTGATGAATACTATGCATTCAATACAAGACAAAAAATGTCAGAGTCCAATACTTGGCATTATTAAAAGGGCAGAGCCCAAATAAAGGCCTAATTGGCAGAACAAAAATAAAATGTTAAACATTTTTTTTTACTGGACTTAGCCCAATTCTGGCCATAAGTCCTCAATTTAAATTGAACTGAACTCATCTGCTCTTCCAATCAATTTACACCCGGTTCGAGGGTACATCTCTTTACTCCTTTGATATCTGTCGTTGTAATCCTTCAACGTCATCAGAGAGGTGATGGGTCCCGACAACCACACATTACTATGGACTGTGGGGTACTTAAACTCATGGACTATGATGTCCTTAACCTCGACCGTGATGTCTTAAAACTAACATTGGACTGTGGAGTCCTTAAATCCACGGACTATGATGTCCTTAACCTCGACCGTGATGTCTTAAAACTAACATTGGACTGTGGAGTCCTTAAATCCACGGACTATGATGTCCTTAACCTCGACCGTGATGTCTTAAAACTAACGCTGGACTGTGGAGTCCTTAAATCCACGGACTATGATGTCCTTAACCTCGACCGTGATGTCTTAAAACTAACATTGGACCGTAATGTCCTTAAACTAATTATCGACCGCAATGTCTCTAAACTAAACAATAGAGCCCAATTGCTCTCTTGTCGGATCTAAACGATTCCGTTAAGTTGATCTTAGTCTAAAATTAGACTAACGTATTCTTAACAAATGTTTAAGTTGATCTTAGTCTCAAATGAGGCTAACGTATCCTTAAACCCAAACCCCCCAAACCCAAATCTAAGAAAGATACGGATTTGGACTAGTCCACGCCCTACGGGCGACAACATAACTTAGTCTCCGTATACAATCCACGGGCAACCAAACACAAAACAAAAACCCACGACACGAAGTGACCATCTGGAGAAGGAGAAAGTTGTTATCACGATGCGGTAGCGTAATTAACTGCAGGGGCTTGCGCCTGCAGGGAAGAGCGTCCTCACAATTAAAAACCTCTCAAATGAGGGGGAATCTGACGAAGTCTGCTACATCGGCCGCATCCGTTTAAACCTTCGATACATAGTGCCATAAATCAACTTGGTATCTTCGGAGAGGTGGACGGATAGCACCAATTAGCATCTGTCCCGAATTTCAGGCAAGACGTCCGCAGCGTCTCCGCCACGTCTTTCAGAGGGGAACAGAGGTGAGTACACTGGACGGACTCGCCGAGAACCTCTAGATGGTATTATACCTATCGTTAGATAGCGGTTCTCAGGTGACATGAGTACAGATTAGTCTTAGGACCCGAGGTCATCATTTGTCCCGTGTGAGTTCCTACTGTACTTTGATCATTACCCTACCACGGCTCTACCGAGTCGTGCAAACAAGTTTTGGTTGGGTGCAGTCCTGAGCCACATGGAGACAGTGAATGATTGTCAGGGATTCTTCTCTTCCGGTATTAGGAGTCGATATCGCACTGTGTCCGATTGGCTAGAACCATAAGATCTTGGCCAAGGCAGTTGAGAACTACTGATGGTTAGATCAGTAGTTTCTTGGATTGGTCCTGAGCCAAATCGACATGACTTATCGGGTCAATAGGGGTCTGGCATTTACCACGCTCTAGACCCGGTATGCGATACTCTTAGACGAAAAGACCAGACTGTACGAAAATTGTCACGGATAGGCTCAGTAGGGGTCCCGATGAGCTTGCTCGTCGGCCTTCTTTTCGACAGATATCTGGGTAGCTGTTACGTACAGCTAGTGCCGCTGACGTGTTTGTGGTTAAGCCCGCTGACGTGTGTCGAGTCTTTAGAGTCCCACACAGAGGGTTTCTCTGGTTCAGGAGAAACGATGTGGTGGCTGTATGTTTATACGTGCAGAGTTTCGATCGAATGATAATACTAGCCGGTTTAGGATTAAGCTGGATTATTAAATCAGGTATTGATTTGATAATTTACATATACACATTTCGATGTGTATATTCTAATGTCATCTAGGTTTTCGATCGAGCGGGGTTCCGATCGAATGATAATACTAGCCGGCTATGGATTAAGCCGGATTATTAAATCAGGTATTGATTTAATAATTTACGTGTACCTGTCACGCCCCGCTTCCCAGTATACGGGCAGAGGACACGACGAGGCCACTACGTATTTACTCTAAAGTAAATACGCTAAGCGTATCTAAACAATATGAAAATAAATGCACAAGAGAAGATATAATAAAACAACAACTTTATTTATTAACATTCTTTTTGTACAATGCATGGAAAAGTAAATACAACTGAAATAAAGCAATGCCTAAACAATGGCATAACAGAAATGGAAAGGTACTGAAATAAAAGTGTACAATGAACTAAAGCTCTGGGTCTTCAACGAAATGGTCCAAGTCTTCAGCGCTAGGCTCGATCTCTGACGTGTCCAGATCACCTGACGACATTCAAAGAAGAAAGAAGAGAATGTCGTCAGCGAACAGATCACTTGGTAAGTCCCAAAGATAAGGGAGAAATAGAATAGACAGAATAAGAATGTAGCTTTTAAAGTTGTATTATATTGTTATAATGTAGTGTTAACGCTGTTGTTTGTAGCTTGGTACAGAAGGATGCCAGTGTATACGAGAGGAGTCTCTATATGCTAGAGACTAGGGCAAACGGAATGTACAAGGCTCCGTCGATAATACCACGGAACAACGGCATGGATGTAATTATGTCTTAATCTTGCAGTCTCGTGCCACTTTTAACACCTTCCGTACCAATCTACCCCTTAAACCCCGAAATGTCTTGCTTGTATAGTTGTATTGTATTGTAAACTGTATAAATTGTATAATTTGACGACTTACCGAAACCATGATATCAGTAAATGGATGTTACTGTAGAATCATGGATGTAACTGGAGAATCATGTAAATGGAAGTATATCTATGGTTCGGTTCAGTCAATATGGATTGAATGGATTCATGTTGAATTGTAATATTGTAGATTTCAGATTGTAGATTGTAGATTGTACTTGAATCATATTCAAGTCAGTTTATTAATGAGACTCAGTCTGAGTCAGACAATTAGAAAAGTAAATTGAAGTCCTGATGGTTTTGATGTTATCGGTAACCGCTGCACATGGGCGGCAGGATTTGTTTCTTTTTTCAAAGACGATTACCGTAATGATAACACCGTTGTTAAGTTGTCTATCTTAGATAGGCAAGCACCCACTTCTCCGGCTTCTTGAGGCTCAAGAGATTGGTCCCGCTTAAACCTATGTTTACTAGGGTCCTTAGGGTAATTTATAGAACTTGAGGGGTTTTTATGTAAAAATACTTTTATATACTTTTCAAAATACTCCCCAAGTATTTAGTTATCGTCTTTAGAGTTATCATGAATGCAGATTTTATAATTATGATATTTCTAGTGAAAATATTCTAAATTCATAATAAAGGGTATTTATTTGTAATATTGACTTGTATGGAATTCATGGTATTTTAATGTAAAATGATTCTTGTGATTTTTGAAAAGAGTTGGAATATTTATAATATTTCAAAATAGATATCTTAATGTTACATATATATATAATTATATAAAAATAATTTTAATATATATTTTATATTTCTAAAAATCTCATTTTCTTAAGATTTTGTATTTTGTAAATCTTTCGAGACCGAATGCTCCTTGCGGAGGTCTGCATCTCGCACTATTAAGCCCGAGGATGTGCGATAATCTGCACCATCTCGAATGGGTTCCCCAAATGGGTTGTAGCGGCGCTTTGCAAAGATTTGTATAAAATACTTAATCCTTTGGAAAATGGTTTTATTAATTCATGGTATTTATTTGAAATGGTTCGTTTCCCGTATTCTATGTTCCCAAAATGTATTGTGCTATGTTTCATATGAGTGTTGTGAGGAGGTAGGTCATTATCTCGTGATCTACTTAAAGGTATAGCAAGCTTGTGATATTCAAATGCCGAAAATGAAACTATATGGTATTTTAATGAAAAAATACGGTAAAATGGAAATAGCAATTTCTTTTAATATGGAACTTGTTCAATATGATTAGTTAGTATTTAATAGTCAACATGTAATGGTTTAACAAGATTGTATTAAAGGAAAAGTGAGATTTTAGGAAAAACCGAATCGGAAATCGGATTTGCCCCGATTCCGTCGGGTTTTAGAATTTCGTATTTTCAGAAAGAGTAGAGAAGGGGGAAGGTGGGACTTACGGGTTAACAAGAAAGAGGGAGGATAGAAATAGAGAGGGGAATCACCGGTGCGTCGTTTCGTCGCCGGAAACTCCTCGTATCGCCGTCGAAAGTTCGCCGGAATTTCGCCCCTTTGCTCACTTCAAATGCACACTAGGGTTTCCAGGAATTTCTTGAGAGTTGGCTCAGAATTTTGGGGTGAGGGGGTAGTGTTTAGGGGTGGTATTTATAGGGTTAGGCTAGGGTTATGGTAGATGAAGAGTTAAAATGAAAAAATGTGATAGATTGTATTAAAAATGTAATAAAATGGAGTAAATGGTGTTTTAAAAGTTCTCTGGAACCGATCCAATAATTTAAAGTGTGCAGATGTATAGGGGAGCTGAAAATCCACATCTTCCATGTTGGGGACTCGGCGGTCCGGCCGAGTCCGGCCGGCGGCGGTGGCCCGAGTCGGCCGGTCCGCCGGCCGATTCGGCCGATCCGGGCCGAGTCCGGCGGTCGGAGGGCGTGCCGTCGGTTGGTGGACTCTCTAGTACAGTTAACTTTTCATGTGTAGTGGGGTTTTTGTGAGATATGCACGTGTAAACTTTTGGTATTCTAAAAATTCAAAATAAAACAGTATTAAAAATAATGTGGGGTATGGGATTTGAACTCTTGTGGCTTAGTTCAGCAGTGCAAGGTATTACCAATGAGCCACAAGCTCCTTCTTGCTATTAATTAGCAAAACAAATATTTAACTTGTGCTCAGGCAAAAGTACCCCTTTCTTTAAATTTTGAAAAAATTGCACAGAAAGTTGTACAGGAAATTTAGGGTTGTTACATTCTACCCTCCTTAAAAAATTTCGTCCTCGAAATTTGTAAAAGGAAAGTGTAACATATTCAAGGAAAGTTTGGTGACTGAAGTACTGACAGTGTATGAAAAATAACAAAGTGATGTAAGGGTTTTGAAAATGTGAAAGAATCTTACTGGTGTTATCTTGGTCAACTGTCTCGGCTTCTACGGCTGCTAAGGTGTAAGCTTGTCGCCGTGGCACGTTCCTCCTAGCTGGAGGCACATTCCTCTGTCTTCGAGGCATGTTCCTCAGTGCCTGATGGAATTGGCGATTTGGCTGTGCAGGAAATCCATGTGGAGGTGGTGCTGGGAGTGCAGGACGAGTTGCAGGAGCCTGGATAGTTGGCCGCTGTGGGTAGTTGGTGGGTGTGTGAGCTGAGTTACGTCTATAAGGACAGTTTCCAATTCCGTGATTGGACGCGCCACAAACTAAACATAAGCCTTTTACGCGCCTACAGACCTTCCACAAGTATCCTTCCCTCTTGCAATAAAAGCAAAAACTGGGACTTGGCTGATCATTGGCTTCTTCCAGTCTTCTGGGTTCAACAGCTGGCCTTGAAGAGGCTCCTCCTGCCATCTGATTGGCAGGGCGCTTCACTCCGGCAGATTGAGGTCTGCCCTTCTTCTTTACCACTGCCTCGTATTTCGGGCAACCTTCAAAGCCAAATCATGGGTTGGGAAATCCCCTGTAGCTAATGCAGCTTGGATTTCTGGGTCCAACCATGTTGAAATCGACGGGCTCTGATCTCGTCCGTCGGTATCAAGTGTGCCGCAAATCTGTTTAAGTATTGTGTTAGCTGTGTAATATGTGATATATTAAAAAAATTGAATTATTGAAAAATATCTTACCGACTGAGCATGGTGAACTCAGCGTCATACTCATCTACCGACTTGGTCCACATCGAACCTTGTTGCAAATGGATGAACTGCTGTTCCATGTCGAACCTGGCAGTCTCAGGGAAGTACTTCGCGTCGAACATATCGCGGAAAATCTTCTATTCAATGGGCTGTTTAAGACGGCTTTCTTCCGCCTTCCACCAGTTCCGTGCATTGTCCGTGAGCTGTAATTTTTCCACACGAACCTAAGCTATATCCGGTACTTGTGCCACTGCCAGATCATCTTCTATACTCTGAGCCCATTCCTCAGCTTCCAGTGGGCTCTATTTTCCTGAGAACTGTTTGGGATGTAAAGCTCTGAATTGCTTCACCCTAGGTGCTTCAATCTCGGGACGGTTTAAGAGCTGCTGTTGTCCTTCTAGGAGGCTGCGGATCGCCTCAAGCAGAACCGCTTGCTCGTTGGGTGGAGCAGGAACAATATGTATGATTGGTAGTGGAGGTAGAGTGTTGTTGAAGTTGGTGCTTGTGTTGTTTGGTGAATCCATAACCTTTAAAGAAAAATTTAGGTTAGGACAGATTCAAAGTATATGATTCAAAGAATACAAAATGATAAGATTCAAGGTGTATGGATTGTAAAGAATGTTTTAGTTACTGTTTCTTGTGTTATATTGCTTAGGTTGTTCATGCAGAACAGAATTGCATGGTAATGTTCCATACAACTCTGACCTGCATGGGCCACCAACAAAACCTGTCACGCCCCGCTTCCCAGTATACGGGCAGAGGACGCGACGAGGCCGCTACGTATTTACTCTGAAGTAAATACGCTAAGCGTATCTAAGCAATATGAAAATAAATGCACAAGAGACAAGATATAATAAAACAGCAACTTTATTTATTAACATTCTTTTTGTACAATGCATGGAAAAGTAAATACAACTGAAATAAAGCAATGCCTAAACAATGACATAACAGAAAAGGAAAGGTACTGAAATAAAAGTGTACAATGAACTAAAGCTCTGGGTCTTCAACGAAATGGTCCAAGTCTTCAGCGCTGGGCTCGATCTCTGATGTGTCCAGATCACCTGACGACATTCAAAGAAGAAAGAAGAGAATGTCGTCAGCGAACAGATCGCTCGGTAAGTCCCAAAGATAAGGGAGAAATAGAATAGATAGAATAAGAAGGTAACTTTTAAAGTTGTATTATATTGTTATAATGTAGTGTTAACGCTGTCGTTTGTAGCTTGGTACAGAAGGATGCCAGTGTATACGAGAGGAGTCTCTATATGCTAGAGACTAGGGCAAACGGAATGCACAAGGCTCCGTCGATAATACCACGGAACAACGGCATGGATGTAATTACGTCTTAATCTTGCAGTTTCGTGCCACTTTTAACACCTTCCGTACCAATCTACCCCTTAAACCCCGAGATGTCTTGCTTGTATAGTTGTATTGTATTGTAAACTGTATAAATTGTATAATTTGACGACTTACCGAAACCATGATATCAGTAAATGGATGTAACTGTAGAATCACGGATGTAACTGGAGAATCATGTAAATGGAAGTATATCCATGGTTCGGTTCGGTCAATATGGATTGAATGGATTCATGTTGAATTGTAATATTGTAGATTTCAGATTGTAGATTGTAGATTGTACTTGAATCATATTCAAGTTAGTTTATTAATGAGACTCAGTCTGAGTCAGACAATTAGAAAAGTAAATTGAAGTCCTGATGGTTTTGATGTTATCGGTAACTGCTGCACATGGGCGGCAGGATTTATGTCTTTTTTCAAAGACGATTACCGTATTGATAACACCGTTGTTAAGTTGTCTACCTTAGATAGGCAAGCACCCACTTCTCCGGCTCCCTGAGGCTCAAGAGATTGGTCCCGCTTAAACCTATGTTTAGTAGGATCCTTAGGGTAATTTATAGAACTTGAGGGGATTTTATGTAAAAATACGTTTATATACTTTTCAAAATACTCCCCAAGTATTTATTCATCGTCTTTAGAGTTATCATGAATGTAGATTTTATAATTGTGATATTTCTAGTGAAAATATTCTAAATTCATAATAAAGGGTATTTATTTGTAATATTGACTTGTATGGAATTCATGGTATTTTAATGTAAAATGATTCTTGTGATTTTTGAAAAGAGTTGGAATATTTATAATATTTCAAAATAGATATCTTAATGTTATATATATATATATATATATATATATATATAATTATATAAAATAATTTTAATATATATTTTATATTTCTAAAAATCTCATTTTCTTAAGATTTTGTATTTTGTAAATCTTTCGAGACCGAATGCTCCTTACGGAGGTCTGCATCTCGCACTATTAAGCCCGAGGATGTGCAATAATTTGCACCATCTCGAACGGGTTCCCTAAATGCGTTGTAGTGGCGCTTTGCAAAGATTTGTGTAAAATACTTAATCCTTTAGAAAATGGTTTTATTAATTCATGGTATTTATTTGAAATGGTCCGTTTCCCGTATTCTATGTTCCCAAAAAGTGTTGTGCTATGTTTCATATGAGTGTTGTGAGGAGGTAGGTCATTATCTCGTGATCTACTTAAAAGTATAGCAAGTTTGTGATATTCAAATGTCGAAAATGAAACTATATGGTATTTTAATGAAAAAATACGGTAAAATGGAAATAGCAATTTCTTTTGATATGGAACTTGTTCAATATGATTAGTTAGTGTTTAATAGTCAATATGTAACGGTTTAATAAGATTGTATTAAAGGAAAAATGAGATTTTAGGAAAAACCGAATCGGAAATCGGATTTGCTCCGATTCCGTCGGGTTTTAGAATTTCGTATTTTCAGAAAGAGTAGAGAAGGGGGAAGGTGGGACTTACGGGTTAACAAGAAAGAGGGAGGATAGAGGTAGAGAGGGGAATCGCCGGTGCGTCATTTCGTCGCCGGAAACTCCTCGTATCGCCGTCGGAAGTTCGCCGGAATTTCGCCTCTTTGCTTACTTCAAATGCATACTAGGGTTTCTAGGAATTTCTTGAGAGTTGGCTTAGAATTTTGGGGTGATGGGATAGTGTTTAGGGATGGTATTTATAGGGTTAGGCTAGGGTTCTGGTAGATGAAGTGTTAAAATGAAAAATGTGATAAATTGTATTAAAAATGTAATAAAATGGAGTAAATGGTGTTTTAAAAGTTCTCTGGAACCGATCCAATAATTTAAAGTGTGCAGGTGTATAGGGGA
This sequence comes from Agapanthus africanus, assembly GCA_030015575.1. Lineage (NCBI taxonomy): Eukaryota > Viridiplantae > Streptophyta > Magnoliopsida > Asparagales > Amaryllidaceae > Agapanthus > Agapanthus africanus. The sequence goes on along the minus strand of JASDDO010000010.1, from coordinate 428,014,857 downwards.
GCTTAAAAGCCACATCTTCCATGTTGGGGACTCGGCGGTCCGGCCGAGTCCGGCCGGTTGCGGCGGTCCGAGTCGGCCGGTCCGCCGGCCGATTCAGCCGATCCGGGCCGAGTCCGGCGGTCGGAGGGCATGCCGTCGGTTGGTGGACTCTCTGGTACAGTTAACTTTTCATGTGTAGTGGGGTTTTGTGAGATATGCACGTATAAACTTTTGGTATTCTAAAAATTCAAAATAAAACAATATTAAAAATAATGTGGGGTATGGGATTTGAACTCTGGTGGCTTGGTTCAGCAGTGCAAGGTATTACCAATGAGCCACAAGCTCTTTCTTTCTATTATTTAGCAAAACAAATATTTAATTTGTGCCCAGGCAAAAGTACCTCTTTCTTTAAATTTTGAAAAAAATTGCACAGAAAGTTGTACAGGAAATTTAGGGTTGTTATAGTGTACATATTTCGATATGTATATTCTAGTATTATCTAGATTTTCGATCGGACGGTTGGTAATATCGGCGGGCTTAGAATTAAGCCGGTTCATTAAATCGGATATTGATTTAATCCTAGTATTATTTTAGTGGTTGTATTCTATCTCTTGGATATTCGTATTTTGGTACGAATACGGATATGTATATACGGTAGAAAGTATTTTATATTCATACAAAATACCTTCTAGAAGATAGCAGCTCATCTTGTATTTTTCTATTTTTTGAAAATAGATAATGAGGTGGAGGAATGGAGATATTTGAAGTATGGGATGAAGCATAGCTAATTCTTTTTGTATATCCATTTGCGTTTTCTATTCAAGCATGGTTGCATTTTTCTATGGAAAAATAATGCATGATTGAATTTGTAAAAGACTTAGCCATTCTTCACTTACTCATTCTTCACTCGCTTTTCTCTCTCATCCTTGAGAGCTCTCTCATTCTATTCTTCTTGAGCTCATCTTCTACTCAAAACCCTACTATTCTTATGTGTTGAGAAATAAGGGTTTTGAGGTAGAAAAATTACCACTAAATATCACCACATCAACTAAGCAAACTAGATTAGCAAACTAGTTTGCCTAGTTTACTTTTTTTTTAAAGATAAGAGCTTAAATCAAGAACTCTCGGGTGGATCATCTAGGATCAAGAAGGCAATCCAATAAAATTGATCAAGGTTCTCAAGGAGCTTTAGAAGAGAAGTGAAGACCCGAAGAACACGGATCTTTAGGTATAAGCATCTATCACAGTAGATAGATCTTTTTAGTTAGCTAGTTTCGGTTTATGGTTAGATTCTAGGATGTGTTTTCTAGCGCTGGATTTTTTAAGTTAAAGTTTTTCGTTCCACAACGGCCGCGGTAGACGACCAGGACGCTAGGAAATCCCAACATGGTATCAGAGCCGGTCCATAAGCCTTAACTAGCCAGTTAGCACGCATTTAGAATTTCGATCGATAGAAATTATCCAAATCACATCTCCGAAACTTGCTTACTATTCGAATTTTGAAGATGTTAAAAAAATATTTTCAATGAGCTTAAAAATATGTGCAGGCTTTTCTGATCCATAAAAAAAATTTGAGCATATAATTCCCAAATTAGACCGTTAATCCGCAGCCAAATTGGTCATTTGGCTACAGACCCACGGCCAAATTGTGGGCACTATGCTCCAAATTTTTTCGGGGGTTCTTGGTTAGGGAAATATGATTTTTGGTATATTTAGTTTTTTTCCCAGATTTGTTTATGTATTGGTTTGTACATGGGGGCAAATACGGAAAGTTTTAATCGATCGAAACTCTAAATTCTTGCTTTTCTGTATACTTGTTTCTGCGACCGTGAATATCATTGAGCGGTATAACCCGACTGATTGCTATATGTACAATCAGACGGGTTTACGAACATGATATTCACGTTGATGTTCTGTGTTGCACTGATATTGTGGAAGGATTGTCGTGGCAGATAGCCTATAGTGCAATGGTAGTTGTACAGTACAAACTCATTTGTATATTCATTATTGCGGGGCGAGCGTCCGACATGTCACCTTAAAAATATGTACACGTATATTATTAAATCAATACCTGATTTAATAATCCGGCTTAGTTCTAAGCCGGCTGGTATTGTCATTCGATCGGAACCCTGCTCGATCGAAAAAACTAAATGACACTAGAATATACACATCAAAATGCGTATATGTAAATTATCAAATCAATACCTGATTTAATAATCCGGCTTAATCCTAAGCCGGCTAGTATTATCATTCGATCGAAACCCTGCACGTATAAATATACGACCACCACATCGTTTCGCCTGAATCAGAGAAACTCTCTGTGTGGGACTCTAAAGTCTCGACAGTACACTGGCAAGGTCTTATCGTTCTGACCAACTGGACACAGTGCGATATCGACCCCCAATACCGGGAGAGACGAATTCCTTACAATCACTCACTGCTGTCACGCCCCGCTTCCCGGTGTACGGCGAAGTGAACGCGACGAGGTCCGCTACGTATATACTTAGAAGTACATACGCTAAGCGTATCTAAGCAATATAAAAATAAATCACAAGAGACAAGAGATATAGAAATAACAGCAACTTTATTAATAACATTCTTTTGTATAATGCATGAAAAGTAAATACAACTGAAATGAAAAGCGATGCCTAAACAATGGCATAACAGGAAATGAAATACTGAATAGAACAAGGTACAATATCTAGAGCTCGGGGTCTTCGTGAAACTGATCCAAGTCTTCACTAGTGGGCTCGATCTCTGCTGGGTCCAAAGCACCTGACGACATTCAAAGAAGAAAGAAATAGAATGTCGTCAGCGAACAGGTCGCTCGGTAAGTCTTAAAGATAAAGAAGAATTAGAAAAGACATAATAAGAGATATTTTCTAAAGAGATTGTAAAATATTGTAGAATATTGTGTTAACGTTGTTGTTTGTAGCTTGGTACGGAAGGATGCCAGTGTATACGAGAGGGGTCTCTATATGCTAGAGACCAGGGCAAACGGAATGTACAAGGAACCGTTTAGCCACGGTACAACAGCAATGTAATATAGGTTAGGTGTCTTAATCTGACCACCTCGTGCCACCTTTAATACCTTCCGTACCAATCTACCTCTTATACCCCGTAGTGTTTTGATAGTATTGTTGTATTGTATTGTGTAAATGGATGACTGACCAAAACCATGATATCAGTAAACATATTGTAACTGCATAATCAGGTAAATGGAGTAACGGAATAATGGATGTATATCCATGGTTTGGTTCAGTCAAGTTGTATAGATTGATAACTGGATTCAGGGATTCATGTGTTCATATTGAGTTGGAATATTAAAGAATATGGATTGACTTGAATCATATTCAAGTCAGAAATAATCAGACTCAAATCCGAGTCAGACCAAAAGAATGTAAGTCGAAGTTCTATATTTGTTAGGGTCATTATTGTAATTTTATAAAACTTGAGAGGGTTTTATGTAAAAATACTTTTGTATAGTTTTCAAGATACACCTCAAGTATTTATTATTCGTCTTTATAGTTATAATGAGTGTAATTTATTTTGTGATATTTCTAGTGAAAATATCCTAATTTCATAAATAAAGGTATTAATTTGTAATATTGATTTATTTGAAATTCATGGTATTTTAATGTAACTTTTAATCTTTTAATTTTTTAGGAAAAGGTGGAAATTTTATCTTATAATAAAATATGTGTTTAAATGATAAATATACATATGTTTATACAAGAATAATTTTTAATAAATATTTTATTTTCCAAAAATCTCATTTTTTCTTAAATGTCGTATTTTAAACCTTTCGAGACCGAATGCTCCTTGCGGAGGTCTGAATCTCGCACTACTAAGCCCGAGGGTGCACGATAAACCGTACTATCCCTAACGAGTTCCCCAAAGGTGGGTTGTAGTGGCGCTTTGCAAAAATTTAATAAATACTAGTCATTTAGAAAACGGTTTTATAAAGATAAGGTATTTATTTGTAAAAGGTGTAAATTTTCGTATTTTAGATTCTAGGGTTTCCTAAGCCAACTAGCCTATTTCTAAATGGTCTAAATGACAAGTCATTAGAAACCTCAAATCGACTCTTCACCGCCAATTGTGGCCAGGTAAGTACAAATGAGAAAAGGAGGGATCCGCTCACGAATCGTAAGACGGGCCTTTTAAAGTTACCTTTTCTTACTTGCCTAGCCTAGACACCACAAAGTCAGGTTTAGATAAACGATCGATGTCCACAACTTATCGTATTTTTTCTATTAAAGATATTGGTTTAAGAATGTATTAACCTAAAACTTTTAGAAAAGGTTTTATAAAGAAAATGGTATTTTAATGTAACATCTTGTTTTGTCGTATTCTAAATTTTCAAAGTAGCGTATTATGATTACATATGAGTGTGTGAGGAGGTAGGTCATTATCTCGTGAACTACTTTAAGGTTTAGCAAGGTTAAGAGGTTAAATGTGATAAACTAAACATGGTGGTATTTAAGTGAAAGAATACGGTATATTGCAAAAGTTATCATTTCATGTGAGAAACTTTATCCAAATTAGTTGTTATGTGATTAGTAGTCAATATGAATATGTTTAAGCATTATGGAATTGGTGATAAGTGAGATTTGATAGAAAACCGAATCAGAAATCGTTTTGCTCCGATTTCCGTCGGGTTTTTAAGTTCGTATTTTAATGAAAGAAAAGAAGGATAGAAAATGGGGACTTACGGTTTTGGACAACGCTGGAGAGTGAGAGGAAAGTAGAAGGTTTGTCGGTGCGTCGAATCGTCGTTGATAGGTCCTAGAATGATCACCGGGATTTCGCCGTCGATTTCGTCAGCGTTTCGCCTTTCACTCATTTTCTAACGTACCAAGTTCTCTTGAGATTTTGGGAGAGTGGACTTAAAAAAAGTGATGAGAGGGTAGAGGGTATGAGGGGTTTATATAGGGTTAGGCTAGGGTTAGGGTTTTAATAAAAAATATATATATAATATATAAAATCATTAAATTCATTAAAAATTGGGAGTAAAAGAGGTTTAATGGGCATTTGATAACCGATCTAGGAATTTAGTGTATGCAGGTGAGAAGACCAGGTCAACACGGAATTTTTCCGTGTTGACGACTCGGCCGGCGGGGTGTCGTTGGGTGGGGGGTCTCCTGGGGGGATTTATGGTATATTTAGTTTTTGGTCTTCAGTTCAAGTTTTGTGAGTTATGGCGTTTTGACTGTTGACTTTCCAAAGAATTTAAAACAAAATAAATATAAAAATAATGTGGGGCATGGGATTTGAACTCTGGTGGCTTGGTTCAGCAGTGCAAGGTATTACCAATGAGCTACAAGCTCCTTCTTGTTATTATGGAGTGAAATAAATACTTAAAGAGATATCAGCCGCAATAAATACTCCAAGTATACATTGAATTTAAATCAATTCTTTATTCATTAAAAATGGAGTTGTTACAGTCTACCATCCTTACAAAAATTTCATCCTCGAAATTTACAACTTTTATTTGAGAACTAGTTTACAAAGAGGTGTGGATATCTAGTACGCATTTCATCCTCCCTTTCCCAAGTGGACTCTCCTGGAGTGTCTTTCCTCCACATCACTCGAACCAAGTTAACTTCCTTGTTCCGAAGTGTCTTCACTTTCCTGTCCAGGATCTCCACGGGCTGTTGCTCACAAGACAAATTGGGCTGTATCGTGAGCTCGGAATGATCGAATATATGGCTGGGGTCACTCACATACTTTCTGAGTTGGGATATGCGGAATACATTATGCACTCGTTCCAATGAGGGTGGAAGCGCTAAACGGTATGCCACTTCACCGACTCGTTCGAGTATGTCGAACGGTCCAATATATCTCGGACTCAATTTACCCCGTCTTCCAAATCGGATCACTCCGCGGTTTGGAGATATCTTCGAGAATACGTGATCTCCTGGCTGGAACTCCAAGTGTCGCCTCTTTGCATCAGCCCAGTGCTTCTGTCGATCTTGGGCTATGCGCATCCTTTCCCTGATAGTACGGACTACATCAACAGTCGCTACTATCATTTCTGGTCCAAGAAGTTCCCTATCTCTGATATCGTCCCAACTTAATGGCGATCGACACTTCTTTCCATACAATGCTGCAAAAGGTGCCATTCCTATGCTTGCTTGGTAGCTGTTGTTATAAGAAAACTCCACAAGATGTAGGTGATCTTCCCACGATCCTTTGAAGTCTAGCATACACGCTCTGAGCATATCCTCCAAGATCTGAATAGTTCGTTCTGACTGACCATCTGTTTGTGGATGATAAGCCGTACTGAAATTCAGACTTGTTCCCAAGCTTGCTTGCAGACTTTGCCAAAATTGCGATCGGAACCTGGTGTCACAATCGGAGACAATGCAGACCGGTACTCCATGAAGTCTCACAATTTCCTGTATGAGTTCATGGGTATCAGAGATAGTACATTATGAAGAGTTTAAATCTTAATTAGATTATTACCTCTATGTACTTCTTGGCTAGTGTCTCAGTAGATTGGCCAACTCGAAATGGGATGAAGTGATCCGACTTTGTGAGTCGATCCACAATGACCCATATGGCATCGTTACCCTTTGTGCTGCGAGGAAGAGCAGTCACAAAGTCCATCGTGATGTGTTGCCACTTCCATTCTGGGATTGGTAACGGTTGAAGTAATCCAGCAGTCCTGTGATGTTCAGCCTTTACTTGCTGACACACCAAGAATTTTGCGACGCTTCTGGCTACTTCACGCTTCATTCCGTGCCACTAATAATTCTGATGTAGATCTTTGTACATTTTGGTACCTCCAGGATGTACTGAGTAGGGAGAGCTGTGAGCTTCTTTCATTAACTCTTCCCGAACAGGACCTTTTTGTACACACAATCTGCTGCCGTATCTCAAAGATCCATCTTCATGGATGATGAAGTCTGTTCTGAGTCCATTCTCCACTTGTTCTCTGATCTTTTGCAACTTAGCATCACTTGCTTGAGCTGCTTTGATCTGATTGACAATGGTTGATTGAACTTGTAAATTCATCAAACTTGAAGCATTACCTGGCATGACTACTTCAATCTCCATCTGATACAAGTCTTGTTGAAGCTTCCACTAAGCGGTGAGATTTATCGATAATGGTTGGCGATTAAGAGAATCAGGTACTACATTCACCTTCCTTGGGTGATATTGCAAGTTGATGTCAAAGTCCGCCATGAGTTATAACCATCTTCTCTGCCGCATATTCAACTCCTTCTGAGTAAACACGTACTTCAGGCTCTTATGATCTGTATAGATGTTCACTCGTTCACCAAGTAGATAATGACGCCAAATCTTGAGAGCAAAGATGACGGCTTCCAACTCCAGATCATGCGTCGGATAATTGCGCTCATGAATCTTCAGCTGTCTAGAAGCATAAGCCACAACCTTACCGTGTTGATGTAGAACACAGCCTAATCCCTTACCGGATGCATCGCAATACACTTCGAATCCTCCAGATTGATCCGGTATGACAAGAATAGGTGCTGATGTCAACCTTGACTTGAGTTCTACGAAAGCTTGTTCGCATTCTTCTGACCACACAAATTCTTCATCTTTATGTGTGAGCTTGGTCAGGGGCGTTGCTATCTTTGAAAAGCCTTCAATAAACCTTCTATAATATCCAGCTAAACCCAAGAAACTTCGAATATCCTTCACTGACTTTGGTGTAGGCCATTCGCTAACTAATGAAACTTTCGCTGGATCCACAGAGATTCCTTCTCCAGATACGATATGTCCAAGAAAACCAACTTGCTTTAACCAAAACTCGCACTTGCTGTACTTGGCATAAAGCTGATGTTGTCGAAGAGTTTCTAGGACAATTCGTAGATGTTCTGCATGCTCTTTCCGACTCTTAGAATACACCAGGATGTCGTCGATGAAGATGACAACAAACCTGTCTAGATACTCCCGGAAAACTTGATTCATAAGGTTCATGAATATTGCGGGTGCGTTGGTCACTCCGAATGGCATCACTAGGAATTCGTAATGTCCATAGCGAGTTCTGAAAGCTGTTTTGTGAATATCAGCTTCCTTGACCTTTACTTGATGATAACCTGAATGAAGATCTAATTTAGAGAAAACACAAGATCCACTTAGCTGATCGAATAAATCATCGATGCGCGGGAGTGGATACTTGTTCTTTATAGTGACTTCGTTCAAGGCTCTGTAATCGATGCACATTCTGTATGAACCTTCCTTCTTCTTCACAAGTAATACAGGTGATCCCCAACTTGAAGTGCTGGGACGAATCCATCCTTTCGCTAGTAATTCGTCCAACTGTGTTCGGACTTCCTTCAAACCTTCCGGACTTAAATGATAGGGTGCTTTAATCACCGGTTGTGCTCCTGGTACTAAATCAATACTGAATTCATGAGCTCGATCGGGAGGCAAACCTGATATATCGTCAGGAAATACATCGTCGAACTCTTGAACCACATCTGATCTTGATTCTTCCTCTGCTTGAGCTGCTGCAACTACTGCTTCTCTTTGCTTCGTTTTGTAGATACTTGGCTCCAGTGTACGGTCTCCGCTTTTGAAATGGAAGACCGGATGGTCTGGAATCTCGAATACTACCCTCCTTTGACGACAGTCGATGGTAGCATAAAAAGTTCCAAGCCAATCCATTCCTAGAACCACATCGAAGTTCGGTATGTCCAGCACTTTGAAGTCAGTATAAAACTCTCGACTGCAGAGGACGACTGGACACAAGCTGTATCCCATAGTTGCCTTTAGAACGCCATTTCTTGAACTGACATTCTAGCTGGATACAAGCGGTGAGACTAGAATCGCATGGATTCGGACAAACCGTTGCGACATAAAGCAGTGTGATGCTCCAGTATCAAACAGTGCAAGTGCAGGGATTGAGGATACTAAGATTGTACCTAAGGTATGTGGGATATGTTTTAGGTATAGAAAAATATGTAGCTAAGTAGCAGGATAGAGAAGCAAAGTTTGAAAAGAAAAGTTTACCAGTGATGACTTGGCCAGTGGCCTCAGCTTCTTCTACGGACATCGTGAAAGCCTAGCGCCTTGGTACATTCCTCCTGGCCTGAGGCGCATTCCTCGGAACGTTCCTTTGAGCTTGATAGAACTGACGAGGAGGTGGTGCAGCTTGTGGTCCTCTGGATGGTGCAGGTAATGCAGGTCTAGGAGCAGGTGCCTGAAGAGCCGGTCGCTGCGGATAAGTAATTGCTGGCCTGGGTGCAGCAACTGGGTTCTGTCTTTGGGAACAAGACCCAATATCGTGAGTAGCTGAGCCGCAGACTAAGCAAAGACGGCTGGCTCGACGGCAGTCCTTCAACATATGTCCAGTTCTCTTACAGTAGGTGCTGTTTACCCCAATTAGAGCAATACTCTGTTCAAATTCCAAGGCGGGAAATGAAACAACGCTTCTGTTTCCCCCAACCAGAGCAAAGCTCTATTCTAAAAATTTAAATTTTAATAAATGAAGCAACGCTTCAGATCCCGTGCGCTGCGCGCAACGCGCCACGTGTCAAAAGCTGATACGTCAGCGCAGCGCCCAAGGTAGTGCGCCCAATCAGAGCAAGGCCCTACTAAAAAAAAATTAAAGGAAGCAAAGTTTCAGTTGCGCAAGCGCTGCGCTGCGCGACACGTGTCAGCGCAGTCGCTTTTGCGCAAGCGCTGCGCTGCGCGACACGTGTCAGCGCAGTTGCGCAAGCGCAGTTGCGCTGCGCTGTGCGCTGCGCGAAACGTGTCAAGCTCTGGGGCATTTGCGCCAAACAGAATTAAATTCTAGTAAGATTCGTCTGTTCTTGTTAAAACAAGAAGATTGTCTTATGTAAAACAGAAGCCCTTGGATCAAAAATCCAACGGTGGGGAAAATTCCCCAAATCACTCAGAGAATGATCTCTTTAACAAACTTAACAAATCTATGGGCACTATATAAAGACCCCTAGACCTCAACTCAAAAAGAAGGAACATTGTGAGAGATCAAGAACTTCAAAAACAGAGAGAACTCTGAAGAAAATTCAAGAAAAAAGGTAAAAAAAACCTTTTATAAAATAGAAGAATTTCTTCTAAATAGATCATTGATCTAAGAACAAGGTCAATGATCTTCAATGAAAAACAAATAATAATAGTGCCTTGCACTTTTTATGAACCATAGGTTCTGGAATCTTAAAGATTCTTTTCTTGAATCCAAAATTGGATCAAGTTATTGAAACAGTGTCTTGCACTTGCAAAACTGCATTGTTGCGCTCCTGGGTTGGCGCAAGCCACCAGAGAGCGCCACGTGTCAGCACCAGAACCACTTGCGCTATGCGCTTTTAGGATAGAGTATTGCTCTCTGAAATTGGCGCAACTCACCAGAGCGTGCCACGTGTCAGCAGCGCAACAGCGCAGCGCACTAGCGCAGCGCACTGCGTTTACGTGACACTGTCACCACCACAAGCGCTTGCGCTCAATGATTGACGCAAAACGCCTGACAAATGCACTGCATTGTTTACTGAAGAGCCAGGCCCAAATCAAAAAGGCCTAGCAGGCCAAAATAAAATGCAATGCATTAAAAGGGCAGAGCCGAAACAAAATAGATGCTCTGCATCATTTATAAAAGGGCAGAGCCCAAACAAAATAAAATGCAATGCATTAAAAGAGCAGAGCCCAAACAAAGCAGATGCTCTACATCATTTATAAAAGGGCAGAGCCCAAAACAAAACAAAATACTATGCATTCTTAAACAGGGGCAGAGCCCTAGTAAAGGCCTAATAGGCCAAATGCAAATAAAATGTTGAACATTTCTCAATTGGACTTAGCCCAATCATGACCGTAAGTCCTCAAATTAAATTGACTGAGCATGGCTGCTCTCCTAAATCAATTTACATCCGGTTCGAGGGTACATCTCCGAACTCCTCTGACTCCTATCGTTGTAATCCTTCAACGACGTCAGAGAGGTGACGGGTCCCGACAACCACACATCAACACGGACTGCGGGGTCCTTAAACTCGTGGACCGAAACGTCCTTAAACTAATATTCATCCCGAAATGGGAATGTTGGACCACCATGTCCCTAAACTGGAAATGGACCACTACGTCCCTAAACTGGAACAATAGAGCCAATTGCTCTTTTGTTAGATCTAAACGATCCCGTTAAGTTGATCTTAGTCTGGAGATTAGACTAATGTATCCTTAACAAACGTTTAAGTTGATCTTAGCCTCAAGATGGCTAATGTATCCTTAAACTAAAACACCAAACCCAAATCTAAGTAACTACAGATTTGGACTAATCCACGTCCTACGGGCGACGGCATAACTTAGTCTCCGTATACAATTCACGGGCAACCACAAATAAAACAAACACACACGACACGAAGTGAAATTTCTGGAGAAGGAGAAAGTTGTTACCGCGATGCGGTAGCGTAATTAACTGCAGGGGCTTGCGCCTGCAGGGAAGAGCGTCCCCACAATCAAAAACCCCTCAAGCGAGGGGGAATCTGATGAAGTCTGCTACATCGGCCGCATCTGTCCAAACCTCCGATACACGGTGCCATAAACCAACTTGACATCTTCGGAGAGGTGGACGGATAAATCCAAATAGCATCTGTCCCGAACCATAGGCATGTAGACGTCGATGTCTTGGCCGCCTTTCGGAGGGGAACAGATTCTGGCACGCCCGGTGGGACCTTTTCCTCTTTCCACTCCACACTTCGTGTGTCGTCTTCGCGAACGAATCGCAGTTTGTTAATGGTTGCCTTCGGATTTTAAGTTACTAAGATTTGGTTTTTTGCCTGGCGCAGAAATCAAGCATCAATGGCCTCCAACTGCTCGAGCTGCTCGAAGTGCAAGTGCAATCAACGCTCCACCTCACCTAGAGGAGTAGCCTATGGGCCTCAAGCGGCCTCCATCCTTGCTATGCCGGTAGAACAGGTGACCCAGGCCACCACCGGCCTGTTTTTCGGGACCATGCTCCCACCTGCAAGCTTCACTATGCCAGTGCCTGCACCGGAAGCGAACAAGAAGTCGGTTTTCGATCGGCTCACCGCTACAACGACCCCTTTCAACGGGTCATCCAATATCAAATCAACAGCCTCTGTCTTTGCCAGGCTGAGTCAGAACCCTGATGGGCCCGCTAAGAGGCCCATGAACCCGGAAATGGCCGTCCCGAGGAAGACAGCCATCCCTGCTCCAGAAGTCGTCAAGGCGGCTTCTCCTGTCAAAGAGTCAGTCTTTTCAAGGCTGACTATTCCGGCTCCTGCCCCTGCTCGAGGATATGTCTTTGACAAATTGAATATCGCCCCTCAAAGGACAACCTCAGTCTTCAAGAGGCTAACACCAGAAGCGCCTCATTCGGACAGGAGGCAAGATGAAGCTGTCCCTATCGCCGAGCCAGTCCCAACGGCTCGTCATGCTCGACGTCGCTACTGGCGCCGAGTAAGAAAGGCTGGAGGCAACTCCTCCTTGGGGCTAACTCCACCCGCTCCAATGGTGGAAGTTGATGCTGCTGTTCCAACTGGGAACAGCTTTGAACCGTTAAGGAGGGTGCGTAAGAATTCTCCAACTGCTATGCTGAAAAGATCTCCTCCACCTGCGGAGAGGGTTCCGGAAACGAAGCTGGAGCAGCCCCCTCAACGGCTGTTCTCCAGGATTTATAAGGTCTGGCGGAGAGTTCAGGACTCGGTAATCGACCAAAATCACTTTCGCCGGCAGAAGAGGATAAAAGTTCAAGAAGAAAATAACCGTCCGGACAAACAACAAAGGACGACCACCACCTGGGTGCCCGCTGCAACGGCCCCCTCAACTTCGACGGCTCACAAAAGAAGGAGACCGGAGAAAATTCCCACGCCTGCGGCAAATGTCAAAGGCAGTGAACCTAAACGCCCTAAGTCCGAGGGCATCGTGATTCATACCGTATACATGGCATCGGGAAAGGAGGACAGCCGTGCATCTACAGGTCATAGACCGCTTACCCGGTCAGTGACCAAAGCACAGGAGCAACAACCAAAGCTCCAAGAGATGATGAACGCAATGGCCGCACTCACTGGGCCAAAAGAAAGCCCCGAAGCGTCATCTGATCAACGCCAGGAGCAAGAAACTGACACTGAATTCCTTCGCCGGATATTGGAGAAGAAGGATAAAGAGGCTGCTGAACAAGCAGCCAACATAAAGCGAATGGCCCTCCTGTTCCAGGACATGGTGGGAATGATGATCCAACAAGATCCTACAGCTGAAGATCCCCCTGATCGTCCTTGAAGACGATAGGGGAGAAACGTCAAATCCTCCACCGGCTCTGTCGACAGCCAAGGAGGAGACAATCTCCAAATCTGACTTAGACGAATATATAGCTCAGCAGATCCGGGTTCATCAGACGACTGAAGCAGCTGGTCAGGTCGTAAAAACAGGACGACCATATCCGAGCTGGTACGATCAGATAAAGTACCCGCCGGGCTATACAATACCCAAATTCCATGTCTATAAAGGGACGGGCAATCCCCACCAGCATGTTGCCCAGTTCAGGGCGCTCTGCGGCAACACCGGCGGTGATGACAAACTGTTGCTTCGCCAGTTCATTGGTAGCTTGTCAGATACAGCATTCGAGTGGTATTCTGAGCTCCCAAACGACTCTATCAAGACCTTCATGGAGATGGAGCTGCTGTTTACCCAGCGTTTCGCAAGCGCCAGCGAACGCACCCCGATGACGACATTGATTAATGCTAGAGTGAAGCCAGGCGAGACATGGGTCCAATATGCTATACGGTGGCGGAACTTATGGTCAAAATGCGAGCAACGCATTGAAGAAGCTCCTGTAGTGGGTATGTTTGTGGGAACCCTTGATCCGAAAGCAACCATCTCGCAATTTATGATGTTCTTCAAGCCGACTACCTTCCAGGCCCTGATCGAAAAGCTAGCGCAAATAGATCAGATGGGCCATAGACCCCCTCTTCCGAAGCCGGACTCCTGAAATGAGAAAGGGAAGGGGAAAGCGATCGTTGTCGCTAATGCTCAACAACAGCTGAGCAACTCGAAGCCGGTCGTCCGTCAAAATAATATCCATCCGCACGTACCCCTTGAGGAGAGGCTAGGACGTCCTTACTCGTTTCCTAGAGATAAAACGAGAAGATTATTCGAGCTAGCGTTGCGCAATCGACTCATAAATCTGCCGGATCCAAAACGTCCGTCGTAACCAAATGATGTCAATGAGCCCAACTACTGTCCCTATCACCGAGTACTGGGTCATCCGATCGAAGATTGCTACGTCTTCAAAAATTGGATTGAAGACCAATACCAACAGGGCAAGTTCGCGTTGTCCGACAGATGGAAGGTGAATCCACCGCAGCCTCACGCCTCTAAAAGGATGAATACGCCGGAGGCAACGTGCTCTCTCGTTGAAGAAGCTCCATGGGAGGTTGTGCTGTCAGCCAAGACAAAGAGGATGCTGAACGTTCTTCAAACATGCCCAGCGATCAAGTGGAAGAACCCGTTGGAACCTCAAATCATTGAAGGGGTGTTGAAGCCGCGTCCAACTCCAAAGACCGATGGTGGTAGCCCAGGCACTCACAACCAGCCGTCAAAATCTTCAAAGAAGAAGAAGAAGAAATCCAAGAAGCCCGTGAAGTCTGGTGACAGGCGCACGGACTTACAGAAACAAATTGACGCGTTGGAGGAATACAACCAAAAAGTGCGGACTCCCATTACACTCCAAGAGTTCCTCAACCACGTCTTTCAAGAGGAAGATGAGGGAGACAGTTCGTCGGATGAATCTGAGGAATACGTGGCGAGCTGTCATATGATCTCCCACCCGTTTAAAGACGATGAGGAAACTCCTTGCACTGAAAAGCTAGAGATAGTTTATTCGGGTCCGTCCCAATACAATAAGCCGAGACCATCCGCTCCTACGTTGATCTTTGGTAGTGACTCAGAAGATGAGATCCATGCTGTATTCTCTGCTCGACCTTCAATACAAACGTCCGCTGACGAAGAGCAAAGTCTGCAAGTCGCCATGGTGCCGCTTAAACATTATAAAGAACTGGATGCGCTCGATACTTACAGTGTAGAGGAGCTACGGACGTTCTATGTCCCTCCCAGGCGAAAAGGCGAAAAGGCAATTCTATTCTACCGTTCTGAAGAAACCAAAGTGGAGAAAGAGACCTGGCACGGTATGGATCCTACGCTTGACAGGCTTCAGCTCATCCATCTGCCCAGATATTATACAGAAGGCTTGAAGAGGTTTGCTAAAGCGCCAGGGCATATCCTTCAAATAGACCGCTCAAAGAGCCAAATTCTATAACAGGGTTTGGAACGTCCCCGGAACTCAACACAAGCTGCCTAGTGGGAGGATGGAAACAATCGGGCTCGGATACATTCGGTCCAAGAAACGAGAGCTGCTCCGCGACTGTTACGTCATACATGACTTCAATGAAGAAGCAGATGCTCAATGGGAGGATGTTAATACTGAACCAGTAAAAGTTCCTGATGCAAAAGTGCCCAGTCCATCGTTCGAAGAGCAAATGGACAAGCTTATAAGGGAAGCTGGTCAAAAAGTCCGAGACGATCATAACCGCGAAATGGCCATCTACGGGAAAGCCAAAACGCAACGCCTCCTCCAACAGGCTGTGAAGGATGAAAATGCCGCTCCCTGTCAACCTGTTATAAAGAAGGCTCGACGCAGAGGCAGAAACAAGTCGAAAGGCGAAAAAGGCGCTCAACAGCAACAAAGCGGGATTAATAAGCCACGCAAGCGGGAAACGAGCGGTTCCGATCTATCCCTTGTGAAGAAAATGAATCGAGCGTACTCTTTTTCTCGGGACAAGATAAAGAAGATACTTTGACCAAGCTATAAAATACCAGATGCTTACACTGCCAGAGTCCAAGCACCCAGAGCAAGCAGGCGAAGTCTCCCACCCAAACTATTGCTCTTACCATCGAGTAATAGGGCATCCTCTCGAAGACTGCTTTACCTTCAAGAACTGGGTTGAAGATCAGTATCAGCTCGGCAAGTTCGCTCTGTCTGACAACTGGAGGGTAACGCCGCCATAGAAGCACGAACCCAAAGCCATGAAAGCAGAACTAGCTCCACATTGTTCTTGGAAGCGAATTCGTACTTGTCATATGATAACGATATCGAAGGAAGAGCCTGAGAACATGGATGACCTTCCCTGGTGCTTCGAAAACAGCAATGATGAGGTGATCTCAGAATTTCCTCCAGCGCCGAAAGAGCTGGAGGATGGAATACATACCACTGCAGATAACCTTAAGAAAATTGAGTTGGGGACGGCAAACGACCCGCGACCGACATTCGTCAGCGAGCTGCTATCTGAAGAAAGGGTGGCTGCGTTAAAAGACATGCTTATTCAGTACAGAGATTGCTTCGCGTGGAACTATTCCGAAATGCCAGGACTAGATCCAGAAATTGCTGTGCATAAATTGGCGATATCTCCGGATGTCAAGCCGGTCAAACAAGAACCAAGAAGAATGCGGCTCGAGCTTGAGATGTGTATCAATGCCGAGGTCAAAAAGCTAATCGACTCTGGCTTTATCCAAGAGGTTCAATATCCTGAATGGATCGCCAACATCGTCCCAGTGATGAAGAAAAATGGGACAGTGCGCATATGCGTGGACTTCCGGGATCTCAATAAAGCCTGCCCGAAGGATGATTTCCCAGTGCCAGTCACTGAGCTGATGATAGATAACACGTCCACTCACGAGGTTTTCTCCTTCATGGACGGCTCATCAGGGTATAATCAGATAAAGATGCATCCTGAAGACCAGAAGCACACCGCCTTCAGGACCCCTTTGGGTATATTCTGCTACAAGGTGATGCCCTTCGGTTTAAAGAATGCCGGTGCCACCTATCAAAGGGCCATGACGAAGATCTTCGATGACCTTATACATGAAATCGTCGAATGCTATATTGACGACCTCGTGGTGAAAAGTAAATCGTACGAGGAACATCTCGAGCATCTCAAGACCGTATTTCAACGCCTTCGACGATACAACTTGAAGATGAATCCTCTCAAGTGCGCATTTGGAGTTTTCTCAGGAAAATTCCTGGGATTCGTCGTCCGACACCGAGATATTGAGATAGATCCGTCGAAGATTAAGGCGATCATGGAAATGCCTCCGCCAAGAACTCTCAAACAACTGCGGTCTCTCCAAGGAAAGCTCGCGTATATACGGCGATTTATAGCCAACATTTCAGGCAAATGCCGTCCTTACAGCCACTTGATGAAGAAGAGAACCCCGTTCGTCTGGGACCAAAAATGCTAAAGTGCGTTAGACGAGATCAAGCAGTACCTGCAGAACCCGCCAGTGTTGGCTGCTCCGGTCAAGGGAAAGTCCCTCATTCTTTATACAACCGCTCTTGAAGGTTCCTTAGGCGCATTATGGGCGCAAGAGAACGACCAAGGGAAGGAAAGAGCACTCTACTACTTAAGTCGAGTTCTACTGATGGCAGAAAGCAACTACTCCCCCATTGAAAAACACTGCGTGGTGTTGATCTTCGCGATAACAAAACTTAGGCGCTATGCGTTAGCGCATGAGGTCCGTCTCATTTCGAAAGTGGACCCTCTTAAATATTTGATGTAGAAAGCCATATTGACAGGAAGACTCGCTAAATGGGCCCTGCTCTTGATGGAGTTCTCAATAACCTATCAACCCCTCAAGGCAGTGAAAGGCCAGGCCATCGCCGACTTCCTCGCTGAACATCCGATACCCGCCGATTCTCCTTTGAATTGCGATCTTCCAGACGAACATGCGTTTGATGCGATCGACGGTGGTGATACCCGATGGGAGCTTTATTTCGACGGAGCATCCTCCATGAAGAAGCGCAAACAAAATACCCCTATAATCAAGTCCATGGAGACATGCTCACTCTTCCACTCAGGGATGGGCAAAGGCTGTAACTCGCCGGCTGGCCTCTGGTGCTCGGCCTTGACTTGCTGACAAGTCAGGCATCTCGACACAAAGTCTGTAACATCCTTCTTCATCCCGTCCCACCAGTAAACCTCTCTCAAATCACGGTACATTTTGGTGGAACCTGGATGAACACTATATACTGATCTATGTGCCTCCTCAAGGATATCACGCCTCAGTCCCTCAGAATTTGGTACGCACAGTCGAGTCCCAAATCGAAGTATCCCCTGATCATCAATCACGAACTCAGAAACTCTGCCTTGCCGAATCTGCTCAATAATCTCTAAAATACGGGTATCGCCGGACTGTGCCTCGCGGATACGATCAAGTAATTTTAGGCGTGCTCTGAAATGGGCCAGCTGTCCCCCTGTAGGAGTAAACTCGAACTGCACCCTGCTGTCATATAAAACCTGCTAATCCGCCGTCGATTGCATCTGTACTGCGCTCAAACAAGATAAGCTATCTCCGGGCCTCCTACTCAAAGCATCTGCCACCACATTCGCCTTGCCCGGATGGTATAAAATCTCACAGTCATAATCTTTCACCAACTCCATCCAACGGCGCTGTCTCAGATTTAGATCTCGCTGCTGAAAGATATACTTCAAACTCTTGTGGTCAGTGAATATCTGGCACGACTCACCGTATAGGTAATGTCTCTAGATCTTAAGTGCAAATACCACTGCAGCCATCTCTAAATCATGAGTGGGGTAGTTCTGTTCGTGTTTCCTCAGCTGCCGAGAAGCATACGAATACCCCCAAACTTATCTTTGATCGTCCCGAGCAAACTAGTTTATTCAAGAGAAGAAAAAAAAAAGAAGGAGAAAACTAAACACACTTTCGTAGGCAAACACGATTGCACTGAGCACGTGCAACAAACGGTTAAACCTCTAGGTGTCCCTAGTAGGAGGAGTGTTGTCTCCTGAGGGTTTTCAGCGGATTACACCCACAAAATCCAATAACAAAAGAGAGATGGTGAAATTTACATATAAAGATAAGAACCATAAAAGAAAGGCTTTGAAAATAAGAGTTTCCAACTACACTAGCTTTTCAGTTGTTATGAGCCCTATCTTAATAGTCATGAAAAAATGTTAGAAATCACATCATCCCTCAATAAAACATCGTCTTTATTCTTCATTCCTACCTTTCATCCAAACATTGATCATATACCCCTACGTGTGTGTAATGGACATCCCTACACTCAGAAAATTCAATTCAAGCTATCATACTCTTGTCCATATACCTCAGTACTTTTTAACTTAATGAATATTTAGATTTGCTCACACATTTTCATGCGACTGTTAATACTTCTTGAAGTACTAACCGACCGATTACTCATATGCTTGCTGATTCGGTGATAATATTTTCCTCGTCTTGCACCACCTAAGGCTTAGCAGTGACTCACAGACCAGTTGGCCTTAGGGCACTAGGTGAAGAGGCACCCTCGCTATATTTTTTTATTGCTGCCTTGGCGATAACAAAACCAGTGTTCATTTTTCTCTTTTCACCACTTATATTTTCTTCATTTTTTTTTTCCATACTTTGGCTTTTAGACAAGAGCATTTCAAGGTATCCTCTACTATCCCGAGTTTCAAGACGTGTGTAAGTGCATATAGTAGGGTATCAACATTCAAATGTTTGGCTTTCATAATAGAAACTATTTTTCAGACTTATTTTTATCTTCAGATTAGTGACTTCCTTCATCTTACTAACCCTTGGGACAACAGCTCATAACTACTTATTACTAGTTCGTTTAAGAAAACTTCTAATTTTCTTGGTTTTCTTAAACTATTCCTATCTTTTTGGATGTAATTTTTCACTTTCTTCTCTTTTGTTATAAAAAAAAATGTGCTTATATATAGTATAATGCAAAGTATGTGTAAATAAGCACAAACCTCCCCCAAACTTGTTTTCAACAGTGTCCTCACTGTTGCTATCTACTGGATCACAAAAACCTGTAAGCTTGGAAGGACATTATTAATGGGGGCAAGAATATATGAAAGTGAAAATGCTCCCCCAAACTTATTTTTGGCTCACAAATTTGAGAACAAAAGTTATGTTCAAGAGCCAAAAATATACCCCCCCCTCAAACATGAGTCAGACAATACGAAGCATTTTAAGAGGGGGTGAGTCTTTTGATCAAATAAAACTTTACAAAGACCAAAAGTTAACACCAACCATTCAAAGATTTTATCAGTATATCGTATAGGTTGGTGGAAGAATGTGTTGTATCGACTCAAGAAAAAGTGGGGAAGGGATAAGAGATGGTCTGGAAAGGGTTTGAAATTAGAGAAAAGAAAGAATGAGGATGAATGTAAATGATTAGGAAGAAGGAATGGTGATGGTTCAACCTCTATAGGTGGAGATTGATTAATCACAAAATCCGTATTGTTTAAAAATTCAAGTTCGTCAGCAAAAAGTTCTTCAAAACTTTTATCAATGGTGTGATTGAACATTTTGCTGTCAAAGAGTTTTGTGCCAGAATTTATCCTACTTGATTCAAAAATTATTGAGGTAGAGGACTCGAAAGACTCATCTACCTCATTTTCAAAAATATCCAAATCAAGTTGAATTTCTGGTATTATTGAACTTGAATTAACGGATTGTGATTCATCAAAACTCACTGAAACTATAGGAACAGAAAAAGAACCGGAGAAAGTAGAAGGTGAAATGGGTAAACAAATTGGTATGTCGAGTGTTGCTGAACCAGATGTGGAAGATGGAGGCTGTATTTCGGTCTGATCTTCGGGTATACCATTATCATCAACTTCAAGACATATTTGGGATTCGGGAAGAATTAAAGGCTCAAGATGATGACCACAAGGAAGTGAAAGGATTTGATGAATTGGTGGGACAAATTCATCCAAAATTTCGGGTTCATCAATCAAAATATCCCCAACGTCAATCACCTCATTCAAGTGAAGGTTAAAATTCTCAAACTCCTCATCAAAAGTATGGTTTTCAATCAATTTTGGTTCAAGAGTGGAGGTGTAGAGATCACAAGGGTTGGGTATGGTTTCACTTGAAATGGACCCTTCACAGTTGGGTAAATCAAACACTACAAAGTCACACAACTTATCAGACATTGTACTTGATGAATCTATGAAACTGGAGTTGTGGATTTCAGTTTGGAATGGGGAGGTTTGATTAGGAAGGGTGTACAGTTCTGTCTTACTACCCAAATCCTTCATAATTTGGTTCGACAGTTCCATAAATTTTTCTAATGTCTGCTCCAGACTAGTCTTGGGTTGATAAGGGGTTTCAGTATAAGATTGAAATTCCTGTGGATAATTAAAACTCGCAAATGACTGATTAGAAGAACTGTCTAGAGTAGGTGGAAAAGTCGGATTGGATTGATAGGAATAGAATGGTTGCGGAACTTAGGTAGGAGTAGGATCAATATTATGATAAGAAGAATATTGATATGAGTTAGTTGGATGGCTATTTTCAATAGACACAAACCGCACATCAAACTCTTCTCTGGACAGTGGTGGTGATGGTTGATATTGGTCCGGGTTAAAACTTTGGCCTCTAGACCTAGCTATGTGCTCATCAATGGACATTCGTCTACGGGCTCCCTCACTCTGGGTATGAACTGAAACAGGTGTAGGATTAGGATACGGTTGATAAGACCTAGATTGAGGTGGCCAACTGTTTCTTCCTGCTTGTTCTATATGATCTCTTAAGGACATGGAAGAGCCGGACGGTATACCGAAGGGATTACGAAAATAAGAGATATCTGGTTGTGGACAGCAAAGCTCGGCAAGAGATCGTCTGTTTGGGTCACCCATTATAAGAAGAGAAGAAGGGGAACGGTAAAAAGGGGAGAAAATAATTGGTTTGTTTAAAAAATGACGGATTTAGATAAATCACACAAAAATGCACAAACAACCCTGAAACTAAGATTACCTAGGTCAGTCTCTAGACCGCTCCTAGACTTCCAAAGGACAAGCCGCAGGATCAATCCTCTACCGCCTCCGTACTACCCTTGTAGCCAGATAAGTGCTAGGTAAGTGGGAAGGAACCACAGTAGTGGGCCTAATTAAAAACCACTAGCCTTTGTCACACTTGCCTAGGCACTACAAAAGTAATGCGGATAAACGATAGAATAGCTGTGTATCAATGTAAGGCTGCATCCATCGTGGCTGCGTATGTATCAAAGTGCTGGGTGCCGATGGCAAGGAATAGCTGTGTATCAAGCCCCCGCACAAACTTCTTTATTCTCTTCTCTTCTGTGTCTACTAGGTACGGAGCATATCGAGACAACTGGGTAAACTGTATATCATACTCCGACACCGTCAACCCAGGAGTCTTGCGCAGAGACTCAAAACTACGGGCTCGAGCATCTCGGACACTCTCCGGAAGAAAACGGGCAAAAAACGCAGCTGTAAACTCATCCCAGGTCATAGAAGGTAGACCTGCAGCTCGGCCTCTCTCTACTGAATCGTACCATGTCTGGGCAAGACCCTCCAGACGAAAACTCGCGAACTCCACCAACCTATCATCAGAACACCTCAACGAACGGCAAATCCGAGCCATCCTATCAAGAAATGCCTGTGGGTCCTCTGTCGTATCCGTACCGGTAAAAGCTGGAGGTCTCAATCTCATGAACTCCTGTAGTGAAACAGGGATAGTCGCAGTAGCAGCAGGAGTGACCATCGGTGCAGCAGGTACAATCGTGGTCTGTGTGATGGAAGGAACGTCCTCGGATCTCTGTGCCCGACTGGACTCAACTAAAGATCCCATCATCTGTCGCAACTCCTGCATGCCGGCCTCTAATCTGGCAATACGGTCTGGATAAGGCGGATCAATATGACCCTGAGGGGTAGGCGTATCATCCCGCTCGATCCTCGCCTCAGACGAGCCCACTCGAATCTCATCCCTAGCGGCAGCCCGCTGAGCTCTCGTAGTCTTTGGCGGCATCGAAGCTGGAATAAGAAATAGGATCGATAAGAACATTGCAATTGAATCAAGGAATGCAAGGAATCAAGAAAGGAAATACAAGCAATTATGTCCTAAGGTCACTTAGGCGGAGTACCGTATCGTAAGTATGCTGCGGATCATACCCACGCTACGCCACTCTGCTTAAGTCACCTACTCCATCTACCAAGATCGTCCTACACTCAGAAAGGTAAAACCTAGGCTCTGATACCAACTTTGTCACGACCCAAAAGTACGGAACGTGACTGGCACTTAGATTACGAGACGTCTAAAGGCGTAACGTAAACTAAGTCAGCCAAAGCCCAGAAAATCTAAACCAAAACCAAAGTGAGTGAAGGAAACCTTTCATGAAAAACGACTTGAAATCAATTTAGTTGCATTGAACCCCTTTTAAAAAAAACATCAAAAATTTTCGAAAATTTCGGCAGAGTCCCAAAATGGGTACAACAAAATATATAAACCTGTAATCACAAAATGGCATCCCCAAGCGGGAGCTAGCTCTTCGCCCAAGGCGGATCATAATCACACGCAATATATATATGTAATCTCAAGAAAAAGAGCATAAAGAATGCAAAATATAAGAAAACACAACGTCGGCTCAAGTGAGCTCGACCAAAAGAAACCACATATACACAAATCTCTCCGTCTCATCACTAGGTCGCATATACAAATAAGAAGTGGTAGATGGAGAATACTAGATACAAAAATGGTACAAAAAGAGATAATAGGGCTCTCGCAACCCGCCTACAAGCAATGTCGCGAGTCTGGGCAAAAGAAGTCACTAATAAGATAAGCCGCCGCTACTAGGCTGATGAGTCCGACCTGCAAGACACTGTGGCACAACGGGGGTGCGTTGCCAGCTCGTGAGTAGAATATAACATCTAGTAAGGCTATCGTAAGAATGCACGCAAATGCGTCACAGCATGTATGTCCAGATGTGATGTAATACCTCTAGTATGCATGCACATGTATGCAATGTCAATACTAAATCTTTAAGTGTTTTAAATGCTATGAGTTCTGCATTCTTAACTTTAGAAAAAAGAATATCTGTATAATAGCTAAATACCATCAAGAAATCATCTGAAACCCGTGTCAAGTATCGACACCAAATATGAAAACACATCTGTCTCAATGTCTCACTATATCAATGTCTCAATACATCGGGCTCCGTCAGTCCGGATCGGCCCATATCATCAAATCTCACGACAACGATCGGTATCCTCCGGATATCCGCCGCGCCAGACATCACCGGTAGGTAGTCTTCCCCTGCCAGGCTCATCGTCTACAACTCGATCTTCTTGCCCCGGGGTACCATACCGGGCCCACCATGTACCCGAGACGGTTCATCCACTCCTCGGATCGGGTCTCGAAATCCAAAAGAAAACATGAAAACTCATGGTGGACGACACATACATCACGAGAAAACCGCAACTTTGTTTTTAAAAAAAATGATAATTATAAGCTTTTATTAAATTCTTGTGATTTTCCCCAAAATCTAGAAATCGCAGCAATACTGAAATCCTCAAGAAAATCATAGTACTCAACATGTTGTATATGATAAATGTCTATGATATCAAGGTATGCGATACAATTTGTGGCTAGAAATCTATGTAAGTATGATGATGATGTGAGGTATATACGTGCTATATGATTTCGTATATCATGTATGATGCAATTGGTGACACTAAGCTAAACATGTTCTATGGTGCTCGTGGCATGGCAATTACCAGAGGCGTGTGTATCACATGAATAGTGCGCGTGCAACAGGAGCCAATGGTAATGGTGTTCGTGTCCTACGAAGTAATATCGCACATGTGTATATGAATATCCATGCAATCTAGCAGACGTTTAGCTCTAAGGGTATGAAATGTGAATGAGGGGGGGGTTAGCTAACTAACAATGCAAATCTTGCAAGAAATAAAGTAATCCTAACTAGGGGGTGCCTCGCGCCATCCAGACGATTCCCCCATAGATGAATACATCTACTCACCTGAAAGCCCCGCTAATCCGATCCGACCACCGCCTTGCCTTTGCGCGCCGCGTCCGATATTTCCGCGACCGATCCTAGAATTGCATAACACACAATATAAGATTACAGATTTCTAAAATGACGCAGCTCACACTATGAAAAGATCGGCGCTCTCGAATTAATCACAACGTGCACTCGGTACGCGGAAAATACACGAAAATCGCTAAAACCTTAACTAAAATCGCCGTTTCGGGGCAATTGTCAAAACTAAAACCCGACTAGACAAAACTCGGCATTCACACACCCTAATATTCATATAAGATGCTAATTATATCGCCAAAATAACACAATTAGATCACCTCCTAAAATTTTAGAAAAACTAGTAAGCAATTAGCATGCCGATTTCAAAACAAACATCGCGAATTAACGATATCGCGATCGCAACATCGCACAAATATCCGACCTAATACACTAGATGACCACAATACTAACCTAAACACACTTATTCAACTTCAAACCCTAACTACAACATCACCTCTTTTCTTGAAATTTCAAAAACAAGAAGTTATAACTAAAATTCACACTTGAACTATTAATTCTAGCAAATTAAGCAACTAGATTAGGATTTATACCTTACAAGAGTTGATTCCAAACTTGCACTAGCCTCCAAGACACCTCTTTTCTTCACTTTTCAAACAAATTAGGGTTAGGGAAGGAATGGATTTGGGTTTTGGTTTGAATTTGAGAAGGAAAAGTGTGTATTTTTTTTTATGGAATTTGTTGATTTTTGCAAGAATTAAAGCAAGAGGAGTGAGGGGAAAAAAGGAAGGGGGCAGCAGCAAGCTCGACATGAGGTAGAGAATGGTGTGTGTGTGTGAATGGTGTAGAAAATTCTACACAAAAAGCCTTTCCCAAGCTCAATTAATGACTATCACATCAATTTTTACACAAAAAAACCCATTTTAAGCCATTATTGAATAAAATTTTAAACCATAGAACAAAAACTTTGAAAAATCTTGATAAAATTTTATTAACACTAAATTTTAGTTTATAATGTTTCCTAAGTGTGTAATTTACCTAATTAAATTTGTATTTATCACTAATTAAATGTATTTTTAAAAGCTTAAAATAATATTAAAAATAATTAATTAGGGAATTTTTTTTAATTAACTAGAAAATTTTAAGTGACATTTTAGTGACCAATTTATAGCAATATCTTATCTAAATTTTGTATAATTAGGTCTATAGTGAAAAATACCTATTTTGACTTTTTACGGAAAAGGCTGCTAATTTTGCCGATTACCGAAAAACTGCCTAAACGATTTTCGAAGCGTTACAATCTTCCCCCCTTAAAGAAATTCGGTCCTCGAATTTAGAATTTAACTACGCGTACCTTCAAAAAGATGGGGATATCTCTGTCACGACCCGAAAGTACGGAACGTGACCGGCACTTAGATTACGAAGCGTCTAGAGGCGCCACGTAACCTAAGTAAGCCGAAGCCCAGAAATCTAAACCATAGAAGAAGAAGAAGAAGAAGAAGAAGAAGAAGAAAAAGAAAACAAGTTTAAAAGCATCAGCAATTTTCCCAAAAATTTCGGCAGAGTCACCTCTGTAAAAACTGGCCTCCAAACGGGTACAACAAGTATAATATACATAAACAATAAAAAGCATCCCCAAACGGGAGCTAGCATCAACGCCAACAGGCGGAAACAACCACAGCAAGCACAATAATATACAACGCCAATAGGCGAGGCTCAAAACTCAAAAGAAAACAAAACCACCAGATCTGAATAACACATGCGCGACTCTAAGGTCGAAATAAACAACTGGTCCAATAAACTTATCAAGTAATACAAATATGGTTGATGGAGCTTACTAGATACAAATGAATGAATAAAAGTACAATGGTGGTTCGGATACAAGTGAACCAACCTACCGTGCAAATCACCCTGAAGAAAAGATGTGCCAACAAGCTTCCACGGAAACTTGTACATCGAACCTGTAAAGAATTTGGCACAACGGGGGTGAGTTGCCAACTCGTGAGTAGAAGAAATCTACGAAAAGAAATCGAATGCACGATGCTATCCTAGGTCATAATAATAATACACTATAATATCCCAATCATCTAATAATAGCAGGGTAATACTACGTGTAAGTGCAAATACTCCGTGTCGTGTCAGTGCCTCATATAATACTATGTCATATGAATGAAATGCATGCACCATGAAGGTAAAGTAACAAATCCTGAAATCCAGATATATATGTATAAGAAATCTTTAGCTATTATCATAGTAGAATGTGTATAAGAATCTGAAATCTGAATAATGAAACCCATGGAAATCCGTGTCAAACATCGACACAACACATGTAATCTCAAGTCTCAATATCTCGGGCTCCGTCAGTCCGGATCGGCCCATATCATAAAATCTCACGACAACGGTCGGTATCCTCCGGATATCCGCCGCGCCAGACATCACCGGTAGGTAGCCTTCCCCTGACAGGCTCATCGTCTACAACTCGATCTTCTTGCCCCGGGGTACCATACCGGGCCCACCATGTACCCGAGACGGTTCATCCACTCCTCGAATCGGGTCTCGAAATCCAACAGAAAACATGAAATACTCATGGTGGACGACTCATACATCACGAGAAAACCGCATCTTATTTAAAAAGAGAAGAGGAGAGAGAGAGAAGTTTTTATATATTTTTGCGGTTTTCCCCAAAAATCCAGAAATCTCATAGAAATCCAAATCTCAAAATCATGAGTAAGTATATGATAAGTGTCAGCATATGCCCTTACTACTGTGCGATAACATGAAATATGAATGCATCAATGTCTAAGTAATAAATATCATGTCTTATACTAATGTCAGAAAATAATCACAATATTATATCTGTCTAGTTGCTAACTGATTCTATCCATAAAAGACAATATGATCTAAAGTGTACGTGACATAGCAATTACCGATGATGATGTGTGTGAGCCGGCAAATAAGTGTGCGTGGAACATGCGCATCATCGGTAATAGTGCTGGTGTCCTAACAGGTAAAGTTTATACTGATTATAGCAACATATAAAAGAACATGCACCATGATGATTACAGTATGAATGTAAATACAGATGTGCATTATCCACTCCTCTGCGAGATACGAGTACAACTACCACTATGTGAGTCGAACCTAAACCAGTGTCCATCTAACATCCTAAGGAATTAAACCTAATAGACTAGTCAGTAAGAAACTAGAGTCTACCTAAGGTCTTAATCAATATCTCTAATAGTCGGCGATCCCGCCTCAATAGCGTCACGTACGTAGTACGGCTTCCTCGAATCAAGAGTGCGGATCAATCATCAAATCTAAGCCTCGTACGGTAAAATCCATCGTACGGCATCCCAATATCGGGGTACGGTCAAGTATCTCCTAGGTGTCACCTCATTCGTATAATGTCATCATCAGCACATCTCATGATCAAGGTGTTAAACTGTGATCGCATACATCAATCATATATCATTGCCATCATGATAAGCATCATTAGTTTATCCTCAGAAATATCATGTCGTAATCAAGTTATACATATATCATATCGTGATCAGTCACCAGTTACAGTCCGGGTACTATTCTAGCGTCCCATGTACATCAATATCACCACCACTCTTTATAATTTATATATGCATGTTCATTATCTCATTCTCTAATGATCCGCTAACACTTTATTACGACTGTATAGTCAAGAATCACGGCATCAAGCCCAGTTATACTGTTTCATCATGCCTCGGATATCATATCACATCAATGAATCCCATATACGTGTGGTGTATATATATACACCTATACCTAGTTTTATATATATACACACATATACGTATATGCCAAGTCAAGTTTTAGTGTGCGCGTGTATGTTTCTATCAGAAACCTACGAACCTTTCCTAAAGTATTCATCCTCAGGTATGGTTTTCCTAAATCAGTCTAGTCCCGCCTAGGGTCATTACTAGGGTCCTGCTCGGTAAGAATCTAGGGTCACATCGGGTTTCCTAATGTCACTAAGTACTATTCCTATTCTACGTTGCGGGGGTGCTAAACGCCATCCACCCGACTTCCCCCCGTAGATATACATCTACTCACCTGGTCCATGTCTGCCGAAGACAGTGTCGCCATCCTCCTCTTCATCGCCCGCAGTCCACGTGAGGGGTACCTAGACGCAAACATTTAAATAGCATCGTAAACTAAATCACATACAAAAGTCAAACGATACAAAGAACAAGCATAGGTTAAAACCTATGTCCCGTCCACGCAAAAAAACCAAATACCGCTCGATATCGGCGTACAAACTCCGATGGATCGAGATAACATCATCAAACAACTTGTAGTTTAAAAACACATTACTTATACCATAAAACACGATTAAATCCATCGAAACCCTAAAATCTATCAAACTGTCCAATTTCGCAAAAACCCGAAAATGCCAATATACCGTTTTTCATCAAAACTTGACATTTAAATGAAACTAATGGTCATAAAACTCATTAAATAGCATTACTAGACTATACAAACCATTACTATATTTTTATTACACAAATTTATATAAATTTGAAATTTCTAGTTTACAACATTTAACAATTTTCAACATTTTCCAAGCAAAATACCACAATTCCACCTCAAAACATGATTTTGCATAAATTAATGACTTAAACCACAATTTATGATGATAATGATATAATGAAACCAATATTATATTTTAAATCCCTTTTATTTAGAATTTTTCAAAATCTAGTTAACAAAATAATAGCATTTTATTACTATTTTCCAATTATCAATTGAATCTAGTGATCAAACTAAGGTTTTCTTTCCATTAACATGTTAATATGCTCACTAAAACTACAATCTAATGATAGAAATCTTAATTGGAATTTTATATTACCCATAAACATATTTTATAAAAAACTAGTTAGCTAAAAAGTATAATTAAATCAATTTTAGGTTAACAATTTACAACATATCATCCCTATAAGAATTTCCACTTCTAAATATGTTAAACTAGTGATTATAACCCTCATTAATTAATAAAAATCACAACTTGATTTTTCAAACCCTAACTTGAATTTTAAAAGTAGTAAATAGAATTAATAGATTAAATCTAATTAAACTTTAAAAGAAATATCTAATAGAAATAAAATAAAAGAGAAGGATTTATACCTCCACAACCTCATGTCCAAACTTGAAAATGAGCCTCAAAAATACATGCTTTCCCACTCCAAATTCCATGTAAAGAAGAGTAGAGAATAAAGGGTATGAAAATATATATGATTTTGTGGAATTTTAATTGAATTTTTGATGTATTTTTGATGATTTTTGAATAAAAATGAGGTGGAAAATGGGGGGGCTGCCATGGATGAGTTGTGGCCGGCCATGGGGAGGGAGAAAGAGAAAAGAGTGAAGAAAAGTGTGGAAGTTTCAAGAAAGAATCATCATTTAAAGTCTTTTCATGGTTTAATTAATTATTTATTTATTTATTTACTATAGCAACTCAAGAAAGCTCTAGAAATTAGGAAAAATTTGCAAATAATTTTTGCATGATACACACTAAATTCTAATATGCCATGGTTCATTTTTACAAATTAAAACCATTTAAATTTGTAATTTACACTAATTTAGTGTAAAAATAAAGCTTATGTTAATATTTAAAATAATTAATTTAGGAATTTTTTTTTTTAAACTAAAAATTTATGAGTGGCTAAATAAACACTATTTACTAGTAATTACATAATTAAATAGGTATTTTTGAATTTATAATGAAAAACAATCACGGTTTGGTTTTACGAAAAATACATTTTACTTTACCGAAAATCCTAAAATTCACTTAAACACTTTTATTCATTTAATTATTTATTTAATTATTTTTAAAACGTTACAATCTTCCCCCCTTTAAGAAATTCGGTCCCCGAATTTAAATTAAAACTCCCCCTCCAAAATACTAAAACATTTAGCAAAACACTCAAATCATCGGGGCTCCGAAATCATCAATACATAACAAAAATCAACTCCGTCAGGCATAACGAAATCATCGGAGTTATGGCGAGAATAAAATATCAAAACCCAATATGAAAACCAACATAATATACATCAATCTACAACTTATATATAGTGTGCATCATAGTGAAACTGTTCAAATATCTGGATAAGGAAATATACAAAAACCCCTTTTGAAAATTGCCGTGTGATGCACGTGTCACGGCATAAGTAGCGGACGTTTATTTTTAAAAAAAATAACTATATATATATATATATCGTTTATTTAACATACACGTCCCGCCTGGTTACTAAATCAATAATAATAATTAGGAAAACATACTGCTCAAACTAAAATCAATCCCAATCACATCAATAAAATGTCATGTGCGTCCGGTGCGCACTGAAATCGAAACCAATTACAGATACCATGAATACCTACAAAACAAAACTAAGTGCAACAGGTGTGCACCAAAAATATCTGTCAAGTGCAACGGGCGTGCACGACACAATATCAGGTGCATCTAATCTGCACAAAACCCCGATTTAGTGCATCTGGTGTGCACAAAATCGCATCAAGTGCGCCAAGTATGCGCAAGAATCCTAATCAGGTGCACATGGTGCACGAAAACATACATCGAATATCAAAATCGAAATCACAGCACAAAAATGCATGAAAACTAGGTCGAAACATATGTCAAAATCACGTGTAACCCCTATGCACGAAATCAAATCAAAAATCCCAAATATATAAAACCAAATCAAGTGTACTGGTTGTGTACTAAACAACATCAATACAGCTGATATATGAAACACAAATAGAATGAAGGTACACACATGAAATACCAATCGTAGAACAAAGTCCTCAAAATACCAAAATCCAATCAATGAAAATATGAAATTCAAATCACTAAATCACAATCGTAAACACTATCGTCAATGTGCGCCTCTTTCCTCTGATGTCGGCTGCTTTAAACTCGCCTCTTCGTAGCTATGCAGACTGCGCTACCAACGGCAACTCTCATATCTAGAGTCTCCCATGTAATCGATCCCTTCACCTGATATCCGGACTACATTAAACTTTTCGATCGATCCATCAAAATCCCATAATTCCCCGAGAGCTCAACACTCAAGTACAGTTTAAAAATATCCGGTACATACCCCAGCATCGATGATCCAGCTGTAGAAGGGTAAACCCAAGCCTCACTAATGGCACAGCGGAACTGCCGTAAACCCTAAGGTTCAAGGGCGTTCTCGTGGTCATTATGTCGAGTTAGGGTTTCATTCTTCTAGAGGGTCCATCGAAATACCTGCATGTTCTTCCGAATACTTTAAACTTAGGAAAATGGTTTTCTGATAATCGTTTGAACCCTTTAACTTCATCCGGACAGCATGTGAATACCCTTCATCCGCACGCTAAGCAATGCTTCAATCCTCAAGAATAACCAATACTCTAATGGTTATCGCATTCGAGCCGCAGCTCCCTCTGCCTGTGGTAACAGAAACCACCATCCGACATCGATGAAGATAGATCAAAGGAACGAATGAAATACGGTGCAAACAATGTACATCCTAAGGCTCCTTAAGCAGAGTAGCGTATCGTAAGTATGCCGCGGACCATACCCACGGTACGTTACTCTACCTAAATCGCCTACTCCATCAACCAAGGATCACCTAGACTTATACAGGGTTAAACCTAGCGCTCTGATACCAACTTTGTCACGACCCGAAAGTACGGAACGTGACCGGCACTTAGATTACGAAGCGTCTAGAGGCGCCACGTAACCTAAGTAAGCCGAAGCCCAGAAATCTAAACCATAGAAGAAGAAGAAGAAGAAGAAAAAGAAAACAAGTTTAAAAGCATCAGCAATTTTCCCAAAAATTTCGGCAGAGTCACCTCTGTAAAAACTGGCCTCCAAACGGGTACAACAAGTATAATATACATAAACAATAAAAAGCATCCCCAAACGGGAGCTAGCATCAACGCCAACAGGCGGAAACAACCACAGCAAGCACAATAATATACAACGCCAATAGGCGAGGCTCAAAACTCAAAAGAAAACAAAACCACCAGATCTGAATAACACATGCGCGACTCTAAGGTCGAAATAAACAACTGGTCCAATAAACTTATCAAGTAATACAAATATGGTTGATGGAGCTTACTAGATACAAATGAATGAATAAAAGTACAATGGTGGTTCGGATACAAGTGAACCAACCTACCGTGCAAATCACCCTGAAGAAAAGATGTGCCAACAAGCTTCCACGGAAACTTGTACATCGAACCTGTAAAGAATTTGGCACAACGGGGGTGAGTTGCCAACTCGTGAGTAGAAGAAATCTACGAAAAGAAATCGAATGCACGATGCTATCCTAGGTCATAATAATAATACACTATAATATCCCAATCATCTAATAATAGCAGGGTAATACTACGTGTAAGTGCAAATACTCCGTGTCGTGTCAGTGCCTCATATAATACTATGTCATATGAATGAAATGCATGCACCATGAAGGTAAAGTAACAAATCCTGAAATCCAGATATATATGTATAAGAAATCTTTAGCTATTATCATAGTAGAATGTGTATAAGAATCTGAAATCTGAATAATGAAACCCATGGAAATCCGTGTCAAACATCGACACAACACATGTAATCTCAAGTCTCAATATCTCGGGCTCCGTCAGTCCGGATCGGCCCATATCATAAAATCTCACGACAACGGTCGGTATCCTCCGGATATCCGCCGCGCCAGACATCACCGGTAGGTAGCCTTCCCCTGACAGGCTCATCGTCTACAACTCGATCTTCTTGCCCCGGGGTACCATACCGGGCCCACCATGTACCCGAGACGGTTCATCCACTCCTCGAATCGGGTCTCGAAATCCAACAGAAAACATGAAATACTCATGGTGGACGACTCATACATCACGAGAAAACCGCATCTTATTTAAAAAGAGAAGAGGAGAGAGAGAGAAGTTTTTATATATTTTTGCGGTTTTCCCCAAAAATCCAGAAATCTCATAGAAATCCAAATCTCAAAATCATGAGTAAGTATATGATAAGTGTCAGCATATGCCCTTACTACTGTGCGATAACATGAAATATGAATGCATCAATGTCTAAGTAATAAATATCATGTCTTATACTAATGTCAGAAAATAATCACAATATTATATCTGTCTAGTTGCTAACTGATTCTATCCATAAAAGACAATATGATCTAAAGTGTACGTGACATAGCAATTACCGATGATGATGTGTGTGAGCCGGCAAATAAGTGTGCGTGGAACATGCGCATCATCGGTAATAGTGCTGGTGTCCTAACAGGTAAAGTTTATACTGATTATAGCAACATATAAAAGAACATGCACCATGATGATTACAGTATGAATGTAAATACAGATGTGCATTATCCACTCCTCTGCGAGATACGAGTACAACTACCACTATGTGAGTCGAACCTAAACCAGTGTCCATCTAACATCCTAAGGAATTAAACCTAATAGACTAGTCAGTAAGAAACTAGAGTCTACCTAAGGTCTTAATCAATATCTCTAATAGTCGGCGATCCCGCCTCAATAGCGTCACGTACGTAGTACGGCTTCCTCGAATCAAGAGTGCGGATCAATCATCAAATCTAAGCCTCGTACGGTAAAATCCATCGTACGGCATCCCAATATCGGGGTACGGTCAAGTATCTCCTAGGTGTCACCTCATTCGTATAATGTCATCATCAGCACATCTCATGATCAAGGTGTTAAACTGTGATCGCATACATCAATCATATATCATTGCCATCATGATAAGCATCATTAGTTTATCCTCAGAAATATCATGTCGTAATCAAGTTATACATATATCATATCGTGATCAGTCACCAGTTACAGTCCGGGTACTATTCTAGCGTCCCATGTACATCAATATCACCACCACTCTTTATAATTTATATATGCATGTTCATTATCTCATTCTCTAATGATCCGCTAACACTTTATTACGACTGTATAGTCAAGAATCACGGCATCAAGCCCAGTTATACTGTTTCATCATGCCTCGGATATCATATCACATCAATGAATCCCATATACGTGTGGTGTATATATATACACCTATACCTAGTTTTATATATATACACACATATACGTATATGCCAAGTCAAGTTTTAGTGTGCGCGTGTATGTTTCTATCAGAAACCTACGAACCTTTCCTAAAGTATTCATCCTCAGGTATGGTTTTCCTAAATCAGTCTAGTCCCGCCTAGGGTCATTACTAGGGTCCTGCTCGGTAAGAATCTAGGGTCACATCGGGTTTCCTAATGTCACTAAGTACTATTCCTATTCTACGTTGCGGGGGTGCTAAACGCCATCCACCCGACTTCCCCCCGTAGATATACATCTACTCACCTGGTCCATGTCTGCCGAAGACAGTGTCGCCATCCTCCTCTTCATCGCCCGCAGTCCACGTGAGGGGTACCTAGACGCAAACATTTAAATAGCATCGTAAACTAAATCACATACAAAAGTCAAACGATACAAAGAACAAGCATAGGTTAAAACCTATGTCCCGTCCACGCAAAAAAACCAAATACCGCTCGATATCGGCGTACAAACTCCGATGGATCGAGATAACATCATCAAACAACTTGTAGTTTAAAAACACATTACTTATACCATAAAACACGATTAAATCCATCGAAACCCTAAAATCTATCAAACTGTCCAATTTCGCAAAAACCCGAAAATGCCAATATACCGTTTTTCATCAAAACTTGACATTTAAATGAAACTAATGGTCATAAAACTCATTAAATAGCATTACTAGACTATACAAACCATTACTATATTTTTATTACACAAATTTATATAAATTTGAAATTTCTAGTTTACAACATTTAACAATTTTCAACATTTTCCAAGCAAAATACCACAATTCCACCTCAAAACATGATTTTGCATAAATTAATGACTTAAACCACAATTTATGATGATAATGATATAATGAAACCAATATTATATTTTAAATCCCTTTTATTTAGAATTTTTCAAAATCTAGTTAACAAAATAATAGCATTTTATTACTATTTTCCAATTATCAATTGAATCTAGTGATCAAACTAAGGTTTTCTTTCCATTAACATGTTAATATGCTCACTAAAACTACAATCTAATGATAGAAATCTTAATTGGAATTTTATATTACCCATAAACATATTTTATAAAAAACTAGTTAGCTAAAAAGTATAATTAAATCAATTTTAGGTTAACAATTTACAACATATCATCCCTATAAGAATTTCCACTTCTAAATATGTTAAACTAGTGATTATAACCCTCATTAATTAATAAAAATCACAACTTGATTTTTCAAACCCTAACTTGAATTTTAAAAGTAGTAAATAGAATTAATAGATTAAATCTAATTAAACTTTAAAAGAAATATCTAATAGAAATAAAATAAAAGAGAAGGATTTATACCTCCACAACCTCATGTCCAAACTTGAAAATGAGCCTCAAAAATACATGCTTTCCCACTCCAAATTCCATGTAAAGAAGAGTAGAGAATAAAGGGTATGAAAATATATATGATTTTGTGGAATTTTAATTGAATTTTTGATGTATTTTTGATGATTTTTGAATAAAAATGAGGTGGAAAATGGGGGGGCTGCCATGGATGAGTTGTGGCCGGCCATGGGGAGGGAGAAAGAGAAAAGAGTGAAGAAAAGTGTGGAAGTTTCAAGAAAGAATCATCATTTAAAGTCTTTTCATGGTTTAATTAATTATTTATTTATTTATTTACTATAGCAACTCAAGAAAGCTCTAGAAATTAGGAAAAATTTGCAAATAATTTTTGCATGATACACACTAAATTCTAATATGCCATGGTTCATTTTTACAAATTAAAACCATTTAAATTTGTAATTTACACTAATTTAGTGTAAAAATAAAGCTTATGTTAATATTTAAAATAATTAATTTAGGAATTTTTTTTTTTAAACTAAAAATTTATGAGTGGCTAAATAAACACTATTTACTAGTAATTACATAATTAAATAGGTATTTTTGAATTTATAATGAAAAACAATCACGGTTTGGTTTTACGAAAAATACGTTTTACTTTACCGAAAATCCTAAAATTCACTTAAACACTTTTATTCATTTAATTATTTATTTAATTATTTTTAAAACGTTACAATCTCTTTCTCATCTCGACCTCGGTCTCCCAGGTGACCTCCTCGCTGTTCGGGCCACGCCAAAGGACCTTGACGGACGGTATAACCTTCGACCTCAATTTCTTCACCTGCAGATCCAAAATGACCACCGGCTGCTCGGTGAATGAAAGATCACGCTCTAGCTGGATCGTCTGGTGCTGAATCGCATGGGAAGGATCATGAAGGTACTTGCGGAGCATCGAGACATGGAACACGGGGTGAACATCAGGGAAGCTGGGCGGAAGAGCTAACCGATAAGCGACTGGACCAACACGCTCTAGGATCTCGAAGGGACCAACATATCTAGGACTCAGCTTCCCTTTCCGCCCAAATCTCATCACACCCTTCATCGGAGAGACCCTCAGGAAAACATGATCGCCAACAGCGAACTCGAGTCGGCGACGGCGCCTGTCAGCATATGATTTCTGCCTACTCTGTGCCGCTCTCATCCTGTCCCGAATCATCTGTATCTTTTCGGTCGTCTTCTGTACGATCTGCGGCCCCAAAATACCGCTCTCCCTGAGCTCTGTCCAACATATAGGCGATCGACATCTCCTCCCATATAAAGCCTCGAAAGGTGCCATCTGAATCGTCTCCTGGAAGCTATTATTGTAGGAGAACTCGATCAAAGGCAAATGATGATCCCAGCTACCACCGAAATCTAAAACACAAGCTCTGAGCATGTCCTCAAGAGTCTGAATAGTACGCTCCGACTGACCGTCAGTCTGTGGGTGAAAGGCTGTGCTAAAACTCAATCGGGTGCCCAAAGCTTCCTGAAGTTTCTGCCATAATCGGCTGGTAAACTGGGTGTCCCGGTCGGACACGATGCAAGTCGGAACACCATGCAGTCGCACGATCTCATCAATATAAATTTGGGCGTACTGAGAAAATCCAAAAGTGGTCTTCACTGGCAGGAAGTGATCCGCTTACGTCAGTCGATCCACAATCACCCAAATAGAGTCATACCCTCGACTGGTCCTGGGTAGACCCACAATGAAGTCCATGGAGACCTGCTCCCACTTCCACTCAGGGATGGGCAAAGGCTGTAACTCACCGGCTGGCCTCTGGTGCTCGGCCTTGACTTGCTGACAAGTCAGGCATCTCGATACAAAGTCTGTAACATCCTTCTTCATCCCGTCCCACCAGTAAACCTCTCTCAAATCATGATACATCTTGGTGGAACCTGGATGAATACTGTATACTGATCTATGTGCCTCCTCAAGGATATCACGCCTCAGTCCCTCAAAATTTGGTACGCACAGTCGAGTCCCAAATCGAAGTATCACCTGATCATCAATCACGAACTCAGAAACTCTGCCCTGCCGAATCTTCTCAATAATCTCTAAAATATGGGCATCGCCGGACTATGCCTCGCGGATACGATCAAGTAATTTTGGGCGTGCTCTGAAATGGGCCGGCTTTCCCCCTGTAGGAGTAAACTCGAACTGCACCCTGTTGTCACATAAAACCTGCCAATCTGCCGTCGATTGCATCTGTACTGCGCTCAAACAAGATAAGCTATCTCCGGGCCTCCTACTCAAAGCATCTGCCACCACATTCGCCTTGCCCGGATGGTATAAAATCTCGCAGTCATAATCTTTCACCAACTCCATCCAACGGCGCTGTCTCAGATTCAGATCTCGCTGCTGAAAGATATACTTCAAACTTTTGTGGTCAGTGAATATCTGGCACGACTCACCGTATAGGTAATGTCTCCAGATCTTAAGTGCAAATACCACTGCAGCCATCTCTAAATCATGAGTGGGGTAGTTCTGTTCATGTTTCGTCAGCTGCCGAGAAGCATACGCGATAACTCTGTCGTGCTGCATCAATACACAACCCAGCCCCACTCGAGAAGCATCACAATATACCACGAACCCGCCTGATCCTGAAGGCAATGCTAACACTGGTGCAGTAGTCAGACGAGTCTTCAACTGCTGGAAACTATCCTCACATGCCTAGGTCCAATCAAAAGGGACCCCCTTCCGGGTTAACCCGGTCAGCGGTGCAGCAATACGGGAGAAATCCTGGACAAAACGTCGATAATAGCCGGCCAAACCCAGAAAGCTGCGAATCTCTGTAACTGATACCGGTCTAGGCCAACGCTGAACTGCCTCGATCTACTTCGGATCCACACAAATACCATCTCTCTTCACCACATGACCCAAGAAGTCGACACTGTCTAACCAGAATGCGCACTTAGAAAATTTGGCGAACAGCTGATGCTCCCTCAAAGTCTGCAATGTGATACGCAAGTGCTGCTCATGCTCCTCCCGGCTCCGAGAATAAACCAAAATGTCGTCAATGAACACAATGATGAACTGATCGAGATACGGCCTGAATACACGGTTCATCAAGTCCATAAATGCTGCCGGGCATTAGTGAGCCCGAACGACATCACCAAGAACTCATAATGACCATATCGAGTACGGAAAGCGGTCTTCGGAATATCCTCCTTCCGAACCCGCAACTGGTGATAACCTGACCGTAAATCAACCTTCGAGAAAAACCCTGCACCCTGGAGCTGATCGAATAAGTCATCAATGTGGGGTAGGGGATATCTGTTCCGCACAGTAACCCGGTTCAGCTGACGATAATCAATGCATAAGCGCATACTTCCGTCCTTCTTCTTAACAAACAGAACGGGAGCACCCCAAGGTGACACACTCGGTCAGATAAGCCCTTTGTCCGGCAAGTCCTGTAACTGATCCTTCAGCTCTCTCAGCTCCGCCGGGGCCATCCGATAAGGCGGTATAGAGATAGGCCCCGTGCCGGGGATCAGGTCGATGCAGAACTCAGTCTCGCGCTCTGGTGGCAGACCAGGCAGCTCGTCAGGGAATACATCAGGAAACTCTCTCACAACAGGGACCTGGTCCAACGGAACCTCTGTGGAGCTAGTATCACAAACATAGGCTAAGAATCCCTGACACCCTTTCCTTAAGAGCTGACCAGCGCGAAGAGAAGAAATCAAGCTAGGAAGGGTAGCGCTACGATCTCCCTGAATAACCAGAACCGGCTTACCAGGAAAACTGAATCTGACTGCTTTCTCACGGCAGTCCACAGATGCATAACAGGTGGCTAGCCAGTCCATACCAAGAAGGATGTCAAAGTCTAGTATATCGAGGAGAATCAAATCAACTGAAGAATCTCTCTCCCTGATACGAACGGAACATGATCGGTACACAAAACGAGCAACAAACGACTCACCTACCAGTGTAATAACGATAAGCGGATGATCTAACGGAAAAGACTCTCGGCCCAACCTCGGTGCAAAGTACGTGGATACATAGGAATGTGTGGAGCCTGGATCAAATAATACCCGTGCATCAAAAGAACATACTGGCAGAGTACCTGTCACGACGGCATTGGATGCCTGTGCATCCTGAGGAGTCAAAGCGAACACTCGGGCCTGTCCACCACTAATAGCTGGCCGCCCTTTGCCTCTACCTCGGCCTCTGCCTCTGCCTCTGCCTCTGTCGCCTCGTCCTCTCTGAACCGGACCGCCACGCCCACGACCTCTAGGAGCATCTGGCTGGCATGGAGCATCATCAGGAGTAGGAAGTAGAGCTCTCTGAGGAGGTGGTGAAGGTGGTAAGGTCACATGCGGGACTGTCGACGTGCCCTGGCGCCCTATGGTACAGTCTCTGACACGGTGGTACTGACTCCCACACCGAAAACATCCTGAAGACGACTGCTGGGTCTGTGGATATGAACCAAATAACTGACCTCGTCTCAATCCTCTGCCTCCACCATCTCCCAGAAATAATCTATCGCGGTGTCTACCTATCTGCCGCTGAGCTGGCGTATCAGTACGGATCCTCTTCGGCCCAGAAACGACCAGAGTCTTAGAAATACGCTCCTCCAAAAGTAAGGCTGCATCCATCGCGGCTGCGTATGTATCAAAGTGCTGGGTGCCGATGTCAAGGAATAGCTGTGTATCAAGCCCTCAAACCTCTTTATTCTCTTCTCTTCTGTGTCTACTAGGTACGGAGCATATCGAGACAACTGGGTAAACTGTATATCATACTCCGACACCGTCAACCCAGGAGTCTTGCGCAGAGACTCAAAACTACGGGCTCGAGCATCTCGGACACTCTCCGGAAGAAAACGGGCAAGAAACGCAGCTGTAAACTCATCCTAGGTCATAGAAGGTAGACCTGCAGCTCGGCCTCTCTCTACTGAATCGTACCATGTCTGGGAAAGACCCTCCAGACGAAAACTCGCGAACTCTACCAACCTATCATCAGAACACCTCAACGAACGGCAAATCCGAGCCATCCTATCAAGAAATGCCTGTGGGTCCTCTGTCGCATCCGTACCGGTAAAAGCTGGAGGTCTCAATCTCATGAACTCCTGTAGTGAAACAGGGATAGTCGCAGTAGCAGCAGGAGTGACCATCGGTGCAGCTGGTACAATCATGGTCTGTGCGATGGAAGGAACGTCCTCGGATCTCTGTGCCCGACTGGACTCAACTAAAGATCCCATCATCTGTCGCAACTCCTGCATGCTGGCCTCTAATCTGGCAATACGGTCTGGATAAGGCGGATCAATATGACCCTGAGGGGTAGGCGTATCATCCCGCTCGATCCTCGCTTCAGACGAGCCCGCTCGAATCTCATCCTTAGCGGCAGCCCGCTGAGCTCTCGTAGTCTTTGGCGGCATCGAAGCTGGAATAAGAAATAGGACCGATAAGAACATTACAATTGAATCAAGGAATGCAAGGAATCAAGAAAGGAAATACAAGCAATTATGTCCTAAGGTCACTTAGACGGTGTACCGTATCGTAAGTATGCCGGGAATCATACCCACGCTACGCCACTCTGCATAAGTCACCTACTCCATCTACCAAGGTCGTCCTACACTCAGAAAGGTAAAACCTAGGCTCTGATACCAACTTTGTCACGACCCGAAAGTACGGAACGTGACTGGCACTTAGATTACGAGACGTCTAAAGGCGTAACGTAAACTAAGTCAGCCAAAGCCCAGAAAATCTAAACCAAAACCAAAGAGAGTGAAGGAAACCTTTCATGAAAAACGACTTGAAATCAAT
Source organism: Agapanthus africanus (assembly GCA_030015575.1). Classification (NCBI taxonomy): domain Eukaryota; kingdom Viridiplantae; phylum Streptophyta; class Magnoliopsida; order Asparagales; family Amaryllidaceae; genus Agapanthus; species Agapanthus africanus. The sequence goes on along the minus strand of JASDDO010000010.1, from coordinate 427,972,819 downwards.
TTAGTTGTATTGAACCCCTTTTAAAAAAAACATCAAAAATTTCCGAAAATTTCGGCAGAGTCCCAAAATGGGTACAACAAAATATATAAACCTGTAATCACAAAATGGCATCCCCAAATGGGAGCTAGCTCTTCGCCCAAGGCGGATCACAATCACACGCAATATATATATGTAATCTCAAGAAAAAGAGCATAAAGAATGCAAAATATAAGCAAACACAACGTCGGCTCAAGTGAGCTCGACCAAAAGAAACCACATATACACAAATCTCTCCGTCTCATCACTAGGTCGCATATACAAATAAGAAATGGTAGATGGAGAATACTAGATACAAAAATGGTACAAAAAGAGATAATAGGGCTCTCGCAACCCACCTACAAGCAATGTCGCGAGTTTGAGCAAAAGAAGTCACTAATAAGATAAGCCGCCGCTACTAAGCTGATGAGTCCGACCTGCAAGACACTGTGGCACAACGGGGGTGGGTTGCCAGCTCGTGAGTAGAATATAACATCTAGTAAGGCTATCGTAAGAATGCACGCAAATGCGTCACAGCATGTATGTCCAGATGTGATGTAATACCTCTAGTATGCATGCACATGTATGCAATGTCAATACTAAATCTTTAAGTGTTTTAAATGCTATGAGTTCTGCATTCTTAACTTTAGAAAAAAGAATATCTGTATAATAGCTAAATACCATCAAGAAATCATCTGAAACCCGTGTCAAGTATCGACACCAAATATGAAAACACATCTGTCTCAATGTCTCACTATATCAATGTCTCAATACATCGGGCTCCGTCAGTCCGGATCGGCCCATATCATCAAATCTCACGACAACGGTCGGTATCCTCCGGATATCCGCCGTGCCAGACATCACCGGTAGGTAGTCTTCCCCTGCCAGGCTCATCGTCTACAACTCGATCTTCTTGTCCCGGGGTACCATACCGGGCCCATCATGTACCCGAGACGGTTCATCTACTCCTCGGATCGGATCTCGAAATCCAACAGAAAACATGAAAACTCATAGTGGACGAAACATACATCACGAGAAAACCGCAACTTTGTTTTTAAAAAAAATGATAATTATAAGCATTTATTAAATCTTGCGGTTTTCCCCAAAATCCAGAAATCGCAGCAATACTGAAATCCTCAAGAAAATCATAGTACTCAACATGTTGTATATGATAAATGTCTATGATATCAAGGTATGTGATGCAATTTGTGGCTAGAAATCTATGTAAGTATGATGATGATGCGAGGTATATACATGCTATGCGATTTCGTATATCATGTATGATGCAATTGGTGATACTAAGCTAAACAGGTTCTATGGTGCTCGTGGCATGGCAATTACCAGAGGCGTGTGTGTCACATGAATAGTGCGCGTGCAAAAGGAGCCAATGGTAATGGTGTTCGTGTCCTACGAAGTAATATCGCACATGTGTATATGAATATCCATGCAATCTAGCAGACGATTAGCTATAAGGGTATGAAATGTGAATGAGGGGGGTTAGCTAACTAACAATGCAAATCTTGCAAGAAATAAAGTAATCCTAATTAGGGGGCGCCTCGCGCCATCCAGACGATTCCCCCATAGATGAATACATCTACTCACCTGAAAGCCCCGCTAATCCGATCCGACCACCGCCTTGCCTTTACGCGCCGCGTCCGATGTTTCCGCGACCGATCCTAAAATTGCATAACACACAATATAAGATTACAGATTTCTGAAATGACGCAACTCACACTATGAAAAGATCGACGCTCTCGAATTAATCACAACGTGCACTCGGTACGCGGAAAATACACGAAAATCGCTAAAACCTTAACTAAAATCGCCGTTTCGGGGCAATTGTCAAAACTAAAACCCGACTAGATAAAACTCGGCATTCACACACCCTAATAGTCATATAAGATGCTAATTATATCGCCAAAATAACACAATTAGATCACCTCCTAAAATTTTAGAAAAACTAGTAAGCAATTAGCATGCCGATTTCAAAGCAAACATCGCGAATTAACGATATCGCGATCGCAACATCGCACAAATATCCGACCTAATACATTAGATGGCCACAATACTAACCTAAACACACTTATTCAACTTCAAACCCTAACTACAACATCACCTCTTTTCTTGAAATTTCAAAAACAAGAAGTTATAACTAAAATTCACACTTGAATTATTAATTCTAGCAAATTAAGCAACTAGATTAGGATTTATACCTTACAAGAGTTGATTCCAAACTTGCACTAGCCTCCAAGACACCTCTTTTCTTCACTTTTCAAACAAATTTAGGTTAGGGAAGGAATGGATTTGGGTTTTGGTTTGAATTTGAGAAGGAAAAGTATGTATTTTTTTTATGGAATTTGTTGATTTTTGCAAGAATTAAAGCAAAAGTGTAATGACCCCAAAATCTTTATACATTTATATTATCCCTCTTCAATAATATACCGTATTTATTTGTACTTGGTATTTTCCTTTTTCTATTAAATTTATTATTATTTTATTCCTCAATCTATTATGTATTTTTTTTCTAGGTACAATTTCTTTTTCTTATATTTAAGTTTTTAACTTCTCATTCTTATTTTTCCTTTCATAAATATTTAACCCAAATCCATTATTCTTATTCTCTACAGCCCATCTAAAAAGCCCATTTTCTTTTTAAGCAACATCATATATTTAATTCTAATTAAATATATGCATGAACAACCTTATAGATCATTGGTTAAGTCCTTACATTGTTATTCCATAAGTCACATGTTCAAATCCCCATTCTTGCAATTATTTTTTATCATTTTTTATTCTTCTCATAACCTACAAATGAGACCTTTCATTTCCAAAATGAATGGTGACCTTTCATTTCTCTTTTAATTCTCATGTTAAATGCATATATTATTATTCACCATTACACCATCTTTATTTGTCCTCCTCTATCTTTTCCTTCCTCACATTTTTTATCTCTCACTTCTCCCTCTTCACCTAGAGTCCAAGAAGAAGAACATGAAGAAGTCTTCAAGAAGGTCTCGTTAGTAACGCGAGGCTATCGGCGGATAGACAAGCCCGGTGACAATACCGGCTTGTGTATGTAAGTCCCTTCTCTCTCCTTTTCCCCCACCTCTTATTTTCCTCTTGTCATGCATCGTGAACCCCCTATTCTTTTCATATCATAATCCATAAGAGAAGATACACATAAACATATACATATACATATACATAAGTTTAGATATATATGATTCTATATGGTTTAATAATATCTTATTATCTCTTGTTCAAATTAAAGTATTTTTAATTCATTGTTCATGACTAGGAATGTTTATTATAAGTTGTGAGAACACAAATTTCATGCCACAATATATCTATAATGTCACATGAAATCGGTTTGTTTATTAAAAGAAAAATAGAAGCCTGCATAAAATACTAGTTAATCTTTATGCCGATTTTAGTATACACATCAATACCTTTAGCTTTAAAATAATTTTTAGAAATTAATTTTTACTTCTGAAAATTTCACGGAATTTACATATGATAGATTATATTATTTTATACATGCTGTAAAAATTTTAGATCGATCCGCATAACGGTTTAGGAATTACATCGTATTTATTCACTGATCGTAAAACAGAAAACTGCAGTTATCGGTCAATTTCTAGGACATATAACTTGGTATACCGGTATCCAAATTGAGCAAACTCAGGTGTTTTTGATTTCTACATCGAATGATCTAGATTTTCTTAGTTTTATAGTTTTACTAAAAACCCATCTAAGATAAAGAAAACTGTGTTACAATATTAAGTGACGGATCTGGACAGAATCTGTCCTGATTCGCATACTGTTTTTAAATTAGACATAACTCAAACTCCCGATGTCCGTTCGTGACAAAATTTAGATGTGTAGATGTACAATTGATAGAACTATAATTTTATGTATACTTTATTACTTATAAATGCATGAAACACCACGATATAGGCTTTGCAATACAATATATAGTTGCTGTCCAGAAATCTGAATTTCTGTTTTAAACGCTGATATTAAAATGATCATAACTAGTGCTTCAGAAATCCAAATCGTATGAATCTTGGTGTTTTGGATAAGTACTTCAAAACACCTACAATTTTTTAATAATCTTTGTAACCTGAAACCTGATGGAAATTAACTCAAACCGTGTTTTAAAAATATGTGACGGTGCTGAACAGATTCTGATCTGTTTTGCGCAATGATACGAAAACCGATATATCTCTCAAATCGGTAGTCGTATTTAGGTGAAACTGGAACTCACGCATGCAAAACACTTAGAACCATATTTCTGTTTATATTCCTTATTCGTTCAACTTGATTAATTAGTCGTACATAATATTTCTTTACAGCATTGTTTATGGTAGTTACTCGAATAATATACTTGACTCATTTCATGCTGCTCGAACATGTATACATATTTATCTTGATTTTTAAATTGTTGTATGTACATAAAGACGATAATTAAATACTTGAGATGTATTTTGGAAAAGTATATAAAAGTATTTTTACATAAAACCCCCTCAAGTTTTATAAGTTACCCTAAGGACCCTAACAATTGTAAGACCTCGATTCACATTTCTGATTGTCTGACTCGGGTTTGAGTCTGATTAATCTGACTTGAATATGATTCAAGTCAATCTATAAACTACAAGATTCCAATTCAATATGAACACATGAATCCATGAATACAATCATCAATTTACAAAACTTGACTGAACCGAACCATGGATATATATTCCTTTTACATGATTCTCAGTATTCCATTTACATGACTCTACGGTTATAACCGTTTCCTGATATCATGGTTTCGGTCGGTCAATCAATACAATTTACAAGATAACAATACAAACAAGACATCGCGGGGTTTAAGGGGTAGACTGGTACGGAATATGTTAAAGGTGGCACGAGATTCCGTGGTATTATCGACGGAGCCTTGTACTACAGGTTACCAAGGTCCCCAGTGTAAGTGGGACTCCCCTCGTATACACTGGCATCTTCTGTACCAGGCTACAAACAACAGCGTTAATGCAACATTACAATATTATAATACAACATTAAAAGTTACTCTCTCTCTCTCTCTTTCTTACTCTCTGTCTATTTCTCCCTTATCTTTGGGACTTACCGAGCGACCTGTTCGCTGACGACATTCTGTTTCTTTCTTCTTTGAATGTCGTCAGGTGGTTTGGACCCGGCGGAGATCGAGTCATCTCAAGAAGACTTGGAGCAGTTTACCGAAGACCCTGCACTTTAGTTTCATTGTACACTTTTCCTTTCTGTATTTATATTTCCTGTTATGCCACTGTTTAGGCATCATTTTATTTCAGTTGTATTCCCTTTTCATGTATTGTACAAAAGAATGTTAATAAATAAAAGTTGCTGTTCCTTTTATATCTTGTCTCTTGTGTATTTATTTCATATTGCTTAGATACGCTTAGCGTATGTACTTCTGAGTATATACGTAGCGGGCCTCGTCGCGTCCCCTTCGCCGTACACTGGGAAGCGGGGCGTGACAAAGAGGAGTGAGGGAAAAAAAGGAAGGGGGCAGCAGCAAGCTCGACCTGAGGTAGAGGAGGGTGTGTGTGTGTGAATGGTGTAGAAAATTCTACACAAAAAGCCTTTCCCAAGCTCAATTAATGACCATCACATCAATTTTTACACAAAAAACCCCATTTTAAGCCATTTTTGAATAAAATTTTAAACCATAGAACAAAAACTTTGAAAAGTCTTGATAAAATTTTATTAACACTAAATTTTAGTTTATAATATTTCCTAAGTGTGTAATTTACCTAATTAAATTTGTATTTATCACTAATTAAATGTATTTTTAAAAGCTTAAAATAATATTAAAAATAATTAATTAGGGAATTTTTTTAAATTAACTAGAAAATTTTAAGTGACATTTTAGTGACCAATTTATAGAAATATCTTATCTAAATTTTGTATAATTAGGTCTATAGTGAAAAATACCTATTTTGACTTTTTACGGAAAAGGCTGCTAATTTTGCCGATTACCGAAAAACTGCCTAAACGATTTTCGAAGCGTTACAGATTCGCTCCTGGCAATATCCCAGTTGTAGCGGTACTGATGCCGAAATCGGTGTCTAATTTCAGGTTTACGGTGAAAAGCCAGCAAGCCGCACATGCATATGAAATAGCCGAAATGATGGGGCAACTTGCAATAAAAAGCAGTAAGTAAAAACGTATGCATATAAAACAGCCGAAATGATTGGGCAACTCGCAGTAAAAAGCAGCGAGTAAAAATAAAATAAATAGCCAAAATGATTGGGCACCGCGGGAAATAGCCGAAATGATTGAGCAATCGCGACTTTCGCGATATAAAAGCTGAAATGATAGAGCATCGCGGAAATAAAGCAAAAAAAATGATGATGATGAAACTTTTGCCCTACAGGTGGGATCACATTGATCCTTGTATACAATCCAAGGGCGCAAACAAAGAGGGAACCACATCCTCCCAGCAGGCTCCGCCAGAAAGCAAAGCCAAATCTCGACGGTTCACCAACAGCCTAGAGACAACCGCGACATTCGTCTCAATACAGCAGACGCAGTGCCAGCAAACGAAGAGAAGATCAAATTCCTAGCTTCACGGTCTTGACGGTAACTTATATAAAACCTAAAAGACCACCACAGATCAGTTCGACTCAGGGAAACAAATGTCCTTGACGAAGAAAATCCTGATTCGCGTTGACTCGCAGAGAAACCAGCGTCTCCGTGAGAAATTCTCGATTCGTTTCAACACCAGGGAAACAAGTGTTCTTGGCAAATACCTCAATTCAGGGAAACTAGCGTCCTTGATGAGAGCCTCCTGACTCGTGTCGGCTCGCAGAGAAACCAGTGTCTCCGCGGGAAATTCCCGATTCGTCTCAACCCCGAAAAAACCAGTGTCTTCGGCAAAATCCTTCGACTCAGGGAAACAAGTGTCCTTGACGAAGAAAATCCTGATTCGCGTCGACTCGCAGAGAAACCAATGTCTCCGCGGGAAATTCTCGATTCGTTTCAACACCAGGGAAACAAGTGTCCTTGGCAAATACCTCAATTCAGGGAAACTAGCGTCCTTGATGAGAATCTCCTGACTCGCGTCGGCTCGCAGAGAAACCAGTGTCTCCGCGGGAAATTCCCGATTCGTCTCAACCCCGAAGAAACCAGTGTCTTCGGCAAAATCCTTCGACTCAGGGAAACAAGTGTCCTTGACGAAGAAAATCCTGATTCGCGTCGACCCGCAGAGAAACCAGTGTCTCCATGAGAAATTCTCGATTCGTTTCAACCCCAGGGAAACAAGTGTTCTTGGCAAATTCCTCAATTCATGGAAACTAGTGTCCTTGATGAGAGCCTCCTGACTCGCGTCGGCTCGCAGAGAAACCAGTGTCTCCGCGGGAAATTCCCGATTCGTCTCAACCCCGAAGAAACCAGTGTCTTCGGCAAAATCCTTCGACTCAGGGAAACAAGTGTCCTTGACGAAGAAAATCCTGATTCGCGTCGACCCGCAGAGAAACCAGTGTCTCCATGAGAAATTCTCGATTCGTTTCAACCCCAGGGAAACAAGTGTTCTTGGCAAATTCCTCAATTCATGGAAACTAGTGTCCTTGATGAGAGCCTCCTGACTCGCGTCGGCTCGCAGAGAAACCAGTGTCTCCGCGGGAAATTCCCGATTCGTCTCAACCTCGAAGAAACCAGTGTCTTCGGCAAAATCCTTCGACTCAGGGAAACAAGTGTCCTTGACGAAGAAAATCCTGATTCGCGTCGACCCGCAGAGAAACCATTGTCTCCGCGAGAAATTCTCGATTCGTTTCAACCCCAGGGAAACAAGTGTCCTTGGCAAACTCCTCAACTCAGGGAAACTAGCGTTCTTGATGAGAGCCTCCTGATTCGCGTCGGCTCGCAGAGAAACCAGTGTCTCCGCGAGAAATTCTCGATTCGTCTCAACCCCGAAGAAACCAGTGTCTTCGGCAAAATCCTTCGACTCGGGGAAACAAGTGTCCTTGACGAAGAAAATCCTGATTCGTGTCGACCCGCAGAGAAACTAGCGTCTCCGCGAGAAATTCTCGATTCGTTTCAACACTAGGGAAACAAGTGTCCTTGGCAAACTCCTCAACTCAGGGAAACTAGCGTCCTTGATGAGAGCCTTCTGATTCGCGTCGGCTCGCAGAGAAACCAGTGTCTCCGCGGGAAATTCCCGATTCGTCTCAACTTGCAAGATAAAGCCTTAGGCAGCAGGGGTTAAAAAACTTGTTTCCTGAGCACTGGGACCCTGCAAGTCGGCCTAAAACGGTCTCTTGTATACTATTCACGGGTCTCACTCTCCGAAGTCGAATCTCGGTGAGGAGGGAAACAACCGCTTACGGGTCCTCTCGACTCGTAAGAGGGAAAATTCTCTTATAGGATCCTTACGACTTATAAGAGAAAACGCACTTAGGAATCCTCACGATTTCTAAGGAGAAAATCCACCTACGAGATCCTCTCGATCCGTAGGGAGAAAAGTCTCTATGAGACCCTCACGGCTCATAGAGTTGAAAAGTCTTAAGCAGCAGATCTAAACCTGTGGCCTAAGCCATCGTTACCTCTCGAAGAAACCAAGACAGACTGCTCGCTTTATCATCTGTCAACCATGTTTACTAACGTAACATGCAGATAATAAAAGAAAGAAGAAAGCGACAGAAAGAACATCTGATTGGCGTTGGATCAAGCATTCGAGACACACTCATCCATGCATGTGCAAAAGACTCAGAACGAGAAATAAGACAAGCTGAAATAAAAATTTTCCATTCATATTGCAAAAGGGTTCTTACAATCATAAAGAAATAAATAACAACATTATTGAAATATTTACAACGGTCTAACCTCGGACCCAGGACATGGAATAAAGAAATAAATAACAACATTATTGAAATATTTACAACGGTCTAACCTCGGACCCAGGACATGGATTGAGGAACTCGAAAGTAACCCTATCCAAGACTTTCCAAGCCTGGAGAACTATCCTGGTGTGTTTCCTTTCGCGAGCACAAGCGTCAGGGTCCCCCCTGATGTCCTCCTCCCTCCAATAAGCAGCAAATATGGCGGACTGTTGGAAGGCCTGGTGCAGCAGATCGACAAGATTGTCTTGCCGTCTCTTCGAGATTAAGTGCATCAGATATACCGAGTGCACCTTATCCTCAGCAGCATCCAACGCCCCAAGCGGCACACCGGAACAGAATAAGGGAAGCGCTTCCCAGATGGCTCCCACAATAAGCTTCAGGAGGGAGGAACGTCGGGGAAGCAGTTGACCGTTATATGCGTCGAAGCGGCTCATGATTTCAGCACACTCCGCATTTGTGAACTCTCGATTTTGAGAACGGCCAAGTCGGCGGATGTCCCCGTAAGAGATGATCTCATCAAGATCGTACATGTGGGCGTCCATTGTTTCTGTGAAAGAGAATCAACAAAATTATCAGAAAGACTGATTAAGCAAAACGATATAATGCATCGGGGAATAAAATGCCATCTTTAAACTCCAAGATCCATGAAAAACTCCTAAGAGTTCTTTTGTATGATTTGGAAGGAGCAAAACTCCATTAATGAAATGAGAAAATACAAGGAAAATCTTTTAGAGAGCAGAGCTCTATTAATGGAACCCTAATAGGGTTCTCCTTAGTTCTCTTTAGACCCCTTTAAAGTAAAGCTCTGCTAAGTGAAACCCTAAATGGGTCTTCTTTATATCAGGGATCTATTGAGAGCAAGGCTCTTAAAATTGATTTAATTTAATCTAAATTAATTTTTACCTAAAAGTTCTCTAGAGTTCGAACTTTTAATAGTGCTTAAACAAAAGAGCAGGGCTCTGAACAAAATTCCTATGAAGAGATGAAAATCATCTAAGGGACCAAAGGTCCTATTTATAGGCATCAAATGCCCTTTCAACTTCCAAGAGTTGCCGCGACGGTTGGAATTCTGCCACCGCTGCGCTCACTTTTGGGGCCACGTAAGCGCAACGGTGGGGGGCATTTGTTTACCCCAATCAGAGCAATGCTCTGTTCAAATTCCAAGACGGGAAATGAAGCAACGCTTCTGTTTCCCCCAATCAGAGCAAAGCTCTATTCTGAAAATTTAAATTTTAATAAATGAAGCAACGCTTCAGATTCCGTGCGCTGCGCGCAACGCGCCATGTGTCAAAAGCTGATACGTCAGCGCAGCGCCCAAGGCAGTGCGCCCAATCAGAGCAAGGCTCTACTAAAAAACAAAATTAAAGGAAGTAAAGCTTCAGTTGCGCAAGCGCTGTGCTGCGCGACACGTGTCAGCGCAGTCGCTTTTGCGCAAGCGCTGCGCTGCACGACACGTGTCAGTGTGTCAGCGCAGTTGCGCAAGCGCTGCGCTGCGCGACATGTGTCAGCGCAGTTGCACTGCGCTGTGCGCTGCGCGACACGTGTTAAGCTCTGGGGTATTTGCGCCAAACAGAATTAAATTCTAGTAAGATCCGTCTGTTCTTATTAAAACAAGAAGATTGTCTTCTGTAAAACAGAATCTCTTGGATCAAAAATCCAACGGTGGGGAAAATTCCCCAAATCACTCAGAGAATGATCTCTTTAACAAACTTAACAAATCTATGGGCACTATATAAAGACCCCTAGACCTCAACTCAAAAAGAAGGAACCTTGTAAGAGATCAAGAACTTCAAAAACAGAGAGAACTCTGAAGAAAATTCAAGAAAAAAGGTTAAAAAAACCTTTATAAAATAGAAGAATTTCTTCTGAATAGATCATTGATCTAAGAACAAAGTCAATGATCTTCAATGAAAAACAAATAATAATAGTGCCTTGCACTTTTTATAAACCATTGGTTCTGAAATCTTAAAGATTCTTTTCTTGAATCCAAAATTAGATCAAGTTATTGAAACAGTGCCTTGCACTTACAAAACTGCACTGTTGCGCTCCTGGGTTGGCGCAAACCACCAAAAAGCGCCACGTGTCAGCACCAGAACCACTTGCGCTATGCGCTTTTAGGATAAAGCATTGCTCTCTGAAATTGGCGCAACTCACCAGAGCGCGCCACGTGTCAGCAGCGCAACAGCGCAGCGCACTTGCGCAGCGCACTGCGCTTACATGACACGTGTCACCACCACAAGCGCTTGCGCTCAATGATTGGCGCAAAGCGCCTGACAAATGCACTGCATTGTTTACTGAAAGGCCAGGCCCAAATCAAAAAGGCCTAGCAGGTCAAAATAAAATGCAATGCATTAAAAGGGCAGAGCCCAAACAAAATAGATGCTCTGCATTATTTATAAAAGGGCAGAGCCTAAACAAAATAGATGCTCTGCATCATTTATAAAAGGGCAGAGCCCAAACAAAATAAAATGCAATGCATTAAAAGAGCAGAGCCTAAACAAAGCAGATGCTCTGCATCATTTATAAAAGGGCAGAGCCCAAAACAAAACAAAATGTTATGCATTCTTAAACAGGGGCAGAGCCCTAGTAAAGGCCTAATAGGCCAAATGCAAATAAAATGTTGAACATTTCTCAATTGGACTTAGCCCAATCATGGCCGTAAGTCCTCAAATTAAATTGACTGGGCATAGCTGCTCTCCTAAATCAATTTATATCCGGTTCGAGGGTATATCTCCGAACTCCTTTGACTCCTATCGTTGTAATCCTTCAACGACGTCAGAGAGGTGACGGGTCCTAACAACCACACATCAACACGGACTGCGGGGTCCTTAAACTCGTGGACCGAAACGTCCTTAAACTAATATTTGTTCCGAAATGGGAATGTTGGACCACCATGTCCCTAAACTGGAAATGGACCACTACGTCCCTAAACTGGAACAATAGAGCCAATTGATCTTTTGTTAGATCTAAACGATCCCGTTAAGTTGATCTTAGTCTGGAGATTAGACTAATGTATCCTTAACAAACGTTTAAGTTGATCTTAGCCTTAAGATGGCTAACGTATTCTTAAACTAAAACACCAAACCCAAATCTAAGTAACTACGGATTTGGACTAATCCAAGTCCTACGGGCGACGGCATAACTTAGTCTCCGTATACAATCCACGGGCAACCACAAACAAAACAAACACACACGACACGAAGTTAAATTTCTGGAGAAGGAGAAAGTTGTTACCGCGATGCGGTAGCGTAATTAACTGCAGGGGCTTGCGCCTGCAGGGAAAAGCGTCCCCACAATCAAAAACCCCTCAAGCGAGGGGGAATCTGACGAAGTCTGCTACATCGGCCGCATCCGTCCAAAGCTCCGATACACGATGCCATAAATCAACTTGACATCTTCGGAGAGGTGGACGGATAAAACCAAATAGCATCTGCCCCGAACCACAGGCATGTAGACGTCAATGTCTTGGCCGTCTTTCGGAGGGGAACGGTGCAAAAGGCTGGGCTGGGATGATGGTTCGGTACTCCGGGTCGCCTTGGCACGAAAGGTGGCCTAGACGAGGCTCCACCTGCCATCCGGTTGGCAGGGCGTTTGACTCCTGCAGTCTGAGGTCTACCCCTTGCTTTTATTACTGCCTCATAACTGCGGGCAGCTTCCAGAGCATCCTCATGAGTCAAAAATTTTCCCGTGGCTAGAGCAGCCTGAATCTCCATGTCCAGTCCTTGTTGAAAGCGACGGGCTCTGATCTCGTCCATCGGTATCAAGTGTGCCGCGAACCTGTTTAAAGATTGTGTTACCTGTGTAGTATGTGATATTTAAAAATTGAACTATTGTGACATATCTTACCGGCTTAACATGGTGAATTCAGCGTCGTATTCATCTACTGATTTGTCCCACATTGAACCCTGTTGTAGATGAATGAACTGCTGCTCCATTGCAAACCTGGCAGTCACAGGGAAGTATTTCACGTCGAACTTCTCGCGAAAAGTCTTCCATTCAATCGGCTGTACCAGACGGCTTTCTTCCGCCTTCCACCAGTTGCGAGTATTGTCCGTGAGCTGTAGTTTCGCCACACGGACCCAAGTGATGTCTGGCACTTGAGCTGCTGCCAGATCGTCTTCGATGCTTTGTGCTCATTCTTCAGCTTCAAGAGGGCTTCCTTTACCAGAGAACTGCTTTGGGTGCAAATCCCTGAATTGCTTTACCCCTGGTGCGTCGGTCTCAGGACGGTTCAGGAGTTGTTGCTGTCCCTCAAGAAGGCTGCGGATCGCCTCAAATAGCATTGTTTGCTCGGTAGGTGGCGCAGGAACAACTGGTGTGAGAGGTAGTGCTGGAGGTGTGTTGTTGACATTGGTGCTGGTGTTGTTCGGGGAATCCATAACCTTAAAGAAAAATTTGGGTTAGGACAGATTCAAGTACATGAAATGATAAGATTCAAGGAATAGAAATTTGTAATATTCAAGAAACATGAATTGTAAAGAATGTTTTAGTTGCTGGTTCTTGTGTTATATTTCTTAGGTTGTTTACGCAGACCAGAACTGCATGATAGGGATTCATACAGCTCTGACCTGCATGGGCCACCAACAAAACCTGTCATGCCCCGCTTCCCGGTGTACGGCGAAGGGAACACGACGAGGTCCGCTACGTATATACTTAGAATTACATACGCTAAGCGTATCTAAGCAATATAAAAATAAATCACAAGAGACAAGAGATATAGAAATAACAGCAACTTTATTAATAACATTCTTTTGTACAATACATGAAAAGTAAATACAACTGAAATGAAAAGCGATGCCTAAACAATGTCATAACAGCAAATGAAATACTTAATAGAACAAGGTACAATATCTAGAGCTCGGGGTCTTCGTGAAACTGATCCAAGTCTTCACTGGTGGGCTCGATCTCTGCTGGGTTCAAAGCACCTGACGACATTCAAAGAAGAAAGAAATAGAATGTCGTCAGCGAACAGGTCGCTCGGTAAGTCCCAAAGATAAAGAAGAATTAGAAAAGACAGAATAAGAGGTATTTTCTAAAGAGATTGTAAAATATTGTAGAATATTGTGTTAACGCTGTTGTTTGTAGCTTGGTACAAAAGGATGCCAGTGTATACGAGAGGGGTCTTTATATGCTAGAGACCAAGGCAAACGGAATGTACAAGGAACCGTTAAGCCACGGTACAACAGCAACGGAATATAGGTTAAGTGTCTTAATCTGACCACCTCGTGCCACCTTTAACACCTTCCGTACCAATCTACCCCTTAAACTCCGTAGTGTTTTGATAGTATTGTTGTATTGTATTGTGTAAGTGGATGACTGACCAAAACCATGATATCAGTAAACATATTGTAACTGCATAATCAGGTAAATGGAATAACGGAATAATGGATGTATATCCATGGTTTGGTTCAGTCAAGTTGTATAGATTGATAACTGGATTCAGGGATTCATGTGTTCATATTGAGTTGGAATATTAAAGAATATGGATTGACTTGAATCATATTCAAGTCAAAAATAATCAGACTTAAACCCGAGTCAGACCAAAAGAATGTAAGTCGAAGTTCTATATTTGTTAGGGTCATTATTGTAATTTATAAAACTTGAGGGGGTTTTATGTAAAAATACTTTTGTATAGTTTTCAAGATACACCTCAAGTATTTATTATTCGTCTTTATAGTTATAATAAGTGTAATTTATTTTATGATATTTCTAGTGAAAATATCCTAATTTCATAAATAAAGGTATTAATTTGTAATATTGATTTATTTGAAATTCATGGTATTTTAATGTAACTTTTAATCTTTTAATTTTTTAGGAAAAGGTGGAAACTTTATCTTATAATAAAATAAGTGTTTAAATGATAAATATACATATGTTTATACAAGAATAATTTTTAATAAATATTTTATTTTCCAAAAATCTCATTTTTCTTAAATGTCGTATTTTAAACCTTTCGAGACCGAATGCTCCTTGCGGAGGTCTGAATCTCGTACTACTAAGCCCGATGGTACACGATAAACCGTACCATCCCTAACGAGTTCCCCAAAGGTGGGTTGTAGTGGCGATTTGCAAACATTTAATAAATACTAGTCATTTAGAAAACGGTTTTATAAAGATAAGGTATTTATTTGTAAAAGGTGTAAATTTCCGTATTTTAGATTCTAGGGTTTCCTAAGCCAACTAGTATATTTCTAAATAGTCTAAACGACAAGTCATTAGACGCCTCAAATCGCCTCTTCACCGCCAATTGTGGCCAGGTAAGTACAAATGAGAAAAGGAGGGATCCACTCACGAATCGTGAGATGGGCCTTTTAAAGTTACATTTTCTCACTTGCCTAGCCTAGACACCATAAAGTCAGGTTTAGATAAACGATCGATATCCACAACTTATCGTATTTTTCCTATTAAAGATATTGGTTTAAGAATGTATTAACCTAAAACTTTTAGAAAAGGTTTTATAAAGAAAATGGTATTTTAATGTAACATCTTGTTTTGTCGTATTCTAAATTTTCAAGGTAGCGTATTATGATTACATATGAGTGTGAGGAGGTAGGTCATTACCTCGTGAACTACTTTAAAGTTTAGCAAGGTTAAGAGGTTAAATGTGATAAACTAAACATGGTGATATTTAAGTGAAAGAATACGATATATTGCAAAAGTTATCATTTCATGTGAGAAAGTTTATCCAAATTAGTTGTTATGTGATTAGTAGTCAACATGAATATGTTTAAGCATTATGGAATTGGTGATAAGTGAGATTTGATAGAAAACCGAATCGGAAATCGTTTTGCTCCGATTTCCGTCGGGTTTTTAAGTTCGGATTTTAATGAAAGAAAAGAAGGATAGAAAAGGGAGACTTACGGTTTTGGACAACGCTGGAGAATGAAAGGAAAGTAGAAGGTTTGTCGGTGCGTCGAATCGTCGTTGATAGGTCCTAACACGATCACCGGGATTTCGCCATCGATTTCATCAGCGCTTCGCCTTTCACTCATTTTCTAATGTACCAAGTTCTCTTGAGATTTTGGGAGAGTGGACTTAGAAAAAGTGATGAGAGGGTAGAGGGTATGGGGGGTTTATATAGGGTTAGGCTAGGGTTAGGGTTTTAATAAAAAAATATATAAAATATATAAAATCATTAAATTCATTAAAAATTGGGAGTAAAAGAGGTTTAATGGGCATTTGATAACCGATCTAGGAATTTAGTATATGCAGGTGAGAAGACCAGGTCAACACGGAATTTTTCCGTGTTGACGACTCGGCCGAGTCCGTCCGGCGGCCGGTCCGAGTCGGGGTGTCGTTGGGTGGGGGGTCTCCTGGGGGGATTTATGGTATATTTAGTTTTTGGTCTTCAGTTCAAGTTCTGTTGACTTTCCAAAGAATTTAAAGCAAAATAAATATAGTAATAATGTGGGGCATGGGATTTGAACTCTGGTGGCTTGGTTCAGCAGTGCAAGGTATTACCAATGAGCTACAAACTCCTTCTTGTTATTATGGATTGAAATAAATACTTAAAGAGATATCAGCCGCAATAAATACTCCAAGTATACATTGAATTTAAATCAATTCTTTATACATTAAAAATGGAGTTGTTACAACTGCCTCCATGTGGTTCGGGGCTGTACCCAACCAAAATCTGTTTGCACGACTCAGTAGAGCCGTTGTTGGGTAGTGGACAAAGCACAGTAGGAACTCACACGAGACAAATGATGATCTCAGGTCCAAAGACTAATTTGTACTCATGTCACCTGAGAACTGTTATCGGACGATAGGTATAATATCATTTAGAGGTTCTCGGCGAGTCCGTCCAGTGTACTCACCCTTTAATGAGCACCTGTATACAATCTTAGGTGATCACACCAATGGTTGTGGGACCAACCACCGCCTATCGTCGGGGTCTAGAAACGTATACACAAGTCTACTCTGAAGTATCGATACCCGGTCTCGATACTCCTGCGGCTTAGGACCTTTTAGGATGTGCTTATGGACTACCCAGCTCCCACAAGTATGATCGTCATCATAACGCTCGTAGTCAAGCAAAATTCTACGGGGTTTATCAACATATAACCGCCATATGTTATATCAAGTATAACATATGCACATATTAAGATAAAATCAAATCATAATAGTATACTACCGTATCGAGTCTTTATCAATATGTGTAAGCAATATAAAATATCAATATAAAACGATACACATATTAAGATAAAAACAACTCAAATAATATATTATATACAACCGAGCAAGATTGTCCTGTACATAAATATCTCTAGCATCCTATACAATACGGCCTCTAGAGCATACATATACAACACCAATATCGAACTGTTTTTAATTGAGCATGATCTATAATAAATGCCTTATAAACATATCCAATCGGTATAAATAATTATCAGTAAGACTTATTGTAAACTACCTAATTAGCAAAACATGTACAAGGCTTCCGCTTAAAATAAACATAACGGCAACAATATAAAAATCCATTGATTTGATTGAATATTCCTTGTCATTTGTGGGCGAATCAAAACTTCAAGATCTGTGCTAATTAAGATTGAAAACTGAAAGATACATTTTTATATTTTGACACTCGTTCTCACTCCTAAAAATATGTTTCAATTAGATAATGTTAATAGGTAATCTCTTTGCCATTCTTCTATATCTATTTTTTTTAAAAAGCAAGAAAAATATTTTAATCATTTTCTATTGACCAAATTACTTGGTGACTTCCGAGCAATTGCATGGAAACTTTGAACAACATGGGACTTTTCTACAATTGTAATATTTTCTGAAAAAATCCAGCTGCCCAAATCGTCGTATTCTCTAATTAACATTTAAATATTGTGATATCTTATTCATGCTATTTTTTATCCCCTCTTTTAATTAAAAGAAGAAAAAGATAATAAAAAAGAATTGCGCACAGTCTCAGCCACTCATTTTAGGTGACTGTTATTACATATTTGGCTATCGATAAAGAATGTGCCAAGGACTTTGAGTAAATTAGGAAGCATCAAGAGAAAATTCATTTTCCGTTTTTATCAGTATAACTTATGTCATAAGAGATCATACGAATTAGGGATGTATACGAAATCGGATACAGATCGAATGTAGGAACCATATCAATATATGGTATTCGTATAAGGATTTGAATACGAATATTGATAGTTTCCGGAATGAAAATTACTATTTGTAATTCATAAAAGTCAGAAACGATACGAATATGAAATGTATTAAAAAAAACATACACAAGAAAGTAAAATATTACTCCTTTTTTTTTATATTAGATACGTGCCCATGATGGAGCAAAAATAGCCATATAGGTGTTTTTATATCTCTGTCTCATGGTTGTTGACGGATACGGATATCAATAGTCTTTTAAAATTAAAATCACTATCCAAATCTGATAAGCATTAGATGCAGATATGAAGTCAACTCGGATCATTTGTCCCATTTACATCCCTAAAAAGAATGTCACCAATAATTTCTTTTTTCTTTTTCGTCTTTTGAATGAAAACGGATGGAAGAACTTTTCCCTTGTTATATTAACATGGAAGTAGAGCTTGAAAGTTATTTTATGGTGATGAGATAGATCATATGCGGCATGGTTACTTTCATGATTTTCTTCCCCTCGTTTTGGATGGGAAGTAGCCATGGAGCATAAAGAACAAGGAAATGTATTAATTATTTAATACTTCTCTTTAATACTTCCACAAAATAATGATACTATAGTATTTAAAAAATACATTTTTGTTTGTTTTTATTATGAAAGAAACATAAGAAATTACTTCATTTTTTTATTATCTTCTTCAAAAATCATACGGACAAACACTAGAAGTGAGATTTAGGTCTATTTTCATGACAACTTTTTTGAAGCAACTTCAATATTACTTCCGGTACTTCCGCACAACCAAACATGCCCTTAATGAAACATGATACAAAATAAATATTGTAAACAAATTTAGGAAACACACTAGTAGAAAAAATAGGGAGAAAAAAACGTATGGTGAAGAAAATGCCAATGGATTGTGGATGTGTAATGTACCACCACATATGGCTCAAAACGTAAGGTCCAATTAGGGTCTATTCATAATCATCCAATAATAGTCGCTGCTCATCCTTAGACACGTACTATTTCTGATAGAAAGTACTATTTCTGATAGAAAGGGATAGAAATGGTGATCAATGACTGTATATAGCTATAAATTCGCCGTCGGGAATTATTCGGCGAGGTCAAAAATTCGGATTCGGAAACTATTCGGAAAAAATTGGCAGGTATTCGGGAAAGATTCGACAAGTATTCAGGAAATGCTCGGGAAGGATTTCGAGTAAGAAATTAATATATGAGGCGCTGGGTTTTGATAGTGTGAGTTATACGCCGTTTTTGTGAATTATTCGCTGTTTATTTGAATTATTTACTAATAATTCACGAATTATTCGAAATGTTCGGCGGTGGTGATTAAATCGTAGAATTAATCAGCCAATCAAAAATTCGTTAATAATTCATGAATTATTCATGAATCTTGTGACTATGGGATTGTAGCCCAGCATCACAACAGTTTCATGAAAAGAGAATTGGATAGATTAAAGATGACAAGAATAGAGAGAAGAGCCATAAAGAATCACAACTTGCTTTTATCATAAACTTTTAGGGTCTGGCTGTTCATGAAATTGACAGCTAAATACATATGCTTCTGAATTGGTTCTAATCATATTCGTTTAAATCTTGTAGTTGTTTTTTTGGGGGGGTAAATTGCACAAAATACCCTTGTGGTTTACCAGGCATGGCACTTAAACCCCCTCAAGTAATGTGTTGGCTCTCATTGATCGAAACCCTAAGAAATGCTCATATTCAATACTATGTAACAACAACAATTTCTAAAATAAAATCAGATAAGCATTTGACTTATTTAGGATTAGATATGAACATTTCAGATCGGATATATCGATGAGCACATGAGGAGTTTGTTCTTATAGATTACATGAGCGGATATAAATGCAACACAGAATGACCGCATGGGTGCTTTGTGCTATTAAACTCCTTCTAATCTGCATTGGTGGTAGAATAACACTTGATATATATTACCTGCTAAATATTCACTTGTGTGATGTGTTCTTTCATTGGTTGAAAACATGGACCTACCTGTGAGTTTTTTTTTTTCCTGAGTGCTTGAGTTTCGAAAGAACTGTTTGGCTTAGTTGCGTAGCATATATTTTCTAAGTTTACGAGCTTTGTCTAATAATAAAATGTAGCTTTCATAGGGTCATCTCAAAGTATAAGCATATGTCACACATAACGGCTGACGATTTGCATGTGGTTTACTTTTAGGGGTGTAGGTCTCGTCGGGTTCGAACCAAGCCCGATCCTAACCCATCCGATTTTTTATGGTTTTTTTGACATTTCATATCCGTCCGAACCCAATCGGACGAGTTGAAAATTAGATACAAATATTTTCGAGTTGGGTTATCTCGTCCATCCGAACCCTAAGTCCGGCCCGAACCAAACTCGTTTCATATATCTGGTCTACTCAGTATTTACGATAGACACTTAATTCTGATTATTGTAATATACGTATTGTATATTGTTGTATGCTATTTATACATTTGGTTTTATGCTTAGTTTATAAATATATAATACATAATTTAAATGAGTTAAATATCCCTGTGGTCAAGAGAGGGCAAGTGGGTGTGGGACCCACTGGCCCCCACCCACACTCCTCTCTCATGTTCCAAGAAAATGACAATGAGAACATTCTCAAAACCATTTTCCTCTACTTAATATAATTTTCTCGAAGTATAAATTTACGTATGCATATTTGATAGAATCCATATTAAGTTTTATCATCTCGCTGGTTTGTAATGGGCCAAGCTTGAACAACCCTAAGAACCGATCCATCATGCAAACCGAAAACCCTCCAAAACCCGAATTTGCTTGGGTATAAGGCATTTTAAACTCAAGTTTGTATTTAAAGAAATTATGAGACAGTTAGAGTTTTAGGAGATAGAATTGGACATTTTCTGCTTTAATGTTTTAGACATTATATGTATTGCAATCTTCAAGATAACCTAATAATTTTCTCTTGGGTTAGTGGGTGTCAAGCAATGGTCCCACTACTAATGTCAACTGGCCAAGTATAGACACTAGGAGACAAAACGTGCCAACTACCTCCTCGTTTCCCTATCTTACAACACCCAAGCTTTGGACCATTCTCTAAAGTGAGGACCTCTTAAAAGAGTTTGGACCCTTTCCTTCGTTCGGTCACATGTCTCTCAGACATTTCCGCATATATCAAAAGCTATTTATGATGCTTTCTCTATTTCCATTTTACTAGTCCTTTTTTTCTCTCCATCCGCACGCTTCATAAGGATAGTACGTACATCCATTCTAAAATCTAAAATGACATAAACGGAAAATTCTTATTAGTACCGGATGGCAGTCTTCATATATATTATTTCAAATATGAAAAAAGTTCGGAACTTGCATTGGTTTTAAAAGCTATTTTGAAACTGTTAGTGATTCGGGTAACAAAAATTAATGTGCAAGTCAGCTTGTTGTCTATAGCCTCGTACGTGAGAGGTGAGGCTTGTTTCTCGTGGCTAAGAATTTCCACATGCACATCGACTGGAGCACCACATCATTACCATCATTAATTAATACTAGTGGAGTTTACTTGGTGCCATTAATTAATATTAATACAATATTTGGGCCATGAGACACGTTGTCGCATGAGAAATTACTCATCAGTACCGTAACTAATGTAACTTTACGAAGCTGGACCCCAAATTGTTGTAACACATGCAAATGGTACGATGATATTAACTAAATTTTTTCTATAACTGTTCCTGTTGTTGTTGTACATTTTAGAGGTGCGGAGCATGCGGTGTCATTGTTACCACTGTGGCAGGACACATTACAGCATGCTATATATTTGTTCATATTATTTTATCTTTTCCCGTTCTAATATTAATGATTTTTGAATTTACAATTACCCAATATAATTGTGTGGTGTGTGGGGGTGGCGTGGGATGGTGTGTGTGTGTGTGTGTTTGGGTTTGGGGTTGCGTGAGTTGCGCAAAAATCTGTTTGTCTTGTTACAGGGTACTTTCTAAGTTTAGGAGCTTTGTCTCATAATAAAATGTAGCTTTCATAGGGTCATCTCAAATATAAGCATACCTCATACATAATGGCAGAAAGATTTTCATGTGGTTTACTTTTAGTGGGTGCAGGTCTGCTTGGGTTTGAACTAAGCCCCACATTAACCCATCCGATATTTTAAGGTTTATTTGGCATTCCATATCCGTCCGAACCCAATCGGACGGGTTGAAAATTAGATACAAACATTTTCGAGTTGGGTTATCCCGCCCAGCCAAACCTTAAGACCGGCCCGAACCAAACTTGTTTCCTATATCTGATCCACTCGGTATTTACCATAGACCCTTAATTCTAAATTTGTAATTTACATATTGTATTTTGTTGTATGCTATTTATAGATTTGGTTTTATGCTCAGCTTATAAATTTATAATACATAATTTAATCTTCTCATGGATATTTATATGAGAACAAGATGGGGGAAGTGGGCGGGACCCACTGGCCACTCTCATGTTCCCGGCAAAAGACCATGAGAACATTCTCAGGACCGTTTTACTCTATTTAATATAGTTTTCTTAAAGTATAAACTTGCGCATGTATATTTGATAGAATCCATGTTAAGTTTTATCATTTCACTAGTTTGTAATGGGCCAAGCCTGTACAACCCTAAAAACCGATCCATCGTGCAAACCGAAAACCCTCCAAAATCCATCCAAAACCCGAATTTGCGGTTTGGGTATAAGGCATTGTAAACCCGTCAAATTCAGGTAGGTTTTGGGTGTAGATTTTAAATTTTGAATCGGATATAAAAATTGTCAAAAACCATCAATTCAGCACACTTTCACCCTGGTATAAGTTGAATATGCTTGCACACAAAACAAGGCAATATAAGCAATGCTTTTGGTTTCACTTTTGGATTTATCTACATCTTTAAGATGATACATAATTTTAAGGAGCAATTTTATTATCATTTACTTTCATGTATAATAATTTTCAGGACGGTGTTGACTTCGATCTTTTTCCGCAGCCCGACTCTATCTTATATTTATGAGATAAATAAATGTTTCCACACAACACTTTTCTAAGAAAATTCTACGCAATAATAAAAAATTTCTTCTGTATTTCTTTCTGTGTAGGAGTTGCTTAGAAAAACATTGTGTATGAAAACCATTCTTTGTATTTATTTGAGGAAGAAAAAATAGATGTTGATCACAAAGTGAGACAAGGTAAATATGGGCCAGTTCAAAAATTAGCCCAACCCATTATAAATCTTGGCCATTTAATTTACTCTTTTGTGCTTCCTATTAAATATAAATTCTTTGATCACATAATGAGCTTTCATTCGTGTCTCTCTCTCTCTCTCTCATCAATGACACTGAGCCATATATATATATTTTGGCTAAATGAGATAGTGTTGGATAAGCCGTTGGATACATTCACGCGCAATATCTTTCTAATTAACTTCATTTCATTTACTATAGTTTTATGTGATTTATTGGCGCCATATTTGATATTAATTGCTTTTATTAATCTTGTGAAGACGAGCATTGTCTGATGGGATAAGGAGCTGGGGCTACAGCTTCAGGAGAGCGATCGAGTATAAGATGATATTAAAGCATTTTGCTTTTGTATGCTATCTGTTATCTATCTGTTAGAATTTGATATTGTGTTGATAGCATTTTGCTTGATAGTTTCATGCTAGAGCCTTTCGATGTATTGCTTTTTTCTTTTTAATATGTGTGGCCACACCAGTAAAGCCAATTTAGAAACAATTAAGAAGCTTATTCATAATTCAACTCTCCTCTTATGAGAGTTGCATATAATAACGAGATCATATGTTCGACCCTTCATGTCAGACGTATGCCCCAGACGACAGACGTCTGTCCCAGACAAAGCAAACGGCTGTGAAAGCGATCAACAGAAAGCCAGTTCGAACTACAGACGTCTGCTAAGACGTCTCTGCAATCGATTTACAGAAAGCCTATTTAAACTACAGACGTCTGCCATTTCTGGGACAGATGTATCGGTCAACCGCAAAATTGTTGGAAAAATTGTTTTGAGAGATTCAGCTGCAACAATATATTTGAGAGATTATGTATAATTGATCTAATTGTAAATTAAGATACTTATGAAATAGTATATAAAGAAAAGTCACAATAAAGAGATCTCTCTTGAGCTTCTTCTTCTTCTTCCTCTCAAGCTCAATCTCCATTATTTTTCTATCTTTTTATGGTATCAGAGCCCTAAACCCCAACGCCATTATAATTTTCTTCTCTCTAAAATTCTCCTTTAATGTCAACCAATCAAGATTAATCATCCGTCTCCTCAACTTCTCTTAGACTAAATGTCATGTCATTTCTCCACATAAGATTTACCCGCGACAACTAACTCGGTTGGAAGATGCAGTTTGAAGTCGTTCTCAAATCACAAGGATACATGAGAATTGTCGAGGGCAGAAAAAAGTACCCGCCCATGATTGTTCCGGACGAACAGAATCCGCTGGTTATAACATACAATTCAGCCTATGCAACATAGATCCAAAAAGATCAATTGATCGTGAGTTGGATGTTAGCATCTCTGACCGAATCACTAGTTTCCTTGGTGGTCGGTCGAACCACAGCTCAGGTGGTATGGAAGACACTTGTCAAATCCTTCGCATCGCACTCTCATGCTCGCATCCTACGACTGAAGACCCAACTTCAGAGTATCAAACATGGATCCGCCTCTATCGCACAGTACATTCAGAACATCAAGATGGTCTCCGACAACTTTGCAGTTATTGGACATAGAATCCGCGATACTGATCTTTCCATGCATGTTCTGGCCGGCCTTTGATCGGCCTATGACTCTTTTATTCCTGCTATCACAACCCACATAGACGATATTTTTCTTGAAGACCTAATGTCATGCTCCTTGCATACGAGAGCATCTGTCAACAACAAGATATGACTTTCGATGCCACTCATTTTCCGTCTGCCAACACTGCAACCATGGGCCATGGAGGTTCCTCTTCAGATTACTCTCAGAGTGGCTATTACACCGAGCGTGGTGGTCGTGGTGGCCGCAATGGTCGGGGAAACGGTCGAGGCCGTGGTCGTGGTCCTCATCGGTGCTAAATTTGTTAGTGATATATGCTCTAGAGGCCATTATTGTATAGTACTGGTTTGTATATTATATTTTGAAAGCTTGGGATATTCACAAATATAATATAGTCTTGCTCAAAATGGTAGTATGCTACTTGGTTTGTTTCTATCTCAATATGTGTATACGTTTCTTTTAGCATATCGCTAATACATATTGGTAGAGCCCTTAGAATCTTTGCTTGACTACCAGCGTTGTGATGTCAGTCACACTAATAGAGGCTTGGTAGTCTATAAGCACATCCTTATAAAGATCCCTAGTCATAGGATTATCGAGACGGAATATCGATACTCCAGAGTAGACTAGTGTAAACGCTTCTCACCCAGCAGGGGAGATGGTCTGTCCTACAGCCATTAGTACGTCGTACCGGAGATAGTATATAGGTGCTAATTGGGTTATGAGTTACACTGGACGGACTCGATGGGAACCGCTGGTTGGTATTATACCTATCGTCAGGTAGCAGTTCCCAGGTGGCATGAGTACATGTTAGTCCGCTGACTTGATATCGCTATTCGTCTCGAGTGTGTTCCCATTGTACTTAGATCACTACCCTACCACAGCTCAAATGAGTCATGCAAACACGTAGTGGTTGGGTGCGGTCTCGAAGCACTTAGAGGCAGTAGTGGTTAGATTGGATTCGTCTCTCCCGGTATTAAGGGTTGATATCGCGCTGTGATCGGAAAGCCATTACACAAAGTCCTTGGCCAGGGCAAGCGAGAATTACTGGTAGGTACTCTAATAGTTTCTCAGGGTGTATTGGGCTCTGTCCCGGCACGAGTTATTACGCTATTAAGGGTTTGACGGTTACCATCCCCCTAGACCTGATATACGAGTATCTTAGACGGACAGACCGGACTGTACGGAGATTGTCACAAATAGGTTTAGTAGGACTTCAGATGAGTTTGCTCGTCGACATTCTTATTGACAGATATCTGGGTAGCCGTTACGTGCAGCTAGTACCGCTGACAGACTTATGGTTAAACCCACTGCCAGTGTACTGTAGAGTTTTTAGAGTCCCACACAGAGGGATTCCCTCCTTCGGGCGAAACGATGCAGAGGCAGTATGGTTTTACAGCAGGGTTCCGTTCATACACGTGTACTAGTTGCACGGATGTTGTTCGGATGGATAATACTAGTGGGCTTTGGTTTAAGCTGAATCTTGGTATTAGATTATTGGATTATTTTCGTCTCTTGGTATTCGTGGTACGAATACGGGTATGTATATACGGTGAGGGGTATTCTTGTAATTTCACAAGAGTGCTCCTAGCAGAAGACACCTCATTTGTGTTTAATCCATTTATTTAAATGGATAATGAGGTGTTATCTAGGACATGATTGAAGCATGGCTATTTTGGTGACTCATTCTCGTTTGGATGACTATTGAGGCATGGTGGTATTATGTTATTAGACATGCTTCATAGTTATCAACATTTAGCCATTCTACACATTATTCTCATCACAACACTCTCATCTCTCTTTGGATCTCTTCTTCTTTCTCAAACCCTAAACACTCTCATGAGTTGAGAAACCTAGGATAATTGAGACAAATTAATCCATAATCATTCTCTATATCTTCTAAGCTACCTAGCTTAGCAAACTAGGTACCTTAGTTATCTCGGTTTAGAGGTTGGAGCGTGAAGTACATACTCTCGGGTGGATCGTTTTTGACGCAAAGAGACGGACGTTTCAAGCGCGATCCGATTTTTGAGGAGCTCAAGAAGAGGAGGAGAAGAAGAAGACCCGAAGGACTTGTAAATAAGGAGATATAAAACTTTTACCGAGTAGTTAAACCTCCTAGTAGAATATAGCTAGTTAAGGTTTCCGTATTGATCCTGGAATTTAGGTCGGTGTTGCGAGCTTGAAAAATTGTTTTTTGTAAATTCCGCCTCCCTGCAAACATGCGGGATGTGCGACATCGACTTACAGTAGTATCAGAGCCTACTCAGACCTTAACTAGTTTGTTAGACGATATTTAAAATTACGAAACCGAAATAAGTCCGAAACAGTCGAAACGAAATCCAAGTTTCTGTCGATTTTCAAAGAGACTCTAAAAATTATTTAAACAATTACAGAGTGCTCTTCTTGTTGTAAATAGAACACCATAGAAAAACGAGACCAAAACTCCAAAACATGGCTGGTGAAATTGCCATTTTTCCCGGTATGGCCGGCCAAACTGTGGAGTTAAGTGTTGGGTTTTCTGTGGTGTTCTGTACCCTTGGATTTAGGGTTTCAGATGTTGTTTGTTTTTGCCCAGATTTCATATTATATTATCTTTGTGTTGGGGCAATACGGAGTATTTCGAGGCCACGGTTTTAACATCGTTTATAAGTTTCAGTTTGTATATGTGTTGCTAAACGTCCGCTAATTACTATACGTCGATTAGTGGGGGTTGCACATATCTGTATCTTGATGATAGTTTGTGTATATGAAGTATTGGATCGTCATGGATGAATAGCCGGAGGACGTGAGAAGAGTGTTTTCTTTTCTTTCATTCATGTAAATTTGTAAATTGATGTAATATTATTTTTGTGGGGCACATCCGGGTTGAGTTTGTAGCCTCCGCTATATTATTTCATTTGCTTTTTCTTGCACCTAGGATAGACCCAAGGTGGGGTGCACAAACTACCGGATTCTTAAAGTGCCGAGTGGCCTACTCATTTTATTGAGGGAGATTGCTTCACTTTGGGAATTTGGCGGGTAGTTTGCCGCAACCGTAGGGGTCTAGGATGGGGTTTGGCTATACATCACGACCGTGGAATCTGTCTTTCGTTCTAGGCTAAAACGAGACACGGAATTTCTAGTATATCCAATATATTCATCTGTGTTGTTGTGATCTGGAATGCCTATTATTGCGTGAGACGAATGGCTATATATATATATTATATATAATAAACGTTGCTTATGTTTTGCACCCGCGCTAGTCCAGCCCCTGCTCTGCCGTTAGTTAAGTAACTTAATGGTGCATGACGGGGCCTCATGGCGAATGCGGATGGTATAAGTGTAAGTTGTATTTTTGTTTCTTTTTTGCAATGATAGGATTAAATGATGGTGTAGGGTGTTTTTCGTCACCCCATTGAGATGGGAATACGCACGCGCTTGTCAGGCGCATTACAGATTCCCCCTGTCCAGGGTAGGCTGGGGTTTATTGATTGTGGCGATCCGAATCTCCGGCAGCCGCGGACTAAGCTGGCGTTAATTACTCCTCGCCTTTGGAGCGAGAGAACCTCCGATTGACGGGTTGAAATGGTCATGCGAACTCAATGTGCAATGTTGTGTTTTGAAGGGGTTTTGGATATATCGGGGGGCCCGCAGAGCTTTTACGGGGGTCCCGCTACCCGGATAGCGGGATGGGGGTCAAGGAGGCTAGCAGCCCCCTTGCGGGGTGCGGGGCAGCGCCCCGGCCTAAATTTTTTTTTGAGAGGGACAGTGTTCTAGAGTATTGTTCCCGCCAAAATTTTGGCTCAAAACCCGCTCCTTATAAAATAATAACAATAAAAAGAAAAAATAAATAAATAAATAATAATAATAATAATAATAATAATAATAATAAAGGAGAAAATCTTCCTTTCAGAGCAAAGCTCTGTTCAAATTCTAAGGCGGGAAACGAAGCAACGCTTCTGTTTCCCCCAATCAGAGCAAAGCTCTGTTTAAAATTCAAATAATAATAAAGGAAGCAACGCTTCAGCTGACTTGCGCTCTGCGCTGCGCGACACGTGGCAACGCAGTTGCGCTGCGCTCTGCGCTGCGCGACACGTGTCAAGAGCAGGTGCGTTTGCGCCAAACAGAATTAAAATTCCGAAAGATCTTTCTCAATCTTGTTAAAAACAAGAAGATTGCCTTCTGTAAAACAGAAGCCCTTGGATCAAAGATCCAACGGTGGGGAAAATTCCCCAAATCACTCAGAGAAGAATCTCTTTAATAAATTTAACAAATTAATGGGCACTATATAAAGGCCCCTAGATCCCAATTCAAAAGACATCGGCATCAAGATCAAGATAAAAAAAAAACACAGAGAATAGAGAGAGCTCTGAAAGATTGTGAGAAGAGCTCAAGAAGAGAAAAAAGGTAAAAACTTTTATAAAAAAAAACAAGAAGAAGAACTTCTTCTGAATAGATCATTGATCTAAGAACAAGATCAATGATCTTCAATAAAAATTAAATAATAACAGTGCCTTGCACTTTTTTATGAACCATTGGTTCTGAAATCTTAAAGATTCTCAAGTTATTTGAAACAGCGCCTTGCACTTGCAAAAACTGCACTGTTGCGCTCCTGGGTTGGCGCAAGCCACTAGAGAGCGCCACGTGTCAGCTCCAGAACCACTTGCGCTATGCGCTTTTAAGATAGAGCATTGCTCTCTGAAGTTGGCGCAACGCACTAGAGCTCGCCACGTGTCAGCAGCGCAACAGCGCAGCGCACTGCACTGTTGTGCTTGCCCTCACCAGAGTGTGACACGTGTCACCACGACAAGCGCTTGCGCTCAGTAATTGGCGCAAAGCGCCTGACAAACCACTGTCAAGTAATTAATGCACTGCATTATTTACAAAAGGACCAAGCCTAATTAAAAAAGGCCTAACAGGCATAATAAAATGCTATGCATTATTTTAAAGAAGGGCAGACTCCAAACAGATGCTCTGCATCATTTACAAAGGGACTGAGCCCAAATCAAAAAGGCCTAGCAGGCCAAAATAAAATGCAGTGCATTATTAAACAGGGGCAAAGCCCTAGCACAGGCCTAATAGGCCAAAGATAAAAATGTTGAATATTCTCAACTGGACTTAGCCCAATCATGGCCATAAGTCCTCAAATTAAATTGACTGAGCACGGCTGCTCTTTTAAATCAATTTACACTTGGTTCAAGGGTACATCTCTGAACTCCTCTGACACCTATCGTTGTAATCCTTCAACGATGTCAGAGAGGTGACGGGTCCCGACGGCCATACATTCAATGGACCACTATGTCCCTAAACTGGAACAATAGAGCCCAAATGCTCTTTTGTCGGATCTAAACGATCCCGTTAAGTTGATCTTAGCCTCAAACATGGCTAACGTATCCTTAAACTTTCAAACAGACTTTAGTCCCAAATCGGACTATAAATCTCTCAACTAACTTTGGTTCGAGGGTATATCTCTGAACTTCTCTGATATTTGTCGTTGTAATCCTTCAACGTCGTCAGAGAGGTGACGGGTCCCGACGGCCATACATTCAATGGACCACTATGTCCCTAAACTGGAACAATAGAGCCCAAATGCTCTTTTGTCAGATCTAAACGATCCAGTTAAGTCGATCTTAGTCTCAAATCGGACTAACGTATCCTTAACAAACGTTTGAGTTGATCTTAGCCTCAAATATGGCTAATGTATCCTCAAACCAAAACCCCAAACCCAAATCTAAGAAAATACGGATTTGGACTAATCCACGTCCTACGGGCGATGACATAAATTAGTCTCCATATACGATCCACGGGCAACCACAAACAAAACAAACACCCACGACACGAAGTGAAATTCTGGAGAAGGAGAAAGTTGTTACCGCGATGCGGTAACGTAATTAAATGCAGGGGCTTGCGCCTGCAGGGAAGAGCGTCCCCACAATCAAAAACCCCTCAAGCGAGGGAGAATCTGACGAAGTCTGCTACATCGGCCGCATCCGTCCAAACCTTCGATACACGGTTCCATAATCAACTTGGTATCTTCGGAGAGGTGGACGGATAAAACCAAATAGCATCTTCCCCGAATCTCAGGCGAGACGCCCGCCACGTCTCCGCCGCGTCTTTCGGAGGGGAACAGATTCTGGCACGCCCGGTGAGACCTTTTCCTCTTTCCACTCCACACTTCGTGTGTCGTGCTCGCGAACGAATCGCGGTTTGCTGTGGTTGCCTGTGGATTCGAGGTACTAAGATTTGGTGTCTTGCTCCGTGCAGAAAATAGAAGATCAATGGCTTCAAACTGCACTACCTGCAACTGCAACTCTCGCTCCGTCCCTGCTAGAGGAGTGACTTACGGGCCCCAAGCGGCCTCTCTTTTCAAGATGCCAGTGGAGCAGGTAACTCAAGGCACCACTGGACTATTCTTCGGGACCATGCTCCCACCGATGAGCTTCAATTCCCCAATGACGTTGCAAGAAGCCCCAAAGAAGTCGGTCTTTGATCGACGTACCACGGCCGCGACCCCTCTCAACGGGTCGCCCAACTTCAATACCTCAGTTTTCAACTGACTGGGCCAGAACGTATACAAGCCGGCGATACACGAAGCTACCGTCCCAGAGCGGATAGCCATCCCGGTTCAGGCGGACGAAATCATTGGAAAGGCTCCTCCTTCCAAGAAGTCAGCTTTTATAGGGCTAGCCATTCCGGTTGCTGCTCCAGGCGAAATCACCAAAATTGCTTTCTCTACTCGGAAGTCTGCTTTTGATAGGTTGGCCGTCCCCATCCAACGGACGTCGGTCTTTAAGAGGCTGATACCAGCAAATTCTGACCAACACAGAGGGCATGACGAAGTCACCCTTATAGCTGAAACAACTCCATCCGCGAGACACGCTCGTCGTCGCCACTGGCGCCGAGTGAGAAAGGTTGGGGGCAACTCCCCCTCTGGGATAACTCCGCCAGCTCCAACGGTGGGGATCGATGCTGCTGTTCTAACCGGGAACAGCTTTGAATTGCTAAACACGGTGCGCAGAAACTCTCCTACTGCGGTGTTGAAACAAACTCCTTCACCTATGGAGAATACTCCAGAGAAGAAGCTAGAGCAACCCCCTCAACGGCTGTCCTCTAAAATTTAGAAGTCTGGCGATAGGTCCAAGAGTCGGTGATTGATGAAAACTATCTCCGCCGACAGAAAAAGATGAAGGTTCGGCAGGAGAAGGATTACTCCGTCAAGCCACAAAAAGCAACAGTTACTTGGGTGCCCACTAGAACGACCCCTTCAACTCCAATCACTCAAAAGAAAAGGAGGCCACAAAAAGCCCCTGTGAACATGGCGAACCGTAAAAGCGCTGAACACAAACGCCCCAGGTCTGGAGGCATGGTGGTGCACACTGTCTATATGGCTTCCGGAAAGGAGGAAAGTCGCGCTTCGACGGATCACCGACCGCTCACCCGATCCGTGACAAAAGCCCAAGAGCAGCAACAGAAGCTTCAGGAAATGATGACTGTGATGGCTGCACTTACCGAGCCAAAAGAAAGCTCGGAAGTATTCTCAGAGCAGCGTCACGAACAAGAAACCGATGCTGACTTCTTACGTAGAGTCCTCGAAAAGAAGGACAAAGAAGCCGCAGAGCAAGCAGCTAATATAAAACAAATGGCGCTTCTCTTCCAAGACATGATAGGGATGATGTTACAGCCGGACCCTCCAGCTGATGACCCTCCAATCATTGGTGAAAACGATAGAGGGGAGACATCTAATCCTCCTCCGGCTCTTTCAGCAGCCAAGGAAGAAACAATCTCTAAGGCCGTCCTGGATGATTACATAGCTCAGCAAATACGAGCTCATCAGGCGAGTGAAGCGGCTGGGCAAATTGTTAGAACTGGACGAGCCTATCCGGACTGGTATGACCAAATCAGTTACCCGCCGGGATATACGACCCCTAAGTTCCACGTATATAAAGGGATAGGGAATCCGCATCAGCATGTCGCTCAATTCAGGACCTTATGCGGCAATACTGGAGGCGATGACAAATTGTTGCTTCGCCAATTCGTCGGCAGCTTAGCAGAAACAGCCTTTGAATGGTATTCGGAGCTACCTAACGACTCTGTCAAAACATTTGTGGAGATGGAGCTACTGTTTACACAAAGATTCGCGAGTGCTAGTGAACGCACCCCGATAACAGCACTGATAAATGCCAGGATAAGGCCAGGCGAAACGTGGGTCCAATACGCAACACGATGGCGGAACCTATGGTCGAAATGCGAACAACGCATAGTAGAGGCACCTGCGGTAGGCATGTTCGTGGGCACTCTCGATCTGCAAGCGACCATCTCGCAATTCATGATGTTCTTCAGGCCGACCTCCTTCCAGGCCTTGATCGACAAATTAGCCCAAATGGACCAGATGGGCATGGACCGCTCCTCTAAAACCAGACTCTCGAAATGAGAAAGGAAAAGGGAAAGTGATCGTCGTCGCCAATGCTCAACAGCAGCCGAACAACTCAAAGCCGGTTGTTCGCCAAAACAACGTGCGTCCACGCCCATCCCTCGAAGAGAGACTGAGACGTCCTTACTCGTTTTCTCAGAATAAAACAAGGAAACTGTTCGAGCTGGCCACGCGCAACGGACTCGTCAATTTGTCGAGTCCAAAACGTCTGTTGCAGCCAGGCGATCTCAATAATCCCGATTATTACCCTTACCACCACACGGTAAGTCACCCGATCGAGGATTGCTTCGTCTTTAAGGGATGGATCGAGGATCAGTACCTACAAGGCAAGTTCGCACTGTCTGAAAAGTGGAAAGTAAACCCACCACAGCTGCACACTCCAAAGAAGACGGAGACGCCGGGGGCAGCTTGTTCTTTTGTTGAGGACGAAAACGATGGAGAAGACTCATTAGATGAATCCGAAGACTACGTAGCGAGTTGTCATGTAATCTTTCACTCATTAGTGGATGATGAAGAGGCTCCTTGCGCCGAGGAACCGAGGGCGGACCCTGAACCAGAAATTCTGCGACCATCAGACGAGATGATCGATTCCTTCCTGAATGAGATTCGTCTGAAAGTTAAAGCCAATCAAGAACGTGAGATGGCCATAATGGAAGGAGCCAAACACCGACTACTAGACCAAAGAGTCGAGGCAATTCCGTCAAATCAAAAGTCATCCACTGCGGATAAAAACAAATTCAAGACGAGGAAAAGGTTCGCCAAAGCCCTATCAGTGGGACTGAAGCTACCACACTCTGAAGAAAATACTCTCGGTGGAGTAGAGATACATCTTAACTACTGCTTGTATCATCAGAAGATCATACATCCTACCGAAGACTGCGACTCCTTTAAGTGTTGGTGGCAAGGGTATGTCGCTCAAAAGCAACACTTCAACAGGACAAAGCGTGAAGCTCGTAGACATCAAAAAATTGTAATAGATGAGCGCAAAAGAGCTGCCGCCGACTGTCATATAACCGACTCCAAAGGATCGCAAATTATCACCTTTGGAAGCGACTCTGACGAAGAAGCTGCCCTCAACCCTCTCCTCAAGGAATCCATTTCAAAAATGAGAGAATTGAGAAGTTTTGAGAACGTTCAGCCGTGCAATCGCACGCTACTCGAAAAAAATCACGGCCCCGTAAACAAGGGATCGAGTAAAAAGAATAAAGGGAAGGAAAAAAACAGCCCTCGTAGCCAATACTCAACAGCAATCGAGTGGCCCTAGACCGGTTGTTTGCCGAAACAACAAGCGGCAACCCCTCCAGGAAAAGTTGAAACGTCCTTACTCGTTTCCTCAAGATAAAACAAGGAAACTGTTCGAGCCGGCAGTGCGCGACAGGATCATCAATCTGCCGAGTCCAAAACGTCCGTTGCGGCCAGGCGATGTTAACGATCTCGATTATTGCCCTTACCACCAAACGGTAGGTCACCTGATCGAGGATTGCTACATCTTCAAAAACTGGGTTGAAGATCAATACCAATAAGGCAAGTTCGTCATCTCCGAAAACTGGAAGGTGAGCCCGCCACAACCGCACGCTCCGAGAAAGATGGATGCGCCGGGGGCATCATGCTCAGTCATAGAGAAAGCCCCATAGACCGAAAAGTCAGTAAACTAGAGATTCACCTCAAATACGGTGATGACGGACCGAAACGTCCTAAAACTAATGACGGACCGAAACGTCCTTAAACTAATGATGGACCGCAATGTCCTAAAACTTGCAAACGACCGAAACGTCTTTAAACTACTACCGCGGCATCCTTAGGCTGACGTGATAAAAAAAATTTAAAAAAAATAAATAATAAAAACGGTATGTCCATAAGCAAAATGGGTACGGATGAAAACCCGAAAGGGCTCCGTGAGTAAAAACAGCAGGGCTACCGGCGAGTGTTCGTGAAAACCCGAAAGGGCGCGACCTCGTTAAAAAAAAGGAAGGAATAAAAAAAAAGAGAATAAAAAAAAACGGTATGTCCATAAGCA
Source organism: Agapanthus africanus (assembly GCA_030015575.1). Taxonomy (NCBI): domain Eukaryota; kingdom Viridiplantae; phylum Streptophyta; class Magnoliopsida; order Asparagales; family Amaryllidaceae; genus Agapanthus; species Agapanthus africanus. The sequence continues at coordinate 427,937,596 of JASDDO010000010.1, read as the reverse complement.
AAATGGGCACGGATGAAAACCCGAAAGGGCTCCGTGAGTAAAAACAGCAGGGCTACCGGCGAGTGTTCATGGAAACCCGAAAGGGCGCAACCTCATTAAAAGACACTTACAGTGTCCTCTCGACCTTGTAACGAGAAACCACCCGCGTGAGATCCTTACGACTCACAAGCGAGCAACACACTTAGGGATCCTCACGATTCCTAAGGAGAAATTACACTTGCGAGATTCTCACGACTCGTAAGGAGAACTCTCTTATGGGACCCTCACGGCTCATAACATTTGAAAGTCTTAAGTTACAGAGACCTGAACCTGTTTTTAAGCAACTCCCACAACCTTCGATATTGCCCTACAAGTGGCTCAATGCTGACCCTTGTATACAATCCACGGGCGCGAATAAACATTTCCCTAACCAAGTCCCACCCGTGATTGGGGATATGTTCGCACGGTGAACAACCCTTGTGAGTCCTCTCGACTTATAAGGAGAAAATCCTTTTGTAAGATCCTTACGACTTACAGGGGAATATGCACTTAGGAATCCTCACGATTCCTAAGGAGAAAACACACCTACGAGATCCTCACGACTTGTAGAGAGAAATACCTTTGTGAGACCCTTACGGCTCATGAAGTCAAAAGTCTTAGTTGACAGAATCCTAACCCTGTTTACTAAGCCACCTTTGTTCGACATCGACAGAGGCAAATGATGATTCGCTCATGGTAATATCCCAGTGGTAGCGATGCTGATGCCTAAAACGGTATCAAATTCCAAGTCCTTTTACGGCAAATGATAATTCGCTCCTGGAAATATTCCAGTCGCAGCGATGCTGATGCCAAGATTGGTATCAGATCCCAAATCCCCTACTCGCGAGAAAAAATCAACGAGCCAAAAATAAATGCATATGAAATAGCCGAAATGATGGGGCAACTTGCAACAAAATCAGCAAGTAAAAATGTATGCATACAAAAACAGCCGAAATGATTGGGCAACTCGCAATAAAAAGCAGCGAGTAAAAAGAAAAATAGCCGAAACGATTGGGCACCGCGAAAAATAGCCGAAATGATTGGGCAATCGCGATTTTCGCGATATAAAACGCTGAAATGATAGAGCATCGCGGAAAGAATAAAAAAAATGATGAAAGAATGAAACTTTTTGCCCTACAGGTGAGATCACATCGATCCCTGTATACAATCCAGGGGCACAAACAAAGATGGAACCATACCTTCCCAACAGGCTCCATCAGAAAGCGAAGCCAAATCTCGACGGTTCATAGACAACCTAGAGACAATCTCGACATTTGTCGCAATATTGCAGACACAATGTCAACAAACGAAGCAAAAGAAGATCCCTAGCTTCAGGGTCTCGACATCGATATCGATAACTTAGAGATCACCAACGACGTTTCTCCTCATTCCAACCAGATGCAGACGTGACGTCAACAATTGACCTCAGAGTCGCAACGAAACGGGACCATAGCAAAGTCCCTAGTTCCAAATCTCAATAGACACATCTGCAGCCTAAAGACCAACGATGGTGGGTCTCCTCATTCCAGCATGACACAGATGTTACACCATCAAACGGAACCACGACATAGTCCCTAGTTCCAAATCTTAACGGCAATATCTACAGCCTAAGAATCAGCAACGGCGTTCCTTTGCAGTCCAGCAGGATGCAGATGCAACGTCAATAAATCACTCACGGTCGAAACAAAGCAGAGTGACGGCAAGATCCCAGCTCCATCTCAGCATTCGTCTCGATACAGCAGACGAGATGTCAACAACGGCGTTCCTTCGCAGCCCAGCAGGATGCAGAAGCAACGTCAACAAAAGACCTCATGATCGAAATAAAGCAGAGTGACAGAAAAATCCCAGCTCCACCTCGACATTCGTCTCGTTACAGCAGACGCAATGCCAGCAAATGAAGCAAAGGCCAAATTCCTAGCTTCAGGGTCTTGACGGCAAGTCATATAAAGCCTGAAAGACAATCGGAGATCATCTCGCACCAGCACGGAGTGGTCACCACCTCGACGATCGTCTCGATACAGCAGACGAGATGTCACCCCAGCGTTCTTCCCCCAGCAGGATTCGGACGCGCCAAAGCAAATGAAGCAAAGTCCAAATTCCTAGCTTCAGGGTCTTGACGGCAAGTCATATAAAGCCTGAAAGACAATCGGAGATCATCTCGCACCAGCGCGGAGTGGTCACCACCTCGACGATCGTCTCGATACAACAGACGAGATGTCACCCCAGCGTTCTTTCCCCAGCAGGATTCGGACGCGCCAAAGCAAATGAAGCAAAAGGCCAAATTCCTAGCTTCAGGGTCTTGACGGCAAGTCATATAAAGCCTGAAAGACAATCGGAGATCATCTCACCCCAGCGGGGAGTGGTCACCACCTCGACGTCCGTCTCAATACAACAGACGAGATGTCACGACAGCGTTCTTCCTCCAACAGGATTCGGACGTGACAAAGCAAACGAAGCGAAGGCCAAATTCCTAGCTTCAGGATCTTAACGGCAAGTCATATAAAGCCTGGAAGACAATCGGAGATCATCTCGCACCAGTGCGGAGTAGTCACCACTTCGACGTTCGTCTCGACACAGCAGACGCAACATCACCAAATGGAGCCACGGCAAAATCCGTAGTTCCAAATCTCGACGGTTCACCAACAACCTAGAGACAACCGCGACATCCGTCTCAACACAGAAGACGCAATGCCAGCAAACGAAGCGAAGGCCAAATTCCTAGCTTCGGGGTCTTAACGGTAAGTCATATAAAGCCTGAAAGACAATCGGAGATCATCTCACACCAGTGTGGAGTGGTCACCACCACAGCGTTCATCTTCCAGCAGGGTTCAGACGCGACAACAACAATGGAGCCACGGCAAAATCCCTAGTTCCAAACCTCGACGGTTCACCAGCAACCTAGAGACAACCGCGACATTCATCTTGATACAGCAGACGCGATGCCAGCATACAAAGCAAAGGCTAAATTCCTAGCTTCAGGGTCTTAACAGCGAGTCATATAAAGCCTGAAAGACAACTGGAGATCATCCCACACCAGTGCGGAATGGTCACCACTTCGACGTTCCTCTCGACACAGCAGACGCAACATCATCAAACAAACGGAGCCACGGCAAAATCCCTAGTTCCAAACCTCGACGGTTTACTAACAACCTAGAGACAACCGCGACGTTCGTCTCGATACAGCAGACGAAATGTCACCCCAGCGTTCTTCCTCCATCAGGGATCAGACGCGACAATCAAACAAACGGAGCCACGGCAAAATCCCTAGTTCCAAATCTCGACGGTTCACCAGCAACCTAAAGACAACCGCGACATTCGTCTTGATACAGCAGACGCGATGCCAACAAACGAAGCAAAGGACAAATTCCTAGCTTCAGGGTCTTGACGGCAACTCACATAAAACCTGAAATACTATCGGAGATCATCCCACACCAGCGCGGAGTGGTTATGACTCATTGGGGCTCTCCAAAATGAGCCTAACCTCAAGTAAAAAGCGGCATGGCAAAATACCTAACGCTTGCTCTTCCGACGGTCAAACTGCCAAGGAGGATTGCTTGAAGACATCTTGTCCAGCCCTCGAAGGGATCAGAGACACGGCAGTCGCAGGGCTACTCGAACAGCACGATTGCATATCGAGGAATATATCAGCTGATGCGACGGTACGACGGCCAAAACCCTAAGTACCACAGACCCTAACGGACTTCTGTCGTAAAGAGCAGAGGTTAACTGTGACGTTAGGATATTCTTGCGAGAAATGCTCAATTCGTCTCGACTCGTGAGGAAATTGATGTCTTTGCGAGAACTGCTCGATTCGTCTCGACTCGTGAGAAAAAGCCTTAGGCAGCGGGGATAAAAAAAAACATGTTTCCTAAGCACTGGGATTCTGCAAGTCGGCCCAAAACGGTCTCTTGCATACTATCCACGGGTCTCACTCTCCGAAGTCGAATCTCGACAAGGAGGGAAACAACCGCTTACGGGTTCTCTCGACTCGTAAGAGGGAAAATTCTCTTATAGGATCCTTATGACTTATAAGAGAAAACGCACTTAGGAATCCTCACGACTCCTAAGGAGAAAATACACCTATGAGATCCTCTCGATCCGTAGGGAGAAAAGTCTTTGTGACACCCTCACGGCTCATAAAGTTGAAAAGTCTTAGGCTACAAGACCCCTAAACTTGTCTCCTAAGCCCTCGATTCCATGGCTACCCAAAACTTTGCACTACTTCACCCACGTACATACTTACGTGGGCAAAATAGTGGGGGGCATTTGTTCCCGCCAAAATTTTGGCTCAAAACCCGCTCCTTATAAAATAATAACAATAAAAAGAAAAAAATAAATAAATAAATAAATAAATAAATAATAATAATAAAGGAGAAAATCTCCCTTTCAGAGCAAAACTTGTTCAAATTCCAAGGCGGGAAACGAAGCAACGCTTCTGTTTCCCCCAATCAGAGCAAAGCTCTGTTTAAAATTCAAATAATAATAAAGGAAGCAACGCTTCAGCTGACCTGCGCTCTGCGCTGCGCGACACGTGGCAGCGCAGTTGCGCTGCGCTCTGCACTGCGCGACACGTGGCAAGAGCAGGTGCGCTTGCGCCAAACAGAATTAAAATTCTGAAAGATCTTTCTCAATCTTGTTAAAAACAAGAAGATTGCCTTCTGTAAAACAGAAGCTCTTGGATCGAAAATCCAACGGTGGGGAAAATTCCCCAAATCACTCAGAGAAAGATCTCTTTAACAAATTTAACAAATTAATGGGCACTATATAAAGGCCCCTAGACCCCAATTCAAAAGACATCGGCATCAAGATCAAGATCAAAAAAAAAAGAAACAAAAACACAGAGAATAGAGAGAGCTCTGAAAGATTGTGAAAAGAACTCAAGAAGAGAAAAAAGGTAAAAACTTTTATAAAAAAGAAGAAGAAGAAGAACTTCTTCTGAATAGATCATTGATCTAAGAATAAGATCAATGATCTTCAATAAAAATTAAATAATAACAGTGCCTTGCACTTTTTTATGAACCATTGGTTCTGGAATCTTAAACATCCTTAAGTTATTTGAAACAGTGCCTTGCACTTGCAAAAACTACACTGTTGCACTCCTGGGTTGGCGCAAGCCACCAGAGAGCGCCACGTGTCAGCTCCAGAACTACTTGTGTTATACGCTTTTAAGATAGAGCATTGCTCTCTGAAGTTGGCGCAACGCACTAGAGCGCGCCACGTGTCAGCAGCGCAACAGCGCAGCGCACTGGCGCAGCGCACTGCACTGTTGCGCTTGCACTCACCAGAGTGTGACACGTGTCACCACGACAAGCGCTTGCGCTCAGTAATTGGCGCAAAGCGCCTGACAAACCACTGTCAAGTAATTAATGCACTGCATTATTTACAAAAGGGCCAAGCCCAATTAAAAAAGGCCTAACATGCCTAATAAAATGCTATGCATTATTTTAAAGAAGGGCAGACCCCAAACAGATGCTCTGCATCATTTACAAAGGGACTGAGCCCAAATCAAAAAGGCCTAGCAGGCCAAAATAAAATGCAGTGCATTATTAAACAGGGGCAAAGCCCTAACACAGGCCTAATAGGCCAAAGATAAAAATGTTGAATATTCTCAACTGGACTTAGCCCAATCATGGCCATAAGTCCTCAAATTAAATTGACTGAACACGGCTGCTCTTTTAAATCAATTTACACTTGGTTCAAGGGTACATCTCTGAACTCCTCTGACACCTATCGTTGTAATCCTTCAACGATGTCAAAGAGGTGACGGGTCCCGACGGCCATATATTCAATGGACCACTATGTTCCTAAACTGGAACAATAGAGCCCAAATGCTCTTTTTTCGGATCTAAACGATCCCGTTAAGTTGATCTTAGCCTCAAACATGGCTAACGTTTCCTTAAACTTTCAAACAGACTTTAGTCCCAAATCGGACTATAAATCTCCCAACTAATTTTGGTTCGAGGGTACATCTCTGAACTCCTCTGATATTTGTCGTTGTAATTCTTCAACGTCGTCAGAGAGGTGACGGGTCCCGACGGCCATACATTCAATGGACCACTATGTCCCTAAACTGGAACAATAGAACCCAAATGCTCTTTTGTCGGATCTAAACGATCCAGTTAAGTCGATTTTAGTCTCAAATCGGACTAACGTATCCTTAACAAACGTTTAAGTCGATCTTAGCCTCAAATATGGCTAATGTATCCTCAAACCAAAACCCCAAACCCAAATCTAAGAAAATACGGATTTGGACTAATCCACATCCTACGGGCGATGACATAAATTAGTCTCCGTATACGATCCACGGGCAACCACAAACAAAACAAACACCCACGACACGAAGTGAAATTCTGAAGAAGGAGAAAGTTGTTACCGCGATGCGGTAGCGTAATTAACTGCAGGGGCTTGTGCCTGCTGGGAAGAGCGTCCCCACAATCAAAAACCCCTCAAGCGAGGGGGAATCTGACGAAGTCTGCTACATCGGCCGCATCCGTCCAAACCTTCAATACACGGTGCCATAAATCAACTTGGTATCTTCGGAGAGGTGGACGGATAAAACCAAATAGCATCTGCCCCGAATCTCAGGCGAGACGCCCGCCGCGTCTCCGCCGCGTCTTTCGGAAGGGAACAAGTATGTGTGTGTATGTATATATACATATATATATAATAAAAATAAATTAAAAAAAAGGAAACCGGGCATCCAAAGGATGCGTGGGAAAAGCGCCAGCGCTTTGGGTGCTAGCGCTCTGAGCGCAAGAGCGGTAGCGCTCTGAGAGCTAGCGCCCCATGTGTCAGCACGTGGACGCTCGGGCGCTGGCGCTCGGGCGCTGGTGCTTTAGGCGCGAGCGCTCTGAGCGCAAGGGCGCTAGCGTCCTACGTGTCAGCATGTGAGTGCTCGGGCGCTAACGCATTGGGCACTAGCGCTCTGAGCGCAAGAGCGCTAGCGCCTCACGTGTCAGCACGTGGGCGCTAGCGCCCTGAGCACAAGAGCGCTAGCGCCTCACTTGTCAGCACGTGGGCGCTAACGCCCTGAGCGCAAGAGCGCTAGCGCTCCATGTGTCAGCACGTGGGCACTCGGGCGCTAGCGCCTTGAGCGCAAGGACGCTAGCGCTTTGAGCGCTAGCGCCCCACGTGTCAGCACGTGGGCGCTCAGGCGTAAAAGGGATTTGTTCCCTGCAATGGGAGTTGTACTCCCAGAAAAGAGCACTTATTATTTTGTATATATATATATATGAGGAGTTAAACTCCTAGAATGTTTTGAAGCTGACGAAGGGCTTCTCCCCTTGAGCCTTAGTTCTTCCCTGAAGTGGGGTTTGTGGAGACGGGTCTTCTTCTTCCTTCTCTGTTGGCAGGATCTTGAAGATCAAGAGATGTGAGATTTTAAAAATCTCTTCTTTTTGAGATCTGATGACAGATCTGAGTTCCCCTTTGTGGGTTTTGTGGTGAAAAATTATTTAGTTTTAAAAAAGGAAGAGTAAAACTATTGATTTAATTCAAAAGAAAGAAGAAGGTTTTAGAATCTTGAGGAAGGAGAAAGAGGCACAGGCCCTAATTTTTGGGGAATGAAAAGTCTATCTTTTATTCATCATCATGTTACCTTATATAGGCTTACATATTTACATATAGCCCCTTGGGCTTTACAAAATGGCATTTTGCCCATCTCATAGCTCATGTGCCATTTCATTTTTGCACATAAGCCATGGGCTTACAAAATATTGGCTTTATGCCCATTTTGCATACATTCGTGCACAAAAAATTACATGAAAATTATTTGTTACATGATTTTTTATTTTGGCATGAGGAGGGCCAGCCGCTTCATGTTCGGGCTCGACTCGGGCATGAGCCCACTTGATCCGGGCCTGGGCCCACTTGTCTTGGGGTTGACCTTGACTTTGACTTGGTCAACCGGGGTGCAATTTTCGACCCCAACAAAGTGCCCCCCATCAATAAATGCACACCACATATGTGGGTCGTGTGAATGAGATTGATGGATCTTCTTTCACGTGGATGCGACTTGCTTTGGTTCCCACTTTTTGGGATGCACTGCCCTTTTTACGACATGGACGGTCGACGCTTAACGCGTCTTCGAGACGGAGTGTCTGGGATAGACGTTTCTCTAGCTTGGAGTGATTTGGTAGACGTGCCCCCGGCACAGAGTGTCACTGGTCAACGTTTCCCCGAGGCGGAGTGTCGGCTGGTTGACGTATCCCCGAGACGAAGTGTCTGCTGGCTGACGTGTCCCCGGCACGGAGTGTCTGCGTTAGAAGTTTTCCCGAGACGGAGTGTCGTTGTTGGACGTTTCCCCGGTACGGAGTGTCTGTGTTGGACGTTTTCCCTGTACGGAGTGTCGCTGGTCGACGTTTCCCCGAGGCGGAGTGTCGGTTGGTTGACGTGTTCCCAAGACGGAGTGTCTGCTGGCTGACGTGTCCCTGGCACGGAGTGTCTGCGTTGGACATTTCCCCGGTACGGAGTGTCGCTGGCGGACGTTTCCCCGGTACGGAGTGTCTGTGTTGGACGTTTTCCCGGTACGGAGTGTCGCTGGTCGACGTTTCCCTGAGGCGGAGTGTCGGCTGGTTGACGTATCCCCAAGACGGAGTGTCTATTGTCGATGTGCCCCCGGCACGGAGTGTCTGCTTGACGTTTCCCCGAGGCGGAGTATCGGCTGGTTGACATATCCCCGAGGCGGAGTGTCTGTTGTCGATGTGCCCCCAGCACGGAGTGTCTGCTTGACGTTTCCCCGAGGCGGAGTATCGGCTGGTTGACGTGTCCCCGAGACGGAGTGTCTGTTGTCAATGTTCCCCCGGCACGGAGTGTCTGCTTGACGTTTCCCCGAGGCGGAGTATCGGCTGGTTGACGTGTCCCCGAGACGGAGTGTCTGTTGTCGATGTGCCCCCGGCACGGAGTGTCTGCTTGACGTTTCCTTGAGGCGGAGTATCGGCTGGTTGACGTATCCCCGAGACGGAGTGTCTGTTGTCGATATGCCCCCGGCACGGAGTGTCTGCTTGACGTTTCCCCGAGGCGGAGTATCGGCTGGTTGACGTATCCCCGAGACGGAGTGTCTGTTGTCCGACGCAGAGGTCGATGTTGGAATTGGTTGGTTTGATTTGTTTGATTTGAGTTGACATCAGCATCGCTATACTGGAATATGGTACCAGAAGCAAATCATCATTTGTCATGAAAGGATTTGGGAATTGGTTTCGGTTTGGCATCTGTATTGCTGCACTAGAATAATGCCAGGAGCAACTCATCATTTGCCCCGAGAGGATTTGGGAATTGATGGCTTAGGAGGCAGGTTTATATCCTTATCACCTAAGGCTTTTCAATTTTATGGGCCGTAAGGGTCCCATAAAAACATTTTCTCTCTACGAGTCGAAAGGATCTCGTAGGTGTATTTTCTCCTTAGGAGTCGAGGGGACTCCTAAATGTGTTGCTCCTTTGTGAGTCGTAAGGATCTCATGCGGGAATTTTCTCCTCACAAAATCGAGAGGATTTTGCGAGTGCATTTCATCTCTTTTTCACGAGTTTGCGCCCTTTCGGGTTTTCACAAACTCACCGGCAGTCCTGCTGTTTTTACTCACGGAGCCCTTTCGGGTTTTCATCCGTACCTGTTTGCTTGTGGACATACCGTTTTTTTTTGCGCTGGTGGAACTTTAAAAATAGTCTCACCGGCAGGACTTGGGAGAGATTGGGATCATTTTATGCCCATGGATTGTATACGGTTTTGCATGATGTATCATCCAGACAGTAGGGCCGAAAAAAATTCGGGACTTTGTTGGCGTCTGCATCGCTGCACTGGAATATGGTACCAGGAGCGACTCATCATTCGCCGTTGGGGTATGGGAGTTGGAATTTGGTTGACGTCTGCATCGCTGCACTGGAATATGGTACTAGGAGCGACTCATCATTCTCCATTGGGGTATGGGAGTTGGAATTTGGTTGGCGTCTGCATCGCTGCACTGGAATATGGTACTAGGAGCGACTCATCATTCGACACTTGGGAATTGGGGAGCGATGGCTTAGGAGACAGGTTTAGATCCCTATCAGCTAAGGCTTTTCAATTTTATGGGCCGTAAGGGTCCCATAAAAGCATTTTCTCCCTACGAGTGGTAAGGATCCCGTAGGTGCATTTTCTCCTTAGGAGTCATGAGGACCCCCAAGCACTTCCCTGGTGAGTCGTAAAGATCCCACGAAAGTTTGTTCTCCTCATGTATCGTGAGGATACATGAGTGGGTCTTTTCAATGGACCATAATTCCAAGGGCAGAGACCAGCCGCTGGACTGGTGATTGCAGTGGGGCATGAGTGTGATGAGAATTTGTAACAACTCCAATTTTTGTATACATAAATTTGATTTAAATTTGAAGTATACTTGGAGTATTTAATGTTGCTGTTATCACTTTAAGTATCTATTTTCCCACAATAATTACAAGAAAGAGCTTGTAGCTCATTGGTAATACCTTGCATTGCTGAACCAAGCCACCAGAGTTCAAATCCCATGCCCCTCATTATTTTTAGATTATTTTTCTTTTAAAATTCTTGGAAGCCCAACAGTCCACAGGCCATAACTCCCAAAAGTTGAACTGAACCCTAAAAAGTGAATATATCATGAGCTACGTCTGAAGACCCCCCAGAAATTGACCACCGAACTCGGTCGGGATCGGCCGAGTCGGCCGGCGGACAGGCTGACTTGGGCCGGCGCCGCAGGCCGGACTCGGCCGGACGGCCGAGTCCCCAAAACGAAAGTTGCGTCTTTTCGTCTTCTAAACTCCTCTGTATACTCCATTTTAATGGATCGGTTCCCTAATGTTAAATACACACTATTTAATACAAATTTTAATGATTTTTCTTTAATTTTTACAATTTTTTTTAAAATAAAAACCTTTCACCTACCCTACTCTAGCCTACCCTAGCTTACCCTATAAATAGACCCTCTATCCTCTACCCTCTCATCCCAAAACACTAGGTTTACTCTCTCAAAATTTTTACAAGAAGGGTGTACTTTGAAATCGAGTTCACGGCGAAGCTCTGACGGAATTCCGGCGACGTTTTTTTGAAACAACCGGCGACGAAACAACGCCTCGGCCACTCATCTAGTTCCCCTATACTCTTTAGTATAGATCGAAACCCGTAAGTCCCATTCTTTCCTTCTTTCTACTTCTCAAAAATACGATATTACGAAACCCGACAGAAATCGGAACAAACCGATTTCCGATTCGGTTTTCTATAAAATCTCACTTGTCACCAATTCCATAATACTTAAACTTATTCATGTTGACTATTAATCACATAACAACTAATTTGGACAAAATTTCTCACATGAAATGATAGCTTTTGCAATATCGTATTCTTTTTCACTTTAATACCATAATGTTTATTTTTCTTCTTCTAATCAATTCAATCATTCCTAAACATCTCTATCTTGACCATTAAACTTGTAAAAGTCAATTTGAATAAGTTTTCACACATGAAATGATAACCTTTTCAATTTACCGTATTTTTACACTTTAATACCATAATGTTTCCATTTCACATTTAACCCTTAACTTGCTATACATTTAAAGTAGAGCACAAGGTAACGACCTACCTCCACACACACGCAAATACAACCCTAAAATGATATCATCAAAACTTAGAATACGATAAAACGAAACTTTCATTAAAATACCATAATCTTAATAAAACCATTCTTAAAGGTTTTAGATTTGTTACACTTTTAAGTAAATATTTCTTACTAGGAAAATACGATAAGTTGTGAACATCGATCGTTTATCTAAACCTGACTTTGTGGTGTCTAGGCAAGTGTGTCTAAGGCAAGTGGTTACTTAATTAGGGCTACTGCTTGTAGTGGAGAGCCTTCCACTTACCTGGCACTTACCTGGCCGCAATTGGCGGTGAAGAGGCGATTTGAGATTTCTAACGACTTGTCGTTTAGACCTTTTAGAAATAGGCTAGTTGGCTTAGGAAACCCTAGAATCTAAAATACGGAAAATTACACTTTGCAAATAAATACCTTTTACTTTATAATACCGTTTTCTAAAAGATTAATATTTTACAATCTTTGCAAAGCGCCGCTACAACCCATCTTTGGGGAACCCGTTCGGAATCATGCGGTTTATCGCGCACCCTCGGGCTAGTAGTGCGAGATTCAGACCTCCGCAAGGAGCATTCGGTCTCGAAAGGTTTAAAATACGACATATTAAGAAAATGAGATTTTTGGAATATAAAATATTTATTAAAACTATTTTTGTATAAATATATGTATATTTATCATTTAAATATCTATTTTATTATAATATAAATATTCCACCTTTTTCTGAAAACCACAATAGTAAATTTTACACTAAAATACCATGAACTTCAAATAAATCAATATTACAGATAAATACTATTATTTATGAAACTAGGATATTTTCACTAGAAATGTCACAACATAAAATCCACCCTCATTACAACTCTAAAGACGAACAATAAATACTTGAGATGTACTTTGAAAAGTATATAAAAGTATTTTTACATAAAACCCCCTCAAGTTTATAAATTACCCTAAGGACCCTAGCAATTATAAGACTTCGATTCACATTTCTAATTGTCTGACTCGGTTTTGAGTCTGATTAATCTAACTTGAGTATGATTCAAGTCAATCTATAATTTACAAGATTCTAAATCAATATGAACACATGAATCCATGAATACACTCATCAATTTACACAACTTGACTGAACCGAACCATGGATATATATTCCTTTTACATGATTCTCAGTATTCCATTTACATGACTCTGCGGTTATAACCGTTTCCTAATATCATGGTTTCGGCCAGTCAGTCATTCAATCATACAACCAACACAATTTACAAGATAACAATACAAACAAGACATCGCGGGGTTTAAGGGGTAGATTGGTACGGAAGGTGTTAAAGGTGGCACGAGGTGGTCAGACTTAACACACCTAACATGAATCCAGTTGCTGTTGTACCGTGGCATAAACGGTACCTTGTACTATACGTGCCCTTAGTCTCTGGCATATAGAGACTCCTCTCGTATACACTGGCATCCTTCTGTACCAAGCTACAAACAACAGCGTTGACATAACATTACAACAACAGTTTACACTTTAAAATGTATCTTCTTATTCTGTCTTTTTCTACTTTCCTCTTATCTTTGGGACTTACCGAGCGACCTGTTCGCTGACGACATTCTGTTTCTCTCTTCTTTGAATGTCGTCAGGAGATTTAAACCCGGCAGAGGTTGAGCCATCGCAAGAAGACTTGGAGCAGTTTACTGAAGACCCTGCACTGTAGTTTCATTGTACACTTTTCCTTTCTGTACTTTTCATTTCCTGTTATGCCACTGTTTAGGCATCTTTATATTTCAGTTGTATTTCCTTTCATGCATTGTACAAAGAATGTTAATAAATAAAAGTTGATGTTCTTTTATTTCTTATCTCTTGTGTATTTATTTTATATTGCTTAGATACGCTTAGCGTATATACTTCTGAGTATATACGTAGCGGACCTCGTCTCGCCCACTTCGCCGTACACCGGGAAGCGGGGCGTAACAGGTTTTGTTGGTGGCCCATGCAGGTCCGAGCTGTATGAATCCCTATCATGCAGTTCTGGTCTGCGTGAACAATTTAAGCAATATAACATAAGAACCAGCAACTAAAACATTCTTTACAATTCATGTTTCTTGAATCTTACAAATTTCTATTCCTTGAATCTTATCATTTCATGTACTTGAATCTGTCATAACCCAAATTTTTCTTCAGGGTTATGGATTCCCCGAACAACACCAACACCAACGTCAACAACACACCCCCAGCACTACCTCTCACACCAGCTGTTCCTGCGCCACCTACCGAGCAAACAGTGCTACTTGAGGCAATCCGCAGCCTTCTCGAGGGACAGCAACAACTTCTGAACCGTCCCGAGACTGACGCTCCGGGGGTAAAGCAATTCAGGGATTTACATCTGAAGCAGTTCTCAGGAAAGGGGAGCCCCCTGGAAGCTGAGGAATGGGCTCAAAGTATCGAGAATGATCTGGCCGCAGCATAAGTGCCAGACGTCGCTTGGGTCCGTGTAGCGAAACTACAACTCACGGACAACGCTCGCAACTGGTGGAAGGCGGAAGAAAGCCGTCTTGCACAGCCCATTAAATGGAAAACGTTTCGCAAGAAGTTTGACGCGAAATACTTCCCTGTGACTGCCAGGTTTGCCATGGAGCAGCGGTTCATTCATCTACAGCAAGGATCAATGTGGGAAAAATCGGTAGATGAATACGACGCTGAATTCACCATGTTAAGCCGATTCGCGGCACACTTGATACCGACGGACGATATCAGAGCCCGTAGCTTTCAACGAGGACTGGACACGGAGATTCAGGCTGCTCTAGCCACAGGAAATTTTTTGACTCATGAGGATGCTCTGGAAGCTGCCCGCAGTTATGAGGCAGTGATAAAAGCAAGGGGCAGACCTCAGTCTGCAGGAGTCAAGCGCCCTGCCAACCAGATGGCAGGTGGAGCCTCGTCCAGACCACCTTTTGTGCCAAGACATCCTGGAGCACCAATCAGCAGGCCCAGCCCAGCCTTTTGTAACTATTGCAAGAGAAATGGGCATCTGGCTAAAGATTGCCGGCGTGCGAACAACCTTTGCTTGATCTGCGGCTCAGCTGCTCATGGTATTGGGGCCTGTCCTCATAAACAAAACTCAGTTGCTGCACCCAGGCCAACAAACAATTATCCACAGCGTCCAGCCATCCAAGCCCCTGCTCCAAGACTGGCACTGCCTGCACCACACAGAGGACTACAAGCTGCACCACCTCCTCGACAGTTCCATCAAGCTCAAAGGAACGTTCCGAGGAATGCTCCTCAGGCCAGAAGGAATGTGCCAAAGCGCCAGGCTTTCATGATGTCTGTGGAAGAAGCTGAAGCCACTGGCCAAGTCATTACTGGTAAACTTCTCTTCTCAAACTTATCTTTAGTCTTGCTTATCTACACACTTTCCCTATACCTAAAACATATCCCATATACCTTAGGTACAATCCTAGTAGCTTCACTACCTGCACTTGCACTGTTTGATACTGGAGCATCCCATTGCTTTATGTTGCAACGGTTTGTCCGAACCCATGTGATTCCAGTCTCACCGCTTGTATCTGCTGGAATGTCAGTTCTGGAAATGGCGTTCTAAAGGCAACTATGGGATACAGCTTGTGTCCAGTCGTCGTCTGCAGTCGAGAGTTTTATGCTGACTTCAAAGTACTGGACATACCGAACTTCGATGTGGTTCTAGGAATGGATTGGCTTGGAACCTTTTATGCTACCATCGACTGTCGTCAAAGGAGGGTAGTATTCGAGATTCCAGACCATTCCGGTCTTCTATTTCAAGAGCGGAGATCGTACCCTGGAGCCAGGTACTTACAAAGCGAAGCCAAGGGAAGCAGTAGTTGCGGCAGCTCAAGCGGAAGAAGAATTAAGACCGGAGGTAGTTCGAGAGTTCGACGATGTATTTCCTGACAATATATCAGGTTTGCCTCTCGATCGAGCTCTTGAATTCAGTATTGATTTAGTACCAGGAGCACAACCGGTGATCAAAGCACCGTATAGACTAAGTCCGGAAGGTTTGAAGGAAGTTCGAACACAGTTGGACGAATTATTGGCGAAAGGATGGATTCGTCCCAGCACTTCAAGTTGGGGAGCACCTGTACTACTGGTGAAGAAGAAGGAAGGTTCATACAGAATGTGCATCGATTATAGGGCCTTGAACGAAGTCACTATAAAGAACAAGTATCCACTCCCGCGCATCGATGATTTATTCGATCAGTTAAGTGGATCTTGTGTTTTCTCTAAATTGGATCTTCGTTCAGGCTATCATCAGGTGAAGGTCAAGGAAGCAGATATTCACAAAACAGATTTCAGAACTCGCTATGGACATTACGAATTTCTAGTGATGCCATTTGGAGTGACCAATGCACCAGCAATATTCATGAACCTAATGAACCAAGTTTTCCGGGAGTATTTAGACAGGTTTGTTGTCATCTTCATCGACGACATCCTGGTATATTCTAAGAATCGGAAAGAGCATGCAGAGCATCTACGAATTGTCCTCGAAACTCTTCGACAACATAAGGTTTATGCCAAGTACAGCAAGTGCGAGTTTTGGCTAAATCAAGTTGGTTTTCTTGTCAGGAGAAGGAATTTCTGTGGATCCAACCAAAGTTTCAGCAGTTAGCGAATGGCCTACACCAAAGTCAGTGAAGGACATTCGGAGTTTCTTGGGTTTAGCTGGATATTACAGAAGGTTCATTGAAGGATTCTCAAAGATAGCAACACCCCTGACCAAGCTCACACGAAAAGATGAAGAATTTGTGTGGTCAGAAGCATGCGAACAAGCTTTCGTAGAACTCAAGTCAAGATTGACATCTGCACCTATTCTCGTAATACCGGATCAATCTGGAGGATTCGAAGTGCATTGTGATGCATCCGGTAAGGGATTAGGATGTGTTCTATATCAGCACGGTAAGGTTGTGGCTTATACTTCAAGATAACTGAAGACTCATGAGCGCAATTATCCGACGCATGATTTGGAGTTGGCAGCCGTCAACTTTGCTCTCAAGATTTGGCGCCATTATTTACTTGGTAAACGAGTGAACATCTACACAGATCATAAAAGTCTGAAGTACGTGTTTACTCAGAAGGAGTTGAATATGCGGCAGAGAAGATGGTTAGAACTCATGGCGGACTTTGACATCAACTTGCAATATCACCCAGGGAAGGTGAACGTAGTACCTGATGCTCTTAGTCGCCAACCATTATCGATGAATCTCACCGCTCAGTGGAAGTTTCAGCAAGACTTGTATCAGATGGAGATTGAAGTAGTCATGCCAGGTAATGCTTCAAGTTTGATGAATCTACAAGTTCAATCAACCATTGTCAATCAGATCAAAGCAGCTAAAGCAAGTGATACTAAGTTGCAAAGGATCAGAGAATAAGTGGAAAATGGACTCGGAACAGACTTCATCATCCATGAAGATGGATCTTTGAGATACGGCAGCAGATTGTGTGTACCAAAAGGTCCTGTTCGGGAAGAGTTAATGAAAGAAGCTCACAGCTCTCCCTACTCAGTACATCCTGGAGGTACCAAAATGTACAAAGATCTACGTCAGAATTATTGGTGGCATGGAATGAAGCGTGAAGTAGCCAGAAGCGTCGCAAAATACTTGGTGTGTCAGCAAGTAAAGGCTGAACATCACAGGACAGCTGGACTACTTCAACCGTTACCAATCCCAGAATGGAAGTGGCAGCACATCACGATGGACTTTGTGACTGCTCTTCCTCGCAGCACAAAGGGTAACGATGCTATATGGGTCATTGTGGATTGACTCACAAAGTCGGCTCACTTCATCCCATTTCGAGTTGGCCAATCAACTGAGACACTAGCAAAGAAGTACATGGAGGTAATAATCTAATTACGATTTAAACTCTTCATAATGTACTATCTCTGATACCCATGAACTCATATAGGAAATTGTGAGACTTCATGGAGTACCGGTCTGCATTGTCTCCGATCGTGACACCAGGTTCCGATCGCAATTTTGGCAGAGTCTGCAAGCTAGCTTGGGAACAAGTCTGAACTTCAGCACGGCTTATCATCCACAAACAGATGGTCAGTCGGAACGAACTATTCAGATCTTGGAGGATATGCTCAGAGCGTGTATGCTAGACTTCAAAGGATCGTGGAAAGATCACCTGCATCTTGTGGAGTTCGCGTACAATAACAGCTACCAAGTAAGCATAGGAATGGCACCTTTTGCAGCATTGTATGGAAGGAAGTGTCGATCACCATTAAGTTGGGACGACATCGGAGATAGGGAACTTCTTGGACCAGAGATGATAGCAGCGACCGTTGATGTGGTTCGTACTATCAGGGAAAGAATGCGCATAGCCCAAGATCGACAGAAACACTGGGCTGATGCAAAGAGACGACACTTGGAGTTCCAACCAGGAGACCATGTATTCTTGAAGATATCTCCGAACCGCGGAGTGATCCGATTTGAAAGACGGGGTAAATTGAGTCCGAGATACATTGGACCGTTCGACATACTCGAACGAGTCGGTGAAGTGGTATACCGCTTAGCGCTTCTACCTTCATTGGAAGGAGTGCATAACGTGTTCCACATATCCCAACTCAGAAAGTATGTGAGTGACCCCAGCCATGTACTTGATCATTCCGAGATCACTATACAGCCCGACTTGTCTTGTGAGCAACAACCTGTGGAGATCCTGGACAGGAAAGTGAAGACACTTCGGAACAAGGAAGTTAACTTGGTCCGGGTAATGTGGAGGAAAGACACTCCAGGAGAATCCGCATGGGAAAGGGAAGATGAAATGCGTGCAAGATATCCTCACCTTTTTGTAAACTAGTCCTCAAATAAAACTTGTAAATTTTGAGGACGAAATTTTTGTAAGGAGGGTAGATTGTAACAACTCCAATTTTTGTATACATAAATTTGATTTAAATTTGAAGTATACTTGGAGTATTTAATGTTGTCGTTATCACTTTAAGTATCTATTTTCCCACAATAATTACAAGAAAGAGCTTGTAGCTCATTGGTAATACTTTGCAATGCTGAACCAAGCCACCAGAGTTCAAATCCCATACCTCACATTATTTTTAGATTATTTTTCTCTTAAAATTCTTGGAAGCCCAACAGTCCACAGGCCATAACTCCCAAAAGTTGAACTGAACCCTAAAAAGTGAATATACCATGAGCTACGTCTGAAGACCCCCCACGCATTGACCACCGGACTGGGGCCGGCGCCGCCGGCCGGACTCGGCCGGACGGCGGAGTCCCCAAAACGAAAGTTACGACTTTTCGTCTTCTAAACTCCTCTGTATACTCCATTTTAATGGATCGGTTCCCTAATATTAAATGCACCCTATTTAATACAAATTTTAATGATTTTTCTTTAATTTTTACAATTTTTTTTAAAATAAAAACCTTTCACCTACCCTACCCTAGCCTACCCTATAAATAGACCACCTATCCTCTACCCTCTCATCCCAAAACACTAGGTTTACTCTCTCAAAATTTTTACAAGAAGGGTGTACTTTGAAATCGAGTTCACGGCGAAGCTCTGACGGAATTCCGGCGACGTTTTTTTGAAACAACCGGCGACGAAACAACGCCTCTGCCACTCATCTAGTTCCCCTATACTCTTTAGTATAGATCGAAACCCGTAAGTCCCATTCTTTCCTTCTTTCTACTTCTCAAAAATACGAAATTACGAAACCCGACAGAAATCGGAACAAACCGATTTCCGATTCGGTTTTCTATAAAATCTCACTTGTCACCAATTCCATAATACTTAAACTTATTCATGTTGACTATTAATCACATAACAACTAATTTGGACAAAATTTCTCACATGAAATGATAGCTTTTGCAATATCGTATTCTTTTTCACTTTAATACCATGATGTTTATTTTTCTTCTTCTAATCAATTCAATCATTCCTAAACATCTCTATCTTGACCATTAAACTTGTAAAAGTCAATTTGACTAAGTTTTCACACATGAAATGATAACCTTTTCAATTTACCGTATTTTTACACTTTAATACCATCATGTTTCCATTTCACATTTAACCCTTAACTTGCTATACATAGAGCACAAGGTAACGACCTACCTCCACACACACGCAAATACAACCCTAAAATGATATCATCAAAACTTAGAATACGATAAAATGAAACTTTCATTAAAATACCATAATCTTAATAAAACCATTCTTAAAGGTTTTAGATTTGTTACACTTTTAAGTAAATATTTCTTACTAGGAAAATACGATAAGTTATGGACATCGATCGTTTATCTAAACCTGATTTTGTGGTGTCTAGACAAGTGTGTCTAAGGCAAGTGGTTACTTAATTAGGGCCACTACTTGTAGTGGAGAGCCTCCCACTTACCTGGCATTTACCTGGCCGCAATTGGAGGTGAAGAGGCGATTTGAGCTTTCTAACGACTTATCGTTTAGACCTTTTAGAAATAGGCTAGTTGGCTTAGGAAATCCTAGAATCTAAAATACGGAAAATTACACTTTGCAAATAAATACCTTTTACTTTATAAAACCGTTTTCTAAAAGATTAGTATTTTACAATCTTTGCAAAGTGCCGCTACAACCCATCTTTAGGGAACCCGTTCGGGATCGTGCGGTTTATCGCGCACTCTCGGGCTAGTAGTGCGAGATTCAGACCTCCGCAAGGAGCATTCGGTCTCGAAAGGTTTAAAATACGACATCTTAAGAAAATGAGATTTTTGGAATATAAAATATTTATTAAAACTATTTTTGTATAAATATATGTATATTTATCATTTAAATATCTATTTTATTATAATATAAATATTCCACCTTTTTCTGAAAACCACAATAGTAAATTTTACACTAAAATACCATGAACTTCAAATAAATCAATATTACAGATAAATACCATTATTTATGAAACTAAGATATTTTCACTAGAAATGTCACAACATAAAATCCACCCTCATTACAACTCTAAAGACGAACAATAAATACTTGAGGTGTATTTTGAAAAGTATATAAAAGTATTTTTACATAAAAACCCCTCAAGTTTATAAATTACCCTAAGGACCCTAGCAATTATAAGACTTCGATTCACATTTCTGATTGTCTGACTCGGGTTTGAGTCTGATTAATCTGACTTGAGTATGATTCAAGTCAATCTATAATTTACAAGATTCTAAATCAATATGAACACATGAATCCATGAATACAATCATCAATTTACACAACTTGACTGAACCGAACCATGGATATATATTCCTTTTACATGATTCTCAGTATTCCATTTACAGGAATCTATGGTTATAACCGTTTCCTGATATCATGGTTTCGGCCAGTCAGTCATTCAATTATACAACCAACACAATTTACAAGATAACAATACAAACAAGACATCGCGGGGTTTAAGGGGTAGATTGGTACGGAAGGTGTTAAAGGTGGCACGAGATGGTCAGACTTAACACACCTAACATGAATCCAGTTGCTGTTGTACCGTGGCATAAACGGTACCTTGTACTATACGTGCCCTTAGTCTCTGGCATATAGAGACTCCCCTCGTATACACTGGTATCATTCTGTACCAAGCTACAAACAACAGCGTTGACATAACATTACAACAACAGTTTACACTTTAAAATGTATCTTCTTATTCTGTCTTTTTCTACTTTCCTCTTATCTTTGGGAATTACCGAGCGACCTGTTCGCTGACGACATTTTGTTTCTCTCTTCTTTGAATGTCGTCAGGAGATTTGGACCCGGTAGAGGTTGAGCCATCGCAAGAAGACTTGGAGCAGTTTACTGAAGACCCTGCACTGTAGTTTCATTGTACACTTTTCCTTTCTGTACTTTTCATTTCCTGTTATGCCACTGTTTAGGCATCTTTATATTTCAGTTGTATTTCCTTTCATGCATTGTACAAAGAATGTTAATAAATAAAAGTTGCTGTTCTTTTATTTCTTGTCTCTTGTGTATTTATTTTATATTGCTTAGATACGCTTAGCGTATATACTTCTGAGTATATACGTAGCGGACCTCGTCTCGCCCACTTCGCCGTACACCGGGAAGCGGGGCGTGACAGAATTATTTGAGCCCGTGAATTGTATACGGTAGTCAATTCGGGGACTAACCGTAGGGCCGGAAATTTTTTGGGAATTTGAATTTTGGTTGGCGTCTGCATCGCTGCACTGGAATATGGTACCAGAAGCGACTCATCATTCGCCACTTTTTTGTTTTTTTTGTCTTTTTTTTTTATATATTTTTTTGTTTTACCGCGATTGATCTATCATTTCAGCTTTTCTTATCGCGAAGGTCGCGATTGCCCTATCATTTCGGCTATTTATTCGCGGTTGCCCCATCATTTCGTCTTTATTTTCATTTTTATTTTACTCGCTGATTTTTATTGCGAGTTGCCCCATCATTTCGGATTTTCTTTATTTTTCTTTTATTTACACATTTTTTAGTTTATTTACATATATTTTTTTTTACATTCCCAGTTTAACGAATTAGAGGTCGATTATTCCCAGTTTAAAGACGTGGTGGTCGATTGTTCCCAGTTTAACGACGTGGTGGTCATCTGTTTCCAGTTTAACGACTTGGGGGTTATCTGTCTCCAGTTTAACGACTTGGGGGTCATCTGTTTCCAGTTTAACGACTTGGTGGTCATCTGTTTCCAGTTTAACGACATCGAGGTCATCTGTTTCCAGTTTAACGACGTCGAGGTCATCTGTTTCCAATTTAACGACGTCGAGGTCATCTGTTTCCAGTTTAACGACGTGGTGGTCATCTATTTCCAGTTTAACGACTTAGATGTCATCTGTTTTCAGTTTAACGACGTAGAGGTCATCTGTTTCCAGTTTAACGACATAGAGGTCATCTGATGGGGAGCTTAGAGAAGATACCCGATTGAACAGTTGTCAGGGGCACCGCTGGAGCTTGCCCGAGATGTCTTATTACTTTGTTGGTGTTGATGGCCTTGCCCCTAGCTGGGGGCCGAGGAAAGTCGTTCAAATACCGACTTGCGTTTGAAGATGGCAACTGAAAGTTGTTAACCCCTGCAAATAGAAACATGATTTCAGTATAGACAATCGATATGTACATTGATTGAGCTCGCATGAACGTCTAACCTGAAATATGGGAGGAGAGATAGGTCCTACTGGGCGTGCCAGAATCTATAGGGTGTTTTTCGTCACCCCATTGAGATGGGAATACGCACGCGCTTATCAGGCGCATTACAGATTCCCCCTGCGTAGAGTAGGCTGGGGTTTATTGATTGTAGCGATCCGAATCTTCGGCAGCCGCGGACCAAGCTGCCGTTAATTACCCCTCGCATTTGGAGCGAGAGAACCTCCGATTGACGGGTTGAGCTGGTTATGCGAACTCAATGTGCAGTGTTGTGTTTTGAAGGGGTTTTGGATGTATCGGGGGCCCCGCAGAGTTTTTACGAGGGCATCCAAAGGATGCATGGGAAAAGCGCCAGCGCTTTGGGTGCTAGCGCTCTGAGCGTAAGAGCCCCACGTGTCAGCATGTGGGCGCTCGGGCGCTAGCGCTCTGAGCGCAAGGACGCTAGCGTTTTGAGCGCTAGCGCCCCACGTGTCAGCACGTGAGCGTTCGGGCGCTAGCGCTTTGGGCACTAGCGCTCTGAGCGCAAGAGCGCTAGCGCCCCACGTGTCAGCATGTGAGCGCTCGGACGCTAGCGCCCTCAGCGCAAGAGCGCTAGCGCTCCACGTGTCAGCACATGGACGCTCGGGCGCTAGCGTCTTGAGCGCAAGGGCGCTAGCGTCCCACGTGTCAGCACGTGTGCGCTCGGGCGCAAAAGGGACTTGGTCCCTGCAATAGGAGTTGTACTCTAAGAAAGGAGCACTTATTATTATTATTATTATTGTTATTGTTATTTTTTTTTGTGTGTGTGTGTGTATGAGGAGTTAAACTCCTAGGATGTTTTGAAGCTGATGAAGGGCTTCTCCCCTTAAGCCCTAGTTCTTCCCTAAAGTGGGGTTTGTGGAGATGGGTCTCCTTCTTCCTCCTCTGTTGGCAGGATCTTGAAGATCAAGGGATGTGAGATTTTAAAAATCTCTTCTTTTTGAGATCTGATGACAGATCTGAGATTCTCTTTGTGGGTTTTGTGATGAAAAACTATTTAGTTTTGAAAAAGGAAGAGTAAAACTATTGATTTAATTCAAAAGAAAGAAGAAGGTTTTAGAACCTTGAGGAAGGAGAAAGAGGCACAGGCCCTAATTTTTGGGGAATGAAAAGTCTATCTTTTATTCATCATCATGTTGCCTTATATAGGCTTACATATTTACATATAGCCCCTTGAACTTTACAAAATGGTATTTTGCCCATCCCATGGCTCATGTGCCATTTAATTTTTGCACATAAGCTATGGGCTTACAAAATATTGGCTTTATGCCCATTTTGCATACATTCGTGCACAAAAAATTACATGAAAATTATTTGTTACATGATTTTTTATTTTGGCGTGAGGAGGGCCGGCCACTTCATGTTCGGGCTCGACTCGGGCATGAGCCCACTTGATCCAGGTCTGGGCCCACTTGGCTTGGGGTTGACCTTGACTTTGACTTGGTCAACCGGGGTGCAATTTTCGACCCCAACAGATGGGACCACATTAATATTGATTAATGCAAGAAAAACAAACCAAAGTTTAAATCGTTGGAACAATTTCAAAACAACTCGGTTTTCTTGAAAAACAACTTTTAAATGCGGAGTCTAAACCACTCCTTTTAAAAGCTATCATGGTTCCTTCGACTATATCAAGTTCATTACGTTCACGGTTTCGCCAATACCATCCGTAGCCCTCCGTTATTTCAGATAGTTATTCAGTAGTATTCAAGGTATGTATTTTGACCTTCGCCAAGGCATAGTGATTGGTAGCTGCCGGATATTCATCTGTAGCATAGATAGATGCGCTGATTTGAGATGGTTGTACAACTATTTTGGCCTTCGTCAAGAGTTTGTACGGATGGGTTCATATAAACCTGGATAATGACGGATAGAACTTAACTCGCATCTTATGATATATTGGCCTTCGTCAAGGTCATAAGCGCCTGGGACAAAAATCCACATCGGGAGTTTCAAAGGAAAATGAAACTTGCCAGTGTTACATACCATTTGGAGTGTGATGATTTTGGTAGGATTCTTTTAAGATTGTCATACGATAATATTTGGATTCCGATCCTACTGTGAGTATCCGCTACTTTTCGGGAGATTTTTTCACTAAACAATTTATGCTATAAACCAAGTAGGTGCCTAGAACGGTGTTAGCTACGTCTCCAGGGAAAAGAAGTTATGTAATTAAGGAATTTCGCAAAAGCATTGGAAAACCTCTCTCGAAGTACCAACACTAGCCTGGCCGAAAAGTTAAGCAAGAATTGTAATAGTGAGATTAATCCTGACTAATTCTTTTTTTATGGTTTGAAGGAGGATTCGAGAAACAGTGGGAGCCATCCTGTTTAGATAAACTAATAACCAATCTAAATTTGCAAGAGTATCATACTAAGTGTTTCTTCTCTCTTTCTTAATTGCAGCGACCAAAATGACCGGGCTTAAATTACTGCTAGATAATAATAAATTGACTGGGCCAAATTATAAAGATTGGCTAAGGAATGTCTAGATGACCATTACCTATGACAAGCTGGGCTACCTCCTTACTGCCAAAACCCCCGCCGTCATAGGTCCAGATTCCACCGTCGCGGATGTTGAAATCCGTAAGACATAGGAAATAGACAGTGCGAGAACCAAGTGTCTCATATTGGCCTCAATGGATAATGAATACCAGAAACGGCACGAGAACATGGACTTAGCTTCCATTTTCCTCCATACCAAAGATTTATATGGAGAGCAATCTCGTATCACAAGATATGAGATCTCGAAGAAATTGTTTTAGGCGAGATTGGCTGTCGGGTCATCTGTATGGGACCACGTGCTTAAGATGATTAGCTATATTGAAAAGCTCGCGGACCTTGGGACCACGTTGGAGAACAAGTTATATACTGATTTGATTCTACAGTTCCTCCCTTCTACCTACGCCAAGTTTATCTTGAATTTCAACATTCAAGGGAAGAAAGTTTCACTTCCAGAACTTCTCAACATGTTGAAGAGCACTGAGGACACCCTGCAGAAATCCAGGAAGACACACGCTCTGCTTATTGGGGAATTTTTCTCTTCTAGATCCAAAGCTGGGGAATATTTCTCTTCTAGATCCAAAGCGAAAACCACGGGGAAGAAGAAGAAGGCCTCTACCAAGCCGAAACACGGTGTCAGTAAGGTAGAGGGAAAAGACATGGCAAAAGTTTCGGGGCTGACAATAGGGATGGAGAAATGTTTCTATTGTCAAAGGAAAGGACATTGGAAGAAGGACTGCAGGGCTTGGAAAACCAGAAATTAGGATTCGAAGCACGTTGTGGTTCGGCTTCAGGTATGTTTATGATTGAAAACTGTCTGTCAATTAACTCTACTTTCTGGGTACTAAATACTGGATCAGAATCTCATATCTGTAATTCATTACAGGCTCTGAGAAACCGTAGAGTTATCAAGGTAGGTGGTATGACTCTCAGGGTTGCTAACGGAATGAGCGTGGATGCTGTATCCGTAGAAGAATATTACCTAGGATTGACAAGTGGGCAGATTTTGATTTTGCTTAACTGTTTGTGTGTACCTAGTTTGACATATAATATTATCTTTCTATCTTTACTATCTAAATAAGGTTATAATTTTATATTTGTAAGCGATGTCGTCCACATCCACCTTAATCAAGTTTTGATTGGATCAGATACACTAGATAACGGTATCTACGTATTAAATCAAGGTCAGCTTTTCAATGTCCAGAACACACTTGAAAGAAAGTCTCCGGAATTAAATCAAGCTTTCTTATACATCAATGAAATATGGTTGACGAAGTTACATAAAAAGTGATATTTGGATCCGTTTGAATATCAGTCTTATGTAACTTGTCAATTATGTTTCAAAGGAAAGATGACAAAGATTCCGTTCACTGGACACGGGATAAGAGCCAGCAAGCTCTTGGGACTTATATACAGCTACGTGTATGGTCCAATGTCTACACATGTAAGCAATGGTTATTCATATTTCATTATCCGTTTGAATACCCATCCTTGTCATTAGCTCGGAAATGCTGAAGCAGCGGAAGGATGGCTTGCTTCATGTTCTGAGCCCCCATTCTGCAAAAATAAGTCATGATGACCAAATAAGTAAAATTTTGTAGGGCATTAGCAAGATGTATTTAATAATTGAAGTTGAATTTTGACTCTGGGTCCAAATTCGCTTCCTGTTTGATTTTGGCATACAGAACCATATTCCTTAATCCTACACACATATTAACACTTAATATACATTTCAGTCATTTCTGCATGTTTATGGAAAGTAGTAATTTGTTTAAAGCTTATTCAATATTTTTCCGGCCAAGTCATTGCAATTTCTTTTTTGCATGCATGCTATATCAATTAATTAATTGAAAAGGAGGGGGGGGGGGGGGGTGGGGTGGGGGGGTGTTATACACTGAGCTGCTACCCTTAATCTTGCGGACGGTATGATTTAGCTTTGAGAAATAATGTGATGATGCTCGATAACGGTAATTTCTTAGATCATGACACGTGGTGTCGGGACCCGGTTCTTGCTCACGGAGCAAAGTGCCATACGGAACAAAGTGCCATGCCAAGTGTTGTGTTAAGTGGGCAGGGGCTACCTCTTGAATCCGTAGGGGCCACCTCTTGAGTCCGTGGGACCCACTGTAGAACAATGGGGACTCTTCGGAATACATTCCGAAAGAGGGCAGATCTGTACTATAAATGGAATGATACCGCTTCTCATTACAGAGGCGTCTTTTAAGTGAACTGGCACTATACGAGTTTGAGAACCCCGTAGTTAAGCATGCTCGAGCCAGGGAAGTCCTGAGATGGGTGACCTCCTGAGATGTGGTCTCTGGTCGGGTCCGGTTCACTCCGAAAGATAAAACCGTGCGGTTTCGACCAGAGCGGACAATACTCTCTGTATGGGGGTGGGGCGTGACAAAATGGTATCAGAGCTGGTCCCTCAATAGTAGTTCTGTGAACTGGCACTATGTAGGTCTGTGGTTCGAGGACGAACCATTGTTCGAAGGTGGGGGAGAATGTCGGGACCCGGTTCTTGCTCACGGAGCAAAATACCACACGGAACAAAGTGCCACGCTAAGTGTCGTGTTAAGTGGGCGGGGGCCACCTTTTGAGTCCGTGGGACCCACTGTAGAACAATAGGGACTCTTCGGAATACATTCCGAAAGAGGGCAGATCTGTACTGTAAATGGAATGATACCACTTCTCATTACAGAGGCGTCTTTTAAGTGAATTGACACTATAGGAGTTTGAGAACCCCGTAGTTAAGCGCGCTCGGGCCAGGGAAGTCCTGGGATGGATGACCTCCTGGGAAATGGCCCCTGGACGGATCCGGTTCACTCCGAAAGACAAAACTGTGCGGTTTCGGCCAGAGCGGACAATACTCTCTGTATGGGGGTGGGGCGTGACACGTGGCAGATGACGTGTCCCAGAGCATGCAAGGAAGGACCTACAGTGGCCGACCAGACCACTCCTATGCCCGTCCTACCGACCAACGCCGGCTCACTTTCGAGCCCCCTGCACAACTGGCCTCCTCGGCCTCACAGCTCGTCTACTGCAGAACCAAGATATCTCGGCTCTCCCGCTCGTCTGCGAGCTCTCCCGCCGAGGTCATCTTCCTCGGTCTCATCGACCGACCAACGACACCGCTTGCAGGCGTAACCGCCATCCCGCGAATATCACCATGCGCGAGATCTCCGCCGGCCACATCCCACGTTCCACGCCACCACGATCCCCCATTAACGAGCCTGTCTCGCTATTAATGTGAGGTCTCGCTCATCACGCGGGCGTGACGTCGGGAGCGTAACGGCCGGCGTGATTCTCGCGCCTGCCTTGCCTGCCACCACCACTATATAAACCCCTTCTTCAGACGGTTCAAGTAAGCCATTTTTACTCGACTAAGCCGTTACCCTGCTCGGATCTCTAGTCTAACTTGATCGTCGGAGGGTCCTTGGTGGTACAACCATCCCGGGACTTCCTTGCAGGTAGCTCGGCAACCACAACCTCAAACCCATTGAAATCCACATGCTTCAGGAGCGACAGCCTCCAGATCCAATCTCAGCCATCCATCGCCGCTATCAGTAGATCAGCGGAAAGCAATATCTTGGCGTGATCCAGGTCGCGTCAGCTGGCGCCGTCTGTGGGAACTCTTTGATTCCACAAAAACAAAAGTTCGTTTTCCGATCTCAATCCAATGGCGAGCGATCATCACGAAAATACAAGCACCAGCCGCCGCCTCCCCCTCAACAGAGGCGCGGACGAACCTCCTCCGCCGAATGCCATTAGCGCCCTTACCGGCCGAATAGACCGACTAACGTCTGTCGTGGAGGTGCTCATCCGTGTCCAAACGGCAGGGCAAGTTCCCCAGGTCGCCGCTCCTCCGCCTCGAGACCGGGACCCCTACAGAGGAAGAGAAGACCCTACTCGCGTCGGTTCAGCTGACCACCGCCTCGTTACCTCCCACGGCCCCTCCGGCGCTAGGGGTCAAAGCCCTCACCAAGAGGCAGCCGAGTGGCTACCCTGCTCGGCTATCCCTGGCTGGTAGCTCCCTACCTTATAACGCCAGGGATCAAAGCCCTCACCAAGAGGCAGCCGAGTGGCTACCCTGCTCGGCTATCCCTGGCTGGTAGCTCTCTACCCCGCAACGCCAGGGATCAAAGCCCTCACTAAGAGGCAACCGAGCAGCTTCACTGCTTGGTTCATCCTTGGCAGCCCTCCCACGGCCCCTCCAGCGGTAAGGATCGAAGCCCTCACCAAGAGGCAGCCGAGCGGCTACCCTGCTCGGCTATCCCTGGCTGGTAGCTCGCCTACCCCACAACGCCAAAGATCGAAGCCCTCACCAAGAGGCAGCCCTGCGGCTACCCTGCTCGGCTATCCCTGGCTGGTAGCTTCCCTACCCCCACAACGCCAGGGATCAAAGCTCTCACCAAGAGGCAGCCCTGCAGCTACCCTGCTCGGCTATCCCTGGCTGGTAGCTCGCCTACCCCACAACGCCAGGGATCGAAGCCCTCACTAAGAGGCAACCGAGCAGTTTCACTGCTTGGTTCATCCTTTGCAGGCCTCCCACGGCCTCTCCAGCGCCAAGGACCTAAGCCCTCATCAAGAGGCAGCCCTGCACCTACCCTGCTCGGCTATCCCTGGCCAGTAGCTCGCCTACCCCACAACGCCAGGGATCTAAGCCCTCACTATGAGGCAACCGAGCATCTTCACTGCTTGGTTCATCCTTGGCCGGCCTCCCACGGCCCCTCCAGCGCCAAGGATCGAAGCCCTCACCAAGAGGCAGCCCTGCAGCTACCCTGCTCGGCTATCCCTGGCTGGTAGCTTCCCTACCCCACAACGCCAGGGATCAAAGCCCTCACCAAGAGGCAGCCCTGCAGCTATCCTGCTCGGCTATCCCTGGCTGGTAGCTTCCCTACCCCACAACGCCAGGGATCAAAGCCCTCACCAAGAGGCAGCCCTGCAGCTATCCTGCTCGGCTATCCCTGGCTGGTAGCTTCCCTACCCCACAACACCAGGGATCAAAGCCTTCGCCAAGAGGCACCGGACAGCAACCCTGCTCGGCCATCCTTAAGGATAAAAAGCCCTCGCCAAGAGGCACCGGGCAGTAACCCTGCTCGGCCATCCTTAGTAGGCCACTTACGGCCCCTCCCACGCTAAGGATGAAAAGCCCTCGAAAGAGGCAACTGGGCCCGCCCTTGCTCGGTTATCCCTGGATGGCAACTCCCTACCCCAACAAACCAAGGATCAAAGCCCTCCCCAAGAGGCAACCGGACCTGCCCTTGCTCGGTTATCCCTGGCTGGTAGCTTCCTACCCCAACAAACCAGGGATCAAAGCCCCCGCCAAGAGGCACCGGGCAGTAACCCTGCTCGGCCCGTCTTTAAGGATTAAAGCCCTCGCAAGAGGCAACCGGGCCTGCCCTTGCTCGGTTATCCCTGGCTGGTAGCTCCCTACCCCAACAAACCAGGGATCAAAGCCCTCGCCAAGAGACACCGGGCAGCAACCCTGCTCGGCCCCGTCTTTAGTAGGCCCCTTACGGTCTCTCCCGCGCTAAGGATCAAAGCCCTCGCAAGAGGCAACCGGGCCCGCCCTTACTCGGTTATCCCTAGCTGGTACCTCCCTACCCCCAACAAATCAGGGATCAAAGCCCTTGCCAGGAGGCACCGGGCAGCAACCCTGCTCGGCCCCGTCCTTAGTAGGCCCCTTAGGCCCCTCCCGTGCTAAAGATCAAAGCCCTCATCAAGAGGCGACCGAGAGGCTACCCTTCTCGGTTATTCCTGGCTGGTATCCCCCTACCCCAACAAACTAGGGATCAAAGCCCTCGCCAAGAGGCACCGGGCAGCAACCCTGCTCGGCCCTGTCCTTAGTAGGCCCCTTACGACCCCTCCCGCGCTAAGGATCGAAGCCCCCATCAAGATGCAGCCAAGAGGCTACCCTACTCGGCTATCTCCGGCTGGTAGCTCCCTACCCCACGACGCCAGGGATCAAAAGCCCTCGCCAAGTGGCAGCGGGCAGTAACCGTGCTCGGCCCATTCTTAGTAGGCCTATTATGGCCCCTCCCGCGCTAAAGATCAAAGCCCTCATCAGGAGGCCACCGAGCGGCTACCCTGCTCGGCACATCCTCAGCGGGCAACCTCCTGCCCATCCGACGCTGAGGATACGAAGCTCTCATCGTGAGGCCACTGAGTCCCTTCCTGCTCGGCGCACCCCCGGAGGGCATCCTCCTGCCCATCAGACACTGAGGATCTTAAGCCCTCATCACGAGGCCACCGAGCAGCTACCCTGCTCGGTGCATCTCCAGCGGGCAACCTCCTGCCCATCCGACGCTGAAGATCTGAAGCCCTCATCGTGAGATACCGAGTCCCTTCCTGCTCGGCGCATCCCCAGCGGGCATCCTCCTGCCCATCAGACGCCGAGGATCTAAAGCCCTCATCACGAGGCCGCCGAGTCCCTTCCTGCTCGGCGCATCCCCAGCGGGCATCCTCCTGCCCATCAACACGGTGGGTCCAAAGCCCTCCCCGCGAGGCCGCTGAGTAGCTTCCTGCTTGGCGCATCCGCAGCGGGTAGCTTTCTACCCTACAAAGACACGGATCCAAGGCCTGCCGAATAAACTCATACTCAACGCACGATCAGCGCCTCAACTCTGGTAAAAGGAGAATACCGACCTTCCCACACTCATCCTAAGTCGACTTATACTCGATGCGCGACAACAAGAACGCTGTGTCGTCCCCGAACAATCCACCACGAGGAATTACCAGCGCCAAACCGCACGGGAAGAACCAAGCAGTCCACTCTCGACCCGATCCACGAATAGATCAGAACGAGAGTGGGGGCTAATGATGATGCTCGATAACGGTAATTTCTTAGATCATGACACGTGGCAGATGACGTGTCCCAGAGCATGCAAAGAAGGACCTACAGTGGCCGAACAGACCACTCCTATGCCTGTCCTACCGACCAACGCTGGCTCACTTCCGAGCCCCCTGCACAACTGGCCTCCTCGGCCTCACAGCTCGTCTTCGGGCTACCGCAGAACCAAGATATCTCGGCTCTCCCGCTCGTCTGCGAGCTCTCCCGCCGAGATCATCTTCCTCGGTCTCATCGACCGACCAACGGCACCGCTTGCAGGCTTAACCGCCATCCCGCGAATATCGCCATGCGCGAGATCTCCGCCGGCCACATCCCACGTTCCACGCCATCACGATCCCCCATTAACGAGCCTGTTTCGCCATTAATGGGAGGTCTCGCTCATCACGCGGGCATGACGTCGGGAGCGTAACGGCCGACATGATTCTCACGCCTGCCTTGCCTGCTGCCACCACTATATAAACCCCTTCTTCAGACGGTTCACGTAAGCCATTTTTACTCGACTAAGCCGTTACTCTGCTCGGATCTCTAGTCTAACTTGACCGTCGGAGAGTCCTCGGTGGTACAACCACCCCAGGACTTCCTTGCAGGTAGCTTGGCAACCACAATCTCAAACCCATTGAGATCCACACGCTTCAGGAGCGACAGCCTCCAGATCCAATCCCAGTCACCCATCGCCGCCATCAGCAGATCAACGGAAAGCAACATCTTGGCGCGATCCAGGTCGCATCACAACGCGATCTGCATTACCGCAGAGAGAAGAAAATGCACAACCTAAATATATATATGTTTCTAATTTTTAAATCAAATCCAACAGACACTCATTTATACTTACAGCAAGTTGTCCGCGTCAGCCAAAAGCTTTTCGGTGCCATCTAAGAATGTGGTGATGGCAGGGGACAGGAGCCCAGAGTTTCGGCTCTGGGCATCTCTCAGAATCTCGTATTGGTGGGACTGTTCATATTCAAAAGCCCCTGTAGCAATGAAAGCCAAAGCCATTAGCATATCTCTCATTCTAGTAACAAAACCGCAAGGGTCATTTGAGCTTTTATTTCCCATTGTTGTTGGTAGATGTCAATCCTTCTTAATCTTTTATTTTCAATCGGATTTTCCTTATTTGTCACGAGCAATTATAGAGCAATCCTAGAGTTAAGAAGTTTATGACACTTGATTTGGTGCCATGCAATTATATTCAAGAGAAGGATTTGCATGTAAAAATCTACCACAGCAGCACCAAATTTTTATCATGTAAAAGTCTACCATAGACCGATTTTGCTTTATGTATAAGAGGCAATAATAGAGTAATTTTTGACTTAAAACGTTATGATCTTGATTTGGTACCATGCAACGATATTGAAGAGAGGTGCTGGCTTCGAAATCACGTACACCTGTGGTTCATGTCGTGAAGGAACTAGAGAACCTAAAGAATCTACCCATTTAAACCATTGAGACCACGTTCCCTGAGATCTGGTGATTGAGAGATCCTACATCGTAGAC
The DNA here is from genome assembly GCA_030015575.1 of Agapanthus africanus. NCBI lineage: Eukaryota > Viridiplantae > Streptophyta > Magnoliopsida > Asparagales > Amaryllidaceae > Agapanthus > Agapanthus africanus. The sequence continues at coordinate 427,904,014 of JASDDO010000010.1, read as the reverse complement.
ATCAAAGCCACGTGTTCTTAAACAGGAACTTTAAAATTAACGACCGATGCTTGAATACTAGCACAAAGAATAACATGAACTGAAAATTTTTGATTGAGAGATCCTACATCGTAGACATTGAAGCCACGTGTTCTAAAACAGGAACTTTAAAATTAACGGCCGATGCTTGAATATCAGCACGAAGAATAACAGAAACTGAAATTTTTTGATTGAGAGATCCTATATCGTAGACGTCGAAGCCATGTGTTCTAAAAGATGAACTTCAAAATTTAACGAACAATGCTATGCAATAGAGAAACTTGCTATAATTGAATTCAACCTATTTGAGAGATGAATTAATAAATATACCTCTTCAAACAACGAATTCAGGTGCTTTAGAAGCTGAAGCTTTAGTTCAAATGCCATTAGCAAGTGGTTTGGTAAGCAATAAAAGGGGAGAATCTTGAAGGTGGAGGAGACTTGAGCTTAGTTCCCTCTATTTATAGGCTTCATTCGGGGGGTTTTCTGACGAAAGATTTTATTTGCAAATATAATTGTTAACTGGACTTATTTTTCAAATGTATATGCTGCTTCTTTATCCTGCCTTGTTTAAAAAGAGTTTATACAGTAAGTTTGTACAGCCTATTCTTGATGTATATACTTCTGTATGTTTTGCTCTCTTATTGTCTTTTCAAATCTCTTGTAAATAAGAAGTTGCCACTATTACTGTATCATTTACATGCCGCTTCTAATTATTCTGTTTGATTTACCAAGTATTCGTCTCGCCTAATTCCCGATCTGGTTATAAATGCGATAACGTAGATTTCTTATGTAGTTGTGTCTCTTTGTGCAGATATTGAAGTGATAATTTGCTAGATTTAAAATTTATTAGAGGCGGACCAGAGTTTAAAACTTCTGATATAATAACCAAATTCTCATTTTGCAAAACTAATTAAAAAAATTGAATTGCTGAATTCCTAAAAAAAAAGAAGAAGAAAGATTTGGTACTATATCTTTTGCAGATTTTCTTGTTGCATAGATAATCATGAGAATTCCTATTGACAAAAATGAAATGCTTAATCATTGAAGCTCAATTAGTATTGATGCAGTGCAATAATAGTCCCTCTGTCATAGGTCTATTTGTTTAAATATACAGATTGTGATGGTTATATGTGGAAACTACAACCCTTTGAAAATATTTCAGTATGATATTCGGAAAAAATCCATATGACAGCTTTTTCCAATGAAAGAACAATGCATTATGTTGTTAATATGGTACGAGTGACAACTAATTTTAAACAATACTCTAGGTTGTTGATTTGGTTCAATTGGAAACTCGCACATATTAAGTTACCAATATCATCGCTATATGCGGTTCTTAATTGTGGTAAAAGGATCATCACTGCTACTAAGGGGCCGTATGGTTTGCAGCAAGATATTTCTTGCTAGTAAATAACCTCAAATTCATTGTTTTCTGTTTTCAACTTTTATTGTCTGGATTTCAAATCTAAGCCATATTATGTTTTTGGTTGAATATAAACAAGTGGAAATGTAGATTTTGTCCCAAATTTGCAATGAGTAAATGACAAACTGAGGTGGCTTGTCAATTGATTTAAATATCAGGCGTATCGACCGATATATCGGTCCGATTTATCGGTTTGGGACACCTAGTGATACGATACAAGAGACAATAAGTGGATATTGTTTTGCTTAAATGCCAACCAACATTTTGCATATCGGACGATATATCGGCCGCTTCATATTGGTCCCAAATATTGCCGATAAGTCAATATATGAGGTTCAATGAGTTATTTTTGGGTAGTGCCGTAGTGGATTTAACTTTTTCAAAGTTTGGAAACTCATTATCCTATCCAATAGAGAAGAAGTGAAATCTCGCAAGTTTATCTTAGCTACTATCTGGTGCAATATATAGCTTCAGTACAACCTTTTTTCTTTTAATTGTTCGTATAAATATTTTCTTTTCAAAGGATTAATTATATTGCATTTTTTACATATACTTTACAATACATGTCTATGATATCGGACATCTTACGTTTTTTTATCTAATATCTTATGTGCATGATATATGTATAAATATATGTAATGCTTATATAAACCATATACGTCTGTCTGATATGTATGTAAAAATCACTGATATGAGCTTCGGATATGAACATCCGATATAGACCCCTATCCCCGATAATATCGTCTGATTTCCGTTATCCGATATTTAAAAACCCATCCGATACGAACCCACTATCCGATATTTAACACCTTGGTTGCAATGTTTACATTTGCACCTTCATTTTCAAGTTCATCTTAAATTTTTGCTAACCAAACATGGAAGGTGAAGTTGTTTTTATTAAGCAAATGTTGCATGCTAACCAAATATGGAAGGTGAAATTGTTTTTATTCAGCAAATGTTGCATGCAACTCCATAAAACATGATTGAAAAGCTTAGTGTTCTTCACAAGGTTCATTCTTCGCTTGGTTTGCCTATAGGAATGCAATATTGACAAGAGATAATTGTGCAGAAAAGAAATGGCAGGCCTAGATACAATTAATGTGAACGGCGACCAATATATGAAGCGTTAATTTCTTGAACTAGTTTCGAGTAAAGGTGTAATACTTAATGCCGAGATAGGAGAAATGAAGGGAGACGAAAGGAGCGTCATAGGCGGCTATTTGGGTAAGTTTTCTAGAAATTACTAAATATTTTCTTACACACAACTTTATTCTCTTCGAGTTTACATATTTGTTGTAATTCAACTAATCAGGGTTCTTAACTTCAGATGATACCGGGATAGGTTGAACATCGTGATAATATTATCGATGGCGCGGACAAGAAAGCATCAGAGGAGGAGAACCAGAGCGATGCACGGTAACTTCAGGACAATGACGTCGATCCTATTATGCATAAATATTTATTACTTTTTCGGGAAGATTTGTAGTTTGTTCTTGTGAAAGGTTACGCTGAATTTAGGGGGATTAATCACCCCAACTCTTTTTAGCAAAGAAATATTGTTATGAAGCAAACCAGGCCAATTTTTGTTTCCGCAGTTTCATTTTGGTCATTACAGCCTTTCTTCTTTTAAGTAGCATGACAAAGGGAAAACTAGGAGTCTTTACTTTGAGCAATAGCTGCTGCCTTCTACTACAACCCGTCGATCACTTCTAAATGTTTGCTGTTGTAGTTATTGCTATTGCTCAATTTGTATGTGTAGAGAATAATAAGGTCTGAATTTTAATTAAAATGGAATTATATGGATACTTCGAAATTCTATGTTTTGAGTGGTATAAAATTGCTTTAAGAACGCAAAATGGCTTCTTTTAGATGTATGGCATTGCTTGATATTGTTGGGAATTTCTCCAGATTTCTATAGCACAGAAGATATACTGCCATTAATCTCAACATTGTATTGAAAAAATTACACCAGCAAACAATATCAGAACTCTCTCTGTCAATTATTAGCCAGGCTAAGAAGTATTTATACATACCAATCCACTATGAGCAAATACAGAAAAGGTTCTAACAGCATTCACATAAGATGAAACCACAATATAAATGTATTTATAACGTTTATAATTTTCCCCTCTTTAATATAAAGCATGCGCGAATTAAAGTTCACACCAAAACAACATATTACTAGTGTACTAGTATTATAGAAAGCCAGTTCCCATTCATTCAACAAGCACACAGTCCAAATTTAAGTTCGCTTGTGTAATTTTTCATGCAGCAGTGATTTCGGTTGCAGCAGCAGCAGCCGCGGCATCTGTTTCTGGCTCCCAAAAGGAGGTTTTCTTCCCAGTCTTTGAAACCGTTTGAGGAACTGCATCCGGTTTTACGTTGCCTTTCACTGTTACCTTTTGCTCCTTAAGGTCCACATCAAATGACTCGACGCCTGAAACAAACGACAAACAATTGAGGAAAACGAGGTCATGAAGTAAATCCATCAGCTATGTTTAATAAGGAACCGATAAGAGAGGCCAAAAATTATTTATAAAACAAGCATGAATATACTTTTGGAAAATACTTGTGTCCCTTCTGAATTCCGATATTCTTTTGCATGTAGCAAGTAGTAAGCGAAAATTATATGCCGCTTTCATTACTTCCGTTAATTGTTTAAAGGGAATGAATCGACAGTACATTAAATCATGAATAGAGTATCGAGTGAATGAGAATCTCTATGCTCAAAATCCCAGAAAACTTCACATGATAATATTCAAGAAAAACATGTTAAAAATAAAAAGAAATTAAAAAAAGGAGAGAATTGGGTAACCACCTTCCATTTTGGTGAGGACTCTCTTAACAGCACCAACACAACCTTCACAGGACATGCCAACCTTGAGCACAACTGTCTGTCAAATTCCGAAAAGATTGCTTTCGTCAACAAATATCAAACAAATGACTGCAATTAGAAATATACAGTACAGATCATATCTTCAATTCAAGTTGTGCTTATTATGAGATATTGACTCTAAAGCACCGGGTTTCATCATATCACAACTAGATTTATGCTTAACCATTCATAGCTGATTTTATTATCCTAGGGTTACCAGCATTTGATTTTTCTAACCAACTTAACAGGTTCGAAACCTACATATCATTCAAAACTAATAACCGTGCTTAATAATATAGGCCCTCTTTCATTAAAGAAGAACGGTGATTAATAGCCTCAGATCAAATTTGTAAGATCGCAATGGAACTCTTACTATCAGGATGCAAGTAGTTGAACTGTTTGCTGCTGAACAAACCAATGAGCTTCTCTATTTCATTACAGACGGGCATATCGTATGGGATTACAGATGGACATATCGTGCCATAATGGGCATGTTTCACTACAAGAGTGTGTTGTGTGTGTGAAATGAAAATTCAGCTGCAAAAAAACCAGTCATATTGGACATATTATGGACATCGTATTCATTTTTTTTATTTTGCCAATATACATAAAAGTCGAAGAGGAATAAATCAGCATTTCTTTTAACATGAAGAGAAAGTTACCATTTATAAATGAAAGGAGATTTATAAATGGTTAACAAATGCCAAAAATGGTAGAGCATATAAATAAGTAGCTCTTTAGCAAGATTATGCTAAATACCAACAATCAATCACACATGAGAAATGAATACACTAACGTACATGCAAGCGTGAATATCTATTCAGGCCTATCTATGTTATTGTTATGAATAGGATGCGGTGAGCTCATCCTTCCTTCAACTAAATTCTACAATCATTCTCTAGGGAAGAGAAATGTTTTTGAACTATGTCATAAAAACATTATAATACAGCAAAATACTAGGGAAAAAAAGGTTTATATGACAATTAAGATGGCTATCTAAATTAATAATTGTATTGAAGAAAAACTAATTTTATTTCGTCTTGAAAGAATCATTCTTATTGGAAGATCCAATTCTTTCCAATAAAGTTACAAACTTGAAGGGATTCACCATGAATTCGTAAGATGGGTCAAAAAGTTATTCAACAGCCAATAAGTTTATTTTCCTAGGCTATAAGTTGTGGCCCAATCAGGACCACCCCTCCCTTAAATAAATAGGATTGGTCTTCGCCCCTCTTGTGTTGATTGCATACTATTATGTGTTAAACTCATGACCTGCTTACCTCAATCACATGCTATACAACCTCTAATTGTTATTCTCTTGACAAGCAATTATGCAAAAGCAGAGTTTTACTTCCAAAAAGACAAATAGCTAGGAATTGAAGCATGAGCCAAGATTCCACCCATCACATTTCCAAGTAAACAAACAGCGGAAGTTCAAATTCAAGGGTAAAAAAATGTCATGTTCATTCCACACACACCTCGACACCATTTTTTCCGCTTAATCCTCTCATCCTGGGGTGAGTGAAGTGGTTATCATAACAAAAAGATTTTTCACCCCTAATGATCTTTAGAATCATCATGAGACACTCTTCAATGTCCCTACCACCGCACCAACACTCTAAAGTTGTGATGAGGGTTCAAAGAACACATTTCTATATTCTAACACGCTCCTATAGGTTTAAGACCCTTTGGACCAATAATTGAGCTTTTGCACAGCAGTATTTTTTTTTTATTTTTAACCCTGCTATTTAAATACATATACCGGTCAAATTCGAACTTGGGCTGCTCTAATAGCAGCTTAAATGTGCCTGCCACTCCACCAAATTTCCGAAGCTTTGATGAGGGCTGCGGTAATATATTTTTCATACGGGAGACCAAACTTTTAAGTTTTAACACATAAGCTAATTTTCCCATCTTCTACTGGGTTACATAACTAAGTTAAATGATTATGATTATATTAACAATGGTAAATAAATAAATCAAGATTTCAAGCGTTTCTGGTTAAAATTAACACGCCAAACCCCAAATTTCACCACAGCATCCACGATCCTAAATCAAAATCATCCTATGGAAGCAGGGCAATTTTTTGAGACAAAAAGAGAGAATATGCAAATAATTTGAGCATCTAATAAAAATCTTATCAAAATTTAGGGTTTTATTCATCATCAGAAAAATAAAAGATTACCTCTGCCATGGCGAAACTTTGAAGAAAGGAATCCTCGAATCGATGTGAGGGGAGAATTGGCGTTTTGGGATTTAAATAAGAAAATGATCAAGGGTCGGGCCAAACGTCAGAACCATGGCGTTTCCGTAAATTTCTCCGAACTTTGATGGGAATTTTTTTTTGAGAAGATTGGATTCTATAGATTTTGGCTTTGAGATGGGTGCTAGCCTCCCATCTGGCGCTGTTACGCTCGTCTAACAGTGGGTGTGAGTTGAAAATAAGGGGTTCATGGATGTGGTATTTGCTTGATGAGTGAAATGTGGCTTGAATTCTCGCAGTATGGAAAATAATTGCACCAATCCTCAATTCGTTTTTTTGCGGTAAATTGCCGAGAAAAGAAGAAAAAAACCGTGGCCCGGAAAAAGGTTGTGAAATACCCCTTGAAATTTTTTCCTACATTATATATATAGTTGCTAGATCTAATTAACACATACATATCGCAGGTAACTTCATATATATCGCAAACAACCGCATGCGTATAGCAAGCAACTGCTACATACATATCACATAAAAATTAGATGTAGCGGGCAACCATACAGATACCGTAAGCGAAGATTTTTTTAGACACTTGAAAACTTTTTCAAGAGGTTTTTGACAACCGTTTAAATGCCAGGGGTTTTTTGTCAGCAGGAAGACTTGCTTTGTTTTTCTTTTTTTTGACTATTTATCCTTTTTTCCAAAATATTGACCCCTGGTATTTTTGACTATTTATCCTTTTTTCCAAAATATTGACCCCTAGTATTGGGGTTTCTATAAAAGCCCTACAAACTTGGTATGAGTTAAAAAGCCTCCCCAACCGTTATAGATTTTTCCGTTAGATTTCAAGGTTAGGAAGTTGGGTAATTAGTTAACCTGGGTAAGTTTTATTTTCTACCCCTAGATTAACTGCCCGCGCAACCCTAATAAATAATTTCTCCCAATTTTACATCATATTTCTTCAAGGGTACCATGGAGAAGATGAAGGGGACTAAGAAAATATGTTGAAGAGTTGAAAAAGAGAAGAAGATGATAATCCAGGAGAGTGGATCTCTGTATAATTGGCTCAAGTAGCCAATGGGGAGAGTAGTTCATAGGTTAGAGGAGAGGGCAATAAGGCAATTTTAGTGGGATAACGGTAAATTTTAACAGCGGTTAACTATAGAGATAAACCAGGGGCCTTAAATAGTCCTGTTTAAGGCTTTCGGGGGCTTTTTAAATAATGTGAAGTGGCGAGGGGATCCGTTTGGAAATCCCAATGTTTAGGGGGCCAATATTACAAAACCTTAATTTTAAATTAGAGGGTTTTCAATTTTATAAGAAGCGGGAAAGTTTTTCTCTATCATGAGACTTCTTGAATGCGACCGTTGAGAATATGACAAGAGACTTTAGACCTAGCATATTAATTTTTTCCAAGTGATGTGGTGACAAATTTCAATGACGCGCTTCGATAAATGATACTGGCTTTTTATTTTAGGAAGAAGAGGATGTCGTGTTACCAGGGAAGAATCATAATTACATCGAACCACAGATTCTTTTAGAAACTTGTAAATTAGACTTGAGCCATTCTCTAGGAGATGTTCTAAATCTTGAAAGGTGTTTTAATACAGTAAAAAAATGGCCTTTGGAAGCTTCCCGGGAACATAGGCACGTGGGTGTGGCGTGCATCCCCGACCCTTGTTTTTAGCCTCCGCAGGCCAAGGCACCGTGGAGCTCCCAGGGCCAGTAATCTCTTTGATATAATAATATTTCTTGAATTATAATTATTAAGTGGTTAGGGCATCAATTAGGGCACTAAAATGATGATTATTTAAAGATTGATATCAACCCGGCCCATATTAAACCTAGCTAATCTGGTCAAGCCCAAGACGAGGCTAATCCAACTAAATTAGTTGGGCATGAAACGCATTAAGTAAATTCTATCCGCGAAATTTTTGATGTAAAATTTCTTTAACAATTGAATTGAATGATTCATGTGGGAGCATATATATTATTGCAAAGAAATGTTTTGGTGACAATTTGGAAATAAAGTATGGTGTGATAGGGCATTGATCGCAATTTATTTGATTCAAAAACTTTCATAATTAGGCATAAGGCTATAGAAAAGTAGACTATTAGAAATAAAGTTGCGGCAACAAATGTTATCATGTTAATGTTGTGGTATTAGTAGCTTAAGCAGGGACGGATGCAGAAATTTTGGTAAGTGTGAGCAAAATAAAGACAATGGTATCATACTAAATAATATATAAAAAAACATTACACAATTTAAAAAGTAATAAATAATTTTTGAATGGGCTATTTTTAGAAAAACTCTCCATTTAATATTTAAGTATTAAAATCGGCTCCATCTTTTTTTAATTGTTAAAACCGACCTCTGACTAACTTTAGAGTAATTAGCGTCACAATATTTTTTTAATTAGCGCTAATTAAAATCCGGGGTTGGCAACCCAGGATTCATGTAACACATATTTTTAACACTTTCAACAGACAACAGAGAGCTTGGATCCTTATGCTCAAAAATCCAGAGTTGCCACCCAGGATTCATTTTTCACCTCGTAATGCATATTTTCCAAATGGAGTTAAAACACATATAATTAAACATCCACTACTTATTTTTTTTCTATGCGAATCTTAGTTAGGCACTCTTTTCTTTTTCAACCTTCGTTTTCGGTACCTTACTTATTTTCCTTCTATGCGGATCTTAGTCAGGCTTATTGAAATTCTTCTTTGTTCCGTAGTTCGGCTAGCAGTCTTTATACTTATATCTCTCAAGTTTTCATGCATGCCCCATTTGACCTTTGTCATTAGTTTAGAAACATCTATAATTTTCTTTCAACTTCCAAACTTTTCCTATATATCCAGAAGCAACTACTGATTGTACAAATTCTGATTCTTTATATGTCACGCCCCGCTTCGCAAAATATGTAAATACGGCACGTGACAGAACCAACCATGCTACCCGTGGTTAGAAATCATCCCTCCATAGTCATATTACGGTTGTCAAGAGGATATCAAGAACAGTAAAATATATAATCTAACTAACACATGTCCACCTGTCACAGTAAATAAAATCAAGAAATGTATAAAGCGGAAACGAATCAAGATCCTATAAACAATATCTGAATCACGTCCCAATGTGAGCTCACATCAAAGGAAATAAACTGCGGAAATAAATAACTAAGAGCCTAAAAAGCTAGCTTCTCATTGCTCGGTTTGATGGTTAAAGTACTCCTGTTCAGCCTGCGATAAAGATAGAGGAACTGGGCCATGCAAAATCCAGACGTCAGTACGTCATAAATATCAAAAGATTAGTAATAACCAGAATATGATGCTATGATTAAACATAAATGTAAATAATAAATACATATATAAAACAAGGAGGTATCTGTATGTGATGTGTATTCTAAAAACCGTGCTTCTAGATTATTTATTCTAAAAGTCTTTGAAATCAATTTAATGGAATCGTCGATATAACTCAATAGTATCCCGTGTGTGCCCGGGACCACGGTCAAGATTCTCGGACTGAATCCGAGACGTACCGTTAAGCAGTAAACATGTAATATGTACAGATGAATGATGTCAGCAGCATCATTCCAGAGCTGACCGAACCCGTAAAGACTGATCAGTATAAGTATCGAACTGTTGAGTTATAAGTTAGGCCTTACCCCCAAAGTTTGTGTTCAAGTCGGGTATTGATGTTGTGAATCTAATGCCAATACAGGATCAAGCAGGTACAGGTTTTGTCTATACAGAAAATAAGTCACGCCCGTAAGGACAACAATCAGGATTATCGGCATTATTAATAATATCCAAGTAACAAGTCTGGTAATGTGTCGTGAACATGTCATGTAATGTATATTGCCCAAAATAGATACTAAATGTGAAACTGTAATCAAAATCGAAACACGACGATTGCCAGGATGCATGTGTCTATCTGTAATAACCATTATACGTTCATTACCATGTATGATGCAATCTAGATAACATATTGTACCGATATAGTAATATCATGATGTTCCGGCATACAACTAGATATGCTATTATTAGTACGGATACAGACAGATACCGTAAAACTGTAAATCAGTAATATTTGCTGAATAATAAAATACATGCACTATTCTTATTCATATAATTATCGATATAATAACATAGCATGTTGCAAGTTCAAAACTTTCCTGATCGGATCTCATGTTGAGATACGGATATTACGTCCGACGTCGGAATAACGTAGCGATGCAAACTTACGTGTGCAGGACTGGACCTGGCTGAGCAGTGACATGACGTGGTGACTGGGCTGGATGGCGATGGTGACTGGGTCGTCTGGATCGTCGGCGACGTGCACAATTCCGGCGAGCAGGAATCAAGAAAAGAAAGAAATCAAGAAAAGAAGAAGAAGAAGAAGAGAGGAGGGGAAGTTGTTGTTTCTGGGGTGTGTGTGTCGGCAGAGGAGAGATGGCGACGAGGTAGCGGTGTGACGAGGTCGTCGACTACGAGGTGGCGGGGTGTGGCTGTGAGCTTGGAGGTGATCGGGAGAGTTGACGAGCGTATGGTCCAGATCAGCAGGCCAAGTACCACTCTGGTTACGTTATTGACGAGTTTAGATTTCACAGCAGAAAACGAGATAAAAATAAGAAGTTTCAAAATTGTGGCGTCCGTGTGACATCCACCGTTATTGGATATTCATCTTCTAGATAGTCAAATCCAACCACAGGACAACTGGACTATTACGCTGTGCTAAAAAAATAGTTCATGTGTGTTATTAGGAATAAACGATTGTCATGTTTAAGTTCTTGTGGTACAATATCCATCATCGACATACTGGTTTCAAAGATGAAAATGGCATACTTTTACTCAATTTATCGAAACTCGCTTTTGATGAAGAGCATTATATTCTTACCAGTCAAGTCCGCCAATGCTTTTACGTCGCAGACCCTAGGAATGCCCAGTGGGATGTTGCTATTATGACAAATCCATGGGACTATTATAACATGGGTGAAAAATGATGTTGTAAGTGAGATTAGTTGTCTTACAACCCAGTTATACAAGTTGATGATATTCCTCTCAAATTCGACAACAATAATTTAGCAAGGACGGACATAGAGCCGGAAATAGTCTCTGATGTGTCATCGGCGGTCGTAAAAGCAGAAGTCTAAGACTTCAAATAGAAATTCTGATATTGATATTCGTTCTTCTATGAACCATTTCGATGTAATCTTAATATTTAACTCGATCTTGTATGATATTCATTTCAGTATTATTGCTTTGTTAATTATCATAACTTAAGTAATGTGAAACTTACAATTTTGTAATCTTAATATTTAACTCGATCTTGTATGATATTCATTTCAGTATTATTGCTTTGTTAATTATCATAACTTAAGTAATGTGAAACTTACAATTTATTGCGTCTTTATGATATTCTTTTTAGTATTATTGCTTTGTCATCTGAACTAACTTAAGTAATGTGAAACTTACATATTTGTTGCTCATGTATGAAATTCTTTTTAGCATTATTGCTCTATTATTTGTCCTAAATTTCATCTACTTAAATAATATATAATTTTTATTTCACCATCGCACTTCATTAAATTTCACTATTATTTTGTTCTTCAACATATTGAACAATATATCGTGAAATTGTTTTAGATATGTCAGATGATAATAGAACCGATCGGGATACGGGGGACGAGAGACGGCCTTCCACTACTACGAATATGGTTTGCCCCTACGGTTGGAACCATAAGGGCAAACCACTGTCCCTACGGTGTCCACCATAGAGGCAGGTAAATGCCCCTACGGTTATAAATTTTTCCCTACAGCAAAACCCGTAAGGGTCACTGCCCCTATGGTGCTAACCATAGGGGCAAACTTTAATTTTTTTTAAAACATTGCCATTTCCTTCTTCTCAGGCTTCGTCGCTACTCCTTTATTCACTGCAAGCCTTCAAAAAAAAAGATAAGATCAAAGAAATTAGGGTTTACAACAGCGACGCTCTTATTCCTACGGTTCTTCTCCTTAAACTCCTTCCTAAATCCCTAGCTAATAACAAAAATCACATCAGAACCACAAAATATGGGGAAATTGAAAAAAATTAGATCTGGATAAAAAAAATACATGAAGACGTAGAAAGCACTAAGAGGCCTCTCCGTCTTGTTCGGATCTTTTCCAGCCTTCCCCTTCCTCTCAGGTTTCGTCGCTGCTCTTTTCTTCACCGCAAGCCTTCAACAAATCAAACAATTAATCAAAAATCCTAGATCAAGTCCTAGATCGATCAAAAACTCAATAAGAAATAAGAAAAAGACTTACTTGCTGTCCTTCGACGATCTCGCCTTTGATTTTGTAACAACCCTAATTTTCTTATACACTTTTTCCTATACAAATTTTTTTCAAATATTTTTTCAAAAATCCACAAAGGGGTATTTTAGCCTGAGCACAAGATTTAGGTAATTATTTTTGTTTTTAATTACAAGCTACAAGAATGTAATAACTCCATTTTTAGTGTACAAGAAATTACTTTAAAATTTAATGTATACTTGGAGTATTTACTCTTGCTGCTATCATTTTAAGTAATTAAATAACACAATAATTACAAGAAGGAGCTTGTAGCTCATTGGTAATACCTTGCACTGCTGAACCAAGCCACCAGAGTTCGAATCTCATGCCCCATATTATTTTTAGATTATTTTTCTTTTAAATTTATTGGAAGCCCAACAATGCACAGGCCATAACTCACAAATGTTGAACTGAACCCCAAAAACGGAGTATTCCAAAGTCTTAGTCAGAGAACCCCGCACCCAACCGTCGCCGATCCCGGCCGGGATCGGCCAACTCGGCCGGCCGGCACCGCCGGCTGGAGTTGGTCGGACGGCCGGGGTCCCAAAACGAAAAGTGTGGCTTTTCGTCTCCCATAACTCCCTGTTAACTCCAAATTATTATATCAGTTCCAGAATTTTTAATACACCCTAATTACTACAAAATTTTAATGATTTTCTTTAAATTTTTACAATTTTTTTTAATAAACAAAACCTTTCACCTACCCTACCCTAGCTACCCTATAAATAGACCCCTACCCCCTACCCTCTCATTCCAAAACCTTAGATTTACTCTCTTGAAATTTCCACAAGAAAGGTGTGTTTTGAAACCGAGTTCACGGCGAAGCACTGACGGATTTCCGGCGACGTTCTTTGAAGCAACCGGCGACGAAACAACACCTCGGCCATTTCTCTTGTTCCTCCATACTCTTTAGAAGAGTTTGAAACCCGTAAGTCCCATTCTTCTCTCTTTTCTACTTCTCAAAATACGGAATTATGAAACCCGACGGAAATTGGAACAAACCGATTTCCGATTCGGTTTTTCTACAAAATTTCACTTGTCACAAATTCCATAACACCTAAACATATTCATGATGACTATTAATCACATAAAAATCAATTTGGACAAAGTTTCTCACATGAAATGATAACTTTCTTGTAATATCGTATTCTTTTCACAATAATATCATAAAGTTTATTTTTCTTCTTCTAATCAATTCCCTCATTCCTAAACATGTTCATCTTGACAACTAAACTTGTAAAAAAACAACAATTTGAATGAGTTTTCACACATGAAATGATAACTTTTACAAATACCGTATTCTTACACTTAAATACCCTCATGTTTAATTTATCATGTTTAACCCCTAAACTTTACAATACCTTAAAATAAGTCACGAGGTAATGACCTACCTCCACACACACGCAAATACAACCTTAATTGATATCATCAAAATTTAGAATACGAAAATACAAGACTTTTCACTAAAATACAATTTTCTTTATAAACCTTTTCTGAAAGCTTTAAGTTGTACACAATTCTAAAACAAAATCTTTTAAAAGAAAATACGATATGTCATGGACATCGATCGTTTATCTAAACCTGATTTTGTGGTGTCTAGGCTAGGCAAGTGAGCTTGGGTAACTTTAAAAGGCCCGCCTCACGATTCGTGAGCGGATCCCTCCCTCCTCACTTGTACTTACCTGGCCACAATTGGCGGTGAAGAGGCGATTTGAGGCTTCTAATGACTTGTCGTTTAGACCTTAGAAATAGGCTAGCTGACGTAGGAAACCCTAGAAACTAAAATACGGAAATTTACATCCTTTTACAAATAAATACCTTATTTTTATAAAACCGTTTTCTAAATGAATAGTATTTATTAAACCTTTGCAAAGCGCTACTACAACCCACCTTCGGGGAACTCGTTAGGGATCGTACGGTTTATCGTACACCCTCGGGCCTAGTAGTGCGAGATTCAGACTTCCGCAAGGAGCATTCGGTCTCGAAAAGTTTAAAATACGACATTTAAGGAAAAATGAGATTTTGGAAAATAAAATATTTATATAAAATTATTCTGTATTAACATATGTATATTATCATTTAAACACCTATTTTATTATAAGATAAAGTTTTCACTTTTTCTAAAAATTACCAGATTAATAGTTACATTAAAATACCATGTGTTTCAAATAAATCAATATTATAAATTAATACTTTTATTAGGATATATTCACTAGAATAACACAAGTAAAATTTACACTCATTATAACTATAAAGACGAATAACAAATACTTGAGGTGTATCTTGAAAACTATACAAAAGTACTTTTTACATAAAACCCCCTCAAGTTTTATAAATTACAATAAGGACCCTAACAATTATAGAACTTCAAATTACTTTTCTTTTAGTCTGACTCGGGTTTGAGTCTGACTATTTCTGACTTGAATATGATTCAAGTCAATCTATATTCTTTAATATTCCAACTCAATATGAACACATGAATCCCTGAATCCAGTTAACAACCTATTCAACTTGACTGAACCGAACCATAGATATATATATATATTCCTTTTACATGATTCCAAATATTCCACTTACATGACTCTCCGGTTATAACCGTTTCCTGATATCATGGTTTCGGTCAGTCAGTCAATCAATCATACAACCAGTACAAATTACGAGATAACAATACAGACAAGATATCGCGGGGTTTTAAGGGGTAGATTGGTACGGAAGGTATTAAAGGTGGCACGAGGTGGTCAGATTAAGACACCTAACCTATATTCCGTTGCTGTTGTACCATGGCATAACGGTTCCTTGAGTTCCTGATACCATAGTCTCCGGGGCAAGTGAGACTCCTCTCGTATACACTGGCATCCTTCTGTACCAAGCTACAAACAACAGCGTTAACACAATACTACAACAATATAATATAACTATAATGATATACTCTCTCTCTCTATCTTACTCTCTATCTATTCTCCTCTTATCTTTGGGACTTACCGAGCGATTTGTTCACTGACGACATTCTATTTCTTTCTTCTTTGAATGTCGTCAGGTGGTTTGGACCCGGCAGAGATCGAGCCATCGCAAGAAGACTTGGAGCAGTTTGCCGAAGACCCTGCACTTTAGTTCATTGTACACCTTTTCTTTTCAGTACTTTTCATTTCCTGTTATGCCACTGTTTAGGCATCTTTATTCCAGGTATTTCCTTTCATGCATTGTACAAAGAATGTTAATAAATAAAAGTTGCTGTTCTTTCATTTTTTGTCTCTTGTGTATTTATTTTATATTTCTTAGATACGCTTAGCGTATGTACTTCTGAGTATATACGTAGCGGACCTCGTCGCGTCTCCTTCACCGTACACTGGGAAGCGGGGCGTGACAGGTTTTGTTGGCGGCCCATGCAGGTCAGAGCTGTATGAATCCCTGTCATGCAGTTCTGGTCTGCGTGAACAACCTAAGAAATATAACACAAGAACCAGCAACTAAAACATTCTTTACAATTCATATTCCTTGAATCTTGCAAATTTCTATTCCTTGAATCTTATCATTTCATGTATTTGAATCTGTCCTAACCCAAATTTTTTTTCAGGGTTATGGATTCCCCGAACAACACCAGCACCAACGTCAACAACACCCCTCCAGCACTACCTATTACACCAGCTTTTCCTGCACCACCCACTGAGCAAACAATGCTATTTGAGGCGATCCGCAGTCTTCTCGAGGGACAGCAACAACTTCTGAACCGTCCTGAGACCGATGCACCGGGAGTAAAGCAATTCAGGGCTTTACACCCCAAGCAGTTCTCTAGTAAAGGAAGCCCTCTTGAAGCGGAAGAATGGGCACAAAGCATCGAAGACGATCTGGCAGCAGCTCAAGTGCCAGACAACGCTTGGGTCCGTGTAGCAAAGCTACAGCTCACGGATAATGCTCGCAACTGGTGGAAGGCGGAAGAAAGCCGTCTGGTACAGCCGATTGAATGGAAAACGTTTCGCTAGAAGTTCGACGCGAAATATTTCCCTGTGACTGCCAGGTTTGCAATGGAGCGGCAGTTTATTCATCTACAGCAAGGATCAATGTGGGATAAATCGGTAGATGAATATGACGCTGAATTCACCATGTTGAGCCGATTCGCGGCACACTTGATACCGACGGACGAGATCAGAGCCCGTCGCTTTCAACAAGGTTTGGACACAGAGATTAAGGCTGCTCTAGCCACAGGAAAGTTTTTGACTCATGAGGAAGCTCTAGAAGCTGCCCGCAGTTATGAGGCAGTGATAAAAGAGAGGGGCAGACCCCAGTCTGCAGGAGTCAAACGCCCTGCCAACGAAATGGCAGGAGGAGCCTCTTCCAGGCCAACGTTCGAACCCAGGAGAACTGAAGAACCCAATCACCAGCCAAGACCACATTTCTGTTTCCATTGCAAGAGAGATGGACATTTGATAAAGGACTGTAGGCGTGCAAAAGGCCCGTGCCTAGTTTGTGGCGTGTCCAATCACAGAATTGAGACCCGTCCATATAGATACAACTCAGCTCACACACACACCAATTACCCGCAGCGGCCAGCTATCCAGGCTCCTGCAACTCGTCCTGCACTACCTGCTCCACCACCTGCACAGCCTGCTCGCCAATTCCTACAGGCAATGAGGGACATGCCTAGAGGGCAGAGAAACAGGCCCCCAAGGCAGAATGTGCCTCCAGCTAGAAAGAATATACCACGGCGACAGACCTTCACATTAGAAGCCGTAGAAGCCGAGACTGTAGGTCAAGGGAACATCGGTAAGCCTTTTTCACCCTTGTATCTCTTTGTTATTTTATACACTTTCTATACTACAACCACCAAACTTCTTTGCACTGTTACACCTTCTTTTTACAAATTTCGAGGACGAAATTTTAATAAGGAGGGTAGAATGTAACAACCTTAATTTTCTTATACACTTTTTCCTATACAAATTTTTTTCAAATATTTTTTCAAAAATCCACAAAGGAGTATTTTAGCCTGAGCACAAGATTTAGGTAATTATTTTTGTTTTTAATTACAAGCTATAAGAATGTAATAACTTCATTTTTAGTGTACAAAAAATTACTTTAAAATTTAATGTATACTTGGAGTATTTACTCTTGCTGCTATCATTTTAAGTAATTAAATAACACAATAATTACAAGAAGGAGCTTGTAGCTCATTGGTAATACCTTGTACTGCTGAACCAAGCCACCAGAGTTCGAATCCCATGCCCCATATTATTTTTAGATTATTTTTCTTTTAAATTTATTGGAAGCCCAACAATCCACAGGCCATAACTCCCAAATATTGAACTGAACCCCAAAAACGGAGTATTCCAAAGTCTTATTCAGAGAACCCCGCACCCAACCGTCGCCGATCCCGGCCGGGATCGGCCGACTCGGCCGGCGGGCCGGCCGACTCGGCCGGCGGGCCGGCCGACTCGGCCGGCCGGCCGGAGTTGGTCGGACGGCCGGGGTCCCAAAACGAAAAGTGTGGCTTTTCGTCTCCCATAACTCCCTGTTAACTCCAAATTATTATATCAGTTCCAGAATTTTTAATACACCCTAATTACTACAAAATTTTAATGATTTTCTTTAAATTTTTACAATTTTTTTTAATAAACAAAACCTTTCACCTACCCTACCCTAGCTACCCTATAAATAGACCCCTACCCCCTACCCTCTCATTCCAAAACCTTAGATTTACTCTCTTGAAATTTCCACAAGAAAGGTGTGCTTTAAAACCGAGTTCACGGCGAAACGCTGACGGATTTCCGGCGACGTTCTTTGAAGCAACCGGCGACGAAACAACACCTCGGCCATTTCTCTTTTTCCTCCATACTCTTTAGAAGAGTTTGAAACCCGTAAGTCGCATTCTTCTCTCTTTTCTACTTCTCAAAATACGGAATTATGAAACCCGACGGAAATTGGAACAAAACGATTTCCGATTCGGTTTTTCTACAAAATTTCACTTGTCACAAATTCCATAACACCTAAACATATTCATGATGACTATTAATCACATAAAAATCAATTTGGACAAAGTTTCTCACATGAAATGATAACTTTCTTGTAATATCGTATTCTTTTCACAATAATACCATAAAGTTTATTTTTCTTCTTCTAATCAATTCCCTCATTCCTAAACATGTTCATCTTGACCACTAAATTTGTAAACAAAACAATTTGAATGAGTTTTCACACATGAAATGATAACTTTTACAAATACCGTATTTTTACACTTAAATACCCTCATGTTTAATTTATCATGTTTAACCCCTAAACTTCACAATACCTTAAAATAAGTCACGAGGTAATGACCTACCTCCACACACACGCAAATACAACCTTAATTGATATCATCAAAATTTAGAATACGAAAATACAAGAGTTTTCACTAAAATACCATTTTCTTTATAAACCTTTTCTGAAAACTTTAAGTTGTACACAATTCTAAAACAAAATCTTTTAAAAGAAAATACGATATGCCATGGACATCGATCGTTTATCTAAACCTGACTTTGTGGTGTCTAGGCTAGGCAAGTGAGCTTGGGTAACTTTAAAAGGCCCGCCTCACGATTCGTGAGCGGATCCCTCCCTCCTCACTTGTACTTACCTGGCCACAATTGGCGGTGAAGAGGCGATTTGAGGCTTCTAATGACTTGTCGTTTAGACCTTAGAAATAGGCTAGCTGGCGTAGGAAACCCTAGAAACTAAAATACGGAAATTTACATCCTTTTACAAATAAATACCTTAATTTTATAAAACCGTTTTCTAAATGAATAGTATTTATTAAATCTTTACAAAGCGCCACTACAACCCACCTTCGGGGAACTCGTTAGGGATCGTACGGTTTATCGTACACCCTCGGGCCTAGTAGTGCGAGATTCAGACCTCCGCAAGGAGCATTCGGTCTCGAAAGGTTTAAAATACGACATTTAAGGAAAAATGAGATTTTGGAAAATAAAATATTTATATAAAATTATTCTGTATTAACATATGTATATTTATCATTTAAACACCTATTTTATTATAAGATAAAGTTTCCACTTTTTTCTAAAAATTACCAGATTAATAGTTACATTAAAATACCATGAGTTTCAAATAAATCAATATTATAAATTAATACTTTTATTAGGATATATTCACTAGAATAACACAAGTAAAATTTACACTCATTATAACTATAAAGACGAATAACAAATACTTGAGATGTATCTTGAAAACTATACAAAAGTACTTTTTACATAAAACCCCCTCAAGTTTTATAAATTACAATAAGGACCCTAACAATTATAGAACTTCAAATTACTTTTCTTTTAGTCTGACTCGGGTTTGAGTCTGACTATTTCTGACTTGAATATGATTCAAGTCAATCTATATTCTTTAATATTCTAACTCAATATGAACACATGAATCCCTGAATCCAGTTAACAACCTATTCAACTTGACTGAACCGAACCATGGATATATATATATTCCTTTTACATGATTCCCAATATTCCATTTACATGACTCTTCGGTTATAACCGTTTCCTGATATCATGGTTTCGGTCAGTCAGTCAATCAATCATACAACCAGTACAAATTACGAGATAACAATACAGACAAGATATCGCGGGGTTTTAAGGGGTAGATTGGTACGGAAGGTGTTAAAGGTGGCACGAGGTGGTCAGATTAAGACACCTAACCTATATTCCATTGCTGTTGTACCGTGGCATAACGGTTCCTTGAGTTCCTGATACCATAGTCTCTGGGGCAAGTGAGACTCCTCTCGTATACACTGGCATCCTTCTGTACCAAGCTACAAACAACAGCGTTAACACAATACTACAAAAATATAATATAACTATAATGATATACTCTCTCTCTATCTATTCTCCTCTTATCTTTGGGACTTACCGAGCGATTTGTTCGCTGACGACATTCTATTTCTTTCTTTTTTGAATGTCGTCAGGTGGTTTGGACCCGGCAGAGATCGAGCCATCGCAAGAAGACTTGGAGCAGTTTGCCGAAGACCCTGCACTTTAGTTCATTGTACACTTTTTCTTTTCAGTACTTTTCATTTCCTGTTATACCACTGTTTAGGCATCTTTATTCCAGTGTATTTCCTTTCATGCATTGTACAAAGAATGTTAATAAATAAAAGTTGCTGTTCTTTCATTTTTTGTCTCTTGTGTATTTATTTTATATTGCTTAGATACGCTTAGCGTATGTACTTCTGAGTATATACGTAGCGGACCTTGTCGCGTCTCCTTCACCGTACACTGGGAAGCGGGGCGTGACAGGTTTTTTTCCTGTCATCGCCGCCAAATCTATAAGAAATCAACCATATCTAATACGAATTTGAGAAATCGAAGAAAAAAATGATCGATTCGATCAAATTTGATGCAAAAGGGGGGCAAAATGGCTTATGATTAAGGTTAGAAGCGGCGGCCAGATGTGGCTGAGAGGCGGAAACGGCAGCCAGATGTGGCTGAGAGGCGGCGGTGGCGGCGAGATGTAGAGGAGAGAGGAGGAAGAGGAGGCGAACTCTACGTCGACGAAGGAGATGAAGAGGCGATGGGAGCTTGAGCTCGAGCCGCAACGGAGAGAGAGAGACGGCGAGATTTTGTTGAGAGATACGGTTGTGGCGGCAAGATGTAGAGGAGAGAAGAGGTGTCGGCGGCGAGATGCGAATGAGATAGGAAGGAGAGAGGTGTCGGCGGATCGAGGAGGCTAGAGATTTTTTAGATGATTTGGGTGGGAAATTAACTGAGAGAATGTTTTATTTTTTTTAAAAAAAAACCAACATTAAACTTACGGTTCTTACAGTAGGGGTTTCTCTGTTGGCACCGTAGAGGCAACTTAAGTCTGCCACAAAAAATAATTTTTCTGTAGAAATGTCCCTACGGTGTGCATCGTAGAGGCAAACAGTACCCCTACGGTGTGCACCGTAAGTGCCAACAGTGCCCCTACAGTGGTAATCGTAGAGGCAACCTAGTATAGCCTCTACGATTTTTCTGAACCATAAGGGTATGTCATCTTTGTACTAGTGTTCCCAACGACAGACACGGGGTGTGAAGACCCACACGGTCTACTGAGATCTGGAAGAGAACGCCAAATTCTCCCGACAAGCCAATTGCATACCTTTCATTTTCAGGAGACCTTATTCATAAGAGCTGCATTGAAGCAAAAAATATGATGTCATCTATAGTAAACAGTGATGAACGCATGCCTCATGTGATCGAGAGCGACGATGGCGATTGGGTGGCCCTTGAGTGAGAAAGCCCAGAGTTGGCGCAGAAGAAGAATATTTCTTTATGAGAGGTTATGGTGAGAGTTGTGTATACTATTCAATACTGAACTATATTTTTATTTGTTTTAAATACGTCCATCCATACGATGATGAATTATCCTGTTTTGCAGAGTCGATTTGATTTCCGGTAGTATGGCAAAGAGGGTTCCGAGGCGGTTGTCGATGAACGAGAAGTTCATGATAAGCTGCTTAAGCATATGACGAAGAACTGGAGAGGGCATAAGAACAAGGTTTTCAAAAAACTTGAATCCGCCAATACACCGAAGGAGATGTATGCGATGAAGCCGGATCCAGATTGGTCCGAAGACTACTGGTGTACCATGGTCGGGCATTACCTGAGCGATGAGTTTAGAATATGTCTTTTGACGATACATTTTTATTCTTTTGTAATAACTCAATAAACAATATTTAATTTAACTGCAGGAGAGGAGCGCGCGAGGTAAAGTATCTCGCGCTGAGTTGCAAGATATCTACAAGGGAGGGAAAAAGAGTCCCCAACAGTTTTGCGTCGAATACATAAGTTTTGACAATCAATATTTTATATTAATACGTTCAAAATATATCTTAGAAATTTATGTGTTAACTTTCTAAATATAATATGCAGCAAAAAGGCCATGATGGAGACCCCATTGATTGGATCGAAATATTCAAGACCGGATTTGTACAGGACGATGGCATGCCTGCATCGGTTGTGGCTCAGGAACAATATGAAAGACTCCACTAATGTCATGTTTCTTAATTATTTCCGGATAATTATTGTGTAGCTGTTAGAACGACAATAATATGTTTCTTCTCCAAACAGAAGCTGATGGCGGCTGAGAGAGACCGGTTGATTGAGGAGACAGAGACGGAGCAGGAACATTCGGTTGATGACTAGCAAAGACTGTTCACTGTAGATACTCACAAGAGAGTCCAATGTGTGTCTACCAAAATCTCTCCCACCCAGTATAATGCTCCTTATAGGTCGATTGCGCATCCACCTCTTAAGTATCGTCAGGCACACGACGTGGAATCGGAGACGTCGCGTAGGACCAACGCCCCGACGTATGATGGATCTCAGACTGATCGGACGTGGATATCAGCGATTCTTCAGAACGATCAGCCCCCGCTCCCACTGGTGATCCATTTAGTGGCTTTAACGTAGGCTGGAGGCTTCATCTTATCAGGATGTATGCACAACGAGGGATCCCAGTACATCCGGTAAGTTCGATAACCCTAACTTAATAATATATAAATATATAAATATCATATGTACTAAATTATGTATTTTAAACTTTTAATCGCAGGGACTTTACCCCCAGATGAAGATGATGTGTCTCCCTCCCCGTAATCGACTTTCTCCCTCTCTATGATCGACCTCCTCGTAGTTTAGTATTATCTAAACTTCTAACTTTTATGTACATATATATATATTTGAGTATTAATTATGATTTCATTTCTAACTTTCATTTACATATATATCAATAAATATGAATTTATGCGTTTGTATTGTTTATTTGATTCGATTGTTAAATGATTTTAGAATTAGATTGGATTGGAATTGATATTGGAACGTATTTGGATTTGGATTGGAATTGATATTAGAATGTATTTGGATTTGAATTCAAATTTAAAATGGAATTGAATTAATATTGAAATGTTGGATTGGATTGAAATTTGGAATTGAAATTCCAGATTTTTTTTTGAAAATTTCTTTCCTGCTGTTTACACCTAATTCGACGGGTATTTCCTATCGAAATAAAGTCTAATTCAGGTAATACCCGTCGAATTAGATTTTAAAAATTATTATTATATTATTTAATAATATTCTATTCTTCTGAAATCATGTCTAATTCGACGCGTGATTAGTGTCAAAATAATGTCTAATTCTACGGGTAACTCGTGTCGAATTAAAGAAGTCTAATTCAACACGTAGGACTCGTCGAATTAGGTCTATAGCGACTAAATTAAACGCGACAGTGGTTTTTTGTTGCAATTTAGAAAGTCCCGTCAAAATACACCTAATTCGACGGGTATGTATTCCTGTAGCGATAGCAGTAATGCCCAATTGCTTTGTGTGAAGGTTATTTGAGGTGCGATGTCCTAGCAACCAAATTAAAACTTATTTATGAAACTCCACTGATAATCTCAGTTTTAAACTCATCCACAACAACCATATACAAACAAGTCTCTAGACCTACTTATTCCGTAATAATCTTTAGCAGCCACTTCTGCAAGAAAGCGATAGAGAGGACATCCGCCCTTGATCTCCACAGAAATCTCTACTCTAACATCGGTTAATCGCATCTGTCTCAATTATGCCAATCATCTTCATCTCCGATCTTTATCATCTGTCGATATTAACCATCATCTTTCACCGATCAGGTCTCATCATCAATGAGATCTGCGATCAGATCTCCAAGACAACAACTGCTTTTTAAAGTCCACGTGTTTGAGATTTTAAAGTAACGCATGGAGTCTGATGATGCTCAATATTGGCGATCTCCATGATCAGGACGCGTGGCAGGTGATGTGTCCCAGAACTCAGAAGAAAGGGCCCGCAGGGGCCAACCAGGACACCCTATACTTGACCTGCAAACACAAGCTGGCCCTCCTCAGGGCCTCTTGCAAATTGGCTTCCTCGGCCCCGTAGCTCACGCCGAGCTGCCACAAGACCTGGACTCCTTGGCCTCCTCGCTCGTCCCGAGCTCCAGGCCGTGGCCGTCTTCCTCGGCCCTCCGACCAAAGTCACCGCTCACAGGCGTAACCGCCGCTACGCGAATCCCGCCATGCGCAGATTCTACACCAGCAACATCTCACGTTCCACGCCATTAATCCCCATTAATGGGCGATCCGCTTTCTACGCGGGCGTGACGTCGGGGGCGTAACTGCCGGCGAGATCCTCGCACCTGCTGCTGCGTGCCACCACCGCTATATAAACCCCCATCACAGAGGGGTCAAGTAAGCCATCTTTTACTCTTTTAAGCCGTTACTCTGCTCGGATCTTATTACTAACTTGATCGTCGGAGGGTCCTTGGTGGTACCAAACCACCCCGGGACTTCTTTGCAGGTACTCGGCACCGAACTCCTCATACCACCTCTTCCACCCAAACCCATTGAGACCCACACGCAACGGAAGATAACCACCTAAGTCCACCAGGAGATCGGTGGAAGACAACATCTGAAGGAAACCCGAAAAAGACCTCCACCAGTTGGCGCCAAATGGCAAGCAACTGGCAAGCAACCACCCTGAAGATCCCGGTACCAGCCGCCGCCTTCTACTCACCGAAAGCGGGGATAAGCCACCTCCCATGACCGTCATCAACGCTCTCGCAGGCCGGATAGACCGGCTGCAATCCCTCGTGGAAGCCCTCGTCCGCGTCCAAACGGCCGGGCCTGGGCCCCAGGTCGCTGCTCCACCGCCTCCAGAAGACTCTGCCCCTATCTGGGCGGCTGACCACCAGCAGGCTGCGTCCCCTGGCCACCGATCTCTCGAGCCAATACTCCCTGAGGCCCGCTGGGCGCCTCAGGGCTCCATGCCAAGGTCCGCCGCCAGAACGCCTCGCCTCGAGCCTCCTCACGACCCTTATCCCCCCGAGGAGATGTCAGTCACCTCGTCTATCCACAGGCATGGTCAACCCCGCCGCCATCGGCGGGGCCGCACAAAAGGGGTCTGCCCCGGCGACTCGAGAGCTACCCCGCCCCGGGACCTGGGGCGCCTCATAGAGAGGAACCAGGGCCGCTCCCAGACGCAGGTCACCCGCAGCGGAGGAGAGGGATCCCATGGCGCCGATTCCTCGGGATACCGCGGTCGGCTGGACGCCCTTGAGAAGAAAATCGAGGGCATGCGCCGGGAGGCTCACCTCTCGAGCGACGGAGCTAAGTACGCCTCCGACTCGCTCATGAAGCCATTCACCGAGGAATTGCTCGCCGTCCATGTCTCCTCGCGCAACAAGCCCCCAAAGATCTCTCTGTTCGACGGGAAAACCGACTCGAAGGACCATTTGGACGCTTTCACCGCGGGGATGAGCTTCTAAGATCACTCTGACGCCGCCTAGTGCAGGGCCTTTCCGGCCACCCTTATCCGCGCAGGTCGGGACTGGTTCCGGGGGCTCGAGCCCCGCTCGATTTCGACCTTCGACGAGCTAGCTACTCAGTTCCTTGGGCATTTCATGGGGAACCGTCGACAGAAGCGCACAGTCGACCACCTCTTCACAGTTAAGAGTGGGGACAAGGAAACGTTCAAGGCCTACATTACCCATTTCTACAACGCCCTTCTCGAGGTGCCCGAGCACCGGGACGAAACCGTCATCACGGCACTTAGATCTGGTCTGAGGCACAAGGAATGGTTACGCTCCTTCGCGTTGACGCAACCTAAGACCATGGCCGAGGTCAAGGCGTGGACCGAGTGCGAGGTTCAGCTGGAATCCGAGGTGAATGCTAACCTCCCCCGGGCAGAACGGCCCGACCAGAAGAAGAGAGCTCGGGAGGAGAGGCCGGAGCGTCAGCAGCCATACCACCCGAAGTTCCAGGAGTATACCCCTCTCAACGTCTCCCTCGCAGTGTTGCTGGAGGAGGCCCAGAACGAGGGGTTCTTCAAGTTCCCTCCGATCCCGCGTCAGGCCGCGAGGCGAACCCGGGGCCCCTACTGCACTTTCCACCGGGTACTGGGCCACACCACGGAGGACTATAAGCAACTAAGGGACTACATCGAAGAGCTCATCCGGTCTGGGCACCTCGCCGCCTACTTGAGGGACAAACGACAGGCCGACCGCGAGCAGGAGCAACATCACCCTCCTGTCGACCTGACCATCGGTCAGATCATGCTTGTATTGGCGGACGATCAACCCGGAGCTTAGGGAGCCCCATCCCCTATGCCACGCGCGGGGGCCAACAGTCCTTCAGGGAGCTTGGCCCGAGCCAATAAAGTCATCAACTAGCCTGTACCTTTCTTTTAAAGCAATGTAAACTCTTCCTGAGACCTATTGTTAATTTAATAAAGATCAATAGGGCATTGCGAAAAGGAAAGAAAAGCTCTATTTATTCAAAAGATATTATGGGCTCCTCAGCCGTACATGCAAAAATAAAAGAAAATTACAACAGTGGGGGGAGGGGGTGCAGCGAGCACTGCTCGTGGTACTCGGTGAAGATCTCTGCCAACCGAGGCCGCAAGGTCCAACCTCTGTCCCCGGTTCCCCCCGCGTGCGTCGACCCCGAGCCTCAGCTCGTAGCATTCGCGGAAAAGCGCCTCTGAGCGGGCCAGCCGGTTCGCGGAGATCAGGCTGAAGCGCCTCAAAGACCGCAGCTTGCCCACGGCCTCGTCATAGAGCAGCTCAGACAGGGGGTTGTAAAGCCCCGGCGATACCCTCCAGATGGAGTACATCAGCAGCTGCAGTAGGGGGAGCGTCGGGGGAGCAACCAGCCGAAATGATCCTCAATGCTCCCGCAGACCAGCTGCACCGTATCCTCGGTGCAGTACGGGTCGTACAGGTACACATTTTCGAAGTGGACGATGTCGGGGATGGTAAACGGGAAGTCCTGCATTCTCGACGACCTGTTTACGAAGGATGGAAGGATCAGTACTCCTTCGGCCTTATATAGCCCACTGCGCAGCTCAACAGTCTCCCGCTTTCACCCAAGGAGTCACTGCCACGCGGCAGCCATCGAGCCTCCTCCGGCGGAATCAAAGCAACGCGCCCCTAGCGCTTCACCTCCCTCCCGTATTCAATGCGCTGGCTACGCGCGCCGTTGCCCCGACCGTCCCTATTCTCCGCACCTACAGCTGGACGGTCGGGCTACACCACGCCAAGATTCAGCCCAGCAGATACCATGCTCGGTCACCCCTGGCGGGTAGCTTCCCTACCGCAACGCCAGGGATCAAAAAGCCCTCCCAGAGACAGTCGAACCCGAGGATCCCTCGCTCGGCTATCCTCAGCGGGCAGCTTCCCTGCCACAATGCCGAGGATCAGAAAAAAAAAGCCCTCCCAGAGGCAGTCGAGCCCGAGGATCCCTCGCTCGGCTATCCCCAGCGGGCAGCTTCCCTGCCACAACGCCGAGGATAAAAAATCCCTCCCAGAGGAAGTCGAGCCCGAGGATCCCTCGCTCGGCTATCGTTCAGGACAAAAGCCCTCGCCAAGAGGCACCGGGCAGTAACCCTTCCCGGCCAAGGGTCCTTGGTAGGCTTCTACAGCCGCTCTCACACTAAGGACCGAAGTCCTCCCAGAGACAGTCGAGTCCTTGCTTGGCTATCCCCGGCTGGTAGCTTCCTACCACAACCGATAGGGATCAAAGTCCTCGCCAAAAGGCATTGGGCAGTAACCCTGCTCGGTCCCCGTCCTGAAGGATCAAAAGCCCTCACAAGAGGTAACCGAGCGGCTACCCTGCTCGATCAACTCCAGCTTGTAGCTCCCTACCCTCAACGCCAGGGATCGAAAACCCTCACAAGAGGCACCAGAGCGGCTACCCCGCCCGTTCATCCCAGGCTGGTAGTTGCCTACCCACGACGCCAGAGATCAAAACCCTCGCCAAGAGGAAACCGCGCAGCTTCGCTGCCCGGACATCCTTAGTGGGCTTCTTACGACCCTCTTGCTCTTGCTCGGCGATCCCTGGCGGGAAGCACCCCTACCGCAGTGCCTGGGACCAGAAAGCCTTTACAAGAGGCGACTGCGCAGCTACCCTGCCCAGTCACCCCCGGATGGTGGTCAACATTCGAAATCGAAGATACCCTGTAACCCGCGGAGGATCCGAGACCCCAGTGAGGGGCGTCGGGTTTGTCCAAGCCTAAACGATCTCCCCCCGACTCCGAGGCCCATGGGGATGCCTCCTCGGCAGCGCTTGGCACACTCATCGGCCAGTGATTGAAGTCAACTCGACGGACAATCGCCAGGCAGACGGCCAACCTGACATGAAAGAACAACGGTACAGACAAAAATATCTTGCAAACAGATGGCAGAGTGCAATTCTATGGAGCCGAAGAAAAACTTTATTACTGCCAAAGATGAAGTTTTACAAAGGGTATTTTTTGGGCTCCCCAGCCTTACAAAATTCAAGAAAACAAAATAAAAGGAGGAGAGCGGAGGCTCTACGCCTCGGGGCCAGGGATGACCTCCACTACATGGCTCGCTGGGTCCTCGGCAACCTCCTTACCAGGAACCTCTTCACCCTGTTCGTCGGCGCCTACGAGGGGGAACTCGGCCCGGAGATCTACGTCGGCGAACTCCGGCATCCGGGACTTAACGGCATCGAGGGCGTCATGCCAAATGCGGGTCGTGGCCACGGCCAAGTCATCATAGAAGTCTTTCGACTTCTTATAGCCATCCACCGCCCTCGATTCGGCCGACTTGGCCGCCTCGATCGCCACCCCTAGCTCCTTCCGGAGGGCATTCACCATCCTCTTCAGGTTGCCGGCGAGCACCTGGGCGTCCTCGAGCTTGCCCTCGGCGATCACCGCAGCCTCGCGGTGCCGGGCCACCTCCCGTTTCCCGGCCTCCACCTCGCCTTCCAAGATGGTGACCCTCGCCGACATCGCCTCCAGCTCCCGCTTGGAGCTCTCTTGCAGCGAGGTGAACTGACCCGCAGCCTCCAGCGCCGGGGCTACCACCTCGACCTCCATGCACAGGGAAGGCTACGTGCTGGAGAACATGGAAAACACGGAAAAGATCAGAAAGATGAGGGGAGCACCGAATCTCACCATGAACAAACAAAAACTTACCTGCACGGACTCCTGGGCGATAGACGCCAGCTGAGCCCTGAGGGTCCCCCCGGGGACGCTGTCCCCTGCCGAGGTCTCTATCTCGTGCAGGAGGCTGTCCACCATGGACAGTCCCGATGGCACCGCAAACCGGAAGCCCCCTTCCTCTACCACGGTCGGCGAGGGTCGGCCCCGGGAGGGCCTCTTGGAGCTTCTCTTGAGCGGCTCCGAGGGAGAGTCGGTCTCCTCTTCCGAGGCCGAGTCCTCCAGAATTAGGGCCCGCTTCCGGCCTGATGCTCTGCTGGGACCCGGGGCGAGATCCTCCACCGAGCGCTCGCGAGGCGCCTCCACTGGAGCGGCAGGAGCCGGGGCGGGCTTCGCACGGGAAGAACTGGCGCCCCCAGCCCTCGTAGGATGCCTCGGTTGGCGCATGGAAGCTCAGAGCGAGGCGAAGTCCATGGATCCTGCACGAAACAAACACCCAACAAATCAGTGACACGAGTAAAACAGAAACCCAAAAAACAAGCCTAACTTACCGACGAACTCGACGGGGCTAAGCTCGGCCCAGCTCAAGACCCTCTTGGACAACAGCACGTCAGGTCGAGGGATGGGCTCCTACGACGCCACTCTCACCGCGGCGGGGTCATCGGACTGGTTCCCCGGCAGACACTTCTCTCTTGACCACTTGGTAGGCACGGGCCAGTCCTCGCCTTCGGGAGGGGAAACGAAGAAAAATTTCTTTTTCCAATCATGAATGGAGGAGAGCAAGGTAACAACCCCGGTCCCGGCGACGCCCCCCGGGCGCTTCCTGAAGGTGAAATAAACCTATCTCGGGTCGCCCGCTCGACCACCAGGGTGACTTTTGAAGACGAGGGAGGAATCGAGAAGGAAAAGGCTGAAGAGGACCGCCTGCAACTTCAAGCGGATCAAGAACCCAAGGAGGATCCTCCACGAGTTCGGCACCAACTGGCCGGGGGCCAAATCGAAGAAATTCAGCGTGGCGACGACCTCAGGAAAGAAGGGCAGACGCATTCTGTCACGCCCCGCTTCCCAGAGTACGCTAAGATGGGCACGTGACATAGCCAACCATGCTACCTGTGGGTAGGAAGTATCCATCCACAGTCACATTACGGCTGTAGAGATATCAAGAATCAAAATATAACTATCTAATACATGTCCATAAGCCAAGATAACATGAGTCAAGAATATTAAAAGTGCGGAAGCAAAAGATCCAATACAAAATAACTGGAATGTATGTCCCATAATGCGGGCTCACATCAGGAATCAAATGCAGAAAATAAAAGAACTAACTACTACAGAAACCTCACTGCTCAGCCTGCTGGCTGAAGTACTCCTGCTCGGACTGCAGCAAAGGTACGGAATCTGGGCCATGCAAAACCCAGACGTCAGCGCGTCATGTCATCAAGTAATAAAGTATAAACAGGGCAACAGGCAATGCACATAATCATGAATGATAAAGCAGGTGTAACAGTAATATAAATCAGGGCAGTGAAGTGTAGTGTGCAGTGAGTAAACTAAACTGTTCTATTGGGTTTTCTACTGTCAAGTCTTTGAAATCAATTTGATGAATCATCGATGTAACTCAATAGTATCCCGTGCATGTCCGAGACCATGGTCTAAGACTCTCGGGCTGAAACCGAGACGTACCGCTAGGCACTAACAGGAAAAGGGTACAGACCAACGATGTCAGCAGTATCGTCATGAGGCGGGCCTAGCCTCTAAACTGATCAGTAAAAGCAAGCAACTGTCGAGTTACAAGTCAGGATTTCATCATTGACTTCCCCATACCCCCAAGTTATGTATGTCAAGTCAGGTATTCAGTAATCAAAAACTAATGCCAACACAGGATTAGGTAAGAGCAGGTTTGTCTGGATAGACAACAGGAACGGTCCATGAGGACTACATGTCAGGTTTGTTGGCATTAGACATAAGATCAGATAACAGGTCAAGCCATGGTACATCAGGTCAAGTCAAGTAGGGTACGGTACCATGTCGGGTCAAGTAATATGTGTGTAGCAAGTCATGTCAGGGTGTAAAAGATAGCATGTGGGTGCTCATAAACAGCTAGCATAATCATGGTTATAAATAATCAAGCATGGTTATCAACAACACAATACAAGCAATAGGTTAAGCAATAAATGCAGATTTAACTAATTAGCCGTACGGTTATCAGTGTGTGTTTAAGAGATGGTGTCAGCATTATATGAATACCGTATGACAGATGTGAATGCTAAAAACCAGGTTAATAAGTATTGAGTAATCTAGAGATGCGACAACATGTATAATCGGTTCAATGGATGCAATTGTAATTAAACCGGTTTAAGATGCACACGGATGTCCGATAGGTTAATACTAGAGAAAAAGGTATCATGGCTATAAAACAATTGTGATCATGTGGTCTAACATTTACCGGTGATTACTAGGTATAAATAATTAGATGCAACAATTAAGTTTCAAGTTCGAGATCATAAAATATGTAACGGAACTTTATAAGGTTAACTTGAAATCCAATACTTTCGATTCTATTTAGAGATTTAATAGGAAAATAACTAAATTAGCATAAGAATAGTTTGAATAGCATGTAGAAAGTTTCACTTGCCTCGACGGGTCGCGATACGGAAAACGGAACGTTACGCGTCGGTGGGGAAAAGTCGCGACGCGCGCACGGTACACGGAATGAGTCCAAACGACGAACAGGGGAATCACACGGGTCAGGGGTCCTCGCTGGGTCGTCGGGAAACGTCACCGGCACGGTCGGATTCCGGCGAACCAGAAAACAGCGACAACAAGAAACGATAAATTTTAACAAGAAAGGAAAGGAAAGCAAGGAAAGAACAGAGGAGGAATGAGGTACTAAAGCATACAGGGTTTGCCGAGGAGGTGTTGTGGTGGCGGCGAGATCAACCGCGGCGAGAATGACGAGGCTCCGACAATCTACAGAAGACCCAAAAACTTTTAACAGCAAAGAAGTTTTAAGTTGCAGAAGAAGAGAAAGAAGAAGAAGAGAAGGATGAGGGGAGAAAGGTTGCTTACAGGGGTGAGCACACGGCTAAGGGCATGGGGACGAGGTCACCGGCGGCGGCCTTCCGGCAGTGCAGAAACGTGCAGGGGGCGCGGCTGCTTGGTACAGGGTGCTGGGTGCTCGGGGAAGGAGGAAAAAGAGAAGGTGGAGGTGACGAGGGTGAGCAGCGGCGATGAACGGCGACGATGGCGTCGGCGCTAGGGCAACGGCGAGAGGAGGAATGGCGGCTAGGGTTTTTCAGGACATGGGTTTTCTGTGTTTACAGAAGGCGAAGAAAGAAAATATAAAAGAAGAAGAGAGAGAGAGGAGACGCGGGGAGAGAGAGAGAGATTTCCGAGAGGAGAGAGAAGAGGAGAGAGATTGAGAGGAAGAGAGAGATCGAGAGGAGAGAGAAAGGGGAGAGGAGAAAGAAAATTGGACGGTAATGGGGGTGAGAGAGGAAGAGAGAGAGGGAGAGGAGAAGAAAAAGGAAGCAGAGAAAGATTTTGGTGGGGCCGGCGTTAAGAATGGAGAAATTTGATTGGGTGAGGGAAAAGTTTTTGGAAAAAAGATTATTAAAGATAGAGTTTTCTGAAGCTGGGTAAAAAATTATGTAGGAAAAATATGAAAGATTTTAGGATTTAAAAAAATATCGTTGGCTAAGATATAATAGGTTGAGGAATATTTTGGCCGGTTTAAAAATTTAGAAAAATAGGATTTAGCTGAAATACAAAATATTTCAGAATTGCGTCCAGGTCGGGTCCAAAATTTGAATTTGAAACATGAAATTTATTGGCAGATTCCAAAAAATTAAAATGAAGGATTTAGTAAGGAAAAGCATACCCCCCAAGAACGGACGCACGTACGTGCGCGTAGTCGTCCAAACACGTCCGTTTCACTGAACGGGACGAGAACACGATGCAAGGACGCTACCACAGGGTTAGGAGTGTCAAGCAGGCCATGTCAATTATTTTTAATTTATTTTTAACAGATTTAAATTGTTATATGCAGAATATGACATGTCGGTGTAAACTATAACTAGTAACAGCCAAAGCAGGATAAATGAAATAAATACCACACACCACACATACGGTAACTGAAATTTATAGAACTGGACTCGGTTGTTACATTATACCCAACTACAAAAAGAATTTCGTCCTCGAAATTCCAAGAATACAAAGGATAGACGAAAATCAAACTACAAGAAAAGATGAGGAAACTTTTGCCGGATTTTATCTTCTCGTTCCTAAGTGGACTCTCCATGTGAGCGATTACCCCAAGAAACAAGTACAAGAGGGATAACCTTGTTCTTAAGAACCTTTTCCCTTCGATCCACAATTTCAACCGGTCGCTCCTCAAAAGTCAAATCTTCTCGCACGGTCAGCTCCGAATGATCCAATACATGCGTTTCATCCCGAACATACTTACGGAGTTGAGATACGTGAAACACATTGTGCACATTCGCCAAGGACTGCGGTAACGCCAAACGGTACGCTACCTCACCAACACGCTCCAAGATCACAAAGGGTCCAACGAATCGAGGACTGAGCTTTTCTCGACTTCCAAAACGAATCACCCCTCTAGTCGGTGATATCTTCAAGAATACCAAATCACCCACGGCGAACTCTAGAGGTCTTCTCGACGTATCTGCCCAACTCTTCTGTCGGTCTTGTGCTGCTTTCATATGATTCTGAATAGTATTAACCTTCTCAACAGTCTGCACGACCAAGTCTGGTCCCAACAAACTTCGTTCACCGACATCGTCCCAACAAACAGGTGAACGACACTTGCGACCATACAAAGCTTCAATTGGAGCCATCTGAATAGTTGCCTGGAAACTGTTGTTGTAAGAAAACTCCACCAAATGTAGATGATCCTCCCAAGAACCCTTGAAGTCCAATATGCACGCTCTCAACATATCTTCAGGAGTTTGGATCGTTCTCTCCGACTGACCATCAGTTTGAGGATGATAAGCTGTGCTAAACTTCAATCAAGTCCCCAAACTTTCCTGTAAGCTCCGCCAAAAGTGTGATAAGAACCGAGTGTCACGATCGGACACGATGCTTACCGGTACTCCATGCAATCTTACAATCTCCTGCATGTATCGCTCCGCCAAAGTTTCTGTTGATTGACCAACCCAAAAAGAGATGAAATGAGCTGCCTTGGTCAAACGATCAACCATCATCCATACTGCATTGTTGCCTTTTGGACTCCGCGGTAGAGCTGTCACGAAATCCATGGTTATATGTTCCCACTTCCACTGAGGAATCGGAAGTGGTTGCAATAAACCAGCAACCCTTTGATGTTCAGCCTTAACTTGCTGACACACCAAGCACTTTGCCACAAAGCGAGCAATCTCCCGTTTCATACCTTCCCTGTCACGCCCCGCTTCCCAGTGTACGGCGAAGGGGACGCGACGATGTCCGCTACGTATATACTCAGAAGTACATACGCTAAGCGTATCTGAGCAATATAAAATAAATACACAAGAAACAAGAATAAAAAGAACAACTTTTATTTATTAACATTCTTTGTACAATACATGAAAAGGAAATACAACTGAAATAATAAGATGCCTAAACAATGGCATAACAGGAAAGGAAAAGTACAGAAAGGAAAAGTGTACAATGAAACTACAGTGCAGGGTCTTCAGTAAACTGCTCCAAGTCTTCTTGCGATGGCTCAACCTCTGCCGGGTCCAAATCACCTGACGACGTTCAAAGAAGAGAGAAACCGAATGTCGTCAGTGAACAGGTCGCTCGGTAAGTCCCAAAGGTAAGAGGGAAGTAGAAAAGGACAGAATAAGAAGGTACATTTTAAAGTGTAAACTATTGATGTAATGTTATGTCAACGCTGTTGTTTGTAGCTTGGTACAGAAGGATACCAGTGTATACGAGGGGAGTCTCTATATGCCAGAGACTAAGGACATGTATAGTACAAGGTACCGTTTATGCCACGGTACAACAACAACTGGAGTCATGTTAGCTGTGTTAAGTCTGACCACCTCGTGCCACCTTTAACACCTTCCGTACTAATCTACCCTTTAAACCCCGCGATGTCTTGTTTGTATTGTTATCTTGTAAATTGTGTTGGTTGTATGATTGAATGACTGACTGACCGAAACCATGATATCAGGAAACGGTTATAACCGTAGAGTCATGTAAATGGAATACTGAGAATCATGTAAAAGGAATATATATTCATGGTTCGGTTCAGTCAAGTTGTGTAAATTGATAATTGGATTCGTGGATTCATGTGTTCATATTGACTTGGAATCTTGTAGATTATAAATTGACTTGAATCATATTCAAGTCAGATTAATCAGACTCAAACCCGAGTCAGACAATCAGAATTGTGAATCGAGGTCTTTTAATTGCTAGGGTCCTTAGGGTAATTTATAAACTTGAGGGGGTTTTATGTAAAAATACTTTTATATACTTTTCAAAATACACCTCAAGTATTTATTATTTGTCTTTAGGGTTGTAATGAGAGTGGATTTTATGTTGTGACTTTTCTAGTGAAAATATCCTAGTTTTATAAATAAGGGTATTTATCTGTAATATTGATTTATTACAAATTCATGGTATTTTAGTGTAAACTTTATTCTTGTGATTTTTAGAAAAAAGGTGGAAATTTTATATTATAATAAAATAGATATATAAATGATAAATATACATATGTTTATACAAAATATAATTTTAATAAATATTTTATATTCCAAAAATCTCATTTTCTTAAGATGTCGTATTTTAAACCTTTCGAGACCGAATGCTCCTTGCGGAGGTCTGAATCTCGCACTACTAGCCCAAGGGTGCGCGATAAACCGCACGATCCCGAACGGGTTCCCCAAAGATGGGTTGTAGCGGCGCTTTACAAAGATTGTAAAATACTAATCCTTTAGAAAACGGTTTTATAAAGTAAAAGGTATTTATTTGCAAAGTGTAATTTTCCGTATTTTAGATTCTAGGGTTTCCTAAGCCAACTAGCCTATTTCTAAAAGGTCTAAACGACAAGTCGTTAGAAGCCTCAAATCGCCTCTTCACCGCCAATTGCGGCCAGGTAAGTGCCAGGTAAGTGGGAGGCTCTCCATTACAAGTAGTGGCCCTAATTAAGTAATCACTTGCCTTAGACACACTTGCCTAGACACCACAAAGTCAGGTTTAGATAAACGATCGATATCCATAACTTATCGTATTTTTCCTGTAAAAGATATTATTTAAACAAATGTATCAAACCTAAACTTTTATAAAAGGTTTTATTAAGGAAATGGTATTTTAATGTAAAATCTTATTTTATCGTATTAGTAGTTTTCAAGATAGCGTATTATGGTTTCATATGTGTGTGTGAGGAGGTAGGTCATTACCTCGTGATCTATTTTAAGGTATAGCAATGTTAACGGGTTAAATGTGAAATTGAAATATGATGGTATTAAGGTGAAAAAATATGGTAAATTGAAAAGCTTATCATTTCATGTGTGAAACTTTGTCCAAATTAGTTGTTATGTGATTAATAGTCAATATGAATAAGTTTAAGTATTATGGAATTGGTGATAAGTGAGATTTTATAGAAAACCGAATCGGAAATCGGTTTGTTCCGATTTCCGTCGGGTTTCGCAATTTCGTATTTTTGAGAAACAGAAAGGGAGATAGAATGGGACTTACGGGTTTCGATCTATACTAAAGAGTATAGGGGAACTAGATGAGTTGCCTAGACGTTGCTTCGTCGCCGGTTGTTTCAAAAACGTCGCCGGAATTCCGTCAGCGCTTCGCCGTGAACTTGATTTCAAAGTACACCCTTCTTGTAACAATTTTGAGAGAGTAAACCTAGTGTTTTGGGATGAGAGGGTAGAGGGTAGGGGGTGTATTTATAGGGTAGGCTAGGGTAGGGTAGGTGAAAGGTTTTTATTAAAAAAAATTGTAAAAATTAAAGAAAAACATTAAAATTTGTAGTAAATAGGGTGTATTTAAGATTCGGAAACTGATCTAATAAAATGGTGTGTGCAGGGGGTTAAGGAAGGCCAAAAGCAACAAATTTCATTTTGGGGACTCGGCCGTCCGGCCGAGTCGGCCGGTCCGCCGGCCGACTCGGCCGAGTCTGGTGGTCTTTGGGTGGGGGGTCTTCTGATATAGCTCCTGGTATATTTAGATTTTAGGGTTCAGTTCAACTTTTGGGAGTTATGGCCTGTGGACTGTTGGGCTTCCAAGAAATTTAAAAGAAAAAAATCTAAAAATAATGTGGGGCATGAGATTTGAACTCTGGTGGCTTGGTTCAGCAGTGCAACGTATTACCAATGAGCTACAAGCTCCTTCTTGTAATTATTGTGGGAAAACAAATACTTAAAGTGGTAACAGCAATATTAAATACTCCAAGTATACTTCAAATTTAAATCAATTTTATATATACAAAAATTGGAGTTATTTAAAAACAAAATAATTACTTATACATTGTGCTCAGGTTAAAATACTCCTTTATGGATTTTGAAAAAAAATAATTTAAAAATTTGTATAGGAAAAAGGTGTATAAGAAAATTAGGGTTGTTACATTCCCACCAGAATTGCTGTCGTATATCTCGGTATATCTTCGTGCCTCCTGGATGTACTGAATAAGCTGAACTGTGTGCCTCCTTCATAAGCTCTTCGCGAATATCTCCCTTTGGCACACACAAACGGCTACCATATCTCAACGAACCATCTTC
The DNA here is from genome assembly GCA_030015575.1 of Agapanthus africanus. Taxonomy (NCBI): domain Eukaryota; kingdom Viridiplantae; phylum Streptophyta; class Magnoliopsida; order Asparagales; family Amaryllidaceae; genus Agapanthus; species Agapanthus africanus. The sequence continues at coordinate 427,865,493 of JASDDO010000010.1, read as the reverse complement.
ATGGATCAGTAAATCTATTCGTAGTCCGGCTTCAACCTGTTCTCGAAACTTTTTCAATCTAGGGTCCCGCGATTGCGCTGCTTTAATATTCTCGATCAACGACGAATGTACTTGCAGCTGCATCAACTGTCCCGAAGAATGCGGTAGTACAACCTCCAACTCAAATCTTCGAAAGTCTTCAACGAGTTCCTTCTGCGTAGCCAACATCTGAATTGCTGGTAACCGACTGAGCGCATCCGGTACGACATTAACCTTACCCGGATGGTACTTAAGATCAAGATCGTAGTCAGCCATCAGCTCTAACCATCTACGCTGCCTCATATTAAGCTCCTTCTGTGTGAACACATACTTCAAGCTCTTATGATCCGTGAAAACTTTGACCTTTTCACCCAAAAGGTAGTGTCTCCAAATCTTCAAAGCGAAAACCACAGCCGCAAGCTCCAAGTCGTGAGTTGGGTAATTCTTCTCATGGGTCTTCAACTGTCTCGATGCGTACGCTACAACCTTCCCATGCTGCATCAAAACACATCCCAATCCTTTTCCAGATGCGTCGCTATGAATCACTAATCCTCCGGAACTGTCTGGCACGGTCAGAATAGGAGCGGTTATCAATCTCTGCTTCAACGTCTCAAAAGCTAACGCACAACTATCCGTCCACACAAAAGGTGCCTCCTTGCGCGTAAGCTTGGTCAACGGCTCCGCCAGACGAGTAAAGTTCTCCACAAATCTTCTGTAATACCCGGCGAGTCCAAGAAAACTTCTTATCTCCGCAACATTCTTCGGAATCGGCCAATCTCGAACTGCTGCAATCTTTTCTGGATCGACGGCGATTCCATCGCCAGACATGACATGCCCCAAAAACTTTACTTCCTCCAGCCAAAACTCGCACTTGCTCATCTTCGCATACAATTTCTCTTGTCTCAACGTCTGCAGTGCAATCTTCAAATGTTCTGTATGCTCCTCAATACTCTTCGAGTAAACCAGAATGTCGTCAATGAACACCACAATAAACTAGTCTAAGAATGGTGAAAAGATTCGGTTCATCAAGTCTATGAATATCGCCGGTGCATTCGTTACTCCGAAGGGCATCACTAAGTACTCGTAATGTCCATACCGAGTTCGGAACGCTATCTTGCAAATATCTTCTGCTTTCACTCGGACCTGATGATATCCGGATCGCAAATCCAGCTTCGAGAATACCCTCGCGCCACTAAGCTGCTCAAATAGTTCGCCAATGCGAGGGATCGGGTACCTGTTCTTAATAGTCACATGGTTTAATTCTCGATAGTCGATGCACATCCTTCTTGTGCCATCCTTCTTCTTGACTAGAAGAACTGGAGCTCGCCAAGGCGAGTTACTGCTTCGAATCCAACCTTTCTTAAGAAATTCAGCAACCTGTTTCTTGACTTCTTCCAACTCCACTGGTGCCATTGGATAATACGCTTTAGATACTGGCGCTGCACCAGGAACAAGATCAATTGCGAACTCCACGTCTCGCTTCGGCGGTAATCCCGATATATCTTCAAACCCGTCCATAAAATCACGAACAACAGCTGGCTCTTCACTTTTATCAACCTCCATTAATGCAAGAATATTAGTTGTCGGCCTAGCCCTAAACTCGACTGGCCCGACATAACTGCTTCCTCCAGTGAAGGTAAACTCGGGATGTCCGGGAATCTGGAAAATTACTTTCTTTGCCCTACAATCAATGTGAGCGTGGAAAGTGCCAAGAAAATCCATTCCCAAGACGACTTCGTAGCTGTCCGTATCAATCACCAAGAAATCTGCAAAAAGCTCCCGTCCGCAAACAACAACTGTACAATCTTTACATTCTCTACTAGATATGATTTTCCCATTCCCAGTGTGTATGTCCCAGAAACTAGACAGGGTCGTGCAGGTAATCGAGTGTGTAGTTATAAACTTGGACGACATAAAACAATGGGATGCACCAGAATCAAATAACGCTAATGCGGGAAAACCATGAACGAGTAGAATACCTGAAACAACTTCTCCCGAAGCCTTAGCTTCCTCAGCCGTCAAGGTAAAAGCTCGAGCCTGATTAGGTCCTTGAGTCAGCTGCTTTTGTCCCTGAAATGGTTTCTGCGGAGTCTTTTGAATATTATCCCTTGTGCGAAGCTTCGACGGACAAGAATTAACAGTATGATCCGCCGATCCACAAACCAGACAAAGTCCCCGCATCCTGCGACATTCCCTTTGCAAATGTCCGGGTAAGTGGCAATAGCTGCAAACCACGTGCTTCCTCTGATCAACGGTAGCAGGCTTCTTCATCGGTGTTACACTACGACGGTCCACAGGAATACCTCTGCGTCCATGAGCTCGGTTTGGTACAAATGCCGGCTTCCTTACTGTAACTGCTGTCTGCAGCGAACTCCCAGTCTTCCTAGATAAGCTCTGCTGTTCTCGGGCTGCCGTAAGAACCTGTGAGAAAGTGGTCAAACCCAGGGAGACAATCTGCCTCTGGATGTCCGCATCCAAGCTGCGCATGAACCTCCTTGCCCTGTCTGCATCGTTGGCAACTAAAGGTCCAGCGAATCTACTGAGCCGTGTCCACTCAGCTGCATGTACATCTACGGGCGCACCATTCTGCTTTAGACTGATGAACTTCTCTTCCATTTCCTCCCGTGCAGTCCGCGGGAAGAACTTCTCCAGGAAACTCTTCGAAAAATCCGCCCACTTGATCGGCTTGGGCAAGCGGGTCTCCTCCACAAGCCACCATTCACGGGCGTAGTCCACTAACTGAATGCGCACCACATCCACTCTTTTATCATCTGGGATCTGCGCCGCAATAAGTAAGTTCTCCGTGTCAACTAGCCACTGCTCCGCTTGCAACGGCTCCTCCAAACCAGTAAATACAGACGGACCCAAACGCCTGAAATTTGCTACGGTCCCCACACGATCAACTAGTTTAGCTCTAACATTGTTCACGGACTGCTGAACGGTCCGCAAACCTTCCTGAAACGATTCAGCTTGCTGCTGGATCAGCTCGGTCTGTCTCTTTTGATTCTCCAGCATTCCCCGTATCACTCCAAGCATGGCGGCTTCGTCAACACACCTTTGGTACGTCTTCAGATTCTTGTCTGCCATACTCCTGAAATCAAAACACCCAAAGATTAGCATAATAACAGATTTAAAATGTAGATCAAGACTAGAACTCCGAGTTACTTAAATAGAGTACCGCATTGTAACTATGCCGCGGTATCATAGCTACAATTACATAACTCCACCCAAGTCGCCTAAGTTCTAGAGATACCAAGGAATCAGGTTCGAGTCGATATGCAAAGGAAGTTTGCACACCGTAAAAGATATAATCAGGAAGAACTTAGATTCAAGAACGGTAAAACGGCAAGGTGGCAGGACATGTTTCCTAAACACGGGTATTCTGATTCGTGTATTGGGTACAATACCCAACTACAAAAAGAATCAACCCGACTAACCTATGGCTCTGATACCAAAAGAACCATGTCATGCCCCGCTTCCCAGAGTACGCTAAGATGGGCACGTGACATAGCCAACCATGCTACCTGTGGGTAGGAAGTATCCATCCACAGTCACATTACGGCTGTAGAGATATCAAGAATCAAAATATAACTATCTAATACATGTCCATAAGCTAAGATAACATGAGTCAAGAATATTAAAAGTGCGGAAGCAAAAGATTCAATACAAAATAACTGGAATGTATGTCCCATAATGCGGGCTCACATCAGGAATCAAATGCAGAAAATAAAAGAACTAACTACTACAGAAACCTCACTGCTCAGCCTGCTGGCTGAAGTACTCCTGCTCGGACTGCAGCAAAGGTACGGAATCTGGGCCATGCAAAACTCAGACGTCAGCGCGTCATGTCATCAAGTAATAAAGTATAAACAGGGCAACAGGCAATGCACATAATCATGAATGATAAAGCAGGTATAACAGTAATATAAATCAGGGCAGTGAAGTGTAGTGTGCAGTGAGTAAACTAAACTGTTCTATTGTGTTTTCTACTCTCAAGTCTTTGAAATCAATTTGATGAATCATCGATGTAACTCAATAGTATCCCGTGCATGCCCGGGACCACGGTCTAAGACTCTCGGGCTGAAACCGAGACGTGCCGCTAGGCACTAACAGGAAAAGGGTACAAACCAACGATGTCAGCAGCATCGTCACGAGGCGGGCCTAGCCTCTAAACTGATCAGTAAAAGCAAGCAACTGTCGAGTTACAAGTCAGGATTTCATCATTGACTTCCCCATACCCCCAAGTTATGTATGTCAAGTCAGGTATTCAGTAATCAAGAACTAATGCCAACACAGGATCAGGTAAGAGCAAGTTTGTCTGGATAGACAACAGGAACGGTCCGTGAGGACTACATGTCAGGTTTGTTGGCATTAGACACAAGATCAGGTAACAGGTCAAGCCATGGTATATCAGGTCAGGTCAAGTAGGGTACGGTACCATGTCGGGTCAAGTAATATGTGTGTAGCAAGTCATGTCAGGGTGTAAAAGACAGCATGTGGGTGCTCATAAACAGCTAGCATAATCATGGTTATAAATAATCAAGCATGGTTATCAACAACACAATACAAGCAATAGGTTAAGCAATAAATGCAGATTTAACTAATTAGCCGTACGGTTATCAGTGTGTGTTTAAGAGATGGTGTCAGTATAATATGAATACCGTATGACAGATGTGAATGCTAAAAACCAGGTTAATAAGTATTGAGTAATCTAGGGATACGACAACATGTATAATTGGTTCAATGGATGCAATTGTAATTAAACCGGTTTAAGATGCCGTTCCCCTCCGAATGGCGGCCGAGACATTATGACGTCTTACCTGAGATTCGGGGCAGATGCTATATGGTTTTATCCGTCCACCTCTCCGAAGATGCCAAGTTGATTTATGGCACCGTGTATCGGAGGTTTAGATAGATGCGGCCAATATAGCAGACTTCGTCAGATTCCCCCTCGCTAGAGGGGTTTTTTGATTGTGGGGACGCTCTTCCCTGCAGGCGCAAGTCCCTGCAGTTAATTACGCTACCGCATCGCGATAGCCACTTTCTCCTTCTCCAGAATTTCACTTCGTGTCGTGTGTGTTTGTTTTGTTTGTGATTGCCCGTGGATTGTATATGGAGACTAAGTAATGCCGTCGCCCGTAGGACGTGGATTAGTCCAAATCCGTATTTACTTAGATTTGGGTTTAGTGTTTTAGTCTAAGGATACGTTAGCCGTGTTGAGGCTAAGATCAACTTAAACGTTCGTCAAGGATACGTTAGTCCTGTTTGAGACTAAGATCAACTTAACGTGGTGATCCATTTAATATATGGCCATCGGGACTCGTCACCTCTCTGACATCATTGAGGGATTACAACGACAGGTGTCAGAGGAGTTCGGAGACGTACCCTTGAACCAAAGTTGATTTGGAGTTTTATAGTACATTTGAATGTTTAAGGATACGTTAGCCAGGTTTGCGGCTAAGATCAACTTAAACAGGATCGTTTAGATCCGACAAGAGAGCATTTGGGGGCTCTATTGTTCCAGTTTAGGGACATTGCGGTCCATCGGTAGTTTAAGGACATTGCGGTCCATCGATAGTTTAAGGACGCTTAAGTCCGTGGATTTAAGGACCCCACAGTCCGTATTTTAGTTTAAAGACGCTAAAGTCCGTGGGTTTAAGGACCCCACAGTCCGTATTTTAGTTTAAGGACGCTTAAGTCCGTGGGTTTAAGGACCCCACAGTCCGTATTGATGTGTGGTTGTCAGGACCCGTCATCTCTCTGACGTCGTTGAAGAATTACAACGATAGGAGTCAAAGGAGTTCGGAGATGTAACCTCGAACCGGATGTAAATTGATTTAAGAGAGCAGCTGCGCTCAGTCAATTTAATTTGAGAACTTACGGCCATGATTGGGCTAAATCCAGTTGAAAAATATTCAACACTTTTATTTGTTTTTGGCCTATTAGGCCTGTGCTAGGGCTTGGCCCCTTTTTAATAATGCATAGCATCAATCTTGGTCTCTGTTGGACCTTTATTTGGGCTCTGCCTCTTTTAAAATAATGCATTGCATTATTTATTATTTTGTTTGGGCTCTTCCCATTTATAAATGATGCAGAGCATCAATTTTGTTTGGGCTCTGCCCTTTTTATTGCATTGCAATTTAATTTGGCCTGCTAGGCCTTTCTGATTTGGGCCTGGCCCTTTAGTAAAAGAAATGCATTGCATTTGTCAGGCGTTTTGCGCTAATCACTGAGCGCAAGCGCTTATGGTGATGACACGTGTCACGCTCTGGTGAGCGCAAGCGCAGTTAGCGCAGTGCGCTGCGCTGCTGCGCTGCTGACACGTGGCGCGCTCTGGTGAGTTGCGCTAATTTCATATAGCAAGGCTCTATCAAAAACGCATAGCGCAAGTGGTTCAGATGCTGACACGTGGCGCGTTCTGGTGGCTTACGCCAACCCAGGAGCGCAGCAGTGCAATTTTTTTTGCAAGTGCAAGGCACTATTTCAATAATCTTGAGAATCTTTAAGATTCCAGAACCAATGGTTTACAAGTGCAAAGCACTATTTGTTTTCTTGATCTAATTTAGATCAAAGAAAACAAGTTTCTATTGTTTTTTAAAGAACCAATGGTTCATAAGAAAATGCAAAGCACTTATTATTATTTATTTTTCTTTTTATTGAAGATCATTGATCTTGTTCTCAGATCAATGATCTGTTCATGAGAGAATTTTCTCTTTTTTCTAAAAGTTTTTACCTTTTTCTTCTTGAAATTTCTTCAGAGTCCTCTCTGTTTGAAGTTCTTGATCTCTCACAATGTTGATCATTTTGATTTGGGGTCTAGGGGCCTTTATATAGTGCCCATAAATTTGTTAAATTTGTTAAAGAGATCTTTCTCTGAGTGATTTGGGGAATTTTCCCCACCGTTGGATCTTTGATCCAAGGGCTCCTGTTTTAAAGAAGAAAATTTTCTTGTTTTAACAAGAACAGAAAGATTTCTTTAAAATTTTAATTCTGTTTAGCGCAAATGCCCCAGCGCGTGACACGTGTCGCGCAGCGCAACTGCGCTGACACGTGTCGCGCAGCGCATCAGCGCTGACACGTGTAGCACGGCGCAGCGCATCTGCGCTGACACGTGTCGCGCAGCGCAGCGCTTGCGCAACTGAAGCGTTGCTTCCTTTAATTTTTTTTTAAATAGAGCTTTGCTCTGATTGGGCGCGCTGCCTTGGGCGCTGCGCTGGTGTATCAGCTTTTGACACGTGGCGCGTTGCGCGCAGTGCAAAGAATCTGAAACGTTGCTTCGAATTTTGAATTTTGAAATTCAAACAGTGCTTTGCTCTGATTGGGGGAAACAAATGCCCCCCCACCGTTGCGCTCACGTGGCGTGCACGTGAGTGCAGCGGTGGCAAGATCCTGACCGTTGGATCAACAGGTGAGCTGAAGGGGCGCAAGCGCGTTATAAATAGGACCCCTGGCCCTTAGAAAATCTTCACCATTTTCTAGATTTTGATTTACAGAGCTTTGCTCTTGTTTTAAGAACTTCAGAGCTTTGCTCTTGCTTCCAGAACTTTAGAGCTTTGCTCTCATTTTCTAAGTTAGAAAACTTTAGGTAAAATTAATTTAAAATTAAGTTAAATTAATTTAAATCAATTTTAACCAACAGAGCTTTGCTCTCATATATCTTTTGATCTAAAGAAATTCCCTTTGGGGTTTCACCAACAGAGCTTTGCTCTCAAGAATCCATAGATCTGAAGAGATTCTGTTTATGGGTTCTAACCCATGAACAGAGCTTTGCTCATGGATCAAAATGTAGATCTTTTTTTATCTAAAAATGAAGAATTTCTAAGAGTCTTCATGGATCTTTTAGGATCCCCAAAAAATTTAATCTTTTAGGAGTTTAAAGAAAAACTTTTCTTTTTAGATTTTCTCATCATTATCACAGAGCTAGGCTCTTTTAAGGAATCTTACTCTCCTGAGACCAGAGTTGGACAAGTGTCACTCTGTGACAGAGCTTTGCTCTAAAAGAGAAGATTTTCTCCTAGTCTCTAGGGATTTTTATTATTAATAAGGATGTTCTCTTAGGGATCTTTTCATTAGTTGATAGTCTCATCCAATGATGGGTCTGTCTTATTAAATGATGCACTGTCATCCAGATTTTGTGGGTCCCTATTTGGTCCCCTACCCACTGCATTGCAGTGTGGTGTAAAATTTTAAAATGTTGAGCGTTGGAATTACAACACTGATGGTTAATTTTGTTCCCTTGCAGTGACCATGTCTTTCGACACCTCATTCCCGTTCGCTCGTTCGGAAGAAGGGTTTCCTGAAGCGCCCGTAGACCACGAAGTCCTAGCTATGATTAGGGACCACAACCCGGAATATAAGAGTCTCCACCTTTAGGGGTCGTGGTATAATCAGATTATCATGGGTCAACGGAGCTTCACGTGTGCAGTGCCGGCGGAGCCCATTACGGCGATTCATTATGCCAGCCCACCCCCGGTGCAGTATGCCGTAGAGATGGTTGATTGGACATCGAAGGGCTTTCTTCATCCTGCCATAGATGCAATCCCGGTTCAGCGTCCCATGGTTTTGGATATCCTGGGACGCCGTATCTGTCAAGGCGAAGCGCGACCTTGGGGGCAATCATATAACATAGGTCTGATCCCCCGCCACCCGATCGACTATCTGCCGTGGGCTCACTATATCCTGTCGACGAAGAAGTCGCAGTTGATAAGGTTAGGATTGTACACTGTGGTTTACGTCTCCCTCTTCCAGTATCCCACGCTTCCCACCTGGTGGTTCAAGGCTTTCTTGGAGCAGTGGAACATTCCCACTCACACTTTCCTCGCAATGGATCGGGAAGTGTCAATTTCTCTGGAGGAGTTCACAGAGGTCTCCGGTTTACCGGTTATAGGGGAGCACTATGAGGAGTTGCTTCCGACAGACGAGTATGTCTTCGGTGCTAAGCCGGTGGTAAGGGGCCTCACGCCGGAGAATGCTATTCAACACCAATTCCCAAGTTTGATCAAGGTGTTGAACATCTACGAGGCCCTTTTCATCGAACGTGGGAGTCGCGGAGTTAGTTTTGAGGATTTCATCGCCCGGTTCCTTCACCCAAGTGTCCTCTCGGCAGAAGCTGCTAAGTTTTCCACCTTCGAGGACCCTTTCGATCTAGGTTTGGATAACCTACCGGCGAAGGAAATAGACCAAAAGGGTTTTTTCCTTCCTAACTCTCCGACCATGTCTTTTGCGGAAGTTGTAGCCCCCGGGATGGACGAGGAAGCCTTCTTCTTAGGATTTCTCGGGCTATGGCTGAGTTGGTTTGCACTCCCGATGCATTCTCGACATATGCGGCCCTCTGTCTTTTATCCAGCTCACCGGATGACCATCGGTGTAAAAGTGGCCGTTGGGATCGCCGGCTTGGCACACTTGTATCACGGCCTCAGTCGAGCGGCGGATGCTAATGAGCTTGGGGTGCTGCACGTGATCTTCCCGATGCACTACTTCGTATCGTGGCTCGAGCTACATACATAGGGTGTTTTCGGCATGCATAAAAGGCCCTCGTTCTATGACAGGTGCAGCTTCCCTCGCATCATACAGCTGATTGGTGCATCAATTGTGACTCCATCGCCGAGGAATGCCAGGGGTTTGCTCCTTCGCCCCCACACCGTTGGAGACGGGATGTCTTTCATTGACAAAGAATTGACTATTGGAAAGGCATCCACCACTGCAGTGCGGCCATTGCAAGACACTTTCAAAGATGGAGCCTCAGTTTTGACGGCCCGGGAGACCCTCCATCTATATTCCATCAGACCGGGCTTCCTGGTATTTAGGCAGAACGGTGCGGCGATTTTCATGAGATACAACCCGCATCGTTTCGCCCAATAACTGAGCTACGATCAGGGGGTACCATTGGAAGCTTTTCTACTGGAACCTGCTGCCACGGAAGAAGGGATGGAGAACACGCTGCATCATTTCATGCATCTGAATACGGGTTCTCACTTTTTTATCAGTGAGCCGGCTTGCGCCCCACGACTCCTCAACGTATATAAAGAATGGTACAATCATGCGACGGGAGCCGTTATAAAGGAGGAAAGGCGATTGCTGGTCGACCGTAAGGGTGTGCCTCCAGGTAGTGACCGCGACGCTCCTTTGGTGCCTAGGACCCAGTAGTTCCCCCTCTAAAAGATGCTAGAGCCGGACCACCGCGTGCGCAGAGTCCCCCACGCGGATTGCCGCTCCCCGATATTTCGGATGCACCGCCAGCTCCCTGTGCTCCAGTGGAGACAGTGGTTATAGCCTCGCCGGAGTCTGGTGTGGGTGCGGACATCGGGACCCGTCGCCCCAAGGTGCCTACCAAGCGTAAGTCGATCCCAGGTGCACCTAGGGTTGGTGGGCAGAAGAAGAAAAAGAAGTCGCTCTTCGCTGCTGACGTCGCGTTCGGTCAGGAACCCCACGCTCCCTATGGTGAGGGCCTGAGTGAATATGGGACTAACGAGGGATTAGTCATGCCGCCGGATGACACGGATTTGGAGGCCGCTCTTGAAGCTTCGGAGCGGTTGGCAAGGTGTGACGCATGGCTGGCTAAGCTTGCGGAATCAGGTAATCACTAGTCGCACTTTCTATTGCGTCATATTTTTATTATTGCCTTTGACTAACATTTTTCCTTCTTTTCTTCCAACAGGCATCACCACTGAAGAAGCCATTGCCGCTTCCCTCAAGACCTTCCAAGAGGAGGAACGCCTTAGAGCGTGTTTAGGCCTTAGTAAGTTTCAATACATCAAGTTTTTCATTTTCCTTGTGTTATAGTCGATTTAACCTCTCCCTTTTTATCGCAGGAACCTCAATGCCGTTCCCGCCAAGTGACGCGGATATTCTGCCAGCTGCCGATGTTCCTGCTTCCTCAGGGCTACCGCGGGAGGTCCGTCTTGAAGAGCCGATGAGAGATGCCTTAAAGGCTCTGGAGGCATCTCTGAACGAGGACGACGACGCTTTGATGAAGGAAGCGTTGAAGAGGTCCATTGCGACAGCCCGGGAGGAAAGGAAGCGGTCGAGGCGTGAAGCAAAGGCACGCAGGGCTACCTTGGCCATTGGAGCGGGCCCAAGCACCATCCCTCATGCCGAAACTCCGTTAGAAGAGCCCCCGGTCGCCTTGTCTACGGCTCATAGACAGGCGATGCGCGCCAATAGGGAGGATAACGATAAGTCCACCTCAGGTAATATTTCTTTCAAAATTTTGCTGTAAGAATTATAAAGCTGTTGGTTCTTATATATTCTGTCCTGCAGAACCAAGTCCAACCGAGGGGGAGGCGGAGACCGTCGAACCTGAGGGGCCAGAGGTAGAGGTATTGGTCGAAGCCGAGCCGATGGCGGACGACACGACCGGGATTGCTGGGCCCGAGCTAGTGGCTGACGAAATAGTCATGTCCACTATGCCTGAGCAAGTGGCCAATGCCGAGCCCGAGCTAGCAGCGGACGGGATGCCTGAGACCGATGACCCCGTGGCGACGGCGGACGAGACAGCCGTGACTGCTGAGCCGAGGGAGTAACGGGTGAGGTGGACATGATTCCTGAGGACGAGCCGACCGCTCTTTCTCAGGAGTCTGGCAATGCTCTGGTCATAGCTCTCCCCGCCTATGTCCCTCCGCCATCTCTTGGCCTCGCGAGCACGACGACGGCCCCCGTGGAGTCTGGGGATGAGGCCACGGGTGGTGGACTTATGTCGTTGGAGGAGGGAGACGCCTCTGTCTCGGCTGGAGGCTCATCAGGTAAATTTCGGATTACTGTCCCCCCCTTTTTTTATCTTGCAATCCTTCCTGACAGGTTTATCTTTGTTTTTTAACGCAGGTGCAGCCAGTGTCGATGCTCCATTACTTGAGGGAGCACCGTCAACTACTGCTTTGGCGGTGGTCACCTCACAGCCCTCTCTTGTACCATCGAAGATGTTGGAAGGTATGAGTCTGCAACTTATTAGTCTTATTTTTCAGACATATAGTTTATGTACTGAAATCGTACTGCTGTGTCTTTTCAGGAGTGCTTTTTGATCATCTCTATCAAGTGTTGCTCCCACGGTTCTCCTTCCCATCTGAATTCGCTTGCTCCTCTGGTGGCGCTGGTGAGTATGGTTTTCAATTGATATCTTTCTTTTTCAGTGATGGAATTATTTCTAACTTTTCCTTGTCCCGACTGCAGTGCTACAAATTGAAGGAGGGGATGAAAGATTGGCCTTGCCACCGGCCCTTCTGGCCTTGCCACCTGTCTCAGCTGGTACAGCAACTATCACATTGATAACTCCCTTTTTTTTATTTCTTGAACTGTTATCTGATTATATCTTGTTTTTTCAGCTATCGTTCCAGTCTCGGCGCCCTTCGAGCCTCATGTCATAATGCCGGCGGGTCCTTTCCTGAGACGTCCGTCTTTCAAAGGCGCCGCGAATAGTCTGCGCATGTTGAGCGACTACATCGAGGAACTCGACGTCGAGACTCCTACATCTGCTGCGGACTTCGCTACGGCGGTTAACCCGATGCTGGTGATACTTGTAAATTTCCATGACGAGGGCATCGTTGCGTCTTGGGTTAACCACTGCAGAGAGATCGAGGCTCGCCTGCATCAGCTGGAGTCGGTGCGTCCTGCCCCTGAGGTTTTGGCCGTGAGCACTGAAAGAGCAGCGTGGATCGAGCAAAGCGCTTCTTGCGTCCACCATTTAGAACAAGAAGCAGCTTTAAGGCTGAAGGAGTGTTAGGAGTCCTCAAGTGAAACTGCTCGCCTACGTGCCGAAGTTGAGGCGAACGCTGCCGAGGTGAAGGCTATCTTTGAGGGCCTCCTGGAACGCATCTCTCATGGGCTAAACTTGAAGCGAAAGCTTGATGTCGCCGAGCGTGACACTCCAGGCCGTGAAGCTGCTCATCAGGCCGTTAGGGAGCAGCTTGCATATGTCTTGCAGCAGCAGGCTCAAGTGGAGGCAGATCTGGTGGCGGTGGCCGATCAGGAGAAAGTGTGGAAGGAGGTGCGCGAACAATTGCTAGAGTTATGCAAGACGCTTCCTTCCCAGTAATTCCCTTTGTATCTACATACTTGTAAAAAAAATTCTTTTTTTCGAATAAGATGTATCCATTCTTTATTCTTTTGTAAGCTACACCTTGTACCTGATTAAATTAATAAATAAAGATATACATTTTTCTTTGCAATGTCTTGTATTATTTCTTTGCTTTCTCCCTTCTCTTATTATCAACATGCTGTCTTGATAAACACGACTGATAGATAATAGAGTAAGCATCTAGATTTCTCCAAGAGATAGTGATGGCTTAGGCCGCAGGTTCAGATCTGCTGCCTAAGACTTTTCAACTCTATGAGCCGTGAGGGTCTCACAGAGACTTTTCTCCCTACGGATCGAGAGGATCTCGTAGGTGGATTTTCTCCTTAGGAATCGTGAGGATTCCTAAGTGCGTTTTCTCTTATAAGTCATAAGGATCCTATAAGAGAATTTTCCGTCTTACGAGTCGAGAGGACTCGTAAGTGGTTGTTTCCCTCCTTGTCGAGATTCGACTTTGGAGAGTGAGACCCGTGGATAGTATGCAAGAGACCGCTTTAGACCGACTTGCAGGGTCCCGGTGCTTAGGAAACAAATTTTTTTTATCCCTGTTGCCTAAGGCTTTATCTTGCAAGTTGAGACGAATTGGGAAGTTCTCGCGGAGACACTGGTTTCTCTACGGGCCGACGCGAATCAGGAGGCTCTCATCAAAGACGCTAGTTTCCCTAAATTGAGGTATTTGCCAGGGACACTGGTTTCCCTGGGGTTGAAACGAGTCGAGGTGTTCCTGCAAAGACGCTAGTTTCCCTACGAGTTGACGCGAATCAGGATGTTCTCGTCAAGGGCACTGGTTTCCTTGAGTCGAAGGATTTTGCCGAAGACACTGGTTTCTTCGGGGTTGAAACGAATCGGAATATTCCTGCGGAAACACTGGTTTCTCTACGGGCCGACGCGAATCAGGAAGCTCTCATCAAGGATGCTAGTTTCCCTGAATTGAGGTATTTGCCAGGGACACTGGTTTCCCTGAGGTTGAAACGAATCGAGGTGTTCCTGCAAAGACGCTAGTTTCTCTGTGGGTCGACGCGAATCAGGATGTTCTCGTCAAGGACACTGGTTTCCCTGAGTCGAAGGATTTGGCCGAAGACACTGGTTTCTTCGGGGTTGAAACGAATCGGGGTGTTCCTGCAGAGACACTGGTTTCTCTGCGGGTCGACGCGAATCAGGAGGTTCTCATCAAGGACGCTAGTTTCCCTGAATTGAGGTATTTGCCAGGGACACTGGTTTCCCTGAGGTTGAAACGAATCGAGGTGTTCCTGCAAAGACGCTAGTTTCTCTGCGGGTCAACGCGAATCGGGATGTTCTCGTCAAGGACACTGGTTTCCCTGAGTCGAAGGATTTGGCCGAAGACACTGGTTTCTTCGGGGTTGAAACGAATCGGGGTGTTCCTGCGGAGACACTGGTTTCTCTGCGGGTTGACGCGAATCAGGAGGTTCTCATCAAGGACGCTAGTTTCCCTGAAGTGAGGTATTTGCCAAGGACACTGGTTTCCCTGGGTTTGAAACGAATCGATGTGTTCCTGCAAAGACGCTAGTTTCTCTGCGGGTCGATGCGAATCAGGAGGCTCTCATCAAGGACGCTAGTTTCCCTGAGTCGAAGGATTTTGCCGAAGACACTGGTTTCTTCGGGGTTGAACTGATCTGTGGTGGTCTTTCAGGTTTTATATAAGTTACCGTCAAAACCGTAAAGCTAGGAATTTGATCTTCGCTTCGTTTGCTGGCACTGCGTCTGCTGCATCAAGACGAATGTCACGGTTGTCTCTAGGCTGTTGGTGAACCGTCGAGATTTGGCTTTGCTTTCTGGCGGAGCCTGTTGGGAAGGTATGGTTCCCTCTTTATTTGTGCCCTTGGATTGTATACAGGGATCGATGTGATCTCAACTGTAGGGCAAAAGTTTCATCATATTTTTTTTATTATTGCTTTATTTCCGCGATGCTCTATCATTTCAGCTTCTATATCGCAAAGGTCGCGATTGCCCAATCATTTCGGCTATTTTTCGCAGTGCCCAATCATTTCGGCTGTTTATTTTATTCTTACTCGCTGCTTTTTATTGCGAGTTGCCCAATCATTTCGGCTATTTTGTGTGCATACGTTTTTACTTGCTGCTTTTTATTGCAAGTTGCCCCATCATTTCGGCTATTTCGGATGCATGTGCGGCCTACTGGCTTTTCACCGTAAACTTGAAATTAGACACCGTTTTCGGCATCAGCACCGCTACAACTGGGATGTTGCCAGGAGCGAATCATCATTTGCCTCTGTCGATGCCGAACAAAGATGGCTTAGCGAACAGGGTTAAGGTCCTGTCGACTAAGGCTTTTAACTTCATGAGCCGTAAGGGTCTCACAAAGGTATTTCTCCCTACAAGTCGTGAGGATCTCGTAGGTGTGTTTTCTCCTTAGGCACCGTGAGGATTCCTAAGTGCATGTTCCTCTGTAAGTCGTAAGGATCCTACAAGAGGGTTTTCTCCTTGTAAGTCGAGAGGACTTATAAGAGTTGTTCATCATGCGTACATATCCCTAGTCATAGATGGGACTTGGTTAGGGAAATGTTTATTCGCGCCCGTGGATTGTATACAAGGGTCAGTATTGAGCCACTTGTAGGGTAATATTGGAGGTTGTGGGGGTTGCTTAAGCACAGGTTTAGGTCTCTGTAACTTAAGACTTTCAAATCTTATGAGCCGTGAGGGTCCCATAAAAGAGTTTTTCTTACGAGTCGTGAGGATCTCGCAAGTGTATTTTCTCCTTAGGAATCGTGGGGATCCTTAAGTGTATTGCTCCCTTGTGAGTCGTAAGGATCTCACGCGGGTGGTTTCTCCTTACAAGGTCGGGAGGACCCTGTAAGTGTCCTTTAACGAGATTGCGCCCTCTCAGGTTTTCATAAATACTCGTCGGTAGTCCTGCTGTTTTTACTCACGGAGCCCTTTCGGGTTTTCATCCGTGCCCATTTTGCTTATGGACATACCGTTATTTTTTATTCTTTTTATTCCTTTTTTTTTACGAGGTCGCGCCCTTTCGGGTTTTCACCAACACTCGCCGGTAGCCCTGCTGTTTTTACTCACGGAGCCCTTTCGGGTTTTCATCCGTGCCCATTTTGCTTATGGACATACCGTTTTTATATATATATTTTTTATTTTTATATTTTTTTAAATTTTTTTAATATATTTTTTCTTTTATTCATCTCGTCAGCCTGAAGATGCTGCGATAGTAGTTTAAGGACGTTTCGGTCCGTTGTTAGTTTAAAGACGTTTCAGTCCGCCATTAGTTTAAGGACGTTTCGGTCCGCCATTAGTTTAAGGACGTTTCGGTCCGTCCAGGAGAAGGCTGGCTACTGCTTATAAAGTTTGAGCTTAGAAAGATAGCGAGCGGACATAGTCGTCGTCATCTATCATTGACCTAGGCGATAACTCGCTAAGCGTAATATTTCTTTAGGAATCGACCATTTATTGGCCTGAAAGGCCTTTCACCGTGCATATCCATGAGTAGATAGGCTCCACCTTGGTAGACCTTGTCTATGATATACGGGCCTTCATAGTTTGGCTCGAACTTTCCCCGCTAGGCGCGATTGGGGATCATAGGCCTTTTGACCACTAGCACGAGTTCACCTTGGCGGAATGTTCTCGGCCGGGTCAATCTTTCATATGAGCGCGTCATCTTTGCTTTATAAGCTTCCAGATTTTGTTGCGCTATGAGCCGGGTCTCATCAAGGGCATCAAGCTCCTCAAGCCGAAGGTGAGCATTTTCTTCGTCCGTCAGCTCGTAGTGGACCGCCACTCGTAGAGTGTAACGATCCCAAAATCCCTATATCTTCGTATTACCTTCCTTTAAGAAAATACTGTAATTATTTATTTTTGGTATCTTTCGTATATATTGTTTTCTATTAAATATATTATTTATTTAATGAATCCCACTATCTATTTTTTCTATTAATTTCCTTGACCCTAAAAGCCGTTTCTATTATTTAATCACTTAAGATATTCATTCTCCTCTTTATATTTTCCTTCCATTACCAAATAAACATTCTTTGTAAACCTATTTTATTTTATTGAATACACAAATCAAATAATCCTTAAAATGTTACCAATACTCTTTCTTTATTTTCTCTAAACCAAAAGCCCACAACTCCACACCCATTTAATTTAATTTTTCCTACATTAACCCAAACCGAACCATTCATTTTCCCATCACCATCCATTTAAAACCAAATTCATTAACGCTTTCATATCATCAACGTCTGTTCATCACCCACTTTCACCTTTTCCTCTTCCTCCTTTAACACCAACCCCATCATCTCTCTATTCAATTCTCATAAGTTTTCTCTCTCTCTCTCTCTCTATTCTCTCATACATACACACCACTCTCTCCCTCTCACTCTCAATTTCTCCTCTCTTGGCATCGCTGCCTCACCCATGGCCAATATCTCTCACACAAAATCCAATACCCAAGCATCACCGACCACCTCTAATGACCCCTAATCACCGCCGACTTCTTCTCGTCAACACTACGCTTCGCTGCATCCCAACCACCAACCCCATAGCCATTGCCATCATCGTCATCGACAGCATCCCCACCTAGCCGAGCTCCTTCCCTTGCTGTTCTTGGCCGGCACCCTCCACTGGATAGAGCACCCTTGCCGCTGGACCCGCTTGAAACCGACCCAAGCTCACCTTGCTTCCTGTTTCAAGCAAGCCGCCAAATGCTCGATTATATGCCTCAATGAAAACTTCCGTCGTTTTCTTATGATCCAATCGCACGTAAGTCCCTATTTCCTTTTCTATCTCTCATTAATTCCTCCTCATCCTTTTCAATTGTACAATTGCAATGTTGGTTGCCAGTTCATCCTCGATAATTTCTTAATTCCCTAAATTTGTCATTTACTCTTTGAATAGTTATGTTCATGAATCATAATTTCAAGCTCTCATACTATCAGTTAACAGCATATGAAATAAGACAAGATAAAGCTACATCAATTTTGCAAATTTGAACCGTTGCTTATAGGTTTCCAAATGCCTATATTCAGTCGAAACTCATAATCTTTGAATTGGGCGATACAAGATGATTGCTCTCTTAAAACATTTTCAACTCAATGTTGATTACCCAGGGGAAAAAAATCCTCCTTTATCAGTACCTGTAAACATGGTTTGGAGGACTCAACTGATCCCAATCCTAAATATCCAATTTTCGATATCAAGATTTTGAACCTTGGCATTGGGTTTAATTGGTTATTTCGGTTTTAAAGTTAAGTTTGCTAATGGGTAGTTTATTTGATATCATTAATTTACCATTATAATATCAAAAGATTTATTTGTCATATGTACAACATATTTTAGAAATAAATAAATAAATTTGTAGACATCCTGTATTACCAAGGAATAAGCCAACTAGTGTTAAGTTACTTTTTACTATTGATTAAAATGTTTTCCTAGGTTGTTAAAATTTCGTTTACCCGATATAAAATTTGACATTATCCGATCCGAGATGGCAATTATTGCCGAGATGCCTATCCCGATCTAAAAAAAAAAAAATAATCGTACCAATACTGGGTTTTTAAACCTTAGTTGAAACATAGAACTCACTAAACATCATATCTAATAAAACAAAA
Organism: Agapanthus africanus; assembly: GCA_030015575.1. NCBI lineage: Eukaryota > Viridiplantae > Streptophyta > Magnoliopsida > Asparagales > Amaryllidaceae > Agapanthus > Agapanthus africanus. Next base: position 427,846,818 of record JASDDO010000010.1, on the reverse strand, counting down.
CCATGTGTATTCAACCACTGAAAGACGCTGACTGCACACATACCCTTGCTCTTCCATTGTCAATAGAGGGTATAAGACTTGAGAAAAGTATTTATCTTTCCATTACCTTGTATTTATTTCATGCTAAGTTAGTTTATTTTTTGAAAACAAATAGAACATGAATATAGATTTGACGATGGGATCTTTTCTTCTTTTCATTATTGGGGGTATTGAAATCTATTTGGCTTTCTTGAATATCACTTAGTTGCTATCAATTAGTAATGGCGATCTACTGGCAATCGGGCCTTTATTTTTGTTTTATGGTTCTAATACTACTGCTATATCCCTTGACAGCAAGTTGATTCTCATATTTGTTATTTTCATCTTGTTTGCTTGGAGGCATATACTTGTTACCTAAGTTTCAAAAATAGAATTATTTAATTTTTTCTTTGCATATTTTGCCTCTACAACCCCTCTTTACGGGAGCCCTGTTGAAGATGTTGTGGATTATCGCACATCTTGGGTTAGTGAGTGAGATGCAGAGCTCTTCACGGAGCGCGGTCTCAAAAGAAAAATACGGCTTTAAGAAAATAAAACTATTGCTTTAAAATTTAAATAAAAGAAAAGACTATATGTTAAGTTAAATTGGTAAATACCTACTACTATAAATTATAAATAGTTTCAAATTAAAGTTTTTAAGAAAATACCTTTAACCCTAGAAAGATTAGGTTTTCACTAAAATAACCTAATTTATCAAAAATATATATTATCAAAACAGCCTATACTTTTAAATAATAATTTCTTTTATCAAAACAATCTAGACATATTAAAATATAGTATTTTACATAAATACCATGAAGTTCTAAATGACCTATATACCCCTGTACATGATACCTTATATGACATAGTATTGAACACATGAATACTTGACATGTTTACATGACCACTTGATATAACTTGTACTAAACTATTCATGCTTGATACAACTTGACTCAAACCATGAATATAATGGACATGAATCCTTGCAATTGACATGACTATATGAACTCAATCTTGAAACTTGATGCTATACATCACATTTTGTATTCATGGATTCGATCAAAACTCGTAATATTAATCATAAACTGATGTACACGGGGTGTTGGGGTAGTTTGAGTATGAATCCAACGGAATCTCATGAGTCCCATTAATACAAACCATGTTGCTGTGTTACCGGCCTGAAACGGTACAAATAATGTTGCTGTGGTACCGGGCTGAAACGGTACATCACGAATTCATGAGGGCCCGTGTTTCCAAGCCCCTGGATGATAGCCTGTTGGGTTTGGAATACTTCAATAACAATTGAAGTCCCACTATTTTGGGCTCGTGATTCCTTGCCCCTGGACGATAGCCTTGGGTTCGAGAATACTCTTGAGATTGGTTGATATTCATACTTAAACTCACGTTAGTTAGTTTACTCTTTTAGAGACCTTTTAGGACACTTACTTTCATTGCATATTCATTATACCTACACTCCACGGCCATGCTATACTTGTTTTCTGTGCTCATGTCATATTTCCATGCTGATATAGTTTCCATATACATTACCATACTTGTTCACATATGGCAATTTCTATTTATACTATATTATATGTCATCTTGCACTCAATCTATATATTACTCATCTTTATTGGGACTTACCGAGCGCAAGTTCGCTGACGGGCATTCCACCCATTTCTTTGTTTTCTTGGAATGTTCGTCAGATGATCTAGAGATTGAGGAGATCGAGCCGAGTCAGGAGGATTACTTTCAGCTTAAGGAATAGACCGACTACTAGTTCTTACTTTTCAGCTTTTACTTCCGGTATGCCACTTGTTTAGGCACTTTTTATGTATCTTTGTTTTCAGACATTATGTGTTCAGCTTGAAACTTGTGAAAAGTTGAGAATGTAAATATATAAAATGGTTGGATTTTATTTCCACTTGTCTATTCTTGTCATTGTTATATTGCTTATATTACGCTTAGCGTATTTATTTCGAGAAATGATCTTCTCGGAATAAATACGTTGCGGGCTTGCCATGTCACCGTTTCCATCTACTGGGAAGCGGGGCGTGACAGGTTTTGTTGGTGGCCCATGCAGGTCTCGTTCTGCATGATGTCGTAAGCAATATGATACAAGAAAGATAAAATCCGACTACTTTTACATTCCTTACCTTTCAACTCCTTTGAATCTATCCTAATCCATCTCTTCTATCCAAAGTGATGGCTTCCCTTGATCCGATCAACAACAACGGCGAGACACCAGCACCATCTATTGCTGCAACTCCCCTCACTGAACAGACGGTGTTTCTCGAGACTATCAAGAGCCTATTGGAGGGTCAGCAGCAGCTCTTGAACCGTCCCAAGGCTGAAGCACCTGGGGTGAAGCAATTCAGAGCTTTACATCCTAAACAGTTCTCAGGAAAGGGGAACCCACTGGAAGCTGAAGAATGGGCTCAAAGTATCGAAGATGACCTGGCTGCAGCCCAAGTTCCAGAAGCAGCTTGGGTTCGAGTAGCAAAACTTCAGCTCACTGACAATGCCAGAGTCTGGTGGAAGGCCGAAGAGAGCCGACTTGCACAGCCAATCGAGTGGAAGACTTTTCGTGATCTTTTTGACGCCAAGTACTTTCCTGAGACTGCCCGTTTTGAGATGGAGCAACGATTTATCCACCTACAACAAGGATCCATGTGGGATAAGTCAGTAGATGAATACGACGCCGATTTCACTATGCTCAGCAGGTTCGCTGCCCATCTGATTCCTACTGCCGAGATTCGCGCCAGACGTTTTCAGCAGGGTTTAGACCTTGACATCCAGGCTGCTCTAGCAACGGGAGATTTTCCGACTCATGAAGCAGCTTTGAAGGCAGCTCGTCGTTATGAAGCTGTCATCAAGAAGAAGGGAAGACCACAGTCGGCCCGAGAAAAACGCCCAGTTAGTCAGATTACAGGAGAAGCCTCCTCGATGCCAGAATTTATAGCGCCACCTAAGAGATCAAGAGGGTCGTTTTACAACCATGGATCAAAAATCTGCAATTACTGCAAGAGGTCGGGGCACCTGGCAAAAGATTGCAGAGTAGCTAACGGTCTTTGTATGATTTGTGGATCGCCTATGCATATTTTAAGAGATTGCCCACAGTACAGATCTGGCACAACCTACGCACCTAAGCCGACTATTCAAGCCCCCGCTCCTCGTTTAGATCTTCTTGCACCAACTCAGCATAGGCAACCCTTACCCCCTCAGCAACAAGTGTACCATCGGGCACAAAGGAATATGCCGAGACTCTAGGCTTTCAATATGTCAGCTGTCAAGGCCGAAGTCATGAATCAGGTTGTCCTTGGTAATTTCTTTCCATCATTTTCAGCCATTTTAAATCCTTGCATTCTTTTGTTTCTTCTTTTTAGTTGAATTTTCCACACAACGTAGGTGTACAAATAGTTGTTCTTACCCCAACCTATACAACTGTTATAATCCTTGAGTTGTTGCAACGTATTTTTTTCGAGAGAATTGCGCGGACGAAATTCTTTTAAGAATTATAGACGGTAACGACTGTATTCTTGAATTATATTCCCTTGAATCCCTTTTTGTTTTCCCTCGTCTCAACACACGGGATGAAATGTATAAACCTTTCATCGCCATCTCGACCTTTTAACCATTTTGTTTATTTGTTCGGTTGCATCATCCTTCTTAGGTAATTTCGAGGACGAAATTATTTTAAGGAGGGTAGAATGTAACGATCCCAAAATCCCTATATCTTCGTATTACCTTCCTTTAAGAAAATACCGTAATTATTTATTTTTGGTATCTTTCGTATATATTGTTTTCTATTAAATATATTATTTATTTAATGAATCCCACTATCTATTTTTTCTATTAATTTCCTTGACCCTAAAAGCCGTTTCTATTATTTAATCACTTAAGATATTCATTCTCCTCTTTATATTTTCCTTCCATTACCAAATAAACATTCTTTGTAAACCTATTTTATTTTATTGAATACACAAATCAAATAATCCTTAAAATGTTACCAATACTCTTTCTTTATTTTCTCTAAACCAAAAGCCCACAACTCCACACCCATTTAATTTAATTTTTCCTACATTAACCCAAACCGAACCATTCATTTTCCCATCACCATCCATTTAAAACCAAATTCATTAACGCTTTCATATCATCAACGTCTGTTCATCACCCACTTTCACCTTTTCCTCTTCCTCCTTTAACACCAACCCCATCATCTCTCTATTCAATTCTCATAAGTTTTCTCTCTCTCTCTCTCTATTCTCTCATACATACACACCACTCTCTCCCTCTCACTCTCAATTTCTCCTCTCTTGGCATCGCTAATGACCCCTAATCACCGCCGACTTCTTCTCGTCAACACTACGCTTCGCTGCATCCCAACCACCAACCCCATAGCCATTGCCATCATCGTCATCGACAGCATCCCCACCAAATAAACATTCTTTGTAAACCTATTTTATTTTATTGAATACACAAATCAAATAATCCTTAAAATGTTACCAATACTCTTTCTTTATTTTCTCTAAACCAAAAGCCCACAACTCCACACCCATTTAATTTAATTTTTCCTATATTAACCCAAACCGAACCATTCATTTTCCCATCACCATCCATTTAAAACCAAATTCATTAACGCTTTCATATCATCAACGTCTGTTCATCACCCACTTTCACCTTTTCCTCTTCCTCCTTTAACACCAACCCCATCATCTCTCTATTCAATTCTCATAAGTTTTCTCTCTCTCTCTCTCTATTCTCTCATACATACACACCACTCTCTCCCTCTCACTCTCAATTTCTCCTCTCTTGGCATCGCTAATGACCCCTAATCACCGCCGACTTCTTCTCGTCAACACTACGCTTCGCTGCATCCCAACCACCAACCCCATAGCCATTGCCATCATCGTCATCGACAGCATCCCCACCTAGCCGAGCTCCTTCCCTTGCTGTTCTTGGCCGGCACCCTCCACTGGATAGAGCACCCTTGCCGCTGGACCCGCTTGAAACCGACCCAAGCTCACCTTGCTTCCTGTTTCAAGCAAGCCGCCAAATGCTCGATTATTGTAACGCTCCACGCCTCAGTACAGATGGTATTGTCCGCTCTGGCCGAAACCACACGGTTTTTCCCTTTAGAGCGAACCGGACCCGACCAGGGGCCACTTCCCAGGAGGTCACCCATCCCAAGACTTCCCTGGCCTGAGCACGCTTAACTACGGAGTTCTCAAGCTCCTGTAGTCCCGGTTCACTTAAAAGGCGCCTCTATAATTGAGGGTGGTATTATTATATTTATAATGCAGTTCGGTCCTCTTTCGGAATGTGCTTTAAGGACCCGATCCCATTGTTCTGAAATGGCTCCCTCACTCAGATCACCAAGATGTCCGCAACAGACCGCACTGAGTGTGGACAGAGCAGATCACCATGATGTCTTAAGACCGCACTGCTCTGGGACAGAGCAGATCACCATGATGTCTTAAGACCGCACTGCTCCGGGGTATTACATTCCCCCCATCTAAGAACAATGGTTCGTCCTCGAACCACAGACCTACTATTGAGGGACCTGCATGGGCCACCATAAATGTAACGCTCCACGCCTCAGTACAGATGGTATTGTCCGCTCTGGCCGAAACCGCACGGTTTTTCCCTTTAGAGCGAACCGGACCCGACCAGGGGCCACTTCCCAGGAGGTCACCCATCCCAAGACTTCCCTGGCCTGAGCACGCTTAACTACGGAGTTCTCAAGCTCCTGTAGTCCCGGTTCACTTAAAAGGCGCCTCTATAATTGAGGGTGGTATTATTATATTTATAATGCAGTTCGGTCCTCTTTCGGAATGTGCTTTAAGGACCCGATCCCATTGTTCTGAAATGGCTCCCTCACTCAGATCACCAAGATGTCCGCAACAGACCGCACTGAGTGTGGACAGAGCAGATCACCATGATGTCTTAAGACCGCACTGCTCTGGGACAGAGCAGATCACCATGATGTCTTAAGACCGCACTGCTCCGGGGTATTACAATTATATGCCTCAATGAAAACTTCCGTCGTTTTCTTATGATCCAATCGCACGTAAGTCCCTATTTCCTTTTCTATCTCTCATTAATTCCTCCTCATCCTTTTCAATTGTACAATTGCAATGTTGGTTGCCAGTTCATCCTCGATAATTTCTTAATTCCCTAAATTTGTCATTTACTCTTTGAATAGTTATGTTCATGAATCATAATTTCAAGCTCTCATACTATCAGTTAACAGCATATGAAATAAGACAAGATAAAGCTACATCAATTTTGCAAATTTGAACCGTTGCTTATAGGTTTCCAAATGTCTATATTCAGTCGAAACTCATAATCTTTGAATTGGGCGATACAAGATGATTGCTCTCTTAAAACATTTTCAACTCAATGTTGATTACCCAGGGAAAAAAAAATCCTCCTTTATCAGTACCTGTAAACATGGTTTGGAGGACTCAACTGATCCCAATCCTAAATATCCAATTTTCGATATCAAGATTTTGAACCTTGGCATTGGGTTTAATTGGTTATTTCGGTTTTAAAGTTAAGTTTGCTAATGGGCAGTTTATTTGATATCATTAATTTACCATTATAATATCAAAAGATTTATTTGTCATATGTACAACATATTTTAGAAATAAATAAATAAATTTGTAGACATCCTGTATTACCAAGGAATAAGCCAACTAGTGTTAAGTTACTTTTTACTATTGATTAAAATGTTTTCCTAGGTTGTTAAAATTTCGTTTACCCGATATAAAATTTGACATTATCCGATCCGAGATGGCAATTATTGACGAGATGCCTATCCCGATCTTAAAAAAAAAAAATAATCGTACCAATACTGGGTTTTTAAACCTTAGTTGAAACATAGAACTCACTAAACATCATATCTAATAAAACAAAACCATGTGTATTCAACCACTGAAAGACGCTGACTGCACACATACCCTTGCTCTTCCATTGTCAATAGAGGGTATAAGACTTGAGAAAAGTATTTATCTTTCCATTACCTTGTATTTATTTCATGCTAAGTTAGTTTATTTTTTGAAAACAAATAGAACATGAATATAGATTTGACGATGGGATCTTTTCTTCTTTTCATTATTGGGGGTATTGAAATCTATTTGGCTTTCTTGAATATCACTTAGTTGCTATCAATTAGTAATGGCGATCTACTGGCAATCGGGCCTTTATTTTTGTTTTATGGTTCTAATACTACTGCTATATCCCTTGACAGCAAGTTGATTCTCATATTTGTTATTTTCATCTTGTTTGCTTGGAGGCATATACTTGTTACCTAAGTTTCAAAAATAGAATTATTTAATTTTTTCTTTGCATATTTTGCCTCTACAACCCCTCTTTACGGGAGCCCTGTTGAAGATGTTGTGGATTATCGCACATCTTGGGTTAGTGAGTGAGATGCAGAGCTCTTCACGGAGCGCGGTCTCAAAAGAAAAATACGGCTTTAAGAAAATAAAACTATTGCTTTAAAATTTAAATAAAAGAAAAGACTATATGTTAAGTTAAATTGGTAAATACCTACTACTATAAATTATAAATAGTTTCAAATTAAAGTTTTTAAGAAAATACCTTTAACCCTAGAAAGATTAGGTTTTCACTAAAATAACCTAATTTATCAAAAATATATATTATCAAAACAGCCTATACTTTTAAATAATAATTTCTTTTATCAAAACAATCTAGACATATTAAAATATAGTATTTTACATAAATACCATGAAGTTCTAAATGACCTATATACCCCTGTACATGATACCTTATATGACATAGTATTGAACACATGAATACTTGACATGTTTACATGACCACTTGATATAACTTGTACTAAACTATTCATGCTTGATACAACTTGACTCAAACCATGAATATAATGGACATGAATCCTTGCAATTGACATGACTATATGAACTCAATCTTGAAACTTGATGCTATACATCACATTTTGTATTCATGGATTCGATCAAAACTCGTAATATTAATCATAAACTGATGTACACGGGGTGTTGGGGTAGTTTGAGTATGAATCCAACGGAATCTCATGAGTCCCATTAATACAAACCATGTTGCTGTGTTACCGGCCTGAAACGGTACAAATAATGTTGCTGTGGTACCGGGCTGAAACGGTACATCACGAATTCATGAGGGCCCGTGTTTCCAAGCCCCTGGATGATAGCCTGTTGGGTTTGGAATACTTCAATAACAATTGAAGTCCCACTATTTTGGGCTCGTGATTCCTTGCCCCTAGACGATAGCCTTGGGTTCGAGAATACTCTTGAGATTGGTTGATATTCATACTTAAACTCACGTTAGTTAGTTTACTCTTTTAGAGACCTTTTAGGACACTTACTTTCATTGCATATTCATTATACCTACACTCCACGGCCATGCTATACTTGTTTTCTGTGCTCATGTCATATTTCCATGCTGATATAGTTTCCATATACATTACCATACTTGTTCACATATGGCAATTTCTATTTATACTATATTATATGTCATCTTGCACTCAATCTATATATTACTCATCTTTATTGGGACTTACCGAGCGCAAGTTCGCTGACGGGCATTCCACCCATTTCTTTGTTTTCTTGGAATGTTCGTCAGATGATCTAGAGATTGAGGAGATCGAGCCGAGTCAGGAGGATTACTTTCAGCTTAAGGAATAGACCGACTACTAGTTCTTACTTTTCAGCTTTTACTTCCGGTATGCCACTTGTTTAGGCACTTTTTATGTATCTTTGTTTTCAGACATTATGTGTTCAGCTTGAAACTTGTGAAAAGTTGAGAATGTAAATATATAAAATGGTTGGATTTTATTTCCACTTGTCTATTCTTGTCATTGTTATATTGCTTATATTACGCTTAGCGTATTTATTTCGAGAAATGATCTTCTCGGAATAAATACGTTGCGGGCTTGCCATGTCACCGTTTCCATCTACTGGGAAGCGGGGCGTGACAGGTTTTGTTGGTGGCCCATGCAGGTCTCGTTCTGCATGATGTCGTAAGCAATATGATACAAGAAAGATAAAATCCGACTACTTTTACATTCCTTACCTTTCAACTCCTTTGAATCTATCCTAATCCATCTCTTCTATCCAAAGTGATGGCTTCCCTTGATCCGATCAACAACAACGGCGAGACACCAGCACCATCTATTGCTGCAACTCCCCTCACTGAACAGACGGTGTTTCTCGAGACTATCAAGAGCCTATTGGAGGGTCAGCAGCAGCTCTTGAACCGTCCCAAGGCTGAAGCACCTGGGGTGAAGCAATTCAGAGCTTTACATCCTAAACAGTTCTCAGGAAAGGGGAACCCACTGGAAGCTGAAGAATGGGCTCAAAGTATCGAAGATGACCTGGCTGCAGCCCAAGTTCCAGAAGCAGCTTGGGTTCGAGTAGCAAAACTTCAGCTCACTGACAATGCCAGAGTCTGGTGGAAGGCCGAAGAGAGCCGACTTGCACAGCCAATCGAGTGGAAGACTTTTCGTGATCTTTTTGACGCCAAGTACTTTCCTGAGACTGCCCGTTTTGAGATGGAGCAACGATTTATCCACCTACAACAAGGATCCATGTGGGATAAGTCAGTAGATGAATACGACGCCGATTTCACTATGCTCAGCAGGTTCGCTGCCCATCTGATTCCTACTGCCGAGATTCGCGCCAGACGTTTTCAGCAGGGTTTAGACCTTGACATCCAGGCTGCTCTAGCAACGGGAGATTTTCCGACTCATGAAGCAGCTTTGAAGGCAGCTCGTCGTTATGAAGCTGTCATCAAGAAGAAGGGAAGACCACAGTCGGCCCGAGAAAAACGTCCAGTTAGTCAGATTACAGGAGAAGCCTCCTCGATGCCAGAATTTATAGCGCCACCTAAGAGATCAAGAGGGTCGTTTTACAACCATGGATCAAAAATCTGCAATTACTGCAAGAGGTCGGGGCACCTGGCAAAAGATTGCAGAGTAGCTAACGGTCTTTGTATGATTTGTGGATCGCCTATGCATATTTTAAGAGATTGCCCACAGTACAGATCTGGCACAACCTACGCACCTAAGCCGACTATTCAAGCCCCCGCTCCTCGTTTAGATCTTCTTGCACCAACTCAGCATAGGCAACCCTTACCCCCTCAGCAACAAGTGTACCATCGGGCACAAAGGAATATGCCGAGACTCTAGGCTTTCAATATGTCAGCTGTCAAGGCCGAAGTCATGAATCAGGTTGTCCTTGGTAATTTCTTTCCATCATTTTCAGCCATTTTAAATCCTTGCATTCTTTTGTTTCTTCTTTTTAGTTGAATTTTCCACACAACGTAGGTGTACAAATAGTTGTTCTTACCCCAACCTATACAACTGTTATAATCCTTGAGTTGTTGCAACGTATTTTTTTCGAGAGAATTGCGCGGACGAAATTCTTTTAAGAATTATAGACGGTAACGACTGTATTCTTGAATTATATTCCCTTGAATCCCTTTTTGTTTTCCCTCGTCTCAACACACGGGATGAAATGTATAAACCTTTCATCGCCATCTCGACCTTTTAACCATTTTGTTTATTTGTTCGGTTGCATCATCCTTCTTAGGTAATTTCGAGGACGAAATTATTTTAAGGAGGGTAGAATGTAACGATCCCAAAATCCCTATATCTTCGTATTACCTTCCTTTAAGAAAATACCGTAATTATTTATTTTTGGTATCTTTCGTATATATTGTTTTCTATTAAATATATTATTTATTTAATGAATCCCACTATCTATTTTTTCTATTAATTTCCTTGACCCTAAAAGCCGTTTCTATTATTTAATCACTTAAGATATTCATTCTCCTCTTTATATTTTCCTTCCATTACCAAATAAACATTCTTTGTAAACCTATTTTATTTTATTGAATACACAAATCAAATAATCCTTAAAATGTTACCAATACTCTTTCTTTATTTTCTCTAAACCAAAAGCCCACAACTCCACACCCATTTAATTTAATTTTTCCTACATTAACCCAAACCGAACCATTCATTTTCCCATCACCATCCATTTAAAACCAAATTCATTAACGCTTTCATATCATCAACGTCTGTTCATCACCCACTTTCACCCTGCTCTAGGACAGAGCAGATCACCATGATGTCTTAAGACCGCACTGCTCCGGGGTATTACATTCCCCCCATCTAAGAACAATGGTTCGTCCTCGAACCACAGACCTACTATTGAGGGACCTGCATGGGCCACCATAAATGTAACGCTCCATGCCTCAGTACAGATGGTATTGTCCGCTCTGGCCGAAACCGCACGGTTTTTCCCTTTAGAGCGAACCGGACCCGACCAGGGGCCACTTCCCAGGAGGTCACCCATCCCAAGACTTTCCTGGCCTGAGCACGCTTAACTACGGAGTTCTCAAGCTCCTGTAGTCCCGGTTCACTTAAAAGGCGCCTCTATAATTGAGGGTGGTATTATTATATTTATAATGCAGTTCGGTCCTCTTTCGGAATGTGCTTTAAGGACCCGATCCCATTGTTCTGAAATGGCTCCCTCACTCAGATCACCAAGATGTCCGCAACAGACCGCACTGAGTGTGGACAGAGCAGATCACCATGATGTCTTAAGACCGCACTGCTCTGGGACAGAGCAGATCACCATGATGTCTTAAGACCGCACTGCTCCGGGGTATTACAATTATATGCCTCAATGAAAACTTCCGTCGTTTTCTTATGATCCAATCGCACGTAAGTCCCTATTTCCTTTTCTATCTCTCATTAATTCCTCCTCATCCTTTTCAATTGTACAATTGCAATGTTGGTTGCCAGTTCATCCTCGATAATTTCTTAATTCCCTAAATTTGTCATTTACTCTTTGAATAGTTATGTTCATGAATCATAATTTCAAGCTCTCATACTATCAGTTAACAGCATATGAAATAAGACAAGATAAAGCTACATCAATTTTGCAAATTTGAACCGTTGCTTATAGGTTTCCAAATGTCTATATTCAGTCGAAACTCATAATCTTTGAATTGGGCGATACAAGATGATTGCTCTCTTAAAACATTTTCAACTCAATGTTGATTACCCAGGGAAAAAAAAATCCTCCTTTATCAGTACCTGTAAACATGGTTTGGAGGACTCAACTGATCCCAATCCTAAATATCCAATTTTCGATATCAAGATTTTGAACCTTGGCATTGGGTTTAATTGGTTATTTCGGTTTTAAAGTTAAGTTTGCTAATGGGTAGTTTATTTGATATCATTAATTTACCATTATAATATCAAAAGATTTATTTGTCATATGTACAACATATTTTAGAAATAAATAAATAAATTTGTAGACATCCTGTATTACCAAGGAATAAGCCAACTAGTGTTAAGTTACTTTTTACTATTGATTAAAATGTTTTCCTAGGTTGTTAAAATTTCGTTTACCCGATATAAAATTTGACATTATCCGATCCGAGATGGCAATTATTGCCGAGATGCCTATCCCGATCTAAAAAAAAAAAAAATAATCGTACCAATACTGGGTTTTTAAACCTTAGTTGAAACATAGAACTCACTAAACATCATATCTAATAAAACAAAACCATGTGTATTCAACCACTGAAAGACGCTGACTGCACACATACCCTTGCTCTTCCATTGTCAATAGAGGGTATAAGACTTGAGAAAAGTATTTATCTTTCCATTACCTTGTATTTATTTCATGCTAAGTTAGTTTATTTTTTGAAAACAAATAGAACATGAATATAGATTTGACGATGGGATCTTTTCTTCTTTTCATTATTGGGGGTATTGAAATCTATTTGGCTTTCTTGAATATCACTTAGTTGCTATCAATTAGTAATGGCGATCTACTGGCAATCGGGCCTTTATTTTTGTTTTATGGTTCTAATACTACTGCTATATCCCTTGACAGCAAGTTGATTCTCATATTTGTTATTTTCATCTTGTTTGCTTGGAGGCATATACTTGTTACCTAAGTTTCAAAAATAGAATTATTTAATTTTTTCTTTGCATATTTTGCCTCTACAACCCCTCTTTACGGGAGCCCTGTTGAAGATGTTGTGGATTATCGCACATCTTGGGTTAGTGAGTGAGATGCAGAGCTCTTCACGGAGCGCGGTCTCAAAAGAAAAATACGGCTTTAAGAAAATAAAACTATTGCTTTAAAATTTAAATAAAAGAAAAGACTATATGTTAAGTTAAATTGGTAAATACCTACTACTATAAATTATAAATAGTTTCAAATTAAAGTTTTTAAGAAAATACCTTTAACCCTAGAAAGATTAGGTTTTCACTAAAATAACCTAATTTATCAAAAATATATATTATCAAAACAGCCTATACTTTTAAATAATAATTTCTTTTATCAAAACAATCTAGACATATTAAAATATAGTATTTTACATAAATACCATGAAGTTCTAAATGACCTATATACCCCTGTACATGATACCTTATATGACATAGTATTGAACACATGAATACTTGACATGTTTACATGACCACTTGATATAACTTGTACTAAACTATTCATGCTTGATACAACTTGACTCAAACCATGAATATAATGGACATGAATCCTTGCAATTGACATGACTATATGAACTCAATCTTGAAACTTGATGCTATACATCACATTTTGTATTCATGGATTCGATCAAAACTCGTAATATTAATCATAAACTGATGTACACGGGGTGTTGGGGTAGTTTGAGTATGAATCCAACGGAATCTCATGAGTCCCATTAATACAAACCATGTTGCTGTGTTACCGGCCTGAAACGGTACAAATAATGTTGCTGTGGTACCGGGCTGAAACGGTACATCACGAATTCATGAGGGCCCGTGTTTCCAAGCCCCTGGATGATAGCCTGTTGGGTTTGGAATACTTCAATAACAATTGAAGTCCCACTATTTTGGGCTCGTGATTCCTTGCCCCTGGACGATAGCCTTGGGTTCGAGAATACTCTTGAGATTGGTTGATATTCATACTTAAACTCACGTTAGTTAGTTTACTCTTTTAGAGACCTTTTAGGACACTTACTTTCATTGCATATTCATTATACCTACACTCCACGGCCATGCTATACTTGTTTTCTGTGCTCATGTCATATTTCCATGCTGATATAGTTTCCATATACATTACCATACTTGTTCACATATGGCAATTTCTATTTATACTATATTATATGTCATCTTGCACTCAATCTATATATTACTCATCTTTATTGGGACTTACCGAGCGCAAGTTCGCTGACGGGCATTCCACCCATTTCTTTGTTTTCTTGGAATGTTCGTCAGATGATCTAGAGATTGAGGAGATCGAGCCGAGTCAGGAGGATTACTTTCAGCTTAAGGAATAGACCGACTACTAGTTCTTACTTTTCAGCTTTTACTTCCGGTATGCCACTTGTTTAGGCACTTTTTATGTATCTTTGTTTTCAGACATTATGTGTTCAGCTTGAAACTTGTGAAAAGTTGAGAATGTAAATATATAAAATGGTTGGATTTTATTTCCACTTGTCTATTCTTGTCATTGTTATATTGCTTATATTACGCTTAGCGTATTTATTTCGAGAAATGATCTTCTCGGAATAAATACGTTGCGGGCTTGCCATGTCACCGTTTCCATCTACTGGGAAGCGGGGCGTGACATAGAGAGGGTAACTCTATCTCGAGGGGGAGTACTGCTTCCGTGCCGAATACCAGCGCATATGGTGTTGTGTTCGTGGCCGTCTTGAACGTAGTTCGATACGCCCAAAGAGCCTCTTGCAGCCTCTCATGCCAGTCCTTCTTATTTCGGGACACCGTCTTCGTCATGATCTTTGTCAAGGTCTTGTTGAAGGCCTCGGCTAGACCGTTAGCTCGCGGATTATAAACCGAGGAATATCTCCAGTCTATATTGTGTTGTTGCGTGAAGCAACTGATCTTGTGGCTTCTGTAAACTGGCCCGTTATCGGAGATGATCCGTCGCGGAGTTCCAAACCGATATATGACGTGCGTCTTGAAGAAATGGAGGATATTCTCTGTCTTCACTTCCCTCAGCGGTACTGCTTCTGCCCATTTGGAGAAGTAGTCAGTCGTCGCCAGGATGAAACGATGTCCCCTGGACGATGCTGGTTCGATGGGGCCGACTATGTCAGTTCCCCACATTTCGAATGGCCAGCTAGCCACTGTCGGGTGTAGCGGATTTAGATGCTGATGGATGAAGTCCCCATGGATTTGGCATGAGTGGTACTGCTTCGCATATTCGAGGCAGTCCTGAATCATCGTGGGCCAGTGGTAGCCCATCCGTTTAATCTTCAACTTCATCTTTGAGCCTGCTTAGTGAGGACCGCAGAGTCCGTCGTGAACTTCTTGAATGACTCTTTTCGCTTCGTCAGGTCCCAGACATCTTAACCATAGAGAATCGAATGACCTCCTGTACAGAGTATCATTGACGAAGGCGAAAGACAGAGCTCGTTTCATAAGCTGATGTCTTGAGGACGCATCTTCGGGCGTTCGACGGTATTTGAAATAGTCTAGAAAGACTTCTCTCCAATCCTCGGTATTTTCCCGGTCTTTTATTTGCATAGACATTTGTTCAGTCGCTTCCTTTTCTTCGGATGATTCCGGAGATATTTCTGCTGGGGAAAGTACCCGACGGCTTTGTACCACGATTCTTACGTCATCGAGGTTCTCATCGGCCAGTTCTTTAGCGAGCTTGGACAATGCGTCCGCTTTGCTGTTTTCCGCGCGTGGTATGTTCTCCAAAGTGTATGAGAGGATTTGGGTCAACAGTTGCTGCACCTTCTCTCCGTACTTCACCAGCTCTGGTTTGCACGTTTGATAGTCGCCGTTTACTTGACTAACGACCAGCTGGGAGTCTCCGTATATGAGGAGGTTTTCAATTCCCATGTCGATGGCGATCTCGAGGCCTGCTATCAAAGCTTCGTATTCGGCTTCATTGTTTATCCTCGGTTCTGTTAGGGAGAAAGCAAAGCGCATTATCCCTCCTTATGGAGTTACGAAGATGAGGCCTACCCCCGATTTGATTATAGGGGTACTTTGTTTGCGCTTCTTCATGGAAGACGCTCCATCGAAATAAAGCTCCCATCGGGTATCACCACCTTCGATCGCATCAAACACATGTTCATCTGGAAGATCGCAGTTCAGAGGAGAATCGGTGGGTATCAGATGCTCAGCGAGGAAATCGGCGATGGCCTGGCCTTTCACTGCCTTGAGAGGCTGATAGGTTATCGAGAACTCCATCAAGAGCAGGGTCCATTTGGCGAGTCGCCCCATCAATATGGCCTTCGACATTAAATATTTAAGGGGGACCGCCTTCGAAATGAGACGGACCTCATGCGCCAACGCATAGTGCCTGAGCTTTGTTATCGCGAAGATCAACGCTAGGCAGTGTTTTTCAACGGGGGAGTAATTGCTTTCTGCCTCCAGAAGAACTCGACTTAAGTAATAGAGAGCTCTCTCCTTCTCTTGATCGTTCTTTTGTGCCCATAATGCGCCTAAGGCACCTTCGAGGGCGGTTGTATAAAGGATGAGGGGCTTTCCCTTGACCGGAGCAGCCAATACTGGCGGATTCTGGAGGTACTGCTTGATTTCGTCCAGCGCGCCTTGGCATTTTTGATCCCAGAAGAACGGGGTTCCTTTCTTCATCAGGTGGCTGTAAGGACGGCACTTGCCTGAAAGCTTGGCTATAAATCGCCGTATATACGCGAGCTTCCCTTGGAGAGACCGCAGCTGTTTGAGAGTCCTTGGCGGAGGCATTTCCATGATCGCCTTGATCTTTGACGGATCTATTTCGATACCTCGGTGTCGGACGATGAATCCTAGGAATTTGCCCGAGGAAACTCCGAATGCACACTTGAGAGGGTTCATCTTCAAGTTGTATCGTCGAAGGCGTTGAAATACGGTCTTCAGATGCTCGAGATGCTCCTCGTATGATTTGCTTTTCACCACGAGCTCGTCGATATAGCACTCGATGATTTCATGTATGAGGTCATCGAAGATCTTCGTCATGGCCCTCTGATAGGTGGCACCGGCGTTCTTTAGACCGAAGGGCATCACCTTATAGCAGAATATACCTAAAGGAGTCCTGAAGGCGGTGTGCTTCTGGTCTTCGGGATGCATCTTGATCTGATTATACCCTGACGAGCCGTCCATGAAGGAGAAAACCTCGTGCGTGGACGTGTTATCTATCATCAGCTCGGTTACCGGCACTGGGAAATCGTCCTTTGGGCAGGCTTTATTGAGATCCCGGAAGTCTACGCATATGCGCACAGTCCCATTTTTCTTCATCACCGGGATGATGTTGGCGATCCATTCAGGATATTGAACCTCCTGAATAAAGCCAGAGTCGATCAGCTTCTTGACCTCGGCGTTGATGCTCATCTCAAGCTCGAGCCGTATTCTTCTTGGTGCTTGTTTGACCGGCTTGACGTCCGGGGATATCGCCAATTTATGCACAGCAATTTCTGGATCTAGTCCCGGCATTTCGGAATAGTTCCATGCGAAGCAATCCTTATGCTGCATAAGCAGGTCCTTTAATGAAGCTACCTTTTCTTCAGACAGCAGTTCACTAATGAATGTCGGTCGCGGGTCATTCGCCGTCCCCAACTCAATTTTCTTGAGGTTATCCGCAGTGGTATAGATTCCATCTTCCAGCTCTTTTGGCGCTGGCGGAAATTCTGAGATCACCTCGTCGCTATTGTTTTCGAAGCACCAGGGAAGGTCATCCATGTTCTCGGGCTCTTCTTTTAATATTGTTATCATGTGATAAGTGCGAATCCGCTTTCAATCCCAATGTGGAGTTGGTTCTGTTCTCGTGGCTTTGGGTTCGTGCTTCTGTGGCGGCATTACCCTCCAGTTGTCAGACAGAGCGAACTTGCCAAGCTGATATTGATCTTCAACCCAATTCTTGAAGGTGAAGCAGTCTTCGAGAGGGTGCCCTATCACTCGGTGATAAGGGCAATAGTCTGGGTGCGAGACTTTGCCTGCTTGTTCGGGATGTTTAGACTCCGGCAGTGTAAGTATTTGATGTTTTAAAGCAAGATCAAGTATCTTCTTCGTCTTGTCCCGAGGAAACGAGTACGCTCAACCCATTTTCTTCACAAGGGATAGATCAGGATCGCTCGATTCCCGCTTGCGTGATCTCTTAGTCCCGCTTCGTTGCTGTTGAGCGCCTTTTTCGCGTTTCGACTTGTTTCTGCCTCTGCGTCGAGCCTTCTTCATAACAGGTTGACAGGGAGTGGTATTTTCATCTTTCACAGCCTGTTGGAGGAGGCGTTGTGTTTTGGCTTTCTCGTAGATTGCCATTTCACGGTTATGGTCGTCTCGGACTTTTTGACCAGCTTCCCTTATAAACTTGTCCATTTGCTCTTCGAACGATGAACTGGACACTTTTGCATCAGGAACTTTTACTGGTTCAGGATTAGCATCTTCCCATTGAGCATCTGCTTCTTCATCAAAGTCATGCACAACGTAGCAACCATGGAGTAGCCCTCGTTTCTTGGACCGAATGTATCCGAGCTCGATTGTTTCCATTCTCTCATTAGGCAGCTTGTGTTGAGTCCCGGGAACGTTCCAGACCCTATCATAGAATTTGGCTTTTCGAGCGGTCTGTTTAAAGGATATCCCCTGGCACTTCAGCAACTTCTTCAAGCCTTCTGTATAATATCTGGGCAGACGGATGGGCTGAAGCCTGTCAAGCGTGGGATCCATACCGTGCCAGATTTCTTTCTCCACTTTGGTTTCCTCAGAGCGATAAAATAGAATTGCCCTTTCACCTCTTCGCCTGGGAGGGACATAGAACGTCTGCAGCTCTTCTACATTGTAGATATCAAGTGCATCCAGTTCTTTATGGTGTTTAGGTGGAACCATGGCGACTTGCAGACTTTGCTCTTCGTCAGCGGGCGTTTGTATTGAAGGTCAAGCAGAGAATACAGCATGGACCTCATCTTCCGAGTCGCTACCAAAGATCAACGTAGGAGCAGATAGTCTGGGCTTGTTGTGTTGGGATGGACCCGAATAAATCATCTCCTCTTCCTCCTCAGTATCACTGCCGAAGACAGGGATGGTGGCATTAGCTTTGTTCTCCGGCTTGTGACACCTCTCTGTGCCTTCGAAATCCGGTAAAAAGTATTTGGCATCTTCATATTTGCGGACCTCATTCATAGAGAACGGGTTGAGTTCTCCCGTCACGGTATATTCGAGACCATCCTTAAAATACTTCATACACTGATGTTGTGTAGAAGGGATGATGTTGTACTCGTGTAACCATGGTCGGCCGAGCAGAGCATTGTAGCAAGTCTTGGCGTCTATGACGTGGAACTTAATGTCTGTGACGAGTAGCCCGAAGCGTAGCGTCAATATCACAGATCCAAGAGTCTTTGATGATTGGGAGTCGAACCCGGAGATGGTGATCTTGTCTCGAGTAAGGTGCTGGACGCTCATGCAGATTTCCTTTAACACCCGCATGTTAAGTAGATTAACAGACGATCCGTTATCGACCAGGATTTTGCCTATCTTTATATCATGGCAGTATCCTGAGAGATAGAGGGGGCGATTGTGTTCGCACGTCCCAAGGAGAAGGTCCTTGTCTCCGAAAGTGATATCAGCCGTGTGCACTTCCTCTAATTCATCCTTCATCTTTTCTTCAGCCAGGAAAGCTTAGAATTGCTCCGGCTCCTGTAGTGCTTTGATTAACGAGTCTCTCGCCTCTTTTGATAGCAAAAGGGCATCAAGAATGCTGAGCTCCGAGGGTAGTTTCCTCAGATGCGCTAAGACGTTGTAATCCACCTTATTTCTCTTCGGCGGGTCTTTGGCACTTAGCTCCTCCACAATCTGGTCATCCAGGGCGATCTCCTCAGGGACCTTCTCTTTTCCTTTATCTTTTTTATTTGAGGGTCCGAGATTCTTTTCGGGAAGCGTGCGATTACGCAGCCGGATATTTTCACAGACCTTCTGCTCTTCTTCTTTTCCCGAGATAGACTCTTTAAAGAGAGGGCTAAGAGCAAGCTCCTCGTCGGAATCGCTCCCGAATGTAAGCACTTGTGATCCCCCGGCTTTAACCATGCGACAATCGCCGGTAGTTCTGTTAAGCCCTTCGGTCGTATTTTTCCGCTCCCGACGAGTTTTGCGCTTCTCCCACCTAAAATGTTGTCGATGAGCAACATATCCTTGCCACCATCTATCGAAAGCTTTTCACTCTTCAGTGGGGTGCGAAACCTTCCTATGATACAAGCAGTAGGAGGGGTGCATTTCCACTTCACCAGCAATGTTTCCTTCGGAGGAGGGTAGCTTCATGCCCATCGATATGGCCTTAGCAAATCTTTTCCTCGTCTTGAATTTTCTTTTGTCCTTAGTGGATGTAGTTTGCTCCAACGGAAGTGTCTCAGCTCTTTCGTCAAGTCGCTGGCGCTTGGTCCTTTCAAATATAGCCGTCTCGCGTTCCCGATCAGCTTCACTTTTCAACAGAGCTTCGTTGAGGAATGCGTCAATTACTTCATCCGATGGCCCCAGAATTTTTGGTTCAGGATCTGCCCCCAGCTCTTCAGTGCAAGGAGTCTCCTCATCGTCTGTGAACGAATGGGAAATCACATGGCAGCTCGCCACGTATTCCTTAGATTCATCCGACGAACTTTCTCCCTCACCTTCCTCTTGAAAGACGTGGTTGAGGAACTCTTGGAGTGTAATGGGAGTCCGTGCTTTCTGGTTATATTCCTCCAGCGCGTCAATTTGTTTTTGTAAGTCTGTGCGCTTGTCACCAGGCTTCACAGGCTTCTTGGATTTCTTCTTTTTCTTCTTTGAAGATTTTGACGGCTGGTTGTGAGTGCTTGGGCCACCACCATCGGTCTTCGGAGTTGGACGTGGCTTCAACATTCCTTCAATGATTTGAGGTTCCAACGGGTTCTTCCACCTAATCGCTGGGCATGTTTGAAGATCGTTTAGCATCTTCTTTGTCTTGGCTAATAATACAACCTCTCAAGGAGCTTCTTCAACGACAGAGCATGTTGCCCCCGGCGTATTCATCCTCTCAGAGGTGTGAGGCTGCGGGGGATTCACCTTCCATTTGTCAGACAATGCGAACTTGCCCTGTTGGTACTGGTCTTCAATCCAATTTTTGAAGACGTAGCAATCCTCAATCGGATGACCCAGTACTCGATGATAGGGACAGTAGTTGGGATCATTAACATCATTTGGCTGCGACGGACGTCTTGGATCCGGCAGATTTATGAGTCGGTTACGCAATGCCAGCTCGAATAATCTTCTCGTTTTATCTCGGGGAAACGAGTAAGGACGTCCTAGCCTCTCTTCAAGGGGTACGCGTGGACGCATATTATTTTGACGAAAGACCGGCTTCGAGTTGCTCGGCTGTTGTTGAGCATTAGCGACAACGATCGCTTTCCCCTTCCCTTTTTCATTTCGGGAGTCCGGCTTTAGAAGAGGAGGTCTATGGCCCATCTGATCCATTTGCGCTAGTTTGTCGATCAGGGCCTAGAAGGTAGTAGGCTTGAAGAACATTATAAATTGCAAGATGGTTGCTTGCGGATCAAGGGTTCCCACAAACATACCCACTGCAGGAGCTTCTTCAATGCGTTGCTCGCATTTTGACCATAAGTTCCGCCACCTTATAGCGTATTGGACCCATGTTTCGCCCGGCTTCACCCTGGCGTTAATCAGTGTCGTCATCGGGGTGCGTTCGCTGGCGCTTGCAAAACGCTGGGTAAACAGTAGCTCCATCTCCGTGAAGGTCTTGATAGAGTCGTTTGGGAGCTCAGAGTACCATTCGAACGCTGTATCTGATAAGCTTCCAACGAACTGGCGAAGCAACAATGATTTATCAACCTGCTAGTTCTTTTTATGAGGCGTATATCATCGCCGCCAGTGTTGCCGCAGAGTGCCCTGAACTGGGCAACATGCTGATAGGGATTGCCCGTCCCCTTATAGACATGGAACTTGGGAATTGTGTAGCCCGGCGGGTACTTGATCTGGTCGTACTAGCTCGGATATGGTCGTCCTGTTTTTATGACCTGACCGGCTGATTCGGTCGCATGATGAACCCGTATTTGTTGGGCTATGTACTCGTCCAAGTCAGCTTTGGAGATTGTCTCTTCCTTAGCTGTTGACAGAGCTGGTGGAGGATTCGACGTTTCTCCCCTATCGTCTTCAAGGACGATCGGGTGATCTTCGGCTGGAGGATCTTGTTGGATCATCATCCCCACCATGTCTTAGAACAGGAGGGCCATACGCTTTATGTTGGCTTCTTGTTCAGCAGCCTTTTTATCCTTCTTCTCTAATATTCGACGAAGGAATTCAGCGTCAGTTTCTTGCTCTTGGCGTTCATCCGAAGATGCTTCAGGGCTTTCTTTTGGCCCAGTGAGTGCGGCCATCGCGTTCATCATCTCCTGGAGCTTTTGCTGTTGCTCCTGAGCTTTGGTCACTGACCGTGTAAGCGGTCTATGACCTGTGGATGCACGGCTGTCCTCCTTTCCCGATGCCATGTATACTGTATGAACTATTATGCCCCCGGACTTAGGGCGTTTAGGTTCACCACCTCTAATATTTGCCGTCGGCGTAAGGACTTTCTCCGGCCTTCTTCTCTTATGGGCCGTTGAAGTTGAGGGAGCCGTTGCTTTGGGCACCCAAGTGGTCGTCACCTTCCGCTGCTTGATCGGG
Source organism: Agapanthus africanus (assembly GCA_030015575.1). Taxonomy (NCBI): domain Eukaryota; kingdom Viridiplantae; phylum Streptophyta; class Magnoliopsida; order Asparagales; family Amaryllidaceae; genus Agapanthus; species Agapanthus africanus. The sequence goes on along the minus strand of JASDDO010000010.1, from coordinate 427,824,110 downwards.
GAATTTTCTTCTTGCCGACTTTTCGACTTCTTGTGTTGGCGAGAGAAATCAGGATCAATCACAGATTCTCGGACTCGTCGCCATGTCTTGTAAATCCTGGAGGACAGCGATTGAGGAGACTGCTCCGGCTTTTCTGCTTCCACGGCGATCTCTACCGGTGGAGGAGTTCTTTTAAGGACCGCAGTTGGCGAGTTTCTGCGTACCCTGTTCAACAGCTTAAAGCTGTTCTCGGTTGGAACAGCAGCGTTAAATTCCACCGTCGGAGCCGGCGGAGTTATCCCAGAAGGGGAGTTGCCCCCAGTCTTCCTTATCCGGCGCCAGTGGCGTCGTCGGGCGCGACGAGTCATCGGTATTGGTTCAGAGACAGAAACAGCTTCTTCTTGCCCCCTGTTCAGGTGTGGGGCTGTTGCCGGCGTCAGCCTATTGAAGACTGATGTCTTTTGAGCAGCAAGAGCAGGAGTGGGAGTTGGGATGGTCAATCTTGTAAAGACCGATCTCTTAGCAGGAAAAGCCGCCTTGACGACTTCAGGAGCAGGTTTGGCTACTCTTTTTGGAATAACCTTTTCTGGGACTGCAAGCTTCATTGTGGGCCCGCAGGAGTTTTGGCCCAGTCTGGAGAAGACCGAGGCACTGATATTGGGCGACCCGTTGAGAGGGGCCGCAGTAACTGAAAGTCGATCGAAGACCGACTTCTTAGGAGCTTCTTGTACGGGCACGGGGTTGCTGAACCTTGTTGGCGGAAGCATAGTTCCGAAAAACAACCCCGTGGTGGCTTGAGTAATCTGCTCCACGGGCATGGTGAACAAAGAGGCCGCTTGGGGCCCATAGGTTATGCCCCCAGTTGAGGCCGGACGCGAGCTGCAGCTGCAGTTGGAGTACTTCGAACAGGTAGAGGCCATCGATGCTTGATTTCTGCGCCAGGCAAAAGACCAAATCTTAGTAACTTAAAATCCGAAGGCAACCATTAACAAACCGCGATTCGTTCGCGAATACGACACACGAAGTGTGGAGTGGAAAGAGGAAAAGGTCCCACCGGGCGTGCCAGAATCTGTTCCCCTCCGAATGGCGGCCGAGACATTAGGACGTCTTGCCGGAGATTCGGGACAGATGCTATATGGTTTTATCCGTCCACCTCTCCGAAGATGCCAAGTTGATTTATGGCACCGTGTATCGGAGGTTTAGATGGATGCGGCTGATGTAGCAGACTTCGTCAGATTCCCCCTCGCTAGAGGGGTTTTTTGATTGTGGGGACGCTCTTCCCTGCAGGCGCAAGCCCCTGCAGTTAATTACGCTACCGCATCGCGATAGCCGCTTTCTCCTTCTCCAGAATTTCACTTCGTGTCGTGTGTGTTTGTTTTGTTTGTGATTGCACGTGGATTGTATACGGAGACTAAGTAATGCCGTCGCCCGTAAGACGTGGATTAGTCCAAATCCGTATTTACTTAGATTTGGGTTTAGTGTTTTAGTCTAAGGATACGTTAGCCCTGTTGAGACTAAGATCAACTTAAACATTCGTCAAGAATACGTTAGTCCTGTTTGAGACTAAGATCAACTTAACGTGGTGATCCATTTAATATATGGCCATCAGGACTCGTCACCTCTCTGACGTCATTGAGGGATTACAACGACAGGTGTTAGAGGAGTTCGGAGATGTACCCTTGAACCAAAGTTGATTTGGAGTTTTATAGTCCATTTGAATGTTTAAGGATACGTTAGCCAGGTTTGCGGCTATGATCAACTTAAACAGGATCGTTTAGATCCGACAAGAGAGCATTTGGGGGCTCTATTGTTCCAGTTTAGGGACATAGTGGTCCATAGGTAGTTTAGGGACATTGCGGTCCATCGGTAGTTTAGGGACATTGCGGTCCATCGGTAGTTTAAGGATGCTTAAGTCCATGGATTTAAGGACCCCACAGTCCGTATTTTAGTTTAAGGACGCTTAAGTCCGTGGGTTTAAGGACCCCACAGTCCGTATTGATGTGTGGTTATCGGGACCCGTCACCTCTCTGTTGGAGATAGTGCCCTCATAGTCAATTATTGGATCGCAGGTACGTGATTGCAATGATTGCGGAGGACCTATACCGGTAGGACAGTCTTACTCGAAATGATAGTATGCTATCTGGTTTGCCTTTACCAGTCGTGTACATGTTCAGGTGACTGATTACATATTCCACTTTGATAGAGCCCTTAGGATCTTGCTTTACTACCAACTGTATGATGGCGATCATATACGTGAGAGTTGGGTAGTTTATATGCATATCCTTAATTGTGGTCCCTAGTCGTGGGAGTTTCGAGACAGGGCATCGATACTCCGGAGTAGACTAGTGTATACAGTCGAGACCCCGACGAGGGGAGGTGGCCGGTCTCACAAGCCACTGGTGTCAGTTGGATCACCTAAGATGTATACAGGTGCTCATTGGGTTATGAGTACACCGGACAGGACTCGCCGGGAATCTGCTAGTTAGTACTATACCTATCGTCAGATAGCAGTTCCCTGGTGACATGTGTACAGGTTAGTTCATCGACCTGAGGTCGTCATTTGTCTCGTGTGAGTTCCCACTGTGCTTTGATTTCTACCCTACCACGGCTCAAAGGAGTCGTGCAAACAGGTAGCTTTTGGGTACAGTCCCGAGCCATATGGAGGCACGTGAGCGGATCGGCAGGGGATTCGTCTCTCCCGGTATTGGGGGCGAGGTCGTGCTGTGTCTAGGAGAGCCATTACACAAAGTCCATGGCCATGGCAGGAGATTTACTGGTAGGTACTCCAGTAGTATCTCAGGGTGTTATTGGGCTACACTCCGACACGACTTATACTGCTTCTGGGGGTCTGACGTTACTAGCCCCCTAGGCGGATATGCGATACTCATTGACGAACGGACCGGACTGTATATACATTGTCACTGTTAGGCTCAGTAGGGTTTCTGGATGAGTTCGCTCATCGGCCTCCCTTGAGTTGGCTCATCGGCCTCCCTTAAGGTCAGTCCATGGGCAGCCGTTACGCATAGCTAGTGCCGCTGACGGTTTGTGGTTAAACCCACTGCCAGGGTACTGACGAGTCATTAGAGTCCCCCACAGACAGTTTCCCAAGTTCGGGCGAAACGTTGTAGAGGCCGTATGGTTTTATGGCAGGGTTCGGAAAATGCACGTGCGTTTACGCACGTGTTATTTTTCGGGCAGATAATACTGGTCGGCTTTGGTTTAAGCCGGATCCGAGTATTATATTGAGTAGGTATAATATCTTTGTCTCAGTTGCATTTGTATTCGGTCGTAATACAAATGCGGGTATATTTATACTGTTACGGGGTTATCCTGAAAGTCGTTTCAGGATCACTTTTGGAAGTTGCCAGTTTTCAGTTTTCTATCAGCCGTCTTTTAACATTCGGTTAAAGACGGATTTATCTTTTCTTCAGTTGTGGTGAGTCAGTGTTCTAGAAGCATCTAGATGAGGTGACTAGGATTAATTGGTGTTGAGTTTTCATTGGATGCATTTAATGGTTCATTAATGCATGATGACTAGGTTTATGACTCATGCTTTAACATTAAAGCATTTTGTTTTGGTTAAGATCTTTTCTTCATGATATGCTTCATGTTATGGTCACCACTTGCTCCTACCATCACCTCCCTCTTACATATATAGTGGCCGGCCACCCTTGAGAGAAAATGTGAGATTGATTTCCTTTTTGGAGAGAAAAGACTATGGTTAAGGGTGCATGGAAATTTCATTACCTCTTTCATTTCCATCACCCGATAAAATGGCAACTTCATTAACCGATCGTCCACGGACTTGGACGAAGTGAGACAAAGTCGTCTACTCATTCTCTACATCATTCTTGGTCGTCTCTTTTAGCAAACTTGACGACTGAGTTGCCTCGAGTCAGAGGCGGGAGCCCGTTTAAAGAATCAGTGATGTGGTGCCATCTGGACGAGCAGATCGGAGATCGACGAGATCGGAGCAGCCGCAACGGAGCGTGGGATGATGGTTAAAGAACGAAGGACTCGGATCGTTCGGTATAACCTTTCTACACTCTTTACAGTTTGTTAGTTTAGCAATAATGGCAGATCCGGGTTAAAGTATACGATAGCGCCAGTTAAAAATTATTTTGTTCCGTATTTGGCGTCTGTAGACGGCCGGGACGCTAGCGTAGACTTACAGTGGTATCAGAGCCTAACCATTTTGCTATACTAACTTGTGCTAACGCGTTTAAAATATCGATCGAACCGGAAATCAAAAATCACAATTTTTCAGCTTGACAGTTTCTGTTGATTTTAAATGGTGTCCTAAAAATATTTCACACATCTCAGAAAACTGTGCAGGGTTTTATAAGAGCACCGACAAAATTTGGGCACGTAATTCCACCAAAGCGCCGCGGAAACGCGGCCAAACCCATGGTTTGGCCGCGCATCCGCGGCCACTTGGTGAGATCATGCTCCCAAATTTGTACAGTGTGTTCCCCTCTGGAAATTGGGGTTTTTGGTATATATCTTTTGGGCCCAGGTTTTGTTACTGTTCTCCAGATTTGCGTGGGGCCCACTTTGTGATATTTATTCGATCGAAATTTAAACATGTTAGTTTACAGTGCTTACATTATATCTCCGACCGGGAATGTCATTTGATCGGTAAACCGCGTCCGATTGCTATAGTTCTTTTAGACGGGTTTGCGAACGTGACATTCGCGTTGATGTTCTGTGTTGTGCTGTGATGTTGCGGATTTGTCGTGGTGGATAGCAGTGTGCAATGGTAGTACAGTTTGAGTTTATTTGTACATTTGATATTGCGGGGCGAGCGTCCAACTTGTGGACTGCCGTCACTGCCTGTTGTATAATATTCTTTTGGGGCACGACCAGGTTGCGGTCGATGTACCTGTTGTACTATTTTTCATTACTGTACTAGGTTTTGCCCCGCGACGGAGTGCACGGATAGCCGGGTTCTGAGGGGCAACGGGTCCGCATCTCATGGCTTTGAGAGGCAGAGGGTTCCCACTCTAGAATTGGCAGACTATTCGCCGCACTCGTAGGGGGTACAGGTTGACCCAAGGAGGGGTGCTCAATTTACCGGATTCCGTGAAGTGCCGGGTGTTCCATTCACTATGTTGTGGAGGACTACCCCGTTTCAGGTTTTGGCGGGTGACTTGCCGCACCCGTAGGGGTCTAGGTTTCATTGCACAGGCTATCCACACGACAGGGGAACGTCGGGTTTCAGCAGCGGCTCTGTGAAACTCGGGGATCCCAGATTATCTGTATGGTTCTGTGATGCTTATTACTTTTCTGTAATGTTGCATATTATCACGCCTGGAGCGATTATTGTATATTGGTTTATATACTATTAGATGTTGTATATGTTTTACACCCGCGCTAGTCCAGTCCCCGCTCTGTCGTTAGTTAAGTAACCTAACGGGTGATGACGGGACCCAGTGACGAATGCGGATGGCATATACGTACATTTTATTTTCGTTCTTTTCTGGTGTGATTGATTGATGGGACTGCGTTGATTCTGATCAATGCAAAAAGTAAAACAAACCTGTTTTCAGTTGTTGGAACAAATTTAAAAAGTGTTATTGCAAAGACGTTTCCTTTTGTTTTGCATAGCGGTATTCAGTGGAATATCCTGCACCTCATTCGACGGGGCAAGGGCCGATATCCCTTCACCGGGACTGACCCCTTGGGCAGAAGTTTGCGTCAGGGTAATAACTTCACTATAGTCGATTACAAGTTGCTTTGCGTAGCGGTATTCAGTGGAATATCCTGCACCTCATTTCACGAGGAAAGAGCCGAGATCCCTTCATCGGGAGTGACCTCTTTAGCAAAAGGTTTTCGCCACTATATTTTTAAAAAAGCTATCAGGTTCCTTCAGCGATATCAAGTTCACTACGTTAAAGGTTTTTCGCCAAAAACCATCCGTAGCCCTCCGTCACTTCTTTTGGGTATTCAGTAGTATTCAAGCTATGTATTTTAGCCAAAGTTAAGGCATAGTGTTTGGTAGCTGCTGGGTATTCAATTGTTGCATAGATAGATGAGTTAGTTTGGGACAGTCGTTCTGCCGATTGGCCAAAGTCAGGGGCATGTGCGGGTGGGTTCAAATTGACAAGATAGTGACGGGTAGAACTTGGCATGTGACTTATGACATTTTGACCAAAGCCAAGGTTATAAGAGCATAGGGCAAAAATCAGATCGGGAGTTTCTAAAGAAACTGAAACTTGCCAAGTATGCGCATACCTTCTGGAGTATGAGTAACGTGGATGCATTCCATCACGTTATCATGCGATGAGAGTTGGATCCCGATTCCCACTGATGAGTTGGTTTACTCTTCGGGTGATCCCGATTGATTCTTCTTTTAGGTTTGGAGGAGAATTTGACAGGACAGTGGGAGGTTTCCGGATTAGATAAAGTGATAACCATTCTGATCTAGGTTAGAGTGCACGCAGAGTGTTTCTTTTCTCTCTCTCTTTGGCAGCGACCTTTGACCGACCCTAGACTATGACTCAGTGACCAGGTTGACCGAACCTTCTTAAAATACTGGCTTTTGGATTGTCTATGTTGCATAAGTCATTGCCACTCCTTCTTTTACCCTTTGAATTTTTCAGAACACCCGTATTACTACGGATATCCACTTCCATTGGATAGATCCATCGTATGGTTATATACGAACTCGAAGGGACTTCTTCGAGGATGGATCCAGGTTCAGGAGAAATAAAATTGGTTTATTCAGTTGTCTTTTATCATCACCTTCTCTCGAGATGCGAGTACTCCTTGGTTTAGGAGAGTACACCTATTACGCTTATTGGACAGTCTTATTCCAAACCATAGGCTGGTGCCGAAAGGTAGGGAATGAAGAAAACCAATTAGCCTAAGTAGGGTGTACAGAAGGTAATATGTAAAGACAAAATAAAGGGATTAGAAAGAGGGCAAAGCAAATTGCGACTGATATCATTCACGACCAAAACCGCGTACTTCATCGCCACTCCTATTTCACCTTTAAAGGAATAAGGTATTATTCAGTTGTCTTTTATCATCACCTTCTCTCAAGATACGGGTACTCCTTGGTTTAGGAGGGTACACCTATTATGCTTACTGGATAGTCTTCTTCCAAACCATAGGCTGGTGCCGAACGGTAGGGAAGGAAGAAAACCATTTAGCCTAACGATGGTGTACAGAAGGTAACGACTAAAGACAAATAAAGGGATTTGGAGAGATGGCAATAAAATATACGGTTGAAGTCATGAATTGGATTATGGAAGAGGCATTGCTATGAATACCAGGATACCCCTACGAAACATTTTCATGTTTCAGTGCATTGTTAAAAGAAAACTATTTTCCCGATTAGACACTTACTCCAAGGGTATGTATTTACCAGGTTTCATTCTCATATCTGTATGGTTTTACAGATGATGAGTGGGAGTAAGTTATAGGGAATTAGGTGATTATCCTCATTATATCGGAATTCGTTGTAATTGGTGATATTTGAGGAAATCGCCAGGGTACAGTTTTCAACCTACGACGCACAGGTTATGAGTTGTTCAACTCAGTGGACTTATACAGAGTACTGTATGTTGTCCAAGTGTCTATCAGGACAAAGGGGTAGGTCCTCGTACTATGTTCTATTTACTTATAACTTCTCTAGTATTTAGACAAGTGTTTCGTAGAAATACAAGGTCTAAGTTTTGAGAAGTTTTGGGTATAAGAATAAAGTAGAGAACCAGGTATCACAAGTATCGGGATTCTTCAAAGAGATCGAAGATGTAGATTCTTATGAATGGTATTCACATGATAGTGATGGTTTTGAGAAACGTGTTTCTCTTTCAGGTTACTCATAATTGGATGGATTCCTAAGTTGAGTAATGCTGATTGGCCTCTTTCCATTAAGTTGATATGCACTGGAGACAGCTGCATGATTTGAATATGGTTCCAATTAAATAAGTGCCAAAGTTTCTATATTGGATATAGAATAGTTCGTACCTTAAAAGATGTTAAGGTACGGGGAGTTGTCCAGCTTATGCTTAAAACCAGACTCTGGATAACTCAGGGCACGTTTCTGTAATGGCTGTTTGTGGGTTGACCCTGGCTATGACGAGGGTTGATATTCTGCCATTTGGAAGATCAATAGTGATATTGTTCTTGACTCGCCACAGTTTTAGTAAAATGGATTTTTTCAGAAAACAGTAGTGGGAGTATGGTAGAACTGGAAGTGATTCCAGAACCGCGAACGATTACGGAAAATTTAATAGGACCTATATATTCAATCAGGTTTGACATTCCAATAGCCACTCCGCAGATACGGTGGGTAACCTCAGACACCCGAGAGGTACTCTGGTAGCCTCAAGGACGGTGACAGGGAGGTTCTTATCTACCCAGACTTGACACTACTGTTGTTCCAGGATATGAGACCCGGTAGGAGGGTTGTCATAGTCAGTGGGAGAATCGGAAGCATAGTGGGCAAGTAGCTTATATCTATTTATAGACTTGAGCAGTTATAGCGGAGATAGATCATCTAATTTTGATGTGACAGTCATGGGTTTGACTTCAATCAGAATAGGGGATGGATCTGTTAAGAAGGTAGTAGGGTGTGATGTCATGGTATCTGGATGACATACACAAAGTAGGAAGTAAAATTCCTATACTACGATCGGTTGTACTTTGGTCGTCACACAGTTGTTTCTCCAGACAGGATATGGATATAATATTTGACATTCTGGTTTCTAGATCTATGGTTTTAGATCTGGATTTGGGTAGTTTCCCAATGTGGGTACTTTGACAGTATTCTAATGGTTTTTAGAATAGTTGACTCCTAGCATGGTGGTGTACCTGCAGGTGATGGAGTCACCCTCTCTAAAGCTGTCGTATAGACTAAAGGGGAGAGGGCAGTGCATGATTGGCAGATCACTTGCTTAGGCAATTGAGTCAATCATGAGATGTCAAGTACCACACCAGATGTTGTTTTTGCACTAGATGCAATGAGTTTGTATTAATCCAATCCTGGAGAAACATAAGGAAGCAGTTTTAGAACATAAGTACATGTTCTACGGATTTGATGACGGCAGCCTCCTTCGGGAGACGATTATCATTCCAGGCTTCAAAGGTGACATGGATGACAGAGTGATTGTCAGAGTTATAGTTTTCCCTCTGATGAGGGACAGTATTATGGACATGTGGTCCAAGAGGATACTGTGGGTGGCGTGGTGCCGGATACTGATTAGGTTCAGTGATCGATACTGTCTAAGAAGTTTGGATGGAGTTCATTTATGAACTAGGTCCCATCAGATATCCAGATATATTCTAAGACAGGTATTACTCGATTCGGGAGATGGCTTTCTCCGCGAACTTGAGTGTTAGAGAGATATAGAAAGAAACATCTAGGCGGATCCACTCACTGAGACTATTTCTCAAACACAATAGTTTTACAAACGGGCTTTGTGAAACTGATTAGTAGAGGAGTTGGATGTTCGGTTTCACACGGGCTGTGAGTAGTCGACATCACAATAATTAGCCTTGAGTGCAAGTGGGAGATTGTTGGAGATAGTGCCCTCATAGTCAATTATTGGATCGCAGGTACGTGATTGCAATGATTGCGGAGGACCTATACCGGTAGGACAGTCTTACTCGAAATGATAGTATGCTATCTGGTTTGCCTTTATCAGTCGTGTACATGTTCAGGTGACTGATTACATGTTCCACTTTGATAGAGCCCTTAGGATCTTGCTTTACTACCAACTGTATGATGGCGATCATATACGTGAGAGTTGGGTAGTTTATATGCATATCCTTAATTGTGGTCCCTAGTCGTGGGAGTTTCGAGACAGGGCATCGATACTCCGGAGTAGACTAGTGTATACAGTCGAGACCCCGACGAGGGGCGGTGGCCGGTCTCACAAGCCACTGGTGTCAGTTGGATCACCTAAGATGTATACAGGTGCTCATTGGGTTATGAGTACACCGGACAGGACTTGCCGGGAATCTGCTAGTTAGTACTATACCTATCGTCAGATAGCAGTTCCCTGGTGACATGTGTACAGGTTAGTTCATCGACCTGAGGTCGTCATTTGTCTCGTGTGAGTTCCCACTGTGCTTTGATTTCTACCCTACCACGGCTCAAAGGAGTCGTGCAAACAGGTAGCTTTTGGGTACAGTCCCGAGCCATATGGAGGCACGTGAGCGGATCGGCAGGGGATTCGTCTCTCCCGGTATTGGGGGCGAGGTCGTGCTGTGTCTAGGAGAGCCATTACACAAAGTCCATGGCCATGGCAGGAGATTTACTGGTAGGTACTCCAGTAGTATCTCAGGGTGTTATTGGGCTACACTCCGACACGACTTATACTGCTTCTGGGGGTCTGACGTTACTAGCCCCCTAGGCGGATATGCGATACTCATTGACGAACGGACCGGACTGTATATACATTGTCACTGTTAGGCTCAGTAGGGTTTCTGGATGAGTTCGCTCATCGGCCTCCCTTGAGTTGGCTCATCGGCCTCTCTTAAGGTCAGTCCATGGGCAGCCGTTACGCATAGCTAGTGCCGCTGACGGTTTGTGGTTAAACCCACTGCCAGGGTACTGAAGAGTCATTAGAGTCCCCCACAGACAGTTTCCCAAGTTCGGACGAAACGTTGTAGAGGCCGTATGGTTTTATGGCAGGGTTCGGAAAATGCACGTGCGTTTACGCACGTGTTATTTTTCGGGCAGATAATACTGGTCGGCTTTGGTTTAAGCCGGATCCGAGTATTATATTGAGTAGGTATAATATCTTTGTCTCAGTTGCATTTGTATTCGGTCGTAATACAAATGCGGGTATATTTATACTGTTACGGGGTTATCCTGAAAGTCGTTTCAGGATCACTTTTGGAAGTTGCCAGTTTCCAGTTTTCTATCAGCCGTCTTTTAACATTCGGTTAAAGACGGATTTATCTTTTCTTCAGTTGTGGTGAGTCAGTGTTCTAGAAGCATCTAGATGAGGTGACTAGGATTAATTGGTGTTGAGTTTTCATTGGATGCATTTAATGGTTCATTAATGCATGATGACTAGGTTTATGACTCATGCTTTAACATTAAAGCATTTTGTTTTGGTTAAGATCTTTTCTTCATGATATGCTTCATGTTATGGTCACCACTTGCTCCTACCATCACCTCTCTCTTGCATATATAGTTGCCGGCCACCCTTGAGAGAAAATGTGAGATTGATTTCCTTTTTGGAGAGAAAAGACTATGGTTAAGGGTGCATGGAAATTTCATTACCTCTTTCATTTCCATCACCCGATAAAATGGCAACTTCATTAACCGATCGTCCACGGACTTGGACGAAGTGAGACAAAGTCGTCTACTCATTCTCTATATCATTCTTGGTCGTCTCTTTTAGCAAACTTGACGACCGAGTTGCCTCGAGTCAGAGACGGGAGCCCGTTTAAAGAATCAGTGATGTGGTGCCACCTGGACGAGCAGATCGGAGATCGACGAGATCGGAGCACCCGCAACGGAGCGTGGGATGATGGTTAAAGAACGAAGGACTCGGATCGTTCGGTATAACCTTTCTACACTCTTTACAGTTTGTTAGTTTAGCAATAATGGCAGATCCGGGTTAAAGTATACGATAGCGCCAGTTAAAAATTATTTTGTTCCGCATTTGGCGTCTGTAGACGGCCGGGGCGCTAGCGTAGACTTACACTCTCTGATGTCATTGAAGAATTACAACGATAGGAGTCAAAGGAGTTCGGAGATGTACCCTCGAACCGGATGTAAATTGATTTAAGAGAGCAGCTGCGCTTAGTCAATTTAATTTGAGAACTTACGGCCATGATTGGGCTAAGTCCAGTTGAAAAATGTTCAACACTATTATTTGTTTTTGGCCTATTAGGCCTGTGCTAGGGCTTGGCCCCTTTTTAATAATGCATAGCATCAATCTTGGTCTCTGTTGGACCTTTATTTGGGCCCTGCCCCTTTTAAAGTAATGCTTTGCATTATTTATTATTTTGTTTGGGCTCTGCCCATTTATAAATGATGCAGAGCATCAATTTTGTTTGGGCTCTGCCCTTTTTATTGCATTGCAATTTAATTTGGCCTGCTAGGCCTTTCTGATTTGGGCTTGGCCCTTTAGTAAAAGAAATGCATTGTATTTTTCAAGCGCTTTGCGCTAATCACTGAGCACAAACGCTTATGGTGATGACACGTGTCACGCTCTGGTGAGTGCAAGCGCAGTTAGCTCAGTGCGCTGCACCAGTGCACTGCGCTGCTGACACGTGGCGCGCTCTGGTGAGTTGCGCTAATTTCAGAGAGCAAGTCTCTATCAAAAGCGCATAGCGCAAGTGGTTCAGATGCTGACACATGGCGCGCTCTGGTGGCTTGCGCCAACCTAGGAGCGCAGCAGTGCAATATTTTTTGCAAGTGTAAGGCACTATTTCAATAATCTTGAAAATCTTTAAGATTCCAGAACCAATAGTTCACAATGCAAAGCACTATTTGTTTTCTTAATCTAATTTAGATCAAAGAAAACAAGTTTCTCTTGTTTTTTAAAGAACCAATGGTTCGTAGGAAAGTGCAAAGCACTTATTATTATTTATTTTTCTTTTTATTGAAGATCATTGATCTTATTCTCAGATCAATGATCTGTTCATGAGAGAATTTTCTCTTTTTTCTAAAAGTTTTTACCTTTTTCTTCTTAAAATTTCTTCAGAATTCTCTCTGTTTGAAGTTCTTGATCTCTCACAATATTGATCATTTTGATTTGGGGTCTAGGGGCTTTTATATAGTGCCCATAAATTTGTTAAATTTGTTAAAGAGATCTTTCTCTGAGTGATTTGGGGAATTTTCCCCACCGTTGGATCTTTGATCCAAGGGCTCCTGTTTTACAGAAGAAAATTTTCTTGTTTTAACAAGAACAGAAAGATTTCTTTAAAATTTTAATTCTGTTTAGCGTAAATACCCCAGCGCGTGACACGTGTCGCGCAGCGCACAGCGCAGCGCAGCTGCGCTGGCACGTGTCGCGCAGCGCATCTGCGCTTGTGCAGCTGCGCTGACACGTGTCGCGCAGCGTACGGTGCAGCGCATCTGCACTTGCGCATTTGCGCTGACACGTGTCGCGCAGTGCAGCGCTTGCGCAACTGAAGCGTTGCTTCCTTTAATTTTGTTTTAAATAGAGCTTTGCTCTGATTGGGCGCGCTGCCTTGGGCGCTGCGCTGGTGTATCAGCTTTTGACACGTGGCGCATTGCGCGCTTGGGCGCTGCGCTGGTGTATCAGCTTTTGACACGTGGCGCATTGCGCGCAGCGCAAAAAATCTGAAGCGTTGCTTCGAATTTTGAATTTTGAAATTCAAACAGAGCTTTGCTCTGACTGGGGGAAACAGATGCACACGGATGTCCGATAGGTTAATACTAGAGAAAAAGGTATCATGGCTATAAAACAATTGTGATCATGTGGTCTAACATTTACAGGTGCTTAGTAGGTATAAATAATTAGATGCAACAATTAAGTTTCAAATTCGAGATCATAAAATATGTAACGGAACTTTATACGGTTGACTTGAAATCCAATACTTTCGATTCTATTTAGAGATTTAATAGAAAAATAACTAAATTAGCATAAGAATAGTTTGCTAGCAAGTTTCACTTGCCTCGACGGGTCGCGATACGGAAAACGGAACGTTACGCGTCGGCGGGGAAAAGTCGCGACGCGCGCACGGTACACGGAATGAGTCCAAACGACGAACAGGGGAATCACACGGGTCAGGGGTCCTCGCTGGGTCGTCGGGAAACGTCGCCGGCACGGTCGGATTCCGGCGAACCAGAAAACAGCGACAACAAGAAACGATAAATTTTAACAAGAAAGGAAAGGAAAGCAAGGAAAGAACAGAGGAGGAATGAGGTACTAAAGCATACAGGGTTTGCCGAGGAGGTGTTGTGGTGGCGGCGAGATCAACCGCGGCAAAAACGACGAGGCTCCGACGATCTGCAGAAGACCCAAAAACTTTTAACAGCAAAGAAGTTTTATATTGCAGAAGAAGAGAAAGAAGAAGAAGAGAAGGATGAGGGGAGGAAGGTTGCTTACAGGGGTGAGCACACGGCTAAGGGCATGGGGACGAGGTCACCGGCGGCGGCCTTCCGGCAGTGCAGAAACGTGCAGGGGGCGCGGCTGCTTGGTGCAGGGTGCTGGGTGCTCGGGGAAGGAAGAAAAAGAGAAGGTGGAGATGACGAGGGTGAGCAGCGGCGATGAACGGCGACGATGGCGTCGGCGCTAGGGCAACGGCGAGAGGAGGAATGGCAGCTAGGGTTTTTCAGGACGTGGGTTTTCTGTGTTTACAGAAGGCAAAGAAAGAAAATATAAAAGAAGAAGAGAGAGAGAGGAGACGCGGGGGGGGGGAGAGAGAGAGATTTCCGAGAGGAGAGAGAAGAGGAGAGAGATAGAGAGGAAGAGAGAGATCGAGAGGAGAGAGAAAGGGGAGAGGAGAAAGAAAATTGGACGGTAGTGGGGGTGAGAGAGGAAGAGAGAGAGAGCGGAGAAGAAAAAGGAAGCAGAGAAAGATTTTGGTGGGGCCGGCGCTAAGAATGGGGAAATTTGATTGAGTGAGGGAAAAGTTTTTGGAAAAAAGATTTTTAAAGATAGAGTTTTCTGAAGCTGGGTAAAGAATTATGTAGGAAAAATATGAAAGATTTTAGGATTTAAAAAAATATCGTTGGCTAAGATATAATAGGCTGAGGAATATTTTGGCCGGTTTAAAAATTTAGAAAAATAGGATTTGGCGGAAATACAAAATATTTCAGAATTGCGCCCGGGTCGGGTCCAAAATTTGAATTTGAAATATGAAATTTATTGGCAGATTCCAAAAAATTAAAATGAAGGATTTAGTAAGGAAAAGCATACCCCCAAGAACGGACGCACGTACGTGCGCGTAGTCGTCCAAACACATCCGTTTCACTGAACGGGACGAGAACACGATGCAAGGACGCTACCACAGGGTTAGGAGTGTCAAGCAGGCCATGTCAATTATTTTTAATTTATTTTTAACAGATTTAAATTGTTATATGCAGAATATGACATGTCGGTGTAAACTATAACTAGTAACAGCCAAAGCAGGATAAATGAAATAAATACCACACACCACACATACGGTAACTGAAATTTGTAGAACTGGACTCGGTTGTTACACATTCCGCCCCAAAAAGCTTCCAAATACAGGCCAATCTTCCTGCCCCGTACCTGATCTGCCCTCTCTCCCTCCTTGGCCAGTCGAAGCGTGTAGCGCGAGGGGATGTGGAAGCGAGCCCGAGCGTTGGCGAGCTCGTCCTCATGCCTCACCCAGCACGAAGTGCTGGGGGCCACATCTGCCGCCTCCTCCCTGGAGGCGGCCCCCGCCTCACGATCCCGGGGAGAGGATCCAACCCCTGCTCTCCGAGGAGACTCAGACACAGCTAAAGGAACCTTAGCACCTACTCCTACAATGTCTACTGATTCTACAGAGGATGACATCTAATCTTGGAAAAGAAAATCTTCAAAGGCTGAAAATGAGAGAAGGGAGACAAGCGCCGAGCAGCCAAGACTTGAGAGAGGGAAATATGGAGGAGTAAGGGCCCTAGAGCGGGCCCCACCCCTGTTTATTGCTGCACACGGCCTCATCCAACGGCGCCCGTCGTCTCCCGCCGAAACGGCTCTTCGCGCCCAGCGGCCCTGATCGCTCCACGTGTCAGTTCTGCGCTGGGTCGCATCCCATCAGACGCCGCAGGCCTGCATACGTTGCATCAGCCAATTGACGCTCGACACGTGGACCGTCGCTTCAGTTGCAGAGTGCACGAACCGGCACACCTTCTTTAAATGCGGAGATCTCGCCTTGATTCGCTAGCGAGAAAGACAACCGACGGCCCGAGGACTCATCCCGACAACCCTGGAAAGGAGCTCACCTCAGGAGGCCCCGCGATCCACTCCTGACCCGACCCGCTAGCTGGTCGGGACAAGAGTGGAGGGCTAATGATGATGCTCAATATTGGCGATCTCCATGATCAGGACTCGTGGCAGGTGACGTGTCCCAGAACTCAGAAGAAAGGGCCCGCAGGGGCCGACTAGGACACCCTATACCCGACCTGCAAACACAAGCTGGCCCTCCTCAGGGCCCCCTGCAAATTGGCTTCCTCGGCCCCGTAGCTCGCGCCGAGCTGCCACAAGACTTGGACTCCTCGGCCTTCTCGCTCGTCCCGAGCTTCAGGCCGTGGCCGTCTTCCTCGGCCCTCCGACCAAAGTCACTGCTCACAGGCGTAACCGCCGCTCCGCGAATCCTGCCATGCGCAGATTCGTCGCCAGCAATATCCCACGTTCCACGCCATCAATCTCCACTAATGGGCGATCCGCTTTCTACGCGGGCGTGACGTCCGGGGCGTAACTGCCGGCGAGATCCTCGCACCTGCTGCTGCGTGCCACCACCGCTATATAAACCCCCATCAAAGAGGGGTCAAGTAAGCCATCTTTTACTCTTTTAAGCCGTTGCTCTCCTCGGATCTTGATCAGTCGAAAATATTGCATCTTTTAACTGGCAATTTCCCTATCATTTGCACTCATTTAGAAGTGTTCGGTATTCATATTTCACATATTAGCAAATCAGTCGTTAAATATCAGATTGCATGTGTTAGACTCTAAAACCGGCACTTTAAGAGAAATTGACCGCATTTCATGGCATCGCATTATCTCTGTATTTGCGCAACACTTGTCTCGAGGTTTTTGCAGGAAATTGCAGGAGCAAAGTCAAAAGAAGCTGATAAAAAATACACCAACTCCATATTTTCAGATCTGGTAGCAATATAGAGGGAAAAATACAATTCAACATATCAAAGAAAGGCCCACAACTCAAGCCCAACAAGCACCAGAAGAACCAAGCCCTGAAGCCTCTAAAGAGCCGCGGAACCGCGGCAGGAGCATGCTTGCGCCGCGGAACCGCGGCGCTTTTGCCACATCATCGCTCAATTTTCAGTGCAAAACTCCTATCTCAAGGCCTACACCTCATTTTTGACACGTCAAATTCCAGAACTCTCCAGAAACTCCACGTGGCTTCATCTAGAAGGCTCGGCCTAACAACCTAGTTCTAGAAGCCTCCCTCCAACTAACTTCTTCTAGAAGCCTTCTTATAACAATCTTCTTCTAGAAGCCTCCTTGTAACAATCTCATTCTAGAATATTTCTTCCAACAAACTTCTTCTAGAAGATTCTTTCTAACAACCTCATTTTGGAGGGAAAATTCAAATTCAAGAATGAGGTAGTTCATTTTGGAGGGAAAATTAAAATTCAAATGAGGTGGTTCATTTTGGAGGGAAAAGTTGTTCATTTTGGAGGGAAAAGTGGTTCATTTTGGAGGGAAAATTCAAATTCAAATGAGGTAGTTCATTTTGGAGGGAAAAGTTGTTCACTTTTGGAGGGAAATTTAAATTTCATCCAACTAACTTTTGGAGGGAAATTTAAATTTCATCCAACAAACTTTTGGAGGGAAATTCAAATTTCATCCAACAAACTTTTGGAGGGAAATTCAAAATCTTCTCAACAAACTTTTGGAGGGAAACTTAAAATTCAAATCCTAGATCTAGGGTTTTGATGGCTATAAATAGGAACCTAGATCTAAGAGTTGAGGGAGTTCATTAGTTCATCATTAGTTAGTCTTCTCTCATCATTCTAATTCTTCATCTTCTTCCACAAGTCTAGTGACAAGGCTTGTGCGAAACCCTAACCCTAATTCCACTCCAAATTCAAGATCTTGAATACCAATCAAGCAAGAAGCCTTCAACCTTTTAGGAGCCGAGCCGATCTTCAATCAGGCAAGTGATCCAAGCCGATCCGCGACTCAAGGAGACGAGCGAAGCCAAATCGACAATCGAGTTCTTCCTCTTGTAGTTCTTGAGCGAATGTAATGAAATTGTTGATATAAATAAAAGGTGAAATTCTTTAATCTTGTTTTCTTTAAATTCTTGCATCATGATTCGATCTCAATTTATGATTGTAGTTCTTGTGATGATGTTTGAGTAAAACTCCGCTCGTTAGGGAGTCGAGACGATCAATAGAATGATGATGTAACAAATCTTAATACGATTCTTGAGTCCTACGAGTTTTGTAAACCCTAGCAAGTTCAAGAATCGATGACTTAGTTTCGTAGCGATGCTTTCTTGATTGTGATCGCTCGAAATTAGGGATCTACGATCGTTTCTTGAATTTACTAGAGGCTAGAATGTGAATGATATCGACGAAAGAATAAGGGATAAGATGAAACCCTAGTTTCATAAGAAATCCCTAATTCTCGATCGATTATCATCGATCTAGTATCAATTCATCGAAGGATAAGAATACGTAATTGTAAGATTACATCACATCTATAGATCCGATCGATTCCTACAAGCCTCATTTCGATTCTTGATATTTGGGTTGGAAAAATCAACAAACTATCAATTCTTGATTCTATCTTTTTAATGCTTTCTTAGATCTAGATTTTCTCTTTCTTGAATTGCAATTACAAATCCTGAATTGTTTGTTTTCTTTTCATTAAAATTTCAACTCATCTAATTTGAAACCCGAACGATTACACTATCCCTGTGGACGATCCGCATTTACTAACGCGCTACAATCGACACCGTTATTGATTGCGGTCAAAATATATTTGGTTGTGATTTCTATACAATTTTCATACTACACATCAAGAATTCTATTCAATCAAATGGCGCCGTTGCCGGGGAATATTTGATTTGATACACACAATCGTGCGCTAATTGTTCGTATTTTGAAATTTGAGTTGAAAATTTTATTCCATCTAAATTTTGAGATCAAAATTCGTGCAAACACTAATACGTGTGTTGTGATTTGATTGCGAGGAAATCTGGAATCATTGGAGCTTGGATAAAATTTTTCTGAGCTTTCCAGAGAGCTAAGGGGAGTAACAGAAGCATTGTCATAAAAAAAGTTTGCAGAGATCTCCTCACTCGACCGCGTTTCCGCGGCCAATACCTCATTATTGCGGCGGTTCCGCGGCCTCCTTGAGGTATCTCTGCACCAAATTTCCTCTGTAAGTTTCTTACCTTCTCCTCTCTCCTCTTTTTAGCTCCAACTAACATTTTGTGCAGGTTTCTTTGCAAATAATCGCTGTGCTGCAAAAGCAAATTAAATTTGTGCGTGTTTTGATTCGTGGTTGTTTGCATAATTAATACGGAATTTAAGGGGCACGACCAAATCCAGATTAGGTGGGGAGTTCATTACCCTTCCTAAGCCCCGAAAATCATAAACTTGCATCCGCATTTACCCTCATTAATTAAAAGAAATCTAGAGATGACTCTAAGGACCGTCGCGCTCAATTAGGACAAGAGAAGGCCGTGGGTAATTCATTGCTTATCCGCGTTTTCTTGTGGTGTCTAAGGCGAGTGTGTCTAAGGCTAGTGGTTTTTAATTAGGCCCACTACTTACGTAGTGGAGTACCTTCCCACTTACCTGGCACTTATCCGGCCAGGGGGACAAAGAGGCAGTGGAGGATTCTATCCTGCGACTTGTCTTTTGGCAGTTAGGAGCGGTCTAGAGCTGGACCTAGGTGACCACTAGATTCTAGGGTTGTGTGCTGCATTTGTTGTGTCGCATCATTTTTTCAAAAATCCGTCCCTTTTTCAAAGCAAGCACCGCATTCATTCATTACCCCTAATTATAAGTCAACGCTGCCACTTGTACTAACCCTTTTTAGTGCAAGATAGGCTGGACACAGGATTCTAGTGCCTGTTCAGTCCGCGTCCCCCGATCGACCCTAAAGTCGGTATTTCTCCATTTACCTTTTCTTTACCCACCACCACACCCACATCGATGGATCCATCTCCATCGAACTTCTTTTCCACTACCCTGCCGCCATCCGTGGGTGCGCAGAATCCACCTTGCATCTCTCTCCAAGAGAGGTGCTATCCTACACGAGGCCCCCTTTCCACCTGTCTTTCCATTCCACCAGCCAACGGGAAAAATTTTCAAATAAAACCCCAATACATCAACCTTCTACCAAAATTTCACGGTCTCGAGTCTGAAGACGCATACGTGTTTATCACGAAATTTGAAAATGTATGCGCAATGATGGGTACTTCAAAGCTTTCTGTGGATGCTTTCCGTCTACGTCTTCTCCCATTCACTTTGTGCGATTTAGCCGAGAAGTGGCTATATAACACTACCGCACATTCCATTTCAAATTGGGACGAATTCGTCAAAGCATTCCTTAAGAAATTCTACCCACATCATAAGACAGCTCGAGTCCGCAGCGAAATCTATCAATTCACCCAGCTTCCAAATGAAACATTTTCAAAATGTCTTGAACGTTTCAAGGATCTGTTAGTCCAATGTCCACATCACGGCATCCCGAAATGGGAATTATGCCGAATCATTTATGAGGGCATTACTCCTTACACAAGACAGACCCTTGAATCCATGTGTCAAGGCAACTTTATGACCAAAGATGATGGGGAAGCCTGGAATTTTCTAGAAAATTTCACTGAAAAATCTTTACAGTGGGAGGGTGTGAGTCAATCGTCTAGGGATGGCAATGATATTTCCATAGGAATTAGAGCTGAAATTTCAGCTTTACACAAGAAATTTGACGCTATGGAAAACAAATTTTTAGCCGCCACCCTAAGTCAAATATCACTCTCCAAAACTGTATGTGGCTGTTGTTCTGATCCGTCTCACTTGACGGAAAAATGTCCGTTTCAAGGTCATGAGCATACCAATGCCGCATTTCAAAGACCTTGAAACGATCCATTTTCCTCCACATATGATCAGGGTTGGAGGAATCACCTTAATTTTGCTTGGAACCAATCACAATCTCAAAACACGGTTCCAAACCCGAATCAATTCCAAAGGGTCCCTCCACCACAACAGCAACCACCACAATTAAGTCAGCACCCCTTTCAAGCACAAAACATTCAAAATCCGGCCAACACTTTTGCACCGTCTAGTCCTTTGCAATTGACCGGTACAGATAATACCTCTGCACTAGCACAAACCTTGGATACTTTCATGAAACAATCCATCCAAGGGACGGCAAGTTTGCAATCTTCCGTCGAGAATGTGATGAAGATCATTATCTTTCAAAATGAGAACATCAAATCGATGGAAGAACAAATTGCACAACTAAAAGCCGAAATGAGTGCAAGAGAGAAAAGGAAACTTCCAGCTCAATCTTTTCCTGGCTATTCACATCTTGTGGATGCAATCACGTTGAGATCTGGAAGAGTGCTTGACAATCACGTTGGGGAAGAGTTTGATGATACTGATAAATCAATCAATAACACCCCGGCTGAGACCTTTCCTCACACACACACTCCTTATTCTGACCCCAGTTCTACCCCACCACCTTCTTGCGAGCCTATTCTTCGTTTCCCAAAAGGCTCGCAACCTCAGCCCATCTCTTCTAGTTCTCCACAGACGATCCCTGCTCCTCTTTTGGGATCATGTCTACCCCCACTTCCTTCTCCTATGATGGACCCAGTGCTTATTGCTAAAGCACCTTATCCTAATCGGTTAAGGGCTAACACATCAAGTCCACAAATGGAGAAGATTAGGGACATTTTTAAGCAAGTTAACATCAACATCCCTCTCCTAGATGCCATCCAACAAGTTCCGTCCTATGCGAAAACTCTTAAGAACTTGTGCACTAAGAAGAGGAAGACTCAAGTGCCCAAGAAGATTTTCATGGCAAAGACGGTAGACACGGCTTTCCCCCAACAATTACCGAGGAAACGTAAGGATCCTGGATATCCTACTATTTCCATTTCTATCGGGGAAAAACACATTAACCGTGCTCCACTAGACCTTAGCGCTAGTGTTAACTTGCTTCCATATTCGGTTTACGAGCAGTTAGGGATCGGAGAGTTGAAGCCAACCCATTGCACTCTCCAGATGGCTGACCGATCAATCACCAAACCTAGGGGTGAACTGGAGGATGTGTTAATAAAAATTGGGGAATTTATATTCCCTGTGGACTTTATTGTAATTGATACACAGCCTGTAGCGAACCCACAGAATCAAATTCCGGTGATTTTAGGTCGCCCCTTTTTGGCCACTTCCAATGCTATTATCAACTGTCGTAACGGTTCTATGACCCTATCTTTCGGGAATAGGTCAATAGAACTAAACATTTACAAGTTGGGAAGTGTACCCTCCGAACCTACTGCTCAGGTCTGTTCTGTCGACTTAATGGATGTCGACAGCAGCGAATTTGATGATCCTCTTTATACTGATCTTGACTCTTTTCATACGTTGTTGTTTGACCCAACTATGTATCATACACATACGGACTCTTCCACCGAGATGTCCGGGTCAACAACTAACACTGATTATGAACTGCTTTTAGAGTCTGAAGATCACCCCGCACTTTGTGATGATATTATTCATCGGGGTATAGATGGAACTTTTGAGGAGATCTTCGCTGATGAACTCGCATTTTTAAATGACACGGGTGTTGAGATGAATCATGTCCCTCTCACTGAAATTGAACCTCCACCCCTTCTTCTGAACTGTAAAAAGAATGCGAGTAATCCATCACATTCACTGCATCGTCTCTCCAAAATGAGACGCACACACATTCTATTCCACCCCTTACCTTTTCCCCACTTCTTCTTCCACCAACCAGAGCACTGCATTGATAAAAATTTTGAATGGTTGGTGTTAACATTCGGTCTTTGCAAAGCTTGGCATCGACCAATGATTTTTGACCCCCTCATATGATTTTCAAAGATAAACATTGTTTAAGTTTGGGGGGGAATAATCGGGCTCTTGAAAAGAAATTTTTACAAAATTTTGAGCCAAAAATAAGTTTGGGGGAGGGTCTTCACTTAAATATTTTGCCCCCACTAATAAATTCCTCCCAGGCTTACAGGTTTTTTCGAGATTTAGCGGATGACAACAGTGAGGACACTGTTGAAAACAAGTTTGGGGGAGGTTTGTGCTTATTTTCGCATCATTTGCATCATACTTTGCATAAGCACAAAACATTTTTCAAAACCTATAAAAAAATTTTAAAAAAAATCAAAAATAAAAATATTTTTGTACATAAATAAGATAATAAAAGATTAGATAGTGAAAAATTACATCCATGAGATTAGAAAAATTTAAGAAAACCAAGAAAATTAGAAGTTTTCTGATACGAACTAGTAATAAGTAGTTATGAGCTGTTGTCCCAAGGGTTAGTAAGATGAAGGACGTCACTAATCTGAGGATAAAAATAAGTCTGAAAAATAGTTTCTATTCTGGAAGCCAAACATTTTGAACGTTGCTACCCTGCTATTCGCACTTACACACATCTTAAAGCCTGGGATAGTAGAGGATACCTTGAAATGCTCTTGTCTTTAAGCCGATGTATGAAGGAAATAAATAAAAAAAAATGAAGAAAATATAAAGTGGTGAGAAAAATGGACACTGGTTTTGTTATCACCAAGGGCAATAAAAAAATATATAGCGAGGGTGCCTCTTCACCTAGTACCCTAAGGCCAACTGGTCTGGGAGTCACTGCTATGCCTGAGGTGGTGCAAGACGAGGAAAATACACCAAATAAGTAAGCACATGAGTAATCGGTCGGTTAGTACCTCAAGAAGTATTAACGGTCGTATGAAAGTGTGTGAGCAATCTCATCTAAATATTCATTAATTAAAAAGTACTGAGGCTGATGGGCAAGAGTATGATAGCTTGAATTGAATTCTCCGGGTGTAGGGATATTCTTTACACACACGCAGGGTGATATGATCGGTGTTTGGAAGAAAGATAGGAATGAAGAATAAGATGATATTTTATTGAGGGAGGACGTGATTTCTAACATCTTTTCATGACTATTAAGATAAGGCTCATGACAACCGAAAAGCTAGCTTAGTTGGAAACCCTAATTTTCAAGGCTTTTCTTTTAGAATTCTTGTCTTTAAATGTAATATTCATGATCTTCCTTTTATTATTGGATTTTGTGGGTGCAATCCGCTGAAAACCCTCAGGAGACAACACTCCTCCTACTAAGGACACCTAGAGGTTTAAAGGCTTGTTGCACATGCTCAGTGCAATCGTGTTGCCTACGAAAGTGTGCTAGTTAGTTTTTCTCTTTCTTTATTTTCTCCTTCTCTTTTTAATAAAACATTCGCTCGAGACGATCGAAAATAAGTTTGGGGGAATTTGATCAGTCGAAAATATTGCATCTTTTAACCGGCAATTTCCCTATCATTTGCACTCATTTAGAAGTGTTCGGTATTCATATTTCACATATTAGCAAATCAGTCGTTAAATATCAGATTGCATGTGTTAGACTCTAAAACCGGCACTTTAAGAGAAATTGACCGCATTTCATGGCATCGCATTATCTCTGTATTTGCGCAACACTTGTCTCGAGGTTTTTGCAGGAAATTGCAGGAGCAAAGTCAAAAGAAGCTGATAAAAAATACACCAACTCCATATTTTCAGATCTGGTAGCAATATAGAGGGAAAAATACAATTCAACATATCAAAGAAAGGCCCACAACTCAAGCCCAACAAGCACCAGAAGAACCAAGCCCTGAAGCCTCTAAAGCGCCGCGGAACCGCGGCGGGAGCGCGCTTGCGCCGCGGAACCGCGGCGCTTTTGCCACATCATCGCTCAATTTTCAGTGCAAAACTCCTATCTCAAGGCCTACACCTCATTTTTGACACGTCAAATTCCAGAACTCTCCAGAAACTCCACGTGGCTTCATCTAGAAGGCTCGGCCTAACAACCTAGTTCCAGAAGCCTCCCTCCAACTAAATTCTTCTAGAAGCCTTCTTATAACAACCTTCTTCTAGAAGCCTCCTTGTAACAACCTCATTCTAGAATATTCCTTCCAACAAACTTCTTCTAGAAGATTCTTTCTAACAACCTCATTTTGGAGGGAAAATTCAAATTCAAGAATGAGGTAGTTCATTTTGGAGGGAAAATTAAAATTCAAATGAGGTGGTTCATTTTGGAGGGAAAAGTTGTTCATTTTGGAGGGAAAAGTGGTTCATTTTGGAGGGAAAATTCAAATTCAAATGAGGTAGTTCATTTTGGAGGGAAAAGTTGTTCATTTTGGAGGGAAAAGTTGTTCACTTTTGAAGGGAAATTTAAATTTCATCCAACTAACTTTTGGAGGGAAATTCAAATTTCATCCAACAAACTTTTGGAGGGAAATTCAAAATCTTCTCAACAAACTTTTGGAGGGAAACTTAAAATTCAAATTCTAGATCTAGGGTTTTGATGACTATAAATAGGAACCTAGATCTAAGGGTTGAGGGAGTTCATTAGTTCATCATTAGTTAGTCTTCTCTCATCATTCTAATTCTTCATCTTCTTCCACAAGTCTAGTGACAAGGCTTGTGCGAAACCCTAACCCTAATTCCACTCCAAATTCAAGATCTTGAATACCAATCAAGCAAGAAGCCTTCAACCTTTTAGGAGCCGAGCCGATCTTCAATCGGGCAAGTGATCCAAGCCGATCCGCGACTTAAGGAGACGAGCGAAGCCAAATCGACGATCGAGTTCTTCCTCTTGTAGTTCTTGAGCGAATGTAATGAAATTGTTGATATAAATAAAAGGTGAAATTCTTTAATCTTGTTTTCTTTAAATTCTTGCATCATGATTCGATCTCAATTTATGATTGTAGTTCTTGTGATGATGTTTGAGTAAAACTCCGCTCGTTAAGGAGTCGAGACGATCAATAGAATGATGATGTAACAAATCTTAATACGATTCTTGAGTCCTACGAGTTTTGTAAACCCTATCAAGTTCAAGAATCGATGACTTAGTTTCGTAGCGATGCTGTCTTGATTGTGATCGCTCGAAATTAGGGATCTACGATCGTTTCTTGAATTTACTAGAGGCTAGAATGTGAATGATATCGACGAAAGAACAAGGGATAAGATGAAACCCTAGTTTCATAAGAAATCCCTAATTCTCGATCGATTATCATCGATCTAGTATCAATTCATCGAAGGATAAGAATACGTAATTGTAAGATTACATCACATCTATAGATCCGATCGATTCCTACAAGCCTCATTTCGATTCTTGATATTTGGGTTGGAAAAATCAACAAACTATCAATTCTTGATTCTATCTTTTTAATGCTTTCTTAGATCTAGATTTTCTTTTTCTTGAATTGCAATTACAAATCCTGAATTGTTTGTTTTCTTTTCATTAAAATTTCAACTCATCTAATTTGAAACCCGAACGATTACACTATCCCTGTGGACGATCCGCACTTACTAACGCGCTACAATCGACACCGTTATTGATTGCGGTCAAAATATTTTTGGTTGTGATTTCTATACAATTTTCATACTACACATCAAGAATTCTATTCAATCAGATCTCATCACTAAATTGATCGTCGGAGGGTCCTTGGTGGTACCAAACCACCTCCGGGACTTCTTTGCAGGTACTCGGCACCGAACTCCTCATACCACCTCTTCCACCAAAACCCATTGAGACCTACATGCAACGGAAGATAACCACCTAAGTTCACCAGGAGATCGGCGGAAGACAACATTTGACGGAGACCCGAAAAGGACCTCCACCAGAGTATTGAGAAGAACTTGTAATTAGCCCGTTTGTTATTTTTGGTTTGTCGAAGATTTTCTTGTTATGATGAATATAGGTTATTTATCATGAAATATTGGTGTTGTAACAGACGACGCTCTGCTGGTCTGCTCCCGTCCTATCATTAGTTAATTTTGATACTGAAAAATATTCTATCATATTGTGGAACACTTTGATATTGTTTATGGGTACACATTTTACATAATTTATATTATTAATGCATTTTACTGAGCAGTGCATCTTAACCTTATTTTTTTCTTTAAAAAAAGGAACATTATTACTTGGCAAATTCTCTACTATTATAAGTAGAGCTCAAGGTCTAAATGAAGTTTTCTCATTTTTCCAAAAATAAGCAGAAGGGTTTGAAAGTTTGGAAAAGGTCCTCCCTCCTCCCAAGATAGGGGGGAATTTTTTTTAATACTCACACATAAATGCCATAATTTTAATTATCATTTACTTATGCTGTAAATTTTCCAAATCTAATCTATTTCAACCCTTGCTTTTTTTATGAATATAAATTTAATACACAGTGTTACAAACAATTAAGTTAAAAATGGGTATAAATCAACATTTAACTAGTTCCCCCAAAAAATCAACTTTTATCTCAAATATGTAGGATCATGGGATTTAGTCTCATCCTTTGATAAACAGTACTAAATGGGTTTTTTACTTGTAGCCCCCTAAAACATAGAAAATTCTTTTCTAATCTTCCAAAATTTGGTATTTACTTTTTACCCCTTTCCAAACTAATAAGATACATTATTTTACCCTCTTTACGATTTCTGCCAGAAAAACCTCATTCACTTTAGCTTTAATTTTTCTCCATAAATTTTAGATTTATCATTTACCCAAAAACAACAAGTAAGACCGCAAATGTTACGGATGATCGAGATAAGCATAGATAAATAAAACATAAAACCAGAAATAAGAATCAACACAGCGAACCATAGAGATTTTTACATGGAAAACCCATAGAGATTTTTACATGGAAAACCCAAACGAGAAAAACTACGGGCACAACAGAGATCGTTTTCATTAATTCAGATGAGAGTTTACATGGAGAATACAAAATATACTCTCGCACTCACAGATCTCTCCCCAAAGAGAAGAGAGAACTCTTACAAATAATAGGGTTACATTGTGGTGGCTCTCTTGCTCGTACAATCCAAACCCTAAGCTATTGCTCCATATTTATAGCTTATACAATGATACTTAGAGATAATATTGATTTAATTAGGATTTATCTCTGAATAACTAATTAAATGTTATCTCTAAACAAACAAACAAAATATATTTAAATATAAATATAACAGGTTTGTTAGGATTCGGTACATTCCAACAAATCTCCACCTTGGACTGAATCCAATCAGATATGAATTGTCGTGCCAAAAATCTGCTGCTGCTGATCATCCTGTTGGGTTTTCTCCATCTATCAATGCTAATAAGTCATCAAACAGAATAACTTTTCATCACTGAATCAACTACCAAACCGTTTAAAAAAGATGCAGGACACAATTTGATCAGATCTTCATCATGGCTTATCACCTAGCCAAAAACTAAGATGAAGATATTGTGTCAATATAACTTCGAAGACGAACATGTCACACCACGATATGACAAACCAGATCGTAACGAATACGATGGCACATGCAGCACGCATGGCAACAGAGTCTCAAAGCAAATAACCAGAACATCGACGATGAAGATCACAATTCAATGTGATAAAAAAAATTATACCGAACACGATAAGACACGCGCTCTGCACGCCAACAGAGTCTCGAAGTAAGTAAACATAACCTTCTTGAAATATGCATGTTCGAATAATCAGCAAGTCCTGAATGGAATTCTCTCCAGCTGATTTTACTCGAGCTACTAAATCCATGATTAATAGAAGGATGCGAGACACGAACGACAAATCTCCACCTCATCTCGCATGCGATGAAGGAGACTATACCTCGACAGAAACTTCGGAGACGAAACATGTCACATGATTAATGTGACAATTCAGAATCGCACCCAACGTGATAACAAATGCGACACTGAAAGGGTAAGATACTCCACCTTCAACCCAAATCCGCATGGTAACAGTGTCTCGAAGTAATAACAAGTATCCATGACTTTAACAGAAGCCGACTCGAACTATAAGCAGTGAAGTGGGGATATCTGCAACAGAAGATGGAGTTTTTCAAATCGGACTTCATCAATGTGTCTGAAACGCCGCATGAACGATCGGCGCCGCCATAACCATTCTCAAACGCTAGCCATCTCATAGGCTATCACCAGCGCCGCCATATTGCCGATACCATGACGCGCACCCACATGCACTTGCAGTTGTAGTTGTACCCATACGCTTCATCATGCCAACGACTCCGATCTTTGATGAATCTCAAACGTGGCACCATCGATCTCATGCGCCGCCTAAGTCTCTTGTCTTTGATGGATCTCAAACGTGGCACCCCCGATCTTTGATGAATCTATGTACTCGATCAATAGAACAAACATTAGATCTGATACCAATTTGTTATGGATGATCGAGATAAGCATAGATAAATAAAATATAAAATCAGAGATAAAAGTCAACACAGCGAAACATAAAGATTTTTACATAGAAAATCTGAACAGGACAAATCACAGGCACAGCAAAAATCGTTTTTATTAATTCAAATGGGAGAGTTTACATGGAGAATACAGAATATACTCTCGCCCTCACAAATTTCCTCCCAAAGGAAGAGAGGACTCTCACAAATATTAGAGCTATATTGTGGTGGCTCTCTCTACCTCGAACAATCCAAAACACTGGCTATTACTCCATATTTATAGCATATACAATGATACTTAGAGATAATATTGATTTAATTAAGATTTATTTCTAAATAACTAACTAAATCTTATATCTAAACAGACAAACAAAATATATTTAAATATAAATATAACAGATTAGTTAGGATTCAGAATATCCCAACATCAGAAGAATTCAACTTCTTCATGGCAAGAGAAGAATGTTGAAAATGCTTCTAATTTATAGCCGATTTTAAGAAGGGTGCAACAAAAACCTATACTCTAATTTAAATTTGGGGGAAAATTAAGTATTTCCAAACTAAAAGAGAGGTTAGGATATTTTAAAGAAAAATCTGATATTATGTCGTTAAAAGTTGATAGAAATCGTAAAGACGGGAGGTATAAATAATGTATCTTATTAGTTTTTTTGGGACGTAAAAAGTAAATACCAAGGTTTTTGGGGAGCATAAAGGAATTTGCTATGTTTTGGAGGGGCTATAAGTAAAAAACCCATACTAAAAGGTTTTTTTTTTATATTTTGGCTACCAAATTTTTTGATATCAAAAACCTGCTAAATACTTGTTATTTCTAAAAACAACACCAACTAGTTTTAATTTAGGCTTATTTACTGAAAACTTTCAATAATTTTGGGTTATTTTAATAAAACTATCATTACCTTTAAAATTATCAAGAAATTATCAAATATAATGATGCCACGTCACCATCATGTCACTTAAGTTGCCATATCAGCAAAAAAAATTATACCCCCAAAGCACCCTTCAATAACCCTAATTTTACAAAAATTAAAAATAAAACAAATAAAAACATCCCCTTCCTTCTCCCTCCTCCGGCCACCATCATCTCCGACCATCATCATTTTCGTGTCGACGTCGATACCACCACTTCCCTGCCGTCTCCATCCCCCGCCTCTTTGCCTCTTCGACACCACCGCCTCTACTTCTTCAACTTCTTCCTCCTTTCCTTCCTCATCCTTCAACCTCCGGCGACCCCCACCCCCTCCTCTGGCGATCCCCACTGCCTCCACCGTCTTTACTTCTTCTTCTTGTTCTTCTTCATCTTCTTCTCCTCCGGCGACCCCTGCCCCCTTCTCCACCGTCTCCACGACCCTCACCACCTCCACCGTCTCTTCTTCTTCTTCTTCTCCTCATCGTCCAACCTCCGGCGACCGCGCCCCCTGCCCTTTCCTCCGGCGACCCCCGCCTCTTCCCTGACCTCGCCTTCCCCATGACTCTGGCTGCCCTAAAAAAATAATAATTAAATATTTAGTTAATATTTATTAATTATTTAAATTATTTAAAATGTAATTTATAATTAATTAATTATATTATAAAAAGAGCAAAGTGGTCATTTGACATGAACAGTAACATTGACTATCAAGTTATGCTAGTTTTTTTATAGTGTTAACTGTAATGGTAATTTTGTTAAAATGGTTCAAACTTGTTGGGAGTTTTCAGTAAACAAACGTTAAACTTATCTAAAAAGGATACTTCCGTTAACTTTCAATCCAATATTAACCATTAGGAGCTTGAAAAGACGAAAATGCTCCTGAAAACCTTAACAATCTTCTCCCATTTGTTCGAGGAGATCGAGGGCGGCGAATTGAAAGATCTGATACGGGTGAGGTTTGAAGGGGAGAGAGGGGATCACCGGAGGTGAGTTCGAAGGTGGCGAAAGGGATAAAGAGGAGGGAGAGGGAGAGGGAGATCCAAGGAGACGGAGGGTTGGGGTTTTGAAAAGAGGGAGGAGGAGGAGGAGATGGGTTTTGAAATGCCGGAGGAGAAGAAGCAGGAGAGGATGTGGAGCATGTTGGGTCTTAAGGTTTCGGGTTTGGGTATCGAGGAGGAAGGAGGGGGTGGAATTGAAGCGGTATTTTCATCTTTGGAAACCATGATAATAAAAAATTGACGTGATCTGGATGGAAAGTTGATGGAGGTGTCTTTTGAAGATTATTTCAGAGAATTTAGTGTTGTTTTTAAAATTACAAAGAATTTGGTGTGTTTTTTGAAAATATGAAAAATGTTGGCAGGCAAAATCAAAAAAACCATACTAAAATTTATTTTCACATGCATCCACGTGCCATACTCTTATAGTATAAGACAAGAATCAAGCATGCATTTATTATAAAGCGTTCTCAGTAAACAGCATCAATTTTTACATAAATTTGCTAATTTACATGAACTTTCAAATGTTTCTCAGTGCCATATTTATTATAAATTGCAAATATTATATGAGTTTAGGGGGACTGCAGTGTCCCTGCTGGACCCCACTACAGTGCCCTCACATACATGGATGGGGCCCAAAGGCTTTATTACAAAATTGCCACTGGCCCCACCCATGAATGTGTGAGGACATCGTAGTGGGATACCCCTTAATGCCATATTATATACCATGAACTCAGCCATTTCAAATAAATATTAGAAGCTGCCTTTTTTTCTCCTTGTTACTTACTGAGATAGAAGCTCAATTAACGCACATGCGTTCAGAAATTTGCAGAATTGCTGACTCCGCCTCATGTATTACATTGCATTCCGTTCCTTTTTCATCTTGATTTTGCTCCGAATTTTCCACCGTTGCCAAAATGCATGTGCAATAACTGTCAAGATGAATCTAAAACAATTTTTGTTTCGCAGTTTCCGTTTCCGAATTAGCTCCTTCACCCAAAATAACGGAATAGGGTTTGGGTTCAAATTGACCAATTCAGCGATTATGGCCCAAAAGGATTTAAAGCCTTGTTGGCAATGAAAAAATAGGTGCTGCAAAGTTTCAAAAACCTTTTGAACTGCTGCTGAATCCATGGGCAGGCAAGAGACAACCTAGCGAACTGAAACACGGCTCACACCTCACAATAATTCTTCACCTGTATTCCTCGTTTCATCAGCCAATCCGCCGTTGTCAGCTTCGCTCTGCAGAGAGAAATCGTCAAAGAAACCACCAAATTCTTCTACTGACAATGGAAATTTGATGGTAGAATAAAATTTTGTACCTCCTTGGGTGCAAAGACCTCATTGTAACCCTTGCATACCGAGCACGAGTTTTGGCCAAACCATGCAGATTTATCAACGTCTCCCCTGGTAACCAAATCAAACTCCTCGTTCAAAGTGGGTTTATTTGTTTGCACGGAAGTAATATGGAAGTACTAGAACTAAGCCTAATTCAAGTACTTTGGTTGTTTGTTTGAACGGAAATAGACCTTGAAAGTTACTTCAAGATGATGAGGTGAATCCTATATGGCAAGATTATTTCCAAAATTTTATTCCTCTCATTTTGGATGGGCAGTAACCATAGAGCACAAAGAATATGAAAAAGAATTAATTATTTAATATTTCTCTTTATCGCTTTCAAAAGATAATAATTTATTACTATTAAAAAAGTAAAAAAAAAAAAATTGTTTGTTTGTTTTGCTTATGAAAGAAACATAGAAAGTTGTTTTATTTTTCACTTTCATCTTCAAAAAATATACAAACAAATACTGGAAGTGAGATTTAAGTTTAGGAAGCTGCTTCAAGATTACTTCCGGCATTTTCGGACAACCAAATCGATAGCCATCTATCAAACGCACCCAAATGTTATCAGGCTCAAAAATTATTTTACTTGCCTGTTTTGAGAATAAAGCCTTATAATTTGTTTCAGAATCCCTGATGTCAACCCTCCGGAACTGACAGGCTGGTAAAGAAGCCTTCTTCCAATTGAGTAAACTTATTTTGCCTGGACTCCAAATAAAATTATGGACAATGCTGTCTAGGTTAAGAAGAACAAATTTTGGAATAGACATGGATTGATATCTGAAAATATAATTTGGAATACCAGACAAAACCGACTTGGCGAGCGACAGGCGACCTGGAGATGCAAGAATTTTTTTTATTTATTTCCAACCCAATAGAGCTTTCTCAATTTTGATAAGAGTCGGCTGCATGCTCAAAAGAATAGGAGTCTGAAAATTAATTTTGATCTTAGAAGCAACAAGCTAGCAATTCGCATCAATATTAGCTCTCAACATGGATTTGGTAAGGTTTATGCATTGCCCAGAGGCCATCTGAAAAGTGAGACAGGACATTATCCCCCAAGCGCATCAAGTTCCAAATTGGAACTTTTTCCAAAAATCACCAACTCATCAGCAAATAACATGCGTGTAAGATTTTCCTGCAAATTTCTTTGAGTAAATCCAACAATCCTTTTCCTTCAAACCTCCTCCTTGATAAGAGTAGATAGGACTTCAGCAATTGTTATGAACACAAACGGCGAAAGCAGATCACCTTGTCAGATGCCAGCAGCGGGTGAATCAATTTGCTGCTGGCTACCATTTATATTGATCGACGTCTACAGAAAAGCTGCCATTATTTTTCAGTCTAATACCATATCCCATTTTAGCAAGGATTTCCTTACCTTATCGAAAAGGATGTCTGATTTAAACTAAATATGCTGAATGCTCGTTTTATTTATTTGAAAAACCGCTACATTCATGATACTACATATGAAATTTTTTCTGATTTAAACTAAAAATGCTGAAAGCCCGTAGTATTGCAATCATCTCATATAATGAATTCACAGCCCCCACATCACTCCCAGAAATAAAACATAATAAAAATAAATATATATATAACAAAAGAATGAGAAAAAAGAATAAAACATCTCAAACTTGTGCAGCAAGTAGTTCGTTCCAGGTATCAGGAATCCCCGGAAGGCACCAATGTAAGCAATCATGCCGGCCCGGCGCAGCCCTGATGCTATAGTTCGACATGTGACCCTCATCTCTCAACTGAGACAACCCGGAGATATCCAAAAGCTTAACTCTAGTTCCCTTTACCGCATCCTCGGTTACTTTGTCAATAGAACCATCTTGAGTAACCTCACTTCCCCTAGCCAACGGCTTCGTGTTTTCACAACGGCCCCCACTGTTCCACTCTCCCTTATCAAAGTTTCTCGGCGACAACGTCCTAAAAAACACTTTCAACCTCGGATATTTCCAAACCTGCGAATCTACCCATTTCGCGATGCTATGAACTGCAAAAATTTTCGCATTGCCTATAGTATCAGTGTAAGGCATTCCATTTAAATACATAGTCCATCCGTTTCCATCAAATTTCCCTCGGTTCCAATGGTGCCCGGTGTTGAGTACTAAAACGTCGAATTTATTAATATAATCTTTCACGAATTTTGCGGGTCGATCTAGATGCATAGCAGAGTAAGCGGAGCTATCTGTTTCGTTGAGGGGTTCTAATTTGCAGAGCGTCGCTGACCAATAGTAGAGAATGGTGGTGTTTGTTTCTGGGAAGCGATAGGCCCAGCCATCGGGTCGGATTGAACCTGGTGCTTTGATGAGGCCATATTGTTTACCGACGTCCTCGACTTTAGGGTTATCTTTTCCGGCAGTAACCATGCATATCAGAGATTGAAACTGCTGCCTTCCTAATGAATCGCCTACAAATGCAATTGTTTTGTGCTGCATCCTGCAGACCAAAAGAAAAAGAATAAAAGCCAAGTTAGGAACTTAGGATATGAGATGCCACTCTACAAAAATCCAGTGGTCATGCACGGGCTAAAATCAGAATGTTATATAATAAATAACACTGCAATTTTGGATTCTCCAAATTGCCTCTCATATCGAACCGACTCATTCTCAAGGGAACACAAGGGGGAAAAGGGTATTTACAAAAAAACCTACAGTCTAACAGACTTGCAAATAACTATCCTCTACTTTTCTGATTCCCCATGTGTCAATTTTATTGAGCTATTTGTTCCTTGCATATTTTTAATTCAACTTTGCAACCCGAGGATAAAAAACTTTCCAAACCCAACTTAAACCAATTTCTAACCCTAATTGCAGCTAATTCTCCCCTATGAACTTTAAACCAATTTCTAAACCTAATTGCAGCTAATTCTCTCCTATGAACTTATATAGCTTTTCGTGTCAAGAATCTCCTCCACAACTTTAATCTCAGTGAGATTTTTCTTTTAATTGGCCGTGGATGAGACATAATAGCACACATGAAGTTATTTCCACAAATTTAAAAGTTGCTTATAGATTCATTCTATAGGATAGTATTCACTGTGGTTTCTCTCAAATTAGACGCATCTTTGTTTAAAACCATACCCCAAACTAGAACGTCAGCGAGAGAACAGAGTTCAATTCAAACCAAAGATGATGACGGTGTTTGGTGATAAAAATTAAATTTCTAGGCCATGTGAGTGGACAAGTGAGAATATTCCTGGAATCCCATAAAATAACCGACTAATGAAAATCTACGGTGGTTTTCAGCTAATAGAGTAAACCATAGGGAAGTTTTTGCTACTGGAGAAAGTGTGGGTAGATTTCTCGTACCTCGGCCAAATCAAAGGGTGATTTTCAGTAAATAACACGAAAAAGAACCATGAAATTCCAAGTATAATTAGAACCTGGACAACACAACTTTAAGGGTGCGGTTCTAGTGAAAGGTGCCTTTGAAGCTTTTCTGATGGATATTCATCATTCATTACCATACCGGACCATGGGAATCGATAGCTAATATTATTCACTTTCCATTTTTAAGGGATATCCAAAATCAAGGAAGAATTTGCAAATGGAAATAAATAATATCAGCCATCGGTTCCCTTGATTTGCTATGGCAATGTACGGTGGATATCCATCATTGACAGAAAAACTTCACCCCCAATTGTACTTTACCAATACCCCTTAGTATGAATGGCGCAGTCCATCCAATTCATGAGCAGAAAAGAAACAAAAGGGGAAACAGTGCTTTAGATTGATATACTTGGATTACCCCTTGGGTTGAACATGCGGGCTCATCCAATTCAAGGGAAGAAAAGGAGCAATGATGAGCTGGTGATTTGGACAGAGTATTCCAAATCTGGTGACTTTATATTATATATAGATAAATAAAAATATAGATAGATTGCCCAGGAACAACAAACACAAACACAGTGATGCAGACACAGAAAAGATAGGTAGTTAAACTTACCTTGTCAAAAATTTTGAGCCTTCGAACTCAGGCATCTCACAATCTTTTGGCTGCCACCGGTAGTTCTCAAAGGAGAAATCTGTGCGGTGATTCAATCTACAAGACCACATCCCTGACAACCATCGCTTACAACCTAAACCTGAATATATTGGCCTCCTGCTGTCCGCAACCCATTTTCCTTTCGCGTAATTGCACTCTGCAATATTTACTCGTCGTCATTGGTCCGGTAAGTAATTGAAGAAAAAACACGAAACAATTGGGATTCGACTGAAGATAATCTAAGAAATCCAAGAAACATGTAGGAAGGAACTACGGACAATATTACTCAATGTTGCAACACACCTACTCTTTAGGTTGGCCAGCGCATAGCTCATAAATGTATTATGCGTTGCACAATCGGATTGGGTAGCATTATGCAGACTCATACATAAACATACTTTTAATGTATAGTAAAGAAATATAATAAGAAAGGAGAAAAGAAGATGTGTCGACAGGGAAAAAGGAAAGAATTATGCCTTTATTTAGTGGATATTGAAATCTTGGATATCAGCCGGGGTATGTGTATCATATGTGCACCCAATTATATGGTATATGTTTATTCACCCTTTTAATACAATTTGATGCAGTTTCTAGCCGATATGCGGACGATTAAATCAGACTTCTATACCTTGTTTTGCAACACTAACATTTCTGTAAATAAATAAAAATATCAGTAACTCAAGAAACACATAAAGATGATGAAGACCAGTTGTTAGCTATCCAAAAGAGAGGGCCAACTATCCCACTACGCAATAGACATGCATAATCAACAAGGGATGGAAATCTAAAACATAAATTGGCCGAAAAATTGTAAAGATGCTAATTATATCATTGCTATGTAAATATGAATAAGAACAATAAGCTGGATATGGAAACAAGATGCACAAACTAACATAAGAAATTAGAAACTAACCTTTCTTATCTGAAGTAACCATTTCTATGTTGCTCGAACTTTTTGTTACTTCAAATGAATTTTTTTTTTGGTCTCCTATGGGCGGAATAATGGGTGCTTGTTCAGACTTTATACAAGTTGATGAATTGTTCTCTGTTGGTGGCTCTGATGGGATTTCCGTTACAGGTGATCTCTCATGTATTTCTACCGAGGAGGAAATCACTGGAGTTCTGATAGGAATCACTATATAGCAAGAAAGAAAAGTTTATAATATATAGAGAAAAAAAAGATTATAAGAAACATAAGAAAACAGTAGGAAGTATCAGAAAAGAAAAGAAAAGAAAAAACAAAAGGATAAAAAGCATGTGGAACGAAGAAAGGAAATGGACCTGGATAAATCACAGTGACGCTCATATTAAACTGATCTGGTGGTGTTTTCTCCCATGCCCAAACAACAAATATCAAGAAGATTAGAGCAATGGGAGTGATATAAAGCTTTTTCACTCTCAAATTACATGGACTCCCCCCTTTCATTTTTTTTTCCTGAGATGAAGTAGCAATCAATTTTTAATTTTTAATATAAACTTCACCGCAATATCAACCCTTGTGAAATTCAGCTTCACCCTGCACAAAGATCTGGTTATATGACCAGAAGATCTGGCTATATGATTCAGCTTCACCCTGCAACAAAAAAAAGGCAGCATCTAAAGTCCTAAACTGAACGACGAAGAATATGACCAGAAGACCATCATTGAATTGTGCAAAACAGGAAAAAAAAAATCCAATATAATTAGCTGCATTTAGTTTTTTCTTTAAACAAGGAAAAAACTTATGAAGGGGTAATTTTACTCTCTCATGCAGAAAAAAATAGTTACAAAAAAATTCAAGCTCTACCAGTTTAAAGCATAAAGCTTCGTCCAAAAGCCAAAAAGATGAAAAATAAACTTGTATCACAATACATGTGGAGACATCCACATGGCACAATAGACAGGTAATCACTAACTAGAAATTGTTATTCCAATCCTTTCTTTTTGGGCATAGAAATCACTACTTCTCCTCTTCAGATATTTCGTGATATAGTTAAGGAATGTTGTCACCAGTAGAAATAGGTGTGGTTCAAACAATATAAGAATTATCAAAGAAAACAGATCATTTTTTGGTGAGCATCATCATCTAAGGGAAAAGGATTTTTCATTATATAAGATCGGTTATTGAGCATCACCATAACCAAGCTTTTATGCCCATTTCCGAACAATCCTATCAAGAGTAGGCACTAGGCACCGACTTCCTCACAAAGAAAACTATGAGCAAGTGAGTCATGTCTGAATCTCATGACTAGTTCATGGATGGTGTTATGTGTGCCTTCAATTAGGTCAGATTGGCCGAACCTCGTTAAATTTGTGTGTTTTATTCGTTCTGATTTTACTCTTCTCTCTAGAGTTTTCCGTATTACTTTGTGGTTTGTCATAATAGACAGATAAACAAAACAATTTGGTTATCTAAATTTTCGAACAGATACATTCTCTCCATCCATTTAACCTTATTGGAACTTAAAAATTGAGGACGTGTTGTTGAGAAACAACAGGAAAGGGTTGAAATGGAGAGTCTATTAATTTGTATTGGGTATATCCAGAGAGCATGATCATTAAAATGGTAAAGTAGTATTTCTTCCCCTCCTAGATCACTCGTCTAGAGATAATGGCTGAAAAAGATTTTATGTTGGAGTGGGTAATAGCCTGCATCAAAGGTAACAAGTTTTTTTTTCCATATTCTAATGCACCCGTTCGAAAACAACCTACTCCCTTCCATGGACTAATTCAACCATTCTATCCCATTGAAATTGGATTGGGAACCACTGCTATTGTCCTGGCCACACATCATAGATTAAAAAAAACCATGGGCCACTTTGTTTTACCCACTCACTTACAGTTGGA
The DNA here is from genome assembly GCA_030015575.1 of Agapanthus africanus. Taxonomy (NCBI): domain Eukaryota; kingdom Viridiplantae; phylum Streptophyta; class Magnoliopsida; order Asparagales; family Amaryllidaceae; genus Agapanthus; species Agapanthus africanus. The sequence goes on along the minus strand of JASDDO010000010.1, from coordinate 427,784,968 downwards.
TCTAATAATTCCTAATAGCATGCACTCTAAATCCATTGAAATCCCCTAACTATTTCATCTTTTGAATTGCCATTCTATCTAAACTTGATGCTATCAAGGCAGACGGCGTAAAAAGTAATTAAATAAGTCTTAACAATTACAATCGGTTCCTAGTTTTTTCATTGCCCGGTAATCCATTTGTTTATGCACATGCAAACTAGTCTAATAGTTAAATACTAGGGTCTTAAAATCAAATAAGCTTGATAGCCATAGCCTGCAATTTATTTTGGGAATTTAATGACTAATGATGATAGCCTCAACACACAAACCATATTACGTAAGAAACTTGCAAGTTGCAGCTGCCCAAAACTAAGCTGGTAAAATACGTAATTCAGCTGTCTTGCATATTCCCAACACTTATCATCTTCTAGGAAAAAATAAAAGAACATACTTTATCTTGTAACAAGCATAGATCCTTGAAAATGATATCTACTTCTACTTTGCATGCTCATATGAAGCTCTATCAACTACACTGTAACCTATTTTAGACAGAGTGCAATTTAACTAATTAATTTCTTTCTTCTCCGACGATCATATGATTGTATCATGTGCTTTAACCGATTACACCACAGATCATGAGGACGACATATAGGTATTCCATCGATCTTACTACACTGGGCTTGTCCAGTCCAAAAACCTTTGCAATCACGCTTTTACTTAATCTACATTATAAAAAAAAATACTTGCACCTTAACGATTATTTTGTTCGCGACAATTATCGATCAAGATGAAACATGAAGAACAGCGCAATGGCAGCACATCTCAATTACTGAACAGTAAATATCATGAATGTCCCTAGTCAATAAACTGTTTGATCTAGAATTGACATTTTCAAAACCCATTGATCCATTCTACTTCATGCAATGACTACAAATTAATTCAAAATAAATATAGATTCATAAGCATACAAACTAACATTACCAACACAAATTCCTTAAATTGCAAGCAAACGCAAGCTAAATAAGGACCACAAAGAAAATCAATTCAGCGTCGAAATGAAAACCTCCAAGATTTATATAAAAAAGCAGACATTTTTCCAACAAGATTCAATTAAAAAGAAAAATGAAAATCTTAATCTACTGTTGGCTAAAAATCCATTGTAAGAAGGAAAGAAAATAAAAATCATGGATGAATCATAAACAATCTTAAACCCTAACCCTAAGTCTGCTCTAAAAATTCGATCGAGATACACTTACCAAAAATATCGCCCTCTTTGAGGGAAAGGAAAAGAGAGGAGCTGAAGGCGAAAAAACAGAGATCTGGTCTTCAGTCGTGAAGGCTCCGTAGGGCCCACGTTGAGATGTACACGTGGCTTGGTGGGGAAAATATTCTGTGAGAGAGAGAGAGTGTGTCTGAAAAAAATGATATGGGAACTTATCTATAAAATCTTTTAGAGGGAGGAGATGAAACCGTACACGTGGCAGATTGGGTGTGTATCTACCATACACGTGGCAGATTGGGTGTGAGTGAAAAAAATATAGTCTAAAAGTATAAGGCATGGATGGATCGGATTACCTGGTATGATATCATATGTGAGCTACATAGCCTCAAGATGAGAGGAGGGAGGGAGTGGGATGCTATTGGCATTTTTAAAGTTTATTGGTGCCTTCACCAATATGAAAATGATGATGCTTTATATAAATATTAAGTGAAAGGAATTAATTTATGTAATGTAATCTGCAATATCTCTTCTATCATAACTCAAACATATAGGATGTATGGAGTTTTAAATTTGAATCAAATAAAACATTCAACAATTAAGAAAAATCCCTAACTCTCAGATGCATGCCATGGACTTTTTTGATGAGAAAACATTAAAAAATTACAAATAAGCTAAAGTGTAGTTAAGACAAAAAAAATAATTTAATGAGGTATTTTATTAACAAAATTTTTAGCAGTTATAACAAATCGGAAATCTATATATTTAAAAGTTTTAAAAAACATTTAAAGACCATAATTGACTCCTCAAATCACTATATTATATAATCAACAAATCAAAGTAATAATATATAAATTACCAAATCGCTATATTTTTTAATATCTTATTAATTAATCAGGTGGGTCGCACGTGCCAAAATGCTAGCGGATTCAATAAGAAGAGATAAATTTAGGAAAGTTTTGATAGTTATAGGGTGCTAATGAATTAATAATGATAGATTTAGTAAACATTTTGCCTTTGTTTATGGTTTTAGGTTCCCTTGACTTCTACAATGGATATGGGTACGATTTTAATGGCAAATGGACATACACGCCAACAGAATGAGTCAACCAAATACAAATCAGACTTTATACAAAAAAGATAAGAAAAGGGGGAAATTGTATGTATAAGTGCCATAGAAATGTCAAAAATAAGAGCAAAATATTTAATGCTTTTGTTATTAGTTGAGAAGAGCAATAGTGAAATATTAATTTTTATGGTTGAATTTAAAAATTTATATTTATGGTTGCTATCCTATTACAAATTGATCTGGCAGCAATAAAAATTGTGTAGATTACAGAGTCAAAATGGTCTTAAAAAAATAATAATTTAAAGGTCTCCCACAGAAAAATACGATAGAAATAATTTGGAGATTTGCAGCTAAAGACGTTGCATCCATAAAATCAGTTGTAAGCAATAATTATTAAATAAAGAAACATAGAAGCAAATGGGTAGAAAAACCAACAAAAATATCATAGGTTTTCTGTTGATGCAAGCTTACTGAAAATCAAACTGAACGGCCACTTCCTTCATAAAATAACACTTCCTTCATAAAATAATTTTTTACCGGATGGGTTATTTCCTATAAATTGTTCGTGTAATCAGAAAGCAAAGTATCCCAACACATCCAGAGAATACGAATTTTACTGGATGGGTTATTTCCTATAAATGGCCTGTAAGCATCACATCTAAACACAAACCTCACTCACACACAACACACCAGAGGATACGAATTTTTCTTGAAAGCATAAATTTGTGGCCACCGTCCATCTTAGGGTTCGAACTTCGCATTTTTCCTGAAGGGAAAGTGTTATACCAATTGAGCTATTGATCGTCGTTGATTTTAGAAAAATTAAATACTTTTCTTGATTAGTGTGCAAGATCTAAAAATGACTAGTATAGTGAAATCAAGATGGTTATAATATATCCTAGTACGATAGATCTGTGGGTGTCTAGTTACAATAGTTAGTTGGGAGAGTAAGCTCCCAAATCACACAACACCATCCTTTTGAAAAGCAGACAATTCTAGCACAACAATATCAATTTTTGGATGTTACATTGGTATAAACTTTTTTTTTTTGAGAAAAGGAGACAATCATGGTACAATAATACCTTCTATGGTGTGGACATTAATCTAAAAACTTTAGAAACATGTGAAATCTTAGATATATATGACAATGATTAAGTTTGTTTCAAGGAGCTCATACCTCCACCTTGCACTATAGAAAAGATGATAGCAACAACTAATCTTAATTGTGGGAGTATCAATTCGTAATACATAGTGGTTTAATATTCAAAAATACAATTATTAACATGAAGCAGCCGACAAATAATTTTGGACAATGAAGATGCGGTGTAGAATCAAGAATCAAGGTAAGATGAAATTTTGAGTGATGGAACAATATGGAAAAATAAATTAACAAACTTCTCTAGTACTTTTCATAATCTTTTATGAACTAGTCTATTTCTTCAGTAAGATTCATTGCGTGCGTATGGTCGAAATTTACTTACACATTGAAAGATCAAAATATAAAGACAGGGCAAGCAATTATTTAGATGTTCGTATCTAATAACCTTATATTATGATTTTGTGGACATACAGAAACTGCTCGACTAAAAATTCTTTATGATAAGAAGATGCTTTACTTTATATATATATATATATATATATATATATAATTAATGGAGGGAAGAGGCCATAGGAGGGAATTTCCTACTATGGCGTCGAAAATATATGCCCTCCGTCGTATTTTCCGACGATCGGGATCTATCATCCTCATCGTTATCATCTAAGATGTGGGTACGCCAAATTTCATGTGATTCTACTACTTTTTCATCGTTGATTTAGAAATGTAAAAAGTTCTATTGTCGGTAAACCGTTAATTTTGAATCCACTAATTCAACGATGAAAAAGTTGTAGAATCACATGATTTGGTGTACCCATATCTTAGATGATAACGATAAGGATGATGGATCCCGATCGTCGGAAAATACGACGGAGGGCATATATTTTCGACGCCATAGGAGGAAATTCCCTCCTATGGCATCTTTCCTCCGTTATTCTCTCTCTCTCTATATATATATATGTATATATGTATATATATATATATATTCCCCCTCAAAATACTTTTAGTGATTTATCAGTGGATATATGATTGCATATATATCTCAATCTAATATTCAAGCAAACATAAACTTTTGAGCAGGATGCCTTGATTGTTGCCCAGCGTTTTATATCAAAAACATATATCATTGAGGAAATATAATGCCAAAACTTGCTTGTATCAATACATAAATTGTTGTATGTGAAAGTAAATCAATATCTAAACTCAAAATCACTAAGACGTGGATACACCAAATTTCATATGATTCTACAACCTTTTCACTGTTGATTTAGAAATGTAAAAAGTTGTATTTTCGGTAAACCGTTAATTTTGAACCCACTAATTCAACGGTGAAAACGTTGTAGAATCAAATGAAATTTGGTGTACCCACGGCTTAGATGATAACGAAGAAGATGGTCGGTGCCGATCGTCGTAAAACACGATGGAGAGGGTGTGTTTTCGACGCCACAGGAGAAAATTCCCAACTATGGCCTCTTTCCTCCATTATTCTCATATGAGAATAATGGAGGAAAGAGGCCATAGTTGGGAATTTTCTCCTGTGGCGTCGAAAACACACACCCTCCATCGTGTTTTACGACGATCGGCACCCACCATCTTCTTCGTTATCATCTAAGCCATGGGTACACCAAAATTCATGTGATTCTACAACTTTTTCACCGTTGATTTAGCAATGTAAAAAGTTCAATTTTCGGTAAACCGTTAATTTTGAACTCACTAATTCAACGGTGAAAAAGTTGTAGAATCACATGAAATTTGGTGTACCCATATCTTAGATGATAACGATGAAGATGGTGCATTCCGATCGTCGGAAAACACGATGGGGGATTTATTTTTTCGACGCCATAAAAGGAAATTCAGTCCTCTCTCTCTCTCTATATATATATATAAACACACGAGAATAATGGAGGAAAGATGCCATAGGAGGCGTCGAAAAAATACACCCTCCCTCATTTTTTCCGCCGATCGGCACCCACCATCTTCATCGTTATCATCTAAGATGTGAGTACACCAAATTTCATATGATTCTACAACCTTTTAACCGTTGATTTAGCAATGTAAAAAGTTCTATTGTCAGTAAACCGTCAATTTTGAACCCACTAAATCAACGGTGAAAATGTTGTAGAATCACATGAAATTTGGTATACCCACATCCTAGATGATAACGATGAAGATGGTGGGTGCCGATCGTTGGAAAAAATGAGTGTGGGTATATTTTTTCGACTCCATAGGAGGAAATTTCCTCATATGATCTCTTTCCTCCGTTAAACTCGCGCGCGCGCGTGTATCTGTATATATCTCAACAACTAGCATTATTTGCATTGATTTCCACATGGGAATGGGTCCTATATTGAAGTGCTCACAATAAAAACAACATATATTTATGTACTATTCTTGTTTTATTCTTGAACAATGTTTGGTGCATCATGTCTTACATAAACTATATAGCATATGGCGTTTAATTTGAGTACTATTTGATCTCAAATATACCCCAATATTAACTAAGGGGTGTACCGTAGAGAGGAATTTTGGTTTCTCGTGGATACACTATTGGTATTATTCAAGACAAGGGTTTGGGATTTCTCTATACATCACCCTCAAAACTTGCTTATTTCTAAATATCATCCCAAATTAAAACTTTGATATTCTATATATCACCTCCAAAACATAGGCCTCTCGAAAATACCCAAACCTGATTACCCGACTCGAAAAGTGACCCGAACCCTATCCGAACCCGTTTATTTTTTAAACGGGTCGGATTCAAGTCGAGGGTTGTGATCCGGATTTACCCGTTAAATTACATGACATCCGTCATTCTTTTCCCCTGATTTGTAGGGCTATTTCAAATGATGGAGATTTACATACTTTTTCACTGCTTTTAGTGTTTTTTGAGTCAATGTTTATGAATAAATTAATTGTAGTGGGATTTTGTGAAATGGGATTTTAAATTCGCTATAATTTTTGCACTAAAATATTTTAAACTAGACATTCGTAGGAATTATCATATTGGAAAACTCTAACAAGAGATTTTTATATTTATTTTGGTGTTGCCTGATATAATTCGGGTCGGGTTAACCCGACCCGGTTAATAAACGGGTCAAGTCGGGTCGGGTCGACCGATATTACTCAAGTCGGGTTCGGGTAGATATAAATCGACCCGTATATTATTCGGGTCGGGTCGACCCGAACCCGTATTTAGACGGGTCAAGTTTGACCCGACCAGTTTAAGACCCGACCCGACCCGTTTGAGACCCCTACCAAAACATACAAGATATCCAAAAATCGCCTCCAAAGCATATGAGTTATCCAGAAACCACCCTCAAAATATTGTCATTGTCCAAACATCATCTCAGTTAGCTCCCACCGTCAAATTTGTAACTTGAATTGGATTAGTTAACTAAGGTTATGGGTTTATGAAATAGAAAAACAAAATTAGCCTAATTTTTTATTCTCCTCTCTTAATGCTATTCTCAAATTCACTTTATTCAATCCATTAAAGCATATAAGATCCTTGATTTCTTGACAAAACCCAAACTAGACTTCACCTTTGCATCATTAGCGATGGAAGAATGACTATTTTTTATTGTTAAGTAGTATTTCATCTGAAAATTAGATTGAGAAGAAATTTGGATAACTTTCAAGTTTTAGGGATGAAATATGGAATATAAAAATTTTGGGGGTGATATTTAGAAATAGACAAGTTTTGTGGGTGATATACAGGAAAAGACCTTTTCTTTATGTGCTGGCTACACACACATGGAAAATTCATAAATGCTTTGTTATTAGATAATTTCAAAGACGTGATTAAAAATTTTAATGTGAGTAAGCACATAATCATTATAGGAAATAACTAATAGAATGCAATAGGTAGTTGTTTGAAGTTAGTAATAACTATAGGGTTGGGCTTGGTACATGAAATTGAAGATTACCGAATTCTTTATATTTCTGGGAATATGATGACCGGGTATCCAATTCTCAGAAATCTTGTATTAACGTGCTTGGTATGTTTTCATCATTTCCGGGAATATATGTATGTGCAACCGTCGAGTGTGTAACATTTTGGAAAATTATAAATATTAATTTATAATTTAAATATGGTTATTATGAGTTTATGAAAGTAATACCATGTATGTATTTTTGGTTTCGAATCGGTATCCGTAAAAATGTAATTATTTTGGGAAAAATGAAAATGTGTGATATCATAAAAAATGATAAGTATTTTGTTTTTAACATGATATGATATTTTGGTGTAAGATGGTGATATTTTTGTGTAAAAGCATTATTTGTAAAAGAGTTGTTATTTGTTATGTGTGTTTTGGCATATGTTAGGTTATAATAAACCTTCACAAATACCAAACAATATTATGCAGTAGTATGCATACACCCTCCTCACTCCAACTTCTCCTTTCTCTACACCTTTTCTCTCATTTTATCATGACTCTTATGATATTCTTTCTACTCTCAAAGTGAACCTAACACTTCTCACTTAAATCTCCAACATAATTTTTCAACTCTTCACAAATATCATAAGAAAGGTTGATGGTTCCTTCATGCAAGCTGAGCAAAATATCAAGCTAAGGCCAATACCAATTCAAAATGATTCAAGCCTACATTTTATAAGACTGGAATTTCTTTGTGCTCATTTCATATAGGTAAATATTATCTTTCTTTTAAGTTTTGAAGTGATAGTGAGTTTTACTTTATGGCTGAAAATCAGTGACATATTAGGGGTTTTGAATTTTTTGACGACTCTTTATTGATAATTAGCTAAAGTTTAAAACTAAAAAGTTGTAAATAATTGCTTTATCATTTAGTAAAAAACTTTTGGTTAAGTTTTACTGTAAAATAAATTTTATACGAATTTTTAAAGCAAGGGTTTCCAAACTGGAAATTTCATTTCCAGTGGCTGTTTTTCCACTCAAATTGTAACAATTTTCTTATTTTTTTTATTAATAATTTGAAGAATCTGAAAATTGGAGGCTGTAGATAATTTTGCGTAGATATCTCAAAATTTTTCATTTTTCTTATTTTCTTCACAAAATCTAGAGATATCAATTTTTTAGTGAAACTTGTTTTCTGGTTTCTGCGGATTATTCAGAAATATGTTTTAATTTTGCATTTATTTCATGTTCTATATTTAGAAATTGGAAAAGATATTTTAGTATATCAAAGTTAACTCCTTTAACTATATGTATAATTTTAGTATCACACTAAATATTGTGTTTATGATTTTTAGTGATTTTTCGAAGCGAGCCCAAAGGCTGTCGTTTTCTGAGCTAGCATTTTCAAACAATATGTATCCGAGTATTGTATTTTTCTCGCTACATTTTACCAGTAGGATAATGTTATTAACGTGTGTATTCTTACGTTTGAAAAAGCATCAGCGGAGGTGCTGGAAGCGTCGAGACGAGGAAAAGCGGTTGTGGATTTCGAAGAGCTCGATATGTCGGTGAGTAGATTTATATTTACGGGGGAAGTCGGGTAGATGTCATATAGCACCCCCACAACCAATTAATTAGGATATTTATATTATATACTTAGAATATAGTGTCATGTTAGATAACTTAGTTGATAACTAAATTAGTGTATAGTTGTATCTAGTAGGTCACATATATATGCGATATATCTTGATATATGATTATGATGATATATGTACGCGACTATAGATTCGTACGATATGGATGTGACATTGGATGGATATTGTACGAGAAATCTTAACGTACTTGTGATGAAGAGGATAGTGTGCCGAATATGGTCAAGATTTATTTGTACTCGCGGAGTTGTGTATTATTCCGATTCGATTCGTTGAGCTATACTTATTTAAAAACCAACGATTCGTTTTCACATTTAAATGATAAATGACAAGGATGCGCTGCTACTCCCAAATAGATACCTATTTTATATACACCGCAGCTTCCTTATTTGCAAAATAACATTTCGTACCATTTTCAATGGTAACGGTATAGCTCATAATAATTAGTTACGTTTAATTATTATATACGTTACGATTCGATTACCTTTATATGCTCACGATTCGATTACCAGTTATATATAGTAGTTGCGTTATATATGTTGCGTTATTATTCTTATACGAATACACTGATAGAACACTGCACAACTACCAATAAACATTATGCTGCACAAATCGCAGACGCACATGTTACACTACATCTTATTGGTACTACTATGACACTGCAGAACTGCTATACTACGTATATCCATGTAGATGTCGATACAGTTGGGTATGACCTCTTAATATCCGTAGAATTGATTAGTGTGTGTTATATATGATGTGGATAGGGATTGAATTCCATTATGAACACATTTATAGAACAATTGTACAAATACTAATGATTGCCATGATGCATGAGCACAGACGCATATGCTACACTACACATCATTAGTATTGCCATAACACAGTAGAACCATCGCATCCGTTGTATGATTGAGTATATTTACGTACGACGCATTTTGTTACATGTTGATTGAGTTGCGAATACTATTACCATGGGTATTCGTATATGATTATTATGAGTTTTATGATATTTTTATTTGCGATGATATATCGCAGTGGTATGGGACACTGCTGTATGTATGTGTGTGTATCATCAGAATGAATTATGCAATTATTGTTCTTCTTCACTTGATATTTTATCTGAATACGATAAGTTGACGTCCACCATGCGTTTGATATTTTCTGATTTGATTTTATTCTGAACCGAGTCAAGAAGCTATATGGTTGCAGACATGCTACGTTATCCAGACTGAGTGGGGGGGGTATACAGTCGAATACATGGTGGATCCGGTCGAGGCCGAAGGATAGGAAAGCCGCATTTAAGGCGGGGAGCCTAGCGAGGACACTCAGTACCGGAGATAGATTTGAGCACGGTGAATATCCGGAGGATACCGACCGGAGTTATTGATATCAAAAGAGGACTGGTCCGACGAGACGGTGCCTGCGATATCTGGATTTACGTGTCGATGATAGACACGAGATTATGATGATTTTGAGTGTTGATTGTAGGGTGAGCTTAGCACCTTAGCAAGGTTTTGGCAAGCATCAAAGATGCTATATTAAAAATTTTAGGGTGCTAAACAAACCAACCAAGTAATCGAACTAGAGAATTAGAGTTAAATTTGCATGTAAACAACTTTACATCTAAGTGATAGGGATTACAACCTTTGTAGTTCGTTCCTTCGCTTCATAAGCTCCGAGTAGTGGTCCCTTCGCTGCGATCCATGAACTCCCGGACTCTTGAGAGGCTCTGTATGATGCATCCTTGCTTAAAGTCTTTAAAGTCTACGATGATCTACGTCGAGAAAACACGGACTCAAGCTCTCTCTTCACTAATATGGAATTAATGAAGCTAACACACTAATCTATATGGCTAGTATAGAAGAGAATGATGAAGTAGGAATTTAGCTCACTTTAGTATTTAATTTCTCGCTATATTTTTTCTTGATCTCAAAATCAAGATAGCTCAAAAAAGACGAGGAAGAAGAAGAAGAAAAATATCTCAAGTGATGAAAATATCTCTCATTGTTCAAATGCAACCCTTGGGTGAGTAAATCATCCATACACTAACCCATGTATAGAATTAACCATGGTAAGAGTTAATGGTTAGGTCACAAAATATCTTAAGTAGAAACAAAAGAGTGGACTAAGTCAAACCTTATCTACAAGCTTCTATAAGCTTCTAGCTTTGGTTAAATCCACTAATTTGTAATTACTTAATGATAAATGAAACCCTAACATAAACCCTAGCATAGTATGAGTTTCATACATACATGTTGCATGTGTAATCTAGCATGTCACAATATTATATATCACATATATAATATTCATGTAACAAAAGAAAACAATACAATAAACATATAACACATATATGTTAAATGCATCATAAGTGAGAATAATAAATATTTAAAGTGAGCATATAATATATATATATATATATATTATTATTTCATCGAATCAACACATGATCCGATAACCCGGCTATATCACATATAACTGGCCGATATCACATATCGCGAGAATAGAATACGGTATCACATACACGTACCAATCTCGATCCCGTACATATCACATATGTGCTCCTACTCCGTTTTGCCTGAGCCTGGAAATCTCTATGTAGGACTCTAAAGACTCGTCAATACGCCGGCAATAGGTGATGATCATATCAAACACCGACAAGCCTCAAGCGGTCAGCTAAACGTAACGACCATCCGGGTATTGAGCGATCAGAAGATCAACAAGCAAGTCTGCTCTAACTCCTGTAAATCCAATCAGTAACACTACCGTACAGTCCGGTCTCTTCGTCTGATATGTCGCATATCCAGTCTAGGGGTGGTAAACGTCAGACCCCAGTAACCGATAAGTCGTGTCGATGTGAGGCTCATAACAGGTCGAGAAGCTACTGATAACACTTATCGGTAGATCTCCATATCAGCCATGGCCAGGGACTTCCAGTTATAGCCAATCGAATACAGCGCAACATCAAACCCCAATACCGGGAGAGACGAAACCCCTCCTATCGCTCATTGCCTCCATGTGATTCGGGACTGTACCCAAAAGCCACCGTTTTGCACGTTCTCTTGAACGTGGTAAGATGGAAATCAAAGCACAGTAGGAATCACACAAGACTCTATGACGATCTCGGGTTTACAGACTAACTTGTACCAGTGTCACCAGAGAATTGCTATCTGACGATAGGTATAATACCAACAAGGAGTTCTCGGCGAGTCCGTTCAGTGTACCCAGTCTCCGCTGAGCACCCGTACACCATCTTTGATGTCAAACATCAATAGATGTGGGATCATCCATCGCCCATCATATGGGTCAAGATGCATATACGCTAGTCTACTCTGGAGTATCGATACCCTGTCTCGATACACCCTCGACCAGGAACAACTATAGGATGTACTAATGGACTACCCTGGCCCTACTAGTATGATCTGCATCATAGTCCTAGTAGTCAAGTACATATCCTAAGGGCTTTATCAACATGTGAGAGCAAGACAGTAACCCAATACAAGTCAACATGTTAAGACAAAGTGCAACCAGATAGCATACTATCATGACGAGCAAGAAAGTCCTCTCTCTATATGTCCAAGCATCCACTATAATATACATCATATGTACAACAATGGTCTCTAGGGCATACATATAACTAACAATCTCCCACTTGCACTAAGGCCAGCTGTTGTAGTATCTCATACCTAACATCCCGAAGAGTCTCTCAAACTGTATCTGGGGAATGGCCTTCGTGAATGGATCCGCAGTGTTATTCTTCGTGTTTACTCTCCTGACCTCGATCTTCCGGTGATCAACAATCTCCCGGATCAGGTGATACTGCCTCAGAATATGCCTGGATCTCTGATGGGACCTGGGTTTCTTGGCCAAAGCCACAGCTCTATTGTTATCGCAATACAAAGGTATTTGATGCTCGATGGACGGAACCACTCCAAGTTCTGAACTTCTTTATCCAGACAGCCTCTTTGGCATCATCGTTGGCAGCGATGTATACAGCCTCCATCGTCGAGTCTGCAACGGTTTCCTGTTTGGAACTTTTCCAACACACCGCCCCTCCATTGAGGGTAAAGACAAATCCCGAGTGCAACTTAGAGTCGTCCTTACCATTTTAGAAGCTCGAATCGGTAAAGGAATCCACCTGGAGTTCTCCGTTACCATACACCAAGAACATCTCTTTAGTCCTTCTCAAGTACTTGAGAATGTTCTTCACAGCTGTCCAGTGATTCTCTCCAGGATCTGCTTGATACCTACTCACTACACTTAGTGAGTATGCTATATCGGGTCTGGTACATAGCATCGCATACATGATAGAGCCTACTGCCGAAGCATAGGGTATCCCTTGCATGCGAGCTCTCTCCAAATCAGTTTTGGGAGACATCTCTTTGGAGAGAGTGAGTCCAGAGATCGTGGGTGAGTTCCCACGCTTGGATTCTTCCATACTAAACCTATTTAGTATGGTGTCAATGTACCTGGATTGGGACAATCCCAGTATCCGTTTAGATCATCTCTATAGATCTTAATCCCCAAAATGCAGGAGGCATCACCTAGATCTTTCATTGAGAATCTTTGTGATAAGAAGAGCTTGATTGAGTGCAGCATAGGAACATCATTTTCTATCAAGAGTATGTCATCCACGTACAATACGAGGAAGACAACCTTACTCTATGCCTCCTTCTTGTATATACAAGGTTTATCTACGTTCTTGATGAAGTCAAACTCTTTGACTACCACATCAAAGCAGATGTTCCAACTCCGCGATACTTGCTTTAACCCGTAGATGGATTTAAGCAGCTTGCACACCTTTCCGCTACTCCCACTATCTACGAAGCCCTCTGGCTGAGTCATGTACATGCACTCTTCTAAATCACCATTTAGAAAGGCAGTCTTAACATCCATCTGCCAGATTTCGTAGTCATGGTATGCAGCAATGGCAAGTAGGATCCGGATGGACTTAAGCATAGCCACTGGAGAAAAGGTTTCTTCATAATCCACACCTGGTCGTTGACGAAAACCTTTTGCAACAAGTCTAGCTTTGAAAGTCTCAACCTTTCCATCTACACCAAGTTTCTTCTTAAAGATCCATTTGCTCTCAATGGGTTTTACCCCTTCAGGAGCAACTTCCAAAGTCCATACTTTGTTGGTGTACATGGATTCCATCTCAGATCGCATTGCATCCATCCATTTCATAGAGTTCCCACTCATGATGGCCTGCTCGAAACTAGTCGGGTCATTATCTTCCATGATGCAATCCTCACTCCCACCGTCAATGAGAAAACCGTAGTATCTCTCAGGTGGATGAGGAACCCTACTAGATCGACGGAGAGGCTGGGGTTCGTTGGGAGCTATCGAATCCTCTAGTTCCACTAAATTGTCAGTTGTAGCTTGTGCTGCTGGAACTTCTTCCAGTTCTACCTCATTGCCACTATCTTGTTTCATAAGAAAACCCTTTTCTAAGAAGGTGGCATGTCGAGAAACAAACACTTTTTGTTCCTCGGAGTGGTAGAAGATATACCCTTGCGAATGCTTGGGATATCCAATAACTTGCACAGAACCGACCTTGCCTCGAGCTTGTCCGGATTTTGTGTTTTCACATATGCCGGACAACCCCATATTTTAACATAATTAAGATATGGTCTCTTTTCTTTCCATATCTCATATGAAGTGGTAGGCACAGATTTGGTGGGAATCATATTCAATAGGTCTGCAGCTGTCTCCAGTGCATATCCCCAAAAGGAAATAGGTAACTCAGCAGTGCTCATCATAGAGCGCACCATATCTAATAGGGTGCGATTTCTCCGTTCTGATATAACGTTGTGCTGTGGTGTATACGGAGGAGTAAGCTGAAAGAGAATCCCATTCTTTTTTAAATAATCCAGGAACTCATTGCTCAAGTATTCTCCTTTTCGATCAGATCGAAGGATCTTAATACTTTTACCCATTTGGTTATCTACTTCGTTCTTATATTCTTTGAATTTCTCAAAAGCTTCAAACTTGTGTTTCAACAAGAACACATGTACGAGGAACTATTCCTGGCATATGTAGACATGGGACCACATACATCACTATGTATCAGTCCCAAGAGTTCCGTAACTCTTTCTCCGTGTTCACTAAACGGAGTTTTGGTCATCCTGCCTTTGAGACATGAATGACAAGTTTCATAAGATGATAATTCGAACGTATTCAAATATCCATCTTTATGTAACTTAGCTAGTCATGTCGCATTGATATGACCTAGTCTACAATGCCACAAGAAGGATTCTTTCATTTCTGAACTCTTCCTCTTGTATGTGTTTTGTATATTAAGAACTGTGGTTTGATTTAGAATGTATATGCCATTATGTAACGAGCCTGATCCAATCAACTTTTGATTCAGGAAGATGTTCATAATATCATCCTGTACTACAAAACTATATCCTTCTGTACTCAATAAAGAAACTGATATAAGATTGCATATCAGGGTCGGAATATAATAGCATTCGTTCAGAATCAATGTATTACCATTTGGTAATACAAGGTGATATTCGCCAACTGCTTTGGCTGCAACATTTGCACCATTCCCTACTCTTACGGAATGATCACCTATTCCCAGTTCTCTACCTTTTCTTAGCCTGTAACACCCAGCCCTTTTTATACTAATAAAACGTATCTCTCTTTAACTTATACAGTTTGTTTTTATTATTTATTTTATTTATAATTATTAATTTAT
Source organism: Agapanthus africanus (assembly GCA_030015575.1). Taxonomy (NCBI): domain Eukaryota; kingdom Viridiplantae; phylum Streptophyta; class Magnoliopsida; order Asparagales; family Amaryllidaceae; genus Agapanthus; species Agapanthus africanus. The sequence continues at coordinate 427,769,369 of JASDDO010000010.1, read as the reverse complement.
TTTTAAAACCTTTTTAGCCCAAACCCAAACTATAGTTTTATTCTTCATCAAAATATTTTCCTATATTACTAAATTTCTAGTTTTCTAACTCTAGTTGTTTTGTATTATAATCTAAAACCCTAGTTCTAATTATTACCCTAAACCCAAATCCCAAGCCAACTCCCTTTATTTTTCCCATTTGATTTTTCCTCTAAATCCCTCAGCCCACTACCCATTTTTCTTTCTTTAATATTAACACTAATTCAGCCCCCGGCCCGCTTCTTCTCTTTCCCCCCAATTAATTTCTTTTCCTTTTATTTTTCTTGGCCCAACCCAGCAGCCTCATCCTCTCACCCGCGCTCGCTTCACGACCCGGCCCACTACCCAACCCATCTTCTCCCCAACGGCCACTTTTCCCGCCCACGCCCATTGCTCCCTCGACCCGCCTCCTCCGCTCACGCCTGCGCCCACGACGCCAACGCCAGCGACCACGTCGCCCACGCTCCTCGCCTCCGCCCACGCCCACGCTCGCGTGCGTTACTCCCACGACGCGCCCCTCTCTCTCTCCACTCGGTTCACACTTTCACCTCTCTCCCTCTCTCCTATTCTTTGTCTCTCTCTCGTGAACCCGCACCCACGGTCGAGCGTCGCGCTCGCCGCCGTCCCCCTCACGTCGCTCACCTCCATTTCCCTCTATCTTATCTCTCTCTCATCCTCTAAAAGTCCCCACTCTCAAGCTCTCTCTTCCTTCCACAAAAACCCAACCCCACAGCAACCACCCATCATCAACCCTCTACTCCATCCCCCTCGCCACCATTAAGACCTCCGACGAGCCACCATCAACCTCGCCTCCACCTCGTTGTCTCCTTCTCGTCTTCGCCGTCTTCACCCGCCCACGTCGCATCACCATCCCCCACCATCACCCACCGAGCTAAAAGCACCTCAGCAACCACCGTGAACTCACTCCTCCAACCGAACTCCTCCAAGCTACGACCACTGTGCCGACTGCAGCTCCGACCACCGTCGCTGCACCCCCATCGTTGAGGCCGTCGCTGCAACCACCTCTCTGGCCGAGGCCTCTGCCCACTGCACCGCCCCCACGCCATCGCAACATCACCGTTGCCGTGGTGCCACCACCTTGCCCATCGTCGTGGCCAAGCCGTGCCCCGTGTCGCTGCTATCGTCCGTGCCCAAGCTATGTTCACCAGCGCCGACCACGTCACCACCAGCCTTCTCGCAGTCGCCTAGATCCCCTCTACTCACCGCCGTCGACCTCCGCTACTATTAAACCCAAATCGATACCCCCGCCGGCGCCCCTCTTTCATTCTCTCTCTCGAGCCGCGGCCACGCTTGCATAGTGATCGTGCCATTTCCGTCGTCGTAGATCACCATTGTTGTCGTGCCACTGCCGTGCACCTCCAGGAAAGTATTTTACTTGCTTACATGCTAATTTACTCGCGTTACAAGTTCAAAGGTACAAGTTATGAATTTGCAATCCCCGATAAAATTAAACGACCTGCCTGTTCGATGTATGATCCCAAATAAAATACTAATCTAATTTGACAGAACTGGATTGTTTATATTGGCCCTTGTTGTGATGAATACCTTGTACAAATTTCGCTGGAAAATATGACCGTTAATGACTAAAACGACTACCCCTAAGTTTACCCGTAAAACTGGAATTTTCTTGTATCTGAAAACCGTTAAAATTACCACAAATTATATACATACTGGAATGATGCGTTCAAGGGCTCAAATCGAAGCCGACTAGACGAATTTTAACCCTATACAAGTTTCTATTAGTTTCTGTACTTAAACTGTGACAATATTTGGATCGGAGTACGACTCTGGACTGCAGTCCAGAGCGACTCCAGTTGTTGTTTACTGTCCCGTAATGAACACCACCCTGTTTCCTTAACTCGTAGGTTGCGGAACTCCTCTGGTTATTATAGGTGAATCTGTTAGCTAGACAACACAAGTGGTTCCATCCTGTTTCGCTATCGTTTGTTATTTAATCTGCAATTTAAAAGATGTGGACGTATAACAGTCCCAACAGAATCAGAATTGACATACTAGTATTGAAAAGTGTATATCTCCTTACGTACAGATGCGATTGAAGATCCGTCTATTGCGTTGAAAACCTTATTGGAAACCCTATATTTCATTCAACTGTAGCGTCGCTAAAATATGATCCCAACTGGGATTAAAGTGTGTTGCGAAACGGACTTCTGATTCTGAAACCGGATTTCCAGCCGTGAACGCTTAAAAGGAAATGGCTATAGTTAATGATCCTGGAACCCGATTGGCATGAAACCAAATTAGGTAGATAGATAACTAAACATACTAATTATTACCTGTTTATCGTTTCGCTAAACTGTACACGTTTGATTTATGATAAATATTGCAAGTGGTAGGTTACTGATTCGTGACATCCTAATCGTGCTTTACATACTGTTTACGCATCATATCATACATATGTCACTGCATTGATAATTTAGTGATAATGTGCATTACCCAGTGTTAGGTATTAGTGATGATTGTGGCAAGTACGTTAGTGATCGTGTATAAGTGAATAAGTGAAAGTGATACGTACTTGTACACAATCAGTGAACCTTATGATTCTATTGCATTGTCGACGTCTGTGGAACGCATGTACGTGTGACTATAAGTGGTATGGGACACTTATGGAAGCTCTTACACGGGTGTCACAGATAAGGCATCAGACTCTGCCATTTATCTTAGGTATTCATCGGGACGTGCTTGATGGAGGTCCTGCCTCCAGTTCTTGCGCAGACTTGTCACAGACCGACCGGTATTTAGGGTTATGGTTAGCGTTTAATATAGACCACGGGGTGTGGGGTAGTTTGAGTGTGAGTTCAACAGAATCTCGGGAGTCCCTCGCCGGCTTATATATATATGGAGATATATGGAGATTTACAGGGTACATGATTATTACCGTGAGTTACATGTTGGGCCCGTGGTCCCTTGCCCTTGGGTTCTACCCTTGGGTGGAGGACACTCGCGAGTGGTTGACTCTCACACTTGGACTGACGATAAGCTTAGTGACCTGTACAGTGAGACTTAGAGACTGATAGGGATAATGCCATTGATATACCTTACTTACTGTGTTGACATACGTGGCATATCATTCTACTGCTTTTACTGTTCCGCTGCATTGATTACTGCATGTTCATATCTAAACCGTCATTGATTTACTGTTATATATATCTAATATCATTGTTAGAATTGTCACATTGTATCTATATATTATATTGCTTTTGTGTCGCTCTGACGACTTGAGTATGCATTCTCAGTGTGAGGAGAAGATTTAGCCTGGGCCAGGACTGGACGTATATCACATAGACCTCGATTTGCTATCCAGAGTATATTCTTTTCTTTCCCCTCAGGTCAGTTCTTTACATTGTTTCATTCAGTTACTGCATTTCTCATTACCTGCGCATCATTTACTGTTTACCATGAAAAACTAGAAGCCGAAGTGTGACTACGGCAGGACATTTCTTTGACCGTAGGAGCATGGCTGGCCTTGTCAACCCCTCGTATTCTGTATTTTGGGAAGCGGGGCGTGACATAGTTTAGTTGGTATCAGAGCCAGGTTTTGCTTCGATTGGGATTGCAGTTTTCCGTGTAGAGCTTGACAATCTAAGACATCCCTCAGTCTAGATTGTAAACTTGATATCCTTGATCCATATTCACATTGAGTATTTTTCTATCCATTCGCTAGGGTTTCTGGTGACTTGGCAAAGTTTCGTGGTTGTGATTGTGAACTGCATCACGATTACACTACCATACTCTGTTTAAGTGACTTAGAGTCATACAGTTGATTTTCCACTTGTAATGAATTTCATCACATCTGATATGCTTGAATCTTGTCCAATCCATATTATATTCTTATAGCTTGTGCCTTATATCGTTCTCAAAATTACTGTTTCAGGATCATGTCTTCCAACGACTATTCCTCTATCTCCACTCCCCAGAATCAAACCGTTGAGATTCTGAATGTACTGCAAGGTTTAAAGGAAGCCCAGGAGCGAACAAACGACTTGTCAGCTGAAGGACTGAAAGGCAGGTGAATCAGGCACCAGCGGGAGTCTCCAATCATAAAGAGATCCCCGTTAGACGAGGAAAAGAGAAGAAGATGAAGCGCCAATTTGTTTCCCCGCGACAGAAGCAGCAGAAGACCCCATGTTGTGGGTACTGTAAGAGGCCAGGACATCTTCAGAGGGATTGTCGCCGTGCCCAAGGAAAATGTCTAATTTGCGGATCCAGCGGACATCTTATCAACGGTTGCCCAAAAAGGAAGGAGCTACAAGGAGGAGACTCATCCACACTCTCCACTTCTGCCAAGTGATGATTATTGCGTAGTTCAAACATCGAGGATAAGGCGGACCCAGCGCAGGATTCAACTCACGTGACGAGAATGCAACGGTCTAGTAGTCAAAGAAGAATTTTCATGTTCTCTAATTTCAGTAATAATGTTGTCATCCTATTATAAATATTTCTTTCCATTTGAAATCTTGTATCCGCTGAACTTTTAGTTGAATGCAATAAAACTTGAATCGTAATATATGTATCATTCTCTTGTCCTTTCCCTTATTCATGCTACTCATTATCACCGCATTTAAATCTTGATTTCCTGCCACCGCATATCTTTCTATACTTCGTACACTTAGCTATTTTCTTGAGGTATTCCACTGTCTAATCATTACTCTTTCTTTTCAGGCCATGGCCCATCCTGGAGCAGCGCCGCATCTAGATGAGGACACACAGTCATGCATTTCCTTAGACCACACGCTGATGAGTTCTGATGATGAGATCAACGATCCCCAGGCCATTTTCGGGAACAGCGATTCCGAAGACGAAGGAGCAGCCGCCCCAGAGTTTGACATGATAGGCGATTCCGACGAAGAGGAAGGAGACCCTGAAGAAAACCCAATAGAAGAAGATCCCGAGGAAGATCCGATAGAAGAAAATCCAGTGGAGGAAAATCCCATGGAAGAGAATCCAGAAGAAGAGAATCACATGGAATCAGACCTCGATGAAGAAGCTCCAGACGAGGGAGAAGGACCAGAAGATCAAGACCCTGCTGTGGAAGAACTCCCAATGGCGATCCCCGCGAGGCGCTATGGAAATGGACGCCCCTACCTGAGCGCGCGAGCCTACCGCAACCTGCTGAATCTCCACAACCACGACTGACGGGATTTCTTTTAGATGTTGTCTTATCTGGCCAAATAAATCTGTGTATAGATTAGGGTCACATTTCGTTTTGAGAATGCTTTGTTTAAAATTTTCTAGAATGAAATAAATTGTTGAGTTCGCTAATCTATCGATCTTCTTAGTTCCCTAGAAGCTTGATTATTCCTTCTACATAATTATTTTCCTACTGAGGTCTGTCCACCCCTACTCCTTACATTGCCTTAACCCCCACTCAGATTAACCAGTACCATACCCGATCTTTAGAGGTCCACCTTCATCCTTCGTCTGTGCCCCGTTTGAGATCCTTCTGGGAGGAGGACATTTCTTGTGAAATTTCCGAGTTCGCTAACCATTCAAATTTTTGATTCATATGATATACCGATCGTTGTCCTCCCCATACTTTTTCCCTTGTAGTCCTTGCTGCTCACCCTTACCCCAATCTCTTTGACCGCTAGCCTAAAACCGCCACACTCCGATCTTTGAATGAGCCACACTTCCTTGAAATCCTTACCCTAGCTAGCCCTATATATTTTTATGTGTTTTCCTATTACCCAATATATATTTAGGGACTTTATCATTCGAAATTGGGTTTTCATTATCTTGTAATCGTCGAGGAGTGCGTGTAATTGACTACTTAGTTTTATTTATTTCAAAGCACACTACTGTTATCCTCATTTTCAGTAGCGCAACCTTACACCGCGCATATTTTTGTTCCATATTTCTTATTTTCACTATATGAGTTTTCTAAGTTATTTTAAAACTATTTGATCGATACAATATCCTAAAATGTTTTAACCTACCGACAAATCTTTCACTACTTTATTGTCGTTACTTTATTTTCGGGTATTGTATCTATGGTTACTATTATAAATGGTGATGTCTTATACTTATTATTTCTACCTTACTACTTTTGATATACTTATATGAGCATACATTTGGGTTTTGATTTTATTGAACACGCCTTGATCATTTTTGTTCGTTATTGTTATATATATTCTCGTGTACTTGTAGTTCGTCCTTATAGTTGTTCCTGCCATAGCCTTATTTAAATCCATCCTTTTGTATGTTGTTCTTGCATATATATATATATATCTTCAAAAATTTCATCCACCCGTTTTAAGTAAACCATTATGAGTTAGTTTGTAATATGGTAGCTTTCGCTTTTGATTTTACAATTTATCTTTTAGTTTTAAATTTCGAGGACGAAATTTTTGTAAGGGTGGTATGATGTAACACCCAGCCCTTTTTATACCAATAAAACGTATCTCTCTTTAACTTATACAATTTGTTTTTATTATTTATTTTATTTATAATTATTAATTTATTTTTAAAACCTTTTTAGCCCAAACCCAAACTATAGTTTTATTCTTCATCAAAATATTTTCCTATATTACTAAATTTCTAGTTTTCTAACTCTAGTTGTTTTGTATTCTAATCTAAAACCCTAGTTCTAATTATTACCCTAAACCCAAATCCCAAGCCAACTCACTTTATTTTTCCCATTTGATTTTTCCTCTAAATCCCTCAGCCTACTACCCATTTTTCTTTCTCTAATATTAACACTAATTCAGCCCCCGGCCCGCTTCTTCTCTTTCCCCCCAATTAATTTCATTTCCTTTTATTTTTCTTGGCCTAACCCAGCAGCCTCATCCCCTCACCCGCGCCCGCTTCACGATCCGGCCCAATACCCAACCCATCTTCTCCCCAACGGCCACTTTTCCCGCCCACGCCCACTGCTCCCTCGACCAGCCTCCTCCGCTCACGCCCGCGCCTACGACGCTAACGCCAGCGACCACGTCGCCCGCGCTCCTCGCCGCCGCCCACGCCCACGCTCGCGCGCGTTACTCCCACGACGCGCCCCTCTCTCTCCACTCGGTTCACACTTCACCTCTCTCCCTTTCTCTCCCATTCTTTCTCTCTCTCTCGTGAACCCGCGCCCACGGCCGAGCGTCGCGCTCGCCGCCGTCCCCCTCACGTCGCTCACCTCCATTTCCCTCTATCTTATCTCTCTCTCATCCTCTAAAAGTCCCCACTCTCAAGCTCTCTCTTCCTTCCACAAAAACCCAACCCCACAGCAACCACCCATCACCAACCCTCTACTCCATCCCCCTCGCCACCATTAAGACCTCCGACGAGCCACCATCAACCTCGCCTCCACCTCGTTGTTTCCTTCTCGTCTTCGCCGTCTTCACCCGCCCACGTCGCATCACCATCCCCCACCATCACCCACCGAGCTACAAGCACCTCAGCAACCACCGTGAACTCACTCCTCCAACCGAACTCCTCCAAGCTACGACCACTGTGCCGACTGCAGCTCCGACCACCGTCGCTGCACCCCCGTCGTTGAGGCCGTCGCCGTAACCATCTCTCTGGCCGAGGCCTCTGCCCACTGCACAGCCCCCACGCCATCGCAGCATCACCGTTGCCGTGGTGCCTCCACCTTGCCCATCGTCGTGGCCAAGCCGTGCCCCCTGTCGCTGCTATCGTCCGTGCCCAAGCTATGTTCACCAGCGCCGACCACGTCACCACCAGCCTTCTCGCAGTCGCCTAGATCCCCTCTACTCACCGCCGTCGAGCTCCGCTACTGTTAAACCCAAATCGATACCCCCGCCGGCGCCCCTCTTTCATTCTCTCTCTCGAGCCGCGGCCACGCTTGCATAGTGATCGTGCCATTTCCGTCGTCGTAGATCACCGTTGTTGCCGTGCCATTGCCGTGCGCCTCCAGGCAAGTATTTTACTTGCTTACATGCTAATTTACTCGCGTTACAAGTTCAAAGGTATAAGTTATGAATTTGCAATCCCCGATAAAATTAAACGACCTGCCTGTTCGATGTATGATCCTAAAGAAAATACTTATCTAATTTGACGGAACTGGATTGTTTATATTGTCCCTTGTTGTGATGAATACCTTGTACAAATTTCGCTGGAAAATATGACCGTTAATGACTAAAACGACTACCCCCAAGTTTACCCGTAAAACTGGAATTTTCTTGTACCTAAAAACCGTTAAAATTACCATAAATTATATACATACTGGAATGATGTGTTCGAGGGCTCAAATCGAAGACGACTCGATGAACTTTAACCCTATGCAAGTTTCTATTAGTTTCTGTACTTAAACTGTGACAATATTTGGATCGGAGTACGACTCTGGACTGCAGTCCAGAGTGACTCCAGTTGTTGTTTACTGTCCCGTAATGATCACCACCCTGTTTCCTTAACTCGTAGGTTGCGGAACTCCTCTGGTTATTATAGGTGAATCTGTTAGCTAGACAACACAAGTGGTTCCATCCTATTTCGCTATCGTTTGTTTTTTAATCTGCAATTTAAAAGATGTGGACGTATAACAGTCCCAACAGAATCAAAATTGACATACTAGTATTGAAAAGTGTATATCTCCTGACGTACAGATGCGATTGAAGATCCGTCTATAGATTTGAAAACCTTATTAGAAACCCTATATTTCATTCAACTGTAGCATCGCTAAAATATGATCCCAACTGGGATTAAAGTGCGTTGCGAAACGGACTTCTGATTCTGAAACCGGATTTCCAGCCGTGAACGCTTAAAAGGAAATGGCTATAGTTAATGATCCTGGAACCCAATTGGCATGAAACCAAATTCGCTGGATAGATAACTAAACATACTAATTATTATCTGTTTATCGTTTCGCTAAACTGTACACGTTTGATTTATGATAAATATTGCAAGTGGTAGGTTACTGATTCGTGACATCCTAATCGTGCTTTACATACTGTTTACGCATCATATCATACATATGTCACTGCATTGATAACTTAGTGGTAATGTGCATTATCCAGTGTTAGGTATTAGTGATGATTGTGGCAAGTACGTTAGTGATCGTGTATAAGTGAATAAGTGAAAGTGATACGTACTTGTACACAATCAGTGAACCTTATGATTCTATTGCATTGTCGACGTCTGTGGAACGCGTGTACGTGTGACTATAAGTGGTATGGGACACTTATGGAAGCTCTTACACGGGTGTCACAGATAAGGCATCAGGCTCTACCATTTATCTTAGGTATTCGTCGGGATGTGCTTGATGGAGGTCCTGCCTCCAGTTCTCGCGCAGACTTATCACAGACCGACCGGTATTTAGAGTTATGGTTAGCGTTTGATGTAGACCACGGGGTGTGGGGTAGTTTGAGTGTGAGTTAAACAGAATCTCGGGAGTCCCTCGCCGGCTTATATATATATGGAGATATATGGAGATTTACATGGTACATGATTATTACCGTGAGTTACATGTTGGGCCCGTGGTCCCTTGCCCTTGGGTGGAGGACACTCGCGAGTGGTTGACTCTCACACTTGGACTGACGATAAGCTTAGTGACCTGTATAGTGAGACTTAGAGACTGATAGGGATAATGCCATTGATATACCTTACTTACTGTGTTGACATACGTGGCATATCATTCTACTGCTTTTACTGTTCCGCTGCATTGATTACTGCATGTTCATACCTAAACCGTCATTGATTTACTGTTATATATATCTATTATCATTGTTAGAATTGTCACATTGTATCTATATATTATATTGCTTTTGTGTCGCTCTGACGACCTGAGTATGCATGCTCAGTGTGAGGAGAAGATTTAGCCTGGACCAGGACTAGACGTATATCACAGAGACCTCGATTTGCTATCCAGAGTATATTCTTTTGTTTCCCCTCAGGTCAGTTTTTTACATTGTTTCATTCAGTTACTGCATTTCTCATTACCTGCGCATCATTTACTGTTTACCATGGAAAACTAGGAGCCGAAGTGTGACCACGGCAGGACATTTCCTTGACCGTGGGAGCATGGCTGGCCTTGTCAACCCCTCGTATTCCGTATTTTGGGAAGCGGGGCATGACATAGCCCATGCAACATATTGCATATGTGGGATCCTGATCCGATATCTAATGCCCAGGACGTAGAGTGAACTGAGAAACAGTTCTCGATAACTAACACACCTGAAGAAGATACATCATTATGCTTATTCTTCGTTTGGGCGGCGTTTGAATCCGGATATTTCACTATTTCATGTTCAGTCTTATAACAATTATAAGAAAAAACAGAACCAACGTTCCCCTGCCCAGTATAATAAGTGGTTTGGTCAATACATCCATATTATTATCTTGATTAAGGCCTGACATGGTCACTACCTGGAGAGAGAGAGAAGGAAACACTTTAGCGTATACTCTTGCAAGATTAGATTGGTTATTATCTTATCTAATCAGGATGACTCCCACTGTTTTAATCAAATCTTCCTTCAAAAAACCCTTAAAAGGAAAGACTAGCTGAGATTAATTACAGTCTACAACTTTGCTAACCGTTCAGCCAGGCCAGTGTCGGTACTTTGAGGGAGGTTCCCCGTGCTCTCGCACGGACCTAATTAAGATAAACCTCGTTTTCCCTTAGGAGCAGCCCCATTAACACCTTTCTAGACACCTAATGGGTTAGCTAATTGTAAAGTGCAAAACTCTCCCAGGAGTAACTCTCACTCGCAGTGGGTATCAGGATCCAACTATCTCATAGAAGTTATGCAATCTCATTGCAAATCTCAACACTCGAAATTCCTGATATTTCTTTTACCCCTAGCGTGCTATGACCTTAACGCATGCCAAACAACCCATAGTCCCGTTCCTGCCAAAATTTTCGGCAAAGAGCTACTTGTTCTCTTAAAAAAAGAGGGAGAATCCTTAAAAAAAACAGGCATCACGTGTAAAACACGTGGACGCACATATGTAAAGCATATGAGTGCTGAACATAAATAACCAAGGGCCAAACACGCATCACGTGTAAAACATGTGGGTGCTTATATGCAAAGCATATGAGCGCTGAATATAAATAACCAAGGGCCAAACAGGCATCACGTGTAAAACACGTAGGTGGTTATATGCAAAGCATATGAGCGCTGAACATAAATAACCAAGGGCCAAACAGGCATCATAAAACACATGGGTGCTTATATGCAAAGCATATGTGCGCTGAATATAAATAACCAAGGTCCAAACATGCCTCACGTGTTACACACGTGAGCGCTCTGAACATACACAGGCTAAAACCCATACTAGGGGTCACGTGTTAAACACGTGAGTGCTTTTGTCAATCACATGCAAAGTATGTGAGCACCCTAATTTAAAATGTTCCTATCAAATTCTAGAATTAAATTCTATTTTGGGAAATATTTTCCTGATCTTTCTCAAATTAGAAAGATCTTCTCTGTTAAACAGAGGACTCTTGGATCAAAGATCCAGCGGTGATCATTTGATAGAATAAAAATCTATTATAGAAAAATATTTTCTTAATCTTATAACAAGAATAAAATTCTATGTTAACAAGATATCTATATTAAGAAAATACATTTCTGATCTTGTTAAACTAAAAAGATATGATAGAATAAAATTTTAATCTTGTTAAAACTAACAAGATATTCATAATCTTGTTAAACAAATAAGAAATCTTCTATGTTAAACAGAGAGCCTTTGGATTAAAAATCCAACGGTGAATAAAATTCACTAATTGATCTAAAAGATCATGGAATCAATCATGATCCCTCAATGAGGGATTTTTTTAACAAATTGATTCTTTTTCTTCTCATATAAATAGGAGCAAGGAGAGGAGAAAAAAAAAAGCAGACAGAGAGAGAGGGGAAGAAAAATAGAGAGAGAATTTAATTCTCTAAAGAAAGGGAACCCCTCCCAAAAGCTCCCACAAGAAAGAGAATTTAATTCTCAAACCAAGAGTTTAACTCTTCTAAAAGAACTTAGTTCTTTCTCTGGTTGAAGATCTGCAGAAGCAGATCTCCCCACAAGTTGAGAATTTAATTCTCATTAGCGAGATTCGGTCATACAGATTCAAAACCTAGGGGAAAGAACTGAATCCAAAATAGTTTAACTCTTACAAAACATATAGGAATTTAATTCCTCTGAAATTAGGGTTTAATCCTTTAAAATGAAATTTAATCCCTACAAAGAACAAAAGGAGAACTTGATCCCTCAGAACCATAGAAGAACAGCCTGATGATTCGTTAGCATTTAAACGCTACATAAAAGCTCACATGATCCCACGTGAGCACCTTTGAGGAACAAATAGGGAAAGAATGAGATCTAGTCACGTGACCCTATGTGATCCCTGAGAAGTGCTCAGCACTTATAAATGAAAAAAGGGAATAAACCCTATTTTTGGAGCACCTCACGTGACCCTATGTGACCCTTGAGAAGTGCTCAGCACTTATAAAAGAGAAAAAAAGAATAAATCCTATTTTTTTGGGCGCCTCACGTGTCCCCACGTGACCCCCAAGCAGTATAAAGCAGAAAGCGAATAAATCAAAGGGCAGTTTCTATTCTTGGGGTGCCTCACGTGATCCCACGTGACCCAATAAGCGCTTAGAAAAGAAACAAGGGAATAAACCCAGAGGAGCAGCGCTAACTTCAAGCGCCTCACGTGACCCCACGTGAGTGCATCAAATTCTTAGTGTTTAACACTCTTTCAAGCGCCTCACGTGGGAGCACGTGAGCGCTGACCATACACTAGTGTTTAACACTACTTTAAGGCCTCACGTGGGAGCACGTAAGAGCCAATCATATATTAGTGTTTAACACTATGAGAGGCCAATATTAGCCAAACTTAGATCAAATCTCCTGAGGGCAATCAATCTAGCCCCCATGCTCAGGGTCCCCCAAACCGATCTTAGTCCCAGAGATAGCTAATGAACTCTTGGCATCTAAGATGATGTTCATTCCATCACGATCTCTCCCCTCGATCTGGAATTTGGTTCAAGGGTACATCTCTCCACACCTCTGATACATGTCGTTGTAATTCTTCAACGTCTTCAGAGAGGTGGAGGGTCCCAATAACCAATAACTCTTGGCGCCACCACTGAACATGCTTTTCAAAAAGGGGAGTAAATCTAAAACGCATCTCAATTTGGGGGCGCCTCACGTGACCTCACCCGATCCCTTGATAGTGCTTAGCACTCAGACAAAGAAAAAGAGAATAAAACAAAGGCAATTTTCATTCTTCAGAGTGCTTCATATGATCTCACGTGACCCAATAGTGCTTAGCACTCAATAAAGGAAAAAGGGAATAAACCCAAGATAGCTCCCATTTTGGGGGCACCTCACGTGTTCCCACGTGACCCCCAAACAGTGGTGTATAAAAGAGGGAGAAAAATTCCAAAGACAGTGATCGCATTTTGAAGGCACCTCACATGTCTGCACGTGACTGTTTGATGAACCAAGTGTTTAACACTTATAAATGAAAGAGAAATAAAATCCAGAGAACAGTTCTCACCTCGGGCGCCTCATGTGCTCAACACTTATATATATATATATATATATATATATATATATATATATATATATATATATATATATGAGGGAATAAACTCAAGGAACAATGCCCACTTTGGGGTCCCTCACTTGTTTACACATGAGCTCCTCCAAAGTCCAGTGTTTAACACTGATTCAGTGCTTAGCACTATGGTGTAATTAAGGGAAATCAACCTTAGCTCAAATTAGCCAAATCTTCCGAAGCCAAGACTTTTTTTTATCACCAATCAACTGAGCCCCCATGTTCAGGTCTCCCCAAACTAATCCTAGTCCCAAAGATGACTAGTGTTCTCCTAACAGATGGCATTTAAACCAATGTTCATCCCCTTCCCCAAATTGGGATATTGGTTCAAGGGTACATCTCTTCATATCTCTGATACATGTCGTTGTAATCCTTCAACGTCTTCAGAGAGATGGAGGGTCCCAATAACCGATAACTTTTGGTGCATCCCCAAACGGTTGAACCAAAACCACACAGACTATGACGTCTTTAAACTGGACTATGATGTCCTTAAATTTTATGGACTGTGGGGTCCTTAAACTCATGGACTATGATGTCCTTAAACTTTACAGACTATGATATCTATAAACTACTATGGACCGTGGGGTCCTTCAACTCATGGACTATGATGTCCTTAAACTCCATGGACTATGATGTCCTTAAACTTCTCGACCGCAAAGTCCCTAAACTAAAACAATAAACCCCAAATGCTTTTTTGTTGGATCTAAATGATCCTGTTAAGTTGATCTTAGTCTAAAATTAGACTAACGTGTCCTTAACAAATGTTAAATTGATCTTAGTCTAAAATTAGACTAAGGCGTCCTTAACAAACGTTTAAGTTAATCATAGTCTCAAATGAGATTAACGATCCTTAAACCCAAACCAAAACCCAAGTCTAAGAAAATACGGATTTGGACTAATCCACGCCCTACGGACGACAACATAAATTAGTCTCCGTATACAATCCATGGGTAACCAAAAATAAAACAAACATACACGATACGAAGTGACCATCTGGAGAAGGAGAAAGTGGTCACCGCGATGCGGTAGCGTAATTAACTGCAGGGGCTTGCGCCTGTAGGGAAGAGCGTCGCCACAATCAAAAACCCCTCAAATGAGGGGGAATCTGACGAAGTCTGCTACAACGGCCGCATCAGTCTAAACCTTCGATATATGGTGCCATAAATCAACTTGGCATGTTCGGAGAGGTGAATGGATAAAACCAAATAGCATCTGCCCCCAAATTCAGGCCAGACGTCCCAACGTCCCGGTCGTGTCTTTTCGGCGGAGAACAGATTCTGGCACGCCCGGTGGGACTTGCTAACACGTGATGAGTGCCCAGAGCTATGATGAATGCCCCAGAGCTATGATGAGTGGAGAATTAAATTCTCTTTTTTGTTGGATCTAAAAGAGCATCTGGGCTCTATAAGTTTAAGGACGTCATGGTCCGTAAAGTTTAAGGAGTTACAGGACCCTACAGTCCGTGAAATGTCTGGTTGTCGGGACCCGTCACCTCTCTGAAGACGTTGAAAGATTACAACGATAAATATCAGAGAAGTGAAGAGATGTACCCTTGAACCAATATTGGTTGGGAAATCTGTAGTCCAATTTGGGACTAAGATCAAAGATTTATGAGCATATGGGCTTAATTAATCCGAATTATGGATCTGTGGCCACTTTGGGCTCGGCTCATTCAGTTAAAATGTTGGACATTTAATTAGGCTCAGTCTTTTTTCATTTAACAATGCTGAGCATTGGTCCTGACAACTTTTGTCTTTTATTGGATGTTGAGCACTCATTATGGCTCTGGGCTTTATCATTTAAAGAACAGTTTATGTTCTCTTAGCGCACACGTGAGGAGCACGTGGCGCGCTTGGTGCTGAGCACCGGACAATGAGCGCAGAGCGCTTCTGTTAGGTAGTGCATACGTGAGGAGCACTTGGCGCTGTGCGCCAGACTATTATCGCAGGATGCTTCTATGAAATAGCGCACACATGAGAAGCAGATGGCGCGCTTGGCGCAGTGCGCCAGACAATGAGCGCGGAGCGCTTTTGTTTAAGTAGCGCACACGTGAGGAACACGAGGTGCGCTTGGTGTGGTGCACTTGGCACTGTGCGCCAGACTTGGAGCGCGGAGCGCTTCTGTTTAAGTAGCGCACACATGAGGAGCATGTGGTGCGCTTGGCGCTGTTCGCCAGTCAATGAGCGCAGAGCGCTTCTTCAAGTTTGGAGCGCTAAGGCTCTGCAGCGCTTTGCGCTAGATTTGGAGCGCTGAGGCGCTTCGTTTAATTAGAGCGCTGAGGCTCTGCAGCGCTATACACTAAATTTGGAGCACTGAGGCGCTTCTTATAATTGGAGCGCTAAGGCTCTTTAAAGCAGCTCTGCCTTCTGAGAATTAAATTCTCTCTTATAAGAGATTTTGTCTCATGAATCTAAGAACAAAGTTCTTATTTTATAGGAGATGTTTCAATCTCTTTTGTTTTTGGTGAAAGGCTTTGCCTTTATGGATCTGTGATCCTAAGAGAATTGAATTATTCTCCCTCTCCTTTTTAATGAGATATTATAATCTCTTTTGTGAAAGACAATTTGTCTTAAAGATTTATGATCTAGCATAAGAACTAAGTTCTTTTTCTGATGAGATTTTTTATCTCTCTGTTTTTTTTTACCTTGAAGAAAAGTTCTTTTTCTACCGAGAGCTTGCTCTTCTCTCTCAAGTTTCTCAAAGTTTATGGGGGGGTTCCTCTATCTGAGACTTGAAGTCTTAGTGCCTTTATATAGTGAAGGCTGATTTGTTTAATCGGTTAAGGAGATCCATGAGATCCATAAAGGCAAAGCCCACTTTGGGGCCCCTCACGTGTTCACACGTGAGCTCTTCCAATGTCCAGTGTTTAACACTGATTCAGTGCTTAGTACTATGGGGTGATTAAGGGAAATCAACCTTAGCTCAAATTAGCCAAGTCTTCCGAAGCCAAGACCCTTTTTATCACCAATCAACTGAGCCCCCATGTTCAGGTCTCCCCAAACTAATCCTAGTCCCAAAGATGACTAGTATTCTCCTAACAGATGATATCTAAACTGATGTTCATCTCCTTCCCCAAATTGGGATATTGGTTCAGGGGTACATCTCTTCATATCTCTGATACATGTCGTTGTAATCCTTCAACGTCTTCAGAGAGATGGAGGGTCTCAATAATCGATAATTTTTTGTGCATCCCCAAACGGTTGAACCAAAACCACACAGACTATGACGTTTTTAAACTTAACTATGATGTCCTTAAATTTTATGGACTGTGGGGTCCTTAAACTCATGGACTATGACGTCCTTAAACTTTACAGACTATGATGTCTATAAACTACTACGGACTGTGGGGTCCTTAAACTTATGGACTATGATGTCCTTAAACTCCATGGACTATGATGTCCTTACACTTTTCGATCGCAAAGTCCCTAAACTAAAACAATAGAGCCCAAATGCTTTTTTTTTGGATCTAAATGATCCCGTTAAGTTTAAAGATACAGAAGACAAAAAGATTTGGGGGCACTCATCATAGTCAAGTTCAACCAGTGCATTTCCTGATTGAATTAAACCCACCCGTACGACCCTTGACGCATGCCAAACAACGCCGTACGAATACCCTAATCCAATCGCATCTCATGCTACAGATAAGTGCTAATCAGCTACCGTACTCTACGCCTTGACGCATGCCAAACTACCGTAGCATGAATACTAAATAACACTTATCTGAAATGACGGAGGGCTACGCAGGTTTTTATAAAAACCATGAGCGTAATGAACTTGATATCGTTGTAGAAACAAGTGATTTTGAAAAGGAGTGTTTTTGAGGATTTTACCAGTTTCGCTAAAGAGGTCACTCCCGGTTAAGAGATCTCGACTCTTTCCTTATCGAATAAGGTGTTGGATATCCTACAAGGAATACCGCTATGCAAAGCAAGAACTATAGAAGCAATCAAAAACATAACCGAGTGATTTGTAGCATTTGCTAGTTTCGCTAAAGAGGTCACTCCCGGTGAAGGGATCTCGGCTCTTTCCTTATTGAATAAGTTGCTGGATATTCTACAAGGAATACCGCTATGCAAAGAAAAACTAGAGCTACCCTTTTTGAAAATTTAATTCTACAACATCTTTTAGGTTTCTTTTCTTTTCATTAATCTCATTAATGAATTCCTATCATTTATGCTTCCTAAACATCACAGAAGAAACGAAAGCAATAATATTTATATATCATATATATATATATATATATATATATATATATATATATAGTATAAGCATTCGTCTCACGCATATAAAATGATCACATCACAGAATATCAGCAGCAGAAGAATCACATATGAAATATTGGATATACTAGGAATTCTGTGTTTTATTTAAGCTAGTAAAAATGCGGATTCCACGGTCGTGATGAATAGCCAAACCCACATCCCTAGACCCCTATGAGAGCGGCAAGCAACCCTACCAATTCTAGAGTTAGGAGACCCAGACTCGACTCCTCGAGTTGGTCTCCCACTGGACTCTAGAACCCGATTACTTGTGCTCCCCGCCTTGAGTCTATTCTAATGCGGAAAAGTAAATAATATACAACAATGGTGACATCATCCTCAACCCGAAAGTGCCCCAATAAAAGCATATTACATACATTGAATTTTACATGAATGAAAATAAAAATTCTCATCTCACATAAAACCCCCCGGCTATTCATAACACGACGATCCAATATAACATATCTCAGCAACACATAATATCACTTGTCATCAACGTAAGTAAATATGCGTATCCAATTGTCGTTGATGTATAGCAACGAAACCGGCGATACACCACATATTACACTTACGGTCACAGAAAAAAAATGAAAAACTACAACATTTGGAATCTACAATTTTCTTAGACATCATAAACCCGAAATATCTTATATTACGGATTTCATGCCTAACTATATGAATTCTATATATTGTATCACAATCACAGATAGCTAGGCGAAGTTAGATAATTCGATCGATTCAACGAATTCCCAAAATTTCCCAAAGAGCTCAACACTTGAGCACTGTTAAAGTTAACCAGAGACATACTACAGTTCCTACAGACCTACAGCTGAAGGGCCTGACCCAAGCCTCTCAAGTGGCGCCGCGGATCTGCCGCCAAAACCATGTTTTGGCCGTGGATCCGCGGTCACTTAGACGAGTTAGGGTTTCGTTCTTCAGGTGTGTCCATAGAATTCCCTGCATGATTTTCTGAATATTTTTAACAAGAAAATTTTCAACTTTTTGAAAAATTTCCAGAGAGGGGGTCCAAATCGGGTTTTCGGAGTTCGATCGGAATTCTAACTTCGTCTAGACAACGCCTAATGCTTTAGCTTGGCTCTGATACCACTGTAGGGTGAGCTTAGCACCTTAGCAAGGTTTTGGCAAGCATCAAAGATGCTATATTAAAATTTTTTGGGTGCTAAACAAACCAACCAAGTAATCGAACTAGAGAATTAACGTTAACTTTGCATGTAAACAACTTTACATCTAAGTGATAGAGATTACAACCTTTGTAGTCCGTTCCTTCGCTTCATAAGCTCCGAGTAGTGGTCTCTTCGCTGCGATCCATGAACTCCCGGACTCTTGAGAGACTCCACAAGATGTATGATGCATCCTTACTTGAAGTCTTCAAAGTCTACGATGATCTACGTCGAGGAAATACGGACTCAAGCTGTCTTTTCACTAATATGGAATTAGTGAAGCTAACTGTCACGCCCCTTTTCCCAGTGTACGGTGAAGGGGACGCGACTAGGCCGCTACGTATTTACTATGAAGTAAATACGATAAGCGTATCTAAGCAATATAAAAATAAATGCACAAGAGACAAGATATAATAAAACAACAACTTTATTTATTCACATTCTTTCTGTACAATGCATGGAAATGTAAATACATCTGGAAGAAAGCAATGCCTAAACAATGGCATAACAGAAAAGGAAAGATACTGAAATAAAAGTGTACAATGAACTAAAACTCTGGGTCTTCAACGAAGTGGTCCAAGTCTTCAGCTGTGGGCTCGATCTCAGGAATGTCCAGATCACTTGACGACATTCAAAGAAGAATGAAAAACAATATCGTCAGCGAACAGGTCGCTAGTAAGTCCTAAAGATAAGAAAGAAATAGAATAGAAAAAATAAGAAGATACCTTTTAAAGCTGTAACAACCCTAATTTTCCAATACAAAATTTTTTCAAATATTTTTTTCAAAAATCCACAAAGGGGTATTTTAGCATGAGCACAAGATATAGGTAATTATTTTGTTTTTAATTACAAGCTACAAGAATATAATAACTCAATTTTTAGTGTACAAGAATTTACTTTAAATTTAATGTATACTAGGAGTATTTATTCTTGCTGCTATCAGTTTAAGTAATTAAATACCACAATAATTACAAGAAGGAGCTTGTAGCTCATTGGTAATACCTTGCACTGCTGAACCAAGCCATCAGAGTTCGAATCCCATACCCCACATTATTTTTAATATTGATTTTTTAAAAAACTTTTAGAATACCAAGAGTTTACACGTGCATATCTCACAAAAACCCCACTACACCCAAATATGTAACACTTGCAGAGGGTAGATGAACCGTCGGGGGAGATCCAGGTCACCGGACTCGGTCGGGAATCGGCCAACTCGGCCTTGACTCGGCCGACTCAGTGATCTGACCGAGTCACGGCCGAGTCACCACCGATTCGGCCGATTCCGGCGAGGGTCACAACATGAAAGTTGTGTCTTTTGGTATTCCCTACGCACCTGCAAAGTTTCAGCCTCATAACACTTCCAGAGCTCTTTAAAACCCCCAATTACTCCACTTTTAATACATTTTTATTACATTTTATCATATTTTTATTTTTAACTTTTCATCTACCCTAACCCTAACCTAACCCTATAAATACCAACCCTACACACTACCCTCTCACCCCCCAAAATCTTGAGCCACTCTCTCAAAAGTTTCCACAAGAAGTGTGCTTCGAAATCGAGTTCCCGGCGAAGCTCTGACGGAATTCCGACGACGCGTTTTATAGCAACCGGCGACGTAATCACCCCTCGGCCTTCCTCCCTAGTTCTCTTTACTCTTTAGAAGAGTTTAAACCTGTAAGTCCCACCTCTTCTACCTTCCTTTTCTTTAATGTAAAAATACGAATTTCTGGAACCCGACGGAAATCGGACAAACCGATTTCCGATTTGATTTTTCTTTAAAATTCCACTTGTCACCTAATACATATTATCTACCCATATGCATGTTGACTATTAATCACCCTTAAACCAATTTAATCACACTTTTCCACATGAAATGATAAGTTCTTTACAAAACCGTATTTCTTTCATTAAAATACCATGAAGTTCATTTTTCTTAATGTAATCAAGTACCTCACTCCTAAAAATGTTTATTGTGATAACTAAACTTGTTTCAATCAATTTGAATGAAATTTCACACATGAAATGATAACGTTTACGAATACCGTATTCTTGCACTTTAATACCTTTAGGTTTAACATAGCTTATTTCACCTTTAAACTTCACCAAAACCTAATATAAGTCACGGGGTAATGACCTACCCTTACACACACTCAATATAACCCTAAATGATAAATATCAAAAATACAGAATAAGAAATTACAGGACTTTTCACTAAAACACCATAACCTTTATAACCTTTAGTTAAATCTTTAAATTGTAAACTTTTCTAAATAAAATCTTATATAAAATGAAAGCACGATTGGTCATGGACATCGATCGTTTATCTAAACTGTCTTGTGGGTCTAGGCAAGTGTGTCTAAGGCTAGTGGTTTTTAATTAGGCCCACGACTGTGGTTCCTTCCCACTTACCTGGCACTTACCTGGCAGCAATTGACGGTGAAGAGACGATTTAAGGCTTCTAATGACTCATCGTTTAGACCCTAGAAATAGGCTAGTTGGCTTAGGAAACCCTAATAACTAAAATACGGAAACTATACTCTTTTGCAAATAAACACCCTATATTTATAAAACCGTTTTCCTAAATGAAAAGTATTTATAAAACCTAAGCAAAGTGCCGCTACAACCCATATTTGGGGAACCTGTTAGGGATAGTACGGTTCATCGTGCACCCGCAGGCTAGTAGTGCGAGATTCAGACCTCCGTAAGGAGCATTCGGTCTCGAAAGGTTTAAAATACGATATTTAAGGAACGTGAGACTTTTTTGTAAATAAAATATTCATATAAAAAAAATTATTTATGTGTTTAATTATATATAATTATCATTTAAACACCTATTTTGTTATAATATAAAGTTTCCACTTTTTCCTAAAATTCAAGATTAAAAGTTACATTAAAATACCACGAATTTCAAATAAACAATTAATTCTTCTATTAGGATATATTCACTAGAATAACATAAATAAAATCCATACTCATTATAACTATAAAGACGAATAACAAATACTTGAGGTGTATTTTGCAAACTATACAATATTACTTTTTACAATAAACCCCCTCAAGTTTTATAAATTACAATAAGGCCCCTAACAAATAAAGAACTTCAAATTATCTTCTCTAGTCTGACTCGGGTTAGAGTCTGACTATTTCTGACTTGAATATAATTCAAGTCAATCTATATTCTTTATATTTCAACTCAAGATGAATACATGAATTCCAGAATCCAGTTAACAATCTATATAACTTGACTGAACCGAACCATGGATATTCCTTTTACATGATTCCCAGTATTCCATTTACATGACTCTATGGTTATAGCCGTTTCCTGATATCATAGTTTCGGTCAGTCAGTTAATCACTCATACAATCAACACAATTTTACAAGATAACAATACAAACAAGACATCGCGGGGTTTAAGGGGTAGACTGGTACGGAATATGTTAAAGGTGGCACGAGGTGGTCACTTAAGACGTAATTACATCCATGCCGTTGTTCCGTGGTATTATCGACGGAGCCTTGTACTACAGGTTACCAAAGTCCCCGGTGTAAGTGGGACTCCCCTCGTATACACTGGCATCTTCTGTACCAGGCTACAAACAACAGCGTTAATACAACATTACAATATTATAATACAACATTAAAAGCTACACTCTCCCTCTCTTACTCTCTGTCTATTCCTCTCTTATCTTTGGGACTTACCGAGCGACCTGTTCGCTGACGACATTCTGTTTCTCTCTTCTTTGAATGTCGTCAGGTGATTTGGACCTGGCCGAGATTGAGCCATCGCAAGAAGACTTGGAGCAGTTTACTGAAGACCCTGCACTGTAGTTTCATTATACACTTTTCCTTTCTGTACTTTTCATTTCCTGTTATGCCACTGTTTAGGTATCTTTTATTTCAGTTGTATTTCCTTTCATGTATTGTACAAAGAATGTTAATAAATAAAAGTTGCTGTTCTTTTTATACTCTTGTCTCTTGTGTAATATTTTATATTGCTTAGCTACGCTTAGCGTATGTACTTCTGAGTACATACGTAGCGGACCTCGTCGCGTCCACTTCGCCGTACACTGGGAAGCGGGGCGTGACAGGTTTTGTTGGTGGCCCAATGCAGGTTAGAGCTGTATGAATCCCTGTCATGCAGTTCTGGTCTGCGTGAACAACCTAAGCAATATAACACAAGAACCAGCAACTAAAACATTCTTTACAATTCATGTTCCTTGAATCTTGCAATTTCATCTTCCTTGAATCTTATCATTTCATGTACTTGAATCTGTCCTAACCCAAATTTTTCTTCAGGGTTATGGATTCCCCAAACAACACCAGCACCAACGTCAACAACACACCCTCAGCACTACCTCTCACACCGGCTGTTCCTACACCACCCACTGAGCAAACAATGCTATTTGAGGCGATCCGCAGCCTTCTCGAGGGACATCAACAACTTCTGAACCGTTCTGAGACTGATGCTCCAGGAGTGAAACAATTCAGGGCTTTACATCCGAAGCAGTTCTCAGGAAAAGGGAGCCCACTGGAAGCTGAGGAATGGGCTCAAAGTATCGAGGATGATCTGGCCGCAGCACAAGTTCCAGACGTCGCTTGGGTCCGTGTAGCGAAACTACAACTCACGGACAACGCTCGCAACTGGTGGAAGGCGGAAGAAAGCCGTCTTGTGCAGCCTATTGAATGGAAGACTTTTCGCGAGAAGTTCGACGCGAAATACTTTCCAGCGACTGCCAGGTTTGCAATGGAGCAGCAGTTCATTCATCTACAACAAGGATCGATGTGGGACAAATCAGTAGATGAATACGACACTGAATTCACCATGTTAAGCCGATTCGCAGCACACTTGATACCGACGGACGATATCAGAGCCCGTCGCTTTCAACAAGGACTGGACACGGAGATTCAGGTTGCCCTAGCCACGGGAAAATTTCTGACTCATGAAGATGCTCTGGAAGCTGCCCGCAGCTATGAAGCAGTGATAAAGGCAAGGGGCAGACCTCAATCTGCAGGAGTGAAACGTCCTGCCACTCAGATGGCAGGAGGGGCCTCTTCAAGGCCAGCTGTTGAACTCAGAAGACTGGAAGAAGTTAAGGATCGGTCAAGACCCGATTTTTTCTTTTATTGCAAGAGAGAAGGTCACTTGTGGAAGGACTGTAGACGCGCAAAAGGCCTATGTTTGGTTTGTGGCGCGTCCAATCACGGAATTGGAAACTGTCCTTATAGACGCAACTCAGCACACACACCCGCCAACTACCCGCAGCAGCCAGCTATCCAGGCTCCTGCAACTCGTCCTGCACTCCCAGCACCACCTCCACGTAGATTTCCTGCTCAGCCAAATCGTCAATTCCATCAGGCACTGAGAAATATGCCTCGAGTACAGGGGAATATGCCTCCAGCTAGGAGGAACGTGCCACGGCGACAGGCTTTCACCTTAGCAGCCATAGAACCTGAAACTGTGAACCAAGGTAACCCAGGTAACCTCCTCACCACTTTGACTATAACTTCTTTACAAGCTTTAATTTTGACACCAAACTGTTACACTTTCCTTTTACAAATTTCGAGGACGAAATTTTTATAAGAAGGGTAGAATGTAACAACCCTAATTTTCCAATACAAAATTTTTTCAAATATTTTTTTCAAAAATCCACAAAGGGGTATTTTAGCATGAGCAGAAGATATAGGTAATTATATTGTTTTTAATTACAAGCTATAAGAATATAATAACTCAATTTTTAGTGTACAAGAATTTACTTTAAATTTAATGTATACTAGGAGTATTTATTCTTGCTGCTATCAGTTTAAGTAATTAAATACCACAATAATTACAAGAAGGAACTTGTAGCTCATTGGTAATACCTTGCACTGCTGAACCAAGCCATCAGAGTTCGAATCCCATACCCCACATTATTTTTAATATTGATTTTTTTAAAAACCTTTAGAATACCAAGAGTTTACACGTGCATATCTCACAAAAACCCCACTACACCCAAAGATGTAACACTTGCAGAGGGTAGATGAACCGTCGGGGGAGATCCAGGTCACCGGACTCGGTCGGGAATCGGCCAACTCGGCCTTTACTCGGCCGACTCAGTGATCCGACCGAGTCACGGCTGAGTCACCCACGATTCGGCCGATTCCGGCGAGGGTCACAACATGAAAGTTGTGTCTTTTGGTATTCCCTACGCACCTGCAAAGTTTCAGCCTCATACCACTTCCAGAGCTCTTTAAAACCCCCAATTACTCCACTTTTAATACATTTTTATTACATTTTATCATATTTTTATTTTTAACTTTTCATCTACCCTAACCCTAGCCTAACCCTATAAATACCAACCCTACACACTACCCTCTCACCCCCCAAAATCTTGAGCCACTCTCTCAAAAGTTTCCACAAGAAGTGTGCTTCGAAATCGAGTTCCCGGCGAAGCTCTGACGGAATTCCGACGACGCGTTTTGGAGCAACCGGCGACGTAATCACCCCTCGGCCTTCCTCCCTAGTTCTCTTTACTCTTTAGAAGAGTTTAAACCTGTAAGTCCCACCTCTTCTACCTTCCTTTTCTTTAATGTAAAAATACGAATTTCTGGAACCCGACGGAAATCGGACAAACCGATTTCCGATTCGATTTTTCTTTAAAATTCCACTTGTCACCTAATACATATTATCTACCCATATGCATGTTGACTATTAATCACCCTTAAACCAATTTAATCACACTTTTCCACATGAAATGATAAGTTCTTTACAAAACCGTATTTCTTTCATTAAAATACCATGAAGTTCATTTTTCTTAATGTAATCAAGTACCTCACTCCTAAACATGTTTATTGTGATAACTAAACTTGTTTCAATCAATTTGAATGAAATTTCACACATGAAATGATAACGTTTACGAATACCGTATTCTTGCACTTTAATACCTTTAGGTTTAACATAGCTTATTACACCTTTAAACTTCACCAAAACCTAATATAAGTCACGGGGTAATGACCTACCCTTACACACACTCAATATAACCCTAAATGATAAATATCAAAAATACAGAATAAGAAATTACAGGACTTTTCACTAAAACACCATAACCTTTATAACCTTTAGTTAAATCTTTAAATTGTAAACTTTTCTAAATAAAATCTTATATAAAATGAAAGCACGATTGGTCATGAACATCGATCGTTTATCTAAACTGTCTTGTGGGTCTAGGCAAGTGTGTCTAAGGCTAGTGGTTTTTAATTAGGCCCACGACTGTGGTTCCTTCCCACTTACCTGGCACTTACCTGGCAGCAATTGACGGTGAAGAGGCGATTTGAGGCTTCTAATGACTCATCGTTTAGACCCTAGAAATAGGCTAGTTGGCTTAGGAAACCCTAATAACTAAAATACGGAAACTATACTCTTTTGCAAATAAACACCCTATATTTATAAAACCGTTTTCCTAAATGAAAAGTATTTATAAAACCTAAGCAAAGTGCCGCTACAACCCATCTTTGGGGAACCTGTTAGGGATAGTACGGTTCATCGTGCACCCGCAGGCTAGTAGTGCGAGATTCAGACCTCCGCAAGGAGCATTCGGTCTCGAAAGGTTTAAAATACGATATTTAAGGAACGTGAGACTTTTTTGTAAATAAAATATTCATATAAAAAAAAATTATTTATGTGTTTAATTATATATAATTATCATTTAAACACCTATTTTGTTATAATATAAAGTTTCCACTTTTTCCTAAAATTCAAGATTAAAAGTTACATTAAAATACCACGAATTTCAAATAAACAATTAATTCTTCTATTAGGATATATTCACTAGAATAACATAAATAAAATCCATACTCATTATAACTATAAAGACGAATAACAAATACTTGAGGTGTATTTTGCAAACTATACAATATTACTTTTTACAATAAACCCCCTCAAGTTTTATAAATTACAATAAAGCCCCTAACAAATAAAGAACTTTAAATTATCTTCTCTAGTCTGACTCGGGTTAGAGTCCGACTATTTCTGACTTGAATATAATTCAAGTCAATCTATATTCTTTATATTTCAACTCAAGATGAGTACATGAATTCCAGAATCCAGTTAACAATCTATATAACTTGACTGAACCGAACCATGGATATTCCTTTTACATGATTCCCAGTATTCCATTTACATGACTCTATGGTTATAGCCGTTTCCTGATATCATGGTTTCGGTCAGTCAGTTAATCACTCATACAATCAACACAATTTTACAAGATAACAATACAAACAAGACATCGCGGGGTTTAAGGGGTAGACTGGTACGGAATATGTTAAAGGTGGCACGAGGTGGTCACTTAAGACGTAATTACATCCATGCCGTTGTTCCGTGGTATTATCGACGGAGCCTTGTACTACAGGTTACCAAAGTCCCCGGTGTAAGTGGGACTCCCCTCGTATACATTGGCATCTTCTGTACCAGGCTACAAACAACAGCGTTAATACAACATTACAATATTATAATACAACATTAAAAGCTACACTCTCCCTCTCTTACTCTCTGTCTATTCCTCTCTTATCTTTGGGACTTACCGAGCGACCTGTTCGCTGACGACATTCTGTTTCTCTCTTCTTTGAATGTCGTCAGGTGATTTGGACCCGGCCGAGATTGAGCCATCGCAAGAAGACTTGGAGCAGTTTACTGAAGACCCTGCACTGTAGTTTCATTATACACTTTTCCTTTCTGTACTTTTCATTTCCTGTTATGCCACTGTTTAGGCATCTTTTATTTCAGTTGTATTTCCTTTCATGTATTGTACAAAGAATGTTAATAAATAAAAGTTGCTGTTCTTTTTATACTCTTGTCTCTTGTGTAATATTTTATATTGCTTAGCAACGCTTAGCGTATGTACTTCTGAGTACATACGTAGCGGACCTCGTCGCGTCCACTTCGCCGTACACTGGGAAGCGGGGCGTGACAAAAGTTGTAGTATATTGTTATAATATTGTGTTAGCGTTGTTATTTGTAGCTTGGTACAGAAGGATGCCAGTGGATACGAGAGGGGTCTCTATATGCTAGAGACCAGGGTAAACGGAATATAAAGTATAAGGCTCCGTCGATAATACCACGGAACAACGGCATGGCTGTAATTACGTCTTAAATCTTGCCGTCTCGTGCCACTTTTAACACCTTCCATACCAGTCTACCCCTTAAACCACGTGTTATCTTGATTGTATTGTTTATATGTAATTGTATTGTAACTTGAATTGTATTGTGATGTAAATTGTATAATTGGATGACTTACCGAAACCATGATATCAGTAAACTGATGTAACTGTAGAATCAGGTAAATGGATGTAACCGGAGAATCATGTAAATGGAATGTATATCAATGGTTCGGTTCAGTCAAATTATATAGATTGATAGATTGAATATACGGAATAATGGATTCATGTTGAATTGTAATATTGTAGATTATAGATTGTAGATTGTACTTGAAATATATTCAAGTCAGATTATTAAAGAGACCCAGTTTGAGTCAGACAATTAGAAAGTAAATTGAAGTCCTGATTGTTTTGATGTTATCGGTAACCGCTGCACAAGAGCGGCAGGATTTGTGTCTTCTTCAAAGACGATTACCGTGTTGATAACACCGTTTGTTAATTGTCTATCTTAGATAGGAAAGCACCCACTTCTCCGGCTCCCTGAGGCTCAAGAGATTGGTCCCGCTTAGACCTATATTTACTAGGGTCCTTAAGTTAATTTATAGAACTTGAGGGGTTTTTATGTAAAAATACTTTTCTATAGTTTTCAAAATACTCCCAAGTATTTAGTTATCGTCTTTAGAGTTGTAATAAATATGGATTTTATACATATGCCATTTCTATTGAGAATAACCTAATTTTCATAATATATGGTATTAAAGTGTAATATTAAACTTGTATGGATTTCATGGTATTTTAATGTAAACTGATTCTTGTGATTTTTGAAAAAAGTTGTAATATTTATATTCTTACAAAATAGATCTTTTAATGCTACATATATATATAATTATAAAAATAATTTTAATATATATATTATATTCTTAAGATGTCGTATTTTAAATCTTTCGAGACCGAATACTCCTTGCGGAGGTCTGCATCTCGCACTACTAAGCCCGATGATGTGCGATAATCTGCACCATCCCGAACGGGTTCCCCAAATGGTTTGTAGCGGTGCTTTGAAAAGATTTGTATAAATACTAAATCGTTTAGAAAATGGTTTTATAAGTAATGGTATTTATTTGTAAAGATGTCGTTTTCCCGTATTCTATGTTCCCGAGAGTATTGTGCTATGTTGCATATGAGTGTTGTGAGGAGGTAGGTCATTACTTCGTGATCTACTTAAAGATATAGAAAGGTTTTGATGGTTTAAATGTAGAAAAGAAACTATATGGTATTTTAATGCTAAAATACGGTAAAATGGAAATAGCAATTACTTTTGATATAAAACTTGTTCAATATGATTAGTTAGTGTTTAATAGTCAACATGAATTGGTTTTAGCATAATTGTAATAAAGAAAAGTGAGGTTTTAGGAAGAAACCGAATCGGAAATCGGATTTGTTCCAATTCCGTCGGGTTTCGTAATTCCGTATTTTTAGAAAAAAATAGAGAAGTGGGATGGGGACTTACGGGTTTAGTTAACAGAGGAGAGGAAGGGGAGACGAGAGGAGTCGACGGTGCGTCGTTTCGTCGTCGGGAGTTCATAGGATCGTCGTCGGAAGATGGCCGGAAAATTCGCCGGAGCTTCGCCTTTCGCTTCTTCCAAAGTACACTAGAGTTTCTAAGAATTTCTTGAGAGTTGGCTCAGAATTTTGGGGTGAGGGGGTAGTATTTAAGGGTTGTATTTATAGGGTTAGGCTAGGGTTTAGGGTAGGTGAAAGGTTAAAATGAAAAATATAAAAAATGTATTAAAAATGGAGTAATTGTGGTTTTAAAAGAGCTTTGGAAATGGTCTGAGGAAATAAATTATTCAGGTGTGTATGGAATGTGAAAAGACACAATTTTCATGTTGGGGTCGTCGCCGGAATCGGCCGTGACTCGGTCGGAGGCCTGAGTCGGCCGATTTCCGGCCGAGTCAGGCGGCCGGAATCCCCCCACGACGGTTTATCTATCCTCTGTCAATGTTACATTTTTGGGTGTAGTGGGGTTTTTGTGAGATATGCACGTGTATACCCTTGGTATTCTAAAAGTTCAAAATAAAACAATATTAAAAAAATAATGTGGGGTATGGAATTTAAACTCTGGTGGCTTGGTTCAGCAGTGCATGGTATTACCAATGAGCCACAAGCTTCTTCTTGCTATTAATTAGCAAAACAAATATTTAACTTATGCTCAGGCAAAATTACCCCTTTCTTTAAAATTTGAAAAATTTGCACAGAAAGTTGTATAGGAAATTTGGGGTTGTTACATTCTACCCTCCATAAAAAAATTTTGTCCTCGAAATTTGTAAAAGGAAAGTGTAACAGATTCAGGAAAAGTTTGGGGACTGAAGTACTGATAGTGTATGAAAAATAACAATGTGATGCAAGGGTTTAAAAAATATGGAAGAGACTTACTAGTGTTACCTTGGTCTACTGTCTTGGCTTCTATGGCTGCTAAGGTGGAGGCTTGGCGTCTCCGCACATTTTTCTGTGTATGCCGGTAACTCGATGCCTAACTAGGTAGAGGTGGTCCATGTGGAGGTGGTGCTGGGAGTACAAGACCGGGTGCAGGAGCCTGGATAGTCGGCCGCTGCGGGTAGTTGGTGTGTGTGTGATCTGAGTTGCGTCTATAGGGACAGTCTCCAATTCTATGATCGGATGCGCCACAAACTAGGCACAGACCTTTTGCACGCCTACAGTCCTTCCATAAGTGTCCATCCCTATGGCAGTAGTAACAAAAACCCGGACTTGACTGGTAAATTGTTCCTTTCTGTCTCTTGGGTTCAGAAGGTTGTGTAGTGTAGGCTCCTCTTGCTATCTGGGTGGCAGAGCGTTTTATACCGGTTGCTTCTGCTTCTGATCGGGTCACTAATATAGCAGTCTGCTGCTGCAGTCCGACCAGGAGGCTGTGGATTGCCTCAAGCAGAACCGTTTGCTCGTTGGGTGGAGCAGGAACGGCATGTGTGATTGGTAGTGGAGGTGGAGCGTTGTTGAAGTTGGTGCTGGTGTTGTTTGGGGAATCCATAATCTTGAATGAAAAATTTTGGTTAGGACAGATTCAAAGTATATGATTCAAGGAATATGAAATGATAAGATTCAAGGAACATGATTGTAAAGAATGTTTTAGTTGCCGGTTCTTGTGTTATATTGCTTAGGTTGTTCACGCAGAACAGAACTGCATGATAGAGTTTCATACAACTCTGACCTGCATGGGCCGCCAACAAAACCTGTCATGCCCCGCTTCCCAGTTTACGGTGAAGGGGACGCGATTAGGCCGCTACGTATTTACTATGAAGTAAATACGCTAAGCGTATCTAAACAATATAAAAATAAATGCACAAGAGACAAGATATAATAAAACAACAACTTTATTTATTCACATTCTTTCTGTACAATGCATGGAAATGTAAATATATCTGGAAGAAAGCAATGCCTAAACAATGGCATAACAGAAAAGGAAAGGTACTGAAATAAAAGTGTACAATGATCTAAAACTCTGGTTCTTCAACGAAATGGTCCAAGTCTTCAGCTGTGGGCTCGATCTCAGGAATGTCCAGATCGCCTGACGACATTCAAAGAAGAAAGAAAGACAATGTCGTCAGCGAACAGGTCTCTCGGTAAGTCCCAAAGATAAGGGAGAAATAGAATAGACAGAATAAGAAGGTAGCTTTTAAAGTTGTAGTATATTGTTATAATGTTGTGTTAACGCAGTTATTTGTGGTTTGGTACAGAAGGATGCCAGTGTATACGAGAGGGGTCTCTATATACTAGAGACCAAGGCAAACGGAATATAGAGTATAAGGCTTCGTCGATAATACCACGGAACAACGGCATGGCTGTAATTACGTCTTAAATCTTGCAATCTTGTGCCACTTTTAACACCTTCCGTACCAGTCTACTCCTTAAACCCCGTGTTATCTTGATTGTATTGTTTATATTGTAATTGTATTGTAACTTGAATTGTATTGTAATGTAAATTGTATAATTGGATGACTTACCGAAACCATGATATCAATAAACGGATGTAACTGTAGAATCAGGTAAATGGATGTAACCGGACAATCATGTAAATAGAATGTATATCAATGGTTCGGTTCAGTCAAATTGTATAGATTGATAGATTGAATATATGGAATAATGGATTCATGTTGAATTGTAATATTGTAGATTATAGAGTGTAGATTGTACTCGAAACATATTCAAGTCAGATTATTAAAGAGACTCAGTCTGAGTCAGACAATTAGAAAGTAAATTGAAGTCCTGATTGTTTTGATGTTATCGATAACCACTGCACATGGACGGCATGATTTGTGTCTTTTTCAAAGACGATTACCGTGTTGATAACACCGTTTGTTAATTTTCTACCTTAGATAGGCAAGCACCCACTTCTCCGGCTCCCTGAGGCTCAAGAGATTGGTCCAGCTTAAACCTATATTTACTAGGGTCCTTAGGGTAATTTATAGAACTTGAGGGTTTTTTTAATGTAAAAATACATTTCTATAGTTTTCAAAATACTCCCAAGTATTTAGTTATCGTCTTTAGAGTTGTAATAAATGTGGATTTTATACATATGCCATTTCTATTGAGAATAACCTAATTTTCATAATATATGGTATTAAAGTGTAATATTAAACTTGTATGGATTTCATGTTATTTTAATGTAAACTGATTCTTGTGATTTTTGAAAAGAGTTGTAATATTTATATTCTTACAAAATAGATCTTTTAATGTTACATATATATATAATTATAAAAATAATTTTAATATATATATTATATTCTTAAGATGTCGTATTTTAAATCTTTCGAGACTGAATGCGCCTTGCGGAGGTCTGCATCTCGTACTACTGAGCCCGAGGATATGCGATAATCTGCACTATCCCGAACGGGTTCCCCAAATGGGTTGTAGCGGCGCTTTGAAAATATTTGTATAAATACTAAATCGTTTAGAAAATGGTTTTATTAGTAATGGTATTTATTTGTAAAGATGTCGTTTTCCCGTATTCTATGTTCCTGAGGGTATTGTGCTATGTTGCATATGAGTGTTGTGAGGAGGTAGGTCATTACCTCGTGATCTACTTAAAGGTATAGTAAGGTTTTGATGGTTTAAATGTAGAAAAGAAACTATATGGCATTTTAATGAAAAATACGGTAAAATGGAAATAGCAATTACTTTTGATATAAAACTTGTTCAATATAATTAGTTAGTGTTTAATAGTCAACATGAATTGGTTTTAGCATAATTGTAATAAAGAAAAGTGAGATTTTAGAAGAAACTGAATCAGAAATCGGATTTGTTCCGAATTCGTTGGGTTTTGTAATTCGGTATTTTTAGAAAAAAAAATAGAGAAGAGGGATGGGGACTTACGGGTTTAGTTAATAGAGGAGAGGAAGGGGAGATGAGAGGAGTCGACGGTGCGTCGTTTCGTCGTTGGGAGTTCATAGGATCGTCGTCGGAAGATGGCCGGAAAATTCGCCGGAGCTTCGCCTTTCGCTTCTTCCAAAGTACACTAAGGTTTCTAAGAATTTCTTGAGAGTTGGCTCAGAATTTTGGGGTGAGGGGGTAGTGTTTAGGGGTTGTATTTATAGAGTTAGGATAGGGTTTAGGGTAGTTGAAAGGTTAAAATGAAAAATATAAAAAATGTATTAAAAGTGGAGTAATTGTCGTTTTAAAAGAGCTCTGGAAATGGTCTGAGGAAATAAATTATACAGGTGTGTACAGAATGTGAAAAGACACAATTTTAATGTTGAGGTCGTCACCGAAATCGGCCGTGACTTGGCCGTGACTTGGTCGGAGGCCTGAGTCGGCCAAGTCGAGGCCGAGTTGGCCGATTTCCGGCCGAGTCAGGCGGCCGGAATCCCCCCCCCGACGGTTCATCTATCATATGTCAATGTTACATTTTTGGATGTAGTAGGGGTTTTTGTGAGATATGCACGTGTAAACCCTTGGTATTCTAAAAGTTCAAAATTAAACAATATTAAAAAATAATGTGGGGTATGGGATTTAAACTCTGGTGGCTTGGTTCAGCAGTGCAAGGTATTACCAATGAGCCACAAGCTCCTTCTTGCTATTAATTAGCAAAACAAATATTTAATTTGTGCTCAGCCAAAAGTACCCCTTTCTTTAAAATTTGAAAAATTTGCACAGAATGTTATACAGGAAATTTGGGGTTGTTACATTCTACCCTCCTTAAAAAAATTTCGTCATCGAAATTTGTAAAAGGAAAGTGTAACAGAGTCAGGAGAAGTTTGGGGACTGAAGTACTGATAGTGTATGAAAAATAACAATGTGATGCAAAGGTTTAAAAAATGTGGAAGAGACTTACTAGTATTACCTTTGTCAACTGTCTTGGCTTCTATGGCTGCTAAGGTGGAGGCTTGTCGTCTCGGCACATTTTTCTACGTATGCCGGTAACTCGATGCCTGACTAGGTAGAGGTGGTCCATGTGGAGGTGGTGCTGGGAGTACAAGACTGGGTGCAGGAGCCTGGATAGTCGGCCGCTGCGGGT
Source organism: Agapanthus africanus (assembly GCA_030015575.1). NCBI lineage: Eukaryota > Viridiplantae > Streptophyta > Magnoliopsida > Asparagales > Amaryllidaceae > Agapanthus > Agapanthus africanus. The sequence goes on along the minus strand of JASDDO010000010.1, from coordinate 427,734,720 downwards.
AGTTGGTGTGTGTGTGATCTGAGTTGCGTTTATAGGGGCTGTCTCCAATTCTATGATCGGATGCACCACAAACTAGGCACAGGCCTTTTGCGCGCCTACAGTCCTTCCATAAGTGTCCATCCCTATGGCAGTAGTAACAAAAAACTGGACTTGACTGGTTAATTGTTCCTTTCTGTCTCTTGGGTTCAGAAGGTTGTGTGGTGTAGGCTCCTCTTGCTATCTGGGTGGCAGAGCATTTTATACCGGTTGCTTCTGCTTCTGATCGAGTCACTGTAATAGCCAGCACCTTTTAATACCTTTATCCGTATTTCCCTTTAACCTATAAATTTTTTATTTTATTTATAATTATTTCTTTATTTTGAAAACTCCATTAAAAATCCTAAAACACCAAACCCCAAATCTTTACTTTCTATTTCCACAATTCCTCAGCCCAATCTTTTAAAAATAAACTTAATCCTTTCTTTTCTTAAAACCCAACTCCTTCCCTCAGCCCAGCCAATCCAGCCCATTGTTTTTTTAACTTAAACTTAATTCCTTTTATTCTAAAGCCTTAGCCGGTCTTTTTCCCCATCTCTATTTTCCTATTTCTACTTAATAACATACCCTAAACCCCAGCCCATTTTCTTCTATTAAAAATTTAAAACCCAAAACCTAAACTTTTCCTGCGGCCCAAACTTCCTCAGCAGCCCACTCTTTTAATTAAACTATTTTTTCCCTTTCCTTCTGTCGGCCCGGCCCAGTCGCACTCTCCAAGCCCAGCCACCCCAGCAAACCCGACCCGCTCACCCAACCCGACCCGCTTCTACACCCCTCGATCTTCCCAACGGCTACTTTCTTTTTCCCCCGCTCGCGATCCGTTTCCTTCACCATAACCCACGCCGACGCCCACGCCCACGCTAGCTTTGCCGTTACCCCTCGAGATTTCCCCAATCTCTTCCCTTATCTCCCTTACTCCTCTCTCACTCACAAACACCCGTTCTCCCTCTCTCGAGCCCACGCCCACGCCTCCTTCGTCGCCATCACCCTACGCCGCCGGCCATCTCGTCGGGCCCCTCGTCACCGCCCTAACTACCTTCGACTCTTTCCCTCACCTCAACCCCGGTCGAACCCACCGACCACCACCCTCATTGCACCCATCCACGGCCACCGCCTACACACCCGAGCTCGAGCCCCTGCGCCCTCTCGCCGGCGAGCCCCCACTACATCTCGCCGACTCCCCCGCACCATCATCGACTGCATCATCATCATCATCATTGTCGTCGCCATCCCCCCTCTCTCTCAACCTCTGCAATCTCCATCTCTCTCTCTGGCTCTCTCTTTCTCTCTCTCTCTCTCCGGTTCTCTCTCACTCTCTCTCTGTCTCTCTCTCTCTAAAATCCCCCCTCTCTCTCTGAGTTCTCTCTCTCGTACCTTCAACTGAAACCAACTTCGACCATCTTGCCTCGCCAGCAGCCTCCACCTCATTGCAACCACCACCCATTACCTCAAAACCCACCGAACACCCCTCGCTCGAACTCCAACTCCCCCGACACCCCTGCTCCGGCCACCTGCTGCACGCCGTCGCTGACAAGCCGCCATCTCTAGCACCGAGATATCAACCCAGAACCACCATCGCTCCCTCCACAAGCCGAGTCGAGATCACCACACAACCTTCAAACTTTGGCATTTCATCGAGCACTTTTCATACGTCGTCGATCACTGTTGTCTCGGTCGTCGCCGCCACCATTGCATCGCCTGACTCCTAGCCGCTACCCTAGCCCTCTCTGCCGTACGAGCACCGTCGCCTCGTCTCACTTAATGCCATAGCACGCAATAGCCCAAGCTCAAGCTCGAGCCGAGGCCAAACCTTTGTCGTTGTTGCCGTATGTGTCGTGCCCGTGCATGCCATCACAGTCATCATCACTGCGGCACCATTGACACATCGTCTCCAGGCAAGTACTTTACTTGCCACATGCTAATCTATTTATGTTACAAACTCAATTCGTATCGTTTGCAATATTACAATTCATGATAACTTATACGATTTACCTGTTCGATGCATGATCCCAATGAAAATATTCATTTAAATTGACGGAACATGAGGGCGTTTACTGGCCCATGTGATTTTGAATACTATGTATAGATTTCATTGGATAATAGGACTGTTAGTAACTAAAACGAATACCCCCAAATATACCGGTAAAACTAAAAATTTCTCGTATCTTAAAATGGCTAAAATCACCATAAATTATATACATACTGGAATGATGTGTTCAAGGGCTTAAATCGTAGCCGACTCGACGAACTATAACCCTATGCAAGTTTCTAATGATTTCTTTACTTAAATTGTGACAATATTTGGTTCGGAGTGCGACTCTGGACTGCAGTCCAGAGCGACTCTGATTATTGCTTACTGTCCCGTAATGAGTACCACCTTGCTTACTTAACTCGTATGTTGCATAACTCTACTGTTTATTAAGGGTGTATCTGTTATCTAGATAACACAAGTAGTTTTATTCTGTTTCGTCATCGTTTGCTATTTATTCTGTAATTTAAAAGATGGGGACGTATAACAGTCCCAACAGAATCAGAATTGACATACTAGTGTTAAACAATGTATAACTCCTGAGGTACAGACGCGATTGAGAATACGTCTATTGCGTTGAAAACCTTACTAAAAACCCTAGATTTCATTCAACTGTAGAGTCGCTAAAATCTTATCCCAACTGGGATTAAAATGCGTTGCGAAACGGACTTCCAATTCTGAAACCGGATTTCCAGCCTTGAACGCTTAAAATGAAATGGCCATAACTAGTGATCCTGAAACCCGTTTGACGTGAAACCAAATTCACTGGATAGATAATCAAACATACTATTTAATCCACGTTCATCGTTTCGCTAAAATGTACCCATATGATTTATGATAAATTGTGCAAGTGGTAGAATACTGTTTTATGACATCTTAATCATGTTTTACATACTGTCTCCTCATCATATCATACTTATGTTACTGCATTGATAACCTAGTGATCATGTGCATTATCCAGTGTTAGGTATTAGTGATGATTGTGTCAAGTACGTTAGTGTTCGTGCATAAGTGAATATGTGAAAGTGACACGTACTTGTACACAATCAGTGAACCTTATTATTCTATTGCATTGTCGACGTCTGTGGGACGCGTGTACGTGTGACTATAAGTGGTATGGGACACTTATGGAAGCTCTTGCATGGGTGTCACAGATAAGGCACCAGACACTGCCATTTATCTTGAGTATTAGTCGGGACGTACTTGATGGAGATCCTGTCTCCAGTTCTCGTGCAGACTTGTCACAGACCGACTGGTATTTGAGGTTATGGTTAGCGTTTGATATAGACCACGGGGTGTGGGGTAGTTTAAGTGTGAGTTCAACAGAATCTCGGGATTCCCATGCCGGCTTATATATATATGGAGATATATGGAGATTTACAGGGTACATGATTATTACCGTGAGTTACATGTTGGGCCCGTGGTCCCTTGCCCTTGGGTCCTACCCTTGGGTGGAGGACACTCACGAGTGGTTGACTCTCACACTTGGACTGACGATAGGCTTAGTGACCTGTACAGTGAGACTTAGAGACTGATAGGGATGATGGCATCGATATACATTTCTTACTGTGTTGACATACCTGGCATACTATATTACTGTTTTACTGTTCACCTGTTCCATTAGACACTTCATTGGTTACTGCATGTTCATATCTATACCGTCTTGATTTACTGTTATATATATCTATTATCACTGTTCGAGTTGTCACATGTATCTATATATTATATTGCTATTGTATCGCTCTGACGACCTGAGTATGCATGCTCAGTGTGAGGAGTGGATCTAGCTTGGACCAGGACTAGACGTGCATCGCGGAAATCTTGATCAGCTATCCAGAGTTATACTCTTTTTACCACTATCAGGTCAGTTTCCTGTATTTGATTTGTTTCAGTTACTGCATTTCTCATTACCTGCGCATTCTTTACTGATTACCATGTAAAGCTAGAAGCCGAAGTGTGACTGCGGCAGGACATTTCCTTGACCGTAGGAGCATGGCTGGCCTTGTCAACCCCTCGTATTCCGTATTTTGGAAAGCGGGGCGTGACATGGTTTAGTTGGTATCAGAGCCAGGTTTTGCTTCGATTGGGATTGCAGTTTTCCGTATATAGTTCGACAATCTGAGACATCCCTCGGTCTAGGTTGTAAACTTGTTATTCTTGATCCATATTCACATCGAGTATTCTGTTATCCATCCGCTAAGATTTCGGGTGACTTGGCAGAGTGACGTGGTTGTAATTGTGAAATAACTCATAGTTACAACACCGTATTCAGTTTAAGTGACTTAGAGTCCTACAGTTGATTCCCACTTGTAATGAATTTCCATCACACCCGATATTCTTGATTCCTTGCCCAATCCATATTATATTTTAATTCTTATAGCTTGTGCCTTATATCGTCCTCAAAATTTTTGTTTCAGGATCATGTCGTCCAACGACTCTTTCTCTATCTCCACTCCCCAGAATCAGACCGTTGAGATTCTGAGTGTACTGCAAGGTCTGAAGGAAGCCCAGGAGCGAACGAACGACTTGTTAGCTGAAGGACTGAGAGGGCAGGTGAATCAGGCACCAGCGGGAGTCTTAAATTGTAAAGGGATTCCTTTTAGACGAGGAAAAGAGAAGAAGATGAAGCGCCAATTTGTTTCCCCGCGACAGAAGCAGCAGAAGACCCAATGTTGTGGGTACTGTAAGAGGCCAGGACATCTTCAGAGAGATTGTCGCCGCACCCAAGGGAAATGTCTGATTTGCGGATCCAGCGAACATCTTATCAACGGTTGCCCAAAAAGGAAGGAGCTACAAGGAGGAGACTCATCCACACTCTCCACTCCTGCCAAGTGATGATGATTGCGTAGTTCGAACCTCGAGGATAAGGCGGACCCAGCGTAGGATTCAACTCGCGTGACGAGAATGCAGCGGTCTAGTAGTCAGAGAAGAATTTTCATGTTTTCTACTTTCAGTAGTAATGTTGTCATCCTCTTATAAATATTTCTTTTCGTTTGAAATCTTGTATCCGTCGAACTTTTAGTTGAATGCAATAAAAATTTTGAATCGTAATATGTGTATCATTCTCTTGCTTTCCCTTTATTTATACTACTCATTACCACAGCATTTTAATTTTGATTTTTCAGTTCCTGCCCACCGCATATTTTCCTATACTTCGTATCCTTAGCTATTTTCTTGATGTGTTCCCCTGTCTAATCATGACTCTTTCTTTTCAGGCCATGGCCCACCCTGGAGCAGCGCCGCACCTAGATGAGGATTCACAGTCATGCGTTTCCTTAGACCGCACACTGATGAGTTCTGACGATGAGATCAACGGTCCCCAGGTCATCTTCGAAAACAGCGATTCCGAGGACGAAGGAGCCGCCGCCCCAGAGGTTGACATGATAGGCGATTCCGACGAAGAGGAAGGAGACCCTGAGGAGAACCCAATAGAGGAAGATCCCGAGGGAGACCCGATAGAAGAAAATCCAGTGGAGGAAAATCCAATGGAAGAGAATCCAGAAGGAGAGAACCACATGGAGGCAGACCTCGATGAAGAAGCTCCAGCCGAGGAAGAAGGACCAGAAGAACAAGCCCTGCGGTAGAAAAACTCCCAATGGCGGTCCCCGCGAGGCGCTATGGAAATGGACGTCCCTACCTGAGCGCGCGAGCCTACCGCAATCTGCTGAACCTCCACAACCGCGACTGACGGAATTTTTAAATGTTGTCTTCTCTGGCCAAATAAATTTATGTATAGTTTAGGGCCATCTTCGTTTTCTAGAGTGCTTTGTTTTGAAATTCCTGGAATGAAATGAATTGCTGAGTTCGCTAACCTTCCGATCTTCTTAGTTCACTTGATGCTTGGTTATTTCTCATGTACATTTATTTTTCCTGCTGAAATCCCTGACTGTCCACTCCTACCCCTTGTATTGTTTTAACCCTCGCTTCGATAGAAGTACCGTACCCTGATCTTTGGAATGGGCCACCTTGCATCCTTCGTCTAGGAGATCCTTCTGGGAGGGGATATTGATAATAAAATTTCCGACTTAGCTGACCTTTCGGATTCTTAATTCACATGATGTGTCGACCATTATCCTCCCCATGCATTTTCCCTTGTAGCCTTTGCTGCTCACCCCTACTTCCTGTGCTGACCCGACCCCAATCGCTTTGACCTTCAGTCTAAAGCCGTCACACTCCGACCTTTTGTATGAGCCACACTCCATTGTAATCCTTACCCTAGCTAGCCCTATACATATTTGTGTTTTTCTCTGTTACCCTAACTATATTTAGGGACATTATTATTCAAAATTTGGTTTTCATTATTTTGTATTTATCGAAGAGTGTGTTTTATTGACTATCCCCGTTTTACGCATTTCAAGTACCACACTACTAACTTTCCCATTATTTTCAGTAGCGCAACCTTACATCGCGCATATTTTCGTTCCATGTTTCTTATTTTCACTATGTGGGTTTTCTAAGTTATTTTAAAATTATTTGATTGATACATTATCCTAAAATGTTTTAACCTACCGACAAATCCTTCATTACTTTATTGTTGTTACCTTATTTTCCGGGTATTGTGCCTATGGTTACTATTATAAATGGTTATGCCTTATACTTATTATTTTAGCTGCGCTACCTTTGATATGCGAGGTGTGCATATGTTTAGGATCTCGATTTTATTTAGCATGCCTCGAATGTTATTAATCGTTATTTCTATTCTATTTTTGTACATATGGGTTTCCCTCATAATTGATTTCTGCTTTATACTTATTTAGACCTATTCTTTTAATTGTATCATTTGCATATATATATAAACCTTCAAATTTCTTCCTCCGCATATTTCAAGTAAATCATTATGTGTTAGTTTGCGATATAGTAGCTTTCGCTTATGATTTTATAACTATCGTTATTTTAAATTTCGAGGACGAAATTTTTGTAAGGGTGGTATGATGTAATACCCAGCACCTTTTTATACCTTTATCCGTATTTCCCTTTAACCTATAAATTTTTTATTTTATTTATAATTATTTCTTTATTTTGAAAACTCCATTAAAAACCCTAAAACACCAAACCCCAAATCTTTACTTTCTATTTCCACAATTCCTCAGCCTATTCTTTTAAAAATAAAATTAATCCTTTCTTTTCTTAAAACCCAACTCCTTCCCTCAGCCCAGCCAATCCAGCCCATTGTTTTTTTAACTTAAACTTAATTCCTTTTATTCTAAAGCCTTAGCCGGCCTTTTTCCCCATCTCTATTTTCCTATTTCTACTTAATAACATACCCTAAGCCCCAGCCCATTTTCTTCTATTAAAAATTTAAAACCCAAAACCTAAACTTTTCCTGCGGCCCAAACTTCCTCAGCAGCCCACTCTTTTAATTAAACTATTTTTTCCCTTTCCTTCTGCCGACCCGGCCCAGTCGCACTCTCCAAGCCCAGCCGCCCCAGCAAACCCGACCCGCTCACCCAACCCGACCCGCTTCTACACCCCTCCATCTTCCCAACGGCTACTTTCTTTTTCCCCCGCTCGCGATCCGTTTCCTTCGCCATAACCCACGCCGACGCCGACGCCCACGCTCGCTTTGCCGTTACCCCTCGAGATTTCCCCAATCTCCTCCCCTATCTCCCTTACTCCTCTCTCACTCACAAACACCCGTTCTCCCTCTCTCGAGCCCACGCCCACGCCTCCTTCGTCGCCATCACCCTACGCCGCCGGCCATCTCGTCGGGCCCCTCATCACCGCCCTAACTACCTTCGACTCTTTCCCTCACCTCAACCCCGGTCGAACCCACCGACCACCACCCTCATTGCACCCGTCCACGGCCACTGCCTGTACACCCGAGCTCGAGCCCCTGAGCCCTCTTGCCGGCGAGCCCCCACTACATCTCGCTGACTCCCCCGCAACATCGTCAACCGCATCATCATCATCATCATCGTCGTCGTCGTCGTCGTCGTTGCCATCCCCCTCTCTCTCAACCTCTGCAATCTCCCCCTCTCTCTCTGGCTCTCTCTTTCTCTCTCTCTCTCTCCGGTTCTCTCACACTCTCTCTCTGTCTCTCTTTCTCTAAAATCCCCCCCTCTCTCCGAGCTCTCTTTCTCGTCCCCTCAACTGAAACCAACTTCGACCATCTTGCCTCGCCAGCAGCCTCCACCTCATTGCAACCACCACCCATTACCCCAAAACCCACCGAGCACCCTTCGCTTGAACTCTAACTCCCCCGACACCCCTGCTCCGGTGACCTGCTGCACGCCGTCGCTGACAAGCCGCCGTCTCTAGCACCGAGATATCAACCCAGAACCACCATCGCTCCTTCCACAAGCCGAGTCGAGATCACCACACAACCTTCAAGCTTTGGCATTTCATCGAGCACTTTTCATACGTCGTCGATCACTGTTGTCTCGGTCGTCGCCGCCACCGTTGCATCGCCTGACTCCTAGCCGCTACCTGAGCCCTCTCTGCCGTATGAGCACCGTCGCCTCGTCTCAGTTAATGACATAGCACGCAACAGCCCAAGCTCAAGCTCAAGCCGAGGCCAAACCTTTGTCGTTGTTGCCGTGTGTGTCGTGCCCGTGCATGCCATCACAGTCATCATCACTGCGGCACCATTGACACATCGTCTCCAGGCAAGTACTTTACTTGCCACATGCTAATCTATTTATGTTACAAACTCAATTCGTATAGTTTGCAATATTACAATTCATGATAACTTATACGATTTACCTGTTCGATGCATGATCCCAATGAAAATATTCATTTAAATTGACGGAACATGAGGGCATTTGCTGGCCCATGTGATTTTGAATACTATGTATAGATTTCACTGGATAATACGACTATTAGTGACTAAAACGAATACCCCCAACTATACCGGTAAAACTAGAAATTTCTCGTATCTTAAAATGGCTAAAATCACCGTAAATTATATACATACTGGAATGATGTGTTCGAGGGCTTAAATCGAAGCCGACTCGACAAACTATAACCCTATGCAAGTTTCTAATGATTTCTATACTTAAATTGTGACAATATTTGGTTCGGAGTGTGACTCTGGACTGCAGTCCAGAGCGACTCTGATTATTGCTTACTGTCCCGTAATGAGTACCACCTTTCTTACTTAACTCGTATGTTGTGTAACTCTACTGTTTATTAAGGGTGAATCTGTTATCTAGATAACACAAGTGGTTTTATTCTGTTTCATCATCGTTTGCTATTTATTCTGTAATTTAAAAGATGGGGACGTATAACAGTCCCAACAGAATCAGAATTGACATACTAGTGTTAAACAATGTATAACTCCTGACGTACAGACGCGATTGAGAATACGTATATTGCGTTGAAAACCTTACTAAAAACCCTAGATTTCATTCAACTGTAGAGTCGCTAAAATCTTATCCCAATTGGGATTAAAATGCGTTGCGAAACGGACTTCCGATTCTGAAACCGGATTTCCAGCCGTGAACGCTTAAAATGAAATGGCCATAACTAGTGATCCTGAAACCCGTTTGACGTGAAACCAAATTCGCTGGATAGATAATCAAACATACTATTTAATCCCCGTTCATCGTTTCGCTAAAATGTACCCATATGATTTACGATAAATTGTGCAAGTGGTAGAATACTGTTTTATGACATCTTAATCATATTTTACATACTGTCTCCTCATCATATCATACTTATGTTACTGCATTGACAACCTAGTGATCATGTGCATTACCCAGTGTTAGGTATTAGTGATGATTGTGGCAAGTACGTTAGTGTTCGTGCATAAGTGAATATGTGAAAGTGACACGTACTTGTACACAATCAGTGAACCTTATTATTCTATTGCATTGTCGACGTCTGTGGGACGCGTGTACGTGTGACTATGAGTGGTATGGGACACTTATGGAAGCTCTTGCATGGGTGTCACAGATAAGGCACCAGACACTGCCATTTATCTTGAGTATTAGTCGGGACGTGCTTGATGGAGATCCTGTCTCCAGTTCTCGTGCAGACTTGTCACAGACCGACTGGTATTTGAGGTTATGGTTAGCGTTTGATATAGACCACGGGGTGTGGGGTAGTTTGAGTGTGAGTTCAACAGAATCTCGGGATTCCCATGCCGGCTTATATATATATGGAGATATATGGAGATTTACAGGGTACATGATTATTACCGTGAGTTACATGTTGGGCCCGTGGTCCCTTGCCCTTGGGTCCTACCCTTGGGTCCTACCCTTGGGTGGAAGACACTCACGAGTGGTTGACTCTCACACTTGGACTGACGATAGGCTTAGTGACCTGTACAGTGAGACTTAGAGACTGATAGGGATGATGGAATCGATATACATTTCTTACTGTGTTGACATACCTGGCATACTATATTACTGTTTTACTGTTCACCTGTTCCATTAAACACTTCATTGGTTACTGCATGTTCATATCTATACCGTCTTGATTTACTATTATATATATCTATTATCACTGTTTGAGTTGTCACATGTATCTATATATTATATTGCTATCGTGTCGCTCTGACGACCTGAGTATGCATGCTCAGTGTGAGGAGTGGATCTAGCTTGGACCAGGACTAGACGTGCATCGCGGACATCTTGATCAGCTATCCAGAGTTATACTCTTTTTACCACTATCAGGTCAGTTTCCTGTATTTGATTTGTTTCAGTTACTGCATTTCTCATTACCTGCGCATTCTTTACTGATTACCATGTAAAGCTAGAAGCTGATGTGTGACTGCGGCAGGACATTTCCTTGACCGTAGGAGCATGGCTGGTCTTGTCAACCCCTCGTATTCCGTATTTTGGGAAGCGGGACGTGACATCTAATATAGCAGTCTGCTGCTGCAGTCCGACCAGGAGGCTGCGAATTGCCTCAAGCAGAACCGTTTGCTCGTTGGGTGGAGCAGGAACGGCATGTGTGATTGGTAGTGGAGGTGGAGCGTTGTTGAAATTGGTGCTGGTGTTGTTTGGGGAATCCGTAATCTTGAATGAAAAATTTAGGTTAGGACAGATTCAAAGTATATGATTCAAGAAATATGAAATGATAAGATTCAAGGAACATGATTGTAAAGAATGTTTTAGTTGCCGGTTCTTGTGTTATATTGCTTAGGTTGTTCACGCAGAACAGAACTGCATGATAGAGTTTCATACAACTCTGACCTGCATGGGCCGCCAACAAAACCTGTCATGCCCCGCTTCCCAGTATACGGTGAAGGGGACGCGATTAGGCCGCTACGTATTTACTATGAAATAAATACGCTAAGCGTATCTAAACAATATAAAAATAAATGCACAAGAGACAAGTTATAATAAAACAACAACTTTATTTATTCACATTCTTTCTGTACAATGTATGGAAATGTAAATATATCTGGAAGAAAGCAATGCCTAAACAATAGCATAACAGAAAAGGAAACGTATTGAAATAAAAGTGTACAATGAACTAAAACTCTGGGTCTTCAACAAAGTGGTCCAAGTCTTCAGCAGTGGGCTCGATCTCAGGAATGTCCAGATCACCTGACGACATTCAAAGAAGAAAGAAAGAGAATGTCATCAGCGAACAGGTCGCTCGGTAAGTCCCAAAGATAAGGGAGAAATAGAATAAACAAAATAAGAAGGTAGCTTTTAAATTTGTAGTATATTGCTATAATGTTGTGTTAACGCTGTTATTTGTAGTTTGGTACTGAAGGATGCCAGTGTATACGAGAGGGGTCTCTATATTCTAGAGACCAGGGCAAACGGAATATAGAGTATAAGGCTCCGTCGATAATACCACGGAACAACGGTATGGCTGTAATTACGTCTTAAATCTTGCAGTCTCGTGCCACTTTTAACACCTTCCGTACCAGTCTACCCCTTAAACCCCGTGTTATCTTGATTGTATTGTTTATATTGTAATTGTATTGTAACTTGAATTGTATTGTAATGTAAATTGTATAATTGGATGACTTACCGAAACCATGATATCAGTAAACGGATGTAACTGTAGAATCAGGTAAATGGATGTAACCGGAGAATCATGTAAATGGAATGTATATCAATGGTTCGGTTCAGTCAAATTGTATAGATTGATAGATTGAATATATGGAATAATGGATTCATGTTGAATTGTAATATTGTAGATTATAGATTGTAGATTGTACTTGAAACATATACAAGTCAGATTATTAAAGAGACTCAGTCTGAGTCAGACAATTAGAAAGTAAATTGAAGTCCTGATTGTTTTGATATTATCGGTAACCGCTGCACATGGGCGACAGGATTTATGTTTTTTTCAAAGGCGATTACCGTGTTGATAACACCGTTTGTTAATTGTCTACCTTAGATAGACAAGCACCCACTTCTCCGGCTCCCTGAGGCTCACGAGATTGGTCCCGCTTAAACCTATATTTACTAGGGTTTTTAGGGTAATTTATAAAACTTGAGGGGTTTTTATGTAAAAATACTTTTCTATAGTTTTCAAAATACTCCCAAGTATTTAGTTATCGTCTTTAGGGTTGTAATAAATGTGGATTTTATACATATGCCATTTCTATTGAGAATAACCTAATTTTCATAATATATTGTATTAAAGTGTAATATTAAACTTGTATGGATTTCATGGTATTTTAATGTAAACTGATTCTTGTGATTTTTGAAAAGAGTTGTAACATTTATATTATTACAAAATAGATCTTTTAATGTTACATATATATATTTATAAAAATAATTTTAATATATATATTATAATTCTAAAAATCTCATTTTCTTAAGATGTCGTATTTTAAATCTTTCGAGAACGAATGCTCCTTGCGGAGGTCTGCATCTCGCACTACTAAGCCCGAGAATGTGCGATTATCTGCACCATCCCGAACGGGTTCCCCAAATGGGTTGTAGCGGCGCTTTGCAAAGATTTGTATAAATACTAAATCGTTTAGAAAATGGTTTTATTAGTAATGGTATTTATTTGTAAAGATGTCGTTTTCCCGTATTCTATAGTCCCGAGGGTATTGTGCTATATTGCATATGAGTGTTGTGAGTAGGTAGGTTATTACGTCGTGATCTACTTAAAGGTATAGCAAGGTTTTGATGGTTTAAATATAGAAAAGAAACTATATGGCATTTTAATGAAAAATCAGGTAAAATTGTAATAGCAATTACTTTTGATATAGAACTTGTTCAATATGATTATTTAGTGTTTAATAGTCAACATGAATTGGTTTTAACATAATTGTAATAAAGAAAAGTGAGGTTTTAGGAAGAAACCGAATCGGAAATCGGATTTGTTCCGATTCCGTCGGGTTTTGTAATTCCGTATTTTTAGAAAAAGAATAGAGAAGAGGGATGGGGACTTACTGGTTTAGTTAACAAAGGAGAGAAAGGGGAGACGAGAGGAGTCGACGGTGCATCGTTTCGTCGTCGGGAGTTCATAGGATCGTTGTCGGAAGATGGCCGGAAAATTCGCCGTCGCTTCGCCTTTCGCTTCTTCCAAAGTACACTAGGGTTTCTAAGAATTTCTTAAGAATTGGCTCAGAATTTTGGGGTGAGGGGGTAGTGTTTAGGGGTTGTATTTATAGGGTTAGGCTAGGGTTTAGGTTAGGTGAAAGGTTAAAATGAAAAATGTAAAAAATGTATTAAAAATGGAGTAATTGTGGTTTTAAAAGAGCTCTGGAAATGGTCTGAGAAAATAAATTATTCAGGTGTGTATAGAATGTGAAAAGACACAATTTTCATGTTTGGGTCATCGCCGGAATCGGCCGTGACTCGGTCGGAGGCCTGAGTCGGCCGAGTCGAGGCCGAGTTGGCCGATTTCCGGCCGAGTCAGGCGGCCAGAATCCTTCCCCCTGACGGTTCATCTATCCTCTGTCAATGTTACATTTTTGGGTGTAGTGGGGTTTTTGTGAGATATGCGTGTAAACCCTTGGTATTCTAAAAGTTCAAAATAAAACAATATTAAAAAATAATGTAGGGTATGGGATTTGAACTCTGGTGGCTTGGTTCAGCAGTGCAAGGTATTTCCAATAAGCCACAAGCTCCTTCTTGCTATTAATTAGCAAAACAAATATTTAACTTATGCTCAGGCAAAAGTACCCCTATCTTTAAAATTTGAAAAATTTGCACAGAAAATTGTACAGGAAATTTGGGGTTGTTACATTCTACCCTCCTTAAAAAAATTTCGTCCTCGAAATTTGTAAAAGGAAGTGTAACAGATTCAGGAAAAGTTTGGGGACTGATGTACTGATAGTGTTAGAAAATAACAATGTGATGCAAGGGTTTAAAAAATGTGGAAGAGACTTACTAGTGTTACCTTGGTCAACTGTCTTGGCTTCTATGGCTGCTAAGGTGGAGGCTTGGCGTCTCGGCACATTTTTCTGTGTATGCCGGTAACTCGATGCCTGACTAGGTATAGGTGGTGCTGGGAGTACAAGACTGGGTGCAGGAGCCTGGATAGTCGGCCGCTGCGGGTAGTTGGTGTGTGTGTGATCTGAGTTGCGTCTATAGGGACAGTCTCCAATTCTATGATCGGATGCGCCACAAACTAGGCACAGACCTTTTGCGCGCCTACAGTCCTTCCACAAGTGTCCATCCCTATGGCAGTAGTAACTAAAACCTGGACTTGACTGGTTAATTTTTCCTTTCTGTCTCTTAGGTTCAGAAGGTTGTGTAGTGTAGGCTCCTCTTGCTATCTGGGTGGCAGAACGTTTTATACCGGTTGCTTCTGCTTCTGATCAGGTCACTAATATAGCAGTCTGCTGCTGCAGTCCGACCAGGAGGCTGCGGATTGCCTCAAGCAGAACCGTTTGCTCGTTGGGTGGAGCAGGAACGACAGGTGTGATTGGTAGTGGAGGTGGAGCGTTGTTGAAGTTGGTGCTGGTGTTGTTTGGGGAATCCATAATCTTGAATGAAAAATTTAGGTTAGGACAGATTCAAAGTATATGATTCAAGAAATATGAAATGATAAGATTCAAGGAACATGATTGTAAAGAATGTTTTAGTTGCCGGTTCTTGTGTTATATTGCTTAGGTTGTTCACGCAGAACAGAACTGCATGATAGAGTTTCATATAACTCTGACCTGCATGGGCCGCTAACAAAACCTGTCATGCCCCGCTTCCCAGTATACGGTGAAGGGGACGCGATTAGGCCGCTACGTATTTACTATGAAGTAAATACGCTAAGCGTATCTAAACAATATAAAAATAAATGCACAAGAGACAAGTTATAATAAAACAACAACTTTATTTATTCACATTCTTTCTGTACAATGTATGGAAATGTAAATATATCTGGAAGAAAGCCTAAACAATAGCATAACAGAAAAGGAAATGTATTGAAATAAAAGTGTACAATGAACTAAAACTCTGGGTCTTCAACAAAGTGGTCCAAGTCTTCAGCAGTGGGCTCAATCCCAGGAATGTCCAGATCACCCGACGACATTCAAAGAAGAAAGAAAGAGAATGTCGTCAGCGAACAGGTCGCTCGGTAAGTCCCAAAGATAAGGGAGAAATAGAATAAACAAAATAAGAAGGTAGCTTTTAAAGTTGTAGTATATTGCTATAATGTTGTGTTAACGCTGTTATTTGTAGCTTGGTACTGAAGGATGCCAGTGTATACGAGAGGGGTCTCTATAATCTAGAGACCAGGGCAAACGGAATATAGAGTATAAAGCTCCGTCGATAATACCACGGAACAACGGCATGGCTGTAATTACGTCTTAAATCTTGCAGTCTCGTGCCACTTTTAACACCTTCCGTACCAGTCTACCCCTTAAACCCCGTGTTATCTTGATTGTATTGTTTATATTGTAATTGTATTGTAACTTGAATTGTATTGTAATGTAAATTGTATAATTGGATGACTTACCGAAACCTTGATATCAGTAAACGGATGTAACTGTAGAATCAGGTAAATGGATGCAACCGGAGAATCATGTAAATGGAATGTATATCATTGGTTCGGTTCGGTCAAATTGTATAGATTGATAGATTGAATATATGAAATAATGGATTCATGTTGAATTGTAATATTGTAGATTATAGATTGTAGATTGTACTTGAAAAATATTCAAGTCAGATTATTAAAGAGATTCGGTCTGAGTCAGACAATTAGAAAGTAAATTGAAGTCCTGATTGTTTTGATTTTATCGGTAACCGCTGCACATGGGCGGCAGGATTTGTGTCTTTTTCAAAGACGATTACCGTGTTGATAACACCGTTTGTTAATTGTCTACCTTAGATAGGAAAGCACCCACTTCTCCGGCTCCCTGAGGCTCAAGAGATTGGTCCCGCTTAAACCTATATTTACTAGGGTCCTTAGGGTAATTTATAGAACTTGAGGGGTTTTTATGTAAAAATACTTTTCTATAGTTTTCAAAATACTCCCAAGTATTTAGTTATCGTATTTCGAGTTGTAATAAATGTGGATTTTATACATATGCCATTTCTATTGAGAATAACCTAATTTTCATAATATATGGTATTAAACTGTAATATTAAACTTGTATGGATTTCATGGTATTTTACTGTAAACTGATTCTTGTGATTTTTGAAAAGAGTTGTAATATTTATATTCTTATAAAATAGATCTTTTAATGTTACATATATATATATATATTTATAAAAATAATTTTAATATATATATTGTAATTCTAAAAATCTCATTTTCTTAAGATGTCGTATTTTAAATCTTTTGAGACCGAATGCTCCTTGTGGAGGTCTGCATCTCGCACTACTAAGCCCGACGATGTTCGATAATCTGCACCATCCCGAACGGGTTGCCCAAATGGGTTGTAGCGGCGCTTTGCAAAGATTTGTAAAAATTCTAAATCGTTTAGAAAATGGTTTTATTAGTAATGGTATTTATTTGTAAAGATATCGTTTTCCCGTATTCTATGTTCCCGAGGGTATTGTGCTATATTGCATATGAGTGTTGTGAGGAGGTAGGTCATTACCTCGTGATCTACTTAAAGGTATAGCAAGGTTTTGATGGTTTAAATGTAGAAAAGAAACTATATGGTATTTTAATGAAAAATACGGTAAAATGGAAATAGCAATTACTTTTGATATATAACTTGTTCAATATGATTAGTTAGTGTTTAATAGTCAACATGAATTGGTTTTAGCATAATTGTAATAAAGAAAAGTGAGGTTTTAGGAAGAAACCGAATCGGAAATCGGATTTGTTCCGATTCCGTCGGGTTTTGTAATTCCGTATTTTTAGAAAAAGAATAGAGAAGGGGGATGGGGACTTACGGGTTTAGTTAACAGAGGAGAGGAAGGGGAGATCAAAGGAGTAGACGGTACGTCGTTTCGTCGTCGGGAGTTCATAGGATCGTCATCGGAAGATGGCTGGAAAATTCGCCGGAGCTTCGCCTTTCGCTCCTTCCAAAGTACACTAGGGTTTCTAAGAATTTCTTAAGAGTTGGCTCAGAATTTTGGGGTGAGGGGGTAGTGTTTAAGGGTTGTATTTATAGGGTTAGGCTAGAGTTTAGGGTAGGTGAAAGGTTAAAATTAAAAATATAAAAAATGTATTAAAAATGTATTAAAAGTGTAGTAATTGTGGTTTTAAAAGAGCTCTGGAAATGGTGTGAGGAAATAAATTATACAGGTGTGTATGGAATGTGAAAAGACATAATTTTCATGTTGGGGTCGTCGCCGGAATCGGCCGTGACTTGGTCGTGACTCGGTCGGAGGCCTGAGTTGGCCGAGTCGAGGCCGAGTTGGCCGATTTCTTAAGACGTCGTATTGTAATTCTAAAAATCTCATTTTCTTAAGATGTCGTATTTTAAATCTTTTGAGACCGAATGCTCCTTGTGGAGGTCTGCATCTCGCACTACTAAGCCCGACGATGTTCGATAATCTGCACCATCCCGAACGGGTTGCCCAAATGGGTTGTAGCGGCGCTTTGCAAAGATTTGTAAAAATTCTAAATCGTTTAGAAAATGGTTTTATTAGTAATGGTATTTATTTGTAAAGATATCGTTTTCCCGTATTCTATGTTCCCGAGGGTATTGTGCTATATTGCATATGAGTGTTGTGAGGAGGTAGGTCATTACCTCGTGATCTACTTAAAGGTATAGCAAGGTTTTGATGGTTTAAATGTAGAAAAGAAACTATATGGTATTTTAATGAAAAATACGGTAAAATGGAAATAGCAATTACTTTTGATATATAACTTGTTCAATATGATTAGTTAGTGTTTAATAGTCAACATGAATTGGTTTTAGCATAATTGTAATAAAGAAAAGTGAGGTTTTAGGAAGAAACCGAATCGGAAATCGGATTTGTTCCGATTCCGTCGGGTTTTGTAATTCCGTATTTTTAGAAAAATAATAGAGAAGGTGGATGGGGACTTACGGGTTTAGTTAACAGAGGAGAGGAAGGGGAGATCAAAGGAGTAGACGGTAAGTCGTTTCGTCGTCGGGAGTTCATAGGATCGTCATCGGAAGATGGCTGGAAAATTCGCCGGAGCTTCGCCTTTCGCTCCTTCCAAAGTACACTAGGGTTTCTAAGAATTTCTTAAGAGTTGGCTCAGAATTTTGGGGTGAGGGGGTAGTGTTTAAGGGTTGTATTTATAGGGTTAGGCTAGAGTTTAGGGTAGGTGAAAGGTTAAAATTAAAAATATAAAAAATGTATTAAAAATGTATTAAAAGTGTAGTAATTGTGATTTTAAAAGAGCTCTGGAAATGGTCTGAGGAAATAAATTATACAGGTGTGTATGGAATGTGAAAAGACATAATTTTCATGTTGGGGTCGTCGCCGGAATCGGCCGTGACTTGGTCGTGACTCGGTCGGAGGCCTGAGTTGGCCGAGTCGAGGCCGAGTTGGCCGATTTCCGGCCGAGTCAGGCGGCCGGAATCCCCCCCGACGGTTCATCTATTCTCTGACAATGTTACATTTTTGGGTGTAGTGGGGGTTTTTGTGAGATATGCACGTGTAAACCCTTGGTATTCTAAAGGTTCAAAATAAAACAATATTAAAAAATAATGTGGGGTATGGGATTTGAACTCTGGTGGCTTGGTTCAGCAGTGCAAGGTATTACCAATGAGCCACAAGCTCCTTCTTGCTATTAATTAGCAAAACAAATATTTTACTTGTGCTCAGGCAAAAGTACCCTTTTCTTTAAAATTTGAAAAATTTGCACAGAAAGTTGTACAGGAAATTTGGGGTTGTTACATCAACACACTAATCTATATGGCTAGTATAGAAGAGGATGATGAAGTAAGAATTTAGCTCACTTTAGTATTTAATTTCTCACTATATTTCTTCTTAATCTCAAAATCAAGAGAGCTCAAAAGAGATGAGGAAGAAGAAGAAGAAAAATATCTCAAGTGATGAAAATATCTCTCATTATTCAAATGCAACCCTTGGGTGAGTAAATCATCCATACACTAACCCATGTACAGAATTAACCATGGTAAGGGTTAATGGTTAGGTCACAAAATATCTTAAGTAGAAACAAAAGAGTGGACTAAGTCAAATCTTATCTACAAACTTCTACAAGCTTCTAGCTTTGATTAAATCCACTAATTTGTAATTACTTAATGATAAATGAAACCCTAACATAAACCCTTGCATGGTATGAGTCTTATACATATATGTTTCATGTGTAACCTAGCATGTCACAATATTATATATCATATATATAATATTCATGTAACAAAAGAAAACAATACAATAAACATATATCACATATATGTTAAATGCATCATAAGTGAAGTGAGCATATAATATATATATATATATATATATATATAATATATATACATACATATATATTATATATTATTTCATCGAATCAACACATGATCCGATAACCCGGTTATATCACATATAACCGGCCGATATCACATATCGCGAGAATAGAATACAGTATCACATACACGTATCAATCTTGATCCCGCATATATCACATATGGGCTCCTACTCCATTTTTCCTGCGCCTGGAAACCTCTATGTAGGACTCTAAAGACCCATCAATACGCCGACAGTAGGTGATAATCATATCATACACCAACAAGCCGCAAGCGGTCAGCTAAACGTAACATCCACCTGGGTATTGAGTGATTAGAAGATCAACAAGCAAGTCTGCTCTAACTCCTGTAAATCCAATCAGTAACACTACCGTACAGTCCGGTCTCTTCATCTGATATGTCGCATATCCAGTCTAGGAGTGGTAAACGTCAGACCCCAGTAACCGATAAGTCGTGTTGATGTGAGGCTCATAACAGGTCGAGAAGCTACTGATAACACTTACCGGTAGATCTCCATATCAGCCATGGCCAGGGACTTCCAGTTATAGCCAATCGAACACAGCGCAACATCAACCCCCAATACCGGGAGAGACGAAACCCCTCCTATCGCTCATTGCCTCCATGTGATTCGGGACTGTATCCAAAAGTCACCGTTTTGCACGTTCTCTTGAACTTGGTAAGGTGGAAATCAAAGCACAGTGGGAATCACACAAGACTCTATGACGATCTCGGGTCTACAGACTAACCTGTACCAGTGTCACCAGAGAACTGCTATCTGACGATAGGTATAATACCAAAAAGTAGTTCTCGGTGAGTTCGTTCATTGTACCCAGTCTCCACTGAGCACCCATACACCATCTTTGATGTCAAACATCAATAAATGTGGGATCATCCATCGCCCATAATATGGGTCAAGATGCATATACGCTAGTCTACTCTTGAGTATCGATGCCCTGTCTCGATACACCCTCGACTAGGAACAATTATAGGATGTACTAATGGACTACCCTGGCCCCACTAGTATGATCTGCATCATAGTCTTAGTAGTCAAGTACATATCCTAAGGGCTTTATCAACATGTGAGAGCAAGACAGTAACTCAATACAAGTCAACATGTTAAGACAAAGTGCAACCAGATAGCATACTATCATGACGAGCAAGAAAGTCCTCTCTCTATATGTCCAAGCATCCACTATAATATACATCATATGTACAACAATGGCCTCTAGGACATACATATAACTAACATTGATGATGGACACTCAGTAGATGATGAGTTGAATGCCGATCATGGATACTCGTGAGATTTCGAGTGTTGATATTAGACACTCATATGTTGATGTTGCGCTATCCGTCGAGATGCGCTGTTATAGTTTATGCTATCTAGTAGTCGAACATGATCGATCCATAGGATAGTACGTGAATATTGTTTTCACATATTGATACACATAAAGAGATTTTCAAATGAGCTATAGTCTCACTATTTTGAGGTGTCTAGAACGATACATGGATCTTTTAAATGGAAACCTTCTTAAAACTCATTTCTAAAAAGTGCGACATATTCTTTAAACAAAACACATATAATATTTCATAAAACTACGTCTGCTACTTGTGCTATGATATCCGTATTATATGGCTATTTTGAAAGAGTTTTACATACATTTTTTGGCTACTTTAGAGGCTTATACATGGATGCATACTATATACATATGAGATGAGGTTACATTTCCATGTTTACGCGATCAATATTGATGCGTTTATAGTACTTGTGCATTATATATATATATATATATATATATATATATATATATATATATATCAGTACAGGATATGATTATACTTTATGACCTAGGTAGATCGTTATGCATTTCAATTTCTACCTTGCGATATACTTTTATTCATTAAGTTGGCAACTCACTCCCGTTATACTCCAGTTTCTTGCAGGATTTACCATTCGGATCAGTAGCGGCTTGCCGACACACTTCTTACTTCGATGATTGCTTTGATAGGTGGGTTGCTGTTGTATTGTAACCTCACTTTGTATATGTATATATTCTTTTGGATCTAGTTAAAAATTCCATCGACCAAAACTTGTATATTTGTGAACTTAGAAGCGAGACTTAGATGTTTATATGTGATTGGATGTCGTACTCGTTTGGAGTCGACTTATATTGTTTCTGTTCATGTTTGCTTTCTTTTCTTTGTCTTGGGCGTCGTATATTATCCGCGTCATTGCTCCACCGTTTGTACGTGGAAGCTAGCTCCCGTCGGGGATGCTTTTATATTAATTATGTTTTATACTTGGTTTTATTCAAAATTTACAAAGGTGGTGTTGCCCGATTCTCAAACGTCATAAATGTTTTTCAAACAAATTTATTTAAACTTTAAAAGAAACTTGATTCCATTTAATGACTCTTTTTAAATTTCAACTCCACTATTTTCATAAAAAGCTTTAGATTCTGGTTTTTTGCTTACTTGGATTGCGATGACATCTTTAAACGTCACGTGATCTAAGTGCCGGTCATGTGCCGCATTCGGATCGTGACAAAGTTGGTATAAGAGCGTTAAATTTAACCTTTGTTCGAGTTTAGATTTGACTATGTGGAGTCCAGGGTGTATATTTTCGTTACCTAGGCTTAACCTTATGGAACTTAGACTTGACTTTGGAGGTCTTGTACCTGAACTTTCATTACGTAGCTTGACCTTGGTATGATGGAGTAGATACTAAGTAGAGTAACATACCGTACGTATGTTCCGCGGTATATTTACGATACGATACTTTGCCTAAGTAACCTTGGATATATATCTTGAGATACTTTCTTCTATTCGTTCAGTTGATCTATCCTTATCGATACTTATTGGTTGTTCTGGTCACTATGTCTACACGAGCCGAGAGGGTTGCGGTTAGAGACACGGTCAGGGCAGGCTCGTTTGAGGCGAGGATCGACCAATGTTATATCCCGGTGACATAGGAATATGTTGTTTATCCTTGTAGAGTGTTTTTCGTCACCCCATTGAGATGGGAATATGAGTGCGACTGCCAGGCGTATTACAGATTCCCCCTGCTTAGGGTAGGCTGATGTTTATTGATCGTGGGGATCCGAATCTCCGACAGCCGCGGACTAAGCTGCCGTTAATTACCCCTCGCCTTTGGAGCGAGGGAAACTCCATGTCATGCCCCGCTTCCCAAAATACGGAATACGAGGGGTTGACAAGGCCGGCCATGCACCTACGGTCAAGAAAATGTCCTGCCGTAGTCACACCTCGGCTTCTAGTTTTACATGGTAAACAGTAAATAATGCGCAGGTAATGAGATATGCAGTAATTGAACAAAACAATGTAAAGAACTGACCTGATGGGAAACAAAAGGGTATAACCCTGGATAGCTAATCAGGATGTCCGTGATGTACGTCTAGTCCCGGTCCAAGCTAAATCCTCTCCTCACGCTGAGCATGCATACTCAGGTCGTCAGAGCGACACAATAGCAATATAATATATATAAACAAGTGACAACTCGAACAGTGATAATAAATATATATAACAGTAAATCAATAACGGTATAGGTATGAGCATGTAGTAATCAATGCAGTGGAACAGTAAAAGCAGTAAAATGATATGCTAAGTATGTCAACACAGTAAGTAATGTATCTCAATGCCATTATCCCTATCAGTCTCTAAGTCTCACTGTACAGGTCACTAAGCCTATCGTCAGTCCAAGTATGAGAGTCAACCACTCGCGAGTGTCCTCCACCCAAGGGTAGAACCTAAGGGCAAGAGACCACGGGCCCAACATGTAACTCACGGTAATAATCATGTACCCTGTAAATCTCCATATATCTCCATATATATATAAGCCGGCAAGGGACTCCCGAGATTCTGTTGAACTGACACTCAAACTACCCCACACCCCGTGGTCTCCATCAAACGCCAACCATAACCTCAAATACCAATCGGTCTGTGACAAGTCTGCGCGAGAACTGGAGGCAGGACCTCCATCAAGCACGTCCCGACTAATACCTAAGATAAATGGCAGTGTCTGGTGCCTTATCTGTGACACTCGTGCAAGAGCTTCTATAAGTGTCCCATACCACTTATAGTCACGCGTACACGCGTTCCACAGACGTCGACAATGCAATAGAATAATAAGGTTCACTGATTGTGTGCAAGTACGTGTCACTATCACTTGTTCACTTATACACGAAAACTAACGTACTTGCCACAATCATCACTAATACCTAACACTGGATATTGCACATTATCACTAGGTTATCAATGCAGTGACATGTGTATGATGCGTAAACAGTATGTAAAGCATGATTTGGGTGTCATGAATCAGTAATCTACCACTTGCATAATTTATCATAAATCATACGGTTACAGTTTAGTGAAACGATGAATGGGGAATAATTAGTATGTTCAGTTATCTATTCAGCGAATTTAGTTTCACGCCAATCGGGTTCCAGGATCATTAATTATAGCCATTTCATTTTAAGCGTTCACGGCTGGAAATCCGGTTTCAGAATCGGAAGTCCGTTTCGCAACGCATTTTAATCCTAGTTGGGATCAGATTTTAGCGATGCTACAGTTGAATGAAATCTATAGTTTTAAGTAAGGTTTTCAACCCAATAGACGGATCCTCAATCGCGTCTGTACGTCAGGAGATATACACTGTTCAATACTAGTATGTCAATTCTGATTCTGTTGGGACTGTTATACGTCCCCATCTTTTAAATTACATATTAAA
Organism: Agapanthus africanus; assembly: GCA_030015575.1. Classification (NCBI taxonomy): domain Eukaryota; kingdom Viridiplantae; phylum Streptophyta; class Magnoliopsida; order Asparagales; family Amaryllidaceae; genus Agapanthus; species Agapanthus africanus. Next base: position 427,710,204 of record JASDDO010000010.1, on the reverse strand, counting down.
TAACAAACGATAACGAAACAGGATGAAACCACTTGTGTTGTCTGGATAACAGATTCATCTTTAATAAACTGCGGAGTTCTGCAACCTACGAGTTAAGGAAACAAGGTGGTACTCGTCACGGGACAGCACACAGTAAACAGAATCGCTCTGGACTGCAGTCCGGAGTCGCACTCCGATCCAAATATTGTCACAGTTTAAGTATAGAACCAATTAGAAACTTACATAGGGTTATGTTTCGTCGAGTCGGCTTCAATTTAAGCCCCCGAACGCATCATTCCAGTATGTATATAATTTATGGTGATTTTAACGGTTTTCAGGTACAAGAAATTTCCAGTTTTACAGGTAAACTTGGGGGTAGTCGTTTTAGTCATTAATAGTCGTATTTTCCAGCGAAATTTGTACAAGGTATTCATCACTACACGTGCCAAGACAAACAATCTAATTCCGTCAAAATAGACAAGTATTTTCATTGGGAACACACATCGAACAAGTATGGCACATAATTGATCTAAAATTGTAACTTTATAACCTATATAATTTAAGATTGTAACTTGAGTATATAGCATGTAGCAAGTAAATTACTTGCCTGGAAACGTCTCGGGGTTGTACGGCAGCAGCGGCGACGACCGAGACAACAGTGATCGACGACGTATGAAAAGTGCTCGATGAAATGCCAAAGTTGTGTGGTGATCTCGACTCGGCTTGTGGAGGGGGCGATGGTGGTTCTGGGTTGTTATCTTGGTGCTGGAGACGACGGCTTGTCAGCGACGGCGTGCAGTAGGTGGCCGGAGCAGGGGTGTCGGGGAGTTGGAGTTCGAGCGGGGTGCTCGGTGGGTTCATGTGAGGTGCTCGGGATGTGGGTTCGAGAGAGGGAGCGGGAAAGAGAGGAGGGAGAGAGTGATGGGAGTGAGAGTTGTAGAGAGAGTGAGGGGGAAAGAAACAGAGAGAGAGAATAGAGAGAGAGAGGGAAAAAACTGAGAAAGAGAGAGAGATAGAAAAACAGAGGGAGTGAGAGAGGGAGAGTGTAATAGAGAGAGAGAATTTGAGCTTGGTGATGGTGAGGAGGTGATGCTCGGGTCGACGAGGCGACTCGGGCAGTGGGGAGCTCGTCGGTAAGGCTAGTAGAGGCTCGTCGGTGATGGGTCGTCGACGGTGAGGGGCAGTGGAGAGCTAGGGGGTTTTGGGGTATTTGGTGATGGTGGCAGGGAAGAGTGAGGGAGGGTAGTGAGGAGATGAGGGCGGTGATGAGGGCCTGACGAGATGGCCGGCGGAGTGGGGTGATGGCGACGAAGGAGGCGTGGGCGTGGGCTCAAGAGAGGGAGATCGGGAGTGAGGGGGCTCGGGGCGAGGAAGGTGGTGAAGAGGAGAGAGAGGTGCGGGAGACGGGGGTCGCGCGTCGTGGGGAGTAACGGCACGCGAGCGTGGGCGGAGGAGGCGGCGTGGGTTACGGCGAAGGAGTGGGTCGCGAGCGACAGGGAGCGGGAGAAGTGGGAGAGAGCCGTTGGGAAGAAGTGGGTAGTGGGCCTGGTCGGGTAGGAGGCGCGGGTGAGGGTGAAGCGGGCTTGGGCTGGGTTTAAAGGGAAAAGGGAATGGGCTTAGGAGCCGGGCTGAAGGAATAAAACCAAAAATAAATAAGAAAGGAAAGGGACGGGTTGAAGAATAGTGTTGGGCCGGGGGATTTGATTGGCTGTGGGATATGGAAATGGAAAAGTAAAGATTTAGGGTTTGGGGTTTTAGGGTTTAATGGAGTTTCTTTAAAATAATTAAATAATTAAGAATAAATTTTTTATAGTTTAAAGAGAAATACGGATTTAGGCGTATATAAAAGAACCGGGTATTACATCATACCACCCTTACAAAAATTTCGTCCTCAAAATTTAAAATAAACGATAGGTTATACAAACATAGGCGAAAGCTATTATATTGCAAACTAACACATAAAGATTTACTAGAAATCCGTGGACGAAGAAATTTGAAAGTATAAACATGTAAGAACAACATACAAAAGATAAGTCTAAATAGGTGTAAGGCAGGAATAACTATAGGGGCAACTACATGTATACGAGAATAGTAATAAGAACAATAACGAACAATGATATTCGAGGCGTACTCGATAAATTCGAAACTCAAATATGTGCACGTATAAGTAAATCAAAGGTAGCATGTCAGAAATAATAAGTATAAGGCACAACCATTTATAATAGTAAACATAGGCACCATACCCGAAAATAAAAGAACGACAATAAAGTAGTGAAAGATTTGTCGGTAGGTTAAAACATTTTAGGATGATTGTAACAACCCTAATTTTTGATACACTTTTTCCTATACAAAAATTTTCAAATATTTTTTCAAAAATCCACAAAGGGGTATTTAAGCCTGAGCACAAGATATAGGTAATTATTTTGTTTTTAATTACAAGCTACAAGAATGTAATAACTCCATTTTTAGTGTACAAGAATTTACTTTAAATTTAATGTATACAAGGAGTATTTATTCTTGCTGCTATTATTTTAAATAATTAAATACCACAATAATTACAAGAAGGAGCTTGTAGCTCATTGGTAATACCTTGCACTGCTGAACCAAGCCACCGGAGTTCAAATCCCATGCCCTACATTATTTTTGTATTTATTTTGTTTTAATATTTTTGGAAGTCAACGGTAAAAAGGCCATAACTCCCAAAATATGTACTGGACAACAAAAAGTAAAAATACCAAGTTGTTCCTCAGGAAAACCCCCGGCCATTGGACTCTTGACTCGGCCCGACTCGGCGCCTCCGGCCGGCGACTCGGCCGACTCGGTCCGGCGCCGCCGGCCGGACTTGGCCGGACGGCCGAGTCACCAACTGAGAAAAGTTGGCTCTTGACTTGATCAACCCTCTTGCACACTTATTATACCTGGATCGGTTTTGATTTGGCCAATAAATCTCTTTTACTCCTAGGTTTAATTATTTTTAATGAATTTTTAATGTTTTTTTATATTTTTTTAAAATATTTTTTAATCCAAACCCTAACCCTAGCCCAGCCCTATATAAAGACCCATATCCTCTACCTTTTCCCCTCACAACTCTAAGTCCACTCTCTCAAATTCTTGAGAACTCGGTATGAAGAGCGAGAAGCGAAGCGCTGCCGAAATCGACGATGGATTCCGGCGACCGAATCAGAACCTTCGCGACGTTTTCGACGAATCGACAACCACCACATCCCTTAGCTTCCTTAGCTTGTCCAAACCGTAAGTCCCATCCCCTCTATCTCTCTTTTCTATAAGTATAAAAATACGACTTTTTGGAACCCGACGGAAATCGGACAAACCGATTTCCGATTCGGTTTTTCTCTAAATTTCCACTTGTCACCTATTACATATTACCTACCCATTTGCTTGTTGACTATTAATCACCCATAAACCAATTTAATCAAACTTTTTCACATGAAATGATAAGTTCTTTGCAAAACCGTATTCTTTTCATAAAAATACCATGAAGTTCATTTTTCTTAGTTTAATTAATTCCCTCACTCCTAAATAGGTTTATCTTGATCACTAAACTTGTAGAACACAATTTGAATGAAATTTCACACATAAAATGATAATGTTTTTAAATACCGTATTCTTGCACTTTAATACCTTCAACTTTAACTTGTCATGTTTTACCTTTAAACTTCACCAAAACTTAAAATAAGTCACGGGGTAATGACCTACCCCTACACACACTCAATATAACCGTAATTGATAAATAACAAAATACAGAATACGAAATTACAGGAATTTTCACTAAAATACCCTAATCTTTATTTAAAGTTTTAAGTTGTAAACTTTTCTAGATAAAATCTTTTAATAAAATGAAAACACGATTGGTCATGGACATCGATCGTTTATCTAAACTGTCTTGTGGTGCCTAGGCAAGTGTGTCTAAGGCTAGTGGTTTTTAATTAGGCCCACGACTGTGGTTCCTTCCCACTTACTTGGCCGTAATTGACGGCGAAGAGGCGATTTGAGGCTTCTAATGACTCATCATTTAGACCTTAGAAATAGGCTAGTTGGTTTAGGAAACCCTAATAACTAAAATACGGAAAACTGTACTTTTTTGCAAATAAATACCCCATATTTATAAAACCGTTTTCCCAAATGAAAAGTATTTGTTAAACCTAAGCAAAGCGCCGCTATAACCCACTTTTGGGGAACCTGTTAGGGATAGTACGGTTCATCGTGCACCCGCAGGCTAGTAGTGCGAGATTCAGACCTCCGCAAGGAGCATTCGGTCTCGAAAGGTTCAAAATACGATATTTAGGGAAAATGAGATTTTTCTAAATAAAATATTTATATAAAATTATTCATGTGTTAATATATATATAATTATCATTTAAACATCTATTTTATCATAATATAAGTTTCCACAGTTTTTCTAAAAATTACAAGATTAAAAGTTACACTAAAATACCATGAATTTCAGATAAAATAATTAATACTTTTATTAGGATATATTCACTAGAATAATACAAATAAAATTCACATTCACTATAACAATAAAGACGATTATTAAATACTTGAGGTGTATTTTGAAAAATATACAAAAGTACTTTTTACATAAAACCCCCTCAAGTTTTACAAATTACTATAAGGCCCCTAGCTAATATTGAACTTCAAATCATCTTCTTGTAGTCTGACTCGGGTTAGAGTCTGACTATTTCTGACTTGAATATGATTCAAGTCAATCTATATTCTTTTATATTCCAACACACTTTGAATACATGAATCCATGAACCCAGTTAACAATATATTCTTTTTGACTGAATCAAACCATGGATATTCATCCATTATCCTGATATTCCATTTACCTGATTATACAGTTACAACATGTTTACTGATATCATGGTTTTGGTCAGTCATCCAACTTACATATTCCAATACCACATTACTGTTAAAACACTACGGGGTTTAAGGGGTAGATTGTTACGGAAGGTGTTAAAGGTGGCACGAGATGGTCAGATTAAGACACCTAACCTGAATCCTATTGCTGTTGTACCGTGGCATAACGGTTTCTTGTACTTTCCTTTTGCCCTGATCTTTAGCATATAGAGATCCCCCTCGTATACACTGGCATCCTTCTGTACCAAGCTACAAACAACAGCGTTACACAATATTCCATAATATTCAACACTGTAATACTTTAGAAAATACTGTTACTCTGTCATTCTCATTCTTCTTATTCTTTGGGACTTACCGAGCGACCTGTTCGCTGACGACATTCTATTTTTTTCTTCTTTGAATGTCGTCAGGTGCGTTGGACCAAGCTGAGATCGAGCCCACCGGTGAAGATTTGGAGCAGTTCTAAGAAGACCCTGAGCTCTAGATAATTGTATCTTGTTCTTTCCAGTATTTTTCATTTCTGTTATGCCACTGTTTAGGCATTGCTTTTCAGTTCAGTTGTATTTTCATTTCATGCATTATATAAAGAATGTTATTAATAAAAGTTGCTGTTATTTCAATATCATTTGTCTCTTGTGATTATTTTATATTGCTTAGCTACGCTTAGCGTATGTACTTCTGAGTACATACGTAGCGGATCTCGTCGCGTCCACTTCGCCGTACATTGGAAAGCGGGACGTGACAATGATGTATCGATCAAATAATTTTGAATTAACTTAGAAAACTCACATAGCGAAAATAGGGAACATGGAACAAAATATGCGCGGTGTAAGGTTGCACTACTGAAAATGAGGATAATAGTAATGTACTTAAAATACATAAAACTAAGTAGTCAATAACACGCACTCTTCGACAAATACAAGATAGTGAAAACCAAATTTCGAATAATAAAGTCCCTAAATATATATAGGGTAAAAGGAAAACACAAAAATATATAGGGCTAGCTAGGGTAGGGATTACAAGGAAGTGTGGCTTATTCAGAAGGTCGGAGTGTGGCGGCTTTAGGCTGAATGTTAAGGAGATTGGGATCGGGTCAGCACAGGAACAAAGGACTGCAAGAGAAAGAGTATGGGGAGGATAACGGTCGGTAGATCATATGAATCAAAAATTGAAGGGTTAGCGAACTCGGAAATTTCACTAAAATTTTCTCCTCCCAGAAGGATCTCAAACGAGGAACAGACGGAGGATGAAGGGTGGACCTCTAAAAGATCGGGTGTAGTACTAGTTAATCTCAGTGAGGGTTAAGACAAAGTAAGGAGTAGGGGTGGACAGATCTCAGTAGAGAAAATAATTGTATAGAAGAAATAATCAAGTAGCAAGTGAACTAAGAAGATCGAAAGATTAGCGAACTCAGCAATTTATTTTATTCCAGATGATTTTAAACAAAGCATTCTCAAAGGCGAAAGGTGGCCCTAAACTATACACAGATTTATTTGGCCAGATAAGACAACATCTAAAATAAATCCCGTCAGTCGCGGTTGTGGAGATTCAGCAGGTTGCGGTAGGCTCGCGCGTTCAGGTAGGGGTGTCCATTTCCATAGCGCCTCGCGGGGACCGCCATTAGGAGTTCTTCCACAGCAGGGTCTTGTCCTTCTGGTCCTTTTTCCTCGGCTGGAGTTTCTTCATCGACGTCTGATTCCATGTAATTCTCTCCTTCTGGATTCTCTTCCATGGGATATTCCTCCACTGGATTTTCTTCCATCGAGTCTTCCTCTATCGGGTTCTCTTCAGGGTCTCCTTCCTCTTCGTCGGAATTGCCTATCATGTCAAACTCGGGGGCGGCTGTTCCTTCGTCCTCTGAATCGTTGTTTCCGAAAATGTCCTGGGGGCCGTTGATCTCATCGTCAGAACTCATCAGTGTGCGGTCTAAGGAAACGCATGACTGTGCATCCTCATCTAGATGCGGCGCTGCTCCAGGGTGGGCCATGTCCTGAAAAGAAAGAGTCATGATTAGACAGTGGAATACATCAAGAAAATAGCTAAGTGTACGAAGTATAGAAAGATATGCGGTGGCAGGAATTGAAAAAATCAAGATTAAAATGCTGTGATAATGAATAGTATGAATAAGGGGAAGGACAAGAGAATGATACATATATTACGATTCAAGTTTTATTGCATTCAACTAAAAGTTCGACGGATACAAGATTTCAAACGGAAGGAAATATTTATAAGAGGATGACAACATTATTACTGGAATTAGAAAACATGAAAATTCTTCTTTGATTGCTAGACCACTGCATTCTCGCCACGCGAGTTGAATCCTGCGCTGGGTCTGCCTTATCCTCGAGGTTCAAACTACGTAATAATCATCTCTTGGCAGAAGTGGAGAGTGTGGATGAGTCTCCTTCTTATAGTTCCTTCCTTTTTGGGCAGCCGTTGATAAGATGTTCGCTGGATCCGCAAATCAGACATTTCCCTTGGGCGCGGCGACAATCCCTCTGAAGATGTCCTGGCCTCTTACAGTACCCACAACATAGGGTCTTCTGCTGCTTCTGTCGCGGGAAAACAAATTGGCGCTTCATCTTCTTCTCTTTTCCTCGTCTAACATGGATCCCTTTACAATTTGAGACTCCCGCTAGTGTCTGATTCACCTGCCTTCTCAGTCCTTCAGCTAACAAGTCGTTCGTTCGCTCCTGGGCTTCCTTCAGACCTTGCAGTACACTCAGAATCTCAATGGTCTGATTCTGGGGAGTGGAGATAGAGAAAGAGTCGTTGGACGACATGATCCTGGAAACAATAATTTTGAGGACGATATAAGGCACAAGCTATAAGAATCAAAATATAGTACGGATTGGACAAAGATTCAAGAATATCAGATGTGATTAAATTCATTACAAATGGAAAAATCAACTGCATGAATCTAAGTCACTTAAACAGAGTATGGTAGTGTAACCGTGATGTAGTTCACAATTACAACCACGAAACTTTGCCAAGTCATCTGAAACCCTAGCGAATGGATAGCGGAACACACAATGTGAATATGGATCAAGAATAACAAGTTTACAACCTAGACCGAGGGATGTCTTAGATTGTCAAGCTATACACGGAAAACTGCAATCCCAATCGAAGCAAAACCTGAGCTCTGATACCAACTAAACCATGTCACGCCCCGCTTCCCAAAATACGGAATACGAGGGGTTGACAAGGCCAGCCATGCTCCACGGTCAAGGAAATGTCCTGCCGTAGTCATACTTCGGCTTCTAGTTTTACATGGTAAACAGTAAATAATGCGCAGATAATAAGATATGCAGTAACTGAACAAAACAATGTAAAGAACTGACCTGATGGGAAACAAAAGGGTATAACCCTGGATAGCTAATCAGGATGTCCGTGATGTACGTCTAGTCCCGGTCCAGGCTAAATCCTCTCCTCACGCTGAGCATGCATACTCAGGTCGTCAGAGCGACACAATAGCAATAAAATATATATAAACAAGTGACAACTCGAACAGTGATAATAAATATATATAACAGTAAATCAATGACGGTATAGGTATGAGCATGTAGTAATCAATGCAGTGGAACAGTAAAAGCAGTAAAATGATATGCTAAGTATGTCAACACAGTAACTAATGTATCTCAATGCCATTATCCCTATCAGTCTCTAAGTCTCACTGTACAGGTCACTAAACCTATCGTCAGTCCAAGTGTGAGAGTCAACCACTCGCGAGTGTCCTCCACCCAAGGGTAGAACCCAAGGGCAAGGAACCACGGGCCCAACATGTAACTCACGGTAATAATCATGTACCCTGTAAATCTCCATATATCTCCATATATATATAAGCCGGCAAGGGACTCCCGAGATTCTATTGAACTCACACTCAAACTACCCCACACCCCGTGGTCTACATCAAACGCCAACCATAACCTCAAATACCAATCGGTCTGTGACAAATCTGCGCGAGAACTGGAGGCAGGACCTCCATCATGCACGTCCCGACTAATACCTAAGATAAATGGCAGTGTCTGGTGCCTTATCTGTGACACTCATGCAAGAGCTTCTATAAGTGTCCCATACCACTTATAGTCACGCGTACACGCGTTCCACAGACGTCGACAATGCAATAGAATTATAAGGTTCACTGATTGTGTGCAAGTACGTGTCACTATCACTTGTTCACTTATACACGAACACTAACGTACTTGCCACAATCATCACTAATACCTAACACTGGGTATTGCACGTTATCACTAGGTTATCAATGCAGTGACATGTGTATGATGCGTAAACAGTATGTAAAGCATGATTTGGGTGTCATGAATCAGTAATCTATCACTTGCATAATTTATCATAAATCATACGGTTACAGTTTAGTGAAACGATGAATGGGGAATAATTAGTATATTCATTTATCTATTCATAGAATTTAGTTTCACGCCAATCGGGTTCCAGGATCATTAATTATAGCCATTTCATTTTAACCGTTCACGGCTGGAAATCCGGTTTCAGAATCGGAAGTCCGTTTCGTAACCCATTTTAATCCCAGTTGGGATCAGATTTTAGTGATGCTACAGTTTAATGAAATCTAGATTTTTAAGTAAGGTTTTCAACGCAATAGATGGATCCTCAATCGCATCTGTACGTCAGGAGATATACACTGTTCAATACTAGTATGTCAATTCTGATTCTGTTGGGACTGTTATACGTCCCCATCTTTTAAATTACATATTAAATAACAAACGATAACGAAACAGGATGAAACCACTTGTGTTGTCTGGCTAACATATTCATATTTAATAAACTGTAGAGTTCCGCAACCTACGAGTTAAGGAAACAGGGTGGTGCTCGTCACGGGACAGCACACAGTAAACAGAGTCGCTCTGGACTGCAGTCCGGAGTCGCACTCCGATCCAAATATTGTCACAGTTTAAGTATAGAACCAATTAGAAACTTGCATAGGGTTATGGTTTGTCGAGTCGGTTTCAATTTAAGCCCCCGAACGCATCATTCCAGTATGTATATAATTTATGGTGATTTTAACGGTTTTCAGGTACAAGAAATTTCCAGTTTTACAGGTAAACTTGGGGGTAGTCGTTTTAGTCGTTAATAGTCGTATTTTCCAGCGAAATCTGTACAAGGTATTCATCACTACATGGGCCAAGACAGACAATCTAATTCCATCAAAATAGACAAGTATTTTCATTGGGAACACACAGCGAACAGGTATGGCACATAATTGATCTAAAATTGTAAATTTATAACCTATGTAATTTAAGATTGTAACTTGAGTATATAGCATGTAGCAAGTAAATTACTTGCCTGTAAATGTCTCGGGGTTGTACGGCAGCAGCGGCGATGACCGAGACAACAGTGATCGACGACGTATGAAAAGTGCTCGATGAAATGCCAAAGTTGTGTGGTGATCTCGACTCGGCTTGTGGAGGGGGCGATGGTGGTTCTGGGTTGTTATCTTGGTGCTAGAGACGGCGGCTTGTCAGCGACGGCGTGCAGCAGGTGGCCGGAATAGGGGTGTCGGGGAGTTGGAGTTCGAGCAGGGTGCTCGGTGGGTTCATGTGAGGTGCTCGGGATGTGGGTTCGAGAGAGGGAGCGGGAAAGAGAGGAGGGAGAGAGTGATGGGAGTGAGAGTTGTAGAGAGAGTGAGGGGGAAAGAAACAGAGAGAGAGAATAGAGAGAGGGGGGGAAAAAACTGAGAAAGAGAGAGAGATAGAAAAACGGAGGGAGTGAGAGAGGGAGAGTGTAAGAGAGAGAGAGAAAATTTAAGCTTGGTGATGGTGAGGAGGTGATGCTCGGGTCGACGAGGCGACTCGGGCTGTGGGGAGCTCGTCGGTAAGGCTAGTAGAGGCTCTTCAGCGATGGGTCGTCGACGGTGAGGGGCAGTGGAGAGCTAGGGGGTTTTAGGGTATTTGGTGATGGTGGCAGGGAAGAGTGAGGGAGGGTAGAGAGGAGATGAGGGCGGTGATGAGGGCCCGACGAGATGGCCGGCAGAGTGGGGTGATGGCGATGAAGGAGGCATGGGCGTGGGCTCGAGAGAGGGAGAACGGGAGTGAGGGGGTTCGGGGCGAGGAGGGTGGTGAAGAGGGGAGAGAGGTGTGGGAGACGGGGGTCGCGCATCGTAGAGAGTAACGGCGCGCGAGCGTGGGCGGAGGAGGCGGCGTGGGTTACGGCGAAGGAGTGGGTCGCGAGCGACAGGGAGCGGGAGAAGTGGGAAAGGGCCGTTGGGAAGAAGGAGTGGGTAGTGGGCCGGGTCGGGTAGGAGGCGCGGGTGAGTGTGAAGTGGGCTTGGGCTGGGTTTAAAGGGAAAAGGGAATTTAGTTATTAAAAGGGAATGGGCTTAGGGGCCGGGCTGAAGGAATAAAACCAAAAATAAATAAGAAAGGAAAGGGCCGGGCTAAAGAATGGTGTTCAGCCGGGGGATTTGATTGGCTGTGGGATATGGAAATGGAAAAGTAAAGATTTAGGATTTGGGGTTTCAGGGTTTAATGGAGTTTCTTTAAAATAATTAAATAATTAAGAATAATTTTTTTTATAGTTTAAAGAGAAATACGGATTTAGGCGTATATAAAAGAACCGGGTATTACACTTCAATTGACGGGTCAAACTGGTCATGTGAACTCAATATGCAGTGTGCGTGTGTTGTGCATTGAGGGGTTTTGGATATATCGGGGGCCCCGCAGCGTTTACGGGGGTCTCGCTACCCGAATAGCGGGCTGGGGTCAAGGGGCCTAGCAGCCCCCTTGCGGGGTGCAGAGCAGTGCCCCGTTAGAAATTTTTTCTAACAGGGACAGTGTTGTGGAGTGTGTGTATATGTATATAAAAAAGGGAAGAATAGCATCCAAAAGACGTGTGGTCTCCAGCGCCCCACGTGCCTGGAACGCGGATGCTAGGCACTGGACGCCGGTGCCCCATGTGCTTGGCTCGCGGGCGCTGGGCGTCAGCAGAAAAAGGGACTTAGTCCCTGCACTAAGAGCTGTGCTCTCGATTTGACTTATGGAGTTGAACTCCTGAGAAAGAGGACAAGGGGGCTTAGCCCCTGCACTGGGAGTTGTACTCTAAAAAAAAAGATTTATTATATATATATATATATATATATATATATATATATATATATATATTGAGGAGTTAAACTCCTAAGATATTTTTGGAGCTGATGAAAGGGGACCCCTTTCTTCTCCTTTGAGCCATGGATCTTCCACAAAGTGGGGTTTTTGGAGGTGGGTCTCCTTCTTCCGTCTCTCTATTGGCTGGATCTTGGAGGAAAGAGGGTGAGATTTTAAAAATCTCCCATTTTGGAGATTTGATGGAAGATCCGTGTTCCTCTTCAAGGGTTTTGTGGTGAAAACTATTTTTTTTTGGAAAAGGAAGAGTGGAACTCTTGATTTAAATCAAAAAAAGGGAAGAAGGTTTAGAACCTTGAGTAGGGAGAAGGAGGCACAAAAAACCTAATTTTTGGGGGAGAATGAATTATTATTTATTTCATTATCATGTTACTTTTTATAGGCTTACAAATTTACATATAGCCCCTTGGGCTTTATAAAATGGTATATTTGGCCATCTCATGCCTCAGGTGCTCATTTCTTTTGCACATGAGCTATGGGATTTACAAAAATTTAGCTTTATGCCAATTTTTTCTTACATTCATGCATAAAAAAATATATCAAAATTATTTATTACATGATTTCATTTTGGCATGGGGGAGGCCGGCCGCGGGGCTCGACTTGGGCATGGGCCCGCTTACTTGGGGTTGACTTTGACATTGACTTGGTCAACTGGGATATAATTTTTGACCCCAACAATCCTTATATGATAAGATTTCTCGTTTTGAGGCGAATTTTCTTTGGGATCCGCACCAAAGGGTCGGGTCATTGTTTGAGATCATCCAGACTTGGTGGCCTGGTGTTGTTCAGCCTATTCCGAAGATTGTTGTTGTTGTGGTCAAAAATTACACTCCGGTTGACCAAGTCAAAATCAAAGTCAACCCCAAGCCCAGGTCAAAGGGACCGGCCCCACGACAAAAGGAATGAAACCATAAATTGGTTTAATGTAATTCTTTATATATATATATATAATAAGTATAAAGCCAAAATTTTGTAAACCCCATGACTTATGTGCAAAAAGAGATAAGCAAATAAGGTATGGGGTGGCATAAGTGTCATTTGGCAAAACCCAAGGGGCTTTATGTAAAGTGGGTAGCCTATAAAGGCAACATGATGAAAAATCAATGGGAACCTTTTTCTCTCTCAAAAAAATTTAGGGTCTGTGCCTCCTTCTCCTTCCTTAAGGTTCTAAAACCTTTTCCCCCCTTTTAAATTAAATCAAGAGTTTAACTCTTCCTTTTCCAAAATAAACAGTTTTTCACTATCAATCCCTCGAAGGAGAACTCAGATCTTCCATTAGATCTCAAAAAGGGGAGATTTTTAAACCTCACCTCCTTTTTCTCCAAGATCCGGCCAATAGAAGAGGAGGAAGAAGGATACCTACCTCCAAAAATCCCACTTTGGGGAAGATCCAGGGCCAAAGGGGGGAAGAAAGGGGTCCCCTTCGGTCATTTCCAAAGATTTCTAAGAGTTTAACTCCATTCAAGATCTGTTGGAGTTTAACTCCATAAACAAAACCCTTTTAGGAGTTTAACTCCAAATCTACACATAATCCCTAGTAGGAGTTCAACTCCAAAGACCCTTGGGAGTTCAACTCCAAGCTTAGGGGCTAAGCCCCTTTTCCGCTGGTGTTTCCAGCAGTCGCATGCTGCGCCTATGGGCGCCCAGCGGTCGCGTGCTGCGCACGTGACCTACGGGTGCCTAGCGGTCGCGTGCAGGGCACGTGACCCGTGGGCGCTAAGCGCCTACGTGCGCCTCACGTGACCTGCGGGCGCCCAACGTTTAGCGGTCGTGTGCCGCGCACGTGACCCGTGGGCGCTCAGCGGTCACTTGACTTACGGGCGCCAAGGCTCAGCGGTTGCCCACGCGCCTGACACGTGACCCACGGGCGCCAAGTTCCCACATGCCAGGCATATGACCCACGGGCATCTAGCGCCCACATGCCATGCACGCGTCTTTAAGACACTCCCCATCCCTCATTTTCCATGCACTCCACACCCAAAACACGTCCCCCATTGGAAATTTTTTTCTAACGGGGCGCTGCCCTGCACCCCGCAAGGGGGCTGCTAGCCCTCTTGACTCCCAGCCCGCTATCCAGATAGCGGGACCCCCGTAAACTCTGCGAGGCCCCCGATATATCCAGAACTCTTTCAAAACACAACACACGCACATGGCACATTGAGTTCCCACGATCAGTTTGACCCATCAATCGGAGGTTTCCTTGCTCCAAATGTGAGGGGTAATTAACGGCAGCTTAGTCCGCGGCCGCTGGAGATTCGAACACCCACAATCAATAAACCTCCGCCTACCCTAGGCAGGGGGATCTGTAGTACGCCAGACAAGCATGTACGTATTCCCGTCTCAATGGGGTGACGAAAAACACCCTACAGTTGTGTTTCCTACTGTTCAAATAGTTGTAATAGTCATTGCTGGGATTATCAAGATGTCGCTTCTAGAGTTCATGAAGCTGAAGTCGCCAATGTTTACGGTTATAGATGTGACAGAGGATCTTTAGTCATTCATGGATATGATGGCCAGGATGTTTAGTCGTTGTGATGCTGCGATGCGAGATCTGTAAAGTTGGCTAGTTTCTTTTGATAGGTCTTGCTCAGACCTGATGTGAGTCGCTCGAGAGAGACCGAGTAATGGGTCTTCCTCCGATGACTTGGGATGAGTTCTCAAGGGTATACTTAGCCAGATTTCTTCTACAAAGTGTCAAAGATGCCGAATGCATACTTTCGAGTCTTTGTGTAAGATTTCGGACATGATCGTGGCCGAGTATGACTTGCAGTTCGTATAGCTATCGTGATACACTCCCTACTTGATCGATACTGAAGAAAAGCGGATTAAAAGAACCGTGTGAAGTCTCAATGCGCAGTTGTTCTTTTCCGTCGATACTGCACTATAAATGGAATGATATCACTCTTTAATGTAGAGACGCCTTTTAAGTGAACCGGAACTACAGGTGCTTAAGAACTCCGTAGTTAAGCGTGCTCGAGCTAGTGAAATTCTGGGATGGATGACCACCTAGGAAGTAGCCCCTGGTCAGGTCCGGTTCACTCCGAAAGACAAAACCGTGTGGATTCGGCTAGAGCGGACAATACCGTCTGTGTTAGGGGGTGGGTCGTGACAGATACAAAGCTCCCCTTATGGCTAAAGACTTCTACCAACGGCCTGGCCTGGACTATTCTGCCACATGATGGATATAGTGCCCTCAAGAAAATTATTGTGATTGCATGTAGACGATTATGATAATTAGGAGAGAACCTCTACAGGTAGAACAGTCTTGCTCGAGATGATAGTATGCTATCTGCTTTGTCTTCATCATAGATGAAGCCCATAGGATTCTTGCTTGACTACCAGTATTAAGATGGCGATCATATACGTGGGAGCTGAGCACATCCTTAAAGGTCTCTAGTCGTGGGAGTATCGAGACCGGGCATCGATATTTCGGAGAAGATTGGTGTATACGTTTCTAGATCTCGATGAGGGGAGGTGACCGGTCTCACAAGCCATTGGTGTTGTGTCACCTAAGACAGCATACAGGTACCCACTGGAGGTGAGTACCACGGACGGACTCGCCGAGAACTTCTAGATGATATTATATCTATCTTCAAATGAAAGTTCTCAGGTGGCATGAGTACAGGTTAGTCTTTTGACCTGAGATCGTCATTTTTCTCGTGTGAGTTCCTACTGTACTTTGATTACTACCCTACCATAGCTTAAAGGAGTCGTCCAAACAGGTTTTAGTTAGGTACAGTCCCGAGCTATATAGAGGCAGTGATCGATTGTCAGGGATTCATCTCTCCTGGTATTAGGAGTCGATATCATGCTGTATTCAGTTGGCTATCATCTTAAATCCATGGCTATGTTGGATGAGATTTACTGATAGTTGATCAATAGTATCTCTGTCGGTGATAAGCTTGACTCAGACACGACTTGTCGGGTTAGTAGAGGTCTGACGTTATCCAACCCCTAGACCTGATATGCGATACTCTTAGACGAAGAGACCGGACTATATGGAGATTGTTACATTCAGGCTCAGTAGGGCAAGAACGTACTTGATTGTCGACCCCCTCTTTTGGCAAGTACCTGGGTAGCCGTTAAGTACAGCTAATGCCACTGATGTGCTTGTGGTTAAACCCACTGCCAGCGTATTGTCGATTCTTTAGAGTCCCATGATTGGTGTAATTTATTGCATATTTTTCTAACCCATTTATCATGTTATTGTTATATATTATGCTGTCCTGGGTATCTTTTGTGAATTATTACAGATAACAGGACTTAGATGCAAAAAGACGGAAAATTGTGCTAAAATAAAGATTACGTGCGTATAATAGAGAATTAAGGGAATTATTCAGAAAATTAAATGACAATTTTCAAATTTGGAGAATAATAAAACCCCCCATCAAGTTTTTGGCACCGTTACCGGGGAGGTGTAGTTTAATTACATTTAAATTTAAGTTTTAAATTTTAGTTGTAAATTAAATTAGATTTCCTTTAGTGCGTTTGTTTTTGCAAACTTTCTGTATAAAATTTCAGGAATCGAGAAGAACTTACTGAAAGAGAAGATCAAGACGAACATAGGCAAATCTAGGTAAGATCTCGTTCTTCTCAAAATCTTGATTTGATTCCAACTAACAGATATTTGCAGGATTCTTTGCGCCATATAAAAAAATTAGTTTAGATTTTAGAATTTTGATTGTTTTAGATTGCATTGCATATTTAAAAAGATTCTAAGGGGCTCCAGATTAGGTGGGGATTTCATCACCCTTCCTAGGCCCCATGAATCACAATTGAGCATCCGCATTGACCTACAATAATTTAAAAAATATCTAGACTTCAGCCCTAAGGACTTATCGTGCTCAATAGAACAAGAGAAAGTTGTAGGTAATTTAACAGTCATCCGATTCAATCTTGAGGTGTCCAGTGACATGTGACTAGTTGTGGTTATTTAATTAAGACACGCTATTTTGATGATTTGTATAGAGGAACCCTCCCACTTAACTCGCACTGATCTGGCTTCAGGTTGTTAAAGAGCTGTTAGAAAATTTATCCCGCAATTTGTCTCTTGGCAGTTAGGAGCGTGTCTAGTAATTTGATCTAGATTGTTTGTGCATGTTTGATTGTAATTTTTAGAATCCCTGGTCATCTTAGTTTTTGAGGAAAAAATGGGTGACGAACATGCTAAACCAATATTACATGAATTATGTTATCCGGTTAATCCAACACTTACCGATCATATTAGAATGAATAAATATAGGAGCGGTTATAATTTACCTTATACCACAACCGAACCAACATCCACTCCTTCCAATTTCATAGACCAACACCAATTTGAATTATATCCATACTATGATATTGACCCTCCTTATGACAATATCCAATTAGATTATTATCAACCATACCAAACTTTTCCACCATTAGACGTTGATAATAATGAGGAGACGAGATGTGCATATGTGAAACAGCAGTTGGCTACAATTATGCAAGATGAAATTATGCCAATTAAGCAATCATTAACTAATGTTGAAATTCTTCTTAGCCAAATAACTATTACAATAACCAACAGGAAAGAGGAAGAGACCATCCCAATGCAAACCCACCCAAGTCCGATTGTTTCCAATAGCTTAGAACATCATAACAAATCTATTGAGGAAGTGGTTGAGAATAACTATGGTTTGAAATGTATAGCCAAAGAACGTTTAAATCCTAAGTGTCCTATGTGTGGGTGCGAATTTCCGTCAAGAAAGATTGAGTGATATAAGGAGTGTCCAATTTGTGAATCCACGTTCGAATGTTTTGGTTTAGATAAGTCTGATTTATTGGTGCATGAGAGAAGTAATGATGAGTCTCCTTCTAGTAAGTTTGAAAACTACCATAAAAATTTTGAATTTCCAATTCGGCCTCCAACAACAAATTTATATGAAAATGATTTAATTGATGATGCATTTGAGGTTGAGATATTTGATTTAATTGATTGTAAAATTTTTGAGAAAAATATTTCTGACGAGTTAACAGTTTGTAACAACCCTAATTTTCTTATACCCTTTTTCTATACAAAATTTTAAATTAAATTTTTTTCAAAATCCATAAAGGGGTATTTTAGCCTGAGTACAAGATATTGGTAATTATTTTGTTTTTAATTACAAGCCACAAGAATGTAATAACTCCATTTTTAGTGTACAAGAAATTACTTTAAATTTAATGTATACTAGGAGTATTTATTCTTTCTTCTATCATTTTAAATAATTAAATACCACAATAATTACAAGAAGGAGCTTGTAGCTCATTGGTAATACCTTGCATTACTGAACCAAGCCACCAGAGTTCAAATCTCCTGCCCCACATTATTTTTTATATTGTTTTTGTTTTAAATCATTTGGAAGCCCAACAGTCCAAACACCATAACTTCCAAACTTTGAACTGAACCCTGAAAACTAAAATTACCAGAGCTTACACCACGAGACTCCCCACCCCCTAGACCCCCGACTCGGCCGGCGGACCGGCCGATTCGGGCCGACGCCGCCGGCCGGACTCGGCCGGACGGCCGAGTCGCCAACACAAAATTTTGGCTTTTCGTATTCTTTAACCCCCTGCACACACCATTTATTTGGATCGGTATCCGAATCTTAAATACACCCCATTTACTACAATTTTTAATGATTTTCTATAATTTTTTACAATTTTTTAATTTAAAACCTTTCACCTACCCAACCCTAACCTACCCTATAAATACACCCCCTACCCTCTACCCTCTCATCCCAAAATCCTAGGATCACTCTCTCAAAATTTCCCAAGAAGGGTGTACTTTGAAAACAAGTTCACGGCGAAGCTCCGACGAAATTCCGGCGGGAATTCCGGCGACGTTTTTAGGAACAACTGGCGACGAAGCAATGCCTCGGCAACCCATTTAGTCCCCCTCACTCCTTTGCCTAATCGAAACCCGTAAGTCCCATTCTATCTCCCTTTCTATTTCTCTAAAATACGAAATTACGAAACCCGACGGAATCGGAACAAATCCGATTTCCGACTCGGTTTTCTACAAAATTTCACTTCTAACCAATACATTCATGCCTAAACATCTTAATCTTGACTATTAAATGTTTAAAAATCAATTTGAACAAGTTTTCTCACATGAAATGATAACCTTTCCAATTTATCGTATTTTTCACTTTAATACCATCATGTTTCGATTTCACATTTAAACCCTTAACTTTGCTATACATTTAAAGTAGAGCACGAGGTAATGACCTACCTCCACACACACGCAAATACAACCCTAAGCGACATCATCAAAAACTTAGAGTACGATAAAAACAATACTTTCATTAAAATACCATTTTCTTAATAAAATCAATTCTAAAAGTTTGGCTTTGATACACTATTAAATAAATACCTCTTATTAGGAAAACACAATAAGTTGTGGACATCGATCGTTTATCTAAACCTGACTTTGTGGTGTCTAGGCTTGACAAGTGAGAAAAGGTAACTTTAAAAGGCCCGTCTCACGATTCGTGAGCGGATCCCTCCTTTCCTCATTTGTACTTACCTGGCCACAATTGGCGGTGAAGAGGCGATTTGAGGCTTCTAACGACTTGTCGTTTAGACCATTTAGAAATAGGCTAGTTGGCTTAGGAAACCCTAGAATCTAAAATACGGAAAATTACACTTTGCAAATAAATACCTTTTACTTTATAAAACCGTTTTCTAAAGGATTAGTATTTTACAATCTTTGTAAAGCGCCGCTACAACCCATCTTTGGGGAACCCGTTAGAGATAGTAAGGTTTATCGTGCACCATCGGGCTTAGTAGTGCGAGATTCAGACCTCCGCAAGGAGCATTCGGTCTCGAAAGGTTTAAAATACGACATCTTAAGAAAAATGAGATTTTTGGAATATAAAATATTTATTAAAATTATTTTTGTATAAACATATATATATATATATATTTATCATTTAAATTTCTATTTTATTATATTATAAATTTTCCACCTTTTTCTAAAAATCACAAGAATATATTTTACACTAAAATACCATGAACTTCAAATAAATCAATAATACAGATAAATACCATTATTTATAAAACTAGGATATTTCACTAGAAATGTCACAACATAAAATCCACCCTCATTACAACCCTAAAGACGAATAATAAATACTTGAGGTGTATTTTGAAAAGTATATAAAAGTATTTTTACATAAAAAACCCTCAAGTTTTACCCTAAGGACCCTAAAAATTATAAGACCTCGATTCATATTTCTGATTGTCTGACTCGGGTTTGAGTCTGATTAATCTGACTTGAATATGATTCAAGTTAATCTATAATCTACAAGATTCCAATTCAATATGAACACAAGAATCCATGAATACAATTATCAATTTATACAATTTGACTGAACCGAACCATGGATATATATTCCTTTTACATGATTCTCAGTATTCCATTTACATGACTCTACGGTTATAACCGTTTCCTGATATCATGGTTCACTGAGAATCATGTAAAAGGAATAGGTATATTCATGGTTTGGTTCAGTCAAGTTGTATAGATAGATAATTGGATTCATGGATTCATGTGTTCATATTGAATTGGAATCTTGTAGATTATAGATTGACTTGAATCATATTCAAGTCAGATTAATCAGACTCAAACTCGAGTCAGACAATCAGAAATGTGAATCGAGATCTCATAATTTCTATCTTAGGGTAATTTATAAAACTTGAGGGGGTTTTATATAAAAATACTTTTATATACTTTTCAAAATACACCTCAAGTATTTATTACTCGTCTTTAGAGTTGTAATGAGGGTGGATTTTATATTGTGATATTTCTAGTGAGAATATTCTAGTTTTAGGTATTTATCTGTAATATTGATTATTTGAAGTTCATGGTATTTTAGTGTAAAATTTATTCTTTGTGATTTTTAGGAAAAGGCGGAAAATTTATATTATAATAAAATAGATATTTAAATGATAAACATATATATGTTTATACAAAAATAATTTTAATAAATATTTTATATTCCAAAAATCTCATTTTTCTTAAGATATCGTATTTTAAACCTTTCGAGACCGAATGCTCCTTGCGGAGGTCTGAATCTCGCACTATTAAGCCCGAGGGTGCACGATAAACCGTACTATCCCTAACGGGTTCCCCAAAAGTGGGTTGTAGCGGTGCTTTACAGATTGTAAAGTACTAATCCTTTAGAAAACGGTTTTTATAAAGTAAAAGGTATTTATTTGCAAAGTATAATTTTCCGTATTTTATATTTTAGGGTTTTCTAAGCCAACTAGCCTATTTCTAAATGGTCTAAACGACAAGTCGTTAGAAGCCTCAAATCGCCTCTTCACCGCCAATTGTGGCCAGGTAACTACAAATGAGGAAAAGAGAGATCCGCTCACGAATCGTGAGATGGGCCTTTTAAAGTTACCTTTTCTCACTTGCCTAGCCTAGACACCACAAAGTCAGGTTTAGATAAACGATCGATATCCACAACTTATCGTGTTATTCCTAGTAAAAGGTATTTATTTAATAGTGTATCAAAGCTAAACTTTTAAATTTGATTTTATTAAGAAAATGATATTTAAATGAAAGTATTGTTTTATCGTATTTTTGTCCTTTATCAAATTAGGGTTGTTACATAAATTTAAAGAAAATTTTGGATATGGAAACTGCTTCTATAAAGAAAACTTGTAATTTTGATGGGATTGGCCGAGATATAATATTTGAGGAAACTATTGATAGAGAACCCATATCTTTAGTTGGAACAAACAATAAAATTTTTGAAGAAAATTTAAAGTGGGATTCTATATTTTTAGAAGATAAAAGTCAAACCATAAGTCCATTTAAGTAGGAAGTGAAATAATTGTTGGACGAGAGATTTGATGATATTTTTGAAGACAAATCACATATTATAATAGAAGAAGCGAATGATGAGTAGGTAGTTAATTTTGAAAAAGGATATTATGATCAAAGTATTGAAAAAAATTTAAAGGATGAATTTAATCTTATAGATGATTTAGATTCCCCAAAACATCTAATAAATTATGAATATCCTTTTGAGCTTTTAACAGTCGAACCAAACCCTCCACCACTTTCGGTTATTATTAAAACCAATCCTATTGAAAATCAAGTTGAAGTTATGGGTTTAACTCTTATAACTGGATCACTTATTTATATTCCACATGTCCGTGTTTTAGAATTTGATCCAATTAGCCAATACTTCGATAAGATGGTACAGTTACATAATTCTTTGAGACTTTCATCATTTATTTCTGTGCTAGTTTTTTCGGCAAAACACATATCACAATTTTCTTCATCCACATATAAACACTATACCAATATTTTGCATATCCATTTTCGGGTGTTTATTGATACTTACTGCTACAACTTATTTTATTACTCATGCATGATTAAAGATAAAATTTTTGAGTGGTTAATATTAACGTATGGGTTAGCAAAAGATAAGTGTGGGGGTATTGTACATAGGTCATTAAAAAAATTGATAGAAAATTTTGAAAATAGAAATGAAAAGTGAAAAATGTATATAAAAGAGAGATTTTTAAAAAAATAAGAAAAATGGAAGGTTAAATGGATCTAGCAATAAGTTGTTATGAGCTCGTTCCCAAAAGGCTAGTATCATGAAAGAGTTGCTAGGTCTGAGGAGATGTAAGTGGATCCTATTTTTATGTCTAAATATTTAAACGTTGATACCCTACTATATGTACATGCACACATCTTGAACCTTGGGATAATAGAAGAGACCTATCATGCTCTTGTCTATAATGTCTTAATACGAAGAAAAATAAAAATTTTAATATAAGAAAAATGAACACTGTCTTGCAATATCAAGGTAGCATAAAAAAATTACAGCGAGGGTGCTTCATCACCTAGTGACTTAGACCAACTGGTTTGGGATCATTTGTTGTGTCTTCGGTGTTGCAAGATTAGGATGCTGCTATTTACGCCTAATAAGTGATCACATTCGGTAATCGGTTGGTTAGTGCCTCACGAAGTATTAACGGCCGCATGAAAAATGTGGGAACAAATCCATCAATTTGATACACCGATTAAAAAAGTAATAAGGAGTTAAGAGCAAGAGTATGAGAGCTAGAATTGATTTCTCCCAGTGTAGAGATAATTTTTTTCCACACACGTAGGGGTATATGATCATGTTTGGAAGCAACATAGGTAGGAAATATTGGAAGAATGACGAGAAAGTAATTTTCGGTATAGATCAAAGTCTATTAAGGCATGGTTCATGACGACTGAAAATCTAGTAAAATTTAAAATCTTGTTTTCGTATTTTTCTTATTTATTCCTATCTGTGTATATATTTTTCATTTTCTTATTTGTGTTTCCTTTATTTTCTTTTATAGGAGTAGGAGTATGAATATGATTTAGTTAGATGGTAGTTTAGTTTAGTTTACTTTAGAATTTGAAACCCTAGATTTACTCGAGGACTAGCAAAATATAAGTGTTGGGGTATTTGATTGGTGTAATTTATTGCATATTTTTCTAACCCATTTATCATGTTATTGTCATATAATATGCTGTTCCGGTTATCTTTTATGAATTATCATAGATAACAGGGCTTGGATGCAAAAGGACGGTAAATTGTGCTAAAATGAGGATTACGTGCGTATAATGGAGAATTAAGGGAATTATTCAGAAAATCAAAAGAAAATTTGCAAATTTGGAGACTAAAAAAATCCCCTATCATCCCACATAGAGAGTTTTCCCGGTTCAGCCGATAGATGTAGGAGCTATACGTTGGTACGTACAGAAGTCTGATTACATACGTGTACGGGATACACAGACTTTAATCGGACGGTTGATAATACTAACCGGCTTAGGATTAAGCCGGATTATTAAATCAGGTTTTGATTAAATAATATATATATATATATTGATATATATATTTTAGTATTATTGTTCACTATTCATTTTCTCTCTTTGGTGCTATCCACATTTTTATACGGATATGCGTAGATGTAACGATACATATACCGGGTGAAGTATTCCGTATTTATACGGGAATACTTCAAGAAGAAGGACACCTCATATTTGATTTTCTTTTTAGAAAATCAAATAGAAAATAAGGTGGAGGGTGAGGTGGCATGAAGCATGGTAGTGAATATGTAGAAATGTATGGCTTTGGATTTTATATTGTAAAATCATTTTGGACGCACTATTGGTTCATGGTTGTAAAGTAGAAGCCATTCATTTTCTACACATGGTCACTTTGCTTCATTCCACATTCTTGAGTTGCTTCATGCTTGCAAGATACTTAGCAAGTTTCCTCACCTCCTTCTCCTTCTCCTTCTTCTTCTTCTTCTTGCTCCCTCTTGAGCATGAGTTTGGAGAGAGAGAAATTAGTGGAAAAATTCTTACATCACCCACTATCCATCCTTAGCATGTTTGGAGCGTCGGTCGGAACCTTTACCGGTTTCTCTCGGGTGGATCTTCTTCGGTAAGGGTGGTCACCTTTCAAGTGTGTTCCCGGCATCTACGAGCTTGGAAGGGTCTTCCACGATTAGGTGGACACACGTCAAAGGTTGTATATCTAAACCCTTGTATGTTTCTAATTTGCTGGTTTAGGTGTTTGGAATGAATCCTAGGGTATGCGTGTTTTGTGCTTGCATAAAATTTTTGTTTTCACTTCCGTCTTGACCGCGGCTTCCGCGGCATGAGCACGTAACACCAACATGGTATCAGAGCCATCCAAACACCTTAAATTAGAAATAGTCGATACTTTAGTTTCAAAACCGAAAAACTCCGATTTTCGAAACCTTGTTTCTGTTCGAATTTTTTTTGGTCTCTGAATTTTTTTTAAATAAGTGCAGAACCTTACTCTTGATGTCCTAGTGACACACAATGAAAACGAGGAGATTCTTCCATAAGAAAACCACCGTAAATCCCCATTTAGCCGCTACGAGCGGTTTTTCTGTAGCTTCTGGTACTCGTTTTCATTCAGTGTCTTGGGTTTTGGAAATTGGTATTTTTGGTCTTGTTTGTTTTGCCCCAGATTTCACTTAGTATTATCTTAGCTTTGGGGCAACTCGGAAGTTTTAGAACTCGAAACTTTTGCATCGTTGATCTCTGTAATGTGGTATATGTGTTGCTGAACATCGTTTAATTGCTATATGTTCATTTAGACAGGGTCGCACACATTGTGGTGTTATTTGTTTCTGTGGTTATATATATATATTTGGTTATGGTTCAATTGGATTGTCGTGTTGGATAGCCCCTAGTGCAATGTTGCTTGTACAATTTTGATTCAGCTTATATATTCATTATTGCGGGATGAGCGTCCGACACGTGGACTGCCGTTTCTGCCAGTATGTATATTCTTTAATCAGGGTCGACCAGGTTGTGGTCGTTGTCACCCTTGTATATATTTCATTTCTGTACTAGGATTATCCTACGGAGGAGTGCTCGAATAGCCGAGTTCTAGAGGGTAATGGGCCCGCATTTCATAGCATTGAGACCGAGGGGGCCTTACTTTAGAATTTGCGGGCTATTCGTTGCACTTGTAGGGGGTATAGGATTGACCCGCGGAGGGGTGCATAAGTCACCGGAATCTAGAAAGCGACGGGTGACCGACTCACTTCGTTAAAGGCGTGTTACGCGGTTTCTAGAATTAGCAAGTGGCTTGCCGCACTCGTGGGGGTCTAGAATCGATTTTGTATGGACTATCCACATGACCGGAGAACGCCGCGTCTCATTTTCGGCTTAAATGAAATGCGGGGCTTCTAATTTATCCGCTATTTTATATTGTTGTTATGATGCCTGTGATGATTTTTATCTGCTTATGATGACTTTTATT
Organism: Agapanthus africanus; assembly: GCA_030015575.1. NCBI lineage: Eukaryota > Viridiplantae > Streptophyta > Magnoliopsida > Asparagales > Amaryllidaceae > Agapanthus > Agapanthus africanus. The sequence goes on along the minus strand of JASDDO010000010.1, from coordinate 427,684,394 downwards.
TGCCTGCGATATATATATATATATATATATATATATATATATATATATATATATATATATATATATATAGTAGATGCTTCTATATGTTTTGCATCCACGCTAGTCCTGCCCCTGCTCTGCTATTAGTTAAGTAACCTAACGGTGTATGACGGGGCCCCATAGAGAATACAGATGGCGTATAAAAGCATGCTCTTTTGATTGTTTTTTTATGGTTTGGAAACTTAAAATGATGGGAACGCATCTTTAATGCAAGGAAAAATAAACCAAATTGATATTGTCAGAACCGGTTTTTAAAACTACTCGGTTTTCTTCAAAACTAATAGTCGTATTCTTTTACTTTGCATAGAGATATTCGGTTAAGAATATCCTGCACTTCATTCTATGAGGGAAGAGCCTATCCCTTCACTTGGAGTTCGTTCTTAAGTAAAGATTTATGTTACTAGTTTTAAAAAGCGGAGCTTAAACCACTCTATTTCAAAGTCACTCGAGTTCTTTCAACAATATCACATTAAATATTTTTCGCCAAAAACTAGCCGTAGCCCTTCGTCATTTCAGATTAGTATTGCATAGTATTCTTGCCGCGTTTGTCGACATTTGCCAAGGCGTAGTGTTCGGTAGCTATGTGATGCTTTTCTGCTGTATGGTAATGCAATTAGTTAGGATAGTCAGTTGACTTTGTTGACCTTTGTCAAGGGTCGTATCGGTGGGTCTAATGTAATCTAGGATAATGACGGGTTGAACTTGACTTGTAACTTATGATTTGTTGACCTTTGCCAAGATCATAAGTCGCTTGGGGCAAAAGCCATATCGGGAGTTTCAAATATACGGGAAATTTGCCAAGTTTGTGCATACCTTCTGGAGTGTGGTAATTTTGGTCAGTTTCCGTCAAAATTATCACACAATGATAGTTGGGTCCCGATTCCCACTGATGATAGGTATTACTCCTCGGGAGATTTTTCACTTCACAATTAGCTAATCTATCAGGTGTCTAGAAAGTGTTAACGAAGTTACGCCTCTGCGGAAACAGGGTTATTAATTGGGTTCGTGCGAAAGTATGGGGGACCTCCTTCGGAGGACCAACACTGGCCTGGCTGAATGGCTAGCGAACTTGTAAAGTGTAAATGATTCCGACTAGTTCTCCTTTTAGGGGTTGAAGGAGAATTCGAGAAAACAGTGGGAGCCATCCTGATTAGATAAAGTGATAACAAATCTAATCTTGATAGAGTGTACGCTGAGTATTTCTTTTCTCTCTCTTTCTGGTATAGTGACCCATGACTTACCTTAAAAACTCATGAACGAAGTTAACCGAACCTTCTTACATACTTGGGTTTTGGATTGTCATAATTCATGACAAAGTCGCACATATTTCTGCCACTCCTACTTCCCCTTTTGCATTTCTTTAGAACACTTCATATCACTATGTCATGCCCCGCTTCCCAAAATACGGAATACGAGAGATGAAAAGGCCAGCCATGCTCCTACGGTCATGGAAATATCCTGCCGTAGTCACACTTCGGCTTCTAGTATTACGTGGTAATCAGTAATCATAGCACAGGTAATGAGAAATGCAGTCACTAATTCTACTAACATAGATATAACACTAACTAGATAGAGTCTAAGGAAAAAATAGCGCTGGCGTCGCTGATCTAGATGTCCATAATATTCTCGAGGTACGACAGATCCTGATCCGAGCTAAGTCCACTTCTCACTCTGAGCATGCATACTCAGGTCGTCAGAGCGACACAATAGCAATATATATGAATATGTAATGTGCGGCGATGATAAACATAAAGCAGTAAGTATAGAGTGATGACGCAAGCATGAAATAACTGGTACATGTAACGTTAAGCAAGTGTATCAGATCAGTAATCAATGCAATGTCCATGTCACTAAAGCTATCAGTCTCTAAGTCTCGATGTCCAAGTCACTAAGCCTATCGTCAGTCTGAGTGTGAGCGTCAACCACCGCAGGAGTATCTCGAACCCAAGGATAGGCCCCAGGGGAAAGGCAACACGGGCCCGAATCACGCTCGCTGATAATCAGAAATACTACCCATACAACTCCCGAAATCGCTATACATGCCGACAGTGGAACTCCTGAGATTCCGTTGATCGAACTCACACTCAAACTACCCTACACCCGCGGTCTACATTGAACACCGACCATGAACCCAAATATTAGTCGCTCCATGACAAGTCTACGCGAGAACTGGAGACAGGATCTCCATCAAGGATGTCTCGACTGATTTCCAAGATAAATGGACAGTACTCGATGTCTTACCTATGACACTAATATAAGTGCTTCCATAACCATCCCATACCAGTTATAGTTACACTTATGTATGCCCCATAGACGTCGACAATGCAATAATTAACCGGTTCCGCTTATAGTGTACAAGTACGTGTCACTTCACTTATTCATTCACGCTTCTACACTGACGTACTTGCCACAATCCAATCACTAATATTTATCACTTGGTAATGTAACACAATCGCTAGGTTATCAATGTATATGACCACTATTCAATGAGGGTATAACCGCTACATGATATGATGAAATGCAATTAATTATGATACGAATAAAATATAGCAGCCAGTGTTATACAACTTGAAAAATTCACTATAAATCACAAGTATAGAATTAAGCAAAATAATATAAAAGGGGTAAGCAGTATATTTAATTATCTGTCCATCAAAATTAGTTTCGTGTCAATTGGGTTTCATGTTTGCTAGTTATGGTCATTTCATTTTAAGTGTTTACTGCTGGACATCTAATTTCTGAACTGGAAGTTCGTTTCGTAACATGTTTTACTCCATGTTGGGATAATAATTAGGTGATGCTACTGTTCAACTAATTGTCGGGATATGAGTTAACTTTACAGTACAGAAAACAGATCAACAATAGTCATTTTGGTTTAAGAGTTATGATCAGATCACCGATGAAGGGTGCAAGCTGAAATGACAGAAATCTGCCGTATATGTCATCCGTTTAAAATATGATTTAAATACCAAATGATACTGGAATTTAGTGAAATTGGTACCATTGGAAAGGTAAATCAATTATATGCACTTTTATGTATGGTTCATCATACTTGCGCACTTAAACAGTGAGAAGTATGCGCTCTAAAACGGGTAAAGGTGAAGACTCTGGCTCTGGACTCTAGTCTAGAGCCATGAATCGCCTCAGTTTTCGTTGTTATAATTTATGAAAATACAAAGATGAACTCTGGGATGCTGTAGGTTTATTTATTGGCTTCGATACGAGCCATAGAATATTAGGTTACAAGTTGCGTTCAGTTTAATATAGATTTTATAACGTGGCATGTGCGGTGAATTCCATATTCAACGTCGCCTTTTGGTGCGTCGTTACATAAAGTAAACTTAACTATTTTCAACCCAAATTACTACAGGACGTTCAATATCAGTAAACGGATCTATCTATAACAAGTTTCGTCAATTTAAGATATGTTTTGATCTAGGGTTTCACATTGATCGATCTCGATTATGCATATCGATGTATATAGTCTAATCAAGCATTAAATCTGATTTGTATAGTATTAGCATGTAAGCAAGTGAGGAGTTCACTTGCCTTCGATCATTGATTTGAAAGCGACATGGACGCGGAGATCACCGTGATATACGAGACGGCTACAAACGTTACAGAATTGGGCACGGTACGACGTGAAATTCAAGGCCGAAACGGCTACGACGGATGTGTACGGTGTTGCGATGGTGACTGCGTTGATGATCGTGACGGCTACAGAGACCGAGGCCACGGCTTGGATGGCGACAACGGCGACCAGGACAGCGGGGATCATGACAAAATGTTAGTGTTCGATGAAATGCTTTAGGGGTTCGGCTGGACTTTGTTCTTGGCTAGACGCAGTGCAGGGCACGGTGGGCATGATGGTCTGGGCATAGAGCAGCGGCAGCAGGTGGTCCAGGGGTTCGGCAGTGTTCAGTTGATAAAACTGCAAATTTGTATTACATTTTTCCTACCATTTTCATATTAAAAAAGGACTTTATTATAATATATTATACATATGAGGGTTTATGTGTAAAAACATTATTTTCCATGTGTTAATATATTTTAATTAGTATTTGGTAGGAAAATGTACGCAAATAATATTATTGACCTAATCCTAGTAGAACAAAGTCTACCAAAATCTTATTTGAGTTGTTGTGCAGAATATTTCCAAGTTGTGCAGAATTTTCCAAGGCTAGAATCAAACAAATCAAGTTGTTGAAGAAATCTTGCCAAATTAAGAAGCAAACTTGGAGACCAAGTCTGGAAGCAACCGAGAGAAGATTTCAAAGATACAAAGATTCCAGAGGAGCCCACATGTCACAAGAACAGAGCCCCTGAAGTTTGATGAACGGCAGAGATTAAATGGCCGCGGATCCGCGGCCTTACCCACCTTGTGCCGCGGATCCGCGGCAAGATTGAGGACTTAAATGCTGAGGATTTTTGGGGTGAATCTATGATGAATTTTACCAACTTTTGAAGCAAAATATTCTGGCTTTGCACTATAAAAAGGCACTGAGAGCCTCTTGGAAAAGTCATCAAGCCGAAGAGATCACGAAGCTCCCGACGCTCACGCATCCAGGCTGATCATCAACTGTTCGACTACCTCCTTAGGAAAGATCGAGAAGCAACTAGTTTTTAATCATTTTCTACGGATTAAAGTGTAGTTTGTTCAAGTTGATTAATAAAGGTAGTTATTTTATTTAATTCTTTTTGCATTTTACATTATGTTTTTCCTCTCTTTCTTTTCATCTTCTTCTCCCAACATGCGCGAGTAATTCTCCGCTTGTTAGGGTTCGTAGGATTAGGGTAGGCTAATGGACGATGAAAATAACTAAACCCTTTTTAAGTCTTATAAAGTTTAGGAACTTTATCAAAAGAATCATTAATATCCTAATCGGGCGCACTAGCAATTCTTTGCTAGTTCCGACCGCGATTAGAGATTAGATTAATGATTGTTTTGGTAAAGGCTAGATATGAACGGAGTTCCGTGTCGAGATAAGGGTTAAGAGTGGGATTCCTTTTCCCTCCAGAAACCCTAATCTACACGCATCACCGTCGTTCGAGTTCTAAATCTATTAATGGATAAAAAGGGTAACTTTTAATTAATCGTCCATAACTACTAAATCCTAACGAACCCTACAAGCCCTCTTATTATATTATCTACATCTCTAAAATAATCTAGATCTATATTTTACATTCTTGTTTAACGTAGATCTAGAAACCATTCTATAAAAATTCTTTATCCCTCCTCTCTTTCTCAACACATCTAAAGTAAAAGTAAAAGGTTCCACGTTTCCCAGAGGACGACCCGTACTCATCTCGGTCTAGCTACACGCGACACCGTTCTGATTGTGGTTAACTACAAACATACACACTTTCTCTACCAATCAAATGGCGCCGTTGCCGGGGAAACGTGCGTAATTTTTTATTCTTGCTATTTGTGTTGAATTCTTAGACGATTCATATCATTATTAAAACAAAACTGCAAATTGCATATTTAACGATTTATGTGTGAATTTTGCGAGGGAATCTGGAGTCACGGACTTGAGGAAACAGGAGATCTAGGGTTTCACACTTCTCTGGTATCTTTTTCAACTCCTTCTCTCTCCTCTCAAATCCAATAAAATCTATCTTCTGCAGGATTCTTTGCAAAATTGCGCCGCTCAAAAATCTTTTTGCAAAAGTTTTGTGATTGGTTTTGTTTTGCATATTTAATACGGACTTTAAAGGGCAAAGACCAAATCAAGATTAGGTGGGGATTTCATCACCCTTCCTAAGCCCCACAAATCACAAACTGAGCATATAGATCAACCCTTCATTAATTTAAAAAATATCTAGACCAGACTCTAAGGACTGTCGCGCTCAATAAGGACAGAGGAAGGTCGTGGGTAATCTATCGTTTATCCGCATTACTTTTGTAGTGTCTAGGCAAGTGTGACAAAGGCTAGTGGTTTTTAATTAGGCCCACGACGTGGTTCCTTCCCACTTACCTGGCACTTATCTGGCTACAAGGGTAGTACGGAGGCGGTAGAGGATTGATCCTGCGGCTTGTCCTTTGGAAGTCTAGGAGCGGTCTAGAGACTGGACCTAGGTGACCTTAGTTCTAGGGTTGCTTGTGCATCTTAGGGTGATTTGTCTTGAGTCCCACTTTTTCAAAACAAGCCAATTTTAAAATCACACACACGCTGCCACTTGCACTAAACCCGCTTAGTGCATGCTCGGCTGGACACGGGATCCTAGTGCCCGTCTTGTCCGCGTTCCTTCTATCGACACCGAAGTCGGTACTTCTTCATCTTCTTTTCCCCCACCACACACCACATCGACCGTGATGGACGACACTCCATCTAATTATAACACCATGCTGCCACCCCCCGCAGGTGAGCAGAATCCATCGCGCATCTCTCTCCAAGAGAGATGCTATCCTATTCGTGGTCCTCTTCCTACTTGTCTATCTCTTCCAACACCTAACGGGGATAATTTCGAAATTAAACCCCACTACATCAATCTGCTGCCCAAATTTCACGGGCTTGAGTCGGAAGACGCGTACGTTTTCATCACCAAATTCGAAAACGTATGCGCAATGATGGGTACTTCACAATTGACTTTAGATGCTATGCGCTTACGTCTTCTCCTATTCACACTGTGCGACTTGGCAGAAAAATGGCTTTATAATACTGCCGCACACTTTATCACTAATTGGGATGAATTTGTCATAGCATTTCTTAAGAAGTTTTACCCAAACCATAAGACTGCACATATTAGGAGCGAGATCAACCAGTTCACCCAGCTTCCCAATGAACCATTTTGGAAGTGCTTTGAACGTTTCAAGGATCTGCTTGTCCAATGCCCCCATCACGGAATACAAAGATGGGATTTATGTCGGATTATATATGAGGGCATTAATCCAGCGACAAAGCAGATGCTTGAAACAATGTGTCAATGCAATTTCATGTCTAAACATGACGGTGAAGCTTGGAAATATCTGGAAGATCTCGCAGAAAGCACTTTGCAGTGGGAAAGCGTAAGACCACCTTCAACTAAGGGAGGTATTCACCAGCTCGACGTTTCCATCGCAGTAAAAGCCGAAATGGCAGCGATACAAAAGAAACTCGACGCTATTGAAAACAAGTTCTCATCTTTCTCCCTAAATCAGGTCACGCTTCCTAAGACCGTCTGTGGTTGCTGTTCGGATCCTTCACACTTAACGGAAGAATGTCCTATGAATGCATCGTTTCAAGCTAATGCTGCTTTTCAACAGTGACCTAGAAACGACCCTTATTCTTCCACGTACAATCAAGGATGGAGGAATCATCCTAACTTTGCTTGGAACCAAAACCAACAAAGCAATTATCAAAAACCTCCTCTACAGCAACCACAACCACAGAATCAGCTCCCCTTTCAGTCACAGAATTTTCAATATCCGGCCAACATTTCTATACCACAAGTGGCCGGTACTGACAACTCACTTGCACAAACTTTGGATATGTTCATGAAACAATCCATGCAAAATTCGGCTGAGATGAGGTCTTCTATTGATACCCTAACGAAAAACTCCGCCTCCCATGGTGAGAGTATTAAATCAATAGAAAACCAAATCGCACAGTTAAACGCCGCAATGAGTGCGAGAGAGAAAGGGAAACTCCCATCTCATCCCATACCTAATCCTGGCCACTCACAAATTTATAATGTGAGTGCTGTTACCATGTTGAGATCGGGAAAAGTGCTGAATAACCGAGTGGGTGAGCAGTGTGATGATAGTGACACCAATGATACCCCAGCTTCTTTTTCTTCCCCTAATTCGTCTAGTCTCCCACCTTCACCCGAGCCTATTCTCCGTTTTCCCCAAGGCTCGAACCCTTCGCCCATTTCACCAAATCTATCTAAGTCGATTCCCACTCCAGTTTTGGGATCGAATCCATCCCCACAGTCCTCTCCAACGTTGGATCCAAAACTTATTGATCAAACACCTTATCCAAACAGGTTAAGGGGCAACAGACCAAGTCCACAAATGGAGAAGATTGTGGAAATTTTTAAGCAAGTTAACATAAACATTCCTCTCCTAGATGCTATTCAACAAGTTCCGTTATATGCAAAAATTTTAAAGGACTTATGCACTAGGAAGAGAAAAGTTCAAGTACCTAAAAAAGTTTTCCTTGCGAGTAATGTGAGCACTGCTTTTACACAACAACTTCCCAAGAAACGAAAGGACCCCGGAAGTCCTACAATTTCAATTTCTATTGGGGGTAAAAATATTAATCGTGCTCTACTCGATCTAGGTGCTAGTGTTAACTTGCTTCCGTATTCGGTTTATGAGCAATTAGGGATCGGAGAGTTAAAACCTGCGCATTGCACTCTTCAGATGGCCGATCGATCTATCACCCAGCCTAGGGGTGAGCTAGAGGATGTGTTAATCAAAGTCGGGGAATTCATATTCCCTGTGGACTTTATCGTTATAGATACACAACCTGTAGCAAACCCACGCAATCAAATCCCGGTGATACTCGGTCGACCCTTTTTGGCCACTTCCAACGCAGTAATCAATTGTAGAAACGGCTCTATGACCCTATCCTTTGGAAAGAAGTCAATTGAGATTAACATTTACAAGTTGGGAAGTGAACCCTCCGAACCCTATGCTCATGTGTGTTCTGTCGAATTAATGGATGTCGACAGCAGCGAATTTGATCAACCTCATAATTCTGACTCTTTTCATATGTCGTTGTTTGACACGGACTCTTCCACCGAGTTGTCCGGGTCAACATCTAACACTGATGAGGAACTTTTTATAGAGTTGGACGATCACCCCATTTTTTCTGATGACATTATTCTTCGGGGTATCGACGAAAGCTTTGAGGAAATTTTCGCTGATGAGCTCGCTTTTTTACAAGACACGGGTGTTGAGATGAATCAACTCCAAGATGAAGAAATTGGACCTCCACCCCTTCTTTTGGACAATCATGATAATACGAGTAATCCATCATCACTATCACTGTGTCGTCTCTCCAAATTGAGACGCAATCCTTTTCCATTACACCTCTTATCACCTCCCCACTTCTTCTTGTCAAAAGGTGACATGTTCTTCCACCAACCTTGGTGCTTCATCGATAAATTTTTTGAATGGTTGGTGTTGACCTTTGGTCTTTGCAAAGCTTGGCATTGACCAATAACCTTGACCCCCTCGCGTGATTTTAAAAGATTAAAATTGTTTAACTCAAGTTTGGGGGGTGTGGTATATTTTGGCTCTTGAAAGAAAATGATTTTTACAAAATTGTGAGCCTAAAATAAGTTTGGGGAGGATTTTCACTTTCATATATTCTTGCCCCCATTAATAATTTCCTCCCAAGTCTACAGATTTTTGAGCTTAACGGATGACATCAGTGAGGACACTGCTGTAAACAGGTTTGGGGGAGGTTTGTGCTTATGTACACATCAATTTGCATCATATTTTGCATAAGCACAACATTTTCAAAAATTTAAAAAAAAAAAATCTAAAATTTATAACAAACGAGTAGAAAATGAAAAATTACATCCAAAAGATAGGAATAGTTTAAGAAAACCAAGAAAATTAGAAGTTTTTTAAACGAACTAGTAATAAGTAGTTATGAGCTGTTGTCCCAAGGGTTAGTAAGATGAAGGAAGTTACTAATCTGAGGATAAAAATAAGTCTGAAAAATAGTTTCTATTCTGAAAGCCAAACATTTGAATGTTGATACCCTACAATATGCACTTACACATGTCTTGAAACTCGGGATAGTAGAGGATACCTTGAAATGCTCTTGTCTAAAAGCCAAAGTATGAAGGAAATGAAAAAAAATGAAGAAAATATAAAAATGGTGAAAAGAAAAAAATGAACACTGGTTTTGTTATCGCCAAGGCAGCAATAAAAAAAATATAGCGAGGGTGCCTCTTCACCTAGTGCCCTAAGGCCAACTGGTCTGGGAGTCACTGCTAAGCCTTAGGTGGTGCAAGACGAGGAAAATATTATCACCTAATCAGCAAGCACATAAGTAATCGGTCGGTTAGTACCTCAAGAAGTATTAACGGTCGCATGAAAATGTGTGAGCAAATCTTTAATATTCATTAAATTAAAAGTACTAAGTTAGATGGACAAGGGTATGATAGCTTGAATTGAATTCTCCGAGTGTAGGGATGTCCATTTCACACACGTGGGGTTATATGATCAATGTTTGGATGAAAGGTAGGAATGAAGAATAAAGACGATGTTTTATTGAGGGATGATGTGATTTCTAACATTTTTTCATGACTATTAAGATATGGCTCATGACAACTGAAAAGCTAGTATAGTTGGAAACTCTTATTTTCAAAGTCTTTCTTTTATGGTTCTTATCTTTATATGTAAATTTCACCCTCTCTCTTTTTTTTATAGGATTTTGTGGGTGTAATCCGCTGAAAACCCTTAGGAGACAACACTCCTCCTACTAGGGACACCTAGAGGTTTAACGGCTTGTTGCACGTGCTCAGTGCAATCGTGTCTGCCTACGAAAGTGTGCTTAGTTTTCTCCTTTCTTTTTTCTCCTCTTAAATAAACTAGTTTGCTCGGGACGATCAAAGATAAGTTTGGGGGTATTTGTTCAGTTGATAAAACTGCAAATTTGTATTACATTTTTCCTACCATTTTCATATTAAAAAAGGACTTTATTATAATATATTATACATATGAGGGTTTATGTGTAAAAACATTATTTTCCATGTGTTAATATATTTTAATTAGTATTTGGTAGGAAAATGTACGCAAATAATATTATTGACCTAATCCTAGTAGAACAAAGTCTACTAAAATCTTATTTGAGTTGTTGTGCAGAATATTTCCAAGTTGTGCAGAATTTTCCAAGGCTAGAATCAAGCAAATCAAGTTGTTGAAGAAATCTTGCCAAATTAAGAAGCAAACTTGGAGACCAAGTCTGGAAGCAACCGAGAGAAGATTTCAAAGATACAAAGATTCCAGAGGAGCCCACATGTCACAAGAACAGAGCCCCTGAAGTTTGATGAACGGCAGAGATTAAATGGCCGCGGATCCGCGGCCTTACCCACCTTGTGCCGCGGATCCGCGGCAAGATTGAGGACTTAAATGCTGAGGATTTTTGGGGTGAATCTATGATGAATTTTACCAACTTTTGAAGCAAAATATTCTGGCTTTGCACTATAAAAAGGCACCGAGAGCCTCTTGGAAAAGTCATCAAGCCGAAGAGATCACGAAGCTCCCGACGCTCACGCATCCAGGCTGATCATCAACTGTTCGACTACCTCCTTAGGAAAGATCGAGAAGCAACTAGTTTGTAATCATTTTCTACGGATTAAAGTGTAGTTTGTTCAAGTTGATTAATAAAGGTAGTTATTTTATTTAATTCTTTTTACATTTTACATTATGTTTTTCCTCTCTTTCTTTTCATCTTCTTCTCCCAACATGCGCGAGTAATTCTCCGCTTGTTAGGGTTCGTAGGATTAGGGTAGGCTAATGGACGATGAAAATAACTAAACCCTTTTTAAGTCCTATAAAGTTTAGGAACTTTATCAAAAGAATCATTAACATCCTAATCGGGCGCACTAGCAATTCTTTGCTAGTTCCGACCGCGATTAGAGATTAGATTAATGATTGTTTTGGTAAAGGCTAGATATGAACGGAGTTCCGTGTCGAGATAAGGGTTAAGAGTGGGATTCCTTTTCCCTCCAGAAACCCTAATCTACACGCATCACCGTCGTTCGAGTTCTAAATCTATTAATGGATAAAAAGGGTAACTTTTAATTAATCGTCCATAACTACTAAATCCTAACGAACCCTACAAGCCCTCTTATTATATTATCTACATCTCTAAAATAATCTAGATCTATATTTTACATTCTTGTTTAACGTAGATCTAGAAACCATTCTATAAAAATTCTTTATCCTTCCTCTCTTTCTCAACACATCTAAAGTAAAAGTAAAAGGTTCCACGTTTCCCAGAGGACGACCCGTACTCATCTCGGTCTAGCTACACGCGACACCGTTCTGATTGCGGTTAACTACAAACATACACTCTTTCTCTACCAATCAGGCAGCGATGGCTCAGCGATGTGAGTGTGTAGGCGAGGGCTGCAGTGATCATTCGGTGATGGCTTGCAGTGGTCAGGGTTTGGATTGCTGGGGTCTCGTCGTCGGGGATGAAAGGGAGTGGAGGAAGAAGAGGAGGAGATGGAGGCGGTGCTGACGGCTATGTGGAAGTAGACGGCGAAGAGGGCAGAGGCGATGGGATCGTGGGTTCTTAGTTTAGCTGTCGCCGGGTGTTTGAAGGTGAAAGGAGAGAGGGAGGTGGGGTTGAGGAGGAGGAGACGAGGTCGGGGAGATGGGCGAGGGTGGAGGAAGTGGTGATGACGGCGGTAGCTCGTCGAAGGTGACCTCAGTGGTGGTTGCGGTTGCAAGTGAAGGTAGCCGGCGGGTGGGTTTGACAAGGAGCCGACGACTTAAAAGAAGGTGGGCAGAGGGGCTCGGGCACTCGATGGGTGAGGGGAGGAGTTATCTCGGTTGGGAATGGAGGTGGTGATGGTTCCGAGGCTCATGGATGTTGGGGCGTGTATTGTTGGTGGTCGAAGGTGAGGTGGTGCCGGCGGTGGTAGCAAGCGATCGGTGCAGTGAGGCCGATGAGGGATCTTGGTGGGCTCGAGCTCGTCGACGGAGGTGAGGAGCTCGAGGGGGTTGAGGGAGGTGAAGATGGTGGGGGTCGAGGAAGAAGATAGGACGAGAGGAGAGAGGAGGGCTCAGTCTTGGAGTGTTTGGGCTGGGGAGTTAGGCGTCGTCGCCGCAGAGCGGGCGCGAGGACGTTGGGACGAGGACGGGGTCTCAGGGTAGGTTCGTTGATCGTGGGGAAGAGTGGGTCATGGGCATAGGAGCGAAGGAAGCGGGCATTTTTGGTGAGGAAGAAGGGAACGTGGGGGAGAGAGAAAACGGGTGGGAAAAGAGTGGGGATAAGAGAAAGAGTGGGTGGGTGTAACTGGTCGGGTCGGGTCGAGGTTGAGTAGAGGTTAGTTAGGCTGGGCTTTGGGGTTAGAAAATAAAAGGGTTTGGGGTTTTAGGGTTTAGGCTAGAAAATATAAAATTTAGAAATTAATATTAGAAAGCATAGGAAATTATTTATAGGAAATATTCTAATAGAAAAATTTTGGGAAACTTTTATTTATAAATACGGGAAATATGTTCAAAGAAAACTGGGTATTACATACTACGATAATCCATATTGCTTAGAACGACCATCGTGTAGTTATATACGAATTCGAAGAAGTTATTTCAGTCAAGGATGGCCACTGGTTATGAAGAAATTGAATAGGATTATTCGGTTATCTCTTTCCTTTACCTTTTCTCAAGTTGCGAGAGCTCCTTGTATTAAGGAGAATACCCCTATTACGCTTATTGGATAGTCTTCTTCCAAACTCTAGGCTGGTGCAGAAAGGTAAGAAAGGAAGAAAATCAATTAGTTTAAGTGCGGTGTACAGAAGGTAAAATATAGAGACATATAAGGGGATTGAAGTGATGGAAAAAGAAATTGCACCTACTTTCATGAATCTGGATCATGAAAGAGGCATTACTAGGAATACCCGGCCATCCCTTTTGAACTATTTATGTTTCAGTATTTCTGTGTATTTGTAAAAGAAAACTATTTTCCCAATTAATTCTGACTTCAGAGAATGTATTTACCAGATTTGGATCTCACATCAGTACGGTGTTACAGATGATGAGTAGGAATAGAATATTGGGAAATGGGCGATTTGATCCTTAATATTGAAATTCGTTGCAATTTGTGATATTGGATGAAATTGTATGACTTTGCCTAACGGAAAATATTTGGTTTCGAATAACCGTTGTTATGCATCAAATTTTAAAATAAAATATCTGTACTTTTATTTTATAAAGTGAGATATACATTTTGAAAATTGTGTTATAAACATTTACTTTTATCAGTTGAGAATAAGGTAAGGCGCATTAAATAACGGTGTAAGATATTCTCGACCAAAATATAGATTTCAATTTACAAAATATAAAATTTGAGTTAGTATACTCTTGGGACTTATACATGAAAATGTATGTTGTCCAGTGTCCTTCGGGACATGGGATTGGTACTCTTACTTCATTCAGGTTTATCTATGAGTTCTTTAGTTTTAGACACGCATTCATTGTATGCAAGGTGTCACGTCCCGCTTCCCAGTATACGGAAAAGTAGACGTGACGGGCCACGACGTATTTACTCAGAAGTAAACACGTTAAGCGTAAATAAGCAATATAAATGTATACATAAGAATAACAAAAGATGTAATAATAACATCAACTTTTATTAACATTCTTTCTTTACATACAACTGAAAAGGAAAGTATAATGATAGAAAGCGATGCCTAAACAGTGGCAGATGAACTGAAAAGAAAATAAGGACAAGTAAAAGACTAGATGTCTGGCTCTTCTGTGAACTGCTCCAAATCGTCCTTATAACATCTCTGTTTTTAGTGTACAGAAATTTGTTTAAAAATTAAAATACAAATAGAGTATTCACAATCCTGTATATGCTATAATTATTTGAATTTCTTTAGAACAACAATGAAATAGCTTGTAGCTCATTGGTAAAGCCTTGCACTACTGTGACATACCCCCTGTGTTCGAATCATCCTAGCCACATTATTTTTTTGTTAATTTTTCTTTTAAACTTTTAGAAGCTCAAAAGTTTGCACGTGCACTGCACGTAAAATGAAAAGTTACACAGAAAATAAACATGTGCAATAGGCTAGTTGAAGCGACGGGGACACGTGGCGAAGATCCCAACCCCTCTCATCCGTGTTGGACCAGCGAGATGGAGCCTACGGCCGGCACCGCCGGGCCCCTCGTAGAGGATGGTCCTTAATTTTTAACCCTAAACCCCTTGGACTCCCCTACTACTCCTATGCTGTTTGATTTCTCTGCACATTTCCAAAGAATTAGAAATAAGCATTAATCCACATTTTAATGCACATTTTAATTCTATTTTTCATTACCCTAAACCTAATTTTCCCTATAAATACCACACCATATTTCATCTCTCCTCATTCGGAATTTCATTACAAAAACTCTCTAAAATTTCCAAGTCCCAAGTTGTACAAGTGGAGTTAGCAAGAGGTGAAGTTCCGACGACGTTTCGAGAAGATTTCGGCGACGAAACGACACCTCGATGGTTCCGAAAGCTTCCTCCTTCTCCCTTCTTTCTTTATAACCAGTAATTCCCCTCTCCCCTCCTCTTCTACTATTCTAAAACTTCTTCTTTTCAAAACTCGTCGGAAGCGGAGTTATTCCGGCTTCCGATTCTCTTTTCTTTAAAAATCTAATTTTTCTTAATAACAAACCTACAAATTTTTAATAGATTGTTTAGTAATCATAAACAAACACATTAGAACAAGTTTCATCTCAAAAAAATCTATTATGCAACTTTTATCGAATTTTTACGGTAAAATATCATATAATTTACTTTCAACACAATTCAACATATTTCCTTATATTACCTTTAGATAACTCAAGAGGTAATAACCTACCTCATCACAACACACATTCTTGATATAGCATGATGAATTTTAGGACTCTAGTTTATAGGAAAATACGAGATTGCGAATAAATACCTTAAACATTCAAAAAACCGTTTTCTTTAAAAAGTGTGTTATTTAATTCCATGCAATTGCGTCTCTATAACCCATTTTGGAGACCCCGATCGGGATGGTGCGGGTTATCGCACATCCTCGGGCCTAGTAGAGCGAGATGCAGACCTCCTGATGGAGCATTCGATCTCGATGGAATTTTTGGGCCAATTCTGCATGGACATGCAGGTCAATTCTGTATGAAGTCCTAAACAATATAACACAAGAATCAACAACTAAAAACATTCTTTACATTTCATATTTATTGAATCTTACAATTTTATATACTTTGAATTTATCCTAACCCTATTTTTATTTCAAGGTTATGGATTCTCCAAATAATACCGGCACCAACTTCAATAACACACCACCACCTTTACCGCTTACGCCTACCGTTGATGCTCCGATTAATGAGCATACGGTACTGCTTGAGGCGATCTGAAACCTCCTGGAAGGACAGCAGTAGTAGACTGCTATATTAATGAACCATCCAGAAGCGGAAGCGCCTGGAGTAAAGCAATTCCGGGCATTGCACCCAAAGCAATTTTCGGGAAAAGAGAGCCCTCTGGAAGCTGAAGAATGGGCTCAGAGTATTGTGGATGATCTGGTAGCAGCACAAGTTTCAGAGATCGCTTGGGTACGAGTTGTGAAGCTGCAACTCATCGAAAACGCCCGAGTTTGGTGGAAAGCGGAAGAAAGCCGTCTTGCCCAGCCAATAGAATAAAGGAAATTTCGCGACATGTTCGACGTGAAGTACTTCCCTGAGACTTCCCGATTTGACATGGAGCAGCAATTCATCCACCTACAACAGGGTTCGATGTGGACCAAATCTGTGGATGAGTATGATGCTAGGTTTACCATGCTCAGTAGGTTCGCAGCACACTTGATACCAACTGCTGAGATCAGGTCCAGACGATTTCAACAAGGGTTAGATCAGGAAATCCAAGCTGCCTTAACTACATGGGATTTCCTAACCCACGAATTAGCTCTGAAAGCTGCCCGTCGATATGAGGCAGTGGTGAAGATAAAGGGTAGACCCCAATCTGCAGGAGTGAAGCGCCCTGCCACTCAGATGGCAGGAGGAGCCTCTTCAAGGCCACCTTTTGTGCCTAGAAGACCGGGAGTATCAATCAACCAGCTCAGCACAGCCTTTTGCACCTACTGCAGGAGGGATGGACACCTAGTGTTGGACTGCCGGCGTGCAAATCGCCTTTGTTTGGTCTGCGGCTCAGCCTTACATAATATTGGGTCTTGTCCTCGAAGACTCAATCCAAATGCTACACCCAGACCAGCAATCACCTATCTGCAGCGACCGGCCATCCAGGCACCTACTCCACGACTAGCTCTCCCAGCTCCACCACCTCGTAGACCGGCTGCACCTCCTCCTCGTCAGTTCCATCAAGCTCAAAGGAACTTACCTCAAGGACAACGAAACGGACAGAGGAATGCTCCTCCAGTAAGGAGGAATGTACCGAGGCGACAGACTTTCACAATGACCGTGGAAGAAGCTGAAGCCACTGGCCAAGTCATTACTGGTAAACCTTTTAAATCTTTCAAAGCTGTTAAATACTTGTAATATCCTTATTTTTTTTCTATACCTAAAACCTATCCCAAATAACAGTACAATCTTAGTATCCTCATTTCCTACACGAGCACTCTTCGATATTGGAGCATCTTATTGCTTTATGTCGCAACGGTTTGTCCGAACTCATGCGATTCCAGTCAAACCTCTCGTATCCAGCTGGAATGTCGGTTCAGGTAACGGCGTTCTAAAGGCAAAATGGGATACGACCTGTGTCCAGTGGTCAACTGCAGCAGAGAATTCTATGTTGACTTCAAGGTGCGAGACATACCGAATTTCGATATCGTTTTGGGTATGGATTGGCTAGGAACATTCTATGATACCATTGATTGTCGTCAAAAGAGGGTAGTGTTCGAGATTCCAGACCATCCGGTCTTTTATTTCAAAAGTGGAGACCGTACCCTGGAGACAAGTACATACAAAGAAAAACCAAAGAAAGCAGCGATTGCAGCACTTCAAGTAGAGGAAGGATCGAAGCCAGAGATAGTTCGAGAGTTCGATGATGTATTTCCTGAAGACATATTAGGTTTGTCTCCTGATCGAGCTCTTGAATTCGGCATTGATTTAGTACTTGGAGCACAAATGGTGATCAAAGCACCGTATCGGTTAAGCCCTGAAGGTTTGAAGGAGATCCGTACTCAGTTGGACGAATTATTGACGAAAAGATGGATTCGTCCCAGCACTTCAAGTTAGGGATCGCCAATTCTATTTGTGAAAAAGAAGGAAGGTTCATATCGAATGTGCATTGATTATAGAGCTCTGAACGAAGTAACTATAAAGAAAAAGTATCCACTTCCGCGCATCAACGACCTGTTCGATCAGCTAAGTGGGTCTTGTGTTTTCTCCAAGTTAGATCTTCGTTCGGGTTATCATCAGGTGAAGGTCAAAGAATCTGATATCCATAAAACAACATTCAGAACTCGCTATGGACATTACAAATTTCTTGTGATGCTATTTGGAGTGACCAACGCACCAGCTATATTTATGAACCTAATAAATCAAGTTTTCCGAGAGTACCTAGATAGGTTTGTTGTCATCTTCATCGACGACATCCTGGTGTATTCTAAGAGTCGGAAAGAACACGCCGAACACTTACGAATTGTCCTGGAGACTTTACGACAGTATCAACTCTATGCCAAGTACAACAAGTACCAGTTTTGGCTAGATCAAGTCGGTTTTCTCGGACATATTGTATCAGGCGATGGAATCTCTATAGATCCAGCTAAAGCATCAGCAGTAAGCGAATGGCCGACACCGAAGTCAGTGAAGGACATTCGAATCTTCTTGGGATTAGAAGGATATTACAGAAGGTTTATTTAAGGATTTTCGAAGATTGCAACACCCCTGACCAAGCTCACGCGTAAAGATGAAGAATTCGTGTTGTCAGAAGCATGAGAATAAGCTTTTGTAGAACTCAAGTCGAGATTGACATCAGCACCTATTCTTGTCATACCGGACCAATCTGGAAGTTTTGAAGTGCATTGTGATGCATCCGGTAAGGGATTAGAATGTGTTCTACATCAGCACGGTAAAGTGGTAGCTTATGCATCAAGACAGCTGAAGATTCATGAGCGCAATTATCTGACGCATGATTTGGAGTTGGCGGCCGTAATATTTGCACTCAAAATTTGGCACTATTATCTTCTTGGAGAACGAGTTAACATATACACAGATCACAAGAGTCTGAAATATGTGTTTACTCAGAAGGAGTTGAATATGCGACAGAGAAGATGGTTAGAACTCATGGCGGACTTCGACATCAATCTACAATATCATCCCGGAAAGGTGAATGTAGTACCTGATGCCCTTAGTCGCCAAACATTAGCATTGAATCTCACCTCACAATGGAAGCTCCAACAACATTTACATCAAATGGAGATTGAAGTGGTCATGCCAGGTAACGCTACAAGTTTGCTGAACTGTCACGACCCGAAAGTACGGAACATGACCGACACTTAGGCTACGAACGTCTCAAGGCGTACGTGCTCTAAGTAAGCCGAGCCCAGAAATCCAAACCAAGAAAAGTAGTAGAGTGTAGGAAAAACCATAAGTAAATCAACCAGTTTGCAACATAATATACAACGCCTAAAGGCGAGGATCACAATAGAAAAGGGAATTCAACAACATGAAACCCAGAGAAATATAACGTGCGACTCTAAGGTCGAAAGAATACGCAACACTGGTCTCTATCTCAAATAAGTACATGTTTGGTCGATGGAACTTCTGGATACAACTGAAATATAATATACAATGTATAGTGATGGGTACGATATAAATAAACCCACCTACTAGCAAGTCACTTGAAAGAAGCTGTGCCCGCAAAGTCGTAATGAAACCCGTACGGCAATACCTGCAAGAAACTGGGGCACAACGGGGGTGAGTTGCCAACTCGTGAATAGAAAAATATCTACGAATAGAAAATCGTATGTATGACTCAATCCTAGGTCATATGATCATAATATTTAATCCTCAAATATATAACCAGCACTCTATAACAATGACAAGGGTAAATATCTAACCCAAGTGTAATCCCATAAGCCCGTGCCAGTGCCTCAGGTAGCAATATATCATATGGATAATGTATGAATGCATGAAAAGTATGATCAATGTAAATCAAGCATGTATGTGATCAATGTCTGTATATAGGTGGATCCCGTTCACGTGTCACCCAATGACAATAAGCATCATGCATGTAAATATGAGGATATAGTCAAAATCATGGAAAAACCTCATGAAACCTGTGCCCAGCATCGGCACAAAACATAGCCTCAATCTCAATATCTCAATGTCTCTGATAAGTTTCACTATCTAGGACGCCGTCAGTCCAGATCGGCCCCTACCATCAATCTCAAGACCACGACGGTATCCTCCGGATATCCGACGCGTCGGGTAAAATCACCGGTCGGTAGTGCTCCCCTGCCAGGCTCAACGCCATCTCCTGCGATCTTCTTATCCCGGGGTACCGCACCGGGCCCACCATGTACCCGCAATCGGCCTCATCCGCCTCCTCGAATCGGGTCTCACATGTCGCTCTCAGCACCGAGAAAACACATGGTGGACGCACTGAAATATTATATCAGGGGTAACCGGGTTTTTTTAAACAATTACATAATCTCCTTGAAATACCCACGGTTCCCAAATCCAGAATATCATAGAAACAACATATCTCAATGCGCATAATCAGAAAACATGATGTATGTGACATATCAATGAAGTGCAAGTATAACAGTATATCATGCAACGTGGAACAATAGTATGCACATACAAGGGTCATATCCTGATGCAATAATACTACTGTGTAGTGACATGGCAATTGCCGATGAAGATGTGTGTGAACTGGCAAGTAAGTGTACGTGGTACATACGCATTGACGGTAATGGTGCTGGTGTCCTAACAGCATGATATCAACAATAGAATATGAATCAAAATAAGTATGCGATGCAGAGCAACAATAATAATGTGCGGGAGCTGAATACCAAACACAATGATAGCTAAACTGCATCTAATGTCATAAGAGTCATATAGCTACACCACTATAAGGCTGAGCTAAAGCTAACAGTCGGTAAGGGAAACCGCCTAATCTCTGAGTCGATACATATATATATAGTCGGTGATCCCGCCTCGATAATATCACATCCGATACCATATCTCTATAATCGGTTATACCCAAGTCAAGAGTGCGGATCAAACATCAAGTTATAGCTCGTACGTAAATTCGTCGTACGGCATCCCTAAATCTGGGTACGGGTCAATATCACATCGTCATATCATTCATCTGGTATTTTCTATATCAAATATCATAATCTGGGTACTGACCTACGTCTAGTATAAAGCTAACATCATCACTATCATCAAGATCTGACTACTGATCAACAGTCTCGTATGAATTGATATCATCAGCACCTATCATCTCAAGGAGTAAACATCGCCGAAGGCGGCGTATCATAATTATCTTGTCATATCATATCATATGCTATCTCGTATCAAAATCACATGTCGATCATTTTATATATATATCACTATTCCTATGGCATCATCATCCCCAAATCGGCTAAAGCATCAAGACGTATCTCAAATATGAATTTTACCATATCACCGATATCATAATCTCGGATCAAATATCATCGAATCATCTCAAATCCAGGTATCATCCACAAATCCGTATGTGAACACCTAGTGCCATACCCACGTGAACACATATCTATATAGAATCCCATAACTACATATCTAATAATGATGTATGCAAGTATGTATGTGTAGTGCACCCACTACCCTAGGGTTTCGTAACCTTTTATCAATCCAACACGGTTATATCCATTTTAACATTATCATTAAACCCAAATAACATATATTAATTGTTAGTGTGTATACGCATCCGTATACATCACTACGAACTGCGGGGGTGCTATACACCATCCACCCGACTTCTCCCCGTAGATATAAATCTACTCACCTTTCCTTATGCGTGCCGGTGCCGATGTCGCCATTTGCATCTCCAACGCTTGACGCCACGCGGGGTACCTACAAGGATATCACACGCTAAAACACATGAAAACCATGTCGGAAACCAAAATGGTGCACGCTACATCTATAAGTAAAAACCTATAGCCTTGCGTGCAAACACGGCCAATATCCCTCTGCCGTTGGTGTTCAAACGCCACCCGACAGAAACGAATCATCGAATACCAAAATCTACACGAAAACAAGTCGCAAATCATGCGCCAACTCAAGAAAATCAACCCAGATTCTATCATAGTTGTAACCAGACAAAACTAGACATACCCAGGGTCAAGTTTACAGGTAAAAGAGCTGTGCACGCAAAACGAGGGGGTTTCCTACAGCTCTGGCCGCAAATTGCGGCCAGATGGAATATATCTGCGACCGGGATAAAGAGGTGGGGGCTAGGGTTTTGTTGGGTGGTTCCAAGGTGCCTGCACAGCTTACTGCCAAGTTAATTTTATTTTAGGAGGTCCGGGTTGATAGCAGTTTTCCAGAAGAGCCACAAAGTCGACAATATCGATAAATTACGCCAAGTTGAAACTTTCAGGTAACCAACTGGGAAACTGGGGTAATCTTGGTTAAACTGGTCTCAAACACACCTAATAAGGTTACCCTAACAATCAAAACCAACACTTGGTCAAGTCTCACTCAAATTTGCCTAAACTAGCACTAATTATGATATAAACACCTAATTTCAGCTATATAACCAGAACTTGGCAAGATAGGAATTGGGTTGTGAGATTATACCTCAAGAGATCCAAGATGAAGGAGAAGAGGAGAAGGAGAAGGAGGAGAAGGGTCTGCTGCTGTTGCTGAGCTGCTTCTACAGCTCCTGTAGTTGCTGTTGCAGCTGTTGCTGAAGCTGCTCAGGCTGCTGTTGCTGCTTGCAATCTTTTCTTTCCTTTGTTGTTGTTGCTGTAGTGGTTGTGGCTGTGTGCAGCAGCAGAGGTGTTGGGGGTCGATGTTGTGTGGGGTGAAGTTGAAGTATGATGGGGGTTTGGTGTGGTTTTGAATGGAGTTGTTGCTGCTGTGACTGCTTTTCACAGCAGTGTTGATGCTTTTGTTGCTGCTGAAGGTGGCTGATGTAGCTGCTGATGTGAGGAAATAAGGGCTGATGTGGTGTATCAGCTGATGTGATAACAATTGTGGCCGAAGTGTTGATATGGGGGCTGAAGTGTTGATATGAGTGTGTAGGTGTTGGGCTATGGTGTTAGGGGCTGGTGTTGGGTTGGCTGATGTATTGTTTCAGCTGCTGATGTTGGCTCAAGTTGGAATGTTGGGGCTGATGTGTGAGAGGGAGTGAAAGACCACAAGGGACTATGGAGTGGGATGGATCATGGCACACCCTAGCCACCCCTCTCTCTCTCACTCTTACACAAGGTCAACTCTAACCCTAATCACCTTTAACAAGCTAACAACCCTTAGATAACCCCACTAACCCAACCAATTGGTTCAAGCCACCATGGTCATCTAAGCATGGTAACCCACCCTAGACTTCACCCAAGATAACTTGCACAAGTGTGTGCAGTCCAGATAAAATTCCAATAAAATATTCATAAAACCAGATAAAATATTTAAAAGCCGTTTTGGTAAACTTTTTACCAAAAAAGCCCTCATTAACACACAATTACCACAAGATAACATATTTTAGAACTTCCACCACTTTTTGTCCAGAATTTTCCCAAAAATAATATTTTATTTTTTTTGAAATGTTACAGTCTTCCCCCTTTAAAGAAATTCGGTCCCCGAATTTTAAATTTAAACCACTAAATTCTAAAACATTTCAATAAAATGTCCAAGTCAACGGGGCTCCGAAATCATCAATACATAAGACGCATCATAGCGCAATACATGCGCATGCGTAACGAGCAGATAACTCGAAATCAATGCTCCGTCAAGCATCTCGCAATCATCGGAGTCAAGGTGAAAACACGAATGCCAAATCCAAGGCAAAACCGATATGCTAGAAATCGAAACTATACATGTATATATCAAATTTGTACAGGTAAATATCTGAAGGAAGTGCATGCCCAATTCTTTAAAGTCGATGTACAATGCGCATAACACTGCACAGTGTCAGACGTCTCTATAAGAAAATAGCCAAATACGTATATATCTTTCATTTAATATGCACGATCCGCCGTTTTGAAAACAATTTAGAAGGGTTTCCTCGTTTTTAGAACGTTTCGTGTCATATCAGACACGTATGTACATAATGAGACTATAGCTCGCTCTTGGAAATCCCTTTGAAATCTATCAATGCATGCAAAACACACTCAGGTACTGTCGTTTGACTAGTTCCGCTCAGTACGAAAATAATGATGAAACCTCACAAAAACGTACTGCTCCATAGAAACCAATTCAAGAGTGCATATGAAAACCCTGTGCGTCCGGTGCGCACGGAAATCAAAATCCATACCTGTGCCAAGAAGGTGCACAGAAACATCATCAAGGTGTAACGGTTGTGCACGAAGCATCTGTCATGGGCTAAGTGTGTGCCTGACAGCAAAAACAGGTGCATCTGATATGCACGAAGAATCTCGATTTAGTGCATCTGGTGTGCACCAAATCGCATCTCATAACCTGCGCCCAACGTGCGCTAAAATCCAAATCCGGTGCATCCATCATGCAAGAAATCATGAAATCCAATATCCAGCGTCGAACATGCGCAAAATTCAATCAGGTGCATAAGATGCAAAAAATATATGTCACTGCACTGCAAGCATATGTAAACTATACAGAGTGCAAAAACAAATCGCGTGCGTGCATACGCACAAAATCATCTCAAATGTCTAAACCCCATAAAATCACAAACATGTGAAACCAAGGCACGAAAACGATATCAAGTGCAACAACTGTGCGAAAATCGTAAATCCTCAATCATCAAAATCAACTCATGCGAATAAATCGCCCAAAATACCGAAATCAAGTACGGCGGACTAGTCCCGCTCAAGCACATCCTCCAAGAATCTCTGGCCAACAGTCGTGATCATTCCTAGCATGTCTCGCCGACGATCCTGAAATATGGCCTGTTGGTGTGCGTATCATGACCACTCCTGGGTCCAAGTCTTCTCTGTGGATTACCCATCTCACGATCCATCGGCTCATCGGCCCTGTCAGGTGTGCTAATGGGGACGATTCCGTTCTGGCACTCCTCTGGTCATTTCTCGGTCAATCCTCATGACCACTCGTAAGGCAGCATGTCACTGGCGTCAGCCTCTGGCACATCTGATCCTGGGTGAAAATATCATTGCAGCAGTGTCCTGGAAGGAATCCTGCTCAAGGTCTCTTCCAAATCTCGTCTCTGCCTAACTGTCTGGAAATCCTCATCCTTTACTATATCTACTTCTGCTCCAGAATGGCTGCATACTCACCACGACTCCTTCTGGAAGGTATATCCAAGTATAATGCCTCGACATTCGTATCGCATCTCTGGTGTCGGCGGAGTGGAACGTCATCATATCCAGATCTTGTACGAACCTCTTACTCCACTTTTCTCTAATGTCGACTGCTTCGGACTCGTCTCGTCGTGGCTGCATGGACTGAGCTCCAACGGCTATTCTCGTATCTGGAGTCTCCCAAGAAATGCATCTCACCACCTAGCATCCGAATTAAGTTGAGCCATCCGATCGATTTGTCAAAACCTCATAATCCCCCAAGAGCTTAACATCTTGGGTACAGTATAATAGTATCGAGTACGTACTACAGTATCGGTGGTCGAGCCGTAGAAGGGCAAACCCAAGCCTCACTAATGACGCCGCAGAACTGCCGTAAACCCTAAGGTTCAAAGGCTTTCGCACGGTCATTAAGTCGAGTTAGGGTTTCATTCTTCTAGAAGGACCATAGAATTGCCTGCATGTCTTCCCGAATACTTTAAACTTGAAATAATAGGTTTCTGACATTCGATCGTCTCTGTCGACTCTCAACGTCTCCGCGTGAAGTCGTCTCTAGCTGGAATCAATCTATCTGATGACCTCGAATCGGGGTAGCGAACAAACCACGTGTCCTAGTCATTCATCCTCTGGGACTAGCGGCCTTCTATCATCTCTTAGTACACTCGTACCGCAATAGCTCCAACATCTGGGACGATATCTCGTCGTTCGCAGCAATAACTGGCTCACTCGTCTGCACGCTGAACCGTGCCTCAATCATCATGAATAAGCAATACTTCAACGGTCATCAGAATCTGGCCGGCCTCTGTCAGTGGCTCAATTCTCTGGTGCTAATTTGCACGTCCGAGTAATCTCATACAGCGATCCATCCAATGCTCGTGGCGCGAAAACACAGTAAAAAGACACATCTCTACAATCGTGTGTCGCCAGAATCACTCCCTGGTCAGTCCTCGTTCGTGACGAGCTCATGTTGACCGCAACTCTAGCCGTAGCTCTCCCTGCCCGTAATCGTGGCAGCAAAACCATCACTGGTACCGATGAGGCTAGATCAGGAATGAATATGATACTGAACAAAGAAATGTACATTCTAAGGCTTCTTAAGTGGAGTGGCGTGTCGTAAATATGCCGCGGACATACCCACGGTACGTCACTCTACTTTAGTCACCTATTCCATCAACCAAGGGTCATCCTACGCTCCGAAGGTAAAACCTAACGCTCTGATACCAACTTTGTCATGACCCGAAAGTACGGAACATGACCGACACTTAGGCTATGAACGTCTCAAGGCGTACGCGCTCTAAGTAAGCCGAGCCCAGAAATCCAAACCAAGAAAAGTAGTAGAGTGTAGGAAAAACCATAAGTAATTCAACCAGTTTGCAACATAATATACAACGCCTAAAGGCGAGGATCACAATAGAAAACGGAACTCAACAGCATGAAACCCAGAGAAATATAACGTGCGACTCTAAGGTTGAAAGAATAAACAACACTGGTCTCTATCTCAAATAAGTACATGTTTGGTCGATGGAACTTCTAAATACAACTGAAATATAATATACAATATATAGTGATGGGTACGATACAAATAAACCCACCTACTAGCAAGTCACATGAAAGAAGCTGTGCCCGCAAAGCCGTAATGAAACCCGTACGGCAATACCTGCAAGAAACTGGGGCACAACGAGGGTGAGTTGCCAACTCGTGAATAGAAAAATATCTACGAATAGAAAATCGTATGTATGACACAATCCTAGGTCATACGATCATAATATATAATCCTCAAATATATAACCAGCACTCTATAACAATGACTAGGGTAAATATCTAACCCAAGTGTAATCCCATAAGCCCGTGCCAGTGCCTCAGGTAGCAATATATCATATGGATAATGTATGAATGCATGAAAAGTATGATCAATGTAAATCAAGCATGTATATGATCAATGTCTATATATAGGTGGATCCCGTCCACGTGTCACCCAATGACAATAAGCATCATGCATGTAAATATGAGGATATAGTCAAAATCATGGAAAAACCTCATGAAACCTGTGCCCAGCATCGGCACAAAACATAGCCTCAATCTCAATATCTCAATGTCTCTGATAAGTCTCACTATCTAGGGCGCCGTCAGTCCAGATCGGCCCCTACCATCAATCTCAAGACCACGACGGTATCCTCCGGATATCCGACACGTCGGGTAAAATCACCGGTCGGTAGTGCTCCCCTGCCAGGCTCAACGCCATCTTCTGCGATCTTCTTGCCCCGGGGTACCGCACCGGGCCCACCATGTACCTGCAATCGGCCTCATCCGCCTCCTCGAATCGGGTTTCACATGTCGCTCTCAGCACCGATAAAACACATGGTGGACGCACTGAAATATCATATCAGGGGTAACCGGGTTTTTTTTAAACAATTACATAATCTCCTTGAAATACCCACGGTTCCCAAATCCAGAATATCATAGAAACAACATATCTCAATGCGCATAATCAGAAAACATGATGTATGTGACATATCAATGAAGTGCAAGTATAACAGTATATCATGCAACGTGGAATAATAGTATGCACATACAAGGGTCATATCCTGATGCAATAATACTACTGTGTAGTGACATGGCAATTACCGATGAAGATGTGTGTGAACTGGCAAGTAAGTGTACGTAGTACATACGCATCATCGGTAATGGTGCTGGTGTCCTAACTGCATTATATCAACAATAGAATATGAATCAAAATAAATATGCGATGCAGAGCAACAATAATAATGTGCGGGAGCTGAATACCAAACACAATGATAGTTAAACTGCATCTAATGTCATAAGAGTCATATAGCTACACCACTATAAGGCTGAGCTAAACGTAAATCCCACCTCGATAATATCACATCCGATACCATATCTCTATAATCGGTTATACCCAAGTCAAGAGTGCGGATCAAACATCAAGTTATAGCTCAAACGTAAATCCGTCGTACGGCATCCCCAAATCTGGGTACGGGTCAATATCACATTCGTCATATCATTCATCTGGTATTTTCTATATCAAAT
The DNA here is from genome assembly GCA_030015575.1 of Agapanthus africanus. Classification (NCBI taxonomy): domain Eukaryota; kingdom Viridiplantae; phylum Streptophyta; class Magnoliopsida; order Asparagales; family Amaryllidaceae; genus Agapanthus; species Agapanthus africanus. The sequence continues at coordinate 427,656,206 of JASDDO010000010.1, read as the reverse complement.
ATCATAATCTGTGTACTGACCTACGTCTAGTACAAATCTAACATCATCACCATCATCAAGATCTGACTACTGATCAACAGTCTCGTATGAATTGATATCATCAGCACCTATCATCTCAAGGAGTAAACATCGCCGAAGGCAGCCTATCATAATTATCTTGTCATATCATATCATATCCTATCTCGTATCAAAATCACATGTCGATCATTTTATATATATATCACTATTCCTATGGCATCATCATCCCCAAATCCGCTAAAGCATCAAGACGTATCTCAAATATGAATTTTACCATATCACCGATATCATAATCTCGGATCAAATATCATCGAATCATCTCAAATCTAGGTATCATCCTCAAATCCGTATGTGAACACCTAGTGCCATACCCACGTGAACACATATCTATATAGAATCCCATAACTACATATGTAATAAGGATGTATGCAAGTATGTATGTGTGTAAATGTATGTGTAGTGCACCCACTACCCTAGGGTTTCGTAACCTTTTATCAATCCAACACGGTTATATCCATTTTAACATTATCATTAAACCCAAATAACATATATTAATTGTTAGTGTGTATACGCATCCGTATACATCACTACGAACTGCGGGGGTGCTATACGCCATCCACCCGACTTCTCCCCGTAAATATAAATCTACTCACCTTTCTTTATGCGTGCCGGTGCCGATGTCGCCATCTGCATCTCCAACGCTTTACGCCACGTGGGGTACCTACAAGGATATTACACGCTAAAACACATGAAAACCATGTCGGAAACCAAAATGGTGCACGCTACGTCTATAAGTAAAAACCTATAGCCTTGCGTGCAAACACGGCCAATATCCCTCTGCCGTTGGCGTTCAAACGCCACCCGACAGAAACGAATCATCGAATACCAAAATCCACACGAAAACAAGTCGCAAATCATGCGCCAACTCAAGAAAATCAACCCAGATTCTATCCTGGTTGTAACCAGACAAAACTAGACATACCCAGGGTCAAGTTTACAGGTAAAAGAGCCGTGCACGCAAAACGAGGGGGTTTCCTACAGTTCTGGCCCCAAATTGCGGCCAGATGGAATATATATGCGGCCGGGATAAAGAGGTGGGGGCTAGGGTTTTGTGGGGTGGTTCCAGGATGCCTGCACAGCTTACTGCCAAGTCAATTTTTTTTTAAGAGGTCCGGGTTGATAGCAGTTTTCCAAAAGAGCCATAAAGTCGATAATATTGATAAATTACGCCAAGTTGAAACTTTCAGGTAACCAACTGGGAAACTAGGGTAATCTTGGTTAAACTGGTCTCAAACACACCTAATAAGGTTACCCTAACAATCAAAACCAACACTTGATCAAGTCTTACTCAAATTTGCCTAAACTAGCACTAATTACGATATAAACACCTAATTTCAGCTATATAACCAGAACTTGGCAAGATAGGAATTGGGTTGTGAGATTATACCTCAAGAGATCCAAGATGAAGGAGAAGAGGAGAAGGAGAAGGAGGAGAAGGGTCTGCTGCTGTTGTTGAGCTGCTTCTACAGCTCCTGTAGTTGTTGTTGCAGCTGTTGCTGAAGCTGCTCAGGCTGCTGCTGCTGCTTGCAATCTTTTCTTTCCTTTGTTGTTGTTGCTGTAGTGGTTGTGGCTGTGTGCAGCAGCAGAAGTGTTGGGGGTTAAAGTTGTGTGGGGTGAAGTTGAAGTATGATGGGGGTGTGGTGTGGTTTTGAATGGAGTTGTTGCTGTTGTGACTGCTTTTCACAGCAGTGCTGATGCTTTTGTTGTTGCTGAAGGTGGCTGATGTAGCTGCTGATGTGAGGAAATAGGGGCTGATTTGGTGTATCAGCTGATGTGATAACAATTGGGGCAGAAGTGTTGATATGGGGGCTGAAGTGTTGATATGAGCGTGTAGGTGTTGGGCTATGGTGTTAGGGGCTGGTGTAGGGTTGGCTGATGTATTGTTTCAGCTGCTGATGTTGGCTGAAGTGTTGGGGCTGATGTGTGAGAGGGAGTGAAAGACCACAAGGTACTATGGAGTGGGATGTATCATGGCACACCCTAGCCATCCCTCTCTCTCTCTCTCTCTCACTCCTACACAAGGTCAACTCTAACCCTAATCACCTTTAACAAGCTAACAACCCTTAAATAACCCCACTAACCCAACCAATTGGTTCAAGCCACCATGGTCATCTAAGCATGATAACCCTAGACTTCACCCAAGATAACATGCACACGTGTGTGCAATCTAGATAAAATTCCAATAAAATATTCATAAAACCAGATAAAATATTTAAAAGCCATTTTGGTAAACTTTTTACCAAAAAAGCCCTCATTAACACACAATTACCATAAGATAACATATTTTAGAACTTCCACCACTTTTTGTCCAGAATTTTCCTAAAAATAATATTTTATTTTTTTTGAAATGTTACATGAACTTACAAGTTCAATCTACCATGGTCAATCAGATTAAAGCAGCTCAAGTAAGTGATGCTAAGTTGCGAAAGATTAGAGAACAAGTAGAAAGTGGACTTCAAACAGACTTCATCATCCATGAAGACGGTTCTTTGAGATGCGGCAGTTGTAACAACCCTAATTTTCGTATACACTTTTTTCCATACAAATTTTTAAATTGTTTATTTTTCAAATTCCTTAAAGGGGTATTTATTGCCTGAGCACAAGACTTAAGTAATTAATTAGCAATTTAATTACAAGAAGGAGCTTGTGGCTCATTGGTAATACCTTGCACTGCTGAACCAAGCCACCAGAGTTCAAATCACATGCCCCACATTATTTTATTTATTTATTTTGTTTTAAAATTTTTAGAAGCCCAACATTCCACGCACCATAACTCCCAAAATTCCTACTGAACCTGAAAAATTAAATATACCAGAGGCTACACCAGACGACCCCCTACCTCCCTGACCTCCGACTCGGCCGACTCGGACGGCGGACCGGCCGACTCGGGACTGCGCCGCCGGCCGGACTCGGCCGGACGGCCGAGTCGTCAACACAAAAAGTTGACTCTTGGCCTCCCCTACCCCCTGTATACTCTATTTATTTAGATCGGTTCCAGAAACCATTGAAATCCCCATTTACTCCATATTTTAATGAATTTTAATATATTTTTACATTTTTTTATTTAAACTCTTCACCTACCCTAACCCTAGCCTAACCGTATAAATACACCCCCTATCTTCTACCCTCTCACTCACATTTCTGAGTCAACTCTCTAAAATTCTTAAGAGATCTTGTGTATCTTGAAAACAAGCTCAAGGCGAAGCTCCGACGAATTCCCGGCGGAACTTCCGGCGATCATTTTAGGAACTACCGGCGACGACGCTACACATCGGCGATCCCTCTAGTCCCCTCTCACTCTTTTGTGTAATCTAAAACTCGTAAGTCCCTTTCTATCTCCCTTTTCCATTCTCAAAATACGAAATTACAAAACCCGACGGAATCGGAACAAATTCGATTTCCGATTCGATTTCTATAAAATTCCACTTCTCACTATACAATCATACTTAAACTTCCTCATGTTGATTATTAAATACTAATCAAACAATTTGATCAAGTTTCATCACATGAAATGATAGCTATTTCAATTTATCGTATTTTTCACTTAAATACCACATTGTTTCAATTCTCCATTTAACACCATCAAACTTGCTATACATTTAAAGTAGATCACGAGATAATGACCTACCTCCTCACACACACTCATAAGAAACACCCTCGAGAATCTAGAATACGAGAAAACAAATATTTTCATTTAAATACCATATACTTAATAAAACTATTTCTAAAAGATTTAGTTTTGATACACTTTTTAAAGAAGTACCACTTATTAGAAAAATACGATAAGTTGTGGATATCGGTCATTTATCTAAACCTGACTTTATGGTGTCTAGGCTAGGCAAGTGAGAAATGTAATTTTAAAAGGCCCGTCTCACGGTGATTTGTTAGCGGATCCCTCCTTTCCTCACTTGTACTTACCTGGCCACAATTGGCGGTGAAGAGGCAATTTGAGGCATCTCACAACTTGTCGTTTAGACCATTTAGAAATAGTCTAGTTGACTTAGGAGACCCTAGAACATAGAATACGGAAAATTGACATTTCTACAAATAAATACCATTTACTTTATAAAACCGTTTTCTAAAGGATTTAGTATTTTACAATCTTTGCAAAGCGCCGCTACAACCCACGTTGGGGAACCCGTTCAGGATAGCGTGGATTATCGCACATCCTCGGGCTTAGTAGTGCGAGATTCAGACCTCCGCAAGGAGCATTCGGTCTCGAATGATTTAAAATACGACATTTTAAGAAAATGAGATTTTTAGAATATAAAATATTTATTAAAATTATTTTTGTATAAATATATGTATATTTATCATTAAAATACTTATTTTGTTATGATATTCCACCTTTTTCTAAAAATTACAAGAATCAATTTTACACTAAATACCATAAATTCCATATAAATCAATATTACAAATAAATACCTTTATTTATGAAAATAGGATATTTTCACTAGAAATATCACAATATAAAATCCACATTCATTACAACTCTAAAGACGAATAATAAATACTTGAGGAGTATTTTGAAAAGTAGATAAAAGTAATTTTACAGAAAACCCCCTCAAGTTCTATAAATTACCCTAAGGACCACAGTAAACATAGGTTTAAGCAGAACCAATCTCTTGAGCCCCAGGGAGCCGGAGAATTGGGTACTTGCCTATATAAGGTAGACAAATTAATAAAAACAATCAGGACTTCAATTTACTTTGCTAATTGTCTGACTCAGTTTGAGTCTCTGTATAATCTGACTTGAATATGATTCAAGTACAATCTACAATTTTCAATAATACAATTCAACATGAATCCATGAATCCAATTATCAATCTATACAACTCGACTGAACCGAACCATGGATATACATTCCATTTACATGAACTCCAGTTTACATCCATTTACATGATTCTACGGTTACATCCGTTTACTGATATCATGGTTTCGATCAGTCAATCAATCAATTATATAATCAACACAATTTACAATACAATACAATACAAATAAAACACTACGGGGTTTAAGGGGTAGATTAGTACGGAAGGTGTTAGAAGTGGCACGAGACGGTCAGACTTAAGACACCTAACATGAATCCAATTGCCGTTGTTTCGGGCCTTCTAACGGAGCCTTATACTTTATATTTCGTTTGCCCTGGTGTCTAGCATATAGAGACTCTTCTCGTATACAATGGCATTCTTCTGTATCAAGCTACAAACAACAGCGTTAATACAACATTACAACAATATAATACAACATTAAAATCTACTCTCTCTCTCCTACTCTCTGTTTATTTCTCCCTTATCTTTGGGACTTACCGAGCAACCTGTTCGCTGACGACATTCTATTTCTTTCTTCTTTGAATGTTGTCAGGTGATCTGGACACTTCAGAGATCGAGCCCAGCGCTGAAAACTTGGATCAGTTCTGTGAAGACCCCGAGCTCTAGACATTGTACATTTTCCATTCAGTACTTTTCATTTCCTGTTATGCCATTGTTTGGGCATCGCTTTTGTTTCAGTTGTATTTACTTTTCATGCATTGTACAAAAGAATGTTAATAAATAAAGTTGTTGTTCAGTTTATATCTCTTGTCTCTTGTGTATTTACTTTTATATTGCTTAGTTACGCTTAGCGTATTTGCTTCTGAGGAAATACGTAGCGGACCAGTAGCGTCCCCTTCGCTTTATACCGGGAAGCGGGGCGTGACAGGTTTTGTTGGTGGCCCATGCAGGTCAGAGCTGTATGAAGCTCTATCATGCAGTTCTGTTCTACGTGAACAACCTAAGCAATATAACACAAGAACCAGCAACTAAAACATTCTTTACAATTCATTTTCCTTGAATCTTACAATTTCATATTCTTTGAATATTATCATTTCATGTACTTGAATCTGTCATAAACTAAATTTTTCTTCAAGGTTATGGATTCCCCAAACAACACAAACACCCACTTCTACAACACTCCACCTCCACTACCAATCCCATCTGCCATTCCTGCTCCACCCAACGAGCAGATGGTTCTGCTTGAGGAAATTCGATGCATCCTGATTGGACTGCAGCAGCAGACTGTTATATTGGTGAACTGATCAGAAGCAGAAGCACACGGTGTAAAGCGCTCTGCCACCCAGTTGGCAAGTGGAGCCTACCCTAACCAACCTACTAAACCCAAGAGACAGAAGGAAACAATTATCCGACCAAGACCAAGTTTTTGTAACTACTGCCATAGGACTGGACACTTGTGGAAGGACTGTAGGCGTGCAAAAGGCATGTGCCTAGTTTGTGGCGCATCCGATCATAGGATTGGAAACTATCCCTATAGACGCAACTCTGCTCACACACACACCATCTACCCGCAGCAGCCAGCCATCCAGACACCTGCACCTAGTCTTGCATTCCCAGCACCACCTCCATAAGGACCACCTCTACCTAGTCAGGCATCGCTGTATCGGCTTACACAGAAAATTATGCCGAGACGTCAAGCCTCCACCTTAATATCCATAGAACCTGAGACTGTGAACCAAGGTAACCCAGGCAACCTCACATTTTTTTCAACTTTGACCAAAACTTTTTACAATATTTCTTTCTTCTAAATATTTTTATACACTATCTATACTCCAGTCACCAGACTTTCCTTGAAATTGTTACACTTTCCTTTTATAAATTTCGAGGACGAAATTTTTATAAGGAGGGTAGAATGTAACAACCATAATTTTCTTATACACTTTTTTCCATACAAATTTTTAAATTGTTTATTTTTCAAAATCCTTAAAAGGGTATTTATTGCCTGAGCACAAGACTTAAGTAATTAATTAGCAATTTAATTATAAGAAGGAGCTTGTGGCTCATTGGTAATACCTTGCACTGCTGAACCAAGCCACCAGAGTTCAAATCCCATGCCCCACATTATTTTTTTATATTTATTTTGTTTTAAAAATTTTAGAAGCCCAACAGTCCATACACCATAACTCCCAAAATTCCTACTGAACCTGAAAAACTAAATATACCAAAGGCTACACCAGACGACCTCCCACCTCCCTGACCTCCGACTCGGCCGACTCGGCACGGCGCCGCCGGCAGGACTCGGCCGGACGGCCGAGTCGTCAACACAAAAAAGTTGACTCTTGGCCTCCCCTACCCCCTGTATACTCTATTTATTTAGATCGGTTCCAGAAACCTTTGAAATCCCCATTTACTCCATATTTTAATGAATTTTAATATATTTTTACATTTTTTTTATTTAAACTCTTCACCTACCCTAACCGTATAAATACACCCCCTACCTTCTACCCTCTCACTCACATTTCTGAGCCAACTCTCTAAAATTCTCAAGAGATCTTGTGTACCTTGAAAACAAGCTCGAGGCGAAGCTCCGACGAATTCCCGGCGGAAGTTCCGGCGATCATTTTAGGAACTACCGGCGACGACGCTACACATCGGCGATCCCTCTAGTCCCCTCTCACTCTTTTGCGTAATCTAAAACTCGTAAGTCCCTTTCTGTCTCTCTTTTCCATTCTCAAAATACGAAATTACAAAACCCGACGGAATCGGAACAAATCCGATTTCCGATTCGGTTTCTATAAAATTCCACTTCTCACTAATACAATCATACTTCAACTTTCTCATGTTGATTATTAAACACTAATCAAATAATTTGATCAAGTTTCATCACATGAAATAATAGCTATTTCAATTTATCGTATTTTTCACTTAAATACCACATTGTTTCAATTCTTCATTTAACACCATCAAACTTGCTATACATTTAAAGTAGATCACGAGGTAACGACCTACCTCCTCACACACACTCATATGAAACACTCTCGAGAACCTAGAATACGAGAAAACAAACATTTTCATTTAAATACCATATACTTAATAAAACTGTTTCTAAAAGATTTAGTTTTGATACACTTTTTAAAGAAGTACCACTTATTAGGAAAATACGATAAGTTGTGGACATCGGTCATTTATCTAAATCTGATTTTGTGGTCTCTAGGCTAGACAAGTGAGAAAGGTAATTTTAAAAGGCCCGTCTCACGGTGATTCGTGAGCGGATCCCTCCTTTCCTCACTTGTACTTACCTGGCCACAATTGGCGGTGAAGAGGCGATTTGATGCATCTCACAACTTGTCGTTTAGACCATTTAGAAATAGTCTAGTTGACTTAGGAGACCCTAGAACATAGAATACGGAAAATTGATATTTCTACAAATAAATACCATTTACTTTATAAAACCGTTTTCTAAAGGATTTAGTATTTTACAATCTTTGCAAAGCGCCGCTACAACCCACCTTGGGGAACCTGTTCGGGATGGCGCGGATTATCGCACATCCTCGGGCTTAGTAGTGCGAGATTCAGACCTCCGCAAGGAGCATTCGGTCTCGAAAGATTTAAAATACGACATCTTAAGAAAATAAGATTTTTAGAATGTAAAATATTTATTAAAATTATTTTTGTATTAATATATGTATATTTATCATTAAAATACTTATTTTGTTATGATATTCCACCTTTTTCTAAAAATTACAAGAATAAATTTTACACTAAATACCATAAATTCCACATAAATCAATATTACAAATAAATACCTTTATTTATGAAAATAGGATATTTCCACTAGAAATATTACAATATAAAATCCACATTTATTACAACTCTAAAGGCGAATAATAAATACTTGAGGAGTATTTAGAAAAGTAGATAAAAGTAATTTTACAGAAAACCCCCTCAAGTTCTATAAATTACCCTAAGGACCCCAGTAAATATAGGTTTAAGCAGAACCAATCTCTTGAGCCCCAAGGAGCCCGAGAATTGGGTACTTGCCTATCTAAGGTAGACAAATTAATAAAAAAAATCAGGACTTCAATTTACTTTGCTAATTGTCTGACTCAGTTTCAGTCTCTGTATAATCTGACTTGAATATGATTCAAGTACAATCTACAATCTACAAACTTCAATATTACAATTCAACATGAATCCATGAATCCAATTATCAATCTATACAACTGTAAGTCCATGCTACCCTTCCCCGGTACTTACGGAGTTGCGGAATTGGTGAAAAACGATTTTTCTAGAGGATGGTAACATGGACTGCCAATACAGATCTTTGTTAAACTACTAACTAACAACCTAACAAGAGTTTACCTACTCGGTTAGGGGGCTATACCTTTCTTGAACTCCTTCTTCTTCTACTCCTCCCGGTGTACGGATCGGCCTCACCTCGCCGTCTCCTTGCGCCGAAGATGGATCCACCCGAAAGCTTCTACCTTTGGCTTCTTCTTCGAACTTTGAAGAAACTAGTTCACTCGGTTTGCTAAACCTTGTGAACTAGAGTGAGTAGAGGAGAGTGTGTTGGGATTTTTCTCTATGGTTCTTGCTTCTCAACACATGAGACAAGTGAACCATAGACTAGAGAGAGGGAGAGCAAGAGGAAGAGGGTGAGAGCTCAAACAAGAGAGAGAAAAGAAATGAGAGAATTAGCAAGACTTTTTCCCTCTTGGCTCTCATAATCCAAAGCCATCATAACAAATAATAGCAATCAAGTATTATGTGATGGTTTAAGTCAAAATGGCCATATCATTTCATGCACTCATTTTGCACAAGAGAAATAAGCAAGCAAAAGTCTTTGCCATGAAATGATAGCCATTGTCCTGATGATGGTCAACTAGTCCAACCTAGTCAACCAGTCAACAAAGTCAACAAGTCAAAAATGTCAACCCCTCAACAACTATGTCACTATAATACTTAATTAATATTAATGTTAATCATATATCATATTCTCATTAGGGTTGAGCAAAAAGTCAACAGTCAACAGTCAACAACCCTAATGAGAATCCTCTGCCTCTGTCTCTCCGTCAACTGTGCATACACACCCGCATCCGCGTTCCGAAGAACACGAATACAAACGAGATAAAACCAATCCCAAAACGTACACTAGGATCTGGCTTAAACCAAAGCCCGCTAGTGTTAACTGTCCGGACACTGTACGTGCACAAGTGCACGGATGTGACCGAACCCTGTCGCAAAACCATGCGACCTCTACTCTTTTGCCTAAAGGCGAATAGCTTTCTGTGTGGGACTCTAAGGACTCGACACTACGCTGGCAGTGGGTTTAACCACAGACCGCAAGCGGCACTAGCTGTGCGTAACGGTCCCCAGGCAGATGCCGACAAGAAGACTGACGAGGTGGAACCCATCTGAACTCCTACTGAGTCTGACTGTGACAGTCTCCATACAGTCCGGTCTGTTCGTCTGATACATCGCATGGCGGGCCTAGGGACGGTAAACGTCAGTCCCCTAATAGCGGTACAAGTCGTGTCGGAGTGAAGCCCAGAACACCCTAAGATAACACTGGAAACCTACCAGTATATCTCCTGCACTTTAGTTTCATTGTACACTTTTCCTTTGTGTATTTTTCATTTCCTGTTATGCCACTGTTTAGGCATCTCTTTATTTCAGTTGTATTTTCATTTCATGCATTGTATAAAGAATGTTAATAAATAAAAGTTGCTGTTCTTTTTATACTCTTGTCTCTTGTGTAATATTTTATATTGCTTAGCTACGCTTAGCGTATGTACTTCTGAGTACATACGTAGCGGACCTCGTCGCGTCCACTTCGCCGTACACTGGGAAGCGGGGCGTGACAGGTTTTGTTGGTGGCCCAATGCAGGTCAGAGCTGTATGAATCCCTGTCATGCAGTTCTGGTCTGTATGAACAACCTAAGCAATATAACACAAGAAACAGCAACTGAAAACATTCTTTACATTACATATTCCTTGAATCCATCTTGAACTCCACCTTCGGTTTCCTTGAACTCCATCTCTCCACTTTTGAATCCTTAATTCTTATTCATCCTTTCTATTTGTATCTTGTAGACTTATTAGCTCAATTGGTTAGAGTATCAATTGACGGAGCTCGAAGAAGATATCATCCTAATCCTGTTTCCTTACTCTGTTACATCATCCTTCTTGAGTAATTTCGAGGATGAAATTATTTTTAAGGAGGGTAGAATGTAATGACCCCAAAATCTTTATACATTTGTATTATCTCTCTTCAATAATATTCCGTATTTATTTGTACTTGGTATTTTCCTTTTTCTATTTAATTTATTATTATTTTATTCCTCAATCTATTATGTATTTTTTTTCTAGGTACAATTTCTTTTTCTTATATTTAAGTTTTTAACTTCTCATTCTTATTTTTTCCTTTCATAAATATTTAACCCAAATCCATTATTCTTATTCTCTATAGCCCATCTAAAAAGCCCATTTTCTTTTTAAGCAACATCATATATTTAATTCTAATTAAATATGTGCATGAATAACCTTGTAGCTCATTGGTTAAGTCTTTGCATTGTTATTCTATAGATCATATGTTCAAATCCCCATTCTTGCAATTATTTTTTATCATTTTTTTTATTCTTCTCATAACCTACAAATGAGACCTTTCATTTCCAAAATGAATGGTGACCTTTCATTTCTCTTTTAATTCTTATGTTAAATGCATATATTATTATACATAATTCACCATTACACCATCTTAATTGTCCTCCTCCATCTTTTCCTTCCTCATATTTTTCTATCTCTCATTTCTCCCTCTTCACCTAAAGTCCAAGAAGAAGAAGATGAAGAACTCTTCAAGAAGGTCTCGCTAGTAACGCGAGCCTATCGGCGGATAGACAAGCCCGGTGACAATACCGGCTTGTGCATGTAAGTCCCTTCTCTCTCCTTTTCCCCCCATCTCTTTTTTTTTCCTCTTGTCATGCATCGTGAACCCCTTATTCTTTTCATATCATAATCCATAAGAGAAGATACACATAAACATATACATATACATATACATAAGTTTAGATATATATGATTCTATATGGTTTAATAATATCTTATTATCTCTTGTTCAAATTAAAGTATTTTTAATTCTTTCTTCATGATTATGAATGTTTATTACAAGTTGTGAGAACATAGATTTCAATCCATAATATATCTACGATATCTCATGGAATCGGTTTGGTTATTAAAAGAAAGGATAAAGCTTGCATAAAAATACTAGTTAATCTTTTTGCCGATTTTAGTATACACATCAATACCTTTAGGTTTAAAATAATTTTTAGACATTAATTTTTACTTCTGAAAATTTCATGGAATTTACATATGATAGATTATATTATTTTATACATGCTGTAAAAATTTTAGATCGATCCGCATAACGGTTTGTGAATTACAACGTATTTATTCACTGATCGTAAAATAGAAAACTGCAGCTATCGGTCAATTTCTAAGACACATAACTTGGTATACCGGAATCCAAATTGAGCAAACTCAGGTGTTTTTGATATCTACATCAAATGATCTAGATTTTCTTAGTTTTATAGTTTTACTGAAAACCCATCTAAGATAAAGAAAACTGTTTTACAATATTAAGTGACGGATCTGGACAGAATCTGTTCCGATTCGCACACTGTTTTTAAATTGGACATAACTCGAGCACCCGATGTCCGTTTGTGACAAAATTTAGATGTGTAGATGCACCATTGATAGAACTATAATTTTATGTATATTATATTACTTAGTAATGCATGAAACAAGCTGTTATAGGCTTTGCAATAGAATATATAGTTGCTGTCCAGAAATCTGAATTTCTGTTTTAAATGCTGATATTAAAATAATCATAACTAGAGCTTCAGAAATCCAAACCATGTGAATCTTGGTGTTTTGGATAAGTACATCTAAATACCTATAATTTTCTAATAATCTTCGTAATCTGAAACCTGATGGAAATTAACTCAAACTGCGTTTTAAGAATATGTGTCGGTGCCGAATAGATTCTGATCTGTTTTGCGCGACGATACGAAAACATATATATCTCTCAAACCGGTAGTCGTATTTAGGTGAAACTGGAACTCACGCATGCAAAACATTTAGATCCATATCTCTGTTTATATTCTGCATTCGTTCAACTTGATTAATTAGTCGTACATAATATTTCTTTACAGCATTGTTTATGGTAGTTACTCGAATAATATACTTGACTCATTTCATGTTATTCGAACATGTATACATATTTAGCTTGATCATTAAATTGTTGTATGTATATAAAGACGATAATTAAATACTTGAGTTGTATTTTGAAAAATATACAATAGTATTTTTACAATAAACCCCCTCAAGTTTTATAAATTACAATAAGGCCCCTAACAATTATTGAACATCAAATTACCTTCTTGTAGTCTGAATCGGGTTAGAGTATGACTATTTCTGACTTGAATGTGATTCAAGTCAATCTATATTCTTTTATATTCCAATTCAAGATGAATACATGAATTCCAGATTCCAGTTAACAATCTATATAACTTGACCGAACCGAACCATGGATATTCCTTTTACATGATTCCCAGTATTCCATTTACATGACTCTATGGTTATAACCGTTTCCTGATATCATGGTTTCGGTCAGTCAGTTAATCAATCTTACAATCAATACAATTTTACAAGATAACAATACAAACAAGACATCACGGGGTTCAAGGGGTAGACTGGTACGGAATATGTTAAAGGTGGCACGAGGTGGACACTTAAGACGTAATTACATCCATGCCGTTGTTCCGTGGTATTATCGACGGAGCCTTGTACTACAGGATACCAAAGTCCCCGGTGTAAGTGGGACTCCCCTCGTATACACTGACATCTTCTGTACCAGGCTACAAACAATAGCGTTAATACAACATTACAATATTATAATACAACATTAAAAGCTACTCTCTCTCTCTCTCTTACTCTCTGTCTATTTCTCCCTTATCTTTGGGACTTACCGAGCGACCTGTTCGCTGACGACATTCTATTTCTTTCTTCTTTGAATGTCGTCAGGTGGTTTGGACCCGGCGGAAATCGATCCATCTCAAGAAGACTTGGAGCAGTTTGCCGAAGACCCTGCACTTTAGTTTCATTGTACACTTTTCCTTTGTGTATTTTTCATTTCCTGTTATGCCACTGTTTAGGCATCTCTTTATTTCAGTTGTATTTTCATTTCATGCATTGTATAAAGAATGTTAATAAATAAAAGTTGCTGTTCTTTTTATACTCTTGTCTCTTGTGTAATATTTTATATTGCTTAGCTACGCTTAGCGTATGTACTTCTGAGTACATACGTAGCGGACCTCGTCGCGTCCACTTCGCCGTACACTGGGAAGCGGGGCGTGACAGGTTTTGTTGGTGGCCCAATGCAGGTCAGAGCTGTATGAATCCCTGTCATGCAGTTCTGGTCTGTATGAACAACCTAAGCAATATAACACAAGAAACAGCAACTGAAAACATTCTTTACATTACATATTCCTTGAATCCATCTTGAACTCCACCTTCGGTTTCCTTGAACTCCATCTCTCCACTTTTGAATCCTTAATTCTTATTCATCCTTTCTATTTGTATCTTGTAGACTTATTAGCTCAATTGGTTAGAGTATCAATTGACGGAGCTCGAAGAAGATATCATCCTAATCCTGTTTCCTTACTCTGTTACATCATCCTTCTTGAGTAATTTCGAGGACGAAATTATTTTTAAGGAGGGTAGAATGTAATGACCCCAAAATCTTTATACATTTGTATTATCTCTCTTCAATAATATTCCGTATTTATTTGTACTTGGTATTTTCCTTTTTCTATTTAATTTATTATTATTTTATTCCTCAATCTATTATGTATTTTTTTTCTAGGTACAATTTCTTTTTCTTATATTTAAGTTTTTAACTTCTCATTCTTATTTTTTCCTTTCATAAATATTTAACCCAAATCCATTATTCTTATTCTCTATAGCCCATCTAAAAGCCCATTTTCTTTTTAAGCAACATCATATATTTAATTCTAATTAAATATGTGCATGAATAACCTTGTAGCTCATTGGTTAAGTCTTTGCATTGTTATTCTATAGATCATATGTTCAAATCCCCATTCTTGCAATTATTTTTTATCATTTTTTTTATTCTTCTCATAACCTACAAATGAGACCTTTCATTTCCAAAATGAATGGTGACCTTTCATTTCTCTTTTAATTCTTATGTTAAATGCATATATTATTATACATAATTCACCATTACACCATCTTAATTGTCCTCCTCCATCTTTTCCTTCCTCATATTTTTCTATCTCTCATTTCTCCCTCTTCACCTAAAGTCCAATAAGAAGAAGATGAAGAACTCTTCAAGAAGGTCTCGCTAGTAACGCGAGCCTATCGGCGGATAGACAAGCCCGGTGACAATACCGGCTTGTGCATGTAAGTCCCTTCTCTCTCCTTTTCCCCCCATCTCTTTTTTTTTCCTCTTGTCATGCATCGTGAACCCCTTATTCTTTTCATATCATAATCCATAAGAGAAGATACACATAAACATATACATATACATATACATAAGTTTAGATATATATGATTCTATATGGTTTAATAATATCTTATTATCTCTTGTTCAAATTAAAGTATTTTTAATTCTTTCTTCATGATTATGAATGTTTATTACAAGTTGTGAGAACACAGATTTCAATCCATAATATATCTACGATATCTCATGGAATCGGTTTGGTTATTAAAAGAAAGGATAAAGCTTGCATAAAAATACTAGTTAATCTTTTTGCCGATTTTAGTATACACATCAATACCTTTAGGTTTAAAATAATTTTTAGACATTAATTTTTACTTCTGAAAATTTCATGGAATTTACATATGATAGATTATATTATTTTATACATGCTGTAAAAATTTTAGATCGATCCGCATAACGGTTTGTGAATTACATCGTATTTATTCACTGATCGTAAAATAGAAAACTGCAGCTATCGGTCAATTTCTAAGACACATAACTTGGTATACCGGAATCCAAATTGAGCAAACTCAGGTGTTTTTGATATCTACATCAAATGATCTAGATTTTCTTAGTTTTATAGTTTTACTGAAAACCCATCTAAGATAAAGAAAACTGTTTTACAATATTAAGTGACGGATCTGGACAGAATCTGTTCCGATTCGCACACTGTTTTTAAATTGGACATAACTCGAGCACCCGATGTCCGTTTGTGACAAAATTTAGATGTGTAGATGCACCATTGATAGAACTATAATTTTATGTATATTATATTACTTAGTAATGCATGAAACAAGCTGTTATAGGCTTTGCAATAGAATATATAGTTGCTGTCCAGAAATCTGAATTTCTGTTTTAAATGCTGATATTAAAATAATCATAACTAGAGCTTCAGAAATCCAAACCATGTGAATCTTGGTGTTTTGGATAAGTACATCTAAATACCTATAATTTTCTAATAATCTTCGTAATCTGAAACCTGATGGAAATTAACTCAAACTGCGTTTTAAGAATATGTGTCGGTGCCGAATAGATTCTGATCTGTTTTGCGCGACGATACGAAAACATATATATCTCTCAAACCGGTAGTCGTATTTAGGTGAAACTGGAACTCACGCATGCAAAACATTTAGATCCATATCTCTGTTTATATTCTGCATTCGTTCAACTTGATTAATTAGTCGTACATAATATTTCTTTACAGCATTGTTTATGGTAGTTACTCGAATAATATACTTGACTCATTTCATGTTATTCGAACATGTATACATATTTAGCTTGATCATTAAATTGTTGTATGTATATAAAGACGATAATTAAATACTTGAGTTGTATTTTGAAAAATATACAATAGTATTTTTACAATAAACCCCCTCAAGTTTTATAAATTACAATAAGGCCCCTAACAATTATTGAACATCAAATTACCTTCTTGTAGTCTGAATCGGGTTAGAGTATGACTATTTCTGACTTGAATGTGATTCAAGTCAATCTATATTCTTTTATATTCCAATTCAAGATGAATACATGAATTCCAGATTCCAGTTAACAATCTATATAACTTGACCGAACCGAACCATGGATATTCCTTTTACATGATTCCCAGTATTCCATTTACATGACTCTATGGTTATAACCGTTTCCTGATATCATGGTTTCGGTCAGTCAGTTAATCAATCTTACAATCAATACAATTTTACAAGATAACAATACAAACAAGACATCACGGGGTTCAAGGGGTAGACTGGTACGGAATATGTTAAAGGTGGCACGAGGTGGACACTTAAGACGTAATTACATCCATGCCGTTGTTCCGTGGTATTATCGATGGAGCCTTGTACTACAGGATACCAAAGTCCCCGGTGTAAGTGGGACTCCCCTCGTATACACTGACATCTTCTGTACCAGGCTACAAACAACAGCGTTAATACAACATTACAATATTATAATACAACATTAAAAGCTACTCTCTCTCTCTCTCTTACTCTCTGTCTATTTCTCCCTTATCTTTGGGACTTACCGAGCGACCTGTTCGCTGACGACATTCTATTTCTTTCTTCTTTGAATGTCGTCAGGTGGTTTGGACCCGGCGGAAATCGATCCATCTCAAGAAGACTTGGAGCAGTTTGCCGAAGACCCTGCACTTTAGTTTCATTGTACACTTTTCCTTTGTGTATTTTTCATTTCCTGTTATGCCACTGTTTAGGCATCTCTTTATTTCAGTTGTATTTTCATTTCATGCATTGTATAAAGAATGTTAATAAATAAAAGTTGCTGTTCTTTTTATACTCTTGTCTCTTGTGTAATATTTTATATTGCTTAGCTACGCTTAGCGTATGTACTTCTGAGTACATACGTAGCGGACCTCGTCGCGTCCACTTCGCCGTACACTGGGAAGCGGGGCGTGACAGGTTTTGTTGGTGGCCCAATGCAGGTCAGAGCTGTATGAATCCCTGTCATGCAGTTCTGGTCTGTATGAACAACCTAAGCAATATAACACAAGAAACAGCAACTGAAAACATTCTTTACATTACATATTCCTTGAATCCATCTTGAACTCCACCTTCGGTTTCCTTGAACTCCATCTCTCCACTTTTGAATCCTTAATTCTTATTCATCCTTTCTATTTGTATCTTGTAGACTTATTAGCTCAATTGGTTAGAGTATCAATTGACGGAGCTCGAAGAAGATATCATCCTAATCCTGTTTCCTTACTCTGTTACATCATCCTTCTTGAGTAATTTCGAGGACGAAATTATTTTTAAGGAGGGTAGAATGTAATGACCCCAAAATCTTTATACATTTGTATTATCTCTCTTCAATAATATTCCGTATTTATTTGTACTTGGTATTTTCCTTTTTCTATTTAATTTATTATTATTTTATTTCTCAATCTATTATGTATTTTTTTTCTAGGTACAATTTCTTTTTCTTATATTTAAGTTTTTAACTTCTCATTCTTATTTTTTCCTTTCATAAATATTTAACCCAAATCCATTATTCTTATTCTCTATAGCCCATCTAAAAGCCCATTTTCTTTTTAAGCAACATCATATATTTAATTCTAATTAAATATGTGCATGAATAACCTTGTAGCTCATTGGTTAAGTCTTTGCATTGTTATTCTATAGATCATATGTTCAAATCCCCATTCTTGCAATTATTTTTTATCATTTTTTTTATTCTTCTCATAACCTACAAATGAGACCTTTCATTTCCAAAATGAATGGTGACCTTTCATTTCTCTTTTAATTCTTATGTTAAATGCATATATTATTATACATAATTCACCATTACACCATCTTAATTGTCCTCCTCCATCTTTTCCTTCCTCATATTTTTCTATCTCTCATTTCTCCCTCTTCACCTAAAGTCCAAGAAGAAGAAGATGAAGAACTCTTCAAGAAGGTCTCGCTAGTAACGCGAGCCTATCGGCGGATAGACAAGCCCGGTGACAATACCGGCTTGTGCATGTAAGTCCCTTCTCTCTCCTTTTCCCCCCATCTCTTTTTTTTTCCTCTTGTCATGCATCGTGAACCCCTTATTCTTTTCATATCATAATCCATAAGAGAAGATACACATAAACATATACATATACATATACATAAGTTTAGATATATATGATTCTATATGGTTTAATAATATCTTATTATCTCTTGTTCAAATTAAAGTATTTTTAATTCTTTCTTCATGATTATGAATGTTTATTACAAGTTGTGAGAACACAGATTTCAATCCATAATATATCTACGATATCTCATGGAATCGGTTTGGTTATTAAAAGAAAGGATAAAGCTTGCATAAAAATACTAGTTAATCTTTTTGCCGATTTTAGTATACACATCAATACCTTTAGGTTTAAAATAATTTTTAGACATTAATTTTTACTTCTGAAAATTTCATGGAATTTACATATGATAGATTATATTATTTTATACATGCTGTAAAAATTTTAGATCGATCCGCATAACGGTTTGTGAATTACATCGTATTTATTCACTGATCGTAAAATAGAAAACTGCAGCTATCGGTCAATTTCTAAGACACATAACTTGGTATACCGGAATCCAAATTGAGCAAACTCAGGTGTTTTTGATATCTACATCAAATGATCTAGATTTTCTTAGTTTTATAGTTTTACTGAAAACCCATCTAAGATAAAGAAAACTGTTTTACAATATTAAGTGACGGATCTGGACAGAATCTGTTCCGATTCGCACACTGTTTTAAATTGGACATAACTCGAGCACCCGATGTCCGTTTGTGACAAAATTTAGATGTGTAGATGCACCATTGATAGAACTATAATTTTATGTATATTATATTACGTAGTAATGCATGAAACAAGCTGTTATAGGCTTTGCAATAGAATATATAGTTGCTGTCCAGAAATCTGAATTTCTGTTTTAAATGCTGATATTAAAATAATCATAACTAGAGCTTCAGAAATCCAAACCATGTGAATCTTGGTGTTTTGGATAAGTACATCTAAATACCTATAATTTTCTAATAATCTTCGTAATCTGAAACCTGATGGAAATTAACTCAAACTGCGTTTTAAGAATATGTGTCGGTGCCGAATAGATTCTGATCTGTTTTGCGCGACGATACGAAAACATATATATCTCTCAAACCGGTAGTCGTATTTAGGTGAAACTGGAACTCACGCATGCAAAACATTTAGATCCATATCTCTGTTTATATTCTGCATTCGTTCAACTTGATTAATTAGTCGTACATAATATTTCTTTACAGCATTGTTTATGGTAGTTACTCGAATAATATACTTGACTCATTTCATGTTATTCGAACATGTATACATATTTAGTTTGATCATTAAATTGTTGTATGTATATAAAGACGATAATTAAATACTTGAGTTGTATTTTGAAAAATATACAATAGTATTTTTACAATAAACCCCCTCAAGTTTTATAAATTACAATAAGGCCCCTAACAATTATTGAACATCAAATTACCTTCTTGTAGTCTGAATCGGGTTAGAGTATGACTATTTCTGACTTGAATGTGATTCAAGTCAATCTATATTCTTTTATATTCCAATTCAAGATGAATACATGAATTCCAGATTCCAGTTAACAATCTATATAACTTGACCGAACCGAACCATGGATATTCCTTTTACATGATTCCCAGTATTCCATTTACATGACTCTATGGTTATAACCGTTTCCTGATATCATGGTTTCGGTCAGTCAGTTAATCAATCTTACAATCAATACAATTTTACAAGATAACAATACAAACAAGACATCACGGGGTTCAAGGGGTAGACTGGTACGGAATATGTTAAAGGTGGCACGAGGTGGACACTTAAGACGTAATTACATCCATGCCGTTGTTCCGTGGTATTATCGACGGAGCCTTGTACTACAGGATACCAAAGTCCCCGGTGTAAGTGGGACTCCCCTCGTATACACTGACATCTTCTGTACCAGGCTACAAACAACAGCGTTAATACAACATTACAATATTATAATACAACATTAAAAGCTACTCTCTCTCTCTCTCTTACTCTCTGTCTATTTCTCCCTTATCTTTGGGACTTACCGAGCGACCTGTTCGCTGACGACATTCTATTTCTTTCTTCTTTGAATGTCGTCAGGTGGTTTGGACCCGGCGGAAATCGATCCATCTCAAGAAGACTTGGAGCAGTTTGCCGAAGACCCTGCACTTTAGTTTCATTGTACACTTTTCCTTTGTGTATTTTTCATTTCCTGTTATGCCACTGTTTAGGCATCTCTTTATTTCAGTTGTATTTTCATTTCATGCATTGTATAAAGAATGTTAATAAATAAAAGTTGCTGTTCTTTTTATACTCTTGTCTCTTGTGTAATATTTTATATTGCTTAGCTACGCTTAGCGTATGTACTTCTGAGTACATACGTAGCGGACCTCGTCGCGTCCACTTCGCCGTACACTGGGAAGCGGGGCGTGACAGGTTTTGTTGGTGGCCCAATGCAGGTCAGAGCTGTATGAATCCCTGTCATGCAGTTCTGGTCTGTATGAACAACCTAAGCAATATAACACAAGAAACAGCAACTGAAAACATTCTTTACATTACATATTCCTTGAATCCATCTTGAACTCCACCTTCGGTTTCCTTGAACTCCATCTCTCCACTTTTGAATCCTTAATTCTTATTCATCCTTTCTATTTGTATCTTGTAGACTTATTAGCTCAATTGGTTAGAGTATCAATTGACGGAGCTCGAAGAAGATATCATCCTAATCCTGTTTCCTTACTCTGTTACATCATCCTTCTTGAGTAATTTCGAGGACGAAATTATTTTTAAGGAGGGTAGAATGTAATGACCCCAAAATCTTTATACATTTGTATTATCTCTCTTCAATAATATTCCGTATTTATTTGTACTTGGTATTTTCCTTTTTCTATTTAATTTATTATTATTTTATTCCTCAATCTATTATGTATTTTTTTTCTAGGTACAATTTCTTTTTCTTATATTTAAGTTTTTAACTTCTCATTCTTATTTTTTCCTTTCATAAATATTTAACCCAAATCCATTATTCTTATTCTCTATAGCCCATCTAAAAGCCCATTTTCTTTTTAAGCAACATCATATATTTAATTCTAATTAAATATGTGCATGAATAACCTTGTAGCTCATTGGTTAAGTCTTTGCATTGTTATTCTATAGATCATATGTTCAAATCCCCATTCTTGCAATTATTTTTTATCATTTTTTTTATTCTTCTCATAACCTACAAATGAGACCTTTCATTTCCAAAATGAATGGTGACCTTTCATTTCTCTTTTAATTCTTATGTTAAATGCATATATTATTATACATAATTCACCATTACACCATCTTAATTGTCCTCCTCCATCTTTTCCTTCCTCATATTTTTCTATCTCTCATTTCTCCCTCTTCACCTAAAGTCCAAGAAGAAGAAGATGAAGAACTCTTCAAGAAGGTCTCGCTAGTAACGCGAGCCTATCGGCGGATAGACAAGCCCGGTGACAATACCGGCTTGTGCATGTAAGTCCCTTCTCTCTCCTTTTCCCCCCATCTCTTTTTTTTTCCTCTTGTCATGCATCGTGAACCCCTTATTCTTTTCATATCATAATCCATAAGAGAAGATACACATAAACATATACATATACATATACATAAGTTTAGATATATATGATTCTATATGGTTTAATAATATCTTATTATCTCTTGTTCAAATTAAAGTATTTTTAATTCTTTCTTCATGATTATGAATGTTTATTACAAGTTGTGAGAACACAGATTTCAATCCATAATATATCTACGATATCTCATGGAATCGGTTTGGTTATTAAAAGAAAGGATAAAGCTTGCATAAAAATACTAGTTAATCTTTTTGCCGATTTTAGTATACACATCAATACCTTTAGGTTTAAAATAATTTTTAGACATTAATTTTTACTTCTGAAAATTTCATGGAATTTACATATGATAGATTATATTATTTTATACATGCTGTAAAAATTTTAGATCGATCCGCATAACGGTTTGTGAATTACATCGTATTTATTCACTGATCGTAAAATAGAAAACTGCAGCTATCGGTCAATTTCTAAGACACATAACTTGGTATACCGGAATCCAAATTGAGCAAACTCAGGTGTTTTTGATATCTACATCAAATGATCTAGATTTTCTTAGTTTTATAGTTTTACTGAAAACCCATCTAAGATAAAGAAAACTGTTTTACAATATTAAGTGACGGATCTGGACAGAATCTGTTCCGATTCGCACACTGTTTTTAAATTGGACATAACTCGAGCACCCGATGTCCGTTTGTGACAAAATTTAGATGTGTAGATGCACCATTGATAGAACTATAATTTTATGTATATTATATTACTTAGTAATGCATGAAACAAGCTGTTATAGGCTTTGCAATAGAATATATAGTTGCTGTCCAGAAATCTGAATTTCTGTTTTAAATGCTGATATTAAAATAATCATAACTAGAGCTTCAGAAATCCAAACCATGTGAATCTTGGTGTTTTGGATAAGTACATCTAAATACCTATAATTTTCTAATAATCTTCGTAATCTGAAACCTGATGGAAATTAACTCAAACTGCGTTTTAAGAATATGTGTCGGTGCCGAATAGATTCTGATCTGTTTTGCGCGACGATACGAAAACATATATATCTCTCAAACCGGTAGTCGTATTTAGGTGAAACTGGAACTCACGCATGCAAAACATTTAGATCCATATCTCTGTTTATATTCTGCATTCGTTCAACTTGATTAATTAGTCGTACATAATATTTCTTTACAGCATTGTTTATGGTAGTTACTCGAATAATATACTTGACTCATTTCATGTTATTCGAACATGTATACATATTTAGCTTGATCATTAAATTGTTGTATGTATATAAAGACGATAATTAAATACTTGAGTTGTATTTTGAAAAATATACAATAGTATTTTTACAATAAACCCCCTCAAGTTTTATAAATTACAATAAGGCCCCTAACAATTATTGAACATCAAATTACCTTCTTGTAGTCTGAATCGGGTTAGAGTATGACTATTTCTGACTTGAATGTGATTCAAGTCAATCTATATTCTTTTATATTCCAATTCAAGATGAATACATGAATTCCAGATTCCAGTTAACAATCTATATAACTTGACCGAACCGAACCATGGATATTCCTTTTACATGATTCCCAGTATTCCATTTACATGACTCTATGGTTATAACCGTTTCCTGATATCATGGTTTCGGTCAGTCAGTTAATCAATCTTACAATCAATACAATTTTACAAGATAACAATACAAACAAGACATCACGGGGTTCAAGGGGTAGACTGGTACGGAATATGTTAAAGGTGGCACGAGGTGGACACTTAAGACGTAATTACATCCATGCCGTTGTTCCGTGGTATTATCGACGGAGCCTTGTACTACAGGATACCAAAGTCCCCGGTGTAAGTGGGACTCCCCTCGTATACACTGACATCTTCTGTACCAGGCTACAAACAACAGCGTTAATACAACATTACAATATTATAATACAACATTAAAAGCTACTCTCTCTCTCTCTCTTACTCTCTGTCTATTTCTCCCTTATCTTTGGGACTTACCGAGCGACCTGTTCGCTGACGACATTCTATTTCTTTCTTCTTTGAATGTCGTCAGGTGGTTTGGACCCGGCGGAAATCGATCCATCTCAAGAAGACTTGGAGCAGTTTGCCGAAGACCCTGCACTTTAGTTTCATTGTACACTTTTTCTTTGTGTATTTTTCATTTCCTGTTATGCCACTGTTTAGGCATCTCTTTATTTCAGTTGTATTTTCATTTCATGCATTGTATAAAGAATGTTAATAAATAAAAGTTGCTGTTCTTTTTATACTCTTGTCTCTTGTGTAATATTTTATATTGCTTAGCTACGCTTAGCGTATGTACTTCTGAGTACATACGTAGCGGACCTCGTCGCGTCCACTTCGCCGTACACTGGGAAGCGGGGCGTGACAGGTTTTGTTGGTGGCCCAATGCAGGTCAGAGCTGTATGAATCCCTGTCATGCAGTTCTGGTCTGTATGAACAACCTAAGCAATATAACACAAGAAACAGCAACTGAAAACATTCTTTACATTACATATTCCTTGAATCCATCTTGAACTCCACCTTCGGTTTCCTTGAACTCCATCTCTCCACTTTTGAATCCTTAATTCTTATTCATCCTTTCTATTTGTATCTTGTAGACTTATTAGCTCAATTGGTTAGAGTATCAATTGACGGAGCTCGAAGAAGATATCATCCTAATCCTGTTTCCTTACTCTGTTACATCATCCTTCTTGAGTAATTTCGAGGACGAAATTATTTTTAAGGAGGGTAGAATGTAATGACCCCAAAATCTTTATACATTTGTATTATCTCTCTTCAATAATATTCCGTATTTATTTGTACTTGGTATTTTCCTTTTTCTATTTAATTTATTATTATTTTATTCCTCAATCTATTATGTATTTTTTTTCTAGGTACAATTTCTTTTTCTTATATTTAAGTTTTTAACTTCTCATTCTTATTTTTTCCTTTCATAAATATTTAACCCAAATCCATTATTCTTATTCTCTATAGCCCATCTAAAAAGCCCATTTTCTTTTTAAGCAACATCATATATTTAATTCTAATTAAATATGTGCATGAATAACCTTGTAGCTCATTGGTTAAGTCTTTGCATTGTTATTCTATAGATCATATGTTCAAATCCCCATTCTTGCAATTATTTTTTATCATTTTTTTTATTCTTCTCATAACCTACAAATGAGACCTTTCATTTCCAAAATGAATGGTGACCTTTCATTTCTCTTTTAATTCTTATGTTAAATGCATATATTATTATACATAATTCACCATTACACCATCTTAATTGTCCTCCTCCATCTTTTCCTTCCTCATATTTTTCTATCTCTCATTTCTCCCTCTTCACCTAAAGTCCAAGAAGAAGAAGATGAAGAACTCTTCAAGAAGGTCTTGCTAGTAACGCGAGCCTATCGGCGGATAGACAAGCCCGGTGACAATACCGGCTTGTGCATGTAAGTCCTTTCTCTCTCCTTTTCCCCCCATCTCTTTTTTTTTCCTCTTGTCATGCATCGTGAACCCCTTATTCTTTTCATATCATAATCCATAAGAGAAGATACACATAAACATATACATATACATATACATAAGTTTAGATATATATGATTCTATATGGTTTAATAATATCTTATTATCTCTTGTTCAAATTAAAGTATTTTTAATTCTTTCTTCATGATTATGAATGTTTATTACAAGTTGTGAGAACATAGATTTCAATCCATAATATATCTACGATATCTCATGGAATCAGTTTGGTTATTAAAAGAAAGGATAAAGCTTGCATAAAAATACTAGTTAATCTTTTTGCCGATTTTAGTATACACATCAATACCTTTAGGTTTAAAATAATTTTTAGACATTAATTTTTACTTCTGAAAATTTCATGGAATTTACATATGATAGATTATATTATTTTATACATGCTGTAAAAATTTTAGATCGATCCGCATAACGGTTTGTGAATTACATCGTATTTATTCACTGATCGTAAAACAGAAAACTGCAGCTATCGGTCAATTTCTAAGACACATAACTTGGTATACCGGAATCCAAATTGAGCAAACTCAGGTGTTTTTGATATCTACATCAAATGATCTAGATTTTCTTAGTTTTATAGTTTTACTGAAAACCCATCTAAGATAAAGAAAACTGTTTTACAATATTAAGTGACGGATCTGGACAGAATCTGTTCCGATTCGCACACTGTTTTTAAATTGGACATAACTCGAGCACCCGATGTCCGTTTGTGACAAAATTTAGATGTGTAGATGCACCATTGATAGAACTATAATTTTATGTATATTATATTACTTAGTAATGCATGAAACAAGCTGTTATAGGCTTTGCAATAGAATATATAGTTGCTGTCCAGAAATCTGAATTTCTGTTTTAAATGCTGATATTAAAATAATCATAACTAGAGCTTCAGAAATCCAAACCATGTGAATCTTGGTGTTTTGGATAAGTACATCTAAATACCTATAATTTTCTAATAATCTTCGTAATCTGAAACCTGATGGAAATTAACTCAAACTGCGTTTTAAGAATATGTGTCGGTGCCGAATAGATTCTGATCTGTTTTGCGCGACGATACGAAAACATATATATCTCTCAAACCGGTAGTCGTATTTAGGTGAAACTGGAACTCACGCATGCAAAACATTTAGATCCATATCTCTGTTTATATTCTGCATTCGTTCAACTTGATTAATTAGTCGTACATAATATTTCTTTACAGCATTGTTTATGGTAGTTACTCGAATAATATACTTGACTCATTTCATGTTATTCGAACATGTATACATATTTAGCTTGATCATTAAATTGTTGTATGTATATAAAGACGATAATTAAATACTTGAGTTGTATTTTGAAAAATATACAATAGTATTTTTACAATAAACCCCCTCAAGTTTTATAAATTACAATAAGGCCCCTAACAATTATTGAACATCAAATTACCTTCTTGTAGTCTGAATCGGGTTAGAGTATGACTATTTCTGACTTGAATGTGATTCAAGTCAATCTATATTCTTTTATATTCCAATTCAAGATGAATACATGAATTCCAGATTCCAGTTAACAATCTATATAACTTGACCGAACCGAACCATGGATATTCCTTTTACATGATTCCCAGTATTCCATTTACATGACTCTATGGTTATAACCGTTTCCTGATATCATGGTTTCGGTCAGTCAGTTAATCAATCTTACAATCAATACAATTTTACAAGATAACAATACAAACAAGACATCACGGGGTTCAAGGGGTAGACTGGTACGGAATATGTTAAAGGTGGCACGAGATGGACACTTAAGACGTAATTACATCCATGCCGTTGTTCCGTGGTATTATCGACGGAGCCTTGTACTACAGGATACCAAAGTCCCCGGTGTAAGTGGGACTCCCCTCGTATACACTGACATCTTCTGTACCAGGCTACAAACAACAGCGTTAATACAACATTACAATATTATAA
The DNA here is from genome assembly GCA_030015575.1 of Agapanthus africanus. Taxonomy (NCBI): domain Eukaryota; kingdom Viridiplantae; phylum Streptophyta; class Magnoliopsida; order Asparagales; family Amaryllidaceae; genus Agapanthus; species Agapanthus africanus. The sequence goes on along the minus strand of JASDDO010000010.1, from coordinate 427,628,193 downwards.
TACAACATTAAAAGCTACTCTCTCTCTCTCTCTTACTCTCTGTCTATTTCTCCCTTATCTTTGGGACTTACCGAGCGACCTGTTCGCTGACGACATTCTATTTCTTTCTTCTTTGAATGTCGTCAGGTGGTTTGGACCCGGCGGAAATCGATCCATCTCAAGAAGACTTAGAGCAGTTTGCCGAAGACCCTGCACTTTAGTTTCATTGTACACTTTTCCTTTGTGTATTTTTCATTTCCTGTTATGCCACTGTTTAGGCATCTCTTTATTTCAGTTGTATTTTCATTTCATGCATTGTATAAAGAATGTTAATAAATAAAAGTTGCTGTTCTTTTTATACTCTTGTCTCTTGTGTAATATTTTATATTGCTTAGCTACGCTTAGCGTATGTACTTCTGAGTACATACGTAGCGGACCTCGTCGCGTCCACTTCGCCGTACACTGGGAAGCAGGGCGTGACAGCACTCTTCCTTCCCTATAAGCTTCCCTGCTATCTTTGTTGCTTTTGCTTTTCCCTTCGTATCCACTTTACTAACACCACCCCTTGGTTTGGCGGAGGCTTTCTTCTTCTTTCCCTTGGCTTTCGCCTTGGACCTAGAAGATGAAGATCCTCCTACAAACAAAGTGGATGTTTCCCTACCTTTCTGTAGGGTGCCCTCTGCACTCCTCAGCATGTTGAGGAGTTCTGAAAGTTCAACTTCTTTTTCTTGTAAGTTGAAGTTCAGGATAAACTGGGCGTAAGTGGAAGAAAGGGACTGGAGAATCAAGTCTGTATAGAGCTCGTTCTCTAACGTGGTCTCAAGTTCCGCGAGCTCCTCAATGAAGCCAATCATCTTAAGCACGTGTTCCGCTACCGATGATCCGATGGCCAACCTTGCCGAAAATAACTTCTTCGACACTTCGTATCTTGCGATACGAGATTGCTCTCCATACAGTTCTTTTGTATGGAGAAATATAGATTCGAGGTTCATATTCTTGTGCCTCCTCTGATGTTCGTTGTCCATAGAGGCAAGCACGAGGCACCTGGCCTTCGCGCAATCGATCTCCCAAGTCTTACGGATTTCCTTATCCGCGACGCTGGAGGTGGGACCTGGGACAAGGGGAGCTTTGGTGTTAAGGAGATACCCCAACTTGTCATAAGTGATTGCCATTTTGACATTCCTGAGCCAATCTTTGTAGTTTGGCCCTGTCAGTATGTTTTTATCTAGAAGTAACTTAAGTCCAGTCATGTCGATTGGTCGCTGCAATTAGGAGAGAGAGAAGAAACACTCAGCATGATGCTCTTGCAAGTTTAGAGTGGTTTTTAGTTTGTCTAAACAGGATGGCTCCCACTGTCTCTCGAATCCCTCCTCAAACCAAAAAGGAAGAATTAGTCAGGATCAATCTTACCGTACAATTCTTGCTTAACCGTTCGGCCAGGCTGGTGTCGGTACTTCGAGGGAGGTTTTCCAACGCTTTCGCGAAGTTTCTTAATTAAATAATCTCTTTTCCCTGTGGGCGTAGCCCCGCTAACACCTTTCTAGACACCTACTTGGTTTATAGCATTGATCGATAAGTGAGAAATTTCCCGAGGAGTAGCATATACTCACAGTAGGATCGGGATCCAAATATCATCGCGTGACGAAACTGAAGGAATCCTACCAGAATCATCACACTCCAAATGGTATGCAACACTAGCAAGTTTCAGTTCTTTTGAAACTCCCGTTGTGGATTTTTGCCCCATGCTCTTATGACCTTGACTTTGGCCAACAAATCATAAGTCACATGTCAAGTTCTACCCGTCATTCTCCAGGTTAATTTGAGCCCACCCGCACATACCCTTGACTTTGGCCAACAAGGTAGAACAACTGCCCCAAACTAACACATCTATCTATGCTGCACATGAATACCTAATAGCTACCAATCACTATGCCTTGACTTTGGCCAACAAACATAGCTTGAATACTATTGACCATCCATGTGAAACGACGGAGGGCTACGAATGGTTTTGGCGAAACCGTGAACGTAGTGAACTTGATATAATCGATGGAATGAGATAGCTTTTAAAAGGAGTGGCTTAAGCTCCGCGTTTAAAAGTTATTTTGAAAAGAAACCGAGTGGTTTTTGAAAGTGTTCCAACGACTTTTACTTGGTTTATTTTTCTTTGCATTAGTTCTTTTAATGCGTCCCATCATTTAATCCTACCATTGCAGAAAACAACCAAAATATGACGTACGCTTATGCCATTCGCATTCGCCACGGGGCCCCATCATTACCCGTTAGGTTACTTAACTAACGACAGAGCAGGGGCTGGGCTAGTGCGGCTGCAAAACATAAGCAACGCCTAAATAATATCATATTTAGATATATTGCAATGATAGCCATTTCAGATCACAGATGAACATATTGGATATACTAGGAATCCGCAATTCGTACGAGCCTGTAACGAAAAGCAGATTACACGGTCGCGGTGAATAGCCAATACCCCACCCTAGACCCCTACGGGTGCGGCAAACTACCCGCCAAATATCCGAAGTGGAGCAACCTCCCTCAACGACGTGAGTAGGCCACTCGGCACTTCGAGATACCCGGTAGTTTTTGCACCCCACCTTGGGTCTATCCTAGGAGCAAAAACAGTAAAAAGAAATTATACAATGACGGCTACAACCCCGATCCGGTTGTGCGGCCAAAAATAATATTACATCAATTTACATATTACATGAATTGAATGAAAAGAAAACTTTCATCTCACAACCCCCGGCTATTCACCCGCGACAATCCAATGAATTCATATACACATACCATCAACATTACAGATCACAGATTTGTATAACTCCCACTAATCGACATATAGCGATTAGCAGCCGTTCAATACAAATATCACATCACAGATATAAACCCGTTAGCCTTAGTCTTTAGAAACTCGATCAAAATACGGTTTTTAAAGCCCCCAAAACAAATTTTTCTTTCTGGAAAACCTGGGCTGAAAAAACATATACCAAAAATCCCAAAATACGCCATAGAACAAACTGCAACCAAAATTCCCCACGGCCGAGTCAACTCGGCCGCGGAACCGCGGCGCTTTGATCGGATCAGTGGACTAATTTTTTGCAGTTTCTTCTAAAAACCCTGAGCCGAATTTTAAAGCATGATTTATCATTTTTGAACAGTGGAAAAATTCGACAGAAAGTTGATAATCCGGGTGTTTTTCGCGACTTTTTTTTTCGATCGAATTTCTAGTTACTATGCTAACATGTTAGGTAGTGTTTAACTAGGCTCTGATACCACTGTAAGTCCATGCTACCCTTCCCCGGTACTTACGGGGTTGCGGAATTGGTGAAAAACGATTTTTCTAGAGGATGGTAACATGGACTGCCAATACGGATCTTTGTTAAACTACTAACTAACAACCTAATAAGAGTTTACCTACTCGGTTAGGGGGATATACCTTTCTTGAACTCCTTCGTCTTCGACTCCTCCCGGTGTACGGATCGGCCTCACCTCGCCGTCTCCTTGCGCCGAAGATGGATCCACCCGAAAGCTTCTACCTTTGGCTTATTCTTCGAACTTTGAAGAAACTAGTTCATTCGGTTTGCTAAACCTTGTGAACTAGAGTGAGTAGAGGAGAGTGTGTTGGGATTTTTCTCTATGGTTCTTGCTTCTCAACACATGAGACAAGTGAACCATAGAATAGAGAGAGGGAGAGCAAGAGGAAGAGGGTGAGAGCTCAAACAAGAGAGAGAAAAGAAATGAGAGAATTAGCAAGACTTTTTCCCTCTTGGCTCTCATAATCCAAAGCCATCATAACAAATAATAGCAATCAAGTATTATGTGATGGTTTAAGTCAAAATGACCATATCATTTCATGCACTCATTTTGCACAAGAGAAACAAGCAAGCAAAAGTCTTTGCCATGAAATGATAGCTATTGTCATGATGATGGTCAACTAATCCAACCTAGTCAACCGGTCAACAAAATCAACAAGTCAACAAAGTCAACCCCTCAACAACCATGTCACTATAATACTTAATTAATATTAATGTTAATCATATATCATATTCTCATTAGGGTTGAGCAAAAAGTCAACAGTCAACAGTCAACAACCCTAATGAGAATCCTCTGCCTCTGTCTCTCCGTCAACTGTGCATACACACCCGCATTCGCGTTTCGAGGAACACGAATACAAACAAGATAAAACCAATCCCAAAACGTACACTAGGATCTGGCTTAAACCAAAGCCCGCTAGTGTTAACTGTCCGGACACTGTACGTGCACAAGTGCACGGATGTGACCGAACCCTGTCGCAAAACCATGCGACCTCTACTCTTTTGCCTAAAAGCGAATAGCTTTCTGTGTGGGACTCTAAAGACTCGACACTACGCTGGCAGTGGGTTTAACCACAGACCGCAAGCGGCACTAGCTGTGCGTAACGGTCCCCAGGCAGATGCCGACAAGAAGACTGACGAGGTGAAACCCATCTGAACTCCTACTGAGTCTGACTGTGACAGTCTCCATACAGTCCGGTCTGTTCGTCTGATACATCGCATAGCGGGCCTAGGGGACGGTAAACGTCAGTCCCCTAATAGCGGTACAAGTCGTGTTGGAGTGAAGCCCAGAACACCCTGAGATAACACTGGAAACCTACCAGTATATCTCGCTTGCCCTGGCCAGGAACTACTCGTGTAATGGCTCTCCTAGACATAGCGCGATGTCAACCCCCAATACCGGGAGAGACGAATCCTGTCTAACCGTCACTGCCTCTAAGTGCTTCGGGACTGCACCCAACTACTACCTGTTTGCACGACTCCTTTGAGCCGTGGTAGGGTAGTAATCTAAGTACAGTGGGAACACACTCGAGGCGAAGTGACAGTGTCAAGTCAGCGGACTAAGCTGTACTCATGTCACCTGGGAACTGATAACTGACGATAAGTATAGTACCAACCAACAGTTCCCGACGAGTCCTGTCCAGTGTACTCGTAACCCAACGAGCACCCGCATACTATCTCAAGTACGACGTATTGATGGCTGTGGGACAGACCATCTCCCACACTGGGATGAGAAGCGCATACGTTAGTCTACTCCGGAGTATCGATGCCCTGTCTCGATAGTCCTGCGACTAGGGACCTGCATAAGGATGTGCTTATATATTACCCAGCCCCCATTAGTGTGACTGCCATCACAACGCTGGTAATCAAGCAAAGATCCTAAGGGCTCCACTAATGTGTATAGGTGATATACTAAAATAAACACATGTACACATTGAAGTAGAAACAAACTAAGTAGCATACTACTATATTGAGCAAGATTGTTTATACAAGGTGAATATCCCAAGCCTCCATTAAGTAATATACAAACTAGTATGTTACAGTAATGGCCTCTAGGGCATATACACTAACAACAACTTGACTGAACCGAACCATGGATATACATTCCATTTACATGAACTCCAGTTTACATCCATTTACATGATTCTACGGTTACATCCGTTTACTGATATCATGGTTTCGGTCAGTCAATTAATCAATTATACAATCAATACAATTTACAATACAATACAATACAAATAAAACACTACGGGGTTTAAGGGGTAGATTGGTACGGAAGGTGTTAAAAGTGGCACGAGACGGTCAGACTTAAGACACCTAACATGAATCCAATTGTCGTTGTTCTGGGCCTTCTAACGGAGCCTTGTACTCTATATTCCGTTTGCCCTGGTGTCTAGCATATAAAGACTCCTCTCGTATACACTGGCATTCTTCTGTACCAAGCTACAAACAACTGCGTTAATACAACATTACAACAATATAATACAACATTAAAAGCTACTCTCTCTCTCCTATTCTCTGTCTATTTCTCCCTTATCTTTGGGACTTACCGAGCGACCTGTTCGCTGACGACATTCTATTTCTTTCTTCTTTGAATGTCGTCAGGTGATTTGGACACTTCAGAGACCGATTCCAGCGCTGAAAACTTGGATCAGTTCTGTGAAGACCCCGAGCTCTAGATATTGTACATTTTCCATCCAGTACTTTTCATTTCCTGTTATACCATTGTTTAGGCATCGCTTTTATTTCAGTTGTATTTACTTTTCATGCATTGTACAAAAGAATGTTAGTAAATAAAGTTGTTGTTCAGTTTATATCTCTTGTCTCTGGTGTATTTACTTTTATATTGCTTAGTTACGCTTAGCGTATTTGCTTATGAGTAAATACGTAGCGGACCAGTCGCGTCCCCTTCGCCGTATACCGGGAAGTGGGGCGTGACAGCAGTAGAATGTGTGTACCAAAAGGTTTTGTGCGAGAAGAGTTGATGAAAGAAGCTCACAGCTCTCCTTATTCAGTGCACCCTGGTGGTACGAAGATGTACAAAGATCTGTGCCAAAATTACTGGTGGCATGGAATGAAGCGTGAAATAGCCAGAAGCGTCTCTAAATGCTTTGTGTGTCAGCAAGTAAAGGCTGAATATCACAGGACAGATAGTTTACTTCAACCGTTACCTATCCCAGAATGGAAGTGGCAACACATCACTATGGATTTTGTGACTGCACTTCTTCGCAGCACGAAAGGTAATGATGCGGTATGGGTTATTGTGGATCGACTCACAAAGTCGGCTCACTTCATCCCATTTCGAGTTGGCCAATCTACCGAGACATTAGCAAAGAAGTACATGGAAGTAAGTATGAATCTAAGTAAGATTTAACTCTTCATTATGTACTATTTCTGATACCCATGAACTCATGCAGGAAATCGTAAGATTACATGGAGTACCGGTTTGCATTGTCTCCGATCGTGACACCAGATTTCAATCGCAATTTTGGCAGAGTCTGCACGCTAGCTTAGAAATAAGTCTGAACTTCAGCACAGCTTGCCATCCACAAACAGATGGACAGTCTGAGCGAACTATTCAGATACTCGAAGATATGCTAAGAGCGTATATGCTAGACTTCGGAGGATCGTGGGAAGATCACCTACATCTTGTGGAGTTTTCATACAACAACAGGTACCAAGCAAGTATAGGAATGACAACCTTTGCAGCACTTTATGAAAGGAAGTGTCGATCACCGTTAAGTTGGGACGACATCGGAGATAGAGAACTCCTTAGACCTAAGATGATAGTAGCAACAGTCGATATAGTTCGCACTATCAGGGAAAGAATGCGCATAGACCAAGATCGACAGAAGCACTGGGCTGATGAAAAGTGTCGTCACTTGGAGTTCCAACAGGGAGATCATGTCTTTTTGAAGATATCTCCAAATCGTGGAGTGATTCGGTTTGGAAGACGGGGTAAGCTAAGTCCGAGGTATATTGGACCGTTCGACATATTCTAACGAGTCGGTGAAGTGGCTTATCGCTTGTCACTTCCACCTTCATGGGAAGGAGTGCAGAATGTATTCCACATATCCCAACTCAGAAGGTATGTGAGTGACCCTAGCCATATTCTTGATCACTCAGAGCTCACTGTACAGCCAGATTTATCCTGTGAGCAACAACTTGCTGAAATCCTGGATAGAAAGGTGAAGTCACTTCGGAACAAAGAAGTAAACTTGGTTCGAGTGATGTGGAGAAAAGACTCACCAGGAGAATCAACATGGAAAAGAGAGGACGGCATGCGTGCAAAACACCCTCAATTTTTTGTAAATTAGTCCTTAAAATAATTGTAAATTTCGAGAACAAAATTTTTGTAAGGAGGGTAGAATGTAACATCTCTGTTTTGAGTGTACAGAAATTTGTTTAAAAATTAATATACAAATAGAGTATTTGCAATCATGTGTATGCTATAAGTATTTGAATTGCTTTTGAACAACAAAGAAATAGCTTGTAGCTCATTGGTAAAGCCTTGCACTGCTGTGACGTAGCCCATGTGTTCGAATCACCCCAGCCACATTATTTTTTTGTTAAATTTTCTTTTAAACTTTTAGAAGATGAAAAGTTTGCACGTGCACTGCACGTAAAATGAAAAGTTACATAGAAAATAAACATGTGCAATAGGCTAGTTGAAGCGACGGGGACACGTGGCGAAGATCCCAACCCCTCTCACCGGTATTGGACCGGTGAGATGGAGCCTATGGCCGGCACCGCCGGGCCCCCGTAGGGGATGGTCCCCAATTTTTCACCGTAAACCCCTTGGACTCCCCCATTACTCCTATGCTGTTTGATTTCTCTACACATTTCCAGAGAATTAAAAATAAGCATTAATCCACATTTTAATGCACATTTTAATTCTATTCTTCATTATCCTAAACCCTAATTTTCCCTATAAATACCACACCATATTTCACCTCTCCTCATTCAGAATTTCATTACAAAAACTCTCTAAAATTTCCAAGTCCAAAGTTGTACAAGTGGAGTTAACAAGAAGCGAAGTTCCGACGACGATTCGGGAAGATTCCGGCGACGAAACGACGTCCCGATGGTTCCGAAAGCTTCCTCTTTCTCCCTTCTTTCTTTATAACCAGCAAGTCCCCTCTCCCCTCCTCTTCTACTATTCTAAAACTTCTCCTTTTCAAAACTTGTTGGAAGCGGAGTTATTCCGGCTTCCGATTCTCTTTTCTTTAAAAATCTAATTTTTCTTAATAAAAAACCTACAAATTTTTAGTAGATTGTTTAGTAATCATAAACAAACACATTAGAACAAGTTTCATCTTAAAAGAATCTATTATGCAACTTTTATCGCATTTTTACGGTAAAATACCATATAATTTATTTTTAACACAATTCAACATATTTCCTTGTATTAACTTTAGATAACTCACGAGGTAATGACCTACCTCATCACAACACACATTCTTGATATAACATGATGAATTTTGGTACTCTAGTTTATTGGAAAATACGAGATTACGAATAAATACCTTAAACATTCAAAAAACCGTTTTCTTTAAAAAGTGTGTTGTTTAATTCCTTGCAATTGCGCTTCTACAACCCATTTTGGGGACCCCGATCGGGATGGTGCGGGTTATCGCACATCTTCGTGCATAGTACAGTAAGATGCAGACCTTCTAATGGAGCATTCGATCTCGATGGAATTTTTGATGCAATATTTAAGAAAATGAGATTTCTACAAAATAAATAAAAATTATTTTATTAAATATATAAATATTTATAACTATTATCAAAATATCTATTTTAAATATATTATATAAATATTCTATGTTTTCTAAATCAAAAGAATTACAATTTCATGAAACTGCCATTACAATTCAATACAAATTCCAATATTTCATTAAAATACCATATACAATGAAAACTAGGTTCTACTCACTAGAAAATTTCACTTTTATAAAATACACATTTATGAAAACTCTAAAGATGATAATTAAATACTTGATGTGTATTTTGAAATTATATCAAAACTATTTTATATAAAAACCCCTCAAGTTATATTAAATTACAATAAAGACCCTAATAAATATAGGTTTAAGCGGGACCAATTCTCTTGAGCTTCAGGGAGCCGGAGAATGTGTGCTTGTCTATCTAACGTAGACAATCTAATAACGGTGTTATCAACACGGTAATTGTCTTGGAAAAAGACACAAATCCTGCCGTCCATGTGCAACATTTCCCGATAACATCAAAATTAATTCAGGACTTCAATTTTGTTTTAAAAGCCTGACTCAGTTCGAGTCACGGTCAAATATGCAATTAATCTGACTTGAATATGATTCAAGTATATTTGCAATTCGACATGAATCCGTCTATACCAGAACTTAATCAATATCAATCTGTCTCGACCGAACCGAACCATGGATATACCCCGTTTACATGTCTATCCATTATATCCATTCCATTTACCTGATATCATGGTTTCGGCAAGTCGAACAATCTATTACACAAACGATACAAATCAATACAATAAGACATTACGGGGTTTTAAAGGGGTTGATTGGTACGGAATGTGTTAAAAGTGGCACGAGACGGTCGCTTACACATAACTTGAATATCCATTGCCGTTGTACCGTGGCTGAACGGTTCCTTATGCTCCGTATACCTTAGTCTCCGGAATAGCGAGACTCCTCTCGTATACACTGGCATATTCTATACCAAGCTACAAACAACTGCGTTAACATTATAATCAAACATTACTAGTCATTCTCTCTTTCTGTCTATTCTATCTCTACCTATATTTGGGACTTACCGAGCGATTGTTCGCTGACGACATTCATTTTCTTCTTTCTTTGGAATACTGTCAGGTGGATTGGACTCACTAGAGATCGAGCCCGGTACTAAGGACTTGGAGTATTTTGCCATCGACCCAAAGCTGTAGGCACTTGTATATACTTTTCATTTTAGTTATGCCATTGTTTAGGTATTGCTTTCTATTCATATATTTACATTTCCAGTTGTACTTGTAAAGAATTGTTAAATAAATAAAAGTTGCTGTTTATTTATATTCATGTCTCTTGTGTACATTTTACTTATATTGCTTAGATACGCTTAGTGTGTTTATTTCTGAGTAAATATGTAGCGGACCCAGTCGCATCCCCTTGCCCGTACACCAGGAAGTGGAGGGCTTGGTCTCCTGAGAGTTGGGTCTTCCTGACGAACACGTTGGCTATAGTGCCCTCAAGTCAATTATTGGGCCGCAGGCATGCGGCTGCGATGATTGAGGGAGCACCTATACGGATATAACAGTCTTACTTAAGATGATAGTATGTTATAGTAGGTCTGTGGTTCGAGGACGAACCATTGTTCTTAGATAGGGGGAATGTAATACCCCAGAGCAGTGCGGTCTTAAGACATCATGGTGATCTACTTTGTCCCCAGAGCAGTGCGGTCTTAAGACATCATGGTGATCTGCTCTGTCCACACTCAGTGCGGTCTGTTGCGGACATCTTGGTGATCTGAGTGAGGGAGCCATTTCAGAACAATGGGATCGGGTCCTTAAAGCACATTCCGAAAGAGGACCGAACTGCATTATAAATATAATGATACCACCCTCAATTACAGAGGCGTCTTTTAAGTGAACCGGAACTACAGGAGCTTGAGAACTCCGTAGTTAAGCGTGCTCGGGCCAGGGAAGTCTTGGGATGGGTGACCTCCTGGGAAGTGGCCCATGGTCGGGTCCGGTTCGCTCTTAAGGGAAAAACCGTGCGGTTTCGTCCAGAGCGGACAATACCATCTGTACTGAGGCGTGGGGCGTTACATTTAGGCAAATCGGTTTTTCTACAAAATCCCACTTGTCACCTAATCCATAACACTTAAACATATTCATGATGACTATTAATCACATAAAAATCAATTTAGACAAAGTTTCTCACATGAAATGATAACTGTCTTGTAATATCGTATTCTTTTCACAATAATACCATAGAGTTTATTTTTCTTCTTCTAATCAATTCCATCATTCCTAAACATCACCATCTTGATCACTAAACTTGTAGAAATTGATTTGAATGAGTTTTCACACAAGAAATGATAACTTTTGCAAATACCGTATTCTTTCACATAAATACCCTCATGTTTAATTTATCATGTTTAACCCCTAAACATCACAATACCTTAAAATAAGTCACGAAGTAATGACCTACCTCTACACACACACACAAATATAACCTTAATTGATATCATCAACAATTTAGAATACGAAAATACAAGACTTTATATTAAAATACCATAATCTTCATAAAACCATTCTTAAAGATTTTAGATTGTTACACTTTTTAGTAAATAATTCTTACTAAGAAAATACGATAAGTTGTGGACATCGATCATTTATCTAAACTGATTTTGTGGTGTCTAGGCAAGTGTGTCAAGGCTAGTGGTTTTTAATTAGGCCCACTATTGTGGTTCTTTCCCACTTACCTGGCACTTACCTGGCCGCAATTGGCGGTGAAGAGGCGATTTGAGGCTTCTAATGACTTATCGTTTAGACCTTAGAAATAGGCTAGTTGGCTTAGGAAACCCTAGGAACTAAAATACGGAAATCTATACCCTTTTACGAATAAATACCTTATACTTATGAAACCGTTTTTCTAAATGAATAGTATTTATTAAACCTAAGCAAAGTGCCACTACAACCCATTTTTGGGGAACCCGTTAGGGATAGTACGGTTCATCGTACACCCGCGGGCTAGTAGTGCGAGATTCAGACCTCTGCAAGGAGCATTCGGTCTCGAAAGGTTTGAAATACGACATTTAAAAAAAATTTGATTTTTAGAAAATAAAATAGTTATTCTAAATTATTCTTGTATTAATATATATATTTATCATTTAAACACTTATTTTATTAGAAGATAAAGTTTCCACCTTTTTCTAAAAATTACAAGATTAAAAGTTACATTTAATACCATGAATTTCAAATAAATCAATATTATAAATTAATACTTTTATTAGGATATATTCACTAGAATAACACAAATAAAATCCACACTCATTATAACTGTAAAGACGAATAATAAATTCTTGAGGTGTATTTTGAAAACTATACAAAATTACTTTTTACATAAAACCCCCTCAAATTCTATAAATTACAATAAGGACCCTAACAATTATAGAACTTCAAATTACCTTTCTTTTAGTCTGACTCGGGTTTGAGTCTGACTATTTCTGACTTGAATATGATTCAAGTCAATCTATATATTCCTTAATATTCCAACTCAATATGAATACATGAATCCCTGAATCCAGTTAACAATCTATTCAATTTTGACTGAATCAAACCATGGATATACATCCATTATCCTGTTATTCCATTTACCTGATTATGCAGCTACAACATGTTTACTGATATCATGGTTTTGGTCAGTCACCCAACTTACACAATACAATACAACAATACTGTTAAAACACTACGGGGTTTAAGAGGTAGATTGGTACGGAAGGTGTTAAAGGTGGCACGATGTGGTCAGATTAAGACACCTAACCTGAATCCCATTGCTGTTGTACCGTAGCATAACGGTTCCTTGTACTTTCCATTTGCCCTGGTCTCTAGCATATAGAGACCCCCCTCGTATACACTGGTATCCTTCTGTACCAAGCTACAAACAACAGCGTTAACATAACATTACAACAATAGTTTACACTTTAAAAATGTATCTTCTTATTTTGTCTTCTCTACTTCCCTCTTACCTTTGGGACTTACCGAGCGACCTGTTCGCTGACGACATTATGTTTCTCTCTTCTTTGAATGTCGTCAGGTGATCTGGACCCGGCAGAAGTTGAGCCAACACAAGAAGACTTGGAGGAATTTGCCGAAGACCCTGCAGTATAATTTCATTGTATACTTTTCTTTTCAGTACTTTCCATTCCCTGTTATGCCACTGTTTAGGCATCTTTATTTCAGTTGTATTTTCCTTTTCATGTATTGTACAAAGAATGTTAATAAATAAAAGTTGCTGTTCTTTTTATACTTTTGTCTCTTGTGTATTTACTCTATATTGCTTAGCTACGCTTAGCGTATGTACTTTTGAGTACATACGTAGCGGACCTCGCCGTGTCCCCTTCGCCATATACTGGGAAGCGGGGCGTGACAGTATACGTGGGAACTGGGTGGTCTATAAGCACATCCTTAAATGTCCCTAGTCGTGGGAGTTTCGAGCCTGGGTATCGATACTCCAGAATAGACTAGTGTATACTGATCGAGATCCTGACGAGGGGCGGTGGCCGGTCTCACAAGCCATTGGTGTCGGTTTGTTCACCTAAGATGTATACAGGTGCTCATTAGGTTATGAGTACACCGGACGGACTCGCTGGAAACATGCTAGTCGGTATTATACCAATTATGAGATAGCAGTTCCCAGGTGACATGTATACAGGTTAGTCTATCGATCTGAGATTGTCATTTGACTCATGTGAGTTCCCACTGTGCTTTGATTACTACCCTACCACGGCTCAAAGGAGTCATGCAAACAGGTTTTAGTTGGGTACAGTCCCGAGCCACATGGAGGCAGTGAGCGGATCGTCAGAGGATTCGTCTCTCCCGGTATTGGGGGTTGATGTTGCGTTGTGCACGGATGGCCATCACCAGAAATCCTTGGCGAAGGTAGTCGAGAATTACTGATCTAGGATCGGTATTTTCTTAGGTGGTGATGGGCTTCATACCGACACGAAATGTCGTGTTATTAGAAGTATGACTTTATGCACCCCCTAGACTCGATATGCGATACTCATAGACAAACGGACCGGACTGCACGGATATTGTCACTGGCAGGCTCGGTAGGGGTTTTAGGATGAGTTTTCTCGTCGGCCTCCCTTTCGCTCAATACCTGGGTAGCCATTACGTACGGCCAGTGCCACTGACGTGCTTATGGTTAAACCCACTGCCAGTGTATTGACGAGTCTTTAGAGTCCCACATAGAGAGTTTCTCTGCTTTGGGCGAAACGATGTAGAGATCGTATGGTTTTATGGCAGGGTTTGATCATATACGTGCATTTGTGCACGTTTCATGATTCTAGTGGATAATACTAGTGGGCTTTGGTTTAAGCCAGATATTAGTATTATATTGTTGGATTATTTTCATCTCATTGTATTCGTATTCTTCGGAATACAGATGCGGGTATGTATATGCGGATGATGGGTATTCTTGTAATTTCTTACAAGATTACTTTTAGAAGATTACACTTCATTATGGTTTAAACCTTTTTGGATTAAAAGGATATTGAGGTGGAGGATGAGGTGTTTATTGCATATTTTGTAGCATGGCTTAGTAGTAATCCATGGTTACTATTCTAGCATGCTTAATCTTTTGTTTGTTGTGAGATTTATATTGACTTAAGACATTTTTGGTTGACTTAAGATATTTTTGTTGACTTAAGATATTTTGGAGACTTGTGATATTTATTTAGGATGGCTCTATTATTTCTATAACTCTCACAACACAACAAAAGACTTAGCCATTTTTTTTCTCACTTGAGTTGCTCACAACACTCTCATCCTCCAATGGCTTCTTCTTCTTCCTCCACCCTTCAAGTCTCATGTGTTGAGAAACCTAGGGTGTCTTGAGACAAATTAATCCTTCAACACTCTCTACTTCTTCTACGGTATCTAGTGTAGCGATCTAGATACCCTAGTTACCTCGGATGTAAGGTTGGAGCTCGTTTCATAGACTCTCGGGAGGATCATCTTCGATGGAGAGAGACCCGAGATCAAGCTTGATCAAAAAGGCCTTTAGGAGCTTGGGATGATGGCTCAATACCGAAGGACACGGATCATTCGGTATAACCATCTAAACTTCATTCTAGTTTGCTAGTCTAGGGTTAATGGTAGATCCGTAGGATAGGGTCGTGTTAGCGCCAGTTTTCGTAAATTTTTATTCCGCATTTGGTCACGGATTGATGGTCGGGGCACTAGCATAACCTAACATGGTATCAAAGCCAACCCATAAACCCTACTAGCTAGTTTGCACAAGGTTAAAATCTCGATCGACCAATTTTTCCGGATCATAGTTCCATGTTCATGTGCTTGCTGTCGAATTTCAAAGTTCAAAATTTTTTTTGGGCATCTTAAAAATATGTGCAGGCGAAACTAGAGCTACGAAAATTTTTTGGACACATAACTCCAAAATTCTGCCGCAGAACCGGAGCAAAATGTCACATTTTGCGGCAAAACCGCCGCGCTTTTTGGGCCACAGTGCCCCAAATTTTTTCTGGGGCTCTAGTTCATGGAAATGTGATTTTTTTGATATATGGTTTTGGCCTAAATTTGTTAAGTGTTGGATTTGCATTTGGGGCCAATTTGGAAAAGTTAAGTCGGTCAAAATTTTAAATGTGTGGTTTTCAATATATGCATTACTATCCGCGACTGTGAATGTCATCAGAATGGTACAACTTGTCTAATTGCTATATGCCCTTTTAGACGAGTTTGTGAACGCGACATTCTTGTTGATGTTCTTTGTTGTGTTTTGGTTGTGGTTGGATCGTCATGGTGGATAGCCAGTGGTGCAATAGTAGTACAGTTTAGTTTCATTTATACATTTGATATTGTGGGGCGAGCGTCTGACATGTGGACTGCCGTCTCTGCCAGTTTGTATATTATTTGTTTGGGGCACGACCGGGTTGTGGTCGATGTAACCCTTGTACATATTTTTTTTCTTTTCTGTACTAGGATTACCCCGCAGTGGAGTGCACGAATAGCCGGGTTCTAGAGTGCAACGGGTCCGCATCTCATGGCTTTGAGATGGAAGGGACCTTACTTTAGAATTGGCGGGCTATTTGCTGCACTCGTAGGGAGTATAGGTTGACCCAAGGAGAGGTGCTCACGTTACCGGATTCCGTAGAGTGTTGGGTGACTCATTCACGTTGTTGATTGGGGTTGCCTCACTTCTAGGATTGGCGGGTAAGTTGCCGCACTCGTAGGGATCTAGGTTTTCATTACATAGGCTATCCACATGACAGGGGAACGTCAGGTCTCATTTATGGCTTAAATGAAACCCGAGGCTCCAGGATTATCCACCACTTTGTGTTGCTTGGCCGAGCTTCTGTGATATTGCTTTATATCATGCCTGGGACTATTGTCATATATATTTATATATATACTAGTAGATATTGTATATGTTTTGCACCCGCGCTAGTCCAGCCCCCGCTTTGTCGTTAGTTAAGTAACCTAATGGGTGATGGCGGGGCCCAGTGGCGAATGCGGATGGCATATACGTACATTTTTTTTTGTTCCTTTCTGTGGTATGATATGTTTAATTGATGGGACTGCGTTGATTCTGATCAATGCAAGGATAAAACAAACCTATTTGATGTTGACATTACAGACGTTCTTTTTTACTTTGCACAGCGGTATTCAGTTTGGAATATCCTGCACCTCATTCGACGAGGAAAGAGCCGAAATCCCTTCACCGAGAGTGACCTCTTTAGCAAAAGTTTGTGTCAGCGTAATAACTTCACTATAGTCGATTACTTTTTGCTTTGAATCATGGTATTCAGTTTGGAATATCCTGCACCTCATTCGACGAGAAAAGAGCCGAGATCCCTTCACCGGGAGTGACCTCTTTAGCAAAAGTTTTCGCCGCTATATATTTGTAAAACCACTTGGATTCCTTCGACGATATCAAGTTCATTACGTTAAAGGTTTTTCGCCAAAAACAAGCTGTAGCCCTCCGTCATTTCAGATGGGTAGTGCTTAGTATTCATTCTATGTTTGTTGGCCTTCGTCAAGGCATGGTGTATGGTAGCTATGTGTTATTTTTCTCTTGCATGATTTTGCATTAATCTAGGACAGTCGTACAGCTTTGTTGGCCTTCGTCAAAGGCGAGTACGGGTGGGTTTAGATTATTCTGGACAATAACGGGTAGAACTTGACATGCGACTTATGATTTGTTGGCCTTCGTCAATGTCATAAGACGCTTGGGGTAAAAATCACATATGGAGTTTCAAACATACATGAAACTTTCCAGACATGCGCATACCTTCTGGAGTGTGATAACTTTAGTGGCTTCCATCAAGTTATCATGTGATGATAGTTAGATCCCGATTCCCACTGATGAGTAGGTTTGCTCTTCGGGTGATTTTAGATGATCCCGATGAATTCTCCTTTGGGTTTGGAGGAGGATTCGAGAAAACAGTGGAAGATGATTAGATAAAGTGATTAACTATTCTGATCTAGGTTAGAGTGCACGTAAGTGTTTCTTTTCTCTCTCTCTCTCTGGTAGCGACCATGGCCCGACCCTAGACTAAAACTCAAGAACCAAGTTAACCGAACCTTCTTAAAACACTTTGAATTTTGGATTGTCATAGTCGCATATATCATTGTCACTCCTACTTTTTGTTAGGAATATGTATGCCCTAGAGACCATTATTGTTGATATAGTGGATGCTTGGACATATATATAGTGGACTTTCTTGCTCGACATGATAGTATTCTATCAGGTTATCTTTATCTTGACATGTAGACTGGTATTTATACTGTTTATCTCTTATATATTGATAAAGCCCTTAGGATATGTACTTGACTACCAGGATTATGATGAGATCATACTAGTGGGGCCAGGGAGATCCAAAAGTACATCCTTTAATCAGTTCCTAGTCAAGGGAATATCGAGACTAGGGCATCGATATTCCAGAGTAGACTAGTGTGTACGTTTCTTGTCCCTTAGAGGGCGATGGTTGATCCCACAACCATTGGTATGTGACGTCAAAGATTGTACACAGGTGCTCATTGGAGAATGGGTACACCGAACGGACTCGCCGAGGACTCCTAGTTGGTAGTATACCTATCGTCAGATAGCAGTCCTCTGGTGACACTGGTACAGATTAGTCTGTAGATTTGATCGTCATAGAGTCTTGTGCGGCTCCCACTGTGCTTTGATTTTCTCCCTACCACGCTCAAAGGAGACATGCAAACAGATGGATTTTGGATACAGTCCCGAGTCACATAGAGGCAATGAGTGATAGGAGGGGTTTCTTCTCTCCCGGTATTGGGGGTTGATGTTGCGCTGTGCTCGATTGGCTATAACTGGAAGTCCCTGGCCAGGGCTGCTTATGAGATTTACTGATAACTGTTATCAGTAGTTTCTCAAACCGTTATAGGCCAAGCATCGGCATGAATTATCACGTTACTAGGGTCTGACGTTTACCACCCCTAAACATGAAATGTGACATATCAGCCGAAGAGACCGGACTGTACGGTAGTGTTACTGATAGGCTTCATGGAGAGTATGGACATGCTTGCTTGTTGATCTTCATATCGCTCAATACCCGGGTAGCTGTTACGTCCAGCTAGTACCGCTGACGGCTTGTAGGTGACTGATGTGATCATCACCTACTGCTGGCGTATTGACGGATCTTTAGAGTCCTATATAGAAGTTCCCTGGTTCATGCGAAACGAAATTGGACACATATGTGATATGTGTGTGGGCCAGATTAAATACGTATATATGATACCGTATTGTAATCTGGCAGTTATCTGTTATCAAGTTCAGTTATATTTGATATAACCAGATTATCGAATCAAGTATTGATTTGATAATGTGATACACAATAAATGATATTAATCAGTCATATGTGATATAACCGGATTATTAAATCAAGTGTTGATTTAATAATGTGATATAAATTATATGTGATATAATTATATCTTAACTAATATCATTAGCTCACTAAATATTTTATTATATGTATTAATATATATACATGATATATATATATATATATATTTATAGCATGACATAAATTTCTATTTTATGAAAATAGAAATGAGGTGGAAAATGGGAAGACTTTAGGAGCATGGTTGCAAGCATGGGCTTTTATCATTGTTTATTCATCTTGACTCACCATTCAAGCATGGGTGCAATTTAATATTGCAATAATTACAAGATTGAATGAGTAAGGGGTCAAGAGTTGCCTTACTCACTTGCTCATTCTAACACTTAGCCATTTTATTGAGTTGCTCCCATTTTTGCTCTCATGCTCTCTAGCTTCTTCTTCTTCCTCAATGGCATGGTTCAAGCTTCAACCCTCACATGTTATGTGAACCATGAAACTTGAACACAATCTTGTGAGCAAAATCATATCCCCTACTTCACCATCCTACATTTGACTAGCGATCGAGTGTAACGTGTTTCCTACGCTAAAGAGTTTAGTGTAGAGGTAGCTTGAGTTGGAGAGACTTCACGTGGATCATCTTCGGCACGAAGGTCATCGGAGGAAGCTCGTCCAAACCCTCAAGTTGAGCCTAGTGGAGTCGCGAGACTACTGCACGGAGCATGTGATGTGAAAGATTCGATCTACGAGGGTATAGCCATCTTCACTTCTTTATACTTTAGTTGATATCAAACGTAAAACCCTAATCATCTAGTTAACGATCTTGATTAGTCTAGCTTAACACCTATAAAAATTTGAATTTGGTATGCTTGATGTCACTTGTACCTTATGGTGGTGCTAGGGTACACGTTTATGGTATCAGAGCCTAAGTTAGAAGATTATACGATGTAATTAGAATCACGAAACCGAAAAACTCCGAAACACCGAATCCCAAGGTCACAGTTTCTGTCGATTTTATAGCTTCCTCTGAAAATTATTTAAATAACTGCAGAAACTTGTAATTGATGTACTAAGAACACTGGAGAAATTCGAGGCTATTCCATGAGTTTTGACCCGGTGAAATCCCCATTTTGGTCGGCATGGCCGGTTCCCCTTGTCTAAATTGCATCATTTTTCTTGGGTGTTCTGGTTTGTAGATTTTGGGGTTTCAGGTATTGTTTGATTAGCCTAGTTTTCATGTGATGTTAACAATTCTATTGGGGCTAATACGGGGTGTTTCGTAGATGTAATTGTTACGTCGTTTCGGGTTTAGTTTGATATGGTTGCAGTAGTGAGGATCCATATTTAATTGGTTTTGTAAAATCTAGTTAATGATTATAAATCTAGCATTTTAGTCTCGGTAAATTGGTTGCCACGGAGTCTTAATTCGGATCAAAACTCCGTCGCAATCGCGTATTGTACGCGAATACTCGCCATATAACTTCTCTAGGTAGCCACGCCCTATTGCCCCGACCAAGTGTGTCACGCCCCGCTTCCCAGTATACGGGCAGAGGACGCGACGAGGCCGCTACGTATTTACTCTGAAGTAAAACACGCTAAGCGTATCTAAGCAATATAAGTAAAATGCACAAGAGACAGTAACAATAGATATAATTGAACATCAACTTTATTTATTAACATTCTTTTTACAATACATCTGAAAAGTAAATACATGGAATGGAAAGCAATGCCTAAATAGTGGCATAACAGAAATGGAAAATACAGAATGTAAATGTGTACAAGGAATCTAAAGCTCTGGGTCGAAAGCTAGCTGGTCCAAATCCTCGCTGGTGGGCTCGATCTCCAGAAGGTCCGAATCACCTGACGACATTCCAAAAAAGAAGAAAGAGAATGTCGTCAGCGAACAAATCGCTCGGTAAGTCCCGTAAATAAACAAGAATGGAATAGACAGAATGGAGAGTATATTGTTATAATGTTGTATTTAATGTTAACGCTGTTGTTTGTAGCTTGGTATAGAAGAAGCCGGTGTGTACGAGAGGAGTCTCACTTTTCCTGGAGACTAGGGTATAAGGAGCACAAGGAACCGTTTAGCCATGGTACGACGGAAATTGAATTCAGGTTAGGTGTATTATGGTTACAGTCTCGTGCCACTTTTAACACCTTCCATACCAGTCTACCCCTTATAAACCCCGCGATGTCTAGATTGTATTGTTTGTATTGTATTGTATTGTAAATTGAATTGTATAGATGGATGATTTGCCGAAACCATAATATCAGTAAATGAGTGTAACTGGAGAATCATGTAGATGGAGGTATATCCATGGTTCGGTTCGGTCAATATAGATTGAATAGATTGAACATATTGAATATATGGATTCATATTGAATTGTGTTATATACTTGAATCATATTCAAGTCAGATTGATTATATTGAGATTCAGTCTGAGTCAGACAATTAGAAAAGAAATTGAATCCTGATTAGGTTTTGGTGCTATCGGTAACCGCTACACATGGACAGCAGGATTTATGTTTTTTTCAAAAACAATTACCGTGTTGATAACACCGTTTGTTAAGTTGTCTACCTTAAATAGGCAAGCAACCATATCCCCGTCTCCCTGAGGCTCAAGTGACTGGTCCCGCTTAAACCTATGTTTACTAGGGTCCTTATTGTAATTTAGTATAAGTTGAGGGGGTTTTATGTAAAATAATTTTGTATAATTTTCAAAATACACCTCAAGTATTTTATTATCGTCTTTAGAGTTTTCAAGGATGTGTATTTGATCAATATGACATTTCTAGTGAATAAAACCTAATTTCATAATATATGGTATTTGTTTGTAATATTGGAATTGTATAGTATTTTCTTGTAAATGAGATATTTTTCTTGAATTTTGGAAATGAGGAATATTATAAATATTAAAAATAGGTATTTTGATATTAATTACATATATATTTATTTATTAAAAATATAAGTTTTATTTATAATAGAAATCACATTTTCTATAGAAAATTGTATTTTAAATCTTTTGAGATCGTATGCTCCTTGCGGAGGTCTGCATCTCACTCTACTAAGTCTGATGATGTGCGATAATCCGCACCATACCGAACAGATTCCCCGAAATGGGTTCTAGAGGCGCAATTGCAAAGATTCCTTAAAATACACATCTTGTAGAAAAATGTTTTTATAAGTCAGAGGTAGTTATGTGTAAAATCGTATTTTCCCCAAATCTATGTTCCCAAATTTTATCGTGCTATATTAGATATGAGTGTTGTGAGGAGGTAGGTCATTACCTCGTGAGTTTTCTAAGGTAATACGGTTTAAAAAGTTCAAGCCTGTCGAAATGAAACATGAAGGTATTTTAATGTAAAAGTGGAATAAAACTTGCTACGGTTATTATTTTGATGCCAAACTTGTTCTATTATCTTCGTTAATATTTAATGGTCATGAAATAAGAGTTTGGTATTGTGTTTAAGTAAAATGGAACTTTTTAAGTAAAAACCGAATCGGAAGTCGGAATAACTCCGTTTCCGTCGGGTTTTAGTTTTGTATATTTTTAGAACAGAGAGTAGAAGTAGAATTAGGGACTTATAGGTTATTTGACTAGAAGAGAGAAGGAGGAAGAGGTGGGAGGTGCTGGTGCGTCGTTTCTTCCTCGAAATCTCCTCGGATTGTCGTTGGAAGTTCATCGGAGCTTCACCCTTTTTGTTAACTCCACTTGCACATAAAGACTTAGAAATTTTCTTGAGAGTTTGGGCACGGATTTAGGAGTGAGGAGGGATGATTTGAGGGTGGTATTTATAGGAAAAATTATGGTTTTATGGTAGTGAAAGGGTGTATTAAAAATTTGTATTAAAATGGAATAAATGGGGGTATTTTAATTCTCTGGTTAATTGCAGAGAATTTAAACAGTGCAGGGGGAGTGGGGTAGGCCAAAGGGTGCAGGGGGTTAAAGAAAATTTAGGATCGGACCGAGTTGACCCAGCACCGCCGGCCGAGTCAAGCGTTTCGCCGGCCCGAGTCGGGGCTCGTGTCTTCGCCACGTGTTCCTGACACTTGGTCTAGCCTTGTGGTCACGTTTGTTTATTCTGTAACTTACCATATTACGTGTAGTGCACGTGTAGACTCTTGTGCTTCTAAAAGATTAAAAAAAATTAAAATAAAAAGATAATGTGTCTAATGGGATTTGAACTCTGGTGCTTTGGTTCAGCAGTGTAAGGTCTTACCAATGAGCTACAAGCTCCTTCTTACTGTTCAAAAGCAAAACAAATTTATAACTTGTGCTTAAGCTCAGTTACCCATTTCTGTATTTTTGAAAAATTCGTACAGAAAGTTTAGGGTTGTTACATTCTACCCTCCTTATAAAAATTTCGTCCTCGAAATTTGTAAAAGGAAAATGTAACGGATTCAAGAAAAGTTTGGTGATAGAACTATTAGTAGTGTATGAAAAATATGTGAAAGAACGAAAGAATGCGAGAGATTTGAAAAGAGTTGAGGAAATTACCAGTTTTACCTTGGTCTACGGCTCTGCTTCTTCGGCCGCTAAAAGGAAAGCCTGACGCCGTGGTACATTCCTCCTAACCAGGGGCACATTCCTATGTTCTTGGGGCATGTTTCTCTGCCCTCGAGGCATGTTCCTCAGTGCCTGATGGAATTGGCGAGTAGGCTGTGCAGGTGGTGGAGCTGTGAGTGCAAGACGAGGTGCAGGAGCCTGGATAGCTGGCCGCTGTGAGTAGTTGGTGAGTGTGTGAGCTGGATTGCGTCTATAAGGACAGTTTCCAATTCCGTGATTGGATGTGCCAAAAACTAAGCACAGGCCTTTTGCGCGCCTACAGTCCTTCACCAAATGTCCATTTTTCTTGCAATAGAAGCAAAAATTGGGACTTGGCTGGTTATTGGGTTCTTCCAGTCTCCTGGGTTCAACAGTTGGTCTTGAAGACGCTCCTCCTGCTATCTGGGTGGCAGGACGCTTCACTCCGGTAGATTGTGGTCTGCCCTTCTTCTTCACCACTGCCCCATATCGTCGGGCAACCTTCAAAGCCTAATCATGGGTTGGGAAATCCCCCGTAGCTAATGCAGCTTGGATTTCCGGGTCTAACCCTTGCTGAAATCTTCTAGCTCTGATCTCAGCAGTCGGTATGAGATGGGCTGCAAACTTGTTACGGTCTTTTGTTAGATATGTAGTATGTGATATAAAATCGAACATTGAGACATATCTTACCTACTGAGAATGGTAAACTCAGCATCATACTCATCTACAGATTTGGCCCATATTGAATCTTGTTGCAGATGGATAAACTGCTGTTCCATATTAAAGCGGGCCGTCTTAGGGAAGTATTTTGCATCAAACATGTCATGGAAAGTCTTCCATTCGATAGGTTGGTCAAGACGGCTTTCTTCCGCCTTCCACAAAACCTGTGCATTATCAGTGAGCTGCAGCTTTGCAACTCGTACCCAAGCGACCTCTAGCACTTGTGCTGCTGCCAGGTCATATTCAACGCTTTGAGCCCATTCCTCCACTTCCAGAGGGCTCTCTTTTCCTGCAAACTGTTTGGGGTGCAAGGCCCTGAATTGTTTCACCCCAGGTGCTTCTGCCTCGGGAGGGTTCATTAGAATAGCAATCTGTTGCTGCTGTCCTTCTAGGAGGCTGCGGATTGCCTCAAGCAGAACTGTCTGCTCGTTGATCGGAGCAGCGAAGGCAGGTGTGAGTGGTAGTAGTGGGGGAGTGTTGTTGACATTCGTGCTGGTGTTGTTTGGGGAATTCATAACCTTGAAAGAAAAATTTGGTTTAGGATAGATTCGAAGTATATGAAATGATAAGATTCAAGAAGTATGAGTTGTAAAGAATGTTTTTAGCTGCTGGTTCTTGTGTTATATTGTTTAGGTTGTCCACGCAGAGCTGAACTTCATGGCAGGGTTCCATACAGCTCTGACCTGCATGGGAGGGTTTCATGTAGCACGGACCTGCATGGGCCGCCAACAAAACCTGTCACGCCCCGCTTCCCAATATACGGGCAGAGGACGTGACGAGGCCGCTACGTATTTACTCTGAAGTAAACACGACAAGCGTATCTAAGCAATATAAGTAAAATGCACAAGAGACAGTGACAATAGATATAATTGAATAACAACTTTATTTATTAACATTCTTTTTACAATACATCTGAAATGTAAATACATGAAATGGAAAGCAATGACTAAACAGTGGTATAACAGAAATGGAAAATACAGAATGTAAAAGTGTACAAGGAATCAAAAGCTCTGGGTTGAAAGCTAGCTGGTCTAAATCTTCGCTGGTGGGCTCGATCTATAGAAGATCTGAATCACCCGACGACATTCTAAAGAAGAAGAAAGAGAATGTCGTCAGCGAACAAATCACTCGGTAAGTCCCGTAAATAGACAAGAATGGAATAGACAGAATGGAGAGAATATTGTTATAATGTTGTATTTAATGTTAACATTGTTGTTTGTAGCTTGGTACAGAAGAAGCCAGTGTATACGAGAGGAGTGTCACTTTCCCCGGAGACTACGGTATAAGGAGCATAAGGAACCATTCAGCCACGGTACAACAGAAATTGAATTCAGGTTAGGTGTATTATGGTTACTGTCTCATGCCACTTTTAACACCTTCCGTACCAGTCTACCCCTTATAAATCCCGCGATGTCTTGATTGTATTGTATTGTCTTGTAAATTGAATTGTATAGATGGATGACTTGCCGAAACCATGATATCAGTAAATGGGTGTAACTGGAGAATCATGTAGATAGAGGTATATGCATGGTTTGGTTCAGTCAATATAGATTGAAAAGATTGAACAGATTGAATATATTGATTCATATTGAATTGTGTTATATACTTGAATCATATTCAAGTCAGATTGATTATATTGAGACTCAGTCTGAGTCAGAAAATTAGAAAAGAAATTGAATCCTGAATTAGATTTTGGTACTATCGGTAACTGCTGCACATGGACGGCAGGATTTGTGTCTTTTTCAAAGACAATTACCGTGTTGATAACACCGTTTATTAAGTTGTCTACCTTAAATAGGCAAGCACCCATATCTCCGGCTCCCTGAGGCTCAAGAGACTGGTCCCGCTTAAACCTATGTTTACTAGGGTCCCTATTGTAATTTAGTATAACTTGTGTAGGTTTTATGTAAAATAATTTTGTATAATTTTCAAAATACATCTCAAGTATTTTATTATTGTCTTTAGAGTTTTCATGGATGTATATTTGACCAATATGACATTTCTAGTGAATAAAACCTCATTTCAAAATATATGGTATTTATTTGTAATATTGGAATTGTATAGTATTTTCTTGTAAATGAGATGCTTTTCTTGAATTTTGGAAATGGGGAATATTATAAATATTAAAAATAGGTATTTTAATACTAATTATATATATATATATTTATTAAAAATATAAGTTTTATTTATAATAGAAATCACATTTTCTATAAAAAATTGTTTTTTAAATCTTTCGAGATCGTATGCTCCTTGCGGAGGTCTGCATCTCACTCTACTAAGCCCGAGAATGTGCGATAATCCGCATCATACCGAACGGGTTCCCCGAAATGGGTTGAAGAGACACAATTGCAAAGATTCGTTAAAATACACATCTTGTAGAAAAATGTTTTTATAAGTCGGAGGTACTTATGTGTAAAATCGTATTTTTCCCAAATCTTTGTTCCCAAATTTCATCATGCAATGTTAGATATGTGTGTTTTGAGGAGGTAGATCATTGCCTCGTGAGTTTTCTAAGGTAATACGGTTTAAAAAGTTCAAGCCCGTCGAAATGAAACATGAAGGTATTTTAATGTAAAAGTGGAATAAAACATGCTACTGTTATTATTTTGATGCCAAACTTATTCTATTATCTTCTTTAATGTTTAATTGTCATGACATAAGAGTTTTGTATTATTGTGTTTAAGTAAAATGGACATTTTTAAGGATAAACCGAATCGGAAGTCGGATTAACTCCGCTTCCGTCGGGTTTTAGTTTTGAATATTTTTAGAATAGAGAAAAGAAGAAGTATTTAGGACTTATAGGTTATTGGACTAGAAGAGATAAGGAGGAAGAGGTGAGAGGTGCCGGTGCGTCGTTTCGTCATCGGAATCTTCTCGGATTGCCGTCGGAATTTCGTCGGAGCTTCGCCCTTTTTGCTAACTCCACTTGCACACAAAAGACTTGAAAATTTTCTTGAGAGTTTGGACAGAGATTTAGGAGTAAGGAGGGGTGATTTGAGGGTGGTATTTAGAGGAAAATTAGGGTTTTATGGTAGTGAAAGAGTGTATTAAAAATTTGTATTAAAATGGATTAAATGGGGGGTATTTTAATTCTCTGGTTAATTGCAGAGAATTTAAACAGTGCAGGGAGAGTGGGATAGGCAAAAGGGCGCAGGGGGTTAAAGAAAAATTGGGATCGGACCGAGTTGACCCAGCGGCGCCGGCCGAGTTAAGCGCTTCGCCAGCCCGAGTCGGGCAAGTCGGGGCTCGTGTCTTCGCCACGTGTCCCTGACGCTTGGTCTAGCCTCATGGTCACGTTTGTTTATTCTGTAACTTACCCTATTACGTGTAGTGCACGTGTAGACTCTTGGGCTTCTAAAAGATTAAAAGAAATTAAAATAAAAAGATAATGTGGCTGATGGGATTTGAACTCTGGTGCTTTGGTTCGGTAGTGTAAGGTCTTACCAATGAGCTACAATCTCTTTCTTGCTGTTCAAAAGCAAAACAAATTTATAACATTGCTCATGCTCAGTTACCCCTTTCTGTATTTTTGAAAAATTCATACAGAATGTTTAGGGTTGTTATAAAGTGACTGTAGGAGAACCCCGCTGCTAAAAGCATCCACTCGGATGCTTGCGTCCATGATGTTCCGTCTTAGTGCACTTCATCGACAGCATCGGGGGTTCGGCAATCTACTAAAGTTTCTGACGAGTGTTCGATAATGTAGTCAGGAATCATGTTGAATCCCCGACTAAGTAATTGAAAAGTGTTTTCAGTTTGAGACTAAAATACAAGATTTATGAGGTTGGGCATGAAATCCGGAATATAAGATATTCCGGGTTTATGATGTCTAAGGATATGCAGATTCTAATTATTGCAGTTTTACATTTCTTTTTGCGACCGTGAGTATAATATGTGGGGTATCCCAAATCTTGATGCTATATGTCAACGGAATTTGGGATACGCGTATTTGCTTACGTTGATGATATGTGATATCATGTGTTGCTGGTGATATGTTTTATTGGATCGTCGTGATTGAATAGCTGAGGGTTTTATGTGAGATGAGAGTTTTTCAATTTTCATTCATATAAAATTTGTATGTAATATTCTTCTAATTGGGACACATCCAGGTTGAGGATAATGTCACCTCTGATGTATATTATTTACTTTTCCGCATTAGGATAGACCCAAGATGGGGAGCACAAGTAACCGGGTTCTAGTGTCCAGTGGGAGACCATCTCAAAGAGTTGAGACAGGGTCTCCTAACTCTAGAATTGGTAGGGTTACTTGCCGCTCTCGCAGGGGTCTAGGGATGTGGGTTTGGCTATTCTTCACGACCGTGGAATCCGTGTTTTACAATCGGCTAAATTTAAAACACGGAAATACTAGTATATCCAATATTTCATATTTTGCTTCTGCTGCTTGGTTCTGTGATGTGATCATATAACTGCGTGAGACGAATGTTAATATTATATATATGATATATAATAAACGTTGCTTATGTTTTGCACCCGCGCTAGTCCATCCCCGCTCTGCCGATAGTTAAGTAACCTAACGGTGCATGACGGGGCCCATTAGCGAATGCGAATGGCAAAAGTGTACGTTCTATACAAAGTAGGTGGTCCATAAGGAGGTGGAGCTGGGAGAGCAAGACGAGGTGCAGGAGCTTGGATAGCTGGCCGCTGCAGAAAGGTGAGTGCTGGTCGGGGTGTAGGAGCTGGGATGAGACGATAGGGACAATCTCCAATGGTGTGAGTGGATGCGCTACAAACTAAGCATAGGCAGTTAGCACACCTGCAGTCCTTTGCCAGGTGTCCATTTCACTTGCAGCAGAAGCAAAATTCTTGACTGGGCTGGTTAAATGGTACTCCCGGTCTCCTGGGTACAAAAGGCTGTCTGGGAGAGGCTCCTCCTGCCATCTGAGTAGCATGGCGCTTCACACTGGAAGTCTGGGGTCTTCCCTTCTACTTCACTACTGCCTCATATCATCGGGAAGCCTTCATCGCAAGATCATGGGTTGGGAAATCCCTTGTAGCTAGTGCAGCTTGGATCTTCGGGTCTAACCCTTGCTGAAATCTTCAGGCCCGGTTCTCAGCAGTCGGAATCAGGTGTGCAGCGAACCTGTTATGACCTTGTGTTAGCAGTGTAGTATGTGATATCAAGAAATTGAATATTAAGATATATCTTACCTGCTGATCATGGTAAACACAGCATCGTATTCATCCACAGATTTGTTCCACATTGAACCTTACTGCAAGTGATGAACTGCTGTTCCATGTTGAAATGGGCAGTCTTGGAAAATTATTTTGCATCGAACATGTTGCGAAAAGTCTTCCATTCAATCGGCTGGGCAAGACGGCTTTCTTCAACCTTCCACCATACTCTGGCGTTATCTGTGAGTTGCAGTTTCGCAACTCTCACCCAAGCAATCTCTGGCACTTGTGCTGCTGCCAGGTCATCTTCAATGGATCGAGCTCATTCTTCTACCTCTAGTGGGCTCTCTTTCCCATAAAAGTTCTTAGGGTGCAATACCCGGAATTGTTTGACTCCATATGTCTCAGTCTCAGGGCGATGCACGAGGATAGCAGTCTGTTGCTACTGACCCTCCAAGAGGCTCTTGATTGTCTCAAGCAATACAGTCTGCTCGTTGATAAGAGCTGCTACGGTAGGTGGTGGTGGTAGAGGAGGTGGATTGTATCCATTCACGTTGGTGTTCATGTTGTTAAGGGAATCCATAACCTTGAAAGAAAAAGAAGGGTTAGGATAGATTCAAGAGCTTAGAAATGTAAGGAATGTTTAGTTGCTGATTCTTATAATTCTTGTGATATATAGCTTAGGTTTTCATGCAGAACTGACCTACATGGGCCGCCAACAAAACCTATTACGCCCCGCTTCCCAGAGTACGGAGAGTAGACGTGACGGGCTGTGATGTATTTCCTCAAAAGTAAACACGTTAAGTGTAAATAAGCAATATAAATGAATACACAAGAATAATAACAGCAAGTTTTATTAACATTCTTTCTTTACATACAACTGAAAAGGAAAGTACAATGATAGAAAGCGATACCTAAACAGTGGCATATAAATTGAAAAGAAAATAAGTACAAGTAAAAGCCTAGAAGTCTGGCTTCTCTGTGAACTGCTCCAAATCGTCCTGAATGGGCTCGGTCTCCTAAGAGTCGGGTCCTCCTGATGAATATTCCAAAGAAAGAAGAGCCGGGAATGTCGTCAACGAACTAGCGATTGATAAGTCCCAAAAGATAGAATGGAATAGACAAGTAAAGAGAAAAGAACTGGTAAGTTATCTATTTGTTATGCTAACGTAGTTATTTGTAGCTTGGTACAGAATGTATCAGTGTATACGAGAGGAATCCAACAATCTCGTGAACTATGGTAACATGTAAGTACAAGGCCCCGTCAAAACCCACGGGACAGTGACACAGGAAGTTTATGTAGGTGTCTTTTAGTGTTCATCATCGTGCCACTTTTAACACATTATGTACCAGTCTACCCCGTTAAACCACGAAATGCATATTGTATTGATTGGTAATTATCAGGCTTGCCGAGACCATGGTATAAGTTGTTCATGTAAACAAGTTAAGGATGTATCAAGTAGTCATGTAATGAAGTCAAGTCATAGTCATGATTCGGTCAAGTCAAGTAATGTTGATATTGTTCTGGTATTCAAGTTCGTATTTGGTATATTGAATTCATGTTGAATTAGATTTAGATTGATTAGGACTCAGACTTGAGTCAGACACTTTAAACAGAATTTGGATCCTGAATTAGGTTTAGGAGTTATCGGTATCTGCTGCACATGGACGACAAGATTTGTGTCTTTTTCCAGGACAATTACCATTGATAACTCCGTTTTAGTTTTTCTGCCTTAAATAGGCAAGCACCCACTTTCTTCGGCTCCATGAGGCTCAAGAGAATTGGTCCCGCTTAAACCTATATTTACTAGGGTTCTTAATGTAATTTTATATATATCGAGGGGGTTTTATGAAAAATATTTTATATACTTTCAAAATAAATCTTGAGTAATTATTTATGTTCTTTAAGGTTTCCATGGATGTGAATTTTAAAGAGTGAAATAGTAATTTAGCTTGAATAGTTTATTGTATTTTAGTGTGACTTGTCTTGTATTAATACTTGATGGTATTTTAATGAAACTTGTCATTCTTTTATTTTCTAGAAAACATGGAATTTTATTATATATTAAAAATATATGGTTTGATAATATTTATATAATTATTTAAAATTAATTTAATTTATTAAGTAGAAAATCTCGTTTTTTTTAAAAATCGTGTTAACATTCTTTCGAGATCGTATGCTCCGTGAGGAGGTCTGCATCTCACTCTACTAGTCCCGAGGATGTACGATAATCCGCACCATCCAATACCGGATTCCCCAAAATGGGTTGTAGAGGTATAATTGCAAAGAATTTGATAACACCATTTAAAGAAAACCGAGTTTTTATAGTTCAAGGTATTTTGATGAAAATTCGTTTTTTGCCATAAAAGTTATGTCTCAAGAGAATCGTGTTATGTCCAAATGTGTGTATGTGAGAGGTATGCCATTACCTCACGAAGTTTTCTACAGATATGCTAAGCAAAACAATTAAAAGATGTTATATAGAAAGTACATGGTATTTAAATGTAAATGTTGATTTAAAGTTATCTAGCATGTTGTATTTGAGTGAAAATGAATTCTAAACATTAAATTCAATGTTATAATTATAGGATAAGAATTTGAAAATAAGTTATGAAAGAATTAATGAAATTTTTTAGGTTTTAGAGAGAAATGTCGGTGGTAACTCCACTTACCGACGTGTTTTGAAAAGATTATTTTTTAAGGTGAAAGAGTAGAATAAGAAGAGGGACTTACAAGCAAAAAGGAAAGAAGAGAGGTAGATGATTAGGGTGGTGGCCTTCATGATGTCGAGGGGGTGCCGGAACTTGTAGATCCTCGTTGTATTTTGACATTAGGCTAACTCCACTTGTACTTTTCTTGGACTTGGAAAATTTTGATAATTTTGGCTATATATTTCAGAATGAAGAGGGGATATAGTATGCGGTTGTATTTATAGTGTGAAATTAAGGTTTTGGAATTGAAGAAAAAATTAAATGCATTTAAAATTTGATTAAACATTGAAATTTACTTCTATGTTAAATTGCAGAGAAAATAAACAGAATATGGATAGTGGGGTAGGCCATAGGGTTTGTTCGCCGCCGAAAACAGAGACGAAACCGCGTAGGTCGTCTTGCCTGAATTTGGGGGCAGATACTATTTGGTTTTATCCGTCCACCTCTCCAAAGATACCAAGTTGATTTATGGCACCGTATATCGGTAGTTTAGA
Organism: Agapanthus africanus; assembly: GCA_030015575.1. Lineage (NCBI taxonomy): Eukaryota > Viridiplantae > Streptophyta > Magnoliopsida > Asparagales > Amaryllidaceae > Agapanthus > Agapanthus africanus. The sequence continues at coordinate 427,595,705 of JASDDO010000010.1, read as the reverse complement.
CAGATGCGGCCGTTGTAGCAGATTTCGTCAGATTCCCTCTCGTGTACGGGGTTTTTTTTATTGTGGGGACGCTCTTCCTACCTGGCGAAAGCCCCTGCAGTTAATTACGCTACCGCATCGCGGTAATCACTTTCTCCTTCTCCAGATGGTCACATTGTGTTGTATGTGTTTGTTTTATTTTTGGTTGCCCGTGAATTGTATACGGAGACTAATGTATGTTGTCGCCCGTAAAGCATGGGTTAGTCCAAATCCGTATTTTCTTAGATTTGGGTTTGAGTTGGTTTAAGGATCGTTAATCTTGTTTCGGATTAAGATCAACTTAAATGTTTGTTGAGGATACGTTAGTCTAATTTTAGACTAAAATCTACTCAACGGGGGTTCAGGATCATTTAGAACCGATGACAGAGCATTTCGGCTCTATCGTTTTAGTTTAGGGAGGTTGCGGTCCATTGGGTTTAAGGACATCGTAGTCCATGGAGTTTAAAGACATCATAGTTTGTGTTTAAAGACATCATAGTCTAGTTAAAAGACATCATAATCTATGGGGTTTAAGGACATCATAGTTTGTAAAGTTCCTGGTTGTCGGGACCCGCCACTTCTCTGAAGACGTTGAAGAATTACAACGACACATATCAAAGGTATGAAGAGATGTACCCTTGAACCGATGTTGGTTGAAAGATCTGTAGTCAAGGTTTGGGATTAAGACCAATTAAAATGATTGTGAGCACATGGGCTCAGTTAATCTGAATTGAGGACTTATGGCCAACTTGGGCTCAGTCCACTCAGATTTGAATAAAATGTTGAACATTTGTTTGGGCTCAGTCCCTTTTGGTTCAATAATGCTGAGCATTAATTTGGGTTCTGACACCCCTCTTTCTTTTGTTTTTTATTGGGTGTTGAACACTCTTTAGGGCGCAGAGCGCTTTAAGTAAAGAACGCTTTGTGTTCCCTCAGCGTACACGTGAGGAGCACATGGTGCGCTTGGCGCTGGGCGCCAGACTTAGAGCGCTAAGGCGCTTCTTATGAAATGGCGCACACGTGAGAAGCATGTGGTGTGCTTGGCGCTGAGCGCCAGACTTGGAGCGCTGAAGCGCTTCTTTGTCAGTTTTGGTCAGTTCTGTGTTCTGTGAATTAAATTTTCGTTTATAAGAGATCCTGTCTCACAGATCTAAGAACTAAGTTCTTCTTTTTGTGAAGAGAGACTTTGTCTCATAGATCTAAGAACTAAATTCTTCTTTTTGTGAAGAGATGCTCTGATCTTTTCTGTTTTTGTGAAAGACTTTGTCTTGTAGATCTGTGATCTAGAAAAAGAACTAAGTTCTTTTGATGTGAGAGTTAAACTTTCAAAAATCGAGGAGATGTTATGATCTCACTTATTATCATTTACCTTGAAGAAAATTTCTTCATCTTAGATCTTGCTCTTCTCTTTTTCTTTTTGAAGTTTATGGGGGGTTCTTCTCTGTAAGACTTGAAGTCTTGGGTCCTTTATATAGGGGGGGCTAATTTGTTAAATCAGTTAAGGAAATCTTTCTCTGATTGATTTGGGGATGTTTCCCCACCATTGGATCTTTGATCCTAGGGCATCTGTTTTACAGAAGACAATCTTCTTGTTTTTAAGAAGATTGGGAAAATATTTTCCCATATATCTTGGTGATTTTTAATCACTATTGGATTTTTGATCCAACGGTGCTCCGATTTACAGAGCACAATCTTTCCTATTTGGAAAGATTTGAGAAGTATTTCCTCAACAGAATTTTATTCCGTAATTTGATGATTTTTTAATTATCTTCGTTGGATTTTTGATCCAAGGGTAGAGAACATTTAGTTCTAGCGCTTGGCGCTCTCGTGCTTTGCATGTGAGGCGCTGCCTCAGAGTCTTTAACTCTTAGAGCTTGGCGCTCAGCGCTCTCGTGCTTTGCACGTGATGCGCTGCCTCAGAGTTTTTGACTCTTTAGCGCTAGCGCTCAGCGCTCTCGTTCTTTGCACGTGAGGCGCTGCCTCAGAGTCTTTGACTTTTTAGCGCTGACGCTCTTGGCGCTCAGCGCTCTCGTGCTTTGCACGTGATGCGCTGCCTCAGAGTCTTTGACTCTTTAGCGCTGGCGCTTTTGGCGCTCAGCACTCTTGTGCTTTGCACGTGAGATGCTGCCTCAGTTCAAATTTTGAATTTTGAATAGAGCTTTGCTTTCAATTGAGGCCAAATTTTGAGGACTCTCCCCCTTTTTATAAAGGAACAAGTAGCTCATGGTCGAAAATTTTGGCGGGAACAAATGCCCCCCACTACTTTGCCCACGTAAGTATGTACGTGGGTGAAGTAGTGTAGAGTTATGCATGGCAATAGAATTGAGGGCTTAGGGGACAAGTTTAGAGTCCTTGTAGCCTAAGACTTTTTTCATCTTCATGAGCCGTAAGGATCTTAAGAAGGTTTTTTCTCCCTACAAGTCGAGAGGATCTCGTAGGTGTAAATTCTCCCTAGAAATCCTGAGGATTTCTAAGTGTTCCTCGCCTCCGTGAGTCGTAAGGATCTCATTCGGGTATTTTTCCTTACGAATCGTGAGGACCCGTAAGCAGCTTCATTATTTCATTGGCGAATATGGCTTTGGCAAATGTGGCCCGCAGACGATTCATCTTGACCTCCTTGTAGAGCAGCAATGGCTTAGGAAACAGGTTCAGATCTTCCGCCTAAGACTTTTCAACTTTATAAGCCGTGAAGGTCTCATAAAGACTTTTCTCCCTACGAGTCGAGAGGATTCCGTAGGTGTAATTTTCTCCTTAGGGGTCGTGAGGACTCCTAAGTGCACTTTCTCTTGAGAGTCGTAAGGAAATCACAAGAGAATTTTCTCCCTTACAAGTCGAGAGGACTCGTAAGTGGCTGTTTCCCCCTTGTCGATATTCGACTTGGGAGAGTATGGCCCGTGGATAGTCCATCTTGACCTCCTTACAGGGCAGTGATGGCTTAGAAGACATGATAATGATCTGCCGCCTAAGACTTTTCAATTTTATGAGCCGTGAGGGTCTCATAAAGAATTTTCTCCTTACGGGTCGAGAGGATCCCGCAGTTGTATTTTCTCCTTAGGAGTCGTAAGGACTCCTAAGTGCATTTCTCTTGAGAGTCGTAAGGATCTCATAAGAGAATTTTCTTCCTTACAAGTCGAGAGGACTCGTAAGTGGCTCTTTCCCCCTTGTCGATATTCGACTTGGGAGAGTGTGGCCCGTGGATAGTCCATCTTGACCTCCTTGCAGGGCAGTGATGGCTTAGGAGACAGGGTTATGATCTGCCACCTAAGACTTTTCAACTTTATGAGCCATGAGGGTCTCATAAAAACTTTTCTCCCTACAGGTCGAGAGGATCCCGTAGGTGTATTTTCTCCTTAAGGGTCGTGAGGACTCCTAAGTGCATTTTCTCTTGGGAGTCGTAAGGATCTCACAGAGAATTTTCATTTCATGCGCAGGGACACTAATTTCCCTGAGGTCAAGACAAATCGAGAGATTCCTGCAAAGACACTGATTTCCTTGCGGGTCGACGTGAATCGAGAGGTTCTCGTCAAGGACACTGATTTCCTTGAATCGAGATATTTTGCCAAGGACACTGGTTTCCTTGGGGTCGAGACGAATCGAGAGATTTTTGCAAAGACACTGATTTCCTTGCGGGTCGACGCGAATCGAGATGTTCTCGTCAAGGACGCTGATTTCCCTTAATCGAGGTTTTGTCAAGGACACTGATTTCCCTTGAGGTCGAGACGAATCGAGGTATTCCTGCAAAGACACCGATTTCCTCGCGGGTCGACGCGAATCGAGATGTTCTCGTCAAGGATGCTGATTTCCCTGAATCGAGGTTTTGCTAAGGACACTGATTTCCCTGGAGGTCGAGACGAATCGAGAGATTCCTGCAAAGACACTGATTTCTCTGCGGGTCGACGCGAATCGAGATAATCTCATCAACGCTGATTTCCCTGAATCGAGGTTTTGCCAAGGACACTGATTTCCCTAGAGGTCGAGACGAATCGAGAGATTCCTGCAAAGACACTGATTTCTCTCCGGGTCGACGCGAATCGAGATGCTCTCGTCAAGGACGCTGATTTCCTTGAATCGAGATTTTGCCAAGGACACTGATTTTCCTGGAGGTCGAGACGAATCGAGAGATTCCTGCAAAAACACTGATTTCTCTACGGGTCGACGCGAATCGAGAAGTTCTCGCCAAGGACGCTGATTTACCTGAATCGAGGTTTTGCCAAGGACACTGATTTCCCTGGAGGTCGAGACGAATCAAGGTATTCCTGCAAAGACACTGATTTCCTTACGGGTCGACGCGAATCGAGATGTTCTCGTCAAGAACGCTGATTTCCCTGGGGTTGAGATATTTTCCAAGGACACCGATTTCCCTGGGGGTCGAGACGAATCGAGGTATTCCTGCAAAGACACTGATTTCTCTGTGGGTCGATGCGAATCAAGAGGTTCTCGCCAAGGACGCTGATTTCCCTGAATTGAGAGGTTTTACCAAGGACACTGATTCCCTGGGGGTTGGAGGTCATTGGCTGACTTGCTCCTCTTTCCGCGATGTCAGGGTTGACATATTCCGCTTTCTGCGGTGTCAGAGTTGACGTACTCTAGTTTCTGCGGTGTCAGGGTTGACATTCTCCGCTTTCTGCGGTGTCAGGGTAGGCGTATTCTACTTTCTGCGTTTTCTACGGTGTCGGGATCGACTTTCTGCATTTTCTACGGTGTCAGGGTTGACTTTCTCCATTTTCTAAGGTGTCGGGGTTGACTTTCTCCGTTTTCTACGGTGTCGGGATCGACTTTCTCCATTTTCTACTGTGTCAGGGTTGACTTTCTCCGTTTTCTACGGTGTTGGGATTGACTTTCTCCGTTTTCTACGGTGTCGGGATCGACTTTCTTCGTTTTCTACGGTGTCAGGGTCGATTTTCTCCGTTTTCTATGGTGTCGGGGTCGACTTTCTCTGTTTTCTATGGTGTCGGGATCGTCTTTCTCCGTCAGGGTTGACTTTCTCCATTTTCTACGGTGTCGGGATCGACTTTCTCCGTTTTCTACGGTGTCGGGGTCGACTTTCTCCGTTTTCTACGGTGTCGGGGTCGACTTTCTCATTTTTCTACGGTGTCGGGGTCGACTTTCTCCGTTTTCTACGGTATCGGGATCGACTTTCTCTGTTTTCTACGGTGTCAGGGTTGACTTTAGGTTGTCTGTGAACCGCAGAGTCTTAGAACTGGGGACTTTGCCGTGGCTCTGATTGGTAGTGTCGCGTCCATGTCCTGCTGACATGAGGAGGAACGCCGTTGCTGGTCTTCTGGGATGCAGATACTGCCACTGAGACCTGACTCTCTCTTTGATAGAGTTTGTTGGGACATGTGGTTCCCTTTTCGTTTATGCCCATGGATTGTATACAGGGGTCGGTATGGACTTACCTGCAGGGCAAAAATTTCATTCTTTAATTTTTTTTCTTTCCACGATACTCTATCATTTTAGCTTTTTATATCGCGAAAGTCGCGATTGCCCAATCATTTTGGCTATTTTTCGCGATTACTCGCTGCTTTTTATTGCGAGTTGCCCAATCATTTTGGCTATTTTTGTATGCATATATTTTACTTGCTGATTTCTTTGCAAGTTGCCCTATCATTTTGGTTATTTCATTTGCCTTTTTTTTCGAGTATGGAACTCAAGATTTGATACCAATCTTAGCATCAGTATCGCTGCGACTGGAATATTGCCAGGAGTGAATCATCATTTTGCCGTGAAAGGACTTGGAATTTGATACCGATTTAGGCATCAACATCGCTACAACTGGGATATTGCCAGGAGCGAATCATCATTTGCTTCTGTCGATTCGAACAAAGGTGGCTTAGCAAACAGGGTTAGGATCCTGTCGACTAAGGCTTTTAACTTCATGAGCCGTAAAGGTCTCATAAAAGTATTTATCCCTACGAGTCGTGAGGATCTCGTAGGTACGTTTTCTCCTTAAGAATCGTGATGATTCTTAAGTGTGTGTTCTCTTATAAGTCGTAAGGATCTTATAAGAGTGTTTTCTCCTTATAAGTCGAGAGGACTTATAAGTGTTTGTTCATCAAATGAGGGCATCCCTCGTCGGCGGCGGGACTCGGCAAGGAAATGATTATTTGTGCCCGTGGATTGTATACAAGGGTCAGTATGGAACCGCCTGTAGGGCAACCTGGGAAAGGTGATGGCCTAAGAACAGGGTCAGATCCCTGTAGCTTAAGGCTTTTGAACCCTATGAACCGTGAGGGTCTTATAGGGGAATTTTTCTTACGAGTCGTGAGGATCTCGTAAGTGTAACTTCTCCTTAAGAATCGTGGGGATCCCTAAGTGTGTTGCTCCCTTGTGAGTCATAAGAATCTCACACAGGTATTTTCTCCTTACAAGGTCGAGAGGACCTTGCAAGTGTCTTTTAACGAGATTGCACCCTTTCGGGTTTTCACAAACTCGCCGGTAGCCCTACTGTTTTTACTCACGGAGCCCTTTCGGGTTTTCATCCTTGCCCATTTCGTTTATGGACGTACGTATTTTTTTAAAAAGGGTTTTCACAAACATCGCTGGTAGCCTTGCTGTTTTTACTCACGGAGCCCTTTCGGGTTTTCATCCATGCCCATTTTGCTTATGGACGTACCTTTTTTTTTACGAGTCAAGCCTAGGATGCTGCGGTTTGTAGTAGTTTTAGAGACGTTTCGTTCCGTCGTTAGTTTCAGGACATTGCGGTCCATTGTTCATCCTGTATGCACGTGTATTTGTCACATGACGGGATACATAACGATAAAGTGGGATACACCCATTTAAGGTGTGATTTGGTTTGGTTGGGGTGTTTTATGATCCATCCCTACCGCGACTTCTTCCACTTGACGTCGACACTTGGCTTTTTCGAGTATGGCCATTTTGCGTCCTCGATCAACTTTGCTCTTCTGACGGGCTTCGTTTAGCAGCACGTCAATCAGCTCATCGGACGGTTCCAAGATTTTGGTGCCGATTCTGCCCCCAGCTTCTCTGCATCTGGAGCTTCTTTATCATCTATTGACGAGTGAGAGATCATGTGACAACATGCCACGTAATCTTTGGGTTCTTCTGACGCATCGTCTCCCTCGTCATTGTCATTACCTCTGTTCTCAAGGATATGGTTGAGAAACTCATGGAGTGTTATTGGGGTCCGCGCCTTTTGGTTGTATTCCTCCAGCGCGTCAATATACTTTTGTAGGTCTGTGCGCTTGTCATCAGGCTTCACGGGCTTTTTGGTCTTCTTCTTCTTCTTCGCAGACTTTGACGGCTGGACCTGGGTGTTTTTCCTATTGCTACCAACTCTCGGTGTCAGCCGCGGTTTCAGCATTCCCTCAATGATCTTGGTATCTAGCGGGCTTTTCCACCTGATTGCGGAGCATTCTTGAAGATCTTTCAGCATTCTTTTCGTTTTTGCCGAAAGAACTACTTCTCATGGAGCTTCCTCTATGGATGAGCATGATGCCCTCGGCGTGTCTACTCTTTTAGGAGTGTGCTGTTGTGGCAGATTTACCTTCCAGTTTTCGAACAGCGCGAACTTGCCTTATTGGTACTGGTCTTCAACCCAGTTTTTGAAGACGTAGCAGTCTTCGATCGGATGACCCAATATTCGGTGATAGAGGCAGTAATTGGGATTGTTGACGTCGTTCGGTTGCAGTGGGTGTCTCGACTCCGGTAGAGTGATGAGCCCGTTGCGCACTGCCAGTTCGAACAGTCTCCTTGTTTTATCCCGGGGAAACGAGTAAGGACGTCTCAACTTCTCATCGAGGGATTGCTGCTTGTTGCTTTGGCGAACAACCGGTCTCGGGTCACTCGGTTGTTGTTGAGCGTTGGCGACGAAGGTTGCTTTCCTTTTTCCCTTTTCATTTCGCGGCTCCATTTTTTAGGAGGATAGTCTATGGCCCATCTGGTCCATTTGGGCCAGCTTGTCGATCAAAGCCTGGAAAGTGGTTGGCTTGAAGAACATCGTAAACTGAGATGTGTTCGCTTGAGGATTGGGGGTTCCTACGAACATGCCTACAGCAGGAGCTTCCTCTATGCGCTGTTCGCACTTTGACCATATGTTCCGCCACTGAATTGCATGCTGAATCCATGTCTCTATCGGCTTCACTCTGGCATTGATCAACGCCGTGATTGGGATACGTTCGCTGGCGCTTGCGAACCTTTATGTAAACAGTAGCTCCATTTCTGCAAAAGTCTTGACAGAGTCATTCGGGAGCTCGGAGTACCATTCGAATGCTGTCTCCGACAAGTTGCCAACAAACAAGCGACGCAGCAGTTTGTCGTCACCCCCTGTATTACCGCATAGAGCCCTGAATTGAGAAACATGCTGGTGTGGATTACCCGCCCCCTTATACACATGGAATTTAGGGATCGTGTATTTCGGCGGGTACTTTATTTGATCGTACCAATCCGGATAGGGTCATCCAGTCTTAACGATTTGGCCAGCCGCTTCGCTCGCTTGATGAGCTCGTATCTGTTGAGCTATATAATCATCGAGCGCAGCTTTCGAGATTGTTTCCTCCTTTGCAGCTGAAAAGACCGGAGGAGGGTTTGATGTCTCCCCTCTATCGTCTTCAATTATTACTGGAGGATCTTCGGCTGGAAGGTCCGGCTGGATCATCATTCCCACCATATCTTGGAATAGAAGCGTCATTTGTTTTATGTTAGCCACTTGTTCTGCGGCCTCTTTGTTTTTCTTCTCAAGCGTTCTTCGGATGAATTTGGCATCGGTTTCCTGTTCTTGGCGCTGCTCCGACGATGTCTCCGAGCTTACTTTTGACCCAGTGAGTGTGGCCATCTTTGTTAGCATTTCCTGGAGCTTTTGCTGTTGCTCATGGGCTTTTGTCACAGATCGGGTGAGTGGTCGATGACCCATAGAGATACGGCTATTCTCCTTCCCGGAAGCCATGTAGATGGTGTGCACTACCATGCCCCTAGACTTGGGGCGTTTGGATTCAGCACCCTTGAGATTTGTCGCAGACACAGGGATCTTCTCCGGCCTTCTCCTTTTATGGGCGGTGGAAGTTGTGGGGGCTGTTGCAGCCGATGCTTTCCGTAGTACGAAGAAAGTGAGATTCTCTTCTTGTCGGATCTTCATTCTCTTCTGTCGGCGGGAGTAGTCTTGGTCGATCACAAAGTCTTGGACTCTTCTCCAGACCCTGTGGATTTTGGAGGACAGCCGCTGAGGGGGCTGCTCTGGCTTTGTTTCAGTAACATTCTCCATAGACGGAGGATATCTTTTAAGCACGGCGGTCGGAGAGTCCTTGCTCACCCTCCTGAGTTGTTCAAAGTTGTTCCCAGTTGGAACAGCAGCGTCAATTTTTACCATCGGAGCTGGTGGAGTCAATCCAGAAGGGGAACTGCACTCTGCTTTCCTCACTCGGCACCAGCTGCGACGTCGAGCGCGTCTTGCAGATGGGATCACCTCCGTTGTCGGGGTAGCTGCATCGTGCTTCATGCTTTGATGAGAAACTGTTGTTGGTGTTAACCTGTCAAAGACTGACGCCCGTAGAGAGGGGTTGGTCAACCTGTCGAAGGCAGACTTTCGAGCAGGGATAGCATCTTTGGTGACTTTGCCTGGAGCTGGAGTTGGAACGGCCAGTCTTATGAAGACCGACCCCTTAGTAGGAGAAGTCTCTCTGATGACTTCATTTACTGGAGCAGGGATGGCTATCCGTTTCGGGATAGCCCCTTCAGGTAATGCGGGCTTCTTCACGGGCCCATTGGAGCTTTGGCCCAGTCTGTTAAAGACTGAGGCATTGGATTTGGGTGACCCGTTGAGAGGGGCCACGGTAGTTGCAAGACGATCAAAGACCGACTTCTTTGGAGCTTCTTGTGATGGCACTGGGGCGTTGAAGCTCATTGGTGGGAGCATGGTCCCGAAGAACAGTCCAGTGGTGGCCTGAGTCACCTTTTCCACTGGCATGGAGAAGATGGAGGCAGCTTGGGGCCCATAAGTCACTCCTCCGGCGAGGACAAAGTGGGAGTTGTTGTAGCAGGTAGTGCAGTTTGAAGCCATTTTCTCTGCACGGGAGCAAGACACCAAATCTTAGTACCTAGAATCCAGGGGCAACCACATTAAACCGCGATTCGTTCATTAACACGACACACGAAGTGTGGAGTGGAAAGAGGAAAAGGTCCCACCGGGCGCACCAGAATCTGTTCGCCGCAAAAAACAGAGACGAAGCCGCGTAGATTGTCTTGCCTGAATTTAGGGGCAAATGCTATTTGGTTTTATCCGTCCACCTCTCCGAAGATGCCAAGTTGATTTATGGCACCGTATATCGAAGGTTTAGACAGATGCGGCCGTTGTAGCAGACTTCGTCAGATTCCCCCTCGTGTATGAGAGGTTTTTGATTGTGGGGACGCTCTTCTCTACGGGCGTAAGCCCCTGCAGTTAATTACGCCACCGCATCGCGGTAACCACTTTCTCCTTCTCTAGATGGTCACTTCGTGTTGTATGTGTTTGTTTTATTTTTGGTTGCCCGTGGATTGTATACGGAGACTAATGTATGTTGTCGCCCGAAGGGCGTGGATTAGTCCAAATCTGTATTTTCTTAGATTTGGGTTTGGGTTGGTTTAAGGATCGTTAATCTTGTTTCGGATTAAGATCAACTTAAACGTTTGTTGAGGATACGTAAGTCTAATTTTAGACTAAGATCTACTCAAAGGGGTTTCAGGATCATTTAGATCCGATGACAGATCATTTGGGCTCTATCGTTTTAGTTTAGGGACATTGCGGTCTGTTGGGTTTAAGGACATCGTAGTCCATGGAGTTTAAAGACATCATAGTCTGTGTTTAAAGAAATCATAGCCTGTGGGGTTTAAAGACATCATAGTCTGTAAAGTTCCTGGTTGTCGGGACCCGCCACTTCTCTGAAGATGTTGAAGAATTACAACGACACATATCAAAAGTGTGAAAAGATGTACCCTTGAACCAATATTGGTTGAGAGATCCGTAGTCAAGGTTTGGGACTAAGACTAATTAAAGAGATTGTGAGCACATGGGCTCAGTTAATCTGAATTGAGGACTTATGTCCAACTTGGGCTCAGTCCACTCAGATTTGAATAAAATGTTGAACATTTGTTTGGGCTCAGTCCCTTTTGGTTCAATAATGTTGAGCATTAATTTGGGTTCTGACATCCCTCTTTCTTTTGTTTTTTATTGGGTGTTGAACACTCTTTAGGGCGCAGAGCGCTTTAAGTAAAGAACACTTTGTGTTCCCTCAGCATACACGTGAGGAGCACGTGGTGCGCTTGGCGCCAGACCTGGAGCGCTAAGGAGCTTCTTATGAAATGGCGCACACGTGAGGAGAACGTGGTGCGCTTGGCGCTGAGCGCCAGTCAATGAATGTAGAGCGCTCTTCTAAAATAGTGCCCACGTGAGAAAGACATGGAGTGCTTGGCGCTGATCGCCAGACCTGGAGCGCTAAGGCGCTTCTTATAAAATAGCGCACACGTGAAGAGCACGTGGTGCACTTGGCGCTGAGCGCCAGACCTGGAGCGGTGAAGCGCTTCTTTTGAAATAGCGCACATATAAGGAGCACGTGGTGCGCTTGGCGCTGAGCGCCAGACTGGAAGCGCTGAAGAGCTTCTTTTGAAATAGTGCACACGTGAGGAGCACGCGGTGCGTTTGGCGCTGAGCGCCAGACCTGTAGCGCACACATGAGGAGCATGTGGTGCGCTTGGCGCTGAGCGCCATACTTGGAGCGCTGAAGCGCTTCTTTTGAAATAGCGGACACGTGAGGAGCACGTTGTGCGCTTGGCGCTGAGCGCTAGACCTGAAGTGCTAAGGCGCTTCTTTTGAAATAGCGCACACGTGAGGAGTACGTGGTGCACTTGGCGCTGAGCGCCAGACTTGGAGCGCTAAAGCGCTTCTTTTGAAATAGCACACACGTGAGGAGCACGTGGTATGTTTGGCGCTGAGCGCCAGACTTGGAGCAATAAACCACTTCTTTTGAAATAGCGCACACGTGAGGAGCACGTGGTGCGCTTGGTGCTGAGCGCCAGTCAATGAATGCAGTGCGCTCTTCTAAAATAGTGCCCACGTGAGGAACACATGGTGCGCTTGGCGCTGATCGCCAGACTTGGAGCGCTAAGGCGCTTCTTGTAAAATAGCGCACACGTGAGGAGCACGTGGTGCGCTTGGTGCTGAGCGCCAGACCTGGAGCGCTGAGGCGCTTCTTTTGAAATAGTGCCCACGTGAGGAGCACGTGATGCGCTTGGTGCTGAGCGCTAGATTTGGAGCGCTGAAGCGCTTCTTATGAAATAGCGCACACGTGAGGAGCACGTAGTGCGCTTGGCGTTGAGCGCCAGACTTGGAGCGCTGAAGCGCTTCTTTGGCAATTCTGGTCAGTTCTGTGCTCTGAGAATTAAATTCTCGTTTATAAGAGACCTTGTCTCACAGATCTAAGAACTAAGTTCTTCTTTTTATGAAGAGAGACTTTGTCTCATGGATCTAAGAACTAAGTTCTTCTTTTTATGAAGAGATGTTATAATCTCTTCTGTTTTTGTGAAAGACTTTGTCTTGTAAATCTGTGATCTAGAAAAAGAACTAAGTTCTTTTAATGTGAGAGTTAAACTCTCAAAAATCGAGGAGATGTTATGATCTCACTTATTATCATTTACCTTGAAGAAAATTTCTTCTTCTTAGAGGTTGCTCTTCTCTTTTTCTTTTTGAAGTTTAGGGGGGGTTCCTCTCTGTAAGACTTGAAGTCTTGGGTCCTTTATATAGGGAAGGCTGATTTATTGAATCAGTTAAGGAAATCTTTCTCTGATTGATTTGGGGATGTTTCCCCACCATTGGATCTTTGATCCTAGGGCTTCTATTTTACAGAAGACAATCTTCTTATTTTTAACAAGATTGGGAAAACATTTTCCCATACAGAACTTATTCTGTATCTTGGTGATTTTTAATCACCGTTGGATCTTTGATCCAACGGTGCTCCGATTTACAGAGCACAATCTTTCCTGTTTGGAAAGATTTGAGGAGTATTTCGTCAACAGAATTTTATTCTTTAATTTGATGATTTTTTTAATCATCTTCGTTGAATCTTTGATCCAAGGGTAGAGAACATTTAGTTCTAGCGCTTGGCGCTCTCGTGCTTTGCATATGAGGCGCTGCCTCAGAGTCTTTGACTCTTAGCGCTTGGCGCTCAGCGCTCTCGTGCTTTGCACGTGATGCGCTGCTTCAGAGTCTTTGACTCTTTAGCACTAGCGCTCAGCGCCCTCGTTCTTTGCACGTGAGGCGCTGCCTCAGAGTCTTTAACTTTTTAGCGCGACGCTCTCGTGCTTTACACGTGATGCGCTGCCTCAGAGTTTTTGACTCTTTAGCGCTGGCGCTTTTGACGCCTAGCGCTCTCATGCTTTGCACATGAGGCGCTGCCTCAGTTCAAATTTTGAATTTTGAATAGAGCTTTGCTCTCAATTGAGGCCAACTTTTGAGGACTCTCCCCCCTTTTTTATAAGGGAACAAGTAGCTCTTGGCCGAAAATTTTGGTGGGAACAGGGTTTTGTGTGCAAGACCCTGGGACTATTCCCTATGGGTCACCCGTTGGTGCCGGCCCCAAGCGGCATCTCGCCGGCCACGTGTTGGAGGTGGGTAGTTGGATCATCTCCACATGTCCGTCTCTGTTCATACAGTATTTTGCATATGTTTGTTTTATCCGACTTTTCATTTTTACGTATATTGCACGTGTAAACTTTGGGTCTTCCAAAAATTTTAAAAGAAAAATTCAGAAAAATAATATGTGGCTAATAGGATTCGAACACAGGGGCTATGTCACAGCAGTGCAAGACTTTACCAATGAGCTACAAGTGCTTTCTTGTTGTTTTTAACAATAATAACTTTTAAATTGTAGTCAAGCCTGCAAACTCTATTCTGTACATTAACTTGAAAAATTTTATACAGTAAAATCAGAGTCGTTACACAAGGTCCAAAGATTTTGAGAAGTTTGTAAGTATAAGAATAAAGTAGAAAACCATACGTTGGAAGTAGCAGGATTCTTCGAGGTGATCGAAAATATAGATACTTATACTAGGTATTCCATCAAAATAATGAGACCTTGATTCTCTTGTAGGTTGCTCATCCGTGGGTGTGCTCCTTGATGAGTAATGCTATATTGACCTTATTCCATTTAGGTAGTATGCACTGGATATAGCTGCATAACATTTAAATCTGCTTTCATCTAAATTAGTACTTTGATTCTATTTGGACATAGAATGGTTACATATCTTGAGGTTGTTGAGATATGGAGTTATCCGGTTTCTGTTTAAAAGCAGAATCCGGACAAATTCAAGGCACGCTTCGGTAATGGCGGTTTGTGGATTATCCCAAGCATTCGCTAGGATTTTGTTTCTACCATTTTCAGGATCGATAGTTATATTGTTCTTGACTCGCCACCTTTTTACAAAATGAATCTTTTTGCAAAAAAAACATAGTGGGAGTATGGTAGAATTGGAAGTGATTCTAGAATTATAAATGGTTACCGAAAATTTAGTAGAACCTAAGGATTCAATTAGACTTGACAAACCATTAGCCGCTCCGCAGATTAAGCACGTAATTTTAACCACCCGAGAGGAACTTTGGTTTTCTCGTAGACGGTGACAGGGAGGTTAGCATCATGGTGATGATGGTCCTACTAATTATCAGCAGGTCATAAAAAGTGGTAAATTCTAGACGACGAGATACTTCTTATCCAAGATGGACACCACGCACTTTAGCAAATTATGGATTTTGGAATTTCTAGATGCTCCTGAAGGGGTAAAACCCATTAGGAGCAAGTAGATCTTTCGAGATCTGTGCAGGTGAAAATGTACTAATCTAATAAGGCTAGATTTATTGTAAATAGTTTTCATCAAATACCCGTTGTGAATTGTGATGAGATTTTTTACTTCAGTGTCTATACTGAAACCTATACCGATATGACTTGGCACTACTGCTCCCCCCACTAGTTAGCAGCAGGTCATAAGAAGTGGTAACTTCTAGGTGACCGGATACTTTATGTCTAAGATAGACTCTACGTACTTTAGCAAATTATGGATTTAGATTTTTCTGGGTGCTCCTGAAGGGGTAAAACCCATTAGGAGCAAGTAGATCGTCTGAGATCTATGCAGGTGGAAAGATACTAACCTAATAAGGCTATACTTGTTGTAAAGAGTTTTCATCAAATAACCGTTGTGGATTGATGAGACTTTTACTTCAGTGTCTATGCTGAAGCCCGTGTGAATATGACTTGGCGCTGATATTGTTCTTGGCTATGATATCTGGCAAATGGATGACTATAACGTCATTCCAAATGGGAATTTGGAAGTGATCGTGTATATGATTTTGCCAAAAGGTTATCATAGTCGATGGGAGCAGTGGAAGGTGTGCAAGTTGCTTATGTCTATTTGTAGACTAAAGCAGAAATAGCGGAGACGGATCATCAGTTTTTGATGTGACAGTCAAGATAATTGACTTCATTAAAATAATTGATGAACCTAATAACAAGGATGTAGGGAGTACTGTCCTGGGATTTCGATGACATAGTTCAGATAGGAAGTGATGTTCCTATACTGCAATCAGTCAAACTTTAATTTTCATATAGTGTTTTCTCCACATTGGATATGCATAAAATAGCAGGAACTCTGGTGACTAGCTATATGACTTTAGATCTAGATTTAGGAAGTTTCCTAAATCGGGTACTTGGACAGCATTCTAGAAGTATTTTAGAATGGACGACTTCCGGCATGGTGGTGTACCCACAGGCGATGAAGTCATCCTGTCTAAGGATATGTCTCCTAGACTGATGAGGAGGGGGACTGGCATGAATGCCATATCATTTGCTTAGGCAATTGAGTCAATCATGCAATGTCCTGTATAAAAACAAATTTTGCTTATACATTTATTGTAGCAAGTAGATATTAATCCAATCCTGAAAAAACAAAGGGAATCTATTATGAACATAAGAAAATGTTCTTGGTATAAGGTAACGGCGGCCTCCTCTGAGAGGCGGTTATCGGTTCAGGCTTCCAAGGTGACCTGGATGACAGAGATGCTGTCAGAGTTTTAAATTTAGCCTCTTCTGAGGATCAATATATTGGATAGTGTTCCAATAGGGATACTGAGGTAATCATGGTGCAGGATGCTAATTATGACTCAACAGAGGATACAACCCAAGAACTTTGTTGGATGGAATTGTTCATTTATGAACTTGGTCCCATCAAGTATCCAGACAAATTCTTAAGGTGGGATATTGCCCAGTTTGGGAGATTGTCGATCTCCGCAAAATTGAGATATAGAGAGATGAAGTTGGAACATTATAGTGGATCTACTCACTGAGGCTATTTCTTGAACACATTAAATCTCACAAATATAGTTTGCGAAACTGATTAGTAGAGAAGTTGGGTATTCGGTAGAACACGAGCTGTGGGTATGCTATATTGCAATAATTGGTCTTAAAAGCAAGTGGGAGATTTTTGGATATAGTACTCTCAAGGCAATTATTGTGATTGCAAGCAAACGATTATAATGATTGAGAGATGACCTATACAGGTAGAACAGTCTTGCTCAAGATGATAGTATGCTATCTGGTTTATCTTCATCATTGATGAAGCCCATAGGATTTTTGCTTGACTACCAGTATTATGATGGCTATATATACATGGGAGATAGGTTGTCCATAAGCACATCCTTAAAGATCCCTAGTCATGAAAGTATTGAGACCGGGCATCGATATTCCGGAGTAGAGTAGTGTATACGTTCCTAGACCTCGACGAGGGGTGGTAGCCGGTCTCACAAGCTATTGGTGTTGTGTCACCTGAGATGGTATACAAGTGCTCACTGGAGGTGAGTACACCGGACGGACTCGCCGAGAACTTCTAGATGGTATTATATTTGTCAGATGGAAGTTCTTAGGTGGCATGAGTACAGATTAGTATTTTGACCTGAGATCGTCATTTGTCTCGTGTGAGTTCTCACTGTACATTGATTACTATCCTACCATGGCTCAAAGGAGTCGTGCAAACAGGTTTTAGTTGGGTACAGTCCCGAGCCACATGAAGGCAGTGGTCGATTGTCACTGATTCGTCTCCCCTGGTATTAGGAGTTGATATCACACTGTGTTCAGTTGGCTATCACCCTAAATCCATGACCACGATGGATGAGATTTACTGATAGTTGATCAGTAGTATCTCTTTTGGTGTTGAGCTTGACTCAGACACGACTTGTCGGGTTAGTAGGGGTCTAGCGTTATCCATCCCTGGACCCGATATACTCTTAGACGAAAAGATCGGACTGTACGGAGATTTTCACAATCAGTCTCAGTAAGTTAAGGACTTCCTTGATTGTCGAATCCGCTTTTGTTAAGTACCAGAGTAGCCGTTACGTACAGCTAGTGCCGTAGACGTGCTTGTGGTTAAACCTACTGCCAGCGTATTGTCGAGTTTTTAGAGTCCCACACAGAGGGTTTTCCCAGTTCAGGTGATAGATGTAAAAGCCATACGTTGGTACGTATAGGGGCCCGATTAAATACGTGTACGGAATACACGGACTTTAATCAGACCGTTGATAATACTAGCCGGTTTAGGATTAAGACGGATTATTAAATCAGGTTTGGATTTAATAATTTATATATACATTTTGATATATATATTTTAGTATTATTATAACATCTTAGTGCATTTATACCATATTTTATTGAAGTTTTCAGATCTTGCGACAGTTTTCTTGTTTATTATCGTTTTTGGGTGCGGATAGTGCATTTGGTATCTGTGGTTAGTATCCGACCCGATCCGCATGCTTGAAACCCATCATGGTTCTAGATTACGTCATATATTTATCAGTACAGAGGATCCGTGCATATTTAGGTTATATATACGCATATCTTTGAATAATACAAATAATAGCTAAATAATACATTTTAATATCTAGCATGGCCTGTAATCATACCCCATATCATATGTTTGCATCCATATATCGTGTTCCTATCCAGATTGTTAAAACAGACTTGTTTGGATCGCTACATGTATGTACGTGTGTCCGTTCTTAGGGTATGCATTTTTATTAACTGGATATCGCATTATAGTTTTGACCGATACAAATATTATCCATATTTTAAAAATAGATTTTTAGAAGAGATCCTGGTAATTTTCGAAGCAGTTTGATATTAGCTGTTTAAACCTAAACTAAATATATTATAATATTTATTAAAACCTATACTAACAACGGTTTAGATAATATAATAACTAATATATTAACTATTATATTCTTCTCTCTCTACTCTCTCAGACTCTCCCCCCCACTATATATATATATGATTATAATTTATATTAACCTAATATAATTAATCTCACACCTCTCTCTCTTCTCTTTACCTCATTCTTCTTCCCCGCTCACGAGAAACCCAAGACAAACCCTAACCCCTGCTCGTCCTCATCTTGAAGCCGACCTCTAAACCTCTCACCACCACCCGACACCTCCTCACAACCTCATCCACCTCGCCTCCTCTCTTCTCTAACACGAGAACCCATAACCCATGAACCACCTGGAACTGAAGAAACCCCGACCCGTCATCACCGCCGACCTCGTCGCCGATCACATCACTACCCCGACCTCACCTTCACCACTACCACCTCTCTTCCTTCTCCCTGACGTCTTTGCAACAACCCCGACGAAATCAAACCCTGCAACACGAGAACCCAAGAACCCAACGCATGCACCCTCACCGCCGATCACCTCCAACCTCGTTGTCGTCACCCTCTTCATCTTCTCACACCTCTCTCCAACTACCGATGCCACCACCACCATCCTCGCCACCCTTGACTCCCCAACAGCAACCCGACCAACTCAAGAAACCCTTCTGCCTTTCGCCGTCGACGGCTGCCCATCGTCGCCATCGTCGCCTCCTCGTGTCCCCGTGTTCTTTGTCCCCAGAACCAGAGCCTGACACAGTAGCCCTAGTCTTCTTCTCTTTTCTTTCTTTCTTTCTTTCTTGATCAGTTCTTGGCCGTCGCCGGAGTCGCGCACATCGCCGATGATCCAGGCGACCCAGTCATCATCGTTGTCCAGCATAGTCACGTCTTTGATTAGCCAAGTCCAGTCCTGTACGTGCGTAGTTGCATCGAAACGTTTATCCGACGTCGAATGTGACATACGTACCCCGACGTGAGATCCGATCTGGTAAGTTCTAAACTTGGAACATGCTATGTTATTATATCAATATCTATTTGATAAATTATAGTGCATGTGTTTAATATTCAGCAGAAATTACCGATTTGCAGTTTTATAGAATCCGTCTGTATCCGTACTGATAATAGTTTATCTAGTTGCATGCTGGAACGTCACGATGTTATTATAATACTATATTAGTTCAATATGCTATCTAGATTGCATCATACATGGTAATGGACATATAACGGTTATTACAGATAGATACATATGCATCCTAGTATCAGTTGTGTTTACCGTGTTTCGATATTGATTACAGTTTTACATTGGTATCTATTTTGGTTAATATACAGTACATGACATGTTCACGAACCACTACCGGACTTTTTGCTTGGATATTATTACTAATACTGACAATTCTGACTTGTTGTCCTGACGGACGTGACTTGTTGTCTACATAGACAAGACATGTATCTGCTTGATCCTGTGTTAGCATTAAATTCATATCTTCAATAGCTGACTTGAACACAAAACCTTGGGGATAAGGGGAAATAAATAACGAAACTTGACTTGTAACTCCACAATTTGATACTTATACTGATCAGTCTTTACGGGCTCGGCCAGCCCCGGAATGATGCTGCTGACATCATTCGTCTGTACATGTTACCCGTTTACTGCTTAGCGGCACGTCTCGGATTCAGCCCGAGAGTCTTGACTGTGGTCTCGGGCACGCACGGGATACTATTGAGTTATATCGACGATTTCATTAAATTGATTTCAAAGACTTCTAGAATAGATAATCTAGAGGCACAGACTTTAGGGTACACGTCATATACATATAGCTCACTGTTTTATACCTGTGCTTATTATTTATATGCATGTTTAATGATAGCATTCTATTATGGTTATTACTATTAATTTTGATATTATGGCGCACTGACGTCTGGGTTGCATGGCCCAGTTTCTCTATCATTATCGTAGGCTGAATTGGAGTACTTTAGCCTTCAAGCTGAGTAGTGAGGAATTGAACATGTGTTAGTTAGAGATGATTAGTTTAGTTTATTTCCGCAGTTTTATTTTTTGATGTGAGCCCATATTGGGATAAGTTTCAGATGTTATTTATTGGATTCGATTCGTTTCTGATTATGCATTTTTTTCTTGACTCTATTTACTGTGGCAAATGGACATGTACTAGATAGATTTTATATTTTACGCTTCTTGATATTCTATAGACAGCCGTAATGTGAGTGTGGAGAGATATTTTCTAGCCACAGATGGCATGGTTGGTTCTGTCACGTGCCGTAGTTTGTGAACTCTGGAAAGCGGGGCGTGACAATTATTGTTCACTATTCATTTTCTCTCTTTGGTGTTGTCCGTAATTTTATACGGATATACGTATATATAGCTATATATATACCGGGAGAAGTATTCCGTATTTATACGGAAATGCTTCTAAAAGAAGGACACCTCATATTTGATTTTTTTTTTTTAGAAAATCAAATGGAAAATGAAGTGGAGGGTGAGGTGGAATGAAGCATGGTATGAACATGCAGAAAGGTATGGCTTTGGATTTTATATTGTAAAATCATTATGGATGCACTATTAAATCATGGTTGTAAAGTAGAAGCCATTCATTTTCTACACTTGGTCGCTTTGCTTCATTCCACATTCTTGAGTTGCTTCATGGTTGCAAGATGCCCAGCAAGTTTCCCTACCTCCTTCTCCTTCTTCTTCTTGCTTTCTCTTGAGCATGGGTTTGGAGAGAAAAAAATTAGTGGAAAAATTCTTACATTACCCACAATCCATCCTTATAAACTTTGGAGCATCGGTTGGAGCCTTTATCGGTTTCCCTTAGGTGGATTTTCTTCGGCAAGGGTGGTTGCCTTTCAAGTGCATTTCCGGTGTCTACGAGCTTAGAGGGGTCTTCCACAATTAGGTGGACACACGTCGAAGATTGTACCTCAAAACCCTTGTATGTTTCCGGTTTGCTAGTTTAGGTGTTTGGAATGAATCCTAGGGTATGTGTGTTTTGTGATTGCATAAAATTTTTATTTTCGCTTCCGTCTTGGCCGCGGCGTGAGCACCTAACACCAACACCACCTTCAGTCTCGTCATTAAGCTGAAAACACCGCGTCTAGTCTAATATTTCGCACTCTCCTTTATATTTCGCACTCTCCGATGGATGGTCTCTTTGTCAACTCGACATTAACAATGTTTTTCTCAATGGTACTCTCTATGAAGTTGTGTATATGGCTCAACCACCCGGCTTCCTCCACTCTTCCCTACCCAAACATGTCTGCAAACTACGTAAAGCTATTTATAGTCTCAAGCAAGCACTCAGGGCATGGTATCAAGAACTCAAAGGCTATCTTCTATAAAGTGGCTTCGTAAATTATGTGGCGGATACATCTCATTTTGTCTACACCAAGGACTCCACCGTCGCCTATTTCTTAGTGTACGTGGACAACATCATTCTCACAGGGAACAACATATTGTTCCTTTAATTCTTTGTTCGTCAACTTGGACAATGGTTCTCTCTAAAGAATTTCGGCGGCCTTCATCACTTCCTTAGTGTAGAAGTTATTCAAAGAACACAAGGATTCTTTCTATCTTAACATCACCACATCTCCGATCTCCAGAAAAAATTCTCTATGGAATGAGCTAAAGAAGTTGCCACTTTAATGTGCAATACCTTTTTCCTACTCCGCCTTGACTGGTTTTCTTCTGTCGACCCCATGCCATACCATCAGTTAGTTGCTGCTCTTCAACACCTTTCTCTCACTCGGCTCGACGTTTCCTTTATGTCAACCGCCTCTCCCAATTATTGTACTTTTCATACAGAACTTCACTGGACGACCTTCAAATGGGTTCTTTGTTATCTCAATGGTATGATATATCTTGGTCTTTACCTTCGCTGACGATCTCCTCTAACTCTTCAAGCTTTCAGTGACTCTAACTAGGGTGGAATTTGCGATGACGGTCTTTCCACCACTGCATACATTCTCCATCTAAGCTCGAATCCCATCTTTTGAAAATCAGCTCGACAAAAGACTGTTTCTCGATTCTATTCCGAAGCTGAATATAAAGCCCTTGCAAATGCCACGACTGAGATACTATGGGTGAAAAATCATCCGCATGAACTCAATGTTCGCTTGCTTTCTTCGTAAGAACCCAGTGCAAACCAATTTACCGCAACACTTGGCATAGATGCTCCCTAAACCTATATCAAACAACACAAATACCAACCGGCCCGCTCTCTCCTCCTTGATATTATACACCGATGCTTCTCATCACGTTACGTCTGATGTTGGGACTTTTCACAGCTACACTGATTACGATGGTCCCGATGAGATCAACATAGGTGATGGTTCGGATTTAAAAATTTCTCACATCTGGAACACAACACTGCATCCATCCTAAAAACCATTTCTTTTAGATAATGTCCATTGTGCACCATCTATTACTCAAAACTTAATTTCTGCTGTTAAATTTTGCAAATCAAACAAACTCTCATTTGAGTTTTTCCCTCTAATTTTTTGGTGAAGGATTCTCGCACAGGGACGCCTCTTCTTCATAAGGATAGCCATAATGATGTCTATTACCTCCCACAATCCATCCAACCTCAAATTTAAGCTACTCCCAAATCAAAAATAAGTGAGTGGCACTGTCATCTTTGTCATCCCTCCATCCGAATTCTTCAATCGGCTGTTAGAAAAAATAAGTTATTGTTTAATGTCTCGGTCGTTAATAATTTTCAATGTAATTCTTTTGATTGCAATAAAAGTCATAAACTTCCTTTTTCTGAAAATTCCCTTCACGTTTCTAAATCCTTGCAATTAATTTACACTGAAGTTTAAGGACCCACTTAATTTTCGTATGATGGTTTTTGTTATTACGTAATCTTTATTAATTATTACACAAAATACGTCTGCCTGGACCCTATGAAACATAAATCTGATGTTGGCACCATCTTTCCCCAATTCAAAAAACTTATCGAAACTTATTTTCAACTACCGCTCATATCAATATACTCTGATAATGGCGGCGGATATACATCTCTTGCTTCCATTCTTACATCCTATGGTATTTCTCATCTCACTACTCTCCCACACCCATGAACACAATGGCACATCAGAACGTCTCCATCGTCATGTTGTCGAATCGAAACCGGTCTTACACTCTTACATACGACCTCTCTTCACTCAAAGTATTGGAGTTAAGATTTTCAAACTGCTGTTTATCTCATAAATCATTTTACTACACCGGTTCTTAATTTCCAATCTCCTTTTGAAAAACTATTTTAATGTCCACTAAATTACAAACGTCTCAAGATTTTTGGGTGTCTTTGCAATCTCTAATTAAGATCGTACATCTCTTCCAAACTTCAACCTAGATCCATGCCCTGCATTTTTCTAAGTCGTTCAATATCTCAATCTGCGTATAAATGTCTAGATCCCGTCACTCACAAAATTTATATTTCTCGCCATGTTAAATTCATCAAAACTAATTTTCCAATGCAGGTATCTAGTACACATCAAGAGGCTCTTCCATAAGATTTAGACTCCCCTGGCGCAGCATTGCAATCAATCACGTATACCCAACCTAGCAAACTTCACATCCTACCCATCTTACCTAATCCAACCCCCACTGAATCCCAATCAATAACATCTCATACCTTCGACCTCTCTCCCTCCACCGACTCTTCACAATCCCCATCTTCCAATTTCGACAACATCGCCAACCTTTCCGTCCCTACCTCCCCAACCTCCTCCATATAATCCCATTACTCTCTCCATAATTATCCCCTACTCTCCCATCCCCAAATCTCTGAACCATCAATGAACGAAAACCAAACCCTAAATACTTCAACCCCCAATATATAAATCATACCATTGTCCATCCAATACCCCAAACCCTTGAACCAATCTGTGTATCTCAAGATGTGAAAGATCCAAACAGGCGTGCTGCAATGTTCGAAGAATTTAATGCCCTCGTGAAGAACGGAACATGGGATCTTGTCCCAAAATCAAATCAAAATATTATAGGTTGCAAATAGGTCTTCTGAATCAAGCGAAACTTCGAATGGCACCATTGCCCGATACTGTCGGGCACCGGTTCTTGTTCACGAAATAAAGTTCCACACGGAACAAAGTGTCACGTCAAAGGGCGGGGCCACCTCTTGAATCCATCGAGGCCGCCTCTTGAGTCCGTAGGACCCACCATAGAACAATGGAGAATTTTCGGAATACATTCCAAAAGAGGGAAGATATGTATTATAAATGGAATGATATCACTCTTCAATGAAGATGCGCCTTTTAAATAAACCGAAACTACAGGAGCTTGAGAACTCTGTAGTTAATCGTGCTCGAACTAGGGAAATTCTGGGATGGGTGACCTCCTGGTTGGGTTCGATTCACTTTGAAGGACAAAACCATGCGGTTTCGGCCAGAGCGGACAATACCGTCTATTTTGGGGGGTGGGCAGTGACAGATACAAGCTCGCCTTGTGGCCAAAGCCTTCCACCAACGGCCTGGCCTGGACTATTCTGCCATCTTCAATCCCGTCATTAAGCCGAAAACACCGCGTCTTGTCTTATATCTCGCACTCTCCGATGGATGACCTCTTCGTCAACTCTCGACATTAACAATGTTTTTCTCAACGGTACTCTCCATGAAAATGTGTATATGGCTCAACCACCTGGCTTCCTCTACTCTTCCCTACCCAAATATGTCTGCAAACTACGTAAAGCTATTTATGATCTCAAGCAAGTGCTCAAGGTATGGTATAAAGAACTCAAATGCTATCTTCTATAAAGTGGCTGTTACTGCCAAAATTTTTGGCAAAGAGCTATTTGTAAAAATGGGGAGAAAAGAAAGAGGAAAAGAATCCTCATAATTTGGCATCACGTGTTAAACACGTGGACGTTTATATGCAAAGCATATAATCGCTGAAAACAAATAACTAAGGGCCAAACTGACCTCGTATGTTAAACACGTGAGTGCTCATATGCAAAGCATATGAGTGCTGAATAAATAAACCTAAAGACCAAACTGACCTCACGTGTTAAACACGTGAGCGCTCATATGCAAAAAATATGAGCGCTGAACATAAATAAATCTAAAGGCCAAACTAGCCTCACGTGTTAAACACGTAAGCGCTCATATACAAAGCATATGAGTGCTGAACATAAATAACCAAAAGCCAAACAAATCTGACGTGTTAAACACGTGAGCGCTCATATGTTAAGCATATGAGCGCTGAATAAAATAAACCTAAAGGCCAAACTGTCCTCACGTGTTAAACACGTGAGTGCTCATATGCAAATCATATGAGTGCTGAATATAAATAACCAAAGGCTAAACATGTTTCACTTGTTAAACATGTGAGCGCTCATATGCAAAGTATATGAGCACTGAAAGTAAACAGGCTAAAATCCACATTAGGGGTCATGTGTTAAACACGTGAGTTCACTTGCTGCATTCTTTGGCAGCGCTCACATACAAAGTACGTATGCGCCCCAATTTAAAATGCTTCCATATGATAGAATTATATTCTATGTAATAGAATTAAATTCTATTGGGGAAATATTTTCCCCGATCTTTCTAATATGGAAAGATTTTTTTCTAACAGAGAATCTTGGATTAAAAATCCAATGGTGATAAAATATCACCAATTAAACCATCTGATAAAATTAAATTCTATGTGGGAAATATTTCCCTGATCTCCTTTAAACTAGAAAGATCTTCTCTGTTAAACAGATGACCCTTAGATCAAATATCCAACAGTGATTATAAAATCACCCATCGATTATCTGATAGAATAAAATTCTATCTTCGGAAAATATTTTCCTAATCTTGTTAAACTAACAAGATATTCATATAACAGAATTAAATTCTATGTTATGAAAATATATTCCTAATCTTGTTAAACTAATAAGATATTCATATGATAGAATAAAATTCTAATCTTGTTAAACTAACAAGATAATCATATGATAGATTAAAATTCTATATGATAGAATTAAATTCTATATTAGGAAAATATCTTCCTAATCTTATTAAACTAACAAGAAATCTATATGATAGAATAAAATTCTAATCTTGTTAAACTAATAAGATATTCATATGATAGAATAAAATTCTATCTTAGGAAAATATTTCCTAATCTTGTTAAACAAATAAGAAATCTTCTCTGTTAAACAGAGAGCCTTCAGATTAAAAATCTAACGGTGAATTTTATTCACCGATTGATCTAAAAGATCATTTTGATTGATCATGAAATCAATCATGATCTCTTAATGAGTGATTTTCTCAACAAATTGATTTTTCTTTTCTCCTATAAATAAGAGCAAAGAGATTAATCAAAGGGGAGGGGCGAAGAAAAAAGAATAGAAGGAACACCCCATAAGCTTATGAAAAAAGACAGAAAGCTTTCAGAACAACAGAGAAGTCAATTCTCAAGAAAGAAGAAGACTTTCCTCCTCAAAACCCCAGGTAAAGAAAATGGACCAAAACATCTCTATCACATCAAAGGGTTTAACCCTTTTAAAATAACTTAGTTCTTTCTCTGGATCTGAGATCCACAAGACAAGTCTGTCATAAGTTGAGAATTTAATTCTCATCGGGAAGATCTTGTTCTTGAGAAACAAAAATTCAGAGAAAAACAAATTTAAAAGGAAAGAAGATGGAGTCCATAATACTCCAAGAACTCGGTTCCTTCAAATCAAGAACTTAGTTCTTTAAAAACTCAACCTAAAATCCTCAAAAATAGTGATTTTAATGAGCGTTAATGGTCAAAATACCATTGACAGAGGTTTAACCTCTCTGAAAATATCAATAGAGATTAAATCTCTACAAAAAAGAGACTAGCGCCTCACGTGCTTCCCACATGGGCGCCCTTTTAACAGCGTCTAGCGTCTCACGTGAAAAACACGCGGACGCCTGAAACAAAAGGCCAGCGCCTCACGTGAAACACACGTGGGCGCTGAAAGCACTCCATATACAACTAAAATGGCTGAGTGCTTAGTTCTGATTGGGCAGCGCCCAGCGTTTCACGTGCTCCTCACGCGGATGCCATAAAAATAATAAGAGTGCTTAGCACTTCATAAATAGCCAAAATGACTGAGTGCTTAGCACTGATTGAGCAGCGCCCAGCGCCTCACGTGTTCCTCACGTGGGCGCCACAAAAAAAACAAAGAGATAAAAGTGCTTAGCACTCCATAAATAGCTAAATGGCTGAGTGCTCAGTGCTCATTGGGCGGCACCCATAATTAAATACTTCACATGACACCCATGTGAGTGTTAGAGCGTCAAACAAATGCTTAGCACTTTTGAACAGAAAAAGAAAAGGGCTGAACAAACAGAGCCCAAAATAATGTTTAGCACTTTTGAATGAAAAAAAGAGTAGGCGGACTAAGCCCAAATTGGCTAAATCTCTGAAGTTTATTGCAGCTGAGCCCAAATGCTCTTTTGTTGGATCTTAAATAAAAATGATCCTCAAAAAACATTGTTAAACTGATTAATGATCTCTCAATGATGATATCTAAAATGTTATTCATCCGACAACCAACAACTCCTTTCGGGTGCACTTCCAAATTGACGTGCACACTTAAAATACTCGCCTCAAACATGACGGTAATGGACCGAAATGTTTTTAAACTAACATTTGTCCCCAAAATGAGAATATTGGACCAAAATGTCCTTAAACTAACATTCAACCCCAAAATGGGAATGTTGGATCAAAATGTCCTTAAACTAACATTCATCCCCAAAATGGAAATGTTGGACCGAAATGTCCCTAAACTAAAATTTCACATCAAAGATAGCGATAATAGACCTTGATGTCCTTAAACTAAAATAATTGAGCCCAAATGCTCATATGTTTTAAGTCGATCTTAATCTCAAACCAGATTAACGGTCCTAAAATAAACCCGAGTCCAAATCTAAAATATACGGATTTGGACTGATCCGCATCCTACGGGCGACGACATAAACTAGTCTCCGTATACAATCCACGAGCAACTAAAATAAACAAAAACACACACGACACGAAGTGAACTGTTGTAGAAAGAGAAAGTGGTTATCGCAATGCGGTAATGTAATTAACTGCAGGGGCTTGCGCCTGTAGGGAAGAGCGTCCCCATAATCAAAAACCCCTCATAAAATGGGGGGAATCTGATATAGTCTGCTACAACGATCACATCTGTCCAAACCTCCAATATATGGTGCCATAAATCAACTTTGTATCTCCGGAGAGGTGGACGGATAAATCCAAATAGCATCTGCCCCCAGAATTCAGACCAGACATCCCAACGTCTCGGTCCGTTTTCCTGCGGTGAACAGATTCTGACACGCCCGGTGGGACCTTTTTCTCTTTCCACTCCATACTCGTGTGTCGTGTTTTTCCGCGATCAAACTATTGCGGTTTATATGTTTGTAGTTGCCTTTCGGTGAGGAAATACTGAAGCTGGCATTTCGTATCTTTCTAGAATGGTGTTTGCTTCCACTCACCGCAACTCAGGCTTTGTCACATCTGGT
The DNA here is from genome assembly GCA_030015575.1 of Agapanthus africanus. Classification (NCBI taxonomy): domain Eukaryota; kingdom Viridiplantae; phylum Streptophyta; class Magnoliopsida; order Asparagales; family Amaryllidaceae; genus Agapanthus; species Agapanthus africanus. Next base: position 427,567,007 of record JASDDO010000010.1, on the reverse strand, counting down.
GGAGTCAAGTATGGGCCACTTGCAGTCTCAAATCTCTGCAATCTGGCTCTTCAAGAAATCATTGAGCTTCTCGTCGAGTCTATGCTCCCACCTCCCACCCTCGGTACCTCAATGCCGAAGGAGGAATCCCAGAAGAAGTCTGTCTTCCATAAGCTGGCTCCTCAAGCTTCTGCTTCGCCGATGGAATCAGTTTCCAAACAACTGGCACCTTCCAAAGGCCATGGTCGACGCAGGGGGCAGAATACTCAAGCTCTCAAAGAAAACAGGGAGTAGGCTCAGCAAAATTCTGAGTCTAATCAAATTCCGGTCGTAAGAAACGGTCAACATCGATATCGTCGTCATACAAAACAAGCTGGGGCAGTTCTCCATATGGTCCTGTTTCAACCCCAGCGATGAATGCTATTGTTCCAACGGGGAACCGTTTTGAACTGTTGCGAAGAGTCAAACAAAATTCTCCCACAGCAATATTGAAAATCTCCGCGTCCTGTGGAGATCCGATGCGAGCAGAGAGCAGTCACTCCCCAAAAGAACTTTCCTCATCTATATATAAGGTGTGGAAGCAGGTGAAGGACTCACTCGTCGTCTGCGGCTCTTCCCCTGAACGTCAGCTAAATTCTGACAAATCCCTTTTCAAATACAAGAGGACTCATCCCAAGACGGTTCCTGCTACAACAGTTCCTCCCGAAGCCAAAGTGGTTTCTCACAAAAAAGAGAGGCCTAATAAGGCTCAAGAGCCCGAGGCAAACTTCAAAGGTCAAAATTCCAAACACCCTAAGCTTATGGGCATGGTATTTCATACAGTCCACATGGTGAACTCTAAAGACGAATTTCGAGTTTCTACTAGTCACGGACCGCGTACTCGGTCCTTGACAAAGGCTCAACTGCAACGTGAAAAGCTGCAAGAGATGCTTGCTCACGCGGCAACACTCGCAAATCCACCGTCTAAGGCAAATCCCGAAGACGCACATAGAGAAAGAACAGAGCAGTAGTCGGATATTGACTTTCTAAAGCACGCTCTCAAAAAGAGAGATGAAGAAACGGCTGAAATTTCCGTTAAAATGAACCAGATAGCCCTTCTGATTCAGAATATGGCTAGAATAATGGTTCAATCAGAACCACTGGCAGATGAACTGCCGGTAGTCGCTCTTAAAGACAAGGGTGATATTTCAAATTCTCTGCAAGTCTCATCAACGGCGGAAGAGGATATGATTCCAAAAGCAAAAGTGGACGAATATATTGCTCAGCAAATCAAAACTCACTATGTCAATGAAGCTGCAAATAGGTCAATCAAGGCTGGTCGACCATATCCGGCCTGGTACGATCAAATACAGTACCCGCAAGAGTACACACTTCTAATGTTCCATATATACAAAGAAACAGGGAATTCTTGCCAGCACATTGCGCGATTTAAATCCATGTGCGGCAATACTGGAGGAAATGATATACTGCTTCTCCGACAGTTTGTCAGCAGTCTGGAGGGCATCGCCTTCAAATGGTATGCGGAACTCCCAAATGATTCCGTGAAAACCTTCTACGAGATAGATATGCTCTTTTGTCAGTGATTCTCTAGTGAGAATGAACACACTACTGTGGTGGTGTTGGTCAACGAAAGGGTTGCACTGAATGAAACCTGGGTTCAATATATTACCCGATGGAGAAATCTGTGGTCAACATGCGAGCAATGCATCGATGAAGCTACAGTCATGGGAATATTCATACCCACCCTTGATCCAAATTCAAAGGTGTTCCCATTTATGGCCCTCTTCAAGCCGATGACCTTCCAAGAGCTCATGGATAAAATGACTCGATTGGATCTGATGGGTCAAGACCCTTCATCATCCGATGAAGATGAATGAAAAGCGGAGGCAAGGAGGTGTTTGTCGCCAACGCTCAACAAAAAATGAGGGGCCCTAAAGCAACCTTGTTCCCTTATACAAAATAAATAATGAACCAAAAAGCGATGGGAAAAATTCCCCAAATGGAGCATCATGTGCCCACACGTGATGCTCCTTAGAGCAAAAATTATAGGCATTGCGCTCAACAAATAAGCCTGAAATTGTTCCTCACGTGAAGGCACGTGAGCATCTATATACAAAGTATATAGGCGCTTTCCTAATAACAGCCCAAAAAAGCTCATGTGCCAACACGTGATACTTTTCTCTGGGACTGCTGCATATAAGCAAACCGGTCTAATGCTATGGGTCACGTGCTATACGTGAGGGTTCCTAATGCCTTCTGAGCCGATAGAATTAAATTCTAAATAAGAGGGATCAAAACCCCATTTGGAAAATATTTCCTTGAATCTTTCTAAACAATAAAGATTACGCTCTGTAAAGCAGAGAATCGTTGGATTAAAGATCCAATTGTATCACGCCGCGCTTCCCGGTATACGGCGAAGAGGATGGGACGAGGCCGCTACGTATTTACTGTGAAGTAAATACACTAAGCGTATCTAAGCAATATAAAGTAAATACACAAGAGACAAAAGATATGAACTGAACAACAACTTTATTTATTAACATTCTTTTGTACAATGCATGAAAAGTAAATACAACTGAATAAAAAGCAATGCCTAAACAATGGAATAACAGAAATGAAAGCACTGAATGGAAAGTGTATAATGACTAGAGCTCGATATCTTCACCGAACTGGTCCAAATCTTCAGCGCTGGGCTCGATCTCTGACGTGCCCAGAATACCTGACGACATTCAAAGAAGAAAGAAAAGAATGTCGTCAGCAAACAGATCGCTCGGTAAGTCCCAAAGATAAGGGAGAAATAGACAGAATAAGAGGTATCTTTTAAAGTTGTATTATATTGTTATAATGTTGTGTTAACGCTGTTGTTTGTAGCTTGGTACAGAAAGATGCCAGTGTATACGAGAGGAGTCTCACTTGCCCCCGGAGACTAAGGTATCAGAAACTTAAGGAACCGTTGGGCCACGGTACAACAGCAACGGAATATAGGTTAGGTGTCTTAATCTTACTGTCTCGTGCCACTTTTAACACCTTCCGTACCAATCTACCCCTTAAACCCCATAGTGTTTTGATTGTATTGTTGTATTATATTGTATAGATTGTATAGTTGGATGACTGACCAAAACCATGATATCAGTAAACAGATGTAACTGTATAATCATGTAAATGGAATAACTGTAAAATCATGTAATTGGATGTATATCCATGGTTCGGTTCAGTCAAGTTGATAGATTGAATATATGGAATAATGGATTCATGGATTCATGTTGAATTGTAATATTGTAAATTGTAGATTGTAGATTGTACTTGAATCATATTCAAGTCAGATTATAATGAGACTCACTCTGAGTCAGACAATTAGAAAAGTAAATTGAAGTCTTGATTGTTTTGATGTTATCGGTAACCGCTGTAAATGGACGGCAGGATTTGTGTCTTTTTCAAAGATGATTACCGTAATGATAATACCATTATTAAGTTTTCTACCTTAAATAGGCAAGCACCCACATCTCCGGCTCCCTGAGGCTCAAGAGATTGGTCCCGCTTAAACCTATGTTTACTAGGGTCCTTAGAGTAATTTAAAGAACTTGAGGGGGTTTTATGTAAAAATACTTTTATATACTTTTCAAAGTACACCCCAAGTATTTATTAATCTTCTTTAGAGTTGTAATGAATGTAGATTTTATATTGTGATATTTCTATTGAAAATATCCTATTTTCATAATAAATGGTATTTATTTGTAATATTGGTTTTGTATGGAATTCATGGTATTTTAGTCTAAAATTGATTCTTGTGACATTTTTAGAAAAAGTGGAATATTTGTAATAATTCAAAATAGATATTTTTATGTTGCATATACATATATTTATATGAAAATAATTTTAGTATATATATAATATTCTAGAAATCTCGTTTTCTTAAGATGTCGTATTTTAAATCTCTCGAGACCGAATACTCCTTGCGGAGGTCTGCATCTCGCACTACTAAGCCCGAGGATGTGCGATAATCCGCACCACCCCGAACGGGTTCCCCAAATGGGTTGTAGCGGCGCTTTGCAAAGATTTGTATAAATACTAATCATTAAGGAAAAACGGTTTTATTAATTTTAGTATTTATTTGTAAAGATATCGATTTCCTGTATTCTAGGTTCTAGAGTCTCCTAAGTCAACTAGACTGCTCCTAACTGGTCCAAAGCGACAAGTTGTGAGATATCTCTCAAATCGCCTCTTCACCGGCAATTGTGGCCAGGTAAGTTCAAGTGAAGAAAGGAGGGATCCGCTCACGAATCACCGTGAGACGAGCCTTTTAAAGTTACCTTTCTCACTTGTCTAGCCTAGACACCACAAAGTCAGGTTTAGATAAACGACTGAATGCCCACAACCTTCCTCTGTCCTAATGAGCGCGACAGCCCTTAATTGGCTGACTCTAGATATTTTTTATTATTAGCTCAAAGGTTATTTATTTGTAAAGATTTCGATTTCCCATATTCTATGTTCCCGAGGGTGTCGTGCTATATTGCATATGAGTATGTGAGGAGGTAGGTCGTTGCCTCGTGATCTACTTAAAGGTATAACAAGTTTAATGGTTTAAATGTATAATTGAAACAATGTGGTATTTAAATGAAAAATACGATAAAAGGTGAAATAGCCTTCATTTTACGAAATGAAACTTGATCAATTTGGTTGATTAGTATTTAATAGTCAACATGAGGGAGTTTAACCATAATTGTATTAACGAGAAGTGAAGTTTTATAAGAAAACCGAATCGGAAATCGGATTTATTCCGATTCCATCGGGTTTGTAAATCCGTATTTTAGAAAAGAAAATAGAGGTAGAATTTGGGGACTTACAGGTTTCGGAAAACTAGGAGAAAGAGATAGAACGGGAGGAGTCGCCGGTGCGTCACTTCGTCGTCGGGAGCGCCTAGAATGATCTTCGAAAGTTCGCCGGAAAATTCGTCGTAGCTTCACTTCGTGCGCGATTTCAAAGTACACAAGATTTCTTGAGAATTTTTGAGAGTTGGCTCAGAGTTTGGGGTGAAAGGGTAGAGGGTAGGGGTGATATAGGCTAGGGTTAGGTAGATGAAGGGTTTTGATTTAAAAATGTAAAAATGTATTAATAAATCATTAAAAATGGAGTAAAAGAGGTATTAAAAGTTCTCTGGAAACGATCGGAGGAATTGAAGTGTGCAGGAGGGTTCAGAAGACAAAAATTCACAAACTTGGTGTTGGGGACTCGGCCGAGTCGGGCCGAGTCAGGGCATGGGGAGGTGGGGGGTCATCAGGTGTACACACTGGTATATTTAGTTTTCTATGTGTAGTGGGAAAATCTGGAGTTATCACGTGTTAACTGTTGAGCTTCTATAAAATTTAAAACAAAATAAATATTAAAAATAATGTGGGGCATGGGATTTGAACTCTGGTGGCTTGGTTCAGCAGTGCAAGGTATTACCAATGAGCTACAAGCTTGTTCTTATAATTAAATTGCTAATTAATTACTTAAGTCTTGTGCTCAGGCAATAAATACCCCTTTATGGATTTAAAAAAACAATTTAAAAATTTGTATGGAAAAAGTGTATAAGAAAAATATGGTTGTTACAAATTGTGATTAAAAATCACTAAGCTACAGAATAAACTCTGTATGGGAAAATATTTCGCCAATCTTTCTAAATAAGAAAGATTATGCTCTGTAAAACAGAGCACCGGTGGATTAAAGATCCAATGGTGATTAAAAATCACCAAGCTACAGAATAAGCTCTATAGGGGAAAATATTTTCCCAATCTTCTTAAAAACAAGAAAAATGTCTTCTGTAAAATAGAAGTCCCTGGATCAAAAATCCAACGGCGGATAAAATCCCCGAATCAATCAAAAAATCTCTCAATGAAAGATTTCCTTAACTAAATCAACAAACTTGTCTCTACTATATAAAGGACACGAGTCTGAAAAGAGGAACAGAGGAGACCCCCTCATAAGATTTGAGAAAAGAAGAAGAAGAAGAGTTCTCTTTGAAGGAAAGAAACCCTAGGTTAAAAAAGAAGACCTAGAGATCATTTTATCTCCTCTTACAAGAGTTTAACTCTTCTATAAAAAAAACTTAGTTCTTCCTCTGGTTGAGGTCTGCAGAAGCATATCTTCCCACAAGTTGAGAATTTAATTCTCATCGGGGAGATTCTGTTATGCAGTCCCAAAACATAAAGGAAAGAACTAAGTTTGAAGAATTTAATTCTTCCAAAAGATATAGGAATTTAATTCCTCTGACAAAACTATGATTTAACCCTGCATAAAAAAAAGACCGAGATCAACTCACGTGTTCCCACGTAACCCCTTAAGACAAGTGTTTAGCACTTATAAAAAAAGGACATAAAACCCAAAAACAGTTCCCATTTTGGGGCACCTCACGTGATCCCATGTGACCCCCGATAGTGCTTACCACCTAGGAAAGAACAAGAAGATAAATCTAAGGAAGGCAGTGCCCAACTTAGTGGCGCCTCACGTATCCACACGTGATGGCCACAAGATTTAAGTGTTTAACACTTACATACAGATGAGGATTTGGACCCAAGTATACAGCGCCAATTCTCGGGCATCTCACATGTCACACGTGATTGCCTAGAGTTTCAGTGTTTAACACTGCTTTAAAGCATCACATGGGAGCATGTGAGCGCCAAGCAAATGTTAATGTTTAACACTATGAGAAGTCGGCCTTAGCCTAAACATAGCCAAGTCTCCCGAGACCAAAACCCTTTTTCAACTGAGTCTGCCTATGCGCAGGTCTCACCAAATCGATCTTAGTTCCAAATGATGTCCTAATAGATGGTATCTAAAATGGTGTTCATTCCACCATGATCTTTCCCTTCAATCTGGAGTTCGGTTCAAGGGTACATCTCTCCACACCTCTGATGCATGTCGTTGTAATTCTTCAACGATGTCAGAGAGGTGGAGGGTCCCGACAACCAACAGCTCTTGGATGCACCCTCTAACCCATGAGCATACCCTAATAGACCGTAATATCCTTAAACTAGCTGTGGACCGTAATGTCCTTAAACTAGCTGTGGATCGCAATGTCCTGAAACTAAAACGATAGTGCCCAAATGCTCTTTCGTTGAATCAAAAATGATCCTGAACCCCCGTTAAGTAGATCTTAGTCCAATATCGGATTAACGTATCCTTAACAAATATTTAAGTCAATCTTAATCTCAAACAAGGTTAACAATCCTTAAATCAAACGAAACCCAAATCTAAGAAAATACAGATTTGGACTAATCCATGCCCTATGGGAGACAACACAAATTAGTCTCCGTATACAATCCACGGGCAACCAAAAATAAAACAAACACATATTCATATCAGATTTTTGCATTTTTATACCGCCCAATTTTTATCACATTGCTTATCGGTAGGTACTCTTGAACCGTGTTTGCTAGTCAATTGCAGGATACAGGTTCTCAGCTCTAAACAGTGAAATTCATGGAAAAGCACGACAAAATCCGGATTACTGCCAACCACAGATAAAACACGGGTCTCCACTCTCTATCAGTATGTTGCCGCACACCAGTTTAAGGGACAAAATGGCAAATCAATGTCATTTTCATGCACAAAGCTCAATGGCAACACAAGATCCAACATATCTACACGGAGCTCAAGAAAAATCATGACAAAAGATCCACATTACATCACCTTTTGTTCTGCTGAAATTCTGGAAATATTGTGAAGAGATTTTGAGAAACAATATATACCACACTGAAGAGTACTAAAAAGAAGGGAAAACCACCAAAGTTCATGGCCTAACTCCACTAAAGGGCCGCGGTTCCGCGGCATAAGCATGCTTAGGCCGCGGAACCGCGGCCGTACGGGCTCCTCAATGGACGATGTTTCAGGGGTATTTTGGTCATTTTATATGGAGGCAGTTTGTTGCCTTAGGTTTCCATTTCCCTGCCTATAAATAGTCCAGAACTTGCCAAAGCCAAGGGTGCTTATTCTTGTATTTAGATTTTAGAATACATGTTGTTATTCTTCTTCCTCTTCTCATCTCTTCTCCATTAAAAACTTGTAGTGAGCTTTTGTCAGTGAAGAATGAATAAAAGAGTTCTCTTTGTTATCATGCTTGTCTTGTTCTTTTGTTAATTATAATTGTTTGTAATTTTCATTTGCTAATATAGTTGTTGTTATTTGTTGTTTGTTTCTTTCTTGTTCTCTTTTTCTTTATCCTTAAACAACAATGATGCTTAAGCTTGATCCTTGCCAAGGTGAGGTCTCAAATAGCTAGTTGTAATCTTCTAACCTCTTTCTTTCTATCTTTCTCCTTTGTTTTATTTTCTTTTTCTTATAATGGGTGAGTAGTTTTCATACTTGTTAGGGTAGGATAAGGAAAGTTTGAGAGAAGGAAATCTCTCTCACTCTTTTCTTGTCCAACATCTTGATTCGGACTCCCGTTAATTGAACCACAATCCGCTCCCTACGGCACCCTATCCTACATGATAGCGGTGATTCCTTAGTGAGACCGGTTGTGGTTGAATTAACCGGAGGTTAAGGCTAAGAGCCAAGAACGGACGGACAAGCACCAAAAGGAAGAACTTATGCGTTGGAAAGCCTAGCTTATACTCGCAAGTTCCTTCCTAGTCATGCTAATCCCCGTTGTTGCCGATTACCATAACACCGATATTAAGAGTGGCAACGAAAGAAGTGAGCGACTCCTAACTCAAACTATACTAATCCTAACCCTAACAAGCTCTCTTTATATACCATTTTAGCACATAGTTAATCTCAAAATAAACCTGGACATTTGGACTTAACTCGTAAAAGCACATAGAAAAAGATTCACATCTCCCTGCGGACGACCCGTACTCAACCAGCTAGCTACAAGCGAAACCGTCTTGATTGCGGTAATTAACTAAGCACGCAAAAACCTTATCAATCAAATGGCGCCGTTGCCGGGGAGATGGTAGTTTATTTCTTTGTGTAATTTCGGGTTAATTTATGAATATAAATCTAACCAAAAAACAAAACAAAAATATATATACATTGTAAAAAACCATCTTGTTATTTTTGATTAGTTTTTGTAAAAGTGTGCAGGATAAAAAGACGGTCGAGTTCAGTGCCAAAGACGTGGGAAGTTAGACCCATATCTCGCGGCTACACCGCGACGGATCAAGACGGAGCCAACGGTCTACTGTAAAAATCTGGAGCAGATACAGTGAGCAAATCAAGATTCAGGAAATCCAGACAAGAAGAGGACAGCCAAAGAAGGATCTACAGAATTTTTGAAGCCCCAAAGCCCCCTTACTGCCGCGGAACCGCGGCATAAGCAGGCTTAGGCCGCGGAACCGCTGTCGTTTGGTGCCTTCAGGGTGCCAAATTCCCTGTGAGTGTTCCTTATCTTCTCCCCCACTCCTCTGAACTCCACTAAACTGTGTTTTCTGCAGCATTCTTTGCGCAAATTCTCTTCCCCCTTCCAATAAATTGTTCTTGTGCAGGATTCTTTGCGCCGCGCTAAAAAAATAAAAATTGATTGCAGTTGATTGTTACTGCTTTGCATTTATTAATACGGACTTTAAGGGGCTTGAAACCAATCCAGATTGGGTGGGGATTTCATCATCCTTCCCAGGACCCCAGAAATCACAAAAAGCATATGTATTGACCATTGTTTAATTAAAAAATACTAGACTCAGCCCTAAGGACTTCGCGCTCAATAGGACAGAGGACTAGTTACAGGTATCGGCCGTTTATCCTATCCTAACTTTGCGGTGTCTAGGCAAGTGTGTCCAAGGCAAGTGGTTACTTAATCAGGACCACTACTTACGTAGTGGGGAGACTCCCACTTACCTGGCACTTACCTGGCAGCAATTAGCAGAGAAGAGGCGGTTTGAGGTCCTATTTCTAGCCCTTTGGAACAGTTAGGAGCTGTCTAGCTGACCTAGGTGACCCTAGATCTAAGTGTGATTGTGCATATCTTATTTGTGATTGCTTGAAGCCGTAAGTCCATACAAATTTCTGTAAAGCTCTTTCTAAAAAGAAAAAAAAAACCAAAAAACTTTTATAAAAACTTGCCCTTTGTCGCCAAAATCCCATTTTTTCACCCACCACCCATTGTATTTCTCCATTGACGTTTTCTTACCCTCACCTTCTCCACTTTGACTATACTAAACTCGTTTAGTGTATATCCGCTTGGACTCGGGACACTAACGCCCTCCTAGTCCGCGTTACGTTAGTCGCCACCGACTACGCGATCGACTCAGACGTCGAAACTCCATCCATGCCTCTTTCACCCTTACCTTTGCCGGCCAACTCCGACGTTGACCGGAATTCTGTTCATACATCCTCACCTTCACCATCACCAACCTCTTCTTCCGCGATGTCAGGATTTAATCCAAACATCTCTTTGACTCCCCTGGGATTGACTCCACCTCCTATGGATGCGAATAACCCCCCACCACCGCCTGTTGTAGTGCCGCAGCGAATCGCACTCCAGGATCGTTTCTATCCCACCCGTTCTGCACTTCCCACCTGTCTTTCCCTTCCACCGGCCAATGGGGATAATTTTGAAATTAAGCCCCACTTCATTAACATGCTTCCGAAATTTCATGGGCTTGAATCTGAAGATGCCTATATCTTCATCAACAAGTTCCAAAATGTTTGTGCCATGATGAAAACTACCCAGCTATCGGATGATGCTATACGGCTACGGGTCATTCCATTCACTTTGTGCGATCTTGCTGAAAAATGGCTGTATAGCACTGCTTCCCACTCCATAACCAGTTGGGACGAGTTTGTGAAAGCGTTTCTCAAGAAATTCTATCCGAATCATAAAACCGCAAGGATCCGTAATGAAATCAACCAATTCTCTCAGCTTCCTACTGAACCCTTCTGGAAGTGCTTTGACCGGTATAAAGACCTTCTTGTTCAGTTCCCTCACCATGGTATCGAGAAATGGAAACTTTGCCAAACCTTATACGAGGGCCCGAACCCAGCAACCAAGCAGTTGTTGGAAACCATTTGTCAGGGCCACATCCTATCGAAATCTGACGAGGAAGCGTGGCAATTCTTCGACGACCTTGCGGAACAAACGCTTCAATGGGAGAGCACCAAACCAACTTCTTCTTCTTCTTCCTCCACTTCTACTGGTCAGTCTAGTGTAGGAATTCACCAACTTGATGTCTCTATTGCGATGAAAGCTGAAATGGCTGCAATAACGAGAAAACTTGAAGTGATAGAGAACAAATTTTCATCTCCTGCTCCTGTTCTTCCCCTTCGTACCATTTGTGCTTGTTGTTCCGATCCTTCTTACTTAACCGAAGAGTGTCCTTACAATCCACCATCTCAAGGACAGGATCAGGTTAATGCTGCATTTCAGTAAAGACCGAGAAATGATCCATACTCTTCCACCTACAATCCCGGTTGGAGGAACCACCCCAATTTCGCCTGGAATCAGCATCAATTCCAAGGCAACAATTTCCAGAGGCCCCCTCCTCCGCAATAACAACCGCAACAATAAACTCAGCATCAATTTCAACAGCCCTTCCAACCCCAACCTTTTCAAAATCAGACGAACAACTTTGCACCCAACAATTCTTTTCCACAAAACAACTTTGTTCCGTCAAATAACGATAAGGTTTCCTCGCAAGAACGAAGTCTGGAGGCGTTCGTTAAACAATCGACACAATCCACCACCAACATCCATACGTCTATTCAGTCTTTGGTGCAACACACTGCTGCACACGGGCAAAGCATCAAGACCATCGAAGCCCAGATTGCACAGCTGAATGCGGCGTTAAGCGAGCGAGAAAAGGGGAAGCTTCCATCTCAACCACTCCCAAATCCCGGTCACCCACATAATATACATGTTGCTCTTGAACAACAGAACCATAATGTGAGTGCCGTGACTACATTGAGATCGGGAAGGATGCTGCACAACAACATCGGCACAACAATTGAGGATAATGACACCCCGGCCTCTTCTTCTTCTTCTTCGTCTTCTGATCCTATTCTCCATTCTTCAAAAGGCTCTTCTTCTTCTTCTGCTCTGAACGGACCCACTTCTCACTCCACGAAAACACCAGCTCTGGGATCCGTTCCAACTCCACAATCTCCTCCACAAGCATTGGACTCAACCAATTTTAAAAACATTCCATTTCCAAACCGGTTGAGGTCCAATAAAAAAATCCACAAATGGAGAAGATTCTGGAGTTGTTTAAGCAGGTTAACATCAACATTCCCTTTTTAGATGCTGTCCAACAAGTCCCGTCCTACGCGAAAATCTTAAAGGACTTGTGCACGAAAAAGAGGAAGTCTCAGGTACCCAAGAAAATTTTCTTGGCTAGTGCTGTGAGTGATGCTCTTACCCAATCTTTACCGCAAAAACGGAAGGACCCTGGCTGTCCTACGATTTCTATTACCATTGGGGATAAGAACATCAACCGCGCACTATTAGATCTTGGTGCCAGTGTTAACCTGCTTCCGTACTCAGTATATGAGCAATTAGGTGTAGGAGAGATGAAACCCACACACTGTACTCTCCAAATGGCCGACCGATCAATCATCCATCCTAGGGGTGAGCTAGAGGATGTGTTAATCAAGGTTGGAGACTTCATATTCCCCGTTGACTTCATTGTATTAGACACACAGCCTATAGCTAACCCCCGGAATCAAATTCCGGTGATACTCGGTCGCCCATTCCTTGCAACCTCAAATTCTGTGATCAATTGTCGCAATGGTTCGATGAACCTATCTTTTGGAAACATGACAATTGAACTTAACATTTTTAGGTTGGGGAATCAGCCCACCGAACCTAATGCTCATATACTAGACGTTTGCTCAATCCAGGAGATCACCTCAGAAGAGTGTGAATTCGAGGAGTTTTTGTTCGATCACGATAACCTTAACGCCACTAGTGCGTTCCTCTTCGAACCTGCTGCTGTTTCTGCGCCCGACAATGACTACGAGTGTTTCACTTTCTCGAACGATCTTAGCCACTCACCACCCGAGTTTGAATCCTTCGAATTTCCGGATGAGGTACCTGAACCATCCAACTCGGTCGCTTACACTCGTTTTGAATCATTGCTTGAATCCTTTGAGTTCGAGATCTTTTCACCAATCTTGCCTTCAATCGTTTCACCTCCTACGCTCGAACTCAAGCCTTTGCCGTCTCACCTCAAGTACGCTTACTTGGGTGAGAACGAGACCCTCCCTGTTATCATCTCGGCTTCTCTAGCTCCAGAGCAAGAGAAAGCCCTTCTTGCGGTCTTGCACAGCAATAGGCAAGCTTTTGGCTGGTCCATGGCGGACTTCAAGGGGATTAGTCCCCTGATCGTTGAACATCACATTCATCTGATGGATGATGCCAAACCAGCCAGGGATCCACAAAGGCGACTCAATCCAGTCATGAAGGAGGCTATGAAAAAGGAAATCGTAAAGTGTCTGGATAGTGGTATCATTTACCCTATCTCTGATAGCCAGTGGGTTATCCCCATTCACGTTGTTCCCAAGAAATCAGGCATAACGGTCATCACTAACGAGGCGAACGTGTTAATCCCTACTCGCACCCAAACTGGGTGGCGAGTATGCATCGATTACAGAAAACTCAACGCCGCAACGCGGAAGGACCACTTTCCGCTACCTTGCATTGACCAAATGCTTGAACGATTGGCCGGACACGAGTACTACTGCTTTCTTGATGGCTACTCCGGCTATAATTAGATTCCCATTACCGAAAAAGACCAGGACAAGACCACATTCACTTATCCTTTCGGCACGTTTGCATACTGTCGTATGCCCTTTAGGTTATGCAATGCGCCCGCTACCTTCCAGCAGTGTATGATGGGAATCTTCTCATACATGGTGGAGAAATTCCTGGAGATCTTCATGGACGATTTCTCCATCTTCGGCGATTCCTTCAATGAGTGTTTGCTGCATCTGGACGCTGTCCTTACCCGATGTAAGGAAAAGAACCTCACTTTGAATTGGGAGAAGTGCCACTTCATGGTGCGCGAAGGTATTGTCTTAGGATATATCATTTCGCAAAATGGCATAAAGGTTGACAAAGCAAAGATTGAGGTCATTTCCAATCTCCCTCCTCCCAGACGCGTCAGAGAAATCCGAGCCTTCCTTGGCCATGCCGGTTTCTATAGACGGTTCATCAAGGACTTTAGCAAGATTGCTAGGCCCTTGACTCTTCTACTGGCCAAGGACACGCCATTCGACTTCAACTCGAGCTGTGTGACTGCGTTCGAGTCATTAAAAAGCTCACTCACTTCTGCTCCCGTTCTTTCTTCACCTGACTGGACGCACCCATTTGAGATTATGTGCGATGCATCCAACTTTGCCATTAGTTCTGTCCTTGGACAACACATCAACAAGATGCCGCACATGATCTATTATGCTAGCCGAACCCTGAACGACGCCCAACTTAATTATACAACAACTGAGAAGGAATTCTTAGCTGTTATATTTGCTTTAGAAAAGTTCAGGCCCTACCTCATCGGCTCTCCAGTCATTGTCTACACAGACCATTCTGCTCTGCGCCATCTTTTTGCGAAGAAAGATGCAAAATCTCGGCTACTACGTTGGATCCTCTTGCTTCAAGAGTTTGACCTTGTCATCAAGGACAAAAGAGGATGTGAAAACGTAGTCGCCGACCATCTTTCACGACTTCCTTCTTCGCCGTCGCCTCAACTTCCGATCAACGACGTTTTTCCGGATGAACAGCTCTTGACAGTATCTTGCGAACCCCGTTTCGTAGATATTGTGAACTATTTGGCCACAGGATTACTACCGACTGAATGGTCAAGTCAGGACAGACTTCGATTCTTATCCCAAGTAAAACACTTTTACTGGGCCGAACCCTATCTGTTCAAGTACTGTCCCAACAAGATTATTCGTCGGTGTGTCCCTGACGATGAATTCAAGAGTGTGCTGTCATTTTGCCACGATCAAGCATGTGGCGGGCATTTTGGCCCCAGAAAGACAGCTGAGAAGATCTTGCAGTGTGGTTTCTACTGGCCATAACTCATCAAAGACGCTCATGACTACTGCAAGACTTGCTCTCGGTGCCAACACTTGGGCCAGATATCCAGGAGGAACGAGATGCCGCTCCAACCAATCTTGGTTGTGGAGATTTTCGACGTTTGGGGGATAGATTTCATAGGGCCGTTTCCCAGCTCTTTTGGGAACTTGTACATCCTTCTCGCTGTTGATTACGTCTCTAAGTGGGTCGAGGCTGTGCCTAGCCGGATTAACGACAACAAGGTTGTCGTTAGGTTTCTTAAAGAAAACATTTTCTCCCGGTTTGGGCACCCCCGAGCGATCATTAGCGACAATGGAACTCATTTCTGCAATAAGACTTTCGAGGCCTTGATGCGGAAATATTCCATTAATCATAAGCTATCTACGCCCTACCACCCCCAAACCTGTGCGCAAGCCGAAGTTTCAAATCGGCAAATCAAGCAGATACTGGAGAAGACGGTTTCCAAGAACCGTAAGGATTGGTCGCTGAAACTCACTAATGCCCTTTGGGCATTTCGAACCGCTTATAAGACCGATCTTGGCATGTCTTCCTATTGGCTTGTGTATGGAAAGGCTTGCCACCTCCCTGTGGAAATAGAGCATCGCGCATTTTGGGCGATAAAGGAACTGAATCTGTCTCTCGAAGATGCGGGCAGCCATCGGAAGCTGCAGTTGAACGAATTGAGCGAGCTTAGGGATGAGGCTTACGATAACGCGGTTGTCGTTAAGAACCGAACGAAGGTGTTTCACGATAAACACCTTTTACGCAAAACTTACGTACCTGGTCAACAGGTACTGCTTTACGACACCCGGCTACACATCCATCCAGGAAAGCTCAGATCTCGCTGGAAAGGGCCGTATTTTGTGCGGAATGTGTATCCGCATGGAACTGTGGATTTGGAGAATCCAAAGGACGGTTCATTTTTCAAAGTGAACGGACACCGACTTAAACCGTACCTTAGCGCCGAACCAACAGAGGAGCTCCTGGTCTTACAGGAGCCGGTTTACCCTGCATAATCTTTCTCTGCCTACCACCAGACTTCGGTTATCCAGCCAAGAACAGTGGACACTGTTCCAAATAAGTTTGGGGGTATGTATATACCTTTTTGTATATATTTGTGAATATTCTTTTTCATTTTTACTATTTTTCTTTTCTTTAAACACTAAAACAAAAAAAATTGTGTATATCCAACCGACAATTTTGACCCTTCAATGATCTCTTCATGCAATGACAGTGAGGACACTATCCAGTTTAAGTTTGGGGGTACGCTCGGTACGCATTTCTAACCTTCGCATTCATATGTATATTTTGCATCTGCATATTAAAATCCATAAAAATCAGAAAATTTTCTTAAAAAATAAAAACTTTTCTGTCAAGTTAGCTAGTGGGAGAACTCTGATTCAACATTTCGACGGTTTTTTTTTGATAAGATAAGAATAACAAAATCTTATTTTTAGATTTTGAAAACCTGAAAAATAACTCTCCTTTGAAGTTAACTATAGCTGATATACGTCTTTACATCACACTACACGTGTCGTGAGTTTTGGAAATTAGATGACAAGTCTTTTATGTCTAAAAAACTTTTAAATGGATAAATGATTTTTTGAGGATCAAATAGGTTTGTTCTGAAATAAGTAATATCAAGAATAGTTTATGAAGTGAAGCGAATATGAAGGAATGTTATTGATGCCTTAATTGGAACTAATTCTGAAAAATAACCCATCTGAAACTTGATTAGAATGATTACACACCTAACCCACTAAACATGTCTTTTATCCAAAAAAATAACGGAACTGCCGGTTATATCTCTGTTCGCATTGAATCATCATGATTTTCACGCTAAATTGTCTTTTGTTTTTGGGCCTAGGTAACTTGAGTAATTAAGTCCGCTGGGGTATCTCTGCACCTAATGCCCTAAAGCCAACTGGTTTGGGTGCATTGGCCCAAAGCTCGTTAAGAAGCCTAGAAAGTCCAGATTAAAACAAAGTCAAGCACGTGTTCTCTCCGAGTTAAAATTCCGAACGGTTCTTTGTGTGAGAATAATCTTGACAAAAGAAAGGTTTTTATAAAAAAAATATTTCTAGCGGAGATATGAAGGTTTATTCTATGATAAAGACTATTGCACGTTCACAGAGATGTGTATAAAATGAAAACAAGAAAAAGGCGGAGTGAAAAATAAGACCTAGTTTCCTGTTAAGGAAGATAGAAATTCTGAAGTTGAAACCTTACTGGAAAACAAAACTTGAAAAATGCTTAACTCTTTATAAAACTTATGTGATCCTTTTAAAATTTTTATCTGGGCTTTATTGTGTGACATGATGACTTTAATCGATCCTTCTGGAACTTAACGACACTATTTGCACTGCACGTAAAGACATATAAAATCTTAAGTTAAATAAGAAGCGAGGTGTGAAAAATAAAGGTTCGATAGTCTAGACTTAGGATAATAGAATTGTTATTTTCTGAAACAAAACCTTAGGGTTTGAATCATAGTTATTTTGCAAAACTAGCTTGACCGGATTTTGTGGGTAGTATCCGCTGAAAACCCTCAGGAGACAACACTCCTCCTACTATGGACACCTAGAGATTTAACGGCTTGTTGCATATGCTCAGTGCAATCGCGTTACCTGCGAAAGTGAGGTTAGGAATTTTCTGTGAATAAGTTGGCTTTGCTCGGGACGAGCAAATGATAAGTTTGGGGTATTTATTCATATCAGATTTTTGCATTTTTATACCGCCCAATTTTTATCACATTGCTTATCGGTAGGTACTCTAGAGCCGTGTTTGCTAGTCAATTGCAGGATACAGGTTCTCAGCTCTAAACAGTGAAATTCATGGAAAAGCACGACAAAATCCGGATTACTGCCAACCACAGATAAAACACGGGTCTCCGCTCTCTATCCGTATGTTGCCGCACACCAGTTTAAGGGACAAAATGGCAAATCAATGTCATTTTCATGCACAAAGCTCAATGGCAACACAAGATCCAACATATCTACGCGGAGCTCAAGAAAAATTATGACAAAAGATCCACAGTACATCACCTTTTGTTTTACTGAAATTCTGGAAATATTGTGAAGAGATTTTGAGAAACAACATATACCACACTGAAGAGTACTAAAAAGAAGGGAAAACCACCAAAGTTCATGGCCTAACTCCACTAAAGGGCCGCGGTTCCGCGGCATAAGCCTGCTTAGGCCGCGGAACCGCGGCCGTACGGGCTCCTCAGTGGACGATGTTTCAGGGGTATTTTGGTCATTCTATATGGAGGCAGTTTGTTGCCCTAGGTTTCCATTTCCCTGCCTATAAATAGTCCAGAACTTGCCAAAGCCAAGGGTGCTTATTCTTGTATTTAGATTTTAGAATACATGTTGTTATTCTTCTTCCTCTTCGCATCTCTTCTCGATTAAAAACTTGTAGTGAGCTTTTGTGAGTGAAAAATGAATAAAAGAGTTCTCTTTGTTATCATGCTTGTCTTGTTCTTTTGTTAATTATAATTGCTTGTAATTTTCATTTGCTAATCTAGTTGTTGGTATTTGTTGTTTGTTTCTTTCTTGTTCTCTTTTTCTTTATCCTTAAACAACAATGATGCTTAAGCTTGATCCTTGCCAAGGTGAGGTCTCAAATAGCTAGTTGTAATCTTCTAATCTCTTTCTTTCTATCTTCCTCCTTTGTTTTATTTTCTTTTTCTTATAATGGGTGAGTAGTTTTCATAGTTGTTAGGGTAGGATAAGGAAAGTTTGAGAGAAGGAAATCTCTCTCACTCTTTTCTTACCCAACATCTTGATTCGGACTCCCGTTAATTGAACCACAATCCGCTCCCTACGGCACCTATCCTACATGATAGCGGTGATTCCTTAGTGAGACCGGTTGTGGTTGAATTAACCGGAGGTTAAGGCTAAGAGCCAAGAACGGACGGACAAGCACCAAAAGGAAGAACTTATGCGTTGGAAAGCCTAGCTTATACTCGCAAGTTCCTTCCTAGTCGTGCTAATCTCCATTGTTGCCGATTACCATAACACCGATATTAAGAGTGGCAACGAAAGAAGTGAGCGACTCCTAACTCAAACTAACTTAATCCTAGCCCTAACAAGCTCTCTTTATATACCATTTTAGCACATAGTTAATCTCAAAACAAACCTGGACATTTGGACTTAACTCGTTAAAGCACATAGAAAAAGATTCTCATCTCCCTGCGGACGACCCGTACTCAACCGGCTAGCTACAAGCGAAACCGTCTTGATTGCGGTAATTAACTAAGCACGCAAAAACCTTATCAATCAAATGGCCCCGTTGCCGGGGAGACGGTAGTTTATTTCTTTGTGTAATTTCGGGTTAATTTGTGAATATAAATCTAACCGAAAAACAAAAAAAATATATATATACATTGTAAAAAACCATCTTGTTATTTTTGATTAGTTTTTGTAAAAGTGTGCAGGATAAAAATACGGTCGAATTCAGTGCCAAAGACGTGGGAAGTTAGACCCATATCTCGCGGCTACACCACGACGGATCAAGACGGAGCCAACGGTCTACTGTAAAATCTGGAGCAGATACAGTGAGCAAATCAAGATTCAGGAAATCCAGACAAGAAGAGGACAGCCAAAGAAGGATCTACAGAATTTTTGAAGCCCCAAAGCCCCCTTACTGCCGTGGAACCGCGGCATAAGCAGGCTTAGGCCGCGGAACCGCGGCCGTTTGGTGCCTTCAGGGTGCCAAATTCCCTGTGAGTGTTCCTTATCTCCTCCCCCACTCCTCTGAACTCCACTAAACTGTGTTTTCTGCAGCATTCTTTGAGCAAATTCTCTTCCCCCTTCCAATAAATTGTTCTTGTGCAGGATTCTTTGCGCCGCGCTAAAAAAATAAAAATTGATTGCAGTTGATTGTTACTGCTTTGCATTTATTAATACGGACTTTAAGGGGCTTGAAACCAATCCAGATTGGGTGGGGATTTCATCACCCTTCCCAGAACCCCAGAAATCACAAAAAGCATATGCATTGACCATTGTTTAATTAAAAAATACTAGACTCAGCCCTAAGGACTTCGCGCTCAATAGGACAGAGGACTAGTTACAGGCATCGGCCGTTTATCCTATCCTAACTTTGCGGTGTCTAGGCAAGTGTATCCAAGGCAAGTGGTTACTTAATTAGGACCACTAATTACGTAGTGGGGAGCCTCCCACTTACCTGGCACTTACCTGGCAGCAATTGGCGGAGAAGAGGCGGTTTGAGGTCCTATTTCTAGCCCTTTGGAACAGTTAGGAGCTGTCTAGCTGACCTAGGTGACCCTAGATCTAGGTGTGATTGTGTATATCTTGTTTGTGATTGCTTGAAGCCGTAAGTCCGTACAAATTTCTGTAAAGCTCTTTCTAAAAAGGAAAAAAAAAACCAAAAAACTTTTATAAAAACTTGCCCTTTGTCGCCAAAATCCCATTTTTTCACCCACCACCCATTGTATTTCTCCATTGACGTTTTCTTACCCTCACCTTCTCCGCTTTGACTATATTAAACTCGTTTAGTGTATGTCCGCTTGGACTCGGGACACTAGCGCCCGCCTAGTCCGCGTTACGTTAGTCGCTACCGACTACACGATCGACTCAGACGTCGAAACTCCATCCATGCCTCTTTCACCCTTTCCTTTGCCGGCCAACTCCGACGTTGACCGGAATTCTGTTCATACATCCTCACCTTCACCATCACCAACCTCTTCTTCCGCGATGTCAGGATTTAATCCAAACATCTCTTTGACTCCCCGGGGATTGACTCCACCTCCAATGGATGCGAATAACCCCCCACCACCGCCTGTTGTAGTGCCGCAGCGAATCGCGCTCCAGGATCGTTTCTATCCCACCCGTTCTGCACTTCCCACCTGTCTTTCCCTTCCACCGGCCAATGGGGATAACTTTGAAATTAAGCCCCACTTCATTAACATGCTTCCGAAATTTCATGGGCTTGAATCTGAAGATGCCTATATCTTCATCAACAAGTTCCAAAATGTTTGTGCCATGATGAAAACTACCCAGCTATCGGACGATGCTATATGGCTACGGGTCATTCCGTTCATTTTGTGCGATCTTGCTGGAAAGTGGATGTATAGCACTGCTTCCCACTCCATAACCAGTTGGGACGAGTTTGTGAAAGCGTTTCTCAAGAAATTCTATCCGAATCATAAAACCGCAAGGATCCGTAACGAAATCAACCAATTCTCTCAGCTTCCTACTGAACCCTTCTGGAAGTGCTTTGACCGGTATAAAGACCTTCTTGTTCAGTTCCCTCACCATGGTATCGAGAAATGGAAACTTTGCCAAACCTTATACGAGGGCCCGAATCCAGCAACCAAGCAGTCGTTGGAAACTATTTGTCAGGGCCACTTCCTATCGAAATCTGACGAGGAAGCGTGGCAATTCTTCGACGACCTTGCGGAACAAACGCTTCAATGGGAGAGCACCAGACCAACTTCTTCTTCTTCTTCTTCCTCCACTTCTACTGGTCAGTCTAGGGTAGGATTTCACCAACTTGATGTCTCTATTGCGATGAAAGCTGAAATGGCTGCAATAACGAGAAAACTTGAAGCGATAGAGAGCAAATTTTCATCTCCTGCTCCTGCTCCTGTTCTTCCCCTTCGTACCATTTGTGCTTGTTGTTCCGATCCTTCTCACTTAACCGAAGAGTGTCCTTACAATCTACCATCTCAAGGACAGGATCAGGTTAAAGCTGCATTTCAGCAAAGACCGAGAAATGATCCATACTCTTCCACCTACAATCCCGGTTGGAGGAACCACCCCAATTTCGTCTGGAATCAGCATCAATTTCAAGGCAACAATTTCCAGAGGCCCCCTCCTCCGCAACAACAAGCGCAACAACAAACTCAACATCAATTTCAGCAGCCCTTCCAACCCCAACCTTTTCAAAATCAGACGAACAACTTTGCACCCAACAATTCTTTTCCACAAAACAACTTTGTTCCGACAAATAACGATAAGGTTTCCTCGCTAGAACGAAGTCTGGAGGCGTTCGTTAAACAATCGACACAATCCACCGCCAACATCCAGTCGTCTATTCAGTCTTTGGTTCAACACACTGCTGCACACGGGCAAAGCATCAAGACCATGGAAGCCCAGATTGCAAAGCTGAATGCGGCGTTAAGCGAGCGAGAAAAGGGGAAGCTTCCATCTCAACCACTCCCAAATCCCGGTCACCCACATAATATACATGTTGCTCTTGAACAACAGAACCATAATGTGAGTGCCGTGACTACATTGAGATCGGGAAGGATGCTGAACAACAACATCGGCACAATAATTGAGGATAATGACACCCCGGCCGCTTCTTCTTCTTCTTCTTCGTCTTCTGAGCTTATTCTCCATTCTTCAAAAGGCTCTTCTTCTTCTTCTGCTCTGAACGGACCCACTTCTCACTCCACGAAAACACCAACTCTAGGATCCGTTTCAACTCCACAATCTCCTCCACAAGCATTGGACTCAACCAATTTTAAAAACATTCCATTTCCAAACTGGTTGAGGTCCAATAAACAAAATCCATAAATGGAGAAGATTCTGGAGTTATTTAAGCAGGTTAACATCAACATTCTCTTTTTAGATGCTGTCCAACAAGTCCCGTCCTACGCGAAAATCTTAAAGGACTTGTGCATGAAAAAGAGGAAGTCTCAGGTACCCAAGAAAATTTTCTTGGCTAGTGCTGTGAGTGATGCTCTTACCCAATCTTTACCGTAAAAACGGAAGGACCCTGGCTGTCCTACGATTTCTATTACCATTGGGGATAAGAACATCAACCGCGCACTATTAGATCTTGGTGCCAGTGTTAACCTGCTTCCGTACTCAGTATATGAGCAATTAGGTGTAGGAGAGCTGAAACCCACACACTGTACTCTCCAAATGGCCGACCGATCAATCACCCATTCTAAGGGTGAGCTAGAGGATGTGTTAATCAAGGTTGGGGACTTCATATTCCCCGTTGATTTCATTGTATTAGACACACAGCCTGTAGCTAACCCCCGGAATCAAATTCCGGTGATACTCGGTCGCCCATTCCTTGCAACCTCAAATGCTGTGATCAATTGTCGCAATGGTTCGATGAACCTATCTTTTGGAAACATGACAATTGAACTCAACATTTTTAGGTTGGGGAATCAGCCCACCGAACCTAATGCTCATATACTAGACGTTTGCTCAATCCAGGAGATCACTTCAAAAGAGTGTGAATTCGAGGAGTTTTTGTTCGATCACGATAACCTTAACGCCACTAGTGCGTTCCTCTTCGAACCTGCTGCTGTTTCTGCCCCCGACAATAACTACGAGTGTTTCACTTTCTCGAACGATCTTAGCCACTCACCACCCGAGTTTGAATCCTTCGAATTTCCGGATGAGTTACCTGAACCATCCAACTCAGTCGCTTACACTAGTTTTGAATCTTTGCTGGAATCCTTTGAGTTCGAGACCTTTTCACCAATCTTGCCTTCAATCGTTTCACCTCCTATGCTCGAACTCAAGCCTTTGCCGTCTCACCTCAAGTACGCTTACTTGGGTGAGAACGAGACCCTCCCTGTTATCATCTCGGCTTCTCTAGCTCCAAAGCAAGAGAAAGCCCTTCTTGCGGTCTTGCACAGCAACAGGCAAGCTTTTGGCTGGTCCATGGCGGACATCAAGGGGATTAGTCCCCTGATCGTTGAACATCATATTCATCTGATGGATGATGCCAAACCAGCCAGGGATCCACAAAGGCGACTCAATCCAGTCATGAAGGAGGCTGTGAAAAAGGAAATCGTAAAGTGTCTGGATAGTGGTATCATTTACCCTATCTCTGATAGCCAGTGGGTTAGCCCCAAATTCCATACTTTGTTGGTGTATATGGATTCTATCTCAGATCGCTTAGCATCCAGCCATTCTTACAGAGTCCTTACTCTTGATGGCCTGCTCGAAACTAGTTGAGTCATCATCTCATGATGCAATCCTCGCTCCCACTGTCATTGAGAAAACCGAAGTATCTCTCAGGCGGATAAGGAATCCTACCAGCTCGGTGGAGAGGCTGAGGTTCGTAGGGAGCTATTGAATCCTCCGGTTCTACGAAATCATCACCTGTAGTTTGTATAGCTGGAACTTATTCCAGTTCTACCTCATGACCACTAATTTCTTCCATAAAAAATTCCTTTTCTAAAAAGGTGGCATGTCGAGAAAGAAAACACCTTTTACTCCTCGGTGCGGTAGAAGATA
The DNA here is from genome assembly GCA_030015575.1 of Agapanthus africanus. NCBI lineage: Eukaryota > Viridiplantae > Streptophyta > Magnoliopsida > Asparagales > Amaryllidaceae > Agapanthus > Agapanthus africanus. Next base: position 427,542,806 of record JASDDO010000010.1, on the reverse strand, counting down.
TTCCCTTACGAATGCTTGGGATATCCAACAAAATTCCACAAAACTGACCTTGCCTCGAACTTGTCCGGATTTTTCTTTTAGACATAGGCCGGACAATCCTAAATCATAAGTTACTTAAGACATAGGCCCTTTCCATACCATATCTCATATGGAGTGGTAGGCATCTGATTTGGTTGGAACCCTATTCAATAGGTATGCAAATTCTCAAGTGCATAATTCCCAAAAAGGAAATAGGCAACTCAGTAGTACTCATCATAGAGCGCATCATATCTTATAGGGTGTGATTGCTCCGCCCCGATACACCATTGTGCTGTAGTGTATGCGGAGGAGTAATGCTGAGAGAGAATCCCATTCTCCTTTTGAATTGTCCAGGAACTCCATGCTCAAGTATTCTCCTCCCTGATCACATCAAAGGACATATTAATTATATCCGTTTTGGTTCTCTACTTCTGACTTATATTCATTAAATTTCTCAAAAGCTTCAGACTTGTGTTCCAATAGGAACATATGTCCGAATCTTGAGAGATCATCAGTAAATATAATGAAGTACAAAGAACCAGTCCTGGCATGTGTAGACTGAGTACCTACATACATCATCATGTATCAATCCCAAGAGTTCACTAACACTTTCTCTGTTTTCAGTAAACGGGGCTATGGTCATTTTATCTTTGTGACATGACTGTTAAGTTTCACAAGATGTAAATTCAAATTGATTTAAATATGAATCTTAATGTAACTTAGCTAGTCGGGTCGCATTGATATGACCTAGTCTACAATGCCTCAAGAAAGATTCGTTAATTTCTGAACTGTTCCTCTTGTGTGTGTTCTGTACGTTAAGAACTGTAGTTTGATTTAGAACGTATATGCCATTAGATAACGCGCCTGAACCGATCAACTTTTGATGTAGGAAATGTTCAAAACATTATCCAACAATACAAAATTATATCCTTCTTTACTAAATAAAGAGACTGATATAATGTTGTATATCAGGTTTGGTATCTAATAACATTCATTCAGAATCAATGTATTTGGTAATACAGGATGATAACCGCCAACTGCTTTGGCTGCAACAATTGCAGAATTTCTAACTCTTAAAACTTATCACCCATTCTCAGTTTTCTACCTATCTGTAGCCCATGTAACATATTACATATATGGGATCCTGATCCGGTATCTCATACCCAGAACGTAGAGGATACTGAGAAACAGTTCTCGGTAATGAACATACCCGAAGAAGATGCATCATCATGCACTTTCTTCGTTTGGGCGGCACGGGAATCCTGGCATCCCCCAATTTCCTGCTCGGTCTTATAACAATTATAAGTTGGAGCGGGACCAATGTTCCTCAGCTCAGTATAACAAGCGGGTTCGGTCAATACATGCATATTATTATCTTGGTTAAGGCGTGACATGGTCGCTACCTAGAGAGAGAGAGAGAAGAAAACACTCAGCGTATGCTCTTGCAAGATTAGATTGGTTATTATTTTATCTAATCTGGATGGCTCCCACTGTTTTTATCAAATCGTCCTTCAAACCCTAAAAGGTAAGACTGGCCGGGATTAATTACACCCTACAAGTTCGCCAATTTTTCGGCCAGGCCAGTGTCGGTACTTTGAGGGAGGTTTCCCGTGCTTTTGTACGAACTTAATTAAAATAAATTTCATTTTCCCATGGGCGTAACCCCGTTAACACCTTTCTAGACACCTACTTGATCGGCTAATTGTAATGTGTAAAACTCTCCCAGAAGTAACTCATACTCGCAGTGGGTATCGGGATCCAACTATCTCATAGAAGGTATGCAATCTCATTGCAAATTTCAACACTTGAAATTCCTGATAATATTTTGCCCCTAACCTCCTATGACCTTGACAAAGACCAACAAACCATAGGATGCTAGTCAAGTTCAATCCGTCATTTCCTGATTGACTTAAACCCACCCGCACGACCCTTGACAAAGGCCAACAAGGTCGCACCACTACCCTAATCCAATCGCATCATATGCTCAAGCAGATAAGCACTAATCAGCTACCGCACACTGCGCCCTGACAAAGACCAACAAACGCAGCACGAATACTAAATAGTCATTATCTGAAATAACGGAGGGCTACGACAGGTTTTTAAGAAAACCGTTTGCATAATTTACTTGATATTGTTGTAGAATCGAGTGATTTTGAAAAAGAGTGTTTTTGAGGCTTTTACTAGTTTTGCTAAAGAGGTCACTCCCGGTGAAGGGATCTCGGCTCTTTCCTTATCGAATGAGGTGCAGGATATTTCATAAATACCAAAGAAAAAACTATAGAAGCAATCAAAAACAAACCGAGTGGGTTGTAGCATCTTCTAGTTTCGCTAAAGAGGTCACTCCCGGTGAAGGGATCTCGGCTTTTTCCTTATTGAATAAGGTGCTGGATATTCTATAAGGAATAACGCTACGCAAAGTAAGAATTAGAGCTACCGGTTTTTAAAATAAGTTTCTACAACATCTTTAGGTTTATTATCTTTCATTAATCTTATTAATGAAGTCCCATCATTTATGCTTCCGAAGCATCACAGAAGAAACGAAAGCAGCAATATATAATATATATCATATATATATATATATATATATATATATATAATATAAGCATTCGTCTCTGAACATATCATGTGATCACGTCACAGAATATCACAGCAGAAATCAACATATGAAATATTGGATATACTAGGATTTCCTGGTTTTATATTAAGCCTGTATAAAACATGGATTCCACAGTCGTGATGAATAGCCAAACCCACATCCCTAGACCCATACAAGAGCGGCAAGCAACCCTACCAATTCTAGAATTAGGAGACCCGGACTCGACTCCTTGAGATGGTCTCCCACTGGACTCTAAAACCCGGTTACTTGTGCTCCCCTCCTTGGGTCTATCCTAATGCGGAAAAGTAAATTATATACATCAACGGTGACATCTTCCTTAACCCGGAAGTACCCCAATAAAAGAATATTACATACAATTTTTTACATGAATGAAAATGAAAAACTCTCATCTCACATAAAACCCTAGGTTATTCAAACAAGACGATCCAATATAACATATCCCAGCAACACATAACATCACATGTCATCAACGTAAGTAAATATGTGTATCCTAATTGTCGTTGACATATAGCAACGAAACCGGCGATACACCATATATTACACTTACGGTCACAGAAAAGAAAGCGAAAAACTACAACAATTGGAATCCGCAACCACCTTAGACATCATAAACCCGAAATATCTCATATTCCGGATTTCATGCCTAACCAAATGAATTCCTTAGACATCGCATGCCTAAAAATTATAAAACCCGAATTTTAGTCTCGATATTGAAAACACTTTCCAATAACAAGTCAGGTAATTCAACACGATTCCCGACATACTGATCGAATGCTCGTCGGAAACTTTAGTAGACGGCCGCACCCCCGGTGCCATCGAAGTGCACTAAGGCGGAACACAACGGCCGCGAGCACCCGAACGGATGCTTTTGGCGACGGGGTTCTCCTACAGTCACTTGGTCGAGCCTATGGGGCATGGCTATCTAGTAAGGTTACCCTGTGAGTATCCACGTACACTAGGTAATTGCGACGGACTTTGGATCCACATCAAAATTCCGTGGCAACCGATCAAATGAGACTAACTTGCTAGATTTATAAAATTCAAACTAGTTATCTCATAACTAATTATGTGGATTCCAAATATTGTATCACAATCATAAATAGCTAGACGAAGTTAAACTTTTTGATCGAATAAGCAAACACCCAAAGTTTCCCGAAAAGCTTAACACTTGAGCGGAGTTCAAAAAGTACCCAGAAACTGCCATGGCTCCTATGAACCATCCGTAAAAGGGACGACCCATGCCTCACTCATGTCGCCACGGAACTGTGGTAAATGCTAGGGTATGACCGCGGTTCCGAGATCCAAAATGTCGAGTTTGGGTATCGTTCTTCTAGATGGTCCACAGAATCGCTTGCATGATTTTCTGAAGATTTTAAACTCGGAAAAAATTCAACTATTGGAAATTCTCCAGTGTGGGAAAATATGGGTTATTGATATCTGTTCGAACTTTTTAACGTCGTCTAAATAACCCGAATACATGTTAGAATTATGACTACGAAATACTCTGAATTGCTTTTGCAGAAAGTTAATATCACATGCAAATTTAGCAAAAACAAACAACACCTGAAATACCAAAACCCAAAGACTGGAACACACCAAAAAATTTAACCCAAAACTCCCTACTGGGGCCGAGCTGGCCGGTTTTTATATGTATGTGGCCGACCAAATTTTGGTGAGGAGGGCTAAATTTTGTACAGTGTTCATGTTGCATCTCATACGACATTTTACAGTCGTTTTAAATTTTTTTTGAAGACCTTTTAAAATCGACAGAAACTAAGTTCAAGTGTTTCAAGTTTCGGAGTCGTTTCGGTTTTATAATTTAACAAATATCGTCTAATTTTTTAGCATGGATCTGATACTACAGCAGGGTTGCCTAGTATGGCAGCAAGGTTTCGGGAGGCATCGTCCATGCCAATTTCAAAAATTTGCCGTTCTGGCTAACCCTAACCATAGAATCTTTACTAGAAAATGCGACGATACGATATGTAAACTACTTTACATCTAAGTGAATGAGGAATATAACCTTTGTAGACCGGTCCTTCACTTCTAAAACTCCGTGTAGTAGTCCCTTCGCTCCAATTAGTGAACTCTCGGACTCTAGAAAGTGTTCACATGAAGAAATGAACAATCTTGCTCAATGTCTTCGAGGCCGAAGATAATCTACGTCGAGGAGACTCAAGCTCATGCTACCTTTTCACTAATGGTGAAATTAGTGAAGCAAACACCCTAAACTAAATGGATAATAGTAGAGGATGATGAAGTAGGAAGTGGGCTCTCTTTAAATTTCTTTTTCTCACAATATTTTCTCACTTAGAAAAAGCTAGCAAGCTTTTTCTCTCATGAAGAAGAAGATGAAGAATGAAGATGAGAGAATGAACTCATGAGGTGAGAATAGCAACCATGGGTGAGTTAGTGTCATACACTAACTCATGTAGAGAATAAACTATGGGTTAACAATAATGGTTGGGTTAATAAATATCTTCAAGTAAAACAAAATGAGTGGACTTGGTCAATGGTTCCACAAGCTTCAACCATGTGACTAATTACCACTAATTTTGATTTACTTTAAATAAACAAAACCCTCATACTATTATAAGCATGGTGTAAGTCACATACACCCATGTTGCATGTAGCATCAAGCATGACACAAAATAATGTACATTAATATATATCACATATATACTATATGCACACAAGTGAGAAAAGAAATCTTAAGTGAGATAATATTAGTTAATGTATGTTAATATATCAAATATATAAGTATACATTAAATTATTAAATCAACACTTGATTAATAATCCGGCTATATCACATACAACCGACTAATATCAAATGTAACAATCTATCGAATCAACACTTGATCCGATAACCCGGCTATATCACATATAACCGACCGATATCTCATATCTCGAGAATAGAATGTGGTATCACATACGCGCATTAATCTCAGTCCCGCACATATCACATATGTGCTCCTACTTCGTTTCGCATGAACCAGGAAACCTCTGTGTAGGACTCTAAAGACTCGTCAATACGCCGGCAGTAGGTGATGATCATATCAAACACCCACAAGCCGCAAAAGATCTGCTAAATGTAAAGGTCACCCGGGTATTGAGCGATCAAAAGATCAACAAGCAAGCCTGCTCATACTTCTGCGAATCCAATCGGTAACACTACCGTACAGTCCGGTCTCTTCGTATGATATGTCACATATCTCGCCTGGGGGTGGTAAACGTCAGACCCCAATAGCTTGATAAGTCATGCCAATGTGAGGCTCATAACGGGTCGAAAAACCATTGATAACACTTATCAGTAAATCTCATAAACAGCCCTGGCCAGAGACTTTCCAGTTATAGCTAATTGAGCACAGTGCAACATCAACCCCCAATACCGGAAGAGACGAAATCCCCTCCTATCGCTCATTGACTCCATGTGACTCGGGACTGTACCCAAAAACCACCGTTTTGCACGTTCTCTTGAACGTGGTAAGGTGGAAATAAAAGTACAGTAGGAATCACATAAGACTCTATGACAATCTCGGGTCGACAGACTAAGCTGTACCAGTGTCACTAGAGAACTGCCATCTGACGTGAGGTATAATACCATCTAGGAGTTCTCGGCGAGTTCGTACAGTGTACCCAGTCTCCACTGAGCACCCGTATATCTCTCTGATGTCAAACATTAATGGATATGAGATCATCCATCGCCCATCTACATGGGTCGAGAAGGTATACGCTAGTCTACTCTGGTATATCGATGCCTCATCTCGATACACCCACGACTAGGGATATTAAAGGATGTACTCACGAACTACCTTTATCCCACTAGTATGATCCGCATAATAATCTAGGTAGTCAAGTAAACATCCTAAGGGCTTTATCAACATGTAACAGAGAAACAATCAGTGTACTTGTTAAGATAAAGAGTAACCAGATAGCATACTATCATGTCGAGCAAGAAAGTCCTCCCTATGTATGTCGAAGCATCCACTATAATATATATCATATGTACAATAATGGCCTCTAGGGCATACATATAACTAACAGCTACAACGGCCGCATCCGTCCAGACCTCCGATACACGGTGCCATAAATCATCTTGGAATCTTCGGAGAGGTGGATGGATAAAACCCAATAGCATCTGCCCCTAAATGTAGGCAAGACGTTTGAATTTCCCGTCTTTCGGTGGTAAACAGATTCTGGCACACCCGGTGGGACCTTTTCCTCTTTCCACTCCACACTTCGTGTGTCGTGTTTGCGAACGAATCGCGGTTTAATATGGTTGCCCCTGGATTCTAGGTACTAAGATTTGGTGTCTTGCTCCATGCAGAAGAGAAGATGACATCGATGGCTTCCAACAGCACCAATTATAACAACAACTCCCACTCCGTCCCTGCTGGAGGAGTAACTTATGGGCCCCAAGCGTCCTCCATCTTCGCAATGCCAGTGGAACAGGTGACCCAGGCAACCACTGGACTGTTCTTCGGGACCATGCTCCCGCCAATGAGCTTCAATGCTTCAATATCATCACAGGAGGCTCCAAAGAAGTCGGTCTTCGATCGGCTTGCAACTCCTGCTGCAGGAGAGGTCGTTAAAAATACTTCCCCTGCCAAAAAGTCGGCATTTGCAAGATTGACCGTTCCCTCTCAGCGAACGTCGGTCTTCGACAGGCTGACACCAACAACACCCTATCAGAATAGGGGGTATGACGAAGCCACTCCCGTAACTGAACCATTCCTATCTGCACGACATGCTCAACGTCGCCACTGGCGCCAAGTAAGGAAGGCTGGGGGCAGTTCCCCCTCTGGACTTACCCCACCAGCTCCAGTGGTGGAAATTGATGCTGCTGTTCCAACTGGGAACAGCTTCGAGCTGCTCAGGAGGGTGCGCAAGAACTATCCAACCGCCATACTGAAGAAGACTCTTCCGCCTGTTGAAAACACAACACGGGTGAAGCCGGAACAGCCTCCTCAACGGTTGTCCTCCGAGATCCACAGAGTTTGGCGGAAAGTCCAAGAATCTGTAATTGACAAAGATTACTCTCGCTGGATGAAGAAGACGAAGTCTCAGAAAGAGGAGGACCATCCCTCCGCCATACCACGAAAGGTATCATCTGCATGGGTGCCTGCCGCAACGGCCCCCTCAACTTCAACCTCCCATAAGAGGAGAAGGCCGGAGAAGATACCCATACCGGCGGCAAATATCAAAGTCGGTGGACCTAAACGCCCCAAGTCTGGGGGCATGGTTGTGCATACCGTCCACATGGCATCCGGAAAAGAGAATAGTCGTGCTTTCGTGAGTCATCGACCACTCACACGGTCTGTGACGAAAGCTCGGGAGCAACAACAAAAGCTCCAGGAAATGTTGACAAGAATGGCCGCACTCTCTGGGCAGAAAGAAAGCTCAGAAGCATCGTCGAAACAACATCAGGAGCAGGAGACCGACACCGAATTCCTACGGAGGGTGCTTGAAAAAAAAGATAAAGAGACCGCGGAACAAGTGGCTAATATAAAACAGATGGCGCTTCTGTTCCATGACATGGTTGGGATGATGATCTAGCCGGATCCTACAACTGAAGACCCTTCAATAATCATTGAAGACGACAGAGGGGAGACATCGAACCCTCCTCCAACTTTATCGGCAGCCAGGGAGGAGACGATCTCCAAAGCTACCCTTGTTGACTACATAGCTCAACAAATACGAGCTCATCAAGCGAACGAAGCGGCATGCCAGGTCGTTAGAACTGGGTGACCTTACCTAGGCTGGTACGACCAAATTAAGTACCCGTCAGGAAATACGATCCCCAAATTCCATGTGTATAAGGGGACGGGCAATCTGCACCAACACGTTGATCAATTCAGAGCTTTGTGCGGTAACACCGGGGGCGATGACAAACTATTGCTTCGCCAATTTGTCGGCATCTTGGCGGAGACAACATTTGAATAGTATTCGGAGCTTCTGAATGATTTCATCAAGACATTTACAGAAATGGAGCTACTATTTACACAAAGGTTTGCAAGAGCTAGCAAGCGCACCCCGATCACGGCATTAATCAACGCCAAGATGAATCCAGGAGAAACCTGGGTTCAGTACGCAATTCGGTGGTGGAACCTATGGTCAAAGTGTGAACAACGCATGGAAGAAGCTCCTGCTGTGGGCATGTTCGTGGGGACCCTCGACCTTCAGGCAACTATATCCCAATTTATGATGTTCTTCAAGCCGACCTTCTTCTAGGCCTTGATTGACAAGCTGGCCTAAATGGAACAGATAGGACATAGACCGTCCTCTTCAAAAACGGATCTCTGGAATGAAAAGGGGAAAGGGAAAGCGACCTTCGTCGCCAACACTCAACAACAATCGAGTGACCCAAACCCGGTGGCTCGCCAAAACAACAGACCGCGAGCCTTTGAAGAGAAGTTGAGACATCCTTACTCATTCCCCCGGGATATAAAGAGGAGATTATTCGAACTAGAAGTGCGTTACAGGCTTATCATGCTGCCGGATCCGAGACGCCCACTGCAATCGGGCGACGTCAACAATCCCAATTACTGTCCCTACCACCGAATAGTGGGCCATCCAATCGAAGATTGCTACATCTTCAAAAACTGGGTTGAAGACCAATACCAACAGGGCAAGTTCGCGCTATCCGAAATCTGGAAGGTAAACCCGCCACAACAACACGCTCCTAAAAAGGTGGATACGCCAGCGTCATCATGCTCATTTGTAGGAGAAGCTCCGTGGGAAGTGGTCCTTTCAACTAAAACTAAAAGAATGCTGAAGGATTTTCAAGCATGTCCGGCGATTAGATGGAAAAGCCAGTTGGAGCCTGAAATTATTGACGGAATGCTGAAACCGCGCCCAACACCAAAAGTTGGTAACAATGGACAAAACCTCCAGGTCAAGCCTCCGAAGTCATCAAAGAAAAAGAAGAAGGCCAAGAAGCCCGTGCAGCTTGACGGCAATCATACGGGTCTGCAAAAGTTCATCGACGCACTGGAGAAATACAACCAAGAAGCGCGAACCTCAGTCACATTATAAGAGTTCTTCAAGCATGTTCTTGAGAACGAAAAGAGCGACATTGATGAAGGAGACGATTCTTCGGAAGAACCCGAGAATTATGTAGTGAATTGCCACATGATCTCTCACTCGTCAATAAATGGCAAAGAAGCTCCTGACATAGAGAAACTGGGGGCAGATCCAGAACCAAAATCCATGGAACCGTCAGATGACCTTATTGACAATCTACTGAACGAAGCTCTTCAAAAGAGCAAAGCTGATCGAGAATGTGAAGCGGCCATTTACGAAAAGGCCAAGCGTCGGTGTCAGGCCGAAAGAGCTCTGGTGATGAGAAGCTATAAATTACCTCAACCGGATCAAAGTGCCCTTGCCATCAGCGGAACCAAGATAAGGAAGCATTTTTCCAAAGCTCTGTTAATAGGAATGAAGCTTCCACCTTACAAAGAAAATACTTCCGGGAGTACATTCCCCAACGAACTGGACGTACATCCGAACTACTGCTTGTACCATCGCAAGGTTACGCACCCTACCGAAGAGTGAAATGCCTTCAAGAAGTGGTGGCAGGGATACGTAGCATATCGACAACACTTCAAGCGAATAAAGCGAAAAACCCTTCGGGAGCAGAGAAGCATGACAGATGAGCATAAAAGAATAGCCGGTAACTGTCATATGGTTGATGCCATCCCAACAGAAAGGAAGTCCCAAGTTCTTACCTTCGGGAGCGATTTGGACGAGGAAATAGCCCTCGGCCCTCTCTTCAAGGAATCCATCTCTGAAAAAGAAGAGGAGATGAAGAACTGTGAGAAAATTTAGCTACGTAACCATACGTTGCCTGAAAAGAATCTCAGACCTTCAAACAAAGGTTCGGGCAAAAGGGACAAAGGAAAGGAAAAAGTCCCTGAGGAGATTGCTCTCGATGATAGAGTTGTCGAAGAGCTCACGGCCAAGGTCCCGCTCAAGAAGAACAAGGTGGATTACAATGTCCTGGCACATCTGAGAAAGATACCCTCACAATTGAGTATCTTGGATGCCCTTCTCCTGTCTAAAGAGGCACGAGATTCCCTGATCAAGACGTTACAAGAGCCCAACCAGTTTCAAGCCTTCCTGGTCGAAGAAAAGATGAAGGACGATCTGGGAGAAGTCCACACAGCTGATATCACCTTCAGCGATGAAGACCTCCTTCTAGAAACGTACGTGCACAACCGTCCGCTGTATGTAACCAGGTATTGTCACGATATCAAGATAGGGAAGATCCTAGTCGATAATGGTTCCTCCGTCAACCTTCTCAATATAAGAGTACTGAAGAAGATTTGCATGAACGTTCAGTACTTGGCTCGGGATAAAATTACCATCTCCGGTTTTGACTCCCAATCATCTCAAACTGTCGAGTCTATAATACTGACATTACGCTTCGGGCTGCTCGTCCCTGGCATCAAGTTCTATGTCATTGATGCCAAGAATTGCTACAACGCTCTGCTCGGCAGGCCTTGATTACATGAGTACAACATCATCCCTTCTATACAACATCAGTGTATGAAGTACTTTAAGGACGGCCTCGAGTACACAGTCACAGGGGAGCTGAACCCATTCTTCGTAGTTCGCAAATATGAAGACGCCAAGTACTTCTTACCAGACTTCGAAGACATAGAAAGATGTCGCAAACCGGAGAATAAACAAAAATCCATCGCCATTATCCCGATATTCGGGAGCGATACTGAAGAGGATGAAGAGATAGTCTACTCTGGACAACCCAAAGGCAATAGGCCAGGACCATCTGCTCCTATTCTAGTCTTTGGCAGTGACTCTGAGGACGAGACCAACACAGTGTTCTCCAACAGCCCGCCAATGCGGACCTTTGCTAGAGCTGACCAGAGTTTACAGATTACCCTGGTCCCACAGCGGGATTACAAAGAACTTGATGCACTTGATACGTACAGCGTGCAAGAGCTGCAGACCTTTTACGTCCCTCCAAAGCAAAGAGGTGAGAAGGCGATCCTTTTCTACCAATCCACGGAGACTAAAGTGGAGAAAGAAGTATGGCACGGTGCTGAACCTGCGCTCGATAGGTTTCAACCAATCCATCTGCCCAGATACTACGTAGAGGGACTGAAAAGGCAATTGAGACGCCAAGGCGTACCCTTCAAACAGACTGCTCGACAAGCCCAATTCTATAACAAGATTTGGGATGTTCCCGGGACTCAACGGAAGTTGCCCAATTGGAGAATGGAGACGACCGGCCTTGGATACATTTGGTCCAATAAAAGGGAGCGATTTCATGGCTGCCATGTCATAAATAATTCCGGTGGAGAAACGAATGCATTTCCAGATGGCGTTGATGTCAAACCAGAGCGAGATCCCGCCGTGAGAATACCAAGCCCGTCATTCGAAGAACAGATTGACAAGCTAATAAAAGAAGCGGGTAAAAAGGTTCGGGATGACCATAGCCGCGAAATGGCCATTTATGAGAAGGCCAGGATGCAACGTATCATTCAGCAGGTTACGGAAGGAGAAGACGACGACGACCTTCACCCCCAGCCCACTGTGCGCTCTCGTGGCAAGAAAAAAGCCCGATGTAGAAGTAAAAGCAAGGTGAAGAACAGGGACGGCGTTCAAAAACAGCGAAGCGGATCCAAGAAGTCGTGCAAGCGAGAAAAAGTCAGCTGGAACCCGTCTTTTATGAAGAAGATGGGTCGGGAGTACTCTTTCTCTCAAGACAAGACAAGGAAAATATTCAACCTTGTCATGATGTATCAAATGATGACGCTTCCAGAGTCTCGATACCCCCAAATAGATGAATAAGGTCCATCACCCGGATTATTGCTCCTACCACCGAAAAATGGGACATCCTCTTGAAGACTGCTTCACCTTCAAAGACAGTAACAACCCTAAATTTCATATACAAGTTTTTACAAAAAAATTTCAAAAATCCATAATGGGGTATTTATTGCCTGAGCACAAGACTTAAGTAATTAATTAGCAATTTAATTACAAGCAAGAGCTTGTAGCTCATTGGTAATACCTTGCACTGCTGAACCAAGCCACCAGAGTTCAAATCCCATGTCCCACATTATTTTTAATATTATTTTGTTTTAAATTTTTTAAAAGTCCAACAGTCAACACGTGATAACTCCCAAATTTTCCACTACACATGAAAAAATAAATATACCAGAGGCTACACCAGACAACCCCCCACCTCCATGACCTTCGACTCGGCCCGACTCGGACGGTGGACCGGCCAACTCGGGACGGCGCCGCTAGCCGGACTCGGCCGAACGGCCGAGTCCCCAACACAAAAGTTGGGGCTCTTGGAATTCTTTACCCCGCTGCATACTTTAAATTCCCAGATCGGTTCCAGAGAATTCAGAAAGCCCCATTTACTCCATTTTTTAATACATTTTTATATATTTTTACATTTTTTTCAATTAAACCCTTCATCTACCATAACCCTAGCCTAAACCTATAAATACCACCCTTACCCTCTACCCTCTCACCCCAAAACTCTGAGCCAACTCTCTAAAAATTTTCAAGAAACTTGTGTACTTTGAAAACGAGCACGAAGCGAAGTTACGACGAAATTCACGGCAAACTTCCGACGATCATTCTAGGAGCTCCCGGCGACGAAACGACGCACCGGCGACTCTTTCCGATCAATCTCACTCTTCTTGTTTTCCTAAACCCGTAAGTCCCATTTTCTATCTCTCTTTTCTATTCTAAAAATACCGATTTACAAAACCCGACGGAATCGGAACAAATCCGATTTCCGATTCGGTTTCTTATAAAACTTCACTTCTCGTTAATACAATTATGCTTAAACTCTCTCATGTTGACTATTAAACACTAATCAACCAAAATTGATCAAGTTTCATTACATAAAATGATGGTTATTACAATTTATCGTATTTTTCACTTAAATACCACATTGTTTCAATTCTACATTTAACTCCATTAACTTGCTATACCTATAAGTAGATCACGAGGTAATGACCTACCTCCTCACACACTCATACACAACATAACACGATACCCTCGAGAACTCAGAATACGGGAAAACAAACATTTCATTTAAATACCCTTTACTTAATAAAACCATTTCTAAAAGATTTAGTATTGATACATCTTTATAAATAAATAACACTTATTATGAAAATAGGATAAGGTTGTGGGCATCAATCGTTTATCTAAACCTGACTTTGTGGTGTCTAGGCTCGGCAAGTGAGAAAGGAAACTTTAAAAGGCTCGTCTCACGGTGATTCGTGAGCGGATCCCTCCTTTCTTCACTTGTACTTACCTGGCCATAATTGGCGGTGAAGAGGCGATTTGAGGTATCTCACAACCTGTCGCTTTGGACCAGTTAGGAGCAGTCTAGTTGACTTAGGAGACCCTAGAACATAAAATACGGGAAAACGACACCTTTTCATTTAAATACCATAATTAATAAAACCGTTTTCTTTAATGATTAGTATTTATACAAATTTTTGCAAAGCGCCACTACAACCCATTTTGGGAACCCGTTCGGGATGGTGCGGATTATCGCACATCCTCGGGTGTAGTAGTGCGAGATTCAGACCTCCGAAAGGACCATTCGGTCTCGAAAGATTTAAAATATAACATCTTAAGTAAATGAGATTTTTAGAATATAAAATATATCTTAAAATTATTTTTGTATAAATATATGTATATTTATCCTTAAAATACCTATTTTGTTATGATATAAATATTCCACTTTTTTCAAAATCACAAGAATCAATCTTACCCTAAAATACCATGAATTCCATACAAAACCAATATTACAAATAAAAACCATTTATTATGAAATTAGGATATTTCCACTAGAAATATCACAATATAAAATCTACATTCATTACAACTCTGAAGACGAATAATAAATACTTGGGGTGTATTTTGAAAAGTATATAAAAGTATTTTTACATAAAACCCCCTCAAGTTCCATAATTTACCCTAAGGACTCTAGTAAATATAGGTTTAAGCGGGACCAAGCTCCTGAGTCTCATTAGAATCTGACTTGAATATGATTCAAGTACAGTCTACAATCTACAATCACAATCTACAATTTATAATATTACAATTCAACATGAATCCATTATTCCATATATTCAATCTATTAACTTGACTGAACCGAACCATGGATATACATCCATTTATATGATTCTCCAGTAACATCCGTTTACTGATATCATGGTTTCGGTCAGTCATCCAATTATGCAATCTATACAGTTTAAAATACAATACAATACAATACAATCAAGATAACACTACGGGGTTTAAGGGGTAGACTGGTACGGAATATGTTAAAGGTGGCACGAGGTGGTCACTTAAGACGTAATTACATCCATGCCGTTGTTCCATGGTATTATCGACGAAGCCTTGTACTACGGGTTACCAAAGTCCCCGGTGTAAGTGGGACTCCTCTCGTATACACTGGCATCTTCTGTACCAAACTACAAACAACAGCGTTAATGAAATATTACAACAATATAATACAACTTTAAAAGATACCTTCTTATTCTGTCTATTCTACTTTCCTCTTATCTTTGGGACTTACCGAGCGACCTGTTCGCTGACGACATTCTCTTTCTTTCTTCTTTGAATGTCGTCAGGTGTTTTGGACACGTCAGAGATCGAGCCTACTGCTGAAGACTTGGATCAATTTGCTGAAGAACCAGCGCTTTAGTGTCATTGTACACTTTCCATTCAGTACTTTCATTTCTGTTATGCCATTGTTTAGGCATTGCTTTTTATTCAGTTGTATTTACTTTTCATGCATTGTACAAAAGAATGTTAATAAATAAAGTTGTTGTTTTATATCTCTTGTCTCTTGTGCTTACTTTTATATTGCTTAGATACACTTAGCGTATTTACTTCACAGTAAATACGTAGCGGACCAGTCCCGTCCCCTTCGCCGTACACCGGGAAGCGGGGCGTGACAGGTTTTGTTGGTGGCCCATGCACGTCAGAGTTGTATGGAACACTGCCATGCAATTCTGTTCTGCATGAACAACCTAAGCAATATAACACAAGAACCAGCAACTAAAACATTCTTTAAAATCATGTTCCTTGAATCCCATCATTTCTTATTCTTTGAATCATATACTTTGAATCTGTCCTAACCTAAATTTTTCATTCAAGGTTATGGATTCACCAAACAACACCAGCACCAATGTCAACAACACACCTCTACCACTACCACTCACACCTGCCGTTCCTGCTCTACTCAACGGGCAAACGGTTCTGCTTGAGGCAATCCGCAGCCTCCTAGAGGGACAGCGGAAACTCTTGAACCGTCCCGAGACTAAAGCACCTAGGGTAAAGCAATTCAGAGCTTTGCATCCCAAACAGTTCTCAGGAAAAGAGAGCCCACTGGAAGCTGAGGAATGGGCTCAGAGTATCAAGGATGATCTGGCAGTAGCACAAGTGCCAGATATAGCTTGGGTTCATGTGGAAAAATTACTGCTCACGGACAATGCACGAAACTGGTGGAAGGCGGAAGAAAGCCGTCTTGAACAGCCTATTGAATAGAAGACTTTTTGCGATAAGTTCGACGCGAAATACTTCCCTGTGACTGCCAGGTTTGCCATAGAACAACAGTTCATTCATCTACAACAAGGTTCGATGTGGGACAAGTCAGTAGATGAGTATGACGCTGAATTCACCATGCTCAGTCTATTTGCAGCACACCTAATACCGACGGATGAGATCAGAGCCCGTCGATTTCAACAAAGTTTGGACACGGAAATCCAGGCTGCACTAGCCACAGGAAAATTTCCAACTCATGAAGATGCTCTGGAAGCTGCCTGCGGTTATGAGGCAGTGATAAAAGTAAGGGGTAAAGCTCAATCTGCAGGAGTGAAACGCTCTGCCACTCAAATGGCAGGAGGGGCCTCTTCAAGGACAGTTGTTGAACTCAGAAGATTGGAAGAAGCCAAGGATCGGCCAAGCCCCGATTTTTTCTTTATTGCAAGAGGGAAGGACACTTGTGGAAGGACTGTAGGCGCGCAAAAGGCCTATACTTGGTTTATGGCGCGTCCAATCACGGAATTGGAAACTGTCCCTATAGACGCAACGCAGCTCACACACCAGTCAACTACCCGCAGCAGCCAGCTATCCAGGCTCCTGCAACTCGTCCTGCACTCCCAGCACCACCTCCACGTGGATTTCCTGCACAACCAAATCGCCAATTCCATCAGGCACTGAGAAACATGCCTCGAGTACAGAGGCATATGCCTCCAGCTAGGAGGAACGTGCCACGGCGATAGGCTTACACCTTAGCAGCTGTAGAAGCCAAGATAGTTGACCAAGGTAACACTAGTAAGACTCGTTAACATTTTAAACACTTGCACCACCTTACTATTTTTCATATACTGTTAGTACTTCAGTCACCAAACTTTCCTTGATCTGTTACACTTTCTTTTTACAAATTTCGAGGACGAATTTTTTTTAAGGAGGGTAGAATGTAACAACCCTAAATTTCATATACAAGTTTTTACAAAAAAAAAATTTCAAAATTCCATAAAGGGGTATTTATTTCCTGAGCACAAGACTTAAGTAATTAATTAGCAATTTAATTACAAGCAAGAGCTTGTAGCTCATTGGTAATACCTTGCACTGCTGAACCAAGCCACTAGAGTTCAAATCACATGCCCCACATTATTTTTAATATTATTTTGTTTTAAATTTTTTACAAGTCCAACAGTCAACACGTGATAACTCCCAAATTTTCTACTACACATGAAAAACTAAATATACCAGAGGCTACACTAGACGACCCCCCACCTCCCCGACCTCCGACTCGGGCCGACTAGGACGGCGGACCGGCCAACTCGGGACGGCGCCGCAGGCCGGACTCGGTCGGACGGCCGAGTCCCCAACATAAAAGTTTGGGCTCTTGGCATTCTATACCCCCCTGCATACTTTAAATTCCCAGATCGGTTCCAGAGAATTCATAAAGCCCCATTTACTCCAATTTTTAATACATTTATATATATTTTTACATTTTTTTCAATTAAACCCTTCATCTTCCCTAACCATAGCCTAACCCTATAAATACCACCCTTACCCTCTACCCTCTCACCCCAAAACTCTGAGCCAACTCTCTAAAAATTTCCAAGAAACTTGTGTACTTTGAAAATGAGCACGAAGCGAAGCTGCGGCGAAATTCCCGGCGAACTTCCGACGATCATTCTAGGAGCTCCCGGCGATGAAGCGACGCACCGACGACTCCTTCCGATCAATCTCCCTCTTCTTGTTTTCCTAAACCTGTAAGTCACATTTTCTATCTCTCTTTTCTATTCTAAAAATACGGATTTACAAAACCCGACGGAATCGGAACATATCCGATTTCCGATTCGGTTTCTTATAAAACTTCACTTCTTGTTAATACAATTATGCTTAAACTCTCTCATGTTGACTATTAAACACTAATCAACCAAATTGATCAAGTTTCATTTCATAAAATGATGGCTATTTCAATTTATCATATTTTTCACTTAAATACCACATTGTTTCAATTCTACATTTAACTTCATTAACTTGCTGTACCTTAAGTAGATCACGAGGTAACGACCTACCTCCTCAAAAACTCATACACAACATAACACGATACCCTCAAGAACTCAGAATACGGGAAAACAAACATTTTCATTTAAACACCCTTTACTTAATAAAACCATTTCTAAAATATTTAGTATTGATACATCTTTATAAATAAATAACACTTATTATGAAAATAGGATAAAGTTGTGGGCATCCGTCGTTTATCTAAACCTGACTTTGTGGTGTCTAGGCTTGGCAAGTGAGAAAGGTAACTTTAAAAGACCAATCTCACGGTGATTCGTGAGAGGATCCCTCCTTTCTTCACTTGTACTTACCTGGCCACAATTGGCGGTGAAGAGACGATTTGAGGTATCTCACAACCTGTCGTTTTGGACCAGTTAGGAGCAGTCTAGTTGATTTAGGAGACCCTAGAACATAGAATACGGGAAAACGACACTTTTTCATTTAAATACCATAATTAATAAAACCGTTTTCCTTAATGATTAGTATTTATACAAATCTTTGAAAAGCGCCGCTACAATCCATTTGGGGAACCCGTTCGGGATGGTGCGGATTATCGCATATCCTCGGGCTTAGTAGTGCGAGATTCAGACCTCCGCAAGGAGCATTCAGTCTCGAAAAATTTAAAATACGACATCTTAAGAAAATGAGATTTTTAGAATATAAAATATATATTAAAATTATTTTTGTATAAATATATGTATATTTATCCTTAAAATACCTATTTTGTTATGATATAAATATTCCACCTTTTTCAAAATCACAAGAATCAATCTTACGCTAAAATACCATGAATTCCATACAAAACCAATATTACAAATAAATACCATTTATTATGAAATTAGGATATTTCCACTAGAAATATCACAATATAAAATCTACATTCATTACAACTCTGAAGACGAATAATAAATACTTGGGGTGTATTTTGAAAAGTATATAAAAGTATTTTTACATAAAACCCCCTCAAGTTCTATAATTTACCCTAAGGACTCTAGTAAATATAGGTTTAAGGAGGTCCAAGCTCTTGAGTCTCATTAGAATCTGACTTGAATATGATTCAAGTACAGTCTACAATCTACAATCACAATCTACAATTTATAATATTACAATTCAATATGAATCCATGAATGCATTATTCCATATATTCAATCTATTAACTTGACCGAACCGAACCATGGATATACATCTATTTACATGATTCTCTAGTTACATCCATTTACTGATATCATGGTTTCGGTCAGTTATCTAATTATGCAATCTATAAAGTTTACAATAAAATACAATACAATACAATCAAGATAACACTACGGGGTTTAAGGGGTAGACTGATATGGAATATGTTAAAGGTGGCACGAGGTGGTCACTTAAGACGTAATTACATCCATGCCGTTGTTCCGTGGTATTATCGACGGAGCCTTGTATTACGGGTTACCAAAGTCCCCGGTGTAAGTGGGACTCCTGTCGTATACACTGGCATCTTCTATACCAAGCTACAGACAACAGCGTTAATACAATATTACAACAATATAATACAACTTTAAAAGATACCTTCTTATTCTGTCTATTCTACTCTCCTCTTATCTTTAGGACTTACCGAGGGACCTGTTCGCTGACGACATTCTCTTTCTTTCTTCTTTGAATGTCGTCAGGTGTTTTGGACACGTCAGAGATCGAGCCTACTGCTGAAGATTTGGATCAATTTGCTGAAGACCCAGCGCTTTAGTGTCTTTTTACACTTTCCATTCAGTAATTTCATTTCTGTTATGCCATTGTTTAGGCATTGGTTTTTATTCAGTTGTATTTACTTTTCATGCATTGTACAAAAGAATGTTAATAAATAAAGTTGTTGTTTTATATCTCTTGTCTCTTGTGCTTACTTTTATATTGCTTAGATACGCTTAGCCTATTTACTTCACATTAAATACATAGCGGACCAGTCCCGTCCCCTTCGCCGTACACCGGGAAGCGGGGCATGACAAAGACTGGGTTGAGGATCAGTATTAGCAATGCAGGTTTGCTCTATCCGATAGTTGGAGGGTAGCCCCGCCACGAAAGCATGAGCCGAGAACAACCTACACTGGGAAGGAAAGTCTAGATCAACATCGATCTTGGAAACGAGCTCATACCTGCCACATGATAACATTCTCAAAGGAGGGAGAGCATGAGAATGTGAACAACCTCTCCCAGTGCTTCACAAATGAAGATGAGGACGGGATGATCTTAGAATTTCCACCGGTGCAAAAAGAGCTTGAAGATAGAATACACACCACAGCAGACAACCTGAGAAAAATCGACTTGGGGACGGCAAACGAGCCAAGGCCAACGTTCGTCAGTGAGCTGCTGTCGGAGAAACAGGTGGCCACGTTAAAGGATGTGCTTATGCAGTATAAAGACTGTTTCGAATGGAAGTATTCCGAGATGCCGGGATTAGATCCAGAGATAGCTGTGCATAAACTGGAGATATCGCCGTACGTCAAGCCAGTCAAACAGGCACTAAGAAGGATACGGCTCGAGCTTGAGATGAGTATCAATGCCGAAGTCAAGAAGCTAATCGACTCCGGTTTCATCCAAGAAGTTCAATACCCTGACTGGATCGCTAATATCGTTCCGGTAATGAAGAAAAATGGGACAGTACGCATCTGCGTAGATTTTCGGTATCTCAACAAAGCTTTTCGGAAAGATGACTTTCCAGTGCCTGTTACCGAGCTGATGTTCGATAAAACATCCACCCATGAAGTCTTCTCCTTCATGGACGAATCCTCAGGGTACAACCAAATCAAGATGCATCCCGAAGACCGAAAGCATACTGCCTTCCGGACTCCGCAGGGCATATTTTGCTATAAAGTGATGCCCTTCTGTCTGAAGAACGCTGGTGCTACCTATCAGAGGGCCATGACAAATATCTTTGATGACCTCATACACGAGATTGTCGAATGTTATATCGACGACCTCGTGGTGAAAAGAAAATCATATGAGGAGCACTGGGAACATTTGAAAATAATGTTCCAGCGCCTTCGGAAGTACAACCTGAAGATGAACCCTCTGAAATGCATGTTTGGAGTTTCCTCAGGAAAATTCCTATGATTCATCATACGACACCGGGGCATCGAAATAGACCCGTCGAAGATCAAGGCGATTATGGATATGCCTTCACCAAGAACTCTCAAGCAACTGCGGTCTCTCCAAGGAAATCTCGCGTATATACGGCGGTTCATAGCTAACCTCTCCGGCAAATGCCGCCCCTACAGTCATCTAATGAAAAAAGGGACCCCGTTCATTTGGGATCGTAAATGCCAAAACGCACTGGACGAAATCAAGCAATATCTGCAAAACCCGCCGGTACTGACCGCTCCGGTCAAGGGAAAGCCCCTCATCCTTTACACAACAGCCCTTGAAGATTCTTTAGGCGCGTTATGGGCACATGAGAACGACCAGGGGAAGGAGAGAGCTCTCTATTATTTGAGTCGAGTTCTCCTGAGGGCAGAAAATAACTACTCCCCCATCGAAAAGCATTGCTTGGCACCGATCTTCGCGGTAACGAAGCTTCGACATTATGCATTGGCACATGAGGTCCATCTCATATCAAATATGGATCCTCTCAAGTATTTGATGTCAAGAGCCATGCTAACAGGTAGGCTTGGCAAATGGGCCCTCCTCTTGATGAAGTTCTCGATAGTATATCGACCCCTCAAGGCAATAAAAGGCCAGGCCATCGCCGACTTTCTCGCTGAACATCCGATACCTGCAGACTCTCCCTTGAACTGCGAGTTGCCGGACGAACATGCGTTTGATGCAATTGACAGGGAGAAAGAAGGGAATGATACCCGATGGGAACTCTACTTCGATGAAGCGTCCTCCTTGAAGAAGCGAAAGCAAAACACCCCCATGATTAAAGCCGGGGTGGGCCTTATTTTGTGACCCCACAAGGAGGGATAATGTGTTTTGCCCTTTCTTTAACAGAGCCGAGAACAAATAATGAGGCTGAGTATGAAGCTTTGATAGCAGGTCTTGAGATTGCTGTCAATGGTAATCGAAAACCTCCTCATATATGGAGATTCCCAACTGGTCGTCAGCCAAGTGAATGGCGACTATCAGACGTGTAAACCCGAGTTGGTAAAATATGGCGAGAGAGTGCAGCAATTGCTGACGCAAATCCCATCCTACACCCTGGAAAGCATACCGCGTGTGGAAAATAGCAAGGCGGATGCGTTAGCCACGCTAAAGAATTGGCTGACGATAACCTCGATGACGTAAGGATCATTGTGCAAAGTCGCCGGATTCTCACACTAGTAGAAATATCTTCGAAGACGTCTAAAGGAGAGGAAGCAATCGAACAAGAGGCCTTCCAATTGGAGGATGAAGAAAAGGCGAAGGATTGGAGAGAAGTATTCATAGACTACTTCAAATCCCATCGAACGCCCGAAGACACGCCGTCAAGACATCAGCTCATGAAGCGAGCCCTGTCTTTCGCCTTCGTCAATCGTACTCTTTATAAGAGATCGTTCGATTGTCTGTGGCTGAGATGCCTGGGACCAGAAGAAGCAAGAAGGGTCGTTTAAGAAACTCATGATGGACTCTGCGGTTTCCATCAAGCCGGGCCCAAAGATGAAGCTGAAGATCAAAAAAATGGGTTACTATTGTCCCACGATGATTCAGGACTGCCTCGAATATACGAAGCAGTGTCACTCATGCCAGATTCACAGGGACTTCATCTACCAGCATCCGAATCCGCTACACCTAACATTAGCTCGCTGGCCATTCAAAATATGGGGAACCAATATAATCGGGCCCATCGAACCAGCCAAAGGACATCGGTTCATATTAGCAACGACCGATTACTTCTCCAAGTGGGAAGAAGCAATACCGCTAAGAGAGGTGAAGACGGTGAACATCCTCCATTTCTTCAGGACGCATGTCATCTACCGGTTCGACACTTTACGACGGATCATCTCAGATAACGGGCCGGCCTACAGAAACCATAAGATCAGCCGCTTCGCGCAACAACATAATATTCGGCTTGACAAAGATACTCTTCAGTCTATAATCCCCGAGCTAACGATCTAGCTGAGGCTTTCAACAAGACCTTGACACAAATTATAAAGAAAACGGTGTCCAGAAATAAGAAGGACTGGCATGAGAGATTGCAGGAAGCTCTTTGGGACTATCAGATTACATTCAAGACGGCCACGAACACAACACCATTTGCGTTAGTATTCGGCACGGAAGCGGTACTTCCCTTGGAGATAGAGCTACCCTCTCTATGAGTGGCGGTTCGGTACGAACTAACGGATGAAGAGAATGCCCATCTTTGGCTTGAGGAGCTAGACGTCCTTGATGAAACTCGTCTCATGGCGCAGCAAAACCTAGAGGCTTACAAAGCAAGGATGACGCGCTCATACGAAAGATTGACTAGGCCGAGGACATTCCGCCAAGGCGAACTCGTGCTAGTCGTAAAAAGACCTATAATCCCCAATCGTGCTAAATGGGGGAAATTCGAGCCGAACTTTGAGGGCCCGTACATCATAGACAAGGTCTACCAAGGTGGGGCCTACTTGCTCATGGATATGCATAGTGAAAGACCTTTCCGGCCAATAAATGGCTGGTTCCTTAAGAAATACTACGCCTGACAAGTCATAGCTCAGGTTAACGATGGATGACGACGCTCGTGTCCACTCACTATCTCCCTGAGTCCAAACTCTATAAGTAGTAATGAGCGAAACCTCGCCTTAAAATGCTAGGGACCGAGATGTCCTTAAACTAGCTACAGACCGAGATGTCCTTAAACTAGCTATGGACAAAGATGTCCTTAAACTAACATTGGACCGTGATGTCCTTAAACTAACAACGGACCGAGATGTCTCTAAACTAACAACGTCGCCTCAAACACGGCGATAGTGGAATGCAAGTCCACAAGTCCCAGCGGTGAGGACCGCAACTCAAATCCCACCGGCAAACAGATGGGTCACATGCGCCGAAACTATTCTCGAGATTTTCATTGTAAAAAAAAAGAAAAGAAAGAAAAAAACGGTACGTCCACAAGCGAAAAGGGCGCGGATGAAAACCCGAAAGGGCTCCGTGAGTAAAAACAGCAGGGCTGTCGGCGAGTTCGTGAAAACCCGAAAGGGTGCAGACTCGTAAAAAAAATTTCATGCACACTTGCAAGGTCCTCTCGACCTTGTAAGAGAAAACACCTGCGTGAGATCCTTATGACTCACAAAGGAGAAACACACTTAGAGATCCTCACGATCTCTAAGGAGAAATTACATTTACGAGATCGTTATGACTCGTAGGAAGAATTCCCCCTATGAGACTCTCACGGATCATAGGATTCAAAAGTTTTAAGCTATAGGGATCTGAACCTGTTCTTAAGCCATCACATCCCCCAGTTTTCCCTACAAGCGTTTCAATATTGACCTTTGTATACAATCCATGGGCAAAAATAAACGTCTCCCCCACTAAGTTCCACCAATGGCGTGAAATTTCCCCATTTGGCGAATGCCACTTGTAAGTCCTCTCGACTTATAAGGAGAAAACACTCTTATAAGATTCTTACGACTTATAAGAGAATACACACTTAAGAATTCTCACGATTCCTAAGGAGAAAACGCACCTACGAGATCCTCACGGCTCGTAGGGAGAAACACCTTTATGAGATCCTTACGGCTCATAAAGTCAAAAGCCTTACTCGACAGGATCCTAACCCTGTTTGCTAAGCCACCTTTGTTCGAATCGACAAAGGTAAATGATGATTCGCTCCTGGCAATATCTCAGTTGCAGCGATGTTGATATCTAAATCGGTATCAAATTCCAAGTCCTTTCACGGAAAATGATGATTCGCTCCGGCAATATTCCAGTCATAGTGATACTGATGCTAAGATTGGTATCAAATCTCGAGTTCCATACTCGCAATAAAAATCAGCAAGCAAAATTGCATATGAAATAGCCGAAATGTTTGGGCAACTCGCAATAAAAATCAGCGAGCAAAATATATGCATATAAAAATAGCCGAAATGTTTGGGCTACTCGCAATAAAAAAGCAGCGAGTAAAAACAAAAAACAGCCAAAATGATTGGGCAATCGCGACTTTCGCGATATAAAAAGCTGAAAAGATAGAGCATCGCGGAAAGAAATAAAATAAAATAAAACTTTTGCCCTGCAGGTGAGATCACATTGACCCCTGTATACAATCCATGGGCACAAACAGAAAGGGAACCATATCGTCCCACCAGGCTTCGTCAAAGGGAAGCCAGATCTCGATGGCTACACCTACAACCTAGAAATCAATAATAGCATTCCTTTTCGTTCCAACCAAAAGTAGATACGAAGTCAGCGAAACGGAGCCATGGAAAAGTCCCCTAGTTCCAAATCTCTACGGTTCACAGACAACCTAGAGACTACCTTGGAGCCACGACAAAGTTTCCTAGTTCTAAATCTCGACGGTTCACAGACAACCTAGAGACTACCTCGGAGCCACGACAAGGTCCCCTAGTTCCAAATCTCGATGGTTCATGGACAACCTAGAGACTGCCTCGGAACCATAGAAAAATCCCTAGTTCCAAGTCTCGATGGCGGCATCCACAGTCTAGAATTAACCAACAGCGTTCTTCCTCCCTCCAGCAGGATAAGGGTGCGACATCAACAAATGGAGCCATGGCAAAGTCCCCTAGTTTCAAATCTCGATGGTTCATAGACAACCCAAAGACAACCTCGACATTCCTCGCAATATTGCAGACACAATATCAACCAACGAAGTAAAGGAAGATCCCTAGCTTCAAGGTCTTGACGGCAACTCAAATGAAACCTAAAAGACTATCGGAGACCATCCCACTCCAGCACGGAGTGGTCATGACTCATCGGGGCTCCCAAACTGAGCCTAACCTCAAGTAAAAAGCGACATGGAATATCCCTAACGCTTGCTCTTACGACGGTAATATTACCTGGAAGATTACTTGAAGACGTCTTGTCCAGCCCCCGAAGGGATCACAGACACGACAGTCGCGGGGCTACCCGAACAACAAGATTGCATATCCGGGAATACATCAGCCAACGCGACGATGCGACGGGTAAAAAACCTAGTACCACAGACTCTAACGGACTTCTATTAGTGGGAGTTAACTCTGTGTTAGGACATCCTTGTGAAAACTTCTCGATTCGTCTCGACTTGTGAGGAAATTAGTGTCTTTGCGAGAAATTCTCGATTCGTCTTGACTCGTAAGGAAAAGCCTTAGGCAATGGGGATAAGGACCTGTTTCCTAAGCACTGGGGCCTTGCAAGTTGGTCCAAGATGGACTATTTCATACTATTCACGGGCCACTCTCCAAAGTTGAATATCGACAAGGAGGGAAACAACTACTTACGAGTCCTCTCGACTTGTTAGGGTGGAAATTCTCTTGTAAAACCCTTACGACTCTCAAAAGAAAACACACACTTAGGAGTCCTCACGACTCCTAAGGAGAAAATACACCTACGGGATCCTCTCGACTCGTAGGGAGAAACGTCTTTATAAGACCCTCACGGCTCATAAAGTTGAAAAGTCTTGGGCGGCAGATTTGAACCTGTCTTCTAAGCCATCGCTGCCCTGCAAGGAGTTCAAGATAGACTACCTACAAGACGCATTTGCTAAACGAACACGCCAGTATGAAATAAAATATGTTTTTTATTCATAAATCAAAATGAATACAAGATACTCTCATTCAGGAGTAAATACAAAAAAGGAGAATATACAAAAAAATCTTTAAACCGGCGGATGGTGCAATAAGTTCGTTAGTTCATCACTCTTCCGTTAGGCCTCGGCTTCAAGCTTTGTTATTGCCACAAGACGGGTCTCCGCCTGAGACTGTTGAGTCTGATGCGAAGCGAACCGACTCTCAAGCTCCTTTTCAGCAACTTTATGAGCTTCAACCATCTCGCAGGTAAAGATAATGGCTTTATCAAGAGCTACCACCTTTGTGATAGCTTCTTGAAGCACCCGCCAAATTTCGTACGCACGGGTGGTCTTAGCAGTGAGTTGAGCCTGGAGTTCCCCCAAAGCATTTGAAGCTAGCTACCTCTCCGAAAATTTCCAGTTGAGCCTCTTCTCACAAGACTGTAGATTAGCGGCGCACCGCTCAATCCAGCCCCGCAGGTTCACCTTTGCAGTCAGGAGCTCGGAAAGAAGGCATATGCATTCAAGATTATGTAAACAAGCATCAACTCGGCGACAATACTCAACCCAAACATGCACAAACCCTGTACTATGCAAGGAAATAAAGAGAGCCTTTGGTGCACACCCCACTAAGCATGCATTCGCGATTGTATGCCTGCTTAATGGAAATGGTGTCCAAAACACGCTAATTTGCGGGCAACACGACAATAGCACTTGCACTTAAAAGAAAATTCCTAAGGGTAAAGTATAAAGCTCATGTACAGAGGTGGGATACACGTACGAATATATGATGAACAGAAAACATTCAACAGTCAATAATAAGATAAATACATCGATCTAAATATACTACTCTATAGGGAAAAGATCACCAAATATGAGATCAGAGATACAGGGGTTAACAAAACAAAATACAAAGTTCTCCAATTCCCTCTCTGCCCTCTCCACCATGTCGAAGCGACGGTCTTCACGAGGAGTTGCTCCCCACCGATTAGCACCATGCTCATCAGCGAAAGCAGATATGATGGCCCGCCGGGCTCTTATCCGACTCAATAAATGAACCGAACGATTCTTCAGAGCCTGGGTAATTAAGTGTGCCTCGTGGAAATACTCAATTTTGTTCTCCGCCGTATCAAGAATTGCCGGAGACATCTCCGCCGGATGAGGAGGAATATCAGCAAGCACAGACAAGAAAATGTAAGTCAACGTTACACACCCCACAAGATGCGGGGAGGCGGAATAGGTAAAACAATCATTTTGTTCAAAGTAACATCGACTATCAAACGGATCTTTGCTGAACACTAACTAACAACTATCTAGAAGTGCTAAACTACTATGATAGATGATTATACCTCAAGATACTAATCCTTCTTATTCTTGTTGTTCACCTCCTCGTCGGCCTCCTCGATATAATAGAAGATCCACCTGGGAGTTCCTCCTTCAAGCTTTAACCTCTAACTTGAGGTAACTAAGTGGCTAGGATTGCTAATCCAAGTGACCTAGAATATATAGAAGTGGATTAAGGATCTATTAGTCTTTCTAACCCTTGGGATCTCAACACATGAGAGGATTAGTGTTAGGTTGAAGAAGAGGAGAGCTTGAGGAGAGAGAGTATGTATGTGAGAATAAAATGAATTATTACTCATTTGTGAATATATGAAGCATGATAATTATCCAAATAATAATATACAATAATAACAACCATGCTTCATTAACTCACTTTGGATGAATCATCTCATAAGTCATTAAAACATTTAATGCAAATAACACATCACCTCTCCACCTCATTTAGTTTAATTCATAAATGAATTAAATCTAAATGAGTCACCTTTCTTTTAGAAGCTTCTCGACTAATTACGAGAATGCCCCTCCCATCCGTATTTACGAAAAACACGGATATACTGAGACTGCATAAATCCAATAATCCAATACTAGAATCTGGCTTAAACTAAAGCCTGCTAGTATAATCTGTCCGAACATCATACGTGCACAAGTACACGTATATGTCCGAACCCTGTCATAAAATCATACGACCTCTATATCGTTTCTCCTGAAGCAGGGAAACTCTCTGTGTGGGATCTAAAGACTCGACACTATGCTGGCAGTGGGTTTAACCATAGGCCGCAAGCGGTACTAGCTGTACGTAACGGTCCCCAGATAGATGTCGATAAGAAGGCCGATGAGGAAATCCATCCGAACTCCTACTGAGCCTGATATGACAATTTTCGTACAGTCTGGTCTGTTCGTCTAAGACTATCGCATATCGGGCCTAGGGGTGGCAAGCGTCAGTCCCCTAAAAGCGATATAAGTCGTGTCGGAGTGAAGCCCATTACATCTTGAGAAGCTACTGAAAATCCTACCAGTAAATCTTGCTTGCCCTGGCCAGGGACTTTGCGTAATGGCTCTCCAAACACAGTGCGATATCAACCCCCAATACCGGGAGAGATGAATCCTATCTAACCGCCACTGCCTCCAAGTGCTTCGGGACTGCACCCAACTGCTAGCTGTTTGCACGACTCCTTTGAGCCGTGGTAGAGTAGTAATCTAAGAACAGTGGGAACACACTCGAGACGAAGCAGCAGTGTCAAGTCTACGGACTATGCTGTACTCATGTCACCTGGAAACTGTTAACTGACGACGGGTATAATACCAACCAACAGTTCCCCGTGAGTCCTGTCCAGTGTACCCGTAACCCAACGAGCACCTGCATACTATCTCCAATACAACATACTAATTGTTGTGGGACAGACCATTTTCCCTGCTGGGACGAGAAGCGTATACACTAGTCTACTCCGGTGTATCGATGCCCTGTCTCGATAATCCTATGACTAGGGACCTGAAAAAAGATGTGCTTGTAGACTACCCAGCCCCCACTAGTGTGACTGCCATCACAACGCTGGTAGTCAAGTAAGATCCTAAGGGCTCTATCAATATGTATTCGTGATATGCTAAACGAAACGTATACACATATTAAGATAGATATAAACCAAGTAGCATACTACTATGTTGAGCGAGACTGTTAATATAACTGTGAATATCCCAAGCTTCCATTAAGTAATATACAAACTAGTATGATACAATACTGGCCCCTAGGGCATATACACTAACAGAAAATCACCCTGAGCCAAATGGAACCCATAGGAAGAGGAGAGCCCCTAAGGGCCAAGAGTTCATACAGTGCCGCGTCACATTGGTCATCAGTGAAAAGTGGATCCGCTAACCACACGGAAAAACGAGGAATAATCTCCTCGATAGGCACCTCCCGGGTTGCCGATGAGCGTGGGGACGGTTGTAAGCCATAACCTTTGGTTTGTTTCTCAAAATGATCACCCTAAGGTCTAAATGGTTCTCTCTCTGTGAAGAAAGAGGAAGATGTAGCTTCGGGTTATAAAGAGATGCATTCAAAGCTATGCACAGAAAATGTCATGCATGGTGGAGCTATTCCCAAGGCCAAAAAAGGGGGCATGGGAAAAGAAAGGGGTGACTCATTGGAATTAGAGTAGAGAAGCGAAACGACCTCGTCAGCGGAGCCTCACGTGCATGGCACGTGAACACACGCGTTGATCCTTTTGAAAACTAAAGTGGCACCGCACATGCATAACACGTGAGCGCCGGCACTAGTTCAGGATTAAACTCCCCAACAACGCCTCATGCGCAAAACATGTGAATGCTAACAAAAGTATAACAACACTTCATGCAGAATACATGTGAGCATAAAAAAGGGGGGAAGAGGAAGTTTTGTCATCCATGCTCCAGGAACTTATACATGGTATAAAAACAAAAGAAACTGTTTAAAATGGTAAAAAACTTAATCCTGGACATGGATTAAGGAATTCAGAAGCAAGGCCGAGTAAAACGCTTCTGGCTTCTCTGACCATTTTCGTGTGCATCTTCTCACGAATGCAAGCGTCAGGATTCTCGCTGATGTCATCCGTCCTCTGATAGGCAGAGATTATCGTCATCTGTTGGAAAACTTTATGCAAGATATCAACAAGACCATCTTGCCGCCTCTTCGAGATCAATCCCATCAGATATACTAAGTGCACCTTGTCTTCGGCATCATCAAATGCCTCAAGCGGCATGGCTTCGTTAAATTCCGGAAGTGCTTCCCAAATCGCCCCCATGATGATCTTTAATAGAGCGGAACGACGGGGTAGTAGTCGACTGTTGTATTCATCGAAGCGACGCATAACCTTAGCGCATTGGGCATTCATAAACTCCTGGTTTTGACAGCGGCCTTGGACGCGAATGTCTTCATAGGAGATAATTTCGTCAAGATCATACAAATAAACGGCTATAGTATCTGAAAAGAAAAATCAGCAAGAGTTTAGCGATCGAGATAATCAAGAAAATGATTATTATAAGAATCTAAAAGGATTCTCGTTAAACGGACACGGAAGATTAAACAACTCTTGACATCCCTCATAGAGAAAACAAGTTCTGTTAAAATACCCAACAAATTTGAATTTGTGCAATAAGGAAAAACCCTATGAAAATATACTCAAGAACACCAGCGAATGAAATTCCCGAGGGGCCCTATTGATCTTCAGAGCAAACCTCTTTGGTGAGGAACTAAATTCTAGAAACCCCCATGATGAGGAAACGAAAAATAAAAGTGCCATGAATCCTTAAAGATCAGAGAAGGAATGCCCAAGACATTGAGGTTTACTACTTAAAGATCACGTCTTTGGATCTCTGAGAGATGGGTTTCAGAAAGAGAGCAAAGCTCTTATGGTGGATTTAAAATTCTGGAAAATTTTTAAGCCGAAAAAAGGGTTTCTTTGTTATTCAAGATCATTACCTAAAAAGGGTTTCTTTTTCTGACAGAGTTTAACTCTGGAATTGTAATAGGCAGA
Source organism: Agapanthus africanus (assembly GCA_030015575.1). Classification (NCBI taxonomy): domain Eukaryota; kingdom Viridiplantae; phylum Streptophyta; class Magnoliopsida; order Asparagales; family Amaryllidaceae; genus Agapanthus; species Agapanthus africanus. The sequence goes on along the minus strand of JASDDO010000010.1, from coordinate 427,511,084 downwards.
GAACTAAATTCTGAAGAAAAGAATTAAATTCTCAAAGAAGACAAGGAAGGAAGAAGATGAAAGAAAAGTGGTTTCCCAAAGACCAAACCCTTGCATTTATAAGACGTGACAAGGGCGGTTCACCGCCCCTTTCCCCTAGGCAATCCAACGGCTGTAAAGATGACAGTGTTGCACTCACGTGCAAGCCACGTGAGAACAACGCTGTGAGGGCATTTGTTCCCTTATAAAAAATAAATAATGAACCAAAAATAGATTGGAAAAATTCCCCAAACGGAGCATCACGTGCCCATACGTGATGCGCCTTAGAGAAAAAATTATAGGCATTGCGCTCAATAAATAAGGCTCAAATTGAGCTTCACGTGAAGTCGTGTGAGCATCTATATACAAAGTATATAGGCGCCTTCCTAATAACAGGCCAAAAAAGCCCACGTGCCAACACGTGATACTTTTCTCTGGGCTGCTGCATATAAGCAAACCGGTCTAATGTTATGGGTCACGTGCTACACGTGAGGGTTCCTAATGCCTTCTGAGCCGATAGAATTAATTTCTAAATAAGAAAGATCAAAACCATATTTGGAAAATATTTACTTGAATCTTTCTAAACAAGAAAGATTACGCTCTGTAAAGCAGAGAACCGTTGGATTAAATATCCAATGGTGATTAAAAATCACCAAGTTACAGAATAAGCTTTGTATGGGAAAATATTTCCCCAATCTTTCTAAACAAGAAAGATTATGCTCTGTAAAACAGAGCACCGTTAGATTAAAGATCCAATGGTGATTAAAAATCACCAAGCTACAGAATAAGCTCTGTATGGAAAAATATTTTCCCAATCTTATTAAAAACAAGAAAAATATTTTCTCTAAAACAGAAGTCTCTGGATAAAAAATCCAACGGCGGATAAAATCTCCGAATCAATCAAAAAATCTCTCAATGAGAGATTTTCTTAACTAAATCAACAAACTTGCATCTACTATATAAAGGACTCGAGACTGAAAGTGGAACAGAGGAGACCCCCCATAAGATTTGAGAAAAGAAGAAGAAGAAGAGTTCTCTTTGAAGGAAAGAAACCCTAGGTAAAAAAAAAAGAAGACCTAGAGATCATTTTATCTGCTCTTATAAGAGTTTAACTTTTCAAAAAAAAAGAACTTAGTTCTTCCTCTGGTTGAGATCTGCAGAAGTAGATCTCCCCACAAGTTGAGAATTTAATTCTCATCGGGGAGATTCTGTTATGCAGTCCCAAAACTTAGAGGAAAGAACTAAGTTTAAAGAATTTAATTCTTCCAAAAAATATAGGAATTTAATTCCTCTGACAAAACTAGGGTTTAACCCAGCATAAAAAAACGACTGAGATCGACTCACATGTTCCCACGTGACCCCTTAAGACAAGTGCTTAGCACTTATAAAAAAAGGACATAAAACCCAAAGACAGTTCCCATTTTGGGGTGCCTCACGTGATCCCACGTGACCCCCGATAGTGCTTAGCACCTAGGAAAGAACAGGAGGATAAATCTAAGGGAGGCGGTGCCCAACTTGGGGGCGCCTCACGTGTCCACACGTGATGGCCACAAGATTTAAGTGTTTAACACTTACATACAGATGGGGATTTGGACCCAAGTATACAGCGCCAATTCTTGGGTGTCTCATGTGTCACATGTGATCGCCCCAGAGTTTCAGTGTTTAACACTGCTTTAGAGCATCACGTAGGAGCACGTGTGCGCCAAGCAAATGTTAGTGTTTAACACTATGAGAAGTCGACCTTAGCCTAAACATAACCAAATCTCCCGAGGCCAAAACCTTTTTTCAACTAAGTCTGCCTATGCTCAGGTCTCCCCAAATTGATCTTGGTTCCAAATGATGTCTTAACAGATGGTATCTAAAATGATGTTCATTCCACCATGATCTTTTCCTTCAATCTAGAGTTCGGTTTAAGAGTACATCTCTCCACACCTCTGATGTATGTCGTTGTAATTCTTCAACGATGTCAGAAAGGTGGAGAGTCCCGACAACCAACAGCTCTTGAATGCACTCTCTAACCCATGAGCATACCCCAATGGACCGTAATGTCTTTAAACTAGCTGTGGACCATAATGTTCTTAAACTAGCTGTGGACCGCAACGTCCTGAAGCTAAAATGATAGTGCCCAAATGCTCTTTCGTTGGATAAAAAATGATCCTGAACCCCCGTTAAGTAGATCTTAGTCTAATATCATATTAACATATCCGTTACAAGTATTTAAGACATATCCGTTACAAGTATTTAAGTCGATCAGAATCTCAAACAAGGTTAACGATCCTTAAATCAAACCAAACTCAAATCTAAGAAAATACGGATTTGGACTAATCTACGCCCTACGAGCGACAACACAAATTAGTCTCCGTATACAATCCACGGGCAACCAAAAATAAAACAAACACACACGACATGAAGTGACCTTCTGGAGCAGAAGAAAGTGATTATTGCTACGCGGTAACGTAATTAACTGCAGGGGCTTGCGCCTGCAGGGAAGAGCGTCCCCACAATCAAAAAAACCCTCGCAAATAAGGGGGGATCTGATGAAGTCTGCTACAATGGCCGCATCCGTCCAGACCTCCGATACACGGTGCCATAAATCAACTTGGCATCTTAAGAGAGGTGGAAGGATAAAACCAAATAGCATCTGCCCCCAAATGCAGGAAAGACGTTTATCATTCCCGGCTTTCGGCGGTAAACAAACCTGTCGCCAAAATAGCGATGACGTGGGTACTTGCTCCCCCCGAGATATATACAGGGAGCATATTTCTCACTGGCGGAAGAACCTCAACGTAGGATGGTCCTTTCTTCTCAAAGAACATAAAAGATATCAACGGACCTATAAGCGGGTCCTGCAATCAGGTGGATATCCCACTTGAACCAAAAAACCATAGGAGGGATGTGAAATCCATGTCCCACCCCGAATCGGAAGATGAGGAGAAAAAACCCGAGTAAAATTCATTCTTCTGAGGAATAGGAAGACTCGGCAGAAGGAATGACGTGATATCTCGTTTCTTCGTATATGAAAAAGACGCTCCATCAGTATCAGAAAGCGACAATGATGAGCAGGGGGCAGGTGCCGTGTAAAATGCCCGGTACTTCCCGCAAAACAACCCGATTAGCACGATGATAGATGAAGCAGTCCAAGAAGGTGAAGACAGTCTAAGGCGTGAAGTGTCCATGCAAACAAAGGACAAGCAGCACTGCCTCAGCAAATAAGAGTTGGAAGGGATGGGTTATGCAACTTCCCGACCGAATGATAAAATGGACCGAAACGTCCCTAAACTAACGCGTTCCCCCAAAACGAGAATGTTGGACCGAAATGTCCTTAAACTAACATTCGTCCCCAAAACGAGAATGTTGGACCGAAATGTCCCTAAACTAGAGCGTCGCCAAAAAAACGGCGATATCGGACCGAAACGTCTCTAAGCTAACGCATCCCCCAAAACGGGAATCTTGGACCAAAACGTTCTTAAACTAATACTCGCCTCAAAATGGTGATAATGAACCGAAACGTCCCTAAACTAGAGCGTCGCCTAAAAAACGGCGATACTGGACCAAAACGACTCTAAACTAACGTGTTCCCCTAAAACGTGAATATTGGACCGAAATGTCCTTAAACTAGAGCGTCGCCTGAAAAACGACGTTACTAGACCGAAACATCCATAAATTAGTGCATCACCTCAAATACGACGTGTCGCCTCAAACACGACGATATTGGATCGGAATGTCCTTAAACTGCTGTGTCGCCACAAACACGGTGCGTCGCCTCAAATATGGCGATAATGGACCGACACGTCCCTAAACTAGTGTGTCGCATCAAATATGGAGATAATAGACCGAAACGTCTCTAAACTAACGCGTTCCCCCAAAACGGGAATATTGGACCGAAATGTCCTTAAAATAACATTTGTACCCAAAACGGGAATGTTGGCCCGAAATGTCCCTAAACTAGAGTGTCGTCTAAAAAACGGTGATATTGGACCGAAACGTCCCTAAACTAACGCGTTCCCCCAAAAAACGAGAATGTTGGACTGAAACGTTCTTAAAACTAACAACGGACCGAAACGTTTTTAAACTAATATTCGTCCCAAATATAGGAATATTGGACCGAAACGTCCTTAAACTAATATTCGTCCCCAAAATGGGAATGCTAGACTGAAAAGTTCTTAAACTAAAAATTCATCTCAAACATGACGATAATGGACCGGAATGTCCCTAAACTAGCGCATCGCCCCAAATACAGCGATATGCTCACTTGAGATGTATATTGCAACCGAAGTCCTGGCGGCAAAGATTGCAACTCAAGTCCAACCGACTACATAGCTACTCCGGTGGTGAAACCACCCCTAAGTCCTACCAGTAAATAGATGGGTCACCTGCGACGAAACTATTTTCGAGAGTTCCATCGTTCGCAGCAAAAAAAAACGGTATGTCTAAAAGCGAAATGGGCACGGATGAAAACCCAAAAGAGCACCATGAGTAAAAACAACAGGACTGCCGGCGAGTTTGTGAAAACCCGAAAGGACGCAATCTCATTAAAAAACGGTATGTCCACAAGCAAAATGGGCACGGTTGAAAACCCGAAAGGACGCTGTGAGTAAAAAATTAGTGGGACTGCCGACGAGTTTGTGAAAACCCGAAAAGGGCGCAAGCTCACAAAATAAAAAAATTCATGTGCACTTGCAAGGTCATCTCGACCTTGTAAAAAAATGGTATGTCCAAAAGCGAAATGGGCACGGTTGAAAACCCGAAAGGGCGCTGTGAGTAAAAACAGCAGGACTGCCGGCGAGTTTGTGAAAACCCGAAATGGCGCAATCTCGTTTAAAAAAACGGTATGTCCATAAGCAAAATGGGCACGAATGAAAACCCGAAAGGGCGCCATGAGTAAAAAACAGCAGGACTGCCGGCGAGTTTGTGAAAACCCGAAAAGGGCGCAAACTCGTAAAATAAATAAATTCATGTGCCCTTGCAAGGTCCTCTCGACCTTGTGAGGAAAAAAAACCTGCGTGAGATCCTTATGACTCACAAAGGAGCAATACACTTAGGAATCTCCACGATTCCTAAGAAGAAAATACCCCTACGAGATCCTCATGACTTGTAGAGAGAAATACATTTATGAGACCCTTACGGCTCGTAAAGTCGAAAAGCCTTAGTCGATAGGATCCTAACCATGTTTGCTAAGCCATCTTTGTTCAAATCAACAAAGGAAAATGATGAGTCGCTCCTGGTAATATTCCAATCGTCGCGATGCTGATGCCTAAAAGGGTATTAAATTTCAAGCCCTCTCAAGGAAAACGATGATTCGCTCCTGGCAATATCTCAGTTGCAGCGATATTGATTTCTAAACATGTGTCGGACTTCAAGTCCTTTCACGCAAATGATGATTCGCTCCTGGAAATATTCCAGTCATAGCGATGCTGATGACAAGGTTGGTATCAGATTCCAAACTTGCAATATAAACAGCAGCGAGTAGCCAAAAAATGCATATGAAATAGCTGAAATGATGGGGCAACTCGCAATAAAAATCAGCGAGTAAAAATATCCATATAAAAACAGGCAAAATATTTGGGCAACTCGCAATAAAAAGTAGCGAGTAAAAATATAAAAAAAAATAGCCGAAATGATTGGGCACCGTGGATAAAAAGCCGAAATGATTAAGTAATCGCGACTTTCGCGATATGAAAAGCTGAAAAGATAAAGTATCGCAGCAATAAAAAATAAAATAAAATAAAATTTCCTCTGCCCTGCAAGTATGTCCATATTGACTCTTGTGTACGATTCATAGGCACAAATGAAAGAAAGGAAACCATATTTCCGACCAAGCTCCGTCAAAAGGAGAGTCAGATCTTGATGGCAACATCTACAGCCAAAAAATCAGCTCGACGCTCTTCTCATTCTAACAGGGTGCAGACGTGACGTTAGCAATGCTCCAAGGAGCCAAATCAAAAAGGAGTAATGGCAAAATCCTAACTCCAACTTGACGTTTCTTCTCGGTGCAGACGCAACGGCAACAAACAAAAGTGGAGTGATGGAAAAAATCCTAGCTCCAGCTCGATGTACTCCTCATTCCAGTAGGGTGCGGGCGTAACTGTCAAATGAAATTGGAGCAGTGGTATATTCCTAGCTCCGGACTTCGATGACGATACATACAACATAAATGTCATTTGGATGTCTACCCAACTTCAACAAAGAATCGATATGACATCACTAAAATAAAGTGGAGAAACGGCATATCCCAAGCTCCAGATCTCGATGGAAATATCTACAGCCTAGAGATCATCCTGACGTTCCTTCTCAGTGCAAATGCGACATCAACAAAGACCCAAGGGTCGAATAAAAAAGGAGCATTGGCATATTCCTAGCTCCAGCTCGACGTTCCTTCTCAATACAAACGCAACGTCAACAAAGATCCAAAGGTCGAAAAAAAAAGGAGTGATGGAAAAATCCTAGCTCCAGCTCGACGTGCTTCTCATGCCAGCAGGATGCAGACACAACGTCAACAAAGGCTCTAAGGAGCCAAATAAAAAAAAAGAGACAGCGAAATCCTAACTCTAGCTCGACGTGCTTCCCATGCCAGCAGGATGTAGACGCAACGTCATCAAAAACCTAAGGGTCAAACAAAAAAGGAGTAATGGAAAAATCCCAGCTCCAGCTCGATGTTCCTTCTCGGTGCAGATGAGACGTTAACAAAGGCTCCAAGGAGCCAAATCAAAAAGGAGTGACGGCAAAATCCTAACTCCAGCTCGACGTGTTTCTCATGCCAGCAGGATGTAGAAGCAATGTCATCAAAGATCAAAGGGTCAAACAAAAAAGGAGTAATGGTAAAACCCCAACTCCAGCTCGACGTTACTTCTCGGTGCAGATGCGACATCAACAAAGGCTCCAAAGAGCCAAATAAAAAAGGAGTGACGGCAAAATCCTAACTCCAGCTCGACGTGCTTCTCATGCCAGCAGGATGTAGACGCAACGTCATCAAAGACCAAGGGTCAAATAGAAATGGAGTCACGGCAAAATCCTAGCTCCAAGTCTTGATGGTTCATATACAACCAAGAGACTATCATAGCGTTCACTCTCATTTCAGCAGGATGCAGACGCGACTATCAAATGAAATTAGAGCAATGGCATATTCCTAGCTCCGGACTTCAATTGCAATACATACAGCATAGAGGTCCTACATATATCTACCCTACTTCAGCAAAGAAACGACACGACAACGTCAAAACAAAAATGAAGTGACGGCATATTCCCAGCTTTGGGTCTCGACGACAACTCATATAAAGCCTATAAGACTATCGGAGATCATCCCATCCCAGAGAGGAGTGGTTATGACTCATCGGGGCTCCAAATTGAGCCTAACCTCAAGTGAAATGCATCATGGCAAATTCCTAACGTTTTCTCTTCCGACGGTAATATGACCTAAGGAGATTAATTGAAGACGTCTTGTCCAGCCCCCGAAGGGATCAGAGACACGGCAGTCGCGGGGCTACTCGAACAGCAGCTTAAAGGCTGCATATCGAAGAATACATCAGTCAATGCGATGGTATCACGGACTAAAACCCTAATACCACAAACCTAACGGACCCTTGTCATAAAGAATATAGGTTATCTATATTTCACGTTAGGATACACCTGCGAGATCCTCTCGACTCAACTCGACTCGTAGGGAAAAACATCTTTATGAAACCCTCATGGCTCATAAAGGTGAAAAGTCTTAGGCGACGGGGATATCAACCTGTTTCCTAACCATTGTGGCCCTACAAGTAGATCTAAACTGACTCTTGTATACTATTCACGGGCCACATTCTCCAAAATCGCATACCGATGAGGAGAAAAAACCACTTGCAAGTCCTCTCGACTTGTAAGGAGAAAATTATCTTGTGAGATCCTTACGACTCTTAAGAGAAAACACACTTAGGAGCCCTCACGACTCTTAAAAAGAAAATACAATTACGAGATCCTCTCGACTCGTAGAGAGAAATATCTTTATGAGACCCTCACGGCTCATAAAGTTGAAAAGCCATAAGTGACAGATCTAAACCTATTTCCTAAACCATCGTTGCCCTATAAGTAGATCCAAACTGACTCTTTTATACTATCCATGAGCCACATTCTCCAAAGTCGCATACCGATGAGAAGGAAAAACCACTTGCGAGTCCTCTCGACACGTAAGGAGAAAATTCTCTTGTGAGATCCTTACGACTCCCAAGAGAAAACACACTTAGGAGTCCTCACGACTCCTAAGAAGAAAATGTACCTACGAGATCCTCTCGACTCGTAGAGAGAAAAGCCTTTATGGAACCCTCACGGCTCATAAAATTGAAAAGTCTTAGACGACTGATCTAAACATGTTTTCTAAACCATCGTTACCCTACAAGGAGGTCAAGATGGACTCTTGTATACTATCCATGGGCCACATTCATCAAAGTTACATGCCAATGAAATGAAAAAGCTATTTACGGGTCCTCACGAGCCGTAAGAAAAAAATACCTGAGTGAGATCCTTACGTCTCATGGAGGTGATGGACACTTAGGAATTCTCATGATTTTTAGGGAGAATATCCACCTATGAGATCCTCACGACTTATAAGGAGAAAAAACCTTCTTAAGACCCTTACGGCTCATGAAGATGAATAGGCTACAAGGACCCTAAACTTGTCTCCTAAGCCATCAATTCCATGGCCAGACATAACTTTGCACTACTTCACCCACGTAAAAACTTACGTGGGCAAGGTAGTGAGGGGAATTTGTTCCCGTCAAAATTTTTGGCAAAGATTTATTTGTAAAAAAAATGAGAAAAGAAAGAGGAAAAGAATCCTCATAATTTGGCATCACGTGTTAAACACATGGGCGCTTATATGCAAAGCATATAATCGCTGAAAGCAAATAACTAAGGGACAAAATGGCCCCACGTGTTAAATACGTGAACGCTCATATGCAAAGCATATGAGCGCTGAATAAATAAACCTAAAGGCCAAACAGTCTTCACGTGTTAAACACATGAGCGCTCATATGCAAAGCATATGAGCGATGAACATAAATAAACCTAAAGGCCAAACTGGCCTCACGCGTTAAACACGTGAGCGCTCATATCCAAAGCATATGAGCACTGAACATAAATAACCAAAGGCCAAATAGGTCTATCGTTTTAAACATGTGAGCGCTCATATGCAAAGCATATATGCGCTGAATAAAATAAACTTAAGGCCAAACTAGCCTCACGTGTTAAACATGTGAGCGCTAATATGCAAAGCATATGAGCGCTGAACATAAATAACTAAAGGCTAAACAGGTCTCACGTGTTAAACACGTGAGTGCCCATATCCAAAGTATAAACGCTGAAAGTAAATAGGCTAAAATCCATATTAGGGGTCACGTGTTAAACACGTGAGTTCTCTTGCCGCATTCTTTGGCGGCGCTCACATGCAAAACACGTGAGCGCCCAAATTTAAATGCTCACATCTGATAGAATTAAATTCTATTTCGGAAATATTTTTCCCAATCTTTCTAATATGAAAAGATCTTTCTCTAACAGAGAATCTTGGATTTAAAATCCAATGGTGATAAAATATCACCAATTAAATCATCTGATAAAATTAAATTCTATGTGGGAAATATTTCCCTGATCTTCCTCAAAGTAGAAAGATCTTCTCTGTTAAACAGAAGATACTTGGATCGAAGATCCTTGGATCGAAGATCCAGCAGTGATTATAAAATCACCCATCGATCATCTGATAGAATAAAATTTATCTTAGGAAAATATTTTTCTAATCTTGTTAAACTAACAAGATATTCATGTAACTTGTTAAACTGTCAAGATATTCATATGATAGAATAAAATTCTAATCTAGTTAAACTAACAAGATACTCATATGATAGAAAAAAATTATATATGATAGAATTAAATTATATATTAGGAAAATATCTTTCTAATTTTATTAAACTAACATGACATCCATATGATATAATAAAATTCTAATTTTGTTAAACCAACAGGATATTCATATGATAGAATAAAATTCTATCTTAAGAAAATATTTCCTAACCTTGTTAAACAAATAAGAAATCTTCTATGTTAAACAGAGAGCCTTTGTATTAAAAATTCAACGATGAATAAAATTCACTGATTGATCTAAAAGATCATTTTGATTGATCATGAAATCAATCATGATCTCTCAAAGAGAGATTTTCTTAACAAGTTGATTTTTTTTTCTCCTATAAATAGAAGCAAAGAGATTAATTAAAGGGGAAGGGAGAAGAAAAAAGATAAGAAGGAACCCCCCATAAGCATCTGAAAAAAGACGAAAAGCTTCCAGAACAACAGAGAAGTCAATTCTCAAGAAAGAAGAAGACTTTCCTCCTCAAAACCCTAGGTAAAGAAAAGCGACCAAAACATCTCTATCACATCAAAGGGTTTTTAACCCTTTTAAAAGAATTTAGTTCTTTTTCTGAATCCGAGATCCACAAGACAAGTCTCCTATAAGTTGAGAATTTAATTCTCATCGGAAAGATCTTATTCTTGAGAATCAAAGATTTAGAGAAGAACAAATTTAAAAGGAAAGAAGATGGAGTCCATAATATGCCAGGAACTCAGTTCTTTCAAATTAAGAACTTGGTTCTTTAAAGACTCAACCTAAAATCCTAAAAAATAGTGATTTTAGTTAGCGTTAATGGTCAAAATACCATTGACAGAGGTTTGACCTCTCTGAAAACATCAACAGAGATTAAATCTTTACAAAAAAAGAGACCAGCGCCTCACATGCTTCCTACGTGGGCTCCCTTTTAACAGTGTCTAGCGTCTCACGTGAAAACACGCGAGCGCCTGAAATAGAAGGTCAGCGCCTTACGTGAAACACACGTGGGCGCTGAATAAAAGTGCTTAGCACTCCATATACAGCCAAAACGGCTAAGTGCTTAGCACTGATTGGACAACGCCAAGAGCCTCACATGCTCCTCACGCGGGCGCCACAAAAATAATAAGAGTGCTTAGCACTTCATAAATAGCCAAAATGGCTGAGTGCTTAGTATTGATTGGGCAGCGCCCATCACCTCATGTGTTCCTCACGTGGGCACCACAAAAAATGAAAGGAGAAAAGTGCTTAGCACTCCATAAATAGCTAAAATGGCTGAGTGCTCAGCGCTCATTGGGCGGCGCCCATAATTAAATGCTTCACATGACACATATATTAGTGTCAGAGCGTCAAACAAGTGCTTAGCACTTTTGAACAGAAAAAGAAAAGGGCTGAACAAACAGAGCCCAAATAAGTGTTTAGCACTTTTGAATAAAAAAGAAAAAGAGTAGGCAGACTAAGCCTAAATTGGCTAAGTCTCTGAAGTTTCTTGCAGATGAGCCCAAATGCTCTTTTGCTGGATCTTAAATAAAAATGATCCTCATCTTTCATTGATGATATCTAAAATGATATTCATTCCATATATTTTTAGGTAATCTTAGTCTCAAATATGACTAACGATTCTTAGGTCCACCACAACCCATTTTTCTCTCAAATACGGGATTTGGTTCAAGGGTACATCTTTCCACACCTCTGATATATATCGTTGTAATTCCTTAACGTCTTCAGAGAGGTGTTGGGTTCCGACAACCAACAACTCCTTTCGTCATACATTGATGCACTTCCAAATTGACATGCAGACCTCAAATACTCATCTCAAATACGGCGGTAATGGACCGAAATGTCCTTAAATTAACATTCGTCCCCAAAATGGGAATGTTGAACCGAAATGTTCTTAAACTAATATTCGTTCCCAAAATGAGAATGTTGGACCAAAATGTCCCTAAACTAAAATTTCACCTCAAACATGGTGATAATGGATCTTGATGTTTTTAAACTAAAATAATTGAGCCCAAATGCTCATATGTTTTAAGTCGATCTTAATCACAAACCAGATTAACGGCCCTAAAATAAACCCGAGCCCAAATCAATACTAAGCGCTCAGCCATGTGAGGGATAATATTCACTACGTTTTTTGTGGTGCCTACGTGAGCATTTGGGCTCGGATTTGGACTGATCCGCACCCTACGGGAGACGATATAAACTAGTCTCCATATACAATCCAGAAGCAACCAAAATAAACAAAAACACACACGACACGAAGTGAACCATTGGAGAAGGATAAAGTGGTTATCGCAATGCGGTAACGTAATTAACGGTAGGGGATTGCGCATGCAGAGAAGAGCCTCCCCATAATCAAAAACCCCTCATAAAATGGGGGGAATCTGATATAGTCTGCTACAACGGTCGCATCTGTCCAAACCTCTGATATATGGTGACATAAATCAACTTGGTATCTTTGAAGAGGTGGACGGATAAATCCAAATAGAATCTGCCCCCAGAATTCAGGCCAGACATCCTAATGTCTCAGTCCGGTCTTTCGGCGGTGAACAGTGGCTTCATAAATTCTGTGGCGGATACATCTTTTTTTGTCTACTCTAAGGACTCCACCGTCATTTATTTCTTAGTGTATATTGACGACATCATTCTCATAGATAACAACATAGCGTTCCTTCAATTCTTTGTTCGTCAACTTGGACAACGTTTCTCTCTAAAAGATCTTGGCGACCATCATCCCTTCCTTAGAGTAGAAGCTATTCTCACAACACAAGGAATCTTTCTATCTCAATATCACCACATCGTCGATCTCCTGAAAAATTTCTTTCTGCAAGAAGCTAAAGAAGTTGTCACTTCAATGTGCAATACCACTTTTCTACTCCGCCTTGATGGGTCTTCTTCTGTCGACCCCATGCCATACCATCAGTATGTTGCTGCTCTTCAATACTCTTCTCTCACGCAACCCGACGTTTCCTTTACCGTCAGCTGCCTCCCCTAATTCATGTACTCTCCCATAAAACTTCACTGGACGACCCTCAAACGGATTCTTCATTACCTCAAAGGTACGATAAATCAGGGTCTTTACCTTCGCCGACGATCTACTCTAACTCTTCAAGACTTCAGTGGCTCTCACTGGGATAGAAGTTGTGATGACGGTCGTTCCACCACTGCATACATTCTCTATCTAAGCTCGAATCCCATCTCTTGGAAGTCGGGTCTACAAAAGGCTATTTCTCTATGCTGTAACATCTCTGTTTTCAGTGTACAGAAATTTGTTTAAAAATTAATGTACAAATGGAGTATTTGCAATCATTTGTATGCTATAAGTATTTGAATTGCTTTTGAACAGTAAGAAACAACTTATAGCTCATTGGTAAAGCCTTGCACTGCTGTGACATAGCCACTGTGTTCGAATCCCTCCAGCCACATATATTTTTAATTGATTTTTCTTTTAATCTTTTAAAAGCCCAACAGTTTGCACGTTCACTACACGTAAAATGAAGAGTCGCGGATTAAATAAACATGTGCACTGAGATATACAAAGCGATAAGGACACGTGCTAAATCCCACACACCTATCACCAGAATTTGGCCGGTGAGATCAAGGCCAAGACCGGCACCGCCGGGCCCCCCGTAGGGGATGCTCCCCAATTTTTTCTCCTGGCACCCCTTCGCCTACCCCACTACCCCCATATTGTTTATTTATTCTGAAAACATCCGGAGAGTGATAATTCCTCTGTTTAATTCATTTTTTAATGCAAATTTTAATTCTATTACTCATTACCCTAAACCTTAATTTTCCCAATAAATACCACACCACATTTCACCCATCCTCACTCAAAATTTCATTACAAAAACTCTCTAAAATTTTCAAGTCCTAAGTTGTGCAATTGGAGTTAGTAAAGGTCAATGTTCCGGCGAAGTTTTATGAAGATTCCGGCGACGAAACGTCGCCCGGACAGATCCGAAAGGTTCTTCCTTCTCCCCTCTTTCTTTATAGCCAGTAAGTCCCTATTCCCCTCCTCCATCTCTATTCTAAAACTTCTCTCTTTCAAAACTTGTCGGAAGCGGAGTTATTCCGACTTCCGATTCGTTTTTCTTTAAAAACTCCATTTTTCTTAAATAATAAAATACCATATTCTCTCATAATATTTAACAAACATAAATAAACACATTAGAATAAGTTTCACCTCAAAATAATTCATGTTGCAATTTTTATTTTACTTTTACAGTAAAATAACATCATCTTACATACAACTTATAATTGTTCAGTTTAATCGTATTACCTTTAGATGACTCATGAGGTATTGACCTACCCCATCACAACACACATTCTTGACATAGCACAATGAATTTTGGGACTCTAGTTTATGGGAAAATACGATTTTACGAATAAATACCTTAAACATTCAAAAACCGTTTCCTTTAAAAAGTTTGTTATTTAATTCCTTACAAATACGCCTCTACAATCCATTTTGGGGAACCCTGATCGGGATGGTGCGGTTTATCTCACATTCTCGGGCCTAGTAGAGCGAGATGTAGACCTCCGCAAGGAGCATTCGATCTCGAAGGAATTTTGATGCAATTTTTAAGAAAATGAGATTTCTACAAAATAAATAAAATTTATTTTTATTAAATATATATATTTATAACTATTATCAAAACATCTATTTTAAATATATTATATAAATATTTCATGTTTTCTAGAGGAAAGGAATCACAATTTCATGAAACTACCATTACAATTCAATACAAATTCTAATATTTCATTAAAATACCATATACAATGAAAACTAGATTCTACTCACTAGAAAATTTCACTTTTATAAAATATACATCTATGAAAATCCTAAAGACGATAATTAAATACTTGATGTGTATTTTGAAATTATATTTAAACTATTTTATATAAAATCCCCTCAAGTTATATTAAATTACAATAAGGACCCTAGTAAATATAGGTTTAAACGGGACCAGTTCTGTAAATCCCCGTTTCCATTCTAATAAAAGTTCCCTATTCTCTGATTTCCAGTAGTTTCTTTTCTTTTTCTTCATATTCTGAATTGGTTGTTTAAGCCTAATATTTATATTTTTCCAAACCCTAAAAGTTAAAACCCAAGATTTAAAAACCAAAGCCGAATTAAAACCAAGACTAATATAAATTAAAACCCTAAACTATACCTTCAGCCCTTACTAAATTTTTCCCCAGCCCTCACTATATTTTTTCCCCAGCCCGATAGCATTTCCCTCAGCCCACTAATAATCTTGTAACCAATTTATAGAATTACCCCTCAACCCAGTTTCCTTTTCTACAGCCCACAAACTTTTTAAATAAAATTCCTAAACTCATTTTACTCCGGCCCGTTCCTTCTCAGCCCACATATATTTTTTTCAAAAGAGAATTACTTGAGCAGGCCGTCTCTCTCCCCTGCAGCCCACGAGTTTTTTTTTATTCTTAAGGAAATTCTTTTCTTGCGAGCCCGGCCCACTTCTTCTGCCGCTTCAGACCCGACCCGTTACCCTATTCATCTTCCTTCAAAAAAATTACCCCAATGGTAACCTCCCAAACTTACGCGCGCGACCCGCCTCCTCCGCCGTCGCTCACGCCCACGCCCACGCAGTACCGTTGCCCTCGCCCCCACGACGTGCTCCTCGCGTCTCCCTTATCTCCTTCCCACCTCGCTCACCCCCTCTTTTTCAGAATCCCTCATCTCTCTCCCTCACAAGAAACTCACCGAGCAAAATTTTTCCTCACCTCGCCACCGGCGAAGACCCTCGACAGCCCCCTCGGCAACACTCGATCACTCCTCCACCAACCTCCTCCCTCCACGACTCCACCTCCACCAACTCGAGACCCCCTGCACCCACACCTCTGCACACAGAAACCCAACACCCGACCGAGCTCGAGTCACCCCTGCACGCCTCCTCGACGCCGGCGACCCCCACCACGTCGTCGACCTCCATCTTCTCGGCATCATCACCCTCACCACAATTCCCAAGTCCCCACTGCTCTCTCTCTCTTTATCACCAAAAACCCACATTCTCCCCGTACTGCGCATTCACCGTGCACATCGCCGGAGCGACCATCGCCGACATCGTCGACCCCAGCAAGTCCCAGGCCAACCACAGAGCACCACCTCCGCTTCCAGCAAGAACTTGACGGCTCCGGGGAACTCCGACGTCAAACCCGTGTCTCGAGCCAAGCTCGCGCGAACTTGTTTCGCGGCGTACAACGCGCGTTCGCTACATCGTTGCTGCCGTGCGACCCCGAGACATTTTCCAGGCAAGTATTTACTTGCTTCATACTAATTTAGTTGTGTTACAAACCTAAATCACATAGTTACTAAACTTACCGATTACCGATATATATCATGACCTAAGTGCTCGATGTTAGATCCCAATGGAAATGATTGTTTATTTTGACGGAGACTAATATTTTCTGTTGGCCCATTAGACGATAAATATTGTGTATGAATCTCGCTGGAAAATACGATTGTAAGTGACAAAAATCGATACCCCCAAACATGCCGTTAAAACTAATATTTTCTCGTATCTGAAAATGAATAAATCACCGTAAATTACATACATGCTGGAATGCTGCGTTCGAGGGCTCAAATCGAATCCGACTCGACGAACTTTAACTCTATATAAAATTCTAATGATTTCTGTTCTGAAACCGTGATGATAGTGGGATCGGAATGCGACTCTGGACTGCAGTCCAGAGCGTTTCAGATTATTGTGTTCTGTCCCAAGACCTGTATCACTGTGTTTCCTGAAGACGTATGTTACGGAACTCTACAGTAGATTAAAGATATTTCTGTTAGTTAAACAAAACCGGTGGTTCCATTCCGATTCATCACCGTTTGCTATTTTAAACTGTATTTAAAAGGACAGAACGTATAACTGTCCAGAATAGATTCAGAAATGACATATTGAGATTAAACTGTGTATAACTTTCAACGTATAAATGCGATTGAGGATCCGTCTATTGCGTTGAATACTTTATCGAAAACCATAAATTTCATTTAACTGTGACATCGCTAAATTCTGATCCCAACTGGGTGAAATTCGTGTCGCGAAACGGACGTTCAGTTCTGAAACTGAATTTCCAGCCGCGAGCACTTAAAATGAAACAGCCATATCTTGAAAACCGGAATCCCGATTGAACTGAAACAAATTTTGACGAATTGCTGACTGAGTGTTCTAATTATCTTACTTGTATCATTTTGCTAAATTCTTAACATATTAATTTATGCAAATTATTTTAGTTAGTGACATGCATATTGATTCATAACCTACAGAGCTTATTGATAGCATACAATACATATATCACATCCTTGCCATACATTCAGTGTTAGTGCGTGTGCACATTGCATTATCGTGTGTGATAGATGTTGGTTTAGGAGTGACGGGTACACCAATGGAAAGTGAATATTCGTGACCGTGATTGATACAGTGAACAGTGATGAAACCGTACCATTGGTATACTTGTACACAACTAGATCAATATCATAAATAGTGTAAACCTGGGGAAAAAGGGGAAATCAAAGTGGAAAGAGTATCGTATTTAGCGGGACCTTGTTTAGAGGATGATCATTCGAACTGTGATACTGATACGTGTAGGATAGGATCTAGAGATCCGGCTGACAGGGTTATGTCCCGGGCATGTGGGCCGTTGTCTCGGGTATGTACGAGACTCCTGTTAAACATGATCCTCCTTCCACTATGTGATTTCAAACATGACCTAGAGGCCGATAGGGACACATGACATATTCTGCATCATATAGTGATATAGTGATTACTTGTATTGTTCCTACACCAGTATTACCTCATTTACCTGTTTCATCTTATTATAATAATATTGTTATTGTGTCGCTCTGACGACCTGAGTATGCATGCTCAGATTCCGCGGGAGGACCAGCACAGGAGACGGATCTACCATTCGAGTTCACAGAGATATAGTCTGGTGTACTCCCTATCTTTACTGCTTTCCTTAGAGTGATCGTGAGATTGAACTTGGTTAGTAACTGTTCTTATTATCTGTAATTTGTGAACAATGAAATTTTAATGTAATAAATTAGTGATGTGATTCCTTTAATACTGTGCTTTAATTACTGATTACCATGTAATGCTAGAAGCCGAAGTGTGACTACGGCGGGATGATTCCTTGACCGTAGGAGCATGGCTGGCCTAGTCATCCCTCGTTTCCGTATTTTGGGAAGCGGGGCGTGACATGGTTTAGTTGGTATCAGAGACTGTGTTTAGTATCAAGGGATAACGTTAACTATGCTGTATTACGTTATTCTTGTTTCACTACTCTTAATTTTCATCCTTGAATCTGATCCTATCCTTTTGAATCTTCCAGTGATATGACGTCCCCGAACGACCCCTCCTCGGACTCCAGCTCTCAGGACCGCACGGAAAGAATACTCAGTGCACTGACCACTCTCACAGAAGCTTAGGAGAGGAAGAAAGATTTGCTTACTGAGGGACTCAGGGCGATTACCGCCGCAGGAGGACCCTCCGCACTCATTACCACCCCCGAGGGCGCTACTCCACCAGCTTATCAGGCTAGGGCTGGTACCGTATCAGACTTCCGACGGTTACACCCAGCTGCATTCACAGGGCTAGCTGAACCCCTTGAGGCTGAGCAATGGCTGGTAAACATGGAGAATTTATTGACAACCGCCAGGGTTCCAGAGGAAGACAGAGTGGACGTGATAAAGATTCAATTAGAAGACGAAGCCCGTACATGGTGGTCGGTGGAAGAAACCAGACTTGACGAGACGATTGAATGGAGCAAGTTTAAGGAGTGCTTCCTAGATCATTATTTTCCTCCCACAGCCAAGGCAGAAATGGAGGAAAGGTTTATTCTTTTGAAGCAGAATGGACGCCCGGTGGACGTTTATGCGGCAGAGTTCAACCGTCTGAGCCGCTTTGCTCCATACATGGTCAAATCAGAGGCCACCAGGGCCAGACGCTTCCTTCAGGGGTTAGATTTCGAGTTGCAGCAGTTGATTGCATCGTTGGATTTACAGACTTTCGCACAGGTACTCAACGCGGCGAGAGTTCAGGAGCAATTGATAAACAAGTTCAGAAGACCTCCAGTCGCTCCAGCACGTACCCACGCGCCTTCTCGAGGAGCCATACCAGTTCACAGAGCAGGAACGACATAAATGAAGCGCCCGTTTGTACCACAGCATCGCCCCCAGAGACAGGGCGTAACTTGCGGCTATTGCGGTAGAGGAGGACATACCCAGAAGGACTGTCGCCGTGCCAAGGGACAGTGCCTAATTTGCGGTTCCAGTCAGCACAGGATTAACAGTTTCCCTGAGCGAGCAGAGATACAGGGAGGTTCTGGACCACAACAGCAGAGGCCGCAGGAGCAGAGGCAACCCTTTACAGGTCGAGGTCAGGGACGGGCTTTCACCTTGACCGCCGAGCAAGCAGAAGCGTCAGGAGACGTGGTTACAGGTACTCTACTCGTACATTCCTTGCCAGCTAGAGTACTATTTGATTCAGGAGCATCGCATTGTTTCTTGTCTGAGCATTTCACTAATACGCACTCAATACCACATGAACCACTAACCAAGGGATGGGAAATTCATATGGGTAATGGCATTATTATATCTAGTCGAGAGTGTAGATTTTGCCCAGTTGTAGTGTGTGGCAGGGAATTCTATGCGAATTTCCTTCTGATCGGGACAGGCAGTTACGACGCAATACTCGGGATGGATTGGATGAGCACTTTCCATGCAGTTATCGACTGTCGGGCAAGGAAGGTGATCTTCCGCATCCCCAATCACCCGGAGTTTATTTTCGAGGGCGGAAGTGAATCTTTGGAGCCAGCTAAGTATAGAGCCAAGCCCAAGGAACTGACAGCTATGGAGATTGATAAGAGCCCAGTTCCAGAAATTGTTCGGGACTTTCTGGATGTATTTCCCGAAGATCTACCAGGTCTACCACCTCCTCGAATTTTGGAGTTCTCAATCGATTTGATTACAGGTACAGCCCCAGTATCCAGAGCCCCATACAGAATGGCACCAGTTGAGTTGGCGGAATTGAAGAAGCAGGTTGAATAACTATTGGAGAAGGGATTTATTCAGCCGAGCACTTCACCGTGGGGTGCACCAGTCCTGTTAGTAAAGAAGAAGGATGGATCGCTGCGAATGTGCATAGATTATCGGGAGCTGAACAAGGTCACAATAAAGAACAAGTACCCAATACCGCGCATTGACGATCTATTCGATCAGCTAAGTGGAGCTAAGGTTTTCTCGAAGTTGGACCTCCGTTCTGGATATCATCAAATCAGAGTAGCAGCCGAGGATGTATGCAAGACGGCCTTCAGGACCCGATACGGACACTACGAGTTTCTTGTGATGCCGTTCAGTGTTACCAATGCCCCAGCAATATTCATGGATTTAATGAACAGGGTGTTAGCAAAATACTTGGACACGTTCGTCGTTGTGTTTATTGACGACATACTTGTCTACTCGAAGACCCGGGAAGAGCACGCTGAACATTTGCGCACGGTACTACAAATTCTTCGGGAAGAGAAACTGTATGCGAAGCTGAGCAAGTGTGAATTCTGGCTCGACAAGGTTCAGTTCTTGGGACATATTGTTTCGGGCGAAGGCATATCGGTGAACCCGGCAAAGATAGAATCTGTCAGAGATTGGCCAACGCCGAAATCAGTGGCAGAGATCAGGAGCTTTCTGGGATTGGCAGGTTATTATCGGAGATTCGTCCAAGATTTCTCAAGAATCGCGGAACCATTGACGAGGCTGATACGGAAGGACGTGCCGTTTACATGGACAGAGGAGTGCACTCAGGCATTCGACACACTAAAGCAGAAGTTAACCACGGCGCCTATTCTTAGTGTACCAGATGATTCAGGTGGTTTGGTGATACACAGTGATGCCTCAGGAAACGGTTTAGGCTGTGTTTTGATGCAGCACGGCCGAGTGGTTGCTTACGCCTCTCGACAACTGACAAACCACGAGAAGAACTACCCCACGCATGACTTGGAGTTAGCCGCGGTAGTCTTTGCGTTGAAAATTTGGAGGCACTATCTATTGGGTGAGAAAGTGGAGGTTTACACGGATCATAAAAGTTTGAAGTATGTTTTCACTCAGAAGGAACTGAACATGAGGCAGCGCCGATGGCTAGAGCTAATGGCAGATTATGACTTGGACCTTCTGTATCAACCGGGAAAGGTCAATGTTGTACCAGATGCGCTCAGTCGCAAACCATCGGTCATGATGTTGACCGATTAGAGGAGCATTATTGAGGATTTCCAGAGACTTGAACTTGAGGTCATTACTCCGAACGCACTCAGTCAACTTTGGCAGCTACAGGTGCAATCTTCTCTAGTGGATCGCATCAAGATTGCACAAGCGGATGATCCCCGATTACAAAAGTTCAGAGAGCAAGTGGAAGCTGGACTGAGAACGGATTTGATTATACATGAGGATGGCTCTCTGAGATTCGGTAGCAGACTCTGCGTACCTAAAGAGATGTTCGAGAAGAAGTTTTGGCTGAAGCACACAGTTCAGCTTATTCTGTGCATCCAGGAGGTACAAAAATGTATCAGGACCTAAAGATGCACTTTTGGTGGAACGGAATGAAGCGGGAAATTGCGAGGTTTGTATCTAGATGTTTGGTATGTCAGCAGGTGAAGGCGGAACATCAGAGGACAGCAGGACTGTTACAACCTTTGCCGATACCTGAATGGAAGTGGGAGCACATTACTATGGATTTTGTGACGGCCTTACCACGGAGCCCTAGAGGCAATAACGCTATTTGGGTTATCGTCGATCGCCTCACAAAAGCTGCACACTTCCTACCTTTCCGAGTGGGACAATCGACAGAATCATTGGCAGAAAGATATATGCAGGAGATTGTGCGACTTCACGGTGTTCCAGTCAGCATTGTGTCAGACCGGGACACAAGATTCTTGTCGCACTTTTGGAAGAGTCTACAGGAGAGTTTGGGAACCCGCCTTAAATTCAGCACAGCTTATCACCCACAGACGGATGGACAATCCGAGCGTACGATTCAGACGCTCGAGGATATGTTGAGAGCCTGTATGTTGGACTTTCAGGGTTCCTGGGAGGACCATCTGCACCTAGTCGAGTTCTCTTACAACAATAGTTATCAGGCTAGTATTCAGATGGCTCCTTTTGAAGCACTATACGGGCGGAAGTGTCGATCCCCGGTATGTTGGGATGATGTGGGAGAACGAAGACTACTGGGCCCCGAACTCATTGTTCAGACAGTCGACAAAGTCCAAATGATCAGGCAGCGTATTAAGACGGCTCAGGATCGACAGAAGAGTTGGGCAGATACCAGCAGAAGGGCACTTGAGTTCGAAGTCGGAGATCATGTGTTCTTGAAGATTTCCCCTACTCGTGGAGTTATCAGGTTCGGAGGTCGAGGAAAGCTTAGTCCCCGTTTCATCGGACCTTTTGAGGTGCTAGAGCGAGTAGGAGAGGTGGCCTATCGACTCGCCTTGCCTCCATCGCTAGCTGGTGTGCACAATACCTTCCATGTGTCACAGTTGCGGCGTTATGTTCGGGATGAGAGCTATGTCCTGGACCATTCGGAGCTAGTTTTGGGTACTGATTTATCATACGATGAGCAGCCTACTAACATTCTCGACCGAAGAGAGAAAGTGCTGAAGAATAAGATCATTCCTTTAGTCCGAGTGTCTTGGGGCGGTCGTTCCCCAGGGGAATCCACCTGGGAGCGGGAGGAAGATATCCGTGATCGTTATCCACATCTCTTTGTTTAGTGCATTTTTCTTGTATCTTTGTTAAATTTCGAGGACGAAATTTTTGTTAAGGGGGGTATGATGTGAATCCCCGTTTCCATTCTAATAAAAGTTCCCTATTCTCTGATTTCCAGTAGTTTCTTTTCTTTTTCTTCATATTCTGAATTGGTTGTTTAAGCCTAATATTTATATTTTTCCAAACCCTAAAAGTTAAAACCCAAGATTTAAAAACCAAAGCCGAATTAAAACCAAGACTAATATAAATTAAAACCCTAAACTATACCTTCAGCCCTTACTAAATTTTTCCCCAGCCCTCACTATATTTTTTCCCCAGCCCGATAGCATTTCCCTCAGCCCACTAATAATCTTGTAACCAATTTATAGAATTACCCCTCAACCCATTTTCCTTTTCTTCAGCCAACAAACTTTTTAAATAAAATTCCTAAACTCATTTTACTCCGGCCCGTTCCTTCTCAGCCCACATATATTTTTTTCAAAAGAGAATTACTTGAGCAGGCCGTCTCTCTCCCCTGCAGCCCACGAGTTTTTTTTTATTCTTAAGGAAATTCTTTTCTTGCGAGCCCGGCCCACTTCTTCTGCCGCTTCAGACCCGACCCGTTACCCTATTCATCTTCCTTCAAAAAAATTTCCCCCAACGGTAACCTCCCAAACTTACGCGCGCGACCCGCCTCCTCCGCCGTCGCTCACGCCCACGCCCACACAGTACCGTTGCCCTCGCCCCCACGACGCGCTCCTCGCGTCTCCCTTATCTCCTTCCCACCTCGCTCACCCCCTCTTTTTCAGAATCCCTCATCTCTCTCCTGTAGGGTTCCTAGGCACTCTCAAGAGGTCTCACAAGGCATCAACCATGCCAATTTCTAATTTTAACGATGCCGAGAAACCCGACTACGGATCGTTGGCTAGAAAACTAGGCGAAACGGAAAACTAGTTAACACTTAACTAAGGGAAAGTGACTACAACCTTTGTAGATCCGGTTCTCCACCTCCATAGCTCCGCAATGAAGTATCCTCGCTGTCCAAATCGAAATCCGGGCTCTAGCGTCGGCTTCATCGGAGAATAGACGAGCTAGGTCGTCGATGTCCATGCCGAAGATGATCTACGTCGAAGCATCGCTAGATCAAGCTCCATCTTCACCAAGTGATGAAACTTGTGAAGAAAACACACTCTACTACTTGGCAAGAGGTAGAAGATGAAGAAATAGGAGTTGGGTTCACTTTAGAATTGGATTTCTCACTCTTTATCATCAATCACCATTGATGACCTCAAGGTTTTCTTCTTGAGTTCAAGGAAGAAGAAGAAGAAATGATATGATAAGAATAATAGAATTCAAAAATGAATAATCATTTCTTATCATAATTAAACTATAGTAATGTGTAGAGAGTTGACCATAGTTAAATGAATGGTTAGGGTTTAATAGATGAAGACAAAAGGGTTAGATTGGTCAAAGCTTCATGAAGCTTCACTTAGCTTCATGAAAGAAACCCTTTTGTTTTCTTTTTCTCATTTATCTTTTAAATCCAAATGAAAAGATAAATGAATGAATAAAAGAAAACCCTAATTATTTATTTAACTTAGGTTTACTTCATTACACAAACCCTAGCATTCTTGCATCATCAAACATGATACAAACAAGTGCACAAAATCATATCGCATATGTAATGCGCACAATCGAGCGAGAAAATCCATTTAAAGTGAACCGATACTAGTTAATGCAAAGTAATATATCAAATATATAATTATGCATTAAATCATTAAATCAACACTTGATTCAATGATCCGGTCATATCGCATATAACCGACTAGTATCCAATGTATCGACTTATCGAATCAATCCTTGATTCGATATCTAGGTTATATCGAATATAACCAATCGATACATTCATCGCGAGAATGGAATACGGTATCACATACACGCATTATTCTCGGTCCCGCACATATCTCATATGCGCTCCTATTTCGTTTCGCTTGAGCCAGGAAACCTCTGTGTAGGACTCTAAAGACTCGTCAATACGCCGGCAGCAGATGATGATCATATCAAACACCCACAAGCCGCAAGCGGTCTGCCAAACGTAACGGCCACCCGGGTATTGAGCGATCTGAAGATCGACGAGCAAGCCCGCTCACACTCCAGTGAATCCAACCAGTAACACTACCGTACAGTCCGGTCTGATCGTCTGATATGTCGCATATCTCGCCTAGGGGTGGTAAAACGTCAGACCCCAATAGCTTGATAAGTCGTGTCGATATGAGGTCTATAACTCTTCGAGAAACTACTGGTAACACTTACCAGTAAATCTCAGCAACCCTGGCCAGGGATTTCCTGTTATAGCCAATCGAACACAGCGCAACATCAACCCCCTATACCGGGAGAGACGAATCCCCTCCTATCGCTCATTGCCTCCATGTGACTCGGGACTGTACCCAAAAACCACCGTTTTGCACGCCCTCTTGGACGTGGTAAGATGGAAATCAAAGCACAGTGGGAACCACACAAGACTCTATGACGATCTCGGGTTAACAGACTACTCTGTACCAGTGTCACCAGAGAACTGCCATCTGACGTGAGGTATAATACCATCTGGGAGTTCTCGGCGAGTCCGTCCAGTGTACCCAGTCTCTACTGAGCACCCGTATATCATCTCTGATGTCAAACACCGATGGATATGGGATCATCCATCGCCCATCTGTATGGGTCGAGAAGGTACACGCTAGTCTACTCTGGTATATCGATGCCCCGTCTCGATACACCCACGACTAGGGACTTTGAAGGATGTACTTATGGACTACCATGTCCCCACTAGTATGATCCGCATCATAGTCCAGGTAGTCAAGTACAGATCCTAAGGGCTTTACCAACATGTAACAGAGAGACAATCAGTATACACGTTAAGGTAAAGAGCAACCAGATAGCATACTATCATGTCGAGCAAGAAAGTCCTCCCTATATATGTCCCGGCATCCACTACAATATACATCCTATGTATAGTAATGGCCTCTAGGGCATACATATAACTAACAATCTCCCACTTGCACTAGGGCCATCTATAGCAGTAGTTGTAGTATCTCATACTCAACCATCCCATAAAAGTCTCTCTCTGGGAACAGGCCTTTGTGAGTGGATCCGCTGTGTTGTCCTCTGAGTCTACTCTCCTAACCTCGATCTCCTTGGAGATCAAGCATCTCCATGATCAGGTAATACTGCCTTAGAATATGTCTGGATCACTGATGGGACGGGCGTTCCTTGGCAAAAGCCACAACTCCATTGTCACACAATGGGAGGAACTAAGTTCATCTCATGAACTAATATACATCCAGACTGCCTCTATGGTAGCATCTTAAGTAGCGATGTATCGAGCCTTCATCGTCTAGTATGTCACGGTATCTAGCTTGGAACTCTTCCAACATACCGTCCCTTTACTGAGGGTAAAGACAATGCCTGTGACTGACACTCGGTCGTCTTTATCACCCTGGAACACTTCCAGTGATTCTTCCCAGGATCAATTGATACTATTTCACTACAACTAGTGAGTATCCTAACATCCAATTAGATCTATCTCATAGATCCAAAATCCAGGATTTAGTAGGTATCATTATGATCCTTTATGGAGAATTATTGTGATAAGCGGAGATTGATCGAGCGTAGCATAGGAAACTCCTTCCCTATCAAGAGTATGTCATCCACGTACTCTACGAGGATCGTCACCATACTCCCTACTACCTTTTTGTTCATACAAGGTTCATCTACCATTTTGATGATGTCAAACTCTTTGACTAACACATCAAAACAGATGTTCCAACTCCGCGATGCCTGCTTTATCCTATAAAGCATCTTGCACACGTTTCCGCTGCTCCCACTGTCTACGAAGCCCTCTGGCTGTGTACTTATAGACGTTCTCTTCTAAAACATCATTTAGAAAAGGAGTCATGACACCCAACCGCCAGATATCGTAGTCATGGTATGTAGCCGTGGCAAGTAGGATCTGGATGGACTTAAGCATAGATCCTTAGAAAAAGTTTCATCATGATCCACACCTGGTCAATGATGCAAACCTTTAACAAGTCTAGCTTTGAAAGTCTCAACTTTTCCATGTACACCAAGTAATCTTCTCAAGATATACTTGCTCCTGATGGGGATTTAACCCTTCAGATATAGCAACCAAAGTCCATACTTTGTTGGTGTATAAGGATTCCATCTCAGATCACTAAGCATCCAGCCATTCTTATAGAGTCTTACTCCTGATGGCCAGCTCGAAACTAGTTGGGTCATCATCTCATGATGCAATCCTCGCTCCCACTGTCATAGAGAAACCGAAGTATCTCTCAGGTGGGTGAGGAACCCTACTAGATCGGCGGAGAGGCTGAGGTTCGTTGGTATCTACTAAATCCCTTGGTTCTATCAAATCATCTGCTGTAGTTTGTATAGCTGGAACCTTTCCAGTTCTACATTACAGACCTTGCCTCGAGCTTGTCCGGATTTTGCTTTCAGACATAGGCCGGACAACCCCAAATCTTAATTAACTTAAGACATGGGCTCTTCCCTTTCCATATCACATATGAAGTGGTAGGCAACTGATTTGATTTGAACCCTTTTCAATAGGTATGCAGCTTCTCAAGTGCATAACTCTCAAAAGGAAATAGGTCACTCAGTAATACTCATCATAGAGCACACCATATCATATAGGGTGTGATTGCTCCGCCCCGATATACCATCGTGCTATGGTGTATACAGAGGAGTAATGCTGAGAGAGAATCTCATTCTCCTTTAGAATAGTCCAGTATTTCCGTGCTCAAGTATTCTCCTCCTTGATCACATCAAAGGACATAATACTTGTACTCGTATTTTGGTTCTCTACTTCTAACTTATATTCTGTGAATATCTCAAAAGGTTCGGACTTGTGTTTCAACAGGAACATATGTCTGAATCTTGAGAGATTATCAGAGAATGTAATGAAGTACAAAGAACCGGTCCTGGCATATGTAGACAGGGGACCTTACATACATCAACATGTATCAGTCCCAAGAGTTCACTAACTCTTTCTCTGTTTCCAATAAACAGAGCTGGTGTCATTATATCTTTGTGACATTACTGGCAAGTTTCACAAGATGTAGATTTAAACTGATTTAAATATGCATCTACATGTAACTTCAGCTAGTCGGGTCGTATTGATATGACCTAGTCTACAATACCTCAAGAAGGATTCGTTCATTTCTGAACTCTTCCTCTTGTGTGTGTTCCGTATACTAAAAACTGTAGTTTGATTTATAACATCAATGCTTTTAGATAACGTGCCTGAACCGATCAACTTTTGATATAGGAAATGTTCAAAACATTATCCAACAATACAAAATTTTATCATTTCTTTACTAATAAAGAGACTGATATGATTTTGTATATCAGGTTCGGTATCTAATAACATTCGTTCAGAATCAATGTATTTAGAATACAGGGTGACAGTGACCAACAGACTTGGCTGCAACACTTGCCCCGTTTTCTGTCTCATGAAACTTATCACCCGTTCTCAGTTCTCTACCTTTCTGTAGCCCTATGTAACAGATTACATATCTGGGATCCTGATCTGGTATCACATACCCAGGACGTAGAGAATACAGAGAAACAGTTCTGTGTAACGAACACACCCGAAGATGATGCATCAACATGCACTCTCTTCGTTTGGGCGGCACGGGAATTCTGGTAATCCCCTATTTCCTGCTCGGTCTTATAACAATTATAAGTTGGAGCGGGACCAACGTTCCCCAGCTCAGTATAACAAGCGGGTTCGGTCAATATTCCGTATTATTATCTTGATTAAGGCGTGATTTGGTCGCTACCTGGAGAGAGAGAGAAGAAAACACTCAGCGTGCGCTCTGTCAAGAATAGATTGGTTATTATTTTATCTAATCAGGATGGCTCCCACTGCTTTTTATCAAATCTTCCTTCAAACCCTAAAAGGAAAGACCAGCCGGGATTAATTACACACTACAAGTTCGCCAATCTTTCAGCCAGGCCAGTGTCGGTACTTTGAGGGAGGTCCCCCGTGCTTTCGCACGAACCTAATTAATGTAAACCTCGTTTTCCCAGAGGCGTAACCCCGTTGACACCTTTCTAGACACCTACTTGATCGGCTAATTGTAATGTATAAAACTCTTTCAGGAGTAACTCTTACTCGCAGTGGGTATCGGGATTCAACTATCTCATAGAAGGTATGCAATCTCATTGCAAATTTCAACACTTGAAATTCCCGATAACATTTTGCCCCTAGCGTCCTATGACCTTGACGGAGACCAAACAACCCATAGTCCGCTAGTCAAGTTCAACCCGTACATTTCTTGATTGAATTAAACCCACCCGCACGACCCTTGACGGAGGCCAAACAACGCCGTACGAATACCCTAATCCAATCGCATCATATGCTAGCAGATAAGCACTAGTTAGCTACCGTACACTACGCCTTGACGGAGGCCAAACAACCGCAGCACGAATACTAACTAGTACGTATCTGAAATGACGGAGGGCTACGACAGGTTTTTCTGAAAACCTATTGCGTAATGAACTTGATATCGTTGTAGGATCGAATGAATTTTGAAATGGAGTGCTTTTGATGCTTTTCTAGTTTTGCTAAAGGAGTCACTCCTGGTGAAGGGATCGTCGGTCCTTTCCTCGTCGAATGAGGTGCGGGATATATCATATATATCACTGTGCAAAGCAAAAACTCTTAAAAGCAATCAAAAGACAAACCGAGTGTGTAGCATCTGCCAGTTATTGCTAAAAGAGTCTCCCGGTAAAGGGATCTCGGTCCTTTCCTCATCGAATAAGGTGCAGGATATATCACATATACCGCTGTGCAAAGCAAGAACTGTAGCTACCTGTTTTATTTTGAAATTCGATTCTACAACATCTTAGGTTTCTTTTATTTTCATTAATCACATTAATGAAGTCCCATCATTTAAGTACCTAAACATCACAGATAAATACGACGTACACTTATGCCATCCGCATTCGCCTCGATGTCCCCTCGTGCACCGTTAGGTTAGGTAACTAACGGCAGAGCGGGGCAGGGCTAGCGCGGGTGTAAAACATAAGTAACGTCTATATAATATATCATATATACTATATACTATATCTGTCACAGAACATCACATGATCACATCACAGATATCGCAGCAGAAGAAACATATGAAATATTGGATATACTAGGACGTCCGTGTTTTCAATACGAGCCAGTATAAAACACGGATTCCACGGTCGTGATGAATAGCCAAACCCACACTCCTAGAACCCTACGAAAGCGGCAAGCAACCCTGCCAATTCTAGAGTTAGGAGACCCGGACTCGACTCCTCGAGTTGGTCTCCCACTGGACTCCAGAACCCGGTTACTTGTGCTCCCCTCCTTGGGTCTATCCTAGTGCGGAAAAGTAAATAATATACAAACGGTGACAACTTCCGCAACCTGGAAGCGCCCCAATAAAAGAATATTACATACAAGTTTTTACATGAATGAAAATGAAAAACACTCATCTCACATAAAAAACCCCGGCTATTCAAACACGACGATCCAATATAACATATCCAGCAACACATAACATCACATGTCATCAACGTAAGTAAATATGCGCATCCCAATTGTCGTTGACATATAGCAACGAAACCGGCGATATCACATATTACACTTACGGTCACAAAAAAGAAGTGTAAAACTACAACAGTTGGAATCCGCAACCACCTCAGACATCGCATGCCTGACCAAATGAATTATTTAGACATCGCATGCCTAAAAATTATAAACCCTGCATTTTAGTCTCTTTATCGAAAACACTTTTCAATATCAAGTCGGGTAATTCAACAAGATTCCCGACATCCTGATCGAATGCTCGTCGCAAACTTCAGTAGACGGCTGCACCCCTAACGCCGTCGACGAAGTGCACCAAGGCGGAACACCGCTACCGCGAGCACCCGAACGGATGCTTTCGGCGACGGGGTTCTCCTACAGTCACTTGGTCGGGGCTATGGAGTGAAGCTGTCTATTAAGTTTACCCGGCGAGTATCCGCGTATGCTACGTGATTGCGACGGACTTTTGATCACATCAAAATTCCGTGGCAACCGATCAAGTGAGACTAAACTGCTATGTTTATAACATTCATTCAGTTATCTCATAACTCATTGTGAATTCCAATTATTGTATCCCATTCCAGATAAATAGAAAATGTTAAACTTTCCGATCGAACAATCGAACACCCAAGTTTTCCCGATACAGATCAACACATGAAATAAGTTTAAAAACATTCACTTCGTGCCTCAGTACCAACGGTCCAGCCGTAGAAGGGTCAAGCCAACGCCTCACATGTGGCACGCCGTACTGCCCCAAACCCGAAGGTTCAAAGGGCAGTTCAAGACGGTCACATAATCGAGTTAAGGTTTGTTGTCTTCGAGAGGGACCATCGCGTTACTTGCACTACTTAGAACGTCGTTAAACTACGGAAAAATCCAACACTTGGAAATTTCCCGACAGGGGAAAAATTGGGTATTTATATCCGGTCGAACTTTTTAACATGTTCTAAAATTTATCCGGAAAGCCACATAGACAAAATCTGATATCCCGATCGAAACACCGAATCCCCAAAACAACTGCAGAAAATTCAACTCTTGAATAAAATTTAAAAATACCCAGAGAACTCAGCACTGAAAACAATGAATTACTGTGCAACTTTTAAAGGCTGACGTCAAATTTTAGCCGCGGAACCGCCACATAAGCTAGGCTTATGCCGCGGTTCCGCCGCCGATTTCACTGTTCATCCAATAAATTTTGCGCCGTAATTCTTAGAATTCCCTGCTGAGTTTTCTGCATATTTTTAATTTGGAAAAATCCACGTTTTTGAAAAAAGGACAGAGAGCATTTTTGTGATCGGGTTTCGGGTTCGTTCGGACTTCAAACTCCGTCTAGACTTCGCCTAAGGCTCAAGCTAGGCTCTGATACCACTGTAGGGTTCCTAGGCACTCTCAAGAGGTCTCACAAGGCATCAACCATGCCAATTTCTAATTTTAACGGTGCCGAGAAACCCGACTACGGATCGTTGGCTAGAAAACTAGGCGAAACGGAAAACTAGTTAACACTTAACTAAGGGAAAGTGACTACAACCTTTGTAGATCCGGTTCTCCACCTCCATAGCTCCGCAATGAAGTATCCTCGCTGTCCAAATCGAAATCCGGGCTCTAGCGTCGGCTTCATCGGAGAATAGGCGAGCTAGGTCGTCGATGTCCATGCCGAAGATGATCTACGTCGAAGCATCGCTAGATCAAGCTCCATCTTCACCAAGTGATGAAACTTGTGAAGAAAACACACTCTACTACTTGGCAAGAGGTAGAAGATGAAGAAATAGGAGTTGGGTTCACTTTAGAATTGGATTTCTCACTCTTTATCATCAATCACCATTGATGACCTCAAGGTTTTCTTCTTGAGTTCAAGGAAGAAGAAGAAGAAATGATATGATAAGAATAATAGAATTCAAAAATGAATAATCATTTCTTATCATAATTAAACTATAGTAATGTGTAGAGAGTTGACCATAGTTAAATGAATGGTTAGGGTTTAATAGATGAAGACAAAAGGGTTAGATTGGTCAAAGCTTCATGAAGCTTCACTTAGCTTCATGAAAGAAACCCTTTTGTTTTCTTTTTCTTATTTATCTTTTAAATCCAAATGAAAAGATAAATGAATGAATAAAAGAAAACCCTAATTATTTATTTAACTTAGGTTTACTTCATTACACAAACCCTAGCATTCTTGCATCATCAAACATGATACAAACAAGTGCACAAAATCATATCGCATATGTAATGCGCACAATCGAGCGAGAAAATCCATTTAAAGTGAACCGATACTAGTTAATGCAAAGTAATATATCAAATATATAATTATGCATTAAATCATTAAATCAACACTTGATTCAATGATCCGGTCATATCGCATATAACCGACTAGTATCCAATGTATCGACTTATCGAATCAATCCTTGATTCGATATCTAGGTTATATCGAATATAACCAATCGATACATTCATCGCGAGAATGGAATACGGTATCACATACACGCATTATTCTCGGTCCCGCACATATCTCATATGCGCTCCTATTTCGTTTCGCTTGAGCCAGGAAACCTCTGTGTAGGACTCTAAAGACTCGTCAATACGCCGGCAGCAGATGATGATCATATCAAACACCCACAAGCCGCAAGCGGTCTGCCAAACGTAACGGCCACCCGGGTATTGAGCGATCTGAAGATCGACGAGCAAGCCCGCTCACACTCCAGTGAATCCAACCAGTAACACTACCGTACAGTCCGGTCTGATCGTCTGATATGTCGCATATCTCGCCAAGGGGTGGTAAAACGTCAGACCCCAATAGCTTGATAAGTCGTGTCGATATGAGGTCTATAACTCTTCGAGAAACTACTGGTAACACTTACCAGTAAATCTCAGCAACCCTGGCCAGGGATTTCCTGTTATAGCCAATCGAACACAGCGCAACATCAACCCCCTATACCGGGAGAGACGAATCCCCTCCTATCGCTCATTGCCTCCATGTGACTCGGGACTGTACCCAAAAACCACCGTTTTGCACGCCCTCTTGGACGTGGTAAGATGGAAATCAAAGCACAGTGGGAACCACACAAGACTCTATGACGATCTCGGTCAACAGACTACTCTGTACCAGTGTCACCAGAGAACTGCCATCTGACGTGAGGTATAATACCATCTGGGAGTTCTCGGCGAGTCCGTCCAGTGTACCCAGTCTCTACTGAGCACCCGTATATCATCTCTGATGTCAAACACCGATGGATATGGGATCATCCATCGCCCATCTGTATGGGTCGAGAAGGTACACGCTAGTCTACTCTGGTATATCGATGCCCCGTCTCGATACACCCACGACTAGGGACTTTGAAGGATGTACTTATGGACTACCATGTCCCCACTAGTATGACCCGCATCATAGTCCAGGTAGTCAAGTACAGATCCTAAGGGCTTTACCAACATGTAACAGAGAGACAATCAGTATACACGTTAAGGTAAAGAGCAACCAGATAGCATACTATCATGTCGAGCAAGAAAGTCCTCCCTATATATGTCCCGGCATCCACTACAATATACATCCTATGTATAGTAATGGCCTCTAGGGCATACATATAACTAACATCTCCCTCACAAGAAACTCACCGAGCAAAATTTTTCCTCACCTCGCCACTAACGAAGACCCTCGACAGCCCCCTCGGCAACCCTCGATCACTCCTCCACCAACCTCCTCCCTCCACGACTCCACCTCCACCAACTCGAGACCCCCTGCACCCACACCTCTGCACACAGAAACCCATCACCAGACCGAGCTCGAGTCACCCCTGCATGCCTTCTCGACGCCGGCGACCCCCACCACGTCGTCGACCTCCATCTCCTCAGCATCATCACCCTCACCACAATTCCCAAGTCCCCACTGCTCTCTTTCTCTTTATCACCAAAAACCCACATTCTACCCGTACTGCGCATTCACCGTGCACATCGCCGAAGCGACCATCGCCGACATCGTCGACCCCAGCAAGTCCCAGACCAACCACAGAGCACCATCTCCACTTCCAGCAAGCACTTGACGGCTCCGGGGAACTCCGACGTCAAACCCGTGTCTCGAGCCAAGCTCGCGCGAACTTGTTTCGCGGCGTACAACGCGCGTTCGCTACATCGTTGCTGCCGTGCGACCCCGAGACATTTTCCAGGCAAGTATTTACTTGCTTCATGCTAATTTAGTTGTGTTACAAACCTAAATCACATAGTTATTAAACTTACCGATTACCGATGTATATCATGACCTAAGTGCTCGATGTTAGATCCCAATGGAAATGATTGTTTATTTTGACGGAGACTAATATTTTCTGTTGGCCCATTAGACGATAAATATCGTGTATGAATCTCGCTGGAAAATACGATTGTAAGTGACAAAAATCGATACCCCCAAACATGCCGTTAAAACTGATTTTCTCGTATCTGAAAATGAATAAATCACCGTAAATTACATACATGCTGGAATGCTGCGTTCGAGGGCTTAAATCGAAGACGACTCGACGAACTTTAACTCTATGTAAAATTCTAATGATTTCTGTTCTGAAACCATGATGATAGTGGGATCGGAATGCGACTCTGGACTGCAGTCCAGAGCGTTTCAGATTATTGTGTTCTGTCCCAAGACCTGTATCACTGTGTTTCCTGAAGATGTATGTTACGGAAATCTACAGTAGATTAAATATATTTCTGTTAGTTAAACAAAACCGGTGGTTCCATTCCGATTCATCGCCGTTTGCTATTTTAAACTGTATTTAAAAGGACAGAACGTATAACTGTCCAGAATAGATTCAGAAATGACATATTGAGATTAAACTGTGTATAACTTTCAACGTATAAATGCGATTGAGGATCCATCTATTGCGTTGAATACTTTATTGAAAACCCTAAATTTCATTTAACTGTGACATCGCTAAATTCTGATCCCAACTGGGTGAAATTCGTGTCGCGAAACGGACGTTCAGTTCTGAAACTGAATTTCCAGCCGCGAGCACTTAAAATGAAACAGCCATATCTTGAAAACCAGAATCCCGATTGAACTGAAACAAATTTTGACGAATTGCTGACTGAGTGTTCTAATTATCTTACTTGTATCATTTTGCTAAATTCTTAACATATTAATTTATGCAAATTATTTTAGTTAGTGACATGCATATTGATTCATAACCTACAGAGCTTATTGATAGCATACAATACATATATCACATCCTTGCCATACATTCAGTGTTAGTGCGTGTGCACATTGCATTATCGTGTGTGATAGATGTTGGTTTAGGAGTGACGGGTACACCAATGGAAAGTGAATATTCGTGACCGTGATTGATACAGTGAACAGTGATGAAACCGTGCCATTGGTATACTTGTACACAACTAGATCAATATCATAAATAGTGTAAACCTGGGGAAAAAGGGAAAATCAAAGTGGAAAGTGTATCGTATTTAGCGGGACCGTGTTTAGAGGATGATCATTCGAACTGTGATACTGATACGTGTAGGATAGGATCTAGCGATCCGGCTGACAGGGTTATGTCCCGGGCATGTGGGCCGTTGTCTCGGGTATGTACGAGACTCCTGTTAAACATGATCCTCCTTCCACTATGTGATTTCAAACATGACCTAGAGGCCGATAGGGACACATGACATATTCTGCATCATATAGTGATATAGTGATTACTTGTATTGTTCCTACACCAGTATTACCTCATTTACCTGTTTTATCTTATTATAATAATATTGTTATTGTGTCGCTCTGACGACCTGAGTATTCATGCTCAGATTCCGCGGGAGGACCAGCACAGGAGACGGATCTATCATTCGAGTTCACAGAGATATAGTCTGGTGTACTCCCTATCTTTACTGCTTTCCTTAGAGTGATCGTGAGATTGAACTTGGTTAGTAACTGTTCTTATTATCTGTAATTTGTGAACAATGAAATTTTAATGTAATAAATTAGTGATGTGATTCCTTTAATACTGTGCTTTAATTACTGATTACCATGTAATGCTAGAAGCCGAAGTGTGACTACGGCGGGATGATTTCTTGACCGTAGGAGCATGGCTGGCCTAGTCATCCCTCGTTTCCGTATTTTGGGAAGCGGGCGTGACAAGTTCTCTTGAGTCTCAGGGAGCCGGAGAATATGGGTGCTTGCCTATCTAAGGTAGACAATCTAACAACGGTAATTATCCTGGGAAAAGACACAAATCCTGTCGTCCATGTGCAGCAGTTACCGATAACATCAAAATTAAGTCAGGATTTCAATTTTTATAAAATTCTGACTCAGTTTGATTCACGGTCAAATATGAATCAATTTTACTTGAATTCAATTCAAGTATAACTACAATACAACATGAATCTTTCTATACCAGAATTCAATTTATATCAATCTGTCTCGACCGAACCGAACTATGGATATACTCCGTTTACATGTCTATCCATTATATCCATTCCATTTACTTGATATCATGGTTTCGGCAAGTCGTACAATCTATTACACAAAACAATAAAAATTAATACAAAATACATTACGGGGTTTTAAAGGGGTAGACTGGTACAGAATGTGTTAGAAGTGACACGAGACGGTCATTTTAATACACCTAACCTGAATATCCAATGTCGTTGTACCTTGGCTGAACGGTTCCTTGTGCTTTGTATACCTTAGTCTCCGAAATAGTGGGACGCCTCTCATATACACTGGCATATTCTGTACCAAGCTACAAACAACTGCGTTAACATTATAATCAAACATTACTAGTCATACTCTCTTTCTGTCTATTCTATCTCTTCCTATCTTTGGGACTTATCGAGCGATTGTTCGCTGACGACATTCCTTTTCTTCTTCTTTGGAATATTGTCAGGTGGATCGGACTCAATAGAGATCGAGCCCAGTATTGAAGACTTGGAGCAGTTTGCTATCGACCCAGAGCTGTAGGCACTTGTATATACTTTTCATTTCAGTTGTGCCATTGTTTGGGCATTGCTTTCCATTCATGTATTTACATTTCCAATTGTACTTGTAAAGAATTGTTAAATAAATAAAAGTTGCTATTCTTTTATATTCATGTCTCTTGTGTATATTTTACTTATATTTCTTATATACGCTTAGCGTGTTTAATTCTGAGTAAATACGTAGCGGGCCCGGTCGCGTCCCCTTGCCCGTACATCGGGAAGCGGGGTGTGACAGGTTTTTTTGGTGGCCCATGCAGGTCAATGCTGCATGGAACCCTACCATGCAGGTCAGTTCTGCATGGACATGCGGGTCAATTATGCATGAAGTCCTAAGCAATATAACACAAGAATCAGTAACTAAAAATATTCTTTACATTTCACATTTCTTGAATCATCCAATTTCATATACTTTGAATCTATCCTAATCCTATTTTTATTTTAAGGTTATGGATTCTCCAAACAACACCAGTACCAACTTCAACAACACACCACTACCTCTACCGCTTCCGCCTACCATTGCTGCTCCGATCAATGAGCAGACGGTACTTCTTGAGGCAATCTGCAACCTCCTGGAGGGACGGCAGCAACAGACTGCTATATTAATGAACCGTCCAGAAGCGAAAGCGCCCGGAGTGAAGCAATTTCGAGCTTTGAACCCAAAACAATTTTCGGGAAAAGGGAGCCCTCTGGAAGCTGAAGAATGGGCTCAAAGTATTGAGAATGATCTAGCAGCAGCACAAGTGCCAGAGATCGCTTGGGTACGAGTTGCGAAGCTGCAACTCACCGACAACACTCGAGTTTGGTGGAAGGCGGAAGAAAGCCGTCTTGCCCAACCTATCGAATGGAGGACTTTTCGCGACATGTTCGACGTGAAGTACATCCCAGAGACTTCCCGATTTGACATGGAGCAGCAATTTATCCATCTACAACAGGGTTCGATGTGGACCAAATCAGTGGATGAGTATGATACTGAGTTTACCATGCTCGGTAGATAAGATATGCCTCAATATTCGATTTTCAAATATCACATACTACACAGCTAACACAAGACCTTAACGGGTTCGCGCCACACTTGATATCAACTGCTGAGATCAGGTCCAGACGATTTCAGCAAGGGTTAGATCCGGAAATCCAAGCTGCCTTAGCTGCAGAGGATTTCCCAACCCACCAATTGACTCTGAAAGCTGCCCATCGATATGAGGCGGTGGTGAAGATGAAGTGCAGACCCTAATCTGCCGGAGTGAAGCGCCCTGCCACTTAGATGGCAGGAGGAGCCTCTTCAAGGCTGCATTTTGTGCCTAGGAGACCGGGAGTACCAATCAACCGGCCCAGCATAGCCTTTTGCACCTACTGTAGGAGAGATGGACACCTGGTGAAGGACTGCCGGCGTGCAAATCGTCTTTGCTTAGTCTGGGGCTCAGCCACTCATGACATTGGGTCTTTTCCTCATAGACACAACCCAAATGCTGCACCCAGAACATCAATTACTTATCAGTAGCGACCAGCCATCCAGGCACCTGCTCCACGACTAGCTCTCCCAGCTCCACCACCTCGTGGACCGACTGCACTTCCTCCCCATCAGTTCCATCAAACACAAAGGAATATAACTCAAGTACAAAGGAACGGGTAGAGAAATGCTCCTCCAGTAAGGAGGAATGTACCAAGGCGACAGGCTTTCACAATGACTGTGGAAGAAGCCGAAGCAACTGGCCAAGTCATCACTGGTAACAATTTCCTTTCAAGCTTTCTTTCAATCTATATATATACATACCCATATATTTTTATCTTATACTTAAAACCTATCCCACATAACTTAGGTACGATTTTAGTAGCCCTACTTCCTGCACTAGCACTTTTCGATACTGGAGCATCTCATTGTTTTATGTCACAACGGTTCGTCCGAACTTATGTGATTCCAGTCAAACCGCTCGTATCCAGCTGGAATATCAGTTCAGAAAACGGCGTTCTAAAGGCAATAATGGGATACGACTTGTGTCCAGTAGTCGTCTGCAGCAGAGAATTCTATGCTGACTTCAAGATGCCCGACATACCGAATTTTGATGTCGTTTTGGGTATGGATTGGCTAGGAACATTTTATGCTACCATTGACTGTCGTCAAAGGAGGGTAGTGTTCGAGATTTCAGACCATCCGGTCTTTTATTTCAAAAGTGGAGACCGTACCGTGGAACCAAGTACATACAAAGCAAAACCGAAGAAGACAGTGATTGCAACTTTTCAAGCGGAAGAAGGATCAAAACCAGAGGTAGTTCGAGAGTTCAATGATGTATTTCCTGAAGGCATATCAGTTTTGCCTCCCGATCGAGCTCTTGAATTCAGCATTGATTTAGTACCTGGAGCAAACCGGTGATCAAAGCACCGTATTGGTTAAGCCCTGAAGGTTTGAAGGAGGCCCGTACTCAGTTGAATGAATTATTGATGAAAGGATGGAATCGTCCCAGCACTTCAGGTTGGGGATCGCCAGTTCTACTTGTGAGGAAGAAAGAAATTTCATATCGAATGTGCATTGATTATAGAGCTCTGAACGAAATAAATATAAAGAACAAGTATCCACTTTCACGGATCGACGACCTGTTCGATCAGCTAAGTAGGTCATGCGTTTTCTCCAAGTTAGATCTTCGTTCGGGTTATCATCAGGTGAAGGTCAAAGAATCTGATATCCATAAAACGACATTCAGAACTCGTTATGGACATTACGAATTTCTTGTGATTCCATTTGGAGTGACCAACACACCAGCTATATTCATGAACCTAATGAATCAAGTTTTCCGAGAGTATCTAGACAATTTTGTTGTCATCTTCATCGA
Organism: Agapanthus africanus; assembly: GCA_030015575.1. Lineage (NCBI taxonomy): Eukaryota > Viridiplantae > Streptophyta > Magnoliopsida > Asparagales > Amaryllidaceae > Agapanthus > Agapanthus africanus. The sequence goes on along the minus strand of JASDDO010000010.1, from coordinate 427,471,059 downwards.
CGACATCCTGGTGTATTTTAAGAGTCGGAAAGAACACACCGAACACTTACGAATTGTCCTGGAGACTTTACGACATCATCAACTCTATGCCAAGTATAGCAAGTGCGAGTTTTGGCTAAATCAAGTCGGTTTTCTCGGACATATTGTATCAGGCGATGGAATCTCTGTAGATCCAGCTAAAGTATCAGCAGTAAGCAAATGGCCGACACCGAAGTCAGTGAAGGACATTCGAAGTTTCTTGGGTTTAGCAGGATATTACAGAAAGTTTATTGAAGGATTTTCGAAGATTGCAACACCTCTGACCAAGCTCACACGTAAAGATGAAGAATTCGTGTGGTCAGAAGAATGAGAACGAGCTTTCGTAGAACTCAAGTCAAGATTGACATCAGCGCCTATTCTTGTAATACCGAACCAATCTGGAGGTTTCGAAGTGTATTGCGATGCATCCGGTAAAGGATTAGGATGAGTTCTACAGCAGCACGGTAAAGTTGTAGCTTATGCTTCAAGACAACTGAAAATTCATGAGCGCAACTATCCGACGCATGATTTGGAGTTGGCGGTCGTTATCTTCGCACTCAAGATTTGGCGCCGTTATCTTCTTCGAGAACGAGTGAACATATACACAGATCACAAGAGTCTGAAATATGTGTTTACACAGAAAGAGTTGAATATGCGGCAGAGAAGATGGTTAGAACTCATGGAGGACTTCGACATCAATCTACAATATCATCCCGAGAAGGTGAATGTAGTACCTGATGCCCTTAGTCGCCAACCATTAGCATTGAATCTCACCACACAGTGGAACCTCCAACAAGATTTATATCAAATGGAGATTGAAGTGGTCATGACAGGTAACACTTCAAGTTTGATGAACATACAAGTTCAATCTACCATTGTCAATCAGATCAAAGCAGCTCAAGCAAGCGATGCCAACTTGCAAAAGATCAGAGAACAAGTAGAAAAAGGACTTAGAACAGACTCCATCATCCATGAAGACGGATCTTTGAGATACGGCAGTAGATTGTGTGTATGCGAGTAGAGTTGATGAAAGAAGCTCACAGCTCTCCTTATTCAGTACATCCTGGAGGCACAAGATGTATAAAGATCTGCGTCAAGATTACAGGTGGTATGGAATGAAGCGTGAAGTAGCCAGAAGCGTCGCTAAATGCTTGGTGTGTCAGCAAGTAAAGGCTGAATATCACAGGACAGCTGGTTTACTTCAACCATTACCTATCCCAGAATGAAAGTGGCAACACATCACTATGGATTTCGTGACTGCACTTCCTCGCAGCACAAAAGGTAACAATGCGGTATGGGTTATTGTGGATCGACTCACAAAGTAGGCTCACTTCATCTCTTTTCGAGTTGGTCAATCTACTGAGACACTAGCAAAGAAGTACATGAAGGTAAGAATTTAAGATTTAAATCTTCAATATGTACTATCTCCGACATCCATGAACTCATGCAGGAAATCGTGAGATTACATGGAGTACCAGTTTGCATTGTCTCCGATCGAGACACCGGATTCCGATCGCAGTTTTGGCAAAGTCTGCAAGCTTGCTTGGGAACAAGTCTGAACTTCAGCACAGCTTACCATCTACAAAAAGATAAACAGTCTGAGCAAACTATTCAGGTCTTAGAAGATATGATAAGAGCGTGTATACTAGATTTCGGAGGATCGTGAGAAGATCAGATACATCTTGTCACGCCCCGCTTCCCAGAATGCGCTAAGATCAGCACGTAACAAAGCCAACCATGCTACTTGTGGTTAGTAAACATCCCTCCACAGTCATATTACGGCTGTCTATAAGATGTCAAGAATGGTAGAAATAAATAATCTATCTAGTACATGTCCATATGTCAAAATAAACGAGTCAAGAAATATAAATGTGCGGAAGCAATAAATCCAATAATCAATAATATCTGGAAAGTACGTCCCAAATATGGGCTCACATCAAGAAATGAAAGTACGAAAATGAATGCACATTATCAAGCAAGGGGTGCCAAGGTAACAATAATATGAAATAGTATGACATGGCATGCAACTAGATATATAATAAATTGTACGGATGCACAGTAAAATACGGATGCACAAATATATATCAGGGATTACATCTACAAGTTCATGACAACGCATCATGCACATTATCAAGCATAGGGTGCTAATATAACAGTAACATAAAATGATATGATTTGGCATGCAACTAGATGTATAATAAATTGTACGGATACGAACGGATATTTTAAAACAATAAAACAGTAACATGAATGTATAATACAGTAAACATGTGATGTTCTTATTCATATGGAAGAAAAATATATATCATAGCATGTAGTAAGGTAAACTTGCCTGCGACTAGATATGTAATAAACGGTACAGATATGTACGAGTATTGTAAAACTGTAACATATGATGCACAATTAAATGACATGTAATACTTTTATTCATATAAATCTAAATATATTAGCATAGCATGTAGCAAGGTAAACTTGCCTGATCGGATCTCACGACGGGGTGCGTACGCCGCGTACGATGTCGGTAAATGTCACGATGCACACGCGAGCGTACAGAACTGAACCAGGCAAATCAAGAACATGACCACGCAGCTGGGGACGTCTACTGGGTCATCCGGATCGACGTCGACGGGTACGGCTCTAGCGATCACCGGAAAACGCAAAAGTAGAAAGAGAAAGAGAGGAAGAAGAAGCTAGCGATCTGGGGTTGGCTCGAGGGCTCTGGGACAGAGAGGGTGAAGATGTCGATGGGTTTTCTGGAGAGGTTGCAGGCGAAGAGGTGGGGTTGCGAGTTCTTGGTTGTCGGGTTCTCAGGGTTCTTGCAGGGAAGAGGCCGAGTATTGGGAAGAGGAAGAGAGGAGAGAGGAGGAGAATGCATCGAAGAGGTGAGACTGACGACGAGGAGCTCCGGCGACGGGGATACAGCGACGAGGTGGGGTTCGGGTGTGCAGGAAAGTGCTCGAGGTGATGAGTTCTGGTGGTCGGGAAACGGGAAAGGAGAAAGGAGAGAATATGGAGTTGAGGGAGGCCGACGAGGGTGGTCAGCGGCGTGAGGCGACGGCGAGGTGATGGGTGCGGTGAGGGTGTAGTGGGTTCGAGCTCGAAGGCGGCGGGAAATTTTGAGAAGATGAAGGGGAGAGAGAACGTGGGTAAGGAAGAGGGGGGAAATATAAAGAATGTATATAAATATAATATGAGAGAGAGGGAATCAGAATAGGTTAGGATTTGGTCTTTATTTAAAAATATTTAAAACGTAAGATATAAATGAAATATTTTAATAGTAAAATATTATATGAATATAATATTAAATATATTTTGAGATTTTAGCTAATGCAAAAATAGTCCAAAACACGTCCGGCTCGGATCTAAAATTATGGTTTAAAAATACGGATAATAAACGTGTCAACCAAAACCAAAATAGGATATCCGGGTAACGAAAATGCATACCCCCAAGAACGGATACACGTAGCGTGCATGTAGCGATCCAAACGAGTCTGTTTCACTGAACGGGACGAGAACAGGATGTATGGATGCCACCACAGAGTCACAGGGGTATGATGCAGGCCATGCTAGATATTTTTAAAATATTTTATTTGATTTTACTTGTTTTATTAAAAAAATGCATATGCTCGATATAATGTAGTTATACAATATGAAAATGCACGGATCCTCAAAACTATCCGGGATAAATCACAAACAGGAATCAAGACGGGTTTCCAGCATGCGGGTCGAGTCGGATGCAAATACAGATACAAATTACACTATTCGCACCCAAAACACAATAAATCAAGAAATAGCCATAAATAAATAAAGAAATAACCAAAATAGAATTGGTATAAATGAACTAGTGTGTTACATTATACCCAACTACAAAAGAATTTCGTCTCGAAATTCCCAAAACAAGAAAAGACAAACAAACATGAAACTACGAGAAGAGGTGTGGAAACTTCTGTCGAATCTCGTCTTCTCGTTCCCAAGTCGATTCTCCCTGCGAGCGATTTCCTCATGAAACAAGTATGAGAGGGATAATCTTGTTCTTGAGGAACTTTTCTCTTCGATCAACAATCGATATCGGTCGTTCTTCATAGGTCAAATCCTCCCTTACATCAGCTCCGAATGATCTAGCACGTGCGTCTCATCTCGAACATACTTACGGAGTTGAGATACATGAAACACGGCATGAACATTCGCCAAAGGTGGTGGTAAGGCCAATCGATAAGCCACTTCTCCAACATACTCCATAATCTCGAAAGGCCCCACGAATCGAGAACTAAGCTTGCCTCGACTCCCAAAATGAATTACTCCTCTAGTCAGTGATATCTTTAAGAATACAAGATCACCAACAGCGAACTCTAGAGGTACTCTCGATATATCGGCCCAACTCTTCTGCCGATCTTGTGCTGCCTTCATGTGATTCCGGATAGTATTAACCTTCTCTACTGTTTGCACGATAAGATCCGGTCCCAACAATCTTTGCTCTCCAGCATCGTCCCAACAGACGGGTGAGCGACACTTGCGACCATATAACGCTTCGAATGGAGCCATCTGAATAGTCGCCTGGAAGCTGTTATTATACGAAAACTCCACCAAGTATAGATGATCCTCCCATGAACCCTTGAAGTCTAACATGCAAGCTCTCAATATATCTTCAAGAGTTTGGAGCGTTCTCTCCGACTGGTCATCTGTTTGAGGATGAATACTTCGACCCTTTCGCCCAATAAGTAGTGTCTCCAAATTTTTAAAACGAAAATCACTGCCATAAGCTCCAAATCATGAGTTGGGTAATTCTCCTAATGGGTCTTCAACTGTCTCAATGCGTAGGCTATAACCTTCCCATGCTGCATCAAAACACATCCCAAACCTTTCCCAGATGCGTCACGTGAATAACCAATCCTCCGGAACCATCTGGCACGGTCAAAATAGGAGCGGTTATCAACCTTTGCTTCAACGCCTCAAAAGCTGAAGCACAACCATCCTTCCATACGAACGGTACCTCCTTCCGTGTAAGCTTAGTCAAAGGCTCAGCCAATCGAGAAAAATTTTCCACGAATCTTCTGTGGTATCCTGCAAGTCCCAGAAAACTTCTGATCTCTGCTACATTCCTCAAAATCGGCCAATCTTGAACTGCTGCAATCTTCTCAGGGTCAACGGCGATTCCATCTCCGGATACGACATGCCCCAAAAACTTCACTTCTTCAAGCCAAAACTCGCACTTGCTCATCTTTGCATACAATATTTCACGCCTCAATGTCTACAATGCGATCTTCAAGTGTTCTTCATGCTCTTCTATGCTCCTCGAATACACCAGAATATCATCAATAAACACCATAATAAACTGGTCCATGAACGGAGAAAAGATTCAGCTCATCAAGTCCATAAATATCGCCGGTGCATTCGTGACTCCGAATGGTATCACTAAATACTCGTAATGTCCATATCGAGTTCGGAACGCAGTCTTGCAGATGTCCTCTGATTTAACTCGAACTTGATGATATCCGGATCGCAAATCCAGCTTCGAGAATACCTCGCACCACTAAGTTGCTCGAATAATTCGCCAATGCGAGGGATCGGGTACTTGTTCTTAACAGTCACCCGGTTTAATTCTCGATAATCGATGCACATGCTCCTTGTGCCATCTTTCTTCTTGATTAGAAGAACTGGAGCTCCCCAGGGTGAATCGCTGCTGTGAATCCAACCCTTCTCTAGCAATTTGGTAACCTGCTTCTTTGCTTCTTCCAACTCCACTGGTGCCATCGAATAGTACGCCTTTGAGATTGGCGTTGCACCAGGAACAAGATCGATCGCGAACTTCACATCTCGTTTTGGTGGTAAACCCAAGATGTCCTCGAATACATCCATGAACTCTCGAACTACTGCTGTCGCTTCCTCCTTATCAACTTCCATCGACGAAAGAACACTGTTTGTCGGCCTAGCCCTAAACTCGACTGGCCCGACAGAACTGCTACCTCTAGCAAATACAAACTCCGAATGTCCGGGAATCTGGAAAATCACTTTCTTTGCCTTATAATCAATGTGAGCATGGAAAGTGTCAAGAAAATCCATTCCCAAGACAACATCGTAGCTGCCAGTATCGATCACCAAGAAATATGCAAATAACTCTCATCCGCAAATAACAACTGAACAATCCTTGCACTCATTACTAGATATGATCTTCCCGTTCCCAGTGTGTATGTCCCAACAACTAGACAGGGTCGTGCAAGAAATCGAATGTGCAGCAATAAACTTGGACGACATAAAACAATGGGATGCACCAGAATCGAATAATGCTAATGTAGGAAAAACATGAACAAGTAGGATACCCGAAATGACTTCACCTGAAGCCAAACACTGAAGAAGATAAGCATGGTAAACAGGATTCAAGCTTGCGATAAAATATGAACTGGTAACCAATGAAACCGAGAGAAGCAAGGTAATATCACGGCCATAAATCAAGGAAGTGAATCAAGAATAGGACTTCAAGTTACTTAAATAGAGTACCACATTGTAACTATGCTGCAGTTCATAGTTTTAATCACATAACTCCGTTCAAGTCGCCCAAATCCTAATATCAGAATCAAAAGAATAGGACGGGAGAAACAATAGGGAACCAAAAGGATTTCAAGTCGAGATGCGAGGTCATTTGCATATCGTCAAGACAAAGGTCAAGAGAAAGATAAGATTCAAGGATCACGACAACAATGTGGCCGGACATGCTCCTAATTACGGGCTTTCGAATTCATGTATTGGATCCAATACCCAACTATAAATGAATCAAACCCGATTAACCTAAATCCTATGGCTCTGATACCAAACAAATCCTATCACGCCCCGCTTCCCAGAGTGCGCTAAGATCGGCACGTGACAGAGCCAACCATACTACCTGTGGTTAGGAAACATCCCTCCACAGTCACATTACGGCTGTCTATAAGATATCAAGAACAGTAGAAATAAATAATCTATCTAGTACATGTCCATATGCCAAAATAAAAGAGTCAAGAAATATAAATGTGCGGAAGCAATAAATCCAATAATCAATAACATCTGGAAGTACGTCCCAAATACAGGCTCACATCAGGAAATGAAAGTACGGAAATAAAACTAAACTAGATACTAACAGGATCCTCACTGCTCGGCCTGACGGCGGAAATACTCCTGATCAACCTGCGACAAAGATAGAGGATCTGGGCCATGCAAAACCCAGACGTTAGTGCGTCATAATATCAAATAATAAAATATAATCAGAAGGTAACAAGATATGCGGGCATGAGTATGAACAGTAATAAGAGTGTAGGGTATTTTTCGTCAGCCCATTAAGATGGGAATACGCGCGCGCTTGTCAGGCGTACTACAGTTTCCCCCTGCCTAGGGTAGGCCGGGGTTTATTGATTGTGGGGATCTGAATCTCCGGTAGCCGCGGACTAAACTGGCGTTAATTACCCGTCGCCTTTGGAGCGAGGGAACCTCCGATTGACGGGTTAAACTGGTCATGCGAACTCAATGTGCAGTGTACGTGTGTTTTGTTTTGGAGGGGGCTTGGATGTATCAGGATCCACGCAGAGTTCTTACGGGGGTCCCGCTACCTGGATAGCAGGCTGGGAGTCAAGGGGGCTAGCAGCCCTCTTGTAGGGTGCGGGACAGCGCCCCGGCCCAAAATTTTTTAGAGAGGGACGGTGTTCTAGAGTATGTGTGTGTGTGTGTGTATATGAAAAGGGGGAAAAAGCATCCTAAGGATGCGTGGGAGAAAACGCTCGGGCGCTAGCGCTTTGGGTGCTAGCGCCTTGAGCGCAAGAGCGCTAGCGCTTTGAGCGCTAGCGCTTTGAGCGCTAGTTCCCCACGTGTCAGGCACGTGGGCGCTCGGGCGCTAGCGCCCCACGTGTCAGGCGCTCGGGCGCTAGCGTTTTGGGCGCTAACGCTTTGAGCGCAAGAGCGCTAGTGTTTTGAGCGCTAGCGCCCCACGTGTCAGGCACGTGGACGCTCGGACGCTAGCGCTTTGAGCGCAAAAGGGACTTAGTCCCTGCAATAGGAGTTGTGCTCCCAGAAAGGCACACTTATTATTTTGTATGTATATATATATATATATATATATATATATGAGGAGTTAAACACCTAGGATATTTTGAAGCTGTGAAGGGGGGCTTCTCCCCTTGAGCCCTGGATCTTCCCAAAGTGGGATTTCTGGAGATGGGTTTTCTTCTTCTTCCTTTGTTGGCCGGATCTTGAAGATCAAGAAGTATGAGATTTTAAAAATCCCTCCTTTCTGAGATCTGATGGAAGATCTGAGTTTCCCTTTGTGGGTTTTATGGTGAAAAACTATTTTGTTTTTTAAAAGGAAGAGTAAAACTCTTGATTTAATTCAAGAGAAAAAAAGAAGGTTTTTAGAACCTTCAGAAAGGGGAAAGAGGCACAAACCCTAGTTTTTGGGGGAATGAAAAAGTGTCTCTTTTATTCATCATCATGTTGCCTTATATAGGCTTACACATTTACATATAGCCCTTTGGGTTTTACAAAATGGTATTTTGCTCATCCCATGGCTCATGTGCTATTTCTTTTTGCACATAAGCCATGGGCTTACAAAAAATTGGCTTTATGCCCATTTTGCATACATTCATGCACAAAAAATTAAATCAAAATTATTTGTTACATGATTTTTATTTTAGTATGGCGGAAGGCCGGACGCTTCGTATTCGGGCTCGACCCGGGCATTGGCCCACTTGCTTGGGCTTGGGCCCGCCTGGCTTGGGGTTGACCTTGACTTTGACTTGGTCAACTGGGCTGCAAATTTTGACTCTAACAAAGAATATAATAGTAGCACGAATATGGAACAGTGAAGTGTATGTGCATGCGATGAGTAATCTATGCTGCTGGGTTAATTACTCTCAAGTCTTTGAAATCAATTTAATGAATCGTCGATATAACTCAATAGTATCCTGTGCATGCCCAGGACCATGGTCCAGATTCTCGGGCTGAAACCGAGACGTGCCGCTAAGCACAAAACAGGAAACATCTACAGATGAATGATGTCAGCAGCAGCATCCCGGGACTGGCCTAGCCCCCAAAACTGATCAGTATAAGCGTCGAACTGTTGAGTTACAAGTCAGGTTTCATCATTGATTTCCCCTTACCCACAAGGTTATGTGTTCAAGTCAGGTATTGATAAATCTGGAGCTAATGCCAATACATGATCAAGCAGGTATAGGTTTGTCTATGCAGACAACAGGATACGTCCGTTAGGACAACATGTCAAGATTGTCGGCATTATTAACAAGATCAGATAACAAGTCAAGTAGTGGTGTATCATGTCATGCCAGGTAGTGCACAGGTATCAAACGGATCCTCATAATAAAACTGTAGCAAGTACGGATGCACGATAAAAGTACGGATGCACAGATATCTATCAGGGAGTACATCTACAACTTCATGACTACACATGACGCACATTATCAAGCATGGGGTGCCAAGGTATAATATGAAATAGTATGACATGGCATGCAACTAGATATATAATAAATTGTATGGATGCACAGTAAAATACGGATGCACAAATATCTATCAGGGATTACATCTATAACTTCATGACTACGCATGATGTACATTATCAAGCATGGGGTGCTAATATAACAGTAACATGAAATAATATGATCTGGCATGCAACTAGATGTATAATAAATTATACGGATGCGAACGGATATTGTAAAACAATAAAACAGTAACATGGATATATAATACAGTAAACATGTGATGTTTTTATTCATATGGAAGAAAAATATATATCATAACATGTAGCAAGATAAACTTGCCTGCGACTAGATATGTAATAAACTGTACGGATACGTACGAGTATTGTAAAACTGTAACATATGATACACAATTAAATGACATGTAATACTTTTATTCATATAAATCTAAATATATCAGCATAGCATGTAGCAAGGTAAACTTGCCTCATCAGATCTCACGACGGGGTGCGTACGCCGCGTACGATGTCGGTAAATGTCGTGATGCACACGCGAGCGTACAGAACTGAACCAGGCAAAGCAAGAACATGACCACACAGCTGGGGACGTCTACTGGGTCATCCGGATCGACGGCGACGGGTACGGCTCTAGCGATCACCGGAAAACGCGAAACTAGAAAGAGAAAGAGAAGAAGAAGAAGCTGGCGATCTGGGGTTGGCTCGAGGGCTCTGGGACAGAAGAGAGGACAGAAAGGGTGAAGACGTCGATGGGTTTTCCGGCAAGGTTGCAGGCGAAGCGGTGGGGTTGCGAGTTCTTTGCTGTCGGGTTCTCAGGGTTCTTGCAGGGAAGAGGCCGGGTGTTGGGAAGAGGAAGAGAGGAGAGAGGAGGAGAATGCATCGAAGAGGTGAGACTGACGGCGAGGAGCTCCGACAACGAGGATATAGTGACGAGGTGGGGTTCGAGTGTGCAGGAAAGTGCTCGAGGTGATGAGTTCTGGTGGTCGGGAAACGGGAAAGGAGAAAGGAGAGAATATGGAGTTGAGGGAGGCCGACACGGGTGGTCGGCGGTGTGAGGCGACGGCAAAGTGATGGGTGCAGTTAGGGTGCAGTGGGTTCGAGCTCGAAGGCGGCGGGAAATTTTGAGAAGATGAGGGGGAGAGAGAGAGAGAACGTTGGTAAGGAAGTGGGGAAAAATATAAAGAATATATTTAAATATAATATCAGAGAGAGAGAATCAGAATAGATTGGGATTTGGTCTTTATTTAAAAATATGTAAAATTTAAGATATAAACGAAATATTTTAACAGTAAAATATTATATGAATATAATATTAAATATATTTTGAGATTTTGGCTAATACAAAAATAGTCCAAAACACGTCCGGCTCGGGTCTAAAATTATGGTTTAAAAATACGGATAATATACGTGTCAACCAAAACCAAAATAAGATATCTAGGTAACCAAAATGCATACCTCCAAGAACGGATACACGTAGCGTGCATGTAGCGATCCAAACGAGTCCGTTTCACTGAACGTGACGAGAACATGATGTATGGATGCTACCACAGGGTCAGGGGTATGATGCAGGCCATGCTAGATATTTTTAAAATATTTTATTTGACTTTACTTGTTTTATTAAAAAAATGCAGATGCTCGATATAATGCAGTTATACAATATGATAGTGCACGGATCATCAAAATTAGCCGGGATAAATCACAAACAGAAATCAAGATGGGTTTTCAGCATGCGGGTCCGGTCAGATGCAAATACAGATATCAATTACACTATTCGCACCCAAAACACAATAAATCAAGAAATAGCCATAAATAAATAAAGAAATACCCAAAATAGAATTGGTATAAATGAACTAGGGTGTTACACATGTTGTGGAGTTTTCATGCAACAGTAGCTACCAAACAAGTATAGGAATGGCACCCTTTGCAGCTCTATATGGAAGGAAGCGTCGATCGCTATTAAGTTGGGACGACATCGGAGGTAGATAACTCTTTGGACCTAAGATGATAGTGGCAACTGTCGATATAGTTCGCACTATCAAGAAAAGAATGCGCATAGACCAAGATCGACAGAAGCACTGGGCTGATGCAAAATGCCGTCACTTGGAGTTTCAACCGGAAGATCGTGTATTTTTGAAGATATCTCCAAACTGTGAAGTGGTTCATTTTTGAAGACGGGGTAAGCTCAGTCCAAGATATATTGGACCGTTCGACATACTCGAACGAGTCGGTGAAGTATCTTATCGCTTGGCGCTTCCACCTTCATTGGAAGGAATGCACAATGTGTTCCACATATCCCAATTCTGAAGGTATGTGAGTGACCCCGGTCATATTCTTGATCACTTCAAGCTCACTGTACAGCCCAACTTATCCTGTGAGCAATAACCTGTTGAAAATCTGGATAGTCATTTCGGAACAAAGAAGTACATTTAGTTCGAGTGATGTGGAGAAAAGACTCACCAGGAGAATCAACGTGTGAACGTGAGGAAGACATGCGTGCAAGATACCCTCAATCGTTTGTAAATTAGTCCTTAAAATAATTGTAAATTTCGAGAACAAAATTTTTGTAAGGAGGGTAGAATGTAACATCTATGTTTTCAGTGTACAGAAATTTATTTAAAAATTAATGTACAAATGAAGTATTTGCAATCCTGTGTATGCTATAAGTATTTGAATTGCTTTTGAACAGCAAGAAACAACTTGTAGATCATTGGTAAAGTCTTGCACTGCTGTGATATAGCTCCTGTGTTCGAATCCCCCCAGCCACATATATTTTTAATTGATTTTTCTTTTAATTTTTTAGAAGCCCAACAGTTTGCACGTGCACTACACGTAAAATGAAGAGTTGCGGATTAAATAAACATGTGCACTGAGGTATACAAAGCAACAGGGACACGTTGCCAAATCCCACACACCCATCACCGGAATTTGGCCGGCGAGATCAAGGTCAAGACCGGCTCCGCCGAGCCCCCCGTAGGGGATGCTCCCCAATTTTTCCCCTAGCACCCTTTCGCCTACCCCACTACCCCCATATCGTTTGTTTACTCTGAAAACATCCAGAGAGTGATAATTCATCTCTTTAATTCAATTTTTAATGCAATTTTTAATTCTATTCTTCATTACCCTAAATCCTAATTTTTCTTATAAATACCACACCACATTTCACCCCTCCTCAATCAGAATTTTATTATAAAAACTCTCTAAAATTTTCAAGTCCTAAGTTGTGCAAGTGGAGTTAGTAAAGGTCGAAGTTCCGGCAAAGTTTCAAGAAGATTCCGGCGACGAAACGACGCTCTGACAGTCCCGAAAGTTTCCTCCTTCTCCCTCTTTCTTTATAGCCAGCAAGTCCTTATTCCCCTCCTCCATCTCTATTCTAAAACTTCTCTTTTTCAAAACTCGTAGAAAGCGGAGTTATTCCGACTTCCGATTCGTTTTTCTTTAAAAAAAATCATTTTTTTAAATAATAAAATACCATATTCTCTCATAATATTTAACAAACATAAAAAATATATTAGAACAAGTTTAACCTCAAAATAATTCATGTTGCAATTTTTATTTCACTTTTACAGTAAAGTACCATCATATTACATACAACTTATAATTGTTCAATTTAACCGTATTATGTTTAGATAACTCATGAGGTAATGACCTATCTCATCACAACACACATTCTTGATATAGCACGATGAATTTTAGGACTCTAGTTTATGGGAAAATACGATTTTACGAATAAATACCTTAAACATTCAAAAACTGTTTTCTTTAAAAAGTGTGTTATTTAATTTCTTACAAATACACCTCTACAACCCATTTTGGGGAACCCCGATCAGGATGGTACGGGTTGTTGCACATTCTCGGGCCTAGTAAAGCAAGATGCAGACCTCCGCAAGGAGCATTCGATCTCGATGGAATTTTGATGCAATTTTTAAGAAAATGAGATTTCTACAAAATAAATAAAATTTATTTTTATTAAATATATATATTTATAACTATTATCAAAACATCTATTTAAAATATATTATTGAAATATTCCATGTTTTCTATAGCAAAGGAATCACAATTTCATGAAACTGCCATTACAATTCAATACAAATTTCAATATTTCATTAAAATACCATATACAATGAAAACTAGGTTCTACTCACTAGAAAATTTCACTTTTATAAAATATACGTCTATAAAAACTCTAAAGACGATAATTAAATACTTGAGTTGTATTTTGAAATTATATTAAAACTATTTTATATAAAACTCCCTCAAGTTATATTAAATTACAATAAAGACCCTAGTAAATATAGGTTTAAACGGGACCAGTTCTCTTGAGCCTCAGGGAGACGGAGAATATGTGTGCTTGCCTATCTAAGATAGACAATCTAATAACGGTGTTATCAACACGGTAATTGTCTTGGAAAAAGACACAAATCCTATCATCAATGTGCAGTAGTTACCGATAACATCAAAATTAAGTCAGGACTTCAATTTTGTTTAAAAGTCTAACTCAGTTCGAGTCACGATCAAATATGAATCAATCTTACTTGAATTCAATTCAAGTATAAGTACAATATAACATGAATCTGTCTATACCAGAATTCAATCTATATCAATCTGTCTCGACTGAACCGAACCATGGATATACTCCGTTTACATGTCTATCCATTATATCCATTACATTTATTTAATATCATGGTTTCGGCAAGTCGTACAATCTATTACACAAAATAATACAAATCAATACAAAATACATTATGGGGTTTTAAAGGGTAGACTGGTACGGAATGTGTTAGAAGTGGCACGAGACGATCACTTTAATACACCTAACTTGAATATCCATTGCCGTTATACCATGGCTGAACGGTTCCTTGTGTTCCGTATACCTTAGTCTCCGGAATAGTGGGACACCTCTTGTATACACTGGCATATTCTGTATCAAACTACAAAACAACTGTATTAACATTATAATCAAAAATTACTAGTCATACTCTCTTTCTGCCTATTCTATCTCTATCTATTTTTAGGACTTACCGAGCGATTGTTCGCTGACGACATTTCTTTTCTTCTTCTTTGGAATGTTGTCAGGTGGATCGGACTTACTGGAGATCGAGCCTAGTACTGAGGACTTGGAGCAGTTTGCTATCGAACCAGAGCTGTAGGCACTTGTATATATTTTTTATTTCAGTTATGTCATTATTTAGGAATTGCTTTCCATTCATGTATTTAAATTTCCAGTTGTACTTATAAAAAATTGTTAAATAAATAAAAGTTGATATTCTTTTATAGTCCTGTCTCCTGTGTACATTTTACTTATATTGCTTAGATACGCTAAGCGTGTTTACTTCTGAGTAAATACGTAGCGGGCCCAGTCGCGTCCTCTTGCTCGTACACCGGGAAGCGGGGCGTGACACATTCTCTTCCAAAACTGAATATAAATCTCTTGCGAATGCCACGACTGGGATACTATGGGTGAAAAATCTTCCGTATGAACTCAATGTAATTCTGCGAAAACCACCATCTATATACTGTGATAATACCGGGGCTACCTATCTTAGTGCAAAACTAGTCTTCCGTTCTCAGATGAAGTACATTGCCCTTGACTATCACTTTGTTCGGGAATGCGTTGAAGATGGCATCATTCGTGTTCAACATATCAACACTCATGATCAACTTACGGATGTTCTCACAAAAGCATTTGGACACGGTCAATTTCTCAAATTTCGTTTCAAAATCAGAGTCTCCAACGGAGCTTCAATCTTGTGGCGGCGTATTAGTGACAAGTAGACAAAACACCAATAAATGTTTGCCAGACGTCTGGCAAACCTACAGAGCGAAACCAAATGTGTACTGAAAGAGTCACAGACGTCTGACAATCAAATTCCAGAAATACTAGATTAGACGCAAACGTCTGCCAAACTACTCATCAGACGTCTGCCCTTCATAAACGTGGCTGATGCGGTTTTCAATCATTAAAATCTTTCCAAAATCTTGCAATATTATTATTCAGGAAAGATTTTATTATTATTCTATTCTTTATCATGTAAAGCGTAATATAAAAACACAATTGATATTCAATACAAGAAAAACAAGTTCAAAACCCTAAACCCTATCTTCGTCAAGATTATAACCCGCCCCTGATTTTTTAAGTTTTGTTGAGCAATATAAATACAAAGTTTGCATGACTCGCATAATCTGGACCTAGCAAAATGGCAAAAACTAAAGCTCCACTTAAGTTAATTTGAAACAAGATTTTCTGTACGAACCCACTTCTTATACTCGATTTTTTTCTAATTGAAAAAAATGGTTTGGGAAACTCTCAGAAGCAACAATTATTGAAACCACCATAAATTAATCATACAGGATTTTCAAAACCGTCTGAAATTTTGGGTTCTTCCGCATCAGGATTTTTTAAAAAAATGTTCCAAATTATAACTTCAATATCGGCCCCCATAACTATCATTGTGTTATTAAATTGCAATAATTTGAAGCACTTTTTTTCCTGGGAATGAAATCCAGACATAAATGAGTTATAAATCTGAAGTTCAAGTACACATTATTCTAGAAAGCTGGAGTCCCCTTGCTCCATAATCAAACATGGACTTCTCTAAAAATTGGCCTTTCTTTCTTTCATTTCTTCATCTACTTTATTTCAAGGGCATATATCAATACATCACAAAATTGAAGTCCATAACACAACACAATAGCAATATGCTATTATTTCATGCTATTATTAGATACAAGCTTCACATCACTAATCAAAAAAGAGAGGGAAAAAGAAGAAGACAAACATGGGGACCCTCTATTATACCCTCTCGCTCACCGTTGCATCCAAGGGTATGAAATAATATGGACAAAATAATAGCATGGAGCTTATGGAACACTTGAAAATAAGCAAAAAGCTCGCAGGCCATTAGGTAAAGCTCAACAAATGCAAGGCATAAACGCACATTGCTCTTTATTGCACACAGCCAACAAAGATATCTCTTCTGGGATAAATTTTCCTAAAGAAACCAATCAATATACCTCACATGTCTTTCTCACAAGTCTTCATATAGCTAAAGTGATGAAAAATATCCAACTCTTATCTTTTTCTCAATATAGTTCCCCCATGTGACTAATCAGTGGATTGGCTTAATTGCCATGTGATCATGTTACATATGTGGAAATTGAAAGGAGACATTTAAGCAGATATCACAATGTTGCTAATCTCCACAAATGTAGCTCTTTCAAATTGGGCAGAGTCCTACCAAAATACAAGGAGCTGGAGTTGATTAAGTATTTTTTTTAAAGATGTGATTTTCAAAACGCAAGCAAAGATATCATGAATCTATTGAATATGGCGGCATACTCTATAACTCACATAGCTTAGAGTTTTAACATAGTGAAGACTTTAAAACGCTGTCAAAACCTTTCATGGTTATATTAACGCAAATTTCATTACGTGCAACGATAGTTTTAAGATTCCAGTTAAAACTGCTATTTGCAATAAAAATAAAACGTTTCAGATATAAATTTCCGCCGAAATATTCCAATTCAGTGAATCGGTGCAAATGCCACTCTCACATCGTACTAATCCAATTTGTATCCCATCTTTAAAACCAATTTGAAAGATGTTTTTTCTTCATCCAGTGAATATTATACCGGTTCCATCCATATATTTTTTGTCTTCTCATATCTTCTTCTCCCTTTTATATTTTCTTGAAAACATAAGTTGCAACAAATATAATTTGCTCACATTTTTTCAAAGGGTCATGGCTTTCAATAAATCCAATAAAACCCAAAAGCACTCTATTTAGAGAAAAAAACAGATTAAGGTTTGAGTGACATATTAGGAAAGCATCTCAGATCTGCATCGTTGATGACTGGTGAGTGAGTCACTCTCCACATATAAATTGTACTAATTCTACACAAAAAGTAATGCACAGAAGCAAAAATTCGAATAAAAATTAATATTTTGTACGAATTGTACTACTGCCTGTGGAAATTATTCCTTTGTCATGATGGGTTCAGGAGACAATTAATATATAAATTTAATATATAGTACAAATTTGTACTCTGAACTCATATCTATAAGTATAGTTTTCCCATGTAATAAACTTTCTGATTAAGTTACAATGGCTGATTAGTGAGAAATGTAATTGGTTGGTAAGTGCAGGCAAGGACACCTCTCATTCTCTAATAAAAGCATCCCACGTCACAAAATAAATAATTAAGGTATTCCAAGAGGCACATGTGTTGACACGCATTTTTTGTCAGGGCCGCACGCTCACATGCACGTTTGAAAGGTTGAAACCCGTATCACACCACAACGTCTTGCAGGAAAAATTATTCCGTGCCGGACATATACGCTCGGATCCCACACCACATCTTGCATAAGGCCGAGATTCCTCTAAATTCACCTTTAGCGGTGCTAGTTTGGCGTGTATTCAATTTGAATAATTTTTTAAAAGATTGTCTTTTTCCTTAAATTTTAGTTTCAAGTTCGCGACTGATGATGCTCAATATTGGCGGTCTCCAAGATCTGGACATGTGGCAGATGACGTGTCCCAAAACTAAGAAGGAAGGGCCACAGGGGCCGACCAGGCAACCTCTGTACCCGACCCACAAGCACGAGCTGGCCCTCCTCGGGGCCCTCTGCAAGTTGGCCTCCTCGACCCCCCAGCTCGTCCCGAGCTGCCACAAGACCAGGACTCATCGGCCCTCTTGCTCATCTCCGAGCTCCCTAGCCGAGGCCGTCTTCCTCGGTCCCTCCGACCAGATCCACCGCTCATAGGCGTAACCGCCGCTCCGCGAATCTCGCCATGCGCAGATTCTCCGCCAGCAACATCCCACGTTCCACGCCTCCGTGATCCCCATTAATGGGCGATCCGTTCTCTACGCGGGCGTGACGTCGGGAGCGCAACTGCTGACGAGATTCTCGCGCCTGCTGCTGCGTGCCATCACCGCTATATAAACCCCTATCACAAAGGGGTCAAGTAAGCCATTTTTTATTCCTCTGAGCCGTTACTCTGCCCGGATCTAGCACTTACTTGATCATCGGAGGGTCCCCGGTGGTACCAAACCACCCCGGGACTTTTTTGCAGGTACTCCGCGCTAAAAACCCTCAAATCACCAATCTCACCAAAACCCATTGAGATCCACACGCAACAGAAGATCATCACCAAAATCCACCGGGAGATCAACGGAAGACAACATCTGACGGAGACCCGAAAAGGATCTCCATCAGTTGGCGCCGTCTGTAGGAAACTGCTCCACAAAACACAAAGTTGGCCTTCCGATCTCCACCCACATGGCAACCGATCCCCCTGAAGATCTAAACACCCGCTGTCGCCTCCCTCACAACGGAGGCACGGGTGAGCCCTCACCAAACGTCATCGGCTCCTCCGGGGACGCAGAAGCCGGTATACTATGTGAGCCACGTGTTTAAGGACGCGGAAACAAGGTACCTAGTTCATGAGACCTCTCCCAGCAAGAAATTTACGGATCTATATGCTCCGATTGGAACTGGAAGTTCCAGAACCGGCGGATGGTATGCCACAATAATGAAAGTCTAACTCGGCATACCATTTTTACTTTCGATCAAGAAGATTGTCTTAGCCCTCGTGGTGACCTCGCGGAAGCTGCGGAACTACTTCCAAGCACACACCATCGTCGTCCTCACCGAGCGCCCGTTGGGAGCTATCCTAGCATCACCGGAATCCTCGGGCCGCCTAGAAAAAAGGAGGTGGGAGCTATCTCAGTTCGACATAAGATATCGCCCGAGGCAAGCCATCAAGTCCCAGGCCCTGGCCGATTTCATCGTTGAATGCACCATCCCTAGCAAGAAGCCGGAGTCCGCGCCGCCACTCGAAACCCAGTGTCCCGTCCCGGAAGGCCCTGGCTCGGTTCTGGAGTGGGTCATCTACGTCGACGGGTCTTCTACCGAGGAAGGCTGCGGTGCCGGCCTCATTATCCGGGGCCCAAACAAAGCAAAGATGGAGTATTCTTTGAGGCTCGGTTTCAAAGCATCGAACAACGTGGCAGAATACGAGGCCCTCCTGGCCAGACTGCGCATGGCCGTCGGGCTGGGGCTAAAGATAATTCGAATCCACGGCGACTCGACCCTTATTGTCGGTCAAGTGACTGACCGCTTCGAAGCTCGAGAGACCCTGATGATGAAGTACCTAGACGAAGTGAGGAAACTCCGAAGAAACTCCGACGAAGTCCAGGTAGAACAAATACCCAGGCAGCTGAATGCCCAAGCAGACGCCCTGAGCAAGCTGGCTTCGTCATACTCGACCAACAATAGGCGGTCTATCCTCTTCGAAACCTTGCCTCGACCCAGCTTGGGAGACGGAGTGACGACACTCCACGTGTACGCGGTGCAGGAGAGCGACCAATGTCACGCCCCGCTTCCCGGTATACGGCGGAGTGGACGCGACGAGGCCCGCTACGTATGTACTCAGAAGTACATACGCTAAGCGTATCTAAGCAATATAAAATAATCACAAGAGACAAATGATATTGAAATAACAGCAACTTTTATTAATATCATTCTTTGTACAATGCATGAAATGAAAATGCAACTGGAATGGAAAAGCAATGCCTAAACAGTGGCATAATAATAAAAGGAAATACTGGAAAGAACAAAGTACAATTATCTAGAGCTCTGGGTCTTCTTGGAACTGCTCCAAATCTTCACTTGTGGGCTCGGTCTCAACTTGGTCCAACGCACCTGACGACATTCAAAGAAAAAAGAAATAGAATGTCGTCAGCGAACAGGTCGCTCGGTAAGTCCCAAAGAAAAGAAGAATGAGAATGGCAGAGTAGCAGTATTTTCTAAAGTATTATGTTGTTGAATATTATGGAATATTGTTTAACGCCGTTGTTTGTAGCTTGGTACAGAAGGATGCCAGTGTATACGAGGGGGATCTCTATATGCTAGAGATCAGGGCAAATGGAGAGTACAAGGAACCGTTATGCCACGGTACAACAGCAACAGTATTCATGTTAGGTGTCTTAATCTGACCACCTCGTGCCACCTTTAACACCTTCCGTACCAATCTACCCCTTTAAACCCCGTGATGTCTTGTTTGTATTGTTATCTTGTAAATTGTGTTGCTTGTATGATTGATTGACCGACTGACCGAAACCATGATATCAGGAAACGGTTATAACCGTAGAGTCATGTAAATGGAATACTGAGAATCATGTAAAAGGAATATATATCCATGGTACGGTTCAGTCAGGTTGTGTAAATTGATAATTGTATTCATGGATTCATGTATTCATATTGACTTGGAATCTTGAAAATTTATATGGTACTTGAATCATATTCAAGTCAGATTATGATCAGACTCAAACCCGAGTCAGACCATAGAAATGTAAATCGAAGTCCTATAATTGCTAGGGTCCTTAGGGTAATTTATAAAACTTGAGGGGGTTTTATGTAAAAATACTTTTGTACAGTTTTCAAAATACAACTCAAGTATTTAATTATCGTCTTTATGTATATACAACAATTTAATGATCAAGATAAATATGTATACATGTTCGAATAGTATGAAATGAGTCAAGTATATTATACGAGTAACTACCAAAAACAATGCTGTAAAGAAATATTATGTACGACTAATTAATCAAGTCAAACGAATACGAGAACATAAAAAAAAATATGGCTCTAAGTGTTTTGCATGCGTGAGTTCCAGTTTCACCTAAATACGACTACCGGTTTGAGAGATATATATGTTTTCGTATCGTCGCGCAAAACAGATCAGAATCTATTCGGCACCGTCACATATTTTTAAAATGCAGTTTGAGTAAATTTCCATCGGTTTTCAGGTTATGAAAAGTATTAGAAAATTGTAGGTATTTCGATGAACTTATCGAAAACACCAAGATTCACATGATTTGGATTTCTGAAGCTCTAGTTATGATCATTTTAATATCAGCGTTTAAAACAGAAATTCAGATTTCTGGACAGCAACTATATATTCTATTGCAAAGCCTATATCAGGTTGTTTCATGCATTCCTAAGTAATATAATATACAGAAAATTATAGTTCTATCAATGGTGCATCTACATATCTAAACTTTGTCACAAACGGACATCGGGTGTTCGAGTTATGTCCAATTTAAAAACAGTGTGCGAATCGGAACAGATTCTGTCCAGATCCGTCACTTAATATTGTAACACAGTTTTCTTTATCTTAGATGGGTTTTTAGTAAAACTAATAAACTAATAAAATCTAGATCATTCGATGTAGATATCAAAAACACCTGAGTTTGCTCAATTTGGATACCGGTATACCAAGTTATATGTCCTAGAAATTGACCGATAACTGCAGTTTTCTGTTTTACGATCAGTGAATAAATACGATGTAATTCCTAAACCGTTATGCGGATCGATCTAAAATTTTTACAGCATGTATAAAATAATATAATATATCATATGTAAATTCCGTGAAATTTTCAGAAGTAAAAATTAATTTCTAAAAATTATTTTAAAGCTAAAGGTATTGATATGTCATATGTGAGAAATGAGAAAACCATGGAATTTATTCGTAACTTCATCATTTTTTTTAATACAAATTTTAAATAAAGTGATTTAAAATAAAACAACAAACATGCAATCCTAATTGGTCACTATGAAATCTTAACATGTGAATTGAGAGTAATGAAAAAGACTTTACAAACTATACAAACTATATATGTGTGTATGTTTGTGTGTTCATTATTTATATATATATCCATATAATTAATTATTTAGGAACTATGATATGTCAAGGGAAGTTTTTCATGGCAATATAAAACAAGAGAAATATAAAAAGAAAAAGAAAGAGATGGAGGAAGGAAAGAGAGAAGGGACTTACATACACAAGCCGGTATTGTCACCGGGCTTGTCTATCCGCCGATAGCCTCGCATTACTAGCGAGGCCTTCTTGAAGACTTCTTCATGTTCTTCTTCTTGGACTCTTGGTGAAGAGGAAGAAGTGAGAGATAGAAAAATGTGAGGAATGAAAAGTTAGAGGAGGACAATAAAGATGGTGTAATGGTGAATTATGTATAATAATATATGCGTTCAATATGAGAATTAAAAGAGAAATGAAAGGTCACCATTCATTTTGAAAATGAAAGGTCTCATTTGTAGGTCATGAGAAAAATAAAAAATGATAAAAAAAATAATTGCAAGAATGGGGATTTGAACATGTGACTTATGAAATAACAATGCAATGACTTAACCAATGAGCTACAAGATTGTTCATGTACCTATTTAATTAGAATTAAATATATGATGTTGCTTAAAAAGAAAATGGGCTTTTTAGATGGGCTGTAGAGAATAAGAATAATGGATTTGGGTTAAATATTTACGAAAGAAAAAATAAGAATGAGAAGTTAAAAACTTAAATATAAGAAAAAGAGATTGTACCTAGAAAAAAATACATAATAGATTGAGCAATAAAATAATAATAAATTTAATAGAAAAAGGAAAATACCAAGTACAAATAAATACGGTATATTATTGAAGAGGGATAATACAAATGTATAAAGATTTTGGGGTCATTACATTCTACCCTCCTTAAAAATAATTTCGTCCTCGAAATTACTCAAGAAGGATGATGTAACAGAGTAAAGAAACAGGATTAGGATGATGTCTTCTTCGAGCTCCGTCAATTGATACTCTAACCAATTGAGCTAATAAGTCTACAAGATACAAATAGAAAGGATGAATAAAAATCAAGGATTCAAAAGTGGAGAGATGGACTTCAAGGAAAGCGAAGGTGGAGTTCAAGATGGATTCAAGGAATATGTAATGTAAAGAATGTTTTCAGTTGCTGTTTCTTGTGTTTTATATTGCTTAGGTTGTTCACGCAGAACAGAACTGCATGATAGGGTTTCATACAGCTCTAACCTGCATGGGCCACCAACAAAACCTGTCACGCCCCGCTTCCCGGTATACGGCGGAGTGGGCGCGACGAGGCCCGCTACGTATGTACTCAGAAGTACATACGCTAAGCGTATCTAAGCAATATAAAATAATCACAAGAGACAAATGATATTGAAATAACAGCAACTTTTATTAATATCATTCTTTGTACAATGCATGAAATGAAAATGCAACTGGAATGGAAAAGCAATGCCTAAACAGTGGCATAATAATAAAAGGAAATACTGGAAAGAACAAAGTACAATTATCTAGAGCTCTGGGTCTTCTTGGAACTGCTCCAAATCTTCACTTGTGGGCTCGGTCTCAACTTGGTCCAACGCACCTGACGACATTCAAAGAAAAAAGAAATAGAATGTCGTCAGCGAACAGGTCGCTCGGTAAGTCCCAAAGAAAAGAAGAATGAGAATGGCAGAGTAGCAGTATTTTCTAAAGTATTATGTTGTTGAATATTATGGAATATTGTTTAACGCCGTTGTTTGTAGCTTGGTACAGAAGGATGCCAGTGTATACGAGGGGGATCTCTATATGCTAGAGATCAGGGCAAATGGAGAGTACAAGGAACCGTTATGCCACGGTACAACAGCAACAGTATTCATGTTAGGTGTCTTAATCTGACCACCTCGTGCCACCTTTAACACCTTCCGTACCAATCTACCCCTTTAAACCCCGTGATGTCTTGTTTGTATTGTTATCTTGTAAATTGTGTTGCTTGTATGATTGATTGACCGACTGACCGAAACCATGATATCAGGAAACGGTTATAACCGTAGAGTCATGTAAATGGAATACTGAGAATCATGTAAAAGGAATATATATCCATGGTACGGTTCAGTCAGGTTGTGTAAATTGATAATTGTATTCATGGATTCATGTGTTCATATTGACTTGGAATCTTGAAAATTTATATGGTACTTGAATCATATTCAAGTCAGATTATGATCAGACTCAAACCCGAGTCAGACCATAGAAATGTAAATCGAAGTCCTATAATTGCTAGGGTCCTTAGGGTAATTTATAAAACTTGAGGGGGTTTTATGTAAAAATACTTTTGTACAGTTTTCAAAATACAACTCAAGTATTTAATTATCGTCTTTATGTATATACAACAATTTAATGATCATGATAAATATGTATACATGTTCGAATAGTATGAAATGAGTCAAGTATATTATACGAGTAACTACCAAAAACAATGCTGTAAAGAAATATTATGTACAACTAATTAATCAAGTCAAACAAATGCGAGAACATAAACAAAAATATGGCTCTAAGTGTTTTGCATGCGTGAGTTCCAGTTTCACCTAAATACGACTACCGGTTTGAGAGATATATATGTTTTCGTATCGTCGCGCAAAACAGATCAGAATCTATTCGGCACCGTCACATATTTTTAAAATGCAGTTTGAGTTAATTTCCATCGGTTTTCAGGTTATGAAAAGTATTAGAAAATTGTAGGTATTTCGATGAACTTATCGAAAACACCAAGATTCACATGATTTGGATTTCTGAAGCTCTAGTTATGATCATTTTAATATCAGCGTTTAAAATAGAAATTCAGATTTCTGGACAGCAACTATATATTCTATTGCAAAGCCTATATCAGCTTGTTTCATGCATTCCTAAGTAATATAATATACAGAAAATTATAGTTCTATCAATGGTGCATCTACACATCTAAACTTTGTCACAAACGGACATCGGGTGTTCGAGTTATGTCCAATTTAAAAACAGTGTGCGAATCGGAACAGATTCTGTCCAGATCCGTCACTTAATATTGTAACACAGTTTTCTTTATCTTAGATGGGTTTTTAGTAAAACTAATAAACTAATAAAATCTAGATCATTCGATGTAGATATCAAAAATACCTGAGTTTGCTCAATTTGGATACCGGTATACCAAGTTATATGTCCTAGAAATTGACCGATAACTGCAGTTTTCTGTTTTACGATCAGTGAATAAATACGATGTAATTCCTAAACCGTTATGCGGATCGATCTAAAATTTTTACAGCATGTATAAAATAATATAATCTATCATATGTAAATTCCGTGAAATTTTCAGAAGTAAAAATTAATTTCTAAAAATTATTTTAAAGCTAAAGGTATTGATATGTCATATGTGAGAAATGAGAAAACCATGGTATTTATTCGTAACTTCATCATTTTTTTTAATACAAATTTTAAATAAAGTGATTTAAAATAAAACAACAAACATGCAATCCTAATTGGTCACTATGAAATCTTAACATGTGAATTGAGAGTAATGAAAAAGACTTTACAAACTATACAAACTATATATGTGTGTGTGTTTGTGTGTTCATTATTTATATATATATCCATATAATTAATTATTTAGGAACTATGATATGTCAAGGGAAGTTTTTCATGGCAATATAAAACAAGAGAAATATAAAAAGAAAAAGAAAGAGATGGAGGAAGGAAAGAGAGAAGGGACTTACATACACAAGCCGGTATTGTCACCGGGCTTGTCTATCCGCCGATAGCCTCGCATTACTAACGAGGCCTTCTTGAAGACTTCTTCATGTTCTTCTTCTTGGACTCTTGGTGAAGAGGAAGAAGTGAGAGATAGAAAAATGTGAGGAAGGAAAAGATAGAGGAGGACAATAAAGATGGTGTAATGGTGAATTATGTATAATAATATATGCGTTCAACATGAGAATTAAAAGAGAAATGAAAGGTCACCATTCATTTTGAAAATGAAAGGTCTCATTTGTAGGTCATGAGAAAAATAAAAAATGATAAAAAAAATAATTGCAAGAATGGGGATTTGAACATGTGACTTATGGAATAACAATGCAATGACTTAACCAATGAGCTACAAGATTGTTCATGTACCTATTTAATTAGAATTAAATATATGATGTTGCTTAAAAAGAAAATGGGCTTTTTAGATGGGCTGTAGAGAATAAGAATAATGGATTTGGGTTAAATATTTACGAAAGAAAAAATAAGAATGAGAAGTTAAAAACTTAAATATAAGAAAAAGAGATTGTACCTAGAAAAAATACATAATAGATTGAGCAATAAAATAATAATAAATTTAATAGAAAAAGGAAAATACCAAGTACAAATAAATACGGTATATTATTGAAGAAGGATAATACAAATGTATAAAGATTTTGGGGTCATTACAACCAGGATTGGAGGAAGCCCCTCGTGGAGTTCCTGAAAGACGGCGCACTCCCAGAGGACCGAACAGCCGCCCGCCGTCTCCGGGCCAAAGCCCGCCACTTCGTCTGGAACAACGGGAATCTCTACAAGAAGGCGTTCACTCAACCCCTGCTCCGGTGCGTTGACCCCCACAAAGCCGACTACGTCCTTCGAGAAATCCATGAAGGGGTGGGCGGTGCACACCAGGGGGCTCAAACCTTGATCCAAAAAGCGTTACTCTAAGGGTACTACTGGCCCACCATGCACGAGGATGCCCTAAAGCTGGTCAGAAGATACAAAAGCTGCCAGCTCCGCGGCAGCATTCCCCGCCTCCCGGCTACCGAGCTGACCGCCCTGACATCCCTATGGTCGTTCGCTCATAGGGGTTTGGATATAATCGGTCAGTTCCCTACCGGAACAGGTGGACACAAATACGTCCTCGTCGCGGTGGACTATTTCACCAAGTGGATCGAGGCCGTCCCCATCAGGAAACCGGAAGCCGCCGCAACCATCTAGTTCCTGCAAAACAACCTGATACTCCGGTTTGGCATCCCGAGATGCATCGTCACCGACCACGGGACGAACTTCGAGAACGAGAAAGTGAAGGACTTCTGCAAAGAGTACCATATTCTCATGAAGTCCGCCGCGGTCGCGCATCCCCAATGCAACGGGTAGGCTGAGGTCGCTAACCGAGATGTCCTCCGAGGTCTCCGGACCCGCCTAGAAGGGCGAGAAGGCAGTTGGGTCAAAAAACTGCCCCGGGTCTTATGAGCCCTGCGCACGTCAAAAAAAACTCCCGCCGGGGAGACCCCTTTCAGCCTCGGGCTACCCAGTCACCGGGTCGAGCACTTCGACGATGACGCAAACACCTCGGCGCTACGGACCAACCTCGACATCTTGTTGGAAAAGAGGGATCGGGCTCAGATCAGAGCTGCCGCCTATCAACAACAAACGACCCGATACTACAACGCTCGGGTCAAACACCGCTCCTTCAAGACCGGAGACCTGGTCCTGCGGCGGAACGAGTTCACCGACCAAGGCAGGCTTCACAAGTTCTCCCCAAAGTGGGAGGGTCCTTTCCTCATCTCTGAGGCGCTCCCCGGCGGAGCCTACCGCCTACAAGACGCAGACGGACGAAAGCTTCCGTGGCCTTACAACGCCGAGAAGCTCAAGCTATACCTGTGAGGTCAAAGCCATCGAGTGTATACCGCCCCCCTCTTTTTCCTTTTCGCAAAAACGGTGTAAAGCGTTCTCTAAAATTCCTGTCCATATGAATAAAGAAACGTCAAATCATTCCGAGTAGAGTTCCATCTTTACAATCTAAGGCCCTCTCCAAGAGGTGGCCGTGCGACCCACTGCCCGGCTATCCTTAGTGGGCTTCCCACAGCCCCCTAACGCTAAGGACCAAGAAGCCCTCTCAGAGGCAGTCGATCCCGAGGATCCCTCGCTCGGCTATCCTCAGCGGGCAGCTTCCCTGCCACAACACCGGGGATCAAAAAGCCCTCCCAGAGGCAGTCGAACCCGAGGATCCCTCGCTCGGCTATCCTTCAAGACAAAAGCCCTCACCAAGAGGCACCGGGACGTAACCGTGTCCGGCCAAGGGTCCTTGGTAGGCTTCTACAGCCCCTCCCGCGCTAAGGACCAAAGTCCTCCCAGAGGCAGTCGAGTCCTTGCTCGGCTATCCCCGGCAGGTAGCTTCCTACCACAACCGACAAGGATCAAAGTCCTCGCCAAGTGGCACTCGGCAGTAACCCTGTGTTAGTGATATATATGCCTTAGAGGCCATTACTGTACATGCGATGTATATTGTAGTGGATGATTGGAAATATATATGGAGGACTTTATTGCTCGACATGATAGTGCGCTATCTGGTTGCTCTTTATTTTAACATGTACTCTGATTGTCTTTATGTTACATGTTGATAAATCCCTTAGGATGAGTACTTGACTACCAGGACTATGATGCAGATCATACTAGTGGGGACAGAGTAGTCGCTAAGTACATCCTTCAAATGTTCCTAGTCGTAGGTGTATCGAGACAGGGCATCGATATACCAGAGTAGAATAGCGTATGCTTCTTGACCCATGTAGATGGGCGATGGATGATCCCATATCCATTAGTGTTTGACATCAGAGATGGTATACGGGTGCTCAGTGGAGACTGGGTACACTGGACGGACTCGGCGAGAACTCCCAGATGGTATTATACCTCACGTCAGATGGCAGTTCTCTGGTGACACTGGTACAGGTTAGTCTGTAGACCCGAGATCGTCATAGAGTCTTGTGTGATTCCCACTGTGTTTTGATTTCCATCATACCACGTCCAAGAGGGCGTGCAAAACGGTGGCTTTTGGATACAGTCCCGAATCACATGGAGGAAATGAGCGATAGGAGGGGTTTCGTCTCTCTCGGTATTGGGAGTTGATGTTGCGCTGTGTTCGATTGGCTATAACTGGAAATCTCTGGCCAGGGTTGCTGAGATTTACTGGTAAGAGTTATCAGTAGTTTCTCGAACTTTTATGGACCTCATATTGACACGACTTATCGGTTACTGGGGTCTGACGTTTACCACTCCTAGACTAGATATGCGACATATCGGACGAAGAGACCGGACTGTACGGGAGTGTTACTGATTGGATTCGCAGGAGAATGTACAGGCTTGCTTGTTGATCTACTGATTGCTCAATACATTGGTAGCTGTTACGTTTAGCTGACCGCTTGCAGCTTGTGGGTGTTTGATATGATCATCACTTACTGCCGGCGTATTGACGATTCTTTAGAGTCCTACACAGAGGTTTTCTGGCTCAGGCAAAACGGAGTAGGAGCACATATGTGATATGTGCGGGACCGAGAACAATACGTGTATATGATGCCGTATTAGATTCTCGCGATATGTGATATCGGCCGGGTATATGTGATATAGCCGGGTCATCGGATCAAGTGTTGATTCGATTAACTGATATAGATTATATTAGTCGGTTATTTGTAAAATAGCCGGATTATCGGATCAAGTGTTGATTCGATAATTTAATGTATAATTATATATTTAACATATTATATTATATTAACTAATATTAGCTCACTTAAAGATTCTATTTCTCACTTGGATAATACATTGATATATATTTGATATATGTTAATTGTATTATTTTATTTTGTTACAATAAATATTGTATATATGATATATAAATTGTAACAAGTTAGGGTTATAAATGCAACATGTTTTGTGGAGTTTAAATATGGTTAGGGTTTGGATTAGGGTTAAACTTGCATGAAGCTTTCAAGAAGCTTCTTGAAGGTTTGACTTTGACCTTGATATTTTGTGAAGATATTTCCTGAACCCAACCCAAACCCCTTACCATAGTTATTTCTCTACATGGGTTAAGTCTTCATTCTTAACCCATGGTTGCATTTCTAACCTCACACATGTTTTCATTATTCATCACAAATGATTTTCATCTTCTTCTTCCTCTTGAAAAAGCTTTCTAGCTTTTTGACATGTGATGAAAATGAGTGAGAAATTGAAAACAAATGAGAGCTAAATTCCTACTTCATCATCCTCATCTATTCTAGCCGCTTAGATTAGGGTGTTTGCTTTACTAATACTTGATTAACAAAGCAAGAACTTGGGTTTGAGTTTCTTTAAGATAGATCATCTTAGTTATTGAAGATCGGAAGCAAGCTTACATCTTTCTCTTCATGGAGCCTCTCTAGAGTCCGGGTACTTGATGATCGCAGCGAAGGGACCTCAACACGGAGCTTATGAAGTGAAGGAACGGACTATAAAGGTTGTAATCCCTAACTTTTAAAAGTAAAGTTATTTACTTGCTCTTTGTTTTGCCTAATCTCTAGTCTAAGATATTGGTTAGGGTTGTTCGGTACATGAAAAATTTATTTTTGGCATGGTTGATGCCTTGTAGAACCTTGTTCTAGTGCCTAGTAACTCTACAGTGGTATCAGAGCCAAGCTAGAACTTTAGGCGTTGTGTAGACGAAATTTAAAGTTCGATCGAACCCTGAAACGTCGGTTTTGATCCCCTTTCTGAAATTTTTTTAAAATGTTGATTTTTCTGTATTAAAAATACTCAGAAAATCATGCAGGGAATTCTAAGAATTACTGTGAAGTACGAACCCATAACTCTCTCAAGGGAGCGCGGAACCGCGGCCAAACCATGTGTTTGGTGACGGTTCCGCGGCCACCCTTGGAAATTAGGGGCCAATTCTTCTGGGGTTTATTCTTGGTTAATTTTCCATGCTTCTGGGAATTTTGAATATTACTCAAGTGTTGAGTTTTCTGGAGATCTTTTGTATTCGTTGATTCGATCGGAAAGTTTAACTTCATTTAAGTTTTTTCGGGTAATTTAGAACGTGTTAAAAAGTTCGAACGGATATCAATAACTCACTTTTTCCCCTGTCTTAAAACCTTCAAGTGTTGGATTTTTCCTGAGTTTAAAACTTTCAGAAAATCATGCAAGCGAATCTGTGAACCCTCTAGAAGAACGTAACCTTAACTCGATTATGTGACCGTCAAAACCGCCACTGAACCATAAGATTTGTGGTGGTTTAGCGTTGCCACATGTGAGGCGTTGGTTTGACCCTTCTACGGCTGGTTCATAGCAGCTGTGACATGTTCTGAGACTTTTTGAACTCCCCTCAAGTGTTGAGCTATTTGGGAAATCTTGGATGTTTGTTTATTCGATCGAAAAGTTTAACATTGTCTATTTATCTGGAATGTGATACAGTATGTGGAATTCATACAGTTAGGCATGAAATGTGAAGTATGTGATATTTCAGATTTATGATGTCTAAGGAGATTGTGGATTCTAAATGTTGTAGTTTTACACTTTCTTTTATGCGACCGTAAGTGTAATATGTGGTGTATCGCCGGCTTCGGTGCTATATATCAACGACAACTGGGATATGCATATTTACTTACGTTGATTATATGTGATATTATGTGTTGCTGTGATATGTTATATTGGATCGTCGCGTTTTGAATAGCCGGGGGTTTTATGTAAGATGAGAGTTTTTCATTTTCATTCATGTAAAATTCATTTGTATGTAATATTCTTTTATTGGGGCACTTCCGGGTTGAGGATGATGTCACCATTGTATATTATTTACTTTTCTGCATTAGGATAGACCCAAGGCGAGGAGCACAAGTAACCGGGTTCTAGGGTCCAGTGGGAGACTATCTCGAGGAGTTGAGACCGGGTCTCCTAACTCTAGAACTGGCAGGGTTACATGCCGCTCTCGTAGGGGTCTAGCGATGTGAGTTTGGCTATT
Organism: Agapanthus africanus; assembly: GCA_030015575.1. Taxonomy (NCBI): domain Eukaryota; kingdom Viridiplantae; phylum Streptophyta; class Magnoliopsida; order Asparagales; family Amaryllidaceae; genus Agapanthus; species Agapanthus africanus. The sequence continues at coordinate 427,439,202 of JASDDO010000010.1, read as the reverse complement.
CATCGCAACCGTGGAATCCATGTTTATACAGCCTCGTATTAAAACACGGACCTCCTAATATATCCAATATTTCATATATGTTCTTCTGTGGCAATGTTCTGTGATGAGATCATATTACTGTCTGAGATGAATGTTTATATTATATATATAAGATATATATTATATATTGTTGATTTCGTTTCATATCTGATGCTTACGAAGCATAATTAAATGGGAATTCATTAATGAGATTAATGAAATAAAAGAAACCTAAAGATGTTATGGAATCGAATTTTCAAAAACAAGTAGCTCTAGTTTTTGCTTTGCATAGCGGTATTCCTTGTAGAATATCCAGCACCTTATTCGATAAGGAAAGAGTTGAGATCCCTTCATAGGGAGTGACCTCTTTAGCGAAACTAGCAGATGCTGCACACTCGGTTTTGTCTTTTGATTGCTTCTATAGTTCTTGCTTTGCATAGCGGTATTTGTGAAATATCCTGCACCTTATTCGATAAGGAAAGAGCCGACGATCCCTTCACCGGGAGTGACCTCTTTAGCAAAACTAGAAAAGCCTAAAAAACACTCCATTTAAAAAAAAACTACTCGATTCTACAACGATATCAAGTTCATTACGCAATAGGTTTTCTGAAAAACCTGTCGTAGCCCTCCGTCGTTTCAGATAAGTAATAGTTAGTATTCGTGCTGCGTTTGTTGACCTTGTCAAGGCGTAGTGTGCGGTAGCTGATTACTGCTTATGTTTATAAGCATATGATGCGATTGGATTAGGGTAGTCGTGCGACCTTGTTGACCTTGTCAAGGGTCATGCGGGTGAGTTTAATTCAATCGGGAAATGACGGGTTGAACTTGACTTGCGGTCTATAGTTTGTTGACCTTGTCAAGGTCATACATCGCTCGGGGTAAACATTATTGGGAATTTCAAGTGTTGAAATTTGCAATGAGATTGCATACCTCCTATGAGATAGTTGGATCCCGATACCCACTGCGAGTAAGAGTTACTCCTGAGAGAGTTTTACATATTACAATTAGCCGATCAAGTAGGTGTATAGAAAGGTGTCAATGGGGTTACGTCCCTGGGAAAACGAGGTTTATTTTAATTAGGTCCACGGGGAACCTCCTGATTGATTCGAAAGAGTGTGTTTGTAGTTTAACCGCAATCAGAACGGTATCGCGTGTAGCTAGACCGAGGTGAGTACGGGTCGTCCTCAGGAAAACGTTGAATCTTTTACTCTTACTTTAGATGTGTTGAGAAAGAGAGGAGGAATAGAGAATTTTGTGAAAAGTTTCTAGATCTACTTTAAGCAAGAGAGCAAATTTATAAATCTAGATTATTTTAGGAATATAGTTAATATAATAAGAGGGCTTGTAGGGTTCGTTAGGATTTAGTAGTCATGGACGATTAATTAAAAGTTACCCTTTTTATCCATTAATAGATTTAAAACTAGAACGACGGTGATGCGTGTAGATTAGGGTTTCTGGAGGGAAAAAGAATCCCACTCTTAACCCTTATCTCGACATGGAACTCCGTTCAAATCTAGCCTTTACCAAAACAATCATTAATCTAATCTCTAATCGCGGTCGGAACTAGCATAGAATTGCTAGCGCGCCCGATTAGGATGTTAATGATTCTTTTGATAAAGTTCATAAACTTTATAGGACTTAAAAAGGGTTTAAGGATGTTCATCATCCATTAACCTACCCTAATCCTACGAACCCTAACAAGCGGAGAATTACTCGCTCTTGTTGGGAGAAGAAGATGAAAAGACAGAGAGGGGAAACATAATGTAAAATGCAAAAGAATTAAATAAAATAACTACCTTTATTAATCAACTTGAACAATCTACACTTTATTCCGTAGAAAATGATTACAAAACTAGTTGCTTCTCGATCTTTTCTATGGAGGTAGATGAATAGTTGATGATCAGCCTAGATGCGTGAGCGTCAGGGACTTCGTGATCTCTTCGGCTTGATGATTTTTCCAAGAGGCTATCGGTCTTTATTTATAGTCCCAAAGCCAGAAACCTAATTTCCTAATATGGAAACTAGTTGTTAGGATCCTAACCACCAAAATCCCATATCTCAACTCATCAAATCCACGGCGGAACCGCAGCCGTTGGATAGGTTTGACCGCGGATCCGCGGTCTTATGGTGGGATCTTGGCCTTAAATTTCTGGTGCTTCATCTATGTAGCTCTTGGTGATCTTTTGACATCTCTGGAAACTGAAAATCTTTTCTACGTCACTGCCAGACTTGATTTCTTTAGTTTACTTTCTTAATTAGGCAGATTTGTTCTAACAACTTTGATTTCCTTAATTTTAGCCCTGAAAATTCTGCACAACAAACTCAACAAATAATATTAGTAGAGTTTTTTTTATTAAGATATTAACTTAACCATTAAGAATTAGTCAAAGGTATTTAATAAGGTAAGCATATTTAAATGGGCTAAATGTTACATGGATATTATATGCTTACTTTTTCCTACCAAATGTTAATTATAACATATAAATACATGAAAATAGTATTTTTACAGATAAACCCTCACATGTATCATATATTATAATAAACACCTTTTATTATATAGAAATAGAAGGAAAATGTCATATTAAATGTGCAGTTTTATCAACTGAACACCTCCCTCAAAGTACCGGCACTGGCCTGGCTGAAAGATTGGAGAAATTGTAGGGTGTAATTAATCCCGGCTAGTTTTTCCTTTTAGGGTTTAAAGGAAGATTTGACAAAAATAGTGGGAGCCATCCTGATTAGATATATTAATAACCAATCTAATCTTACAAGAGCGCACGCAGAGTGTTTTCTTCTCTCTCTCTCCAGGTAGCGACCATGTCACGCCTTAATCAAGATAATAAATATGGATGTATTGACCAAACCCGCTTGTTATACTGTGCTAGGGAACTTTGGTCCCGCTCCAACTTATAACTGTTATAAGACCGAGCATAAAATTGGGGATTACCAGAATTCCCGTGCCGCCCAAACGAAGAAAGCGCATACTGATGCATCTTCTTCGGGTGTGTTCATTACAAAGAACTGTTTTCCAGTATCCTTTATGTCCTGGGTATGAGATACCGGATCAGGATCCCACATATGTAAAATGATTACATGGGCTACTGAAAGGTAGAGAACTGAGAACGGATGATAAGTTTCAAGAGTTGGAAATGGTGCAATTGTTGCAAGCCAAGTCTGTTGGCAGTTATCACCCTGTATTACCAGAATACATTGATTCTGAACGAATGTTATTAGATACCGAACCTGCTATACAACATCATATCAGTCTCTTTATTTAGTAAAGAAGGATATAATTTTGTATTGTTGGATAATGTTTTGAACATTTCCTATATCAAGAGTTGATCGGTTCAGGTACGTTATCTAAAAGCATATACGTTCTAAATCAAACCACAGTTCTTAATGTACAGAACACACACAAGAGGAAGAGTTCAGAAATGAACGAATCCTTCTTGAGGCATTATAGACTAGGTCATATCAATGTGACCCGACTAGCTAAGTTATATTTAGATGCATATTTAAATTAGTTTGAATTTACATCTTGTGAAACTTGTCGGTCATGTCACAAAGATAAGATGACCATAGCTCTGTTTATTGGAAATAGAGAAAGAGTTAGTGAACTCTTGGGATTGATACATGATGATGAGGTCCCCAGTCTACAAATGCCAGGACCGGTTCTTTGTACTTCATTACATTCACTGATGATCTCTCAAGATTCAGACATATGTTCCTGTTGAAACACAAGTCTGAAGCTTTTGAGATATTCACAGAATATAAGTTAGAAATAGAGAACCAAAAATGGGTATAAGTATTATGTCCTTTGATGAGATCAAGGAGGAGAATACTTGAGCACGGAATTCCTGGACTATTCTAAAGGAGAATGAGATTCTCTCTCAGCATTACTCCTCTATATACACCACAACACGTCGGTGTATCGGGGCGAAGCAATCTCACCCTATTAGATATGGTGCGCTCTATAATGAGTACTACTGAGTTTCCTATTTTCTTTTAGGAGTTATGCACTTGTGAAGTTGCATACCTATTGAATATGGTTCCAACCAAATCAGATGCCTACCACTTCATATGTGATATGGAATGGGAAGAGCCTATATCTTAAGTATGTTAAGATTTGGGGTTGTCCATCCTATGTCTAAAAGCATAATCCAGACAAGCTCGAGGCAAGGTCAGTTCTGTGGAAGTTTGTTGGATATCCCAAGCATTAGCAAGGGAATATCTTCTACCACATCGAGGAACAAAAGATTTGTTTCTCAGCATGCCACCTTTGTGAAAGGGAATTTCTTATGAAGAAATTAGTGGTCATGAGGTAGAACTGGAAAGAGTTCCAGCTATACAAACTGCAGCTGATTATTTGGTAGAGCCAAAGGATTCAATAGTTTCCAACGAACCCCAGCCTCTCCGCCGATCTAGTAGGGTTCTTCACCCACCTGAGAGATACTTCGGTTTTCTCTATGACAGTGGGAGCGAGGATTGCATCATGAGATGATGACCCAACTAGTTTCGAGCAGGCCATCAGGAGTGGGGACTCTGTGAGAATGGCTGGATGCTTTACGATCTGAGATGGAATCCATATACACCAACAAAGTATGGGCTTTGATTGCTTTATCTGAAGGGTTAAATCCCCGTCAGGAGCAAGTATATCTTGAGAAGATTACTAGGTGTACATGGAAAAGTTAAGACTTTCAAAGCTAAGGCTTATTGCAAAAGGTTTTCATCATCGACCAGGTATGGATAATGATGAAACCTTTTCTAGTGTCTATGCTTAAGTCCATCCAGATCCTACTTTCCACTGCTACATACCATAACTACTATATCTGGTGGTTGGGTGTCATGACTGCTGTTCTAAAATGATGATTTAGAAGAGAGAGTCTATAAGTACACAGCCAGAGGGCTTCGTAGACAGTGGGAGAAGCGGAAAAGTGTGCAAGATGTTTTATGAGATAAATCAGGCATCGCGGAGATGGAACATCTATTTTGATGTGGTAGTCAAAAAGTTTGACTTCATCAAAATGGTAGATGAACCTAGTATATACAAAAAGGTAGTAGCGAGTATGGTGATGATCCTCGTAGAGTACGTGGATGACATACTCTTGATAGGGAAGGAGTTTCCTATGCTACGCTCGGTCAATCTCCACTTATCACAAGAATTCTCCAAATAAGATCAAGGTGATACCTCCTAAATCCTGGATTTGGATCTATGAGATAGATCTAATTGGATGTTAGGATTCTCACTAGATGTAGAGAGATGGTATCAATCGATCCTGGGGAGAATCACTGGAATGGTTCCAGGGTGATAAGTTCGACTGAATGTCAGTCACAGGCATTGACTTTACCCTAAGTGAAGGGACGGTATGTTGGAAGAGTTCCAAGCTAAACGTCATGACACACTAGACGATTAAAGGCAAGATACATCATTACCAAGGATACTACCAAAGAGACAGTCTGGATATATATAAGTTCATAAGATGAACTTTGTTCCTACCATTGTGTGACAATGGAGTTGTGGTTTATGCTTAGGAACCCCCGTCCCATCAGAGATCAAGACATATTCTTAGGCAGTATCGCCTAATTATAGAGATGGTTGATCTCCAGGGAGATCGAGGATAGGAAAGTAGATACAGAGGACAACAGCACGGATCCACTCACAAAGGCATATTTCCCAGTTGAGACTTTTATTGGATGGTTGAGTATGAGATACTTCAACCGCAGCTGATTGTTGGGAATAAGATACTACAACAGATGGCCCTAGTGCTAGTGGGAGATTGTTAGTGATATGTATGCCTTAGAGGCCATTACTGTACATGTGATATATATTGTAGTGGATGCTTGGACATATATATGGAGGACTTACTTACTCGACATGATAGTAGGCTATCTGGTTGCTCTTTATCTTAACATATACTCTGATTGTCTCTATGTTACAAGTTGATAAAGCCATTAGGATGAGTACTTGACTACCAGAACTATGATGCAGATCATACTAGTGGGGACAGAGTAGTCGTTAAGTACATCCTTCAAATGTTCCTAGTCGTAGGTGTATTGAGACAGGGTATCGATATACTAGAGTAGACTAGCGTATGCTTCTTGAGCCATGTAGATGGGCGATGGATGATCCCATATCCATTGGTGTTTGAGATCAGAGATGGTATACAGATGCTCAGTGGAGATTGGGTACACTGGACGGACTCGCCGAGAACTCCCAGATGGTATTATACCTCACGTCAGATGGCAGTTCTCTGGTGACACTGGTACAGGTTAGTCTGTAGACCCGAGATCGTCATACAGTCTTGTGTGATTCCCACTGTGCTTTGATTTTCATCATACCACGTCCAAGAGGGCGTGCAAAACGGTGGCTTTTGGGTACAGTCCCGAATCACATGGAGGCAATGAGCGACAGGAGGGGTTTCGTCTCTCCCGGTATTGGGAGTTGATGTTGCGTTGTGTTCGATTGGCTATAACTGGAAATCTCTGGCCAGGGTTGCTGAGATTTACTGGTAAGAGTTATCAGTAGTTTCTCGAACTGTTATAGACCTCATATCGACACGACTTATCGGTTACTGGGGTCTGACGTTTACCACCCCTAGACTAGATATGCGACATATCAGACGAAGAGACCGTACTGTACGGGAGTGTTACTGATTGGATTCGCAGAAGAATGTACAGGCTTGCTTGTTGATCTTCTGATTCCTCAATACTTGGGTAGCTGTTACGTTTAGCTGACCGCTTGCAGCTTGTGGGTGTTTGATATGATCATCACCTACTGCCGGCGTATTGACGATTCTTTAGAGTCCTACACAGAGGTTTCCTAGCTCAGGAAAAATGGAGTAGGAGCACATATGTGATATGTGCGGGACCGAGAACAATACGTGTATGTGATACCGTATTAGATTCTCGCGATATGTGATATCGGCCGGGTATATGTGATATAGCCGAGTCATCGGATCAAGTGTTGATTCGATGAACTGATACAGATTATATTAGTCGGTTATTTGTAAAATAGCCGGATTATCGGATCAAGTGTTGATTCGATAATTTAATGTATAATTATATATTTGATATATTATATTACATTAACTAATATTAGCTCACTTAAAGATTCTTTTTCTCACTTGGATAATATATTGATATATATGCGATATATGTTAATTGTATTATTTTATTTTGTTACAATAAATATTGTATATGTGATATATAATATTGTAACAAGTTAGGATTATAAATGCAACATGTTTTTTGGAGTTTAAATATGGTTAGGGTTTGGATTAGGGTTAAGCTTGCATGAAGGTTTCAAGAAGCTTCTTGAAGTTTTGACTTTGGCCTTGATATTTTGTGAAGATATTTCCTTAACCCAACCCAAACCCTTTACCATAGTTATTTCTCTACATGGGTTAAGTCTTCATTCTTAACCCATGGTTGCATTTCTAACCTCACACATGTTTTCATTATTCATCACAAATGGTTTTCATCTTCTTCTTCCTCTTGAAAAAGCGTTCTAGCTTTTTGACATGTGATGAAAATGAGTGAGAAATTGAAAACAAATGAGAGCTAAATTCCTACTTCATCATCCTCATCTATTCTAGCCGCTTAGATTAGGGTGTTTCTTTGCTAATACTTGATTAGCAAAGCAAGAGCTTGGGTTTGAGTTTCTTCAAGGTAGATCATCTTAGTTATTGAAGATCGGAAGCAAGCTTGCATCTTTCTCTTCATGGAGCCTCTCTAGAGTCCGGGTACTTGATGATCGCAGTGAAGAGACCTCAACACGGAGCTTATGAAGTGAAGGAACGGACTACAAAGGTTGTAATCCCTAACTCTTAGAAGTAAAGTTGTTTACTTGCTCTTTGTTTCGCCTAATCTCTAGTCTAAGATCTTGGTTAGGGTTGTTCGGCACATGAAAAATTTGTTTTTAGCATGGTTTATGCCTTGTAGAACCTTGTTCTAGTGCCTAGTAACCCTACACCCTGCTCAGTCCCCGTCCTGAAGGATCAAAGCCCTCGCAAGAGGCAATCGAGCAGCTACCTGTTCCCGCCAAAAATTTCTACACAGAAGAGTCCAAGGTATCAAATGGCAGCGATACGCTTAAGAAAATGCGAACCAATATCTTCCGGCCTGTATTTTGATAAGTTACCGAAGGAGAAACAATTAAATTCTGATGGTATTGGAAGCATCTCGAAAAACCTTTCGATTTGATATATTATGGGCCTCATAATTCATCCGGGATCAAAAGTTATGAGGCATCACGTGTCCACACGTGATGGACCTTTAAGAACCCGCTGGAGGAGTTAAAAGATATAATAAAAACTCAGAAAAGACCCCAATGGGGCATCACGTGCTCACACGTGACCATGGGTCACGTGCAGACACGTGATGGGCTTTTAAAGCCTCTAAAATAATGAATAGAATTTAATTCTAAAAGTCAGAAAATACCTCAACGAGGTATCACGTGCTTACACGTGACCAATGGCCACGTGTTGACACGTGATGGTTAAAACAACAACATAAACAAGCGGCTGTTAAAGGAACCAATTTGGGGGTCACGTGCTCACACGTGACCAAGGGTCACGTGCCAGCACGTGATAGGCTTTGAAAGCCTTACAGCTTAATAGAATTAAAATTCTAAATTTCTCTAAAATCTTTCGAAATAGAATTAAAATTCTGAATTTCTCCAAATCTTTCCAAATGGAAAAGGATTATGGGGACCGTTGGATTAAAGACCCAAGGGTGATTAAATATCACCAATTTATGGAAAGATCTTAGACAAGGAAAGATTTCCCCTAAATCTCACCGAAATAACAAACAGAATATCTTGGGATTTAAAATCCAACGGTGGATAAAATTCACTGAATGATCTAAACGCTCATATTAAATATGAAAACAAATCAAATCTTTCAATGAGAGATTTGCTGAACAAATTGATTCTTTTCCTTCTCCTATAAATAGGAGCCAAGAAAAGAAGAGAGGGGACCTTTTTGGAGAGAAAAACAGAGATAGGAGAATTTAATTCTCAAGAGGGAAGAAAAGAAAGGAGAATTTAATTCTCAACAAAAGAAAACCCTAGGTGAGAAAAGAAAAGGGAATCAAAACTTCAAACAGAGAATTTAAGTCTCAAAATCCAAGAGTTTAACTCTTATACAAAAAAGAACTTAGTTCTTCTTCTGGTTGAAGATCTGCACAGAGCACATCTCCCCATAAGTTGAGAATTTAATTCTCATCAGATCGAGATCCTGTCATGCAGATCCTAAACTTAGAAGGGGAATTAAGTTTTGAGAATTTAATTCTCCTAAAACAAAACTAGGGTTTAACCTTAATGAAAAATTTAATTCTTTTACATATCCGGGAATTTAATTCCTTTAAAAAGAAATCAGGGTTTTATCCTAAATAAGAATTTAATTCTTTCACAATAGGAATTTAATTCCTCCAAAATCATAATTAGGGTTTAACCCTACAGAGAATTCAATTCTTAAAAGATCTCTGTTCATGAAAAGAGCTAGGGTCACGTGCCCCCACGTGACCCTTGAAAAGATCCCTGAAGAAAAGAAGCTTTGAGGCAATCCCTCACGTGACTCCCAAAACGCAGAAAGAAAAAGCAAAGGAAATGAAAGCTTTGGGCGCTCTCACGTGTTATCACGTGACCCCTCAGCAAATGCTTTAACAGTTGGCGCACAGATCCCCATCACGTGCCAACACGTGATGCTCTAAAATAAAAATAAAAGTGTTTAACACTTATTCGCAGATTTGAGGATAAAACAAAAGGAGATCTGGCTCCACATTTAGGGCGCTCTCACGTGTCCCCACGTGACCCCTAACAAATCCCTTTAATATCCAATAGATGGATGCCTATCACGTGCCCACACGTGATGGCCAGGAAATGAAAAGTGTTTAACACTTAATTGCAGAACGAAGAAAAGGGATCTGGTCTCCCTCTTTGGGCGCTCTCACGTGTCCACACGTGACCCCTCTGTCTTTAGTGTTTAACACTAATTTGGGGATTATATTTCCAGTGTTTAACACTGATTGTTTCTAGTGTTTAACACTAAATTAAAGATTATATTTCCAGTGTTTAATACTGATTGTTTTTTATTGTTTAACGCTAATTTGAGAGTTCTATCTCCAGTGTTTAACACTGTTGTTCTCTAGTGTTTAACGCTACTTTTAGCCAAATTGGCTAACTTTCCAGAGGCAAAAGTCCCTCCTCCAAATGAATCTCAAAATTGAGGAAATCAAAGACAAAATGATTGTCAGAACCCCCAAACCTCTGTTTAGCACTGCTGAATGATGAGAGGCTGAACCTAGACAAATGTCTAATGGCCCAAAGGGCCAATATTTCAAATATAATTCGACTTAGCCCAAACTGGCCATAAGTCCTCAAATCATCTTGAACTGAGCACATCTGCTCTTTCAACCAACTCATTGGTTCAAGGGCACATCTCTGAACTCCTCTGATATTTGTCGTTGTAATCCTTCAACGTCTTCAGAGAGGTGACGGGTCCCGACAACCACACATTAATACGGACTGTGGGGTCCTTAAACTCATGGATTAACGCGTCCTTAAACTAACATTTGTCCCCAAAACGAGAATGATGGACCACCATGTCACTAAACTGGAGATGGACCACCATGTCCCTAAACTGACAATGGACCACTATGTCCCTAAACTGGAATAATAGAGCCCCAAATGCTCTTTTGTCGGATCTAAACGATCCCGTTTATGTTGATCTTAGCCTCAAATATGGCTAACGTATCCTTAAACCTTCAAACAGACTTTAGTCCCAAATTGGACTATAGATTCCCCAATCAACTTTGGTTCAAGGGTACATCTCTGAACTCCTCTGACATCTGTCGTTGTAATCCTTCAACGTCGTTAGAGAGGTGACGGGTCCCGATGGCCATACATGCAATGGACCTCTACGTCCTTAAACTGGTATTGGACCACTATGTCCTTAAACTGGTATTGGACCACCATGTCCCTAAACTGGCGATGAACCACTACGTCCTTAAACTGGTATTGGACCACCATGTCCCTAAACTGGCAATGGACCACCATGTCCCTAAACTGGAACAATAGAGCCCAAACGCTCTTTTGTCGGATCTAAACGATCCCGTTAAATTGATCTTAGTCTCAAACTGGACTAACGTATCCTTAACAAACGTTTAAGTTGATCTTAGCCTCAAATACGGCTAACGTATCCTTAAACCCTCAAACAGACTTTAGTCCCAAATTGGACTGCAGGTCTCCCAACCAACTTTGGTTCAAGGGTACATCTCTGAACTCCTCTGATATCTGTCGTTGTAATCCTTCAACGTCGTCAGAGAGGTGAAGGGTCCCGACGGCCATACATTCAATGGACCACTATGTCCCTAAACTGGAACAATAGAGCCCAAATGCTCTTTTGTCAGATCTAAACGATACTGTTAAGTTGATCTTAGTCTCAAATTAGACTAACGTATCCTTAACAAACGTTTGAGTTGATCTTAGTCTCAAAAATGGCTAACGTATCCTTAAACCAAAACCCCAAACCCAAATCTAAGAAAATACGGATTTGGACTAATCCACGTGCTACGGGCGACAACATAACTTAGTCTCCGTATACAATCCACGGGCAACCAAACACAAAACAAACACCCACGACGCGAAGTGACCAGCTGGAGAAGGAGAAAGTTGTTACCGCGATGCGGTAGCGTAATTAACTGCAGGGGCTTGCGCCTGCAGGGACGAGCGTCCCCACAATCAAAAACTCCTCAAACGAGGGGGAATCTGACGAAGTCTGCTACATCGGCCGCATCCGTTTAAACCTCCAATACATGGTGCCATAAATCAACTTGGCATTTTCGGAGAGGTGGACGGATAGCACCAATTAGCATCTGCCCCGAATCTCAGGCAAGACAGTCCGTCTTGGCCGCCATTCGGAGGGGAACAGAATCTGGCACGCCCGGTAGGACCTTTTCCTCTTTCTACTCCACACTTCGTGTGTCGTGTTCGCGAACGAATCGCGGTTTACTGTGATTTCCTGTGGATTCGAGGTACTAAGATTTGGTGTCTTGCTCAGTGCAGAAAACAGAAGATCAATGGCTTCAAACTGCACTGCCTGCAACTGCAACTCTCGCTCGGTCCTTGCTGGAGGAGTGACTTATGGGCCCCAAGCGGCCTCCCTTTTCAAGATGCCAGTGGAGCAGGTAACTCAGGCCACCACTGGATTATTCTTCGGGACCATGTTCCCACCGTTGAGCTTCAATGCCACAATGCCGTTGCAAGAATCCCCAAAGAAGTCGGTCTTTGATCGGCTTACCACTGCCGCGACCCCTCTCAACGAGTCGCCCAACTTTAATACCTCGGTTTTCAACAGATTGGGCCAGAGCTTCTACAAGCCCGCGATACCCGAAGTTGCCATCCCAAAGCAGATAGCCATCCCGGCTCAAGCGGACGAAATCATTGGAAACGCTTCTCCTTCCAAAAAGTCAGTTTTTACAAGGATGTCCATTCCGGCTTCTGCTCCAGGCGAGGTCCTCAAAGCTGCTTCCTCTGCCCAGAGGTCTGTCTTTGACAGATTAGACATTGCTTCTCAACGGGTGTCAGTCTTCGACAAGCCAGCACCAATAACGGTCTCTCCTCAAAGCAGGGGGCATGAGGAGGTCACCCCTACGGCTGAGACAACTCCATCCACACGACACGCTCGACGTCGCCATTGGCGCCGAGTGAGGAAGGCTGGGGGCAACTCCCCCTCTGGATTTACACCACCAGCTCCGATGGTGGGGATCGATGCTGCTGTTCCAACCGGGAACAGCTTTGAATTGCTGAATACGGTGCACATAAACTCTCCTACTGCGGTGTTGAAACGAACTCCTTCACCTATGGAGAATACTCCAGAGAAGAAGCTAGAGCAGCCCCCTCAACGGCTGTCCTCTAAAATTTACAAAGTCTGGCGCCAGGTCCAAGAGTCGGTGATTGATAAAAACTATCTCCGCCGACAGAAAAAGATGAAGGTGCGGCAGGAGAAGGATTACTCTGTCAAGCCACAAAAAGCAAAAGCTACTTGGGTGCCCACTACAACGGCCCCCTCAACTCCAATCACTCAAAAAAGGAGGCCGCAAAAAGCCCCTGTGAACATGGCGAACCGTAAACGCGCTGAGCACAAACACCCCAAGTCTGGGGGCATGGTGGTGCACACTGTTTATATGGCTTCTGGAAAGGAGGAAAGCCGTGCTTCGACGGGTCACCGACCGCTCACCGGATCCGTAATGAAAGCCCAGGAGCAGCAACAGAAGCTTCAGGAGATGATGACTGCAATGGCCGCACTTACCAGGCCAAAAGAAAGCTCGGAGGCATCATCAGAGCAGCGTCATGAACAAGAAACTGACGCTGACTACCTACACAGAGTCCTCGAAAAGAAGGACAAAGAAGCCACAGAGCAAGCGGCTAACATAAAACAAATGGTGCTTCTCTTCCAAGATATGGTAGGGATGATGATCCAGCAAGATCCTCTCGCTGAAGATCCTCCGATTGTCCTTAAAGATGACAAAGGAGAGACATCGAATCCTCCTCCGGCTCTTTCAGCAGCCAAGGAACAGACCATTTTCAAGGCCGCACTGGATGACCATATAGCTTAGCAAAAATGAGCTCACCAGGAAAATGAAGCGGCTGGGCAAATTGCTAGAACCGGATGACCCTACCCGGGCCGGTATGACCAAATTAGTTACCCGCCGGGATATACGATCCCTAAGTTTCACGTATATAAGGGGACGGGAAATCCGCATCAGCACGTCGCTCAATTTAGAGCCATATGCGGCAACACTGGAGATGGTGATAAATTGCTGCTCCGCCAGTTTGTTGGTAGCCTGTAGGAAACGGCATTTGAGTGGTACTCTGAACTCCCAAATGACTCTATCAAGACATTTACGGAGATGGAGCTGCTGTTCACACAGAGATTCACGAGTGCTAGTGGACGCACCCCGATAACAGCACTGATTAATTCCAGGATAAGGCCAGGCGAAACGTGGGTCCAATACGCAACACGATGGCGGAACCTATGGTCAAAATGCGAACAACGCATAGAAGAGGCTCCTGCAGTAGGCATGTTTATGGGTACCCTTGATCCACAAGCAACCATCTCACAGTTCATGATGTTCTTCAAGCCGACCACCTTCCAGGCCTTGATTAACAAGCTGGCCCAAATAGACCAGATGGGCCATAGGCCTTCCTCTTTAAAGACGGAGCCTTGGAATGAAAAGGGCAAAGGGAAAGCAACCTTCGTCGCCAACGCTCAACAACAACCGAGCAACTTAAAGCCGGTTGTTCGCCAAAACAACGTGCGTCCACGCCCATCCCTCGAAGAGAGACTGGGACGTCCTTACTCGTTTCCCCAGGATAAAACGAGGAAACTGTTCGAACTGGCAGTGCGCAACAGACTCATCAATCTGCTGGATCCAAAACGTCCGTTGCAGCCAGGCGATGTCAACAATCCCAGTTACTGCCCTTATCACCAAACGGTAAGCCACCCGAGGCTTCGTTTTTAAGGGATGGATCGAAGATCAGTACCTACAAGGAAAGTTTGCGCTGTCTGAGAAGTGGAAAGTAAACCCACCACAACCACACACTCCTAAGAAGTCAGACACACCGGGGGCAACTTGTTCTTTTGTTGAAGAAGCCCCATGGGAGGTCGTGCTTTCATCCAAAACCAAAAGGATGCTGAGTGATCTTCATACGCGCCCGGCGGTCAGATGGAAGAACTCACTCGAACCTCAAATCATCGAGGGGATGCTGAAACCGCGCCCAATTCCAAAGATCGGTGATGATAGCCAAAGCGCTTACACTCAGTCGTCAAAGTCGTCGAAGAAGAAGACCAAAAAGCCCGTGACGCCTAGTGACAAGTGCACGGACATGCAAAAGTAGATTGACGCGTTGGAAGAATACAATCAAAAAGCGCGGACTCCAATCACACGCCAAGAATTTCTTAGCCACGTCATTAAGGACGGAGATGATGACAATGGAGAAGACTCGTCGGATGAATCTGAAGATCATGTGGCAATCTGCCATGTGATCTCTCACTCGTTGATAAACGACGAAGGAGCTCCTTACATAGAGAAGCTGGGGGTAGATCCTGAGCCAGAACTTCTAGGACCATCAGACGAAATGATTGATGCATTCCTGAACGAAGCCCGTCTTAAAAGAAAAGCTGATCGAGAGCGCGAGATGACCATATTCGAGAAAGCCAAATGCCGGCGACTTGATGAAAGGGTCGAAACACTCCCACCGGATCAAAGTACATCCGTCGCAAATAAAAGCAGGTTCAAGATGAGGAAAATGTTCGCCAAAGCCATATCGATGGGACTGAAGCTCCTCTCTTTCAGAGGAAATTCTCCCACCGATATATATCTTGATGAAATGGACATGCATCTTAACTTCTGCTTATATCATCAGAAGATTGCACACCCTACTGAAGAATGCAATGCCTTTAAAAACTGGTGGCAGGGATACGTTGCTCACCGGCAGCACGTTCAGCGATTGAAGCGCGAAGCTCGTCGGAAACAGAGCACGAAAAATGAGCATATGAAAACTGCCGGCAACGGTTACATGGCTGACGGCAGAAGATCGCAAACTCTCACCTTCGGGAGAAATTCTGAAGAAGAAATGACTCTCAGCCTTCTCTTCAAAGAATCCACCTCAGGAAAAGAGGAAGAAAAGAAGAGCTGCGAGAACGTTCAGCTGCGCAATCGCACGCTACCTGAAAAGAATCTCGGACCCGCAAACAAGGGATCGAACAAAAGGGTTAAGGGGAATGGAAAAGCGACCTCCGTCGCCAATGCTCAACAAAAGCCGAGTGACCCGAAACCGTTTGGTCGTCAAAACAACAAGCCGCGATACCTCAATGAGAAGTTGAAACGTCCTTACTCGTTTCCCAGAGATAAAACAAAGAGACTGTTCGAGCTAGCGGTGCGCAGCGGGTTCATCACTCTGCCGGATCCAAAACGTCCGTTGCAGCCAGGTGACGTTGACAATCCTAACTATTGTCCCTACCACAGAGTAATGGGTCACCCACTCGAAAATTGCTATGTATTCAAAGGCTGGATTGAGGATGAATACCAACAGGGCAAATTCGCGTTGTCTGACAACTGGAAGGTGAGCCCGCCACAACCACATGCTCCGAAAAAGATGGACATGCCGGGGGCATCGTGCTCTTTCATAGAGAAAGCTCCATAGACCGAAAAGTTAGTAAACTAGAGATTCGCCTCAAATACGGCGACGGTGGACCACTATGTCCTAAAACTGGCGTCGGACCGAAATGTCCCTAAACTAACGACGGACCGCAATGTCCTAAAACTTGCAAATGACCGAAACGTCGTTAAACTACTATCAACCCGCGGCATTCTCAGGCTGGCGTGGTTAAAAAAACAAAAAAAAAACGGTATGTCCATAAGCAAAATGGGCACGAATGAAAACCCGAAAGGGCTCCGTGAGTAAAAACAGCAGGGCTACCGGCGAGTGTTTGTGAAAACCCGAAAGGGCGCAACCTCGTTAAAAGACACTTACAGGGTCCTCTCGACCTTATAAGGAGAAACCACCCGCGTGAGATCCTTACGACTCACAAGGGAGAAATACACTTAGGAACCCTCACGATTCCTAAGGAGAAATAACACTTGCGAGATCCTCACGACTCGTGAGGAGAACTCTCTTATGGGACCCTCACGACTCATAAGATTTGAAAGTCTTAAGTTACAGAAACCTTAACCTGTTCTTAAGCAACCCCCAAAACCTTCAATAGTGCCCTACAAGCGGCTCAATACTGACCCTTGTATACAATTCACGGGCGCGAATAAACATTTCCCTAACCAAGTCCCACCCGTGACTAGGGATATGTCCATATGGCGAACAACCCTTATAAGTCCTCTCGACTTATAAGGAGAAAGCTCTTTTGTAAGATCCTTACGACTTACAGGGGAACATACACTTAGGAATCCTCACGATTCCTAAGGAGAAAACACACCTACAAGATCCTCACGACTCGTAGGGAGAAATACTTTTGTGAGACCCTTACGGCTCATGAAGTCAAAAGCCTTAGTCGACAAGATCCTAACCCTGTTCGCTAAGCCACATTTGTTCGACATCGACAGAGGCAAATGATGATTCGCTCCTGGCAATATCCTAGTGGTAGCGATGCTGATGCCTACAACGGTATCAAATTCCAAGTCCTTTTACGGCAAATGATGATTCGCTCCTGGCAATATCCCAGCGGTAGCGATGCTGATGCCTACAACGGTATCAAATTCCAAGTCCTTTTACGGCAAATGATGATTCGCTCCTGGCAATATCCCAGCGGTAGCGATGCTGATGCCTACAACGGTATCAAATTCCAAGAACTTTTACGGAAAATGATGATTCGCTCCTGGCAATATCCCAGTTGTAGCGATACTGATGCCTAAATCGGTATCAAATTCCAAGCCCTTTCACGGCAAATGATGATTCGCTCCTGGCAATATCCCAGTTGTAGCGATGTTGATGCCTAAAATGGTATCAAATTCCAAGTCCTTTTACGGCAAATGATGATTCGCTCCTGACAATATTCCAGTCGCAGCGATGCTGATGCCAAGATTGGTATCAGATCCCAAATCCCCTACTCGCGAGAAAAGAAAAAAAAACACCGAGCCAAAAAAAATGCATATGAAATAGCCGAAATGATGGGGCAACTTGCAACAAAATCAGCAAGTAAAAATGTATGCATACAAAAATAGCCTAAATGATTGGGCAATTCGCAATAAAAAGCAGCGAGTAAAAAGAAAAATAGCCGAAATGATTGGGCGCCGCGAAAAAAATAGCCGAAATGATTGGGCAATCGTGACCTTCGCGATATAAAAGCTGAAATGATAGAGCATCGCGGAAATAAAATAATAATATGAAAATGAATGAAACTTTTGCCCTACAGGTGAGATCACATCGATCCCTGTATACAATCTAGGGGCACAAACAAAGAGGGAACCATACCTTCCTAACAGGCTCAATCAGAAAGAGAAGCCAAATCTCGACGGTTCATAGACAACCTAGAGACAACGTTGACATTTGTCGCAATATTGCAGACACAATGTCAATAAAGGAAGCAAAAGAAGATCACTAGCTTCTGGGTCTCGACATCAATATCGACAACTTAGAGATCACCAACGGCGTTTCTCCTCACTCCAACCAGATGCAGACAATCGACCTCAGAGTCGCAACGAAATGAAACCATGGTAAAGTCCCTAGTTCCAAATCTCAATGGTCACATCTGCAGCCTGGAGACCAACAACGGTGGGCCTCTTCATTCCAGCATGACACAGATGTTACACCATCAAACGGAGCCATGGAAAAATCCCAGCTCCACCTCAGCATTCGTATCGATACAGCAGACGCAATGTCAACAACAGTGTTCTTCCTTCAACAGGATTCGGACACACTAAAGCAAACGAAGCGAATGCCAAATTCCTAGCTTCAGGGTTTTGACAGCAATTCATATAAAGCCTGAAAGACAATTGGAGATCATCTCGAACCAGTGCGGAGTGGTCACCACCTTAACGTTCGTCTCAATACAGCAGATGAAATGTCACCCCAGCGTTCTTCCCCCAGCAGGATTCGGACGCGCCAAAGCAAATGAAGTAAAAGGCCAAATTCCTAGCTTCAGGGTCTTGACGGCTACTCATATAAAGCCTGAAAGACATTCGGAGATCATCTCGCACCAGCACGGAGTGGTCACCACCTCGACGATCGTCTCGATACAGCAGATGAAAAGTCACTACGGCGTCCTTCCTCCAACAGAATTCGGACACGCCAAAGCAAATGAAGCAAAAGGCCAAATTCCTAGCTTCAGGGTCTTGACGGCAAGTCATATAAAGCCTGAAAGACCACCGGAGATCATCCCATATGGAGTGGTCACCACCTCGACGTTCGTATCGATACAGCAGATGAAATGTCGCCCCAGCGTTCTTCCCCCAGCAGGATTCGGACGCGCCAAAGCAAATGAAGCAAAGGCCAAATTCCTAGCTTCAGGGTCTTGACGGCAAGTCATAAAAGCCTGAAAGACAATCGGAGATCATCTCTCACCAGAGCGGAGTGGTCACCACCTCGACAATCGTCTCGATACAGCAGATGAAATGTCACCCCAGCGTTCTTCCCCAAGTAGGATTCGGGCGCGCCAAAGCAAACGAAGCGAAGGCCAAATTCCTAGCTTCAGGGTCTTGACGGCAACTCATATAAAGCGTGAAAGACATTTGGAGATCATCTCGCACCAGTGCGGAGTGATCACCACCTCGACGATCGTCTCGATACAGCAGATGAAATGTTACCCCAGCGTTCTTCCCCCAGCAGGATTTGGACGCGCCAAAGCAAACGAAGCAAAGGCCAAATTTCTAGCTTCAGGGTCTTAAAGGAAAGCCATATTAAGCCTGAAAGACAATCGGAGATCATCTCGAACCAGTGCGGAGTGGTCACCACCTCGACGTTCGTCTCGATACAGAAGACACAACATCACCAAAAGGAGCCACGGCAAAATCCCTAGTTCCAAACCTCGACGGTTCACCAGCAACCTAGAGACAACCATGACATTCGTCTCGATACAGAGGACGCGATGCCAGCAAATGAAGCAAAGGCCAAATTCCTAGCTTCAGGGTCTTAAAGGCAAGTCATATAAAGCCTGAAGGACGATCGGAGATCATCTCGAACCAGTGCGGAGTGGTCACCACCTCGACGTTCGTCTTGATACAGCAGACGCAACATCACCAAAAGGAGCCATGGCAAAATCCCTAGTTCCAAACCTCGACGGTTCACCAGCAACCTAGAGACAACTACGACATTCATCTCGATACAGAGGACGCAATGCCAGCAAACGAGGCAAAGGCCAAATTCCTAGCTTCAGGGTCTTAACGGCAACTCATATAAAGCCTGAAAGACTATCGGAGATCATCCCACACCAGCGCGGAGTGGTTATGACTCATCGGGGCTCTCCAAAATGAGCCTAACCTCAACTAAAAAGCGGCATGGAAAATTCCTAACACTTGCTCTTCCGACGGTCAAACTGCCAAGGAGGATTGCTTGAAGACGTCTACAGCCCCCGAAGGGATCAGAGACACGGCAGTCGCAGGGCTACTCAAACAGCACGATTGCCTATCGAGGAATTTATCAGCTGATGCGACGGTACGACGGCCAAAACCCTAAGTACCACAGACCCTAACGGACTTCTGTCGTAAAGAGCAGAGATTAACTGTGACGTTAGGATACTCTTGCGAGATCTGCTCGATCCATTTCGACTCGTGAGGAAATTGATGTCTTTGTGAGAACTTCACGATTCGTCTCGACTCGTGAGATAAAGCCTTAGGCAGTAGGGATTAAAAAAAAACTGTTTCCTAAGCACTGGGACCCTGCAAGTCGGCCCAAAACAGTCTCTTGCATACTAT
The DNA here is from genome assembly GCA_030015575.1 of Agapanthus africanus. Classification (NCBI taxonomy): domain Eukaryota; kingdom Viridiplantae; phylum Streptophyta; class Magnoliopsida; order Asparagales; family Amaryllidaceae; genus Agapanthus; species Agapanthus africanus. Next base: position 427,418,760 of record JASDDO010000010.1, on the reverse strand, counting down.
CCACGGGTCACACTCTCCAAATTAGAATCTCGACAAGGAGGGAAACAACCACTTACGAGTCCTCTCGATTTATAAACGGGAAAATTCTCTTGTGAGGTCCTTACGACTTTCAAGAGAAAACACACTTAGGAGTCCTCACGACCCCTAAGGAGAAAATACACCTGCGGGATCCTCTCGACTCGTAGGGAGAAAAGTCTTTATGAGACCCTCACGGCTCATAAAGTTGAAAAGTCTTAGGTGGCAGATCCTAACCCTGTCTCCTAAGCCATCACCGCCCTGCAAAGAGGTCAAGATGGACCATCTATGAGCCACACTCGCCAAAACTACATGCCACTGAAATGGAAAACCTACTCATGAGCATATAAACTACTTCACTCCAGAATAAGATATAAAGAGATAGAAGGGCGCAGCTCATGGAGTTAAGGATTTGGAATTATATCTCTTAAGAGTCGAGATTTGAGTCAATAATAAATGACGACGCTTGTGTCCGCTCGTTATCTTCTCAGATCAAGATTCTGAAATTAATATACCAACCCGAAACTGGTCATACGCTATGCATTACTTTGCACTACTTCACTCACGTATACACTTACATGGGCAAAGTAGTGGGGGGCATTTGTTCCCGTCAAAAATTTCTACGCAGAAGAGTCCAAGGTATCAAATGGCAGCGATACGCTTAAGAAAATGCGAACCAATATCTTCCGGCCTGTATTTTGATAAGTTCCCGAAGGAGAAACTATTAAATTCTGATAGTATTGGAAGCATCTCGAAAAACCCTTCGATTTGAAATATTATGGGCCTCATAATTCATCCGGGATCAAAAGTTATGAGGCATCACGTGTCCACACGTGATGGACCTTTAAGAACCCGCTGGAGGAGTTAAAAGATATAATAAAAACTCAGAAAAGACCCCAATGGGGCATCACGTGCTCACACATGACCATGGGTCACGTGCAGACACGTGATGGGCTTTTAAAGCCTCTAAAATAATGAATAGAATTTAATTCTAAAAGTCAGAGAATACCTCAACGAGGTATCACGTGCTTACACGTGACCAATGGCCACGTGTTGACACGTGATGGTTAAAACAACAACATAAACAAGCGGCTGTTAAAGGAACCAATTTGGGGGTCACGTGCTCACACGTGACCAAGGGTCATGTGCCAGCACGTGACAGACTTTGAAAGCCTTACAGCTTAATAGAATTAAAATTCTAAATTTCTCTAAAATCTTTCGAAATAGAATTAAAATTCTGAATTTCTCCAAATCTTTCCAAATGGAAAAGGATTATGGGGACCGTTGGATTAAAGACCCAAGGGTGATTAAATATCACCAATTTATGGAAAGATCTTAGACAAGGAAAGATTTCCCCTAAATCTCACCGAAATAACAAACAGAATATCTTGGGATTTAAAATCCAACGGTGAATAAAATTCACTGAATGATCTAAAGGCTCATATTAAATATGAAAACAAATCAAATCTTTCAATGAGAGATTTGCTGAACAAATTGATTCTTTTCCTTCTCCTATAAATAGGAGCCAAGAAAAGAAGAGAAGGGACCTTTTTGGAGAGAAAAATAAAGAGAGGAGAATTTAATTCTCAAGAGGGAAGAAAAGAAAGGAGAATTTAATTCTCAACAAAAGAAAACCCTAGGTGAGAAAAGAAAGGGAATCAAAACTTCAAACAGAGAATTTAATTCTCAAAATCCAAGAATTTAACTCTTATATAAAAAAGAACTTAGTTCTTCTTCTGGTTGAAGATTTGCACAGAGCACATCACCCCATAAGTTGAGAATTTAATTCTCATCGGGTCGAGATCCTGCCATGCAGATCCTAAACATAGAAGGGGAATTGAGTTTTGAGAATTTAATTCTCCTAAAACAAAACTAGGGTTTAACCCTAATGAAGAATTTAATTCCTTTACATATCCGGGAATTTAATTCCTTTAAAAAGAAATCAGGGTTTTATCCTAAATAAGAATTTAATTCTTTCACAATAGAAATTTAATTCCTCCAAAATCATAATTAGGGTTTAACCCAACAGAGAATTCAATTCTTAAAAGATCTCTGTTCATGAAAAGAACTAGGGTCACGTGCCCCCACGTGACCCTTGAAAAGATCCCTGAAGAAAAGAAGCTTTGAGGCAATGCCTCATGTGACTCCCAAAACGCAGAAAGAAAAAGCAAAGGAAATGAAAGCTTTGGGCGCTCTCACGTGTTATCACGTGACCCCTCAGCAAATGCTTTAACAGTTGGCGCACAGATCCCCATCACGTGCCAACACGTGATGCTCTAAAATAAAAATAAAAGTGTTTAACACTTATTCGCAGATTTGAGGATAAAACAAAAGGAGATCTGGCTCCACATTTAGGGCGCTCTCACGTGTCCCCACGTGACCCCTAACAAATCCCTTTAATATCCAATGGATGGATGCCTATCACGTGCCCACACGTGATGGCCAGGAAATGAAAAGTGTTTAACACTTAATTGCAGAACGAAGAAAAGGGATCTAGTCCCCCTCTTTGGGCGCTCTCACGTGTCCACACGTGACCCCTCTGTCTTTAGTGTTTAACACTAATTTGGGGATTATATTTCCAGTGTTTAACACTGATTGTTTCTAGTGTTTAACACTAAATTAAAGATTATATTTCAAGTGTTTAACACTGATTGTCTTTTAGTGTTTAACGCTAATTTGAGAGTTCTATCTCCAGTGTTTAACACTGTTGTTCTCTAGTGTTTAATGCTACTTTTAGCCAAATTGGCTAACTTTCCAGAGGCAAAAGTCCCTCCTCCAAATGAATCTCAAAATTGAGGAAATCAAAGACAAAATGATTGTCAGAACCCCCAAACCTCTGTTTAGCACTGCTGAATGATGAGGGGCTGAACCTAGACAAATGTCTAATAACCTAAAGGGCCAATATTTCAAATATAATTCGACTTAGCCCAAACTGGCCATAAGTCCTCAAATCATCTTGAACTGAGCACATCTGCTCTTTCAACCAACTCATTGGTTCAAGGGCACATCTCTGAACTCCTCTGATATTTGTCGTAATCCTTCAACGTCTTCAGAGAGGTGCGGGTCCCGACAACCACACATTAATACGGACTGTGGGGTCCTTAAACTCATGGACTAATGCGTCCTTAAACTAACATTTGTCCCCAAAACGGGAATGATGGACCACCATGTCCCTAAACTGGAGATGGATCACCATGTCCCTAAACTGACAATGGACCACTATGTCCCTAAACTGGAATAATAGAGCCCCAAATGCTCTTTTGTCGGATCTAAACGATCCCGTTTAAGTTGATCTTAGCCTCAAATATGGCTAACGTATCTTTAAACCTTCAAACAGACTTTAGTCCCAAATTGGAGTATAGATTCCCCAATCAACTTTGGTTTAAGGGTACATCTCTGAACTCCTCTGACATCTGTCGTTGTAATCCTTCAACGTCGTCAGAGAGGTGACTGGTCCCGATGGCCATACATGCAATGGACCTCTACGTCCTTAAAATGGTATTGGACCACTATGTCCTTAAACTGGTATTGGACCACCATGTCCCTAAACTGGCGATGGACCACTACGTCCTTAAACTGGTATTGGACCACCATGTCCCTAAACTGGCAATGGACCACTATGTCCCTAAACTGGAACAATAGAGCCCAAACGCTCTTTTGTCGGATCTAAACGATCCCGTTAAGTTGATCTTAGTCTCAAACTGGACTAACGTATCCTTAACAAACGTTTAAGTTGATCTTAGCCTCAAATACGGCTAACGTATCCTTAAATCCTCAAACAGACTTTAGTCCCAAATTGGATTACAGGTCTCCCAACCAACTTTGGTTCAAAGGTACATCTCTGAACTCCTCTGATATCTGTCGTTGTAATCCTTCAACGTCGTCAGAAAGGTGATGGGTCCCGACGGCCATACATTCAATGGACCACTATGTCCCTAAACTGGAACAATAGAGCCCAAATGCTCTTTTTTCGGATCTAAAGGATCCTGTTAAGTTGATCTTAGTCTCAAATTAGACTAACGTATCCTTAACAAATGTTTGAGTTGATCTTAGTCTCAAAAATGGCTAACGTATCCTCAAACCAAAACCCCAAACCCAAATCTAAGAAAATACGGATTTGGACTAATCCACGTCCTACGGGCGACAACATAACTTAGTCTCCGTATACAATCCACGGGCAACCAAACACAAAACAAACACCCACGACGCGAAGTGACCAGCTGGAGAAGGAGAAAGTTGTTACCGCGATGCGGTAGCGTAATTAACTGCAGGGGCTTGCGCCTGCAGGGAAGAGCGTCCCCACAATCAAAACCCCCTCAAACGAGGGGGAATCTGACGAAGTCTGCTACATCGGCCGCATCCGTTTAAACCTCCGATACATGGTGCCATAAATCAACTTGGCATCTTTGGAGAGGTGGATGGATATCACCAATTAGCATCTGCCCCGAATCTCAGGCAAGACAGTCCGTCTTGACCGTCATTCGGAGGGGAACACTACCCTTCTCGGCCATCTCCGACTGGTAGCTCCCTACCCCTGACGCCAGGGATCGAAGCCCTCGGAAGAGGCATTTGAGCGGCTGTCCCGCTCGGTCATCCCAGGCTGGTAGTTGCATACCCGCAACGCCAGAGATCAAAGCCCTCACCAAGAGGCAACCGTGCAGCTTCACTGCCCGGTCATCCTTAGTGGGCTTCCTGCAGCCTCTCCAACGCTAAGTATCCAAGCTCTCACCAGAGGAGACCGAGCAGCTATCCTGCTCGGTCATCTCTGGCTGATACTCCCTACCCATGTTGCCAGAGATCAAAGCCCTCACCAAGAGGCAACCGCGCAACTTCACTGCCCGGTCATCCTTAGTGGGCTTCCTGCAGCACCTCCAACACTAAGGATCCAAGCCCTCACCAGAGGAAACCGAGCAGCTACTCTGCTCGGTCATCTCCGGCCGGTAGCTCCCTACCCATGACGCCAGGGATCGAAGCCCTCATAAGAGGCATCCGAGTGGCTGCCCCGCCCGGTCATCTCAGGCCGGTAGTTTCCTATCCGCGACGTCAGAGATCAAAGCCCTCGCAAAGTGGAGACCGTGCAGCTTCACCGCCCGGTTATCCTTGGCCGGCTTCTTACAGCCCCACCAACACTGAGGATCCGAGGCCCCAAAAAGGGGCAACAAGTCCATCGAAGTCTAAGCGATCCCCTCTCGGCTCCGGGGCCATGGAGATACAAGGTCGGCAGCGCTTGGAAAGTGATCGGAATCAACCCGACGGACGATCGCTAGACAGATAGCTGACCCAACAGTGCAAGCAGAAATATTGTACAAACATTCTTCACACACAGAAGATGAAATGTAAACCGATGAAACAAGAATTTTCTTTTATTAAACCAAAGGCAAAGTTTTTACATAGGGTATTCTGGGGCTCCCCGGCCCTACAAACTACTCGGAGGCTTACTTCGATCCCCTCATCGCTGGCATCACGGCCTGCTGGGGGCTGTACCACCGGAGATTTCGCTACCAGGGGCGCGCCCTACTCCCCTCGCCTTCTTCTACCGGAAGCCTCACCGCCGGAAGCGGAACTCGAGCGCGGAGCTCGCCATCGTCGAACTCGGGAAGCTGCTCCTTCACGGCGTCCAGGGTCTTGTTCCACGTGATAGCAGAATACTCCCTGAGCTCGACGTAAAACTCTCTGACGCCTTATAATCGGCCACAGCTTTCTTAGCCTGAGCCTTGGCAACCTGGGCCTCCAGGAGCGCCGCCTCAGCATCTCCCCTGCTGGCGTCCCTCTCCTTCTCCATGGCCGCGAAGCGTTCGGCCAGATCTTCCAGCTTCCTATCAGCGACCCGGATGGACGCACTCAAGCGACGATGGACACCCCGATTCGCTGAATTGGAAAGTTCCGCAGCCTCCGCCCAGGCTGCCAAGACGTCGGCCCTTGCCCTCTCCAGGCGCAGGTCACGCCGCATAACCTCGACCTCCAAGGGAAAAGCTTCTACTGGCCTCGATGCGTGGAACGCCCCCTCGACCTCCATACGAGCGGCAAGGGCGCAGTGTTGAAGGACCTGACGGAAAGCGGATGAGAAAACAGGAGGCCCCCGAGCCAAAGAAAAGTATACCAGAAAGATTACACGTATAGGGGTTCGTACCTGGACTGCCCCCTAGGCCATGGCCTCCAGTTGGGCTCTCAGGGAACCATGCGGAAGCTTTCCCCCAGCCGACTCCTCCATCCCGGCGAGCAGGCCAGCGGCAACGGAAAGCCCAGACGGAACCGTGAAGACAGCACTCCCTCCTACACGGAAATTCCCTCAGGGACTCTCGAAGACGATGCGCGAGAAATCGTCCTCTTCCTCTTAAGAGGGGCCCCGTCCTCGCCCTCCTTTCTGTCCCCCGTCTGGAGCTCGGATAACTGTGAACGTCTCTGGCCGCCACCGGAGCAACCACCAGGAGCCGTCAACGAAGCAGACGTCCCTATCGCCAGCAGAACATCTGGCGCAAGGAATGAGCCAGCAAGGGGCTCGGCCGCGCCACTAGCCTCCTTCTGGCACGAACAGCCCAAAGAGTGGGAGCGAACCATGTATTCAAAAAGAAGAAGAAGAACGCCGAGCAACCAGGACTTAAAAGAGGGAAAAATGAAAGAGTAGAGGCCCAAGGGCGGGCCCCATCCCTATTTATTGCTGCAAGCGACCTCATCCAACGACGCCCGTCATCTCCTGCCAAAACGACTCCTCGCGTCCAGCAGCTCCGATCGCCCCACGTGTCGACCCTGCATTGGACCGCGTCCCATCAGATGCCGCAGGCCTACATACGCCGCGTCGGCCAATCGACGCTTGGCACGTGGACCGTCGCTTCAGTGGCAGAGTGCACGAACCGGCGCACCTTCCTTAAAAACGGAGATCTCGCCCCGATTCGCTAGCAGAAAAGACAACTGACAGCTCGAGGACTCATCCCAACAAAGCCGAAGAAGGAGCTCACCTCAGGAGGCCTAGCAGTCCACTCCTGACCCGACCCGCTAGCTGGTCGGGACAAGAGTGGGGGGCTAATGATGATGCTCAATATTGGCGGTCTCCAAGATCTGGACACGTGGCAGATGACGTGTCCCAAAACTCAGAAGGAAGGGCCACAGGGGCCGACCAGGCAACCTCTTTACCCGACCCACAAGCACAAGCTGGCCCACCTAGGGGCCCTCTGCAAGTTGGCCTCCTCGACCCCCCAGCTCGTCCCGAGCTGCCACAGGACCAGGACTCCTCGGCCCTCTTACTCATCTCCGAGCTCCCTAGCTGAGGCCGTCTTCCTCGGTCCCTCCGACCAGATCCACCGCTCACAGGCGTAACCGCCGCTCCGCGAATCTCGCCATGCACGAATTCTCCGCCAGCAACATCCTACGTTCCACGCCTCCGCGATCCTCATTAATGGGAGATCCGCTCTCTATGCGGGCGTGACGTCGGGAGCACAACTGCTAGCGAGATTCTCATGCCTGCTGCTGCGTGCCATCACCGCTATATAAACCCCCATCACAGAGGGGTCAAGTAAGCCATTTTTTATTCCTCTGAGCCATTACTCTGCCCGAATCTAGCACTAACTTGATCGTCGGAGGGTCCCCAGTGGTACCAAACCATCCCGGGACTTCTTTGCGGTTACTCGGTGGAGCGGAACGGAAACCCAAGTGAAGCGAGTTTTACGAGCGAAACGGATTTTAAGGTCAAGTTTTCATAACGAAAACTTTAGTAAATTTCATAAATAGAGAATCAATAATGAAACTCATAAAAAGTAGTTTTTTAATCAGAAAACAGGGCTCTGCGGTCTTTTTCAAGATCCCTCAAATCACCAATCTTACCAAAACCCATTGAGATCTACACGCAACAGAAGATCATCACCAAAATCCACCGGGAGATCAACGGAAGACAACATCTGATGGAGACCCGAAAAGGACCTCCATCAACGACGCACAAATATAATTTATTACCGTGATAATCAGAGTTATCGTCGTCACCGCTTGAGCTACTGATGCTTTCTTAGGACCCACGAATATATGAGGCAAACCTATTGCTCAAGCTCGGTTTCATTTACTTATGAACCAAACTCCAACAAGTTGAATGGGATATAAAAGTTGAGGTTAATGGGGTTGTGGTCACGCAACAACAAATGGGGTAAAACAAAGAGACAGGTGGAGCCATGGGTTAAGTTGGATGGGTTCCATCCGTCAGGGCTATGTCCCACGACCGTGGCTAGCCTCATGGATTGGACGACCTCAGCTCCATTTTTCTCATAAAAGTTTTGGTTTCATTTACAAATGAACAAAACTTGAACATGTCACTGAGAAAAAAAAGCTCGGCCTTATTTACAAATGAAATGAACTTGAACAATTTGATTGACATACAACAATTTGAGCCAAGTGCATTCAGTCAACCTCCTAGTTATCAACCTCCGACTGTGTATGCGAAAAGACAACTGTAACATAATACCAACTTTTATAATGCAAACGCTAAAGATGTAGATCATGTCTTCAATTGATGATCTTTCCATTTTTAACAAAAGAATTGAAAAATTAAAATTTCATTTCAAGTTATTCAAGTCATTGTCTTAAAAACTTGTGGGAATCGAATGCAGAAGACGCTGATCATCAAAATGAAAAATGATATGGAATGGGAAAAGCATGTTTTGGGAATCGACATCAGAAAAATGGAATTGACGTCAGCATTTGGGAATTCAGATTCCGGGATTTTTTCCTTGGCAAAATTGCACTCCTAAAGACACGTGATTTAAGGATTTTTTAAAATAATTCTATTCCTTCTTTTGGGTCAGGGTTACTTCTCTTCTCTCTTATTCTGTTTTTCTTTTCCTAATTTTGCAACCACCACGATCATTTGTACGTCATTTTCAAGCTGGATATTTATCCGGATCCACTGTATATTAGTCAGATCATTTATACCATTAATGTAAATTGCAATTTTATTTCTTTTAGGATAAATTGTGTGTTGGATTTTGAACTCTTTAATGCTTCAAACCTAGTGGTTTTTTTCAAAACTGAGACGGGTGATTAATTTTTTTTTTAATTTTTGGTTCATTCTATATACTGAAGATGGATTTGCCTTCAGTAATTTTGACTTCATCACCTTCAATACTTTTTATTTCATGAATTTGTATCATAATCTTAAAGGAGGTGAATGTCTCATCACCTCACATCAGATATCTATATCCCAATTTTCAAAAACCTATTCCAATTTAATTTTTGGAGCAACCAATCAAGAAAATACACAGGGCCAATTTCATGAGACATGATTCCATGCAAACACACAATGTGAGTGTGATGGATCGCGGGATCTCCTTCAGATGTTACCTTCCGTTGTTCTCTTCGTGTGTTGATGGACGGCTGATATTTGAGTTGGAGGGTTGCCTTCTGGAGCATGTGGATCTCAATGGATTTTGAGTGGTTGTGGCCTAGCTACCTGCAAATAAATCCTGGGATGGTTGTGCCACTGAGGACCGTCCGACGATCAAGTTAGGCGGGGTATTTTGGCAGAGTAACTGCCTAGTGGAGTAAGAATGGTTTATCTCGATCGTCTGAGAGAGAGGTTTATATAGCGGCAGCAATGGGCAGGCGGGTGCGAGAATCACGCCGGCCGTTACGCCCCTCGCGTCATGCCCGCGTGATAGGCGGGATCCCGCATTAATGACGAGACAGCTCGTTAATGGGGGATCGTGATGGCATGGAACGCGGGATCGTGGGCGGAGGATATATCGCACGTGGCGAGATTCGCGGAGCCGTGGCGGAGGCGCCTGTAGTCAGTGCTGGCGAGATCGAGGAAGATGAGCTCGGCGGGAGGCTCGGGAACGAGCGGGAGACCGAGACATCTTAGTTCCGTGATAGCTCGGAGGTGAGCTGGGTGGTCTGAAAGGCCACCGAAGGTCGGGAGAATCCTCGAGTCGTAGGCCTGAAGTGTGATCCCAACCGAAGTTCATGGTCCTTTCTTGTAGGTTTTAGGACAAGTCATCTGTAACGTGTCAGCATCTGGAGAGTCACCGATATCGAGCTTCATCATTAGCCCTCCACTCTCGTCTCGACCCGCTCCTGGGTCGGGTCGAGAGTGGTCTGGCCGGTCACCCGAGGTGAGCTCTTATTCGAAGATATCGTCGGCGCGAATTCCTGGACGAAGAGCAGTAATTTCTTGATGATGTCAGCGGATCAGGGGAGAGATCTCACATTAAAGGGGAAGCGCCGGATCGTTTGTACGTTCGTCGAAGCGACAGCCCACATGGCTGGCGCTGGTTGGCTGGCGAGACGTGTCGCAGACGTTTCCGCGCTCGAAGGGACGCGCCCAGCGTGAGTGCGACAGGTGGAACGCTGTGGGCCGTTAGTTGCGGAACGCTGTTTTGGCAGGAGGCGATCGGGGCCGTAGGATGCGTAAGCCGGCAGCTATAAATTGAGGTGGGATCCCCATCAGGGCCCATACCTTTTCATAATTTCTTCGTCCCTAGTTGTGTTAGCTCGGCGCTCTTCCCTTCAGGTCGGATTCCTTGCATTTGAGCTCCCGAGGACACCTCCTCTTGATCAGGTTAGATGTATTCTTCCGAGGAGTATGTAGATGTAGTCCGGGTAGAGTTTAGGGAGTCTTCTGAAGCTTCTTCTTCTGCTTCTGAGTTGGAGTCCCCCCGGGGAGTTAGGGTTAGTAATGCTCCCCGGGGTCGCGCGACGGGGGCGGTCCCCAAAGCACAGGTCGCGGGTGTTCTTGGCGTGCAATCCATGCTAAGGCGTGCGGAGGAGCTCGTCAACATCAGGACTCGCTTCCTCATTCTTCCCGGCTATTCGCTTCATCTGGTCGAGGAGGGGGAGAGGGCAGTCTAGGTACGGGGCAAGGAGATTGCCTTGTATCTGGAAGCCTTTTGGACCGGGATGCGTCTGCCCTTCTCCCCCGAGGTGATAGCGGCGTTGAATTGTTTTGGGTTAGCCCCGGGCCAGGTAGTGCCGAACTCTTGGAGGATCCTCCTTGGGTTCCTGGTCCGGTTGAGATTGAGTGAGATCCTTTTCAGCCCGAGTCTCCTCGTTTCTTCTCTTTGTTACAAGAACCATCCCGGCGCTCGCAAGGACGAGCCGAGCTGGGTATACATCTCCTTTAGAAAGCAACGGGGGGACGCTGCCGGGTCGGGGATTGTCGTAGTACCTTCTTTATTGTGCCGTCCTAGGGTGAGGATTGACCTGTGCCCACCCTGTGGCAAAGGGCCAGCTGTCCGCGGGTGAGGCGGTCGAATGATCCCGACACGGTGGCGGTGTCGAAGTGGAAGCCCCTCCCTCGGGTTGATGTGCTGCTGTTTGAGCGGGCCCTCAGTTGGGCCGGGCTCAGCCCCTCCGATTACGCGGGTAAGTTAGGAGCTTTCAGGCAACCTGTTTAGACTTGTGCTTTCTTTCTTTTTTCCTGGCATTGCTGACTCCTTGTATTCTTGTCTTATGCAGGACCCATGGACCTAAGCAAATTTCGGGCGGCAGTGGTTGACGTGAAGAAAGGGAAGAAAGCTGGAGGCGCCGGCCCTTCTCGCCCGTCGGAGGCTCCGGCTCCACCGGTGGCCACTCCCTCCAGGTGCCCAAACGCGCCCCGGGCCCCCGAGTCCAGTCGTGCGACGGTCCGAAAGCATGCTCGGGAGCAAGAGTCACAGGCTCCCAAGGTGGGAGGTGAGACCAGTTCTCCCGCGTCGCTCCTCAAGAGGTTTCAGAGGGCGGCGCCCCGCTCCCCAGCTTTCCCGATCCTCGTGGACGATAGGGAGCTTCGCTTCGAGGTGCCCTCGGGGCTTTCCATCGCCGACAGCTTGCTCTCGGAGATGGAGAGGTCAGCCGGGGGCAGAATCCCCCGGGGCACCCTCCGTGCCCAAATGGCGGCCATAGCTCAAGAGGTCGTGCAGGTTAGTGTTCCCACCCCACTTGGTTCTTCATTCAGCATCTTTGTTCGCGTGATCGGATATCTCCTTTTTCTTTTTAACCCTCCTTTATCTCTTCAGGTCCTCCAGCACGTCGCCCTCGTCGTCAACATGGAGGACGAGGAGATAGCCCCGGCGATGCGGGCCACGGGCGAGTTCTCCTCTCGGGAGGAGAGCTCAAGGCTGGAGCTGGAGGTGACGGCGGAAAGGGTCGCTGCCCTTGAAGACCGGGTGGCGGCCGGGAATAGGGAGGTCGCCAGGTGCCGAAAGGCTGCCCGAGTCGCCGAAGCCCAGTTGGAAGACTCCCAGGTGCACGTTGCCACCTTGAAGAAGACGGTGAACACCTTCCGAAAGGATAACGAGGCGGCGAAAGAGGGGACGAGGCGTGCCGAGCTTCGGGCATCGAAGGCTGAGCTTCTGGCGTCAAAGCCGGTGGGGAGCTACAAGGAGTCGGACCAGTTCTACGCCGACCTTGCTGGAGCTTCCGGCGTTATTTGGCACGATGCCCTCGACGCTGTCAAGGCCCAGATGCCGGATTTCCCTGACAGCAAGCTTTGGGAAGAGTACCCTCGCGAGGATGACGCGCAGGGGACACCCCTGGAAACGCTGCCGGGGGAGAAGCCCCCGGTGGGAGCATGGGGGATAAGTAGGTAGCCCCGGCTACCGGCACCGAGGTTCTCTCCGTGGGTGCCGACCATGAAGATGTCGCCCCGGTGGTCGCAGTGGACGTGCAGCTCATCAAGGTTCTTCCCGGCCCTGAGGCCTGAGCTTCCTCGTCACCTTTTCTTTTTGCGCTCAAATTTTGTAAGCCTCCGAGCGTTTTTGTAAGGCTGGGGAGCCTATAATACTCTTGTAGAGACTTTTGACTTTATGAATAAAAAGGTTTTTTTGCAGTAGTCTTTGCGTGCGTATTTTCCCTATGGTAAGCATTTATATTTGCACAGTATTGCCTTCATATTAAGTCGGTTTTCCATTTAACGATCGCATGTTGAGTTGAATTCTATCACTTGCCAAGTATGCAAAGACCGGTGAAAGATCGGTATCTCCATGGCCCCGAAGTCGAGGTGGAGATCGCTTGGTAAGACGTGTAGGGAATTGAGCAGGGTAGCTGCTTGGTGGCCTCTTGATGAGGACTTAGATCCTTGGCGTCGGTGGGTAGTGGGTTACCATCCCGGGATAACCGAGCAGGGAGCTGCCCGGTTGCCTCTTGGGGAGAGCTTCGATCCTTAGCGCGGGAGGGCATAGAGAGGCTAGCTAAGGATGGACCGAGCAGGGTTGCTGTCCGGTTGCCTCTTGGAGAGGGCTTAGATCCCTGGCGTCGGTGGGTAGGAAACTACCAGCCGGGGATAACCTGCTTGGTTGCCTCTTGGCGAAGGCTTCGATCCTTAGCGTCGGAGGGCATGGAGAGGCCTGCTAAGGATTGACCGAATAGGGTTGCTGCTCGGTTGCCTCTTGGCGAGGGCTTTGATCCTTAGCGCGGGAGGGCATAGGGAGGCCTGCTAAGGATGGACCGGGCAGGGTTGCTGCTCGGTTACCTCTTGGCGAGGGCTTTGATCCTTAGCGTGGGAGGGCATAGGGAGGCCTGCTAGGGTTGGACCGGGCAGGGTTGCCGCTCGGTTACCTCTTGGCGAGGGCTTTGATCCTTAGCGCGGGAGGGCATAGAGAAGCCTTCTAAGGATAGACCGGACAGGGTAGCTGCTCGGTTTCCTCTTGGCGAGACCGGGCAGGGTAGCTGCTCGGTTGCCTCTTGGAGAAGGCTTTGATCCTTAGCGCGGGAAGGCATAGGGAGGCCTGCTAAGGATAATCATGCAGGGTAGCTGCTCGGTTGCCTCTTTGTGAGGGCTTTGATCCCTGGCGTCGTGGGGTAAGGAATTACCAGCCAGGGATAACCGAGTAAGGTTGCTGCCCGGTCGCCTCTTGGTGAGGGCTTAAATCCTTAGCGCGGGAGGGTATAGAGAGGCCTACTAAGAATAACCGAGCAGGATAGCTACTTGGTGGTCCCTTTGTGAGGGCTTTGATCCCTGGCGTCGTGGGGTAAGGAATTACCAGCCAAGGATAACCGAGCAGGGTAGCTGCCCGGTTACCTTTTCTGCAATGCTCGACTGCTTTGTCCTTCTTGTTTATTTAAATAAAAAGAACTTAGAAGAATTTCCATCGCTTTGTTGAAAAGCCCAAGTAGTAGCCCGCCAAGGATGGACCGAGCAGGGTAGCTGCTCAGTGGATCCGTAGGTTTAGTCTGACCTTCCTCAGTTCGCGAACATCGAGAGGAGCGGCAGTCACAGGCGGCACGTGCCAGGAATTCTTAGGAGAGGCATAACGTTTTGGGCGGCGCGTCACTTTTGCCACATGGAAGCTCGGTATTGGAATAATCTTGGCGGATCCCCAGATTCGCGCGCGAATCTGGGCCTTTAAGGATTCTGTTTGGGGTTATAAATAGAGAAGGAGATAGCAACCCCTTCGGCATCGTTTCCTTTTGAGATGACTAGGCGTATGTATTTGATCGAAGAGATCATTACATTCGACGACGTCTCCGTGTATGACCAATCCCTGGTCGAGGATGGGTACCGGGGAGTGATTCAGCGTCTCGAGGGTCACTTTGGTCGGCTTCTCCCTCGGAGGTCGTCCCTCCTACAGTTGTTTATGTACGCAATCTGGAGGAGGTCCCCCGGGTTGGACAACCCTCTCTCCAAGGAGTTGCTGGATGAGACGCTCTACAAGGTGCGTTCGATCTTCTTGCTCGGCCTTATCTCGAAGGCCAGGCACGACCGATCCTTGGTCCTCATTCTGAAGTGCTTCAAAAAGAGGTACATTATGAGCTAAGGCGCGGAGGGCGGAGGGCGGAGCGTCGAGCTCTTCCGTGGCGTCTTGGGTTTGTGCACAGCGTCAGCGGGAGCGGGCAGCAAAGGCTAGGGGCCCGGCTAGCGGAAATCTACTCTAAGTATCATCAGGAGTACTTCCTCGATCCCGTTCCTCCTCTGTTGTAAACGTTTCTTCTTTATTTTCCTGTAAGGCTGAGGAGCCCGTGGTACCCTTTGGAATAAATAAAACTCTTCTTTTTGCAATGTCCCATTGTTCCCTTCTTATCATATAAACAGAAAGAACTTTAGAAAAGTTTACATTACCTTAGTGAAAGAAGAAATAAATGCTCGTAGATATTCTTTTTATCGGTACAGTTTAAGCTTCTCGGCATTGTAAGGCCATGGAAACTTGCGTCCATCCGCGCCTTGCGAGCGGTAAGCTCCGCCGGGCAGGACCTCAGAGACATGGAAAGGACCGTCCCACTTTGGAGAAAATTTATGCAACTTTCCTTGATCTACGAACTCGTTCCGCCTCAAGACTAAATCTCCGGTCTTGAAGAAGCGACGCTTGACTCACGCGTTGTAGTAGCGGGCGGTTTGCTGTTGATAGAAGGCAGCTCTGATTTGAGCCCGGTATCGTTTCTCTAACAAGATGTCCAGGTTAGTTCAGAGTGCCGAGGTGTTCGCTTCATTGTCGAAGTGCTCGACCCGGTGACTGGGGAGCCCGATCTCCGCTGGGACCATTGCTTTGGTCCCGTAGCAGAGGCTGAAGGGGGTTTTCCCGGTGGGGGTTTTCTTCGAGGTGCTCAGGGCCCATAAGACCCGGGGTAATTCCTTGACCCAACTGCCTTGGCGTCCTTCTAGGCGCGTCAGGAGACCTCGGAGGACGTCCCGATTGGCGACCTCGGCTTGCCCGTTGCATTGGGGGTGGGCGACCGCGGCAAACTTCATGAGGATATGATACTCGCTACAGAATTCCTTCACTTTTTCGTTTTCGAAATATATCCCATGGTCGGTGATGATACACCTTGGGATGCCAAACTGAAGTATTACGTTGTTCTGCAGGAACTTAATAGTCATGGCGGCGTTCGGTTTCCTGATGGGAAGGGCCTCGATCCACTTCATGAAGTAGTCTACTGCGACGAGGACGTACTTGTGCCCGCCCGTGGCGGTGGGGAACTGGCCTATCATGTCCATTCCCCACTGGACAAACGGCCACAGGGAGGTTAGGGTGGTTAGCTCGGTTGCCGGAAGACGAGGTATGCTTCCATGGAGTTGCAGCTCTTGCATCTCCTGACGAGCTTCTGGGCATCCTGATAAATGGTCGGCCAGTAGTACCCCTGGAGCAATGCCTTCTAGATTAAGGGTCGGACCCCTTGGTGCACGCCACCGACCCCTTCGTGGATCTCACGGAGGACGTAGTCGGCTTCGCGGGGGTCGACACACTGGAGCAGAGGCTGAGTGAAGGACTTCTTGTACAAGTTCCCATTGCTCCAGACGAAGTGGCGAGCCTTGGCACGAAGACGACGAGCTTCTCCCCGATCTTCTGGGAGCGTACCTTCCCTCAGGAACTCTACGAGGGACTTTCTCCAATCTCGGTCTTCTTCCCGGGCTATATACACTTGAAGTATTGTTGCCCCGTCTTCCATGATGGGCCATGGTAAGACCTCGAAGAGGATGCTCCTCTTGTTGTTGGCCGAGTAAGATGAAGCCAGCTTACTCATGGCGTCGGCTTGGGCGTTGAGCTGTTTGGGGATTTGCTCTACCTGGACCTCGACGAAGTCCTTTCACAGTCTTCTTACCTCAGCCAGATACTTCACCATCAGAGGCTCCCGTGCCTCGAATCGGCCGGTCACTTGGCCGACGACTACGGCGGAGTCGCTGCGGATCCGAATTGTTTTCAGCCCCAGTCTGCAAGCTATGCGCAGTCCGGCCAGCAAGGCCTCGTATTCTGCCTCGTTATTTGAGGTTTTGAACCCGAGCTTCAAAGAATACTCCATTTCTTCCTCATTCGGGCCTCGAATGATGAGGCTGGCACCACAACCTTCCTCGATCGAGGACCCGTCGACGTAAAGGATCCAATCAGGGATGGAGTCGGGCTTCTCATCAACCGAGGGTTGAGCTGTGGGGCTGGCGCGGACTCCGGCCCTTTGCTGGGGATGGTGCACTCGACGATAAAATCGACCAGAGCCTATGCTTTGATGGCCTGCCTCGGACGGTATTTTATGTCGAACTGGGACAACTCCCACCTCCACTTCTCCAAGCGGCCAGAGAATTCGGGTGAGGCGAGGATAGCCCCCAGAGGGCGCTCGGTGAGAACGAGGATGGTGTGCGTCTGGAAATAATGTCTTAGCTTCCTTGAGGCGACGATGAGTGCTAAGACGATCTTCTCTATGGCTGGGTACCTCGTCTCTGCGTCTTTGAAGACGTGGCTGACATAGTATACTGGCTTCTGGACTCCGTCGACCTCCCGGATGAGCACTGAGCCCGCTGCTTGGTCAGATACAGCCAGATATAGTGATAGCTCGTTTCCTTCAACCGGTCGGGTGAGCAGCGGTGGAGTTGCGAGGTGCCTTTTCAATTGGTCAAATACGGTTCGGCACTCCTCCGACCACTCGAACCTTAGAATTTTCCTTAGAGCCTTGAAGAACGGGAGGCACTTCTCCCCACACCTCGACATGAAACGTGACAGAGCGGCTACCCGTCCTGTCAGCCGCATGATCTCGAAATTAGTCTGGGGCGCGTCCATGTTGAGGATGGCGTTGATTTTCTCCGGGTTAGCTTCGATACCACGGTGAGTGACCATGAAACCGAGGAACTTTTCCCCGGTGACCCCGAATGCGCACTTGGCGAGGTTCAGTTTCA
This sequence comes from Agapanthus africanus, assembly GCA_030015575.1. NCBI lineage: Eukaryota > Viridiplantae > Streptophyta > Magnoliopsida > Asparagales > Amaryllidaceae > Agapanthus > Agapanthus africanus. The sequence continues at coordinate 427,401,191 of JASDDO010000010.1, read as the reverse complement.
TCTTGAACTTGCGGAAGACGTCGAAGGCCTCGCTCAGATCCTTGGCGTGGTCGACCGATGAGACCGAATTGACGAGCATGTCATCGAAATAAACTTCCATATTCCTGCCGATCTACGGTTTGAACATGCGATTGACCAAGCGTTAGTACGTAGCTCCGGCGTTTTTGAGGCCGAAAGGCATTACCTTGTAACAGTATACCCCCCGGTCCGATGTGAATGCGGTGGGATCTTCATCCGCCGGATTCATACGGATTTGATTGTAGATGGAAAAAGCGTCCAAGAAGCTAAGTAGCTCGTGGCCTGTCGAGCTGTCGACGAGCTGATCTATCCGATGGAGAGGATAGTTATCTTTCGGGCAGGCCATGTTGAGGTTGGTGAAGTCGACGCACATGCGCCACTTCCCGCTTGACATTTTGACCAGGACCATGTTTTCCAACCATTCAGAGTATGGCACATTCCGAATGAAGTTGGCGGCAAGGAGCCCGTCTGCCTCATCCTCGATCGCCTTTTGCTTGATCGGGGCGAAGTTTCGCTTCTTCTGCCTGACGGGTCGGGCTGTAGGATCTACCCCGAGCTTGTGAGATATGATTTTAGGGTCGATCCCAGGCATGTCAGCAGGTGTCCAGGCGAAAATGTCAGAGTTGTTTCTGAGGAAATGAACGAGGTCGTCTCTCAGAGTACCTATCAGAAGCGACCCAATCTGAACGGTTCGTTTGTCGTCCCCTTCTATGAGGGGGATCTCTGTCGGTGGCTCCACCGGGGTCCCTCGGACCTCTTTTTGCTCGTTCCGAGTGTCCAGGGAACCCCTGATGTCACCCTCACCCTCAACATTGTTGTTTGGCCGCTCGGTTGTAGAGGTTGCAGTGAAACAAACCTTTGTAGTCCGTTGGTCTCCGTAGGCCCGACCTATCCCGCCTTTGTCGAGCGGGAATTTCATCGCCAGGTGGTAGGTCGATATTTGTGCCCTGAGGGAGTTCAGTGTAGGGCGGCCGAGGAGAATGTTGTAGGCCGACGGGATCCTTGCTACGATGAATTCCACAGGCATAGAGCGCATACGGCCGACCTCTCTGATATTAAATTGGAGAGTGATTACCCCTTCCGCCGGGATGGAGTGGTTGGTGAACCATGACAGGACGTGGGTGGTCAGTGTTAAGTCTGACGGGGTGAGTCCCATGCGCAGAAAGCAGTCGTAAAAGAGGATGTCTGCTGAGCTTCCTGAGTCGACCAGTATTCTCTGCACCTCGTAGCGGTGGACCCGGGCTGTGATCACCAGCGGGTCGTTGTGAGGCAGGGAAATACCGTGGAGGTCGTCATCGGTAAAAACGACAGGCTCAGCTTCTTTGGTCCTCTTCCTCGGGTGACCGTCAACGCCCTCGATCGGTGAGGGGTGCTGAGCCCCGCAGGTATTCACCGTACCCCACGCTGACATGACCATGATTTGGTCGATTGTTAATTCACCGGGAGGGGGACGTTGCTCTTGCTCACGGTCAGCTTGCCGCTTGTCCCGCAAGTACGTTGCCTGGTGCCCCGAGCGGTTAGCTCCTTGATGTAGTCTCGGAGCTGCTTGCAGTTCTCCGTGGAGTGGCCCTGCGACCGGTGGAAGCCGCAGTAGGGGACTCGGGTGCGCTTTGCCGCCGTGCGCGAGACTGGGGGAGTTTGAAGAACCTCTTGCCCTTAGCCTCCTCCAGCAGTACCGTCTGGGAGACGTTGAGCGGGGTGTACTCCTGAAACTTTGGGGAGTAGGGCTTTGGCCGCTCAATTCTCTTCTTCTCTTCCCGGCCCCTTTTCTTATAATCAGCCTGTTCTGTCCGGGATAGGTTGGAATTCACCTCGGATTCAAGCTGGATCTTACGTTCGGTCCAGGCCTTTACCTCGGCCATGGTCTTAGGTTGCACTAATGCAAAGGAGCGTAACCACTCCTTATGCCTAAGACCCGACCTGAGGGCCGTAATGACCGTCTCGTCCTTGTGTTTCGGGACCTCGAGGAGAGCGTTGTAGAAGCGGGTGACGTATCCTTTGAAGGTTTCTTTGTCCCCGCTCTTTATCGTGAAGAGATGATCGATGATCCGCTTCTGCCGTCTGTTCCCGACGAAGTGGCCAAGGAATTGGGTGGCCAGCTCATCGAAGGTTGAGATCGAGCATGGCGCGAGTCCTCGAAACTAGTCCCGTCCGGAGCGAATGAGAGTGGCTGGGAAAGCGCGGCATTGGGCGGCGTCGGAACAGTCCTGGAAACTCACCCCGGCTGTGAACGCGTCCAAATGGTCCTACGGGTGGTACTTCCCGTCGAAGAGTGAGAACTTCGGGGGCTTGTTCTGGGAGGAGACATAGACGGCGAGTAGCTCTTCGGTGAAGGGCTTCGTGGGCGAGTCGGCGGCGTATTTAGCCCCGTCGCTCGAATGACGACCTGATGCATACCTTCGATCTTCTTTTCGAGGGCGTCGAGTCAGCCGTGGTATCCCGATAAGTCATCATACTCTGATTTTTGGCCTCTGCTGCCGGAGACCTCTGCATGGCCACGGCTCCGATTCCGTTCGATGACGTTCCTTAGGTCTCCTGGCGAGGTCGTTTTCGAGCTGCCGTGGCGAGTCCCGTGCACGCGACCCTGTCGAGGGAGGGGCGTCGGTCATGCCTGGGTGCAGGCGAGCTGACAGACACCTCCTCGGGAGGGACAGGGGAGCAACGAGTCTCGGGGCGAGGCGCTCTGGCGTAAGACCTCGGAGTTAAGTTATGCGGCGCCCACCGGGTCATTGAATATGTCGGCCCGGGGGACCTGCGGCTGTTGGAGACAGCAAGGCGGTGATCAGTCGTGCCAACGTGGGCAGAGTCTTCTCCCCTCTGTAGGGGTCCCGGTCCCGCGGAGGGGGAGCGGCGACCCGGGGAGCTTACCCGACCGCTTGGACACGGATGAGCGCATCCACGATGGACGTGAGTCGATCTATCCGAGCGGATAGGACGTGAATGGAATTCGGTGGAGGAGGGGATTCTCCCTCGTCTCCACTGCGGGGAGGCCGACGGCTGGTGCTTGAATCGTCGCGGTGACCGCTTGCCTTGTAGTCGAGATCGGAAGATGAACTTTTGGTTGAGTGGAACTAACTTTTCCCATAGACGGCGCCAACTGATGGATCCCTGGATCTCCTTCAGATGTTATTTTCCGTTGATCTCTTCGTGTGTTGATAGACGACTAAGATTTGAGTTGGAGGGTTGCCTCCTGGAGCGTGTGGATCTCAATGGGTTTTGAGTGGTTGTGGCCGAGCTACCTGTAAAGAAGTCCCGGGGTGGTTGTGCCACCGAGGACACTCCGACAATCAAGTTAGGCGAGGTATTTTGGCATAGTAACAGCCTAGTGGAGTAAGAATGGCTTATCTCGATCGTCTGAGAGAGGGGTTTATATAGTGGCAGCAATGGGCAGGCGGGCGCGAGAATCACGCCGGCTGTTATGCCCCTCGCGTCACGCTCGCGTGATAGGCGGGATCCCGCATTAATGACGAGACAAGCTCGTTAATGGGGGATCGTGATGGCATGGAACGCGGGATCGTGGGCGGCGGATATCTCGCACGTGGCGAGATTCGCGGAGCCGCCTGTGGTCGGTGTTGGCGAGACCGAGAAAGATGAGCTCGGCGGAAGACTTGGGAACGAGCGGGAGACCGAGGCATCTTAGTTCTGTGATAGCTCGGAGGCGAGCTGGACGGTCTGAAAGGCTACCGAAGGTCGGGAGAATCCTCGGGCCGTAGGTGTGATCCCAACTGAAGTTCATGGTCTTTTCTTATAGGTTTCACCGATATCGAGCCTCATCAGAGTGGCACTTCCAAATGGGAAAAATCCATTGTCGGACCCATCCAGATTCCCATTTTTCATTTTTGGGTTCCAACAAACAAGCAAACAACCCCTTGATAGACATCTCAAGAACTGGATTCTAAAATCACGACAGGATTAATTTTAACCATTCAATATTTAACTCACATCATCCACGTGCATCATCGCACGTGCAAAAACTAACACTTGTTAGACTATTTTCCCCAAATAAAAACAAATCCCAATTATTGGGAAGAAAAACTAAACCCTGCTCATCAAATGTGCTTTTTCCCCCCAAAATTAATCCCTTCTTGAATCCCAATTTCACCCCCAACATTCCTCGCCGTACAAAACGACATCCATTCTCCTGCCCCACCAGCTGCCGTCCATCGCCGCCGCACAATTAATGCTCACGTTAGCAGCAACCCCCCCCACACCCACCCAACACCCGCCCGGTGCTAACATGCGCCAGCCGCGCGCCGCCTCGCCCGTACCTGCAGCCCCCCACTCATCGTGGCGGTGAGGCCGGGCGCAAACCTCAGGGCCCGCGCCTGTGCTCCAACAACCTCGACATCGAACCGCCTCACGACCGAAACGATAACGGTCTTCATCTCCATCAACGCCATCTCCTTCCCCAGGCACGTGCGGGCCCCGCCCTGGAACACCGGGTATTTATACGGGCTCTCCGCCACGAAGAGCCCGTGCTTCAGCCATCGCTCCGGCCTGAACACGTGCCAGTCGTCGCCCCAGATCCTCTCATTCCTCCCCATTGCGTAAGGGTGATACGTCACCCTCGTCCCTTTATTCACGAACGTGCCGTCGGGCAAAATATCGTCCTCGAGGCAAAACTTCGAATCAAACTGTACCGGTGGATACAGCCTGAGGCTCTCGTGTAGCGCCGCGTGCACATAGTTCATCGATTTTATCAGATCGTAGCTCAGCACCGCTGCTGCTGCTTCTTTCTGATGGCTATGATCTACATTGATAACCGCATCGATCTCTTCTCTTATGGCTTCCACGACTTCAGGATGGCTCGAGATCAGAAAGAAAAACGCAGTCAGGCTCGAGGCGACAGTGTCACGGCCGGCTAACAAAAAGCTGATCACCATATCTCGTAAATACCCAACGTCGTCGTTCACGGTGCACATGAATCGTGATAAGAGATCCAGCTGGTTCGAATCAGACCCAAGCTTTCTCCGCTGGCGAATGACCTCTTCGGCCAAGGCATTCACCCGCCGAATCGCCATCCGGAGATCTCTCTCCGAGCCTATATTCAAAAACCGTTTTATCTTCCATACGACAGGTGCGACACTGAGAGCTCGTTTCGCAGACAAACACGAGGCGATATCAAACGCCGCAGCGAACTCCGACACGGGCAGCGAGAGCTCCAGGCAGCCCGGATCGATCCCGAACGAGATTCTACAGACTGTGTCGAACGAAAACCTCCGGAAAATCTCCTGCAGGTCCACTTCGGCCTTGCGATCGTCCGCCAGCGACAGGAACGGCAAAAGCCTTCGCTGCACCTCGTTGGAAGCGACGGCGAACGCGTAGTTGCAGACGGACACGTTCCCCAGCACGAGGCTCGCCATCTTACGTTGGAACCTCCAGAGCTCGCCGTCGACGTTGAAGATCCCTTTGCCTAAAAGATCGCCGAGGATCGAGGAGAAGGTCTTCCCTTTCGGGAAGTTGTCGAAGTTGGTCTTGAGCATGTACTCGACGTTCTCCGGGTTGGAGGTGATGGTGTTGCCGAGCACATGGATGTGGATCGTTTGAGTTGGGGAGCTTGCCAGGAGATGCGAGTACCAGTCCTGTAGGTTTGTGAAATCCGACGTCCACGTGGCGTCCATGTAGGACTTGCAGAGGTGGCAGCTGCAGCAGGGTTTGAAGAGCTTTTGTAGCAAGAGGAGGAGAGAGAAAGAGAGGAAGGAGATGGTGAAGGAGAAGAAGAGGAAGGAGAGGCTCATTTGAGCTAATTCCTGTCTTCCCATTAATTCCTTTGTTTTGTTTTTTTGGGGAGAGAGAGGCAGAGAATGTGTTGAGGTGTTGGTACTTTTCCTCCTCTCCTCTCTCTATAAATGTTTCTATTAATCATTATTTTATAAGTGGGTTCTTTTATGGTGAGATGATGATGAGGAGAGAGAAACTAAACTGTCACTTACCCTCTAGCGGAAAAGGACAAGGGAATAGAGGGAAAGTGAACTAAACTGAATTGGGAAATTTCAACAAAAAGCATCCTCAGTTGTATCACATGTTCCCACAGCCGTTTTAAGCTTTTTTCTCATTACAGCTGCTCTCAGCGTTACATTCCGTTACTTTCGACCCTCCTATGTCCCCTCCTGTTAGATTTACAATATTTTACAATTTTTTTTATTTCCGTTACTCTCGACCCCCCTATGCCCCCTCCTGTTAGATTTACAATATTTTATAATTTTTTTAATTTTAATACCCAAATAACCCTCCTTCCCCCTTTCAAATTATAACCTCTTGCCTTCAAAACCCATACACGTGGATCGACCCGAACTTCTTGGTGGTCACCGACGGCCAAGACTACGAGTCTTAGTAGCCGAGGTAGACAGCGTACCCCAGATTGTTGGGTTTCAAATTAAAACCTCCAACCTTCAAACCCCATTCATAAATTTTAATCTTGATCTTATTTTTTTGTTGCTTTTGATTTGCTTTTGTTTTTTGATAATTTACCTTTTTTGTGTGTGTTATAGCACCTATGAGAAGGTCACAAGATTGTTGAGTTTCAGGTGGCAGCAGCGGGGAGCTGCTGAGTCGTCAGACCTTGACGTCTCCGGCGAGACCGAGCCTTTGATCCAATACCGTGACTCACCGTCTTCATCAAATGTTTCAGTTTGGAAAAAAGTAGAATTTTTTCCTCATCGGTTTTCATCTCATCTTGGTGGTTGTGAAGCTTATGATGGTGGTTGTGGCGTTTGGGAAGACGGTCATGATGGTGGAAGTGTTTGTTAAGAGAATTGGTTGTGAGTGGATAGTGTTTGTAGGATGTGATTAGGATGTGCTCCAGGTGTTTGTGAAAATGATTATGAAGGATTTGAAGATGGTTGTGGTGTTAGTGAGTATGGATATGTTGGATTTGAAGAGGGTAATTGTGCATCCGCCACTTGGACCGTATCCTCCCCCGACCTCGGTATCCCTTGTACCTTCTCTACCTCGATCCCCGACCTCATCACCTTCAACGTCATGATCTCCGGATAATGCAATGACTCCCATGACCCTCTTTCCGTCCTTGCCTTATTCTGATCCATGCTCATTGAGTTACTTGTTTCAAATAAAATTTTTTTTGTATCAAACTAATTTGGTTTTTGTTTTCATAAAATTATATTAATGAACGAGGCTTGTAATTTGTTTATATAAATGCATGAATGATGACGATGGTGTTTTGTTGTAACAAATTTATGTTAATGAATGATATTTGGAATGTGTTTGTAAAAATGTTGAATTGTGATAATGTTAGATTGTGTTTGTATGAAGTGTCCTTTTAGATGGTGATTTGAATATGAAACATGATTTGTAAGTGTTTTTTGAGCCGACGATCTCTTGAACTCCGGCAATGATGATGCGGTGCTTGACATCTACGACAACTCATGGCCTTGTTTCAAGCACGTCATCTTGATCATGATCCAACTATTAGAGCCAATGAGGCAACCGTCGAGGTCCATTACATTGGCGATAAGGCAACGATCAATCTCTTTTTTTGTTTTCAAATCTGGATGATTTTTTTAATATCGGTTATTTAAATGGATATTTTGACATGCTTTTTCCATTGATTTAGAAGTTGTGCGTTTTTTGATATTGTTACTTCAAATTGATATCTACAACAAATCAAACAATTTTTTCCACCATCTCTCAAGCATTTATACAAACGCATTGCAAACAAAATTATCTCCAAAATTTATACAAACACAATCCTTACATACAAATAAAAACTCTCTCAAGCATTTATACAAATATTCCAAACACCATTAGCTCCAAAATCTATACAAACATATTCCAAACAAATTAAAATCTCTCGTCTCGCTCACGATATAAATCATCACATTGTAAGTCTCCATGTTATGACAAAACCTGTGTCGGAGCTTGACCCAATCGAAGAACCTAAGAGCTAAATACCCAAGTTTGAAGAAACGAGATAGCACCGATCTCCTCGAACTCTTGTTTCACGGGCGTTCGTAAGTTCTCTGCATGTAAAATCCCGGTGATCTTATGAACAATTGGGCCAGCATTTTCTTTTGGAATAGTTGAGCTCTCTTGGGTATTTTGACAAACAATTGGTGTGTAGACCAAGCACAATCATTTACATAAACACTTTCGGCACATCTTACAAACACCACATACTCACCACCATTTCTCTTATATAAATAATGGACAATTGTTGATCAACAATAAGAAAAGACAACATCGATTTAAACAAAATGAAAACGGAAGACAACATAAAAGTGAGACCCAGATTCTTCTTTATTCTTGTCATGTATATATGAGGCAACACCTTATAAATGCATGAGATCGAGATAACAAATTGGCTTAAATTATAAAGTGATGAGATTTGAATCAAATAGGCACTCCAGTACACATGATGTTTTGATCCATATCAAATATCATAGTGTCTGAAACTACAAACTTGATTTTTTCTTTAATCTTTGATGACAATTAACAAAAAAGTAACCCCATCCCAAAGAAAAGAAAGATATTAAACTTCATACAAAGCCCCACCAAAGAAGGAAAAAATATATGAAAATTAATAATCAAGAATATCCTCTCCAACAAATTAGCATGATCACAAAGAGTGGTTGTAGCATTCAAGTTATCTCGTAATTACTGTAGAAGAGATTGTTTTGAAAAAGAAAAAAAAAGAAAGGGGAGGAGGGAGTGGAGGCGGAGCACAAAGAGAGAGAGAGAGAGAGATGGAGGTGAGGAGGGGGGGGGAGGGGGGGAGGTGAGGAGGGGGGAGGTGTCGGGACCAAAGCTGATGCTGCTGCCGCCATTTCTGAGCTCCTCCTCTTTTTCTACTGCTTCTTCTCTTTTGCTTCTTCTTCCTCTTCTTTCTTTTAAGTAATAAATTAGAGGGAAAAGTGTGAAAGGGTATTTTAGTTATTTGATATTAGATTTAACAGGAGGGGGTCGCAGGGGGTCGGATTTAACCGAAGGTAAAGTTAGGGGGTGCTATGATCGGAAAAAACTTAGGCTGACAGTGGAAACATATACTAAAACCCAGGATGGTTTTGGTGAAATTTCCCAAATGGATTTTTTTTCTCAATTAAAAAAAAGATAAAGCGGGTCATTTTATCATTTACGTTCGTGTTTGAAAAAAGGCGACCATAGGATGAAATTTCCTGTAATAGCGCAACCCTCCATTATTTTATGTGACGATTGGCACACATCAACTTCTTCCTTGTCATCTTAGATATGAGTACACAAATTTTCATGTGATTCTACAATTTTTTCATCATTGAATTAGCAATGTAAAAATTTCTATTGTCGGTAAACCGTTGATTTTGTACCCACCAAATCAATGGTGAAAAGGTTGTAGAATCATATAAAATTTGGCATGCCTACGTCTTAGATGATAAATATGATGGTGATGGATGCTAGTCGTCGAAAAAAATCACGGAGGATGTATTTTTCGACGCCATAGGAGGAAATTCACTCCTATGGTGCCTCTCTCTCTCTCCTCCCTATATATATATATATATATATATATATATATATATATATATATATATAGCAGTGATCCATTGCAAACCGGTTCGTATTTTTAAGAAACGGTCTACGACATGTTTGAACGATCCGATCCATTCAAGTTGATCACCCTACACTCAAATAAAACTGTAAGAAAAAACAAAGCATATACCTCTAACATATGCATTGACGGTGCAAAAATGAACATCTTTCGATAATGCAACATAAACTTCATCCGATACATATGTTGGAGGTCTTTAAATCAATTGATTTTTCATACACGTATATTTGAGGGTATGGTGATCAACTTGAACTGTTCATCGGATCGTTCAAATATGCCATAAACCGAGAGTTCCCGTTTTTAAAAAATATGGACCGGTTTGCAATGGATCACCCCTATATATATATAGAGAGAGAGACAGAGAGAGCGACCACGCCAAAGCGAGTTCAATATTCTATTAGCACGACTTTCTGATAAAAAAACAGATATATACAATTTTAACATATAAAGTAAGGCCTATTTACAATGTTCATTTGCTTATGCACCCACTTGAATGCTTAATCACTAACTTTGGGGTCCCATGGTTGCGTGTTAGAGGGGATATCCGAGAAGATGAAGGATTAATAAGTTTGTTGGGTTCCCAATTGTTGGTAAAAGGGCACGTGAGTAGAAACTAGAACAAGTCGACGACCATGAGGAACCAATTAGGCATGGGCAGATAAAAAGGGATATTTATTAAAGGTCCCTCAATAGTTGGGTAATTACTACAAACTCTTCCAATACTTGTCAATTACGATTTACTCCTCCAAAATCTTCAAGTTGTTACTTTTTACTCCCCTTACAAAATTTCCATCCAATGATAATGTCGCCGTGTCAAGAATTTTGTAAGCTTAGAGCGCGACCTACGCTGCGACCTAATACCTCCTCAATTATCTTTTTCAAGAATCGATCTTTTTTCTATTTCAGAGCTCCCTCCTCAATTAACTCGACTTCGCCACCTTCAATTTAGTTTTTTCACTTATCCTTAGCTTGCGTATATGATCATATTCGCATTTTACTGGTGCATGTGAAGAGAAAGTTGAGTAAGAAAATCCCGTTTTCAAAGCGAATTGAGTTTTGATGGAGTAAATCCATAACCCGAATTTTTATTTGTGGCCGAACTTGGCGATTTTAGATGTAGGGGAAAGGTTTGGGGTTTAAAATCCTAGCCACAACTTTCCTCCGTTAGATATCCAACGACATGAACGAAAGATAATCATTTTAGCAAGTAGGGGGACTTTTTAGAAATCTGGGGGTGTTAGGGTCTGATGGAGGCTGAGATCTCATTCAGATGTTGTCATCCGTCGATCCTATGATGGCGGTCTTTGACGGCTGAGATTTGTTTTGGAAGTTGTTAAATGCGGATCTCAATGGGTTGGTGTTGGACGCCGAGCTACCTGCAAAGAAGCTTCGGGATGGATGACCATCGTAGGACCCTCCGACAATCAAGTTGGTGTCGAGGTATAAGTGCAGAGTAGCGGCGTATTGGAAATAAGTTTCAGTTCGAGTTCGAGTTAACTGAGTCGTGGGATGCTCCATGAATGGGGGGATGTGCCAGTGTGGGACGCGGATCGTGGGGAGGCGGATATCTCCCCTGGCGATATACGCGGAGCCGTTGCGAAGCACCTGAGATCCGCGCTCTTGATCAATCGGGGGGAGACCGAGGAAGCTTGACATGTCAGGAGCTCGGAGATGAGCCGGGTGGCCGAGGAAAGCACGGAGACGAGCCGGGTGGTCGAGAAAGCTTGGCATGTCAGGAGCTCGGAGACGAGCCGGGTGGCCGAGGAAGCTCGGCATGTCAGGAGCTCGGAGACGAGCAAGATGGCTGAGGAAGCTCGGCATGTCAGAAGGCTCGGAGACGAGCAATGAGACTGGGGAAGCTCGGAGACAAGCTGTTGATAGTTTCCTAAGTGAAGGTGGAATGTATTCAGGGAGATCTCCTGAAAGTTCAGATACGTTCCTCGAGAAGAGAATCCTGAGGAATGTACCTGATGCAACTCATTTATTCTACCCCCGCAGCCTTCGGGACACGTCATCCGCCACGTGTCGTATTCTGAGGAGATATCGCTTGTGAGCATCATCATTAGCCTTCCACTCTCGTCTCGACCTATTCACGGATCGGGTCGAGAGTGGCCTGCTCGATTTTTCTTTTGCTCGTTTTGGCGCCAAGAATCATAATGCGGATCGCCCTGGAACGGCACGGTGTTTGGTGGTTGCGTCGTTTCGATCTTTAGGCTCACGTGTTGCCTCGTCGTTGGCCTGAATTTTCGCGCGTATCCCTGATGGCGTCAGCGGATCAAGGAAATGATTGCACTTTAAAGAGGGGGCGTTGTTTTAGACGATTCATCAGTTGAGGTACGGGTCACATGTTAGCCGTTGGTTGGCGGAGGCGACAGGCTGTCTCTAGCTCCTGCAGTCGAAGAGACGTCCCCAATGGTCGATCGCCACGTGGAGCCTCGCCGGTCACTGGACGCAACGTTTCGTTTTGGCGGGAATCAATCTGGGCCGTAGGATGTTCTCTTTTGGGGTGTATAAATAGGAGGGGACCATCCTAGAGCTGACACTTTGCTCAAATTCTTTTTCGTTGCAGAAGATTGCTCGGCACTTCTTCCTTTAGATCGGATCTTCTGTTGATTTTTCCTCGGTGAGTCCCAACCTTTGAATCAGGATTGATGTCTTCATCTGAGGAGTCCGTAGAGGTAGTAAGGATAGGGTCGGACGATGAGTCTCCCGTTGTTGGGGCCGAGTCCAGTAGGTCTTCTTCCTCTTCGGCTTCAGATAGCCAAGAGGGTTCTTCTTCTTCTTCATCCTCTGTGTCATGTTCGCCCCCTAGGGTCAGGGCTGCCCCTGTCACTCGCCGTCAGGCGGCGACAAGGGCTCCCAAGGTGCGCATCGGGAACACCCGTGATGCGCCCTCCATTTTGAAGAGTCTGGACGAGCTTTCCGAAATTCGGGCTCGATTCCACATCCCCTCTAACTATTCACTTCGCTTATCTAGAGAGGGTGAGGGGCGGATCAGGTGCGGGGTAAAGAGATTGCCCTGTATCTGGAAGCGTTCCAGGAAGGAATGCGTCTGCCCTTCTCCACTGAGGTTTGTGGGGTGCTTCGTTGTTTCCACCTTGCCCCGGGCCAACTAGCGCCGAACTCGTGGAGAATCCTCTTCGGGTTTCTGGTTTGGTTAAAACTTGAAAATATCCCCTTCAGTTTGACTCTCCTTGCCTCTTTCCTTTGTTATAAGAATCAACCCGGCACCAGTAAGAATGAGCCGAGCTGGGTGTATTTTTTGTATAAGAAGCGTAAGGGTGGGACTGCCGGGTCAGGGGTAGCAGTCGTCCCCTCTTCCATCCATGAGGGGAAGGAGAAGTTTGTATTCGTCGGGCCGCCTGAGGGCGAGTATTGACCTGTGCCTACATAGTGGCATAGGGCCGACTGCCCGAGGGCAAAGCAGTCGACTTCCCTCGAGACGAGGGTGGTGTCCCAGTGGGAGTCGATCTAACAGGCGGATGTCCTGCTATCCGAGCAGGCACTGATCTGGGATGGGCTCAGTCCTGCGCGTTTCTTAGGTAACTTAGGGCTTTCAACGATCTGTTTAGGCTTTACCAAATTTCCTTCGATGTTTTAGTGTCGCTAACCCTCATTTATTTGTGTATCCCCTTTTTTTGCAGAGCCCATGGACCGAGAAAAAATCCCAGCTATCCTGGCTGCCAAGACTCGGGGAAAGAAGGCCGAGGGCGCAAGCTCATCCCGACTCGGTTCGAGCTCGGCCTCGAGGCCAACTCCACCGCCAAAACTTTCCGCCACTCCCCGAGTTCCAGAAGAGCGCTGCGGAGGGAGCCATAAGCACTCACGGGACCCGGCACCCCGTGCACGAGAGGAGGAGGAAGAGGAAGCTGGGCCCGCCGAATTCCTCCTCAAAAGGCAGAAGCGGACGGTCTTTCGGCCACCTTCTTCTGGGACTCCAGTGTAAGAGGGCGACTTTTGTATTGAAGTGCCATCGGGAATCTCCGTTGTCGACGGCCTGCTTTCCGACATAGAGCAGGCGGCCGGGACTAAAATACCCCAGGGGACCATGAAGGCCAAAGTGGCCGCCATAGCACAAGAGGCGGTTCATGTCGGTTTCTGACTTTTCTCAAAAGATTATTCAAGTCTTATTTCCTCGGTTTAAGCCTTCTAATCTGTTTGCTGCTTTTTACAGGTCCTCCACCACTGCACACTCCTCGTCGCCATGGAATCCGAGGAGGTAGCCCCAGCCATGAAAAAGGCGAGTGAGTCCTCTAAGTTGGAGGAGGAGCTCCGCCTCCAACTGCGACAAGAGGAGGAGAAGACGACTCTCCTTGACACTCATCTGGTCACCGAGGGGCCGACGAACTCCAAACTGAATGAGTCGCATCGGCTTCTGGACGAGTCCAACCGGGATATTCAGGATAAGTTGGAGGAGGTGAATGGCTTCTACCATACGGTGAAGAAGTCGAAGGTCGCCCTCAAGAGGGATTTCCGGGTGGCTTTGGACGCGGTGAAGCTCACCGAGTGTCGGGCGGCGAAGGCCGTGGAAGCGTATAAGGCGTCAGATCAATTCTACGCTGATCTCGCCGAATCCACAGTCGTCGTGTGGCATAGCGCCCTCGACGCCATCAAGGAGTCTGCGTCGGGGATCGATATCAGCGAGCTCCGCGCTAGGTATCCCATGGCCGAGGAGGTGTCGCAGGGAAAAGTCGCCGAGGCGACCGTTGGGAGCGAAACCGCCTACACCGGGGTTGCAGTTTTGGTCCCTGAGGAAGGTATTGAGCAGGGTGAGATCCTCCCTGAGCGGGCCGACCGAGCTTTCCTTTCTTGGGGATTTTTTCCTTTTCAAAATTTTTGTAAGCCTCCAGGCACTTTTGTAAGGCTGAGAAGCCCAGAATACCTTGTATTTATTTTTGATTATAAATAAAGTGCACATTTTCTTTGCCCAAATGTCTGCTCACTGTGCAAGTACTTTTAGCCCGTATAGTTTTGTTCGAATTTTCATTTGCAAGTATTTTTAGCTTGTCAGTCTTTTCATCACGCGAGTGCTAGATCGGTGCTCGCGCGTCGAGTGTGAGTCGAATGATAGACAAGTGTAGGAAGGTCGGTACCCTCTCTTTCCCCGGAGTCGAGGTGGCGATCGCTCATCGAGTATGAACCGATTGATATCCAACTGTAGGAAGGTCGGTACCCTCCCTTCCCCCGGAGTCGAGGTGGCGATCGCGCATCGAGTATGGATTGAACGATAGCCAAGTTTTCATAGGTCGGTATTGCTCGATTATACAGCCTCGTGAGGAGTGGTTTGGACCCTTAGCGTAGTTGGGTAGGAAGTTATCCGCTAGGTATGGGGCCGAGCAGGAAGCTACTCGGTCGCCTCATGATGATGGCTTTAGACCTTTAATGTTTGTTGTGCAGGAAGCTACCTACTGCTGGTGAACCGAGCAGGAAGCTATTTGGTTGCCTTATGAGGAGGGCTTTCGATCCACAACGTTGTTGGGCAAGAAGCTACCCACTGTGGATGGGCCAGCAGGAAATTTCTCGGCAGCCTCGTGATGAGGGCTTTTGGTCCACAGCGTTGTTGGGCAGGAAGCTACCTACTACGGATGAACCGAGCAGGAAATTGGTCGGCGGCCTCGTGAAGAGGGCTTTTGATCCACAGTATTTTTGGGTAGGAAACTACCCGCTGCGGATGGGCCAGCAGGAAATTGCTCGGCGGCCTCGTGATGAGGGCTTTCGATCTACAACGATGTTGGGCAGGAAGCTACCCGCTGCGGATGGGCCAGCAGGAAATTGCTCGGCGGCCTCATGACGAGGGCTTTCGATCCACATCGATGTTGGGAAGGAAGCTACCCGCTGCGGATGGTCCGAGCAGGAAATTGCTCGGCGGCCTCGTGATGAGGGTTTTCAATCCACAGTGTTGTTGGGCAGGAAGCTACCCGCTGCAGATGGGCCAGCAGGAGTTTTCTCGGCGGCCTCGTGATGAGGGCTTTCGATCCATAGCGATGTTGGGAAGGAAGCTACCCGCTGCGGATGGACCAGCAGAAAATTACTCGATGGCCTCGTGATGAGGGCTTTCGATCCACAACGTTGTTGGACAGGAAGCTACCCGCTGTGGATGAACTGAGCAGGAAGACATTCGTCGGCCCTGCAGGGAGTTTTAGCATGGAAACACAGAGAAGTAGTTCAGATTGTAGGGAAGAAAGAATCTTTATTATTAAATAAAATACAGATTATGCATTTCAATTTAAATTCTCTTGCATTGAATGACCGGTTTCGGTAGGTGTCCTTATTGCTCGGGCTTAGGACAGTCGGTGATGACCATGATCTGTCCGATCGTTAGCTCTCTGTCTTTAATTTGATCGGCTATCTCCCTATCTGATTGACGTTTATCTCGCAGGTATTTTGCTAAGTGACCGGAGCGGATCGGCTTCTCGATGTAATCGCGCAGCTGTTTACAATCCTCGGTCGGATGTCCTTGCGTCCAATGATAGGCGCAATACGGGCCTCGAAGCCGTTTGCCCGTCCATCAGGTAGCTGGCGGGAGCCTGAAGAACTCTTCGCCCTTAGCTTCCTCCAGCAGTCCAGTCTAGGAAATATTTAGAGGAGTGTACTCCTGGAACCTTGGGGAGTAAGGTTTCGGACGACCGTCTTTCCTTTTTTCTTCTCTGTCCCTCTTCTTCCGGTCAGCTTGGTCGCCTCCGGGCATGTTGGAGTTCACCTCGGACTCAAGTTGGATTTTTTGCTTGGTCCATGTGTTGGGGTAAAAATTTACACCCCGGTTGACCGAGTCAAATTCAAGGTCAACCCCAAGTCAGGTGGGCCCAAGCCCAGGTCAAGTGGGCCCATGCCCAGGTCGAGTCCGAAACATGAAGCGGCCGACCCTCCCTATGCCAAAAATGAAATCATGTAATAAATAATTTTTATGTAATTTTTTATGCATGAATGTAAACAAAATGGGTATAAAGCCAAATTTTTGTAAGCCCATAGATTATGTGCAAAAAGAAATGGCACATGAACCATGGGATGGGCAAAATGCCATTTTGTAAAGCCCAAGGGGCTATATGTAAATGTGTAAGCCTATATAAGGCAACATGATGATGAATAAAATATAGACTTTTCATTCCCTCAAAAAACTAGGGTTTGTTCCTCCACTCTCTCTTTTTCAAGTTCTTTCTCTTCCTTTTCATTTTCCAAATAAATCAAGAGCTTAGCTTTTTTTTTAAAAACTAAACAAAGTTGTACCATAAATCCACCTCCCAAGACTCCATCAAGAGAGGAAAAAAGGGTCTCTTTTTTTATCATCCAAGATCTAGATCTTGGAGTTTCAAGAGAACCCATTTTGGGTTTCTTCTCAAAGGGGAAAGGAGAAAATCTTTTGGAGTTCAACTCCACCACCAGGAAAATTATTTTGGAGTTTAACTCCACTACAAAAATTCTTTTGGAGTTTAACTCCACAGTAAAAAAACTTCTAGAGTTCAACTCCACAAATAAAATTCCTTTGGAGTTCAACTCCACAAATAAAATTCGTTTGGAGTTTAACTCCACTACGGAAATTCTTTTGGAGTTTAACTCCACAAAAAAATACTTTTTTGGGGGAGTCTAACTCCACATTATATTTTTTTGGCCATATAAAATTCTTTTGGAGTTGAACTCCACGTCCTTAAAAAAAAACGATGGTCACATGCTAAGCATGTGACGGGCGTCACATGCTGAGCATGTGACCCCCTCACATGAGGGGTCACATGCTAACATGTGACCCTCCATGTCACATGCTAGCATGTGACTCCCCCTCAGCATGTGAGGGGTCACATGCTAGCATGTGACCCTCCATATCACATGCTAGCATGTGACCCCCCTCATATGAAGGGTTACATGCTAACATGTGACCCCACTTTTTTTAAAGGAAAAAAAAACACAAAATTCTCTTTTCTTCTTTCTTCCTCTTTTTTTAATTTAAAATAAAAATAAGTAAATATTAAATAAATAAAAATAAATTATAAATAATATTTAAAAATTAAAAAAAAAACATAATTATTTTCTTTTCTTCCTTCTTTTCTTTATTTAATTCTTTATTTATTTAAAAAAATATTAAATAAATTATAAATAATATTTTAAAATTTAAAAAAACAATAAAAATAAATTTTTAAAAATTAAAAAAAAAATCTCTAAATATTTATTTACTTATTTTTGTTTTTATATATAGAAAATATATATATGTATATATATCTTTTTTTTTACAAGTAGAACAAAACCAAAAAAAAAAAATATACACACACCAACGCACCGCATATTGAGTTCGCATGACCAGTTTAACCCGTCAATCGGAGGTTCCTTCGCTCCAAATGCGAGGGGTAATTAACGGCAGCTTAGTCCGCGGCTGCTGGAGATTCGGATACCCACAATCAATAAACCCCGGCTTACCCCAGGCAGGGGGAATCTGTAATGCGCCTGACAAGCGCGCGCGTATTCCCATCTCAATGGGGTGACGAAAAACACCCTATAGATTCTGGCACGCCCGGTGGGACCAATCTCTCCTCCCATATTTCGGGTTAAACGTTCATGCGAACTCAATCAATATACATACCTGTATTTATACTAAAATAATGCTCTTTCATGCAGATTTTCAAGCAATCACCTTTCGACGATATCTTCGATGATGAACTCAGCTCCTGTCTCCTACACGATGAAGATAGACTTCAGGACGTTCCTTCCGGCCAGTCTCGGGCGACAATGGGAGGAGCCGCTGCTACCATTCGGCTCTATTATGTTCATGCCTGTTGGCACCATCCCAGCTCCTCAGGCCCCGGTGGCAGACAAACCGGTCTTGAAAGGCAGGAGACCAAATGTGGTGGTCGCAAGGGCACCTCAACCCAAACGCAAGTCCGTTCCCGAACAACTCTCCATGGCCCCAGCTGGAGGCAAGGCCATCAACACCAACAAAGCTACAACGCGTCCCGAGAAAGCTCCAGCGGTGCCCTTGACCACTGCTCGATCGGGTGTCTTCTCTAAGCTCCCCGCTAATTGACTCACGGTGGCTTCCCAGGAAATGGATGCCCGCCGAGCCCTTAAAATTGAAAAGTTAAGGCAGAAAAGGCTCAGATATAGAGCCAACAAAAGGGCTAGGGCTCCTGCTAGGCTGAACCTCATAAGGTTCGAAGAACAGGGTTACCCCGACGAAGATGGGGAAATGGCTGGGTATGTGGTCCACACTGTCTACATGGTGGGCACGCACAGCAAGAGTAAGGACGGGGCCAGCACATCTCAAATCCAATCTGGCTTGAAGGTGGTTGCCGCTTCCCAAAAACAGCCGCCCCCGCTGGGTGATGAAGTCCTTCTCGATGAGGATGATAGGCGGAAAGACCCTTCGGTCCATGAGGAGTCGGGCTTGGAAAGCGAAGAAGAGCCGACTTTCCGCCCCAGGACCGCGGAGCAAGAGCTGCTTCAAGAGCTCCGAAAACAGCTCAGAAACAAAGACAAGGAGATGGCCAAGCTCCACTCAAAAATTGATGACTTGACAAATGTCGTCCTACAGCTCACGGCCCAACTTGCTTCTCAGCCGCCCAATCAGGCACAGGGCTCTCATGAACCAGGAAACGGTGTCCCAAAACAGCCGACACCTGTTCCCTCAAATCCAAAAGTGGGCAAACCGCATGAAAATTAGTCGCATCTTATCTCGGGAAATGTCTTGGCTACCGATGACGGTAGCCCGCTAACTCAAGATCAAATCATGGATTTGGTTGCCAGCAAAGTCAAAACATTGGTGGCCGAAGCTGAAGCGCAAAAAGATATCGGCAGTAGTGGGAGACCATATCCTGCTCAGTATGATCTGGTAGAATTTCCTAGCGGCTATGTCATCCCCAGATTCGGAAGATTCGATGGGACGGGAAATGCGAATCAGCACATCGCCCACTTCAAAGCCTCATGCGGGAATACTGGGGGTAACGATGCGCTTCTCCTCCGCCAGTTCGTTAATAGCTTGACCGATATTGCTTTCGACTGGTACGCGAGCATACCGGATGGCTCCGTTACTACTTTCATCCAAATGGGATCTTTGTTTCGACAAAGGTTCATGAGCGTCGGCGATAAGATCACCATTGCCGAGCTCGTAAGGACCAAGCCCAAGAACAACGAAAGCAACACAGATTTTATAACCCGATGGCGCAATCTCTCCGTCAAATGTGAACCACCGATAGAGCAAGACCAATCTGTCAGTCTCCTTGTCGGAAATCTCAACAATTGGATGGCCCCGTTTCTATGCACCACGGGTCTCAAAACATTCCAAGAACTGACCAGAAAAGTTCAAATGCTGGAGCGCTCAAAGCAGGAGTCCTCCTCGGATTCCCAAAATAACAATAGGTCATGGAGAAACCGAAAGGACGATAATCGCAAAAGCGGAAATTCTGACGATTCTGAATCTTTCAATGCCTCGGCCAACCGAAATAAGCAAGGGTTGAGCGGGCCTAACGCTAACCAGCCTCGGAAGCCAATGTTCGGAGAGGGGGGAGAATCTCCACTAAAAGAGAAGCTGGATAAGGTCTATTCCTTCAGAAGGGACAAAATACGTAAAATATTCAAAGACGCCCTGAAGAATGGTCTACAACTGCCAGAGCCAAAAAGACAGCAGGAAACGAATAGGACCGATGACCCCAAATACTGCCCCTATCACAGAGTGATAGGTCATACCATTGAGGACTGTTTCGTCTTCAAAGATTGGGTCGAAAAGCAATACAAGGCAGGAGAGATAGAACTGTCCAAAGGCGTGTTAGTAAATAGTCAAGATGCGACCGCCAATTTCATACAAACGGAGACCGAAGTTCTTCGTGAAACTAATTCTCTCAGACATCTGCCTTTCTCTGAACACAGTCGACCGCCACGTCATTAAACTGGGAACAATCGACCCCCACGTCATTAAACTGGGAACAGTCGACCTCTAAGTCGTTAAACTGGGAATGTAAAAAAATGTAAATAAAAAAATGTGTAAATAAAAGAAAAATAAAGAAAAGCTGAAATGATGGGGCAACTCGCAATAAAAATCAGCGAGTAAAAATGAAAATGAAAATAAAGCCGAAATGATGGGGCAACCGCGAATAAATAGCCGAAATGATAGGGCAATCGCGACCTTCTCGATAAGAAAACCTGAAATGATAGAGCAATCGCGGTAAAAAAAATAAAAAAAAACAAATAAAAAGTGGCGAATGATGAGTTGCTCCTGGTACCATATTCCAGTGCAGCGATGCAGACGCCAACCAAAATCCAATTTCCCAAAATTCTTCCGGCCCTACGGTTAGTCCCCAAATTGACTACCGTATACAATCCACGGGCTCAAATAATTCTCAGCATACCCATGCCCCACCGCAACCACCAGTTACGCGGCTGGTCTCCGCCTTTGGAATTATGCTTCATTGGAAAGACCCACTCATGTGTCCTCACGATGCATGAGGAGAACAAACTTTCGTGAGATCCTTACGACTCACCAAGGAAAAACACACTTAGGAGTCCTCACGACTCTTAAGGAGAAAATACACCTGCGGGATCCTTACGACTCGTAGGGAGAAAATGCTTTTATGGGACCCTCACGGCCCATAAAATTGAAAAGTCTTAGGTGATAGGGATCTAAACTTGTCTCCTAAGCCATCGCTCCCCAATCTCCAAGTGGCGAATGATGAGTCACTCCTGGTACCATATTCCAGTGCAGCGATGCAGACGCCAACCAAATTCCAAATCCCAATCCCCAAGTGGCGAATGATGAGTCACTCCTGGTACCATATTCCAGTGCAGCGATGCAGACGCCAACCAAATTCCGAATCCCATACCCCAATGGCGAATGATGAGTCGCTCCTGGTACCATATTCCAGTGCAGCGATGCAGACGTCAACAATGTCCCAAAATTTTTCCGGCCCTACGGTCTGGATCATACATCCTGCAAAACCGTATACAATCCACGGGCGTAAAACGATCCCAATCTCTCCCAAGTCCTCCCGGGGCAAATGATAAGTTGCTCCTGGCATCATTCCAGTGCAGCAATGTAGATGCCAAACCAAAACCAATCTCGAATCCTCTCGGGGCAAATGATGATTCGCTCTCGGTACCATATTCCAATGTAGCGATGCTGATGCCAAACAAAAAAAAAACAATTCCTAAATCCTCTCATGACAAATGATGATTCGCTCCTGGTACCATATTCCAGTGTAGCGGTGCTGATGTCAACCCAAATCAAATCAAACCAACAACCTCTACGGCGGAATCATGCTCCGTCCCAGAATTTACCCCGTGTCGAAATCATGCTTCGCCTCGGGATATCTACCTTCCTTGCCGGAATTATACTCCGCCTCGGAATCAAATCAACCAACAAGCTCTGCGTCGGAATCATGCTTCGTCTCAGAATGTGCACCCCGTGTCGAAATGATGCTTCGCCTCGGTGTATCTGCCTTCCCTGTCGGAATTATGCTTCGGCTCGGAATCAACCAACGACCTCCTCGTCGGAATTATGCTCCACCTCGGAATCAAGTCAACCAGCAAGCTCTGCGTCGGAATTATGCTTCGTCTCAGAATACACCCCGTGTCGAAATGATGCTTCGCCTCGGTGTACCTGCCTTCCTTGTCAAAATTACGCTTCGCCTGGGAATCAACCTCTGCATCGAAATTATGCTTCGATCAAAATGTCCGCCGCTCATCGGAATGATGCTCCGATCCTTGGAATCATGCTCCGCCCTTCGGAATGATTCTCCGAATCCTGGAATTATGCTCCGCTCTTCGGAATGATGCTCCGATCCCATGGAATCATGCTCCGCTCATCGGAATGATGCTCCGATCCTTGGAATCATGCTCCGCCCTTCGGAATGATGCTCCGAATCCTGTAATGATGCTCCGCCCTTCGGAATGATGCTCCGAATCCTGGAATGATGCTCCGCTCTTCGGAATGATGCTCCGATCCCATGGAATCATGCTCCGCTCATCGGAATGATGCTCCGATCCTTGGAATCATGCTCCGCCCTTCGGAATGATGCTCCGAATCCTGGAATTATGCTCCGCCCTTCGGAACGATGCTCCGATCCTGGAATGATGCTCCGCCCTTCGGAACGATGCTCCGATCCTTGGAATCATGCTCCGCCCTTCGGAATGATACTCCAAATCCTGGAATTATGCTCCGCTCTTCGGAATGATGCTCCGATCCCCTGGAATCATGCTCCGCTCATCGTAATGATGCTCCGATCCCTGGAACCATGCTCCGCCCATCGGAATGATGCTCCGATCCCTGGAATGATGCTCCGCCCATCGGAATGATGCTCCGATCCCCTGGAATGATGCTCCGCCCATCGGAATGATGCTCCGATCCCCTGGAATCATGCTCCGCCCATCGGAATGATGCTCCGATCTCTGGAATCATGCTCCGCTCATCGGAATGATACTCCGATCCCCTGGAATGATGCTCCGCCCATCGGAATGATGCTCCGATCCTTGGAATCATGCTCCGCACTTCGGAATGATGCTCCCAATCCTGAAATCATGCTTCGCTCTTCGGAATGATGCTCCGATCTCTGTAATCATGCTCCGCCCTTTGGAATGATGCTCCGAATCCTGGAATCATGCTCCGCCTTTCGGAATGATGCTCCGATCCCTGGAATCATGCTCCGCTCATCGGAATGATGCTCCGATCCCCTGGAATGATGCTTCGCCCATCGGAATGATACTCAGATCCTTGGAATCATGCTCCGCCCTTCGGAATGATGCTCCGAATGATGGAATGATTCTCCACTCTTCGGAATGATGCTCCGAATCCTGGAATGATGCTCCGCCCTTCGGAACGATACTCCGATCCTTAGAATCATGCTCCGCCCTTCGGAATGATGCTCCGAATCCTGGAATGATGCTCCGCTCTTCGGAATAATGCTCCGAATCCTGGAATGATGCTCCACCCTTCGGAACGATGCTCCGATCCTTGGAATCATGCTCCGCCCTTCGGAATGATGCTCCGAATCCTGGAATTATGCTCCGCTCTTCGGAATGATGCTCCGATCCTCCGATCCTCGGGAATCATGCTCCCCGAGGGATACTCCAACCCTGGAATTATGCTCCGCGAATCAGAATGATGCTTCGATCCCCGGGAATAATGCTCCCCGGGATGATGCTCCGCCCCCGGAATGATGTTCCACCTCGAAGTTCAACTTCAAGATCCATCAATTTCATGCACACAAATCAAATGTGCGGTGTGCATTTATTGATGGGGGCACTTTGTTGGGGTAAAAATTTACACCCCGGTTGACCGAGTCAAATTCAAGGTCAACCCCAAGTCAGGTGGGCCCAAGCCCAGATCAAGTAGGCCCATACTCAGGTCGAGTCCGAAACATGAAGCGGCCGACCCTCCCCATGCCAAAAATGAAATCATGTAATAAATAATTTTTATGTAATTTTTTATGCATGAATGTAAACAAAATGGGTATAAAGCCAATTTTTTGTAAACCCATGGCTTATGTGCAAAAAGAAATGGCACATGAACCATGGGATGGGCAAAATGCCATTTTGTAAAGCCCAAGAGGCTATATGTAAATATGTAAGCCTATATAAGGCAACATGATGATGAATAAAATATAGAATTTTCATTCCCTCAAAAAACTAGGGTTTGTTCCTCCGCTCTTTCTTTTTCAAGTTCTTTCTCTTCCTTTTCATTTTCCGAATAAATCAAGAGCTTAGCTTTTTTTTTTTAAACTAAATAAAGTTGTACCATAAATCCACCTCCCAAAACTCCACCAAGAGAGGAAAAAGGGTCTCTTTTTTATCATCCAAGATCTAGATCTTGGAGTTTCAAGAGAACCCATTTTGGGTTTCTTCTCAAAGGAGAAAGGAGAAAATCTTTTGGAGTTCAACTCCACAAATAAAATTCTTTTGGAGTTCAACTCCACCACCAGGAAAATTATTTTGGAGTTTAACTCCACTACAAAAGTTCTTTTGGAGTTTAACTTCACAGTAAAAAAACTTCTGGAGTTCAACTCCAAAAATAAAATTCCTTTGGAGTTCAACTCCACAAATAAAATTCGTTTGGAGTTTAACTCCACTACGGAAATTCTTTTGGAGTTTAACTCCACAAAAAAATACTTTTTTGGGGGAGTCACTCCACATTACATTTTTTTTGGCCATATAAAATTCTTTTGGAGTTGAACTCCACGTTCTTAAAAAAAAAAAGATGGTCACATGCAAAGCATGTGACGGGCGTCACATGCAAAGTATGTGACGGCCCCATCACATGCTTAACATGTGACGGGTCACATGCTGAGCATGTGACCCCCTCACATGAGGGGTCACATGCTAACATGTGACCCTCCATGTCACATGCTAGCATGTGACTCCCCCTTAGCATGTGAGGGGTCACATGCTAGCATGTGACCCTCCATGTCACATGCTAGCATGTGACCCCCCTCATATGAGGGGTCACATGTTAGTCACATGCTGAGCATGTGACCCCCTCACATAAGGGGTCACATGCTAACATGTGACCCTCCATGTCACATGCTAGCATGTGACTCCCCCTTAGCATGTGAGGGGTCACATGCTAGCATGTGACCCCCCTCATATGAGGGGTCACATGCTAACATATGACCCTACTTTTTTTAAAGGAAAAAAAAACACAAAATTCTCTTTTCTTCTTTCTTTCTCCTTTTTTTATTTAAAATAAAAATAAATAAATATTAAATAAATAAAAATAAATTATAAATAATATTTAAAAATTAAAAAAAAAACATAATTATTTTCTTTTCTTCCTTCTTTTCTTTATTTAATTCTTTATTTATTTAAAAAAATATTAAATAAATTATAAATAATATTTTAAAATTTAAAAAAATAATAAAAATAAATTTTTAAAAATTAAAAAAAATCTCTAAATATTTATTTACTTATTTTTGTTATTATATATAGAAAATATATATATGTATATATATCTTTTTTTTACAAGTAGAACAAAACCAAAAAAAAAATATACACACACCAACGCACCGCATATTGAGTTCGCATGACTAGTTTAACCCGTCAATCGGAGGTTCTTTCGCTCCAAATGCGAGGGGTAATTAACGGCAACTTAGTCCGCGGCTGCCGGAGATTTGGATCCCCACAATCAATAAACCCCGGCCTACCCTAGGCAGGGGGAATCTGTAATGCACCTGACAAGCGCGCGCGTATTCCTATCTCAATGGGGTGATGAAAAACACCCTACACCATGCTTTCACTTCGGCCATGGTCTTAGGTTGCGCTAATTCAAAAGAGCGGAGCCACTCTTTGTGCCTAAGACCCGACCTCTGCACGGTGATGACCATTTCGTCGCGGTGCTCGGGTACCTCCAGGAGGGCATTGTAGAAGCGGGTGACATATCCTTTGAAGGATTCCCTGTCTTGGCTCTTGACAGTGAATAAATAGTCGACTGTCTTTTTCTGTTGTCAGTTTCCAATGAAATGGCCAAGGAATTGGGTAGCCATCTCGTCAAAGGTGGAGATGGAGCGCGGCGCAAGTCCCGGCCAGCCCGGATTAAAGTAGTGGGGAAAGCTTGGCATTGGGCCGCGTCCGAGTTATCTTGGATGCTCATGCCCACTGTAAATGCATCCAAGTGGTCTTTCGGGTCTGATTTCCCGTCTAAGAGGGCCACTTTGGGCAGCTTGTTCCTGGACGAGACGTGTTTGGCCAGCAGTTCTTCTGTAAAGGGCTTTGTGAGTGAATCGGTGGAATATCTTGCCTCTTCCCCAGACGTATGGCCATCTCGTAGTATTCCTTCGATTTTCTTTTCGAGAGCTGCGAGCCGGTGGTGGTACCCCGAGGATTTCGCACAGTCGGGGTGGTGGCTATCCCCGCTCCAGGTCTTCACGACAGTGCAGCTTCGATTCCGTTCTATCAGATTTATTAAATCCTCAAGGGAGGCCCTCCTTGAGTAGTCCTGACGTTCTTCGCGTGTGCAGCCTCGGCGGGAGTGGGGGTGTCGGTTGTGCCTGAAAGCAGGCGAACTGACCGACATCTCCTCAGCCGGTGTAAGCGTGCGGTGGGTGTTGTAGCAATGGCCTAGTCTCTCCTAAGATCGGGGTGTGGAGCTGTCCGGCGTCCAGCGGGTCATGGAATCATTCGCCGCACGAGGGTCATGGTTGCCGGAGTTGGCACACCGACGTTTGGTGACACCGAGGTGAGCGAGGTCATCCGCCCTTCTGCGGATGTAGTTGTCTCGGGGAGGGGGAACTGCGGTCTGGTAGGTAGGGCCCGCCGCTTGAACGCGGACGAGAGCATCCACCAACGACGTGAGCCTGTCTATCCGAGCGGATAAGGTGTTGATGACGTTAACGGGGGAAAACGAGCCTCTCCTGCCTCCATTGTGGCGGCTAGTATTTGGATCGTCGCGATTGTCGCTCGCCATCGGGTCGAAGGCAGAAGATCAACTTTGATGGGTGGAAGAAACTTTAGAGTCGTGTTCCCATAGACGGCGCCAACTGATAGAGGCTGGGATCTTCTTCATATGTTGTCTTCCGTCGATCCTGTGATGGCGGTCTTTGACGGCTGAGATTTATTTTGGAATTTATTAAGTGTGGATCTCAATGGGTTAGTGTTGGACGCCGAGCTACCTGCAAAGAAGCCCCGGGGTGGGTGACCACCGTAGGACCTCCCGACGATCAAGTTAGTGCCGAGTTATAAGTGCAGAGTAGCGGCATATTGGAAATGAGTTTCAGTTCGAGTTCGAGTTACCTGAGTCGTCTGAGAGAGGGGTTTATATAGGGGTCGCATGGAGCGAGCAGGCACGGGATCTTCACCGTTAGTTATGCCCCAGCGTTATCCTCGCCTTGAATGGAGTGGTGTGCCCATTAAAGCGGGGATATGCCAGCATGGGACGTGGATTGTGGGGAGGCGGATATCTCGCCCTGGCGATATCCACGGAGCCGTTACGGAGCGCCTGGGTTCCGCGCTCTTGATTTATCAGGAGGAGACCGAGGAATCTCGGTATGTCAGGAGCTTGGGGATGAGACGGGTGGTCGAGGAAGCTCGGTATGTCAGGAGCTCGGAGAAGAGCTGGGTGGCCGAGGAAGCTCGGCATGTCAGGAGCTCGGAGACGAGCCGGGTGGCCGAGGAAACTCGGCATGTCAGGAGCTCGGAGATGAGTCAGGTGGCTGAGGAAGCTCGGCATGTCAAAAGGCTCAGAGACGAGCAAGGTGGCTGAAGAAGCTTGTCATGTCAGAAGGCTCAGAGACAAGCAAGGAGACTGGGGAACCTCAGAGACGAGCTGTTGGTAGTTTCCTAGGTGAAGGTGGAATATATTCAGGGAGGTCTCTTGAAAGGTCGGATACGTTTCTCGAGAAGAGAATCACGAGGAATGTTCCTGATGCAACTCATTTATTCTACCCCCGCAGCCTTCGGGACACATCATCCGCCACGTGTCGTATTCTGAGAAGATACCGCTTGTGAGCATCATCAGGGTCCGATTGATTGGGTGATTTAAGCTTCTAAAAGCTCTTTTGGAGCTAAAAAATCACTTTTAAAGAAAAAATACCAAACATACTCTATGCCTAAAATCTCTTTTAGAGCTGAAAAAGAAGAAGAAAATCTTCTTTTTTATAAGCTAAAAAATGAAGCTTTTGGAAAAAAGCTTTCCAATTTTTTTAATTCCTATCATCTTCTCATCATCACCAGCCGAGTCCGATCCTTGCACTTGATTTCTTTTCTCATCATCTTCCCAGTTCAAAGCTCTAGATGATCGAAACGATCGAGGCCCTTAAATTGAAACCCTAAAAGATGACGACGAAGAATCCTTGGCAATCGAGGCCCCCGAGCTCTACGCGATCATCGAGAGGTTGATCAACAAGATTCAAGTTTTGAGCTTCATGCATCAGGGATCGAAACCTCTCGATTTCGACGAAGAATCCATAAATCGAGAGAATAAATATCAAACATTTTTCTGCGGATATTTATATGCTGATCTTTTGATCTTTTTGAATCTTTTGAAAGTAAATCGTAAATTTAAAAAAATGATGTTTTTTCACCGATTTCTCTCAAATATTAAGAAAAATGATGCACTTTATGATTATTTAAACATTCAACAACACTTCTGCAATTCCTAATAGATTTTTGAACCAAACAGCTTTTCAAATAAAAAAGCATATTTTACAAAAAACGCTTTTGCCTAAATAGTTTTCTTCAACAACACTTTTGCTAAAAAATCTTTTCGCAACAGCCCAACCTATCAGGCCCTTAGTCCCGGACAATTTTACAATCCAGAATTTGTATATAAAATGACCATCATTTTGATAAAATTCTTTTCAATTTGAAATGCTAATTATTTGATTTCAAGATCTATTTGGACGTTAGTCGGTACTCAACCAACGGAAGTTCAACGGACGTCGATTGATGGCAGAGGATAACCGGCGGCAACGAATGTCACGTCCCGCTTCCCAATAGATGGAAATGGTGACGTGGCAAGCCCGCGACGAATTTATTTCGAGAAAGTCATTTTCCGGAATAAATACGCTAATCGTAAAAGAATCAATATAAAAATGTCAAGAAAATTAACATAATATTTTATAATTGAACAACTTTATTTACATTCAACTTGATTCATTTATAATAAATGATTTCAACTGAAAGAAAGTACAACAATGGAAATGCCTAAACAACGGCATACATAAACTGAGAAAAGATAACTGGTCTAGGCCCGGATCTCGATCTGATCGTGCTCCTCTTCTGAAATGTATACTTGCTCAGTCTTCACAGTATCTGATGAACATTCTAAGAAAACAAAGGTGGGTGGAATTCCCGTCAGCGAACTTTCGCTCGGTATATCCCAAAAACAAAGTGAATTATCAAGTGTAATGATAAAGAAAAATTGTATATCATGAACAATTGATTATGAAGTATGATTTGTCGGCATGTCGTTTAATGTAAACATGGTAAGTGTATTTAGCATGCAGTTATTTATATCATGGTAACTAACATGAGCAAAGTATAATATGGCGGTGTAGTGTAGGCATAGTGAATATAAAGTGAATGTAAATGTCTTAATAGGTCTCTACTTGGATATACTAATTTAACGTAAGTTCAAGAGTGAATGTTAACCAATCTCAAGAGTGTTCTCAAACCCAACAGACTGTAATTCATGGGTAAGAAACCACGGGCCCGAATCAAGTGTTAGCAACAGAACTTTAATCTAGTGTTGAAGTATTCCAAACCCAACAGCCTGTAATCCAGAAGTAAGGAAACACGGGCCCTCATGATAGCTTGAAGTATTACAATAAAATACTATTTAGGGTTTTCCATGGATTGTGACTTTTAAGGATTTGAGCTATTTTAGTGATAATAGCTTAGCTTGGAAAGCTCATAGTATTTTATTGTAAAACTTGTCTTTGTTGTTATCTTCATGGTATTTTGGTGAAAACTTGTAATTCTTTCATTTTAAAAAAAATGTGAGCTTATTATATTTTGAAAATATATAGATTTTGTAATATTTATATAATTATTAAAATTAAATTTTATTTAAATTGAAAATTGCGGTTTTTCTTAAAAACCGTATTTAAAACCTTTAGAGACAGAATGCTCCGTGAGAAGGTCCGCATCTCGTCCTACTAGCCCAAGGATGTGCGATAGTTCATACCATCCAATAGCGGATCCCCTAAAAAGGGTTGTAGAGGCATAATCGCAAAGCGATTTAAAATACAATTCAAAAGAAAACCAGTTTTTATAGTAAATGGTATTTTAATGTAATCTTGTATTCGTAACAAAAATTCCAACAAAGATGTTGTAGGGTTTCCTAGCACGACGGCAAGATTTCAGGAGGCATCGTCCATGCCATTTTCAAAAATTTGCCATGCTATATAACCCTAACCTTAGAATCTTAACTATAGAACTAGACAAAACAACATGTAAACAACTTTATATCTAAGTGAACATGGAATACAACCTTTGTAGACCGGTCCTTCATTTCAATAGCTCCGTGTAATAGTCCCTTCGCTCCAAGTAGTAATCTTCCGGACTCTAAAATGGCTCCACAAGATGAAAGGGACAAACTTGCATGAAATCTTCATGGCCGAAGATGATCTACGTCGAGAAGACACCAACCCAAGCTACCTCTTCACTATATAGGGATTAGTGAAACTAACACCCTAAACTAAATGGCTAATCTAGTAGAGCATAATGAAGTAGGATTTTTTCTCACTTTAAAATTAATTTTCTTACTAATTTTCTTCTCCTCTCCAAAACCTAGAGAGCTCTTTCTTGATGAAGAAGAAGATGAAGAGGAAAATAAGAGTGAGAATAGCAACTATGGGTGAGAAAATATCTCATATAACTCCTGTAGAGACTTAACCATGGCTAATGACAATTGTTGGGTTAATAAATATCTAATGTAAAACAAAATTAGTGGACCAAGTCAATTGGTTTTATAAGCTTCCACTAAGCATCAACCATGACTAAATTCCTTCTAATTTTGATTTACTTTAAATAAATAAACCTCACATTATCATAAGCATGGTGTGAGTCTCATACACCCATGTTGCATGTAGCAACAAGCATGATACGATAATATATATTAAGTGTACACATGTGAGAAAAAGAAATACTTAAGTGAGCTAATATTAGTTAATGTATGTTAGTATATCAAATATACAATTATATATTAAATTATTAAATCAACACCTGATTTAATAATCCGGCTATATCACATATAATCGACTAATATCATATGTATCAACTTATCGAATCAGCACTTGATTCGATAACCTGGTTATATCACATATAACCGACCGATATCACATATCGCGAGAATAGAATACAGTATCACATTCTCGTATTAATCTCGGTCCCGCACATATCACATATGTGCTCCTACTTCGTTTCGCCTAAGCCAGGAAACCTCTGTGTAGGACTCTAAAGACTCGTCAATACGCCGGTAGTAGGTGATGATCATATCAAGCACCCACAAGCTGTCAGTGGTACTAGCTGGACATAACGGCTACCCGGGTATTGAGCGATCAGAAAAACAACAAGCATGCCTGTTCATACTCCTGTAAAGCCTGTCTGTAACACTACCGTACAGTCCGGTCTCTTCGTCTGATATGTCGCATATCCAGTCTAGGGGTGGTAAACGTCAAACCCCAATAACTGATAAGTCATGCCGATGTGAGGCTCATAACGGGTCGAGAAACCACTGATAATACTTACCAGTAAATCTCCGTATCATCCCTGGCCAGGGACTTCCTATTATAGCCAATCGAGCACAGCGCAACATCAACCCCTAATACCGGGAGAGACGAATTCCCTCCTATCGCTCATTGCCTCCATGTGACTCAGGACTGTACCCAAAAACCACCGTTTTGCACGTTCTCTTGAACGTGGTAAGGTGGAAATCAAAGCACAGTGGGAATCACACAAGACTCTATGACGATCTCGGGTCTACAGACTAACATGTACCATTGTCACCAGAGAACTGCTATCTGACGATAGGTATAATACCAACTATGAGTTCTCGGCGAGTCCGTTTAGTGTACCCAGTCTCCACTGAGCACCCGTATACCATCTTTGATGTCAAACACCAATGGATGTAGGATCATCCATCCCCCATCATATGGGTCAAGAAGCGTATACGCTAGTCTACTCTGGATATCGATGCCCTGTCTCGATACACCCTCGACTAGGAACTATTAAAGAATGTACTTGTGGACTACGCTAGCCCCACTAGTATGATCTCCATTATAGTCCTGATAGTCAAGTACACATCCTAAGGGCTTTATCAACATGTGAGAGCAATACAGTATCACAATACAAGTCTACATGTTAAGACAAAGAGCAACCAGATAGTATACTATCATATCGAGTAATAAAGTCCTCTCTATATATGTCCAAGTATCCACTATAATATACATCATATGTACAATAATGGCCTCTAAGGCATACATATAACTAACAATCTCCCACTTGCACTAAGGCCAGTTGTTTTAGTATCTCATACCCAACATCCCGAAGAGTCTCTCAAATTGTATCTGAGATATGGCCTTCGTGAGTGGATCCGCCATATTGTTCTTCGTGTCAACTCTCCTGACCCCGATCTCCCGGCGATCAACTATCTCCCGGATCAGGTGATACCACCTCAGAATGTGTCTGGATCACTGATGGGACCTGGGTTCCTTGGCCAAAGCCACTGCTCCATTGTTATCACAATACAAAGGTATTAGATGCTCGATGGACGGAACCACACAAAGTTCGGTTATGAACTTCTTCATCCAGACAGCCTCTTTGGCAGCATTGTTGGCAGCAATGTATTCAGCCTCCATCATCGAGTCTGCCATGGTTTCTTGCTTGGAACTCTTCCAACAAACCGCCCCTCCATTGAGGGTAAATACAAATTCCGAGACCGACTTAGAGTCGTCCTTATCACTCTGGAAGCTCGAATCGGTAAAGAACTCCACTTGGAGTTCACCGTTACCATACACCAAGAACACCTCTTTAGTCCTTCTCAAGTACTTGAGAATGTTCTTCACAGCTGTCTAGTGATTCTTTCCTGGATCTGCTTGATATCTATTCACTACACTTAGTGAGTATGCTACATCGGGTCTGGTATATAACATTGCGTACATGATAGAGCCTACAGCCGAAGCATAGGGTATCCCTTGCAGGCGATCTCTCTCCAAATCAGTCTTGGGAGACATCTCTTTGGAGAGAGTGAGTTTTGAGATCGTGGGTAAATTCCCACGGTTGGAATCTTCCATACTAAACCTCTTTAGTATGGTGTCAATGTACCTAGATTGGGACAATCCCAGTATCCGTTTAGATCTATCTCTATAGATCTTAATCCCCAAGATGTATGAGGCATCACCTAGATCTTTCATTGAGAATCTTTGCGATAAGAAGAGCTTGACCGAGTGCAGCATAGGAACATCATTTCCTATCAAGAGTATATCATCTACGTACAATACGAGGAAGATGACCTTACTCTCTGCCACCTTCTTGTATATATAAGGTTCATCTACGTTTTTGATGAAGTCAAACACCGTGACTACCACATCAAAACAGATGTTCCAACTCCGCGATACTTGCTTCAACCCGTAGATTGATTTAAGCAGCTTGCACACCTTTCCGATCCTCCCACGTCTACGAAGCCTTCAGGTTGAGTCATGTACACTCTCTCTTCTAAATCACCATTTAGAAAGGCGGTCTTAATATTCATCTACCAGATTTCAAAGTCATGGTATGCAGCAATGGCAAATAGGATCCGGATGGACTTAAGCATAGCCACTGGAGAAAATGTTTCATCATAATCCACACCTGGTCGTTGACGAAAACCTTTTGCAACAAGTCTAGCTTTGAAAGTCTCAACTTTTCCATCTACACCAAGTTTCTTCTTAAAGATCCATTTACTCCCAATGGGTTTTACCCCTTTGGGAGTAACTTCCAAAGTCCATACTTTGTTGGTGTATGTCATGCCTCGCTTCCCAGAGTGCGCTCACGTGACAGAGCCAACCATGCTACATGTGGTTAGGAAATATCCCTCTACAGTCACATTACGGCTGTCTATAAGATATCAAGAACAGTAGAAGTAAAATAAACTATCTAGTACATGTCCATGAGCCAGAAATAACGAGTCAAGAAATAATATGCGGAAGCAATAGATTCAATAAATAATAATAATCTGGAATGTTCGTCCTAAATACGGGCTCACATCAGGAATGAAAATGCTGAAAGAAAACTAAACTAAAATACTAACAGGTCCTCACTGCTCGGCCTGTACACTGAAATACTCTTGATCGGCCTGCTACAAAGGTAGAGGATCTGGGCCATGCAAGACCCAGACATCAGTGCGTCATAATATCAACAATAATATAATCAGGGTAGCAAACATGCAAGCACGAGTATGAACAGTAATAAAGGTATAACAGTAACACGAATAAGAAACAGTGAAGCGTATAAGCACATGTGACGTGCGGTGAGTAATCTAAACTAAACTACTGGGTAACTACTCTCAATTCTGTGAAATCAATTTAATGAATCGTCGATGTAACTCAATAGTATCCTGTGCATGCCCGGGACCACGGTCAAGACTCTCGGGCTGAATCCGAGACGTGCAGCTCGGCAGTAAATAGGTAACATGTACAGACGAATGATGTCAGCAGTATCATCCCGGGGCTGGCCTAGCCCGTAAAACTGATCAGTATAAGCATCGAACTGTCGAGTTACAAGTCAGGTTTCATCATTGATTTCCCCATACCCCTAAATTATGTGTTCAAGTCAGGTATTGATAAATCTGAAGCTAATGCCAACACAGGATCAAGCTTGCCTTGACTCCCAAAACGAATCGGGGACTAAGCTTGCCTCGACTCCCAAAACGAATCACTCCTCTAGTCGGTGATATGTTCAAGAATACCAGATCACCAACCATGAACTCTAGAGGTCTTCTCGATGTATCGGCCCAACTCTTCTGCCGATCTTGTGCTGTCTTCATATGATTCCGGATGGTATTAATTTTCTCAACTGTTTGCACGACCAAATCTGGTCCCAACAATCTTCGTTCTCCAACATGGTCCCAACAAACGGGTGAACGACACTTGCGACCATATAATGCTTCGAATGGAGCCATCTTAATAGTCGCCTGAAAACTGTTGTTGTAAGAAAACTCCACCAAGTATAGATGATCCTCCCATGAACCCTTGAAGTCTAACATGCAAGCTCTCAACATGTCTTCAAGAGTTTGGATCGTTCTCTCTGACTGGCAATCTATCTGAGGATGATAAGCTGTGCTAAACTTCAATCGCGTCCCCAAACTTTCCTGTAAACTTCTCCAGAAGTGCGATAAGAATCAGGTGTCACGGTCGGACACGATGCTCATAGGTACTCCATGCAATCTCACAATCTCCTGCATGTACCGTTCTGCCAACGTTTCCGTTGATTGACCAACTCGAAATGGTATGAAATGAGCTGCCTTGGTCAATCGATCAACAATCACCCAAACTGCATTGTTGCCTTTTGGACTCCGCGGTAAAGCTGTCACGAAATCCATGGTTATATATTCCCACTTCCATTGAGGAATCGGAAGTGGTTGCAATAAACCAGCAACCCTTTGATGTTCAACCTTAACTTGCTGACATACCAAGCACTTCACCTTAAAACGAGCAATCTCCCTTTTCATGCCTTCCCACCAGAAATGCTGTCTTAGATCGCAGTACATCTTCGTGCCTCCAGGATGTACGGAACTTGCGGAACTGTGTGCCTCCTTCATAACTTCTTTGCGAATGTCTCCTTTCGGCACACACAAATAGCTACCATATTGCAACGAACCATCTTCATGAATCAACAAGTCCGTTCGAAGTCCAGCTTCAACCTGTTCTCGAAACTTCTGCAATCTTGGGTCTTGTGACTGCGCTGCTTTAATATTATCGATCAACGACGACTGTACTTGCAGCCGCATCAACTGTCCCAAAGAATGCGATAGCACGATCTCCAACTAGAATCTCCGAAAGTCTTCGATAAGCTCCTTCTGTGCAATCAACATCCGAATCGGTGGCAACCAACTAAGCGCATCCAGCATTACATTAACTTTCCCCGGATGGTACTTAAGATCAAGATCGTAGTCAGCCATCAGTTCCAACCATCTACACTGCCTCATATTAAGCTCTTTCTGTGTAAACACGTACTTTAGGCCTTTGTGATCGGTGAATACTTCGACCCTTTCGCCCAATAACTAGTGTTTCTAAATCTTCAAAGTGAAAATCATAGCTGCTAGCTCCAAATCATGAGTTGGGTAATTCTTCTCGTGGGTCTTCAACTGCCGCAATGTATAAGCTATAACCTTCCCATGCTGCATCAAAACACATCCCAAACCTTTCCCAGATACGTCGATGTGAATCACCAATCCACCGGAACCGTCTGGTACGGTCAAAATAAGAGCGGTTATCAATCTTTACTTCAACGCCTCAAAAGATGACGCACATCTATCCGTCCATACGAACGGTACTTCCTTTCTCTTAAGCTTGGTCAAAGGCTCAGCCAAACGAGCAAAATTCTCCATGAACCTTCTGTAATACCTGGCAAGTCCAAAAAAGCTTCTGATCTCTACTACATTCTTCAGAATCGGCCAATCTCGAACTGCTGCAATCTTCTCGGGATCAACGGCGATTCCATCTCCGGATACGACATTCCCCAAAAACTTCACTTATTCAAGCCAAACTCGCACTTGCTCATCTTTGCATATAATCTTTCTTGCCTCAATGTCTGCAGTGCGATCTTCAAGTGTTCCGCATGCTCTTCAATGCTCCTCGAGTAGACCAGAATATCATCGATGAACACCACTATAATCTGGTCCAAGAACGGTGAAAAGATTCGGTTCATCAAGTCCATAAATATCGCCGGTGCATTTGTGACTCCGAATGGCATCACTAAATACTCGTAATATCCATACCGAGTTCGGAACGCAGTCTTGCAAATATCTTCTGATTTAACTCGGACCTGATGATATCCGGACCGCAAATCCAGCTTCGAGAATACCCTCGCGCCACTAAGCCGCTCGAACAATTCGCCAATGCGAGGGATCGGGTACTTGTTCTTAATAGTCACCCGGTTTAATTCTCGATAATCGATGCACATCCTGCTTGTGCCATCTTTCTTCTTGACTAGAAGAACTGGAGCTCCCCAAGGTGAATTACTGTTATGAATCCAACCCTTCTTTAGCAGTTACCGCTTCTTGACTTCTTCCAACTCCACTGGTGCCATTGGATAGTACGTATTTGAGATTGGCGCTGCACCAGGAACAAGATCGATCGCGAACTCCACATCTCGTTTTGGCGGTAAACCCGAGATGTCCTCGAACACGTCAATAAACTCTCGAACTACAGCCGGCGCTTCCTCCCAGTCAACTTCTATTGACGAAAGAACACTGCTTTTCGGCCTAGCCCTAAACTCGACTGGTCCGACAGAACTGCTTCCTTCAGCAAAAACAAACTCCGGATGTCCGGGAATCTGGAAGATCACTTTCTTTGCCCTACAATCAATATGAGCGTGGAAAGTGCCGAGAAAATCCATTCCCAAGACAACTTTATAACAGTCGGTATCAATCACCAAGAAATCTGCGAATAACTCCTGTCCACAAATAACGACTTAACAATCCTTACATTCTCTACTAGATATGATCTTCCCATTCCCAGTGTGTATGTCCCAACAACTAGACAAGGTCGTGCAAGTAATCGAGTGTGCAACAATAAACTTGGACGACATAAAACACTAGGATGCACCAGAATCGAATAATACTAATGCGGGAAAATCATGAACAAGTAGAATACCTGAAACAACTTCCTCTGAAGCCTTGGCCTCTTCAGCCGTCAGGGTAAAGGCTCGAGCTTGATTGGGTTCCTGAGTCAACTGCTTCTGCCCCTGAAACTGCTTCTGCGGGTGGTCTCTGAACATCATCCTTCAAATGAAGCTTCGACGGGCAAACACTAATAGTATGATCAGCTGATCCGCAAACCAAACAAAGTCCAAGCTTCCTCCGACAATCTTTCTGCTGATGTCCGGGTAGATGGAAAAAGTCACACATCATTCTTCCTCTCTGCTCAGGTACGACGGGCTTCTTCATCGGTACTACGCCACGTCGGTTCACCGGAATTCCTCTGCATAGAGGCACTCGGTGCGATGTAAACACCGGCTTCCGCACTGCAACTGCCTGCTGCTGCGTACCCCCAGTCTTCACCGATAAGCTCTGCTGCTCTCGGGCCGCTTTAAGCACTTGCGAAAAAGTGGTCAATCCCAGAGTAATATGCCTCTGGATCTCCACATCCAAACTGCGCATGAACCTCCTTGCCCTATCAGCATCGTTGGCAACCAAAGGTCCAGCGAATCTACTGAGCCGTGTCCACTCAGCCGCATGTACATCCACGAGTACGCCGTTCTGCTTCAAACCGATAAACTTTTCTTCCATTTCCTCCCGTGCAGTCTGCGGGAAGAACTTCTCCAAGAAACTCTTTGAAAATTCTGCCCAACTGATCGGCTTAGGCAAGCGGGTCTCTTCCACAAGCCACCATTCACGGGTATAGTCTACCAATTGGATGTGTACAACACCCACTCTCTTGTCCTCTGGAATTTGTGCCGCAACGAGTAAATTCTCCGTATCAACCAGCCACTGCACTGCTGGCAACGACTCTTCCAGACCAGTGAAAACGGATGGACCAAGTCTCCTGAAATCCGCCACAGTACCTACATGCTCTACTGGTTTGGCCACAACATTGTTTACGGACTGCTGGACGGTCCGCAAACCTTCCTGAAAAGCTTCGGCCTGCCGCTAGTTCAGCTCGGTCTGCCGCTTCTGGTTCTCTAGCATCCCACGAATTACTCTAAGCAAAGCGGCGTCATCAACACGCCTCTGGTACGCTCTCAGATTTCTGTCCGCCATGATTCTGAAGCCAAAACACCAAAGAGGATTAGCAAGATGAACAAGATTCAATAAACAGGATACAAGATGGTTATGGATTCAAGGATGGCAAGATAGCAATAAGGCAGGACATGCTCCTAGTTACGAGTATTCTGATTCGTGTATTGGGTCCAATACCCAACTACAAAAGAATCAAACCCGATTAACCTAAATCCTATAGCTCTGATACCAAACAAACCCCGTCACGCCCCGCTTCACAGAGTGCGCTAAGATCGGCACGTGACAGAGCCAACCATGCTACCAATAGCTAAGAAATATCTCTCCACAGTCACATTACGGCCGTCTATAAGATATCAAGAACAGTAGAAGTAAAATAAACTATCTAGTACATGTCCATGAGCCAGAAATAACGAGTCAAGAAATAATATGCGGAAGCAATAGATCCAATAAATAATAATAATCTGGAATGTACATCCCAAATATGGGCTCACATCAGGAATGAAAATGCTGATAGAAAACTAAACTAAAATACTAACAGGTCCTCACTGCTCGGCCTGTACACTGAAATACTCCTGATCGGCCTGCTGCAAAGGTAGAGGATCTGGGCCATGCAAAACCCAGACGTCAGTGCGTCATAATATCAACAATAATATAATCAGGGTAGCAAACATGCAAGAACGAGTATGAACAGTAATAAAGGTATAACAGTAACACGAATAAGAAACAGTGAAGGGTATAAGCACATGTGACGTGCGGTGAGTAATCTAAACTAAACTACTGGGTAACTACTCTTAATTCTGTGAAATTAATTTAATGAATCGTCGATATAACTCAATAGTATCCCGTGCATGCCCGGGACCACGGTCAATACTCTCGGGCTGAATCCGAGACGTGCCGCTAGACAGTAAACAGGTAACATGTAAAGACGAATGATGTCAGCAGCAGCATCCCGGGGCTGGCCTAGCCCTTAAAATTGATCAGTATAAGCATCAAAATATCGAGTTACAAGTCAGGTTTCATCATTGATTTCCCCATACCCCCAAGTTATGTGTTCAAGTCAGGTATTGATAAATCTGAAGCTAATACCAACACAGGATCAAGCAGGAACAAGTTTGTCTATACAGACAACAGGATATGTCCATCGGGACAGCATGTCAGGATTGTCGGCATTAGTAACAGAATCAGGTAACATGTCAAGTAGTGATATATCAGGTCATGTCAGGTAGTGTACATGTATCAAGTCATGTCAAGTAGTGGTGTATCAGGTCATGTCAAGTAGTGGTGTATCAGGTTATGTCAAGTAGTGCACAGGTATCAACGAGTGCTCATAATCAAACTGTAGCAAGCATTGAATCGGGTGAAAGTACAGATGTACAATAAAAGCTTGGATGCATAAATATCGATCATAGATTACATCATGACTATGTAGGGTGTACAATATCAAGCATGAGGTGTCGATATAACAACAATATGTAATAATATGACATGGTATGCGATTTGATATAGAATTAATGGTATGAATGCACAAATATCGATTAGGAAAACATTTACAGTTCCAATACTAATTAGGATGCACTTTATTAAGCATGGGTGTTACTACAATAATAATATGAATTAATGTGATCTATAGATGCTGTTATATATATTTTAAATGATATGGATGCAAAAGGGTATCCAAAAACCGTAAAACTTTACTATGAATGTATAATGTGATAAACGGGTAACATTTTACTCATATGGATGCATAATACTATACCTAGCATGTAGCAAGATGATTTAGCATACGACTAGATATATAAATAATGATATGGATGTGCACGGACGTTGTATAACAGTAAAATGATAAAATGGTAATGTGGGATGCACAACTAAATAATATGAAATGGAAATATTCAATTGGATGCAGTATATTGTAGTATAGTATGTAACAAGATAAGTTTGTATGCACTAAATAGGAAATAGATTGTACAGACGCATACAGATGACCGAAAATGGTAAAACATGCCGAAATGATAATGTGGATGCATAACTAATCATTATGGAGTGTTATTATTCAAATGGATATAGAATATAGTAATATAGTATGTAGCGAGATTAACTTGCCTCGATAGATCACGATATGGATACGCACGGCATGTCCGACGTTGGTAAAATGTCGCAACGCACGCACGACACACGGGATGGGTCCAAGAAATGCAAGAGGGTGATCACGCGAGCAAGGGTCGTTCACTGGATCGTCTGGAACGGCAGCGCGATGCTACTTCGGCGATCGCTGGAAAATACAGAATTCAAGAATCAAGAAAAGAAAAGGGAGAAGAAGAAGAAGAAGAAGAAGAAGAAGAGAGGCTCACTGGAGTTGGTGCACAGGGGTCAAGAGAGAGGTGAGGGCGATGACGAGATCAATGGCGGTGAGGTGCGTCGGTGAGATGGGGGTTAGGGTTAGAGTTTTAGGGTTTGGCTCGGGTGTGCAGAGATTCTCGGTTTGGAGGAGAAGGAGAGGAGAGGAGATGGTTGTTGATGTGAAGGAGGAAGAGGAAGAGAGAAGAAGTGGGGTGGGGTGACGACGAGGAGTGGAGGTCGTCGGCGGCGAGGTGTGCAGGGTGATGGGTTCTGTGGACTTGGGTTTGCAGGGTTTTGGTGCTCGGAAGGAGGAGGAAGAAGAAAGAGATGACAAGGAGGAGGAGGAGGAGATGGAGTTGAGGGTTGAGGTCGAGTTTATAGGAGGCAGAGGAATTTTAGGGTTAGGTTTGAGAAGGCAGAGGGAGCTAGGGTTTTCTTGGTGTGGGTTCTCGTGGCGAGGGTTAAATAGAGGAGAAGAAGAAGAAAAAGAAGAAGGGAAGTGACCACATGCGCGCGGGCGGTGACCAGAGCCGAGAGGCGAATAGTGTTCGCGAGAGGAGAGAGCACGAGAGAGAGACTCAGCGAGGGGGAGAGAGAAAGAGAGGGGGAGAGAGAAAGAAAGTGGAGAGAGGAGAGAGACAGCAAGAGAGAGAGAGAAAGGCTCAGAGTGGTGGGGCTCGGAAGAAAGAGAAAGAGAGAGTGAGGTTGTTAAGAAAAGATTTTAAATTTAAAAGATTTGTTAGTTTAAAAAAATTTGTTAAACCATTATCTAAATTTTAATAAAATATTATCTTAAACAAAATTAGATTTTTCCGGTAAATACAAATTTAGTCCAAAACACGCCCGGGTCAGGTCAAATATTCAGTTTTAAAATACGAAAAATATATGCGACGACCAAAATTAAAAATGAATGTCCGGATAACAAAAATGCATACCCCCAAGAATGGATGCACGTACGTGCGCGTAGCCATCCAAACAAGTCTGTTTCACTAAACGGGACGAGAACAAGATGCGCAGATTCTACCACAGGGTTAGACATATCAAGCAGGCCATGCAATGTATTTTTAAAATATGTTATGTGACTTACAATGTTATATTAAAATCCAGATACTAGATAAAATGCGAGTATGCAATGTACAAATAAATAAAAGTGCACGAGTCCATGTAACAGGTCAGGTTAAATCAAAACCATGAATCAAGACAGGTTTCAAGCATGCGGGTCGGGTCGAATGCAAATACAGATGTCCAATAAACTATTCGCACCGAAAACACAGTAAATCAGGAAAATACCATAAATAAAGAAATACATGAACTAGAACTGGTATAAATGAACTAGGGTGTTACAGTGTACATGGATTCCATCTCAGATCGCATTGCATCCAGCCATTTCACAGAGTTCTCACTCGTGATGGCCTGCTCGAAGATAGTTCGGTCATCATCCTCCATGATGCAATCCTCGCTCCCACCATCAATGAGAAAACCGTAGTATCTCTCAGGTGGATGAGGGACCATACTAGATCGGCGGAGAGGCTGAGGTTCGTTGGGAACTATCGAATTCTCTGGTTCCACTAAATCTTCAGTTGTTGTCTGTGTAGCTGGAACTTCTTCCAGCTCTATCTCTTTGCCACCAATTTCTTTTACAAGAAATTTCTTTTCTAAAAAGGTGGCATGTTGAGTAACAAACATCTTTTGTTCCTCACCGTGGTAGAAATAATATCCAAATGAATTCTTTGGATATCACACAAACTTGCAAAGAACTGATCGTGCTTTGAGTTTGTCCGGATTTTGCCTTTTGACATAGGTCGGACAACCACATATCGTAACTCGTTTAAGATATGGTCTCTTCCAACTCCATATCTCATATGGTGTGGTAGGTACATATTTAGGTGGAACTTGATTCAATAGGAATGCTGCTGTCTCAAACGCATAACCCCAAAAGAAAATAGGTAACTCAGCGGTGCTCATCATAGAGCGCACCATATCTAATAGGGTGCGATTCCTCCGCTCCGATACACCGTTGTGCTGTGGTGTATACGGAGGAGTAAGCTGAGAGAGAATACCATTCTCTTTTAAATAGTCCAGGAACTCATTGCTCAAGTATTCTCCTCCCCGATCAGATCGAAGGATTTTAATACTTTTACCCGTCCGGTTCTCGACTTCATGCTTATATTCTTTGAATTTCTCAAAAGCTTCAGACTTGTGTTTCAACAGGAACACATGTCCGTATCTTGAGAGATCGTTAGTGAATGTAATGAAGTACGAGGAACCATTCCTGGCATGTGTAGACATGGGACTGCATACATCACTATGTATCAGTCCCAAGAGTTCCGTAACTCTTTCTCCGTGTCCAGTAAACGGAGTTTTGGTCATTTTGCCTTTGAGACATGACTGGCAAGTTTCATAAGATGATAATTCGAACGAATTCAAATATCCATCCTTTTGTAACTTAGCTAGTCGTGTCGCATTGATATGACCTAGTCTATAATGCCACAAGAAGGATTCGTTCATTTCTGAACTCTTTCTCTTGTGTGTGTTCTGTACGTTAAGAACTGTATTTTGATTTAGAACGTATAAACCGTTACATAAAGCACCAAACCCAATCAACACTTGATTTAGGTAAATGTTCATAACATTATTCTCTACTACGAAGTTATATCCTTCTATATCTAATAAAGAAATTGATATTAAATTGCATATCATAGAGGGCACGTAATAACATTCGTTCAAGATCAAAGTATCCCCATTTGGTAATACAAGGTGTTATTCACCAACTGCTTTGGCTGCAACACTTGTACCATTCCCTACTTTTAGAGAATGATCACCTATACCTAGTTCTCTATCTTTCCTTAGTCCATGCAACATATTACATATGTGGGATCCCGATCCGGTATCTAATACCCAGGACGTAGAGTGTACTAAGAAACAGTTCTCGGTAACTAACACACCCGAAGAAGATGCATCGACATGTTTATTCTTCGTTTGGGTAGTGTAGGAATCCGGATGTTCCTCTATTTCCTGCTCGGACATATAATAATTATAAGTAGGAGCGGAACCAACGTTCCCCTGCTCAGTATAACGAGTGGGTTCGGTCAATATATCCATATTATTATCTTGATTAAGGCCTGACATGGTCGCTACCTAGAGAGAGAGAGAGAGAGAGAAGAAAACACTTAGCGTATGCTCTTACATGATTAGATTAGCTATTATCTTATCTAATCAGGATGGCTCACACTATTTTTATCAAATCTTTCTTCAAATCTTAAAAGGTAAGACTAGACGGGGTTAATTACACCTTACAAGTTCGCCAATCTTTCAGCCAGGCCAGTATCGGTACTTTGAGGGAGCTTTCCCATGCTTTCGCACAGACCTAATTAAAATAAACCTCGTTTT
Source organism: Agapanthus africanus (assembly GCA_030015575.1). Taxonomy (NCBI): domain Eukaryota; kingdom Viridiplantae; phylum Streptophyta; class Magnoliopsida; order Asparagales; family Amaryllidaceae; genus Agapanthus; species Agapanthus africanus. The sequence goes on along the minus strand of JASDDO010000010.1, from coordinate 427,356,567 downwards.
CCCAGGGGTGTAACCCCGTTAATATCTTTCTAGACACCTACTTGATCGGCTAATTGTGATGTGTAAAACTCTCCCAGGAGTAACTCTTACTCGCAGTGGGTATCGGGATCCAACCATCTCATAGAACGTATGCAATCTCATTGCAAATTTCAACACTTGAAATTCCCGATAATATTTTGCCCCAAGCGATTTATGTCTTTGACAAGGTCAACAAACCATAAATCGCAAGTCAAGTTCAATCCGTACATTTCATGATTGAATTAAACCCACCCGTACGACCCTTGACAAGGTCAACAAGGCCGCACGTTTACCCTAATCCAATCGCATCTCATGCTTTAACAGATAAGTACTAATAAGTTACCGTACACTACGCCTCGACAAGGTCAACAAACGCAGTACGAATACTAAATAGTCCTTATCTGAAATGATGGAGGGCTACGACATGTTTTAAAAAAAAACCTTTTCCGTAATGAACTTGATATCGTTGAGGAATCGAGTGATTTTGAAAAGGAGTGTTTTTTTAGGCTTTTACTAGTTTCGCTAAAGAGGTCACTCCCGGTGAAGGGATATCGGCTCTTTTCTCATCGAATGAGGTGCTGGATATTCTACAAGGAATACCGCTATGCAAAGCAAAAAGCTAAAAAAGCAATCAAAAACTAAATCGAATGGGTTGTAATATCTGCTAGTTTCGCTAAAGAGGCCACTCCCGATGAAGAGATCTCGGCTCTTTCCTTATCGAATGAGGTGCTGGATATTCTACAAGGAATACCGCTATGCAAAGCAAAAACTAGATCTACCCTTTTAGAAAATTTGATTCCACAACATCTTATAGGTTTCTTTCTTTTTCATTACTCAATAATGAATTCCAATCAATTATGCTTCATAAGCATTACAGAAGAAACGAAAATACAACGTACGCTTATGCCATCCGCATTCGCCACAGTGTCCCGTTATGTACCGTTAGTTTACTTAACTAACGGCAAAGCGGGGCGGGACTAGCGCGGGTGAAAAACATAAGCAACGTTTATTATATATCATATATATAATATTAAAGCATTCGTCTAAAGTATATAAAGTGATCATATCACAGAATATCAGCAACAGAAGTCAACATATGAAATATTGGATATATTAGGAGGTCCGTGTTTTTTATTAAGCCGGTAAAAAACACGGATTCCACGATCGAGATGAATAGCCAAACCCATATCCCTAGACCCCTACGAGAGCGGCAAGCAACCCTACCATTTCTAGAATTAGGAGATCCGGACTCGACTCCTCGAGATGGTCTCCCACTGGACTCTAGAACCCGGTTGCTTGTGCTCCCCACTTTGGGTCTATCCTAATGCGGAAAAGTAAATAATATACAACGATGATGACATCATTCTCAACCCGGAAGTGCCCTAATAAAAGAATATTACATACAAGTTTTTACATGAATGAAAATGAAAAAACTCTCATCTCACGCAAAAACCCTCGGCTATTCAAAACACGACGATCCAATATAATATATCCCAGTAGCACATAACATCACATGTCATCAACGTAAGTAAATATGCGTATCCTAATTGTCGTTGACATATAGCAACGAAACTGGCGATACAACACATATTACACTTACGGTCGCAGAAAAGAAAATGTCAAACTACAACATTTGGAATCGACACAGCCCTTAGACATCATTAACCCGGAATATCTCATATTTCGGATTTTATGCCTAACATTGTAAATCTTACATTTAGGTCCCACTTATGAAAACACATTTTCAAAGGAAATCGGGTAATTCAACAAGATTCCCGATTCCTACCGAGACCGAAATGTTAAATTTACAAGCAACTAATCAATTTTCATAAAACTAATTAGTGTAGATTCCAAATATTGTATCACATTCCATAGATAGCTAGACGATGTTAAGCATTCCGATCGAATCAAAAAACACCCAAAATTTCCCAAAGAGCTCAACGCTTGAGCACGGTTTAAAAATACTCGGTACATGCCACAGTACCTATGGACCAACCGTAGAAGGGTCAACCCTTGTCTCACCTATGGCGCCGCGGAACTACCGCAAACCCTAGGGTTTGATGGCGGTTCCGACGGTCATAGAATCGAGTTAGGGTTTCGTTCTTCTAGAGGGTCCATAGAATTACTTGCATGATTTTTGAATATTTTCAACTTTGGAAAAATCCAAATTTTGGAAAATTTCCAGCGAGGAAGAACATGGGTATTGATATCCGTTCGAACTTTTTAACGCCGTCTAAAATACCCGAAACAATGTTAGAATTACGACTACAAAACACTCCGATTTGCCTTTACAGAAAGATAACATTACATGCAATCTTAGCAAAACAAGCAACACCTGAAACACCAAAACCCAGAGACCAGAACACCAAACCAAAATGAACCCGAGAAGACTTCATTGGGCCGGCCATGCCGGAATTTTAAGGCATGTCGCCGGGTAAAATCCGACGGATAGAGTTCGTATTCGTTTGGTGTTCATATTACATCTCATGTAATTTTCTGCAGTTGCTTAAAAAAAATTTCAAGGACTTTTAAAATTCGACAGAAACTAGATTTTTAGTTTCTATATTTCGGAGTTGTTTCGGTTTCGTAATTCTACAAATATCGTCTAATTCTCTAATTTGGCTTTGATACCACTGTAGGGTTGCCTAGCACGATAGTAAGGTTTCGGGAGGTATCGTCCATGCCATTTTCAAAAATTTGCCATGCTACATAACCATAACCCTAGAATCTTAACTAGAGAATTAAACAAAACAACATGTAAACAACTTTATATCTAAGTGAACATGGAATACAACCTTTGTAGACCGGTCCTTCACTTCAATAGCTCCATGTAGTAGTCCCTTCGCTCCAAGTAGTGATCTTCTGGACTCTAGAATGGCTCCACAAGATAAAAGGAACAAGGTTGCATGAAGTCTTCGAGGCCGAAGATGATCTACGTCGAGGAGACACCAACCCATGCTATCTCTTCACTAATTAGGGATTGGTGAAGCTAACACCCTAAACTAAATGGCTAATCTAGTAGAGGATAATGAAGTATGATTTTTGCTCACTTTAGAATTAATTTTCTCGCTAATTTTCTTCTCCTCTCCAAAATCCAGAGAGCTCTCTCTTGATGAAGAAGAAGATGAAGAGGAAAATAGAATGAGTGAGAATAGGAACCATGAGTGAGAAAATATCTCATATAACTCTTGTAGAGACTTAACCATGGCTAATGACAATGATTGGGTTAATAAATATCTAATATAAGACAAAATTAGTGGACCAAGCCAATGGGTTCTACAAGGTTCCACTAAGCATCAACCACGACTAAATTCCATCTAATTTTGATATACTTTAAATAAATAAATATCACATTATCATAAGTATGGTGTGAGTCTTATACCCCCATGTTGCATGTAGCAACAAGCATGACATATCACATATATATTAAGTATACATATGTGAGAAAAAGAAATGCTTAAGTGAGCTAATATTAGTTAATGTATGTTAGTATATCAAATATACAATTATATATTAAATTATTAAATCAACACTTGATTTAATAATCTGGCTATATCACATATACCCGACTAATATCATATGTATTAACTTATCGAATCAGCACTTGATTCGATAACCCGGTTATATCACATATAACCGACCGATATCACATATCGCGAGAATAGAATACGGTATCACATACTCGTATTTATCTCGGTCCTGCACATATCACACATGTGCTTCTACTTCGTTTCGCCTGAGCCAGAAAACCTCTGTGTAGGACTCTAAAGACTTGTCAATATGCTGGCAGTAGGTGATGATCATATCAAGCACCCACAAGCCGTCAGCGGTTCTAGCTGGACGTAACGGCTACCCGGGTATTGAGCGATCAGAAGATCAACAAGTATGTCTGCTCATACTCCTGTAAAGCCTGTCGGTAACACTACCGTACAGTCCGGTCTCTTCGTCTGATATGTCGCATATCCAGTCTAGGGGTAGTAAACGTCAGACCCCAGTAACCGATAAGTCATACTGATGTGAGGCTCATAACGGGTCGAGAAACTACTGATAACACTTACCAGTAAATCTCCATATCAGCCCTGGCCAGTGACTTCCTGTTATAGCCAATCGAACACAGCGAAACACCAACCCCCAATACCGGGAGAGATGAATCCTCTCCTATCGCTCATTGCCTCCATGTGACTCGGGACTGTACCCAAAACCACCGTTTTGCATGTTCTCTTGAACGTGGTAAGGTGGAAATCAAAGCACAGTGGGAATCACACAAGACTCTATGACGATCTCGGGTCTACAGACTAACATGTACCATTGTCACCAGAGAACTGCTATCTGACGATAGGATAATACCAACTAGGAGTTCTCGGTGAGTCCGTTCTGTGTACCCAGTCTCCACTGAGCATCCGTAGACCATCTTTGATGTCAAACACCAATGGATGTGGGATCATCCATCGCCCATCATATGGGTCAAGAAGCGTATATGCTAGTCTACTCTGGAATATCGATTCCCTGTCTCGATACACCATCGACTAGGAACTATTAAAGAATATACTTGTGGACTATGCTGGCCCCACTAGTATGATCTCCATCATAGTCCTGGTAGTCAAGTACACATCCTAAGGGCTTTATCAACATGTGAGAGCAAGACAGTATCACAATACAAGTCTACATGTTAAGATAAAGAGCAACCAGATAGAATACTATCATGTCGAGCAAGAAAGTCCTCTCTATATATGTCCAAGCATCCACTATATTATACATCATATGTACAATAATGGCCTCTAGGGCATACATATAACTAACAGATGTATCGTGCTATGGAACCATGTGTGTATGTGAAAGTTTGGTCATTACGTCGTGAATTTTCCTAAAGGTATGTTTGAGCAAAGCAATAAAAAATAATATATACAAAGTTCAAAGTATTTTAATGTAAAAGTTAAGTTAAAGTTATTTTGCATGATTTTTTTGACTAAAAGTTGATTCTAAGCATTGGTTTTATGATTACAAGTATTGTGTAAAAATATGGATGAACAATATTTAAGAAAAGATGGAATTTCTTGGGTTTAGATGAAGATGTCGGTATTAACTCCACTTACCGACATATGTTTTGAAATGAGATTTTTAAGGAAGAAGAAGAGGGATTGAGAGGGACTTACCATTTTATTATGCTAAGAAGAGGGGGAGGAAGAGTAGGAAAGCTTTGAGGTGTCGCGGGAATGTCGGAATTAGCTTCGATCGTTGCTGGAAGTTTCTTTCTTTCTAACTCTTCTTCTACTCCACTTGTACTTAAGAAAATTTTGAGAGTTTTGGCTAGAATTTTCAGAACGATGAAGGGCTAGGGCATAGAGTAGTATTTATAGTGTAGAATTAGGGTTTTGGAATTAAAATGGTGAATTGAAATATATTAAAAAGGTGATAAATTAGGAATTGAAGGGTCTCTGTTTGATTGAACAATGCATGGGAGTTAGGGATAGGGGAAAGGGTTTGTGTGCAAAGCCTGGGGACATTTGGCTACCAAAGAACCGTCGGCGCCGGCCCCTAAGCAAGATCCGCCGGTCATCTTAGGTTTTGGGGTTCTGAATTCTTTCCACGTGTACATCTCTGTGTTAACACCCTTTCGCGCATGTTTGATTTTTCTGACTTTTTATTTTTGTGTGTATTGCACGTGGAAAATTTTGGGCTTCCAAAAAGTTTTTAAAAAATCAGAAACAAATAATGTGTCTGATAGAATTCGAACACAGAGGCTACGTCATAACAGTGCAAGAGCTTTACCAGTGAGATACATATGGCTTCGTGCTGTTATTTAGCAAAATTTACTTATAACTCAAACTCAGGCTGTATAACTCATTTTCTGTACATTAAAAAAGAAAAAAATTTGTACAGTGATTTCAAAGTCGTTACAGCGAATGCGATCGTTAGCCGGAGACGAGGAAGGTCGGTCGGCGGTCGGAAGCGGCGATGGAAGTGGCGACAGGAGACACTAGGCATCGGAAACGATGGCGTCGGCTAACGGGGACTGCAATCGGAGGCGAAGGACGGCGGTTGACGGAGATCGGGGATGGCGATAAGAGGAGGCAGCGGCAAGGGATGGTGATCGGGAATGGCGGCAGCGGCAATGTAGGCGAACAGAGACGGTGATCAGAAGTGGCGGTGGTAATGGCGGCAGCGAACGATGAAGGTGATTGAAGGCGGCGCTTGATGACCGCTAATGAGGACAGCGATCGGAGGCGGCGACAGACGGTAGTTGACAGCGGCGGCGAATGGATGTCCCCGCCAAAATTTTGGCTCAAAACCCACTCCCTTATAAAATAATAACAATAAAATAAAATAAAATAAAATAATAATAATAATAATAATAAAATATAATAAAAGGAAAAACTCCACATGCAAGGAATGTAACAAATGCTTCAAAGCAAAGAATTTAAAAGTTGAAGCAATGCTTCAGATCCAGCGCTCTGCGCTGCACGCCACGTGTCAAACACGGGTGCGCTAGCGCAGTTGCGCTGCGCTTGGCGCCACGTGTCGAATGTAGACGCGCTCGCGCAAGGTGCGCCAGCGCTGGGATTAAAAAATCCCCCACCGTTAGATCAAAAGATGTACTAATAATAAATTATTAATTAATCAAAACAAAAATTCTGTTATGGAAAGATCTTTCCAATCTTATTAAAACAAGAAGATTATCTTCTGTAAAACAGAAGCCTTAGTATCAAAGATCCAACGGTGGGAAATATTCCCAAATCAATCAGAGAAAAATCTCTTAAAACTGATTCAACAAATCAATTGGTCCTATATAAAGGCCCCAAGACTTCAAGAAGGAAAAATAGAAAAAACCCTATAAAAACTTTGGAGAAAATTCAAAGAGAAAGAAAGGCGAGCCTTTAGAAAAAGAAGATCATTTCTTCATCTTCAAGGTAAAGAACTAGTTCTTGAAACACAGAGATGAAATCGTCTCGTAAAAAGAAGAATTATCTTCTAAAAAGATCATAGATCTACGAAAGACCAGAGTCTTTGATATAAAAGAGATCAAAAAATCTTATTATAAACAAAAAGAAGAAGTATTTACTTCATCTACAGATCATTGATCTACAAAGGCAATGCCTTTTTATAAATAAACAAGAACTTATGTTCTTGAATCTTGAGGCAAAGCCTCCTTCAGAAGAACATAAACTTTTTCTCATATCATAAAATTGATCAGATGCGTTTTGCGCTATTGAAAAGTGCCTTGCACTCATGAACTGCGCTTTTGCGCTTCTTGGACCGGCGATCAGCGCCAAAACGTGCCACGTGTCAACCACAGATGCAACTTGCGCTTTGCGCTTCTGAAACAGCGCACTGCGCTCATGGGCTGGCGCTCAGCGCCAAGCGCGCCACGTGTCACTCACTGGTGCGCTATTAAACTAGCGCAAAGCGCTCATAAATTGAAAGCGCAATGCGCTAATAAACTGGCGCTTAGCGCTAAGCACGACACGTGTCATTTTTGTGTGCGCTATCTGGCAGAAGCGTAATGCGCTCTTTAATTGGCGCAAAGCGCCTGGCGCGCCACGTGGCGCATTGTCAGAGCACACACTGTTCTGATGAATGCTATGCATTCAATACAAGACAAAAAAGTCAGAGCCCAATGCTTAGCATTATTAAAAGGGCTAAGCCCAAATGAAGGCTCAATAACCAGAACAATAAAATATTAAACATTTATTGGACTTAGCCCAATTTTGGCCATAAGTCCTCAACTTATATCAAACTGAGCCCATCTGCTCACGAATATTCAACAGACCTTAGTCCCAAATTGGGCTACAAATCTTCCAATCAATTCACACCGGTTCAAGGGTACATCTCTTTACTCCTCTCATATATGTCGTTGTAATCCTTCAACGTCTTCAGAGAGGTGACGGGACCCGACAACCACACGTTTCTACGGACTGTGGGGTCCTTAAACTCCTGGACTATGATGTCCTTAACCTTGACTGTGAGGTCTTAAAACTCATGGACTATAATGTCCTTAACCTTAACTGTGAGGTCTTAAAACTCACGGACTATGATGTCCTTAACCTTGACTGTCAGGTCTTAAAACTCACGGACTATGATGTCCTTAACCTTAACTGTGAGGTCTTAAAACTCACGGACTATGATGTCCTTAATCTTGACCGAGATGTCTTTAAACTAACATTGGACCGAGATGTCCTTAAACTACCATTGGACCACTATGTCCCTAAACTAGTAATTGACTGCAACGTCCCTAAACTAAACAATAGAGCTCAAATGCTCTTTTGCCGGATCTAAACGATCCCGTTAAGTTGATCTTAGTCTAAAATTAGACTAACGTATCCTTAACAAACGTTTAAGTTGATCTTAGTCTCAAACGAGACTAACGTATCCTTAAACCAAACCCCCAAACCCAAATCTGAGAAGATACGGATTTGGACCAATCCACGTCCTACGGACGACAACATAAATTAGTCTCCGTTTACAATCCACGGGCAACCATAAACAAAACAAACACCCACGACACGAAGTGACCATCTGGAGAAGGAGAAAATTGTTACCGCGATGCGGTAGCGTAATTAACTGCAGGGGCTTGCGCCTGCAGGGAAGAGCGTCCCCACAATCAAAAACCCCTCAAATGAGGAGGGATCTGACGAAGTCTGCTACATCGGCCGCATCAGTCTAAACCTTCGATACACGGCGCCATAAATCAACTTGGCATCTTCGGAGAGGTGTACGGATAGCACCAATTACCATCTGCCCCCAGATTCAGGTAAGACGTTCGTCTTTCCGGTTTCCGGCGGTAAACAGATTCTGGCACGCCCGGTGGGACCTTTTCCTCTTTCCACTCCACACTTCGTGTGTCGTGTTCGCGAACGAATCGCGGTTTGTTATGGTTGCCTGTGGATTCGAGGTACTAAGATTTGGTGTCTTGCTCCGTGTAGAAAAACAGAAGATTAATGGCTTCAAACTGCACTAACTGCAACTGCAACTCTCACTTCGTCCTGTCCGGAGGAGTGACTTACGGGCCCCAAGCGGCCTCCCTTTTCAAGATGCCAGTAGAGCAAGTACCTCAGGCCACCACTGGGCTGTTCTTTAGGACCATGATCCCATCTATGAGCTTCAATGCCCCGTTGCTGTCGCAAGAAGCCCCAAAGAAATCGGTCTTTGATCAACTCACCACTACCGCGGCCCTTCTCAACGGGTCGTCCAAACCAAGTGCCTCAGTTTTCAGCAGACTGGGCCAAAGCTACAACGGGCCCGTGAAGAAGCCCGCAATACCAGAAGGAGTTATCCCGAAAAGGATAGCTATTCCTGCTCCCGAAGTCTTCAAAGCGGCTTCTCCTTCCAAAGGGTCGGTCTTCACAAGACTGACTGTTTCAGCTCCCGTTCCAGGCGACATCGTCAAGGCTGCTTCCCCTACTCGGAAGTCTGCCTTCGATAGGTTGGCCATCCCCACTCAGCGGACGTCAGTCTTAAATAGGCTGACAACGATAATTTCTGACCAAGACAGGGGGCATGATGAAGCCACCCCCATAGCTGAGCCAGTACCGTCGACTCGACACGCTCGACGTCGCCACTGGCGCCGAGTGAGGAAGGCTGGGGGTAATTCCCCTTCCGGACTGACTCCGCCGGCTCCAACGGTGGAAGTTGATACTGCTGTTCCAACTGGGAACAACTTTGAACCGCTAAGGAGGTCATGTAACTCTTCGAAGGCCGTGCTAAAAAGATCTCCTCCATCTATGGAGAGCGCTACAAAGGTGAAGCCGGAACAGCCCCCTCAACGGCTGTCCTCTAAAATCTACAAGGTCTGGCGTCAAGTCCAAGACTCGGTGATTGATCAAGATTATCCCCGCCAACAGAAAAAGGTGAAAGTTCAGCGGGAAGAGGACTGTCCTGTCAAGCCACAAAAGGCGACAGCTACTTGGGTGCCCACTGCAACGGCCCCCTCAATTTCGACCGCTCACAAGAAAAGAAGGCCGGAGAAAATCCCTGAGTCTGCGATGAATCGCAAGACCACTGAACCTAAACGCCCCAAGTCTGGGGGCATGGTGGTGCACACCGTCTATATGGCGTCCGGAAAAGAGGACAGCCGCATCTCCACAGGTCATCGACCGCTTACGCGATCTGTAACAAAAGCCCAGAAGCAACAACAGAAGCTCCAGGAAATGTTGACGCAGATGGCCGTACTCAAAGGGCCAAAAGAGAGCCCGGAAACGTCATCAGAGCAACGTCAAAAAGAAGAAACTGATGCTGAGTTCCTTCGCAGAATCCTCGAAAAGAAGGATAAAGGGGCAGCGGAACAAACTGCCAACATAAAACGAATGACGTTCTTATTTCAAGACATGGTCGGGATGATGTTACAGCCTGATCCTCCAGCTGAAGATCCTTCGATTATCCTTGAAGACGACCGAGGGGAGACATCAAACCCTCCTTCGGCTCTTGCAGCAGCCAAGGAGGAGACTATCTCCAAGGCCACTCTGGATGGTTACATCGCTCAGCAGATACGAGTTCACCAGGCAAATGAAGCGGCCGGTCAGATTGTTAAGACTGGACGACCCTATCCGGGTTGGTACGACCAAAAAAAGTACCCGCCGGGATACACAATCCCCAAATTCAACGTATATAAAGGGACGGGAAATCCGCATCAGCACGCCGCTCAATTCAGAGCCTTGTGCAGCAACACTGGAGGTGATGACAAACTGCTACTCCACCAGTTTGTCGGTACCTTGTCAGAGACGGCATTCAAATGGTACTCTGAACTCCCGAACGACTCTGTCAAGACATTTGCAGAGATAGAGCTGCTGTTTACCTAACGTTTCGCAAGCACTAGCGAACGTACCCCGATCACGGCACTAATCAATGCCAGGGTGAAGCCAGGCGAGACATGGGTTCAATACGTGATACGATGGCGGAATTTATGGTCAAAGTGTGAACAACGCATATAGGAAGCTTCGGCCATAGGCATGTTCGTGGGTACTCTTGACCCTCAAATAACTATTTCCCAATTCATGATGTTCTTCAAGCCGACCACGTTCCAGGCCTTGATTGACAAGCTTGGCCAAATGGACCAAATAGGTCATAGACCATCTCCTTCAAAGACGGATCCTCAGAATGAAAATGGGAGAGGAAAAGCAACTTTCGTTGCCAATACTCAACAACAACCGAGCAACTTAAAGCCGGTTGTTCGTCAAAACAATTTGCGTCCACGCCCATCCCTCGAGGAGAGACTGGGACGTCCTTACTCGATTCCCTCAGGACAAAACGAAGAGATTGTTCAAGCTAGCGGTGCACAACAGGCTCATCAATCTGCCGAATCCAAAACGACCATTGCAACCCGGCGAAGCTAATAGTCCTAATTATTGCCCTTACCATCAAACGGTAAGCCATCCAATTGAAGATTGCTTCGTCTTTAAGGGATGGATCGAGAATCAGTACCAACAGGGCAAAGTTTGCATTGTCTGAGAAGTGGAAAGTAATCCCACAACAACCGCACACTCCTAAGAAGATGGACACACCGGGGGCAACGTGCTCTTTTGGTTCAAGAAGCTCCATGGGAGATCGCTCTTTCAGCCAAAACCAAAAGAATGCTGAACGATCTCCATACATGCCCGGCGATCAGATGGAAGAATCCGTTGGAACCTGAGATCATCGAGGGGATGCTGAAGCCGCGCCCAACTCCAAAGATTGGTGGTGATAGCCAAAGCGTTCATACCCAGCCGTCGAAATCTTCGAAAAAGAAGAAGAAATCCAAAAAGCCCGTGTAGCATGGCGACAAGCGCACGAACCTGCAGAAACATATTGACGCGTTGGAGGAATACAACCAAAAGGCGCGGATCCCGGTCATCCTCCAGGAATTTCTCAACAATATCCTTGAGAGCGGAAATAACGACAATAGCGACGGGAATGAAACGTCAGAAGAATCTGAGGACTGTGTGGTAAGTTGCCATAGGATCTCTCATTCGGCGTTAACTTACGAGGAAGCTCACTCGGCGATAGAAGACAGCATAAAAGATCTAGGGAAAGGATCGAAGTCAAAACCCTTAGAACCGTCTGACGAGATGATCGACTTGCTACTGAACGAAGCCCGTCAGAAAAGCAAAGCCGATCGAGAGCGCGAACTGGCCATATTTGAAAAAGCCAAATGCCGACGACTGAATGAAAAGGTCGAGGCACCCTAACCGGATCGAAACATCCCTATCGCCAGTAAAAGCAAGCTTAAAATAAGGAGACGATTCGCTAGGGCCCTGTCAATAGGAATGAAGTTGCCCTCTTTCAGAAGAAATTCTCCTGGCAGTATACACCTTGATGAAGCGGACATACATTATAACTTCTGCTTATACCATCAGAGGATTGCACACCCTACCGAGGAGTGCATAGCCTTTAAAAACTGGTGGCATGGATATGTTGCCCACCGACAACATGTCCAGCGAGTGAAGCGCAAGGCTCGTCGGGATCATAGAAGCACGACAAACGAGCGCAAAAGAACTGCCAGCAACTGTCACAAGGTTGACACCAAGGGATCACAAGTTATTACCTTTGGAAGCGACTCTGACGAAGAAATAGCCCTCAACCCTCTCTTCAAGGAATCCACATCCGACAAAAAAAATGCAAAGACTTACGAGGACAGCTAGCCGCGTAATCGTACGTTGCTCGGGAAAAATCCCAGACCTACAACCGTTGACCGAAACGTCGTTAAACTACTACCAACCCGCGGCATCTTCAGGCTGACGTGGTTTAAAAAAACGGTATGTCCGTAAGCAAAATGGGCACGGATGAAAACCCGAAAGGGCTCCGTGAGTAAAAACAGCAGGGCTACCGGCAAATTTTGTGAAAACCCGAAAGGGCGCAGCCTTGTTAAAATAAAAAAAAAAGAGAAAAGAAAAAGAAAATGGTACGCCCATAAGAAAAATGGGCAAGGTTGAAAACCCGAGAGGGCTCCGTGAGTAAAAACAGCAGGGCTACCGGCGAGTTTTGTGAAAACCCAAAAGGGCGCAATCTCGTTAAAAGACACTTGCAAGGTCCTCTCGACTTTGTAAGGAGAAACCACCTGCATGAGATCCTTACGAATCACAAGGGAGCAACACATTTAGGGATCCTCACGATTCCTAAGGAGAAATTACATTTGCGAGATCCCCACGACTCGTAAGGAGAACCCTCTTATGAGACCCTCACGGCTCATAAGATTCAAAAGCCTTAAGCTACAGGGATCTGAACCTGTTCTTAAGCACTCATACACCTCCAATTATGCCATACAAACGGCTCAATGCTGACCCTTGTATACAATCCACGGGCACGAATAAATATTTCCCTAACAAAGTCCCACTAGCGACTAGGGATATGCTCACATGGTGAACGACCCTTGTAAGTCCTCTCGACTTATAAGGAGAATACACTCTTGTAAGATCCTTACGACTTATAAGAGAACACACACTTAGGAATCCTCACGATTCCTAAGGAGAAAATGCACCTACGAGATCCTCACGACTCGTAGGGAGAAACACATTTATGAGACCCTTACGGCTCATGAAGTCGAAAGCCTTAGTCGACGGGATCCTAACCCTGTTTGCTAAGCCACCTTTGTTCGATATCGACAGAGGCAAATGATGATTCTCTCCTAGAAATATCCCAGTTGTAGCGATGCTGATGCCTAAATCGGTATCAAATTCCAAGTCCTTTCATGGCAAATGATGATTCGTTCCTGGCTATATTTCAGTCGCAGCGATGCTGATGCTGAGATTGGCACCAGATTCCAAGTTCCACACTCGCGATAAAAAATCAACGAGCCAAAAATGCATATGAAATAATCGAAATGATGGGGCAACTTGCAACGAAATCAGCAAGTAAAAATGTATGCATACAAAAACAGCCGAAATGATTGGGCAACTCGCAATAAAAAGTAGCGAGTAAATAAATCAAATATCCGAAATGATTGGGCACCGCGAAAAATAGCCGAAATGATTGGGCAATCGCGATTTTCGCGATGTAAAAAGCTGAAATGATAGAGCATCGCGGAAAGAATTTTAAAAAAATGAAAGAATGAAACCTTTTGCTCTACAGGTAAGATCACATCGATCCCTGTATACAATCCAGGGGTACAAACAAAGAGGGAACCATACCTCCCCACCAGGCTCCATCAGAAAGCGAAGCCAAATCTTGACGGTTCATAGACAACCTAGAGACAACCTCGACATTTGTCGCAATATTGCAAACACAATGTCAACAAACGAAGCAAAGGAAGATACCTAATTTCAGAGTCTCGACGTCAACATCGACAACTTAGAGGTCAACAACGGCATTCCTTCGCTGTCCAGCAGGATGCAGATGCGACGTCAATAAAAGACCTCACTGTCGAAACAAAGCGGAGTGACGGCAAAATCCTAGCTTCACCTCAGCATTCGTTTCGTTACAGCAGACGCAATGTCAACAACGACGTTCCTTCGCAGTCCAGCAGGATGCAGATGCAACGTCAACAAAAGACCTCACGGTCGAAACAAAGCGGAGTGACGGCAAAATCCCGGCTTCACCGCGACATCCATCTCGTTACAGCAGACGCAATGTCAACAACGGCGTTCCTTCGCAATCCAGCAGGATGCAGATGCAACGTCAACAAAATACCTCATGGTCAAAACAAAGCGGAGTGACGGAAAAATCCCAGCTCCACCTCAGCATTCGTCTCGTTACACCAGACGCAATGTCAACAACGGCGTTCCTTCGCAATCCAGCAGGATGCAGATGCAATGTCAACAAAAGACCTCATGGTCAAAACAAAGCGAAGTGATGGCAAAATCCCAGCTCCACCTCAGCATTCGTCTCGTTACACCAGAAGCAATGTCAACAACGGCATTCTCTCGCAATCCAGCAGGATGCAGATGCAACGTCAATAAAAGACTTCATGGTCAAAACAAAGCGGAGTGACGGCAAAATCCCAGCTCCACCTCAGCATTCGTCTCGTTACACCAGACGCAATGTCAACAACGGCATTGCTTCGCAATCCAGCAGGATGCAGATGCAACGTCAATAAAAGACTTCATGGTCAAAACAAAGCAGAGTGACGGAAAAATCCCAGCTCCACCTCAGCATTCGTCTCGATACAGCAGACACAATGCCAAAGTAAACGAAGCGAAGGCAATATTCCTAGCTTCAAGGTCTTGACGGAAACTCATATAAAACCTGAAAGACTACCAGAGATCATCCTACATGGAGTGGTCACCACCACGACGTTCGTCTCGATACAGCAGATGAGAGGTCACCACAGCGTTCTTCCTCCAACAGGATCCGGACACGCCAAAGCAAACGAAGCAAAGGCCAAATTCCTAGCTTCAGGGTCTTGACGGTAACTCATATAAAACCTAAAAGGCTACTGGAGATCATCCCACATGGAGTGGTCACCACCACGACGTTCGTCTTGATACAGCAAACGGGATATCACTACAGCGTCCTTCCTCCAACAGGATTCGGACACGCCAAAGCAAACGAAGCGAAGGCCAAATTCCTAGCTTCAGGGTCTTGACGGTAACTCATAAAAAACCTAAAAGGCTACTGGAGATCATCCCACATGGAGTGGTCACCATCACGAAGTTCGTCTCGATACAGCAGACGAGATGTCACTACAGCGTCCTTCCTGCAACAGGATTCGGACACGCCAAAGAAAACGAAGCGAAGGCCAAATTCTTAGCTTCAGGGTCTTGACGGTAACTCATATAAAATCTGAAAGACTACCGGAGATCATCCCACATAGAGTGATCACCACCTTGACGTTTGTCTCGATATAGCAGATGAGATGTCGCCACAGCGTTCTTCTTCCAGCAGGATTCAGACGCGACAATCAAACAACGGAGCCACGGCAAAATCCCTAGTTCCAAACCTCGACGGTTCACCAACAACCTAGAGACAACCGCGACATTCGTCTCGTTACAGCAGACGCGATGCCAGCAAACAAAGCAAAGGCCAAATTTCTAGCTTCAGGGTCTTTGATGGCAACTCATATAAAACCTGAAAGACTATCGGAGATCATCCCATACCAGCGCGGAGTGGTTATGACTCAACGGGGCTCTCCAAAATGAGCCTAACCTCAAGTAAAAAGCGACATGGAAAAATTCCTCACGCTTGCTCTTCCGACGGTCAAACTGCCTAGGAAGATTGCTTGAAGACATCTTGTCCAGCCCCCGAAGGGATCAGAGACACGACAGTCGCAAGGCTGCTCAAACAGCAAGATTGCCTATCGAGGAATACATCAGTCAACGCGACGGTACGACAGGAAAAACCCTGGTACCACAGACCCTAATGGACCTCTGTCATAAAAAGCAGAGGTTAACTGTGACGTTAGGACATTCTTGCGAGAACTTCTCGATTCGTCTCGACTGGAAAAGCCTTAGGCAGTGGGGATTAAAAAACCGGTTTCCTAAGCACTGGTGTCCTGCAAGTCGGTCCAAAATGGACTCTTGTTCACTATTCACGGACCACACTCTCCAAAGTCGAATCTCGACAAGGAGGGAAACAACCACTTACGAGTCCTCTCGACTTGTAAGAGGGAAAAATTCTCTTGTGAGATCCTTACGACCCTCAAGAGAAACTACATTTAGGAGTCCTCACGACTCCTAGGGAGAAAATATACCTACGGGAGCCTCTAGACTCGTAGGGAGAAAAGTCTTTATGAGACCCTCACGGCTCGTAAAGTTGGAAAGCCTTAGGTGACAGATCCTAACCTTGTCTACTAAGCCATCGCCGCTCTATAAGGAGGTCAACATGTACCAAAGCCACATTTGCCAATGAAATAAAAAAGCTACTTACGGGTCCTCATGATTCGTGAGGAAAAATACCCGAGTGAGATCCTTACGACTCATGGAGGTAATGAACACTTAGAAATCATCACGATTTCTAGGGAGAATTTGCACCTACGAGATCCTCTCGACTTGTAGGGAGGAAAACCTTTTGGAGACCCTTACGGCTCATGAAGACGAAGAAAGTCTTAGGCTACAAGGACCTTAAACTTGTCCCCTAAGCCCTCAATTCTGTGGCCACACATAACTCTGCACTACTTCACCCACGTATATACTTACATGGGCAAAGTAGTGGGGGGCATTTGTTCCCGCCAAAATTTTGGCTCAAAACCCACTCCCTTATAAAATAATAACAATAAAATAAATTAAAAAATAATAACAATAATAATAATAAAATATAATAAAAGGAAAAACTCCACATGCAAAGAATGTAACAAATGCTTCAAAGCCAAGAATTTAAAAGTTGAAGCAATGCTTCAGATCCAGCGCTCTGCGCTGCACACCGCGTGTCAAACACGGGTACGCTAGCGCAGTTTCGCTGCGCGCCACGTGTCAAGCACGGGTGCGCTAGCGCAGTTGCGCTGCGCACCACGTATCGAACGTAGGTGCGCTAGTGCAAGGTGCGCCAGCGCTGGGATTAAAAAATCCCCCACCGTTAGATCAAAAGATCTACTAATAATAAATTATTAATTAATCAGAACTAAAATTCTGTTAGGAAAAAATCTTTCCAATCTTATTAAAATAAGAAAATTATCTTCTGTAAAACAGAAGCGTTAGGATCAAAGATCCAACGGTGGGAAATATTCCCAAATCAATCAGAGAAAGATCTCTTAAAACTATTTCAACAAATTAATTGGCCCTATATAAAGGCCCCAAGACTTCAAGAAGGAAAAATAGAAAAAACCCTCTAAAAACTTTGGAGAAAATTCAAAGAGAAAGAAAGACGAGCCTTTAGAAAAAGAAGATCATTTCTTCATCTTCAAGGTAAAGAAATAGTTCTTGAAACACAGAGATGAAATCGTCTCGTAAAAAGAAAAATCATCTTCTAAAAAGATCATAGATCTACAAAAGACCATAGTCTTTGATATAAAAGAGATCAAAAGATCTTATTATAAACAAAAAGAAGAAGTATTTACTTCATCTACAGATCATTGATCTACAAAGGCAACGCCGTTTTATAAATAAACAAGAACTTATGTTCTTGAATCTTGAGGCAAAGCCTCCTTCAGAAGAACATAAACTTGTTCTCGGATCATAAAATTGATCAGATGCGCTTTGCGCTATTGAAAAGTGCCTTGCACTCATGAACTGCGCTTTTGCGCTCCTTGGACCGGCGCTCAGCGCCAAAACGTGCCACATGTCAACCAAAGATACAGCTTGCGCTTTGCGCTTCTGAAACAGCGCACTGCGCTCATGGGTTGGCGCTCAGTGCCAAGTGCGCCACGTGTCACTCACCGGTGTGCCATTAAACTAGCGCAAAGCGCTCATGAATTGAAAGAGGAATACGTTAATAAACTGGCGCTTAGCATTAAGCACGACACGTGTCATTTTCGTGTGCGCTATCTGGAAGAAGCGTAATGCGCTCTTTAATTGGCGCAAAGCGCCTGGCGCACCACGTGGCGCATTGTCAGAACACACACTGTTATGATGAATGCTATGCATTCAATACAAGACAAAAAATGTCAGAGCCCAATACTTAGAATTATTAAAAAGGGTAAGCCCAAATGAAGGCTCAATAGCCAGAACAATAAAATGTTAAACATTTATTGGACTTAGCCCAATTTTGGCCATAAGTCCTCAACTTATATCAAACTGAGCCCATCTGCTCATGAATATTTAACAGACCTTAATCTCAAATTGGGCTACAGATCCTCCAATCAATTCACACCGGTTCAAGGGTACATCTCTTTACTCCTCTCATATATGTCGTTGTAATCCTTCAACGTCTTCAGAGAGGTGACGGGACCCGACAACCACACGTTTCTACGGACTGTGGGGTCCTTAAATTCATGGAATATGATGTCCTTAAGCTTGACTGTGAGGTCTTAAAACTCATGGACTATGATGTCCTTAACCTTGACTGTGAGGTCTTAAAACTTAAGGACTATGATGTCCTTAATCTTGACTGTGAGGTCTTAAAACTCATGGACTATGTTATCCTTAACCTTGACTGTGAGGTCTTAAAACTCACGGACTATGATGTCCTTAACCTTGACCGAGATGTCTTTAAACTAATATTGGACCGAGACGTTCTTAAACTACCATTGGACCACTTTGTCCCTAAACTAATAATTGACCGCAACATGCCTAAACTAAACAATAGAGCTCAAATGCTCTTTTGCCGGATCTAAAATATCCCGTTAAGTTGATTTTAGTCTAAAATTAGACTAACGTATCCTTAAAAAACATTTAAGTTGATCTTAGTCTCAAACGAGACTATTGTATCCTTAAACCAAACCCCCAAACCCAAATCTAAGAAGATACGGATTTGGACTAATCCACGTTCTACGGACGACAACATAAATTAGTCTCCGTATACAATCCACGGGCAACCACAAACAAAACAAACACCCACGACACGATGTGACTGTAACAACCAAGCCCAATGCTATTAGTTTCTGTTACCGTATGATTGGTGTATGGTATTATTTCATTGATCCTACTTGACTGTTGTTAGTTATAAATTTTACCCAACAATTCATTTCTGCATATAACAACTTAAGACATTTAAAATAAAAATTAAAAATATTTGACATGGCATGCTTGACACCCCTAACCCTGTGGTAGTGTCCTTACCTCGTGTTCTCGTCCCGTTCAGTGAAACGGGCGAGTTTGGACGGCTACGCGTACGTACGTGTGTCCGTTTTGGGGGTATGCTTTTTGATCATAAAATACTTCATTTTAAATTTTGGATCCCGCCTATAATTTTCTTATTTCTATTTCAAATTTTTGGACCCAACCCGGGCGCAATTTGGAAATATTTTACATTTGCACCAAATCCCAATTTCTAGTATTTTTTTAACCGTCGAATATATAAAATAAATAACCCCAGAATATTTTTTCCTTTTTCAAAAATCTTTCACAATATTTTCTCCCAGCCAATCCCCTTCATTCTTTCCCTGGGCCCCGCTACTCTCTCTCTCTCCCCCCGTCTCTCTTTCTCTCTCTCTGGCACTACGTGCCAAGTTTCTTTCTCCTCCCCGATTCTCTCTCCTCTCGATCTCTCTCCCCTCTCTCCTCTCTCCTCTCGCAATCCCTCTCTCTCTCTCCCCGTCTCTCTCTTTCTCTCTCTCTCCCCGTCTCTCTCTCTCTATATCCTCTCTATATATATATTTCTCTTCCTCATTTTCTCCAGAACGCGAACCCACCAACGCCGACGCCATCACCGCCTCGTCCTCCCTCACCTTGCCCCAACACCGACGCCATCACCGCCGGCCTCATCGCCTCCTCGCCCTCGTCGTCAACCTCATCTCCTCCTCCTCGCCTCCATCTTCTTTCTCTCTCTATCGAGGCTGCACCCTGCGATTGATCCCCATCATGAAAACAAAGCCTCCGGTTGTTGCCAATGCCTCCGGTCGTCGCTAACGCCTCTGGTCGACGCCGACGATCACCCGAACACCTCAGTAAGTGCTTTCTCCATTTCATCCTTCCTTTCTTCTTCTGTTCTTTCCCGCAACTGAGAATCTTGGTTGGATGGTTTCTGCAGATCGTCGGAGAACGTCGTTCTCGCCGCCATCGATCTCACCATCATTGCTAGTGCCCTCTGAGACCCAGTAAGTATCCCTCATCCTCTTTCTTCTTCTCCTTTTTTCTGTTCTTTTCTTTCTTTCTCTAGATCTACACTTTTTTTTAGAAACCCTATTCACTGTTTTGTGTCTCGCCGGAATCCGACCGTGCCGGCGACGTGTCCTGAAGATCCAGCGAGTTACCCTGACCTGTGTGGTTCTACTGTTCGTCGCTTGGGTTCATTCCGTGAACCGTGCGCCCGTCGCGAGATTTTTCCCCGCCGACGTTTAACGTTCCGTTTTCCCGATTCACGACCCGTCGAGGCAAGTACCCCTTGCTGCATGCTAAATAATATTTACATATATATTGATAGCACCCTAAAACTGTAGGTTAACTTTAGTACTATAATTTCCTTTTTCGTGTTCACTGTCGTGTTATATAATTTTATCTTCCAAGCCTGAAACCTACCGTTTGCAATTACTGTATTAAATCTAATAACCACATATACATGTTTTAATCACACTTTCACTATTGACGTAGCCTATAGCACTTTCTCTATAGTTTTACTTCATTCGGACACTCGTGTACATTTAACCTGTATTAGCTGTGATTTCATTCATTGAACCTATATATATATATATATATATATATATATATCAATGCATCCATAAAATTCTTAAACTTGTTAACATGATTTAACGGCCATAACTGTCATTTTGTATTCTTATAACGTTGAAATCACCTCTGGAACACAACTGATAACCGTGCTGCTAATTAATTGAAGCTTCTTTATTGTTTAATTCATTGCTTAGATTTATGTTGATTGATAACTATGCTTGATTATGTAACTGAGTATGAGCACACCCATGATATCGTCTACATCTTGACCTGACTTGCTACATACATATTGATTGACCTGACATGGTACCGTATACTGCTTGACCTGACCTGATGTACCATGACTTGACTCGTTATCTGATCTCGTGTCTAATGCCAACAAACCTGACGTGTAGTCCTCATAGACCGTTCCTGTTGTCTATCCAGACAAACCTGCTTACCTGATCCTGTATTGGCATTAGTTCTTGATTACTGAATACTTGACTTGACATACACATATAACCTGGGGGTATGGGGAAATCAAAGGTGAAACCTGACTTGTAACTCAACAGTTCACTACCTGTTCTGATCAGTTTAGAGGCTAGGCCAGCCTTAGGATGATGCTGCTGACATCATTCATCTGTACATATTCCTGTTTAGTGCCTAGCGGCATGTCTCGGTTTCAGCCCGAGAATCTGGGCCGTGGTCCCGGGTATGCACGGGATACTATTGAGTTACATCGATGATTCACCAATTTGATTTCAAAGATTTTAGAACAGAAAACCTGATAGAACAGTTTAGTTTACCCACTGCACACTACCCTGCACTACCCTGATTTATATTATTGTTACCCTTGCTTTATTCATGTTTATATTTGCATTGCCTGTTACCCTGTTTATGTTTATTTACTTGATGACACGACGCGCTGACGTCTGGGTTTTGCATGGCCCAGATTCTGTACCGCTGTTGCAGTCCGAGCAGGAGTACTTCAGCTAACAGGCTGAGCTATGAGGGTCAACGGTAGTTAGTTTTCTTTCCTGCATTTTATTCCTGATGTGAGCCCGCATTATGGGACATACATTCCAATTATTTGTAATTGATCTTTCGCTTCCGCATTTTATTATTCTTGACTCATGTTATCTTGGAATATGGACATGTTTTAGATAGTTTTATTTTGTTCTTGATATCTTTACAGCCGTAATATGACTGTGGATGGATACTTCCTACCCACAGGTAGCATGGTTGGCTATGTCACGTACCCATTTTAGCGTACTCTGGGAAGCGGGGCGTGACATGATTCTTTTGGTATCTGAGCCATAGGTTAGTCGGGTTGATTCTTTTTGTAGTTGGGTATTGTACCCAATACACGAATCAGAACACCCGTGTTTAGGAAACATGTCCTGCCACCTTGCCGTTTTACCATTCTTGAATCAAATATTTCCTGATCATATCTTTTACGATGTGCAAACTTCCTTTGCAAATCGACTCGAAAACCTGGTTCCTTGTTATCTCTAGGACTTAGGCGACTTGGGTGGAGTTATGTAATTGTGGCTATGATACCGCGGCATAGTTACAATGCGACACTCTATTTAAGTAACTTGGAGTTCTAGCCTTGATCTATATTTTGAATCTATTATCATGCTAACGTTGGGTGTTTTGATTTCAGGAATATGGCAGATAAGAATTTGAAAACGTACCAAAGGTGTGTGGACGAAGCCGCCATGCTTGGAGTGATAAGGGGAATGCTGGAGAATCAAAAAAGACAGATCGAGCTGATCCAGCAGCAAGCGGAATCGTTTCAGGAAGGTTTGCAGATCGTTCAACAGTCTATGAACAATGTTGGAGCTAAACCAGTTGATCGAGTAGGGACCGTAGCAGATTTCAGGCGTTTGGGTCCATCTGCATTTACTGGTTTGGAGGAGCCGTTGCCAGCGGAGCAGTGGCTGGTTGACACAGAGAATTTGCTTATTGCGGCACAGATTCCAGATGAGAAAAGAGTTGATGTGGTACGCATTCAGTTAGTGGACTACGCCCGAGAATGGTGGCTTGTAGAGGAGAACCGCTTGCCCAAGCCGATCAAGTGGGCGGATTTTTCAAAGAGTTTCCTAGAGAAGTTCTTCCCGCGGACCGCACGGGGGGAATGGAAGAGAAGTTCATCGGGCTAAAGCAGAATGGAGCACCCGTAGATATGCATGTAGCAGAATGGACAAGACTCAGTAGATTCACTGGACCTTTAGTTGCTAACGATGTAGACAGGGCACGGAGGTTCATGCGCAGCTTGGATGTGGACATCCAGAGGCAGATTGTCTCCCTGGGTTTGACCACTTTCTCACAAGTACTTGCGGCAGCCCGAGAGCAGCAGAGTCTATCTGGGATGAAGGGGAGTTTGCAGCAGACAGCAGTTGCGGCAAGGAAGCCAGCATTTGTACCAAACCGAGCTCATGGTCGCAGAGGTATTCCAGTGGACCGTCGAGGCGTAGCACCCATGAAGAAGCCTGTTGTCGTCGATCAAAGAAAGAGCATGACTTGTAACTACTGCAATTTACCTGGCCAAGTGCAAAAGGATTGTCGAAGGAGGCTGGGACTCTGTTTAATTTGTGGAGCGGCAGATCACGCTGTCAGCGCTTGTTCGTCGAAGCTCCGTACGGGGGATGATATTCAGAAGCCTCCGCAGAGACCGTTCCAGGGACAGAAAAAGCTGACTCAAGGACCTAATCAGGCTCGAGCTTTTACCTTGACAGCTGAGGAAGCTAAGGCGTCAGGAGAAGTTGTTTCAGGTATTCTACCCGTTCATGGTTTTCCCGCATTAGCGTTACTTGATTCTGGTGCATCCCATTGTTTTATGTCATCCAAGTTTATAGCTACACACTCGATTACCTGCACGACCCTGTCTAGTTTCTGGGACATACACACTGGGAATGGGAAAATCATAGCTAGTAGGGAGTGTAAAGATTGTACAGTTGTTGTGTGCGGACGGGTGCTTTTTGCAGATTTCTTGGTGATTGATACGGGCAGCTACGAAGTCGTCTTGGGAATGGATTTTCTTGGCACTTTCCACTCTCACATTGATTGTAGGGCAAGGAAAATAATTTTCCAGATTCCCGAACATCCCGAGTTTAGCTTCACTGGAGGAAGCAGTTCTGTCGGGCCAGTCGAGTTTAGGGCTAGGCCGACAAATAATATTCTTGCATCAATGGAAGTTGATAAAAGTGAAGAGCCAGCTGTTGTTCACGATTTTATGGACGTGTTTGAAGATATATCGGGTTTACCGCCGAAGCGAGACGTGGAGTTCGCAATTGATCTTATTCCTGGTGCAGCGCCAATATCCAAAGCGTATTATCCAATGGCACCAGTAGAGTTGGAAGAAGTCAAGAAACAGGTTGCTGAATTGCTTGAGAAGGGTTGGATTCGAAGCAGTAACTTGCCTTGGGGAGCCCCAGTTCTTCTAGTAAAGAAGAAGGATGGCACAAGAAGGATGTGCATCGACTATTGAGAATTAAACTGGGTGACTATTAAGAACAAGTACCCGATCCTTCGCATTGGCGAACTTTTCGAGCAGCTTAGTGGAGCGAGGGTATTCTCGAAGCTGGATTTGCGATCCGGATATTATCAGGTTCGAGTGAAAGCAGAAGATATTTGCAAAACGGCGTTCCGAACTCGGTATGGTCATTACGAATACTTAGTGATGCCCTTTGGAGTAACGAATGCGCCGGCAGTATTCATGGACTTGATGAACCGAATCTTTTCACCATTCTTGGACCAGTTTATTGTGGTGTTCATTGACTATATTCTGGTGTACTCGAAGAGTTTTGAAGAGCATGCAGAACATTTGAAGATCACACTGCAGACATTAAGACAGGAGAAGTTGTATGCGAAGATGAGCAAGTGTGAGTTTTGGCTGAAAAAAGTAAAGTTTTTGGGGAATGTCGTGTCTGGCGATGGAATCGCCGTCGATCCCGAAAAGATTGCCGCAGTTCGAGATTGGCCGATTCCGAAGAATGTTGCGGAGATAAGAAGTTTTCTTGGACTCGCCGGGTATTACAGAAGATTTTTGGAAAACTTTGCTCGTCTGGCGGAGCCGTTGACCAAGCTTACGCGCAAGGAAGTACCTTTTGTGTGGACGGATAGATGTGCGTCAGCTTTTGAGACGTTGAAGCAGAAATTGATAACCGCCCCTATTCTGACCGTGCCAGACAATTCCGGAGGATTGGTGATTCACAGCGACGCATCTGGGAAAGGATTGGGATATGTTTTTATGCAGCATGGGAAGGTTGTAGCGTACGCATCGAGACAGTTGAAGACCCATGAGAAGAATTACCCAACTCATGACTTGGAGCTTGCGGCTGTGATTTTCGCTTTGAAGATTTGGAGATACTACCTTTTGGGCGAAAGGGTCGAAGTTTTTACTGATCATAAGAGCTTGAAGTATGTGTTCACGCAGAAGGAGCTTAATATGAGGCAACGTAGATGGTTGGAGCTGATGGCTGACTACGATCTTGATCTTAAGTACCATCCGGGGAAGGTTAATGTCGTGCCGGATGCGCTTCGTCGGTTACCAGCAATTCAGGTCTTGACTACGCAGAAGGAGCTCGTGGAAGACTTTAGAAGATTTGATTTGGAGGTTGTGCTACCGCGTTTTTCGGGACAGTTGATGCAGCTGCAAGTACATTCGTCGTTGATCGAGAATATTAAAGCAGCGCAATCGCAGGATTCTAGACTGCAAAAGTTTCGAGAGCAGGTTGAAGCTGGACTACGAACAGATTTATTGATCCATGAAGATGGTTCGTTGAGGGATGGTAGCCGTTTGTGTACCAAAGGGAGATGCTCGTGAAGAACTTATGAAGGAGGCACACAGTTCAGCTTATTCCGTACATCCAGGAGGCACAAAGATGTACCGAGATATTCGACAACATTTATGGTGGGAAGGCATGAAACAGGAGATTGCTCACTTTGTGGCAAAGTGCTTGGTGTGTCAGCAAGTTAAGGCTGAACATCAAAGGGTTGCTGGTTTATTGCAACCACTTCCGATTCCTCAGTGGAAGTGGGAACATATAACCATGGATTTCGTGACGGCTTTACCGCGGAGTCCAAAGGGCAACAATGCGGTATGGGTGATTGTTGATCGATTGACCAAGGCAGCTCACTTTATCCCTTTTCGGGTTGGTCAATCAACAGAGACTTTGGCTGAGCGGTACATGCAGGAGATTGTAAGATTGTATGGAGTATCGGTGAGCATCGTGTCCGATCGGGACACTCGGTTCTTATCACACTTTTGGCGGAGTTTACAGGAAAGTTTGGGGACTCGATTGAAGTTTAGCACATCTTATCATCCTCAAACCGATGGTCAGTCGGAGAGAACGATCCAAACTCTTGAAGATATGTTGAGAGCGTGCATGTTGGACTTCAAGGGTTCATGGGAGGATCATCTACATTTGGTGGAGTTTTCTTACAACAACAGTTTCTAGGCAACTATCCAGATGGCTCCATTTGAAGCTTTGTATGGTCGTAAATGCCCTTCACCTGTTTGTTGAGACGATGTCGGTGAACGAAGATTGTTGGGACCGGATTTGGTTGTGCAGACAGTTGAGAAGATTAACACTATCAGAAATCATATGAAGGCAGCTCAAGACAGACAGAAGAGTTGGGCAGATACATCGAGAAGACCTCTAGAGTTCGTCATGGATGATTTGGTATTCTTGAAGATATCACCGACTAGAGGGGTGATTCGTTTTGGAAGTCGAGGAAAGCTCAGTCCTCGATTTGTTGGACCCTTTGAGATCTTGGAGCGTGTTGGTGAGGTAGCATATCGTTTGGCGTTACCGCAGTCCTTGGTGAATGTGCACGATGTGTTTCACGTATCTCAACTCCGTATGTATGTTCAAGATGAAACACATGTATAGGATCATTCGGAGCTGACGGTACGAGAAGACTTAACTTTTGAGGAGCGACCGGCTGAAATTGTGGATCGAAGGGAAAAGGTTCTTAAGAACAAAATTATCCCTCTTGTACTTGTTTCTTGGGGTAATCGCTCGCATGGAGAGTCCACTTGGGAATGAGAAGATGAAATCCAGCAGAAGTTTCCTCATCTTTTCTTGTAGTTTGTTTATTTCCGTCTAACCTTGCATTCTTAGTATTTCGAGGACGAAATCCTTTTGTAGTTGGGTATAATGTAACAACCGAGCCCAATGCTACTAGTTTCTGTTACCGTATGATTGGTGTATGATATTATTTCATTGATTCTACTTGACTGTTGTTAGTTATAAATTTTACCCGACAATTCATTTCTGCATATAACAATTTAAGGCATCTAAAATAAAAATTAAAAATATTTGACATGGCATGCTTGACACCCTTAACCCTGTGGTAGCGTCCTTGCCTCGTTTTCTCGTCCCGTTCAGTGAAACGGGCGAGTTTGGACGGCTACGCGCACGTACGTGTGTCCGTTTTGGGGGTATGCTTTTTGATCATAAAATACTTCATTTTAAATTTTGGATCCCGCCTATAATTTTCTTATTTCAATTTCAAATTTTTGGACCCGACCCGGGCGCAATTTGGAAATATTTTACATTTGCGCCAAATCCCAATTTCTAGTATTTTTTTAACCGTCGAATATATAAAATAAATAACCCCAGAATATTTTTTCCTTTCCTAAAAATCTTTCACAATATTTTCTCCCAGCCAATCCCCTTCATTCTTTCCCTGGGCCCCGCTACTCTCTCTCTCTCTCCCCGTCTCTCTTTCTCTCTCTCTCTCTGGCACTACGTGCCAAGTTTCTTTCTCCTCCCCGATTCTCTCTCCTCTCGATCTCTCCCCCTCTCTATCTCTCTCTTCTCGCAATCCCTCTCTCTCTCTCCCCGTCTGATAACTGTGCTGCTAATTAATTGAAGCTTCTTTATTGTTTAATTCATTGCTTAGATTTATGTTGATTGATAACCATGCTTGATTATGTAACTGAGTATGAGCACACCCATGATATCGTCTACATCTTGACCAGACTTGCTACATACATATTGATTGACCCGACATGGTGCCGTATACTGCTTGACTTGACCTGATGTACCATGACTTGACTCGTTACCTGATCTCGTGTCTAATGCCAACAAACCTGACGTGTAGTCCTCATGGAGCGTTCCTGTTGTCTATCCAGACAAACCTGCTTACCTGATCCTGTGTTGGCATTAGTCCTTGATTACTGAATACTTGACTTGACATACACATATAACCTGGTGGTATGGGGAAATCAAAGGTGAAACCTGACTTGTAACTCAACAGTTCACTACCTGTTCTGATCAGTTTAGAGGCTAGGCCAGCCTTGGGATGATGCTGCTGACATCATTCATCTGTACATATTACTGTTTAGTGCCTAGCGGCATGTCTCGGTTTCAGCCTGAGAATCTGGGCCGTGGTCCCGGGTATGCACGGGATACTATTGAGTTACATCGATGATTCACCGATTTGATTTCAAAGACTTTAGAACAGAAAACCTGATAGAACAGTTTAGTTTACCCACTGCACACTACCCTGCACTGCCCTGATTTATATTATTGTTACCCTTGCTTTATTCATGTTTATATTTGCATTGCCTGTTACTCTGTTTATGTTTATTTACTTGATGACACGACGCGCTGACGTCTGGGTTTTGTATGGCCCAGATTCTGTACCGCTGTTGCAGTCCGAGCAGGAGTACTTCAGCTAACAGGCTGAGCTGTGAGGGTCAACGGTAGTTAGTTTTCTTTCCTGCATTTTATTCCTGATGTGAGCCCGCATTATGGGACATACATTCCAGTTATTTGTATTGGATCTTTCGCTTCCGCATTTTATTATTCTTAACTCATGTTATCTTGGATTATGGACATGTTTTAGATAGTTTTATTTTGTTCTTGATATCTCTACAGCCGTAATGTGACTGTGGATGGATACTTCCTATCCACAGGTAGCATGGTTGGCTATGTCACGTGCCCATTTTAGCGTACTCTGGGAAGCGGGGCGTGACAGTGACCATCTGGAGAAGGAGAAAGTTGTTATCACGATGCGGTAGCATAATTAACTGCAGGGGCTTGCGCCTGCAGGGAAGAGCGTACCCACAATCAAAAACCCCTCAAATGAGGGGGAATCTAACGAAGTCTGCTACATCGGCCGCATCCGTCTAAATCTTCGATACACGGCGCCATAAATCAACTTGGTATTTTCGGAGAGGTGAATGGATAGCACCAATTAGCATCTGCCCCCAGATTCAGGCAAGACGTTCGTCTTCCCGGTTTTCGGCGGTAAACAACGGAGATGATGATAGGCGGCTGTCGGCTAACGACAGTGGTAGGAACGGTCGGCCGGCAACAGCGGTCTAGGACGATGATGGGGACATTCCGTCGTCAGCGGTGGTTGATATCCATTTAATGGTAGCGGCAGCCGGTGGTGACGACGCCGGGTTGAACAATTTATTTAAACTTTGATCTATTACATCATGTCATTTTTGAAATTCTATGGGTACATGGTGATTTTAATATTGATTGGTTTTCTCTTTTTTGTATTATAAGTTGAATGACGACTTCTAGAATCTAAATTCTCGCATTCTAAAATACGAGTTTTGACTAACACTATTAAGAAAATTCCAATTATAAATAACTCGTGATGATGCTCATAAGTGGGAATTTCTCAGATCACGACACGTAGCAGATGACGTGTCATCCGCGTAAGCCCGGTAAATTCCTGGGGGCTACGGAGCTGGAATAAGTATGATGCATTGGGGACATTCCTCGGCACCTCTTCTCCGAGATTGCATCCGACCTTTTGGAAACTCCCCGGAGTACCTTCCATATTCGCCTAGCAACCAGCCAACAGCTCACCTCTGAGCAATCCTACAACCGAGCTTCCACAGCCTCTTTGCTCATCTTTGAGATGTTACAGGACTGAGCTTCCTCAGCCTCCCGGCTCATCTCCGAGCCATCCACCGAGCTGAGTTTCCTCGGCTTTCTCGACCAACCGAGAACGCGGAACCCAAGCGCCCCCGCCACGGCTCTGTGTATCTCGCCAAAGAGAGATACCCGCCGCCCCATTTTCCACGTCCCACGCTAGCACGTCCTTCCATTAATGAGTGTATCCCGCCATTAATGGACGGATCCTGCCATCGATGCGGGTATAACGCAGGGGCATAACGAACAAAGAGGATCTCATGCCAGCTCGTTCAATGCGACCACTATATAAACCCCTCTTTTCATATGACTCAGGTAACTCAAACTCATTCTAATACGCCGCTACCCTACTCTTATTCCACGGTGCTAACTTGATCGTCGGAGGGTCCTACGGTGGTTTTCCAACCCGGGACTTCCCTTGCAGGTAGCTCGGCGTCAACAACATCCAACAACCTATTTAGATCCACACAACAATTCTCATACCCAATCTCAACCGTCTAAAACCGCTCGCACCAGATTGACGGAGGACAACAAGTGAGGGAGATTTCGGCCTCCATCGGTTGGCGCCGTCTATGGAAACTAAGCTAGAAGTTTCTCCACCCATAAGGTTGATCTTCCACCCTCGATCCGATGGTGAGCGACAACCGTGACGATCCCTATGCGAGTCACCCCACCATCCATAATGGAGGCGGGGGAGGTTCTACTCCCCCTCCTAACGTCATCAACGCCTTATCCGCTCGGATCGACAGACTCACAATGATTATGGATGCTCTTGTCCGCATTCAAGCGGCGGGCCTTATCCGCCAGACCGCAGTTCCCTCTCCCCGGGATGACGACGCCTGCTAGAGGATATATGGGTACGCTCAGGCCCTCGATCTCATTCACGCTCATCTTACCGTCACCGAACGCCGGAGTGCCGACTCCGGCTACCATGACCCGCATGCAGAGAATGATTCCATGACCCGCTGGACGTCGGACAGCTCCACGCCCTGATCTCAGGGGAGACCAGGCCGCTGCTCCGATGCCTGTCGTGCGCTCTCACCCCCTAAGGAGGTGTCGGCCAGTTCGACTGCTTCCAGGCACGACCGGCGCCCCCACTCCCATCGAGGCCGCGCAAACGGAGAAGACTACTCAAGAAGGGCCTCGCCTGAGGATTTAGAAAAATATGATAGAGCGGAATCAAAGTCGCACCATCGCGCAGGCCTAGAGCAGAGATAGCTGCCACTTCGACTATGTTGAATCTTCGGGGTACCACTAACGGATCGAAGCTCTTGAAAAGAAAATTGAAGGCATATGATGAGATGGACATATGTCAGGCGAAGGGGCAAAGTACTCCACTGATTTGCTCACAAGGCCCTTACAGAACATCTATTGGCTGAGTGCGTCTCGTCCAGAAACAATCCGCCTAAAGTGGACCTCTTCGACGAGATGTCCGACCCAAAGGACCACTTAGATGCGTTTACGGCAGGCATGAGCTTCCAAGATTACTCGGACGCGGCTCATTGCCGAGCTTTTTCGACCACCCTAATCCGAGCTGGGCGGGATTGGTTCCGAGTGCTTACGCCGCGCTCCATCTCGACCTTTGACGAGCTGGCTGCCCAATTCCTCATTTATTTCGTCGGTAACCGATGACAGAAGAAGATGGTCGGCTACATGTTCACCGTCAAGAGCGAAGACAAGGAATCCTTCAAAAGGTATGTCACTCGCTTCTACAATGCCCTCCTAGAGGTTCCTGAGCACCACGACAAAATAGTTATCACCGCGCTGAGGTCGGGTTTTAGGCATAAAGAGTGGCTCCGCTATTTTTCATTGGCGCAACCTAAGACTATGGCCGAAGTGAATGCATGGACCGAGCGAGAAATCCAACTCGAGTCAGAGGTGAACTCCAACCTTCCCAGAGGCGACCAAGCAGACCGGAAGAAGAGGGACAGGGAAGAGAAAAAGAAAGTCGATCGTCCAAAACCGCTCACAGCCAAATCGACGAAGGACAACAACTGATGGAAGAAAAACTATCGAATTCAGAAAGCCCTCGAAAAGAGGCAAACGAGTAGCTTTCTGCTCGGCTCATCCGCTGAAGGCAGCTTCCTGCCCAGTCAATCCGTGGATCCAAAGCCCTCGACAAGAGGCGGCCGAGTAACTTCCTGCTCGGCTCATCCGCTGAGGGCTGCTTCCTGCCCAGTCAATCCACGGATCTAAAGTCCTCGACAAGAGGCGGCCGAGTAGCTTCCTGCTCGGCTCATCCGCTGAAGGCAGCTTCCAGCCCAGTCAATTCGCGGATCCAAAGCCCTCGATAAGAGGTGGCCGATTAGCTTCCTGCTCGGCTCATCCGCTGAGGGCAGCTTTCTACCCAGCCAATCCGTGGATCCAAAGCCCTCGATAAGAGGCGGCCGAGTAGCTTCCTGCTCGGCTCATCCGCTGAGGGTAGCTTCTTGCCCAGTCAATCTGCGAATCCAAAGCCCTCGACAAGAGGTGGCCTAGTAGCTTCCTGCTCGACTCATCCGCTGAGGGCAGCTTCCTGCCCAACAATATTATGGATCCAAAGCCCTCATCACGAGGCCGCCGAGCAGCTTCCTGCTTGGCCCATCCATAGTGGATTTCTTCCTGTCCAATGAAGATGTGGATCCAAAGCCCTCATCACGAGGCGGCCGGGTGCCTCCCCGCTCGACCCATCCACCGTGGGTGGCTTCCTGCCCGATGAAGATGTGGATCTAAAGCCCTCATCACAAGGCGACTGGGTAGCTTCCTGCTCGGCTCATCCACAATGGGTATCTTCCTGCCCAACAATACTGTGGATCTAAGACCCTCATCACGAGGCAGCTGGGTAGCTTCCTGATCGGCTCATCCATAGTGGGTAGCTTCTTCCTGAACAAGACTGAATCCAAAGCCCTCATCACGAGGCCACCGGGCAGCTTTCTTCTCATCCCATCTACGTGGGTAGCTTCCTGCCCAATGAAGACGTGGATCCAAAGCCCTCATCACGACGCGGCCGGGTAGCTTCCTGCTCGGTCCATCCACCGTGGGTATCTTCCTGCCCAACGAAGACGTGGATCTAAAGCCCTCATCATGAGGCAGCCGGGTAGCTTCTTGCTCGGCTCATCCACAGTAGGTAGCTTCTTGCCCAACAATACTGTGGATCCAAAACCCTCATCATGAGGCGGCTAGGGTAGCTTCCTGCTCGGCTCATTCACAGTGGGTAGCTTCCTGTCCAACCATACTGTGAATCCAAAGCCCTCATCATGAGGCCGTCGGGCAGCTTCCTGCTCGGCCCATCCACAGTAGGTAGCTTCTTGCCCAATGAAGACGTGGATCCAAAGCCTTCATTACAAGGCGACCAGGTAGCTTCCTGCTCGGCCTACCCACCGAGGGTAGCTACCTGCCCGGCCTATCCACCGTGGGTATCTTCCTGCCCAACGAAGACGTGGATCTAAAGCCCTCATTACGAGGCGGCTGGGTAGCTTCCTGCTTGGCTCATCCACAGTAGGTAGCTTCCTGCCCAACAACACTGTGAATCCAAAGCCCTCATCATGAGGCGGCTGGGTAGCTTCCTACTCGGCTCATCCACAGTGGGTAGCTTCCTTCCCAACAATACTGTGGATCCAAAGCCCTCATCATAAGGCCGCTGGGCAGCTTCCTGCTCGGCCCATCCACAGTAGGTAGTTTCCTTCCTAATGAAGACGTGGATCCAAAGCCCTCATAACGAGGCGACCGGGTAGCTTTGTCACGCCCCGCTTCCCAGAGTGCGGTAAGATCGGCACGTGACAGAGCCAACCATGCTACCTGTAGCTAGGAAAGATCCCTCCACAGTCACATTACGGCTGTCTAGAGATATCAAGAATAGTTATAAACTATCTAATACATGTCCATAAGCCAGAATGAAAGAGTCATGAAATAAAATAATGTGGAAGCAAAAGATTCAAATACAATAATGATCTGGAATGTACGTCCCATAATACGGGCTCACATCAGGAATAAAATACTGAAAGGAAAGCTAAACTAAACTAATAACATGTCCTCACTGCTCAGCCTGTTGATCAAAATACTCCTAGGAAGCTTGTGACAAGGATAAGGGATCTGGGCCATGCAAAACCCAGACGTCAGTACGTCATAATATCAATAATTCTAAGCAAGCAGGATATAATGAGACATGCAGGCATGAAATATAAACAGTAACAAGTTATCAGGAAATAAGCAGTAACATGAATATAGATCAGTGAACATGATATATATAGGTGAAGTGCAGTGGGTAGTATAAACTGTGCTACAGGGTTATCTACTCTAAAGTTATTCGAAATCAATTAATGTAATCCTCAGCATAACCCATCGGTCTATGCCCCGTTCATTCCCCACGGGACCACGGTAAAATGATATAATAGACCGTGAGTCTATGTCCCGTTCATTCCCCACGGGACCACGGTAACATGATGTAATAGCCCTTTGAGTTACGTTCGGCTACATTCTTGATTTCCCCATACCCCCAAGATTATGTGTGTAAGTCAGGTATTGATAAATCTGGAGCTAATGCCAACACAGGATCAAGCTGGTACAGATTTGTCTGTGTAGACAACATGATATGTTCGTAGGGACAACAGGTCAAGATTGTCGGCATTAGTAACAAGATCAGGTATTAAGTCAGGCTGGGGTACATCAGGTCATGTCAGCTAGTGCACATGTATCAAGTCATGTCAAATAGTGTATCAGGTCATGTCAAGTAGTGCACAGGTATCAAGTGGGTGCTCATAATCAAACTGTAGTAAATATGGGTGCACACAATCAAGTATGGAGTATTAATATGACAATAAAATGAAATACTGTAACATGGTATGCGAATAGGTATAAAAATAAATGGTATGGATGCACAATTATCGATTAGGGTTACATCATGCCTATGTAGGGTGTCCAATATCAAGCATTGGGTGTCGATATAACAACAATATGTAATAATGTGCATTGGTATGCAAATTGGTATATAATTAATGGAATGGATGCACAATAAAACATGGATGCATAATTAACTATTAGGGTTATATTTACAGTTCCAAGACTAAATGAGATGCATATTATTAAGTATGAGGTGTTACTGTAAGTCTACGGTAGCGCCCCGTCCGTCATTCTGACGCCAAACGCGGAACAAAAACTTTTATAACTGGCGCTGAATTCCTTGGCATGGTCGGCCGACGAGGTGGACTTGACGAGCTTGTCGTCAACGTAGACTTCTATATTCCTGCCGATCTGTGGAGACCAGGGAAAAACCATCCAAGTCTAGGGTTCTCCTAATGTACATGGGCATCATCGACGGCAACAAAAAGTGCTCACCCATAACTGTTCCTGATGAACAAAATCCGCTTGTTCCAGCATACAATCCAACATATGCTATATGGATCCACAAGGATCAATTGATCGTGAGTTGGATGTTAACGTCTCTGACCGATCCACTAGTTTCTTTGGTAGTCGGTCGAACTACAGCACAGACGATATGAGAGACACTTGCCAGAGCCTTCACATCGCACTCTTGCACTCACATCTTTCAACTGAAGACACAAATTTAGAATATCAAATGAAGATCTGCTTCCATCATAAAGTACATTTAGAATATCAAGACTGCCTCCGACAATCTTGCGGTCATTGGACATAGAATTTCTGATGCCGATCTTGACATGTATGCTTTGGCCGGCCTAGGATCGGCCTATGACTCCTTTGTTCTAGCTATCACAAACCGCATAGACGATATCTTGCTTGAAGATCTACAAAGCATGCTACTTGCACACGAGAGCCTTTTCCAGCAACAAGATAAGTCTCTTGATACTACTCCATTTCCATCTGTCAACACCGCAACCATAGGCCGTGAAGGTCCCTCTTTAGATTCCTATCAGCGTGGTTACAACACCGAGCGTGGCGGTCGTAGTAGTTACAATGGCCGGGGTCGCGATTGAAGCCATGGTCGTGGTCCTCCTCGATACCAAATCTGCATGACAACCGGCCACTATGGAAATAGCTTCCCACGGTGCTTCAATCAGACCTTCTTTGGCGGTCCAAAAGGAGTTCCACAATTTTCTGCTCGCAGTCTAAGAATGAAAGATCAGATGGGTATTATCAAGGACCTACCACCATATACCATGCTGTCGCATACCCCTCTACCATATTTCTCGAGCAGTTCAAGCGTTGCTTTTTCTGACTGGTACCTTGACTCGGGGGAAACTCATCATATCATACCAGACAACACTCAACTTCTCTCGATAGTCCCTTACAAAGGTACGGCCTCGCTTCCCGGTGTACCCGAAGGGAACGGGACGAGGCCGCTACGTATTTACTCAGAAGCAAATACGCTAAGCATAATTAAGCAATATAAATAGAAATGCACAAGAGACAAAGACATTAGGTATAACTAAACAGCAACTTTATTTATTAACATTCTTTGTATAATGTAAGGAAAAGTAAATACATCTGAATGAAAGCAATGCCTAAACAGCGGCATAACAGAAATGGAAAGTACTGAAACGAAATAGGTACAAGTGGCTACAGCTCTGAGTCTTCGGTAAACTGGTCCAAGTCTTCAATGCTAGGCTCGATCTTTGGAAGGTCCGAATCACCCGACGACATTTAAAGAAGAAGAAAGAGAATGTTATCAGCGAACAAATCGCTCGGTAAGTCCCAAAGATAAGGGAGAAATAGAATAGACAGAGAGAGAGAAAGAGAGTGTAGCTTTTAAAGTTGTATTATATTGTTAACGCTGTTGTTTGTAGCTTGGTACAAAAGGATACCAGTGTATACGAGAGAAGTCTCAGTATGCCAGAGACTAAGGCAACGGAATATAGAGTACAAGGCTCCTTTAGAATGCCCGGAACAACGGCGATTGAATTCAGGTTAGGTGTCTTAAATCTTGCAGTCTCGTGCCACTTCTAACATCTTCTGTACCAATCTACCCCTTTAAACCCCGCGATGTCTTGTTTATATTGTTTGTATTGTATTGAAATTGTAATGTCTTGTATTATAGATTGTATAGATGGATGACTTACCGAAACCATGTTATCAGTAAATGGATGTAACTGGAAGATCATGTAGATGTATGAATCATGTAGATGGATGTATATCCATGGTCCGGTTCAGTCAAGTTGTATAAATTGATAGATTGAACAGATTGAATATACGGATTCATGGATTCATGTTGAATTGTAGCATTGTACTTGAATCATATTCAAGTCAGATTATTATAATGAGACTCCGTCCGAGTCAGACAATTAGAGAAGAAATTTAAATCATGAATTAAGTTTTGATGTTATCGGTAACCGCTGCACATGGGCGGCAGGATTTGTGTCTTTTTCAAAGACGATTACTGTGTTGATAACACCGTTTGTTAAGTTGTCTACCTTAAATAAGCAAGCACCTATATCTCTGGCTCCCTGAGGCTCAAGAGACCGGTCCTGCTTAAACCTATATTTACTAGGGTCCTTATTGAAATTTATAAAACTTGAGGGGGTTTTATATAAAATAATTTTGTATACTTTTCAAAATACATCCCAAGTTTTTATTTATCGTCTTTAGAGTTTTCATAGATGTATATTTTATCATTGTGATATTTCTAGTGATTAAAAACCTATTTTTCATATTATATGGTATTTAGTTGTAAAGTATTGAATTTGTATGGAATTTCATGGTATTTTCATGTAAAGTGATTCTTTTGACTTAGAAAAGTTGGAATATTTATATTATAAAAATAGATCTTTTAATGATACATATATATATATATATATATTTATTTATATAAAATAATTTTAATTTATTATTTTTCTAGAAATCTCATTTTTCTTAAGATATTTGTATTTCTAAATCTCTCGAGACCGAATGCTCCTTGCGGATGTCTGAATCTCGCACTACTAAGCCCATGGATGTGCGATAATCTACACCATCCTAGTAGGGTTCCCCAAAATGGGTTGTTGCGGCGCTTTGCAATGATTTGTAAAAATACGTAATCTTGTAGAAACCGGTTTTAATAGTAAAATGTATTTAATTGTAAATTCATATTCCCGTATTCTATGTTCCCGAAAGGTATTGTGCTATGCTGCATATGAGTGTTGTGAAGAGGTAGGTCATTATCTCATGATCTATCTAAAGATATAGTAAGAATTATGATATTTTAAAGTCGAAACTAAATTACATGGTATTTTACTGAAAAAGTACGATAAAAGTTGCAATATGAAATATTTTGCTATGAAACTTGTTCAACATGTTTTATTAATGATTAATAGTCAAGATTTAATAGTTTAGTCTTGTTGTATTTGAGGAAAGTTGATCTTTTTAAAGAAAACTGGATCGGAAGTCGGATTAACTCTGCTTCCGTCGGGTTTTAGTTTTACAAATTTTTAGAATGGAATAGAGAAGGGGGAGGAGGGACTTACTAGCTAACAAGAAAGAGGAAAGATAGAGGTAGAGAGGTGAATCGCCGGTGCGTCGTTTCGTCGCAGGAAACTCCTTGTATCGTCGTCGGAAATTCGCCGGAGTTTCGCCCTTTGCTAACTCCACTTGTACACAAAAGTTCTAGAGATTTTCTTAAGAGTTTGGGCAAATTTTGTGAGTGAGGGAGGTGTGTATTAGAGTGGTATTTATAGGTAAAACTTAGGGTTAGGGTAGATGAAAGGTTGTATTGAAAATTGTATTAAAAATTGTATTTAAAAATGGTTTAATGGAGTTTTAAAGAGGCTCTGTTACTGTGCAGGATATTTAAACTATACAGGGGTTTCAAGAAGACCAAAAGGCACAAAACTCATGAAGGAAGAATCGGAGTTGGCGCGGAATCGGGCGGCGGCGGCGGCCTAGTCGGCCGAGTCAGTGCCGAGCTCGCTGCCACGTGTCCCTCATCTCATGGTGTAGCTCCTGGGTCGGTTTGTTTTATATGTGACGCTTGGTTTTACGGATTTAGCACATGTAGACTCTTGGGTTTATAAAAATTTAAAAAGAAATCAATATTATAAATTATATGAGGGATGAGATTTGAACTCTGGTGCTTTGGTTCAGCAGTGAAAGGTCATACCAATGAACTACAAGCTCCTTCTTGCTATTAAAAAGCAAATCAAAGTTATAACTTGTGTTCAGGTAAAAGTACATCTTTCTGTATTTTTAAAAAAAAATTGTACAGAAAGTTTAGGGTTGTTACAGTACGCATAGGTCATGGCACATATTTTCGTATTCTTACTATGGTCACACAGCAATTCTATCGTCTTCTCGATCACTTCACATGAACAATGTTCTTCATGTTCCTTTAATAACGAAAAATCACTTATCCATTCATAAATTTACTAAAGACAACATTGTTATTTTTTAGTTTCACCCGTTTGATTATTTTGTGAAGGATCCGAAATCGGGAACAGTTCTACTTTAAGGCCATCTTAATAATAGACTGTACAAATTGCCTCTTCTAAGTGTCTCGTCTTTCACCGCGCTTGTTGGCGAACATATCTCTACTTCCTCATGGCACGCTCGCTTAGGTCATCCTGCCTTACAAACTTTAGTCAAGATTCTATTTCGTTTTCATTTACCAACTGTTAAGATGTAAAGAGTCAGTCTGTCCTAATTGCATTAAGACCAAAATTCATAAACTATCTTCTGAATTGTCATCAACAACATCTTTGGCATCTTTAAATTTAATTATTCTGATATTTGAGGCCCTGCTCCTATTTTATTTCATTTTGCTTTCCGTTATTATGTTACTTTTGTTGATGACGATAGAAAATTTACTCGGTTATTTTTAATGTGTAATAAGTCTGATTTATTTGATATTTTCTGTCATTTCCAACGACATGTTGAACGCTATTTCAATCAGAAAATACATGTCTCACTCTGATTAAGGTGCTGAATATCAATCCCTTCATCGTCATCTAGTCACGAATGGTATCCTCCATCGTGTTTCCTGCCCCCACACCCCCGAACAAAACGGGGCGGCAGAATGCAAACACCGTTACATTATACGGACCACGCGTGCTCTTCATGCTCACGCCTCCATCCCTTCTCATTACTAGGATGAAGCCGTACAAACTGCCGTCTTTCTAATTAATCGTCTTCCTACTCCAGTCATTCGCAATGATACCCATCTCCAAAAATTATTTGGTCACTATCCTACTTATACCTTTCAACACAAACTTGGTTGTGCGTGTTGTCCCTGGTTTCGTTCCTACGTCCCATATAAACTCGCTAATCGGTCTGATCGCCGTGTGTTCATAGGTTATAGTACTCAACACTATACTTACCGTTGTCTTTACGTACGATCCGGCCGAATGTATGTGTCTAAGCATGTTATTTTTTTATGAAAGTTGCTTACCCTTTTTAGGTTCAGATTCTTACACAAGTTTACCGCAGAACACTGAGCCCCTTCCAGGAGCGAGCATCCTTGGTTCTGGCTCTTTTCCAATTCCAGATTTACCACTAGTGCCAGCCACCGCCTCCTCTCATGCGGCTGGCATCCTTAGGCCTTCCCCACGTCAGTCACCACAACTTGCTCAACCTAGCCGCTCGTCTACTGTTGCTCCTTCTCTAGAAAGCTCCCCACCATAAATTCCCAGTCCCACTCACACTCATGCTCCTCGGTCACCACCTACAGATGAACCCGTTCCCCAACATTCAGCACAATCTTTCCCTTTTCCGGACTCCCCTTCCACCACCTCGCCGAGCACTTTCGATGAGTCTCCTATTCTTTGTATGAGCTCTCTTGCCGATATATATGCCTCTACTGACCCGGTCTTTGATTCTCCGCCACCTCGCGTGCTCACAAGCTTTCACGCATTACCTACAGCATTTCTTACCACTGCTTCGGTCGAGCCCACCTATTTTACCTAGGCATCTAAAGACCCATCGTGGCCTACGGTTATTTTCAATGAATTTAATGCTCTACTTCGTAATGGCATATGGTTGCTCGTCCCTTGCCAAACTTATTTCAATATTGTTGGGTGCAAATGGGTGTTTAAGCTGAAACATCGTGCTGATGGTTTGATTGAGCGTCATAAGACACGGCTTGTGGACAAGGGGCTTCGGCAACAACCTGTTGTCGACTACTTCGACACTTTCAGTCCAGTTATCAAGATCACCATGGTTCGCTTTCTTCTTGCAATTGCGACCAGCTCGGGTTGGCTAGTGCAAAGTTGGATGTATCGAATGCATTTTTATAAGGTCATCTCGAGGAAGTGGTCTAAATGGATCACCCCCGGGCTTCACTCACCCTCAATTTCCCAATCATGTCTGTCGACGATATCGCTCTCTTTATGGACTTCATAAGGCCCCTCGTGGTTGGTTCAAACATCAGAGTACTCGACTCCTTCAACTCGGCTTCCTTGGTTCCAAGACTGATACTTCATTGTTCTTTCGTTAGAACCGACGCTCACGAGTTTATGTTTTAATTTATGTCGACGGCATTCTAATCATTGGTTCTGATCAAGAGGGCGTTATAGACCTTATTACCTCTCTTCAACGAGAATTCTCCATTCATGACCTTGGCACTGCTCATTATTTCCTTAGGATCGAATTCTGTCCTCACCCCGATAGCTGTCTTTTATCTCAATTTCAATATATTGTGGATATTCTTAAATGCTCCAAACGACTGTCGCGCGCCCGATGTACACACCCATAACCACTGTCATGACTACCGATGATCCGCCCTACTCCCATCGTAGATCCTTCTATGTAACGTAACATCGTGGGCGCTCTTCAATATGTCACCATCATTTATCCTGATGTCTCCTTCACAATCTATCGGGCCTGTCACTATATGCACACACCTACAGAGCACCATTGGTCGCTAGTTAAGTGCATCCTATGCTATTTTCAAGGCATACACTCTTATGGCCTTCTTCTTTACCGAAATTAACCACATCTGCATGCTTTTAGTGATGCTGACTGGGCTGGGAATACCGCGAATCATTGTTCTATCCGTGGCTACACTATCTTCTTGGGCCGCAATCTCATTTCATAGAGCTCCAAGAAATAAGCAACGGTCACTCGCTCAAGCACAGAGAATGAATACAATGTGCTAGATAAATGCCACGACCGAGCTCATTTGGCTTTAATTCTTACTTCACGAGAATTCAATCATTTCTTACCTTTATTTTGGTGTGATAACATTTTCGCTACGTACCTTGCTGCTAATCATGTTTTCCACTTTCGCACTAAACAGATTGAAATTGACTTTCATTTTGTTCGCGAACATGCTATAGACAACCAACTTATTGTGTGCAACATTTCCACGCATGATCAACGTGCCGACGCTCTCACTAAGCCACTCTCGAGACAACGCTTTGTCGAACTGTGTTTTAAGCTCAACGTCATCCAGCCGCCGTTCAGCTTGAGGGGGCATAATAACGAATCAAAACCATCATGCCGACAGACGTCTCATCCTTCAGGTCCGACGTCCGATCATAACAACAGACGTTTGTCCCTTCCAGGTCAGACGTCTGGAATTGGCTAGTGCGTTAATAGAGCGCGGCCAGATGTCTACATCTATTAGGGGCAGACGTCTAGATTTTGCTTGCGCTCTAATAGAGCGCAGCCAGACGTCTACCCTTGTGCGGGTTAGACGTCTGACCTTGCGCGACTCTAAATTGTTTGGAAAGATTTGGAATTATTTGTTTGGAGATTTAGTTATGAGATTTACTTGTAACAGAATATTTGAGAGATTGATTTGGTTGTAACAAAAAATATACATAAATAATTTAAAAAAAATGCCACAAAGAGAGAAACCTGTGGAGGCTTCTTCTACCTTCAATATCTTCTTCTTTATCTATCTTTTGCAATTTCTTTCGTGAGTCAGCGATGACCCTTCAACTCTTAGACGTTTCTAATTACCTTCTATCCTTAACTTTTAAACGATAATCTCATTTTCTATCTTCAACTCTCAAACCTCTCTTATCTTCTACCTTTAATTTTTAAACCATAATCGCATCTTCTACCTTCAACCCTTCAACTCTTAGACCTTTCTTATCTTCTAATCTTCTATCTTGAACTTTTAAACGATAATCTTATCTTCTACCTTCAACTTTTAAACCCAAATCTCATCTTCGACCTTCAACATTGTTTCTATTACTCAATATATATATATTTCAGATTAAAACCGAACATTGACCCATATTTAACATCCAAGAACTATGAATTCTACTAATTTCTTTATAATTTTTAATCTCATACCTTAATAATTAATCTTCCAATCCAATTTTTATTTCTAATCTCTTTTTAAATTTTTCTAATCCTACCCACTTTGATTTCTATATTCGTTCTTCAGTAATCTTACGAATAAAAAAATTAATCCAATTTCTCATCTTGAACCAAAAAATTAAACCCTAAATTATTCAAAAGGCAATTTTATTTCAGTGTCTTCCACTTCAAAAAACTTTGAAATTCAACAGCTCCACTTTCTCATAGCCTAACTCTAATTAATAACCCTAAAAATCAACAAATGCTCTTCATTTCTCATTTTCACTCACCATGACTCCAAAAGAACTCATCCAGTTCACTAAATTTCTAACCACCTCAAAAAACCACGATTCTTTTTTTTTTTTTTTTTTTTGTGGGAAAAGGGACGAAAGGATCATACGCCTTACACAATGGTGTTACCTGCCACAATGGTGTTGGATTTGATGTTGTTTTGATATTGATGGGGTGAGCTCAAGAGTTTTCCCATGTCTGATCAAAGCTAAAGGGAAAAGGAGAAGTCTTAATTATGAAATAAACATTTTTTTACAGAAAAATAATCAAAAATATTCCTAGTATATATAGTCATGGTCATAATGAAGTTAATGTAATATTAAAATTGCACAACAATGCTTTTTCTAGACAATCTAGGTCTTTCAAGAGCACCTTAATTAGAGTAATTAGCAAAGTCTTGGTACCACTGTTTTTTTATATAACATGGCCTTTAAGTACAATGTTAATCAAATGTTAAGTTAACTTTTTCTTTTTTTATATAGTTTTGGGGAGCCTTTAGGTACAAAACCCTGAGAACTATTTTAACTGGTAGGTCCTAACTTAGTACTTCTATTTCCCTTTGCCGTTGATTATAGAATGGATTATATTTAAGTTTGATAAACAACGTTTTGCTATTCAAGCTTGGAGGGGGAAAGGAATCAGAACATCGTAACGTGTCAAACATCTACAAATATTTAATATGCTTCATGCAAAAGAAAGGAGTTCTTAATAGATTAGTGTTTTGGCACACATCATGAAATGAAACAAACGCATGCCATTTGGCACCCTTTGCTTTTAGAGCCACCCCTTGCGGCAAAATAAAAACTCATAAACACTACTATAGATATGGCTAATATTAACGGGGAAGTGGTCACGGTTACCACCGTGACATATTTTGAGCCACGGTTTCAAAAATTATGTTCATGAATATATCCGTGACAAAACCAAAATAAAGCGGGCCCACAACCCTGAAGCCATAAAACACCGTACCCCCTGCCAAATTACCTATGATCCATTATTTTCCCTCTCCCAAATTCATTTTCCCCCATCTTTCCCAATTCTCCCGTCCTTTACTCTCCCCGCTTCCTCCGCCGCCGGCGCCGTCTCGCCTCCGTAGTCGAGACTCGACCCTTTAAAAGACGAAGCCTTCCTAGTCGAGCTCGTCGTCGAAGGGCCAGACCCGATCGTGCTCGTCGTCATTGCCATCGTCGAAACTCGGTCGTCGTCGAAGCTCGCCATCATCGAAGCTCGTCATCGTCGTCTAGAGGCAAGTAAAATTGATTAGGATTAGGGTAATCTTAAATTGTTTTGGTTTAATTTTAATTTTAA
Organism: Agapanthus africanus; assembly: GCA_030015575.1. Classification (NCBI taxonomy): domain Eukaryota; kingdom Viridiplantae; phylum Streptophyta; class Magnoliopsida; order Asparagales; family Amaryllidaceae; genus Agapanthus; species Agapanthus africanus. The sequence goes on along the minus strand of JASDDO010000010.1, from coordinate 427,311,791 downwards.
TTTTTGTCCTAGGTCTTCGTCGTATCTGATTGAAGCCTTAGGTCGTCGCCGTCGTCGTCGCAACTTGTCGTCATCGTCGTCAAGAGGTAAATTTTAAGTGTTTTTTGGTTTAATTTTTTTTATTGCAGAATACTCAATTTTTTTCTTGCTGCTGCTGCTGCTGCTATCGTTGTTGTTATTGTTGACGATGTTATTGTTGGTGGTATTGCATAGTTGTTGCTGCTATTGTTGATTGTGTTATTATTGATGGTGGTGTTGTAGTTGGTGGTGTTGGTGTTGGTGTTGGGGGAGAGTTAGGGTTTGGGTTGGGTTAGGGATTAAGAGTAAGGATAAGATTAGGGTTAGGGATTGAGTTAGGATTGGGGGTATGGATAAGGATAGGTTAGGGTTAGTATTAGGATAATCTTGCGAATTTTTGTAGGTAATTAATTTAGTAAAAAGAAACAATAGTTAAGCGTATTTTAGTGGAAAACAACAATAGTTAAAGGTATTTTAGTGTAAATAAGTAACATTGATCAAATGGGGTGCTTTATTAAAAAAATTTAATGATAGTTTAGTGAAAACAAGAAAAATTAAGGATAATTTAGTGAAATCTATAGTAATTTAGTTAATTTACTAAGATAAATCGTTTAGTTAAATTTTTAATGTAGTTTAATGAAAAACAACAATAGTTAAGAGTATTTTAGTGGAATTCATAGTAATTTATTTAATTTAAGGTAGTTAGTGAAAACATAAGAAAAAATAAGAGTATTTTAGTATAATTTAGTAAAATGGATGAAATAGGTTACTTAAAGGGGTGCACGCGCTTGTGTGTATGTATGGATATACACATACACATACACACAAACATACACATACATACAAATAATACCGAAACATAATTCATCATTGTTCTACCCTATACATTAAACTCTTGTCAAATCCCATCTTAAAACCAACCTTAAATTCAAAATCATAAACACGATTAAGATAACTCTTGACTTTAAAAAACTTCACCCTAAACTAAAAACTTCGAAATATTGAAATTGAATAAACTTCGAAATATTGAAATTGAAACATGAATGTAAAAGTAACTCAAATTAAAGTTTAAAGTAAGTGTATGACACTCGACGACGAGAATATGATATTTTCATATTATCGTCGATGATCATTTATGAAAATGACAACGTGACTTAGTTCCCATCTATCAGTTAATATATGTTCGGTATTTATCGTAACATAAAACTACACGAAATTTTTTAAACACCGGACGTTATCGTTCGGTTTCTAACAACCGTCGTGTAGTCTATATGACGAGAAATAATATTTGATCGTATATAACAGATAGATTTGTCCCGTGTGGACAAGTTAGGAATGTATAAAGCAGACATTTGCATTCACTTGTGTTTTTTCATTCATTTCGGGACATTTCGTCGGTACCTTTCCGCTGGTTCTCCGTGTACAACGATACATTAGATATTCGTTTTAATAGTGTTTCACAGCATTAAAACGATTATCTGTTCTATTATAGTGTACTCGGAGAACAGCAGGAAGGTGCTACCGAAATTTTCTCGAAACGGATGAAATTACAAGTGAATGGATGTATATTTTATACATTCTTAATGGGATATGTGCCTTACCCCTACAGCTGTTACTCTCGACATCCAATGAAGAATATTTAATATTATCATCATCTTTCTTAGAAGAAGAATCCAACTCTCGAGTTTTGAGGTTAAAAGGAGAAAGTTCTCAATAGGAGTTGGATGAGATTAGAAGGAGAAAGTTCTCAATAGGAGTTGGAGGAGAGCCCAATCCATTAACAATTGAAACTAAACTTGACCAAGTCGTCAATTAAACCTAACACCAACGCTTCTTATTTTCCGTCTATCTCGTATTTATCACGAAATCTTAATTCCATGATTCTTATCTATAGGAACCTTGCTATATTCCATCTTCTTCCAATATGGCATTCCCATACCTCCACAAAAAAAGTTGGATATACGTCGACGTTTTCTCGAGAGCTACTTATTTTTTTCTTAACGGTATTTACTTTTTTACTGATTTTGCCTACGTACGTCTTGGGATACCGAAAGAGCACAAAATCTATTGTGCTTGCTATAAGTGTATGAGCATGCGATTGCAGAAGAAGTCGGATATTGAGTTACACATCATGAAAATCAGTTTCCTTAGAGATATTGAATTATCTAACAGTTTATTGTTTGCAGATATGCATTCTACTCGCGGGATGGCGTCTGGCGCCAGTTCTGGCGCCGCACCGGGGACAGCAGGTAGAATCGTTATTCCTTAAAGGTTTTAAATAATGATTTTAATTTAAATTTGTCAAATTCTATATTCATATTCTAAATATTATAATATTGTGTATGTATATCTATTTTTTCACAGGCTCAGGCAGTGTTAGGACGAGGGGTCTTACTGGGCCCGACTGCTGCAGGCCGCCCAAGGACGTTGGGCCATGGGATCTGTTCTTTGACGCAACAGGTGTACTTGTTGGAGAGCACGCGACCCATTGGGGGGATTATGTTGGGCAGGAGATCCGTACTTATTATAAGTACCCCCTCCATATTCGGTGGAACAAGGCCCAGACCGAGCGTGCTACACGGTATTTTGGGTCGGAGGAGGTATGCCATATTTTTTTACACATTTAAATTTCAATCATCGTTATATATATATATATATAATTATTTGTTTAATATATTTCAATTTCAAACCAGGAAGAATTACAGATTCGTTGGTGAGCCCGGCGAGAATGGAATGTACAGGCCATTCAATATAGATTGTGCCCTTGCTAACTTCCTAGGCCAGCGTCAAGTGATCAAGAGATATCCTCGATGTGAAGTGAAGAGTGAACTTTACCTTCACTGGGCCGCGGCGACCGAGAATCAGCGGAGACACTTGATTGAGGTCATAGCGCTGGAGATCCCGAGAGCGGATTGGTCGTTTCTTATTGCCTATTTTGAGCGCGATGATGTGCATGTATCAATTTGATTTTTAAGATTTTAATAATATAACTAGGGGTGGTAATTGAACGAGCCAACTCGGATTCGATTAGGGTTCAGTTCGGTATCAGCTTGTTCAAGCTCAGTTCATTTATTAATGAGCCGAACATAAACCTGAAAGCTTGGCTTCTTTATTAAATGAGCCGAACTCGAGTTCAGCCAGATTCGTTCGGTATTAACTCGAATTCGGCTCGGTTACACAGTTTAAAAAAAACAATAATATGTAATAGAACAGATTCTATATAACTCTCAGGACAACTTAATTTAATTAGGAGACAATATATGAAGTGCAACTGAGGTGAATATAAAACTCAACACATAAACCCATTCTATGCTCTAGATGTTAATTTTTTTTAATCTTTCCATATCTCAATCCCCAGAGTCTTAGGCTCTATGATTACTGTCTCCAGCCTAAGCTCTTACAAATTACTTCCATATTTTCTTCCAAACTACTTGTAATGGCCATTGACCTATTCTCATTCTCCACCAAACACCTCTTTGTCATTTTCCATTTAGAGATCACCTAATAGTAGATGCATCCGGGCTCAACCTTGGTGTTTTCCGCCAAAAGACGCGACCGGGACGTTGGGACGTCCGGCCTGAATTTCGAGGGCAGATGCTATTTGGTGCTATCCGTCCATCTCTCCGAAGATGCCAAGTTGATTTATGACACCATATATCGAAGGTTTAAACGGATGCGGCCGATATAGCAGACTTCATCAGATTCCACCTCATTGAGGGGTTTTTGATTGTGGGGACACTCTTCCCTGCAGGCGCAAGCCCCTGCAGTTAATTACACTACCGTATCGCGGTAACCACTTTCTCCTTCTTCTCCAGATGGTCACTTCGTGTCGTGTGTGTTTTTGTTTTTTTTTTGGTTGCCCATGGATTGTATACGGAGACTAATTTATGTTGTCGCCCGTAGGGCGTGCATTAGTTCAAATCTGTATTTTCTTAGATTTGGGTTCGGGTTGGGTTTTATAATGCGTTAGTCTCATTTGAGACTAAGATCAACTTAAACGTTTGTTAAGGATACGTTAGTCTAATTTTAGACTAAGATCAACTTAACGGGATCATTTTGATCCAACAAAAGAGCATTTGGGCTCTATTGTTTTAGTTTAGGGACTTTGCGGTTCATAAGTTTAAGGACATCATAGTCCATGGAGTTTAAAGACATCATAGTCTGTAAAGTTTAAAGACATCATAGTCTGTGAGTTTAAGGACCTCACAGTCCATGGTAGTTTAGAGACATCACAGTCCGTAAAGTTTAAGGACATCATAGTCCATGAGTTTAAGGACCCCACAGTCCGTAAAGTTTAAGGACATCATAGTCCATGAGTTTAAGGACCCCACAGTCCATGGAATGTCTGGTTGTCGGGACCCGTCACCACCCTGAAGACGTTGAAGGATTACAACGACAAATATCAGAGGAGTTAAGAGATGTACCCTTGAACCAATATTGGTTGGGATCTGTAGTCCAATTTGGGACTAAGATCAAAGATTTATGAGCATATGGGCTCAATTAATCTGAGGTAGGGTTCTGTGGGCCACTTAGGCTCGGCCCATTCAGTTAAAATGTTAAACATTTAACAATGCTGAGCATTGGTTTGAGTTCTGACAATCTTTTTGTCATTTATGGAATGCTGAGCATTCATTATGGCTCTGGGCTTTATTTATAGAACAATTTATGTTCTCTTAGCGCACACGTGAGGAACACGTGGCGCGCTTGGCGCTGAGCGCCAGTCAATGAGCGCGGAGCGCTTTTTGTGATGTAGCGCACACGTTAGGAGCACGTGGCGCGCTTGGCGCCGAGCGCCAGTCCAAAGAGCGCAAAGCACTTCTGTTTAAGTAGCACACACATGGGGAGCACGTGGCACGCTTGGCGGTGAGCGCCAGTTCAAAGAGCGCAGTAGCGCACACGTGAGGAGCACGTGGCGCGCTTGGCGTTGAGCGCCAGTCAATGAGCGCAGAGCGCTTCTGTTCAAGTTTTGAGCGCTAAGGCTCTGCAGCGCTGTGCGCTAGATTTGGAGCGCTGAGGCGCTCTTCTTTAATTAGAGCGTTAAGGCTCTTTTTAGGCAGCTTTGCGTCCTGAGAATTAAATTCTCTCTATAAGAGACTTTGTCTCATGGATCTAAGAACAAAGTTCTTATTTTTTTTTATAGGAGATATTTCAATCTCTTATGTTTTTGGTGAAAAGCTCTGCCTTTATGGATCCATGATCCTAAGAGAATTGAATTATTCTCCCCCCTTTTTAATGAGATATTATGATCTCTGAAAGACAATTTGTCTGATAGATCTATGATCTGAAGAAGATTAAGTTCTTCCCCTTATTTTTTTTATGATGAGATACTTTGATCTCTTTTTGTGAAAGACCTTGGTCTTACAAATCTATGATCTTAGAAAAAGAAGTAAATTCTTCTTTTTATATGAGATGATTTCATCTCTCTGTTCTTCTTTTTTTACCTTGAAGAAAATTTTCTTCTTCTGAGAGCTTGCTCTTTGTCTTTGAAATTTCTCAAAGTTTATGGGGGGGGTTCCTCTATATGAGACTTGAAGTCTTGAGGCCTTTATATAGAGCAAGCTGATTTGTTGAATCGGTTAAGGAGATCTTTTCTCCAATTGATTTGGGGATTTCCCCACCGTTGGATCTTTGATCCAACGGCTTCTGATTTACAGAAGGCAATCTTCTTGTTTTTAACAAGATTGGAAAATCTTTTCCCATACAGAATTTTATTCTGTAATTTGGTGATTTTTTTTAATCACCATTGGATCATTGATCCAACGGTGCTCTGATTTTTTAGAGCATAATCTTTCATATTTGGAAAGATTCTGAGGAATATTTCCTTAACAGAATTTCATTCTGGTCAATTGATAATTTTTAATCATGTTCCTTGGATCTTTAATCCAAGGGCCGAGAGCATTTTGTTCTTAGCGCTAGCGCTCACATGTTTTGCACGTGGTGCGCTGCTTCGTGTGCAGCGCACTTAGCGCTAGCGTTCGTGTGCTTTGCACGTGGTGCGCTGCTTAGAGTGCAGCGCTCTTAGCGCTAGCGCTCACGTGCTTTGAACGTGGTGCGCTGCTTAGAGTGCAGCGCTCTTAGCGGTGCGCCGTTTAGAGTGCAGCGCTCTTAGCGCCAGTGCTCATGTGCTTTGCATGTGGTGCGCCGCTTAGAGTGCAGCGCTCTTAGTGCCAGCGCTTATGTGCTTTGCACGTGGTGCGCCCCTTAGAGTGCAGCCCACTTGGCGCTGCTATGAAGCGCTGCTTTATTTCAAATTTCAAATTTTGAACAGAGCTTTGCTCTGATTGGGGAAACAAATGCCCCCCCACCGTTGCGCTCACGTGGCCCACACGTGAGTGCAGCGGTGGCATTATCTATACCATTGGATCAACTCAGAAGTTGAAACGGCATCTCAGTGTCTATAAAGAGGACCCTTGGCCCTCGAGATGACCTCTGTTCATCTCCTTTCTTGTTTTCTGAGAATTAATTCTCTTTTAGAGTATAGCTCTCTGTTTTAAGAACTCTCTTAGTGACAGAACTCTGTCAAATTTTTAGGTAAAAGATCAAATCTTTTAAAGAGATTAGTCAATAATTTTGGGTTTCACCCATTAACAGAGCTTTGCTCTTTCAAATCATGTAAATTTGTTAATCTTTTATGAAGAACTCTTAGAGTTTGTTCATAGATCTTGAAGATCTCGGAATTTTTAATTCATTAAAAGCTTTGCTTTTAGGGTTTCTGATGGGTTATTCTATCTTCCTCGCAGAGCATGGCTTTTAGAATTCTCGGGGAATTTTTTGTTCCACTCATAATTGATTTTGACAGGTGTCATTCCTGTCTGCTGAGCGTTGCTCTCGAGGAGTTTAACTCCTTAACCCGAGGGGTCTCTCATTAAATGAGAATATTTTTTAGGGTTTCTCCTTTATTTGCACAAATTTGAATTTGTTGTGTCTCTTAATCAGAACTTATTTTTCCCGTGAGGATATCAAGAGTTGTTTAAATCCCCGTGTCTGTTTCAATAAGCTTTTTCTTAATCTGTCTGCCCACTAAACTCTCACTGATTTTTCTTTGCAGACGTTATGGCCGCTCATCTGTATGATCTTGATGAGATTATTTCTTATGGAGGCATTCGCGCACTCGACCGTTCCTAAAACCAAGAATTTACAAACGCTCAATGCGCTGAAATTATGGGTCGCTTTGATGCGTACAATGGTCGACTGCTTCCTTGTCGTTCCGCTCTTTTGAAGCTCATCGTGAGAGCGATCTGGGAAGCGCTTCCTTTATTCTATCAAGGCATGCCGCTTAAGGCATTGGATGACGCCGAAGATAAGGTGCACTCGGTGTATCTGATGGGCCTAATCTCAAAGAAAAAGTGGGACAACCTTGTTGATATCCTGCATCAAGCTTTTCAACAGGCGACAATACTCGCTGCTTATTGGAGGGCGGAGGACATCAGTGGGGATCCTGACGCTTGTGATCATGAAAGGATGCACACGAAGATGGTCCGAGAGGCCCGAAAATTTTTGGATGGCCTAACTTTTGAATTTCTCAATCCATGTCATGGATTTGATGTCTTTCCATTGTAAACATTTTAATGGTGTTTTTGTTTACCGTTTTCTTTGCTTGTAAAGATTTTCTGAAGTATGAATGAACAATTTTCTTCCGTGTGTTTATTTTATGCATTAAACTTTTTCGCGCATACATGAATGGGTACGCTTCGAACGCTTAAGTGGATGCAAATCAAATATCCTCCTTATTGCCTTGCATAATAGGTGATTGACGTCTGTGGGTTATACATTTTCATTTCGACTTGATGCAGAGCAGTTTACGCACTCTTGAGTAACACCTCCATTTCTCTGGCATGTAATTTTGGTAAATGTGGTCTGTAAATAATGGGTAGCTATCCATCTTAGACTCTTTGTAGGGTAGCGATGACTTAGGAAACAGGTTCAGGTCTGCTGCCTAAGGCTTTTCAACTTTGTGAGCCGTGAGGGTCTCATAAAGACTTTTCTCCCTACGTGTCGAGAGGATCTCGTAGGTGTATTTTCTCCTTAAGAATTATGAGGATTCCTAAGTGTATTTTTCTCTTGAGAGTCGTAAGGATCTCACAAGAAAATTTTCTCCCTTACAAGTCGAGAGGACCCATAAGTGATCGTTTCCCTCCTTGTCAATATTCGACTTGGGAGAGTATGGCCTGTGAATAGTCCATCTCGACCTCTTTGCAGGGCAGTGATGGCTTAGTAGACAGGGTTAGGATCTGTCACCTAAGACTTTTCAACTTTATGAGCCATGAGGGTCTCATAAGGATTTTTCTCCCTACGAGTCGAGAGGATCTCGTAGGTGTATTTTCTCCTTAGGAATCGTGAAGATTCCTATGTATGCTTTTGTCTTGAGAGTCGTAAGGATCTCACAAGAGAATTTTCTTCCTTACAAGTCGAGAGGACTCGTAAGTGATTGATGAGTTGACTTGCTTCCGAATAAAAATATTGCTTTGACGGGGAGGTCGAAGGTTGACTTTGGTCGTTTTTCCACGGGGTAAGGATTGACTTTAGCCATACGGGGTAAGGGGGTTGACTTTAGCCATATGGGGTCAGGATTGACTTTAGCCATACGGGGTCAGGGGTTGACTTTAGCCATACGGGGTCAGGATTGACTTAGCCATATGGGATCAGGATTGACTCTCGGTTGTTTGTGCACCGCCGAGCCATGGAACTGGGAACTTTGCGGCGGCTCCGAGATAGTCTTTAGGCTTTCTGTGAACCTTCAAGATTTGGAACTAGGGGCTTTGCCATGGCTCCGCGTTGCGTCTGCTGTAACGAAATGAATGTCGAGGTGGTCTCTAGGCTGTTTGCGAACCGTCGAGATTTGGAACTAGGGACTTTGCCATGGCTCCGCTTTGCTGATGTCGTATATTCTTGCAGAGACACTGATTTCTCTGTGGGTCGACGCGAATCGAGATGCTCTCGTCAAGGATGCTGATTTCCCTGAATCGAGGTTTTTTCCAAGGACACTGATTTCCCTGGGGTTGAGACGAATCGAGGTATTCCTGCAAAGACGCTGATTTCTCTACGGGTCGATGCGAATCGAGATGCTCTCGTCAAGGACATTGATTTCCCTGAATCGAGGTTTTTGCCAAGGACGCTGATTTCCTCGGAGTTGAGACGAATCGAGGTATTCCTGCAAAGGCGCTGATTTCTCTGTGGGTCGATGCGAATCGAGATACTCTCGTCAAGGACGTTGATTTCCCTGAATCGAGGTTTTTGCCAATGACGCTGATTTCCTCGGAGTTGAGACGAATCGAGGTATTCCTACAAAGACACTGATTTCCTTGCAGGTCGACGCGAATCGAGATACTCTCGTCAAGGACGCTGATTTCCCTGAATCGAGGTTTTTGCCAAGGACGCTGATTTCGTCGGAGTTGAGACGAATCGAGGTATTCCTGCGAAGACGCTGATTTCTCTGAGGGTCGATGCGAATCGAGATGCTCTCTTCAAGGACAATGATTTCCCTGAATCGAGGTTTTTGCCAAGGACGCTGATTTCCTCGGAGTTGGTTGACTTGTTTCCGAGGCGGAGCGTTGATCCGGCGGGGAGGTCATTGGTTGACTCTAGGTTGTCTGTGAACCGTAGAGTCTTGGAACTAGGACTTTGTCGTGGCTCCGCTTTGTTGACGTCGCGTCCGAATCCTGCTGGAATGAGGAGGAACGCCGTTGTCGCTCTTTAGGCTGTAGACGTGGCCGTCGAGATTTGAAAATAGGGACTTTGCCGTGGCTCCGATTGGTTGCGACCCTGAGGTCGGTTGTTGACGTTACGTTTGCATCCTGCTGGAGTTGAGAAGGAACGCCGTTGTTGGTCTTCTGGGATGCAGATATTGCTGTCGAGATCTGACATTTCCCTTTGACAGAGTCTGGTGGGGAAATGTGGTCCCCTATTTGTTTATGCCCATGGATTGTATACAGGGATCGATGCGGTCTCACCTGTAGGGCAAAAGTTTCATTTCATATGTATTTTTTGTTTTCTTTCCGCGATGCTCTATCATTTCAGCTTTTATATCGCGAAAGTCGCGATTGCCCAATCATTTCGGCTGTTCTATATGCATATATTTTACTTGCTGATTTCGTTGCAAGTTGCCCATCATTTCGGCTATTTCATATGCATTTTGGCTCGCTGATTTTTTCTCGTGAGTATGGGACTTGGGATCTCATACCGATTTAGGCATCAGCATCGCTACAACTGGAATATTGCCAGGAGCGAATCATCATTTGCCTCTGTCGATGTCGAACAAAGGTGGCTTAGCAAACAGGGTTAAGATCCTGTCGACTAAGGCTTTTGACTTCATGAGCCGTAAGGGTCTCACAAAGATATTTCTCCCTACGAGTCGTGAGGATCTCATAGGTGCGTTTTCTCCTTAAGAATCGTGAGGAGTCTTAAGTGTATGGTCTCTAATAAGTCGTAAGGATCTTGCAAGAGTGTTTTCTCCTTATAAGTCGAGAGAGCTTACAAGGGTCGTTTGCCATGTGAAGATATCCCTCGTCAGTAGTGGGACTCTGTTGGGGAAACATTTATTTGTGCTCGTGGATTGTATACAAGGGTCAATATTGAACTGCTTGTAGGGCAATCTGGGGATTGTGATGGCTTAAGAACAGGTTCAGATCCCTATAGCTTAAGGCTTTTGAATCTTATAAGCCGTGAGGGTCTCATAAGAGGGATTCTCCTTACGAGTCGTGAGGATCTCGTAAGTGTGATTTATCCTTATGAATCATAGGGATCCCTAAGCGTGTTGCTTCCTTGTGAGTCGTAAGGATCTCACGCGGATATTTTCTCCTTACCGGGTCGACAGGACCTTGCAAGTGTCTTTTAGCGATATTGCGCCCTTTCGGGTTTTCACCAACTCGCCGGTAGTCCTGCTGTTTTTACTCACGGAGCCCATTCGGGTTTTCATCCGTGCCCATCTCGCTTGTGGACGTACCTTTTTTTTACCACGTCAGCCTGGGGACACCGCGGGTTTGTAGTAGTTTAACGACGTTTCGGTCACTTGCTCATGGGTCCGGTGATTTTCTCCGGGCAACGTACGATTACGCAGCTAGATGTCCTCGCAAGTCTTCGTATCTTTTGTGTCGGAGGGGGATTCTTTGAAGAAAGGGCTGAGGGCTATTTCTTCGTCAGAGTCGCTTTCAAAGGTGATAACTTGCGATCCCTTGGTGCCAACTATGTAACAGTTGCTGGCAGTTCTTTTGCTCTCATCTGTCGTGCTTCTCTGTTCCCGACGAGCCTTGCGCTTCACTCGTTGAACGTGTTGTCGGTAGGAAACATATCCTTGCCACCAGTTTTTAAAGGCTATGCACTCTTCGGTAGGGTGTGCAATCCTCTGATGGTATAAGCAGAAGTTAGTATGTACGTTCGCTTCATCAAAATGTATACCGCCAGGAGAATTTCCTTTGAAAGAGGGCAACTTCATTCCTATTGACAGGGCCCTAGCGAATCGTTTCCTTGCTTTAAGCTTTCTTTTGCTGGCAATGGGGATGCTCCGATCCGATTGGGGTATTCTATGGCTTCCCGTCACCGGAGCTTCTTTAACTTGACGCCGACGTCTGGCCCTTTCGTATATGACCGTTTCCCGCTCTCTGTCAGCTTTGCTTTTCTGAAGAGCCTCGTTCAGGAATACGTCAATCATCTCGTCTGACGGTTCTAGGAGTTCCTGTTTGGGATCTACCCCCAGTTTCTCTGTATCAGGAGCTTCTTCACCATCTATTGATGAATGAGAGATCATGTGGCAGCTCGCCACATAGTTCTCAGGTTCATCTGACGAGTCTTCTCCCTCATCATTGTCATCATCTCCGTCTTCAAGGATGTTGTTAAGAAACTCTTGGAGTGTGACCGGGGTTCGCGCCTTCTGGTTATATTCCTCCAGCGCGTCGATATGCTTTTGCAGATCCGTGCGCTTGTCATCAAACTGCGTGGGCTTTTTGGTCTTCTTCTTTTTCTTCGAAGACTTTGACGGCTGGGCTTAGGTGTTTTGCCCATCGTTATTAACTCCCAATATTGGGCGTGGTTTCAGCATCCCCTCGATGATCTCCGGCTCTAGCGGGCTCTTCCACATGATTGCCGGACATGTTTGAAGATCTTTCTACATTCTTTTAGTTTTTGCCGAAAAAAGGACTTCCCATAGAGCTTCCTCTATAAATGAGCATGATGCCTCCGGCGTATCCACCCTTTTAGGGGTGTGCTGTTGTGGTGGATTTACCTTCCAGTTTTCGGACAGCGCGAACTTGCCCTGTTGATACTGGTCTTCAACCCAATTTTTGAAGACGTAGCAGTTTTCGATCGGATGGCCCAATACTCGGTGGTAGGGGCAGTAATTGGGATCGTTGACATCGTTCGGTTGTAGTGGGTGTCTCGACTCCGGTAGAGCGATGTGCCTGTTGCGCACCGCTAGTTCTAACAGTCTCCTTGTTTTATCCTGGGAAAACGAGTAAGGACGTCTCAACTTCTCATCGAGGGATTGCCGCTTGTTGCTTTGGCGAACAACCGGTCTCGGGCCACTCGGTTGTTGTTGAGCGTTGGCGACGAAGGTTTCTTTCCCTTTCCCCTTCTCATTTCGAGGATCCGTCTTTGAGGAGGACGGTCTATGGCCCATTTGGTCTATTTGGTCCAGCTTGTCGATCAAGACCTGGAAAGTGGTCGGCTTGAAGAACATCATGAATTATGAAATGGTCGCCTGAGGGTCGAGGGTCCCTACGAACATGCCTACCGCAGGAGCTTCTTCGATACGCTGCTCGCACTTCGACCATAGATTCCGCCACCGTATCGTGTACTGCACCCTTGTTTCGCCTGGCTTTACTCTGGCGTTAATTAATGCTGTGATTGGGGTGAGTTCACTAGCGCTTGCAAAACGTTGGGTGAGCAGCAATTCCGTCTCCGTAAAAGTTTTGACGGAGTCGTTGGGAAGCTCTGAGTACCATTCGAACGCCGTCTCAGCCAAGCTGCCGACGAATTGGCGAAGCAGTAGCTTATCATCCCCTCCAGTGTTGCTACAGAGAGCCCTGAACTGAGCAATATGTTGATGGGGATTGCCTGTTCCCTTGTACACATGGAATTTAGGAATCGTGTATTCTGGCAGGTACTTTATTTGATCGTACCAACCCGGATAGAGCCGTCCAGTTCTGACGACTTGGCCAGCCGCTTCATTCGTTTGATGAGCTCGTATTTGTTGAGCTATATAATCATCGAGCGTGGCTTTGGAGATGGTCTCTTCTTTGGCTGCTGACAGAGCCAGCAGAGGATTTGATGTCTCTCCTCTATCATCTTCAATTATTATTGGAGAATTTTCGGCTGGAGGGTCCGGCTAGATTATCATGCCCACCATATCTTGGAATAGAAGGGCCATTTGTTTTATATTGGCCGCTTGTTCCGCGGCCTCTTTGTCCTTCTTCTCAAGCATTCTCCGAAGGAATTCGACATTAGTTTCCTGCTCACGACGCTGCTCCAAGGATGTCTCCGGGCTTGCTTTCGGTCCCGTGAGTGCGGCCATAGCTGTTAGCATCTCTTAGAGCTTTTGTTGCTGTTGCTCCTGAGCCTTAGTCACTGATCGCGTAAGTGGTCGATGACCTGTGGAGATACGGCTATCCTCTTTTCCGGATGCCATATAGACGGTATGCACCACCATGCCCCCAGACTTAGGGCGTTTAGGCTCAGCACCCTTGACATTTGTTGCAGACACGTGGATTTTGTCCGGCCTTCTCTTTTTGTGGGCTGGTGAAGTTGAGGGGGCCGTTGCAGCGGACACCCAGGTAGACGACGCCTTCTTTGGTATGACAGAGTGATCCTTCTCTTGCCGAACCTTCATCTTCTTCGGTCGGCGGGAGTAATCTTGATCAATCACGGAGTCTTGGACCTGTCGCCAGACCTTGTGAATTTTTTAGGACAGCCGTTGAGGGGGCTTCTCCAGCTTCGCCTTTGTAGCTTTCTCCATAGGTGGAGGAGATCTCTTCAGCACGACCGTCGGAGAGTTCTGGCGCACTCTCCTGAGTGGTTCAAAGCTGCTCCCAGTTAGAACAGCAGCGTTGACTTCCACCATTGGAGCTGGCGGAGTCAATCCTGATGGGGAATTGCCCCCAGCTTTCCTCACTCGGCGCCAGTGGCGACGTCGAGCATGTCGTGCGGCTGGGATCACCTCCGCTGTTGGATGAGCTTCCTCATGCCCCCTGCTCTGATGAGGGGTTACTTTTGGTGCCAGCCTATCGAAGACTGACGTCCGTTCAGAAGGGATGACCAATCTTGAAAAGGCCGACTTTCGTGCAGGGGAAGCGGCCTTGGTTATTTCACCTGGAGCGGGAGTTGGAACGGCTAGTCTTATGAAGACCGACTCCTTAGCAGGGGAAGCCGCTCTGACAGCTTCAGGGGCAGGAATGGCTATCCGCTTAGGGATAAACCCTTCAGGAATTGTGGGCTTCTTCATGGGCCCATCTGAGCTTCGGCCCAGTCTGTTAAAAACTGAGGCACCGTATTTGGGAGACCCGTTGAGAGGGGCCACAGTAGTTACAAGCCGATCAAAGACCGACTTCTTCAGAGCTTCTTGCGATGGTACAAGAGTGCTAAAGCTCGTTGGCGGGAGCATGGTCCCGAAGAACAGTCCAGTGGTGGCCCGAGTCACCTGTTTCACTGGCATGGCAAAGATGGAGGCCGCTTGGGGCCCGTAAGTCACTCCTCCGGACAGGACGGAGTGAGAGTTGCAGTTGCAGTTAGTGCAGTTTGAAACCATTGATCTTTTGTTTTTCTGCACGGAGCAAGATACCAAATCTTAGTACTTCACATCCAAAGGCAACCATGTCAAACCGCGATTTGTTCGCGAAACACGACACACGAAATGTAGATTGGAAAGAGAAAGAGGTCCCACCGGGCGTGCCAAAATCTGTTCTCCGCCGAAAGACGCGACCGGGACGTTGGGACGTTGATCGCACGCCAAAAGCGTGTCGGATGTTCAAAGTTCTAAAGTATAACCGCGATCAGGACGGTGTCGCTATGCAGCTAGCCGGTTGAGCACGGGTCGATCCACAGGGAGATGGTTGTATGTCCGTTCTTGTTTTAGACGAGTCAATAAAGAATTTGTATGAGTTTGTTCAATCTAACCTATGTGTATTATTTGCAAGTATAAAGTTGTTAAGAAAAAGATACGAAATTGTAAGCTAAAGAAATCCGTACTCAAAACCTTTGAGCCGAGTCTTGACCAATTGAAGCTAGAGCAATCGGCAACAACGTGGATTAGGGGATTTAAACACGGTATTCGTGGAATCCGGCTTATTTACCCTTGTCCTTCCGTTCTTGTCTCTTGCTTTCGCCTCCGGCCAAACCGAACGCAACCGGTCGCGGTTAGGAATCACCGTTACCTTGTTAGGGTAGGGTGCCTAACGGAGCGCTTGCGTAACGTTTGGGCGGAGTTCAATGGAAAATAACGGGAAAAGGAAATGAGCAAAGAAATGTTAGCTTACAATATCGTATTAATTCTTAACAACAACAATAATTACAACCATTCACAAAAAGAACCAAAAAGAGCAAAAGAAAAGAACAAAGAAAAGAAAAGATTACAAGTAAGTAAGTGCATGAATTTAAATTGCAAGAAAGTAAAGCATGAATGTAAAGCAAGTAATAAAAAGCAAGAAAGAAAGAACTAGAAACTAGAACTCAAAACAAGCATGGGATCAATAGCCAACCCTTAAACTTGCAAGCTCAATCAAGAGGTTGCAAGATCAAGAGAAGGGTAGAGAACGCATGTGAAATGAAGCGCTAATTCCATAAGAAAATACGACCCTTGAGATCAATAACTAACCCTTAACCTTTCAAGCTCAATGAAAAGGTTGAAAGATCAAGAGAAAGCAATAATCTCAAGGGTAAGATAAACGAAAGAGAATGATACAAAAGCCCTCATCTTCATTGATCTTCCACTCAAAAAGCTCTCACTACAATTTTCATGGAGAAAAGATGAAGAAGAAGAAGAAAAAGACTAAATCCTAACAAAAAGAGAAACAAAGAATTGACATGAAAAAATGGACCCTTGGCTTAGCTAATTCTGGGGTATTTATAGGAGGGGAATGGGAAACCTAGGGCAACAATCTGCCCCTAAATAAAAGTACCAAACTACCCCTGAAAATTCATCACCCGAGGAGCCAGTACGGCCGCGTTTCCGCGGCCTAAGCAGGCTTATGCCGCGGAAACGCGGCGGTTTAGAGGAGTTGGCTCCTCGGGTTTTGGGTGCTTTCCTGGTTTGGTGTTGTCTGCTATGTGGTATATGATTTTTCTCAGAAACTCTTCACAATTATTCCAGAATTTTAGTAGAACAAAAAGGTGATGTGATGTGGATCTTTTGCCATGATTTCCTCGAGCTCCGCGTAGATTTCTTGGATCTTGTGTTGACATTGAGCTTTGTGCTTGACATGACAATCGATTTGCCATTTTGTCCCTTAAACTGGTATGTGGCAACACACGGATAGAGAGCGGAGACCGTGTTTTATCAGTTGTTGGCAGTAATCCAGAATTTGTCGTACTTTTCATGGATTTCACTATTCAGAGCCGAGAACCTGTATTCTGCAAATATGTAGCAAACACCGATCAA
The DNA here is from genome assembly GCA_030015575.1 of Agapanthus africanus. Taxonomy (NCBI): domain Eukaryota; kingdom Viridiplantae; phylum Streptophyta; class Magnoliopsida; order Asparagales; family Amaryllidaceae; genus Agapanthus; species Agapanthus africanus. Next base: position 427,295,191 of record JASDDO010000010.1, on the reverse strand, counting down.
AAGCACCTACCTATAAACACACGAGCGTAAGAATGGGTGGTATAAAATGCAATATTCTGGTATGAACAAATACCCCCAAACTTAACTTTTGCTCGTCCCGAGCAAAACCAATTATTCACAAAAATAAAATCCTAACCGCACTTTCGCAGGGAACGCGATTGAACTGAGCTCGTGCAATAAGCCGTTAAACCTCTAGGTGTCCCTAGTAGGAGGAGTGTTGTCTCCTGAGGGTTTTCAGTGGATACTACCCACAAAATCCTGTCAAGCTAGTGTCATAAGTTAACATTGATTCTACTCCTACAGTTCAGTATTTACGTTAGAAATTCTATCATCCTAAGTTAGAAACATCCAACCCTTATGTTTCACACCTCCTATCTGTTTTAACTTTAGATCCTATACGTTCCAAAAAAGTTTAGAAAGATGTTGGTTCTCCTGAGTTTTCCTTCTAAAGTGCGGCCTTAAATCAGGGATTTTTATCAACTTTACAGAAAACACAAGTCTTATTCTTTATTTCTATCTCTTATTCAAACATCAATTGTATACCCCTACGTGTGTGTATATTTGCACCCCTACACTCAAGAATTCAATTCAAGCTATAATACCCTTGCCTTAATACCTAATACTACTTCTTTTCATTTAATGATGGACGGTGTTGCTCACACACCTTTCATGCGACTATTAATGCTTCTTGAGGCACTAACGGCCGATTACTGAATGGCGGAAGGGAAAAAGAAGTGGAGTACGAACTTGAGGGTGCAAATGGAGTGAATAGATTAGCACAATTTGTGATGAGCGATGTGTAAAAAGTGATTGTGCTAATCTATTAACCCGTCGAGAAATGGGGTCAAATCCCTCAAGATTCGTGAGAAGCCATGGGTATGCCGAACTCGGTAAACCAGACATATGAAATGTAAGTGAGACGGGTTCTTGCAAGGTCGGAACGATGGAAAGGATGGAGGAAAGTGATCGAGGAGGGGTATCGGTTAAGGTTTCCGGAGGGTGCACACAGTCAATGAAAGGAACAGGATGAATTGAAAAATCCGACTCATCAATTAAAACTGTTTCATCCTCAGTACTATCCTCAATATTCTCCTCAAAATTTAGCTCATCCATGCATATTTCATCAAAATCCAGACGCATATAGGGTCGGGAAAAACATTTAATGACTCGGGATGATGATTTGAAGAGACAAACTCAGCCAAATCTACGGGTTCATCATCCAAAATATCCCCAGCGTCAATATCCTTAATCAAGTGAAAGTCAATTTTCTTCGACATCTCATCAAAAGCATGGATTTCAATCAATTCAGGTTCTAAGATGGAGGTGTAGAGGTCAAAAGGATTGTTTGTGGTTTCACTTGGCAAGGTCCCTTCACAATCTGGAAAATCAAACCCTACAAAGTCGCACAACTCATTAAACATTCTATCTTCAATTGATAATTCAGTTGGGACACTTGATAGACTTTCAACACAGGAGTTGTGGGATTCAATTTGAAACGGGTAGGTTTGATTTGGAAGGGAGTACAGCTCACTCTCTCCACTCAAATTCACAGCCTGTCCGACCGCCTCTTCATACATTGGAAAATTTGGAGCTAGTTGAAAACTAGCTACCGGGTCACTAGGTTGTATGAGGGCGGCCATGGACGTATCCAAATCCATCATCTGTTGGTACGACGCTACCCTAAAGTCTTCCAAAGACTGTTCCAGACTAGACATGGGTTGGGAAGGGGTTTCAGTAAAAGATTCAAAGTTGTTTGGATACTGAAAACTCCCAAATGGCGGTTCTGAAGCAATGTCTAGGGAAGGTGAAAAAGTAGGGTAGGATTGGTAGGAGTTGAATGGCTGGACAGGACCAGGATCAATATTTGGATAAGAAGGTGAATGGAATTGTTGATCCCAAGAATTTGAAGTGGTAAAAGGAGTGAAAGATCGGCTACGGGATTGTTCAATACGTTCAGCGATTGACAAAGGACGACTTGCAAAAGGGGTATCAACATAAGCGTATAGGGGGGGGTTGAAAAGGTTGATACAGAGTGAATTGCGAAGGGCAAGTGTTTGTCCTAGACGCGTCTATCCGATCTTTCAAAGAGATTTTGGGCATGGAGGGATCGTTTGACGTTCGGCCAAAGCAAGAACCGTAAGAAGTAATGTCTGGTTGTGGGTACCAAAGTTCGGCAAGAGTTTTGCGAGGTGGGGTACCCATGATATGAAGAGAGAAAGAAAGAAAGGCAGAGAAAAGGAGGGGGAAAAGAATGTGATTTTTTATTTATTTTTTATTTTTTTAGTTAGATATTAACAAAAGAATGAAATATACACACAAAAAGAATATGGACAAAAAACAATCACGACACAAAAATACCACACACCTAATCGTTCTAGGGTTCACCTAGGTCAACTAGACCTGCTCCAGAACTTGATTGTCGAAGTAAAACTGTGTCGAGAAACGGGCTCAAGATACACTGATCACGAGGCCAGGTAAGTGCAGAGATAAGGGGAGGTTTTCCAACGCTTTCGCGAAGTTCCTTAATTAAATAACCCTTTCTCTTTTGGCGGTTTCGCCGTTAACACTTTTCTAGACACCCCGTAAACAATATACCGTTAAGCGAGGTTCTAAACACAGTTGACTTCTTCTAGTGAGCGCGAAGTCCTTAAGGCTTAAAGTCTAATTTCTTTTAAAATTTTGTGTGGGTAAACGTTATGCTCAAGTTCGTGATTTGTGGGCCACGGAAAAGGTGATGAAATCCTTTACCGTATATTGTGGGGTTCGCTTGCCCTTAAGTCCGTATTAATGTATGCAATGCGCAATTCAAAAAAATTCTATAAAGAATCAAACAATCGTTTTTTTAGTTTAAGCACGGCACTACAACAAATACGGGTTAGTCAATTTTTTAGCGTTTGCTAGCGAACTTGCAAAGAATCCTGCAAAGAATAGTATATTGGAAGCGTCGGATTTGAGAAGAAGGTGTTAGTAAAGTACGTACCGTTAAGTTTTGGATTAGGAAACCCCCGTTGAATCAAATCCGGTAAGCTTGAAAAGTTCGCTTGCGCGGGTCAAACTATCCGAATCTTTGGCACTGTACTTTGCAATCACCTTAACTTTGAATGTACACTTTGCTCCCCACAATTGCAGTTTGCAAATACGCAAAAATCTGCACACTTGCCCACAAAAATGATCAAAAAAAACAAAAAGATTTTTTTTTAATAAATATATACAAAAAGAATATTAACCCGAATAACAAGAAAGAAAATACGCTACCGTCTCCCCGGCAACGTCGCCATTTGATCGCACGCCAAAAGCGTGTCGGATGTTCAAAGTTCTAAAGTATAACCGCGATCAGGACGATGTCGCTATGCAGCTAGCCGGTTGAGCACGGGTCGATCCACAGGGAGATGGTTGTATGTCCGTTCTTATTTTAGACGAGTCAATAAAGAATTTGTATGACTTTGTTCAATCTAACCTATGTGTATTATTTGCAAGTATAAAGTTGTTAAGAAAAAGATACGAAATTGTAAGCTAAAGAAATCCGTACTCAAAACCTTTGAGCCGAGTCTTGACCAATTGAAGCTAGAGCAATCGGCAACAACGTGGATTAGGGGATTTAAACACGGTATTCGTGGAATCCGGCTTATTTACCCTTGTCCTTCCGTTCTTGTCTCTTGCTTTCGCCTCCGGCCAAACCGAACGCAACCGGTCGCGGTTAGGAATCACCGTTACCTTGTTAGGGTAGGGTGCCTAATGGAGCGCTTGCGTAACGTTTGGGCGGAGTTCAATGGAAAATAACGGGAAAAGGAAATGAGCAAAGAAATGTTAGCTTACAATATCGTATTAATTCTTAACAACAACAATAATTACAACCATTCACAAAAAGAACCAAAAAGAGCAAAAGAAAAGAACAAAGAAAAGAAAAGATTACAAGTAAGTAAGTGCATGAATTTAAATTGCAAGAAAGTAAAGCATGAATGTAAAGCAAGTAATAAAAAGCAAGAAAGAAAGAACTAGAAACTAGAACTCAAAACAAGCATGGGATCAATAGCCAACCCTTAAACTTGCAAGCTCAATCAAGAGGTTGCAAGATCAAGAGAAGGGTAGAGAACGCATGTGAAATGAAGCGCTAATTCCATAAGAAAATACGACCCTTGAGATCAATAACTAACCCTTAACCTTTCAAGCTCAATGAAGAGGTTGAAAGATCAAGAGAAAGCAAGAATCTCAAGGGGAAGATAAACGAAAGAGAATGATACAAAAGCCCTCATCTTCATTGATCTTCCACTCAAAAAGCTCTCACTACAATTTTCATGGAGAAAAGATGAAGAAGAAGAAAAAGACTAAATCCTAACAAAAAGAGAAACAAAGAATTGACATGAAAAAATGGACCCTTGGCTTAGCTAATTCTGGGGTATTTATAGGAGGGGAATGGGAAACCTAGGGCAACAATCTGCCCCTAAATAAAAGTACCAAACTACCCCTGAAAATTCATCACCCGAGGAGCCAGTACGGCCGCGTTTCCGCGGCCTAAGCAGGCTTATGCCGTGGAAACGCGGCGGTTTAGAGGAGTTGGCTCCTCGGGTTTTGGGTGCTTTCCTGGTTTGGTGTTATCTGCTATGTGGTATATGACTTTTCTCAGAAACTCTTCACAATTATTCCAGAATTTTAGTAGAACAAAAAGGTGATGTGATGTGGATCTTTTGCCATGATTTTCTCGAGCTCCACGTAGATTTCTTGGATCTTGTGTTGACATTGAGCTTTGTGCTTGACATGACAATCGATTTGCCATTTTGTCCCTTAAACTGGTATGTGGCAACACACGGATAGAGAGCGGAGACCGTGTTTTATCAGTTGTTGGCAGTAATCCAGAATTTGTCGTACTTTTCATGGATTTCACTATTCAGAGCCGAGAACCTGTATTCTGCAAATATGTAGCAAACACCGATCAAAAGCACCTACCTATAAACACACTGTTTCGCCCAATCAGAGCAAAGCTCTGTTTGAATTCAAAATTTAAATTTTTGAAGCAACGCTTCAAGTCTCAGGCGCAGCGCGCCACGTGTCAGCGCAGATGCGCTAGCGCAGAAAAAAGGGCTAAGTGCCAAAGGCAATTTAGCCATGCAAAATTACATGCACTTGATAACAACAAATTAAAATACGATGCACAAGCACAACAAAGAGCTCAAATAAAAAGAACACTTAACAGATAATAAAATACTTAATCAAAACATTTATTTATTATTAAATTTAAAAAAGATCACCGAATACGGGATCAGAGAGACAAGGGTTCACAAAAAGAAAAAGAAGAGTATTCAGCTCCCTCTCCGTCTTCTCCACCACGTCGAAGCGGCGATCTTCCCGAGGGGTAGCCATCCAACGGTCGACGCCGCACTCCTGGGAAAAAGTGGCGATGACGGCCCGACGAGCCCGTATCTGGCTCAGCAAGTGGAAAGAGCAGTCCCTCAGGGCTTTGGTGATCAAGAGCGCTTCGAAAAAACTCTCGATTTTATCCTCGGCCGCATCAAGCACGGTAGAGGGCATCTCCACCGGAGGAGGGGGAATGTCGGCGAGAACTGAGGCAAGGATCATCCGAAGCCAAATGGAACCCGGGGGAAGAGAAGACCCCACACGAGTCGAAAGCTCGTACATTGCGGCATCGCACTGCTCGTCCGAAAAAGAGGAGTCCACCAAGCGCGCAGCAAAACGGGGAACGATGTCCCGGATCGGCACTTCCCACGGTTGTCGGCGGGCGTGAGGACGGTTGCAAGCCATGATTAAAGAAGTTCTTCAAAGGTGAGGAAAGGAAAGGCTTGGCCTTGAGTTATATATAGATCCAAACACAGAAAATTCTGTACGCAGCGGAGTTATTTCCAAGCCCCGGGAAATTATAATTTCGGGAATACAAGTTTGACTTGAAAAGAAGAGATGAAGCGGCGCTTCTGATTCTCCAAAATTTAAACTTTAATAAATGAAGCAACGCTTCAGATCCTCTGCGCTGAGCGCAACGCGCCACGTGTCAGGCACAGATGTATCAGCGCTGCGCCCAAGAAGACGCGCCCAATCAGAGCAGAGCTCTATTTGCCTGAAGCAACGCTTCAGTTGCGCTGCGCTCTGCGCTGCGCGACACGTGTCAGCGCAGATGCGCTAGCGCTCTGCGCTGCGTGACACGTGTCAGCGTAGATGCGCTAGCGCAGTTGCGCTGCGCTCTGCGCTGCGCGACACGTGTCACGTGCTGGGGCATCTGCGCCAAACTAAATTAAGATTTTTAAGAAATCTTTTCTGTTCTTGTTGAAACAAGAAGATTTTCTTCTGCAAAGCAGAAGCCCTTGGATCAAAGATCCAACGGTGGGGAAAATTCCCCAAATCACTCAGAGGATGATCTCTTTAACAAATTTAACTAATTTGTGAGCACTATAAAAAGGACCTTAAGCCTCAATTCAAAGGCATCAACATTTTTCTGGAGAACTCAAGAACTTTAAACAGAGAGAGAGTTCTGAAGATTTCAAAAAAAAAAGGTAAAGAACCTTCATGGATTAGAAGAAATTCCTTCTAATAGACCGTTAGTCTAAAAAAAATATATAAGATCAATGATCTTTATATAAAAAAGAAAACAGTGCTTTGCACTTCTTGTGAACCTTCGGTTCTTTAAAAACGATAAAAAAAAATAAAAGAATAGTGCTTTTGCACTTTTATGAACCTCAGGTTCTTCGAATAAAGAAGAAATTTATTTTTCTTTGATCTAATTTAGATCATGAACTTAAACAGTGCTTTGCACTTCCTTTCTTGAATCTAAAAAGATTCTTAGTGCTTTGCACTTCCAAGTTGCGCCGCTGCGCTCTTAAGAGAGCGCCACGTGTCGGCCATAAAACCACTTGCGCTAAGCGCCCTTAAGATAGAGCTTTGCTCTCTGAAATTGGCGCAACTCGCTGAGAGCGCGCCACGTGTCAGCAGCGCAACAGTGCATTGCACTGCGCTAGTGCGCTTGCGCTCATCAGAGCACGACACGTGTCACCACCATATGGACTTGCGCTTATTACTTAGCGCAAAGCGCAGATGCATTAAAAAGGGCCAAGCCCAATTAAGAGAAGGCCTAACAGGCTCAATAAAGCGCAAATGCATTATTTTAAGGGGCAGAGCCCAAACAAGAACAGATGCTTTGCATCATTTATAAATGGGCAGAGCCCAAACAAAATATTCAGAATGCTATGCATTTTAAAAAAAGGGGCAAAGCCTAAACGAAGTAGATGCTTTTGCAAATGGGCAGAGCCCAAAATAAACTGATACTATATATCTTTTGTGAGTAGAGCCTAAATAAAAAATGCAATGCAAATAAAGTGTTGAAATGGACTTAGCCCAATCGTGGCCATAAGTCCTTAAATTAAATTGACTGAGCAAAATGGCTCTCCTAAATCAATTTACATCCGGTTCGAGGGTACATCTCTGAACTCCTCTGACACCCATCGTTGTAATCCTTCAACGACGTTAGAGAGGTGACGGGTCCCGACGACTAAACATTCAAACGGACTGCGGGGTCCTTAAACTCGTGGACCGGAACGTCCTTAAACTAATGTTGGACCGAAACGCCCTTAAACTAATGTTGGACCGGAACGTCCTTAAACTAATAATGGACCGAAACGTCCTTAAACTAATGTTGGACCGAAACGTCCTTAAACTAATAACGGACCGAAACGTCCCTAAACTAACATCGGACCGAGACGTCCCTAAACTAATATCGGACCGAGACGTCCTTAAACTAATATCGGACCGAAATGTCCTTAAACTAATGATGGACCACTACGTCCTTAAACTGGCGACGGACCGAAACGTCCTTAAACTAATAATGGACCACCACGTCCCTAAACTGGCGATGGACCACCACGTCCCTAAACTGGCGCAATAGAGCCCGAATGCTCTTTCGTCGGATCTAAGCGGTCCCGCCTAAGTTGATCTTAGCCCCAAATGTGGTTAATGTGTCCTTAGATATTTAAATAAACAATAAAACTCCAAATTAACTTTGGTTCAAGGGTACATCTCTGAACTCCTCTGACGCCTGTCGTTGTAATCCCTCAACGACGTCAGAGAGGTGACGAGTCCCGACGACCAGATAATTAAATCAATCACTACGTCAAGTCGATCGTAGTCCAAAACAGGACTAACGTATCCTTGACGAACGTTTAAGCTGATCTTAACCGCAACGCGACTAATGCATCCTTAAACTGAAAACACCCAACCCAAATCTAAGCAAACACGGATTTGGACTAATCCACGTCCTACGGGCGACGGCATTACCCAGTCTCCGTATACAATCCACGGGCAACCACAAATAAAATAAACATACACGACACGAAGTGAAATTCTGGAGAAGGAGAAAGTTGTTACCGCGATGCGGTAGCGTAATTAACTGCAGGGGCTTGCGCCTGCAGGGAAGAGTGTCCCCACAATCAAAACCCCCTCATCCTGAGGGGGAATCTGACGAAGTCTGCTACATCGGCCGCATCCGTCTAAACCTCCGATCCACGGTGCCATAAATCAACTTGGCATCTTCGGAGAGATAAACGGATAAAACCAAATAGCATCTGCCCCGAACCTCAGTCACGGACGCGAAGTCCGGGCCGCCTTTCGGAGGGGAACAGATTCTGGCATGCCCGGTGGGACCTTTTCCTCTTTCCACTCCACACTTCGTGTGTCGTCTTCGCGAACCCATCGCGGTTTGTTAAATGGTTGCCTTCGGATTTCAAATTGCTAAGATTTGGTTTCTTGTCTGGCGCAGAACTCAAGCATCCATGGATTCCCACTGCACCAAATGCGCGAAGCACCACTGCAACGGACGCTCCACCTTACCGAGAGGTGTAACATATGGGCCCCAAGCGGCCTCTTTCCTTACTCTGCCGGTAGAGCAGGTGACCCAGGCCACCACCGGCCTATTTTTCGGGACCATGGTCCCACCTACAAGCTTCTCTATGCCGATATCCGTACCTGAAGCTAACAAGAAGTCAGTGTTCGACCGGCTCACTGCCACCACGACCCCTGTCAACGGGTCGCCTGCTACTAAACCGACAGCCTCCGTTTTCACCAGGCTAGGTCAGAACTATAAAGTGGCCGTCCCAAAGAAGGCAACGGCCGCTGCTTTGGAAGTCGTTAAAGCGGCTTCTCCCATCAGAGAGTCGGTCTTCACAAGATTGACGGTTCCCACTCCTCCCCCAGTTGGTCAAAAAGCATCAGTCTTCGATAGGCTGACGTCGACAGTTACCCCACACCCAAACAGGGGGCAACAAGAAACTATCTCGATTTCCGAGCCAGTCCCAACGGCTCGTCGTGCGCGACGTCGCCATTGGCAGCGAGTAAGGAAAGCAGGGAGCAACTTCCCCTCAGGGTTAACCCCACCTGCTCCAGCGGTGGAGGTCAATGCTGCTGTTCCAACTGGGAACAGCTTCGAATTGCTGAGGAAGGTGAGAAAGAACTCTCCGGTTGCTACATTGAAAAGGTCTCCTCCGCCCATGGAAAAAGCTCCGGAGACGAAGCAGGAACAGCCCCCTCAACGGCTGTCGTCAAAAATTTATAAAGTTTGGCGGAGGGTTCAAGACTCCGTGATTGACTCAGACCACTTCCATCGCCAGAAAGGGGCAAAGATGGAAAAAGACAAGAACCGCCCCATTAAACAGCAGGGGGCAACAAATGCTAGAATGCCCGCTTCAACGGCTCCTTCAACCTCAAAGGTCCATAAAAGGAAGAGGCCAGAAAAAGCTCCCATGACACTGACAAAGTTTAAAAGCGATGAACCTAAACGCCCCAAGTCAGGGGGCATAACAGTTCATACGGTCTATATGGCTTCGGGAAAGGAAGAAAGTCGTACTTCTACGGGTCACCGACCGCTTACCCGGTCAGTGACCAGGTCTCAGGAGCAGCAACAAAAGCTCCAGGAGATGATGACTACAATGGCTGCACTCACGGGGCCAAAAGAGAATCCTGAGACGTCCTTAGATGAACGCCAAGAGGAAGAGACCGACGCTGAGTTCCTCCGCCGAATACTGGAAAAGAGAGACAAAGAGGCTGCTGAACAAGCAGCCAATATACAGCGTATGGGCCTCCTCTTCCAGGACATGATAGGGATGATGATACAACCAGATCCCCCAACTGAAGAACCCCTGATTGTCCTTAGGGATGATAAGGGAGAAACATCAAACCCTCAGCCCATTCTATCAACAGCTAAAGAGGATACAATCTCTAAGACTGATCTGGACGAATACATAGCCCAGCAAATAAGGGTTCATCAGGCGGCAGAAGCAGCCGGACACGTTGTGAAAACGGGGCGACCGTAACCAGGCTGGTATGACCAAATCAGGTACCCACCGGGCTACACAATCCCCAAGTTTCATGTCTACAAAGGGACCGGCAATCCCCATCAACATGTGGCCCAATTCAGGGCTCTTTGCGGTAATACCGGCGGCGACGACAAGCTTTTGCTTCGCCAGTTTGTTGGGAGTTTATCTGATACGGCGTTTGAATGGTATTCTGAGCTTCCCAACGACTCTATAAAAACCTTTGTGGAGATGGAGCTACTCTTCACCCAACGCTTTGCAAGTGCCAGTGAGCGTACCCCGATGACGGCACTGATCAATGCCAGGGTAAAACCCGGCGAGACATGGGTTCAGTACGCTATACGGTGGCGAAATCTATGGTCGAAGTGTGAACAACGCATAGAAGAAGCTCCAGCGGTGGGAATGTTTGTTGGAACCCTTGATCCACAAGCAACCATCTCACAGTTCATGATGTTCTTCAAGCCGACTTCCTTCCAGGCTTTGATCGACAAATTAGCGCAGATGGACCAGATGGGCCATAAACCCCCTCTCCCGAAGCCGGACCCCCGAAACGATAAAGGAAAGGGAAAAGCGATCATCGTCGCTAATGCCCAACAACAACCGAACGACTCAAAGCCGGTTGCTCGTCCAAACAATACGCGCCCATACGTACCCCTTGAGGACAGAATGGGACGTGCTTACTCCTTCCCTCGTGATAAAACAAGGAGGCTATTCGAGCTGGCATTGCGCAACAGGCTCATAAATCTGCCAGATCCAAAACGTCCGTCACAACCGAGTGACGTCAACGAGCCCAATTACTGCCCTTATCATCGAGTGCTAGGCCATCCAATTGAGGATTGCTACGTTTTCAAGAATTGGCTTGAGAACCAGTACCGTCAGGGCAAATTTGCGCTATCTGACAAATGGAAGGTGAATCCTCCGCAGCCCCACACCTCTAAGGGGACGAATACGCCGGGGGCAACATGCTCTGTTATAGAAGAAACTCCCTGGGAGGTTGTATTATCAGCTAAAACGAGGAGAATGCTAAATGATCTTCAGACCTGTCCAGCGGTCAAGTGGAAGAACCCCTTGGAACCGCAGGTTATTGAAGGGATGTTGAAGCCACGACCGATTCCGAATACCGATGGTGGCAGTTCAAGCGCTCATAGTCAGCCGTCAAAATCTTCGAAAAAGAAGAAGAAGAAATCTAAGAAGCCCGTTAAGCCTGGTGACAAGCGCACGGACTTACAAAAGCAAATCGATGCGCTGGATGAGTACAACCAAAAAGCGCGGACTCCCATTACGCTCCAAGATTTCCTTGATCACGTCTTCCAAAAAGAAGTTGAGGGAGAAAGTTCATCGGACGAATCCGAGGGGTATGTGGCGAGCTGTCATATGATCTCTCATTCAGTCACGAATGATGAAGAGACCTCTGGCACTGAGACGCTGGGGGCAAATGCCGAATCAGGAACCCCAGGGTTACCAGTTGAAATGATTAGCGCGTTTCTTAATGAAGCTCGGTTGAAAAGCAAGGCTGATCGAGAACGCGAGACGGCTATATTCGAAAGGGCCAAGCGTCAGCGACTTGAGGAAGGAGCCGAAATGATCCCGCTGGAGCAAAATGCCTTCGACGCTGACAAAATCCAATTCAAGATAAAAAAGAAGTTTGCTAAGGCCATATTGATGGGCATGAAGCTACCACCCTCTGAAGAAAAAGTTACTGGCGTAGTAGAAATGCACCCCTCTTATTGCTTATACCACCAGAAGGTCTCGCATTCCACTCAAGATTGCAAAGCTTTCAATGGATGGTGGCAAGGATACGTCGCTAATCGACAACGCTTTAAACGGGAAAAGCGTAAAATTCGTAGGGAGCAAAGAAATACGACTAAAGAACTTGAAAGAACTGCCGGCAATTGTCACATGGTTAACACTACCGGGTCACAAGTGCCTACATTTGGGAGCGACTCCGACGAAGAGCTAGAGCTTGGCCCCCTCTTCGAAGAATCCACTTCGGGAAAAGAAAAAGAACTGAAGGCCTGCGAGAATATACAGCTGCGCAATCGAACATTACCCGAAAAGAACCTCGGACCCTTGAATAAGAAAAACAAAGGGAAAGAGAAGGTCTCTGAAGACATCGCTTTGGATGACCAAGTTGCGGAAGAGTTAACCGCCAAGAATCCCCTAAAAAGGAATAAAGTAGATTACAATATCTTGGCGCATCTGAGAAAGCTACCCTCACAACTCAGCATTCTCGACGCCCTATTGCAATCAAAAGAAGCGAGGGATTCTTTGATTAAGGCCCTACAAGATCCGGACCAGTTCCAAGCCTTCTTAGCCGAACAAAAGATGAAGGATGAATTGGAAGAGGTGCACACAGCCGACGTTGCTTTTGGTGATGAAGACCTTCTCCTCGGGACGTGTGAACACAATCGTCCCCTTTATGTCTCAGGATACTGCCATGACATAAAGATAGGAAAAATCTTGGTCGATAACGGATCGTCTGTCAATTTACTCAATGTGCGAGTGTTAAAGGAGATTTGCATGAGTGTCCAACACCTCGCCCGGGACAAAATCACCATCTCCGGTTTTGACTCTCAATCCTCAAAGACTCTTGGATCTGTGATATTGACGCTACGCTTCGGGGTGCTCGTCACAGACATCAAATTCCATGTTATAGACGCCAAGACGTGCTACAATGCTCTGCTCGGCCGACCATGGCTACACGAGTACAATATCATCCCTTCTACACAGCATCAGTGCATGAAGTATTCTAGGGACGGCCTCGAGTACACAGTGGCAGGAGAGTTGAATCCGTTTTCCGTGAACGAAGTTCGCAAGTATGAAGATGCCAAATACTTCTTACCGAGTTTCGAAGACACGGAAAGATGTCACAAACCGGAGAACAAAACTAACGCAACCATCCCTGTCTTCGGCAGTGACACCGAGGAAGAGGAGGATATAATTTATTCAGGTTCATCCCAATCCACCAGGCCAGGACCATCCGTTCCTTCACTAATCTTCGGCAGTGATTCAGAGGATGAAGTTCATGCTGTATTCCCTGCTCGGCCTGCAATATGGGTTTCCGCTGATGAAGAGCGAAGTCTGCAGATAACCATGGTGCCGCTTAAACATTACAAAGAACTGGATGCACTCAACACCAACAGCGTAGAAGAATTGCACACATTCTATATTCCTCCCAGACGAAAAGGCGAGAAGGCAATCCTATTCTACCGTTCTGAAGGAAACAAGGTGGAAAAGGAAATTTGGCATGGCGCGGATCCCACGCTCGACGGGCTTCAGCCTATTCGTCTTCCCAGATATTATACCGAAGGTTTGAAGAAACTGCTGAAACGCCAGAGGATGTCCTTCACACAGACCGTTAGAAAAGCCAAATTCTATGACAAGGTCTGGAACGTTCCCGGGACTCAATGCAAACTGCCTAACGGGAGAACGGAAACAAAATGGCTTGGGTACATCCGGCCAAAGAAACGGGAGCTAGTAAACAGCTGTTATGCCATGTATGACTTCGATGAAGAGGCGGACGCTCAATAGGAGGACGCTAATCCTGAATCAGCAAAAGTTCCTGACACAAAACCGCCCAGTCCATCGTCTAAAGACCAGGTGAGCAAACTTATAAAGGATGCGAGTCAAAAAGCCCGAGATGATCACGATCGTGAAATGACAATCTATGAGAAAGCCAAGACACAGCGTCTCCTTCGACAGGCAGTAAAGAACGAAGATGCTGCCCCACGTCAGCCTGCTACGAAAAGGGTTCGACGCGAAAGCGAAAACAGGTCGAATGGCCGAAAAGGTGCTCGACAACCACAAAGCAGAGCTAAGAAGCCACGCATCCGAGAGTCGAGCGTTATTGACCTAGCCCTCATGAAGAAAATGGGTCGAGCATACTCATTTCCTCGGAACAGAACAAGGAAAATACTTGATCTTGCTCTAAAACATCAAATGCTTACACTGCCAAAGTCTAAACACCCTGAGCAAGCAGGCGAAGTCTCCAACCCAAATTATTGCTCTTACCATCGAGTAGTAGGGCATCCGCTTGAAGATTGTCTCACCTTTAAGAATTGGGTTGAGGACCAATATCAGCTTGGCAAATTTGCGTTGTCTGACAGTTGGAGGGTAGCGCCGCCGCAAAAGCACGAACCCGAAAACACAAGGATAGAACCAACTCCGCATTGGGATTGGCAGAAAATTCGCACCTGCCATGTGATAACAATATTAAAAGAAAGGTCCGAGGACATGAACAACCTCCCTTGGTGCTTTGAAAGCGGCAGCGATGAGGTAATCTCAGAATTTCCCCCAGCTCCGAAAGAACTGGAGGATGGAATCCATACCACTGCAGATAGTCTCAAGAAAATTGAGTTGGGGACGGCAAATGACCCGCGACCGACATTCATCAGCGAGCTGCTATCTGAAGAAAAGGTGGCTGCATTAAAGGATGTGCTTTTACAGCACAAAGATTGCTTTGCGTGGAACTATTCCGAAATGCCGGGACTAGATCCAGAAATTGCTGTACACAAATTGGCGATATCCCCGGACATCAAGCCGGTCAAACAAGCGCCGAGAAGAATGCGACTCGAGCTTGAGATGAGCATCAACGCCGAAGTCAAAAAGCTGATAGACTCTGGCTTCATCCAGGAAGTTCAATACCCTGAATGGATTGCCAACATCGTCCCAGTGATGAAGAAAAATGGGACGGTGCGTATATGCGTGGATTTTCGGGATCTTAATAAAGCCTGCCCGAAAGATGATTTCCCAGTGCCAGTCACTGAACTTATGATAGACAATACATCCACTCATGAGGTTTTCTCCTTCATGGACGGCTCGTCGGGGTATAACCAGATAAAAATGCATCCCGAAGACCAGAAGCACACAGCCTTCAGGACTCCTCTTGGTATATTTTGTTATAAAGTGATGCCCTTCGGTTTGAAGAACGCCGGTGCTACTTATCAAAGGGCCATGACAAAGATCTTCGACGACCTTATACACGAAATCGTTGAATGCTATATCGACGATCTCGTGGTTAAAAGCAAATCATACGAAGAACATCTCGAGCATTTGAAGACCGTGTTTCAACGCCTTCGGCAATACAATTTGAAGATGAATCCTCTTAAATGTGCGTTCGGGGTTTCCTCGGGCAAGTTCCTGGGATTCATCGTCCGACACCGAGGTATTGAGATAGATCCGTCTAAAATCAAGGCGATCATGGAAATGCCTCCGCCGAGAACTCTTAAACAGCTGCGGTCTCTCCAAGGAAAGCTCGCATACATTCGGCGGTTTATCGCTAATCTTTCAGGAAAGTGCCGTCCTTACAGTCACCTGATGAAGAAGGGAACCCCATTCGTTTGGGATCAAAAATGCCAAGGCGCACTAGACGAGATCAAGCAATACCTGCAGAACCCGCCGGTGTTGGCTGCCCCGGTTAAGGGGAAGCCTCTCATTCTTTATATGACCGCCCTCGAAGGTTCCTTAGGCGCATTATGGGTGCAAGAGAACGATCAAGGGAAAGAAAGAGCACTCTATTACTTAAGTCGGGTTCTGCTGGGGGCAGAAAGCAACTACTCTCCCATCGAAAAACACTGCCTGGCGTTGATCTTCGCAATAACAAAGCTTAGACATTACGCATTGGCGCATGAGGTCCGTCTCATTTCAAAGGTGGACCCCCTTAAATACTTAATGTCAAAGGCCATATTGACGGGACGACTCGCTAAATGGGCCCTACTCTTGATGGAGTTTTCGATCACGTATCAACCTCTCAAAGCAGTGAAAGGCCAGGACATCGCCGACTTCCTCGCTGAACATCCCATACCCGCCGATTCTCCATTAAATTGCGATCTTCCAGACGAACATGCGTTTGATGCAATCGACGGTGGTGATACCCGATGGGAACTCTATTTTGATGGTGCATCTTCCATGAAGAAACGCAAACAAAACACCCCTATAATCAAGTCGGGGGTAGGCCTCATCTTTGTAACTCCACAAGGAGGGATAATGCGCTTCGCATTCTCCTTAACAGAGTCGAGGACAAACAATGAAGCTGAATATGAAGCCTTGATAGCAGGTCTTGAGATTGCCATCGACATGGGAATTGAAAATCTCCTCATATACGGGGATTCTCAACTGGTCGTTAGTCAAGTAAACGGCGACTACCAGACGTGCAAGCCGGAGTTGGTGAAGTACGGCGAAAAGGTGCAACAATTGTTGACCCAAATTCCTTCCTACACTTTGGAAAACATACCGCGCGCGGAAAATAGCAAGGCAGACGCATTGGCCAAACTTGCTAAAGAACTGGCTGACGAGAATCTCGATAGCGTCAGAATCATGGTACAAAGCCGTCGGGTGCTTGCCCCAGCAGAAATATCTCGGGAATCATCCGAAGAAAAAGGAGCAAATGAGCAGACTACCCTGCAAGTAAAAGATTGGGAAAATACTGAGGATTGGAGAGAAGTCTTCATAGATTACTTCAAGTCCCACCGACTGCCTGAAGAAGCGTCAACAAGACATCAGCTCATGAAACGAGCTCTGTCCTTCGCCTTCGTCAATGATACTCTGTACAAAAGGTCATTCGATTCTCTGTGGCTGAGATGCCTAGGACCTGACGAAGCGAGAAGGGTCGTCCAAGAGGTTCACGACGGACTCTGCGGTTCCCACCAAGCAGGCCCTAAGATGAAGTTGAAGATAAAACGAATGGGCTATTACTGGCCCACGATGATTCAAGATTGTCTCGAATATGCGAGGCAATGTCACTCATGCCAAATTCATGGGGACTTCATCCATCAGCACCCAAATCCATTACATCCAACGGTGGCCAGTTGGCCATTTGAAATGTGGGGAACTGACATAGTCGGTCCTATCGAACCAGCATCGTCCAAGGGACATCGTTTCATCTTGGCGACGACTGATTACTTCTCCAAATGGGCAGAGGCGGTACCGTTAAGGGAAGTGAAGACGGAGAATATTCTCCATTTCTTCAAAACGCATGTCATATACCGGTTCGGAACCCCAAGAAGGATCATCTCCGATAATGGGCCAGCCTACCGAAGTCATAAAATTAGCCGCTTCGCACAGCAGCACAATATAGACTGGAGATACTCCTCAGTTTATAATCCGCGAGCCAATGGATTAGCTGAGGCCTTCAACAAGACACTGACGAAAATCATAAAGAAAATAGTGTCCCGAAATAAGAAAGACTGGCACGAGAGACTGCAAGAAGCTCTTTGGGCGTATCGGACCACGTTCAAGACAGCCATAAACACAACGCCATACGCGTTGGTGTTTGGGACAGAAGCAGTACTCCCTCTTGAAATAGAATTACCCTCTCTACGAGTGGCAGTGCACTACGAGCTGACAGACGAAGAAAATGCTCATCTTCGATTTGAAGAGCTTGACGCTCTTGATGAAATCCGGCTTCTAGCACAACAAAATCTGGAAGCTTATAAAGCAAAGATGACGCGCTCATACGAAAGACTAACCCGACCGAGGACATTTCGTCAGGGCGAACTCGTGCTAGTGGTCAAAAGGCCTATGATCCCCAATCGCGCCAAGCGAGGAAAATTCGAGCCAAACTATGAAGGCCCGTACATCATTGATAAGGTCTACCAGGGTGGGGCCTATCTACTCATCGACATGCACGGTGAAAGGCCTTTTAGGCCAATAAACGGTCGTTTCCTAAAGAAATACTACGCTTAATGAGCTATGGCCTAGGTTAATGGTAGATGACGACAACTGTGTCCGCTCGCTATCTTCTTAAGCCCGAACTCTATAAGCAGCAAATGGCCTTCCTTAACGCCGGACCGGAATGTCCTTAAACTAATAGCAGACCGAAACGTCTTTAAAATAATACCGCAGCATCTTTAGGCTGACAAGATAAAAAAAATATATATAAAATAAAATAAAAACGGTATGTCCATAAGCAAAAAGGGCACGGATGAAAACCCGAAAGGGCTCCGTGAGTAAAAACGGCAGGGATGCCGGCGAGTATTCGTGAAAACCCGAAAGGGCGCGACCTCGTAAAAAAAAAAGGAAAAAGAAAATTAAAAAAAAAAAAAAAGGTATGTCCATAAGCAAAATGGGCACGGATGAAAACCCGAAAGGGCTCCGTGAGTAAAAACAGCAGGACTACCGGCGAATGTTTGTGAAAACCCGAAAGGGCGCAACTTCGTTAAAGAACACTTATAGGGTCCTCTCGACCTTGTAAGGAGAAACCACCCGCGTGAGATCCTTACGACTCACAAGGGAGCAACACACTTAGGGATCCTCACGATTCCTAGGGAGAAAATACACTCACGAGATCCTCACGACTCGTGAGGAAAACTCTCTTATGGGACCCTCGCGGCTCATAAGATTTGAAAGTCTTAAGTTACAGAGACCTAAACCTGTGCTTAAGTAACCCCCACAACTTCTAAGATTGCCCTACAAGTGGTTCAATACTGACCCTTGTATACAATCCACGGGCATGAATAAACATTTCCCTAATCGAGTCTCATCCGAGACTGGGGATATGCTCGCATGATGAATAACCCTTATAAGTCTTCTCGACTTATAAGGAGAAAACCCTCTTGTAGGATCCTTACGACTTACAGAGGAACATACACTTAGGAATCCTCACGATTCCTAAGGAGAAAATACACCTACAAGATCCTCACGACTTGTAGGGAGAAATACCTTTGTGAGATCCTTACGGCTCATGAAGTTAAAAGCCTTAGTCGACAGCGCCTTAACCCTGTTCGCTAAGCCACCTTTGTTCGATATCGACGGAGGCAAATGATGATTCGCTCCTGGCAATATCCCAGTTGCAGCGGTGCTGATGCCAAAATCGGTGTCTAATTTCAGGCTTACGGCAAAAAGCCAGTAGGCCGCTCATGCATACGAAATAGCCGAAATGATAGGGCAACTTGCAATAAAAAGCAGCAAGTAAAATATATGCATGCAAAACAGCCGAAATGATTGGGCAACTCGTAATAAAAAGCAACGAGTAAAAATAAAATAAATAGCCGAAATGATTGGGCACCGCGAAAAATAGCCGAAATGATTGGGCAATCGCGACCTTCGCGATATAAAAGCTGAAATGATAGAGCATCGCGGAAATAAAATAAAATAAAAAAAAAGAAATGATAAAACTTTGGCCCTGCAGTTAAGATCACATCGATCCCCGTATACAATCCAAGGGCGTAAACAAAGAAGGAGCCATACTTCCCCAGCGGATTCCGTCAAACGACGAAGCCAAACCTCAACGGTTCATTTCAACCGAAGAAGCCAATGACTTCAACAAAAACTCCTCGACTCATGGATACAAACACTCCTTGACGAGAGCCTTCTGATCCGCGTCGACCCGCAGAGCCACCAGTGCCTCCGTAGGAACCCTCGACTCATTTCAAACCCCAAGGACACAAATAATCCTTGGCGCTTGGGAAACAAATAATCCCAGCAAACTCCTCGACTCACGGATACAAACACTCCTTGACGAGAGCCTTCTGATCCGCGTCGACCCGCAGAGCCACCAGTGCCTCCGTAGGAACCCTCGACTCGTTTCAAACCCCAAGGAAACAAATAATCCTTGGCGCTTGGGAAACAAATAATCCCGGCAAAATCCTCGACTCACGGATACAAACACTCCTTGACGAGAGCTTTCTGATCCGCGTCGACTCGCAGAGCCATCAGCGCCTCCTTAGGAACCCTCGACTCGTTTTAAAACCCCAAGGACACAAATAATCCTTGGCGCTTGGGAAACAAATAATCCCTCGCAAAACTTCTCAACTCACGGATACAAACACTCCTTGACGAGAGCCTTCTGATCCGCGTCGACCCGCAGAGCCACCAGTGCCTCCGTAGGAACCCTCGACTCGTTTCAAACCCTAAGGAAACAAATAATCCTTGGCGCTTGGGAAACAAATAATCCCGGCAAAATCCTCGACTTACGGATACAAACACTCCTTGACGAGAGCCTTCTGATCCGCGTCGACTCGCAGAGCCACCAACGCCTCCGTGGGAACCATCGACTCGTTTCAAACCCCAAGGACACAAATAATCCTTGGCGCTTGGGAAACAAATAATCCCTCGCAAAACTTCTCAACTCACGGATACAAACACTCCTTGACGAGAGCCTTCTGATCCGCGTCGACTCGCAGAGCCACCAGCGCCTCCGTGGGAACCATCGACTCGTTTCAAACCCCAAGGACACAAATAATCCTTGGCGCTTGGGAAACAAATAATCCCTCACAAAACTTCTCAACTCACGGATACAAACACTCCGTGACGAGAGCTTCTTTGACTCACATCTCGGGCAGTAAGGATTCAAAAAAAAACTTACTTCCTGAACAATGGGACCCTGCAAGTCAATCCTAAATGGTCTCTTGCATACTATTCACGGGTCTCACTCTCTGAAGTCGATTCTCGACAAAGAGGGAAACAACCGCCTACGAGCCCTCTCAACTCGTAAGAGGGGCAATGGGATCCTGCAAGTCAATCCTAAATGGTCTCTTGCATACTATTCACGGGTCTCACTCTCTGAAGTCGATTCTCGACAAAGAGGGAAACAACCGCTTACGAGCCCTCTCGACTCGTAAGAGGGAGAAATTCTCTTATAAGATCCTTTCGACTTATGAGAGAAAACCACACTTGGGAATCCTCACGACTCCTAAGGAGAAAACCCACCTACGAGATCCTCTCGATCCGTAGGGAGAAAATTCTCTATGAGACCCTCACGGCTTATAGAGTTGAAAAGTCTTAGGCAGCAGATCTGAACCTGCGACCTAAGCCATCGCTGATTCTTAGGAAAGTCAAGATGCGTGCCCTACTATCCGTCAACCATGTTCGCTAAGATGATGTGCTGATAATAAAAGAAAGAAAAGACGGAGAAATGACACAAGGCATTACAAAAATATGCATCCTTCATTCATAAAATTTGATTGAGTTTAGGATACATCGTACTAAAGAATACAAGATATACATATATGTTACAAATACCAACGATACAAGGAAAATTACTGAGAAGGAAGCGTCTTGCACAGATCCAGCAATTGCTCGCACACTTCCTTCCATGCCTTTTCTCGATTTGCCACCACTGCCAACTCCGCCTCCACTTGGGCCCGTTGCTGTGCGACGGAGGCAAGCTGATCCCTGACGACCTGATGAGCAGCCTCACGGCCTGCGATGTCACGCTCGGCAATATCGAGTGCCCGCTTCAGTCTCAGCCCATTTGAGATGCGCTCCAGAAGGCCCTCGAAGACGACCTTTACCTCAACGGCGTTCGTCTCAACTTCAGCACGCAGGCGAGCAGCGTTGCTTGAAGATTCTTGGCACTCCTTCAGCCTCAAAACCACTTCTTGTTCCAGATGACGGAAATGAGAAGCGCTTTGCTCGAGCCACGCTCCCCATTGAGTGCTCGAGGCCAAAGTCTCAGGGGACAGGCGCATTGACTCTAGCTGATGAAGGCAAGCCTCGATTTCCCGACAATAGTTAACCCAAGAGGCGACAGCACCCTCGTCATGGAAGGTAGCAAATATCGCCAACATCGGGTTAACCGTCGTGGCGAAATCCTCAGCAAACACTGGAGCCTCGATGTCGAACTCCTCGATGTAGTCGCTCAGCATGCGCAAACTATTTGCGGCACCTTTCGAAGACGGACGTCGCTGGGAAGGGCCGCCCGGTATTGTAATACGAGACTCAAAAGGCACTGAGACTGAAACGACAGCTGAAAAAGACAAAATGTGATTAGATGACGATCCAATAGATATGGAGAAAATCATTGACAAGATAATTACTATACCGGTGGGAGTAGGTGGCAAGGACGGAAGGGCCGGTAGCGCAACCGATCTGTCTTCTCCCCCTTCGATTTGTAACACTGCAGTCAAGACAAGAGAGAGTTAGAAATAATTCTACCACTGGAAAAACAAAGATATCAATCAGGAACAGTACTCACCGGCGCCACCAGAGGGAGAGGCGAGTTCAGATGAAAAGGAGAAGTGTGGGACCAACACTTGATACAAATGGTCAAAAAGAACTCCTGAAAGACACAACAATGTGAATATAGTATATGGATTATACGTTTGAAAGATGAGTTTAGTAAGTTGCAAACTCATACCTTCCAACATCTTTGACGGCGTAAGAGAGGGCTGAGGGGTAACCATCGCCAAGGCAGTCGTGGAAGGAGCTCCCTCAAGTAGTGGGGCATCAACACTAGCTGCGCCTGCATTACAAAAAATGAACTTGTCAGAAAAGATTGTAAAGCAAATAAAAAAAAACAACTTAAGGTGTACCTGAAGAGCTCCCGGCAGAAACAGAGACGACTCCCTCCTCTATCGACATGAGACCACCGCCTGTGGCCTCATCGCCCGACTCAATGGGGACCGTCGTCGTGCTCGCAAGACCGGGAGACGGCGGAGGACCGTAGACGGGAAGGGCTATGACTGGAGTATTGCCAGATTCCAGAGAAGGAGCGGTTGGCTCGTCTTCAGGGATCGCGGCCACCTCACCCACTACCATCTCAGGTTCGGTAGTGGCGGTCGTATCGTCCACCATCGCCGGGGGATCACCGGTCTCGAGCGCCTCATTCGCCGCCACTCTGGGCTCAGTTATAATGATCATATCATCTGCCACCACTTCAGGTTCGGCATCCATGACCTTATCGGCTGCAGGCCCCTCAACCTCTACCCCAGGCTCCAAAGCCACAACGACGTTGCCCACCGTCGGCTCAAGTTCGGCAGGTACTGCCCCCTCTGTCCCTTTGAGATTGACGGTTTCCGCCTCCCCCTCGATCGGACTTGGTCCTGCAAGATGAGAGATGTAAGGACAAACGACATTGAGATCCTTATAACAAAAACTCCGAGAGAAACATTACCTGAGGCGGATTTACCGTTCGCGCTCCGAGCTGCACGTGCCACCTTTCTGCGGGCAGTGGACAGGGCGACAGGGGCCTCTTCAGAGGGAGTATCAGCTCGAGGAACGGTGCTAGGGCCCGCTCCCATAGCCAAGGCAGCCCTGCGCGCCTTCGCCTCACGCCTCAACCGTTTCCTCTCCTCCCGAGCGGTCATGAGGGACCTCCGTGATGCCTCCTTCAAGGCATCATCGTCTTCATTCAGGGATGCCTCCAGAGCCTTTAAGGCATCTCTTATCGGCTCTCCGAGATGAGCCTCCTGCGGTGTCCCAGAGGAAACAGGAACATCGGCCGCTGGTAGAACATCTGCGTCGCTAGGAGGGAGCGGCATTGAGGTCCCTGCAATTAAAATGGAAAGGTTAGATCGACCATAACGCAAGGAAAATGAAAAATTCGATGAGTCGAAACTTACTAAGGCCCACAGATGCCCTGGCACGTTCCTCCTCCTGAAAGGTCTTCAGAGAAGCGGCAATGGCTTCTTCATTGGTGATGCCTGTTGAAAGAAAAGAAAGAAAAGCGTTAGTCAAAAATAATGAAATAACGAAGAAAATACGTTGCAATAAAGAAAAAGTGACTAGTAGTTACCTGATTGCGCAAGCTTAGCCAGCCACGCGTCACGCTTCACCAGCCATGCCGAAGCTCTGAGAGCAGCCTCCAAGTCTGTATCGTCCGGCGGCGGCATCACCAACCCGGCGTTAGTCCCATATTCGAGCAGACCCTCGGAATAGGGAGCATGAGGTTCCTGGCCGAACGCAACGTCCGCAGCAAAGAGTGACTTCTTTTTCTTTTGCCCTCCAACCCTAGGCTCGCGGGGGATCGACTTTCGTTTAGCAGCCGCTTTGGGACGACGAGTCCCGATGTCCGCACCCACGCCAGACTCTGGCGAGGATACAACCACTGCCTCCACTAAAGCACGGGGTGCGGTAGGTGCGTCTGTGATATCAGGGAGCGGCAGCTCACGTGGAGGACTTTGCGCACGTAATGGTCTGCCCCCAGCAACTTTTAGAGGAGGGACCACCAGGATCCTTGGTACCAAGGGAGCGTTACGATTGGTACCGGGGGGTACTTCTTTACGGTCAATCAACACTCGCCTCTCTTCCTTTATAACAGCCCCCGTCGCATGATTGTACCAGTCTTTATATACATTAAGGAGTCGTGGAGCACAGACCGGCGGGCTAATGAAAAAACGAGAACCCGTGTTCAGGCGCATGAAGTGGTGTAACGCGTTCTCCATCCCTTCTTCATTTACAGCAGGTTCCAATAAGAAAGCCTCTAAGGGTACCCTTTGATCGTAACCCAGTTGTCGGGCAAAACGATGCGGGTTATATCTCATAAAGACTGCTGCACCGCCCTGCCTGAAGACTAGGAAACCCGGTCTAATAGAATACAAATGGAGGATCTCCCGGGCCGTCAACACTGAAGCTCCATCCTTGAAGGAGTCCTGTAATGGTCGCACCGCAGTGGTGGACGCCTTCCCAATGGTTAATACCTTATCAATAAAGGACATCCCGACTCCAACGGTGTGAGGGCGAAGCAGTAAACCCCTGGCGTCCCGTGGTGAAGGGGTCACGATTGATGAGCCAATCAGATGTAAAACGCGAGGGAAACCGCACTTGTCAAAGAATGAAGGCCTTTTATGCATACCAAAGACACCCGCCGTGTGTAACTCGAGCCACGATGCAAAGTAGTGCATCGGGAAGACCACGTGCAGTGCCCCGGGCTCATTGGCATCCGCTGCTCGGCTGAGACCATGATATAGGTGCGCCAGGCCGGCAATCCCCACGGCCACTTTTACCCCAATGACTATGCGGTGGGCTGGATAAAAGACAGAGGGCCGCATGCGATGAGAATGCATTGGGATCGCGAACCAACTCAGCCACAGCCCGAGAAATCCTAAGAAAAACGCCTCCTCATCCATCCCAGGGACTGCAATCTCCGCGAAAGATATGGTAGGAAAGTCTGGGAGGAAGAAAGCCTTTTGGTCTATTTCCTTCGTCGGCAAGTTAGCCAAACCTAGACCAAAAGGATCATCCAGAATAGCAGATTTGACGGCTCCTGGCGAAATGACGCTAGGACGGAGGAAGCGAGCAATGAAGTCCTCAAAATTAACTCCTCGGCTCCCGTGTTCGATGAAAAGGGACTCGTAGATGTTCAACACCTTGATCAGGCTTGGGAATTGGTGTTGAACGGCATTTTCCGACGTAATCCCCCTTACCATCGGCTTAGCACCGAAGACGTATTCATCTGTCGGGAGCAGCTCTTCATAGTGTTCCCCCATGACTGGTAGGCCGGATACCTCCGCGAATTCCTCCAAGGAAATGGACACTTCCCGATCCATGGCAAGGAAAGTGTGGGTGGGAATATTCCATTGCTCCAAGAAAGCCTTGAACCACCAAGTGGGGAGCGTAGGATATTGGAAAAGAGAGACGTAGACTGCGGTGTACAGTCCTAGTCTTATCAACTGCGACTTCCTCGTCGACAGGATGTACCGGGCCCATGGCAGATATCCAATTGGGTGGCAGGGAATCAAACCAAGGTTATATGATTGCCCCCAGGATCGTGCTTCTCCCTGACAAATACGGCGTCCTAGGATATCCAAAACCATAGGACACTGAACCGGGACCGCATCCATAGCGGGATGAAGAAAGCTGTTCGTAGTCCAGTCTATCATCTCCACGGCATACTGCACTGGAGATGGGTTAGCATAATGAATTGCCGCGATAGGTTCTGACGGCACCGCGCAAGTGAAGCTGCGTCGACCCATAATAATCTGGTTATACCAAGACCCCCAAAGGTAGAGTTTCTTGTACTCCGGGTCATATGCCTTGATCATGGCCAGGACCTCACGGTCCAAAGGCGCCTCTGGAAATCCCTCCTCCGAGCGGACAAACGGGAATGAAGTGTCTTCAGACATGATCGCTGCAAAAAGAGCAATGTAGCCGTCAGTGTTGTAATCCCAACGTTTGACATTGAAAGAAGAAGATGCATTAATTAAATTAAAATCAAAATTAATTAATTACACCGCACCACAGTGCAGTGAGTAGGGGACCAAAGAGGGACCCACAAAATCTAAATGACAATACGTCAATTAAGAAGACAAACTCATCATTGGATGAGATTGTCAGTTGGTCCTTGGGGGGAACATTCCCATAATAAAAAAGGGGGGAAAGAATCCCTAGAGACAAGGAGAAAATCTCCTCTTTCAGAGTAAAGCTCTGTCACAGAATGACACTTGTCAAATTCTGGTCTCGAAAGAATTAAAATTCCTTAAGAAAGAGCTTAGCTCTATAATATTCCATCAAAAAGAAAGTTTTTGAAAAGAAATTTAAAATTAAAATTTCTGGAATCCTAAAAAAAAAAAAAAAAAGATCCATGAAAGCTTATAGAAAAATTCTTCATTTGTTTCAGATCTAAAAGATCTACATTTGATTCAAAGAGCAAAGCTCTGTTCATGGGTTAGAACCCATGAATAAGATCTCTGTAGATCTATGGATTTGTGAGAGCAAAACTCTGTTAATGAAACCCCAAAAGGAATTTCTTCAGATCAAAAGATCCATGAGAGCAAAGCTCTATTGGTTAAAATTGATTTAAATTAACTTAACTTAATTTTAAAATTAATTATTACCTAAAGTTTTCTAAACTTTGGGAAATAAGAGCAAAGCTCTAGAGTTCTGAAAACAAGAGCAAAGCTCTGAAATTCTTAAGCAAAGAGCAGAGCTCTGAAAATCTAAATCTAAGAAAATGGTGAGATTTTCTAAGGGTAAAAAGGCCCTATTTATAAGGCGCTTGCGCCTCTTGGAATTCCCCCTCAATCCAACGGTCAGGAGGGGTTGCCACCGTTGCACTCACGTGTGCGCCACGTGAGCGCAACGGTGGGGGGGCATTTGTTTCGCCCAATCAGAGCAAAGCTCTGTTTGAATTCAAAATTTAAATTTTTGAAGCAACGCTTCAAGTCTCAGGCGCAGCGCGCCACGTGTCAGCGCAGATGCGCTAGCGCAGAAAAAGGGGCTAAGTGCCAAAAGCAATTTAGCCATGCAAAATTACATGCACTTGATAACAACAAATTAAAATACGATGCACAAGCACAACAAAGAGCTCAAATAAAAAGAACACTTAACAGATAATAAAATACTTAATCAAAACATTTATTTATTATTAAATTTAAAAAAGATCACCGAATACGGGATCAGAGAGACAAGGGTTCACAAAAAGAAAAAGAAGAGTATTCAGCTCCCTCTCCGTCTTCTCCACCACGTCGAAGCGGCGATCTTCCTGAGGGGTAGCCATCCAACGGTCGACGCCGCACTCCTGGGAAAAAGTGGCGATGACGGCCCGACGAGCCCGTATCTGGCTCAGCAAGTGGAAAGAGCAGTCCCTCAGGGCTTTGGTGATCAAGAGCGCTTCGAAAAAACTCTCGATCTTATCCTCGGCCGCATCAAGCACGGTAGAGGACATCTCCACCGGAGGAGGAAGAATGTCGGCGAGAACTGAGGCAAGGATCATCCGAAGCCAAATGGAACCCGGGGGAAGAGAAGACCCCACACGAGTCGAAAGCTCGTACATTGCAGCATCGCACTGCTCGTCCGAAAAAGAGGAGTCCACCAAGCGCGCAGCAAAACGGGGAACGATGTCCCGGATCGGCACTTCCCACGGTTGTCGGCGGGCGTGAGGACGGTTGCAAGCCATGATTAAAGAAGTTCTTCAAAGGTGAGGAAAGGAAAGGCTTGGCCTTGAGTTATATATAGATCCAAACACAGAAAATTCTGTGCGCAGCGGAGTTATTTCCAAGCCCCGGGAAATTATAATTTCGGGAATACAAGTTTGACTTGAAAAGAGGAGATGAAGCGGCGCTTCTGATTCTCCAAAATTTAAACTTTAATAAATGAAGCAACGCTTCAGATCCTCTGCGCTGAGCGCAACGCGCCACGTGTCAGGCGCAGATGTATCAGCGTTGCGCCCAAGAAGACGCGCCCAATCAGAGCAGAGCTCTATTTGCCTGAAGCAACGCTTCAGTTGCGCTGCGCTCTGCGCTGCGCGACACGTGTCAGCGCAGATGCGCTAGCGCAGTTGCGCTGCGCTCTGCGCTGCGCGACACGTGTCACGCGCTGGGGCATCTGCGCCAAACTAAATTAAGATTTTTAAGAAATCTTTTCTGTTCTTGTTGAAACAAGAAGATTTTCTTCTGCAAAGCAGAAGCCCTTGGATCAAAGATCCAACGGTGGGGAAAATTCCCCAAATCACTCAGAGGATGATCTCTTTAACAAATTTAACTAATTTGTGAGCACTATAAAAAGGACCTTAAGTCTCAATTCAAAGGCATCAACATTTTTCTGGAGAACTCAAGAACTTTAAACAGAGAGAGAGTTCTGAAGATTTCAAAAAAAAAAGGTAAAGAACCTTCATGGATTAGAAGAAATTCCTTCTAATAGACCGTTAGTCTAAAAAAAATATATAAGATCAATGATCTTTATATAAAAAAGAAAACAGTGCTTTGCACTTCTTGTGAACCTTCGGTTCTTTAAAAACGATAAAAAAAAATAAAAGAATAGTGCTTTGCACTTTTATGAACCTCAGGTTCTTCGAATAAAGAAGAAATTTATTTTTCTTTGATCTAATTTAGATCAAGAACTTAAACAGTGCTTTGCACTTCCCTTCTTGAATCTAAAAAGATTCTTAGTGCTTTGCACTTCCAAGTTGCGCCGCTGCGCTCTTAAGAGAGCGCCACGTGTCGACCATAAAACCACTTGCGCTAAGCGCCCTTAAGATAGAGCTTTGCTCTCTGGAATTGGCGCAACTCGCTGAGAGCGCGCCACGTGTCAGCAGCGCAACAGTGCATTGCACTGCGCTAGTGCGCTTACGCTCATCAGAGCACGACACGTGTCACCACCATATGGACTTGCGCTTATTACTTAGCGCAAAGCGCAGATGCATTAAAAAGGGCCAAGCCCAATTAAGAGAAGGCCTAACAGGCTCAATAAAGCGCAAATGCATTATTTTAAGGGGCAGAGCCCAAACAAGAACAGATGCTTTGCATCATTTATAAATGGGCAGAGCCCAAACAAAATATTCAGAATGCTATGCATTTTAAAAAAAGGGGCAAAGCCTAAACGAAGTAGATGCTTTTGCAAATGGGCAGAGCCCAAAATAAACTGATACTATATATCTTTTGTGAGTAGAGCCTAAATAAAAAATACAATGCAAATAAAGTGTTGAAATGGACTTAGCCCAATCGTGGCCATAAGTCCTTAAATTAAATTGACTGAGCAAAATGGCTCTCCTAAATCAATTTACATCCGGTTCGAGGGTACATCTCTGAACTCCTCTGACACCCATCGTTGTAATCCTTCAACGACGTCAGAGAGGTGACGGGTCCCGACGACTAAACATTCAAATGGACTGCGGGGTCCTTAAACTCGTGGACCGGAACGTCCTTAAACTAATGTTGGACCGAAACGCCCTTAAACTAATGTTGGACCGGAACGTCCTTAAACTAATAATGGACCGAAACGTCCTTAAACTAATGTTGGACCGAAACGTCCTTAAACTAATAACGGACCGAAACGTCCCTAAACTAACATCGGACCGAGACGTCCCTAAACTAATATCGGACCGAGACGTCCTTAAACTAATATCGGACCGAAATGTCCTTAAACTAATGATGGACCACTACGTCCTTAAACTGGCGACGGACCGAAACGTCCTTAAACTAATAATGGACCACCACGTCCCTAAACTGGCGATGGACCACCACGTCCCTAAACTGGCGCAATAGAGCCCGAATGCTCTTTCGTCGGATCTAAGCGGTCCCACCTAAGTTGATCTTAGCCCCAAATGTGGTTAATGTGTCCTTAGATATTTAAATAAACAATAAAACTCCAAATTAACTTTGGTTCAAGGGTACATCTCTGAACTCCTCTGACGCCTGTCGTTGTAATCCCTCAACGACGTCAGAGAGGTGACGAGTCCCGACGACCAGATAATTAAATCAATCACTACGTCAAGTCGATCGTAGTCCAAAACAGGACTAACGTATCCTTGACGAA
This sequence comes from Agapanthus africanus, assembly GCA_030015575.1. Classification (NCBI taxonomy): domain Eukaryota; kingdom Viridiplantae; phylum Streptophyta; class Magnoliopsida; order Asparagales; family Amaryllidaceae; genus Agapanthus; species Agapanthus africanus. The sequence continues at coordinate 427,264,976 of JASDDO010000010.1, read as the reverse complement.
CGTTTAAGCTGATCTTAACCGCAACGCGACTAATGCATCCTTAAACTGAAAACACCCAACCCAAATCTAAGCAAACACGGATTTGGACTAATCCACGTCCTACGGGCGACGGCATTACCCAGTCTCCGTATACAATCCACGGGCAACCACAAATAAAACAAACATACACGACACGAAGTGAAATTCTGGAGAAGGAGAAAGTTGTTACCGCGATGCGGTAGCGTAATTAACTGCAGGGGCTTGCGCCTGCAGGGAAGAGTGTCCCCACAATCAAAAACCCCTCATCCTGAGGGGGAATCTGACGAAGTCTGCTACATCGGCCGCATCCGTCTAAACCTCCGATCCACGGTGCTATAAATCAACTTGGCATCTTCGGAGAGATAAACGGATAAAACCAAATAGCATCTGCCCCGAACCTCAGTCACGGACGCGAAGTCCGGGCCGCCTTTCGGAGGGGAACACACACGAGCGTAAGAATGGGTGGTATAAAATGCAATATTCTGGTATGAACAGACGTCCGGCCTGAATTTCGAGGGCAGAGGTTATTTGGTGCTATCCTTCCACCTCTCCGAAGATGCCAAGTTGATTTATGACACAATATATCGAAGGTTTAAACGGATGCGGCCGATGTAGCAGACTTCGTCAGATTCCCCCTCGTTGAGGGGTTTTTGATTGTGGGGACGCTCTTCCCTGCAGGCGCAAGCCCCTGCAGTTAATTACGCTACCGCATCGCGGTAGCCACTTTCTCCTTCTCCAGATGGTCACTTCGTGTCGTGTGTGTTTGTTTTGTTTTTTGGTTGCCCGTGGATTGTATACGGAGACTAATTTATGTTGTCTCCCGTAGGGCGTGGATTAGTCCAAATCCGTATTTTCTTAGATTTGGGTTTGGGTTGGGTTTAAGGATGCGTTAGTCTCATTTGAGACTAAGATCAATTTAAACGTTTGTTAAGGATACGTTAGTCTAATTTTAGACTAAGATCAACTTAACGGGATCATTTAGATCCAACAAAAGAGCATTTAGGCTCTATTGTTTTAGTTTAGGGACTTTGACGTCCATAAGTTTAAGGACCTCACAGTCCATGGTAGTTTATAGATATCATAGTCTGTAAAGTTTAAGGACATCATAGTCTATGAGTTTAAGGACCCCACAGTCCGTAAAGTTTAAGGACATCATAGTCCATGAGTTTAAGGACCCCACAATCCATGGAATGTCTGGTTGTCGGGACCCGTCACCTCGCTGAAGACGTTGAAGGATTACAACGACAAATATCAGAGGAGTTAAGAGATGTACCCTTGAACCAATATTGGTTGGGATCTGTAGTCCAATTTGGGACTAAGATCAAAGATTTATGAGCATATGGGCTTAATTAATCTGAGGTAGGGTTCTGTGGCCTACTTAGGCTCGTCCCATTCAGTTAAAATGTTAAATATTTAACAGTGCTGAGCATTGGTTTGAGTTCTGACAATCTTTTTGTCTTTTATGGAATGCTGAGAATTCATTATGGCTCTGGGCTTTATTTATAGAACAATTTATGTTCTCTTAGCGCACACGTGAGGAACACATGGCGCGCTTGGCGCTGAGCGCCAGTCAATGAGCGCAGAGCGCTTCTTGTGATGTAGTGCACACGTGAGGAGCACGTGGCACGCTTGGCGCCGAGCGCCAGTCCAAAGAGCGCAAAGCGCTTCTGTTTAAGTAGCGCACACGTGGGGAGTATGTGGCACGCTTGGCGGTGAGTGCCAGTTCAAAGAGCGCGGTTGCGCACACGTGAGGAGCACGTGGCGCGCTTGGCGTTGAGCGCCAGTTCAAAGAGCGCAGTAGCGCACACGTGAGGAGCACGTGGCGCGCTTGGCGTTGAGCGCCAGTCAATGAGCGCAGAGCGCTTCTGTTCAAGTTTTGAGCGCTAAGGCTCTGCAGCGCTGTGCGCTAGATTTGGATCGCTGAGGCGCTCTTCTTTAATTGGAGCGTTGAGGCTCTTTTTAGGCAGCTTTGCGTCCTGAGAATTAAATTCTCTCTATTAGAGACTTTGTCTCATGGATCTAAGAACAAAGTTCTTATTTTTTTATAGGAGATGTTTCAATCTCTTATTTTTTTGGTGAAAAGCTCTGCCTTTATGGATCCATGATCCTAAGAGAATTGAATTATTCTCCCCCATTTTTAATGAGATATTATGATCTCTGAAAGACAATTTGTCTGATAGATCTATGATCTGAAGAAGATTAAGTTCTTCCTCTTATTTTTTTTATGATGAGATACTTTGATCTCTTTTTGTGAAAGACCTTGGTCTTACAGATCTATAATCTTAGAAAAAGAAGTAAATTCTTCTTTTTATATGAGATGATTTCATCTCTTTGTTCTTATTTTTTTACCTTGAAGAAAATTTTCTTCTTCTGAGAGCATGCTCTTTGTCTTTGAAATTTCTCAAAGTTTATGGGGGGGAGGTTCCTCTATATGAGACTTGAAGTCTTGGGGGCTTTATATAGGGCAAGCTGATTTGTTGAATCAGTTATGGAGATCTTTTCTCCAATTGATTTGGAGATTTCCCCACCGTTGGATTTTTGATCCAAGAGCTTCTGATTTACAGAAAGCAATCTTCTTGTTTTTAACAAGATTGGGAAATCTTTTCCCATACAGAATTTTATTCTGTAATTTGGTGATTTTTTTTAATCACCATTGGATCATTGATCCAACGGTGCTCTGATTTTTAGAGCATAATCTTTCCTGTTTGGAAAGATTCTGAAGAATGTTTTCTTAACAGAATTTTATTCTGGTCAATTGATGAGTTTTAATCATGTTCGTTGGATCTTTGATCCAAGGGCCGAGAGCATTTTGTTTCTAGCGCTAGCGCTCACGTTCTTTGCACGTGGTGCGCCGCTTAGAATGCAGCGCTCTTAGCGCCAGCGCTCACGTGCTTTGCACATGGTGCGCCGCTTAGAGTGCAGCGCACTTGGCGCTGCTATGAAGCACTGCTTTATTTCAAATTTTGAATTTTGAACAGAGCTTTGCTCTGATTGTGGATACACTTGGGTCATTTAAAGCTCGGGACGCTCACGAGCTGAACATGAGTCAGACCTGCTTAGCTTGAGACGAACTCGAACCGAGCTTGAGCTAGCATAAACTAAGCCTAGCCGAGCTTGGACAAGGGTCGACTCGTTCAAGCTCGGCTCGGTTAAACTCCTAAATATAACATGAAATCATATTATAAATTATATTATAATCTTTATTTTTACAAGACGGTGTCGGTTCGAAATAAGCAAAACCGGAACAACGGCGTACGAAAACGCGCTATCCCAATCCTAGGGAAGCGCTCGGAAGCCAACACTCGGTGGCGCTTGGTGAGTATTTCGACGGTTAATTCCATATGTTTTCTATATCGTTAATTAATTATTAAGATAAATCCTTATTTCATCGCAGAGAAAGAAACACCTCGCCGACTATAATGAAGCGAAGGGGTGGACCGCGTTACACAAGGGCACAGATGCGTATATGGTAAGTTTCATATAATTAAGTTTATTACGTATTTTAAGTTAGCACATGTGTGTATGTATTCTATATAGATCCCATTTCAGGAGTAGACGGATGTCTTGGGACTTGGTTTCGGCGATTCGATCACCACCATTGTATATGTCCTGGATTCGATATCCGGTGGGCATCACGGTGGGTATGAGCACGGGATTGGTCATGGGGCCCATGAGTACGCCGTGACCCAGACACGGGAAGATGCGGCAGCTGCATCGCAGGAGGAGATCCATCAGCCCCGCGAGTAGGCGGAACAGCAGCATCAGACGCAGTAGGAGACGCGGCAGGAGACGCAAAAGACGCGGCATGAGTTGCAGGAGCTTAGAGCGGAGATCCGAGACAGCACGCCGAGTCCGTCCAACATGCCATACGGACTGAGTTGAGCGCATTCTTTAGGCCACGCGACGATGGAGGTGGATCGTCGTCCCAACGGCATTAGTTCTATTTTTTGATTTGTTGACACATACATTTGTTCGTTAGTGGTGTGTTGATCATATTGTACGATTATTTGACACATACATTTTTTGATTTGTTGACACATATATTTGTTCATTGGCGGAGTATTGTTCATATTGATTGTATGTGTATTTTGTTTATATTTGCGTGTGATTCGGAGCTTATTACTTAGATTATCATATATTACGTGAGATTTGAATATATTGCGTGAATGAAAAAACTATATTGCTGCTTGTGAATGGTAATTATATGTTGCTGGTTGTGATTGGAATTAACACGGATGGGACGCGGAAAATTTAATTATTTAAATAAAAACATTGTTCACGGTTGTAACCGTGACTAAAGACATTTGTTCACGGTTACAACAGTGAACAAAAGGCTGCTCCAGATACTGATATCTGGAGAAGGTCAATGTTTAGGGTAACGGTTATAAGTTTTGTTCACGGTTATAACCGTGACCCAAAAATGGTTTTGTTCACGGTTAGCACTGTGAACAAAAATCAGAGGCCCACTAACTAACTTGCCTTTCAATTTTTCACGCTTAAAAATGTCCACGGTTCTAACCGTGACCCAATATTTGCTTACACAGGTTTGGGTCACGGTTCACTCACGGTTTAAACCGTGAACTAAAGTTATTTTGTTCACGGTTTAAACCGTGAACAAATCCCTGCCCTTTAGCAGTGAAAGATGAAATCATATGAATATGTGCATGGCATGCACACGATTTGTTAACACTATAAATAACCTTGATGGCTACCAGTTGACTTATATGTAAAGCTTGTCAAGATCTAAACGTTTTTAAAAAAAGCGATGAAGACTATCACTACTACAATATGGGGTTGCCCCTACGGATAAAGGAATCCGTAGGGGCAACTTTTTATTGCCCCTACGGATTAATCCGTAGGTCCCCATTCTTGTCCCTACGGTTCTCTACGTTTTAATTTAAAAATATGTAATCGTAATTTGATATTTGACCCTATGGAGCCGCAAACAAAGGACCTACGGAGATGTCCGTAGGGGCATGTATATGGGTTAATAATAAAAAAGGGCACAGAAAAGCGCTCACCGCTCCCAAAAATTCTTTCTCTCATTCTCCAGCGCCTCGCGATCGATCGTTCCCGCGCCTCGATCCCGAGTCTCATCGCCAATTGCGTCCTTATCCGCCCGCCACCGCCCTCGATCGTAGGTTATAACTTCCTCGTCGCCACCGCGCTTGACTCGTCGCCGATTGCGTCGTCGTCTCCTCCACTGCCCTACAGGTTAGTAAGTCTCTAATTTTTACTTCTAATTTAATACTTTTATTTCCCTCTTTTGATGATGTTAGGGCTAGGGTTCAGGGTGAGGGTAGGGGTGAGGGTTAGGGTTAGGCATCGGGTCAGTTTAGGTTAGGGTTAAGGTTTGGGTTAGGGTTCGGTTGGGGTTGGGGTTGGGGTTAGGGTTAGGGTTCGGTTGGGGTTAGGGTTGGGGTTAGGGTTAGGGTTCGGTTAGGGTTGGGGTTGGGGTTAGGGTTAGGGTTCGGGTTGGGGTTAGGGTTAGGGTTCGGTTGTTTCACTGCTTTGAAATGATTATCTATTCTATTACAGTGTACTCGGAGAACAGCGGGGAGGTGCTGCCGAAATTTACTCGAAACGGTTGAAAGCACAAGCGAATGGGTGTCCGCTCTATACATTCTTGATGGGATAGAAGCCTTACCCCCGACAGGCGAAACACACACATACAACACGAATACACAATAAACGCATCATTAGAGAGTGATTCAAGATGTTCAAGTTAAAACCAATATATGATACTCGATGATAATATGAAACTTTCATATTCTCATCGATACTCATATATAAAACTCAAAGCGCCACTTATTCCCTGTCTATCGGTTAACATACGTTCGATGTTCGTATGCCCGTATTTATTTATTCAATATATTTTCTTCAGGTATCTCTACACTCTTAAAAAATATATACGCAATAAAAATCGACCAGAGGGTTCTATCATGCAAGGTTATCTTTTAGATGAAGCAACCACATTTTGTTCCCGCTATCTGGATGAGAACATTAAGACGAGACTTAACCGGCCTCAAGGAATTCAAGACGGGCCATATGGTAAAGCCGATTATAAAAGGGTAGACACTATGTTTATCAACAAGATATACTGGTTTATCTTGCTCAATAGCGCATATCTTGAAAAAATTAGAGAGTAAGTTTTTTTGGATTAATTGTTATATTTGTGTTTGTGTGTGTATAAAATGATATAATATTAATGTCATAATTTATTGTCGAGAACATAATTCAATTTAACGAGGTACGTGAGGGGCATCCTGATTGGAACGATGAACGATTGGAAAAATATCATCAGGATAATTTTTGCGATTGGGTTGCATATCATGTAACTTATTCGAATAGCATGTTATTGCTATCAGTTTTAATCTAAACTTATATCGTTATGTATTTGTCGTAAAATTTGTTTTGTTAGATCCACGATCCGAACTTGTCTGCATCATTAGAGAGTGATTCAAGATGTTTAGCTCAATTTCCTGGTATGGAGGTTGCATATTATAAAGGATTCGGTGTTCTTGGATACAAATTCGAAATTAAAAACATAGAAACATCTAGAACCACTCAGAATAGGGGGATTGCGACGGTAGGATCGGATGGTGTGATTTATTATGGATACCTAAATTGTATACTCGGCATCCAATATCCCGGACGATCAGAACCCTTTTATATATTTCAGTGTACTTGGTACGATACGCGAACCGATACGGATATGTGGAGAAGCAATCTCGGGACTTGGAAAGATGAATATGGATTGACCAGTGTGAACACACTTTGATTTTACGGTCAGGAAGATCCGTTTATCTTTCCAAACCAAGCGTTCCAAGTATACTACCCACAGTGTTTGAAGCATCCGGGATGGAGTGTCGTATGCCGTTGGAAACCCAGGGATGTCTACGATGTCCCAGAATTCGAGGACATCGACGAGGATGAAGAAGAGAGAAGACTTAGAGTGCTCCGACCGTCTGTTTCGAAAGACGGGTTGTCTTCGGCTGATCATGAAGTTACGTGGGTTAGAAATGATATCGATGATGAAATCCAAGTAGATATGTCTAATGCGCCCACGAAACGAAAAAGGTTATCAGTAATGTTATATTATTACTTCACATTTTACGATCTATACATATATAGTCAATGCTTGTAATGATTGTCTAATGCGTCCACGAACCGTTTTATCTAGATTTGATGACGGGAGCAGCGAGGGGCGGCAGGAGCTTCAGCCGCGGCACCGGCAGAGGCAGAGCGGTTCTGCCGCCCGGAGAGCTGCGTAGGGAGCTTCAGAGGGCCGGTCTTGCACCCCGATCGGAGACCCATTCGAATGCCTCCTTCCGTGTGGACTTTGCCACACCTCCAGATATATTCTACGCATATTCATTTTGAATGTAATATTATAGATATATATGCATGTTCATGTCAAAATTGCTTATATTGCTGATACTTGATTGTCTAGCTGTTGGTGATGCGTCCACATCAGGGAAAGATGCCACTTCCGCATCTCCACATATGTTTATATATCATATAGTGTATGTATATTGATTTAGAATGCTATATCATAAATATACATACATTCTTTTTGCTCTTACGTACTTACATCTCGGGCTGTAGGTGGTGGATTCACATCTTCGGCAGAGCCCACCACCGCACCTGCGGGTATGTTTATATATCCTATAGTGTATACATGTTGATTTAGAATGTTATATTATTGATATACGCATTCTTTTTGTAATTACTTATATAGCTGATGCTTGATTGTCTAATTATAGGTGGTGCATCCTCGTCTGGTGCAGGGGCCACTCCCGTCACTTCCATACCCTCCGCTCAGTCTGCAGGTTTGTATGAATAAATAAAAAATATTTATTCATTTTACATATCCTTTAAGAATAAACATGAACTTCATGTAATTTTATCGATGTTTATTTTCTAGTTGGAGATGCGTCCACGTCCGGGTCACCGGCTGTTCCTCACAGGAGGAACTATCGTCCCGCTCGTGCTACTGCCCAGGCCCAAGCTCGTGCTTTAGTCGCCGAAGGTATATATCACACTTCAATTTTCGTTAAACCTTGATTTCTTAATACCACTTTGTCTTGATATTTCTTGTAGACGCAGGGCCTCCCCATCCCGAGAGGGGTACTCGAGGCCCGAATCAGTCCCACAGGCTGAGACCCGACAGAGCTAGGGGGAGGCAGCATTCCTCCTTTTTTTTATCCCTGATTTTCGCTATACCGACGATTATGCCGAGAGGTTCGGCCGGTAAATGGGGGATGAGAGCCGCCTCGTGAAGAACTATCCACTTCACGTTGAGTGGGGTGACCAGCACCGGCGCTCATTCGCCCTCTTTTGGGATCAGGCTCGGGTATTACTATATATTTTCATTTGATTTATCCAATATATTTATTATTAACACTTACAATTTAATAACATTGTTTTTTTTGTATTTTCAGTTGGATTACGATTTTCAGCCTGTACCCGACCCTGATCACCCTGGGAGGGTGCTCGATCTTCACGCTCTGTACAATGGCTTGATGAAGAACATGCAGACGAAGGTCCGATACAATAGGAATGAGCTGAAGATCGACTGCTATTCCCTGTGGATGGCGACCCCCGAGGCAGAGAGAGCGGCCCTCCTACATATTCCGGCCTTTGCGAGAGTCGATGTAGATACATGGCCTCTATTGTGCCAATATTTCGACTCTCAGCGCAAACAGGTATGTATTTTAAATATAATTCATTATTTAGTATATAATTTATTTTTTTGTGTTGCTTAATTAGAAAACTAAATCTGAATGTGTTGTGCAGAAACAGGCCGATCAAAATAAAGAGAATAGGAAGTCGGCGAAGAGGAGTCGCCCCACTTATACAGGTGGCTCGAGGAATATTACTCGTGCCATGGAGTTATCGGTAAATTACAATAGACATGCCTTTGTGATATAATGTAATATTAAGAGTTATTTTCTAATATATGTAAATTTTTGGCGAATTGCAGAGAACTCAGACCCTGGCGCAGGATGGTACACCGAGCATGCTGTCCACGTATCTTGCCGTCCATGGCACCTCGACAGGTCCCGCCACGGACGAGCTTCGATACCCCGACACCGCTATCCAGGAGTATTGCGTAAGTGTTAATATTTATTCAACCCCTATTTGAAATTTTTGTTTTGAAAGGTTTAAATTTAAATGATATATTTATATTTTACTGGTTAATGTGGGTGTAGGAGCGGGTGGTTGAGCAGGCGAAGGCACCGGGGATCGATTTTACGGGACTGAACGATCCGATGCTGCTGACCCCAGTCCTAGACGCCGTACACGGAGGGCACCACGGAGGTTGGGAGAGAGGCCGGGGACTGGGTCCTAGCAGGGCCCATATGAGGTTGGACTCCACTCCGGCAGTTATTTCCTCTATTCTCCCGTGAGCGACGTTTCGAGCAAGAACTGGACACCTTGAAGGCCACCGTTCAGGAGTTGAAGGAGATGTTGGTATGTATACTACTTAATAGTAAAATATTATGTCATATTATAGATAACAACATATCCAATATTAGTACGTAGCCTGAGCTTATTTGGTTGTAGACTTAGTTTTGATTAATCATACATACATAGAACTGTCTAATTAAAATAAACTATGGTTTTCCAAACTAGATATCCAAACGAGGCCTAAGTCTTTAAGTATACATAGATTGGGGTTTCACAATAACCTGATAATGATACGAATTCGACCAATACACAGTTCTTACTCGTTTATTACACACAAAATTTAACAGACGCGACAGGGTACATCGGCTGAGCCTCTACATGCATCTCTTTCAGCTGCGGCTCCGCAAGCCACTACCTCGGCTGCGGTTGCGCATACAACTCCTATAGCTCCACAGCCCACTCAGACTCCCGCAGCTGCGGCTCCGTAAGCCACTACCTCGGCGGCGGTTGCGCAGACCACTCCTACAGCTCCACAGCCCTCTCAGACTCCCGCACACTCCGTATTGCTCGAGATATTGACTCAGGGTATATCCGAGGAGCAGGCGCACCAGATTACGGCGTTTATCAGAGGTGGAGCTGGACCGAGGTAGGGTAGCTTTTTGATTCTTATATTTTAAACATGTATTTACTTATACGATACATATTGTATATAATTTGGACGATATTGATATTGGTGGTGTTTGTGTGTTCATATTGATTTAGATTGATATCGCATTCTGCTTATTGATTTCTTTTGTATATTATGCGTTAGATGTGATTATGAATACCGCGGTATATATTCTGTGTGTTGATTAATTTTATATATGATGCATATATTATTGTGCACAGGACGAGAAAAAACAGGCAGCCCTTTTTTAAAAAAAACCTTGATAATATGTCCTTACGGATTAAACCGTAGGGCCAAACATTGCCCCTACGGCTTAAACCGTAGGGTCCTACTTTGCCCCTACACATTTATCCGTAGGGGCAAAATATCAGGTATACTGATATTTTGCCCCTATGATCTCAGTAAGAGGGGGTATACGTGTCCCTACGGATTGGACCGTAGGGACATAAACATGCCCCTACACAGGTATCCGTAGGGACAAAATATCAGGAAACCTGATATTTTGCCCCTACACATCTGGACCTACGCATGTATCCGTAGGGGCAGCAATTGGGCACTACGGAGTTATCCGTAAGGACAACTATTTTATTTTATAAACCGATAAATTAAATAACTTTTTTTTCCCTACAGTTTAATCCGTATGGACATATGGACCTATGCATTAAGCCGTAGGGGCAAGTATTTAACCGTAGGGGCATGTTTAAGGCTAAGACTTGCACCTACGGCGTTTGCGCCTACAGCGTAATTTTATACCCCTACGGCTATAGCCGTAGGGGCAGTGATTTGCTCCTACGGATTTATCCGTAAGGGTAATCTTTATTTGTAGTAGCGTATATTATCAAATTATATACGGAAGTACAAATACTATAATATATCGATATTAATAACAGCTATTATCTATGAGATCAACTTATTTAATAAATTATATCCTTATTAAACCAAAATTAAGTGCCACAGTTCATGTGTACAAGCACCTAACATGCATGAGATGTACGTTCACTGTTCTAGACTTCTAAAGATTTGGATCATGATAAATAAGTAAATTTGATTGCTTATTACAGCAGTGTTTCACCATCTTGCTTAGATATTTTCCAACATTTTTATTGGTACAAGTACTTTATTATAAATAACCATAAGCAGCATACAAGAAGTGTTGGATCACTCGATATGAATGTTGACGTTAAAAAGCCTAGCATGCATGTTTATGACTTTGGAAGTTGTAAGTCATTGGATTCCATTTTGATTGGGTGCACATGGGCATGTCGTATTATATATAATCGAACGTGCTACATTTCTTTTACTGGTATTGTAAAAGAAATGTATCACACTATATTATAAGTTTAGGAAAATTTATTCAGGAAAATAATTGCTAAATAGTTTCTCCATAACATTAGGGCGAAAAATGTATATATATCATGAATTTATAGGAAAAGAAAAGCCTAGGGTGATATTGCAATAAGATACCTAATTAATAATCTTACAACCTCTTGGTATCTTTTCTATTATCATTTTGCATCACACTGTATATTAAATAATAATAAATAGAAGTAAATAATATTATGTCACATGCACATCAGCTATATATACTAGTATAAAAATGGCTTGCCTCTACGGATAATAAATTCCGTAGGGTCAATTAACTAATGCCCCTACGAATAAGACCATAGGTGCATATATAAATAAAAAATTGTTAAAATTTAACTTATGCAGTTGTCCCTATGGTGCCGCAAGACAAGACCTTACGGATATATCCGTAGGAGCATATTTCAAGATTTAAAAAAATAATAAAAACTGTAACTACTTCAATTTCAATGTACAGAAAATTGTTTAAAAGTTAATGTACAAATGGAGTATTTACAATCCTGTGTACACTACAAGTATTTGATTTGCTTTTGAACAACAAGAAAACACTTGTAGCACATTTGTAAAGTTTTGCACTGCTGTGATGTAGCCCCTGTGATCGAATCCCCCCAACCATATTATCTTTTTAATTAATTTTTCTTTTAATTTTTTAGAAGCCCAAGAATCTACACGTGCACTACACGTCAAAATGAAAGGTCACAAATACAACGAGCACTGGGGTATATGATAAAACAGGGACACGTGGCAACAAACCCAACCCCACCCGACGGTAATGGACCGGCGAAATGCCCAATTCCACCGGTACCGCCAGGCCCTCCATAGGTAATTTCCCCTCATTTCTTTGCCCGAGCACCTCTTCAGCTATTCTACTAACCCCACATTGTTTATTTTCTCTGCATTCATCCTGAGAACAATAAAACCCCCTTAAATCCAATTTTTAATGCAAATTTTAATGCATTCTTTAACCATCTAAACCATAATTTTTCTCTATAAATACCACACCTTATTTCATCCCTCCTCACTCAGAAATTCCTTGCCAAAACTCTACAAAATTCCCAAGTTCTAATAGTGTGCAAGTGGAGTTAGCAAAGGGCGAAGTTCCAGCGAAATTCCAAGAAGTTTCCGGCGACGAAACGACGCCCCGACACCTTCCGTTGCTTCATCTCTCTCTTCTCTTGTTTCCTAGCCAGTAAGTCCCCTCTCCCTCTCTCTTCTTCTACTTTAAAAACTTTCATTTCTAAAGTCCGACGGAAGCGGGGTCAATCCGACTTCCGATTCGGTTTTCTTTAAAAATTCTATTTTTCTTAATCAATAAAATACCATACTCTCACATAATGTTTATCAAATATTAACAAACACTTTAAAACAGCTTTCATCTCAAAATATTTTTTATGTAACTTTTATTGTATTTTTACGGTAAAATACCACATACTTCATTTTCGACATAAAAAACATAATACTTGTATTACCTTTAGATAACTCACGAGATAATAACCTATCTCACCACAACACACATCTTTGACATAACACGATGAGAATTTGGGAATATATTCATGGGATAACACGACATTACAAATAAATACCTTCAAACTTGCAAAACCATTTCTTTAAAAAGTGTATTAATTAATCCCTTGCAATTGCGTCTCTACAACTCATTTTAGGGACCCCGTTCGGGATGGTGCGGATTATCGCACATTCTCGGGCCTAGTAGAGCGAGATGCAGACTTCCGAAAGGAGCATTCAATCTCGATAGAATTTTTACTTCCGAAAGGAGCATTCAATCTCGATAGAATTTTATTACATTTTTCTTTAGAAAATGAGATTTCTATAAAAATAAATAAATTTTATTAAATATATATATATATATAACTATTATCAAAATATCTATTTTAATTATATTATACAAATATTCCAAGTTTTCTAAATCAAAAGAATCACCATTACAGAAAATACCATTCAATGCAAAATTCCAACATTTCATTAAAATACCATATACTATGAAAACTAGGTTCTACTCAATAGAAATTTCACCTTATAAAATATACATCTATGAAAATCCTAAAGATGATAATTAAATACTTGAGATATATTTTGAATATGTATCAAAACTATTTTTATATAAAACCCCCTCAAGTTATGCTAAATTACAATAAGGACCCTAGTAAATATAGGTTTAAGCGGGACAAATTCTCTGGAGTCTCAGGGAGCCGGAGAATGTGGGTGCTTGCCTATCTAAGGTAAACAATCTAATAAACGGTGTTATCAACACGATAATTGTCTTTGAAAAAGACACAAATCCTGCTGTCCATGTGCAGCAGTTACCGATAACATCAAAACTAATTCAGGATTTCAATTTCTTTTCAAAGTGTCTGACTCAGACTGAGTCTCAATCTAATCAATCTGACTTGAATATGATTCAAGTATAAACTACATGAATCCATGAATCTGTCTATTCAATTTATATCAATCTATATTGACTGAACTGAATCATGAATATACTCCGTTTACATGACTCTCCATTTATATCCATTCCATTTACTGATATTATAGTTTCGGCAAGTCTTCCATTTACTACAAGACAATACACTACAATCAGTACAATCAATATTATAAGACACTACGGGGTTTATAAAGAGGTAGACTAGTACAAAACATGTTAAAGGTGGCACGAGGTGGTCACTAAAGACGTAATTACATTCATGCCGTTGTTCCGTGGTATTTTTGACGGGGCTTTATACCACGGGTTACCAAAGTCCACGGTGTATGTTGGACTCCTCTCGTATACAGTGGTATATTCTGTACCAAAACTACAAACAACTACGTTAACATTATAATCAAACTTTACTAGATATACTCCCTTTTCTGTCTATTCTATTTCTTCCTTTCTTTGGGACTTACCGAGCGATTGTTCGCTGACGACATTCCTATTTCTTTTCTTCTATGGAATGTTGTCAGGTGGATCGGACGCACTAGAGTTCGAGACCAGCCAGGAGCATGTGGAGCAGTTCACGGAAGATCCTGAGCAGTGACTTTACTTGTACATATTTTCATTTCAGTTATGCCATTGTTTATGCATTGCTTTCCATTGATGTATTTACTTTCCAGTTGTACCTGTAAAAGAATGTTTAATAAATAAATTTGATGTTCATTTACATTCATGTCTCGTGTGTACTTTACTTTATATTGTTTAGATACGCTTAGCGTGTTTACTTCTGAGTAAATACGTCGCGTGATCCGCCGCGTCCCCTCCCCATACACCGGAAAGCAGGGCGTGACAAGTTTTGTTGGCTGCCTATGTAGGTCAGCTCTGTGTGGACATGCAGGTTAGCTCTGTGTGGACATGCAGGTCAGTTCTACATGGACATGCGGGTTAATTCTGCATGAAGTTCTAAGCAATATAACACAAGAATCAGCAATTAAAAATATTCTTTACATATTCCTTGAATCTTACCATTTCACATATTTTGAGTCTGTCCTAACCCAAATTTTTCTTTCAAGATTATGAATTCCCCAAACAACACTAATACCAACTTCAACAACACTCCACCACCTCTATCTCTTACACCTACCGTCGCTGCTCCGATCAATGAGCAGACAGTATTGCTTGAGACGATCTGCAGCCTCCTGGAGGGACAGCAGCAGCAGACTGCTATTTTGATGAATCAACCAGAAGCGGAAACACCTGGGGTAAAACAATTTCGGGCCTTGCATCCCAAGCAATTCTCGGGAAAAGATAGGCCTCTAGAAGCTGAAGAGTAGGCTCAGAGTATTGAGGATGATCTAGCAGCGGCACAAATGCTAGAGATCGCTTGGGTTCGAGTTGCAAAACTGCAGCTCACTGACAATGCCCGAGTCTGGTGGAAGGCGGAAGAAAGCCGTCTTGACCAACCTATCGAATGGAGGAATTTTCGCATATGTTCGACGTGAAATACTTTCCTGAGACTGCCCGATTTGACATGGAACAACAATTCATCCATCTACAACAAATTATATCCTTATTAAACCTAAATTAAGTGTCAGAGTTCATGTGTACATACACCTAACATGCATGAGATGTACGTTCACTGTTCTCACTACTACAAAGAAGGGTTGCCCCTACGGATTTATCCGTAGGGGCAACCAACTGCCCCTACAGATATATATGTAGGGGCGAAAAAATACCCCGTAGGTGCAAAGGCCGCAGGTGCAAGTTGAGGCCCTGAACTTGCCCCTACGGTCAAATTGTTGCCCCTACGGATATATGTGTAGGTCCTTTTGCCCCTACGAATAAAGCCGTAGGGTATAAGATTTTATATAATTTACGGTTTATTTTACTAAATTACTTGGACCTACGGATATATCCGTAGGGGCACGTACTAACCCCTACGGATATATGCGTAGGTACGTTTCCGTAGGGCACAAATTCAGAATTCCTGATATTTTTCCCCTACGGATAACGCCGTAGGGGAGAGTCAGTTGCCCCTACGGATATATTCGTAGGGGTTTTCCTAACCCCCTGCAACTGTGATCTGGGGGAAATATCAGTTACTGCTGATATTTTGCCCCTACGGACATATCCGTAGGGGTAATATGTATGCCTACGGATTAATCCGTAGGTACATATTGTCTGTAATTTTTTTTAATAAATGGGCTGCTTGATTTTTTTCCGCCCTGTGCACAATAATATATACATCAATCAAATCATATATTGCAGTATTCATAATCACATCTCACGCATATATATAATATACAAAAGAAACACAAAAACTGAATATGATATAAATACAAACCAATATCAATATCGTTTCAAAATATAGTACAATGTGTATGATATAAATAAATACATGTTTCAAAAAAAAAGAACCAAAAATCTACCCTAGCTCGGTCCAGCTCCACCTCTGAATAACGATAGAATAACGCGCGCCTGCTCCTCGGTCAATAAACTCCGCAATTCGTCGCGAGCGAGAGTCTGAGCGGCATGTGGAGCCGGCGATGTGGTCTGCGCAGCCGCCGTCGAGGTAGTCGCTTGCGGAGCCGCGGCTGCGGGAGTCTGAGTGGGCGATGGAGCTACAGGAGCTGTCTGCGGAACCGCAGCCGATGTAGTGGCTTGCGGAGCCGCAGCCGAAGGAGATGCGTGTGGAGGCTCGGCCGATCTACCCTGTCGCGTCTGGATATAACGTGTGTAAGAAGCGTGTAAGAACTGTTTATTATTCGAATTCGTATCATTATTAAGTTATTTCGAAACCCGGTTTGGATATCTAGTTTGGAAAAGCGTTGTTTATTTCAATTACATATGTATGTATGATTAATCAAACTTAAGTCTAAAACCAAATAAGCTCAAGCTACGTACTAATTATGGATATGTTGATATGTATATAATATGAAATGATATTTTACTATAAAGTAGTATACATACCGGCATCTCCTTCAACTCCTGAACGCTGGCCCTCAAGCTATCCAGTTCATGATGGACATGCCGGTCACTGGAGACGGAGGAAGTAACCGCCGGGGTGGAGTCCAACCTCATATGGGCCCTGCTAGGGCCCAATCCCCGGCCTCTCCCAACCTCCGTGGTGCCCTCCGTGTGCGGCGTCCAGAACTAGGGTCAGCAGCCTCGGATCGTTCTGTCCGGTAAAATCGATCCCCGAGGCCTGGGCCTGCTCAACCACCAGCTCCTACACCCACATTCGAATTCTTATCATTATCGAGTTATTTCGAAACCCCATTTGGATATCTAGTTTGGAAAACTGTAGTTTATTTTAATTAGATATGTACATGTATGATTAATAAAACATAAGTCTACAACCAAATAAGCTCAGGCTATGTACTGATATTGGATATGTTGATATCTATAATATGACATTATATTTTACTATTAAGTAGTATACATACCAGCATCTCATTCAACTCCTGAACGGTGGCCTTCAAGCTCTCCAGTTCCTGCTGGATACGTCGCTCACTGGAGACGGAGGAAGTAACCACCGGGGTGGAGTCCAACCTCATATGGGCCCTGCTAGAGCCCAGTCCTCGGCCTCTCTCCCAACCTCCGTGGTGCCATCATTGTGCGGCGTCCAGGACTGGGGTCAGCAGCCTCGAATGCTTCCTTCCCCCTAGCAACTGTCAGAACATTATATTTAGCACATACTGGTCTATAAAATTGACAAGAAATACCAAAATCAACAAATTCAAAGCCTTACCTACAGAGATAGAAGATGTGCTCCTCTGGTATCTGCATGTATCAAAATTTGAATAATATTAATTAATTTCAGTACATACATACTAACAAGGTAAACTCGCATATAGCGCTGCTTACACATATGACAGGGAGTGAACAAGCTCTTGTAGATCATCAGGCGCAAATCTAATCTCATCAAGCAGCCCATGATAATGAGTTGGACGACTAAGAGCAAAAGGAATGTGTGTATATTTATGATATAGCATTCTAAATCAATATACATGCCCTATATAATATATAAACATACCTGGAGGAACGGAAGTGGCCTCTGTCCCTGATATGGACGCATCACCAACAACTAGACAATCAAACATTGACAATATAAGTAATTTTGACATAAACAGGCATGGATATCTATAATATTACATTCAAAATGGATATTAGAGAGCGCACCTGCAGTGAGAAATGGTAAAAGTATTACCCAACTAGGGTGTAATTTACAGAATCAGCTGAGACTCTTGAAAGTCATAGAAGAACCCGACCTGCACAAATCTGATGTATGCTTTCCATTGGACACTAAGAAGTCTCTAAAGGGAAAAGCCTATGTGAAAGCCATCATTAGTTCATATCCGAAGATTGATACTGAAACAGAGAACGAGGAATGTCATTTTTTTCTTCTTCTGCCACATTACTGTCTTCTCCTTCTGCCACATTACTGTCTTCTCCTTCTTATTATGTGCGCGTGCAAATTCAATGATTATATTGAGAATATGGATTAATAGTGGGTAGGAAAAGTATTTCTCAAATGGCTTTTGCGTCTTAAAACCATAAACTACTAAATAATGGCATACATAATTTTTTTAGTATAAAGGTTGTTATTTTAAGTTTTCCCTTATAGAGATATGATCTAACTGCATCTATAAACTATAAGTGTGCAGAAAATTATGATAAGAAACCATAAGAAAGGGTCGTAGCCATGCATAACCTTGAATTTACATACCAAATCATGCAAAAGCATGCACTTATTGTCACCTTGCCTTGGAATATAAAATATCTTGGAAGACTATAAGCGAGCATTTAAATCTTGATAGCTTTTGACTTCAACATATATTTTTCTCAAGTACCATGAAATATACTTCCTCCGTATAAACCGTTTTCAGGAAGATGGATTAATAATGACAAATTATCCATTGTGGCTCACTAGGTTAGCATTTTCTCTTCTATTGACCATCTTACTAATCTGCTTGGTAAATTTATTCGGAACCGGCTGCGAATCATTAAAAGACATGCATAAGAAAGAAACCTAAAATACAGATATATAGCATACCGATACATCGAAACTTCATAGTTGCGATGGCAATCCAGAGATATTTATTTCTACACACGTGGTGCGCGTGCGAATGCGTAAGGCATTATGGACAAATATTTCAGAACATGGAAAGTATTATTCATATGAAGTAATTAAAACTTTTAAACACCTTGGGTAGATATTTTCTTAGTTGATGCAATCATATCATGAGGACTAAATTTAAGCTATTATACATATGCATATGTATTTTTCTAACATAATATATCACACACACACACACACACACAGAGAGAGAGAGAGAACACCAGGTAGGTAGAGAAATCAGGTAGCAGGATCCTGAAGAAATGGAGTCCATAGCATTGCTCATCATCATCATCCGTGATCCCTTTGATAATAAGGCATCAAAGGGATCACGGATGATGATGATGAGCAATGCTATGGACTCCATTTCTTCAGGGTCCTACTAGCTGATTTCTCTACCAAACTGGTGTTCTCTCTCTCTCTCTCTCTGTGTGTGTGTGTGAGATATATTAGGTTAGAA
This sequence comes from Agapanthus africanus, assembly GCA_030015575.1. NCBI lineage: Eukaryota > Viridiplantae > Streptophyta > Magnoliopsida > Asparagales > Amaryllidaceae > Agapanthus > Agapanthus africanus. Next base: position 427,245,511 of record JASDDO010000010.1, on the reverse strand, counting down.
AAATACATATGCATATGTATAATAGCTTAAATTTAGTCCTCATGATATGATTGCATCAACTAAGAAAATATCTACCCAAGATATTTAAAAGTTTTAATTACTTTATACGAATAATACTTTCCATGTTCTGAAATATTTGTTCATGATGCCTGACGCATTCGCACGCGCACCACGTGTGTAGAAATAAATATCTCTGGATTGCCATCGCAACTATGAAGTTTCGATGTATCGGTATGCTATATATCTGTATTTTAGCTTTCTTTCTTATGCATGTCTTTTAATGATTCGCAGCCGGTTCCGAATAAATTTACCAAGCAGATTAGTAAGATGATCAATAGAAGAGAAAATGCTAACCTAGTGAGCCACAATGGATAATTTGTCATTATTAATCCATCTTCCTGAAAACGGTTTATACGGAGGAAGTATATTTCATGGTACTTAAGAAAAATATATGTTGAAGTCAAAAGCTATCAAGATTTAAATGCTCGCTTATAGTCTTCCAAGATATTTTATATTCCAAGGAAAGGTGACAATAAGTGCATGCTTTTGCATGATTTGGTATGTAGATTCAAGGTTATGCATGGCTACGACCCTTTCTTATGGTTTCTTATCATAATTTTCTGCACACTTATAGTTTATAGACGCAGTTAGATTATATCTCTATAAGGGAAAACTTAAAATAACAACCTTTATACTAAAAAAATTATGTATGCCATTACTTAGTAGTTTATGGTTTTAAGACGCAAAAGCCATTTGAGAAATACTTTTCCTACCCACTATTAATCCATATTCTCAATATAGTCATTGAATTTGCACGCGCACATAATAAGAAGGAGAAGACAGTAATGTGGCAGAAGAAGAAAAAAATGACATTCCTCGTTCTCTGTTTCAGCATCAATCTTCTGATATGAACTAATGATGGCTTTCACATAGGCTTTTCCCTTTAGAGACTTCTTAGTGTCCAATGGAAAGCATACATCAGATTTGTGCAGGTCGGATTCTTCTATGACTTTCAAGAGTTTCAGCTGATTCTGTAAATTACACCCTAGTTGGGTGATACTTTTACCACTTCTCACTGCAGGTGCGCTCTCTAATATCCATTTTGAATATCGAGAGCGCACCTGCAGTGAGAAGTGGTAAAAGTATCACCCAACTAGGGTGTAATTTACAGAATCAGTTGAGACTCTTGAAAGTCATAGAAGAACCCGACCTGCACAAATCTGATGTATGCTTTCCATTGGACACTAAGAAGTCTCTAAAGGGAAAAGCCTATGTGAAAGCCATCATTAGTTCATATCAGAAGATTGATGCTGAAACAGAGAACAAGGAATGTGAGTTGTATTCTATATATGTGTGTTTCGATTTATGATTTCGCTTAAGTGTAGGGTTGTTTTTACTTAAAGAAGTATCACCATCTACTATATATAAAAAAAATGTAGCAAACTAGGATCGGTATTCAAATCCCAGTCCAGATTGGTATTCAAAATTTATTTAATTAGTTTGTGATCCACATCATTTGATTCGTTGCTTGAGGCATCAATGTAGGCACAAATATCACTGAAGCAGCCTAAATAACCATATGAACCGGTTATCGGTTTCAATTCCACCAGAATTAGAATTTCATCCGAACAAGTTTCACACAGTAATCGGAACCTGGTCAACAAATTTGTCATGCCCGTTGAGGTTTTACTTCTGTACAGTACTTCCACAAAATACGTGTTGTCATTTCTAAATGGAAGTTTCTCAGTGCCACCATAGTAGCAGAAGATGGAATTGTTTATCGCAACTAGATTATGCTAAGCCTCGGATAGATTAGGAAAGGAGAAAATAAGTTTTCGAGAGGAGAGGTGCAAGATATCATGTGCCACGAAGAAAAGGAGGGCAAAAACAGTGTTGGCATTCATAAGAGGAAAGCTAGACTAACAAGAAGAAATATTACAAATATTACTATGTTTATGAATTATCACAGAAAATCAACCCAGAATCTGCAAGAAAATCAAAAGTATGGCTCAACTATGAGACGGACAAATATATTTTCCTCTCTTATCTTTTCTTTTTGAAAACAAATACCAGAAGATGTTGACTTTCTGGATAGATAGGAGTGGATATGATAAAAACATGTAAAGGGTGCATGGAAGTGCTAACAGAGACTCTTTGTTGCAACTTTATAGTAAACGGAACAATAACTGGCATATTCAAGTTAAAAGAATTGAAAGAATAATGAACATGGCTTACAAACTTGGGTGAGAACGATGTGACACTCAGGAAAACATCTAAAAGACAAATTCATAAATGCGGTTAGGCCAAAACCGGACTAAATCCTGCCATGCGACTGATATTCCTTGATGTAGAAGGACCCACGATTTTCTCGATCAACAATAATTATAGTAATCAAACCAGGCTAAAATTGCTGGAAATTCTTCTCAGGTTTGCCAAATTCAGCAAACCCCGACCCCAACCTAATCCTAACCCCAGCCCCAGCCCAGCCCAGCCCCACCCCAACCCCAACCCCAGCCCCAACCTAACCCTAACCCCAGACCCAGCTAAACCCCAACCCCAGCCCCAGCCCCAGCCGATCCCCAACCCTAACCCTAACCCTAACCCTAACCCTAACATAAACTGAACCCGATGCCTAACCTTAACCCTCATCCCTACCCGAACCCTGAACACTAGCCCTAACATCATCACAATTATGTTTAATTGGAGATTTACTTACCTGTAGACAGTGGAGGAGACGACGGAGACGCTTGGCGGTTGACGACGCACACAATCGGCGACGAGGAACTCGACGAGGAAGAACGAGGGCGATGGTGGGCCGAGAACGGAAGGCGGTGGCGGGCTGAGAACGGAGGGCACGCGGTGGCGACGAAGAGAAAATTGGAGACGCGGGAACGAGAGAAAATTTTGGGAACGAGAGGGAAAGATCGAGATCGAGGCGTAGGGCATTTCTGTGCCTTTTTTTATTAAATTCCCATTTAGATGCCCCTACGGACATAACCGTAGGTTATTGGTTTGCGGCTCCGTAGGGCCAAACAACAAATTAAGATTTAATATTTTTAAATTAAAATGTCGGGCACCGTAGGGACAACTATTTGGCCCTACGGCTTAGTCCGTAGGGGCAAGAAAAATCTGCCCCTACGGATTTCATCATCCGTAGGGGCAACACCATATTGTAGTAGTGGATGATGTGTGATGATGTAAATGCACTCAAGTCATGGTTTCATGTCAAGGAAACAAACATAAACTTCACACTGAAGGAACAAGAAAAACACCACAAGAAAAAACATGACATTGGTGTTACTACAGTAATTGTCCCCTCCATACTTACGCTCTAATTCCATGAAACAAACAACCCCTCAGTGGATTTGGATTGGAGTTGGATTTTTGGAATATCAAATCCATAAAAACTTGCCAGTTTTGTATTTGGTTTGCAAACTTGATTTTAGGATTGATTGATGCAACTAGGATATTTGGAGCCCTTTCCATTCCGTCGAAAAAAGCAAGGATTTGCAAAAATATCCATGTCCACAATTTGGGCACAACCAAACAAAAGAATAAGAAACTCGTAAACCATCATCTTTCATTTTTATTTGGTACAAAACAAACAAAAAAGACACATAAATTCATGAATCAACCTTAAGACTTTGAGAATCCATGTGCCCAAGGACACTAATCATCCAACATATTCGATATGAGCCCAAAGAACACTTAACATCCATTTTCAATATGAATCTGACTACAATTTTTTATTTTTTTTATTTTTACATATCAAATATGAACAATGCATCCAATATCCAAACAACATCTACAAGAAATAAATGTGATCGGATGATATAACAATGTTTTCAAGGCTACATCAATTGACAACACCAAAGCCAGCACCAAAGCCAGTTTTCAAGGCTACATCAATTGACAACACCAAAGCCAGTTTTGCTACGAATTAGTTGGTGAAAGAATGGTTTACACAGCAGTACACAAGAACACATCTGGGCATCTTGCTATACTAACTAGAGTGTAAGGATACATACTAGAATAATTTTCCAACTCCCCACCACTTAACCCCAACCCAGCCCCAGCCCCACCCCAGCCCAGCCCCAACCTAACCCTAAACCCAGTGCGGCCAGCTAAACCCCAACACCAACCCTAAGGCAAACCCTAACCCCAGCCCCACCTACAGCAGCCGAACACCAACCCTAACCCTACCCCGACCCCGACCCCGACTGCGACCGCGACCCCGACCCCTGCCCAACCCCAACTCGCGCGCCATGAACCCTAAGCCCAAAATAATCCCAAAAATCTTTAATTTACCTCACCTGAACCCTAAGCCCGAAGTAATCCAAAGATTTACTCACCTGAACCGCTGCTGCGCTGGGGCTGGGGCGACGACCTGAACCGCGGTGGCGACGAGAGCTGAGGTGGCGACGAAACCGGCGGTTGCGACGAGGAGAACGACGTTGGTGACGACGGCGTGGCGAATTGGGGAATTTTTTCGCGCGCGATCGAGAGAGAGAGAAAGTGAGCGAGCGTAGGCGATCGATCTGGGATTTTGTTAAATCGATATTTACTTGCCCCTACGGATATACCCGTAGGTCCTTTGTTTGCGGCTCCGTAGGGGCAAACACCAAATTAAGAATTAATATTTTTATTCTTGGACGTCTATGCCCGTAGGGGCAACCTTTTAGCCCTACGGATTAATCCGTAGGGACAAACTTAAATTGCCCCTACGTATGTCAATATCCGTAGGGGCAACCCCTTATTTTACTAGTGTCTAGACTCCTAAAGATTTGGATCATGAAAAGTAAATTTGATTTGCTTATTACAGCAGTGTTTTACTATATTGCTTAGATATTTTCCAACATTTTTATTGGTATAAGTACATTATTATAAATAACCATAAGCAGCATACAAGAAGTGTTGGATCACTCAATATGAATGTTGACGTTAAAAAGCCTAGCATGCATGTTTATGACTTTGGAAGTTGTAAGTCATTGGATTCCATTTTGATTGGGTGCACATGGGACGTGCTACATTGCTTTTACTGGTATTGTAAAAGAAATGTATCACACTATATTATAAGTTTAGGAAAATTTATTTAGGAAAATAATTGCTAAATAGTTTCTCCATAACATTAGGGCGAAAAATGTATATATATCATGAATTTATAGGAAAAGAAAAGCCTAGGGTGATATTGCAACAAGATACCTAATTAATAATCTTACAACCTCTTGATATCTTTTCTATTATCATTTTGCATCACACTGTATATTAAATAATAATAAATAGAAGTCAATAATATTATATCACATGCACATCAGCTATATATACTAGTACAAAAATGGCTTGCCTCTACGGATGATAAATTCCGTAGGATCAATTAACTAATGCCCCTATGAATAAGACCGTTGGTGCATATATAAATAAAAATTTGTTAAAATTTAACTTTTGCAGTTGTCCCTATGGTGCCGCAAGACAAGACCCTACGGATATATCCGTAGGAGCAAATTTCAAGATTTAAAAAATAATAAAAACCAAAGGTTATCCTTTCCGTTACCACATTATCCTAATTCCTCCCAAAATTTTCCCGCACGCGTTCGTCCCCTCCGACCTCCTCGTCGTCTCCTCCGATCGCGTCGCCTCCTCCCTCGTCGTCTTCTTCGACCTCCTACGACCTCCAGCGAAGCCTCTATCACCTCCAGCGCCACTTTTTTCATCACCATCGAGCTCCTTCCCGGCTTCCTCATCACCGTCGAAATCGTCATCCAATTAGTTAATTTATCGATCAATTTAAATTTTTATTTTCGTAAATTGAATTTGGTGGGTAGGGCTTCAATTTGGAGATTTTGAATTGTAGTGGTGGTCGATGGTGGCTGTGATGGTGGGCTGCGGCGGCTGCGGTTTGGGAATGTGGATGGCTGTGTTGGTGGATGGCGGCGGCGGTGGCTGTTCCCGCCAAAAATTTCTGCGCAAAAAATCCCAAGGTATCAAATGGCAGCGATACGCTTAAGAAAATGCAAACCAGTATTTTTTCGGCTGTATTTGCTAAACTCCTGAATGAGAATCAGGTAAATTCTGATGACATCGAAAGTATCTCGAAAAGTCATTCGATTTGATATATTACGGGGCTCATAACTCTTCTAGAATCAATAGTTATGACCAAATGTGTTATGCACATATGGTGTAAGTAATGCTCTACCATATGGGGGATACACTTTTAGTCTCACATCGGGAAAAAGAGATCCCTTCTCTACCACTCCCCTATAAATAAGAGAGGATACCTCTCAGAAAAAATAGGATTCAATTCTCAAAGGAGCTTAGTTCTCCAAGTTAGGGTCTTAGCTGCCCCCTATAATGCGCATGTGCGCAAGCGCCATGTGCGCCACATGCGACGTACATGCGCCCGCTCTGTGCACACCATGTGCAACGCACGTGCGCAACACGCGCGAACGCAAAGAAGCCTTTTTCAGCAGATAGGAGTTTAAGCTCCAACCTGTTCTTTTCCCTGATGAATGGGATATAGTTCAAAGGATACATCCCTCCAATCTTCGATATATAACGCTTTAATCCCTCAGCGGAGTCGGAGAGGAGGTGGGTCCTAACGACCAATGATCCCTTTTTCCAAATAAAAGAGAGGAGACCCCCCATAAACTTATGTAAAAATATACAGAAGGTTCTCCAAAATGTTCCCAAACAATAGAGAATTTAATTCTCAATAAAAAAGAAAAGTCGCCTTCTCCTCAAAACCGTAGGTAAAGAAAATACAGAGATCAAAACATCTCTTTTACTTATCTAAGGATTTAACCCTTTAAAAGAACTAAGTTCTTTCTCTGGATCTGAGATTCACAAGACAAGTCTCCCACAAGTTGAGAATTTAATTCTTATCGAGAAGATCTTGTTCTTAGGAATCAAATATTCTGGGGAGAACGTGAACATGAAGAAGATGGAGTCCATAATACACCAGAAACTTAGTTCCTTCAAATCAAGAACTTGGTTTTTAAAGAACCTGATCCCAGATCCTCAAAATAATGATCTTGGTGATCGTTAATGGTCAAAATACCATTAACAGAGATTTAACCTCTCGGAAAATATGAACAGGAGAACATGGAGAAGATGGAGTTCATAATACTCCAGAAACTTAGTTCCTTCACATTAAAAGCTTAGTTCTTGAAGAACCTGATCCAAGATCCTCAAATAGTGACCTTGGTGATCGTTAATGGTCAAAATACCATTAACAGATATTTAAGTTCTCTAAAAATATCAATAGAGATTAAATCTCCAAAAAAAAAAAAAATTAGCGCCTCAAGTGAATCACACGTGAGCGCCCAAAACTTAGTGTCTCACATGAAACACACGTGAGTGCAAAAAGCTCAGCGCCTCACGTGAAACACACGTGAGCGCCGAAAGCTGAGCGCCTCATGTGAGCGCTAGACGCTCAGCGTCTCACGTAAAACACACATGAGCGCCAGAGAAAAAATAGTGCTTAGCACTATTATAGCGCTTCACGTGATATACACGTGAGCACTATATGCAACTGAGAGCTTAACACTGTTAGGTATTACAGAAACCCAATTTTAGTCTAAATTGGCTAAGCTTATGTTCATGATATCCAAACTGATATCCAATATGATCTTAGTCCCATACATGACTAAAGATATTCATCCCATATCTCATAAGTTAATTTTAGTCTCAAATATGACTAACGATTCTTAGGTCCACCACGACCTCTTCCCTCAAATACGAGATTTGGTTCAAGGGTAAATCTTTCCACACCTCTGATATATGTCGTTATAATTGCTCAACGTCTTCAGAGAGATGGCGGGTCCCGACAACCAACAACTCATTTCTCGTCCTAACTTGATATAAAATTTTATCAAGATAGGGAATGATACATCCCATATTGATGTACATCCAAATTGACGTGCACACCTTCAATCGGATCGCACCCCAAATTGGGCGCATTCCATGTCACTTTCGTTCACTCCGCTACGTAACAAATACACATGCCCGTAAGATGAATAATGGACCGAAATGTTCTTAAACTAATATTCGTCTCAAGTATGGCGATAATGGACTGCAACGTTCTTAAACTAATATGTTTTGCCTAACGGACTGTCTCCATACTGACTATCGTATACTATCCATGGTCTATTCATATATGATCTAATGATCAGTTGAGCCCATATGCTCATTTTTTCATAAGTTGATCTTAGTCTCAAATATGACTAGCGATCCTTAAATCAAACTCAAATATCCCGTGAACAGATGAACCTCTCACATATGTGAGAAATGCATCCTAAGTTCACTCCCGTTAGCAAACCAAGCTACTAATTGGAATCCCGTCAAGCAAATCCTTAACCCAGACCCAAATCATGAAAATATATATATGGATTTAGACTAATCCTTGCCCTACGGGTGACGACATAAATTAGTCTTTGTATACAATCCACGGGTAACCCAAAATAAACCAAACACAATACGACACGAAGTGAACTACTGGAGCAGGAGAAAGTGGGGCTTGCGTTTGTAGGGAAGAGTGTCCCTACAATAAAAAAAAAATCTTCACAAATGAGGAGGGATCTGATGAAATCTGCTACATCGGTTGTATCTACCCAAAGCTCCGATATATGGTGCCATAAATCAACTTGGTATCTTCGGAGAGATGGATGGATATGTCCAAATAGCATCTTTTCTCAAATCCAGGCTAGATGTCTCAACGTCTCAGTCCAGTTTTCAGCAGTAAACAATTGTGCTTCATTTTAGGGTTGTTTAGGGATGTGGGTGGCGGTGGGGGATGTCGTGGTGGGGAAAGGGGTCTGTGAAAGTCGACGGGGACCGGGTAGGTCAGGTGAGGGGCTGGAAAAAGTAAGTTTAGATGTGATTGGTGGTGATGGTGAGGGGACGACGAAGAAGATTGGTTGTGGGTTAGGCTTTGGTTTGGTTTGGTTAGGCTTATGATTAGGATTAGGGCTCATGGTTAGCGGTAGGTTTAGAATTAAGGTTAGGATCAGGGTTAGATTTAGGGTTTAGTGAAAAAACAATAGCTAAGGGTAGTTCAGTGAAGAATTTATAGGGGGTTAGGGTTAATTAGGTCTAGAGTTAGGGTTAAGGTAATTATGGTTAGAGTTAAGGGTGAGGGTTATGGTTAGGGTATTTTATTGTTAGTGTAAGTGTGTGTGTGTGTGTGTGTGTGTGTGTGTGTGTGATATATATGATGATGTGTGTGTGTGTGTGTGTGTGTGTGTGTGTGTGATAATGTTGATGATGATGTGTGTGAGAGAGATAACGGTGATGATGATATGTGTGTGTGTGTGTGTGTGTGTGTGTGTGTGTTTGTGATAATGATGATATTGATCTCTCATATTAAACAAGGCCGAACCCTAATTTTAAACTTAACACCAGAATTAAATCCAAAACCTTAAACTTAACACCAGAACCAAATCCAAAATCTTAAATTTGATTAAGAAAACCCTTAACTTTAATAAACTAAAAACTTCAAACCCTTGAAATTGAAACATAAACGTAAAACCAATTGAAATTAAATCTTATAATAAGTGTAAATATGATAATCGATGATAATATGAAATTTTCATATGCTCATCGATAGTCATATATGAAAATTAAAGCACGCCTTAGTCCCCATCTATCGGTTAAACGTTATATATTCGTCGTGACATAAAACTATACGAAAGTTGTTAAATATCGGACGGTATCGTTTGGTGCTAACAACCGTCGTGTAGTCTATATGACGAGAAGATTCAATCGTATGATAACCGATAGATTTGTCCAGTTTGGACAAGTTAGGAATGTATAATGCAAACACCCGCATTAACCTGTGTTTTCATTCGTTTCGAGTTATTTCATTGGTACTTTTCCGTTGATTCTCCGTGTACAAAAATATATTAGATGTTTATTTAACAGTATTAAAATGATTATCTATTCTATTACAGTATACTCGGAGAACAGCTGGGAGTTGCTGCCGAAATTAACTCGAAACGGATGAAACCACAAGCGAATGGGTGTCTGCTCTATACATTCTTAATGGGATAAAAGCCTTACCCCCGACAGCCGAAACACACACATACAATACAAATACACAACACACGCATACACAAAGCACATACACACTAACAACCCTACACCTAAGCGATATCATAAATTGAAACATACATACACAGAATACAACTCATACTTGGGTATTTTCAAATCTAATTTTGTTAATCGATAATATATTCTTTTCAACGACAAATTTGCCCCTACGGATTTTATTCTTTGTCAATAATCATCTCGTTCTTAGATTTCTCAATATAGTCACCATAAAAAAAACAACTTCTATAACTTACAATTTATATGTTATACAGTCTAACATAGCCCATGAGTATATTAAAGTTAAGGACTGGATGTACGTGGATTGGTAACAACGCAAACAATCTAAGTTTTTCGCAGAAGTAGGTACTTTCATTGAATTTGCACATGTACATAATAAGATCGTGTTAGAGAAAATTCTCTGTCCGTGCGATAGATGTAGGAATAAGTTCTGGAAAAAGGTAGAAATCGTAGAGCTTCACATCATTAAACATGGTTTTACTAGACTTTATACTACTTGGCTATATCTGTAATGACCCCAAAATCTTTATACATTTGTATTATCTCTCTTCAATAATATACCGTATTTATTTGTACTTGGTATTTTCCTTTTTCTATTAAATTTATTATTATTTTATTTCTCAATCTATTATGTATTTTTTTCTAGGTACAATTTCTTTTTCTTATATTTAAGTTTTTAACTTTTCATTCTTATTTTTCCTTTCATAAATATTTAACCCAAATCCATTATTTTTATTCTCTACAGCCCATCTAAAAAGCCCACTTTCTTTTTAAACAACATCATTTATTTAATTCTAATTAAATATATGCATGAACAAACTTATAGCTCATTGGTTAAGTCTTTACATTGTTATTCCATAAGTCACATGTTCAAATCCCCATTCTTACAATTATTTTTTATCATTTTTTTATTCTTCTCATAACCTACAAATGAGACCTTTTATTTTCAAAATGAATGGTGACCTTTCATTTCTCTTTTAATTCTCATGTTGAATGCATATATTATTATACATAATTCACCATTACACCATCTTTATTGTCCTTCTCTATTTTTTCCTTCCTCACATTTTTCTATCTCTCACTTCTTCCTCTTCACCTAGAGTCCAAGAAGAAGAAGAACATGAAGAAGTCTTCAAGAAGGTCTCGCTACTAATGCGAGACTATCGGCGGATAGACAAGCCCGGTGACAAAACCGGCTTGTGTATGTAAGTCCCTTCTCTCTCCCCCTCTCCATATCTTTATTCACCTTTTGTCATATCTCGTAAACCCGCTATTCTTTTCATATCGTAATCCATAAGAGAAGATAAAGATAAACATATACATATATATAAGTCTAGATATATATGGTTCTATATGGTTTAATAAATATCTTATTGCTTCTTATTCAAATCAAAGTGTTTTCATTTCTTTGTTCATGATTATGAATGTTTATTACAAGTTGTGAGAACACAGATTTCAATCCATAATATATCTACGATATCTCATGGAATCGGTTTGGTTATTAAAAGAAAGGATGAAGCTTGCATAAAAATACTAGTTAATCTTTTTGCCGATTTTAGTATACACATCAATACCTTTAGCTTTAAAATAATTTTTAGAAATTAATTTTTAATTCTGAAAATTTCTTGAAATTTAAACATGATAGAATATATTATTTTGTACATGCTGTAAAAATTTTAGATCGATCCGCATAACGGTTTAGGAATTACATCGTATTTATTCACTGATCGTAAAACAGAAAACTGCAGTTATCGGTCAATTTCTAGGACATATAACTTGGTATACCGGTATCCAAATTGAGCAAACTCAGGTGTTTTTGATATCTACATCGAATGATCTAGATTTTCTTAGTTTTATAGTTTTACCGAAAACCCATCTAAGATAAAGAAAACTGCGTTACAATATTAAGTGACGAATCTGGACAGAATCTGTTTCGATTCGCACACTGTTTTTAAATTGGACATAACTTGAATGTCGTCAGGTGACCTAGACCCGACAGAAGTTGAACCAACCCAAGAAGACTTGGAGCAATTTGCCGAAGACCCAGCAGTATAATTTCATTGTACACTTTTCTTTTCAGTACTTTCATTTTTCTGTTATGCCACTGTTTAGGCATCTTTATTTCAGTTGTATTTTCCTTTCTATGTATTGTACAAAGAATGTTATTAAATAAAAGTTGTTGTTCTTTTATACTCTTGTCTCTTGTGTATTTATTTTATATTGCTTAGATACACTTAGCGTATGTACTTCTGAGTACATACGTAGCGGGCCTCGTCGCGTCCACTTCGCCGTACACTGGGAAGCGGGACGTGACAATATCACTGGGAAGGACAAGAAGAAGACGGTAATGCGGCGGAAGAAGAAGAAGACGATAATTTCTTTTCAGGAGAAGAAATGGAGGATATGGTAAAGTCTGCCTTCGGTGATAGTAATCCTATCGAAGAAGACATTCCTTCCGGTCAAGAACTGCGTGCGGATAAATATGAAAAGTTCATGAATGATACCCGAAGACCAATTTATGAGAATGCAAAGTATTCTACCTCATCATGGTTCGTCCAACTTTTCCAGATTAAGTGCCTAAATAGATGGAGCAATAAGTTATTCACGATACTTCTGAAGTTGCTAAAAGATTCTATACCCCGGGAAATAATTTGCCCGAGAGCTGGTACGAAACCCAGAAGATGATGTCTGATTTAGGTCTGAACTGTGAGAAGATTCATTCATGTCCCAAACATTGCGTGTTGTACCGGAAAGAAAATTCAGATTTGAAAGAGTGTCCAACATGCGGAGAGCCTATGTATAAGCCGAAATAATCTGATAAGAAGCCCGATATACCTGTCAAGATAGCACGATAATTTCCCATAACACAGAGGCTGCAGAGGCTATTTAGGTGCAAGAAAACAGCCGAGGCAATGATTTGGTATCATCGTGCTGCTCTAAGCGAAGATGGAAATATGAGTTATCCAAGAGATTTACCGGCATAGAAGTATTTCGATAGGAGGCACCAAACATTTAATAGTGACCCTTGCAATGTCAGGATCGGACTGGTTAGTGATGGTTTCTGTCCATTCAATTATATGGCTGGAAGCCACAGCACATGACCCGTTATAATGATGGTTTATAATCTGTCGCATTGCTTAGTTATGGATCAATCCTACTTTATGATATCTCTTCTTATTGATAGACCAAACACACTGGGAAACAATTTTGAAGTCTATCTCCGATCTCTGATGAGTTAAAATCTTTATTCATTGATAGTGTAGAGACTTACAATGAAAACACAAATACAACCTTCACGATGCGTGCGACTTGAATATGGACAATTAATGATTTTCCTGCGTATGGAATGCTATCATATTGGTCCGTACATGGTCACAAAGTATGCCCTTACTGCCATTAAGATACAATATCGAAATGGTTGAATTTTAGCAGGAAGATTTGTTATTTCGGTCATCGGCGTTTCCTGCCACTAGACCATCACCACAAGTTAGAAAATGCTCACTTTAATGGTCATCATGGGCTTCTTGTGCCTCCGGCCTCATTATCTAGAGAGGACGTGATTGCTCAGTGGGATAGTTACAATAACGTAACCTTTGGGATAGATCCGGCAGAACAGAACAAAGCACCCCACTGAAACAAGTTAAGCATTTTCTACGAACTTCCATACTGGTCAACAAATTTAGTGCGTCATTGTCTGGACGTCATGAACATAGAGAAGGGGGTATCCGAGCAAGTACTTAACTTGCTTTTTTGTAAAGACGGAAAATCGAAAAACAATCTCCGTATTCGGATGGATCTTTAGAATTGGAAAATTAGAAGTGAATTGCATTCTAAACCAATAGCGGGTAAACCAGAAAAGTTTATACTTTCTAATACCGTGTATCATATGTCATAACCGGAGAAGAAAAGGTTCCTGCAGATATTACATGATTTGAAAGTTCTCACAGGTTTCTCAGAATCATTTAGTAAGAAGATAAAGATTGTGAAAGGTAAGATCGATGGGCTGAAAAGTCATGATCACCATGTTATTATAGAGCACCTTCTCTCATTAGCCCTCAGGACTTACCTTTTCGAATCGGTTGGTCTAGTAATCAATGACCTTTGTTGCTTTTTTAGGGAATTGTGTGCTAAACTGTTGGATGTTGTGACGCTGGAGAATCTAGAAAATTCTATTTTTTATGATATTTTGCAAGATTGAGCGTATTTTCCCGCCATCGTTCTTCGATATCATATTACACCTGACGGATTATCTTACAACCGAGGCTAAATTTGCCGGACCTGTATAATATCGATAAATGTATCCCGTCGAAAGGTACGTTGAATTTTTCGTTTCACGTATTTTGTAAAATTATTATTGTCTTATATGCCCGTATTTATTTATTTAACATTTTTTCTTTAGGTACCTCTACACTCTAAAAAAGTATATATGCAATTGAAATCGACCAGAGGGTTTTATCATGCAAAGTTATCTTCTAAATGAAATAACCACATTTTGTTCCCGCTATCTGGATGAGACTATTAAGACGAAACTTAACCAGCCTCAAAGAATTCAGAACGGGCCATATGGTAAAGCTGATTATAAGAGAATAGACCCCATGTTTATCAACAAAATATATCGGTTTATCCTCCTCAATAATGTATGTCTTGAAGAAATTAGAGAGTAAGTTTTTTGGATTAATTGTTATATTTGTGTGTGTGTGTGTGTATGAAATGATATAATGTTGATGTCATAATTTATTGTTGAGAACGAAATTCATATTGATGAGGTACGTGAGGGGCATCCTTATTGGAACGATGAACGATTGGAAAAATATCATCAAGATAATTTTTGCGATTGGGTTGCAGTTCATGTAAGTTGTTCGAATAACATGTTATTGTGACCGGTCATAATCTAAACTTATATCGTTATATATTTACCGTAAAATTTGTTTTGTCAGATCCATGATCCGAACTTGTTTTCATCATTAAAGAGAGATTCAAGAAATTTAGCTCAGTCTCCTAGCATGGAGATTGCATACTATAAAGGATTCGGTGTTCTTAGATACAAATTTGAAATTAAGGACATATAAATATCTCGAACCACTCAGAATAGTGGGATTGCGACCGTAGGATCGGATGGTGTGATTTATTATGGATACTTAAATTGCATACTTGGCATTCAATATCCCGGACGATCAGAATCGTTTTATATATTTCAGTGTATTTGGTACGATACACGAACCAATCTAGATAAGTGGAGAAACAATGTTGGGACTTGGAAAAATGAATATGGATTGACTAGTGCAAACACACTTCGATTTTACGGTCAGGACGATCTATTTATCTTTCCGTAACAAGCGCTTCAAATATACTACTCACAGTGCTTGAAGCATCCGAGATGGAGTACCGTATACCGTTGAAAACCCAGGGATGTTTACGATACTCTAGAATTCGAGGATCGTATGGAGGACAGCGACGAGGATGAAGAAGAGAGAACACTTAGAGTGCTCCGGCCGTCTATCTCCAAAGACGGGTTGTTTTCGGCTGATCGTGAAGTTACGTCGGTTAGGAATGATATCGATGATGAAATCCAAGTAGATATGTCTAATGCGTCTACGAAACGAAAAATGCTATCAGTAATGTTATATTATTTCTTCACATTTTTTACAATCTATACATATAGTGCATGCATATGTAATGATTGTATTTTTATCTAGGTCTGATGACGACGCCAGGAGCAGCGAGGGACGGATGCAGCACCAGCCACGGTAGAGGCAGAGCGGTTCTGCCGTCCGGGGAGCTGCGTAGGGTGATCCAGAGGGCCGGTCTTATATCCCGATCCGTATCCCCTTCGGATGACTCTTTCCATGTGGACTTTGCCACACCTCCAGATATATTGCACGCATATTCATTTCGAATGTAGTATTATAGATATACACGTATATTTATTTTAAAGTTACTTATGTAGTCAATTTTTAATTGTTAGCTGTAGGTGGTGCGTCCACATCCGAGGCAGAGACCACCACTGCACCTGCAGGTATATTTATATATCCTATATTGCATGCATATTGATTTAGAAGGTTATATCATAGATATACACGCATTCTTTTTGTAATTACTTATATAATCAATTTTTGATTGTTTAGCTGTAGGTGGCGCCTCCACATCCCGGGCAGAGGCCACTACCGCACCTGCAGGTATGTTTATATATCCTATATTGCATGCATATTAATTTAGAATGTTATATTATAAATATATACTTATTCTTTTTGCCATTACTTATATAATCAATTTTTGATTGTCTAGCTGTAGGTAGCGCCTTCGCTGTAGGGTGTTTTTCGTCACCCCATTGAGATGGGAATACGCGCGCGCTTGTCAGGCGCATTACAGATTCCCCCTACCTAGGGTAGGCCGGGGTTTATTGATTGTGGAGATCCGAATCTCCGGCAACCGCGGACTAAGCTGCCGTTAATTACCCCTCGCGTTTGGAGCGAAGGAACCTCCGATTAACGGGTTAAACTGGTCATGCGAACTCAATGTGCAGTATCGTGTTTTGAAGGGGGTTTGGAAATATTGGGGGCCCCGCAGAGTTTTTACGGGGGTCCCGCTACCCGGATAGCGGGCTGGGGGTCAAGGGGGCTAGCAGCCCCCTTGTGGGGTGCGGGGCAGCGCCCCGTTAGAAATTTTTTTCTAACGGAAGACAGTGTCGTGGAGTCTGCGTATGTTTTCCCCCCCTCTTTTTAAAAAAAAGGGTAGAGTTTAATTTCAAAAGGAATTTTATTGTGGAGTTAAACTCCAAAGAATTTTAAAAGGAGTTAAACTCCTAAAAGAATTTTATGCGGAGTTAAACTCCTAAAATAGAACTTTATTATGGAGTTAAACTCCAAAGAATATATACATACATTTTTAAAAGGGGTTAAAACTCCAGAAGGGATTTTGTTGGGGAGTGCACGTAAAACGAGGGGGAAAAGAAAACAAAATGGCGTCTAAAGGACGCTCGCACAGCAGGTGGGCGCCTTAATGCCCGGGGTCACGTGCGCGCACGTGACCGATGGGCACTTTGGCGCCCCCCCGGGGGTCACGTGGGCACACGTGACCGCTGGGCGTCTTGGCGCCCCAAGGGTCACGTGCGCACACGTGACCGCTGGGCGCTTGGCGCCCCAAGGGTCACGTGCGCACACGTGACCGCTGGGCGCTTTGACGCCCCAGGGGTCACGTGTGCACACGTGACCGATGGGCGCTTTGGCGCCCCGGGGTCACGTGCTCACACGTGACCGATGGGCGCCTTAGCGCCCAGGGGTCACGTGGGCACACGTGACCGACGGGCGCCTTAGCGCCCCGGGGTCACGT
The DNA here is from genome assembly GCA_030015575.1 of Agapanthus africanus. Lineage (NCBI taxonomy): Eukaryota > Viridiplantae > Streptophyta > Magnoliopsida > Asparagales > Amaryllidaceae > Agapanthus > Agapanthus africanus. The sequence continues at coordinate 427,228,081 of JASDDO010000010.1, read as the reverse complement.
GGGCACACGTGACCGCGGGAAAAACCCGCGGAAAGGGAAGCCTAGCCCCTAGGCTGGGGAGTTGAACTCCCAAGGGAATCTTTGGAGTTAAACTCCTAACAGAAGCAAATTTATGGAGTTAAACTCCAACAGAAATTAATTTATGGAGTTAAACTCCAGCAACTTTAGAAAGGAGTTAAACTCCTGGGGATTTATTGCTCTTCTTTTGAGCCTAGGGCCTGTCCAAAGTTAGATTTTTGGAGATGGGTCTTCTTCTTCTTGCTCTTGACCGGCGGGATCTTGGAGAAAAGGGGATGAGCCTTAAAAGCCTCCCCTTTTCGAAATCTGGTTGGAGATCCAAGCTCCCCTTCGTAGGTTTTGTGGTGGAAATCTATTTATTTTGAGAAAAGGAAGAGTTAAACTCTTAATTTAATTCAAAAGAAAAAGGAAGGTTTTAGAACCTTGAGGAAGGAGGAAGAGATCTCAGATCTAGAAAATTTCTGGAGAGAGAAAAAGTTGTGAGATATTTTCATTATCTTTGCCTTTATAGGCCATACATTTTACACATAGCCCTTTGGGCTTCACAAAATGGCATTTTGCCTATCCCATGGCTCCTGTGCCATTTCTTTTTGCACATAAGCCATGGGCTTTACAAAAATTTGGCATTATGCCTATTTTTCTTACATTTATCCAAAATAAAATAAATACAACAAAATTGTTTATTACAAAATTTTTATCTTGGCGTCGGGGAGGCCGGCCGCTTCATGTTCGGGCTCGACCCGGGCATGGGCCCACTCGGTCTGGGCTTGGGTCCACTTGGCTTGGGGTTGACTTGGATTTTGACTTGGTCAACCGGGGTGTAAATTTTTACCCCAACAAATTGCCCCCCATCAATAAATGCACACCACACATGTGGGTCGTGTGCATGAAATTGATGGATCTTCTTTCACGTGGAGGCGACTTGATTTGGTTCCCGCTTTCTGGGAAGCTGGCACTGCCCTTTTTACGACATGGACGGTCGTTGCTTGACATGTCTCCGAGACGGAGTGTCCGTGATAGACGTTTTCCCTGGCCCGGAGTTATCTGGTTCCCGCTTTGTAGGAATCCTGCGCTGCCCTTTTTGCGACTTGGACGGTCGGTGCTGCCCTTTTTGCGACTTGGACGGTCGATGCTGCCCTTTTAGCGACGTGGACGGTCGGTGCTGCCCTTTTAGCGACTTGGACGGTCGATGCTGCCCTTTTAGCGACTTGGACGGTCAGTGCTGCCATTTTAGCGACGTGGACGGTCGGTTCTGCCCTTTTAGCGACTTGGACGGTCGGTGCTGCCATTTTAGCGACGTGGACGGTCGATGCTGCCATTTTAGCGACTTGGACGGTCAGTGCTGCCATTTTAGCGACTTGGACGGTCGATGCTGCCCTTTTAGCGACTTGGACGGTCCGTGCTGCCATTTTAGCGACGTGGACGGTCGGTTCTGCCCTTTTAGCGACTTGGACGGTCGGTGCTGCCATTTTAGCGACGTGGACGGTCGATGCTGCCCTTTTAGCGACTTGGACGGTCAGTGCTGCCATTTTAGCGACGTGGACGGTCGGTTCTGCCATTTTTGCGACTTGGACGGTCGGTGCTGCCCTTTTAGCGACTTGGACGGTCGGTTCTGCCCTTTTAGCGACTTGGACGGTCGGTGCTGCCCTTTTAGCGACTTGGACGGTCGGTTCTGCCCTTTTAGCGACTTGGACGGTCGGTGCTGCCCTTTTAGCGACTTGGACGGTCGGTGCTGCCATTTTAGCGACGTGGACGGTCGGTTCTGCCATTTTAGCGACTTGGACGGTCGGTGCTGCCCTTTTAGCGACTTGGACGGTCGGTTCTGCCCTTTTAGCGACTTGGACGGTCGGTGCTTGATTTGACTTGCTCTGCTTCTTGCAGTGTCAGGGGTAGACTTGACTTGCTCCGCTTCTTGCGGTGTCGAGTGGACGTTGACTTGTTGATTTTGATTTGGGTTGACATCAGCATCGCTATACTGGAATATGGTACCAGGAGCGAATCATCGTCTGTCATAGAGAGGATTTTAGGATTTTAGTTTTTGTTTGGCATCTGCATTGCTGCACTGGAATAATGCCAGGAGCAACTCATCATTTGCCCCGAGAGGATTTGGGAGAAATTGGGATTGTTTTACGCCCGTGGATTGTATACGGTTTTGCAGGATGTATGATCCAGACCGTAGGGCCAGAAACATTTCGGGACTTTGTCGGCGTCTGCATCGCTGCACTGGAACATGGTACCAGGAGCGACTCATCATTCGCCGTTGGGGTATGGGATTTGGAATTTGGTTGGCGTCTGCATCGCTGCACTGGAATATAGTACCAGGAGCGACTCATCATTCGCCCTTTGGGGACTTGGGATTTGAATCTTTTTTTTTCATCAGCATTGCTGCACTGGAATAATGCCAGGAGCAACTCATCATTTGCCTTGGGAGGACTTGGGATTTGGGGTTTTTGGTCGGCATCAGCACCGCTAACACTGAAGCGAAATGCCAGGAGCGACTCATCATTTGCCGTTGCCCGTTGGGGAACGATGTCTTAGGAGACAGGTTTGGGTCCCTATCACCTAAGGCTTTTCAATTTTATGGGCCGTGAGGGTCCCATAAAAGTATTTTCTCCCTACGAGTCGTAAGGATCCCGCAGGTGTATTTTCTCCTTGGGAATCGTGAGGATTCCTAAGTGTGTTGCTCCTTTGTGAGTCGTAAGGATCTCACGCAGGGGGTTTCTCCCCACAAGGTCGAGAGGACTTTGCGAGTGTATTTCATCTCTTTTCACGAGTTTGCGCCCTTTCGGGTTTTCACAGACTCGCCGGTAGTCCTGCTGTTTTTACTCACGGAGCCCTTTCGGGTTTTCATCCGTGCCCTTTTTTGCTTGTGGACATACCCTTTTTTTTTTTTTCCGGCCGCTGGTGGGACTTTAAAGTAGTCTCACCGGCAGGATTTGGGAGAAATAGGGGTCATTTACGCCCGTGGATTGTATACGGTTTTGCAGGATGTATGATCCAGACCGTAGGGCTGATGTGCTCAATTCGCCTGCGACTTGGAGCATTCACATGTAGTATTTCTTGAGATATCGGCCATTGATGGGTGGCATGGGCCTTTCTCCCTCGGCGCTTATTAGTTGGTAGGATCCTCCGTCAAACACTTTCTCGATGACGTATGGTCCTTCCCAGTTTGGCTCGAATTTTCCCTTGGCATGTCGATTGGGGATGATCGGTCTTTTGAGGACCAGCACCAATTCACCTTTCTTGAAAGCGCGGAGACGGGTTATCTTGTCATAGGCCCGTGACATTTGGGCTCGGTATAGCTCCAGACTTTGCTGCACCGCGAGCCTCTTTTCTTCGAGGGCATCGAGTTCATCCAGTCGGAGGAGCACGTTTTCCTCTTCTGTCAACTCATGCTGAACGGCCATTCTTAAGCTTGGAAGGTCGACTTCGAGGGGGAGGACCGCCTCCACTCCAAGGAGCAATGAGTATGGAGTGGACTGAGTTGGAGTACGGTGCGTGGTACGATATGCCCACAATGCCTCGTGAAGCTTGAGATTCCAGTCTCTCTTGTTGGCTGAAGCATTTTTCCTCAGGAGCTTGCATAGAGTCTTATTGAAGGCTTCGGCTAGCCCGTTGGCTCTTGGATTATAGATGGAGGAATATCTCCAGTCTATCTTGTGCTGAGTAGCGAACCTTGAGACATTGAAGCTCTTGAAAGAAGGCCCGTTGTCAGAAATGATTCTTCTCGGAGTACCGAAGCGGTATAAAATATTATGCTGGAAGAATGTCAGAATATCCTTTGTCTTAACTTCTTTTAGCGGGACAGCTTCAGCCCATCTGGAGAAGTAGTCTGTCGCGGCCAGTATAAACCGGTGGCCTTTAGATGACGGAGGATCAATTGGGCCAACAATGTCGGTGCCCCAAACTTCGAAGGGCCACGATGCCACCGTAGGATGCAATGGATTGGGATGCTTGTGAATAAAATCACCGTGAATTTGGCAGATATAACATTTCTTTGCATGCTCTCCGCAATCTCGTATCATGGTGGGCCAGTAATACCCAAGCCATTTGATTTGAAGTCGCATCTTGGGGCCAGATTGGTGAGCACCGCAAACGCCCGAGTGGACATCTTTCATGACCTTTTGGGCTTCGGCCAATGACAGACACCTGAGCCAGAGTTGGTCATATGACCTGCGGTATAACGTGTCATTTACAAACACGTATCGGAGAGCTCTTTTCTTCAGCTGAATCCTCGCAGATTTTTCTTCGGGCAGCTTGTCGTATCGGAGGTACTCTATGAAGGGTTTTCTCCAATCGGGCTCGTCTTGGATGATCGAAGCTTCTTCCGCAGGACTGCTCTTCTGTTCCGCGCTTTCCTCTTCTCGTAGAGAGACTGGGGGTAGAATTTGCCGGCTCCTGACTGTGATCAGAATTTCGTCCATGTCAGGATCAGCCAGCTCCTTGGCCAAGCGAGCGAGTACATCAGCCTTTCCGTTCAACGCTCTAAGGACTCTCGTTAGTTCAATATGAGTGAACCGTTTCATGAGTTCCACCACTCGACCTCTGTACCGAGCTAACTCGGGTTTGTATATCTTATAGTCGCCGCTTACTTGGTTGACGACAAGCTGGGAATCACCGTAAACCCGTAGCCGAAGGATTTCCATTTCTATGGCGAGCTCCAAACCAGCTATCAGAGCTTCATACTCGGCCTCATTGTTTGTGCGAGGCTCGGTGAGAGCGAAAGAACGCCGTAGGGTTCCCATTGATGGTGTGATGAACACCAATCCTATCCCCGCCTTTATCTCCGGGACGCTTGATTTACTGGAGGTCCTTATTGATGAGGCTCCATCGAAGTAGAGCTCCCAACATGGCTCATCTTCCCCGAGGTGCAGCACTTGTTCGTCGGGTAATTCACAATCTAGCGGCGACCCTTCTGGTATAGGATGAGCGGCGAGAAAGTCTGCAAGAGCTTGCCCTTTTACTGCTTTCTGAGGAGTATAAACTATGTCGAACTCAAGTAGCATGACAGCCCATCTTGCCATCCTGCCGGCTAGGCTTGCTTTGGTCATCAAGTGTTTGAGCGGGTCGACCTTGGAGATCAGCATAACCCGATGAGCCAGCAGATAGTGCCTCAGCTTCTTCACAGCAAATATCAGAGCCAGGCATTGCTTTTCGATTGGGGAATAGTTGTGTTCTGCCCCGACTAGAGTTCGACTGAGGTAGTAGAGGGCATTTTCCTTTCCCTCCTCGTTATTCTGGGCGAGGAGCACACCGAGTGACTCATCTAGCGCGGCAGTATAGAGAATCAACGGTTTATTTGGAATGGGAGCGGCCAGCACTGGAGGGTGCAACAAGTATTGTTTGATGCTTTCGAACGCTGCTTGACATTCGGTATCCCAGATAAAAGGAGCTCCTTTCTTCATGAGCTTTGAGAAGGGCCTACATCTCCCCGATAAATTTGAGATAAACCTCCGTATATAAGCAAGCTTGCCTTGGAAAGATCTCAGCTGCGTCAGACTCTTTGGAAGGGGCATCTCCATGATGGCCTTTATCTTTGATGGGTCAACTTCGATCCCTCGATGTCGGACTATGAAGCCCAGGAATTTTCCCGATGATACGCCGAAAGCGCATTTCAGAGGATTCATTTTCAGATCGTATTCCCTCAGTCTGGTGAGAACGGTCCTGAGATCTTGGATATGATCGGCATTGGCTTTAGTCTTGACGACTAGATCATCAACATAGCATTCGACGACTTTATGGATTAGGTCATCAAAGATATTAGTCATTGCCCTTTGATATGTAGCACCTGCGTTCTTCAGTCCGAATGGCATTACCTTGTAGCAATATATTCCGATCGGGGTTCGAAATGCTGTGTGCTTCTCATCCTCAGGCGACATCTTGGTCTGATTATATCCAAACGAGCCATCCATAAACGTGAACAGTTCGTAATTTGAGGTGTCATCGACCATCATTTCCATGACCGGTAGCGGGAAGTCGTCTTTAGGGCATGCCTTATTGAGGTCCCTGAAATCGACACAGACTCGGATCTGCCCATTTTTCTTCTTCACTGGGACTATGCATGCGATCCAATCCGCATATTTCTCTTCCCTGATGAAACCAGCATCGATGAGCTTCTTAGTTTCCTCGATGACCTTTTCTTCTAGTTCCCTTCTCATTCTTCGAGGAGCTTGTTTGACTGGCTTAGCATCAGGAGATATAGCCAACTTATGTACGGCCACTTCAGGGGAAAGGCCAGGCATTTCTTTGTATGTCCACACAAAGCAGTCGACGAACTCACGCAGCAGGGCAATTATCTGCTCTCTCATTTCCTCCGACAAGAGGGAGTTGATGTAGGTCGGCCTTGGATTATCGGGCGTTCCTAAGTCAATCTCGGTTAGCTCGTCAAAGGTTGCTTGTCCGCCATCTTCGAGCTCTTGAGGAGCTTCTTCTGGCTCGGCTATCTCGTCGTCGTCATTTGATCTTTCGCTGGCCTCACCAACATGGATCACGTAGCACGCTTTGGAATCAGGTTGAATGTAGCCTATGCCCCGTCTATCTGGAATTCGTCCATCGATGAGTGCTCGGACCTGGGGTGGATGCCATAGCCCTTCGTAAAACTTTGCTTCGGACTCTGTTTGATATAACCGGCATCCACACTTCTTAAAGTATTCCCGCATCTCGGGCGCATAGTATCTGGGATTGAGGACGGCTCTTATGCCTCTCTCATATGGAAGGCACGCGACAGACAAATCGTCCGGGTGCGCAACGGGGTTTGACCCATAAAACAGGGTGCCCTTCTGTCCACTATTCCTCCCGGGAACGTAGAAAGTCTTCAGCTGGTTCACGGTAGAGACTGACAATGCGTCGAGCTCTTTGCACATCTGTTCCGGCACCCTTGTGATGGCCAAGGACCCTTCTGCGACTTCGAAGGTCTCTCGTAGTTTTGCTTGTTGCATGGGGGCCCAATCTGCGCAGCTGTTGCATGGCAGGTCCTCTTCTTCCGACTCTTCAGTGTCACTGCCAAGATGAGGGCGGGCTTTGCCGCTAGGTGGATCTTCAGTAACAGATTCGTCCGTATCGCTGCCAAAATGGGAGCGAGTTTTGCGGAAGGACGGGCTTCCAGCATCGGACTCATCAGTGTCGCTGCCAAAATGCGGGCGCACTTGGGTATTTTTGCTTTTGAAAGTGACAGCTGGCGCAGATTTGCTTTTGAGTCTTGGGGCAGGTCTGTCCTCAGTCAGTTGTGGCTTAGCATTTTGGTGGTTCATAAAGTACCGAGAATCTTCATAGCGGACTTCATGCACACCGAACGGCTGGATGTCTCCATCAATGCGTCTTTCTTCGCCATTTTTAGTATACTTCATACACTGATGGAGAGTTGACGGAATGATGCCGTAATCGTGGATCCACGGCCGCCCCAAGAGAATCTTATAAGACGTGTCTGCGTCAATCACGTATATCTTAGCTTCGGTTTGCAGATCCCCGAATTTGATCGGCAAAGCTATAGACCCCAGAACTTGCTGACAATTTTGGTTGAAGCCTTGAATGACAATCCTTTCCCTTGACAGGTGTCGGACGTCCATTGACAAACTCTTCAGAGTTCGCAAGTTCATGATGTTCACTAAGGACCCCGGATCAATCAATATGCGATTAATTCTATCTCCGTCGCTGTACCCGGTCACGTAAAGCGGCCGATTATGCTCAGCCGTTCCCAGTAGCAAGTCTTCATCCTTAAATGTGACTGCGGTGGCATGAAAAGCGTGCTGAGCTTCTTTCATATTAATCTCCGCGAAGTGAGCCTGATACTGCTCGGGGTTTTGTAGAGCGTGAATAAGAACATCTCTAAGCTCCTTAGATAGGACCAAGGCGTCGTAGATGCTCAGGAGAGACGGAAGCTTCCGAAGATGTGCCAAGACATTATAGTCCACCGAGGAAGGACTTGTGTTTTCATCAGCCGGTTCTCTGCCATCTTCTTCATTAGCGACTTGTTTTTCCTTCCCTTTTGGGGCGTTGCCCTGATTTGGCGGTAGAGCCCTGCCGCTTCTGAGCTGGATTTGATTGGCCGTTGTGGCGAGCTCTTCGTCCTCTTCGGGAAAACAGAGCTCCTCTTCCGAGTCGCTGCCAAGATGGATGGCGTAGCAGGTCACTACTGGGATCTCTTCATTGGAGTCTTCTTCTAACTCCTCCAGAATTTCAGCCGCTTGTACAGGGAAGAATTCCTTCAATTGAATCAATGTTCTTTCCTTTTGTTCATATTCTTCGAGGGAATCGATATATTTTTGAATGGTCGATCTCCCTGCAGACTCTTTTTCGCACCGAGCTGCACTTTTCTTCTTCTTGAGCTTCTTGGATTTTGAGCCTGATGGAGCCGCATTGGCAGCTGGGCTGGTAGGCCTCTTTTGTCCTTCCCATTCCATCCTGGGCTCTTTCTGAAGCATCTTTAGCATCTTTTTCGTCTTATTAGATATGTGTGTACTCCACGGAGGCCGCGATGAGTCGGTTTCGTTTGTCAGGGCAGCGGGTTCGGCTGTCTGCTCCCAGAAGGCTTCAGCTTCTGTCTGTATAAAGTTGGCGGTTGCAACTTGATTGTTTACCAACACGCTTTTGGATAGCTCGATCTCTCCAGCTTTGTACTGCTTCTCGACCCAGTCCTTGAAGATATAGCAATCCTCGATCGCATGGCTCACTACTCGGTGGTACGGGCAATACAGGGGATTGTCGGTCATTTTTGCTTCTTGGGGTCTTTTCGACTCCGGCAATTGTAGGCCGTTGTTCAAGGCATCTTTAAATATCTTGCGGACCTTGTCCCTTCTGAAAGAGTAAACCTTGTTCTTTTTCTCCTCTAGGGAAGGCCCATCTCCTCCCAACAATGGCTTTCGAGACCGATTAGTTTTGGATTCGCCCGCCCTTCGCTTTTCTTCATTATCGGAGGCATTGAAGACATTGGTACTACTGGAACTCCCGCTTCTACGGTTGTCGTCCCGCTTGCTTTTCCAGGTTTTGTCTCTCTGAGAGTCCGGCGGGGACTCTTGTTTCGAGCGTTCCAGCATTTGAACTTTCTTGGTTAGCTCCTGAAATGTCTTGAGGCCCGCTGTACACAAGAATGGGACCATCCAATTGCTGAGGTTTCCAATGAGAAGGCTGACAGACTGGTCCTGCTCCAGCGGCGGTTCGCACTTGACCGTGAGATTACGCCATCGGGCGATAAAGTCAGTGTTTCTTTCATTCTTCCCCGGCTTAGTCCTCACAAGGTCGGCTATGGAGGTTTTATCACTGACGCTCATGAACCTTTGCCGAAACAGGGACTCCATTTGGGCAAAGGTAATGACGGATCCATCCGGTATACTCGCATACCAGTCAAAGGCGACGCCGGTCAGGCTATTGACAAACTGACGAAGAAGGAGTGCGTCATTGCCCCCTGTATTTCCGCACGATGCCTTAAAGTGGGCGACGTGCTGATTTGCATTCCCCGTTCCATCAAATCTTCCGAACTTAGGAATGACGTAGCCGCTTGGGAACTCAATCAGATCGTACTGCGCGGGATATGGCCGCCCACTACTGCCGATTTCTTTCTGAGCTTCAGCTTCGGCCACCAATGTTTTAACCTTGCTGGTGACCAAATCCATTATCCGATCCTGTGTTAGCGGGATAGTATTATCTGGGGCCAAGGCGTCCCCAGAAGTGGAGTGTGGACGGCTCTCATGTGGCTCAACCAGTCTTGGACCCGAAGGAACAGGCATTGGCTGCCTCGGATTGTCATCACCCGGCTGATTAGTAGCGGCTTGTGCTTGATTGGGAGGCGCTCGAGCAATTTGAGCCGTAAGCTGCATCACCACGTTCGTTAAGTCGTCAATCTTCGAGTAGAGCTTGGCCATCTCTTTATCTTTGCTCCTGAGCTGTTTTCGAAGCTCTTGGAGCAGCTCTTGCTCCGCAGTCCTGGGGCGGAAGGTCGGCTCTTCCTCGCTGTCCGAGCTTGACTCTGCATGGACCGAGGGGTCTTTCTGCCTATCATCCTCATCGAGAGGGTTTTCTTCATGTAGCGGGGGCGGCTGTTCTTGGGCGGCGGCAACCACGTTCAGGCTAGATTGGGCTTGGGATGTGGTGGCCCCGTCCTTGCTTTTGCTGCGAAGGTTGTCGCTGGGGCGCCCGCCCGCCATATAGACCGTATGGATGATATATCCGGCCGTCTTTCTATTATTGGCAGCTGATTTCACGGATTGCTGTCTTGACCCCCTTGTTTCGGTAACTGGTAGTCGATTGAAGGTGGCTGGCCTAACCAGCTCCTTGAATGGTGTTGGTGCTTCTTTTCTGGATTTGCCCCGCTGCTTTCGTGCGGCACAGAGTGCTTGATAGACTCTTGAAGAGACAGTATCATACTTCTTCTGTTGGGGCCGGGACACGTCTTTTTGTGACACTGTTCGGACCGCTGTCTTCTTGATTCTGGCGGTCATGGCATTTTTCTGAACCCACTTCAGAGGCTCGAAGAAATTGCTGATTCTTACGCCCGACTCAACCGTCGTCGCAGGGCAACCCTGCACTTGGAACTTCGCACGATTCCATTTGGCCGAAGCCCTGGCCCTCTTGTTGGCTCGATACCTGAGCCGCTTCTGCCTTAACTTTTCTGTTCTAAGCGCCTGGCAGACTTCGGCTTTTCGGGAAGACACCGCAGACTGGGCGATGGAGGGCTTTGGAGATACGCTCAATTGTGCGTTTGTTGGAGTCATCGCTTGAGCTCGTCCGCGACATTTGTTGTTGCCCTTCGCACCGGAAGTCTTGCCCCCAGCTAGAGCGTCAGGGGATCGTTCAGACACCATCTTAAGTTTCGGTTGTGGTGCCTTAGCAATCACAACATTCGGCCTCTTTCCCCTTGGGACCGGCTTGACCACCTGTTCCGCCGGGATTTCCGCCAGATGAGCGCTTCCAGCAGGGTAGATGATGACGGAGCTAAACTGGCGGGGCGGTTCCTCCCACTGTCGACTGAGGCTTGCAGGGAGAACCACACGAGCGTTGATCTTGACCACGTATGGAATCGGGGTCACGTTGGAAGCTGAATTCGTCTGGAGAGACATTGTCGTCGAAGGTTGATTGCTGCATAGAAAAGAAAATATCATTTCAGTATAGACAATAGATATGTATATTAATTGAGTTCGCATGAACGTTTAACCCGAAATATGGGAGGAGAGAAAGGTCCCACCGGGCGTGCCAGAAATCTGTAGGGTGTTTTTCGTCACCCCATTGAGATGGGAATACGCGCGCGCTTGTCAGGCGCATTACAGATTCCCCCTACCTAGGGTAAGCCGGGGTTTATTGATTGTGGAGATCCGAATCTCCGGCAACCACGGACTAAGCTGCCGTTAATTACCCCTCGCATTTAGAGCGAAGAAACCTCCGATTAACGGGTTAAACTGGTCATGCGAACTCAATGTACAGTATCGTGTTTTGAAGGGGGTTTGGAAATATTGGGAGCCCCGCAGAGTTTTTACGGGGGTCCCGCTACCCGGATAGCGGGCTGGGGGTCAAGGGGGCTAGCAGCCCCCTTGCGGGGTGCGGGGCAGCGCCCCGTTAGAAATTTTTTTCTAACGGAAGACAGTGTCGTGGAGTCTGCGTATGTTTTCCCCCCCTCTTTTTAAAAAAAAGGGTAGAGTTTAATTTCAAAAGGAATTTTATTGTGGAGTTAAACTCCAAAGAATTTTAAAAGGAGTTAAACTCCTAAAAGAATTTTATGCGGAGTTAAACTCCTAAAATAGAACTTTATTATGGAGTTAAACTCCAAAGAATATATACATACATTTTTAAAAGGGGTTAAAACTCTAGAAGGGATTTTGTTGGGGAGTGCACGTAAAACGAGGGGGAAAAGAAAACAAAATGGCGTCTAAAGGACGCTCGCACAGCAGGTGGGCGCCTTAATGCCCGGGGTCACGTGCGCGCACGTGACCGATGGGCACTTTGGCGCCCCCCCGGGGGTCACGTGGGCACACGTGACCGATGGGCGTCTTGGCGCCCCAAGGGTCACGTGCGCACACGTGACCGCTGGGCGCTTGGCGCCCCAGGGGTCACGTGCGCACACGTGACCGCTGGGCGCTTTGACGCCCCAGGGGTCACGTGTGCACACGCGACCGATGGGCGCTTTGGTGCCCCGGGGTCACGTGCTCACACGTGACCGATGGGCGCCTTAGCGCCCAGGGGTCACGTGGGCACACGTGACCGACGGGCGCCTTAGCGCCCCGGGGTCACGTGGGCACACGTGACCGCGGGAAAAACCCGCGGAAAGGGAAGCCTAGCCCCTAGGCTGGGGAGTTGAACTCCCAAGGGAATCTTTGGAGTTAAACTCCTAACAGAAGCAAATTTATGGAGTTAAACTCCAACAGAAATTAATTTATGGAGTTAAACTCCAGCAACTTTAGAAAGGAGTTAAACTCCTGGGAATTTATTGCTCTTCTTTTGAGCCTAGGGCCTGTCCAAAGTTAGATTTTTGGAGATGGGCCTCCTTCTTCTTGCTCTTGACCGGCAGGATCTTGGAGAAAAGGGGATGAGCCTTAAAAGCCTTCCCTTTTCGAAATCTGGTTGGAGATCCAAGCTCCCCTTCGTAGGTTTTGTGGTGGAAATCTATTTATTTTGAGAAAAGAAAGAGTTAAACTCTTGATTTAATTCAAAAGAAAAAGGAAGGTTTTAGAACCTTGAGGAAGGAGGAAGAGATCTCAGATCTAGAAAATTTCTGGAGAGAGAAAAAGTTGTGAGATATTTTCATTATCTTTGCCTTTATAGGCCATACATTTTACACATAGCCCCTTGGGCTTCACAAAATGGCATTTTGCCTATCCCATGGCTCCTGTGCCATTTCTTTTTGCACATAAGCCATGGGCTTTACAAAAATTTGGCATTATGCCTATTTTTCTTACATTTATCCAAAATAAAATAAATACAAAAAAATTGTTTATTACAAAATTTTTATCTTGGCGTGGGGGGAGGCCGGCCGCTTCATGTTCGGGCTCGACCCGGGCATGGGCCCACTCGGTCTGGGCTTGGGTCCACTTGGCTTGGGGTTGACTTGGATTTTGACTTGGTCAACCGGGGTGTAAATTTTTACCCCAACATTCGCATCCGGGGCAGAGACCACCACCGCACCTGCAGGTATGTTTATATATCCTATATTGCATGCATACTGATTTAGAATGTTATATTATAAATATACACACATTCTTTTTGCAAATACATATATAATTAATTTTTGATTGTCTAGCTGTAGGTGGCGCCTCCACATCCGGTGCAGATGCCACCATCGCACTTGCAGATATATTTATATATCCTATATTGCATGCATATTGTTTTAGAATGTTATATTAGAGATATACACACATTCTTTTTGCAATTACTTATATAATCTATTTTTGATTGTCTAATTGTAGGTGGTGCATCCACATCTGGCGCAGAGGCCACTCCCGTTACTTCCTAACCCTCCGTGCAGTCTACAGGTTACTATTCTTAAATATAAAATCTTTTTCATAAAAGAAACGATGACTTGAAAAGGTAGCATATCCAAAGGGCCCAAATGCAAATGATTTAAGCTCTCAATTAGTTTTACTTTTTTGGTGAATATAGTCAGCCTTTATTTTTATGAATATTAGTTTTTTCATTTTACATATTCTTTAAGAATAATCATGAACTTCATGTAATTTTATCGTCAAAATTTATTTTCTAATTGGAGGTGATGCGTCCACGTCCGGGGCACCGGCTGTTCCTCACCGGAGGAACTATCGTCCCGCTCATACTGCTGCCCGAGACCAGGCTCGTGTTGCTGTCACCGGAGGTATATATCGCACTTCAATTTTCGTTAATCCTTGATTTATAAATACCGTTTTGTCTTGATATTACCTGTCTTTATATTTCTTATAGATGCAGGGCAGCCCCAACCCGAAAGGGGGACGCGAGGGCCGAATCAGTCCCACAAGCTGAGGTCCAATAGAGTTAGGGGAAGGCACCATTCCCCCTCTTTTTCACCCCCGATTATCGCTATACCGGTGATTATGCCGAGAGGTTCGGCCGGTATATGGGGGATCAGCACCGGCGCTCTTTTACCCTCTTCTGGGATCAGACTCGGGTATTAATAAATATTTTTATTTGACTTATTAAATAAATTTATTATTATTTAACACTTATAATTTAAATACATTATTTTCTTGTATTTGAAGTTGGATTGCAACTTTCAGCCTGTACCCGATCCTGATCACCCCGACAGAGTGTTCGATCTTCATGCTTTTTATCTGGGCCTTATAAAGAATATGCAATCTAAGGTCCGATATAATAGGAACGAGCTGAACATCGATTGCTACATGCTATGGCTGGTGACTCCCGAGACGGAGAGAGCGGTTCTCCTACATTCTCCGGCCTTTCCCAGAGTCAATGTAGATACATGGCCTCTCTTGTGCCTGTATTATGAGTCTGAGCGCAAGCATGTTTGTAATTTAAATGTAATTCATTATTTAGTATATAATTTATTTTTTTTTGTGTTGTTTAATTAAAAAACTAAATCCAATTGCGTTGTGCAGAGACATGGCAATCAAAATAAGAAAAATATGAAGTCGGCGGAGAGGGGCCGCCCCACTTACACAGGTGGCTCGGAAAACATTACTCGTGCTATGGTGAAATCGGTAAATTACAATAGTTCTATTTTGATATAATGCAATATTAAGAGTTATTTTATAATATATGTAAATTTTTGGCAAATTGCAGAGAGTTCGGATCCTAACGCAGAGTTGTACACCAAGCGTGTTGACCGCGTATCTTACCGTCCACGGCACCTCGACAAATCCCGTCACGGGCGAGCATCGATTCCCCAACACTGCTAGCCAGGAGTATTGCGTAAGTGTTAATATTTATTCTATTTCGAATGAAATTTTTGTTTTGATAAGTTCAAATTTAATTGATATACTTATATTTTAACGGTTAACGTGGGTGTAGGAGCGGATGGTGGAGCAGGCGGAGACATGGGGGATCGATTTCAGTGGACACACTGATCCGATCATACTGACCCCAGTCCTAGACGCCGCACACCGAGGGCACCACGGAGGTTGAGAAAGAGGCCGAGGACTTGGTCCTAGCAGGGCCTATACGATGTTGGTCTCTACTCGGGCGATTACTTCCCGTATCCCCCGTGAGCGACGTCTGGAGTATGATGTTGTGCATTGAAGACCATCGTCGAGGAGTTGAAGGAGATGTTGGTACGTAAATTATTTATCAGTAAAATAATAGATAGTAGCATATGCAATATTAGTAGCCTGAGCTTATTTGGTTTTAGACTTAAATTTGATTAATCAGACTTACATGAAACTATCTAATTAAACTGAACTCTATAATCATAACCATGTCATATTTTTCTTCATTTTGGAGTTTAAATTTTTTTGATTATCCAAACTCAAAACTTGAGAAAAAACATTGGTTTGTAAATTAGATAACTCCAAAACCAAGCATCCAATCAAATCTAAACAATTAAGGAGAAATACGGGCTTACAACTTAGAGTAAGCATCATTTTTATCTCCACTTAAAATAAACTACGGTTTTCCAAACCAGATACCCAAACTAGGCCTAAGGCCTAAGTAAACATAGCCCTGAATGTGTGGAATTTCAATTTGTATAAATTCTCATACATAACATATGAATTTTAACAGAACGTGTGGAATATCAACAAAGTATATATAAATTCTTGGTTTCGCAATAATCCGATAATGATATGAATTCGACTAAAATCTAATACACCGTTTTTATTCGTTTATTACACAAAAACAAAATTTTACAGATTCGGTAGGCGATTTCGGCTGCGGCTCCACATGCCTCTCTTTTGGCTGCGGCTGTGCAGACCACTCCTATTACTCCACAGCCTACTCAGACTCCTGCATAGACCACTCAGACTGCTGCACAGACCCCTCCTTCATTAGTCGAGTTATTGACGACCCAGAGCTGCACCGAAAAGCAGATGCGTCAGATTACGACGTTTATTAAAGATGGAGGAGCTGGACCGAGTTAGGATATGTTTATTTATATTTTTGATGATGGGTGTACTTATTTGATACATATTGTATATTTTGGACGATATCGGGGGTTGTTTGGAAGTTTAAAATGATTTTAGATTGGTTTCATATTCTGTTTGTTTATTTCTTTTATATATTATGTGTGAGATGTTGTTTATGAATATTTCTGTATTTGGCTATATGATAGATATATTATTGTGCACGTGGCGAGAAAAAAACGGAAAACCCCTTTTTATAAAAAAAATCTGATATGATGTCCATACGGATTAATCTGTAGGGGAAAAAGTTGCCCCTATGGATTAATCCGTTGGGGCAAGTTTTGCCCCTATACTTTTATCCGTAGGGATTTGATATTTTGTCCCTATGGACTCAGTAATATAGGCAAAACTTGTCTCTACGGAGTAATCCGTATGGACACTTAGAAGGCCCTACGTATAACTCCGTAAAAGAAATTATTTTATTTTATAAACAGATAAATTAAAAAAAAATTATATCCCCGTGGAATAATAGGGCTAAATGCCTTTATGGATTACGCCGTAGGGGCAATATTTACTCCACAGAGGCATGTTCACGGTAAAGACTTTCACCTGCGGTCTTTGGACCTACGGAAATATTTTATGTCCGAACGGATTAATCCATAAGGGCTACGGTTTGCCTCTACGGCTAAATCAGTAGGAGCAAATGAATATTGTAGTAGTGATAGTAGGATAGGTCCAAGACCAATATATCATATCCTTCTCAAACACTTCAAAGATGAAAATATCTTTTATTTGACCACCCTTTTATCGTCTTAGATAGTCAAAACATCAATATGCTAAACTAACAACATAGTAATAGATTTCTTTCTTCTCTCTTACTTATTTAAATAGAAAGAATATATCAAAGAACAAAAGTGTCAATGGCCTTGTCCTGTTATCCACGTGCTTATAAAAAAAAATTCTAAAAGGGGGCACACAAGCTTCCAAGCCTCCTTCAATCACATCAACTTTTTGAGCTTAGACAGAGTTTATCGACGACTGTAGGCTTAATATATAACATGGTGTGTACAGAACATTAGCCAAGGGTACGTGGACTTATCGTCTAGACACCTTATCGTCTAGAAAGCCGTCTTATCTGGGACGAAGATTTTTAATATAGAGAAAAATAGCACTACGCGGCTTGAAGTTGTGCAGCACTGCGCAAAACTCGCACGATCGGTTGTGGGGATCACGTATTTGCGGTGGGGCTCACAACACCACTCCGTCTAACGCTATTGCATGGCGCGGTGCAGCTCCGAGTTGCACGGCGCCACTAATCTCTTTAAGATTTATATATGTGTATACACAGACATTAATAAATTAATGGGCACACACATTAATAAGTTATTAATACATATATTTATATAAGCTTCATAAATTACGAGAATCGAAGCCAAAAATGTAAACGTGGTCCAGTGGTTAGGCCTTGAATTCTTGGTGGTATATTAGTAGAGGAATGGACACCTGACATGTTCTGAATGGTTGCACCAGAAGGCATCAACTTCGTCCGTAGTACACCATCTGTTTTTTTTTCCCTAACAAAGAATGGATGCACGAATAATTTATTTTTCGACCAAAGAAGGACCACAAGCAACCTCAATCTCAAGTCGCAGTATTAATAAAAAAAATTGGTTTGGTTGGTTTTTTTCATCCACACGTGTTGGCCAAGACATTTCCACAAACACCTTGTTTGAGAAATTGAGGTGAAGAGCTAAAGATGTCGGGGCTTTAAATTATGATGTTCTACTAATAGACCGGCGCCCCACAGCCCACACCGATCACGTGCCTATTCACACGCATGCACGACTACTAGCAACAACATACTTCACAACCCATGATGCTCGTGATTCACACGCATCCACGACTAAGTAGCAGTTTGTCCTCTCGTTTAATTGACATTAATTTTAACTATTTTCTATAACCTTTTATTTTCAGATGCCTCTATTTCAAAGCATTAATACAAAATATTTGTGAAAAAGAAAGGTAGTAAAAATGCAAATAAACTCAAGCAGAATTTATAGATAATAAATTAACAGAAAAATTTATGTGTGTTAGAGGGGAAACTGCAAACAGTTATCTCCGCTATATTAATATCAAAGGAGGGGTGAAAAGAGCATGTGCAAAAAAAAAACCTCTAATTTTTTGTCATGTCAGCAATGCTGATGTGTCAAAAATTAGTAATTTTAAGTTGTATTATACTTGAAATTAAAAAAAATAAAAAGATTTTTGAGTTATTGTTACTATTCACCTATATTGATGCCCAAGGAGAAGTGTACGGAGCACGTGCAAAAAAAAAACCCTCTAATTTTCTGCCGTGTCAGTGATCCTGCCCTGTCAAAAATTGGTAATTTTGATTTGTATTATACTTGAAATAAAATATAAAGATTTTGGAGTTATTGTTACCATGCACCCATAATAAACTCCCCACAGCCGAAAGATTTTAGGTTTTCATCAGTAATTGTCCACATTCCCACGTTCACGTCTCCTCAATTAATTCTTTAAAAAAAATTCTTTTTAAATCTTTGTGATGTCAAAATATACAAACTTGCATCGCACGTGCAACATACGAGTACGCTATAAGGACAAAATTGAGGAAAGTTCCCTGCAATTTGGCTGGCCAAAAGTAAATACACAAACAAAGTATTAGCACACAAAGCCGGTACAAATGCCAAAACGATATAAAATTTTAACATATAAAGAAAATGTGAAATAAAAAAAGATAAACTAACTTGATGCAGCAAAAGAAAAATATGTAGGAAAACAAGATGACTGAACTGTAACAACCGACATTGACAAACCTGCAACATTCATGGTGTAAGGAAAACATAGCTTATGCAATGTCGGAATATTTGCAATGTCAGCATCTTTCTAGGTACGTTGTTTCTATATCAATCTATCTCGTCCACCATTTCATTATTGAGGAATAATATGTGACATCTTTTCATCTCATAGCAACAGATTTCAATTACTCAAACACAGCTATGAACAAAGACACGCAGATTCAAATCTAAAGCTAAGCTGGAAACTGACATAGCACCTGTACATCGACAAAGATCAAAATCATAACAACCTGATATCTATCACCGGTGTATACTGCCATTAATGTCTAAAGCACAAAAAATCATGAGAACCAAATAATATTTCATCAAAATATATATATATATATATATATATATATATATATATATATATATATATATATATATATATATATATATATATATATATCATCATCACTTGTTTAGGGACACAGAATGTTGGAAACACTTAATTTCAAGCTTCAATTTGTATAATAGCCAAAGATTAGGACTACCAGGACCAGCAGTTGCCACTTGCATATATCATAGAAGATTCATTTTAAATGATAGCCAAAAAAGTCATGCTCGGAAAATGAAATCTTGAGAATGAGATTTTTGCCCAAGTATGTTACAATTTTTAATGTTATCCTTAGCAATTAGATATAGTCTAGATAACAAGAAACCCTGTTCACTTTTGCTCGATTAGCAGAAAACCACCCTCCGTCTTAAGAACTTGTACTTTGCCCTCCAATCCTAACCGCGTGGTTGTTTTCCATTAACTATACCCTTGAAAATCCCATCAACTGTTTTTTGCCACTGTTTCATTTGCCCTTTGTAATTAAATGCAGGTTTCTAATAATTAGAGGTAGTTTGGATATAAAAATCAATGCAAACAGAAAAAAGTTAACGGTGGTACTAAAAAAGGAAGACAAAATGCAGGTTTCTAAATGATGGTGACTTCATTCTAATCAAGTAAAAATAAGGAGGGTTTCCTGTAATTTAAGCACTAAATATATTTAAAAATTAAAAACGAACAAACAATCAACATTACTACAAATGTGCCCACCAGTATTGAAAAATTGGTAGCGGTTCCAGCTATTACCAATTGATAGTAACGGTTTTCATAGATTTGGTAACGGTTATGACCGCTACCAATACAAAAATATGGCGGGTCCCACAACCCACAGAAGATAAAAAAACCCAAAACTCTTCCAATTTTTCTTGCGAGCCTCCTCTTTTCCCTCCAAATTTTCCTTCAAGCGCCAAAATCCCCCGCTACCGTCTCGGTCGCCGCTGTCTCCTACGTCGACGCCGCCACCTCTCTTCGCTTCCGTGGCTGTCAACTCACATCCGTCGCTTGAAACTTTCCGCCGCTCGTCGAAGCTCACCACCGGTCGTCAAGAGCTAAGTTTAAAACTAGTTAAATCTTAAATTTTTTGGTTTAATTTTAATTTTTGTGCTCGATTCCAAAAATTTTGTTACTGTTAGTGTTGCTGCTGCTGCTGTTATTGTTGTTGCTGTTGTTGTAGGGAGAGTTAGGGTTTGGGTTAGGGGTTCAGGCCGGGTTAGGGTTTGGATTTGGGTTGAGGATTATGGCCGAGTTAGGGTTAGGGTTAAGTGTTAAGATTCGAGTAATTTAGCGAATTTTCGTAGGTAGTTTAGATAAAACCAACAATAGTTAAGTGTATTTTGATGGAAAAGCAACAATAGTTAAGGATATTTTAGTGTAAATAAGTAAAATTGAGTAAATGGGGTTTTTTTATTAAAAATTTTAATGACAGTTCAGTGAAAAACAACAATGGTTAAGGGTATTTTAGTGAATTTGTAGGAAATTAGTTAATTTAAGAAGATGAATCGTTTAGTTAAATATTTACGATAGTTTAGTGAAAACAGCAATAGTTAAGGGTATTTTAGTGTAATTAAGTAAAATTGAAGAAATTGATTGGTTAGGAAAAATTTTAAGATAGTTTAGAGAAAAAATAGCAATAGCTAAGGGTATTTTAGTGTAATTAGTAAAATTGAGCTAATTTCTAGTGTTTAGGAAAAATTTTAAAGTATCGTGTCCCGTATCCGAATACATGCCACTTAGCATACACATATATCTAAACTAAATCGTCAATTAAAATTAAATTTAACAAATTCGTCAACTGAACACTAACACTAAAATCGTATATACACCTAAACTAAATCGTTAATCGAAACTAAGTTACACGCCTTAGAACCCGTCTAGCGGTTAACATACGTTCGTTTTCGTCGTGATATCGAACTACACGAAAGTTGTCAACATCTAATGGTATCATTCGCTGTTAACAACCGTCGTGTAATCTATATGACGAGAAGGTTTATCATATGATAACCGATAGATTTGTCCAGTGTGGACAACTTAGGAATGTATAAAACAAACACGTCCATTCATTTGTGTTTTTATTCATTTCGAGATATTTTGTCGGCACCTTTCTGCTGGTTCTCCGTATACAACGATTGATTAAATGTTCATTTCAATATTGTTTGACAGTATTGAAATGATCATCTTTTCTATTACAGTATACTCAGAGAACAGCAGGGAGGTGCTGCCTAAATTTTCTCGAAATAGATGAAAGCACAAGCGAATGGGTGTATACTCTATACATTTTTAATAGGATAGAAGCCTTACCCCTTACAGCCGTTACCCTCGACATCTAATATAGAACCATTAATATTATCATCTTTCTTTAAAGAAGAATTCAACAACTGAGCTATGAGCATTTACTCTCGGTCCCTGATAATCTTCATAGCCGTCGAGAATGATCCCAGCCAATTTTCCTTCTGATTCTCGTTCTGCAGTAAATACTCTTCTTGCTCTTCATCCTCAGACCTCTCTTCTTCTGCTTCAAAGAAAACATATCCGGGGTCAATTTTATAACTAAATCGTCAATTGAAATTAAACTTAACCAAGTCGTCAATTAAACCTAATACTAACGCTTCTTAGTATCCGTCTATCGCGTATTTGTCAAGAAATCTTAATTCCATCTTTTCTGTAGGAATCTTTTTTCTTCCGACCTGTTCCAATATGTCACTTCCGTACCTCCACAACAAGAGTTGGATATACGTCGATACTCTCTCGAAAGTGGATGTTTTTTTCTTAACGGTGTTTATTTTTTCATCGATTTTGCCTACACACGTCTTAGGTTATCGAAAAAGTACGAAATCTCCTTCCTCTAAATGTATGAACAAGCGATTGCTCAAGAAGATGAAAGTTGAGTTACGCATTCTGAGAGACGGTTTCGTAAGAGATTACACTATGTGGGAACTTCACGGAGAAGAAAAAGGCATTGTAACGGAAGATGAGGCATGGGTACAAGAGATGGAAAACAAATTCATAAAACAGAAACCGAAGAATGACAAGGGATAGTAGAAAAAAAGGAGGAAAATGAATGGCGGTTTGAAGAAGACAAAACCATCGAAGAAAATAATTACGTATTCGCACCGATTGATGACATGGATGGGCTTTTAAATATCGTGGGACTTTCTGATGATACGGAAAGCAGTGGACCTTCGTTATTAAAGAAGTACATGGCTGGCTGAAGAATCCCGTTATATCCAAATTGCAAAGGGTTTTCAAAATTGACCTTTTTTGTATGTGTCTTTCAGATCAAGTACAAAAACAGATGGAGTAACCAATTTTTCACCGATCTCCTAGCATTGCTAAAGGAAACTTTTCCCGACGAAATAAAGTGTCACCGAACCGATACGAGGCGCAAAAGATAATCATAAACTGTTGGATATAATGCCTTCAAGGAAATTATTGTAATTGCATGATGGCAATTACTGTAATTGAAAGAGGAGCTATACAGATAGAACAGTTTTGCTCGATGTAACGACTCTATTTTAATATACAAAATTTTCTTAAAGTCAATATACTGAATGGAGTATTTGCAAGCCTGAGTATACTTTAACTATTATTTTGTTTGAAAAACAACAAGAAACACTTGTAGCTCATTGGTAAAGCCTTGCACTGCTGTGACGTAGCCCCTGTGTTTGATTCCCATCAGCCACATATTATTTTTACTGATTTTTCTTTTAAATTTTTTGGAAGCCCAAAAGTTTACACGTGTAACACACGTAAAAACGAAAAGTCACTGAAAACAAACATGTGGAAAATGTTATATGAACAGACACCAACATGTGGCACCAATTCAGACCCCAACCCACTCCAAACGACCGACGAAATGAGCAGAGGGGCCGGCGCCGCCGGGCTCCCCCATAGGGAATGCTCCAAAATTTTGAACCCTAATCCTTTGGCCTCCCTCCTTAACCCCAGAACTGTTTTTTTTCCTCTGCAATTATCCAGAGAATTAAAATTCAGCATTAATCCAAATTTTAATGCATTTTTAATTCCATTCTTCAATCCTCAAAACCCTAATTTCTCTTATAAATACAGCATCACACCCTAGCCCTCTCCATTCTGAAATCCATTATCAAAAATTCTCAAATTGTTCCAAATCAAAGAAGTGTACAGGTGGAGTTAGCCCAAGGTCAAGTTCCGGCGATGATTCAAGAAGATTCCGGCGACCCCGCGACTCCCGAAGCTCTTAAATCCTTCCTATACCTCCCCTCTCTCATTCCCAACTCGTAAGTTCCCTCTTTTCTTCTCTCTCCCTAACTTAAAAAGTTCTCTTTTCAAAATTCGTCGGAAGGGAAGTTATTCCGACATCCGATTCTACATTTGTTAAAAACACCATCTTTCTTAATAACCTGTCACGCCCCGCTTCCCAAAATACGGAATACGAGGGGTTGACAAGGCCAGCTATGCTCCTACGGTCAAGGAAATATCCTGCTGTAGTCACACTTCGGCTTCTAGCTTTAGGTGGTAATCAGTAAACAATGCACATGTAATGAGAAATGCAGTAACTAAATCAAAAAAAACTAACCAGGTGGAGATCAATGAAGTATAGCTCTGAGTAACTGATCAAGATGCCCGCTAGGTACATCCGGTCCTGGTCCAAGCTAGATCCACTTCTCACTCTGAGCATGCATACTCAGGTCGTCAGAGCGACACGAAAGGAATGTATATATGTAGGTACAAATGGTAACTCATGCAGTAAAAATGAATATATAACAGTAATCAAAAGAGCAAGGACGTGAACATGAAGTAGCCAATGCAGGTATCTAATAGTGCAGGTAAACAGTGGAGCAGTAAACAGTATGACAGGTATGTTGTATCAGTAAGCAATGCATGTCAATGTCACTAACCCTATCAGTCTCTAAGTTTCACTGCATAGGTCACTAAGCCTATCGTCAGTTCAAGTGTGAGAGTCAACCACGCAGAAGTATCCCCCATCCAAGGGTAGGACCTAAGGGCAAGGGAACACGGGCCCGAAACACGCACGATAATAATCAGTAATATCCCCATATATCTCCATATCTCTCCATATGTGCCGGCATGGGACTCCCGAGATTCTGTTGAACTCACACTCAAACTATCCCACACCCCGTGGTCTACATCAAACGCCAACCATGAACTCAAATACCAGTCAGTCCATGACGAGTCTACGCGAGAACTAAAGACAGGGTCTTTATCAAGTATGTCTCGACTGATACCCAAGATAAATAGACAGTGTTTGGTGCCTTACCTGTGACACCCATACAAGTGCTTCCATAATTGTCCCATACCAATTATAGTCACACTTATACACGTCCCACAGACGTCGACAATGCAATAAATCGATAGGGTCCACTGATTGTGTACAAGTACGTGTCACCGTCACTTATCCATTCATGCTTAAACACTAACGTACTTACCACAATCAAACACTAAAACCTAACGCTGGGTAATGCCTATGATCACTAGGTTGTCAATGCAATGTCATCCATATAATGTGATGAGAAAACAGTATTTAAGGCATAATTAAGATATCATCAGTCGGTGTCCTACCACTTGCATAATTTATTATAAGTCATGCATGCAAAATTTAGCGATACAATAAAAAGGGAGTAAGCAGTGTGTTTAATTATCTAACCATCAAAATTGGTTTCACGTTAATCGGGTTTCAGGATCACTAGATATGGCCATTTCATTTTAAGCATTCACTGCTGGAAATCCGGTTTCAGAATCGGAAGTCCGTTTTGTAACGCCTTTTAATCCCAGTTGGGATCGTATTTAGGCCATGCTATAGTTGAACAATATTTAGGGTTATCAGTTAGCCTTCCACCGCAATTGGAGGATCATTAATATACTATGCCGACAGGGAGTTATGGACAGATTATGTTTGAGGTGTAAAACCTGCTTCTGCAAAATTCAGCAAGACGTATCGACATTGTAAAATGAATTAAAAAATATCAAACTATTGAGGAATCTAGTGAGACTAGTAGAGTAAGAAAGATAATTCAATTTACTGCATAACGATAAAGGGTTTCGCGCATTCTCATATTAGAATAGGAATATTCAGGGGTTTAGAAACAGAGGTTAACCGGGATTTCCATTCTAGACTGCAGTCCAGAATCGTAATCCTCCGCAATTATCTCAATCATGATTAGTTAGAATTCAGATACAAACTATAATATACTGTAGGTTAAACTGTTGGCTTCGATACGAGCCATCGAACGCTAAAATCCGGTTTATACATAATTTATTATAAATTTTATAGTTTGGCATATACGTAGGTTTTCAGGTTTTGCGACAGAAATTAGGACGCCATTTTACGTGGGCAAACGACCTTATTTTGTAACCAAAATCTTAAGGGGTATTCATTAAAACTCGGGCCATCGCTGGTTATATGTTGCCATCAATTTAACGGGGGTTTCCATTCGGACTGTGCTTCGAACACTTGAATTATACGGTTCACGAAAAGGGTATGCGACAATTATTAATAACTAGAATTGTAACATAAACAAGTAGCATGAAGCAAGTATTAAACTTGCCTGAAGACGTGTCGATGATGGTACGGCAGCGGCAACGGTACGATCGCGTTACGAATGCAACTCAGGTTCAGTTTTTTCGGATCTTGCTTCTTGGACTCGATGGCTCGGTGGTGCGATAGCGTGCGCTGGCGTTGCGACGAACGGCGTGTTAATGATGATGACGGCTTAAGGGGTTGAGGCCACAGATTTGATGGCGGCGTCGGTGACCCGAATGGCGGCAACAGAGATCAACGTAGACGTTCGACGAAATGCCGGGGCTCGACTGCGACGACTAGGGATTATGTTAGGTTCGTTTTTGGGGCCTTTTTGATATAGAGATGAGAGAGGGGGATGGTGATGTTGTTGTGGCAGAGAGAGAGAGAGAGATGGTGATGTTGTTGTGGCAGAGAGAGAGAGAGAGATGGTGATGTTGTTGTGGCAGAGAGAGAGAGAGAGATGGTGATGTTGTTGTGGCAGAGAGAGAGAGAGAGATGGTGATGTTGTTGTGGCAGAGAGAGAGATGATGGTGATGTTGTTGTGGCAGAGAGAGAGAGAGTGATGCTGCTGGGGTAGAAAGAGAGAGAGGGGGGGAGATGTTGCTGTGGTAGGGGTAGGGGGATGTAGCTGAGGGGGAGAGAGAGAGATGTGGTTGGGCTCAGGTTACTGAGGGAGAGAGAGGTGTTGCTTGGTGGTGACGACGTCAAGGAGCTCGTCGGCGGTAGAAGGAGGAGCTCGGGCTCGATGGGTCCCGACGTGCAGGTGAAGGGGTGTGGCGCTGGAGGAGGGGTTCTGGGTAGTTGGTAGAGAGGGGTGAAGGTGGTTGGAGGGAATAGAGTCGGGGACGCCGGGGGTCGTCGGCAACGAGAAGGCGTGCAGGGGCTCGAGCTCGGTGATGGGTTCGGTGTGCAGGCGAGGGGGTGAGGCAGTGTAAGGGTGTGAGTTTTAGGGAGAAGAGCGAGGGAGGAAAGACGAGGAGATAGTAGTCGTCGTCGTCGTTGTCGGGCGTAGGAGGTGAGCCGGGTGATTTTTGGAGAGAGGAGAGGAGGAAGTATGAGAGTGATGAGGGGAGGTTGAGGAGGGTGCGCGGGCACGAGCGAACGTGGGTCGGGATCGGTACTTTCTAATCTAAGCGAGGGTCAAAACAGTACAAGGTGTAGGAGTGAAGGACAATAATGAATTACAGGAGGAGAAGAAATGTATAGGGGAAACAGTCCAAGAATCATGTGAACCAAAAATTTAGAAGATTAGCGAACTCAGAAATTTTATTTCATTCCAGACAATTTCCAACAAGGCACTCACGAAAGATAAAGGGTGGCCCTAAGCTATATATAGATTTATTTGGCCAGAGGAGACAAAACTAAATCATGCCAGTCGTGGTTGTGGAAGTTCAGTAGGTTACGGTAGGCTCGCGCGCTCAGATAGGGGCGTCCATTTCCATATCGCCTCGCAGGGATCACCACTGGAGGTTCTTCTTCGGCGGGGTCTTGTCCTTCTGGTCCTTCCGTCTCGACTGGAGCTTCTTCATCATGGTATGCTTCCACGTGATTCGCCTCTTCTGGATCTTCTTCCACGGGATTTCCTTCCACTGGATTCTCCTCAAGGTCTTCCTCCCCTGGATTTTCTTCTATCTGGACTTCCTCGGAATCTTTCTCTATTGGGTCTTCTTTGAGGTCTTCTTCCTCCTCGTCGGAATCACCGATCATGTCAACTTCTGGGGATGCGGCTCTCTCGTCCTGGGAATCGCTATTTCCGAAAATAACCTGTGGGCCGTTGATCTCGTCATCTGATCTTACCAGCATGTGGTCTGAGGAAACGCACGACCGTGTGTCCTCATCTAGAGGCGGCGCTTCTCCAAGGTGGGCCATGATCTGAAAAGAAGGAGCCGGGATTAGACAGTGGGGCACACTAAGCAAATACCTAAGGATGCGGTAGCATAAGGAAATATACGGTAAGTAAGGACTGAAAAATCAAATTTTAGAATGCTGATACAACGAATAGTATAAGTAAAGTGAGTGGGAAGGGGACGATACATACATCACAACTCAGAATTTTATTATATTCAACTAAAGTTCAACGGATACAAGATCTCAAACGAAAAGAAAATATTTACAAAGAAGTGACGACATTATTATTAAAAGCAGAAAACGTGATAACTTTTCCTTTGATTTCTAGACCGCTGCATTCTCGTTACGCGAGTCGAATCCTGCGCTGGGTCCGTACTATTCCTCGAAGCTCGAACTATGAAATAACCCTCACTTAGCAGGAGTGGAGAGTGTGGACGAACCTTCTCCTTGTAGCTCCTTCCTTTTAGGGTAGCCTTTGACAAAGTGTTCGCTAGATCCGCAAATCAGGTATTGCCCTTTGGCGCTGCGACAATCTCTCTGAAGGTGTCCTGGCTTCTTACAGTATCCACAACGTTGAGCCTTCCGCTGCTTCCGTGGCTGGGGAATAAATGGGCGCTTCATCTTCATCTCTTTTCCTTGTCTAACGGGGATTCCCTTATGGTTAGAGGCTTCCGCTAGTGCCTGAGTCATCTGCCTTCTTAATCCTTCAGCTAACAGGTCGTTCGTTCGCTCCTGGGCTTCCCTCAGACCTTGCAGTACGTTCAAAATCTCGACGGTCTGATTCTGGGGAGTGGAGATAGAGGAAGAGTCGTTGGAAGATATCGTCCTGAAACAACAATTTTGAGGACGATATAAGACACAAGCTTTAAGAATTAAAATACAATATGGATTAAGCAAGGAATCAAGAATATCGGGTGTGATGAAATTCAAACAAGTGAAAATCACAGTAGAACTCCAAGTCACTCAAACAGAGTACAGTATTGTAACTATGCTGCAGTTCACAATTACAACCACGTAACTCTATTAAGTCACCCAAAACTCTAGCGGATGGATCAAAATGTATAGCAGAACACACTATGTGAATCAAGATCAAGAACAACAAGTTTATAATCTAGACCAAAGGATGTCTTAGATTGTCGAGCACTACACGGAACTGCAATCCCAGTCGAAGCAAAACCTGGCTCTAATACCAACAAAACCATGTCATGCCCCGCTTCCCAAAATATGGAATACGAGGGGTTGACAAGGCCAGCCATGCTCCTACGGTCAAGGAAATATCCTGCCGTAGTCACATTTCGGCTTCTAGCTTTAGGTGGTAATCAGTAAACAATCACAGGTAATGAGAAATGCAGCTAACCAGGTGGAGATCAATGAAGTGTAGCTCTGAGTAACTGATCAAGATGCCCGCGAGGTATGTCCGGTCCTGGTCCAAGCTAGATCCACTTCTCACTCTGAGCATGCATACTCAGGTCGTCAGAGCGACACGAAAGCAATGTATATATGTAGGTACAAATGGTAACTCGTGCAGTAAAAATGAATATATAACAGTAATCAAAAGATCAAGGACGTGAACATGAAGTAGCCAATGCAGGTATCTAATAGTGCAGGTAAACAGTGAAGCAGTAAACAGTATGACATGTATGTTGTATCAGTAAGCAATGCATGTCAATGTCACTAACCCTATTAGTCTCTAAGTCTCACTGCATAGGTCACTAAGCCTATCGTCAGTTCAAGTGTGAGAGTCAACCACGCAGAAGTATCCCCCACCCAAGGGTAGGACCTAAGGGCAAGGGAACACGGGCCCGAAACACGCACGATAATAATCATTAATGTCCCCATATATCTCTATATCTCTCCATATGTGCCGGCATGGGACTCCCGAGATTCTGTTGAACTCACACTCAAACTATCCCATACCCCGTGGTCTACATCAAACGCCAACCATGAACTCAAATACCAGTTAGTCCATGATGAGTCTACGTGAGAACTGAAGACAGGGTCTTCATCAAGTATGTTTCGACTGATACCCAAGATAAATGGACAGTGTTTGGTGCCTTACCTGTGACACCCATACAAGTGCTTCCATAATTGTCCCATACCAATTATAGTCACACTTATACACGTCCCACAAACGTCGACAATGCAATAAATCGATAGGGTCCACTGATTGTGTACAAGTACGTGTCACCGTCACTTATCCATTCATGCTTAAACACTAACGTACTTGCCACAATCAAACACTAAAACCTAACGCTGGGTAATGCCTATGATCACTAGGTTGCCAATGCAATGTCATCCATATAATGTGATGAGAAAACAGTATTTAAGGCATGATTAAGATATCATCAGTCGGTGTCCTACCACTTGCATAATTTATCATAAGTCATGCATGCAAAATTTAGCGATACAATAAGCACTACTATAATATGGGGTTGCCCCTACGGACTCAGAAATCCATAGGGGCAAATATTTATTGCCCCTACGGATTTATCCGTAGGGACAAATCGTTGTCCCTACGGTGCCTTACGTTCTAATTTTTTGTTTGGCCCTACGGAGCCACAAGCCGTGGACCCACGGTTATGTCCGTAGGGGCATCTAAATAGGTTATTAATAAAAAAAAGCACAGAAAAATTATATTCATCGTTCCCAAAATTTCTCTCTCTCACTCCCGCGCCTCTCGTCGCCTGTTCCCGCGCTTTGTCGCCACTGTGCTCGCGCCTCGTCGCCAGCTTCGTCGGTCTTCCCCACACCTTCGTTGACTTCCCGCGCCTCGTCGCCACCTTCGCCGATCGTCGTCGACCACCAATTTCTACCGTCTCCTCCACCGCGCGCACGGTTTGTAAGTAAATATCAAATAATTTTTAATTTTGACGTTGTAGTCTAGGGTTCAGGCCAGGTTCGGGTAGGGGTGAGGGCATCGGCGTCGGCATCAGGTTCGGTTAGGGTTAGGGTTAGGGTTAGGTTGTGGGGTTCGGTTGGTGTTGGGGTTAGGGTTGGGGTTGGGGCTGGGGTTGGAGTTGGGGCTGGGGCTGGGCTGGGCTGGGGCTGGGGCTGGGGCTAGGGTTTGGTTGGGGTTGGGGCTGGGGCTGGGGCTAGGGCTCGGTTGGGCTGGGGCTGGGCTTGGGGCTGGGGCTAGGGTTCGGTTGGGCTGTGAGATGTGAACTGTAGAGTGCCCTATTTATCCTTTGCAGTAGGTGTAAGATTGTAGTGTAAATATGCTTTGCTAGTTGATTTAGTTCCATCTCGGCAAAGCTTTAGGCTAATTCGAGGTCGAGTTTGTACTGGTGCATTTATTCTGTTACCTTCACTTTTGTGGACGTAACATTCGATGATAAGGTGATAGTTGTTCCAGATTTGGTGTCTGCAGGGACTTTATGTTTAATAATGTATCAGTAGAACTGTAAGCAAGCTGTTTGTCATATTTAGAGGGTATTTATGCTTAAGAAATTGTTTTTCTGTTATTTTTCTTGTGACATGTATGCTATCGAATGTCTGGGCGAGCAACCCATGTGGGACAATATAATTTGATCTGATTTTGGTTCAAGCTCTTCTTTCTCCTTTAAATTATAATCCATTTTGTTTTGTACTTAGTAATAGCAGAATCTACTTGTAGTTTATGGAAAGCTATGAATCTTTTCGCCTGTTTCTTTCAGCCAGCATATGAAATAGTTGGTGGTTTGTGTTCATGGCCTGAATTCCTCTACATATATTATCATGTATATAATCTTATTGGTGGATTCATTTATATTCAATCAGCAGATATAGCATCTTTCAAGCATATTATCTTGTTCATCATTCTAATCTTATATTTTATCTGTCTCTGTCCTGTTGATCTTATTGACGGGAAGCTGTATGTTCATCTCCACTCCCAGATCCTTGATAATTGATTCTTTTGAAGTATCATAACTTTGTTTTGCGTTAATGTATCTGCAATATTGTAAATATGTGATTAGCTTTATGGCTTGATTTTAATAGATCTATATTCCTCTGTTTTTCCCTTACTTTAGAGTTGAACATGATCTTTTAATAGCAAATATACTGCCCTTTAGAATTCAGATATGGACTGATAAGAAGAGATGATTGTTATCATATTAACGGCCACTTATAAACTTTCTCAAATCTTGATCTCATTGGTTTAAAATCATGTTACACATACAACACGAATGCACAACAAACGCATAATTAGAGAGTGATTCAAGATGTTCAAGTTAAAACCAATATATGATACTCGATGATAATATAAAACCTTCATATTCTCATCGATACTCATATATGAAATTAAAAGCGCCACTTAGTCCTCGTCCATCGGTTAACATACGTTCGATAATTTATTCTTTTCAACGACAAACGCACACACAAAGCATATACACGGATTTTTTCCTTTGTCATTAACTATCTCGTTCTTATATTTCTCAATATAGTCACCATAACCTACAATTTATATGTTATACAGTCTAACATGGCCCATGAGTACGTCAGAGTTAAGGACTGGATGTATGTTGATTGACAACAACGTATGTAACTTAAGTTTGTCGCAGGAGTTGCTGCTTTCATTGAATTTGCACGCGCACATAATAAGATCATAATAGAGAAGATTCTTTGTCCGTGCAATTGATGTGGCAATAAGTACTGGCAGAAGGTAGAATTGGTAGAGTTTCATATTGTAAAACATGGGTTTACTAGATTTTATATAACTTGGAAATATCACGGGGAAGGAGAAGAATGTAGTACTGCGGCAGAAGAAGAAGGAGAACACGATAATGCGGCAGGAGAAGAAGAAGAATTCGGTAATGCGGTAGAAGGAGAAGACGGTAATTTATTTCCATTAGAAGAAATGGAGGATATGGTAGAGGCTGCCCTAGGTGAATCTATTCGTACCGAAGATGACATTCCTTCCGGTCAAGGACCGCGTGTGGATAAATATGAAAATTTCATGAATGATGCTAGAAAACCAATTTATGAGAATGCGAAGTATTCCACGCTCTCATGGTTCATCCAACTTTTCCAGATTAAGTGCCTAAATGGATGGAGCAACAAGTCATTCACAATGCTTCTTTCGTTCTTGAAAGATTCTATGCCCCAGGAAAATAACGTGCTCGACAGCTGGTACGGAGCCCAGAAGATGATGTCTGATTTGGGTCAAAAGTGCGAGAAGATTCAAGCATGTCCTAAAAATTGCGTGTTGTATCGAAAAGAGAATTTAGATTTGAAAGAGTGTCCAACATGCGGAGAGGCCAGGTATAAGCCGAAAGATTCTGATAAGAACCTTGATATACCTGTCAAGATAGCACGATACTTTCCCATAACACAGAGGCTAAAGAGGCTATTCAGGTGCAAGATAACAGCCGAGGCAATGATTTGGCATCACCGTGCTCCTCCAAGTGAAGATGGAAAAATGAGCCATCCAAGAGATTCACCGGCATGGAAGGATTTCGATAGGAGGCACGCAATATTCAGTAGCGATCCTCGCAATGTCCGGCTCGGACTGGCTACTGATGGCTTCTGCCCATTCAACTATATAGCTGGAAGTCACAGCACATGGCCCGTTGTAATGATAATTTATAATCTGTTGCCTTGGTTGGCTATGGACCAATCATATTTTATGATGCCTCTTCTTATCGACGGACCAAACTCACCGGGGAACAATATCGACGCCTATCTCCAACCTCTCATCGAGGAGTTGAAATCTTTGTTCATTGATGGTGTAGAGACATATGATGCAAGCACAAATACAACCTTCATACTGCGTGCGGTTTTAATGTGGACAATTAATGACTTTCCTGCGTATGGAATGCTATCAGGTTGGTCCGTACATGGTCATAAAGCATGTCCTCATTGCCATGAACACACAACATCAAAATTCTTGAATTTTAGCAGGAAGGTTTGTTATTGCGGCCATTGATGTTTCCTGCCTCCAGACCACCCCTATAGGTTAGACACGGTTCACTTTGATGGTCATCAGGAGCTTCTTGGACCTCCATCCCCATTGTCCGGAGAGGACGTGACTGCTAAATGGGATGGTTACAATAATGTGACCTTCGGGATGGATCCGACGAAACAGGTCAAACCACCATTTTGGAACAAGTTAAGCATTTTCTTTGAGCTTCCATACTGGTCAACAAATTTAGTGCGTCATTGTCTGGAAGTCATGCATATAGAGAAGGGAGTATCAGAGCACATACTTAACTTGCTTCTTTGTAAAGATGGGAAATCGAAAGACAACCTGAATGCTCGGATGGATCTACAAGAGTGGGGAATAAGAAGTGAATTGTACCCTAGACCAGTAGCGGGTAAACCGGGTAAGTTTGTACTTCCCAATGCCGCTTATCATATGTCACAACCGGAGAAGAAAAGATTCCTGCAGGTGTTGCATGATTTGAAAGTTCCCACAGGTTTCTCAGGATCATTCAGAAAAAAAATAAAAATTGTGAAGGGCAAGATCGATGGGCTGAAAAGTCATGATCACCATGTTATCGTGGAGCACCTTCTTCCATTAGCCCTCAGGACTTCTTCCCCCGAATCGGTTGGTCTAGTAATCAACGACCTATGTTGTTTTTTTAGAGAGCTGTGTGCTAAAACACTGGAGGTTGTGACGCTGGATAAACTAGAAAATTCTATTGCGTTGATACTTTGGAAGTTTGAGCGTATTTTCCCACCGTCATTCTTCGATATCATAATACACTTGACGGTTCATCTTACAACTGAGGCTAAGTTAGCCGGACCGGTACAATATCGATGAATGTATCCCGTCGAGAGGTACGTGTAATTTTTCGTTTCGCGCAATTTATAAATTTACTGTTGTCCTGTATGCCCGTATTTATTTATTCAACATATTTTCATTAGGTATCTCTACACTCTTAAGAAGTATATACACAATAAAAATCGACCAGAGGGTTCTATCATGCAAGGTTATCTTCTTGATGAAGCAACTACATTTTGTTCCCGCTATCTGGACGAGAACATTGAGACAAGACTTAACCGGCCTCGAAGAATTCAAGACGGGCCATATGGTAAAGCCGAGTATAAGAGGGTAGACACTATATTTATCAACAAGATATACCGATTTATCTTGCTTAATTGCGCATGTCTTGAACAAATTAGAGAGTAAGTTTTTTTTGGATTAATTGTTATATCTGTGTTTGTGTGTGTATGAAATGATATAATATTAATGTCACCATTATTTGTCGAAAACAGAATTCATTTTAACGAGGTACGTGAGGGGCATCCTGATTGGAACGAAGAACAATTGGAAAAATATCATCAGGATAATTTTTGTGTTTGGGTCACAGATTATGTAAGTTATTCGAATAACATTTTATTGCTATCAGTGTTAATCTAAACTTGTATCGTTATGTATTTTTCGTAAAATTTGTTTTGTTAGATCCACGATCTGAACTTGTCTGCATCATTTGAGAGTGATTCAAGATGTTTAGCTCAATTTCCTAGTATGGAGGTTGCATATTACAAAGGATTTGGTGTCCTTGGATACAAATTCGAAGTTAAGAACATAGAAATATCTAGAACCACTCAGAATAGTGGGATTGCGACGGTAGGATCGGACGGTGTGATTTATTATGGGTACTTAAATTGTATACTCGGCATCCACTATCCCGGACGATTAGAACCCTTTTATATATTCCAGTGTACTTGGTATGATACGCGAACCGATACGGACAAGTGGAGAAGAAATCTTGGGACTTGAAAAGATGAATATGGATTGACCAGTGTGAACACACTTCGATTTTACGGTCAGGAAGATCCGTTTATCTTTCCGAACCAAGCGTTCCAAGTATACTACTCACAGTGTTTGAAGCATCCGGGATGGAGTGTTGTATGCCGATGGAAACCCAGAGATGTCTACGATGTCCCAGAATTCGAGGACAGTGATGAGGACGAAGAAGAGAGAAGGCTTAGAGTGCTCCGACCGTCTGTTTCGAAGGACGGGTTGTCTTCGGCCGATCATGAAGTTGCGTGGGTTAGAGATGACATCGACGATGAAATCCAAGTAGATATATATAATGCACCCACGAAACAAAAAAGGTTATTAGTAATGTTGTATTATTACTTCACATTTTACGATCTATACACATATAGTCAATACTTTTAATGATTGTCTAATGCGTCCACGAACCGTTTATCTAGATTTGATGACGATGTCGGGAGCAGCGAGGGGCGGCAGGAGCTCCAGCAGAGGCAGAGGCAGAGGCAGAGGCAGAGCGGTTCTGCCGCCCGGAGAGCTCCGTAGGGAGCTTCAGAGGGCCGGTCTTGCACCCAGATCGGAGACCCCTTCGGATGCCTCCTTCCGTGTGGATTTTGCCACACCTCCAGGTATACTGCACGCATATCCATTTTGAATGTAATATTACTGATATTCATGCTTGTTTATGTCAAAATTATTTATATTATCAATGTTTGATTGTCTAGTTGTTGGTGATGCGTCCACATCTGGGACAGAGGCCACTCCCACTCCTCCAGGTATATTTATATATCATATAATGCATGTATATTGATTTAGAATGCTATATCATAAATATACACACATTCCTTTTGCTCTTACTTAGCAATTTTTATTATTGTCTAGCTGTAGGTGGTGACACCACCGCACCTGCGGGTATGTTTATATATCCTATAGTGCATGCATATTGATTTAGAACGTTATATTATTGATCTACACATTCTTTTTGCAATTACTTATATAATCTATTTTTAATTGTCTAATTATAGGTGATGCGTCCACATCTAACGCATGGGCCACTCCTGCCACTTCCATACCCTCCGCATCGTCTGCAGGTTAGTATGAATAAATATAAAATATTTATTCATTTTACATATGCTCTATAGAATAAATATGAACTTCATGGAAATTTAGCATCAATGTTTATTTTCTAGTTGGAGGGGATGCGTTCGCATCCGGGACCCCGGCTGTTCCTCACCGGAGGAACTATCGTCCCGCTCATGCTGCTGCCCAGGTCCAGGCTCGTGCTTTAGTCACCGGAGGTATATATCACACTTCAATTTTTGTTTAACCTTGATTTCTTAATACAACTTTGTCTTAATATTGATTGTCTTGATATTTCTTGCAGACGTAGGGCCTCTCCATCCTCAGAAGGGGACTCGAGGCCCGAATCAGTCCCCATAGGCTAAGGTCTGACAGAGCTAGGAGGGAGGCAGCATTCCCCCTCTTTTTTACCCTTGACTATCGCTATACCGATCCTCATGCCGAGAGGTTCGGCCGATATATGGGGGACGAGAGCCGGCTCGTGAAGAACTATCCACTTCACGTTGAGTGGGGCGAGCAGCACCGGCGCTCATTCGCCCTCTTCTTTGATCAGGCTCGGGTACGTATTAATATATATTTTCATTTGATTTATCCAATATATTTATTATTAACACTTGCAATCTAATAACAATGTTTTTTTTTGTATTTTCAGTCGGATTACGATTTTCAGCCTGTATCCGACCCTGATCACCCTGGGAGGGTGCTCGACCTTCATGCTCTGTACAATGGCCTGATGAAGAACATGCAGACCAAGGTCCGATACAACAGGAATGAGCTGAAGGCCGACTGCTACTCCCTGTGGATGGCGACCCCCGAGGCAGATAGAGCGACCCTCCTATCTACTCCGACGTTTGCGAGAGTCGACGTAGAGACATGGCCTCTATTGTGTGAATATTTCGACTCCCAACGCAAACAGGTATGTATTTTAAATGTAATTCATTGTTTATGATATAATTTATTTTTTCGTGTTCCTTAATTAGAAAACTAAATGTTAATGCGTTGTGCAGAAACAGGTCGCTCAGAATACAGAGAACAGGAAGTTGGCGAAGAGGGGACGCCCCACTTACACAGGTGGCTCGAGGAATATTACTCGAGCCATGGAGTTATCGGTAAATTGCAATAGACCGACCTTTGTGATATTCTGCAATATTAAGAATTATTTTCTAATATATCTAATATTAAGAGTTATTTTCTAATATTGCAGACAGCTCAGACCCTGGCGCAAGGTGGTACACCGAGCGTGCTGTCCGCATATCTTGCCGTCCACGGCACCTCGACAGATCCCGCCACGGGCGAGCTTCGATATCTCGACGTCTCTACCCAGGAGTATTGCGTAAGTGTTAATATTTATTCTACCCATATTTGAAATTTTAGTTTTGGAAGGTTCAAATTTAAATTTTATACTTATACTTTACTGCTTAATGTGGGTGCAGGAGCGGGTGGTTGAGCAGGTCAAGACTTCGGGGATCGATTTTACCGGACAGAGCGATCCGAGGCTGTTGACCCCAGTCTTGGACGCCGCACACGTAGGGCACCACGGAGGTTGGGAGAGAGGCCGGGGACTGGGCCCTAGCAGGGCCTATATAAGGTTGGACTCCACCCCGGCGGTTACTTCCTCCGTCTCCAGTGAGCGACGTGTCCAGCAGGAACTGGAGAGCTTGAAGGCCACCGTTCAGGAGTTGAAGGAGATGCTGGTATGTATACTACTTTATAGTAAAATATCATGTTATATTATAGATATCAACATATCCATAATTAGTACGTAGCCTGAGCTTATTTGGTTGTAGACTTAGGTTTGATTAATCATACATAAATATCTAACTAAAATAAACTACGATTATTACACACTAGATATCCAAATGGGGTTTCGAAATAACTTGATAATGATACGAATTCGAATAATACACAGTTCTTACATGCTTATTACACACGTTAGGTCTAGACACGACAGGGTACATCGGCCGAGCCTCCACATGCATCTCCTTCGGCTGCGGCTCCGCAAGCCACTACATCGGCTGCGGTTCCGCAGACAGCTCCTATAGCTCCACCGCCCACTTAGACTCCCGCAGCCGCGGCTCCGCAAGCCACTATCTCGACGGCGGCTGCGCAGACCACATCGCCAGCTCCACAGCCCGCTTAGACTCCCGCTTGCGCTGAATTGCATGGTTTATTGACCGAGGAGCAGGCGCGGCAGATTCTAGCGTTTATCAGAGGTGGAGCTGGACCGAGCTAGGGTAGCTTTTTGATTCTTATTTTTTGAAACATGTATTTATTTATATGATACATATTGTACTACATTTTGAAACATTTTGGACGATAATGATATTGGTTTATATTTATATCATATTCAGTTTTTTGGTTTCTTTTGTATATTATATGCGTGAGATGTGATTATGAATACTGCGATATATGTTGTGTGATGATTAATTTTATATTTGATTGATGTATATATTATTGTGCACAGGGCGAGAAAAAATCAGGCAGCCTTTTTTTAAAAAAAACAGATAATAAGTACCTACGGATTAATCCGTAGGTACAAAGGTTGCCCCTACGGATTAAACCGTAGGGGCAAAATATCAGAATAACTGATATTTTTCCCCCTGATCTCAGTATCAGGGGGTTGGGATTGCCCCTACGGATATATCCGTAGGGGCAAACAAATGCCCCTACGGAGTTATCCGTAGGGGCAAAATATCAGAAATCCTGATATTTTGCCCCTACGGATTCGTACCTACGCATGTATCCGTTAGGGATATTACTTGGCCCTACGGATTCATCCGTAGGTACAAGTAATATATTTAAAAAAACCGTAAATAAAATAATTTTTTTGCCCCTACAGCCTACTCCGTAGGGGATATGGGACCTACACAGAACTCCGTAGGGGCACGTTTTTGTCCGTAGGGGCAAGTTCAGGACTTCAACTTACACCTACGGCGTTTGTACCTACAGGGTATTTTATTGTCCCTACGGATATATCCGTAAGGGCAGTGGTTTGCCCCTATGGGTAAATCCATAGGGGCAACCCTTATTTGTAGTAGTGAAAAAGGGGGTAAGAAGTGTGTTTAATTATCTAACCATCAAAATTAGTTTCACGTTAATCGGGTTTCAGGATCACTAGATATGGCCATTTCATTTTAAGCGTTCACCACTGGAAATCCGGTTTCAGAATCGGAAGTCCGTTTAGTAACTCCTTTTAATCCCAGTTGGGATCG
The DNA here is from genome assembly GCA_030015575.1 of Agapanthus africanus. Lineage (NCBI taxonomy): Eukaryota > Viridiplantae > Streptophyta > Magnoliopsida > Asparagales > Amaryllidaceae > Agapanthus > Agapanthus africanus. Next base: position 427,188,526 of record JASDDO010000010.1, on the reverse strand, counting down.
TATTTAGGCGATGCTATAGTTGAACGATATTTAGGGTTATTAGTTAGGTTTCCACCGCAATTGGCGGATCATTAATATACTATGCCGACAGGGAGTTATGGACAGATTATGTTTGAGGTGTAAAATCTGCTTCTGCAGAATTCAGCAAGACGTATCGACATTGTAAAATGAATTAAAAAATATCAAACGGTTGAGGAATCCAGTGAGACCAGTCGAGTAAGAAAGCTAATTCAATTTCCTGCGTAACGATAAAGGGTTTCGCGCATTCTCATATTAGAACAGGAATATACAGGGGTTTAGAAACAGGGGTTAACCGGGATTTCCATTCTAGACTGCAGTCCAGAATCGTAATCCTCCGCAATTATCTCAATCATAATTATTTAGAATTCAGATACCAACTATAATATACTGTAGGTTAAACTCTTGGCTTCGATACGAGCCATCGAACGCTAAAATTTGGTTTATACACAATTTATTATAAATTTTATAGTTTGGCATGTATGTAGGTTTTCAGGTTTTGCGATAGAAATTAGGACGCCATTTTACGTGGGCAAACGACCTTATTTTGTAACCAAAATCTTAATGGGTATTCATTAAAACTCGGGCCATCGCAGGTGATATGTTGCCGTCAATTTAACGGAGGTTTCCATTCGGACCGTGCATCGAACACTTGACTCCGCGACCCCGCGACTCCATGAAGCTCTCAAATCCTTCTTATACCTCCCCTTTCTCATTCCCAACTCGTAAGTTCCCTCTTTTCTTCTCTCTCCCTAACTTAAAAAGTTCTCTTTTTAAAATTCGTCGGAAGGGAAGTTATTCCGACATCCGATTCTACATTTGTTAAAAACACCGTCTTTCTTAATAACCAATCGACCAAATCATTATATCTTGTTTAATAATCTTAAAACAAACTTTGAGAACAAGTTTCATACTAAAATACCATGCTATGTAACTTTTATTGCACTTTTACGTTTAAATACCACAAACTTTACATACGACGTATTTTATCATATTTGCTTGTACTACTTTTAGGAAAATCTCACGAGGTAATGACATATCTCTCACAACACGCATCTTGATATAGCACGATTTCCTTTTAACAATATTTTGGGACCAATACGACTTTTACATTAAAATACCATAAACTATTAAAAACCGTATTCTTTAAATTTGTATTATTTACATTCCTTGAAATTAAGCCTCTACAACCCATTTTGGAGAACCCGATCGGGATGGTGTGGGTTATCGCACATCCTCAAGACGAGTAGAGCGAGATGCAGACCTTCTCACGGAGCATCTGATTTCGATAGAATTTTTAATGCAATTTTTTTAAGAATAACGTGATTTTCTATTAATAAATAAATTTTATTTTTAATAATTATATATAAATATTATCAAATCATCTATTTTAAATATATAATAAATTCCACGTTCTTTTTTCTTTAGAATATTGTCAGGAGGACCCGACTCTCTGGAGATCGAGCCCAACCAGAACGATTTGGAGCAGTTCATTGAGGACCGAGGGCTCTAATTCACTTGCATATACTTTTACTTTCAGTTCATGTCATTGTTTAGGCATCGCTTTCCAGCATTGTATTTACTTTCCAGTTGTATGTAAAGAAATGTTTAATCAATAAAAATTTGATGTTTATTTATACCTCTTGTCATTTCTTGTGTACATTTATTATATTGCTTATTTACACTTAACGTGTTTACTTCTGAGTAAATACGTCGCGGGCCTCGTCACATCTCCTTACCCGTACTCTGGGAAGCGGGGCGTGACAGGTTTTATTGGAGGCTCATGCAGGTCAGTTCTGCATGAAGTCATACCATGCAGGGTCATTACTGCATGAAAACCTAAGCAATATATCACAAGAATTATAAGAATCAGCAACTAAACGTTCTTTACATTTCATATTTCTTGAATCTATCCTAACCTTATTTTTCTTTCAAGGTTATGGATTCACCAAACAATACGAGCACGAACGTGAATGGCAACACCACACCACCACCTCTTCCACTTACACCTACCGTAGCAGCTCCTATTAACGAGCAGACGGTATTACTCGAGGTAATCAAGATCCTCTTAGAGGGACAGCAGCAACAGACTGCTATCCTAATGAATCGCCCCGAAGCTGAGGTATCTGGAGTGAAACAATTCCGGGCATTGCACCCTAAACAATTCTCTGGGAAAGAAAGCCTTTTGGAAGCAGAGGAATGGGCTAAGTCGACTGAAGACGACCTGGCAGCAGCACAAGTGCCAGAGATCGCTTGGGTAAGGGTTGCAAAGCTGTAACTAACGGATAATGCCAGGGTATGATGGAAGGCGGAAGAAAGCCATCTTGCCCAGCTGATCGAATGGAGGATTTTTCGCAAGATGTTTGACACGAAATATTTTCCCGAGACTGCCCGTTTTGATATAGAGCAGCAATTCATCCACTTGCAACAAGGCTCTATGTAGAGCAAATCTGTGGATGAGTATGATGCCGAGTTCACCATGTTGAGCAGGTAAGATATGTCTTAAATATTCAAATTTCTAATATCACATACTATACAGCTAACATAAGACCGTAACAGCTTTGCGGCCCATCTCATACCGACTGCTGAGATCAGGGCCAGACGATTTCAGTAAGGGTTGGACCCGGAGTTCCAAGCTGCATTAGCTACAGGGGATTTCCCAACCCATGATTTGGCTTTGAAGGCTGCCCGTCGATATGAGGCAGTGGTGAAGAAGATGGGCAGACCTCAATCTGTCGGTGTAAAGCGCCCTGCTACTCAGATAGCAGGAGGAGCCTCTTCCAGGCCACCGTTTGTACCCAGGAGACCGGGAGTACCTTTTAACCGGCCCAGTCCAGATTTCTGCTTCTATTGCAAAAGAAATGAACACCTGGCGAAGGATTGCAGATGTGAAAATCGCCTATACTTAGTCTGTGGCTCATCCACACACGATATTGGATCTTGTCCTCATAGATTCAATCCAAACCCTGCATCCAGACCAGCAATCACTTATCCGCAGCGGCCAGCTATCCAGGAACCTGCTACTCGTCTTGCTCTCCTAGCTCCACCTCCTTATGGACTACTGCACCTCCTCCTCGTCAGTTTCATCATCCACAAAGAAACCTACCTCAAGGACAGAGGAACGGACATAGGAATGCTCCCCCAGTAAGGAGGAATGTACCTATGCGACAGGCTTTCACAATGACTGTTGAAGAAATGAAGCCACTGGACAAGTCATCACTGGTAACTCACTTTCTTTCAAACTTTCTTTCAACCTTTATACATATCAAAGTATCTTTTTCTATACCTAAACATATTCTACACAACTTAGGTACAATCTTAGTAGCCTCACTTCCTGCACTAGCACTCTTCGATACTGGAGAATCATATTGCTTTATGTCGCAACGGTTTGTCCGAACTCATGCAATTCCAGTTAAACCGCTCATATCCAGCTGAAATGTCAGTTTAGGGAATGGCGTTCTAAAGGAAACTTTGGGATACGACCTGTGTCCAATGGTCGTCTGCAGCAGAGAATTTTATGCTGACATCAAGGTGCTGGACATACCGAAATTTGATGTAGTCTTGGGTATGGATTAGCTAGGAACTTTTTACTCTACCATCGAATATCGTCAAAGGAGGGTAGTGTTCGAGATTCCAGACCATCCGGTCTTTTATTTCAAGAGTGGAGACCGTACACTGGAGCTTAGCACATACAAGCTAAACCAAATAAAGCCGTGGTTGCAACACTACAAGCAGAGGAAGAATCGAAGCCAGAGGTAGTTCGAGAGTTCAACGATGTATTTCCTGAAGACATATCAGGTTTGCCACCCGATCGAGCTCTTGAATTCAGTATTGACTTAGTACCTGGTGCACAACCAGTAATCAAAGCACCGTATCGGTTAAGTCCAGAAGGATTGAAGAAGATCCGTACTAAGCTGGACGAACTTCTGAAGGAAGGATAGATTCGTCTCAGTACTTCAAGTTGGGGATCTCCAGTTTTGCTTGTGAAGAAGAAAGAAGGTTCATACAGAATGTGCATTGACTACCGAGCTCTGAACGAAGTTACGATAAAGAACAAGTATCCGCTACCGCGAATCGACGATCTGTTCGATCAGCTAAGTGGGTCTTGCGTTTTCTCAAAATTAGATCTTCGTTCGGGTTATCATCAGGTGAATGTCAAATAGTATGATATTCCGAAAATAGCATTCAGGACTCGCTATGATCATTATGAGTTTCTCGTGATGCCATTTGGAGTGACCAATGCACCAGCCATATTCATGAATCTGATGAACCAAGTTTTCCGAGAGTACCTAGACATGTTCGTTGTCATATTCATCGACGACATCTTGGTGTATTCTAAGAGCCGGAAAGAACATGCTGAACATTTGAGGATTGTCCTGGAGACTTTGCGACAGCATCAACTCTATACTAAGTACATCAAGTGCGAGTTTTGGCTAAATCAAGTCAGATTTCTCGGGCATATCGTTTCAGGTGAAGGAATCTCTGTGGATCCAGCTAAAGTATCAGCAGTAAGCGAATGGCTGACACCAAAGACAGTAAAGAACATTCAATTTTTCTTGGGATTAGAGGGATACTACCGAAGATTCATAGAAGGCTTTTCGAAGATTGCAACACCCCCGACAAAGCTCACACGTAAAGATGAAGCATTTGTGTGGTCAGAAGCATGCGAATAAGTTTTTGTAGAACTCAAGTCAAGATTGACATCAGTGCCTATTCTTGTAATACCAGACCAATCTGGAGGTTTTGTTGAGCATTGCGATGCATCCGGTAAGGGATTAGGATGTGCTCTACACCAACATGGAAAAGTTATAGCTTATACATCAAGACCGTTGAAGATTCATGAGCGCAATTATCCAACGCATAACTTAGAGTTGGCAGTTGTTATATTTGCACTGAAGATTTGGCGTCATTATCTTCTTGGAGAACGAGTAGATATATACACAGACCATAAAAGTCTGAAATATGTGTTTACTCAGAAAGAGCTGAATATGCGGTATAGAAGATGGCTAGAACTTATGGCGGATTTCGACATCAACCTACAATATCATCCAAGGAAGGTGAATGTAGTTCCTGATGCACTTAATTGCCAACCAATATCAATGAATCTCACCGCATAGTGGAAGCTTCAGCAAGATTTACATAAGATGGAGATTGAAGTGGTTATGCCAGGTAATACTTCAAAGTTGATGAACATACAAGTTTAGTCTACTATTGTCAATCAGATCAAAGCAGCTCAAGCATGTGATGCCAAGTTGCAAAAGATCAGAGAACAAGTAGAAAGTGGAAATAGAACAGACTTCATTATCCATGAAGACGGATATTTGAGATACGGAAGCAAATTGTGTGTACTACAAGGTTCTGTTGTGGAAGAGTAGATGAAAGAAGCTCACAGCTCTCCATACTCAGTGCACCCTGGTGGTACAAAGATGTACAAAGATCTGCGGCAACATTACTGGTGGTATGGAATGAAGCGTGAAGTAGCCAGAAGCATAGCCAAATGCTTGGTGTGTCAGCAAGTAAAAGCTGAACATCACAGGACTGCTGGTTTACTTGAACCGTTATCTATTCCAGAATGGAAGTGGCAACACATCACCATGGACTTCATGACTGCACTTCTTCGCAGCACGAAAGGTAACGATGCGCTATGGGTTATTGTGGATCGACTCATAAAGTTGGCTCATTTCATCCCATTTCGAGTTTGCCAATCTACTAAGACACTAGCAAAGAAGTACATGGAAATAAGTCTGAATCTAAGAAAGATTTAACTCTTCATAGTGTACTATTTCTGATACCCATGAACTCATGCAGGAGATCGTGAGATTATATGGAGTACCGGTTTGCATTGTCTCCGATCGTGACACCAGATTCCGATCGTAGTTTTGGCAGAGTCTGCAAGCTATTTTGGGAACGAGTCTAAATTTCAACACAGCTTATCATCCACAAACAGATGGTCAGTCTGAGCGAACGATTCAGATCCTTGAAGATATGCTTAAGAGCGTGTGTGTTAGATTTCAGAGGATCGTGGAAAGATCATCTACATCTTGTAGAGTTTTCATACAACAGCATCTACCAAGCGAGTATTGGAATTATACCGTTCGCAGCTCTTTATGGAAGGAAGTGTCGTTCACCATTAAGTTGAGACAACATCGGAGATAGGGAACTCCTTTGACCAGAGATAATCATAACAACTGTGGATGTAATTCGCACGATCAGAGAAAGAATGTGCATAGCCCAAGACCAACAGAAGCACTGGGCTGATACAAAACGCCGACATTTGGAGTTCCAACCAGGAGATCATATGTTCTTAAAGATCTCTCCAAATCGTGGAGTGATTCTCTTTGGAAAGAGGGGTAAGCTCAGTCCGAGATTTATTGGACCGTTCAATATACTCGAATGAGTTGGAGAAGTGGCATATCGATTGGCCCTTCCACCCTCATTGGAAGGAGTGCACAATGTGTTCCACATATCCCAGCTTCAAAGATATGTGAGCGACCCCAGCCACATCCTTGATCACTCCGAGCTCACTGTACAGACAGACTTATGTTGTGAGCAGCAACCCGTCGAAATCCTGAACAGAAAGGTAAGGTCACTTAGGAATAAGGAAGTAAACTTGGTCCGAGTGATATGGAGAAAAGATTCACTAGGAGAATCAACGTGGGAACGTGAGGACGACATGCATGCAAGATACCCTTACTTGCTTGTAAATTAGTCCTTAGATATTTGTAAATTTCGAGGACGAAATTTTTATAAGGAGGGTAGAATGTAACGACTCTGTTTTAATGTATAAAATTTTCTTACAGTTAATGTACTGAATGGAGTATTTGCAAGCCTCAATATATTTTAAGTATTATTTTGTTTGAAAAACAACAAGAAACACTTGTACTTATTGATAAATCCTTACATTGCTGTGACGTAGCCCCTGTGTTTGAATCCCATCAGCCATGTATTATTTTTAATGATTTTTCTTTTAAACTTTTTGGAAGCTCAAAAGTTTACACGTGTAATACACGTAAAAATGAAAATTCACTGAAAACAAACATGTGGAAAATGTTATATGAACAGACATCAACACGTGGCACCAATCCAGACCCCAACCCACTCCAAACGACCGGCGAGATGAGCAAAGAGGACAGCGCCGCCGGGCTTCCCCATGAGGAATGCTCCAAAATTTTGAACCTTAGTCCTTTAGCCTTCCCCCTTAACCCCAGTACTGTTTGTTTTCTCTGCAATTATCCAGAGAATTAAAATTCAGCATTAATCCAAATTTTAATGCATTTTTAATTCCATTCTTCAATTCTGAAAACCCTAATTTCTCCTATAAATTCAACATCACACCCTAGCCCTCTCCATTATCAAAAATTCTCAAATTGTTCCAAGTCAAAGAAGTGTACAAGTGGAGTTAGCCCAAGGTCAAGTTCCGGCGACGATTCAAGAAGATTCTGGCGACCTCGCGACTCCATGAAACTCTCAAATCCTTCCTATACCTCCCCTCCCTCATTCCAACTTATAAGTTTCCTCTTTTCTTATCTCTCTCTAACTTAAAAAGTTCTCTTTTCAGAACTTGTTGGAAGTGGAGTTATTCCAACATCCGATTCTACATTTGTTAAAAATACCATCTTTCTTAATAACTAATCGACCAAATCATTATATCTTGTTTAATAATCTTTAAACAAACTTTGAGAACAGGTTTCATACTAAAATACCATGCTATGTAACTTTTATTGCACTTTTAAGTTTAAATACCACAAACTTTACATACGACATTTTTTGTCATATTTGTTTGTACTACTTTTAGGAAAATCTCATGAGGTAATAACCTACCTCTCACAACATGCATCTTGACATAGTACGATTTTCTTTTAACAATATTTTGGGACAAATACGACTTTTAAATTAAAATACCATAAACTATTAAAAACCATATTCTTTAAATTTGTATTATTTACATTCCTTACAATTAAGCCTCTATAACCCATTTTGGGAAACCCGATCGGAATGGTGTGGGTTATCACACATCCTCGGGACTAATAGAGCGAGATGCAGACCTCCTCACGGAGCATCCGATCTTGATGGAATTTTTAATGCAATTTTTTAAGAATAATGTGATTTTCTATTAATAAATAAATTTTATTTTTCATAATTATATATAAATATTATCAAATCATCTATTTTAAATATATAATAAATTCCACATTCTTTCCAAACAAAAGAAAAGAATCACAAGTTTCATGAAAATACTATCAAGAATCCAAACAAGTCAAATTTACACAAAAATACCATATATTATTCAAGCTAGGTATTTATTCACTAGAATACCTCACTTTTAAAATTTACATCCATGAAAACCATAAATACGATAAATAAATATTTGAGGATTATTTTGAAATTATACTAAAACTATTTTTCATAAAACCCTCTCAAGTTATATTAATTTACATTAAAGACCCTAGTAAATATAGGTTTAAGCGGGACCAATTCTCTTGAGCCTCAGGGAGCCGGAGAAAGTGAGTGCTTGCCTATTTAAGGTAGAAAACTAAAACGGGGTTATCAATGGTAATTGGCTTGGAAAAAGTCACAAATCCTACCATCCATGTGCAGCAGTTATCGATAACTCCAAAACTTAATTCAGGAATCCAATTATATTTAAGTGTCTGACTCAGACAGAGTCTCAGTCTAATCTGAATAAAATTCCAACCTACATCCAATTCAAATATAAATCCAATACAACATGAATCCATATATACTGGAACTTGAACATGAATACCAGAATACTATCAAATATCAACATGAATCGACTGGACCGAACCATGAATATATATTGACTTGACTACATGACTATCCGTTTATATCCTTATCCGTTTACATGAACAATTGATACCATGGTTTCGGCAAGTCTCATACAATAAATCAATACAATCAATACAATATGCTTTACGGGATAGACTGGTACGGAATGTGTTAAAATTGGCACGATGATGGTCACTATAATACACCTAACCTGAACATCCGTTGCCGTTGTCCTGTGGGTTTTGACGGGGCCTTGTAATCTATATACCTTAGTCTACGGAGTAAGTTGGACTCCTCTCGTATACATTGTCATATTCTGTACCAAGCTACGAACAACTATGTTAGCATAACAAACATACATTATACAGTTATATTTTCTTTAATTGTCCATTCTATTTCTCTCTCTTTCTCTCTCTTTTGGGACTTACCGAACGATTGTTCGCTGACAACATTCCGTTTCTCTTCTTTCTTTGGAATGTTGTCAGGAGGACTCGACTCTTTGGAGATCGAGCCCAGTAAGGAAGATTTGGAGCAGTTCATTGAGGAACCAGAGCTCTAGTTTACTTGTATATACTTTTACTTTCAGTTCATGCCATTGTTTAGGCATCGCTTTCCAGCATTGTATTTACTTTCTAGTTGTATGTAAAGAAATGTTTAATCAATAAAAAGTTGCTATTTATTTATACCTCTTGTCATTTCTTGTGTACATTTATTATATTGCTTATTTACGCTTAATGTGTTTACTTCTGAGTAAATATGTCGCAAGTCTCGTCATGTCTCCTTACCCGTACTCTCGGAAGCGGGGCATGACACTCGAGATGATAGTAAGCTATCCGGTTTGTTTTTATCTCAGCATGTGTATATATTTTACTTGTTATTACGTATCACTAATACGTGTTGATAAAGCTCGCAGAATCTTTACTTGAATATCAGGATTATGATAAGGATCATACTAATGGGGCCTAAGAAGTCTATAAGCACATCTTTTAATGTCTTTAGTTGTAGAAGTATCAATACTGGGTATCGGTACTCCAGTTTAGATCAGTGTATACGTTTCTTGACCCCGTACGGGACGATGGTTGATCTCATAACCATTGGTGTTTGACACCGAAGATTGTATATATGTGCTCATTAGGTTATGAGTTATACTAGACGGACTCACTGAGAACTCCTAGACGGTATTATACCAATTGTCAGATAGCAATTCTCTGGTGACGATAGTACAAATTATTCCCTTGACCTGAGATTGACATATTGTCTTGTGTGTGTTCCTACTATACTTAGATTACTACCCTACCACGGCTTTACTGAGTCGTGCAAATATGTTTTAGTTGGGTATTGTCCCGAAGCACATGGAAGCAGTGAGCAGTTGAAGGGATTCGTCTCTCCTGGTATAGGGAGTCAATATCGTACAGTGCGGGACATGACTATAACCATAAGTTTGTGGCCACAACAATTGAGATAAACTGATAAGTGTTATCAGTTGTATCTCTGTTGATTATGAGTACAATATCTGCATGATTTATTGAGTTATTAGGGGTCTGACAGTTCCACCCCCAAGACCCAGTATGCGATACTCTTTGACGAAAAGACCAGACTGCATAGTATTCGTCGCTTATTGGCTTTGTCTGCCCCGGATGAGTTTGCTCGTTGACCTGCTTTTATCTTGATCATACCTGAATAGCCGTTACGTGTAGCTAGTACTGCTGATGAACTTGTGGGTTAACCCGTGAGGGGATTGAATCTGAAAGTGTTTTAGATTCAATCGGATTGGATCATGTTTAATCTACTACCGGTGTATTGACAAGTCTTTAGGTCCCGCAACAAAGTGCCTACCAGGGCGAAATGATGATGTGGCATGCATATGAGGATACGTACGGGGTTCGATTAAATACGTGTATATAATACGCGTGATTTAATTGGACGGTTGATATACAGTGTTTTAAAAAGCGGCCAAGCGGGTTTCTCCGCTCCGCTTTATCCCATTTAAGCGGATAATATTGCATAACCTATTTTATTGATGTATACACCTCATAAGTATTATAATGGGGATATAACTATTTTTATTAGAGTAAGAATACATAAATATCAATTAATACAATATTCTATCTTTTCTTTTTCTCTTTTTTCACGTTTCTATCTTTCGTGCTCGACTCGATAAATCCCACGGTTGTCGAGCCGATTTTGAGACACTTCAAGATTTAGGTTTCAAAACTCTAAAATTTTAGATTTACCAACTTCAAGAAGTTGAGATCTAAATCGATTTCGAGCAATTCTTGAGTTTTCTATTTCGATTTCGAGTAATTTTTGAATTTCCATCATGAAATTCCAATTCGATTTTGACTCTATCTGGTTTCGAGCTACAAACTTTTAGATACTTTTTTTAATAATTTGGTAAATATTTTTTACCGATTTGAATAATGATGCTTGATGTTGAGCATCAAAAAGCTTATAAACACTATATAAGCTAATAAATTCTAAGAAAATTTTAATTTTGTATTGAATTATTTGAGCATATTTTAGCAAATAATATATTGTCTAAGAAAATTTGTTAAATTTAGGCATTTTCCAGTACAAAAGTAACATAAAATAGTTAGAATGTAATGAGAATAATTATTTATTGACAAGAAAATGAATATTGATGAAACACCATTGTTCTAATTTCTGAGCTGTTTGAGCAGCCGCTTAAACACTTAAGCGGCGCTTAAGCGTTTTAGCTTCTCGACCGCTCCGCTTTTCTTTCCGCTTTTAAAACATTGTTGATATACTAGCCGGCTTATTTATAAGTCGGAATATAAAGTCAAGTGTTAGACTTAATAACCATATATATATATATATATATATATATATATATATATATGGTGGTTTCTAGTATTGTGTATATGATACACACTCACTCTCTCACTTTATTATGTATATGATACATATATTCTCTTTATTTTAATGTGTTTTTTTATTATGTATAAGGATACATAATAGGTATATGTATATTGATACATATACACTCTCATTATAAGTATATGATACTTATACAACATGTCCATTATTCGTAAATGTTACAAATAAAGGTTTTTGTAATTTATATGACAAAATTGTGAGCATGTGGAGAGTGGGACCACCCTCTCTCTAACGAGAGACTAGACATAAAAGAGAGAGAGAAGGCATGCTCACTCTTAACACTCGTTCTTTTTATGTTAGAAAAAGAAAAGAAAGAGCGAGCAAGTCATTTATTCTTCTTTTTCCTCCTCTCTAGATTTTTCTAAAGTGAGGATTAGAAATGGAAAGAGAGAAACGAGAGTCATTTCTACCACATCATTACTATCTATATCACCTAGCAAGTTCATAGAGCTAGTTACTCTATTTGATGATGGAGTTGGAGCTTCGAGCGGGTTTCTTTCACCGCGGATCATCTGCGGGGAGACGGTCGGCATCCACGTTCGTTTGGGAGCTCACAGGTCTAGTTAGGGTGTTACGGTAGACGATCAGATACGTTATAAAAGTTGTAGCCCCCTAGACCCTCCTTTGAGTTTCTTGTTTGTTGCAATTAGTGTAGTAAATGTTTGATCTTGTGTTGGGATTGGTTGCAATTGCTTGTAAAATTTTCGTTGTATGCTTCTGCCCGATCTGCAATCGTTGCGACCCTTGCGCTGATCCCTTTAGTGGTATCAAAGCCAATTATTTACTATTTAATTCCCTTGATGATTCAATTGATTCAAAACTTATGTTTCCTAATTGGTTTTCAATGTTCAAATTTCTATTTGAAAAACTTTTAGTCTCTTAAAAAATTTCGATATCTTATTTTGAGTTCCTGTTGTCTTTATTTTGTATTCCCCAAAACCCGAGGACCCACTTTAGTCATCAAACCGACCAGGGAGGTTTTCAAACCGATTCTGTCAGCTAGGATTTTGAATTGGGTGTCGGGGTTTGGCCAAAGACTTGAACACTTGAAAACTAAGACATTTTGGTACCTCAAAATTTCCCAGATTTTCAGTTGAGTAATCGGGAAGGTTTTGAACTTTGGGAAGGATTTGTTTTTAAAAATATTGATTCATTTTGTATTTTCATATGTGATATGTGTTAGTTAACGTCGACGAATTGATATTTTGATCAATTCAACAGGTTACACATAGCGAGTCTGTTATATTGGTGTGTTTGGTTTGGTTCAGATTGTCGCAACAAATAGCCCCGCGTGCGATTGTTTGTAATACTTGTGTTGCATTTCAAATCTTGTATATACCAAATGTATATTCTTTTATCGGGACGAGCGGCTGAATTGTGGCTGAAATTACCTTTAAATGTATTATTATTTGTCTGGACACGGCTGGGTTGAGGTCGTTGTTTCCGTTATATATAATACAGGTTTTACCCTACGGAGAAGCGCTCCAGCTGCCGGGTTCTAGAAAGCAGCGGGTGACCATCTCAAGGAGTTGAAACTAAGCCGCCACGTTCTAGAATTAGCGGGTTGCTCACCGCGCTTGTAGAAGGTATAGGATAGACCCGCGGTGGAGTGCTCGAGCCGCCAGATTCTAGAAAGTATCGGGTGGCCCCTCATGGCGTTGAGGTCGGGTTGCCTCATTTCTAAGATTGACGGGTGGCTCGCCGCACTCGTAGAGTTCTTGGTTTGGTAGTGTAAGGACTATTCATGCGAACGGGGATTGTCATGTTTCGTTTGTGGCTTAATCGAAATGCGGGATTTCTAAGAAATCCGACTATTCCATTTCTGTGATATTTATCGCGTGCCTGTAATGTGATTATCTGCATGTGATGATGTATGTGTTGTAAGTGCACGGCGGCGCCCCGGCCGTCAATCCGACTCCGGAATGCGGAAGCGGTGATTTACTTTAACTTTTCAAACCGGCACCACCGCACACTATAAACCCGGATCGTGCCATTAAACTAGTCCTAGCTATCTAGAGAGGGGGTAGAGAGATATACCGAGTGATCCGTGTCCTCCGGTCTTCTCGTCGTCGTCCCGATCTCCCGCGGAATCTCCGGTCTCCATCTCCTCGCCGGAAGGGCACCACGTCGCCTGCTTCTTTTACGGGCTCCCACCTCTATACCGAGACAACTCGGGCACGAAGTTGGCGAGTCGACGTGCCCAAGGTTTGCTGTAGAATGACTGTAGAACTCATGTCTCATTTTGGGGTTTGTGGAAGTTGCCTTTGGTGGAGGAAATTAACTGTGAACTTTTGTGGAGGAACTTGGGGATTTTTCTAGCATCAAGAGAGCAAAAATCCCCACTACAAATTTTTGGACAGCCCACAAGAGCTTGGCCGGCCATGCTCATGGGAGAGAATGAGAGAGGGAGTTAGTGTATCAAAAGAATGAGAGTTTCTCATAATCCAAGAGAGAAAAAAGAGATGATGAGAAGAAATCATCACAAGGAAAATCCAACACTCAACCAACCAATCATCTCAACACAAAGTCAAGCCATCATGAAAGAAGAAGTCAAATGGTCAAGGGATGGTGCTCCATCATGAAACCATCATGATACAAAAGTATGCAAAGACCACCCTCCACAAAAGCTAATTTGCACAAATGCAAATAAGCCCTCCTCCACCAATCTTCAGCCAATGAAAGATACAAAGAAATATGGCTGAAACGGAAAGCAAACTGGCAACTCCAGAAAACTGGTCCCGTAATAAATTACAGGAAAACCCCGATACTGTGTATACACACCCACATTTGTATTCCGACCGAATACAAATGCAATGAGACAAAATCTACACTGTACTATACTAGGATCCGGCTTAAACCAAAGCCCGCTAGTATAAACCCGTCCGATCATGATCCGTGCAATACCGCACGTATCTGATCGAACCCTGCCGTATCTCCATACGGCCTCTACAGCGTTTCGCCCGAAAACTTGAGCAACTGAATGTGGGGGACTCTAAAGACTCGTCAATACTATGGCTGTGGATTTAACCACTAGCACGTCAGAGGTATTAGCCATACGTGACGGGCCACCAGCTATTGACCAAAAGGGACGTCGATGAGCGAACTCATCCTGACACCCTACTGAGCCTGTCAGTGACAATATCCATACAGTCCGGTCCGTTCGTCTATGAGCATCGCATGGCGGGCCTAGGGGGTTGGTAAAAGTCAGACCCCCAAAAGCGGTACAAGTCGTGTCAGAGATCAGCCCAGAACACCCTGAGATACTACTGGAATACCTACCAGTAAATCTCCTGCCTTGGCCAAGGACTTTTCATGTTCTGGCTCTTCTAGACACAGTGCGAGCTCACTCCCAATACCGGGAGAGACGAACCCCTGAAGATCCGCTCACTGCCTCCATGTGGCTCGGGACTGTACCCAACTAAAACCTGTTTGCACGTCTCCTTTGAGCGTGGTAGGGTAGTAATCAAAGTACAGTGGGAACTCACACGAGACAAATGATGATCCCCAGGTCGATGAACTAACATGTACACATATCACCAGGGAACTGCTATCTGACGTCAGGTATAAGACCAACTAGCATGTTCCCGGCGAGTCCTGTCCGGTGTACTCATAACCTAATGAGCACCTGTATACATCTTAGGTGAACCAACTAACACCAGTGGCTTGTGAGACCGGCCACCGCCCCTCGTCGGGGTCTCGAATGTATACACTAGTCTACTCTGGAGAATCGATGCCCTGTCTCGAAACTCCCACGACTAAGGACCTTTTAAGGATGTGCTTATAGACTACCAGCTCTCACGTATATGATCGCCCTCATACTGCTGGCAGTCAAGCAAGAATCCTAGGGGCTCTATCAACGTGCAATAGTGACCTGTCAAGTCATCTACAGCAGTACACGATGATAAAGATAAACCAGATAGCATACTATCATCTCGAGTAAGACTGTCCTACCGGGATAGGTCCTCCCTCAATCATTGCAATCACGTGCCTGTGATCCAATAATTGACTCTGAGGGCACTATCTCCAACAATCTCCCACTTGCACTCAAGGCTAATTATTGTTATGTCGCATACTCACAGCCCGTGTGATACCGAACACCCAACTCTTCTACTTGTCAGTCTCACAAAACTCGTTTGCGAAACTATTGCGTTCGAGGAATAACCTCAGCGAGTGGATCCGCTTTGATATTTCTTTCTATATCTCTCTAAATCTCAAGTTCGCGGAGAAACCCATCTCCCGAAATGAGCAATACCTATCTTAGAATTAGTCTGGATGTCTGATGGAACCTAGCTCATAAATGAACTCCAAATCCAAACTTCTTAGACTGTATCGTCAACTGAACTTAATCAGTATCCTGCGCCATGCCTCCCTCAGTATTTCCTTGGACCACCTGTCCAAAATACTGCCCCTCATCAGAAGGAAAACTACAACTCTGACAACCTCCTTGTCGTCCAGGTCACCTTGGAAGCCTGGAATGATAACTGTCTCCCGCATGAGGCTATCGTTATCATATCCTTAGAACATCCACTTATGTTCTAAAACTGCTTCCGACTGTTTCTCCAGGATTGGATCAATGTCAACTTATTGCATCTAGTGCAAGAACAACATCTGGTGTGGTACTTGACATCTCATGATTGACTCAATTGCCTGAGCAAGTGATCTGCCAATCATGCACATCCCTCTCCCCTTTAGTCTGTAAGACACCTTTAGAGAGGGTGACTCCATCACCTGCAGGTACACTACCGTGCCAGGAGTCGTCCATTCTAAATACTCTTAGAATGCTTTCTAAGTACCCTGATTGGGAAACCACCCAAATCTAGATCTAAAACCATAGATCTAGTAACCAGTATGTCTGATATAATGTCCAAGTCCCATGTGGAGAAACCACTGTGTGACGACCAAAGTATAACCGATCGTAGTATAGGAATATCACTTCCTACTCTGTTTATGTCATCCAAATAGCAGGACATCACACCCTACTATCTTCCCAACAGATCCATCCCCTATTCTGATGAAGTCAAACCTATGACTGTCACATCAGAAATTGATGATCTATCTCCGCTACATCTGCTTTAGTCTATAAATAGACATAAGCTACCTGTCCACCAATGCTTCCGCTGCTCCCACTGACTACGACAACCTTCTGGCAGAGTCATATACACGTACACTTCTGAAGCTAGTTTAGAACGACGCTATACTCATCCTCCTGCCGGGTCTCACAGTCTGGAACAACAGCAATGGAAAATCTGGGTAAACAAGAACCTCCCTGCCACCGTCCTTGAGGCTACCGGAGTACCTCTCGGGTGCTCGAGGTTACCCACCGTATCTACGGAGTGGCCAATGGAATGTCAATCCAGATTGAATCTTTAGGTTCCTATCAAATCTTCAGTAATCGTTTGCGGTTCTGGAATCACTTCCAGTTCTACCATACTCCCGCTACTGTTTTCTGAAAAAATCCATTTTTGTTAAAACTGTGGCGAGTCAAGAACAATATCACTATTGATCTTCCAGATGGTAGAAAGTCAACCCTCGTCATAGCCTGGGTCAACCCACAAACAGCTATTACAGAAACATGCCTTGAGTTATCCAGAGTCTGGTTTTAATCATAAGCCGGACAACTCTCCGTACCTTAATATCGTTAAGATATGAACTGTTCTATATCCAATATAGAACCAGAGGCACTGATTTAATTGAACCAGATTCAAATCATGCAGTTTTCTCCAGTGCATGTCTACTAAATGGAAGGAGGCCGATCAGCGTTACTCAACTTAGGAATGCTTCCAATTATGAGTAACCTGAAAAGAGAAGCAAGTTCCCTAAATCATTACTATCAGCTGAATACCATGCACAAGTATCTATATCTTCGATTACTTTGAAGAATCCCGATACTTGCAATACCTGGTTCTCTACTTTATTCATATACCTATAACTTCTCAAAATTCGGACCCTGTGTTTGCGCGAAACACCTGTCTAAAAACTAGAGAAGTCATAAGTAAACCGAATATAGTACGAGGACCAACCCCTCTGTCCTAATGGACACTGGACAACATACAATACTCTGTATAAGTCCCTTGAGTCTGATAACTCAATCCCTGTGTGTCGTAGGTTGAAAACTGTACCTTTGGTTATGATGAATTACACCGATGTTTAATGCTCCTTACCTAACCATCCACTGATATAGGTAAATGTCATAGACATAATTTCAAAAAGGTATATCTCACTCTATGAAAATAGACGTACAGATATATCAATTTGAAATTGGTGCATAACAGCGGATATTCAAAACCAAATATTTGCCGACCGGCAAACAACCAAGGTAACTTCCTCAAATATCACCGATTACAACGAATCCCGATATAATGAGGATAATTACCCAATTCCCAACAACTTACTCCCACTCATCATCTGTAAAACCATACAGATGTGAGAATCACACCTGGTAAATACATACCCTGGAGCAAGTGTCTAATTGGGAAATCAGTTTTCCATTAACAGTACACGGTGAAACTGAAACATTAAGATGTTTCGATGGGGTATCCCGGTATTCCTAGTAATGCCTCTTCCATTATCCAGATTCACAACTATAACCGTGTAATTCTTTGCCACCTCTCCAAATCCCTTTATATGTCTTTAGTCATTACCTTCTGCACACCCCTTTAGGCCAAATGGTTTTCTTCCTTCCCTACCGTTCGGCACCAGCCTATGGTTTTGGAAGAAGACTATCCAATAAGCATAATGGGTGTACTGTCCTAATCCTAGGAACACTCGCAAAGCGAGAGAAGGTGAAGATAAAAGACAACCGAATAAACCTTATTCCTATTTCTCCTGAACCAGAATCCATCACCGAACTGGAACAAGTTCCTTTCGAGTTCGTATATAACCATACGATGGAGTATCCAATAAACTGTGGATCTTCGTAGTGATACGGAGTGTTCTGGAGAAATACAAAGGTGATTTAGGATTGGCGAAGAAATACTTGGTTTGATCGTGAATATCAGTCGCAATTTACTTTGCCCTCTTACTAATTCCTTGCTTTGTCTTAACTTAATACCTTCTGTACACCATCGTTATGCTAATTGGTTTTCTTCATTCCCTACCGGTCGGCTCCAGCCTAAGGTTTGGAAGAAGACTATCCAATTTGCGTAATAAGTGTACTATCTCCTAAACCAAGGAGTACTCATAACCTGAGAGAAGGTAAAAGGAAAAGACAACTGAATAGTCCTATTCGTTTTCTCCAGAACCGGAAACCATCCTCGAATAAATCCTTTCGAGTTCGTATATAACCATACGATGGTTTTGTCCAATGGAAGTGGACGTTCGTAGTAATACGGGGTGTCCTGGAGAAAAGGGTAAAAGTAGGAGTGGCAATGAGGTCTGCAACTCTGACAATCCAAAAGCCAGTTGTCAAGAAGGTTCGGTTAACTTGGTCACTGAGTCATAGTCTAGGGTCGGGTCAATGGTCGCTGCCAAAGAGAGAGAAAAGAAACACTCAGCGTGCACTCTAATCTAGATCAGAATGGTTACCAATTTATCTAATCTGGAAACCTCCCACTGTACCGTCAAATTCTCCTCCAAACCTGAAAGAAGAATTAGTCGGGATCACCCGAGGAGTAAACTAACTCATCAGTGGGAATCGGGATCCAACTATCATCGCATGATAACGTGACGGAATCCGCTCACGCTATCATACTCCAGAAGGTATGCGCATATCTGGCAAGTTTCAGTTTCTTTAGAAACTCCCGATGTGATTTTTGCCCCATGCTCTTATGACCTTGACTTTGGCCAACAAATCATAAGTCACATGTCAAGTTCTATCCGTCATTCTCCAGGTTAATCTGAGCCCACCTGCACAAGCCCTTGACTTTGGCCAACAAGGCTATACGACTGCCCCAAACCAACGCATCTATCTATGCTGCATATGAATAACCAACAGCTACCAAACACTGTGCCTTGACTTTGGCCAACAAACACAGCTTAAATTCTATTGACTACCCATATGAAACGACGGAGGGCTACGAATGGTTTCTGGCGAAAACCTTTAACGTAATGAACTTGATATCGTTGAAGGAACCGGATAGCTTTTAAAAATATAGTGACGAAAACCTTTGCTAAAGAGGTCACTCCCAGTGAAGGGATCTCGGCTCTTTCCCCGTAGAATGAGGTGCAGGATATTCCAACTGAATACCACGATGCAAAGCAAAAGTAATCGGCTATAGTGAAGTTATTGCCCTGACGCAAACTTCTGTCCAAGGGGTCACTCCGGTGAAGGGACCTCGGCTCTTGCCTCGTCGACTGAGGAGCAGGATATTCCAACTGAATACCACTGTGCAAAACAAAAAGTGAACGTCCTTGCAATAACAGCTTTTTGAAAAATGTTCCAACAACATCAGAATAGGTTTGTTTTAGTTGCATTGATCCGAATCAATGCAGTCCCATCAATTGATCACACCACAAAGAACGAAAATATACTGATGTACGTATATGCCATCCGCATTCGCCACTGGGTCCCGTCATTACCCGTTAGGTTAGCTAACTAACGATAGAGCGGGGACTGGACTAGCGCGGATGCAAAACATATACAACATCTACTAATATATATCAATATATAATTTTCGCTCAAGGCGTGATAAAATGCAAGATCACATAAATGTACAGCATCACAGAACAATACAGATATCTGGGATCCCCGGGTTTCACAGAGCCACTACTGAAACCCGACGTTCCCCTGGTCGTGTGGATAGCCTGTGCAATGAAATCCTAGATCCCTACGGGCGCGGCAAGTTACCCGCCAAAACCTGAAGCGAGGCAGCCCCCTTTAGCACTGTGAATGGACCACCCAGCACTTCACGGAATCCGGTAACTTGGGCACCCCTCCTGGGTCAACCTGTACCCCCTACGAGTGTGGCGAATAGTCCGCCAATTCTATAGTAAAGCCCTCTCCGTCTCAATGCCATGAGATGCGGGCTTGTTGCCCTCTAGAACCCGGCTATCCGTGCACCCCTCCGCGGGGTAATCCTAGTACAGAAAGTAAAATATACATACAACAGGTACATCGACAGCAACCTGGTCGTGCCCCAAAATAATAATACAAACAGGCAGTGACGGCAGTCCACATGTCGGACGCTCGTCCCGCAATATCAAATGTACATAATACAACAAAACTGTATTACCACTGCAACTAGGCTATCCCCACCGACCGATCCGCAACAACACAGCAATACACAGAACATCAACGTGAAGGTCACGTTCGCAAATCCGTCTAACCGGGCTATAGCAGTTAGACAGGATTTACCGATCAAGTGACATTCACGGTCGCAGATATAATATAAATACTGTGAACAAATGTGCTTAAAATATCCGATCGATCAAATTTACCCAAGTGGGCCCCAAGCACTACTGTAGCACATAAAGAAATTCTGGGCCCAAAAAGAATGTTCAAAAAACCCTATTTTCAAGTCAGGAGCTTTCTGCAAAATTTTGGTACACTGAACAGTTCAAGTCGCGGCGGAACCGCGGCCCAAGCATGGGTTTGGCCGCGGTTCCGCGGTCGTCTAAATTGTTCACGAGACCAAATTTTCACAGAATTCTTAAAATTCCCTGCTCATCATTCTGCAACTACCTGAAAAATTTTTGGAGCCAAAAAAATTTCGACAGAAAACTGATGTGTATAAAAACACGGTTTTGGAATTTTTATTCGATCGGAAATGTAAAACACATTAGACAAAGCTAGACTATGTTAATGGCGAGGCTTTGATACCACAGTAAGTGCATGGCGGCGCCCCGGCCGTCAATCCGATGCCGGAATGTGGAAGCGGTGATTTACTTTAACTTTTAAAACCGGCACCACCGCGCACTATAAACCCGGATCGTGCCATTAAACTAGTCCTAGCTATCTAGCGAGGGGGTAGAGAGATATACCGAGTGATCCGTGTCCTCCGGTCTTCTCATCGTCGTCCCGATCTCCCGCGGAATCTCCGGTCTCCATCTCCTCGCTGGAAGGGCACCACGTCGCCTGCTTCTTTTACGGGCTCCCACCTCTATACCGAGGCAACTCGGGCACGAAGTTGGCGAGTTGACGTGCCCAAGGTTTGCTGTAAAATGACTGTAGAACTCATGTCTCATTTTGGGGTTTGTGGAAGTTGCCTTTGGTGGAGGAAATTAACTGTGAACTTTTGTGGAGGAACTTGGGGATTTTTCTAGCATCAAGAGAGCAAAAATCCCCACTACAAATTTTTGGACAGCCCACAAGAGCTTGGCCGGCCATACTCATGGGAGAGAATGAGAGAGGGAGTTAGTGTATCAAAAGAATGAGAGTCTCTCATAATCCAAGAGAGAGAAAAGAGATGATGAGAAGAAATCATCACAAGAAAAATCCAACACTCAACCAACCAATCATCTCAACACAAAGTCAAGCCATCATGAAAGAAGAAGTCAAATGGTCAAGGGATGGTGCTCCATCATGAAACCATCATGATACAAAAGTATGCAAAGACCACCCTCCACAAAAGCTAATTTGCACAAATGCAAATAAGCCCCCCCCACCAATCTTCAGCCAATGAAAGATACAAACAAATATGGCTGAAACGGAAAGCAAACTGGCAACTCCAGAAAACTGGTCCCGTAATAAATTACAGGAAAACCCCGATACTGTGTATACATACCCGTATTTGTATTCCGACGGAATACAAAAGCAATGAGACACAATCTACACTGTACTATACTAGGATCCGGCTTAAACCAAAGCCCGCTAGTATAAACCCGTCCGATCATGATCCGTGCAATACCGCACGTATCTGATCGAACCCTGCCGTATCTCCATACGGCCTCTACAGCATTTCGCCCAAAAACTTAAGCAACTGAATGTGGGGGACTCTAAAGACTTGTCAATACTATGGCTGTGGATTTAACCACTAGCACGTCAGAGGTATTAGCCATACGTGACGGGCCACCAGCTATTGACCAAAAGGGACGTCGATGAGCGAACTCATCTTGACACCCTACTGAGCCTGTCAGTGACAATATCCGTACAGTCCGGTCCGTTCGTCTATGAGCATCGCATGGCGGGCCTAGGGGTTGGTAAAAGTCAGACCCCCAAAAGCGGTACAAGTCGTGTCAGAGATTAGCTCAGAACACCTTGAGATACTACTAGAATACCTACCAGTAAATCTCCTGCCTTGGCCAAGGACTTTTCATGTTCTGGCTCTCCTAGACACAGCGCGAGCTCACCCCCAATACCGGGAGAGACGAACCCCTGAAGATCCGCTCACTGCCTCCATGTGGCTCGGGACTGTACCCAACTAAAACCTGTTTGCACGTCTCCTTTGAGCGTGGTAGGGTAGTAATCAAAGTACAGTGGGAACTCACACGAGACAAATGACGATCCCCAGGTCGAGGAACTAACCTGTACACATGTCACAAGGGAACTGCTATCTGACGTCAGGTATAAGACCAACTAGCATGTTCCCAGCGAGTCCTGTCCGGTGTACTCATAACCTAATGAGCACCTGTATACATCTTAGGTGAACCAAGTAACACCAGTGGCTTATGAGACCGGCCACCGCCCCTCGTCAGGGTCTCGAATGTATACACTAGTCTACTCTGGAGAATCGATGCCCTGTCTCGAAACTCCCACGACTAGGGACCTTTTAAGGATGTGCTTATAGACTACCAGCTCTCACGTATATGATCGCCCTCATACTACTGGCAGTCAAGCAAGAATCCTAGGGGCTCTATCAACGTGCAATAGTGACCTGTCAGGTCACCTAAAGCAGTACACGATGATAAAGATAAACCAGATAGCATACTATCATCTCGAGTAAGACTGTCCTACCGGGATAGGTCCTCCCTCAATCATTGCAATCACGTGCCTGTGATCCAATAATTGACTCTGAGGGCACTATCTCCAATATGTGTGTGTGTGTGTGATATATATGATATATAAATAAATACTTCTATATGTTTTGCATCCGCGCTAGTCCTGTGTTCGCCCTGCCGTAAGTTAAGTAATCTTACAGTGAAAACCCGATGCCCCGTGGTGAATACGGATGGCATATAAAGCATTTTATTTTTCTTTTCATATCATACTTTTCTGTAATGGTATGATAAGATGCTAGATAATATGTATTATTATCTAAATGATGGGATTGAGTTAATTGGATTAATGCAGAGGAAAACAAACCTAAAATACGTTATAGGAACCAATTTTTTCCAAAAGAAATTATAGTCGTATTCTTTTGCTTTGCATAGAGGTATTCGGTTAGGAATAGCCTGCAGCTCATTCGATGAGGAAAGAGTCTTGATCCCTTCACAGGGAATTTGCTCCTGAGCAAAAGTTTATGTTGCGATAAAACTTGCAAAACCTGTCGGTTCCATCAACTATATCAAGTTCATTACGTTAAAGGTTTTCTTCAAAACTAGACATAGCCCTCCATCATTTCAGATGAGGAGTACCTAATATTCGTGCTGTGTTTATTGGCCTTTGTCAAGGCGTAGTGTACGGTAGTTTTATGATGCTTGTCTGTTTCATGTTGATGAGATTGGTTAGGAAAATCGTGGGATCTTGTTGGCCTTTATCAAGGGTCAAGCGAGTGGGTCTAAATTTGTCATGAGATGATGGGTTGAACTTGACTAGCGACTTATGCTTTGTTGGCCTTTGTCAAGGTCATATGTCGTTAGGGGTAAAAACCATATCAGGAGTTTCAAATGTTGAAACTTGCAATGTGATTGCATACCTTTTATGTGATAGTTTGGGTCTCGATTCCCGCTGTGAGTAATAGTTACTCTCGGACGATTTTCACTTCACAATTAGCTAACACATTAGATGACTAGAAAGGTGGTTACGAGATTACGCCTATTAGAAATTGGGGTTATTAAATTGGGTCCATGCGAAAGCATGAGGGACCTCCCTCAGAATACTTGCATTGGCTGACCGGTTAGCAAACTGGTGGGTGTACATAATCCTGTCCAGTTCACCTTTTAGGGTTTGAAGGAGGATTTGATGAAACAGTGGAAGCCATCCTAATTAGATAAATTAATTAACCAATTTAATCTTGTAAGAGTGCACGCTGAGTGTTTCTTTTCACTCTCTGACAGCGACCATGCCTGACCTTAAACTAAAACTCGTAAACCAAGTTAACTGAACCTTTTTGCAAACTTTGGCTTTGGAATGTCATGATTGCCCTAATTCACGAAGAAATCGCATATGTCCTTACCAATCCTACTTCCTCTTTACTTGCTCCAAAACCCTCTATATCAAATACAAAAATCCATATTGCTTGGAAGGTCATCTCGTATAATTACAGATGAACTCGAAGAAAGTGTTTCAGTCGAGGATGGCCACTGGTTTTGGAGAAAGTGAATTATATATTGATATAATTCATTTGTCTCTCCTCTCCACCTATCTCAAGTTGAGAGATCTTTTAATAAGGAGAATACACTAGTTACACTTATTGGATAGTCTTCTTCCAATCCTGAGACTAGAGCTGATAGGAAAGGAAAGAAGAAAACCAACCAAATCTATGTTCGGTGTACACAAGATAAGAATAGAGACATCTTAAGGGGTTGCAGCTGATGGGAAAGGAGATTGCAATTATTGTCATAAGCTTGGACAATGGAAGAGACATTACTGGGAATACCTGGCCACCTCCTTGAATCATACGATACTTCAATTTTCTGATGTGTTTGTTATTGAAAACTATTTCTCAATTAACTCTACTTTCTGGGTATGCGATACCGGATCAGGATCCTACATCTGTAAGATGTTACTGTAAGTCGATGTCGCACACCCCGTGGGTTCGCAAGGAGGCGGAATTTACAAAAAACGATTTTTACAAGCTTCACGACACTGAATTGAACTCCAGGATCTTAACAGAAACCTTAACTTAACTAGCTATTCTAATAGGATATTCTAACTACTATGAAAAGTGTTATACCTCCTTGAACCATGTACTTCGAGTCTTCTTCTTCTCCTCCTCTTCTTTATCTCCTCGAAGATCGGATCGAGCTTGCAACGTCGGCCTCCTTGTGTCGAAGATAATCCACCCTAGAGTCCATACCTCAAGCTCCAACCTCTAAACCGAGGTAACTAGGGTACCTAGTTCGCTAAGCTAGGTAGCCTAGAAAATGTAGAGTATCTAATTGAGTGTTTTATCTCAAGAAATCCTATGTTTCACAACTCATGTGAGGGTTAGGATTTTGAGGAAGAAGGAGAGGGATCTTAGAGAGAGAAAGCAAGAATGCAAATGAGCTAGGGTTGGCAATTGTGGAGAATGGCTCACCACTTCACTCATTGATGCATGGATTATTTTCACATAGAAAATAGCAACCGTGCTTCAATAGTGTAGCCAAACTAATAAACAAATCAAATGAGCCATGCTTCACACCCATGCCACAAATATCTCCAATTTCCACCTCACTAATCTATTTTGCAAAATAGATAAATCAAATAATGAGGTGTTCCCTTCTAGAAGCATATCTTTTGAAATTATAAGAATGCCCTCACCGTATATACATACCCGTATTCGTATTCCAAAAAATACGAATACGATGAGATAATAACAATTCAATAATATAATACTAGGATCCGGCTTAAACCAAAGCCCACTAGTATTATCCGTCCGAACATCATCTGTGTAGCCAGTACACGTATGTGATCGGAACCATGCCGTAAAACCATATGGCCTCTACATCGTTTCGCCCGAAGCTGTCACGCCCCGCTTCCCAAAATATGGAATACGAGGGGTGACAAGGCCAGCCATACTTCTACGGTCGAAGAAATATCCTGCCGTAGTCACACTTCGGCTTCAAGTATTACGTGGTAATCAGTAATCAATGCACAGGTAATGAGAAATGCAGTCACTAATTCTATCAGAATAGATAAAAGATATACCAGATAGGGATTAAGGGAAAGATAGCGCTAGCGTCGCTGATCTGGATGTGCACAATATCCTCGAGATACGACAGGTGCTGATCCGAGTTAAGTCCACTTCTCACTCTGAGCATGCATGCTCAGGTCGTCAGAGCGACACAATAGCAATAAATATAAATACATATGTAAACACGTGCAATAATGATGAATATGAAACAGTAAGCATGGAGTGATGACATGAGCATGAAGTAACCGGTACAGGTAAACAGTAAAGCAGGTATATCGAATCAGTAATCAATGCATATCCATGTCACTAAACCTATCAGTCTCTATGTCTCATTGTCCAGGTCGCTAAACCTGTCATCGGTCCAAGTGTGAGCATCAACCACGCAGGAGTATCCCTAACCCAAGGATAGGGCCCCAGGGGTAAGGGAACACGGGCCTGAAATATGCTCACTAATAATCAGTAATATCACCTATATGACTCCCAGAATCGCTGTATATGCCGGCAATGGGACTCTCGAGATTCCATTGAACTCACACTCAAACTACCCCACATCCACGGTCTGCATCAAACAACGATCATAAACCCAAATACTAGTCGGTCCATGACAAGTCTACGCGAGAACTGGAGACATGATCTCCATCAAGCATGTCTCGACTGGTACCCAAGATAAATGGACAGTGTTTGACGCCTTACCTATGACACTAATATAAGTGCTCCATAACCGTCCCACGCCAGTTATAGTTACACTTACTTATGTCCTATAGGCGTCGACAATGCAATAATTTAACTGGTTCCGTTGATTGTGTACAAGTACGTGTCACTTCACTTATTCATTCACGCTTTAACACTAACGTTCTGACCACAATCTAATCACTAATATCTATCACTAGGTAATGTACACGATCACTAGGTTATAAATGCTTCATGACCACTATTCAATGATGATATAACTGCTACATGATATGATGTGAATGCAATTAATTATAATGCGAATATAACATAGCAGCCAGTGTTATACCATTTGCAAAATTTACTATAAATCATACATGCAGAATTAAGCAAAACAATATAAAAGGGGTAAGCAGTATGTTTAATTATCTATCCATAAAAATTAGTTTCGCGTCAATCGGGTTTCAGGTTTGCTGGTTATGGTCATTTCATTTTAAGTGTTCACTGCGGGAAATCCAGTTTCTAAACTGGAAGTCCGTTTCGTAACACGTTTTAATCCTAGTTGGGATCATAATTAGGCGACACTACAGTTGGATAATATTTAGGTTTAATAGTTAGGTATCCAACGTATCAGACAGATCGATAATATCCACTATATACGGGGAGATATGTTCAGTGTAATATCAATATGTACAAACTATCACTGCAGAAAACTGCAGGATATGTCGACGATCTAAAATACTTTTAAAATAGGAAACATTATTTAAATTAAATGAAACTAACACCATTATTTATATAACTTGGTTATCTACGCTATGATATAGGACTCCGCATTTTTTTTCCAGTTTTATGCAGGTATGTACAGGTGCTTATAGCCTAGTATCCAAAACGAAACGCTGCCCTGGACTGCAGTTCAAGGCCATGAATCGCCTCAGTATTCATTGTTATAACTTATCAAAATTCAAAGATGAACTATGGGGTGTTGTAGGTTTATCTGTTGGCTTCGATACGAGCCCTAAAACATTAGGTTATGAGTTGTATTCAATTTAATATAGACCTTAGAACGTGGCATAGACGGTGAATTCCAGATTTAGCTTAGCTTTGTGGGTGTGACATTACATGATGTAAACCTCACTATTTTCAACCTAAATTCCTACATGATATTTTTTACCAGTAAAAGGATCTATCTATAATAAGTTCCGCCATTCTAAAGTAGATTTTCGCTTAGAGTCTACCGTCAAACATTTGATTAATTAGAGCAATGTAAATTTATATATAAATATGTATCAGTAAATAGTATATTAGCATGTAAAGCAAGTAAGAGATTCACTTGCCTTCGGTTGCTTGATATAGAAGTGACGCCGCTGCAGAGTTTGTCTCGACACACGAGACGGCACGGTGCTGGACACGGGTGCGTGGCGCGAGCGCGATGCGCCGTGATCCGGTACTAGATGCGGTGGTGTGATACGATAGTTGGCGTAGTCCTGGCTCGGTGTATGGCACGGCGTGACACGGCACTGGGCACGGTCCTGACTCGGTGCGTTGTGCGGGAGCGGCACGGCGCGTGCACTAGATTGGGCATGATGTGGCACAGAGGCTAGCACGACGTGGCATGGGGAGTGGGTACGGGAAGCGACACGTCTGGGTACACGGTGACACGAAGGCAGGCACTCGACCGGGCACAGTAGTGGGCATGATGTGGCACGGTGCCGGGTACGGAGTGGGTGCTGTCGTGGCACACAGGTGGGCACGGCGTGATGCGGGAGTGGGTCTGCAACGAGGTGGCTTGGGCAGAGGCGGTGACAGTTCAGGCGACGGCTAGGAGTTCAGCGATGGCTTGGCAGTAGGGAGCTCGGCTTGGGTCTGGAGGCAAGGTCGAGGTGGAGATGGGTTTTGAAGAGTCTGGCGATGTCGCGGTCGGAGCTCCGGTAAGGTAAGGACAGAGGCGACGAGATTACAGGGTTGGGTTCTTGCAGTGGTCGGGTGCGGCAGCAAGGGGTCTCGGGGTCAGAAGCGAGGTGAGGGAGACGTTGAAGATGGGTCAGGGATGTGAGGGTCGATGGCAAGGCAGTGGGTAAATGGGGTTCTTGATGTTGGGGATCGGGGTCCTACAGGGAAGTGCTCGGGGTGTTGAGTTCTGGTGGTCGGAAAATGGGAGAGGAGAATGGGGTGAGGTCATCTGCGAGGCGAGCTCCGGCGAGGTGCAGGCGAGGCTATAGTTGCAGCGAGGTTGGGTGAGGTTGCAGGCGCGGTTCTGTGCCGGGTCAGGTGATGGTTGCAGGCTCGGGGATCTCGTCAGAGGTGAAGTGGATGGGGGAGAGAGGGAGAAGAGAAGATGGCGGCGAGCGGGTGAGGCCGAAGATGGCGAGGTGGTGACAGCGGCAAAACTTGCGGCTACTGGGGTTCTCGGGCGCATGGCAAGGGTACTTTGGTCGGAGGCGAGGTAGGGCTCGGTGCTGGGTCGAAGTTGTGATGGGTTCTCGGCTAGGGGTCGAAGGAAGGAGGTGTTCTTGGTCGTTGAGGGGTGCTCCGGAGTTGAGTGCTTGATGGTGGTTGTTGGGTTGGTGCGGCAGCGGGTTTGTGGTCGGTTTGGAGGCGATGGTGATAGGAGATGAAGATAGAGGTGGCCGGTGAGGGGACTTGAGGATGGTGTTGGTGTGCTGCGGTGAGGCGTGCGTATTGTGATCAGAGAAGGAGTTGGGTTTGGTTCTGGCGGTGGATAGATCTCGACGATGACGGGGGTCGGCTGCAGTTGAGGAAGGGAGGCAATGGTGATGGTGAAGACGATGATGATGGAAAGAGGTTGGGCGCTCGGTTGCGGTTGATGAATGGGAGCTTGGTACGGGGGAGGCTGGAGAGCGGTGGGGTCGTGAGGAGGGGTGAGAGGGGTAGGGGTCCTCGGGGTTATGGGTTTCGTCACGAGGAGGCAGGGAAGAAGATGGAGGTGAGAATAGGGAGAGAGAGAGAAAAGAAAGAAAGGGATCGAGAGGAGAGAGAGTGAGAATAGATAGAGAGAGACGTGGGGAGAGAAAGGAGCGAGAGGGGAGTGGTGGAGGTCAGGGGTGCAGGGCGAGCGCGGGTCATGAGGAAAACGGGCATGGCCGTTGGGGCATGGGCGCGGGTCATGGGGAAGCATGGGTCGTGGGCACGAGAAGCAGGGGCAAAGCTGGGGAAAATGAGCGGGAAAAGAAAGCGAGGGAGAAGAGGAAGAAAGGGAGTGGGGAGCGGGTCGGGTAGGGTGTCGGGTCGGGTTTTGGGTGAAGAGTGAGGGAAAGGGGAATGGGCTGGGCTCGGGGAGAAGGAGAAAGAGAAAAGGAGAGTTGGGGTTTGGGCTTTGGCCCAAGAGAAAAAGAATTGGTGGGTTGGGTTTAATAGAAATAGGATTAGGGTTTGAGATAGGATATTAGGGTTAGTAGAAAAATAATTGGATTAAATATATTTGGAAGAATTAAATAGAAAAATATAGGGAAAATTATTATTAGGAAAATATGGATAATTGGATACAAAAGAAACCGGGTATTACAGAAGCAGGGAAACCCTTTGTGTAGGACTCTAAAGGCTCGACGATACGCTGGCAGTGGGTTTAACCACAAGTCCGTCAGTGGTATTAGCTGCACGTAATGGCTATCCAGGTATCTGTCGATAAGAAAACCGATGAGCAAACTCATCCGAACTCCTACTGAGCCTTTCTGTGACAATCTCCGTACATTCCGGTCTGTTCATCTAAGACACTCGCATATCGGGCCTAGGGGATGGTAAACGTTAGACCCCTAACAGTGCAATAAGTCGTGCCGGAGTAGATCCCAATACTCCCTGAGAAACTGCTGGAGTACGTACCAGTAAATCTTGCTTGCCCTGGCCAGGGACTTTGTGTAATGGCTTTCCGAACACAGCGCGATATCAACCCCCAATACCAGGAGAGACGAATACTATCTAATCACTACTGCCTCCAAATGCTTCGGGACTGCACCCAACTACTACATGTTTGCACGACTCCTTTGAGCCGTGGTAGGGTAGTAATCTAAGAACAGTAGGAACACACTCGAGACGAAGTAGCGATGTCAATTCAACGGACTAAGCTGTACTCATGTCACCTGGGAACTGCTACCTGACGATAGGTATACTACCAACCAGCAGTTCCCAACAAGTTCGTCCAGTGTAACTCATAACCCAATGAGCACCTATATACTATCTTCAGTACGACATACCAATGGCTATGGGACGGACCATCTCCCCTGCTGGGATGAGAAGCGTATACACTAGTCTACTCTGGAGTATCGATGCCCTATCTCGATAATTCTATGACTAGGGACCTGTATAAGGATGTGTTTATAGACTACCCAGCCCCTACTAGTATGACTGCCATCACAATGCTGGTAGTCAAGCAAAGATTCTAAGGGCTTTACCAATATGTATAATAGATATGCTAAGAGAAACATATGCACATATTGAGGTAGAATCAAACCAAGTAGCATACTATTCCCCTCCGAACACACGACCGGGACGTTGGGACGTCGGGGCCTGAATTCCGAGGGCAGATGCTAATTGGTGCTATCCGTCCACCTCTCCGAAGATGCCAAGTTGATTTATGGCACCATGTATCGAAGGTTTAAAGGGATGCGGCCGATATAGCAAACTTCGTCAGATTCCCCTTCGTTGAGGGGTTTTTGATTTGTGGGGACACTTTTCCCTGCAGGTGCAAGCCCCTGCAGTTAATTACGCTACCGCATCGCGGTAACCACTTTCTCCTTCTCCAGATGGTCACTTCGTGTCGTGTATGTTTGTTTTGTTTTTGGTTGCCCGTGGATTGTATACGGAGACTAATTTATGTTGTCGCCCGTAGGGCATGGATTAGTTCAAATCAGTGTTTTCTTAGATTTGGGTTTGGGGTTAGGTTTAAGGATACATTAGTCTCATTTGAGACTAAGATCAACTTAAACGTTTGTTAAGGATACGTTAGTCTAATTTTAGACTAAGATCAACTTAACGGGATCGTTTAGATCCAACAAAAGAGTATTTAGCCTCTATCGTTTAGTTTAGGGACATTGCGGTCAATTAGTTTAAGGACATTACGGTCAAAGGTTAAGGACGTCATAGTCCGTGGGTTTAAAGGGACCCCACAGTCCAAGGTTAAGGACATCATAGTCCATGGGCTTAAAAGGACCTACAGTCCAAGGTTAAGGACATCATAGTCCATGAAATGTCTGGTTGTCGGGACCCTTCACCTCTCTGAAGACGTTGAAGGATTACAACGGCATGTATCAGAGGAGTGAAGAGATGTACCCTTGAACCAATATTGATTGAGAGATCTGTAGTCCAATTTGGGACTAAGATCAAAAGATTAATGAGCATATGGGCTCAGTTAATCTGAATTAAGAACTTATGGCCAATCTTGGGCTAAATCCACTTAGATTTAAAATGTTGAACATTTTTTTAGACTGTTGAACAGTTATCTGGGCTCAGCCCCTTTTAACAACGCTGAGCATTGATTTGGGTTCTGACAATATTTCTGTCTTTTATAGAGTGCTGAGCACTCATCATAGCTCTGGGGCTTATTAAAGAACAATTTATGTTCTATCAGCTCACACGTGAGGAGCATGTGGTGCGCTTGGCGCTTTGCGCCAGTCAAAGAGTGCAGTGCGCTTCTGCCGAGTAGCGCACATGTGAGGGACACGTGTCGCGCTTGGCGCTAAGCGCCAGATAATGAGCGCATTGCGCTAATCTGTGAGCGTAAATCGCTATTTGTTCAGTGGCGCACACGTGAGGAGCACGTGGTGCGCTTGACGCTGAGTACCAGTCCATGAGCGCAAAGCGCTAGCCCAAGAGCGTAGAGCGCTAACTGTTCAGTGACGCACACGTGAGGGACACGTGGTGCGCTTAGCGCCGAGCGCCAGTCAAAGAGCGTAGTGCGCTATATTTGGAACGCTAAGGCTCTTTAAAATTAAGAGCGCCAAGGCTCTGCAGCGCTTTGCGCTAGATGTGGAGAGCTGAGGCTCTTTTGAATTAGGAGCGCTAAGGCTCTTCATTTATGCAACTTAGATCAGTTTGCGCCCTGAGAATTAAATTCTCTTTTTTTTATAAGAGACTTAGTCTCAAGGTTTTAAGAACAGAAGTTCTTATTTTGTAGGAGATGTTTTAATCTCTTATTTTGATGAAAGGTTTTGCCTTTATGGATCTGTGATCCTAAGAGAATTAACTTATTCTCCCCTCTTTTTATAATGAGATGTTCATGATCTCTTTGTATAAAAGACCTTCGTCTTGTAGATCTTTGATCTGTGAGAAGAATTATGTTCTTCTTTTTATTTTATGATGAGATCTTTTGATCTCTTTATAAAAGACCTTGGTCTTGCAGATCTATGATCTTCAAAGAAGTGAATTCTTCTTTTTTAATTATGAGATAATTTCATCTCTCTGTTCATCATTTTTTACCTTGAAGAAACTCTTCTTTTTCTGAGAGCTTGGCTCTTCTTTCTGAGATCTCTCAAAGCTTATGGGGGGTTCCTCTCTATGCTTCTGTATATCCCATGAGACTTGAAGTCTAGGGGCCTTTTTATAGGGCAAGCTAATTTGTTCAATCAGTTAAGGAGATCTTTTCTCCAATTGATTTGGGGATTTCCCACCGTTGGATTTTTGATCCAAGGGCTTCTGATTTACAGAAGATAATCTTCTTGTTTTTAACAAAATTGGGAAATCTTTCCATATAGAATTTATACTGTACCTTTGGTGATTTTTAATCACCATTGGATCATTGATCCAACGGTGTTCTGATTTATAGAGCATAATCTTGTTGTTTAGAAAGATTTTGAGGAATCTTTCCTTAACAGAATTTAATTCTGATTAATTAATGATTTATCATTATTATTGGATCTTTGATCTGATGGTGGGGAGCTTTTAGTTCCAGCGCTAGTGCACCCGTACTTTGCACGTGGTGCGCTGCTTAGGGCGCAGCGCACCTAGCGCAGCGCACCTAGCGCTAGCGCACCACGTGCAAGCGCACACGTGCTTTGCACGTGGTGCGCTACTTAGGGCGCAGCGCACCTAGCGCTAGCGAATCCATACTTTACACGTGGTGCGCTGCTTAGAGCGCAGCGCATCTAGCGCTGGCGCACACGTGCTTTGCATATGGTGCGCTGCTAAGGCGCAGCGCACTTGGCACTGCTTCTTAAGCGTTGCTTCATTTCAAAATTTGAATTTTGAATAGTGCTTTGCTCTGATTGGGGGAAACAAATGCCTCCCTCACCGTTGCGCTCACGTGGCCCACATGTGAGTACAGCGGTGTCAACTTCTGAGCCCTTGGATCAACTCAGAAGTTGAAATGGCATCTTAGTGCTTATAAATAGAACCCTTGGCCCTTAGGATGATTTCTGTTCATCTTCTTCTTTCGTCTTCTGGGAATTTTTATTCTCTTTCAGAGTATAGCTCTTCATTTTAAGAACCTTCAAGAGTCAAAATTCTGCCAAATTTATTCTAAGATTTGACATTTATTAATAGAGCTTTGCTCTTCCTCAGATCATAGATCTCAAAATGTTCTTAGGGTTTTACCCATTAACGGAGCTTTGCTCTCTTGAATAATGGAGATTTGTTAATCTCCTATGAAGAACTCTCAGAGTTTTTTTATGGATCTTGAAGATATGAGAATTTTAATTCATCATTGAAAAAAAAATTATTTCAAAGTTTCTGATGGGTTATTCCATCATTTTTACAGAGCAAGGCTCTTAGAATTCTCGGAGAATTTTTATTAAATGCGAAATCCTTTTTAGGATCTCGAGGAGACTAACTCCTTGGCCCGAGGGACCTTTTTATTAAATGCGAAATCCTTTTTTGGATCTCTTTCTTAATTGCACATAATTAAATTCATTGGGTGATTTAATTAGCACTTATTTCCTCCTTGGGGATATCAAAAGTTGCTTAAATCCCATGTCTGTTTCAATAAGCTTTTCTTAATCAGTCCGTCCACTAACTCTCACTGATTTTCCTTTTCAGAAGTTATGGACGCTCATATGTATGATCTCGACGAGATTATTTCTTATGGAGACATTCGCGCACTTGGCCGTTCCCAAAACCAAGAAATCACAAACGCTCAGTGTGCTGAAATTATGGGTCGCTTTGATGCATACAATGGTCGACTGCTTCCTCTTCGTTTCTCTCTCTTGAAGCTTATTGTGGGAGCGATCTGGGGAGCACTTCCTCTATTTTATGCTGGCATTCCGCTTAAGGAATTGGACGACGCCGAAGATAAAGTGCACTCGGTGTATCTGATGAGCTTAATCTCAAACAAAAGGCGAGACAACCTTATTGATATCCTGCATCAAGCTTTTCAGCAGGCGGCGGTACTTGCTGCCTATCGAAGGGTGGAGGATATCAGTGAGGATCCTGACGCTTGTGATCGTGAAAGGATGCACACGAAGATGGTCCGAGAGGCCCGCAAAATTTTGGACGGCCTCACCTTTGAATTTCTTAATCCATGTCCTGGATTTGATGTCGTGCCTTTGTAAACATTCTAATTATGTTTTTTGTTTACTGTTTTCCTTAATGTAGGCATTTTCTGAAGTATGAATAGCAAGCCTTTTCATTTCCATGTGTTTATTTTATACATCAAACTTTTCCGCACATGCGCGAATGGGTATGCCTTGAACGCTTAACTGAATGTGAATCAAAAGTTCTCTTCACTGTCTCTTTCTTCTCTTTGGTGTGTCGTTGCCGTGTGATTTTAGTACGTGTGGCCTGTAGATAATAAGTGAACATTTCATCTTAGCCTCCTTGTAGGGTAGCGATGGCTTAGTGAGCAGGTTCAGATCTGCTGCCTAAGACTTTTCAACTTTATGAGCCGTGAGGGTCTCATAAAAACTTTTCTCCCTACGAGTCGAAAGGATCTTGTAGGTGTATTTTCTCCTTAGGAATCGTGAGGATTCCCAAATGTGCTTTCTCTTGAGAGTCGTAAGGATCTCACAAGAGAATTTTCCCTCTTACAAGTCGAGAGGACCCATAAGTGGTTGTTTCCCTCCTTGTCGAGATTCGACTTTGGAGAGTGTGGCCCGTGAATAGTATGCAAGAGTCCATTTTGGACCGACTTGCAGGGCCCTAATGCTTAGGAAATAAGTACTTATCCCTACTGCTTAAGGCTTTTCCTTACAAGTCGAGACGAATCGAGAAGTTCTCGCGAAGACACTAATTTCCTCACGAGTCGAGACGAGTCGAGAAGTTCTCGCAAGAATGTCCTAACGTCATAGTTAACCTCTGCTCTTTACGACAGAGGTCCGTTAGGGTCTGTGGTACTAGGGTTTTGCCTGTTGTACCGTCGCTTTGACTGATGTATCCCTCGATAGGCAATCTAGCTGTTCGAGTAGCCTTGCGACTGTCGTGTCTCTGATCCCTTCGGGGGCTGGTAAAGACGTCTTCAACCAATCTTCCTAGGCAGTTTGACCGTCGGAAGAACAAGCGTTAGGAATTTTGCCATGCCGCTTTTTACTTGAGGTTAGGCTCAGTTTGGGGAGCCCCGATGAGTCATAACCACTCCGTGCTGGTGTGGGATGATCTCCAATAGTCTTTCAGGTTTTATATGAGTTGCCGTCAAAACCCTGAAGCTAGGAATTTGGCCTTTACTTCGTTTGCTGGCATTGCATCTGCTGTATCGAGATGAATGTCGCGGTTTTCTCTAGGTTGTTGGTGAACCGTCGAGGCTTGGAACTAGGGATTTTGTCGTGGCTCCATTGTTTGATTGTCGCGTCTGAACCCTGCTGGTGGAAGAACGCTGGGGTGCTATCTCGTCTGCTATATCGAGACGAACGTTGAGGTGGTGACCACTCCACGCTGGTGTGGGTTGATCTCCGATAGTCTTTCAGGTTCTACATGAGTTGCCGCCAAGACCTTGAAGCTAGGAATATTGCCTTCGCTTCATTTGCTGGCGTTCCGTTTGCTGTATCGAGACGAACGTCGAGGTTGTGACCACTCTGCGTTGATGTGGGATGATTTCCGATAGTCTTTCAGGTTTTATATGAGTTGTCGTCAAGACCCTGAAGCTAGGAATTTGGCATTCGCTTCGTTTGCATTGGCGTGTCCAAATCCTTTTGGAGGAAGGACGCTGTAGTGACATTTCGTCTGCTGTATCGAGACGAACGTCGAGGTTGTGACCACTCCGCGTTGATGTGGGATGATCTCCGATAGTCTTTCAGGTTTTATATGAGTTGCCGTCATGACCCTGAAGCTAGGAATTTGGCCTTCGCTTCGTTTGCTGGCATCGCGTCTGCTGTATCAAGACGAATGTTGCGGTTTTCTCTAGGTTGTTAGTGAACCGTCGAGATTTGGAACTAGGGACTTTGCCATGGCTCCATTGTTTTGACTCTGGGGTCTTCTGTTGACGTTGAATCTGCATCCTGCTGGACTGCGAGGGAACACCGTTATTGACCTTGCGTCTGCTGTAACGAGACGAATGCTGAGGTGGAGTTGGGATTTTGCCATCACTCCGCCTTGTTTCAACCGCGAGGTTTTTCGTTGACGTTGCATCTGCATCCTGCTGGACTGCGAACCACCTGAAGTTCTGTCACGAACTTCCTGAAGTTCTGTCACGAACTTCCTGATCCAGACAGCTTCTTTCGCGGCGTCATATGCAGCGATATACTCTGCTTCCATCATCGAGTCAGCAATGGTGTCCTTCTTGGAGCTCTTCCAACAGACCGCCCCTCCATTGAGGGTAAAGACATAATCCGACATGGACTTGGAGTCATTCTTGTCACTCTGGAAGCTAGAGTCAGTGAAGGCCTCGACCTGGAGGTATTCTCTTCCGTACACCAAGAACATCTCCTTAGTTCTTCTCAGGTACTTGAGAATGTTCTTCACTGCTGTCCAGTGCTTCTCCCCTGGGTTTGACTGATACCTGCTTATAATGCTCAGTACGTAAGCTACATCTGGTCTGGTATGAAATATCACATACATTATACATCCTACCGCAGAAGCGTAAGGTATAAAAGTCATGCGATCCCTTTCCAAATCAGTCTTGGGAGACATCTCTTATGAGAGGGTGATACTGTGACAAGCCGGTAGATTACCGCGCTTTGAATCTTCCATACTAAATATTTTCAGTATGGTGTTGATGTACCTTGACTGTGAAAGTCCCAACATCCGTTTAGATCTATCACGATACATCTAGATCCCCAGAATATAGAAGGCATCACCCAGGCCCTTCATGGAGAACCTTTGTGACAAGAATTCTTTGACTGATTATAGCATAAGAATGTCATTTCCTATTAGGAGAATGCCATCCACGTACAAGACGAGAAATACCACAGTTCTCGCTACAATTTTACTATAAATGCATGATTCATCTGTATTTTTGATAAAGTTGAATTCCTTGACCGTCTCATCAAAACAGATGTTCCAACTCCGCGATGCCTGCTTTAATCCATAAATGGATTTAAACAACTTACACACTCTTCCGCTGCTCCGACTCTCTATGTAACCCTCCGGCTGATCCATATAGACACACTCTTCTAAATTTCCATTCAGAAAAGTGGCCTTTACGTCCATCTGCCAAATTTCATAATCATAGAAGGCAGCAATGGCAAGAAGGATCCGAATGGATTTGAGCATAGCCACTGGAGAAAAGGTTTCATCATAGTCCAATCCAGGTCTTTGACGAAAACCTTTTGCAACAAGTCCAGCCTTATAGGTTTCAACCTGTCCATCTACACCAATCTTCTTTCTAAAGATCCATTTGCAGCCTACGGGTTTTACCCCTTCTGGAGCAATGTCCAAAGTCCATACTTTGTTGGTGTACATGGACTCCATTTCGATCCGCATTGCATTTAGCCATTTTACCGAGTCTCTGCTCTGAGTGGCTTACTGGAAACTAGTTGGCTCATCATCATCGGTGATGCAATCCTCTCTATCCCCATCTATTAGAAAACCGTAGTATCTCTTGGGAGGATGAGACAGCCTACTAGTCCTGCGGATTGGCGCGGGGATGTTCGGTTCTTTCGAAACTTATGGTTCTATCATACTTTCAGTAATAGCTTGTGGTTATGTAATTTCTTCCAGTTCTATTGCGCTCCCACTTATCTCTTTTTCAAGAAATTGATTTTCTATAAAGTGGGCATGCCGAGAAACAAAGGCCTTTTGTTCCTCTGCGTAATAGAAAAGATACCCCCTGGAATTCTTTGGGTATCCCACAAACTTACACAGTACTGAGCGTGCATCGAGCTTGTCAGCATGCTGCATTCATACAAAAGCTAGACATCCCCATATCTTCAGATACTGAAAATATGGTTTCTTTCCACTCTATATCTGATATGGTATGCTAGGCACTGATTTAGTAGGAACCTTGTTCAAAAGATATGCAGCTGATTCTAGTGCATAACCCAAGAAGGATTGCGGCAACTCAGCGTACCTATCATGGAACATACCTGTTCCCGCCAAAATTTTCGGCTAAGAGCTACTTGTTCCTTTATAAAAAGGGAGGAGTCCTCAAAATTTGGCCTCACGTGTTGAGCACATGGGCGCTCATATGCAAAGCATATGGGCGCTGAGAATAAAACAATTAATGGCCAAACAGGCCTCACGTGTAAAACACGTGAGCGCTCATATGCAAAGCGTATGAGTGCTGAATAAAATAAACTTAAATGGCCAAACAGGACTCATGTGTAAAATACGTGAGCGCTCATATGCAAAGCGTATGAGCGCTGAATAAAATAAACAATTAATGGCCAAACAGGCCTCACGTGTAAAACACGTGAGCGCTCATATGCAAGGCGTATGAGCGCTGAATAAAATAAACAATTAATGGCCAAACATGCCTCACGTGTAAAACACGTGAGTGCTCATCTGCAAAGTATATGAGCGCTGATCATAAATCACCAATAGCCAAACAAGCATCATGTGTAAAACACGTGAGCGCTCATATGCAAAGCATGTGAGCGCTGAACATAAACAGGCTAAAACCCACAACAGGGGTCACGTGTTAAACACATGAGTTCTCTTGCCTCTCACATGCAAAGTATGTGAGCGCCCCAATTTAAAATGTTCCTATCAAATTCTAGAATTAAATTCTATTTGGGAAATATTTTCTTGATATTCCTTAAACTAGAAAGATCTTCTCTGTTAAACAGAGGACCCTAGGATCAAAAATCCAGCGGTGATCATATGATAGAATAAAAATCTATTATAGGAAAATATTTTCCTAATCTTATAACAAGAATAAAATTCTATGTTAACAAGATATCCATATTAAGAAAATGTATTGCTGATCTTGGTAAACTAAAATGATTTGATAGAATAAAATTCTAATCTTGTTAAAACTAACAAAATATTCATAATCTTGTTAAACAAACAATAAATCCTCTCTGTTAAACAGAAAGCCTTTGGATTAAAAATCCAACGGTGAATAAAATTCACCAATTGATCTAAAAGATCATGGAATCAATCATGATCTCTTGATGATGGATTTTCTTAACAAATTGATTCTTTTTCTTCTCATATAAATAGGAGCAAGAAGAGGAGGAAATATACACAGAGGGTGAGGGGAAGAAAAATAGAGAGAGGATTTAATTCTCTAAAGAAGAGGAACCCCTCCCAAAAGCTCCCACAAAAAGAGAATTTAATTCTCAAACTAAGAGTTTAACTCTACTCAAAGAACTTAGTTCTTTTTTTGGTTAAGATCTGCAGAAGCAGATCTCCTCACAAGTTGAGAATTTAATTCTCATCGGGGAGATTCTGTCATGCAGATTCAAAACCTAGGGGAAAGAACTGAATCCAAAAGAGTAACTCTTACAAAACATATGTGAATTTAATTTCTCTGAAACTAGGGTTTAACCATTTAAAAAGAATTTAATCCCTACAAAGAACAAAAGGAGAACTTGATTCCTCAGAACTATAGAATAACAGCCTGGTGATTCATTAGCGTTCAACGCTACACAATAAAAGCTCACGTGTTTCCACATGAGCACCTTTAAGGAACAAAAAAGGAAAGACTGAGATCTAGCTACGTGACCCCACGTGACCCCTGAGAAGTGCTCAACACTTCTAAAAGAGAAAAGGGAATAAACCCTATTTTCAGGGCGCCTCACGTGATCCCACGTGACCCCCAAACTGTTGTTCAACACCTATATGAAAAAGGGATTAAATCCAAAGACAGTTCCTATTTGTGGCGCCTCACGTGATCCCATGTGACCCCCTAATAGTTGTTCAACACCCATATGAAAAAGGAATTAAATCTAAATAGGACCCAAACAGTTGTTCAAGCCTCACTTGATCACACGTGACCTCCAATAGTGCTTAGCACTTATAAAAGAACAAGGGAATAAACCCAAGCGAACAGCGCCAACTTTCAAGAGCATCACGTGCAACATGTGAGCGATCTCCAATTCCAGTGTTCAACACTGCTTTAGAGCCTCACAAGCCATACATGAGCACATTCAACTTCCAGTGTTTAACACTGCCTGAGAGCATCACGTGGGAGCACGTGAGCACTAAAAATACTTTAGTGTTTAACACTATAAAGAACCAACTTCAACCCCAAACTGGTTAAGTTCCTCCTGAGATTAAATCTCCAAGCCTCTATACTCAGAACTGATAACTCCTCGATTTGGAATTTGGTTCAAGAGTACATCTCTTCATACCTTTGATACATGTCGTTGTAATTCTTCAACGTCTTTCGAGAGATGGAGGGTCTTAATAACCAATAACTTTTGGCGCATCCCCAAACTGTTAAACCAAAACCTTACAGACTATGATGTCTTTAAACCCTACAGACTATGATGTCTTTAAACCCAGACTATGATGTCACTATGATGTCTTAAAACCCTACAGACTATGATGTCTTTGAACCCTACAGACTATGATGTCTTTAAACCAGATTATGATGTCTTTAAACCTTACAGACTATGATGTCTTTAAACCCTATAAACTATGATGTCTTTAAACCCAGACTACGATGTCTTTAAACCCTATAGACTGTGATATCTTTAAACCCAATGGACCGCAATGTCCCTAAACTAAATTCTATGGACTATGATGTCCTTAAACTTATATGGACTATGATGTCCTTAAACCCAATGGACCGTAATGTCTCTAAACTAAAACGATAGAGCCCGAATGCTCTGTCATTGGATCTAAGTGATCCTGAAACCCTGTTGAGTAGATCTTAGATTAAAATTAGACTAACATATCCTCAACAAACATTTAAGTTGATCTTAATCTCAAATGAGATTAACGATCCTTAAATCAAACAAATCCAAATCTAAGAAAATACGGATTTGGACTAATCCCCGCCCTACGGACGACAACATAAATTAGTCTCCGTATACAATCCATGGGCAACCAAAATTAAAACAAACACACATGACACGAAGTGATCATCTGGAGCAGGAGAAAGTGGTTACCGCGATACGACAGCGTAATTAACTGCATGGGCTTGCGCCTGCAGGGAAGAGCATCCCCACAATCAAAAACCCTTACAATGAGGGGGAATCTGACGAAATCTGCTACAACGGCCGCATCCGTCTAAACCTTCGATACACGGTGCCATAAATCAACTTGGCA
The DNA here is from genome assembly GCA_030015575.1 of Agapanthus africanus. Classification (NCBI taxonomy): domain Eukaryota; kingdom Viridiplantae; phylum Streptophyta; class Magnoliopsida; order Asparagales; family Amaryllidaceae; genus Agapanthus; species Agapanthus africanus. Next base: position 427,145,750 of record JASDDO010000010.1, on the reverse strand, counting down.
TCTTTGGAGAGGTGGATGGATAAAACCAAATAGCATCTTGCCCCAAAGTTCAGGCCAGACGTCCCAACGTCTAGGTCGCGTCTTTCGGTGAAGAACAGATTCTGGCACGCCCGGTGGGACCTTTTCCTCTTTCCACTCCACAGTTCGTGTGTCATGTTTTGCGAAAAAATCGCGGTTTGCTATGGTTGCCTGTGGATTAGAGGTACTAAGATTTGGTGTCTTTCTCCCGTGCAGAGAAAAGAAGAGCAATGGCCTTCAGCTGCACTAACTGCAACAGCAACTCCCACTCTGTCCTCGCTGGAGGAGTGACCTATGGGCCCCAAGCGGCCTCCATATTTGCCATGCCAGTGGAACAAGTGACTCAGGCCACCACTGGATTGTTCTTCAGGACTATGATTCTGCTAACCAGCTTCAACGCCCCGATGCCGTCACAAGAAACTCCGAATAAGTCAGTCTTTGATCAGCTTGCAACTACCACGGCCCCTCTCAACGGGTCGTCCAAATCCAGCACCTCGGTCTTCGACAGGCTGAGCCGAAGCTCAAGTGGGCCCACGAAGAAGCCCGCAATACCTGAAGGGGTCATCCCGAAGCGGATAGCCATTCCAGCCCCGGTGGATGAAATCGTCAAAGCAGCTTCTCCCTTTAAAGGATCGGTCTTCACAAGACTGTCCGTTCTAACTCCCTCTTTAGGCGAAGTCACCAAGGCTGCTTCCCTTGCCCAAAAGTCAGTCTTCAACAGGTTGGACGTTTCTTCTCAGCGAACATCAGTCTTCGATAGGCTGGCACCAACAGCAACCATTCACCAGGACAGGGGGCATGATGAAGCCACCCCTATAACTGAGCAGGTACCATCTGCAAGACATGCTCGACGTCGCCATTGGCGCCGAGTGAGAAAAGCTGGGGGCGGTTGATTGATCGTTTTCTTTGCGTGCGTTTTGAAAAGATAGATTTTGAAATCAAAGAATATTAACCGCAATCAAGAACGGCGTCGCTTGGTAGCAAGCCGGTGAGTACGGGTTGGTCCACAGGGATGTTGTGTATTTCTTAATTTGTTCTAACGAGTTAATTCCAAACGGTGTTGGTTTAATTATCACTAAAAACTAAGTTGATCTAGACTGGGATTAGAAATTTGCTAGGGTTAGGTTTAGGTTAAGTTTAGAAATTTAAGATTTCCCACCGCTTTCAATGCCCTAATTTAGATCTCTTTAGGTGTTATGGTAATAATTAATAAAGGGGATTAGTACCATCGGGAAGAAACGATGTTTCATCCTCTAGGTTCTTGTCCTTCCTTTCTTAAATCTTACCCTAACCTCTATAGAAAACATACGCAACCGGTCGTTTAGACTACGGTATCACCGCTACCTCGTAGGATAGGGTGCCGTAGGGAATGGTGTGTGTATGTATGCATGGAGTCCTATTAATTATATGTGATGGGCAAGAAAGGGGTGATGGATTTTCATCTCTCAAACCTTCCATATTTCTATCCCTAACAAGTGAGGAATTACTCACTCATTAGGGAATTGATAAACATGTTCTAACTATCTAACTAGGGCAGATAATAAAAATTATACTATGGCAGAATGAAAATTAACTAGGGCAATGCAATAAAAAAAACCTTACTTTATTTGATGGCTCTCTCCAAACATTTACACCGAATTTAGAAAATTCTGAATAGATGAAATAAAAAAAGGCATAACCTAAAACAGGTTTTAGGATTTCTATTTATAGAACATAGAAACCCTAGGGTTACAATCGAGTCATATCTGCAATTACAAGTATACCCCTAAGATGACTAGTCAACGCACGCCACACCGTTATAGAAATTTCCACCGACCCGGGCTCAACACGGCCGCGGAACCGCGGCCAAGTGCCATGTTTGGCCGCGGATCCGCGGCCATAAAGGTGGCTTATGGGCTCAGTTTCCTATGGCTTCTGTCTGTTGCTGTTGTCTTCTGTTTTTTTCAGTTGGTTCTTCAGAATGACTTCTAGTTTTCTTCCAGATTTCCACAGTGAATAATGTCGTGGACTTTACCGTTTGCTTCGTGTCGAAGTCTTGAACCTTGCGCTGCCTTTTTATTTTGTGAACTTGTTCACTGATCTTCGTTTATTCTTCAACTGTAGGCTTGATCAAGATTCTTCCATTTGTTGGTCGTAGTCTCACTTTTGTATCGTCTTTTCATCAATTTCACCGTTTTTTTTTCCGAGAACCTGTAATCTGCAACTATGTAGCAGACATGGGTCAAAAGCACATGTTTATTTGTAAAATGACTAAGAATGGGGAATATAATAATGCAAAATTATGATATGAACAAATACCCCCAAACTTATCTTTTGCTCGTCCTCAAGCAAACCTAGTTTTATTCTCGAAAAAGACCTAGCCTCACTTTCGCAGGGAAACGCGATTGCACTGAACTCATGCAACAAGCCGTTAAATCTTTAGGTGTCCATAGTAGGAGGAGTGTTGTCTCCTGAGGGTTTTCAGCGGATACTACCCACAAAATCCTATCAATTCGGCTCATCGACTTTTATTCTCTAATTAGGTTTTCCAACAAGGAATTCTATTATCTTCGACTCATAAATTATCCACCCGTATTTTTCACGCTTCCTTATCATTTAACTTAAGATTATATATATTCTTGTGAATTTACTTAGCTTTTGGCATCTTTTAAGTTTTCCTTCTAGGGTTCTATCTCAACTTAGGAATTTTTATCATCTCCACAAAAGATACAAGTCCTATTTTTCATTCTTATCTCTCATCTAAACCCCAATCACATACCCCCACGTGTGTGTATATATCACCCCTACACTTGAAAATTCAAACCAAGCTATTATACTCTTGTCCATCGTCCAAAGTACTTTTCAATTGGTGAATTTTAGATGAAATTGCTCACACATTCTTCATGCGACCGTTAATACTTCTTGAGATACCAACGACCGATTACAAAATGTGTTTGCACATTAAAGCATAATTCCCAGTCTTGTAACGCCTAAGGCTTTAGCAGTGACTCCCAAACCATTTGGTCTAAGGCACTAGGTGATAAAGCACCTTCGCTAAATATTTTTTTTCTATTTATGCAGCCTTAAGTAATTACAAAAACCAGTGTTCATTTTTTTTTATCTCATTATTCACACTTGTATTTTATTTTATTTTCCTTCATACTAAGGACTTTAGACAAGAGCATTTCAAGGTCTCTTTTACTATTCCAAGTTTCAAGGTTCGTGTTAGTGCAATTTTTAAGGTATATATTTTCAGAATTTAGACTTAAACTTAGGAATTATTTTTCAGACTTATACTTTAATAAAAATATCAATACTCTTCCCTTATTTTAACTTAGCCCAAGAAGTGAACTCAAAATTTTCCTATTTCTAAGTAAACTATAAAGACATATATTTTCTACCATTAAATTTTAAGAAAGGTTATTTTTAGGGTTTTTAATTTACTAAGTCTAGGATCTAGTTTTTCCTAACTAGTTAACCTTCTTGTTAAACTTAAGTCAATTATGGCCAAAATTGAATGTTTCAATTTTTATAATTTTTTAAATTTTTTTCAATTTTTATGGGTTTTAAAATAAATATGCAAATGCAAAAATATACATATGAATACGAAGGAAGAAAGCTTACCGAGCACACCCCCAAACTTAAACTTGACAGTGTCCTCACTGTCAGGCTACACCAAGAGGGTCAAAATGTCGGCACTCCCCTGCTTATTTTTTTTATTGTTAACAGAAAAACAAAATAAAAAAAATATATACACAAAAAGGTCCCCCCAAACTTAAGTGAGACTGTTCCCACTGTTTTAAGCGTTAAAGTTTAGAGTTAGGAGGGAGAAAAATCAACTATACAAGGCCTTACACTGGCCAAAGGTTAGCACCAACCATTCAAAAATTCTATCGTGATAATGGTAGGGTTGGTGAAAGAATGGAGTGTAGAGAAAGGAGTTAAGAAACACACGAGACCGTATGGGAAGAAGGGTGGAATATAGTCTCGGTATATTCGGAAAAGAATAGAGGAAGAGAGAAAGAAGTGTAATACGAACTTGAGGGTGTAAATTTAGTGAATAAATTAGCGCAAAAGGTGATGACCGATGTGTTAAAAGCGATTGTGCTAATTTATCAACCCGTCGAGAAATGGGGTCAAATCCCTCAAGATTCGCGAGAAAACATGGGTACGTTGAACTTGGTAAACCATCCATTGAAAATTGAAGCGCGACGGATTCTTGCGCGGTCGAAACGATGGAAAGGACGAAGGGGAGTGATTTAGGAAGTATAACAGTTAAAGGTTCAGGAGGATGAATTGGAAAATCTAACTCATCAAACAAAACTGGTTCATCCTCAATACTATCCTCATAATTCTCCTCAAAAGTTATCTCATCCATGCAATTATCATCAAAATCAAGACACATATGAGGTTCGTGAGAAACATTTAATAACTCGGGATGATGAATTGGAGATAAAATTTCAGTAAAATTTATGGGTTCATCATCCATAATATTTCCGGCGTCAATATCCTCAATCAAGTGAAAATCAATTTTTTAGACACCTCATCAAAAGCATGGATATTTATCAATTCAGGTTCTAGATTGGAGGTGTAAAGATCAAAAGGATTGGTGATGGTTTCACTCGAAAGGGACTCTTCACAATCAGGTAAATCAAACACTACAAAGTCGCACAACTCATTACACGTTTTATTTTTAACTGGTGAATCTTTTGGGACACTTGTTTGAAAACCGGAGTTGTGGGATTCAATTGAGGATGGGTAGGTTTGATTTGGAAGTGTGAAGAACTCACTCTCACCACTCAAATTCTCACTCTGTCCAACCGCCTCATCATACATTGGAATTTTTAGAGCTAGTTGGAAACTAGCTACCAGGTCACTAGGTTGCATAAGGGCGGCAATGGACACATCCAAATTTCTCATCTGTTTGTTTGTCGCTACAATATAAGCTTCCAACGACTTTTCCAGACTAGACATGGGTTGTGAAGGGGTTTCGGTAAAAGATTTAAAGTTTTTTGGATACGTGAAACTCCCAAATGGCTGTGTAGAAGCAATGTCTAGGGAAGGTGTGAGAGTCGGGTAGGACTGGTAGGAATTGAATGGTTGGACAGGAGTAGGATCAACATTTGGATAAAAAGATGAATGGACTTGTTGATCCCAAGAACTGGAAGTGTTGAAAGGAGTGAAAAATCGGTTACGAGATTGTTCAATATGTTCAGCGATAGACATGGGTTTCGGAGTTACAACAAGACTCGAAAAAATAGTATCAATATAAGAAGGTGGTGAATGTTGAAATGGTTGATACAAAGTGGATTGTAGAGTCGAACTGTTTCTCCTAGACGTTTCTATTCGATCTTTCAAAGAAATTTTGGGCATGGAGGGGTCACCCGTAATTCGATCAAAACAATTCACGTAGGAAGCAATGTTTGGATGAGGGTACTAAAGTTCGGCAAAAGTTTTGGGAGGTGGGGTACCCATGATGTAAGAAGGAGAAGAGAAAAGAATGTGGGTGCAGTTGGGGTGCAATGGATTTCTTAGCGACAAGTAGCAAGTTTTTGTAAAAAATTTCTGTTTTGTGTTTTTTTTATATGGAGCTTTTTGCAAAAAAAAATTTCGATAAAAGGCTTAGACACACGTTCAATCAACCACAAATGCACAATCAGGCCTAGATCTAGGGTCACCTAGGTCAGCTAGACAGCTCCTAACTGTTCCAAAGGGTAAGAAGTAGGACCTCAAACCGCCAATTGTGGCCAGGTAAGTACAAGTAGAGAAAGGAGGGATCCGCTCGTGAATTACCGTGAGACGGGCCTTTTGAAGTTACCTTTCACTACCTGTCTAGCCTAGGCACCACAAAGTCAGGTTAGGATCAACGGTCGATGCCTACAACTATTCTTTTGTCCTATTGAGCGCGAAGTCCTTAGGGCTGAGTCTAATCTTTTTTTAATTGACTTGATGGTCAATGCAATATGCTTTATGTGATTTTTGGGGTTCTGGGAAGGGTAATGAAATCCCCACCCAATCTGGATTGGTATTCAAGCCCCTTAAAGTTAATTAAATTATGCAAAGCAGTAACACAATCACTTGCAAACAAAATTTTTTTTAGCGCGGCGCAAAAAATCCTGCACAAGATCAAATTATTGAGAAGGGGAGAAATTTTTGCGCAAAGAATCCTGCAGGAAATTTTTACAGAGGCGATAATGGGGTTGCAGAGAAGAAGAGGGAGCTTACAGAGGTGTTTTTCCTTGCTGACGTCAGCAAGGCGCCGTGGTTTCGCGGCTAAATGTAGCCTTTGACCGCGATTCCGTGGTCAACTCATTGGTTCAGATCCCTAAATCTTTTCTGTTTTCTGTTCTGATTATCCTCTGCTTGTTCAGATCTTCTATTTTCTGTTTCGCTCTCTGGAATTTTCCATATCTGAATTCGTTCTTCGATCCTGCACAATTCAAAAGAAAACCCTTCAAAGAATAACAAAATGATAAAAAAAATTTATATATTTTTCAGTTTTTATGATTTTTCAATTTTTATATTAACCCGAAATTACAAAAAGAAAATACTACGCCATCCCCGGCAACGGCGCCATTTGATTGATCGAGTTAGTGCTTATGCGCTTCTAAAAGATATGAATCAAAGAATAATTTTATCGCAATCAAGAACGACGTCTCTTGGTAGCTAGCCGGTGAGTACGGGTCGGTCCACAGGGATGCTGTGTATTTCCTAATTTGTTCTAACGAGTTAATTCCAAACGGTGTTGGTTTAATTATCACTAAAAACTAAGTTGATCTAGACTAGGATTAGAATCTTGCTAGGGTTAGGTTTAGATTAAATTTGGAAATTTAAGATTTCCCACCGCTTTCAATACCCTAATTTAGATCTCTTTAGGTGTTATGGTAATAATTAATAAAGGGGATTAGTACCATCGGGAAGAAACGATATTTCTTCCTCTAGGTTCTTGTCCTTCCTTTCTTAATTCTTACCCTAACCTCCATGGAAAACATACGCAACCGGTCGTTTAGATGGGCTTACCACTATCTTGTGGGATAGGGTGCCGTAGGGAACGGTATGTGTATGTATGCATGGAGTCCTATTAATTATATATGATGGGCAAGAAAAGGGTGAGAGATTTTCATCTCTCAAACCTTCCATATTCCTATCCCTAACAAGTGAGGAATTACTCACTCATTAGGGAATTGATAAACATGTTCTAACTATCTAAGTAGGGCAGATGATAAAAATTATACTAAGACAGAATGAAAATTAAATAGGGCAATGAAATAAAAAAATACTTACTTTATTTGATGGCTCTCTCCAAACATTTACACCGAATTTAGAAAATTCTGAATAGATGAAATAAAAAGAGGCATAACCTAAAACATGTTTTAGGATTTCTATTTATAGAACATAGAAACCCTAGGGTTACAATCGAGTCATATCTGCAATTACAAGTATACCCTTAAGAAGACTAGTCAAGGCGCGCCACACCGTCACAAAAATTTCCACCGACCCGGGCTCAACATGGCCGCGGAACCGCGGCCAAGTGCTATGTTTGGCCGCGGATCCGCGGCCATAAAGGTGGCTTATGGGCTCGTTTCCTATGGCTTCTGTCTGTTGCTGTTGTCTTCTATTTTCTTCAGTTGATTCTTCAGAATGTCTTCTAGTTTTCTTCCAGATTTCCACAGTGAATAATATCGTGGACTTTACCGTTTGCTTCGTGTCGAAGTCTTGAATCTTGCGCTGCCTTTGTACTTTGTGAACTTATTCACTGATCTTCGTTTATTCTTCAACTGTAGGCTTGATCAAGATTCTTCCATTTGTTGGTCGTAGTCTCACTTTTGTATCGTCTTTTCATCAATTTCACCATTTTTGTTCCGAGAACCTGTAACCTGCAACTATGTAGTAGACATGGGTCAAAAGTACCTATTTATTTGTAAAATGACTAAGAATAGAGAATATAATAATGCAAAATTATGATATGAACAGAGGTTCCCCGTCTGGACTGACTCCATCAGCTCCGATGGTAGAAATTGACGCTGCTGTTCCAACTGGGAACATCTTTGAGCCGCTCAGGAGGGTGCGCAAGAACTCTCCAACTGCCGTGTTGAAAAAGTCTTCTCCACCCGCTGAAAATGTTATTAAGGCGAAGCCGGAGCAGCCTCCTCAGCGGCTGTCCTTCAAAATCCACAGGGTCTGGCGAAGGGTCCAAGACTCTGTAATTGACAAAGACTACTCCCGCCGATAGAAGAAAATAAAGGTTCGGCAAGAGGAGGACCATCCCGCAGCCATATCATAGAAGGTATCATGGATGCCTGTTGCAACGGCCCCCTCAACTTCGACCGCCCATAAAAGGAGAAGGCCGAAGAAGATCCCTGTATCTGCGACAAAGCGCAAAGGTACTGAATCCAAACGCCTAAAGTCTGGGGGCATGGTAGTGGACACCATTTACATGGCATCCGGAAAAAAGGATAGCCGTACCTCCACGGGTCATCGACCACTTATACGATCAGTGACTAAGGCTCAGGAACAACAACAGGAAAAGCTCCAGGAGATGCTGACAAAGATGGCCACACTCATTGGGCCAAAAGAAAGCCCGGAGACATCGTCAGAGCAGCGCCAGGAGCAAGAAACCGATGCCGAATTCCTCCGAAGAATGCTCGAGAAGAAAGACAAAGAGGCTGCGGAACAAGCGGCTAAGATAAAGCAAATGACGCTTCTGTTTAAAGATATGGTCAGGATGATAATACAGCCAGATCCGCCAGCTGAAGACCCTCCGATTATTCTTGAAGACGACAGAGGGTAGACATCAAACCCTCTTCCTACATTTTCAGCAGCCAAAGAGGAGACGATCTCGAAAGCTACCCTTGACGACTATATAGCTCAACAGATACGAGCTCATCATGCGAGCAAAGCGGCTGGACAAATCGTCAAAACTGGACGACCCTATCCGGGTTGGTACGATCAAATAAAGTACCCGCCGGGATATACGATCCCGAAATTCCACATGTATAAGGGGACGGGTAATCCACACCAGCACGCCGCTCAAATCAGAGCCTTGTGCGGTAATACTGGGGGTGTCGATAAACTGTTGCTTCGCCAGTTTGTTGGCAGCTTAGCGGAGACAGCTTTTGAATGGTACTCGGAGCTTCCGAATGACTCCGTCAAAACATTTACAGAAATGGAGTTGCTATTCACCCAGCGTTTTGCAAGCGCCAGCTAACGCACCCCGATCACGACATTGATCAATACCAGGGTGAAGCCAGGAGAGACTTGGGTTCAGTATGCAATTCGGTGGCGGAACCTATGATCGAGATGCGAACAACGCATAGAAGAAGCTCCTGTTGTAGGCATGTTCGCAGGGACCCTTGATCCGCAGGCAACTATATCCCAATTCATGATGTTCTTCAAGCTGACCACCTTTCAAGCCTTGATTGACAAGCTGGCCCAAATGGACCAGATGGGCCACAGGCCTTTCTCTTCATAGACGGAGCTTCAAAATGAAAAGGGCAAAGGGAAAGCCACCTTCGTCGCCAATACTCAACAACAGCGGAGTGATCCGAAACCAGCTGCTCGCCAAGGTAACAAATCGCGATTCCTCGACGAAAAGTTAAGACGTCCTTACTCATTTCCCCGAGTTAAAACGAGAAGACTATTCGAACTAGCGGTGCGCAACAGGCTCATCACTCTGCCGGATCCGAAGCGCCCACTGCAGCCCGGTGACGTCAACAATCCCAACTACTGCCCATACCACCGAATGTTGGGCCATCCGATCGATGATTGCTTCGTCTTCAAAAGCTGGAATGAGGATCAGTACCAGTAAGGCAAATTCGCGATATCTGAAAACTGGAAGGTAAACCCGCCACAACCACATGCTCCGAAAAAGATGGATACGTCGGGGGCATCATGCTCATTTATAGAGGAAGCTCCATGGGAAGTTGTTCTTTCAGCAAAAACTAAAAGAATGTTGAAAGATCTTCAAATATGTCCGGCGATCAGGTGGAAAAGCCCGCTGAGCCAGAGATTATTGAGGGGATGCTGAAACCGCGCCCAACATCGGGAGTTGGTAGTGAAAGGCAAAACACCCAGGCCCAGCCGTCAAAGTCTTCGAAGAAAAAGAAGAAGAACAAGAAGCCCGTGCAGCCTGACAACAAGCGCACGGAGCTGCAAAAGCATATTGACGCGCTGGAAGAATATAACCAGAAGACGTGAACCCCGGTCACACTCAAAGAGTTTCTCAACCACATCCTTGAGGACAGAGATGACGACAATGATGAGGGAGAAGACTCGTCAGAAAAACCTGAGAATTATGTGGCAAGTTGTCACATGATCTCTAATTTACCAATAAACGACGAAGAAGCTCACTCGGCATCAAAAGATAATTTAGAGGCGCTGGGGGCAGGATCGGTGCCAAAATCCTTGGAACCGTCAGACAAGATGATCGACATGCTACTGAACGAAGCCCGTCAGAAGAGCAAAGCTGATCAAGACCGCGAAATGGACATATTCGAAAAAGCCAAACGTCGGTGACTGGATGAAAGGGTTGAAGCACTCCAACCAGATCGAAGAACGACCGCGGCAGACAAAAACAGGCTTAAGACAAAGAAACGGTTCACTAAAGCCCTATCAATGGGAATGAAGCTGCCATCTTTCAAAGGAAATACTCCTGGTGGTATACACCTTGACGAAGCGGATGCACATCCTAACTACTGCTTATACCATGAAAGGATTGCACACCTTACCGAAGAATGCATGACCTTCAAAAAGTGGTGCCAGGGATATGTTGCTCACCGACAACATTTCAAGCGGATGAAGCGAAAAACTCGTCGGGAGCAGAGAAGCATGACAGATGAGCACAAAAGAACTGCTGGCAACTGTCACATGGTTGATTCCGGGGGATCGCAAGTTCTCACCTTCGGAAGCGATTTTGATGAAGAAATAGCCTTCGGCCCTCTCTTCAAAGAATCACCCTCAGGAAAAGAGGAGGAGATAAAGAACTGTGAAAACATTCAGCTGCGAAGTCGTACGTTGCCCGAAAAGAATCTCGGACTTACAAACAAGGGATCGAACAAAAAATATAAGGGGAAGGAAAAAGTCCCTGAGGATATCGCCCTCGATGATCGAGTCGTCGAAGAGCTGACAGCTAAGGACCCGCCCAAGAAAAACAAAGTGGATTACAATGTCCTAGCGCACCTGAGGAAGATGCCCTCACAGCTAAGCATTTTGGACGCCCTTCTGTTGTCTAAAGACGCACGAGATTCTCTAATCAGGGCATTACAAGAGCCCGAGCAGTTTCAAGCTTTCCTTGCTGAAGAAAAGATGAAGGACTAGCTAGAAGAGGTGCACATAGCTGACATCACTTTCGGCGATGAAGACCTCCTCCTCGGAACGTGCAAGCATAACCATCCCCTATATGTCACCGGCTACTGCCATGATATCAAGATAGGGAAAATCTTAGTTGACAACGGGTCCTCTGTCAACCTCCTAAATGTGAGGGTGTTAAAAGAAATCTGCATGAGCGTTCAGCACCTCGCTCGGGATAAAATCACCATCTCCGGGTTCGACTCCCAGTCATCACGGACGCTTGGGTCTATGATACTGACGTTACACTTTGGGCTGCTTGTCACTGACATCAAATTTGACATCAAATTTCATGTCATTGACGCCAAGACCCGCTACAACGCATTGCATGGCAGGCCTTGCTTACACGAGTACAACATCATCCCTTCTACACAACATCAGTATATGAAGTATTTCAAAGATGGTCTCGAGTATACCGTGACTGGGGATGTAAACCCATTCTCCGTAAATGAAGTCTGAAAGTACGAAGATGCAAAGTATTTCCTGCCAGACTTTGAAGACACGGAAAGATGCCATAAATCGGAGAATAAGCAAAAAGCTATCACCACTATTTCGGTCTTCGGGAGCGATACCGAGGAGGAAAAAAAGATAGTCTATTCGGGGATGCCCCAATGCAACAGGCCGGGACCATCTACCCCTATTCTGGTCTTTGGCAGTGACTCTGAAGATGAAGTCAACGCAGTGTTCTCGGGCCGTCCATCAATGCAGGCCTTCACTGAAGATGATCGGAGTTTGCAAATCGCCATGGTTCCGCGGCATCACTACATAGAGCTTGATGCGCTTGAGACATATATTGTGCAAGAGATGCAGATATTCTACGTCTTTCCCAGGCGAAGAGGTGAAAAGGAGATCCTATTCTATCAATCCGCGGAAACTGAAGTCGAAAGAGAAGTTTGGCATGGTGCCGATTTTGCGCTCGACAGGCTCCAACCCATCCGTCTGCCCAGATACTACATGGATGGATTGAAAAGGTTATTAAGATGCCAAGGCATACCTTTCAAATAGACTCCTCGACAAGATCGTTTCTACAACAGGATCTGGAACGTCCCTGGAACTCAACGAAAATTGCCCAATGGGAAAATGGAAACGATTGGGCTTGGATATGTCCAGTCCAAGAAACGGGAGCAGTTTTATGGCTGCCATGTCATAAATGACCTTGATGAAGAAGAGGATGCTCTTTTAAAAGACTCTGACGCTGAACCAGAACGCGGTCCTACCATAAAAATGCCGAGTCCGCTGTTTGAAGAACAGATGGACAAGCTAGTGAGGGAAGCGAGTCAAAGGGTTCGGAACGACCACAGCCGCGAAATGGCCATTTATGAGAAAGCCAACTCGCAACGCCTCCTTTAGCAAGCCACAGAGGATGGCAATGCCCTTTACTGTCAGCCCACGATGCATTCCCAAAACAAGAAAAAGGCCCGACGCGGAGGCAAAAACAAGTTAAAGAACGAGAAAAACGTTCGACAACAGCAAAACGGATCCAAAAGGCCACGCGATCGAGAAAAGGTCGGTTGGAACCCGTCGCTTATGAAAAAGATGGATCGAGCATATTTGTTCCCTCGAGACAAGACAAGGAGAGTCTTCGACCTTGTCATGAAGCACCAGATGATGACACTCCCGGAGTCTCGGCACCCCGATCAAGCAAATGGGGTTCATTACCCGGATTATTGCTCCTATCACCGAGTAATAGGACATCATCTTGAAGACTGCTTCACCTTCAAAAACTGGGTCGAAAACCAATATCAACTCGGCAGGTTTGCTCTATCCAACAGTTGGAGGGTAGCCCCACCACAAAGGCATGTGCCAAAAGCAACGTATATAGCAGGAGTAGAACCAGATCAACATCGGTCTTGGAAACGATCTCGTACCTGTCATGTGATAACACTGTCAGAAGGAGTGCCCGAGAACATGGATGAGCTCTCCTGGTGCTTCGAAAATGAGTTGATCTCAGAGTTTCCACCGGCACCAAAAGAGCTGGAAGATGGGATACACATCACTGCGGATAACCTGAGAAAGATCGACTTGGGTATGGCAAACGACCCGCGGCCAACGTTCGTCAGTGAGCTGCTGTCTAAATAACAAGTGGCTACGCTAAAAGACGTGCTCATGCAGTATAAAGACTGCTTCGCATGGAACTATTCCAGGATGCCGGGGCTAGATCCAGAGATAGCGGTGCATAAATTGGCGATATCTCCGGACGTCAAGCCAGTCAAACAATCACCAAGAAGAATGCGGCTCGAGCTTAAGATGAGTATCAACGCCGAAGTCAAGAAGCTAATCGACTCCGGCTTCATCCAAGAAGTTCAATACCCCGACTGGAATGCCAATATTGTTCCAGTGATGAAGAAAAATGGGACGGTGCGTATCTGCGTGGACTTTCGGGAGCTCAACAAAGCCTGTCCGAAGGATGATTTCCCTGTACCGATTACCAAGTTAATGATAGATAACACGTCCACTCATGAAGTCTTCTTCTTCATGGACGGATCATCGGGGTACAATCAAATAAAGATGCATCCCGAAGACCAGAAGCATACCGCTTTCCGGACTTCTCTGGGATATTCTGCTACAAAGTGATGCCTTTCGGTCTGAAGAACGTTGGCGCTACCTATCAGAGGGACATAACGAAGATTTTCGATGACCTTATACACGAGATTGTCGAATGTTATATTGACGACCTCGTGGTGAAAAGCAAATCGTACGAGAAACATTGGGAGCATCTGAAGATCGTGTTTCAGCGTCTTCGGAAATACAACCTGAAGATAAACCCTCTCAAATGCGCGTTCGGAGTTTCCTCAGGAAAATTCCTAGGATTCATCATACAACACCGGGGCATCGAGATAGACCCGTCAAAGATCAATGCGATTATGGAAATGACTTCGCCAAGAACTTTAAAGCAACTACGGTCTCTCCAAGGAAGCTCGTGTATATCCGGCGGTTCATAGCTAACCTCTCCGGCAAATGTCGCCCCTACGGTCACCTGATGAAGAAAGGAACCCCGTTCGTTTGGGATCGCAAATGCCAAAGCGCACAGGACGAAATCAAGCAATACCTGCAGAATCCTCCGGTACTGACCGCCCCGGTCAAGGGAAAGCCCCTCATCTTGTACACAACCGCCCTTGAAGGTTCCATAGGCACGCTATGGGCACAGGAGAAAGACCAAATGAAAGAGAGAGCTCTCTACTATTTGAGTCGAGTTCTCTTGGGGGCAGAAAATAACTACTCCCCTATCGAAAAACACAGCCTGGCGTTAATCTTCGCGATAATGAAGCTCCGGCATTATGCTTTGGCGCATGAGGTCCACCTCATATCAAATGTGAATCCTCTAAAATATTTGATGTCAAGAGCCATACTAACGGGACGGCTCGCTAAATGGGCCCTACACTTAATGGAATTCTCGATAACATATTGACCGCTCAAGGCAGTGAAAGGCCAGGCCATCGCCGACTTCCTCGCTGAGCATCTGATACCAGCCGATTCACCCCTAAATTGCGAATTGCTAGACGAGCACGCGTTTGACACGATCGACGGGGAAAGAAGAGAGAGTGATACCCGATGGGAATTCTACTTTGATGGAACATCTTCCATGAAGAAGTGAAAGCATAACTCCCCCATAATCAAATCTGGGGTAGGCTTCATCTTCGTAACTCCACAAGGAGGGATAATGTGCTTTGCCTTTTCCTTAACAGAACCAAGGACAAACAATGAAGCAGAATATGAAGTTTTGATAGCAGGTCTTGAGATCGCTTTTGACATGGGAATCGAAAACCTCCTCATATACGGAGACTCTCAGCTGGTCGTTAGTCAAGTAAACGGCGACTGTCAAATGTGCAAACCAGAGTTGGTGAAGTACGGCGGGAGAGTGCAACAATTGCTGACTCAAATCCCTTCCTACACCCTGGGAAGCATACCGCGTGCGGAAAATAGCAAGGCAGATGCGTTAGCCAAGCTCTCTAAAGAACTGGCTGACGAAAACCTCGATGACGTAAGGATCGTTGTGCAAAGCCGTCGGGTTCTTGCACCAACAGAAATATCTCCGGAGTCGTCTGAAGAAAAGGAAGCGACCAAGCCAACAGCCCTGCAAATAGAGGACCAAGGAAGGGCTAAGGATTGGAGAGAAATCTTTATAGACTACTTCAAATCCCCTCGAACAACTTAAGATGCATCCTCAAGACATCAGCTCATGAAACGAGCTCTGTCTTTCGCCTTCGTCAGTGACACTCTGTATAAGAGATCGTTCGAATCTCTATGGATAAGATGCCTGGGACCAAAAGAAGAAAGGAAAGTCGTCCAAGAAACTCACAACGGAATCTGCAGTTCTAATCAAGCCGGGCCGAAGATGAAGCTGAAGATCAAAAGGATGGGCTACTATTGGCCCACGATGATTCAGGGCTGCCTCGAATACGAGAAGCGGTGCCACTCGTGCAAAATTCATGGGGACTTCATCCACCAACATCCAAACCCACTACACCCAACAGTGGCTAGCTGGCTGTTCGAAATGTGGGGAACCGACATAATCGGGCCCATCGAACCAGCGTCATCCAAAGGACATCGGTTCATATTGGCGACAACCGATTACTTCTCTAAGTGGGAAGAAGCAGTACCACTAAGAAAAGTGTAGACAGAGAATATCCTCCATTTCTTCAAGACACACGTCATCTATCGGTTCGGCACTCTACGACGGATTATTTTCAATAATGGGCCGGCCTACAGAAGTCACAGAATCAGCCGCTTCGCACAGCAGCATAATATAGACTGGAGATAATCTTCGGTCTATAATCCCTGAGCTAATAGTCTATCTGAGGCTTTCAACAAAATCTTGACGAAGATCATAAAGAAGACGATGTCCAAAAATAAAAAGGTCTGGCACGAGAGACTGCATGAAGCTTTCTGGGCATATCGGACTACGTTCAAAACGGCCACAAACACAACACCGTACGCGTTGGTATTCGGCACAGAAGTGGTACTCCCCTTAGAGATAGAGTTACACTCTCTACGAGTGGCGTTTCATCACGAACTAACAGACGAAGAGAACGCCCATCTTCGACTCGAGGAGCTCGATCCCTCGATGAAACTCGTCTCATGGTGCAGCAAAACATAGAATCTTACAAAGCAAGGATGACACGCTCATATGAAAGGTTGACTAGGCCGAGAACATTTCGCCAAGGCGAACTCGTGCTAGTGGTCAAGAGACCTATGATCCCCAATCAAACCAAACGGGGGAAATTCGAGCCGAACTATGAAGGCCCGCTCATCATAGACAAAGTCTACCAAGGTGGGGCTTACTTGCTCATGGATATGCATGGCGAAAGACCCTTTCGGCCAATAAACGGCCGATTCCTCAAGAAGTACTACACCTAACGAGTCACGAACCACGTTAATGATATATGACGACGCCTATGTCCGCTGGCTATCTTCTTGAGTCGAGACTCTAAAAGTAGTATCCAACGATACCCCGTCCCAAACACGGAAAACAATGGACCACAATGTCCTAAAACTAACAATGGACCGCACTCTCCTGAAACTAACAATGGACCGTAATGTCCTTAAACTAGCTGAGGACAGAAACGTCCCTAAACTAGCAACGGACCGAAACTTCCTAAAACTAGCTACGGACCGAAACATCCTGAAACTACTACAAACCGCAGCATCCTTGGGCTGACGCAAAAAAAAACGGTACGTCCATAAGCAAGATGGGCACGGATGAAAACCCGAAAGGGCTCCGTGAGTAAAAACAGCAGGGCTACCGGCGAGTTTGTGAAAACCCGAAAGGGTGCAGACTTGTAAAGGAAATTCATGCACACTTGCAAGGTTCTCTCGACCTTGTAAGGAGAAAATACCTGCGTGAGATCCTTACGACTCACAAGGGAGAAACACACTTAGGAGTCCCCACGATTCCTAAGGAGAAATTACACTTACGAGATCCTCACGACTCGTAAGGAGAATCCCCTTATGAGACCCTCACGGCTCATAAGATTCAAAAGCCTTAAGCTACAGAGATCTGAACATATTCTTAAGCCATCACATTTCCTAAACTGCCCTACAAACGGTTCAATATTGACCCTTGTATACAATCCACGGGCACAAATAAACGTCTCCCCCACCAAGTTCCACCAATGGCGCGAAATATCCTCATGTGGTGAACGACACTTGTAAGTCCTCTCTACTTATAAGGAGAAAACGCTCTTATAAGATCCTTACGACTTATAAGAGAACACGCACTTAAGAATCCTCACGATTCCTAAGGAGAAAACGTACCTACGAGATCCTCATGACTCGTAGGGAGAAACACCTTTACGAGACCCTTACGACCCATAAAGTCAAAAGCCTTAATTGACATGATCCCTAACCCCGTCTACTAAGCTACCTTTGTTCGATAGTGGCGATGGCAAATGATGATTCGCTCCTGGCCATATCCCAGTTGTAGCGATGCTGATGCCCAAATCGATATCAAATTCCAAGTCTTTTCACGGCAAATGATGATTCTCTTCTGGAAATATTCCAGTCGCAGCGATGCTGATGCTAAGATTGGCATTAGATCCCAAGTTCCATACTCCCAGCAAAAAGTCAGCGAGCCATAAATTCATATGAAATAGCCGAAATGATAGGGCAACTTGCAACAAAATCAGCAAGTAAAATATATGCATACGAAATAGCCGAAATGTTTAGGCAACTCACAATAAAAAGCAGCGAGTAAAAAGAAAACATACCCGAAATGATTGGGCACCGCAAAAAATAGCCGAAATGATTGGGCAATCGCGACTTTCGCGATATAAAAGCTGAAATGATAGAGCACCGCGGAAGGAAATAAAAAAATGAAAGAATTAAACTTTTGCCCTGCAGGTAAGTCCATAGTGACCCCTGTATACAATCCATGGGAACAAGCGAAAAGGGAACTACATTTCCCCACCGGGCTGCGTCAAAGGGAAGTCAGATCTTGACGACCACATCTACAGCCTAAAGATCAACAACGGCGTTTCTTCCCACTCTTGCCGGATGCAGGCGTGACTTCAACAAACGAACTCAGAGTCGCAATGAAGCGGAGCCATGTCAAAGTCCCTAGTTCTAAATCTCGATGGTTACATCTACAGCCTGGAGACCAACAATGGCGTTCCTCCTCATTCAAGCAGGATACAGACGCGACATCACCAATCAGAACTACGGCACAATCCCTAGTTCTAAGACTCTACGATTCACAGACAACCTAGAGTCAACCCTGACACCACAGAAAACGGAGCAAGTCAACCCTGACACCGTAGAAAACGGAGCAAGTCAACCCTGACACCGTAGAAAGCGGAGCAAGTCAACCCCGACACCGCAGAAAACAGAGCAAGTCAACCCTGACATCGTAGAAAGAGGAGCACGTCAACCTCGACACCGCAAAAGGTGGAGTACGTTAAACCTGACACCGCAGAAAGCGGAGCACGTCAATCCTGAAACCGCTGAAAGCGGAGCACGTCAACCCTGACACCGCAAAAAGCGGGGCACGTCAATCCCGACACCGCAGAAAGCGGGGCACGTCAAACCTGACACCGCAGAAAGTGGAGCACGTCAACCCTGACACCGCAGAAAACGGAGCAAGTCAACCCTGACACCACAGAAAGCGGAGCAAGTCAACCCGGACACCGCAGAAAGCGGCGTAAGTCAGCCAATGACCTCCCCGTCGAAGCAATGCTTCGACTCAAAAACAAGTCAACTCACCAAACACTTACAAGTCCTCTCGACTTGTAAGGGAGAAAATTCTCCTGTGAGATCCTTACGACTCTCAAGAGAAAACGCACTCAGGAGTCCTCACGAATCCTAAGGAGAAAATACACCTGCGGGATCCTCTCGACTCGTAGGGAGAAAAGTCTTTATGAGACCCTCATGGCTCATAAAGTTGAAAAGTCTTAGGCGGCAGATCTGAACCTGTTTTCTAAGCCATCGCTGCCCTACAAGTAGGTCCAAGATGGACTATTGTATACTATCCACGGGCCACACTCTCCAAAGTCGAATATCTACAAGGAGAAGAAAAAAAAACACTTACGAGTCCTCTCGACTTGTAAGGGGAAAAATTCTCTTGTGAGATCCTTATGACTCTCAAGAAAAAACGCACTTAGGATTCCTCACTACTCCTAAGGAGAAAATACACCAACGGGATTCTCACGACCCGTAGGGAGAAATACCTTTATGATACCCTCACGGTTCATGAAGTTGAAAAGTCTTAGGTGGCAGATCCTAACCTTATCTCCTAAGCCATCACTGCCCTGCAAAGAGGTCAAGATGGACTATCTATGGGCCACACTCTCCGAAGTCAAATATCGACAAAGAGGGAAACAACCACTTATAAGTCCTTTCGACTTAAAAGCGGGAAAAACTCTCTTGTGAGATCCTAACGACTCTCAAGAGAAAACACACTTAGGAGTCCCCGCGATTCCTAATGAGAAAATACACCTACGGGATCCTCTCGACTCGTAGGGAGAAAAGTCTTTATGTGACCCTCACGGCTCATAAAGTTAGAAAGTCTTAGGCTACAAGGACTCTAAATTTGTCCCCTAAGCCCTCAATTCTATTGCCATGCATAACTCTGCACTACTTCACCCACTTACATGGTTACGTGGGCAAACTAGTGGGGGGCATTTGTTCCCGCCAAAATTTTTGGCCAAGAACTACTTGTTCCCTTATAAAAAGGGGGGAGAGTTCTCAAAATTTGGCCTCGCGTGTTGAACACGTGGGCGCTCATATGCAAAGCATATGGGCGCTGAGAATAAAACAATTAATGGCAAAACAGGCCTCACGTGTAAAACACGTGAGCACTCATATGCAAAGCGTATGAGCGCTGAATAAAATAAACTTAAATGGCTAAACAGGCCTCACGTGTAAACCACGTGAGCGCTCATATGCAAAGCGTATGAGCACTGAATAAAATAAACAATTAATGGCCAAACATGCCTCACGTGTAAAACACGTGAGCGCTCATATGCAAAGTGTATGAGCGCTGAATAAAATAAATAATTAATGGCCAAACAGGCCTCATGTGTGAAACACGTGAGCGCTCATATGCAAAGCGTATGAGCGCTGAATGAAATAAACAATTAAGGGCCAAATAGACCTCACGTGTAAAACACGTGAGCGCTTATATGCGAAGCATATAAGCGCTGAACATAAATCACCAATGGCCAAACAAGACTCACGTGTAAAACACGTGAGCGCTCATATGCAAAGCATGTGAGCGCTGAACATAAACAGGCTAAAACCCACAGCAGGGATCACGTGTTAAATACATGAGTTCTCCTACCTCTCACATGCAAAGCATGTGAGCGCCCCAATTTAAAATGTTCCTATCAAATTCTAGAATTAAATTCTATTTGAGAAATATTTTCTTGATCTTCCTAAAACTAGAAAGATCTTCTCTGTTAAACAGAGGACGCTTGGATCAAAGATCCAGCGGTGATCATATGATAGAATAAAAATCTATTATAGGAAAATATTTTCCTAATCTTATAATAAGAATAAAATTCTATGTTAACAA
This sequence comes from Agapanthus africanus, assembly GCA_030015575.1. Taxonomy (NCBI): domain Eukaryota; kingdom Viridiplantae; phylum Streptophyta; class Magnoliopsida; order Asparagales; family Amaryllidaceae; genus Agapanthus; species Agapanthus africanus. The sequence goes on along the minus strand of JASDDO010000010.1, from coordinate 427,124,899 downwards.
GATATCCATATTAAGAAAATATATTGTTGATCTTGGTAAACTAAAATGATTTGATAGAATAAAATTCTAATCTTGTTAAAACTAACAAAATATTCATCTTGTTAAATAAACAAGAAGTCCTCTCTGTTAAACAGAAAGCCTTTGGATTAAAAATCCAACGGTGAATAAAATTCACCAATTGATCTAAAAGATCATGGAATCAATCATGATCTCTCGATGAGGGATTTTCTTAACAAATTGATTCTTATTCTTCTCATATAAATAGGAGCAAGGAGAGGAGGAAATATACACAGAGGGAGAGGGGAAGAAAAATAGAGAGAGAATTTAATTCTCTAAAGAAGAGGAACACCTCCCAAAAGCTCCCACAAAAAGAGAATTTAATTCTCAAACCAAGAGTTTAACTCTACTCAAAGAATTTAGTTTTTCCTCTTGTTAAGATATGCAGAAGCAGATCTCCCCACAGGTTGAGAATTTAATTCTCATCGGGGAGATTCTGTCATGCAGATTCAAAACTTAGGGGAAAGAACTGAATCCAAAAGAGTTTAACTTTTACAAAACATATGGGAATTTAATTCCCCTAAAACTAGGGTTTAACCCTTTAAAAAGAATTTAATCCTTACAAAGAAAAAAAGGAGAACTTGATTCCTCAGAACTATAGAAGAACAGCCTGGTGATTCATTAGCGTTCAACACTATACAATAAAAGCCCACGTGTTCCCACATGAGCACCTTTGAGGAATAAAAAAGGAAAGACTGAGATCTAGCTACGTGATCCCACGTGACCCCTGAGAAGTGCTCAGCACTTATAAAAGAGAAAAGGGAATAAACCCTATTTTTGGGGCACCTCACGTGATCCCACATGACCCCAAACAATTGTTCAACACCCATATGAAAAAGGGATTAAATCTAAAGACAGTTCCTATTTGTGGCGCCTCACGTGATCCCACGTGACCCCCAAACAGTTGTTCAACACCCATATGAAAAAGGGATTAAATTCAAATAGGATCCAAATAGTTGTTCAAGCCTCAAGTGATCACACGTAACCTCCAATAGTGCTTAGCACTTATAAAAGAACAAGGGAATAAACCCAAGCGAACAACGCCAACTTTCAAGAGCATCACGTGCAACACGTGAGCGATCTCCAATTCCAGTGTTCAACACTGCTTTAGAGCCTCATGTGCCACACATGAGCGCCTTCAACTTCCAGTGTTTAACACTGCCTGAGAGCATCACATGGGAGCACGTGAGCACTAAAAATACTTTAGTGTTTAACACTATAAAGAACCAACTTCAACCCCAAACTGGTTAAGTTCCTCCTGAGATTAAATCTGCAAGCAAACCAAGCCTCTATGCACAGAACTGATAACTCCTCGATTTGGAATTTGGTTCAAGGGTACATCTCTTCATACCTCTGATACATGTTGTTGTAATTCTTCAACGTCTTCAGAGAGATGGAGGGTCCCAATAACCAATAACTTTTGGCGCATCCCCAAACTGTTAAACCAAAACCTTACAGACTATGATGTCTATAAACTCTACAGACTATGATATCTTTAAACCCGACTATGATGTCTTTAAACCCTACAGACTATGATGTCTTTAAACCCTACAGACTATGATGTCTTTAAACCAGACTATGATGTCTTTAAACCCTACAGACTATGATGTCTTTAAACCAGATTATGATGTCTTTAAACCCTACAGACTATGATGTCTTTAAACCCTACAGACTATGATGTCGTTAAACCCTACAGACTATGATGTCTTTAAACCCAGACCATAATGTCTTTAAACCCAGACTACGATGTCTTTAAACCCTACAGACTATGATATCTTTAAACCCAATGGACCGCAATATCCCTAAACTAAATTCTATGGACTATGATGTCCTTAAACTTAAATGGACTATGATGTCCTTAAACCCAATGGACCGTAACGTCCCTAAACTAAAACGATAAAGCCCGAATGCTCTGTCATCGGATCTAAGTGATCTTGAAACCCTGTTGAGTAGATCTTAGTCTAAAATTAGACTAACGTATTCTCAACAAACATTTAAGTTGATCTTAATCTCAAATGAGATTAACGATCCTTAAATCAAACAGTCCCAAATCTAAGAAAATATGGATTTGGGCTAATCCCCGCCCTACGGGCGACAACATAAATTAGTCTCCGTATACAATCCACGGGCAACCAAAATTAAATCAAACACACACGACACGAAGTGAACATCTGGAGAAGGAGAAAGTGGTTACCGCGATGCGGTAGCGTAATTAACTGCAAGGGCTTGCGCCTGCAGAGAAGAGCGTCCCTACAATCAAAAATCCCTCACAATGAGGGGGAATCTGACGAAGTCTGCTACAACGGTCGCATCCGTCTAAACCTTCGATACACGGTGCCATAAATCAACTTGGTATCTTTGGAGAGGTGGATGGATAAAACCAAATAGCATCTGCCCCCAAAATTCAGGTCAGACGTCCCAACGTCCCGGTCGCGTCTTTCGGCGGAGAACAGTACCATATCTAATAAGGTTCGGTTCCGCCTTTCCGATACACCATTGTGTTGAGGTGTGTATGGAGGAGTGATCGCATGCTTTTGGCGTGTCGGAGTTCAAAATTCTAAAGTTATAACCGCTATCAAGACGGTGTCGCTTTGCAGCTAGCCGGTTGAGCACGGGTCGATCCGCAGGGAGATGGTTGTATGTCCGTTCGAGTCTTAGATGAGTCAATAAAGAATGTATATGTGTATGTTCAGTTCTATCCTAAGTTTTCGTATTTATGTTCAAGTAAGCTTGTTAAGATTAAGGTTGGTTAGTAGTGTTAGGATTAGTCTTGTGCTTATCTTTTACCATTCTTAAAACGATGTTGAGATAATCGAAAGTAGCGGGGATTAGGAGGACATAGGAATGGGATTTGTGAGTTTAAGCGAGCTTTCCAACGCTAAATCCATTCCTAGCGCCACTTGTCCGTCCGCTAAATACGCTTATCCCAACCCTTGGCCAAATACCCGCAACCATGTATCCAATTAAGTCATAACTACATGTCACGTTGTAGTGCGCTTAAAGGAATTCTCGACTTAGGTCGCGGATACATGTCACATATAGCGCGCCTAAGTGAGGGGGTTGCGTTTGTTTGGTCGAGATTCGTTTCAAGATACTTGGCGAAGAGAAGCACAAGGGATTTTTCCGTCCCTCATACCACCTTTCTTAGCCTTAACAAGTGCGGAATTATTCACACATTATAAAAGAAAATAAAAACGAAACAAGAAGGAAGAAAAGAGCGAAAAGGAAAAATACGGTTTTACAAATGGTGCAAGCTAACTCTTGGGTCCTCACCTTAGCAAGGAACTCCGTCAAGTATTATCACTTGGAAAAAATACGGATAAAAAGAAAGGAAAAGAGAACAAGCAAAGAAATAACAACAACTACTTTAACAACAATAATAAAATTACACTTAGAAATTAAAATACAATGCAAGAATTAAAAGATACAAGTTACATAAACAAAACCCTCATCTTCATTTCATCATCCACTCAATGCTCTCACTACATTTTAATGGAAGAATACATGAAGAAGAAGAAGAAGAACTAAAGCTAAACTAAATCCTAACAAAAAGAAGCATAAAAAGAAGACCCTTGGCTTGGCACAAAACTGGGCTATTTATAGGCTGCGTGCTGAAACCCTAGGGCAAGATTCTGAGCCCAAATGAAATGTCCAAACTACCCCCAAAATCCGAGTTGACACTGAGTCAACTCGGCCGCGGATCCGCCGTGAATCGGCCATTTTGGCCGCGGATCCGCGCTTCTTTAAGGGAGTTGGGTTGTCGTTTTTTCTGGGTTTTCTTGTGTTGCTCTCTTCTTTTGTTCTACATGCTCCAAATTGCAATTTGCTTCCACAATTTCTTCAGATCTGCAACAGTCCAAAACGGCTTCAAAAATAATCCTTTTGACCTCATCTCCCTCGATCTCCGCGCACCCATTGACTCTTGTGCTGCCCCTTTCGTGCTCTGTGCTTGTCCGAGACACGAATGACCACTGTTATTTGTCTTGTCTCTGGAACTGGTATGCGGCAATGGACGGATACGGATGACCGGAACCCGGCTTTTATCTGTTGGCAACAGATATTCTGTATTTTGGCGTAACAGTGGAGATTTTGTATTATTTGCGTTATTTTGGACTAGGAACCTGTAGCCAGTAAATATGTAGCAAATACGATTTAAAAGTACATACCTATAAACAAACGAGCATAAGAATGGGCGGTAATAAATGCAATATTCTGGTATGAACAAATACCCTCAAACTTAACTTTTGCTCATCGCGAGCAAAACCAATTATTCACAAAAAAATCCTAACCTCAAGTTCACAGAGAACGCGATTGCACTGAGCTCGTGCAACAAGCCGTTAAACCTCTAGATGTTCCTAGTAGGAGGAGTGTTGTCTCCTGAGGATTTTCAGCGAATTACACCCACAAAATCCCGTCAAGCTCGTGTCTTAAGTTAACATCGATTCTACTCCTACAGTTTAGTATTTACGTTAGAAACTCTATCATCCTAAGTTAGAAATATGCAACCCTTATGTTTCACACCTCCTGTCTATTTAACCTTAGATCCTATACGTTCCAAAAAAGTTTAGAAAAATGTTGGTATCTCCTGAGTTTTCCTTCTAAAGTGCGGTCTCAAATCAGGGATTTTTATCAGTTTTACAGAAAACATAAGTCTTATTCTTTATTTCTATCTTTCCTCCAAACATCGATTGTATACCCCTACGTGTGTGTAAATTTTCACCCCTACACTTAAGAATTCAATTCAAGCTATAGTATTCTTGCCCTAATACCTAATACTACTTCTTTTCGTTAAAGATGGACGGTGTTGCTCACACACCTTTCATGCGACTATTAATGCTTCTTAAGACACTAACAGCCGATTACTGAATGTGTAAGCTTAAAGCATAAATAGCAGTTTCCAGGTCTTGATTTTATTTATTTTTATTTTATTTATTTTTCTTCTTTTTTTTCAAGACCGGATATATTTTTCAATATGCTCTTTTGGTATTTAGCTTTAAATACCGTTTTTTCTTTCATACTAGGTTTTCAGGCAAGAGTATTTCTAGGTATCCTTTACTATCCCAGGTTTCAAGGTGTGTATAAGTGCAGTTTGAAGGGTATATACTTTCTAAATTTGGATTCAAGAATAGAAACTATTTTTCAGAATTATCCTTCAGTAATGCATCAATACTTTCCCTTCATTTCGACTTAACTCAAGAACTGAACTCAAGATTATCTATTTCTCAAAAAAACTGCAAGGACGTATAATTTCCAAGTTTAAACAGAATGAGGGTTATTTTTAGGGTTTTCAATTCCTAAGCCTAAGATTTAGTTATTTCTAACGTATTAACTAAACTTTCGGAATAAAAAATCTAAGTTACCATATTAGCTAACTTGACGACAAAGTTTTTATATTTTTTTAAAATTTTCGATTTTTATGGGTTTTAATAAGTATGCAAATGCAAAATATACAAATGAATGCGAAGGAAGAAAACTTACCGAGCACACCCCCAAACTTAAACTTAACAGTGCCCTCACTGTCAGGCTACACCAAGAGGGTCAAAATTGTCGGCGCTCCCTAAAAGAAAATTTTATACAAAACAAAAAGCAAACCAAAAAATATATACACAAAAAAGGTCTCCCCCAAACTTAAGTGAAACAGTGTTTCCATTGTTTAAGCGTTAAAGTTCAGAGTTAGGGGGGAGAGAAGCTATACAAGGCCTAACACAGGCCAAAAGTCAGCATCAACCATTCAAAAAATTTATCGCTACAAGGCCCGGGTTGGTGAAAAAATACGGTGAGGAAAGAAATGGAGAATACGTGAGACCGTATGGGGATAGAAGTTGTATACGGTCCCGGTATATGAGGAGAAGAATGGCGGAAGGGAAAAAGAAGTGGTGTATGAACTTGAGGGTGAAAATGGAGTGAATAAATTAGCACAATTTGGAATGACCGATGTGTAAATAGCGATTGTGCTAATCTATCATCCTGTCGAGAAATGGAGTTAAATCCCTCAATATTCGTGAGAAAACATGGGTATGCCGAACTTGGTAAACCAGACATAGTAAATGAAAGTGATACGATTTCTTGCACAGTCGGAACGATGGAAAGGATGGAGGGGAGTGATTAAGGAAAGTTATCGGTTACAGGTTCAGGAGGGTGTACACAGTCAATGAAAGAGATAGGATGAATTCGAAAATCCGACTCATCAAGTAAAACTGGTTCATCCTCAAAACTATCCTCAAAAGTCAGCTTATCCATGCATTTATCATCAAAATCCAGACGCATATGGTGTTCGGGAAAAACAGCTAATGACTCGGGATGATGAATTGGAGAGAAAAACTCATCCAAAGCTGCGGGTTCATCATCCCAAATATTCCCAGCGTCAGTATCCTCAATCAAATGAAAATAAATATTCTCTGACACCTCATCAAAAGCATGGATTTCAATCAATTCAGGTTATGGTGTGGATGTGTAAAGGTCAAAAGGTTTGGGATTGGTTTCACTCGAAAGGGACCCTTCACAATCAGGTAAATCAAACACTACAAAGTCGCACAACTCATTAAACGTTCTATCTTCAACTGGTGAATCATTTGGAATACTTAATAGACATTCAAAACCGAAGTTGTGGAATTCAAGTTGAAACGGGTAGGTTTGATTTGGAAGGGTATACAGCTCACTCTCTCTACTTAAATTCTCAACCTGTCCAACCGCCTCATCATACATTGGAAAATTTGGAGCTACTTGGAAACTAGCTCCAAAGTCACTAGGTTGTATGAGGGAGGCCATGGACGCATTCAAATCCATCATCTATTGGTACGGCCCTACTCGAAAGTCCTCCAACGATTGTTCTAGACTAGACATGGGTTGTAAAGGGGTTTCAATAAAAGATTCGAAGTTGTTTTGATACTGGAAACTCTCAAAAGGCTGTTCAGAAGTAATGTCTAGGGAAGGTGCAAAAGTTGGGTAGGATGGATAGGAATTGAATGGTTGGACATGGGTAAGATCAACATACAGATAAGAAGGTGAATGGAATTGTTGATCCAAAGAATTCGCAGTGGTGAAAGTGGTGAAAGTAGTGAAAGATCGGTTACGAGACTGTTCAATACGTTCAGCGATGGACAATGGAAGACTCGCAAAAGGAGTATCAACGTAAGAGGGTGGGGGAGGTTGAAATGGTTGATACGGAGTGGATTGTGGAGTGCAAGTGTTTGTCCTAGACGCGTCTATCTGATCTTTCAAAGATAGTTTGGGCATGGAGGGGTCGTTCGAAATTCGACCAAAGCAAGAACCGTAGGAAGTAATGTCTGGTTGTGGGTACCAAAGTACGGCAAGAGTTTTGCGAGATGAGGTACCCATGTTGGAAGAGTGAAAAGGTAGGAAGGGAGGGAAGTGGTATATATATTTTTTTTATTTTTTACAAAAAAAAAAGTTTGTTTTTGGAGTTTTGAAATTGTTTGTTTGAAAGAATACGGAATTGTGGGACTAAATTTTACATAAGCACAATCACAATCACAAAATAAACAAACAATCACCTAGAGATAGGGTCTTTAAAGTCCAACTAGACCGCTCCTAGACTTCCAAGCGACAAGTTGCAGGATAACCCTCGAATCGCCTCTTCACTGCCAATTGTGGCCAGGTAAGCACAAATGAGGGAAGGAGGGTTCCGCTCATGAATCACCGTGAGACGGGCCTTTTAAAATTACCTCCTCACTTGTCTAGCCTAGGCACCACAAAGTCAAGTTTAGATAAACGACCGATTCCCCGCAACCTTCACTTGTCCTAAATGAGCGCGACAAGTCCTTATAGGTTTGGTCTAGATATTTTTATTTATTAACTCAAGGTAATGCGTATACAATTAGTGATTTGTGGGGTCTTAAGAAGGGTGATGAAATCCCCACCCAATCTGAATTGGTGTTATAGCACCTTAAAGTCCGTATTATTATATGCAAAGCGCGTAAACAAACAAAATCTAAAACAACAAAAATTTATTTGGCGGCGGCATAATTCTGTGCAAAGAAACCTGCATAAAATACAGTATAGTGGAATTCACAGAGAAGATTAGAGGGAAGAGAAGTGGTGGAAAAAAATTGAGGCCACGAAACCACAATAGAACCGCGGAACCGCTGCACAACCCAACCTTTGACCGCGGTTCCGCGATCAAAATGTTGAATTGGCGCTTAAAACTTGAGTCCCTGCACTCCTCTTATTCTGTAGGACAGAATAAAAACCTCTATCTCTTGATTTGAATACTGTACTTGCTCCAGATTGCCTGCAAACTTGCACACAAAATGAAATCAAAAATAACAAAAAGGGTTTCTTTTTATATTATATTTATAATTTTATATATATACAGAAAAAATATTAACCCGAATAACAAGAAAGAAAATACATTATCGTCTCCTCGGCAACGGCGCCATTTGATCGCACGCTTTTGGCGTGTCGGAATTCAAAATTCTAAAGTTATAACCGCGATCAAGACGGTGTCGCTTTGCAGCTAGCCGGTTGAGCACGGGTCGATCCGCAGGAAGATGGTTGTATGTCCGTTCGAGTCTTAGACGAGTCAATAAAGAATGTATATGCGCATGTTCAATTCTATCCTAAGTGTTCGTATTTATGTTCAAGTAAGCTTGTTAAGGTTAAAATTGGTTAGTAGAGTTAGGATTAGTCTTGTGCTTATCTTTTGCCATTCTTAAAACGATATTGGGATAATCGAAAGTAGCGGGGATTAGGAGGACATAGGAATCGGATTTGCGAGTTTAAGCGAGCTTTCCAACGCTAAATCCATTCCTAGCGCCCCTTGTCCGTCCGCTAAATACGCTTATCCCAACCTTCGGCCAAATACCCGCAACCATGTATCCAATTAAGTCACAACTACATGTCACGTTGTAGTGCGCTTAAAGGACTTCTCGACTTAGGTCGCGGCTACATGTCACGTATAGCACGCCTAAGTGAGGGGGTTGTGTTTGTTTGGTCGAGATTTGTTTCAAGATGTTTGGCGAAGAGAAGCACAAGGAATTTTTCCGTCCCTCATACCACCTTTCTTAGCCTTAACAAGTGCGGAATTATTCACACATTATAAAAGTAAATAAAAACGAAACAAGAAGGAAGAAAAGAGCGAAAAGGAAAAATACGGTTTTACAAATGGTGCAAGCTAACTCTTGGGTCCTCATCTTAGCAAAGAACTCCGTCAAGTATCATCGCTTAGAAATAATACGGATAAGAATAGAGGAAAAGAGAACAAGCAAAGAAATAACAACAACTACTTTAACAACAACAATAAAATTACACTTAGAAATTAAAATACAATGCAAGAATTAAAAGATACAAGTTAAATAAACAAAACCCTCATCTTCATTTCATTATCCACTCAATGCTCTCACTACATTTTAATGGAAGAAGACATGAAGAAGAAGAAGAAGAAGAAGAACTAAAGCTAAACTAAATCCTAACAAAAAGAAGCATAAAAAGAAGACCCTTGGTTTGGCATAAAACTGGGCTATTTATAGGCTGCGTGCTGAAACCTCAGGGCAAGATTCTGAACCCAAATGAAATGTCCAAACTACCCCCAAAATCCGAGTTGACACTGAGTCAACTCGGCCGCGGATCCGCCGCGAATCGGCCATTTTGGCCGCGGATCCGCGCTTCTTTGAGGGAGTTGGATTGTCGTTTTTTCTGGGTTTTCTTGTGTTGCTCTCTTCTTTTGTTCTACATGCTCCAAATTGCAAATTGCTTCCACAATTTTTTCAGATCTGCAACAGTCCAAAACGGCTTCAAAAATAATCCTTTTGACCTCATCTCCCTCGAGCTCCGCGCACCCATTGATTCTTGTGCTGCCCCCCTCGTGCTCTGTGCTTGTCCGAGACACGAATGACCATTGTCATTTGTCTTGTCTCTGGAACTGGTACGCGGCACTGGACGGATACGGATGACCGGAACCCGGCTTTTATCTGTTGACAACAGATGTTCTGTATTTTGGCGTAACAGTGGATATTTTGTATCATTTGCGTTATTTTGGACTAGAAACCTGTAGCCTGTAAATATGTAGCAAACACGGATTAAAAGCACCTACCTATAAACAAAGGAGTATAAGAATGGGTGGTAATAAATGCAATATTCTGGTATAAACAAGGAGTAAGCTGAGAGAGAAGTCCATTCTCTTTTAAGTAATCCAGGAACTCGGCACTTAAGTATTCACCACCTCGATCAGATCTAAGTGTCTTGATACTTTTGCCGGTTTGTTTATCCACTTCATTATTGTATTCCCGGAATTTCTCAAAGGCCTCGGATTTATCTTTCATTAAGAATACATGTCCATACCTTGAGAAATCATCTATAAAATTAATAAAGTAGGAATAACCACTTCTTGCATGTGTAGACATTGGACCATACGCGTCGCTGTGTTTGAGTCCCAAGAGCTCGCTGGCTCCTACCCCGTGTCCAGTGAACGGAGTCTTTGTCATCTTTTCTTTGAGACATGAATGACAAGTTGCATAGGACAGATATTCGAACGTATCCAAATATCCCTCTTTATATAACTTCGTCAACCATGTTTCATTGATATGACCCGGTCTACAATGCCATAAGAAATCCTGATTTAATTCTGGAGACTTTCTTTTGAGTGAGTTCTAGACGTTGAAAACTTGAGCTTGATTTAATACTTATGTTCCGTTATTTAGTGTACCTGACCCAATCAAATTTTGATTAAGGTGGATGTTGACCACATCGCTTATAAATGTAAAATCATAACCTTCTTTATAAAGTAAAGATACATAAATGATATTACAAGCCAGACTAGATACACACAAACAGTTACGCAAAATCAAAATCTGCCCATTTGTCAATTCTAGGTGATATTTCTCTACGGATACATCGTCCACGCTCATTTCGTTCAGCAACTCTGAGAGTCATATCACCTGTCTTGATAAATCTACGGTTTCTCAGAGCCTATAATGAATTACAGATATAAGATCATGATCCGGTATCTAGTACCCAGGAAGTAGAGTTAATTGACAGACAGTTTTCAATCATAAACACATCAGAAGCCGAAGCCACAACGTGCTTCGAATCCTGGTTTCTGGCTTTCCAAGCCCTGCAGCTCTTTTGTCAATGCCCTTTTCCGTGACAATAGAAATATTCCTCCTTCCCTACTGTTAGCCCGGAAACTTTTGCCCTGCCCTTTCTCTCTACCTTACTTACACCGCCTATCGGCTTGGTGGAGGCCTTCTTCTTCTCTCCCTTGATTTTCGCCTTGGATCTAGAAGAGGAAGATTCCCCAATAAGCAGAGCGGGTATCTCCCTAGAATTCTGCAGGGTGCCCTCAATGCTCCTCAACATGTTGAGGAGTTCTAGAAGTGAAACTTCCATCCCTTGAATGATGAAATTCAAAATAAACTGTGCATAGGTGTAGAGGAGGGACTGTAGAATCAAGTCAGTATATAACTCGTTCTCCAACGTGGTCCTAAGGTCTGTGAACTTTTCAATATAGCTAATCATCGTAAGGACGTGGTCCCCTACCGATGATCCGACAACCAACCTCGCCTGAAACAATATCTTCGAGGTCTCATATCTTGCGATACGAGATTGCTCTCCATATAAATTCTTAGTATGGAGGAAGATGGAAACTAAGTCCATATTCTCGTGCCGCCTCTGGTGTTCATAATCTATTGAGGCTAACACGAGCCACTTGGCTCTCGCATTGTCTTTTTCCCATGTCTTACGGATTTCAACATCCGCGATGGTGAAATCTGGACCTGGGACGGCGGGGGCTTTGGTAGTAAGGAGGTAGTTCAGCTTGTCATAGATTATGGCCATCTGGATATTCCTTAGCCAATCTTTATAGTTTGGCCCCGTCAATTTATTATTATCTAGCAGTAACTTAAGCCCGGTCATTTTAGTCGTTGCAATTAGGATAGAGAGAAGAAACACTCAGCATGATACTCTTGTAAGTTTAGATTGGTTATTAGTTTATCTAAACAGGATGGCTCCCATTGTTCCTCGAATCCTCTTTCAAACCATAAAAGAAGAATTAGTCAGGATTAATCTCACCGTACAATTCTTGCTTAACCTTTCGGCCAGGCTAGTGTCAGTACTTTGAGGGAAGTTTTACGACGCTTTCGCAAAGTTCCTTAATTAAATAATCTCTTTTTCCTGGAGGCGTAGCCCCGCTAACACCGTTCTAGACACCTACTTGATTTATAGCATTGATTGTTTAGTGAAAAATCTACCGAAAAGTAGCGGATACTCATAGTAGGATCGGGATCCAAATATTATCGTGTGACAACCTTGAAGAAATCTTACCAAAATCATCACTCCAAATGGTATGTAGCACTAGCAAGTTTCAATTTCCTTAGAAACTCCCGATGTGGATTTTTGCCCAAAGCTCTTATGACCTTGACGAAGGCCAACATAATATAAGTCGCAGGTCAAGTTCTACTCGTTATTGTCCAGGTTAATTTGAACCCACCCGTACATACCCTCGACGAAGGCCAAAATAGTAATATGACTGTCTCAAACCAACGCATCTATCTACGCTACAGATGAATACCCAGCAGCTACCAATCACTATGCCTTGGCGAAGGTCAAAATACATAGCTTGAATACTACTGAATACCCATCTGAAATGACGGAGGGCTACGGATGGTTTTGGCGAAACCGTGAACGTAATGAACTTGATATAGTTGAAGGAACCATGATAGCTTTTAAAAAGAGTGGTTTAGGCTCCATATTTAAAAGTTGTTTTTTCAAGAAAACCGAGTGGTTTTGAAATTGTTCCAACGATTTAAACTTTGGTATGTTTTCCTTGCATTAATCAATGTTAATGCGGTCCCATCATTTAACCCTATCATTGCAGAAAAGAAACGAAAATATAACGTACGCTTATGACATCCTCATTCGCCACGAGGCCCCGTCATGCACCGTTAGGTTACTTAACTAACGGCAGAGCGGGGGCTGGACTAGCGCGGGTGCAAAACATAAGCAACGTTTATTATATATAATATATATATATATATATAGCCATTCGTCTCACGCAATAATAGGCATTCCAAATCACAGCAACACAGATGAATATATTGGATATAATAAGAATTCCATGTTTCGTTTTAGCCTATAATGAAAGACGGATTCCACGGTCGTGATGAATAGCCAACCCCACCCTAGACCCCTACGGGTGCAGACTACTCGCCAAATTCCTGAAGTGAAGCAACCTCCCTCAATGAGATGAGTAGGCCATTCGGCACTTCAAGAACCGAGTAGTTTGTGCACCCCACGTTGGGTCTATCCTAGGTGCAAGAAACAGTAAATGAAATAATACAACGGTGGCTACAACCTCAACTCGGATGTGCCCCGCAAAAAAATATTACATCATATTTACAAATTTACATGAATGAAAGAAAAGAAAACACTCTTCTCATATCCCCCGGCTATTCATCCACGATGATCCAATACTTCATATACACAAACCAAGATCAAGATACGGATATGTGCAACCCCGACGTTTAGCAACACATATACAAACTGAAACTAATAAACGACGTTAAAACTACGACTTTGAAATGCTCCGTATTGCCCCAACACAAAGATAACAGTATATGAAATCTGGGAAAAAACAAACAACACCTAAAACCCTAAATCCAAGATTCCAGAACACCCCAAAAACCTCAAGACCCAATTCCTAAACAAAACTGACCAGGCCAGGAAAAAGTGGTGTTTGGCCGGCCAAACTTTGGTATTTGGGTCTCGTTTTTCTCTTGTATTCTAGTTACATCATGAGTAGCCTTCTGCACTTGTTTACAAAAATTTAGAAGACTTTTTAAAATTGACAGAAACTTGGATTTCGGTTATACCGTTTCGGAGTTATTTCGGTTTCGTAATTTTAAACTTCGTCTATCTAACTAGTTAAGGTCTGATTAGGCTCTGATACCACTGTAAGCCAGTCAGCGCAGCGGAAACTGGCCGTGGCGGCCATAGGTCCCTCAGAAGCTACTTTTTATGTAATCCCCTCGCGACGGACTACAACCCGCCGGACCATATAACTGCACGGGGCATCGTGGGGGTAAGAGCCTGCGCTTCGCCACTACTGTCACCACAGTGAAAAACCCCCATGGGTCGGCATCCCTGCCTAGTAGCTAAACTAATAAACAAATCAAATGAGCCATGCTTCACACTCATATCACAAATATCTCTAATTCCTACCTCACTAATCTATTTTGCAAAATAGATAAATCAAATAATGAGGTGTCCCCTTCTAGAAGCATCTCTTGTGAAATTACAAGAATGCCCTCATCGTATATACATACCCGTATTCGTATTCCGAAAATTACGAATACAATGAGATAATAACAATCCAATAATATAATACTAGGATCCGGTTTAAACCAAAGCCCACTAGTATTATCCGCTCGAACATCATCCGTGTAACCAGTACACATATATGATCGGAACACTGCCGTAAAACCATACGGCCTCTACATCGTTTTGCCCGAAGCAGGGAAACAGTCTGTGTGGGACTCTAAAGACTCGACAGTATGCTGGTAGTGGGTTTAACCATAAGTCCGTCAGCGGTACTAGCTGCACGTAACGGCTATCCAGGTATCTGTCGATAAGAAGACCGATGAGCAAACTCATCTGAACTCCTACTGAACCTATTTGTGACAATCTTCGTACATTCCGATCTGTTTGTCTAAGATACTCGCATATCGGGCCTAGGGGGATGCGAAACGTTAGACCCCCTAACATCGCAATAAGTCGTGCCGAAGTAGAGCCTAATACTCCCTGAGAAACTACTGGAGTACCTACCAATAAATCTCGCTTGCCTTGGCCAGGGACTTTGTGTAATGGCTTTCCAAACACAGCGCGATATCAACCCACAATACCAGAAGAGACGAATTCTATCTAACCGCTACCGGCTCCAAGTGTTTCGGGACTGCATCCAACTACTACATATTTGCACGACTCCTTTGAGCCGTGGTAAGGTAGTAATCTAAGAACAGCGGGAACACACTCGAGACGAAGTAGCGATGTCAAGTCAATGGACTAAGCTATACTCATGTCACCTGGGAACTGCTACCTAACGATAGGTATAATACCAACCATCAGTTCCCAACGAGTCCGTCCAGTGTAACTTGATTTAGTCCAAAAACTTGTATTTACCGCAATCAGAAACGGCGTCGCTTTGCAGCTGGCCGGTGAGTACGGGTCGATCCACAGAGATGGGTAATTTCCTTAGTGTGGTTTTACGAGTTGATTCCAAATGTTGTTTGGATTGATTTAATCTAAAACCTAGATTTATCACTAGACTAAATTAATCTAAATTAAAGTCTTGCTAGGGTTAGGTTTAGGGAAAGTTTAGAGATTAAAGGTTTCCTTACCGCTTCCATTACCCTATTTTAGATCTATTAGATGTTACGGTAATTATCAATAAAGTGGATCTGAATCTAGAGGAAGAAATCTTTTGGGAAGATGTTTCTTCCTCTAGATTCGTATCCTTCCTTTGTTGATAATTACCCTAACCCCCATGGAAAACACGCGCAACCGGCCCTTTATACTACGGTTCATCGTTACCTCGAGGGGTAGGATGCCGTAGGGAGCGGTTGTGCGTGCATGCATGGAGTTCTAACTCTTAGGTGTGGATGGCATGAAAGGGGTGAGAGATCTCATCTCTCAAACCTTTCCCTAAGGCTAACCCTAACAAGCGAGGAGACTACTCGCTCATTAGGGGATGATAAGACATACTAATTAAAAGAATTAAAACAAAGACATAAAATAACTTACTAGGTTGACGGCTCCCTCCAAGCAATATAGAACAGATCTGAATAATACTCCCAGTAATTCTGAATTTTATTGATTGAAAAGAGGCATAGGGTTTTACAATTTTTGATTACAATTTATAAGCAAACAAGGAAACTAGGGTTACAGACTCTCGCATATGTGCAATTACATATTTGCCCACTGAAAATCCCAACACCCGCACCGACGTACCGACTCACGAAATTTGCACCGACACGGGCTCTAAGCGGCCGCGGAACCGCGGCAAATGTAGGGGTAGGGCCGCGGTTCCGCGGCCCTTTGGTGAGCTCAGCTCACCCAACTTCTGGGCTTGGTTCAGGACTTCTTGGGCTTCCTATTTTTATACTTCTTTTTTCTGTTGGGCTTCTTAGTCTTCTCCAGATCTTCAGTGAAAACTTGTAAGGATCTTTTGACCGTTTCACTTTCGTCTTTTTAGACCTTGCACTGTTCTTCGTCTCGGCTTGAGTAAGATCCGTCTGCTTGTTGGTCAAAAGTCCCTTTTCTATATCAACTTTCGTCTTTTTCATTGTATTTGCTCCAAGAGCCTGTATCCTGTAATATGCAACAAACGTGCGTCAAGAGTACCTGTTTACTTATAAAATGAATAAGAATGGGGCGTACAATAATGCAATATTATAGTATGAACAAATACCCCCAAACTTACCTTTTGCTTGTCCTCGAGCAAACTTATTTTTATTCACTAAAATCCTAACCACACTTTCGCAGGGAAACGCGATTGCACTGAGCACGTGCAACAAGCCGTTAAACCTCTAGGTGTCCCTAGTAGGAGGAGTGTATTCTCCTGAGGGTTTTCAGCGGATACTACCCACAAAATCCTATCAATTCAGCACATTGACTTTTGTTTTCCAATTAGGTTTTCTAACTAAGAATTCTATTATCATCGACTCGTAAATTATCCACCCATATTTTTCATGCTTCCTTTTAACTTAAGATTATATATGTTCTATAAAATTATTTAGCTTTTGGCATCTCTTAAGTTTTCCTTCTAGGATTTCACCTCTACTTAGGAATTTCTATCAACTCTATTAAAGATATAAGTTCTATTTTTCATTCCTCTCTCTTATCTAAATTCCAATCATATATCCCTACGTGTGTGTATAGATCACCCCTACACTTGGAAATTCAAATCAAGCAATCATACTTTCGTCCATTGTCCAAAGCACTTATTAATTAGTGAATTTTTAAATGAAATTTGCTTACACATCCTTCATGGGACCGTTAATACTTCTTGAGGTACCAACAACCGATTATAAGATGCGTTAGCACTTTAAAGCGTACTTCCTAGTTTTGCAACACCCAAGGCTTTAGCAGTGACTCCCAAACCAGTTGGTCTAAGGCACTAGCTAATGAAGCACCCTCGCTAAATATTTTTTTTATTTTTGCAGCCTTAAGTAATCACAAAAACCAGTATCCATTTTTTTATTCTTTATTCACTTTTTTTTCATTGTACTAAGGACTTTAGACAAGAGCACTTCAAGGTCTCTTCTACTATTCCAAGTTTCAAGGTGCGTGATTGTGCAAGTTTTAGGGTATACATTTTTAGAATCTAGACTTAAGCTAGGAACTATTTTTCAAACTTATACTCTAATAAGAATATCAATACTCTTCCCTTGTTTCGACTTAGTCCAAGAAGTGAACCCAAAATTTGCCTATTTCTAAATAAACTACAAGGCATATACTTTCTACCGTTAAACTTTGAGGAATGTTATTTTTAGGGTTTTTAATTCACTATGTCTAAGATCTAGTTGCTCCTAACTAGTTAACCTATTTGTCAGACTCAAGTCAAATAAGCCAAAATTGAATACAATAATTTTTATAATTTTTGAAATTTTTTCAATTTTTATGGGTTTTAAAATATGTATGCAAATGCAAAAATATGTACAAATGAATGTGAAGGAAGAAGACGTACCGAGCATACCCCCAAACTTGAACTTGACAGTGTCCTCACTGTCATGCTAAACCAAGAGGGTCAAAATACCGGCACTTCCATGTTTATTTATTTATAATTTTTTTTATTGTTAAGGAAAACAAAAATATATACAGAAAGGCCCTCCCCCAAACATCGTTTAAACTATGTTAGACATTACTGCCAAACCTTGCATAGACCAAAAGTCAACACCAATCAGTTGAAAAATTTATCAGTAAAGAGTATTGGTTGGTGGAAGAATAAGTTGTGGCGGTCCACAAAGAATTGGGGAAGATGGAAGTGGTGGTATGGAAGGTGTGGAAGCGAATATATATGAGGTGGTGATGCATCAAAACGAGAATGTGAATGATCAGCAATCAGTGGAATGTTGGCATTCTCGTAGCTTATTAAAAGAAATGGGGGTGGTTCAACTTCTAAAGGATGAGGTTGACTAACCACAATACCCCCAAAATGTTCCTGTGGGTCCTCTATTGACTTGGCATCATCCATCAATCTCATATGATATTCAATTATAAGGGAACTGATTTCCTCGATGTCCGCCATAGTCCAACCGAAAACTTGCCGCCTATCTTGTAAGACCATCAAAAGGGCGTTCTCTTGCTCAAGGGCTAGAGAAGCTGATATTATAATGGGAAAGGTCTCATTTTCACCTATGTAAGCATATTTAAGGTGAGGCGGTAAGGACATGAGTTCGAGTTTCGGAGGCGAAAGAATTATTGCGGAATCTACCTCGAACTCAAAGGACTCCAACACAGGTTTGAAATCACTGCAAACAACCGATTCAGATGGTTCAACTAACTCATCCAAAAATTCAAAAGACTCATATTCGGGCTGTGAGTCGTCAACATCCGAAAAAGTGAAACATTCATAATCCATATCGGTTGTGTGAACGGTGGTCGGCTCAAGGAGGGACGCACTAGTGGCGTCAAAACTGTTTTCATCAAATAGAAATCTTTCAAGCTCGCAGTCCTCCTGCGTGATTTCGTGAATAGAGCAAACTTCTCGTGTACTAGTTTTAGGCACGGGGGGCAGACTTCCCATCTTAAAAATATTGAACTCACTAGATATCTTCCTAAAGGATAGAGTCATGGAGCCATTGCGACAATTTATTACGGCATTGGAAGTGGCCAAAAATGGTCGACCTAGGATCACCGGAATTTGGTTTCTTGGGTTAGCAACAGGTTGTGTATCCATAACAATAAAATCAACGGGAAATATGAACTCCCCAACTTTGATCAACACATCCTCTAGCTGACCCCTTGGATGGGTGATTGATCGATCCGCCATTTGGAGAGTACAACGAGTAGGTTTCAACTCTCCAACCCTTAATTGTTCGTACACGGAGTAGGGAATCAGGTTAACACTAGACCCAAGATCTAAAAGTGCTCGATTAATTTTCTTATCCCCAATTGTGATTGAAATCGTAGGACAGCCGGGGTCCTTTCGTTTTTGGGGTAAGGTTTGATGGTGGTTAATAGCATTGCTCACTGCATTAGCCACTAGCATTTTCTTGGGTACTTGAGATGCCTTTCTCTTCGAGGTGCATAAGCCCTTTAAGATTTTCGCGTATGAAGGGACTTGTTGGATTGCATCTAAGAGAGGTAAATTTATGCTAACCTGCTTAAATATCTCCACAATCTTCTCCGCTTGTGCAGTTGGTTTATTAGGACTCAACCTGTTTGGAAATGGAGCATTTTGAAAATTCGTTGAGTCAGATGTCTGTGGAGTAGAATGTGGAGTAGGAACGGATCCCGGTGTAGATGTGTTCATGTTGTGAGAAATGGGTCCGTTCGAGCTAGAAGAAGTAGAGCCGTATGAAGGGTGGAGAATAGGCTCTAAAGAAAAAGGTGAAGAAGAAAGTGAAGAAAATGAAGAAGGGGAAGATGATGATGGAGAAAAAGAAGAAGAAAAAGAACCACCGGTGGGGATGTCATCACTAGTATCCACATTATTTTGTAACACTCTTCCGGATCTCAACGTGGTCACCGCATTTACATTATGATTGTGATATGCGTTTTGTGTGTGACCGGGATTTGGCAATGGTTGAGATGGAAGCTTTCCCTTTTCTCTCTCGCTCAACGCAGCAGTTAATTATGCAATTTGCGCCTCAATAGATTTGATACTTTGATCGTGTGAGGCATTGTTATGCATCAAAGACTGAACATAACTTTCAAATCTTGCTGCGGATTCTGTAGATTGCTTGAGAAATGCATCTAGACTTTTTTCGAGCGAGATAACCTTATCATCATTTGGTTGAACCAAATTGTTCGTTTGATTTGTATAAGGTTGTTGTTGGAAATGTTGCTGGTTTTGAGTTTGTGAAGGTGCTTGTTGTTGTGGAGGAGGTCTTTGAAAATTGTTATTCTCTTGGAACTGTTGATTTGGATGACTCCTCTACCCCGGATTGTATGTCGAAGAGTATGGATCGTTTCTTTGTCGTTGCTGGAATGCAGCATTGACTTGATCCTGTCCTTGAGTAGATGCATTATAAGGACACTCTTCGGTTAGATGCGATGGATTTGCACAACAGGCACAAACAGTTCGTGGAGGTAAAGCAGGGGCAGGAGAAGACGATGAGATTTTGGTCTCAATAGCTTCTAGCTTTTTCATAAGTGAGGCCATCTCGGCCTTCATAGCAATCGACATATCTACTTGATGTATGCCTGCCTTAGATTGACCACTAGAAGATGATGTGGTCTTGGTACTCTCCCACTGAATTGTTTGCTCACTAAGATCTTCAAGAAACTGCCACGCTTCGTCGTTAGACTTGGAGAGAAGATGGCCTTAACATATGGTTTCTAGCAACTGCTTCGTTGCCGAGTTCAATCCCTCGTATAATGTTTGGCAAAGTTGCCAACTTTCGATCCCATGATGAGGGCATTGAACGAGTAGGTCTTTAAATCTCTTGAAGCACTTCCAAAATGGTTCGGAAGGAAGCTGTGAAAATTGTATAATCTCGTTACGGATTCTAGCAGTTTTGTGATGAGGATAGAACTTTTTCAGAAAAGCTCTCACAAACTCGTCCCAATTTCTAATGGAATGTGATGCGGTGCTGTATAGCCACTTCTCGGCTAGGTCACATAAAGTAAAAGGAATGACCCTTAGCCTTATAGCGTCATCACTTAATTGGGTCGTTTTCATCATAGCGCAAACGTTTTGGAATTTATTAATAAAAATATACGCATCTTCCGATTCCAAACCATGAAATTTTGGCAGCATATTGATGAAATGTGGTTTTATTTCAAAGTTGTCCCCATTTGCCGGTGGGGGTGAAAGACATGTAGGTAAAGAAGTGCTGACGGGGTAGAAGAGATCCTAGAGCGCAACTCATGCGGGCGCTACAACAGGAGGAAGATTCGGGTTATTCACACCTATCGGAGGTGGAATCATTCTCGTCGGTAAGGCATTGTTGGGGTCATGTCTCGACATACCTTCGAAAGAAGAATTTGAAGGTGGAGGTAAGGAAATGGACGGAATGTCGACGAAGGGTTCGTCGAAGGGTTCGTCGGTCGGTACCAACGAAACACGGACTAATCGGGCGTTAGTATCCCTAGTCGACATACACTAAAGGAGTAGTGTAGTCAGGAAAATAGAAAAACAGAATGTGGGGGTAAGATAACGTAAATGAAGGGAAGTGAGTGGAAGTGAGTTGCAAGTTTTCTTAGCGGCAAGTTGTAAGTTTTGAAAAGATTTTTTTTTATTTATGTGAGAGTTTTGCAAAGAAGTTTTTTGAAAAGGGACTCGTGACACAAATGTATCAACCACACATGCACAATCAGGCCTAGATCTAGGGTCACCTAGGTCTGCTAGACAGCTCCTAACTAGGGCTAGAAATAGGACCTCAAACCGCCTCTTCACCGACAAGTACGGCCAGGTAAGTGGGAAAGAACCACAATAGTGGGCCTAATTAAAAACCACTAGCCTAGACACCGCAAAGTCAGTTAGGATAAACGGTCGATGCCTATACTAGTCCTTTTCCTATTGAGCTCGATGTCCTTAGGGTTGAGTCTAGTATTTTTTAATTAATTGTGGTCAATGCAAATGCTTTAAAGTGATTTCTGGGGTCCTGGAAAGGGTGATGAAATCCCCACCCAATCTGAGTTTGGTTAATTAGCCCCTTAAAGTCCGATTAAATTATGCAAACAATAAAATTCACTTGCAATCAATTTTTTTTAGCGCGGCGCAAAGAAAGCTGCAGAAAATCTGTTATGTAGAAGGGGGAAGAAGAATTTTTAGCGCAAAGAATTCCTGCAGAAAATTTTCACAGTGGATATATTGTAGGTTGCAGAGGGGAGAAGGAGGAAACAGACCAGAAAATTTGGTGCGCTGACGTGGCAGTCAGAGCGTGGAACCGCGGCAATGATAGGGATAAGGCCGCGGAAGCGCGGTCGTATAGGGTGATCAGGCTCTGAAAAAATTTGTGTTGCGCCCTTGTACCACTCCTTATCTGTTCTGATGTGATTTTTCCTGATTTGCCCTCTGCAAATTTTCAGATCCGCGATTCTTCGCGGTTCCTGCAAGATTCAAAAGATACACCCTTCAAACAGATCAAAATTGATAATTTTTTATTTCTTTTTTTTTATTTTCAGATTTTTATAAATTTTTAAAATTTATATCAACCCGAAATTACACAGAAAGAAATTTTACGCCATCCACGGCAACGGCGCCATTTGATTTAGTCAAAAAACTTGTATTTACCGCAATCAGAAACGGCGTCGCTTTGCAGCTGGCCGGTGAGTACGGGTCGATCCACAGAGATGGGTAATTTCCTTAGTGTGTTTTTACGAGTTGATTCCAAATGTTGTTTGGATTGATTTAATCTAAAACCTAGATTTATCACTAGACTAAATTAATCTAAATTAAAGTCTTGCTAGGGTTAGGTTTAGGGGAAGTTTGGACATTAAAGGTTTCCTTACCGCTTCCATTGCCCTATTTTAGATCTATTAGATGTTACGGTAATTATCAATAAAGTGGATCCGAATCTTTTGGGAAGATATTTCTTCCTCTAGATTCGTATCCTTCCTTTGTTGATAATTACCCTAACCCCCATGGAAAACACACGCAACCGGCCCTCTATACTACGGTTCATCGTTACCTCGAGCAGTAGGATGCCGTAGGGAGCGGTTGTGCGTGCATGCATGGAGTTCTAACTCTTAGGTGTGGATGGCATGAAAGGGGTGAGAGATCTCATCTCTCAAACCTTTCCCTAAGGCTAACCCTAACAAGCGAGGAGACTACTCGCTCATTAGGGGATGATAAGACATACTAATTAAAAGAATTAAAACAAAGACATAAAATAACTTACTAGGTTGACGGCTCCCTCCAAGCAATATAGAACAGATCTGAATAATACTCCCAGCAATTCTGAATTTTATTGATTGAAAAGAGGCATAGGGTTTTACAATTTTTGATTACAATTTATAAGCAAACAAGGAAACTAGGGTTACAGACTCTCGCATATGTGCAATTACAGATTTGCCCACTGAAAATCCCAACACCCGCACCGACGCACCGACTCACGAAATTTGCACCGACACGAGCTCTAAGTGGCCGCGGAACCGCGGCAAATGTAGGGGTAGGGCCGCGATTCCACGGCTCTTTGGTGAGCTCAGCTCACCCAACTTCTGGGCTTTGTTCAGGACTTCTTGGGCTTCCTATTTTTATACTTCTTTTCTCTGTTGGGCTTCTTAGTCTTTTCCAGATCTTCAGTGAAAACTTGTAAGGATCTTTTGACCGTTTCACTTTTGTCTTTTTAGACCTTGCACTGTTCTTCGTCTCGGCTTGAGTAAGATCCGTCTGCTTGTTGGTCAAAAGTCCCTTTTCTGTATCAACTTTCGTCTTTTTCACTGTATTTGCTCCAAGAGCCTGTATCCTGTAATATGCAACAAACGTGCGTCAAGAGTACCTGTTTACTTATAAAATGAATAAGAATGGGACGTACAATAATGCAATATTATAGTATGAACATAACTCATAACCCAATGAGCACATGTATACTATCTCCGGTACGACGTACCAATGGCTGTGGGATAGACCATCTCCCCTGCTGGGATGAGAAACATATACACTAGTCTACTCTAGAGTATCGATGCCCTGTCTCGATAATCCTACGACTAGGGACGTGTATAAGGACGTGCTTATAGACAACTCAGACCCCACTAGTGTGACTGCCATCACAACGCTGGTAGTCAAGCAAAAATCCTAAGGGCTCTACCAATATGTATAAACGATATGCTAAAAGAAACATATGCACATATTAAGATAGAATCAAACCAAGTAGCTTACTACCATTTTGAGTAAGACTGTTATTATAACTGTGAATATTTCAAGCTTCCAATATGTAATATACAATCCAGTATGATACAATAATGGCCTCTAGGGTATATATCACTAATAGTTACAGTTACTGAGAAGAAATAGAGTATTGGGAAATGCTGATTTGATCCTCAAAGTCGAATTCGGAGCAAATGTTGCTATTGAGGAAAATCGCCTGGTTTTGCCAAGCGGCAAACTTTTGGTTTCAAATAACTCTTATTGTACACCGCCTTTATTTTTTAAAATGAAAATTCGCCTCTTTATTTGATTAAGAAGGGTATTCAAATTTTTTAAATTAAGTTATGAACATTTATCTACATCAATTGTTGATTGGTTAAGGTGCATAGGATAACGGTATAGATATTTTTAACCAAAATACAGTTTTCAACATGCAATACACGGAATAAGAGTTAGAGAACTCTTGCGACTTATACATAGTGATGTCTATTGTCAGATGTCCATATGGATAAGGGGATGGTACTTTTACTTCATTCTGTTTACCTAAGAGTTCTTTGGTTTTAGACACGCATTCTTGTTGAAATACAAAGTCCAAAGATTTTGAGAAGTCCATAGGGTATAAGAATAAAGTAGAGAACCGGGTATTGGAAATAATAATATTCTTCGAAGTGATCGAAGATATAGATACTTAAGCTCAGTATTCCGTATTGAGAATTTGATTTTCTCTCAGACTCCTCCGAGGGTGCGCTCCATGATAAGTAATGCTGAGTGACGTTTTTCATTTAGAGATATACACTGGAAACAGCTGCCCCTGACAAAGCTTAGCTACTCCGCAGATTTAGTAGGTGACCTCAGCCACCCGGAAGATATTTCGATTTTCTCATAGACAGTGATAAGGAGGTTTGCATCATGGTGATGCTAACCCTACTAGTTATCTGTCACGCCCCGCTTCCCGGTAAACGGCGAAGGGGACGGGACGAGGTCGCTACGTATTTACTGTGAAGTAAATACGCTAAGCGTATCTAAGCAATATAAAAGTAAAGAACAAGAGACAAAATATAATAAAACAGCAACTTTATTTATTCACATTCTTTCTGTACAATGCATGGAAAGTAAATACAACTGATAAAAAAACAATGCCTAAACAATGGCATAACAGAAATGAAAAAGTACTGAATGGAAAGTGTACAATGAACTAGAGCTCGGGGTCTTCACTGAACTGGTCCAAGTCTTCAGCAGAGGGCTCGATCTCAGGAATGTCCAGATCACCTGACGACATTCAAAGAAGAAAGAAAGATAATGTCGTCAGCGAACAAATCGCTCGGTAAGTCCTAAAGATTAAGGAGAAGTAGGATAGACAAAATAAGAAGGTAACTTTTAATATTGTATTATATTGTTATAGTGTTGTGTTAACGCTGTTGTTTGTAGCTTGGTACAGAAGATGCCAGTGTATACGAGAGGAGTCCCACTTACACCAGAGACTTTGGTAACCCGTAGTACAAGGCTCCGTCGATAATACCACGGAACAACGGCATGGATGTAATTACGTCTTAAGTGACCACCTAGTGCCACCTTTAACATATTCCGTACCAGTCTACCCTTTAAACCCCGAGATGTCTTGTTTGTATTGTATTGTATTGTAAATTATATTGATTGTATAATTGGATGACTGACCGAAACTATGATATCAGTAAACGGATGTAATCGGAGAATCATGTATGTAACTATAGAATCATGGATGTAACTGTATAATCATGTAAATGGAATGTATATCCATTGTTCGGTTCGGTCAAGTTGATAGATTGAATAATGGATTCATGGATTCATATTGAATTGTAATATTGTAGATTGTAGATTGTAAATTATACTTGAATCATATTCAAGTCAGATTATTAAAGAGACTCAATCTGAGTCAGACAATTAGAAAAGTAAATTGAAGTCCTGCTGGTTTTGACGTTATCAGTAACCGCTGCACATGGGCGGCAGGATTTGTGTCTTTTTCAAATACGATTACCGTATTGATAACAACGTTGTTAGGTTGTCTACCTTATATAGGCAAGCACCCACTTCTCCGGCTCCCTGAGGCTCAAGAGATTGGTCCTGCTTAAACCTATGTTTATTAGGGTCCTTAGGGTAATTTATAGAACTTGAGGGGGTTTTATGTAAAAATACTTTGTAAAGTTTTCAAAATACACCCCAAGTATTTATTATCGTCTTTAGAGTTGTAATAAATATAGATTTTATATTTGTGATATTTCTAATGAGAATATCCTATTTTCATGATAAATGGTATTTATTTGTAATATTGGTTTTGTATGGAATTCATGTTATTTTAAGGTAAATTGATTCTTGTGATTTTTAAAAAAAGATGGAATATTTATATCATAACAAAATAGGTATTTTAATGATAAATATACATATATTTATACAAAAATAATTTTAAAATATATTTTATATTCTAAAAATCTCATTTTCTTAAGATGTCGTATTTTAAATCTTTCGAGACCGAATGCTCCTTGCGGAGGTCTGAATCTCGCACTACTAAGCCCGAGGATGTGCGATAATCCGCACCATCCCGAACGGGTTCCCTAAATGGGTTGTAACGGCTCTTTGCAAAGATTTGTATAAATACTAAATCCTTTAGAAAACGGTTTTGTTAAGTAAATGGTATTAAAATGAAATTGTGTCGTTTTCCCATATTCTATGTTCCCAAGTGTATTATGCTATGTTGTATATGAGTGTGTGAGGAGGTAGGTTATTATCTCATGATCTACTTAAAGGTATAGCAAAGTTTTGCGATGTTAAATGTAGAATTGAAACTATGTGGTATTTAAATGAAAATACGGTAAAATGAAATATCAATTACTTTTGACTATGAAACTTGATCAATATGGTTGATTAGTATTTAATAGTCAACATGAATTGGTTTAAGCATGATTGTATTAAAGAAAAGTGAAGTTTTATAAAGAAACCGAATCGGAAATCGGATTTGTTCCGATTCCGTCGGGTTTTGTAATTCCGTATTTTAGAATAAGAATAGCGAAGATAGAATTGGGAATTACGGATTTAGGACTTTAAAAGAGAGGAAGGGGAGACGAGAGGAGTCGACGGTGCGTCGTTTCGTCGCCGGGAGTTCCTACGGTTGTCGCCGGAAAAATCCGCCGGAGCTTCGCCTTTCGCTCACTTCGATTGCACATTAGAGTTTCTAGGGATTTCTTGAGAGTTGGCTCAAAGTTTTAGGGTGAGAGGGTAGTGTGTAGGGTTGGTATTTATAGGGTTAGGCTAGGGTTAGGGTAGGTGAAGAGTTTTAAATTAAAAATGTAAAAAATGTATTAAAAATTCATTAAAAATAGAGTAAATGGGGATTATGGTGTCTCTGGAACCGATCTAATTAAATGGAGTGTGCAGGGGGTATGAGAATGTGAAAAGACCCAACTTTCATTTGGGGGACTCGGCGGTCCGACCCAGTCCGGCTGGCGGCACCGGCCCGAGTCAGCCGGTCCGCCGGCCGACTCGGTCGATCCCGGCCAAGTCCGGCGATGAGGAGGGGCGTCGTCTTCTCACCTTCTCACTGGTACTTTCACATTATAGGATGTAGCGGGATTTTTGTGAGAAATGCATTTGTAACTGTTGGTATTCTAAAAAATTCAAAAAAATAATATTAAAAATAATGTGGGGCATGGGATTTGAACTCTGGTGGCTTGGTTTAGTACTGCAAGATATTACCAATGAGCTACAAGCTTCTTATTATAATTAAATTGCTAATTAATTACTTATCTTGTGCTCAGGCAATAAATGCCCCTTTATGGATTTTGAAATTTTTTTGTAAAAACTTGTATTGGAAATTTGGGGTTGTTACATTATCAGCAGGCCATATGAAGTAGTGACTTCCGACTGTTGGCTGGATGCAAGATATTCAAGTTGGACTTCACGCACTCCAGCAAATTATGAATTTTGTTGGATACTCCTGAAGGGGTAAAACCCATCAAGAGCCAGTAAATCTTTCGAGATCAGTGCAGATGAAAAGATATTAACCTAATAAAGGTAGACTTGTAGTAAAAGGTTTCGATCAAATATCCGGTGTGGATTGTGATGAAACTTTTACTTCGGTGTCTGTGCTAAAGTCCATACGGATATAATTTGCCACTGTTTTTTATGACTATGATGTCTGGCAGATAGATGACTATAATGACTTTCTAAATGTGTATTTAGAAGTGTGCGTGTATATGACTCTGCCAGAGGGTTATCACAGTCAGTGCGAACAACGGAAGGTGTGCAAGTTGATTAAGTCTATTTATAGACTAAATTCGACAAAGCGGAGATGGATCATATATTTTGATATTACCGTCAAAGTGTTTAACTTCATCAAAATAATAGATGAACCTGGTAATTGTAAGAAGCATGTAGGGAGTACTGTCATATTTCTCATATGGTATGTGGATGACATACTCCTGATAGGGAGTGGTGTTCCTATGCAATAATCGGTCAAACTATGATTGTCATAGATATTTCTCCATATAGGATTTGGACAATATATATATATATTAATCGATC
The DNA here is from genome assembly GCA_030015575.1 of Agapanthus africanus. Lineage (NCBI taxonomy): Eukaryota > Viridiplantae > Streptophyta > Magnoliopsida > Asparagales > Amaryllidaceae > Agapanthus > Agapanthus africanus. Next base: position 427,096,299 of record JASDDO010000010.1, on the reverse strand, counting down.
TGAGGATTAGATCTATAGAGATAGATCTAGCTAAATTTGGGACACCATTCTAAAAGGATTTAGAATGGAAGACTCCTAACACAGTAGTGTACCCGCAATTAATGGAGCCACCCTCTCTTAAGAGATTTCTTCATGACTGATGAGGAGAAGCACTCGCATGAATGACATTATGCATGTTATGGAAAAAAATTCAATCTTACGATATTGTGTATCAGACCAGATGTAGGTTATACAATTGATGTAGTAATCCGATATTAGTCCAATCTTGGAGATCCATAGAATAGCAATGAAAAACGTACAAGGATGTTCTTAGTGTATGATAATGGTAGCCTCCTACAGGAGGTGGTTACCAATTCCAGTTTCTTATGTGACATGGATGACAGAGTGTCTGTCATGAGTTATAAGTTTACCCTCTTTTGAGCAGCAGTATAGTGGAAAGAGTTCCATGCAAGATACGATGATAGACATGGCTCTGGATGCCGATTGCGACTCTGCAAAGGATATAGCCAAAGAAGTTGTTGGATAAAATTGTTCATTTATGAACGTATTCCCATCATCTATCCAGACAAGTTCTAAAGCAGGTATCGCTTGATTCGGGAGATAGTTGATCTCCGCGAGATTGAGATTTAGAGAGATAAAGTTAGAAAAATTGTAGCGGATCCACTCACTGAGGCCGTTTCTCGAACATGGTTTGTGAAACTGTTGGTAAAGAAGTTGGGTATGCGATAGCACATAAGATGTGGGTATACGATAGAACATGAGATGTGGGTATGCGATACCGCAATAATTAGCCTTAAGTGCAAATAGGAGATTGTTGGATATAATGCCCTCAAGGCAATTATTGTAATTGCATGATGGCAATTACTGTAATTGAAGGAGGAGCTATACGGATAGAACAGTCTTGCTCGAGATGATAGTATACTATCTGGTTTGTCTTTATCTTAACATGTATATATGTTTTACTTGTTATTACGTATCACTAATACATATTGATAAAGCATGTAGGATCTTTGCTTGACTACCAGGATTATAATAGGGATCATACTAGTGGGGACTGGATAGTCCATAAGCACATCCTTAAATGTCCCTAGTCGTAAGAGTCGCGTTCCAGATTTGGGCCGGCACGTGACCGTAAGAGTATCAAGACTAGGTATCGATACTCCAGTTTAGACTAGTGTAACGTTTCTTGACCCCGTACAGGGCAATGGTTCATCTTATAGCTATTGGTGTTTGACACCGAAGATTGTATACATGTGCTCATTAGGTTATAAATTACACTGGATGGACTCACCGAGAACTCCTAGATGGTATTATACTAATTGTCAGAAAGCAGTTCTTTGATGACGATGGTACATGGTAATCCCTTGACCCAAGATCGCCATAGTGTCTTGTGTGTGTTCCCACTATACTTTGATTACTACCCTACTACGTCTCTACTGAGTGCAAACATGTTTTAGTTGGGTATAGTTCTGAAGCACATGGAGACGCAAACGGTCGAAGGGATTTGTCTCTCCCGGTATAGGGAGTCGATATCGTGCAGTGCGGGACATGACTATAACCATAAGTCTGTGGCCACAACAAGTGAGATAAACTGATAAATGTTATCAGTTGTATCTCTGTTGGTTATGAGTTCGATGTATGCATGACTTATTGGGTTATTGGGGATCTGACAGTTCCACCCTCAACCCGGTATGCGATAGTCTTTGACGAAAATACATGACTGTATGGTATTCGTCGCTTATAGATTTTGTCGGGTCCGGATGAGTTTGCTCGTCAACCTGCCTTTATCTTGATCACACCTGAGTAACCATTACATGTAGCTAGTACAGCTGACCAGCTTGTGGGTTAACCCGTGAAAGGATTGAATCTCAAAGTGTTTCAGATTCAATTGGATTTGATCATGTTTAACTTACTACCAACGTATTGACAGGTCTTTAGAGTCCCGCAACGAAAGTGCATACTCGGAAAAAATGATTGCTCCCGCCCAAATTTGGGCTTAAGAGCTTAAGCTCAACCCTGGCGCAGGTAGCGCCAATACCACCCTGGTGTAGGTAGCACCAAACGTCATCTCTGCCGCAAGTGGCACCAATGCTAACCCTTGCTGCGTAAGCACACCACGTGCAAAGCATGTGGTGCAAGTGCCAATCCCATGCGCAAACAGGCCAAACGTGCAATGCACATGGTGCAAGCACATGTTTTGTTGAAGCGCACGCTTCAATCAGAGTTTAAACTCTATTTGGGAAAATATTTCTGTATATCTTTCTAAACCAAAAAAGATATTTTCTCTATTAACATAGAGCTCTTGGATCAAAAATCCAACGGTGATTAAGCACCACCGGTTGATCTTAAAATCAATTGAGATCTCTCAAATGAGATATTCTCTCAAGTTAATTAATTCTCTCCTCTCCTATAAATAGGAGCCTAGGAGATTAATATCCATACACCCAATACTCGTATAAGGAGAAGAAAAAGAGATTTAAGCCTCAGCAAAAGATTTTCATCTTTCTCAATCAAACCTAACACACAGACCCCCCTATAAGGTCAAACCTGAAGCTTAAGTCTCTAGAGAAGAAAATTTTCATCTTCTTCTTCAAACCCTATGTAAGAAGAAGAAGCAAAGTCCTCCATTTTTTCTTCTTTCTGATATCAAAAAAGCTTAAACTTCATAAGAACTTAACTTCTTCCTCTGGATCAAAAGGTCCATAAGTCAAATCTCCCCATTGTTGAGAACTTAAGCTCTCATGGAGGAGTTTGATCTCAAAATCTAAAATCTGGGGGAAAACTTAAGTATTCCTTCACCAAAAAGTGCAATATCCTCAAGATAATGGGAAAAACCGAAGCTTAAACTTCATGAGACCTTGGTTCTCACCAAGAAATGTGAACACGAAGCCCAATATCATAAAAATTGGATCTTGATGATTTTAATGGCCAAAAGATCATTAAATAGAAGCTTAAGCTTCAAAAAAACATGGACTTTGAAAGCTTAACCCTTCAGGAGATTATGGAGCTTAAGCTCACAAAAACCCTAGCACTGAGCCAGCATTAATACTGCAGTGCCAGCGTCAAAGTCATGTGTAGTGCTATGCGCCAAGCAAGAAAGATTGCATCAAGCTCCAGCGCCAAAGTCGAGCAAGAAAGCCGTGCACCAAGCGCCCATGCCCCACCAAGTGCGGTGCAATGCATGCGCACCACGTGCAACACCCGTGAACATGCGCCATACGCAATATGATAGCGCAAGTGCTCATGATACCATGCCAAAACATGAAGACTTAGCAAATTGGCTAAGTATGGAAACCTAGGCTTCACCGTGGATCCAATGATCTATAGAGAACAACATTCTCAATATATGACCAAGTTGTCTAAGTTTGACCCTAGTTCTCAAAGAAGACTAACGCGTTCTTGGGCAGAGCTTCTGCTCTCATGTGAACTGATGGACCTCATAAATGTGAGAACTAAAACCTAAGTTCACTCCCGTTGGCAAACCAAGATACCAACGTAGACCTTGTCAAGCAAATGCTTGACCTAAATCATGACAAATACATACAGATTTGACTAATCCGCGACCTATGGGCGACGACAAAATCAGTCTCCGTATACAATCAAAGGGCAACCCAGATAAAATAAAAACCAAAAGAAACGACACACGAAGTAAAGAACCTGGAGTGCAGAAAGTCGTTGTCTTACGTGACAACGTAATTAACTACAGGGACTTGCGCCTATAGGAAAAATATGTCCCCACAATCAATGAATCTCTCACACTGAGATAGAATCTAAAGTCGGTTATATCGGTCGCATCCTTCCAAACCTCCGATATACGGAACTATAAATCAACTTAGTGTAGGGTTCCTAGGCACACTAATGAGGTCTCATAAGTGATCAAACATGCCCAATTCAAATTTTTCATGTGCCTACAAACCCTAATACGGATCGTTAACTAGATAATAAGGCGATGCAAGCAAGTTAACAACTTTAACTAGAAGGGAAGTGACTACAACCTTTGTAGATCCGGTTCTCCACCTCCATAGCTCCGTGTTGACGACCCTCCACTGTACCCTTCGGATCCCGGACTCTCGCGGTGGTTTCATCGAAGAATTGATCGGGCTAGGTCGTCGACTTCGATGCCGAAGATGATCTACGTCGAGGCAACTCAAGATCAAGCTCCAACTTCACCAAGTCATGAAACTTATGAAGAAAACACCCTATACCACTTGGCAAGTGGTAGAGGATGAAGAAATAGGAAGTGGGTTCACTTTAGAATTGGATTTCTCACTCTTTTTCACAATACACCATTAAAGGATGCAAGGTTTCTTCTTTGTTGAAGAAGAAGAAAAGAATTATGATAAGTCTATTGAAAAAAGAAAATAAAATTATACTTATCATATATTCAACCATGGTTTAGTGTAGAGAATTAACTAAGGTTAGTTGAATGGTTAGGGTTAGGAGAAGAAGACAAGAATGGTCACTTAGTCAAAGATGCATGAAGCATCAAGAAGCTTCATGTTTGAAAGCAACCATTTTGTTTTCTTTTATCTTTTAACCAAAAAAGAATAGATAAATAAATAAGTGAAATGAAACCCTAACCATTCACTAAACATGGTTTAAGTCTTTACACAAACCCAAGTTTGCATGTATCATCAAACATGATACAAACAAGTGCACAAAAATATATCACATATACAACTTGTGCAATTCAAGTGAGAAAATCCTTTTTAAAGTGAACCAATACTAGTTAATGCAAAGTAATATATCAAATATATAATTATACATTAAATCATTAAATCAACACTTGATTCAATGATCCGGTCATGTCGCATATAACCGACTAGTATCCAATGTATCGACTTATCGAATCAATTTTCGATTCGATAACTAGGTTATATCGCATACAACCAATCGATACATTCATCGCGAGAATAGAATACGGTATCACATACACGCATTATTCTCGGTCCCGCACATATCTCATATGCGCTCCTATTTCGTTTCGCTTGAGCCAGAAAACCTCTGTGTAGGACTCTAAAGACTCGTCAATACGCCGGCAGCAGGTGATGATCATATCAAACACCCACAAGCCGCAAGCGGTCTGCTAAACGTAACGGCCACCCGGGTATTGAGCGATCAGAAGATCGACGAGCAAGCCCGCTCACACTCCTGTGAATCCAACCAGTAACACTTACCGTACAGTCCGGTCTGTTCGTCTGATATGTCGCATATCTCGCCTAGGGATGGTAAACGTCAGACCCCAATAGCTTGATAAGTCATGCCGACGTGAGGTCCATAACATGTGTGAAACTACTGATAACACTTACCAGTAGATCACTGCAACCCTGGCCAGGGATTTCCTGTTATAGCCAGTCGAGCATAGCGCAACATCAACCCCCAATACCGGGAGAGACGAATCCCCTCCTATCGCTCATTTCCTCCATGTGAATCGGGACTGTACCCAAAAACCACCTGTTTGCACGACTCAGTAGAGCCGTGGTAGGGTGGAAATCAAAGCACAGTGGGAGACACACAAGACTCTATGACGATCTCGAGTCAACAGACTAAGCTGTACCAGTGTCACCAGAGAACTGCCATCTGACGTGAGGTATAATACCATCTGGGAGTTCTCGGCTAGTCCGTTCAGTGTACCCAGTCTCCACTGAGCACCCGTATACCATCTCTGATGTCAAACACCAATGGATATGGGATCATCCATCGCCCATCACATGGGTCGAGAAGATATACGCTAGTCTACTCTGGAATATCGATGCCCCGTCTCGATATTCCCACGACTAGGAACATTGAAGGATGTACTCATGGACTACCCAGGCCCCACTAGTATGATCTGCATCATAGTCCTGGAAGTCGAGTACACATCCTAAGGGCTTTATCAACATGTAACAGAGAGACAGAAAGTATACATGTCAAGATAAAGAGCAACCAGATAGCGTACTATCATGTCGAGCAAGAAAGTCCTACCTTTATATGTCCCAGCATCCACTACAATATACATCCAATGTACAGTAATGGCCTCTAGGGCATACATATAACTAACAATCTCCCACTTGCACTAGGGCCATCTGTAGCAGTGGTTGCAGTTTCACATACTCAACCATCCCATATAAGTCTCTCTCTGGGAAAAATCCTTTGTGAGTGGATCCGCCGTGTTGTCCTCTGAGTCTACTCTCCTAACCTCGATCACCCTGGAGATCATCTATCTCCATGATCAGGTGATACTGCCTTAGAATATGTCTGGGTCACTGATGGGACCAGGGTTCCTGGGACTAAGCCACTCTTCCATTGTCACACAATGGTAGGAACCTAGTTCATCTTATGAACCAATATACACCCAAACTGCCTCTTTGGTAGTATCTTTAATAGCGATGTTACCAGCCTTTATCGTCTAGTTTGCCACGGTATCTAGCTTGGAACTCTTCCAACATACCGTCGCTTTACCGAGGGTAAAGACAATGCCTGCGACTGACATTCAGTCGTCCTTATCACCCTAGAACTTTTCCAGTGATTCTCCCCAGGATCGAGGAGGTATCACCTTTATCCTATTTGGAGAATCCTTGTGATAAAAGGAGATTGACCGATCGTAGTATAGGAAACTCTTTTCCTATCTAGAGTATGTCATCCACGTACTCTACGAGGTTCGCTACCATACTCCCTACTACCTTTTTGTATATACAAGGTTCATCTACCATTTTGATCATGTCAAACTGTTTGACTAACTCATCAAAACAGATGTTCCAACTCCGCGATGCCTGCTTCATCACATAAAATATCTTGCACACGTTTCCGCTGCTCCCACTGTTTACGAAGCCCTCTGGCTGTGTTCTTATAGACGTTCTCTTCTAAATCATTATTTAAAAAAGTAGTCATGGCACCCAACCACCAGATATCGTAGCCATGGTATATAGCAATGACAAGTAGGATCTGGATGGATTTAAGCATAGTCCCTGGAAAAGATTTCATTATTATTCACGCCTGGTCGATGACGAAAACTTTTAACAAGTCTAGCTTTGAAAGTCTCAACCTTTCCATCTACACCAAGTAATCTTCTTAAGATATACTTGCTCCTGATGGGGATTTAACCCTTCAGATATAGCAGCCAAAGTCTATACTTTGCTGGTGTATATGGATTCCATCTCAGATCGCTAAGCATCCAGCCATTCTTACAGAGTCCCTACTCTCGATGGCCTGCTCGAACTAGTTGGGTCATCATCTCATGATGCATTCCTCGCTCCCACTGTCATCGAGAAACCGTGGTATCTCTCATGCGGACGAGGAACCCTACCAGATCGGTGGAGAGGCTGAGGTTCATCGGGAACTATTAAATCCTTTGGTTCTGTCAAATCATTAGCTGCAGTTTTGTATAGCTGGAACCTTTCCAATTCTACAGAACTGACTTTGCCTCGATCCTGTCCGGATTTTGCTTTTGACATAGGCCGAACAATCCCAAATCTTTACTTACTTAAGAGATAGGCTCTTACCATACCATATCTTATATGGAGTGGTAGGCAGTGATCTGATTCGAACCTAATTCAATAGGTATGCAGCTTCTCAAGTGCACAACCCCCTTAAAGAAACAGGTAACTCAGTAATACTCATCATAGAGCGCACCATATCATATAGGGTGCCCATTGCTCCGCCCTGATGCACCGATATGCTGTGGTGCATTCAGAGGAGTAACACTGAGAGAGAATCTCATTCTCCTTTAGAATGATCCAGGAATGCCATGCACAAGTATTCTCCTCCTTGATCTCATCGTAGGACATAATACTTATACCTGTATTGGTTCTCTACTTCTAACTTATATTCTGTGAATATCTCAAAAGGTTCGGACTTATGTTTCAACAGGAACATATGACTGAATCTTGAGGGACTATCAGAGAATGTAATGAAGTACAAAGAACCGGTCCTGGCATATGTAGACAGGAGACCTTACATACATCATCATGCATCAGTCCCAAGAGTTTACTAACTCTTTCTCTGTTTCCAATAAATAGAGCTACGGTCATCTTATCTTTGTGACATGACTGGCAAGTTTCACAAGATGTAAATTCAAACTGATTTAAATATGCATCTAAAATGTAACTTCAGCCAGTCGGGTCGCATTGATATGACCTAGTCTACAATGCCTCAAGAAGGATTCGTTCATTTCTGAACTCTTCCTCTTGTGTGTGTTCTGTATACTAGAAACTGTAGTTTGATTTAGAACATCAATGCTTTTAGGTAACGTGCCTGAACCAATCAACTTTTGATATAGGAAATGTTCAAAACATTATCCAACAATACGAAATTATATCCTTTCTTTACTGATAAAGAGACTGATATGATTTTGTATATCAGGTTCGGTATCTAATAGCATTTGTTCAGAATCAATGTATTGGTAATACAGGGTGACAGTGACCAACAGACTTGGCTGCAACACTTGCCCCATTTTCTGTCTCATGAAACTTATCACCCGTTCTCAGTTTTCTACCCTTTTGTAGCTTTATGTAACAGATTACATATCTGGGATCCTGATCCGGTATCAAATACCCAGGATGCAGAGGATACTGAGAAACAGTTATTTGTAATGAACACACCCGAAGGAGATGCATCTCATGCACTTTCTTCGTTTGGGCGGCATGGGAATCCTGGTATTCCCTAATTCCTGCTCGGTCTTATAACAATTATAAGTTGGAGCGGGACCAACGTTCCCCAGCTCAGTATAACAAGAGGGTTCGGTCAATACATCCATATTATTATCTTGATTAAGGCGTGATATGGTCGCTACCTGGAGAGAGAGAGAAGAAAACACTCTGCGTGCGCTCTTGCAAGATTAGATTGGTTATATATTTTATCTAATCAGGATGGCTCCCACTGTTTTTATCAAATCTTCCTTCAAATCCTAAAAGGAAAGATTAACCGGGATTAATTACACTCTACAAGTTCGCCAATCTTTCAGCCAGGCCAGTGTCGGTACTTTGAGGGAGGTTCCCTGTGCTTTCGCACGGACCTAATTACAGTAAACCTCGTTTTCCCAGAGGCGTAACCCCGTTGACACCTTTCTAGACACCTACTTGATCGGCTAATTGTAAAATGCAAAACTCTCGCAGGAGTAACAATTACTCACAGTGGGTATCGAGATCCAACTATCACATAGAAAGTATGCAATCTCATTGCAAATTTCAACACTTGAAACTCCCGATAATGGTTTTTACCCCTAGCACCTATGACCTTGGTTAAGGTCAACAAATCATAGGTACTAGTCAAGTTCTACCCGTCATTTCATGATTAATTAGACCCACCCACATGACCCTTGGCTAAGGTCAACAAAGCTACATGACTGTCCTAACTAATCGCATCATATGCTGTGTAGGAAGACATCACTTAGCTACCGCACACTACGCCTCGACTATGGTCGACAAACGTAGCACGAATACTAAGTACTCTACTTCCTAAAATGACGGAGGGTTGCGAATGGTTTTTAAGAAAACCTTTAACGCTTTGAACTTGATCTCGTTGCGGAATCAAATGGTTTTAAATGGAATGTTTTTGAGGCTTTTCTAATTTTGCTAAAGGAGTTACTCCCGGTGAGGGGATCGTCGGCCCTTTCCTCGTCGAATGAGGTGCGGGATATATCATATATATCACTGTGCAAAGCAGAAACTATAGAAGCAATCAAAAGACAAACCGAGTGTGTAGCATATGCCAGTTATTGCTAAAGGAGTCACTCCCAGTGAAGGGATCTCGGTCCTTTCCTCATCGAATAAGGTGTAGGATGTTCTACAATGAACACCGCAATGCAAAGCAAGAACTGTAGCTACCTGTTTTATTTTTGAAATTCGATTACACAACATCAATTAGGTTTATTTTCTTTCATTAATCTCATTAATGAATATCCCATCATTTAAGTCCACCTAAACATCACAGATAAATATAACGTACGCTTATACCATCCGCATTCGCCTCGATGTCCCGTCTGCACCGTTAGGTTAGGTAACTAATGCCAGAGCGAGGCAGGGCTAGCGCGGGTGTAAAACATAAGCAACGTCTATATAATATATCATATATACTATATGCTATATCTATCTGAACAAATCACATGATCACATCACAGATAACGCAGCAGAAAATATCATATGAAATATTGGATGTACTAGGACGTCCGTGTTTTTAATACGAGCCAGTATAAAACACGGATTCCACGGTCGTGATGAATAGCCAATCCCACACCCCAAGACCCCTACGAGAGCGGCAAGCAACCCTACCAATTCTAGGGTTAGGAGACCCGGACTCGACTCCTCGAGATGGTCTCCCACTGGACCCTAGAACCCGGTTACTTGTGCTCCCCTCCTTGGGTCTGTCCTAGTGCGGAAAAGTAAATAATATATAAAAGGTGACATCTTCCGCAACCTGGAAGTGCCCCAATAAAAGAATATTACATACAAGTTTTTATATGAATGAAAATGAAAAACACTCATCTCACATAAAAAAACCACCGGCTATTCAAACACGACGATCCAATATAACATATCCAGCAACACATAACATCACATGTCATCAACGTAAGTAAATATGCGCATCCCAATTGTCGTTGACATATAGCAACGAAACCGGTGATATCATATATTACACTTACGGTCACAGAAAAGAAAGTGTAAAACTACAATAGTTGGAATCCGCAACCTGCATAGACATCGCATGCCTAATCAAATGAATTCCTTAGATATCGCATGCCTACCAATTATAAACCCCGCATTTTAGTCTCATTATCGAAAACACTTTTCAATATCAAGTCGGGCAATTCAACATGATTCCCGACATCCTGATCGAATGCTCGTTGCAAACTTTAGTAGGCGGCCGCACCCCCGACGCCGTCGACAAAGTGCACCAAGGCGGAACACCGCTGCAGCGAGCATCCGAACGGATGCTTTCGGTGACTGGGTTCTCTTATAGTCACTTGGTCGGGGCTATGGGGTGTAGCAGTCTATTAAGTTTATCCGGCGAGTATCCGCGTATGCTACGTGATTGCGACGGACTTTTGATCGCATCAAAATTCCGTGGTAACCGATCAAGTGAGACTAAACTGCTATGTTTATAACATTCATTCAGTTATCTCATAATTTCTTGTGAATTCCAATTATTGTATCACATTCCGGATAAGATAGAAAATGTTAAACTTTCCGATCGAACAATCGAACACCCAAGTTTTCCCGAAACAGCTCAACACATGAAATAAGTTCAAAAACATTCACTTCATGCCTCAGTACCAACGGTCCAGCCGTAGAAGGGTCAAGCCAACGCCTCACATGTGGCACGCCGTACTGCCCCAAACCCTAAGGTTCAAAGGGCAGTTCAAGATGGTCACATAATCGAGTTAAGGTTTGTTGTCTTCTAGAGGGACCATTGCGTTACTTGCACTACTTGGAACATCATTAAACAACGGAAAAATCCAACAATTGGAAATTTCCCAGCAGGGGAAAAAGTGGGTATTTATATCCGGTCGAACTTTTTAACATATTCTAAAATTAGCCAGAAAAACACATACGCAAAATTTGATAATCCGATCGAATCTACGAACTCCCAATACAACCCAGAAAACTCAACTCTTGAGTAAATATTAAAAAATCCCAGAAAACTCAGCACCTTAAGAAACAAATTACTGTGCAAAAATCGAAGGCTAACGTCATCAGATGGCCGCGGAACCGCCGCAGAAGCCAGGCTTCTGCCGCGGTTCCGCCGCGGTTTGGACGTATCTTTTTGTCATTTTTGCACCGTAATTCTTAGAACTTCCTGCTGAATTTTTTAAGAATTTTTAATCTGGAAAAAACCCAGTTTTTAAAAAATGTCCAGAGAGCATTTTGGAGTTAGGGTTTCGGTTCGATCGGACTTCTAACTCCGTCTACGCATCGCCTAAGGCTCTAGTTAGGCTCTGATACCACTGTAGAGTTCCTAGGCACACTAATGAGGTATCACAAGTGATCAAACATACCCAATTCAAATTTTTCATGTGCTTACAAACCCTAATACGGATCGTTAACTAGATAATGAGGCGATGCAAGCAAGTTAACAACTTTAACTAGAAGGGAAGTGACTACTGTTCCCCTTCGAAAGGCGGCGCACAGGACCGCGATGTCCTGACGCTGAGATTCGGGGCAGATGCTATTTGGTTTTATCCGTCCACCTCTCCGAAGATGCCAAGTTGATTTATGGCACCGTGTATCGGAGGTTTAGACGGATGCGGCCGATGTAGCAGACATCGTCAGATTCCCCCTCGCTTGAGGGGTTTTTGATTGTGGGGACGCTGTTCCCTACAGGCGCAAGCCCCTGCAGTTAATTACGCTACCGCATCGCAGTAACAACTTTCTCCTTCTCCAGAATTTCACTTCGTGTCGTGGGTGTTTGTTTTGTTTGTGGTTGCCCGTGGATTGTATACGGAGACTGAGTAATGCTGTCGCCCGTAGGACGTGGATTAGTCCAAATCCGTATTTACTTAGATTTGGGTTTGGTGTTTTTAGTTTAAGGATACGTTAGTCGCGTTGCGGCTAAGATCAACTTAAACGTTCGTTAAGGATACGTTAGTCCTGTTCGGGACTAAGATCAACTTAACGTGATAATCCATTTAATCTCTGGCTATCGGGACTCGTCACCTCTCTAACGTCGTTGAAGGATTACAACGGCAAATGTCAGAGGAGTTCAGAGATGTGCCCTTGAACCAAAGTCGATTTGGAGTTTTATAGTCCATTTAAATGTTTAAGGATACGTTAGCCGTATTTGGGGCTAAGATCAACTTAAACGGGACCGTTTAGATCCGGCAAAAGAGGATTTGGGAGCTCTATTGTTCCAGTTTAGAGACGTAGTGGTCCATGTTCCAATTTAGGGACGTGGTGGTCTACCATTAATTTAAGGACGTTTCGGTCCAATATTAGTTTAGGGACGTTTCGGTCCAACATTAGTTTAGGGACGTTTCGGTCTACGAGTTTAAGGACCCCGCAGTCCGATACCCATATGTGGTCGTTGGGACCCGTCGCCTCTCTGACGTAGTTGAAGGATTACAACGACAGTCGTCAGAGGAGTTCGGAGATGTACCCTCGAACCGGATATAAATTAATTTAAGAGAGAGTTGTGCTCAGTCAATTTTATTTAAGGACTTACGGCCAAAATTGGGCTAAGTCCAGTAGAGAATGTTCAACACCTTTATTTGTTTCCGGTCTATTAACCTGTGCTAGGGCTTTGCCCATACTTAAATAATGCATTGCATTACTTCAGGCCATTTGTGCCCATTTTGACTGGGCTCTGCCCTTTTTATTATGATGCAGATCATTTGTTTTGGTCCACTGGACCTTTCAATTGGGCTCTGCCCTTTTAAATAATGCATAGCATTTTATTTATTAGGCCTGTTAAGCCTTTTAATTGGGCCTGGCCCTTCAGGAAATGAAATGCGTTGCATTTGTCAGGCGCTTTGCGCCAATCACTGAGCACAAGCGCTTGTGGTGAGGACACGTGTCATGCTTTGGCGAGCGCAAGCGCAACAGCGCAGTGCGCTGCGCTGTTGCGCTGCTGACACGTGGCGCGCTCTGATGAGTTGCGCCAACGAAGGAGCGCAACAGCGCAATTTTTCAAGTGCAAAGCACTGTTTTATATTTTGGTTGATTTTAAATCAAAGAAAACAAGTTTTCTTTTGTTTTCAAAGAACCAATGGTTCATAAGAAAGTGCAAAGCACTACTATTACTTATTTTTTTTCTTTTTACTTGAGTTTATTGATCTTGTTCTTAGATCAATAGTCTGTCCATAAGAGAATTTTCTCTTTTTCCTAAAGGTTTTTACCTTCTGTTGTTCTTGAGGAGTTCTCAGGAGTTCTCTTCTCTCTTTTTTTTAGAAAGATGTTGATACCTTTGAATTGAGGCCTAAGGTCCTTTTTATAGTACCCATAAATTAGTTAAATTTGTTAAAGAGATCTTTCTCTGAGTGATTTGGGGAATTTTCTCCACCGTTGGATCTTTGATCCAAGGGCTTCTGCTTTGCAGAAGAGAATCTTCTTGTTTTAAGAAGAACAGAAAAGATTTCTTAAAATTTTAATTCTGTTTGGCGCAGATGCTCTAGCGCGTGACACGTGTCGTACTGCGCAGCGCAACTGCGCTAGCGCATCTGCGCTGACACGTGTCGCGCAGCGCACAGCGCAGCGCAACTGCCCTAGCGCATCTGCGCTGACACGTGTCGCGCAGCGCAGCGCCTGCGCAACTGAAGCGTTGCTTCCTTTAATAGAGCTTTGCTCTGATTGGGCGCGCCTTCTTGGGCGCTGCGCTGACGTATTAGCGCCTGACACGTGGCACGTTGCGCCCGAGATTTGAAGCGTTGCTTCAAAATTTTGAATTTTGAATTTCAACAGAGCTTTGCTCTGATTGGGCGAAACAAATGCCCCCCCACCGTTGTGCTCACGTGGCGCACACGTGAATGCAGCGGTGGCAAACTCCTGATCGTTGGATCAAGGGGTGAGCTCAAGGGGCGCAAGCGCCTTATAAATAGGACCTCTGGCCCTTAGAAAAATCTTACCGTTTTAAGATTTTTGATTTCAACAGAGCTTTGCTCTTGCTTAAGAACTTCAGAGCTTTGCTCATTCCCAAAGTTAGAAACTTTAGGTAAAAATTAATCTAAATCAAATTAATTTAAATTAATCTTAACCAAAGAGCTTTGCTCTCACAGATCTTTTGATCTAAAGAGATCCCCATTGGGGTTTCACAAACAGAGCTTTGCTCTCAAAACTTATAGATCTATAGGGATCTTGTTCATGGGTTTTAACCCATGAACAGAGCTTTGCTCATAGATCTAAAAATAGCTCTTTTAGATTTGAAAAATGAAGAGTCTTTTTATAAATTTTTCATGAATTTTTCAAGATTCCAAAATTTTTTAATTCTTTTAAGTGTAAAAAAAAAAGTTTTCTGATGGACCTTTTCCATTATTGCCACAGAGCCATGCTTCTTTTAAGGAGTCTTATTTCCCTGAGACCAGAGTTTGACAAGTGTCACTCTGTGACAGAGATTTGCTCTGAAAGAGAAAATTTTCTCCTTGTCTCTAGGGATTCTCCCCCCCCTTTTTAAAATGGGAATGTTTTCCCGGGGACCAACTGACAATCTCATCCAATGATGAGGTTGTCTGACGTATTGAGAATCCGGATTTTGTGGGTCCCCCTTTGGTCTCCCACTCACTGCGCTGCTGTGTTGTGTAATTAATTAATTTTAATTTAATTAATGCATTTTATTTTTTTTAGACGCCAAACGTTTGAATTACAATACTAAAGGCTAAATTGTTCTTTTTGCAGTGATCATGTCTCTAGACACTTCATTCCCGTTCGTCCGCTCGGAGGAGGGATTTCCCGAGGCGCCCTTGGACCGTGAAGTCCTGGCCATGATTAAGGAGTATGACCCGGAATACAAGAGTCTTCATCTTTGGGGGTCGTGATATAATCAGATCATCATGGGCCGCCGGAGCTTCACATGTGCGGTGCCGTCGGAACCCATAACGGCGATTCATTACGCCAGCCCACCCCCGGTGCAGTATGCCATGGAGATGGTTGATTGGACATCAAAGGGCTTCCTACATCCTGCCATAGATGCGATTTCGGTTCAGCGTCCCATGGTTTTGGATATCCTGGGGCGCCGCATCTGTCAAGGCGAGGCGCGACCTTGGGAGCAATCATATAATATCGGTTTGATCCCCCGCCACCCAATCGGCTATCTGCCGTGGGCCCGGTATATCCTGTCGACGAAGAAGTCGCAGTTGATAAGGTTAGGATTGTATACCGCAGTCTATGTTTCCCTCTTCCAGTATCCCACGCTTCCCACCTGGTGGTTCAAGGCCTTCCTGGAGCAGTGGAACATTCCTACCCACACTTTCCTTGCCATGGATCGGGAAGTGTCAATCTCTTTGGAAGAGTTTACGGAGGTATCCGGTCTACCGGTCATGGGGAAACATTATGAAGAGCTGCTCCCACCGGATGAGTACGTCTTTGGTGCTAAGCCGGTGATAAGAGGGCTCATGCCGGAGAACGCAGTTCAACATCAATTTCCAAGTCTGATCAAGGTGTTGAACATCTACGAGGCCCTTTTCATTGAGCGTGGGAGCCGCGGAGTTAATTTTGAGGATTTTATTGCTCGGTTCCTTCATCCAAACGTCCTCTCGGCGAAAGCTGCCAAGTTTGCCAACCTTGAGGATCCTTTTGGTTTAGGTTTGGATAACCTGCCAGCGAAAGACATAGACCAAAAGAACTTTTTTCTTCCAACTCCCTAACCATGTCTTTTGCAGAAGTCGCAGCCCCCGAGATGGATGAGGAGGCCTTCTTTTTAGGATTTCTTGGGCTTTGGCTGAGTTGGTTTGCGCTCCCAATGCACTCTCATCGCATGCGGCCCTCTGTTTTTTACCCGGCCCACCGAATGACTATCGGGGTAAAGGTGGCCGTTGGGATCGCCGGTTTGGCGCACTTATATCATGGCCTCAGTCGAGCAGCGGATGCTAATAAGCCTGGGGTGTTGCACGTGGTCTTCCCGATGCACTACTTTATGTCGTGGCTCGAGCTACATACAGCGGGTGTCTTCGGCATGCATAAAAGGCCCTCGTTCTACGAAAGGTGCAGTTTTCCTCGCATTCTACAGTTGATCGGCGCATCAATTGTAAATCCATCGCCACGAGATGCCAGGTGTTTACTCCTTCGCTCCCACACCGTTGGAACCGGTGTGTCTTTTATTGACAAGGTGTTGACAATTGGAAAAACGTCCACCACCGCAGTGCGGCCATTGCAAGACACTTTCAAGGATGGAGCTTCAGTTTTAACGGCCCGGGAGACCCTTCACCTATATTCCATCAGACCGGGCTTCTTGGTGTTTAGGCAGGACGGGGCAGCGATTTTCATGAGATATAACCCGCATCGTTTCGCCCAACAGCTGAGCTATAATCAAGGGGTACCGCTGGAGGCTTTTTTATCGGAACCTGCCGCGACTGAAGAAAGGATGGAGAGGGCACTGCATCACTTCATGCGTCTAAACACGGGCTCTCACTTCTTTATCAGTGAGCCGGCTTGTGCCCCCCGACTTCTTAGGGTATACACAGAATGGTATAGTCATTCGACGGGAGCGGTCATAAAGGAGGAAAGGCGGTTGCTGATCGATCGTAAGGGTGCACTTCCAGGTAGCGATCGCAACGCTCCTCTGGTGCCAAGGACCCCGGTAATCCCCCTTTAAAAGATGCCAAAGCCGGACCCTCGCGTGCACAAAGTCCTCCACGTGAGTTGCCGCTCCCTGATATCACAGATGCACCTCCCGCACCCTGTGCTCCAGTGGAGACAGTGGTTGTACCCTCGCCGGAGTCTGGCATGGGTGCGGACATCGGGACCCGTCGTCCCAAAGTGGCTGCTAAACGGAAGTCGATCCCCCGTGAGCCTAGGGTCGGAGGGCAAAAGAAAAAGAAGTCGCTCTTCGCTGCGGACGTCGTGTTTGGTCAGGAACCCCATGCTCCTTATGCCGAGGGTCTGCTCGAATACGGGACTAACGAAGGATTAGTGATGCCGCCGCCAGACGATACAGACTTGGAGGCTGCTCTCGAAGCTTCAGCATGGTTGGCGAGGCGTGACGTGTGGCTAGCTAAGCTTGCGCAATCAGGTAACTATTAGTCGCCTTTTCTTTATTGCAACATATCCTCTTCATTGCCTTTGACTAACGCTTTTCTTTCTTTCCTTTCAACAGGCATCACTGACGAAGAAGCTATTGCCGCTTCTCTGTAGACTTTCCAAGAGGAGGAACGTCTTAGAGCATCTATGGGCCTTAGTAAGTTTTAATCTATCAAGTCTCCATCTCCCTCGTGTTATGGTCGATCTAACCTCTCCCTTTTTATTGCAGAAACCTCAATGCCGTTCCCACCAAGCGACGCAGATGCTTTACCAGCTGCCGATGTTCGCGCTTCCTCTGGGCCACCGCAGGAGGTTCGTCTTGAAGAGCCGATGAAGGATGCCTTAAAGGCTCTGGAGGCATCCCTGAACGAGGATGACGACGCCTTGAAAGAGGCGTCACAAAGGTCCATCGCGACAGCCAGGGAGGAAAGGAAGCGGCTGAGGCGTGAGGCGAAAGCGCGCAGGGCTGCCTTGGCTATGGGAGCGGGTCCCAGCACTGTCCCTCGTGCTGATACTCCATCTGAAGAGGCCCCTGTCGCCCTATCCACTGCCCGCAGAGAGGTGGCGCGCGCAGTTCGGAGTGCAAACGGTAAATCCGCTTCAGGTAATATTTCTCTCAGAGTTTTTGTTATAAGGATTTTTAATGTCATTGGTCCTTATATCCCTTATCTTGCAGGGCCGAGTCCGATCGAGGGGGAGGCGGAAACCGTTGATCCCAAAGAAACAGAGGAGGGGGTACCTGCCGAACCCGAGCCGACGGTGGGCAACGTCGTTGTGGCTTTGGAGCCTGAGGTGGAGGTCGAGGGGCCTGCAGCCGAGAAGGTCATTGATGCCGAACCTGAAGCGGTGGCAGATGATATGATCCTTATAACTGAACCGAGGGTGGTGGTGGATGAGGCGCTTGAGACCAGCGACCTCGTGGTGATGGTGGACGATACAACCGCGACTACTGAACCTGAGAGAGTAGTGGGTGAGGTAGCTATGATTCCCGAGGACGAGTCAACCGCTCCTTCTCTGGAATCTGGCAATACTCCAGTCATAGCCCTCCCCGTCTATGGTCCTCCGCCGTGTCCAGGTCTCGCGAGCACCACGACGGTTCCCATTGAGTCAGGTGATGAGGCCACGGGCGGTGGTCTCATGTCAATAGAGGAGGGAATCGCCTCCGTTTCAGCCGGCAGCTCATCAGGTAAATCCCAAGTTGCTACCCTTTTTTTATCTTACAATCCTTTCTGACAAATTTGCATTTGTTGTAATGCAGGTGCAGCCAGTGCCGATGCCCCACTGCTTGAGAGAGCGCCTTCAACGACTGCCTTGGCGGTGGTCACCTCTCAACCCTCTCTCATACCCTCGAAGATGTTGGAAGGTATGGGTTTGTAATTTATTAATCTTATCTTCCAGACGCATAATTTGTGTACTAAAGTTATACTATTGTGTCTTTCAGGAGTGCTTTTTGACCATCTTTACCAGATGTTGCTCCCACACTTCTCCTTCCCATCCGAACTCGCTTCTTCCTCTGGTGGCGTTGGTGAGTATGATTTCCATTGATATCCTTCTTTCTTGATTGAAGGAATCACTTTTAAACCCCCTTTTTTTTCATTTCGACTGCAGTGTTACAAATAGAAGAAGGGGATGAAAGATCGGCTGCGCTACCGACCCTTCCGGCCCTGTCGTCTGCCTCAGCTGGTACAGCGACTATCACATTGATAAATCCCCATTTTTATTTTTTTGAACTGTTATCTGATCACATCTTGTTTCTTTTCAGTTATCGTTCCGATCTCGGCGCCCTTCGAATCTCGCATCATAATGCCAGCAGGTCCTTACCTGAGACGTCCATCTTCGAAAGGCGCCGTGAACAGCTTACGTATGTTGAGCGATTACATTGAGGAGCTCGACGTCGAGACCCCTACCTCTGCTGCGGATTTTGCTATAGCGGTTAACCCGATGCTGGTGATACTTGTGAACTTTCATGACGAGGGTATCATCGCATCTTGGGTTAACCATTGCAGGGAGATCGAGGCCCGCCTGCATCAGTTGGAGTCACTGCGTCCCGCTCCCGAGGCCTTGGCTGCCAGTAATCAAAGAACAGCGTGGATTGAGCAGAGCGCTCCTTACTTCCACCACCTCGAACAAGAAGTCATTTCAAGGCATAAGGAGCGATGTGAGACTTCGAGCAAGTCTGCCCAACTGCATGCTCGGGTGGAGGCCAACGCCGCACGGCTGAAGGTTGTCTTTGAGGGCCTTCTGCAATGTCTTTCTGAAGGGTTATCATTGAGGCAACACCTTGATGTTGTCGAGCGAGATGCACCCAGCCAGGAAGCAGCCCAGAAGGCGGCGGAGGAGCAACTTTCATCTTTCTTGCAGCAGCGAGCCCGGGTGGAAGCGGAGGTGGCCGCGGCAGCCGCTCAGGAGGAGGCGCTGAAGGAAGTGCGAGAGCAACTTGTGGATTTACTAAAGACACTTCCTCCTCAGTAGCTATCCTTCTTTGTATCGTTTGTAATTGTAGATAAAAGAATGTATATATATATTTTTTATTCTTTGACATAATGTATCCTGTACCCAATCAGGTTTATGAATAAAAGATACACCTTTTTTGTAATGTGTCATTTTGTCCGTCTTTTCTTTCTTTTACTATCAGCATATCACTTTAGCAAACATGGTTGACGGATGATTAGAACGAGTATCCTGACTTTCTTAAGAAATAGCGATGGCTTAGACCGCAGGTTCGGATCAGCTGCCTAAGACTTTTCAACTCCATGAGCCATGAGGGTCTCATAGAGATTCTTCTCCCTACGGATCGAGAGGATCTCGTAGGTGGGCTTTCTCCTTAGGAATCGTGAGGATTCCTAAGTGTTGTTTTCTCTTACAAGTCGTAAGGATCCTATAAGAGAATTTTTCCCTCTTACGAGTCGAGAGGACCCACAAGCGGTTGTTTCCCTCCTCGTCGAAATTCGACTTTGGAGAGTGAGACCCGTGAATAGTATGCAAGAGACCATTTTGGATTGACTTACAGGGTCCCATTGTTCAGGAAGCAAGTTTTTTAGTCCCTGCTGCCTGAGGCTTTATTTGCATGTTGAGACGAATCGGGAATTTCCCGCGGAGACACAGTTTCTCTGCGAGCCGACGCGAATCAGGAGGCTCTCGTCAAGGAGTGTTTGTATCCGTGAGTCGAGGAATTTGCTAGGGATTATTTGTTTCCCAAGCGCCAAGGATTATTTGTTTCCTTGGGGTTTGAAACGAGTCGAGAATTTCTCACGGAGGCACTGGTGGCTCTGCGAGTCGACGCGGATCAGGAGGCTCTCATCAAGGAGTGTTTGTATCCGTGAGTCGAGGAATTTGCTAGGGATTATTTGTTTTCCAAGCGTCAAGAATTATTTGTTTCCTTGGGGTTTGAAACGAGTCGAGGATTTCCCACGGAGGCACTGGTGGCTCTGCGAGTCGACGCGGATCAGGAGGCTCTCATCAAGGAGTGTTTGTATCCGTGAGTCGAGGAATTTGCTAGGGATTATTTGTTTCCCAAGCGTCAAGGATTATTTATTTCCTTGGGGTTTGAAACGAGTCGAGGATTTCCCACGGAGGCACTGGTGGCTCTGCGAGTCGACGCGGATCAGGAGGCTCTCGTCAACGAGTGTTTGTATCCGTGAGTCGAGGAATTTGCTAGGGATTATTTGTTTCCCAAGCGTCAAGGATTATTTGTTTCCTTGGGGTTTGAAACGAGTCGAGGATTTCCCACGGAGGCACTGGTGGCTCTGCGAGTCGACGCGGATCAGGAGGCTCTCGTCAAGGAGTGTTTGTATCCGTGAGTCGAAGAATTTGCTAGGGATTATTTGTTTCCCAAGCGTCAAGGATTATTTGTTTCCTTGGGGTTTGAAACGAGTCGAGGATTTCCCACGGAGGCACTGGTGGCTCTGTGAGTCAACGCGGATCAGGAGGCTCTCGTCAAGGAGTGTTTGTATCCGTGAGTCGAGGAATTTGCTGAAGACATTGGTTTCTTCGGAATTGGACCGAACCGTCGAGATTTGGCTTCGTCTTCTGGCGGAGCCTGTTGGGAAAGTATGGTTCCCTCTTTGTTTACGCCCTTGAATTGTATACAGGGATCGATGTGATCTTAACTGTACGGCCAAAGTTTTATCATCATTTTTTGTTTTATCTCCGCGATGCTCTATCATTTCAGCTTTTATATCGCGAAGGTCGCGATCGCCCAATCATTTCGGCTATTTTTCGCGGTGCCCAATCATTTCGGCTATTTATTTTATTTTTACTCGCTGCTTTTTATTACGAGTTGCCCAATCATTTCGGCTATTTTGTATGCATGTGCGGCTTACTGGCTTTCCGCCGTAAACCTGGAATTAGACACCGATTTCGGCATCAGCACCGCTACAACTGGGATATTGCCAGGAGCGAATCATCATCTGCCTCTGTCGATGTTGAACAAAGGTGGCTTAGCGACCAGGGTTAGGGTCCTGTCGTCTAAGGCTTTTAACTTCATGAGCCGTAAGGGTCTCACAAAGGTATTTCTCCCTACAAGTCGTGAGGGTCTTGTAGGTGTATTTTCTCCTTAGGGATCATGAGGATTCCTTTCCTCTGTAAGTCGTAAGGATCCTACAAAAGGATTTTCTCCTCATAAATCGAGAGGATTTACAAGGGTTGTTCACCATGTGAACATATCCCCAGTCACGGATGGGACTTGGTCAGGGAAATGTTTATTCGCGTCCGTGGATTGTATACAAGAGCCAGTATTGGACCACTTGTAGGGCAATATCGAAAGTTGTGGGGGTTGCTTAAGCACAGGTTTAGGTTTCTGTAACTTAAGACTTTCAACTCTTATGAGCCGTGAGGGTCCCATAAGAGAGTTCTCCTTACGAGTCGTGAGGATCTCGCAAGTGTATTTTCTCCTTAGGAATCGTGGGGATCCCTAAGTGTGTTGCTCCCTTGTGAGTCGTAAGGATCTCACGCGGGTGGTTTCTCCTTACAAGGTCGAGAGGATCTTGTAAGTGTTCTTTAACGAGGTTGCGCCTTTTCGGGTTTTCACAAACACTCGCCGGTAGCCCTGCTGTTTTTACTCACGGAGCCCTTTCGGGTTTTCATCCGTGCCCATTTTACTTATGGACATACCGTTTTTCTTTTATTCTTTTTATTTTTATATTATTTTTTTTTACGAGGTCGTGCCCTTTCGGGTTTTCACGAACACTCGCCGGTAGCCCTGCTGTTTTTACTCACGGAGCCCTTTCGGGATTTCATCCGTACCCTTTTTGCTTATGGACATACCATTTTTTTAATTTTATTTTTATATGTTTTTTTTTATCTTATCAGCCTAAAGATGCTGCGGTAGTAGTTTAAAGACGTTTCGGTCTGCTATTAGTTTAAGGACATTTCGGTCCGTCGTTGAGAGGCGGGTTACTGCTTATAAAGCTTGAGCTTAGGAAGATAGCGAGCGGACGCAGTCGTCGTCATCTATCATTGACCTAGGCTGTGGCTCATCAAGCATAGTATTTCTTTAGGAAGCGACCGTTTATCGGCCTGAAAGGCCTTTCACCGTGTATATCTATGAGTAGATAGGCCCTGCCCTGGTAGACCTTATCTATGACGTACGGGCCTTCATAGTTTGGCTCGAATTTTTCCCGCTTGGCGCGATTGGGGATCATAGGCCTTTTGACCACTAGCACAAGCTCGCCTTGGCGGAATGTCCTTGGTCGGGTCAGTCTTTCATATGAGCGCGTCATCTTTGCTTTATAGGCCTCCAGATTTTGTTGCGCTATGAGTCGTGTTTCTTCAAGGGCATCAAGCTCCTCAAGCCGAAGGTGAGCATTTTCTTCGTCCGTCAGCTCGTAATGGACTGCCACTCATAGAGAGGGTAACTCTATCTCGAGGGGGGTACTGCTTCTGTCCCGAATACTAACGCATATGGTGTTGCGTTCATGGCCGTTTTAAACGTAGTTCGATATGCCCAGAGAGCCTCTTGCAGTCTTTCGTGCCAGTCTTTCTTATTTCGCGACACTGTTTTCTTCATGATCTTCGTCAAGGTCTTGTTGAAGGCCTCAGCTAGACCGTTAGCTAGCGGATTATAAACCGAGGAATATCTCCAATCTATATTGTGTTGTTGCGCGAAGCGACTGATCTTGTGGCTTCCGTAGGCTGGCCCGTTATCGGAGATGATCCGTCTTGGCGTTCCAAACCGATATATGATGTGCGTTTTGAAGAAGTGGAGGAT
The DNA here is from genome assembly GCA_030015575.1 of Agapanthus africanus. NCBI lineage: Eukaryota > Viridiplantae > Streptophyta > Magnoliopsida > Asparagales > Amaryllidaceae > Agapanthus > Agapanthus africanus. The sequence goes on along the minus strand of JASDDO010000010.1, from coordinate 427,072,452 downwards.
ATTTTCCGTCTTCACTTCTCTTAACGGTACTGCTTCTGCCCATTTGGAGAAGTAGTCAGTCGTTGCCAGGATGAAACAATGTCCTCTAGACGATGCTGGTTCGATGGGGCCGACTATGTCAGTTCCCCACATTCCGAACGGCCAGCTAGCCACCGTTGGATGTAATGGGTTTGGATGCTGATGGATGAAGTCCCCATGAATTTGGCATGAGTGACATTGCTTCGCATATTCGAGGCAGTCATGAATCATCGTGGGCCAGTAGTAGCCCATCCGTTTTATCTTCAACTTCATCTTTGGGCCCGCTTGGTGAGAACCGCAGAGTCCGTCATGAACTTCCTGGATGACTCTTTTCGCTTCGTCAGGTCCTAAGCATCTCAGCCACAGAGAATCAAATGACCTCTTGTACAGAGTATCATTGACGAAGGCGAAAGACAGAGCTCGTTTCATGAGCTGATGTCTTGTGGACGCTTCTTCAGGCATTCGGTGGGATTTAAAGTAATCTATGAAGACTTCTCTCCAATCCTCGGTATTTTCCCAATATTTTACTTGCAGGGTCGTCTGCTCGCTCGCTCCTTTTTCTTCGGATGATTCCGAAGATATTTCTGCTGGGGCAAGCACCCGACGGCTTTGTACCATGATTCTGACGTCATCAAGGTTCTCGTCAGCCAGCTCTTTAGCAAGTTTGGCCAACGCGTCTGCTTTGCTGTTTTCCGCGCGCGGTATGTTCTCCAAAGTATAGGAGGGAATTTGGATCAACAGTTGTTGCACCTTTTCCCCGTACTTCACCAACTCTGGTTTGCATGTTTGGTAGTCGCCGTTTACTTGACTAACGACCAGTTGAGAATCCCCGTATATGAGGAGGTTTTCAATTCCCATGTCAATGGCGATCTCGAGGCCTGCTATCAGAGCTTCGTATTCGGCTTCATTGTTTGTCCTCGGTTCTGTTAGGGAGAAAGAAAAGCGCATTATCCCTCCTTATGGAGTTACAAAGATGAGCCCTACGCCCGATTTAATTATAGGGGTGCTTTGTTTGCGCTTCTTCATGGAAGATGCGCCATCGAAATAAAGCTCCCATCAAGTATCATCACCGTTGACGGTATCAAACGCATGTTCGTCTGGAAGATCGCAGTTTAAAAGAGAATCGGCCGGTATCGGATGCTCAGCGAGGAAGTCGGCAATGGCTTGACCTTTTACTGCCTTGAGAGGTTGATATATTATCGAGAACTCCATCAAGAGCAGGGTCCATTTAGCGAGTCGTCCCGTCAATATAGCCTTTGACATTAGATATTTGAGAGGGTCCACCTTTGAAATAAGACGGACTTCATGCACCAACGCGTAATGTCTAAGCTTTGTTATTGCGAAGATTAACGCCAGGCAGTGTTTTTCAATGGGGGAGTAGTTGCTTTCTGCCCCTAGTAGAAATCGACTTAAGTAGTAGAGTGCTCTTTCTTTCCCTTGGTCGTTTTCTTGTGCCCATAACGCGCCTAAAGAACCTTCAAGGGCGGTTGTGTAAAGAATGAGAGGCTTTCCCTTAACCGGAGCAGCCAAAACTGGAGGGTTCTGCAGGTACTGCTTGATCTCGTCCAATGCGCCTTGGCACTTGTGATCCTAAACGAATGGAGTTCCCTTCTTCATCAGGTGACTGTAAGGGCGACACTTGCCTGAGAGATTGGCTATAAATCGCCGTATGTATGCGAGCTTCCCTTGGAGAGACCGCAACTGTTTGAGAGTCTTCGGCGGAGGCATTTCCATGATCGCCTTGATCTTGGACGGATCTATTTCGATTCCCCGGTGTCGGACGATGAATCCTAAAAATTTGCCCGAGGAAACTCCGAATGCACACTTAAGAGGGTTCATCTTCAAGTTGTATTACCGAAGGCGTTGAAATACGGTCTTCAAATGTTCGAGATGTTCTTCGTATGATTTACTTTTAACCACGAGATCGTCGATATAGCATTCGACGATTTCGTGTATAAGGTCATCAAATATCTGCGTCATGGCTTTCTGGTAAGTAGCACCGGCGTTCTTTAAACCGAAGGGCATCACCTTGTAGCAGAATATACCCAAAGGAGTCCTGAAGGCGGTGTGCTTCTGGTCTTCGGGATGCATCTTTATTTGATTATACCCTGATGAGCCGTCCATAAAGGAGAAAACTTCATGAGTGGACGTGTTGTCTATCATCAGCTCGGTGACTGGCACTGGGAAATCGTCCTTCGGACAAGCTTTATTAAGATCCCGGAAGTCTACGCATATACGCACTGTCCCGTTTTTCTTCATCACCGGGACGATGTTGGCGATCCATTCAGGGTATTGAACCTTCTGGATGAAGCCAGAGTCGATCAGCTTCTTGACCTCGGCATTGATGCTCATCTCAAGCTCGAGTCGCATTCTTCTCGGTGCCTGTTTGACTGGCTTGATGTTCGGGGATAGCGCCAATTTGTGTACAGCAATTTCTGGATCTAGTCCCGGCATTTCGGAATAGTTCCACGCGAAGCAATCTCTATGCTGCAGAAGCACATCCTTTAACGCAGCTACCCTTTCTTCAGATAGTAGCTCGCTGATGAATGTCGGTCGCGGATCGTCTGCCGATCCCAACTCAATTTTCTTAAGGTTATCTGCAGTGGTATGGATTCCATCTTCCAGTTCTTTCGGCGCTGGCGGGAAATCTGAGATTATCTCATCGTTGTTGTTTTTGAAGCATCAGGGAAGGTCATCCATGTTCTCGGGCTCTTCTTTTGATATCGTTATCACGTGATAAGTACGAATTCGCTTCCAATCCCAATGCGGAACTGGTTCTTCTTTCGTGGCCTTGGGCTCGTGCTTCTGTGGCGGTGCTACCCTCCAGTTGTCGGACAGAGCAAACTTGCTAAGCTGATACTGATCTTCAACCCAATTTTTGAAGGTGAAGCAATCTTCGAGAAGGTGCCCTATAACTTGGTGATAAGAGCAATAGTTTGGGCCAAAGACCTCGCTTGCTCGCTCGCGGTGCATGGATTCCGGCAATATAAGCAATTGATGCTTTAGCGCAAGATCAAGTATCTTCTTCATCTTGTCCCGAGGAAACGAGTACGCTCGACCCATTTTCTTCATGAGGGATAGACCAATAACGCTCAACTCCCGTTTGCATGGCTTCTTAGCCCTGCTTTGTTGTTGTTGAGCGCGTTTTTGGCCTTTCGACTTATTTCTGCTTTTGCGCCGAGCCTTCTTGATGACAGGTTGACAAGGAGCGGCATTTTCATCTTTTACGGCCTGTTGGAGAAGGCGTTGCATCTTGGCTTTCTCGTAGATGGCCGTCTCACGGTTGTGATCATCTTGAACTTTTCGACCAGCTTTCTTTATAAGTCTGTCCATTTGTTCCTCGAACGATGGACTGGGCTCCTTTGCATCTGGAACTTTCACTGGCTTAGGATTAGCGTCCTCCCATTGGGCATCCGTTTCTTTATCAAGGTCATACACGACGTAGCAGCCGGGTAGTAACTCTCGTTTCTTTGACGGGATGTATCCAAGCCCTTTTGTTTCCATTCTCCCGTTAGGCAGTTTGCGTTGAGTCCCGGGAACGTTCCAGACCTTGTCATAGAATTTGGCCTTTCTAACGGTCTGTTTGAAGGATATCCCCTGGCGTTTCAGTAGCTTTTTCAAACCTTCCGTATAATATCTGGGGAGACGGATAGGCTGAAGCCTGTCGAGCGTAGAATCCGCGCCATGCCAGATTTCTTTTTCTACCTTGGTTTCTTCAGAGCGGTAAAACAGAATTGCTTTCTCGCTCTCTCGCCTGGGAGGGATATAGAATGTCCGCAACTCTTCTACACTGTAGATATTAAGTGCATCCGGTTCTTTATGGTGTTTAAGCGGCACTATGGCGACTTGTAGACTTTGCTCTTCGTCAGTGGACGTTTGTATTGAAGGTCGAGCAGAGAATACAGCATGGACTTCATCTTCCGAATCGCTACCAAAGATTAATGCAGGAGCCGATGGTCCCGGCTTGGTGTATTGGGGAGGACCTGAATAAACTCTCTCCTCTTCTTCCTCGGTATCACTGCCGAAGATAGGGATGGTGGCATTAGCTTTATTCTCCGGCTTGTGACACTTCTCCGTATCTTCGAAATCCGGTAAGAAGTATTTGGCGTCTTCATATTTGCGGACCTCGTTTACAGAGAACGGGTTCAGTTCTCCCGTCACGGTATACTCGAAACCATACTTAAAACATTTCATACACTGATGCTGCGTAGAAGGGATGATGTTGTACTCGTGTAACCATGGTCGGCCGAGCAAAGCGTTGTAGCATGTCTTGGCGTCTATGACGTGGAACTTAATATCCGTGACGAGTAGCCCGAAGCGTAGCGTCAGTATCACAGATCCAAGAGTCTTTGACGATTGGGAGTCGAACCCGGAGATGGTGATCTTGTCCCGAGTAAGGTGCTGGACGCTCATGCAAATTTCCTTCAACACTCGCACGTTGAGTAGGTTAACAGACGACCTGTTATCGATCAGGATTTTGCCTATCTTTATATCATGGCAGTATCCCGAGACATAGAGAGGGCGATTGTGTTCGCACGTCCCAAGTAGAAGGTCTTCATCGCCAAAAGTAACATCGGCCGTGTGCACTTCCTCCAATTCATCCTTCATCTTTTCCTCGGCCAGGCTGCTTGGAATTGTTATGGGTCTTGGAGCGCCTTAATCAACAAATCTCTCGCCTCTTTTGATAGCAAAAGGGCGTCAAGAATGCTGAGCTGTGAAGGCAGCTTCCTCAGATGTGCTAAGACGTTGTAGTCCACCTTATTCTTCTTTGGTGGGTCTTTGGCAGCTAGCTCTTCCACCACTTGGTCATCTAAGACGATATCTTCAGAGACCTTTTCTTTCCCTTTATCTTTCCTGTTCGAGGGCTCGAGGTTCTTTTCGGGCAGCGTGCGATTACGTAGCCGGATATTTTCGCAAACCTTCGGTTCTTCTTCTGTTCTCGAAGCGGACTCTTTAAAGAGAGGGGCAAGTTCTAGCTCTTCATCAGAATCACTCCCGAATGTAGGCACTTGTGATCCACCGGTGTTAACCATGCAACAATCGCCAGCAGTTCTTTTAAGCCCTTCGGTAGTATTTCTTTGCTCCCGACGAGTTTTGCGTTTTTCCCGCTTAAAGTGTTGTCGATGAGCAATATATCCTTGCCACCATCTATCGAAAGCTTTGAACTCTTGAGTGGGGTGCGAAATCTTTTGATGATATAAGTAATAGGAGGGGTGCGTTTCCATTCCACTAGTGACGTTTCCTTCAGAGGATGGTAGTTTCATGCCCATTGATATGGCCTTAGCAAACTTTTTCCTCATCTTGAATTGGCTTTTGTCGGTAGCGGAGGTGTTTAGCTCCAATGGGATCGTCTCAGCTCCTTCACCAAGTCGCTGGCGCTTGGCCCTTTTGAATACAGCAGCCTCGCGCTCCCGATCAGCTCTGCTTTTTAATCGAGCTTCGTTAAGGAATGCGTCAATTACTTCATCTGATGACCCCAGAACTTTTGGTTCAGGATCTGCCCCCAGCTTTTCGGTGCAAGAAGTCTCCTCATCGTTCGTGATCGAATGGGAAATCATATGACAGCTCGCCGCATATTCCTCGGATTCATCCGATGAACTTTCTCCCTCATCTTCTTCCTGAAAGACGTGATTGAGGAACTCTTGGAGCGTAATGGGAGTCCGTGCCTTTTGGTTGTATTCATCCAGCGCGTCAATTTGCTTTTGTAAGTCCGTGCGCTTGTCGCCAGGCTTCACGGGCTTCTTAGATTTCTTCTTCTTCTTCTTCGAAGATTTTGACGGCTGGCTGCAAGTGCTTGAACCACCACCATCGGTCTTTGGAGTTAGACGTGGCTTCAACATCCCTTCAATGACCTGCGGTTGCAACGGGTTCTTCCACCTGATCGCTGGACATGTCTGAAGATCGTTTAGCACCCTCTTTATCTTGGCTGATAATACAACCTCCCAAGGAGCTTCTTCAATGACGGAGCATGTTGCCCCCGGCGTATTCGTCCCTTTAGAGATGTGGGGCTACGGGGGATTCACTTTCCATTTGTCAGATAACACGAACTTGCCCTGTCGGTACTGGTTTTCAAGCCAATTCTTGAAAACGTAGCAATCTTCGATCGGATGACCTAGTACTCGATGATAAGGACAGTAGTTGGGCTCGTTGACGTCACTTGGTTACAACGGACGTTTTGGATCCGGCAAATTTATGAGTTTGTTGCGCAACGCCAGCTTGAATAACCTCTTCGTTTTATCGCGGGGAAAGGAATAAGGACGTCCCATCCTATCCTCAAGGGGCACGTACGGTCGCATATTATTTTGACGAGCAACTGGCTTCGAGTCGCTCGGTTGTTGTTGAGCATTAGCGACGACGATCGCTTTTCCCTTCCCTTTGGCATTTCGGGTGTCTGGCCTTGGAAGAGGGGGTTTATGGCCCATTTGATCTATTTGCGCTAGTTTGTCAATCAAGGCCTGGAAGGTAGTCGGCTTGAAAAATATCATAAACTGCGAGATGGTTGCTTGTGGATCGAGGGTTCCCACAAACATACCCACCGCGAGAGCTTCTTCAATGCGCTGCTCACACTTTGACCATAAGTTCCGCCATCGTATAGCGTACTGAACCCACGTCTCGCCTGGCTTTACCCTGGCGTTAATCAGTGCTGTCATCGGGGTACGTTCACTGGCGCTTGCAAAATGCTGAGTAAACAACAGCTCCATCTCCGCGAAGGTTTTAATAGAGTCGTTCGGGAGCTCAGAGTACCACTCGAATGCCGTATCTGATAAACTTCCAACAAACTGGCGAAGTAAAAGCTTTTCATCTCCGCCGGTATTGCCGCAGAGTGCCCTGAACTGGGCAACATGCTGGTGAGGATTGCCCTTCCCCTTGTAGACATGGAACTTGGGAATCGTATAACCTGGCGGGTATTTGATTTGATCGTACCAACTCGGATATGGTCTCTCCGTTTTCACGACCTGGCCGGCTGTTTTGGTTGCATGATGAACCCGTATTTGCTGGGCGATGTATTCATCCAAATCAGCTTTGGAGATTGTATCATCTTTAGCTGTGGACAGAACTGGCGGAGGATTCGACGTCTCTCCCCTATCGTCTTCAAGAATGATTGGGGGATCTTCAGCAGGTGGATCTTGTTGAATCATCATACCCACCATATCCTGGAACAGGAGGGCCATTTTCTTTATGTTGGCTGCCTGCTCCGCAGCCTCTTTATCCTTCTTCTCTAGTACGCGACGAAGGAATTCAGCGTCCGTTTCTTGTTCTTGACGCTCGTCCGAGGATGTTTCAGGGGTTTCTTTTGGCCCTGTAAGCGGGGCCATAGCGTTCATCATTTCTTGGAGCTTCTGCTGCTGCTCCTAAGCCTTGGTCACTGACCTCGTGTGCGGTCTATGACCTGTTGATATGCGGCTATCTTCTTTTCCCGATGCCATGTAAACCGTATGAACTGTTATGCCCCCTGTCTTGGGGCGTTTAGGTTCACTATTTTTAACTTTTGCCGCTGACGCGGGAGTTTTCTCTGGCCTCCTTCTTTTGTGGGCCGTTGAGGTTGAAGGAACCGTTGAAGGGGGCATCCTAGCAGCTGCTGTCCCCCGCTGTTTAATGGGACGGTCCTCGTCTTTTTCCACCTTCGCCTTTTTTCGTTGACGGGAGTGATCCGTGTCGATAACGGAGTCTTGAACCCTCCTCCAAACTTTATAAATTCTTGAGGACAGCCATTGAGGGGGCTGTTCTCGTTTCGTTTCTGAAACTCTCTCCGCAGGTGGAGGAGATCTTTTCGGTGTAGCGGTTGGAGCATTCTTCCGTACCCTCCTCAGCAGTTCAAAGCTGTTCCCAGTTGGAACAGCAGCGTTGACTTCCACCACTGGAGCCGGTGGAGTTAGCCCTGAGGGAGAGTTGCCCCGTGCCTTCCTCACTCGTTGCCAATGGCGACGTCGAGCATGACGAGCCGTTGGGACTGGCTCGGAGATTGAGACATCTTCCTTTTGCCCCCTGTCCGAATGGGGCGCCGCCGGTGTTAACCTCTTAAAGACTGAGGTTGTCTTTTGAGGGGTGATATTCAACCTGTCGAAGACGGATCCTCGAGCAGGGGTAGGAGTAGGAATCGTCAGCCTTGAAAAGACTGACTCTTTGACAGGGGAAGCCGCCTTGACGACTTCTGAAGCAGCAGCTGTTGCCCTCCTTTGGACAGCTATTTTAGAGTTCAGATTTAGCCTGGTGAAAACAGAGGCTGTTGGTTTGGTAGCGGGTAACCCGTTGACAGGGGTCGTCGTAGCAGTGAGCCGGTCGAAGACCGACTTCTTGTTCACTTTCGGTGCAGGTATTGGCATAGGGAAGCTTGTAGGAGGGATCATGGTCCCGAAAAACAGGCCGGTGGTGGCCTGAGTCACCTGGTCTACTGGCAGAGTGAGGAAGGAAGCCTCTTGGGGCCCATATGCTACACCTCCCGGTGAGGTGGAGCGTCCGTTGCAGTGGCACTTCGAGCAGTTGGTGCAGTCAGAGGCCATTGAATCTTGAGTTCTGCGCCAGGCAAAAGACCAAATCTTAGTAACTTGAAATCCGAAGGCAACCAATAACAAACCGCGATTGGTTCGCGAAGACGACACACGAAGTGTGGAGTGGAAAGAGGAAGAGGTCCCACCGGGCATGCCAGAATCTGTTCCCCTCCGAAAGGCGGCGCACAGGACCGCGATGTCCTGACGCTGAGATTCGGGGCAGATGCTATTTGGTTTTATCCGTCAACCTCTCCGAAGATGCCAAGTTGATTTATGGCACCGTGTATCGGAGGTTTAGACGGATGCGGCCGATGTAGTAGACTTCGTCAGATTCCCCCTCGCTTGAGGGGTTTTTGATTGTGGGGACGCTCTTCCCTGCAGGCGCAAGCCCCTGCAGTTAATTACGTTACCGCATCGCGGTAACAACTTTCTCCTTCTCCAGAATTTCACTTCGTGTCGTGGGTGTTTGTTTTGTTTGTGGTTGCCCGTGGATTGTATACGGAGACTGAGTAATGCTGTCGCCTGTAGGACGTGGATTAGTCCAAATCCGTATTTACTTAGATTTGGGTTTGGTGTTTTTAGTTTAAGGATACGTTAGTCGCGTTGCGGCTAAGATCAACTTAAACGTTCGTTAAGGATACGTTAGTCCTGTTCGGGACTAAGATCAACTTAACATGATAATCCATTTAATCTCTGGCTATCGGGACTCGTCACCTCTCTAACGTCGTTGAAGGATTACAACGGCAAATGTCAGAGGAGTTCAGAGATGTGCCCTTGAACCAAAGTCGATTTGGAGTTTTATAGTCCATTTAAATGTTTAAGGATACGTTAGCCGTATTTGGGGCTAAGATCAACTTAAACGGGACCGTTTAGATCTGGCAAAAGAGCATTTGGGAGCTCTATTGTTCCAGTTTAGAGACGTAGTGGTCCATGTTCCAGTTTAGGGACGTGGTGGTCTACCATTAATTTAAGGACGTTTCGGTCCAACATTAGTATAGGGACGTTTCGATCCAACATTAGTTTAGGGACGTTTCGGTCCACGAGTTTAAGGACCCTGCAGTCCGATACCTATATGTGGTCGTTGGGACCCGTCGTCTCTCTGACGTCGTTGAAGGATTACAACGACAGTCGTCAGAGGAGTTCGGAGATGTACCCTCGAACCGGATATAAATTAATTTAAGAGAGAGTTGTGCTCAGTCAATTTTATTTAAGGACTTACGGCTAAAATTGGGCTAAGTCCAGTAGAGAATGTTCAACACCTTTATTTGTTTCCGGTCTATTAGGCATGTGCTAAGGCTTTGCCCACACTTAAATAATGCATTGCATTACTTCAGGCCATTTGTGCCCATTTTGACTGGGCTCTGCCCTTTTTATTATGATGCAGATCATTTGTTTTGGTCCACTGGACCTTTCAATTGGGCTCTGCCCTTTTAAATAATGCATAGCATTTTATTTATTAGGCATGTTAAGCCTTTTAATTGGGCCTGGCCCTTCAGGAAATGAAATGCGTTGCATTTGTCAGGCGCTTTGCGCCAATCACTGAGCGCAAGAGCTTGTGGTGAGGACACGTGTCATGCTTTGGCGAGCGCAAGCGCAACAGCGCAGTGCGCTGCGCTGTTGCGCTGCTGACACGTGGCGCGCTCTGATGTGTTGCGCCAACGAAGGAGCGCAACAGCGCAATTTTTCAAGTGCAAAGCACTGTTTTATATTTTGGTTGATTTTAAATCAAAGAAAACAAGTTTTCTTTTGTTTTCAAAGACCCAATGGTTCATAAGAAAGTGCAAAGCACTACTATTACTTATTTTTTTTCTTTTTACTTAAGATTATTGATCTTGTTCTTAGATCAATAGTCTGTCCTTAAGAGAATTTTCTCTTTTTCCTAAAGGTTTTTACCTTCTGTTGTTCTTGAGGAGTTCTCAGGAGTTCTCTTCTCTCTTTTTTTTTAGAAAGATGTTGATGCCTTTGAATTGAGGCCTAGGGTCCTTTTTATAGTGCCCATAAATTAGTTAAATTTGTTAAAGAGATCTTTCTCTGAGTGATTTGGGGAATTTTCCCCACCGTTGGATCAAATCTCTGAGTGATTTGGGGAATTTTCCCCACCGTTGGATCTTTGATCCAAGGGCTTCTGCTTTGCAGAAGAAAATCTTCTTGTTTTAATAAGAACAGAAAAGATTTCTTAAAATTTTAATTCTGTTTGGCGCAGATGCCCCAGCGCGTGACACATGTCGCGCAGCGCACAGCGCAGCGCAACTGCGCTAGCGCATCTGCGCTGACACGTGTCGCGCAGCGCAGCGCCTGCGCAACTGAAGCGTTGCTTCCTTTAATAGAGCTTTGCTCTGATTGGGCGCGCCTTCTTGGGCGCTGCGCTGACGTATTAGCGCCTGACACGTGGCACGTTGCGTCCGAGATTTGAAGCGTTGCTTCAAAATTTTGAATTTTGAATTTCAACAGAGCTTTGCTCTGATTGGACGAAACAACTACAACCTTTGTAGATCCGGTTCTCGACCTCCATAGCTCCTTATTGACGACCCTCCGCTGTACCCTTCGGATCCCGGACTCTAGCGGTGGTTTCATCGAAGAATTGATCGGGCTAGGTCGTCGACTTCGATGCCGAAGATGATCTACGTCGAGGCAACTCAAGATCAAGCTCCAACTTCACCAAGTCAGAAACTTGTGAAGAAAACACCCTATACTACTTGGCAAGTGGTAGAGGATGAAGAAATAGGAAGTGGGTTCACTTTAGAATTGGATTTCTCACTCTTTTTCACAATACACCATTAAAGGATGCAAGGTTTCTTCTTTGTTGAAGAAGAAGAAAAGAATTATGATAAGTCTATTGAAAAAAGAAAATAAAATGATACTTATCATATATTCAACCATGGTTTAGTGTAGAGAATTAACTAAGGTTAGTTGAATGGTTAGGGTTAGGAGAAGAAGACAAGAATGGTCACTTAGTCAAAGATGCATGAAGCATCAAGAAGCTTCATGTTTGAAAGCAACCATTTTGTTTTCTTTTATCTTTTAACCAAAAAAGAATAGATAAATAAATAAGTGAAATGAAACCCTAACCATTCACTAAACATGGTTTAAGTTTTTACACAAACCCAAGTTTGCATGTATCATCAAACATGATACAAACAAGTGCACAAAAATATATCACATATACAACTTATGCAATTCAAGTGAGAAAATCCTTTTTAAAGTGAACCAATACTAGTTAATGCAAAGTAATATATCAAATATATAATTATACATTAAATCATTAAATCAACACCTGATTCAATGATCCGGTCATGTCGCATATAACCGACTAGTATCCAATGTATCGACTTATCGAATCAATCTTCGATTCGATAACTAGGTTATATCGCATACAACCAATCGATACATTCATCGCGAGAATAGAATACGGTATCACATACACGCATTATTCTCGGTCTCGCACATATCTCATATGCGCTCCTATTTCGTTTCGCTTGAGCCAGGAAACCTCTGTGTAGGACTCTAAAGACTCGTCAATACGCCGGCAGCAGGTGATGATCATATCAAACACCCACAAGCCGCAAGCGGTCTGCTAAACGTAACGGCCACCCGGGTATTGAGCGATCAGAAGATCGACGAGCAAGCCCGCTCACACTCCTGTGAATCCAACCAGTAATACTTACCGTACAGTCCGGTCTGTTGGTCTGATATGTCGCATATCTCGCCTAGGGGTGGTAAACGTCAGACCCCAATAGCTTGATAAGTCATGCTGACGTGAGGTCCATAACATGTGTGAAACTACTGATAACACTTACCAGTAGATCACTGCAACCCTGGCCAGGGATTTCCTGTTATGGCCAGTCGAGCATAGCGCAACATCAACCCCTAATACCGAGAGAGACGAATCCCCTCCTATCGCCCATTACCTCCATGTGAATCAGGACTGTACCCAAAAACCACCTGTTTGCACGACTCAGTAGAGCCGTGGTAGGGTGGAAATCAAAGCACGGTGGGAGACACACAAGACTCTATGACGATCTCGGGTCAACAGACTAAGCTGTACCAGTGTCACCAGAGAACTGCCATCTGACGTGAGGTATAATACCATCTGGGAGTTCTCGGCGAGTCCGTTCAGTGTACCCAGTCTCCACTGAGCACCCGTATACCATCTCTGATGTCAAACACCAATGGATATGGGATCATCCATCGCCCATCACATGGGTCGAGAAGATATACGCTAGTCTACTCTGGAATATCGATGCCCCGTCTCGATATTCCCACGACTAGGAACATTGAAGGATGTACTCATGGACTACCCAGGCCCCACTAGTATGATCTGCATCATAGTCCTGGAAGTCAAGTACACATCCTAAGGGCTTTATCAACATGTAACAGAGAGACAGAAAGTATACATGTCAAGATAAAGAGCAACCAGATAGCGTACTATCATGTCAAGCAAGAAAGTCCTACCTATATATGTCCTAGTATCCACTACAATATACATCCAATGTACAGTAATGGCCTCTAGGGCATACATATAACTAACACTTAGTGTCTTCAGAAGGGTGGATGGATCAAATCTATGCATCTGCTCTTACATTCAGGAAAGACTTTATATCCCAGTCCGTCTGAAAGGTTTTCTGTAGTAAACAGATTCTGGCACGTCCGGTGGGACAATTTTTCTCTTTCTACTCCACATTATGTGTCGTGTTTTCATGAATAAAATCGCGGTGGTTTATGGTTGCTCTTGGATTTTGGGGTTTACTAAAGCTGATGATGTCTCTCCTACACAGACTTCAATGGAATTCTGCAACAACTGCAACTTAAGCACCACCCCGTCCCAGCTAATTTTATCTGGGCAGATTATGGCCCCACTGATCGGCATCCCAATGCCCAACTCATGCAAGAATGGAACTGGCTCCAATTTGGGCAAATGCCTCCACTCCTCCTTACCATTGGTGCCACAATGCCAAAGGATGATGCCTCAAAGAAGTCGGTCTTCTATAGCCTGACAACAAGCTCCGCGGCCCAACCAAGAAGCCTATGAAACCTCAAAGTTCAGTCTTCAACAGGCTGAATTCAAGCTCGGCGGGCTCATCGAAGAAGCCCGCAAAACCAGAAAGCTCAGTCTTTAAGAGGCTAGCATCAAGCTCGACAGGCTCAGCAAAGAAGCCTGTGAATTCCAAAAGCTCGGTCTTTAAAAGATTGGCTCATATTGCTTCCAAAGCGCCAAAAGACGCTTCACCTCCAAAAAAAGTCTGTTTTCCACAGGTTGGCACCCAATATTCCTACGCTATCAAAGAAGTCAGTTTTCAAGCGACTGACGCCTGCTGAAGCTCTAAAACCACATAGGGGCATGTCTATGAAGCTCCCAAAGCTGAAGAGGTTGCCACTCCAAGGTGTACCCAATAGCGTTATTGGCGCAGACAAAGGAAGGCTGGGGGCATCTCCCTATCAGGATTAACTTCACCCATGCCAGCTATCGATGCAGCTGTCTCGACCGAAAACAGCTTTGAGCCGCTGAAAAGGATCAAGCAAAACTCGCCTACCGCCATCTTAAAGAAGTCGGCACCACCTGTGGGGGCATCAAATGAGCAAAAGCCAAGCTCAAGCCAAAATTTTTCTCGAAGACATAAAAGGTATGGAAAGAGGTTCGTGGCTTCGTTGTCAACAACAAACCATCTGAGAAGCTCAAGAATCCTCCAAAGGCCGACAACTCAGCTTCCAAGTCCAAGGCGACTATCCCAAAAAGGAAAAGGCCAGAGAGATCCCTGTCGCCTAGGGTAAATCTCAAGAGGCGGAATATCAAAAACTCCACGCATAAAGCTGAAGTAATTCACGTTGTGCGGATGATATATCTAAACGGAAGTGAAAATAATGCTTCTATCATTCATAGACCCTATACTCGGTCTTTAACTATAGCTCAAAGGCAGCAGCTATTTCAAAAAATGGCAGCTCAAGCAGTAACACTTGTCAGCCTGTCGTCAAAAATGTGCCCGAAAGACGAACATGGGGAACCAGCAGGGGAAGAGTCTGATGTTGACTCTTTAAAATGAGAACTCGATAAGAAAGAGAAAGAAGCGATGGAAATGAATGCCAACATGAATAAGATGGCCCTCCTCCTACAAAAGATGTGCGGGATGATGGCCCAGCCGTCAGAACCGCCGGTTAAAGAATCGCCGATGGTTCCTGATAATGAGAAGGCGGGCGTTACAAGCTCTCTGCAAGCTCCTTCAACCGCAAAAGAAGAAATGATCTCAAAGATGCAGCTCAATAAGTACATCACCCAGCAGGTCAAACTCCTCACCGCCAGTGAAGCAGTCGCTAAACGGGTCAAAACAGTTTGTCCATATCCAGCATGGTATGACCAGAAGCATTACCCTCCGGTATACGATCTCGAATTTCAACGTCTTCGGGGGAACTAGCAACCCCCACCAGCATATCTCACAGTTCAAAGCAATATGCGGCAACACCGGAGCCGATGAAAAGCTACTCCTCCGGCAGTTCGTCAGCAGTCTGGCGAATACTGCATTCGATTGGTACTCGGAGCTCCCAAATGGCTCCATGGAGACCTTCGCTGATATGGAACTACTCTTCATGCAGAGATCGTCGGTGCGAGCGAGCGCACCACCATCTCCACTCTGATCAATGAAGAGAGGAGATCGAATGAAACACTGGTGCAATATGCCATTCGAAGGAAAAATCTTGGATCGAAGTGTGAACAACCGATCGCCGAAACTCCAGTCCGTCTGACCGGTCTTCGACAGTAAACAATGATGATGTGTCATGCGTATGAGAATACATACGGGGGTTCGATTAAATAGGTGTATATGATACGTGTGATTTAATCGAATGGTTGATATACTAGCTAGCTTATTTATAAGCCGGAATATTGAGTCAAGTGTTGACTTAATAACCATATATATATATATTGGTTTCTAGTATTATGTATATGATACATACTCACTCTCTCACTTTATTATGTATATGATACATATATTCTCTCTTTTAATGTGTTTTTTATTATTTAAGTATATGTATATGTTAGTTATGTGTATGCCCTAGAGGCCATTACTGTACATGAGATGTATATTGTAGTGGATGCTGGGACATATATAGGTAGGACTTTCTTGCTCGACATGATAGTACGCTATCTGGTTGCTCTTTATCTTAACATATATACTTACTGTCTCTCTGTTACATGTTGATAAAGCCCTTAGGATGTGTACTCGACTTGCAGGACTATGATGCAGATCATACTAGTAGGGCCTGGGTAGTCCATGAGTACATCCTTCAATGTTCCTAGTCATGAGAATATCGAGACGGGGCATCGATATTCCAGAGTAGACTAGCGTATTCTTCTTGACCCATGTGATGGGCGATGGATGATCCCATATCCATTGGTGTTTGACATCAGAGATGGTATGCGGGTGCTCAGTGGTGACTGGGTACACTGAACGGACTCGCCGAGAACTCCCAGATGGTATTATACCTCACGTGAGATGGCAGTTCTCTGGTGACACTGGTACAACTTAGTCTGTTGACCTGAAATCGTCATAAAGTCTTGTGTGTCTCCCACTGTGCTTTGATTTCCACCCTACCACAGTTCTACTGAGCCGTGCAAACAGGTGGTTTTTGGATACAGTCCCGATTCACATGGAAGCAATGAGCGATAGGAGGGGATTCGTCTCTCCCGGTATTAGGGGTTGATGTTGCGCTATGCTCGACTGGCCATAACTGGAAATCCCTGGCCAGGGTTGCACTGATTTACTGGTAAGTGTTATCAGTAGTTTCATGCTTGTTATGGACTTTACATCGGCATGACTTATCAAGCTACTGGGGTCTGACGTTTACCACCCCTAGGCGAGATATGCGACATATCAGACGAACAGGACCGGACTGTGCGGTAAGTGTTACTGATTGGATTCTCAGGAGTGTGAGCAGGCTTGCTCGTTGATCTTCTGATCGCTCAATACCCGGGTGGCCGTTACGTTGAGCAGACCGCTTGTGGCTTGTGGGTGATTGATATGATCACCACCTACTGCCGGCGTATTGACGAGTCTTTAGAGTCCTACACAGAGCTTTCCTGGCTCAAGCGAAACGAAATAGGAGCGCATATGAGATATGTGCAGGACCGAGAATAATACCAATATGTGATACTGTATTCTATTCTCACGATTTGTATCATCAGTCGGTTATATGAGATATAGTCGGGTTACCGAATCAAGGGTTGATTCGATATGTTGATACACTAGATATTAGTCGGTTATATGCGATATGACCGGATCATTAAATCAAGTGTTGATTTAATGATTTAATGTATAATTATATATATTTGATATATTACTTTACATTAACTAGTATTTGTTCACTTAATATTGACTTTCTCACTTTATGTGCACAAGTTGTATATGTGATATATGTTTGTGCACTAATTTGTATCATGATTGATGATACATGCAAACTTGGGTGTGTGTATGACTTACACCATATTTAAGATAATGGTTTGGGTTTTTCTTTATTTTGGTAAAATAAAATGGTGGCTTTCTTTGTCTTGGCTTGAAGCTTCATGAAGCTTTTAAGCATCTTTGATAAAGTCCACTCATTTTGTTTTGCATAAGATTTTTATTAACCAAACCATTAACTCAAACTATGGTTTAGTCTCTACAAAGGTTTACTCACCCATGGTTGCATTATGATAGATTTCACTTGATTATTCTTTTTTTAAAAATTCATTATTCTTTTCTTTTTTCTTCTTCTTCTTCAAGAAGAAGAAAATCTTGCTAGAAATTTTCAAGTGAAGAAATAGAGTGAGAAATCCAAATCCAAAATGAACCCACTTCCTATTTCATCATCCTCTACTACTTGCCATTTAGTTTAGGGTGTTCTCTTCACAAAGTTCATGACCTAGTGAAGATGGAGCTTGAGTTTGAGTCTCCTCGACATAGATCATCTTCGGCCTCGAGATCAACGAGCTAGCCCGTTCATTTCTCTGATAAAACCATCACTAGAGTCCGGGATCTCGATGATCGCAGCGAAGGGACGTCAACACGGAGCTTTAGAAGTGAAGGACCGGACTACAAAGGTTGTAATCCCAAACTCTTATAAGTAAAGTTGTTTACTTGCTTATTATTTTCGCATAATCTCTAGTCTACGATCTTGGTTAGGGTTATTCGGCACGGCTAAAATTTTAATCGGGCATGGTTGATGCCTTGTAGAACCTTATTAGAGTTCCTAGTAACCCTACAGTATATTGATACATATACACTCTCATTATAAATATATGATAC
Organism: Agapanthus africanus; assembly: GCA_030015575.1. NCBI lineage: Eukaryota > Viridiplantae > Streptophyta > Magnoliopsida > Asparagales > Amaryllidaceae > Agapanthus > Agapanthus africanus. Next base: position 427,054,673 of record JASDDO010000010.1, on the reverse strand, counting down.
TTATGCAACATGCCCATTATTTATGAATATTACAAATAAAGGTTTTTGTCATTTATTTGACAAAATTGTGAGCATGTGGAGAGTGGGACCACCCTCTCTCTAGTGAGAGACAACACATAAGAGAGAGAGAAGGCATGCTCACTCTTAACACTTATTCTTTTTATGTTAGAAAAAGAAAAGAAAGAGAGAGCAAGCAATTTCTTCATCTTCTTCTTCCTCCCCTCTAGATTTTTCTAAAGTAAGGATTAGAAATGGAAAAAGAGAAAGGAGAGTCATGACCACATCATTACTAACTCTATCACCTAACAAGTTCATAGAGCCGGTTACTCCACTTGATTATAGAGTTGGAGTTTCGGGCAGATTTCTTTCACCGTGGATCATCTACGACAAGACGGTCGGTATCCACGTTCATCCGGGAGCTCATAGATCTAATTAGGGTCTTTCGATAGGCAATCGGACACGCTACAAAAGTTGTAGCCCCCTAACACCTATTTTGAGTTTCTTGTTTGTTGCAATTAGCATAGTAAATGTTTGATCTTGTGTTGGGATCGATTGCAATTGGTTGTAAAATTTTCGTTGTACACTTCCGCCAGGTGCACGATTGTCGCGACCCATGCGCCGATCCCTTCACAAATATCGGCCTAAAGTGTGAGAAGATCTATGCATGCGAAAATGACTGTGTTTTGTTCCAGAATGAACATGCCATGCTCAGAAACTGCCCCGTATGCGGGACTAATCGATTCAAGCTTAAGAAAGACTCTTATTCGAATGATGTGCCCATGAAAATTCTTCGTCGTTTTCCACTAATACCGAGGCTGCAAAGGTTATTTATGTGTGAAGAGACGACGTACGAAATGCAGTAGCACCTAAGGGTGGTAATTGAATGAGCCAGCTCGGGTTCGATTAGGGTTCAGCTCGATATCAGCTCATTCAAGCTCAGTTTATTTATTAATGAGCCGAACATGAGCCTAAAAGCCTGGCTCATTTATTAAATGAGCCGAACTCAAGTTCAGCCAGGTTCATTCGGTATTAACTCGAGTTCGGCTCGGTTACACAGTTTGAAAAAAAACTGTAATATGTAATAGGGCAGATTCTATACAACTTTCAGGACACTTAATTCAATTAAGGGACAATATATGAAATGCAACTGAGATGAATATAAAACCCAACATATAGACCCATTCCATGCTCTAGATGTTAATTTTTTTTAATGTTTCCATATCTCAAACCCCTGAGTTTTAGGCTCTATAATTGTTGTCCCCAGCCTAACCTTTTACAAAATACGTTCATATTTTCTTCTAAAACATTTGTAATGGACATTGATCTATCCTCATTCTCCACCAAATGCCTCTTTGTTATTTTCCTTTCAGAGATCACCTAATAGTAGATGCATCCGGGCTCGACCTTGGCTCATTTAAAGCTCGGTAAGCTAACGAGCTAAACATAAGTTAGACCTGCTCAGCTCAAGACAAACTCGAGCTGAGATTGAGCTAGCATAAACTAAGCCGAGCCGAGCTAGGACAAAGGTCGACTCGTTCAAGATCGGCTCGGTTACACCCTTAGTGGCACCATAAAGTGTCTCGTGAAGAGAGAAAAATCAATCATCCTAGAGATCCAATGTCATAGAAGGTTTTAGATGAAAAAAATCATATGTTCGGCGTAGACCCTCATAACGTGAGACTGGAAATTGCGAGTGACGGTTTCAGTCCATTTGAGATGGTTCGCGGCGAGCGTACTCACAGTACTTGGCCCGTTGTGGTGGCTATATACAACCTGCCACCACGGAGGGCTATAACGCAATTTTATTTTACGGTGGCACTTTTAATCGATAGTCCCTCGTCTTCTTGGAAAAATATCGACGTGTGCCTTCAACCCTTGATCGATGAGTTAAAGTCGCTGTGGGAACCTGCTGTGAGATCCTATGAACAATTTTTTCAGATGCTTGCTGCTTTGTTGTGGACAATTAATGATTTTTCTGTTTACGGCATGCTATCGGGGTGGACAACTCAAGGTAAGCTTGCATGCCCTTATTGTCATATTCATACGAGCCACATACGCTTGAAGTTTAGTGGGACAGAGGCATATATGGATCACCGACGTTTCTTGCCTATACCTCACGGGTTCAGAAGGAATAAAGAAATGTTCAATAGTAAGACAGACACCGGTAGGCCTCCTAAACTATTGTCTGTCACGCCCCGCTTCCCAGTGTACGGGGAAGTAGGCGTGGCGGGCACGCGACGTATTTACTCAGAAGTAAACACGTTAAGCGTAAATAAGCAATATAAATAAATGCACAAGAATAACAAGAGATATAATATAAACAACAACTTTTATTAATATCCGTTCTTTACATTACAATTGATTTGAAAGGGAAATGTACAATGATAAAAGCGATGCCTAAACAGTCGCATACAAATGAAAAGGTAAATAAAAGTAAAGACTAGAAGTCTGGATCCTCTGTGAACTGATCCAAGTCCTCATGGCTGGGCTCGGTCTCCTGAGAGTCGGGTCCTCCTAATGAACATTCCAAAGAAAGAAGAGATATGAATGTCATCAGCAAACTAGTGCTCGGTAAGTCCCAAAAATAAGGGTGGAATAGAACAAGTAAATAATATATGACTTGTGATCTAAACAAGTATATGTTTATTATACTAACGTAGTTGTTTGTAATTTGGTACAGAATGTATCAGTGTATACGAGAGGAGTCCAACTATCCCATGGAATATGGTAACATGTAAGTACAAGGCCTCATCAAAACCCATGGGACAACGGCACGAGAGTTCATGTAGGTGTCTTTTAGCGTCCATCATCGTGCCACTTTTAATACATTCCGTACCAGTCTACCCCGTTAAACCCCGTAATGTTTATTGTGTTGATTTATAGTTATCAGACTTGCCGAGACTATGATTACAAGTTGTTCATGTAATCAGGTTCAGGATGTAAACAGGTAGGCATGTAATCAAGTCAAGTTATAGCCATGGTTCGGTCAGGTCAGGTCATATTTGCATGTTGATCTTGTTATGGTATTCAGGTTCAGGTTCAAGTATACATGTTGGTATATTGGATTCTTGTTGAATTGAATTCTAATTTGGATTAGACTCGGATTGATTTGGACTCAGACTTGAGTCAAACACTTAGAACTAATTTGGATCATGAATTAGGTTTGGGAGTTATCGGTAACTGCTGCACATGGACGACAGGATTTGTGTCTTTTTCCAAGACAATTATCATTGACAACACCGTTAAGTTTTTCTACCTTAAATAAGCAAGCACTCACTTTCTCCGGTTCTCTGAGGCTCAAGAGAATTGATCCCGCTTAAACCCATATTTACTAAAGTTCTTAAATGTAATTTTATATAACTCGAGGGGGTTTTATGAAAAATATTTTATATACTTTCAAAATAAACCTCGAGTATTTATTTATCGTATTTAGGATTTCATGGATGTGAGTTTTAAAGATTTGAAGTATTTTAGTGAATATTAACTTAACTTGAATAGTTCATGGTATTTAAGTGTAAAACTTGTCTTTTGGATAACTTGAGGGTATTTTGGTGAAACTTGTCATTCTTTTATCTTTCTAGAAAATATAGAATTTTATTATATCTTGAGAATATGTGTTTTGATAATATTTATATATCTATAAAAATTAACTTTATTATTAAATAGAAAATCTCGTTTTTCTTAAAAAATCGTATTAAAAATCTTTCGAGACCGAATGCTCCGTGAGAAGTTCTACATCTCGCTCTACTAGCCCAAGGATGTGCGATAATCCACACTATCCAATAGCGGGGCCCCTAAAAATGGTTGTAGAGGTATAATCGCAAAGAATTTTGATAATACAATTCAAAGAAAACCGGGTTTTTATAGTTCATGGTATTTTAATGAAATGTTGTATCACCACAAAAATATGTTTCCAAGAGTGTCGTGCTATGTAAATATGTGTGTATATGAGGGGTAGGTCATTACCCTGTGAAGTTTTCTAGAGGTATGATTAAGCAAAGTAATAAAATATGATAGATACAAAGTTCATGGTATTTTACTGTAAAAGTTAAATTAAAGTAATCTAGCATGATGTTTTAAAGTGAAAGTTATTTCTAAACATTAAATTCATGGTTATAAACATAGGGTAAGAGTTTGCATGAAAGTTATGGAAGAAAATAATGAAATTTTTAGGTTTTAGAATGAGATGTCGGTAGTAACTTCACTTACCGATATGTTTTATAAAGAAAAGTTTTTAAGAAGAAAGAGTAGAATGAGGAGGGACTTACTAGCTAGAAGGGTAGGAAGGAGGTAGAAGGAGATGTGGTAACCTTCGTGGAGTCGCGGGGTCGCCGGAACTATCACGTTTCTTCGCCGGAAGTCGGTCTTTAGCTAACTCCACTTGTACTTAGAAAAATTTGATAATTTTGGCTAGAGATTTCAGATTGAGGAGGGGCTAGGGTATGGGGTTGTATTTATAGTGTGAAATTAGGGTTTTGGAATTGAAAAAATAAATTAAAATGCATTAAAATTTGATTTAAAGATGAAATTGAATTCTCTGTTTAATTTCAGAGTAAACAAACAGTGCAGGGATAATGGGGGTAGCCAAAGGTTTTGTGTGCATAACACGGGGAATTTTACTTACAGTCTACCCGTCGCCGCCAGCCCTACAGCCGATCTCACCAGCCATCTTATGGAGGGGAGCTGTTGGATCTTAGCCACGTGTCCTACTCGCTGTTAATAATATTATGCACATGTTTGTTTTTCTGTCTTTTCATTTCTATGTGCAGTGCACGTGTAAACTTTTGGGCTTCCAAAATGTTTAAGAGAAAATTCAGAAAAAATATAAAATGCCTGAGGGGATTCGAACACATGGGCTATGTCACAGCAGTGCAAGGCTTTACCAATGAGCTACAAGTTGTTTCTTACTGTTCTTAAACAAAGATAACTTATAAAGTGTACTCAGACTTGCAAAATCCTTTCTATACATTAACTTAAAAAAATTTCGTACAGTAACATCAGAGTCGTTACATTCTACCCATCTTATAAAAATTTCGTCCTCGAAATTTACAATTACATAAGGACTAGTTTACAAATAAGAAAGGGTATCTTGCACGCATGTCGTCTTCTTGTTCCCACGTTGATTCTCGTGGTGAATCTTTTCTCCACATCACTCGGACCAAATTTACTTCCTTATTACGAATTGTCTTTATTTTTCTGTCCAGGATTTCAACGGGTTATTGCTCATAAGTTAGATCCGTATGTACAGTGAGCTCGGAGTGATCAAAGATATGGCTGGGGTCGCTCACATATCTTTGAAGCTAGGATATGTGGAACACGTTATGCACTCCTTCCAATGAGGGTTGTAGTGCCAAACGATATGCCACTTCTCCGACCCGTTCGAGTATGTCGAACGGTCCTATATATCTTAGACTGAGCTTGCCCCTCTTTCCAAAGCGGATCACTCCATGGTAAGCCTAATGCTTCTGTCGGTCTTAGGCTATGCGCATTCTTTCCCTGATCGTGCGAACTACGTCCACAGTTGCCACGATCATCTCTGATCCAAGGAGTTCACGATCTCCGATATCGTCCCAACTTAGTGGTGAACGACACTTCCTTCCATAGAAAGCCGCAAATAGTATCATTCCAATACTCACCTGATAGCTGTTGTTATATGAAAACTCCATAAAGTGTAGGTGATCTTCCCACGAACCTCCGAAGTCCAACATACAAGCTTTTAGCATGTCCTCCAGGATCTGAATTGACCGCTCGGACTGTCTATCTGTTTGTGGATGGTAAACTGTGCTGAAGTTCAGACTCGATCCCAGGCTAGCTTGCAGACTCTGCCAAAACTGTGATCGAAATCTAGTATCTCGATCGGAGACGATTCAAACTGGTACTCTATATAATCTCACGGTTTGCTGCATGAGTTCATGGGTATCAAAAATAGTACACTATAAAGGTTAAATCTTATTTTAGATTCATGATTACCTCCTATAGGGTGTTTTTCGTCACCCCATTGAGATAGGAATACAAGCGCGCTGGTCAGGCGCATTACAGATTCCCCCTGCCTAGGGTAGGCTGGGGTTTATTGATTGTGGGGATCCGAATCTCCGGCAACCGCGAACTAAGCTACCGTTAATTACCCCTCGCCTTTGGAGTGAGAGAACCTCCGATTGACGGGTCAAACAGGTCATGCGAACTCAACGTGCAGTGTTGTGTTTTGAAGGGGTTTTGGATATATCGGGGGCCCCGCAGAGATTTTACGGGGATCCCGCTACCCGGATAGCGGGCTGGGGGTCAAGGAGGCTAGCAGCCCTATTGCGGGGTGCGGGGCAGCGCCCCGTTAGAAATTTTTTCTAACGGGGGAGGTATTTTTAGTGTGGAGTGTGTGTAAAATGGGGGGAAAATAGCGTCCAAAGGACGCGTGGGTGCCAGCGTCTCGCGCGCCTAGCACACAGGCGTTGGGCGCTGGGGCGCAGGCGCTAGCGCGAGCGCTGGGGCGCAGGCGCGATCGCTTTGGGCGCTCGGGCACTAGCGCTTTGGGGGCTTGCGCCTCACGTGCCCAGTACGTGGGCGCTCGGGCGCTGGCGCTTTGGACGCTAACGCCTCACGTGCCCGGCACGCGGGCGCTCCGGCGCTAGCGCTTTGGGTGCTAGAGAAAGGAAGGGGTTTTTACCCCCAGAAATGGGAGTTAAACTCCAAAAGATTTAGATTTTGAATCAAACTCCTAAGGATCTGGATTAGGAGTTAAACTCCTTTGAGGATTTGGGCCTTGGAGTTGAATTCCCTAAAAATCTTCAGAGGTTCTTCTCTCTTGAGTCTTGGATCTTCTCTTGAATGGGATTTTGTCTAAAGTTGGATTTTTGGAGATGGGTCTCCTTCTTTCCCCTATTGATCGGCTGGATCTTGGAGGAAAAAGGGGGGTGAGACTTGAAAGTCTCCACTTTTTAAGATCTAATGGAAGATCTGAGCTCCCCTTTGTGGGTTTTGTGGTGAAAAACTATTTAGTTTTTGAAAAGGAGGAGTAAAACTCTTGATTTAATTCAAAGGAAAGAAGAAGGTTTAGAACCTTGAGGAAGGAGAAGGAGGCACGAACCTTGATTGATTTTTTTTTAGAGAGAGAAAAAAGATCTTTAGATATTTTCATCATGTTTCCTTATATAGACTTACACATTTACATATAGTCCCTTGGGTTTTACAAAATGGTATTTTGCCCATCTCATGTCTCATGTGCTATTTCTTTTTGTACATAAGCCATGGGCTTTACAAAAATTTGGCTTTATGCCCATTTTCTTACATTTATTCATAAAATAAAATAAAAGAAATACACAAAAATTATTTATTACAAAAGTTTTATTTTGGCATGGGGGGAGGTCGGCCGCTTCATGTTCGGACTCGACCCGGGTATTGGCCCACTTGACCTGGGCTTGGGCCCACTTGGCTTGGGGTTGACTTTAATTTTGACTTGGTCAACCAGGGTGTAAATTTTGACCCCAACAAATTACCCCCCATCAATAAGTGCACGCCACATATGTAGGTTGTGTGCACGAAATTGATGAATCTTCTTTCGTGTGGAGTTCGACTTGATCTGGTTCCTGTTTTAATGACGTGGAGGTCGATGCTGCCATTTTAGCGACTTGGAAGGTCGGTGCTGCCTTTTTTGCGACTTGGACGGTCGGTGCTGCCCTTTTTGCGACTTGGACGGTCGGTGCTTCCATTTTCACGACTTGGACGGTCGATTCTTCCATTTTAGTGACGTGGACAGTCGGTGCTGCCCATTTAGTGACTTGGACGGTCGGTGCTGCCCTTTTAGCAACGTGGACGGTTGGTGCTGCCCTTTTAGAGACTTGGACGGTCGGTTCTGCCCTTTTAGCGACTTGGACGGTCGGTTCTGCCCTTTTTGTGACTTGGACGGTCGGTTCTGCCCTTTTTGTGACATGGACAGTCGGTGCTTCCCTTTTAGCGACTTGGACGGTCGGTTCTGCCCTTTTAGCGACTTGGACGGTCGGTTCTGCTCTTTTTGTGACTTGGAAGGTCAATTCTGCCCTTTTTGCGACTTGGACGGTCGTTGCTGCCCTTTTAGCGACTTGGACGGTCGGTTCTTCCCTTTTAGCGACGTGGATGGTCAGTGCTGCCCTTTTAGCGACTTGGACGGTCGGTTCTGCCCTTTTAGCGACGTGGATGGTCGGTGCTGCCCTTTTAGCGACTTGGATGGTCGGTTCTGCCCTTTTAGCGACTTGGACGGTCGGTTCTGCCATTTTTGCGACTTGGACGGCCGGTTCTGCCCTTTTTGCGACTTGGACGGTCGGTTCTGCCATTTTTGCGACGTGGACGGTCGGTGCTTCCCTTTTAGCGACTTGGACGGTCGGTTCTGCCCTTTTAGCGACTTGGACGGTCGATTCTGCCCTTTTTGCGACTTGGAAGGTCGGTGCTGCCCTTTTACCGACTTGGACGGTCGGTTCTACCCTTTTAGTGACATGGACGGTCGGTGCTGCCCTTTTAGCGACTTGGACGGTCGGTTCTGCCCTTTTAGCGACTTGGACGGTCGGTGTTGCCCTTTTAGGGACTTGGACGGTCGGTTCTGCCCTTTTAGCGACTTGGACGGTCGGAGACTTGATTTGACTTGTTCTTCTTCTTGCGGTGTCAGGGATGAAGTTGACTTGTTTCCGAGGTGGAGCTTGATTCTGCCAGGGAGGTCATTGGTTATTTTGCTGATTTGATATAATTTGGGTTGACATCAGCATCGCTATACTGGAATACGGTGCCAGGAGTGAATCATCATCTTCCATGACAGGATTTGGGGATTTTATTTTTGGTTTGGCATCAGCATCGCTGCACTGGAATATGGTACCAGGAGAGAATCATCATTTTTTATGAGGAGATTTCCCTCGTTCCCAGTTTAACAACTTAGGTGTCATTTGGATTGGAGTTTGGAATTTTAGGGTTAGGGTAGCCATCAGCGTTGCTAACACTGAAGCACATGTGCCAAGAGCAATTCATCATTTGCCTTTTCCTGTTGGGGAGAGATGGCTTAGGAGACAGGTTTAGGTCCCTATCACCTAAGGCTTTTCAATTTTATGAGCCGTAAGGGTCCCATAAAATCATTTTCTCCCTACGAGTCGAAAGGATCTCGTAGGTGTGCTTTCTCTTTAGGAGTCATGGGGACTCCCAAGTATGTTTTTCCTTTGTGAGTCGTAAGGATCCCACGAAGGTGTTTTCTTATGAGTCGTGAGGATCCCATAAGTTTTTTCTCCTCATATATCGTGGGGACACATGAGTGGGTCTTCCCAAATGGAGTATAATCCCAAGGGCGGAGACCAGCCATGTAACTGGTGATTACGGTGGGGCATGGGTATGCTGAGAATTATTTGAGCCCGTGGATTGTATACGGTAGTCAACTTGGGGACCAACCGTAAGGCCGGGAGAATTTCGGGAGATTGGATTTTGGTTGGCGTCTGCATCGCTGCACTGGAATGTGATATCAGGAGCGACTCATCATTCGCCGTTTGGGGACTTGGAATTTGGATCTTGTTTGGCATCAGCATTGCTGCACTGGAATAATGCCAGGAGAAACTCATCATTTGCCCCGAGAGGACTTGGGTTTTCGGTCGGCATCAGCACCGCTAACACTTAAGCAAAATGCCAGGAGCGACTCATCATTTGCCATTTCCCGTTGGGGGGCGATGGCTCAGAAGACAGGTTTCGATCCCCATCAACTAAGGCTTTTCAATTTTATGAGCCGTAAGGGTCTCATAAAAGCGTTTTCTCCCTACGAGTCGAGGGGATCTCGCAGGTGTATGTTCTCCTTAGGAATCGTGAGGATTCCTAAGTGTGTTGCTCTTTTGTGAGTCGTAAGGATCTCACGCAGGGATTTTCTCCTCATAAGGTCGAGAGGATTTTGCGAGTGTATTTTATCTCTTTTCACGAGTTTGCACCCTTTCGGGTTTTCACAAACTCGCCGGCAGTCCTGCTGTTTTTACTCACGGAGCCCTTTCGGGTTTTCATCCGTGCCCGTTTTGCTTGTGGACATACCTTTTTTTTTGTTTTTTTGTCTGGTGGGACTTTAAATGTAGTCTCGCCGGTAGGACTTTGGGAGAGATAAAGGTCGTTTAGGCCCATGGATTGTATAAGGTTTTGCAGGATGTATAATCCAGACCGTAGGGCCAGTGTGCTCAATTTGCCTGCGACTTGGAGTATTCACGCGTAGTATTTCTTGAGATATCGACCATTAATGGGTGGCATGGGCCTTTCTCCCTTGGCACTTATTAGTTGGTAGGATCCTCCATCGAACACTTTCTCGATGACGTATGGTCCTTCCCAGTAGGCTCGAATTTTCTCTTGGCATGTCGATTGGGGATGATCGGTCTTTTGAGGACCAACACCAATTCGCCTTTCTTGAAAGCGCGGAGACGAATCATCTTGTCATAGGCCCGTGACATTTGGGCTCGGTACAGCTCCAGATTTTTCTGTACTGCAAGCCTCTTTTCTTCGAGGGCGTCGAGCTCTTCAAGCCGAAGGAGCACGTTTTCCTCCTCCGTCAACTCGTGCTGAACGGCCATTCTTAAGCTTGGAACTTCGACTTCGAGGGGGAGGACCGCCTCCACTCCGAAGAGCAATGAGTATGGAGTGGACTGAGTTGGAGTACGGTGCGTGGTACGATATGCCCACAACACCTCATGAAGTTTGAGATTCCAGTCTCTCTTGTTGGCTGATTTCTCAGGAGCTTGCATAGAGTCTTATTGAAGGCTTCGGCTAGCCCATTAGCTCTTGGATTATAGATGGAGGAATATCTCCAATCTATCTTGGGCTGAGTAGCGAACCTTGAGACTTTGAAGCTCTTGAAAGAAGGCTCGTTGTCAGAAATGATTCTTCTTGGTGTACCGAAGCGGTATAGAATATTATGCTGGAAGAACGTCAGAATATTTTCTGTCTTGACTTATTTTAGCGGGACAGCTTCAGCCCATCTGGAGAAATAGTCAGTTGTGGCTAATATGAACCGGTGGCCTCTGGATGACGGAGGATCAATTGGGCCAACTATATCGGTGCCCCAGACTTCGAAGGGCTACGACGCCACCGTAGGATGCAACGGATTGGGATGCTTGTGAATGAAATCACCATGAATTTGGCAGATATAACATTTCTTTGCATGCTCTCCGCAATCCCATATCATGGTAGGCCAGCCGTTTAATTTGAAGTCGTATCTTAGGGCCGGACTGGTGAGCACCGTAAACGCCCGAGTGAACTTCTTTCATGACCTTTTGGGCTTCGGCCAATGACAGACACATGAGCCAGAGTTGGTCATATGACCTGCGGTATAGAGTGTCATTTACAAACACGTATCGGAGAGCTCTCTTCTTCAGCTGAATCCTCGCAGATTTTCCCTCGGGCAGCTTGTCGTATCGGAAGTACTCTATGAAGGGTTCTCTCCAATCGGGCTCGTCTTGGATGATCGAAACTTCTTCGGCAGGATTGTTCTCTTGTTCTATGCTTTCTTCTTCACGAAAAGTGGCTGGAGGCAGAATTTTTTGGCTTCTGACTGTGATTAGAATTTCGTCCATGTCAGGATCAGCTAGCTCTTTAGCTAGGCGAGCGAGTATGTCGGCTTTTCCGTTCAACGCTCTAGGGACTCTCATCAGTTCAATGTGAGTGAACCGTTTCATGAGTTCCACCACTCGGCTTCTGTACCGAGCTAACTCGGGTTTGTATATCTTATAGTCGCCGCTTACTTGGTTAACAACAAGCTGGGAGTCACCGTAAACCCGTAGCCGAAGGATTTCCATTTCTATGGCGAGCTGCAGACCAGCTATCAGAGCTTCATACCCAGCTTCATTGTTTGTTTAAGGCTCGGTGAGAGCAAAAGAACATCATAATGTAAGTCCACGTTGCCCACCCCGGTACTTGCGAGGAGGCAGAAAACGGAATAAAATTCGAATTTTTTTTAGCTTAGGCAACATGGACTAGACTATGAAGGATCTTTGCTAAACAAAAACAAGCTAAAGCTAACTAGAAACTAGCTAAGTGCTAGAAAGGTTATACCTTGGGCTTTATGTCCTTCTCTCCTTGCTCCTTGGAGTGGTGGAAGGAGGTCACCTTAGTCGTCTTCTCACGTCGAAGAAAGATCCACCCGAAAGCCTCAACCTTTGGCTTCAACTCCAAACTAGAAGTAACTAGGGTGCAAGAAGTGCTAATCCTTGAACCCTAGATGAGAGTAGAGATTATCAAGAGAGGGTTTTTCTCAAGCTCAAGTGTTTCACAACACATGAGAGGGGAGAGCTTGAGGGAGAGGAAGAACAAGAGAGAGAATGTGAATAATAGAATGAGAGAATAATATGAAGCATTCTCTCATATATGTGAATTATTGTAATTAGATAATTAGTGAGATAATTGTCATGGCTAAATCAAGACATGACCATTATCATTTCATTTTTAATGCAAATTGCAAGGATCAAAGAGCATCTTCCAAATGAAATGATGATGGTCAAAGTGTCAACAAGGTCAACAAGTCAAGATGGGTCAAATGGTCAACAACCATAACCATGCACAATTATTAAACTAATATCAATTAACAATAATACACACATAAGCATTAGGGTTAATAAAATGACAATAGTCATTAACCCTAATCAAAGTCCTCTCCCTCTGTCTCAAGCAACTGTGCATACGCACCCGTATTCGTGATCCGAGGAATACGAATACAATGAGAAAAACCAATCCTAAATCATATACTAGGATCCGGCTTAAACCAAAGCCCGCTAGTATAAGCTGTCCGGACAGCAAACGTGCACAAGTGCACGGATGTGAACGAACCCTGTCGCAAAACCATGCGACCTCTACTCATTTTGCCTAAAGGCGAATAGCTCTCTGTGTGGGACTCTAAAGACTCGACATTACGCTGGCAGTGGGTTTAACCACAGACCGCAAGCGGCACTAGCTGTACGTAACGGTCCCCAGGTAGATGTCGATAAGAAGACTGACGAGGTGAACCCCATCTGAACTCCTACTGAGCCTGTATGTGACAATCTCCGTACAGTCCGGTCTGTTCGTCTGATACATCGCATGGCGGGCCTAGGGGGGCGGTGAACGTCAGTCCCCAAATAGCGGTACAAGTCATGTCGGAGTGTAGCCCAGAACACCCTGAGATGACACTGGAAACCTACCAGTATATCTTGCTTGCCCTGGCCAGGGACTACTCGTGTAATGGCTCTCCTAGACACAGCGCGATGTCAACCCCCAATACCGAGAGACGAATCCTGTCTAACCGTCACTGCCTCCAAGTGCTTCGGGACTGCACCCAAAAACTACCTGTTTGCATGACTCCTTTGAGCCGTGGTAGGGTAGTAATCAAAGTGCGGTGGGAACACACTCGAGGCGAAGTGACAGTGTCAAGTCAGCGGACTAAGCTGTACTCATGTCACCTGGGAACTGATAACTGACGATAGGTATAATACCAACCAACAGTTCCCGACGAGTCCTGTCCAGTGTACTCGTAACCTAACGAGCACCCGCATACTTTCTCAAGTACGACGTACTGACGGCTGTGGGACAGACCGTCTCCCACGCTGGGATGAGAAGCGCATACGCTAGTCTACTCCGGAGTATCGATGCCCTTTCTCGATAGTCCAACGACCAGGGACCTGTATAAGGATGTGCTTATAGATCACCCAGCTCCCACGAGTGTGAGCGCCATCACAACGCTAGTAATCAAGCAAAGATCCTAAGGGCTCTACTAATATGTATATCAGCGATATGCTAAAAGAAACACATGCACATATTAAAGCAGAGACAAACCAAGTAGCATACTACCATTTCGAGCAAGATTGTATATACAACTATGAATATCCCAAGCTTCGATCAAGTAATATACAAGCTAGTATGATACAGTAATGGCCTCTAGGGCATATACACTAACAATCTCCCACTTGCACTAAGGCCATGTACTGGCGTATCGAAGACCTATCATCTCGATCAGCCGCTCGAACTGAGTCTATGGCAAGGCCTTGGTGAATGGATCTGCTGTGTTATCTTCTGAAGCAACCCTCCGAACCTCGATCTCCTGGCGATCCACGATCTCCCTGATTAGGTGATACCGCCTCAAGATGTGTCTGGATTTCTGATGGGACCTGAGTTCCTTTGCTAAAGCTATAGCCCCGTTGTTGTCGCAATACAGAGGTATTGGGTCAACAATGGACGGAACCACCTGAAGTTCTCTCAAGAACTTCCTCATCCAGACAGCTTCTTTTGCGGCATCAGATGCAGCGATGTATTCCGCTTCCATAGTCGAGTCAGCAACGGTTTCCTGTTTGGAGCTCTTCTAACACACCGCCTCTCTATTGAGGGTAAAGACAAAACCCGACATGGACTTGGAATCATCCTTGTCACTCTGGAAGCTGGAGTCAGGAAAGGCCTCAATCTGGAGGTCTTTTCCGCCATACACCAAGAACATCTCCTTAGTCCTTTTCAGGTACTTGAGAATGTTCTTTACTGCTATCCAATGTTTCTCCCCAGGGTTTGACTGATACATGCTTACCACACTCAGTGCATAAGCCACATCCGGTCTGGTACACAACATCGCATACATTATAGAGCCTACCGCAGAAGCGTAGGGTATAACAGACATGCGATCCCTCTCCAAATCAGTCTTGGGAGACATCTCTTTGGAGAGGGTGATCCCGTGACAAGCCGGTAGATTACCGCGCTTGGAATCTTCCATACCGAATCTCTTCAGTATGGTGTCGATGTACCTGGACTGTGAAAGTCCTAATATCCTCTTGGATCTGTCACGGTAGATCCGGATACCCAGAATGTATGAGGCATCACCCAGGTCTTTCATGGAGAACCTGTGTGACAAGAACCCCTTGACAGATTGTAGCATAGGAATATCATTTCCTATTAAGAGAATGTCATCCACGTATAAAACGAGAAATACTACAGTTCTCGCTACAAATCTACAATAGATGCATGGTTCATCTGGATTTTTGATAAAGCCAAATTCCTTGACTGTCTCATCAAAACAGATGTTCCAACTCCACGATGCCTGCTTTAGTCGATAAATGGACTTAAGCAACTTGCACACCTTTCCGCTGCTCCCACTCTGAATGAAACCCTCTGGCTGGTCCATATAGACACACCCCTCTAAATGTCCATTTAGAAAAGCTGTCTTTACGTCCATCTGCCAAATCTCATAATCGTGGAAGGCAGCAATGGTAAGAAGGATCCGAATGGATTTCAGCATAGCTACTGGAGAAAAGGTTTCGTCATAGTCCAAACCAGGTCGCTGACGAAAACCCTTTGCTACCAGTCTAGCTGTATAGGTCTCAACCTGTCCATCTACACCAATCTTCCTTTTGAAGATTCACTTGCATCCTACGGGTTTTACCCCATCTGGAGCAATGTCCAACGTCCATACTTTGTTGGTGTACATGGACTCCATTTCGGTCCGCATTGCATCCAGCCATTTTACCGAGTCGACGCTCTGAATGGCTTGCTGGAAGCTAGTAGGCTCATCAAAATCTATGATGCAATCCTCTCTATCCCCGTCAATGAGAAAACCGTAGTATCTCTCGGGCAGATGAGACTGCCTACTACTTCTGCGGAGCGGCGTGGGAATGTCCTTATCTTTCGAACCCTCTGGTTCTACTAAGCTTTCAGTAATAGCTCGTGGTTCTGGAATTTCTTCCAGTTCTACTGCGCTCCCACTAAATTCCTTTTCTATGAACTGGTGTTCTAGAAAGTGGGCATGGCGAGAAACAAACACCTTTTGTTCCTCTTCGCAATAGAAGAAATATCCCTTGGAGTTCTTTGGATATCCCACAAACTTGCACTGTACTGAGCGTGCTTCGAGCTTGTCCGCATGCTGCTTTTTTACAAAAGCTGGACATCCCCATGTCTTAATGTGATTAAGATAGGGTCTCTTCCCACACCACATCTGATATGGTGTAGTAGGCACAGTCTTAGTTGGAACCCGGTTCAAAAGGTATGCAGCTGATTCTAGCGCATATCCCCAAAACGATCGCGGCAACTCAGCATTACTCATCATGGACCGTACCATATCCAATAGGGTTCGGTTCCGTCTCTCCGATACACCGTTATGTTGCGGAGTGTATGGAGGAGTAAGCTGAGAGAGAATTCCATTCTCTTTTAAGTAACCCAGGAACTCGGCACTCAAGTATTAACCACCTCGATCAGATCTCAGTGCCTTGATACTTTTGCCTGTTTGTTTTTCTACTTCATTCTTATATTCCTGGAATTTTTCAAAAGCCTCGGATTTATGTTTCATTAAGAAGACATAACCGTACCTTGAAAAGTCATCCGTAAAAGTAATGAAGTAAGAATAACCGCTTCGTGCATGTGTAGACATTGGACCGCACACGTCGCTGTGTACGAGTCCCAAGAGCTCGCTCGCTCTTACTCCGTGTCCAGTGAACGGAGTCTTTGTCATCTTTCCCTTGAGACAGGATTGACAAGTTGCATACGATTGATATTCGAACGGATCCAAATATCCTTCTGCATGTAACTTAGTCAACCTTCTTTCATTGATGTGACCCAATCTACAATATCATAAGAAAGTTTTATTGATTTCTGGAGACTTTCTTTTGTGTGTATTCTGGACATTGAAAATATGTGGTTGGTTTAATACGTATATAAAGTTGTTCAATGTACCTGACCCAATCAAAACTTGATTAAGGTGAATGTTCACTACATTACTTACAAATGCAAATTCATAACCTTCTTTAGATAATAAAGATACAGAAATGATATTACAGGTTGCATTTGGTACATAATAACAACTACGCAAAACCAAAAAGTGTCCATCCGACAATCCCAGGTGATACTCCCCCACGGCCTCAGCATCCATGCTAGCACCGTTTGCAACTCTGAGGGTCATGTCACCTGCCTTCAAAACTCTACGCTTTCTCAACGCCTGCAAAGAATTACAGATATGAGATCCTGATCCGGTATCCAATACCCAGAATGTAGAGTTTATTGATAGACAGTTTTCAATAACATACACACCTGAAGCTGAAGCTGCAACTCGCTTCAAATCCTGTGTTCTGGCCTTCCAAGCCTTGCAATCCTGTTTCCAGTGACCACTTTTGTGACAATAGAAGCATTCTTCCTTCCCCACCAGCTTTCCCGCTACCTTTGTTGCTTTTCCTTTTCCCTTCGTATCCACTTTACTGACACCGCCTCTTGGTTTGGCGGGGGCTTTCTTCTTCTTGCCCTTGGCTTTCGCCCTGGACCTAGAAGAGGAAGATCCTCCTACAAACAAAGTGGATGTCTCCCTATCCTTCTGTAGGGTGCCCTCAGCACTCCTCAACATGTTCAGAAGTTCGGAAAGTTCAACCTCCTTTCCATACATGTTGAAGTTAAGAATAAACTAGGCGTAAGTGGAAGGAAGGGACTGGAGAATCAAATCAGTATAGAGTTCATTCTCCAACGTGGTCCCAAGGTCCGCGAGCTCCTCAATGTAGCCAATCATCTTAAGCACGTGTTCCGCTACCGATGATCCGACGGCTAACCTTGCCGAAAACAACTTCTTCGACACTTCGTATCTTGCGATACGAGACTGCTCTCCATACAGTTCTTTTGTATGAAGAAATATGGACTCTAGGTCCATATTCTCGTGCCTCCTCTGATGTTCATTGTCCATCGAGGCTAGTACGAGGCATCTGGCCTTCGCGCAATCTATTTCCCAGGTCTTGTAGATTTCCTTATCTACGACACTGGTTTTGGGACCTGGGACAGGGGGAGCTTTGGTGGTAAGGACATACCCCAGCTTGTCGTAAGTGATTGCCATCTTGACATTCCTGAGCCAATCTTTGTAGTTTGGCCCTGTCAATATATTTTTATCTAGTAATAACTTAAGTCCGGTCATGTTGAATGGTCGCTGCAATTAGGAGAGAGAAAAGAAACACTTTAGCATGATGCTCTTGCAAGTTTAGAGTGGTTTTTAGTTTGTCTAAACTGGATGGCTCCCACTGTCTCTCGAATCCCTTCTCAAACCGTAAAGAAAGGATTAGTCAGGATCAATCTCACCGTACAATACTTGCTTAACCGTTCAGCCAGGCCAGTGTCGGTACTTCGAGGGAGGTTTTCCAACGCTTTCGCGAAGTTCCTTAATTAAGTAACCTCTTTTCCCTGTGGGCGTAGCCCCGCTAACACCTTTCTAGACACCTACTAAGTTTATAGCATTGATCGTTAAGTGAGAGTTTTCCCGAGGAGTAGCATATACTCACAGTAGGATCGGGATCCAAATATCATCGCGTGATAAAACCGAAGGAATTCTACCAGAATTATCACACTCCAAATGGTATGCAGCGCTAGCAAGTTTCAGTACTTTTGAAACTCCCAATGTGGATTTTTGCCCCATGCTCTTATGACCTTGACTTTGGCCAAAATATCATAAGTCACATGTCAAGTTCTACCCGTCATTCTCCTGGTTAATTTGGACCCACCCGTACTTACCCTTGACTTTGGCCAAAATGGCAGCACGACTGTCCCAAACCAACGCATCTATCTATGCTGCACATGAATACCCAATAGCTACCAATCACTATGCCTTGACTTTGGCCAAAATACATAGCTTGAATACTTTTTGACCATTCGTGTGGAATGACGGAGGGCTACGAATGGTTTTGGCGAAACCGTGAACGTAGTGAACTTGATATAATCGATGGAACGAGATAGCTTTTAAAAGGAGTGGTTCAAGCTCCGCGTTTAAAAGTTTGGTTTTGAAAAGAACCGAGTGGTTTTCAAAGTGTTCCAATCGACTTTTACTTGGTTTATTTTCTTGCATTAGTTCTTTTAATGTGTCCCATCATTTAATCCTACCATTGCAGAAAACAACTAAAATATGACGTACGCTTATGCCATTCGCATTCGCCACGGGGCCCCGTCATCACCCGGTTAGGTTACTTAACTAACGACAGAGCGGGGGCTGGGCTAGCGCGGATGTAAAACATAAGCAACGTCTAAATAGTTATCATATATAAATATATAGCAATGATAGACATTACAGATCACAGATGAATACATTGGATATACTAGGAATCCGCAATCCGTTCGAGCCTGCAACGAAAAGCGGATTACACGGTCGCGGTGAATAGCCAATACCCCACCCAAGATCCCTACGGGTGAGACAAACTACCCGCCAAGTACCCGAAGCGAAGCAACCTCCCTCACCACCATGAGTAGGCCACTCGGCACTTCGAGATACCCGGTAGTTTGTGCACCCCCTCCATGGGTCTATCCTAGGAGCAAAAACAGTAAAAAGAATTATACAATGACGGCTACAACCCCTACCCAGTTGTGCGGCCAAACAAATAATATTATTACATCAATTTACATATTACAATGAATGAAAGAAAATGCAACACTCATCTCACATCCACCCCGGCTATTCATCCGCGACAATCCAACCCATTCATATACACATACCATCACCAATCACAGATCACAGATATGTATAACCCCGACTAATCGACATATAGCGATTAACCGACGTTCAATACATGTAAACATCACAGATATAACCTTTTAGTCAAAGTGTATTGAAGTTCTGAAAAAAATACGGATTTATAGGCCCCCAAAAACAAATTTCTATTCTGGAAAACCTGGGAACATATAAACCATCTTAAAAATCCTAAAACCAAGCCATAAGAAAACTGCACCAAACTCGACTCAGTGAAGAGTCAAAACGGCGGCGGTTCCGCGGCAATAGCTTGCTATTGCCGCTGAACCGCGGCGGTTTAGACGACTCATTGGACCGGGTTTGCTGTGCTTCTTAAGAAAACCCTGAAATGATTTTTGGAGTATGACAAATTTTATTTCGAACAGAAAAAATTTTAACAGAAACTTAGGGTTTTTAAAACTCGGTTTTTCGATTTTTTTCGGTCGAACTTCCATACACTTTACTACTTAGCTTGTTTATGTTTAGTTAGGCTCTGATACCACTGTAAGTCCACATTGCCCACCCCGGTACTTGCGGGGAGGCGGAAAACGGAATAAAAATCGAATTTTTATGAGCTTAGGCAACATGGACTAGACTATGAAGGATCTTTGCTAAACAAAAACAAGCTAAAGCTAACTAGAAACTAGCTAAGTGCTAGAAAGGTTATACCTTGGGCTTTATGTCCTTCTCTCTTTACTCCTTGGAGTGGTGGAAGGAGGTCACCTTAGTCGTCTTCTCACGTCGAAGAAAGATCCACCCGAAAGCCTCAACCTTTGGCTTCAACTCTAAGCTAGAAGTAACTAGGGTGCAAGAAGTGCTAATCCTTGAACCCTAGATGAGAGTAGAGATTATCAAGAGAGGGTTTTTCTCAAGCTCAAGTGTTTCTCAACACATGAGAGGGGAGAGCTTGAGGGAGAGGAAGAACAAGAGAGAGAATGTGAATAATAGAATGAGAGAATAATATGAAGCATTCTCTCATATATGTGAATTATTGTAATTAGATAATTAGTGAGATAATTTTCATGGCTAAATCAAGACATGACCATTATCATTTCATTTTTAATGCAAATTGCAAGGATCAAAAAGCATCTTCCAAATGAAATGATGATGGTCAAAGTGTCAACAAGGTCAACAAGTCAAGATGGGTCAAATGGTCAACAACCATAACCATGCACAATTATTAAACTAATATCAATTAACAATAATACACACATAAGCATTAGGGTTAATAAAATGACAATAGTCATTAACCCTAATCAAAGTCCTCTCCCTCTGTCTCAAGCAACTGTGCATACGCACCCGTATTCTTGATCCGAGGAATACGAATACAATGAGAAAAACCAATCCTAAATCATATACTAGGATCCGGCTTAAACCAAAGCCCGCTAGTATAAGCTGTCCGGACAGCAAACGTGCACAAGTGCACGGATGTGAACGAACCCTGTCGCAAAACCATGCGACCTCTACTCATTTTACCTAAAGGCGAATAGCTCTCTGTGTGGGACTCTAAAGACTCGACATTACGCTGGCAGTGGGTTTAACCACAGACCGCAAGCGGCACTAGCTGTACGTAACGGTCCCCAGGTAGATGTCGATAAGAAGACTGACGAGGTGAACCCCATCTGAACTCCTACTGGGCCTGTATGTGACAATCTCCATACAGTCCGGTCTGTTCGTCTGATACATCGCATGGCGGGCCTAGGGGGGCGATGAACGTCAGTCCCCTAATAGCGGTACAAGTCGTGTCGGAGTGTAGCCCAGAACACCCTGAGATGACACTGGAAACTTACCAGTATATCTCGCTTGCCCTGGCCAGGGACTACTCGTGTAATGGCTCTCCTAGACACAGCGCGATGTCAACCCCCAATACCGGGAGAGACGAATCCTGTCTAACCGTCACTGCCTCCAAGTGCTTCGGGACTGCACCCAAAAACTACCTGTTTGCACGACTCCTTTGAGCCGTGGTAGGGTAGTAATCAAAGTGCAGTGGGAACACACTCGAGGCGAAGTGACAGTGTCAAGTCAGCGGACTAAGCTGTACTCATGTCACCTGGAAACTGATAACTGACGATAGGTATAATACCAACCAACAGTTCCCGACGAGTCCTGTCCAGTGTACTCGTAACCTAACGAGCACCCTCATACTATCTCAAGTACGACGTACTGACGGCTGTGGGACAGACCGTCTCCCACGCTGGGATGAGAAGCGTATACGCTAGTCTACTCCGGAGTATCGATGCCCTGTCTCGATAGTCCAACGACTAGGGACCTGTATAAGGATGTGCTTATAGATCACCCAGCTCCCACGAGTGTGAGCGCCATCACAACGCTGGTAATCAAGCAAAGATCCTAAGGGCTCTACTAATATGTATATCAGCGATATGCTAAAAGAAACACATGCACATATTAAAGCAGAGACAAACCAAGTAGCATACTACCATTTCGAGAAAGATTGTATATACAACTGTGAATATCCCAAGCTTCCATCAAGTAATATACAAGCTAGTATGATACAATAATGGCCTCTAAGGCATATACACTAACACATAAGGTTCCCATCGATGGCGTGATGAACACCAATCCTGTCCCTGCTTTTATCTGCGGGATGCTTGATTTGCCGGAGCTCCTCATTGATGAGGCTCCATCGAAGTAGAGCTCCCAATATAGCTCATCTTCCTCGAGGTTCAGCACTTGTTCATCGGGTAGCTCGCAACTAAGCAGTGACCCCTCTGATACGGGATGAGCAGCAAGGAAGTCTGCAAGAGCTTGCCCTTTTACTGCTTTCTTAAACTATATCAAACTCAAGCAGCATGACAGTCCATCTCGACATTCTACCGGCTAGGCTTGCTTTAGTCATTAAGTGTTTGAGCGGGTCGACCCTAGAGATCAGCATAACCCGATGAGCGAGCAGATAGTGCCTCAGTTTCTTCACAGCGAACATCAGAGCCAGGAATTGCTTCTCGATCGGGGAATAGTTGTGTTCCGCCCCGACTAAAGTTTGACTGGGGTAGTAGAAGGCATTCTTTTTTCCTCTTCGTTGTTCTGGGAAAGGAGCGCACCGAGTGACTCATCTAGCGCGGCAATGTAGAGAATCAACGGTTTATTTGGAATGGGAGCGGCCAGCACTGGAGGGTGCAACAAGTACTGTTTGATGCTTTCGAACGCTTCTTGACATTCGGCATCCCAGACAAAAAGAGCTCCTTTCTTCATGAGCTTTGAGAAGGGCCTACATCTCCCCGATAAATTTGAGATAAACCTTCGTATATAAGCAAGCTTGCCTTAAAAAGATCTTAGCTGTGTCAGACTCTTCGGAGGGGGCATCTCTATGATGGCCTTTATCTTGGATGGGTCGACTTCAATCCCTCGATGTCGGACTATGAAGCCCAGGAATTTTCCCGATGACACGCCAAAAGCGCACTTCAGAGGATTCATTTTCAGATCGTACTCCCTCAATCTGGTGAGAACGGTCCTAAGATCTTGGATGTGATCGGCCTTGGCTTTAGTCTTGACGACCAGATCATCAACTTAACATTCGACGACTTTATGAATTAGGTCATCAAAGATATTGGTCATTACCTTTTGGTATGTAGCACCTGCGTTCTTCAGTTCGAACGGCATCACCTTGTAGCAATATATTTCGATCGGGGTTCGAAATTTTGTGTGTTTCTCATCCTCAGGCGACATCTTGATTCGATTATATCCAGACGAGCCATCCATGAAGGTGAACAGCTCGTAAGTTGAGGTGTCATCGACCATCATTTTCATGACCGGTAGCGGGAAGTCGTCTTTAGGGCATGCCTTGTTGAGGTCCCTGAAATCGACACAAACCCGGATCTGCCCATTTTTCTTCTTCACTGGGACTATGCATGCGATCCAGTCCGCATATTTCTCTTCTCTGATGAAACCAGCATCGATAAGTTTCTTAGTTTCCTTGATGACCTTTTCTTCTAGCTCCCTTCTCATTCTTCAGGGAGCTTGTTTGACTGGCTTGACATCTGGAGAAATAGCCAGCTTATACACGGCTAACTCAGGGGAGAGGCCAGGCATTTCTTTGTACGTCCATGCGAAGCAGTCAGCGAATTCATGCAGTAGGGCTACCATCTGCTCTTTCATTTCCTCTAACAAGAGAGAGCTAATATAGGTCGGCCTTGGATTATCGGGCGTTCCCAAATCAATCTCGGTTAGCTCATTAAAGGTTGCTTGTTCGTCATCTTCGAGCTCTTGAGGAGCTTCTTCTGGCTTGGCTATCTCGTCGTCATCATTTGATCTTTCGCTGGCTTCACCAACATGGATCATATAGCATGCTTTGGAATCAGGTTGAATGAAGCCTATGCCCCGTCTATCTGGAATTCATCCATCGATGAGTGCTCGGACCAGAGGCGGATGCCATAACCCTTCATAAAACTTTGCTTCGGACTCCGTTTAATATAACCGGGATCTGCACCTTTTGAAGTATTCCCGAATCTCAGGCGCATAATATCTGGGATTGAGGACGGCCCTTATGCCTCTCTCGTATGGAAAGCACGCGACAGACAAATCGTCCGGGTGCACAACAGGATTTGACCCATAAAACAGGATGCCCTTCTGTCCATTTTTCCTTCCGGGAACGTAGAAAGTCTTCAACTGGTCCACGGTAGAGACTGACAATGCATCGAGCTCTTTGCACATCTGCTCCGGCACCCTTGTGACAACTAAGGACCCTTCTGTAATTTCGAAGGTCTCTCGTAGTTTCGCTTGTTACATGGGGGTCTAATCTGCACAGTTGTTGCAAGGCAAGTCCACTTCCTCTGACTCTTCAATGTCGCTGCTAAGATGAGGGCGAACTTTGCTGCTAGATGGGCTTTCAGTATCAGATTCGTCCGTATCGCTACCGAAACGAGGGCGAGTTTTACAGAAGGACGAACTTCCAGCGTCGGACTCATCAGTGTCACTGCCGAAACGTGGACGAACGTGGGGGTTTCTTCTTTTGAAAGTGACAGCCGGCTCAGACTTGCTTTTGAGTTTCGGGGTTGTTCTGTCTTTGGTCAGCTATGGCTCGGCACTTTGGAGGTTCACAAAGTACCGAGAATCTTCATATCGGACTTCATGCACACCGAACGGCTGGATGTCTCCGTCAATGCGTCTTTCTTCGCCATTTTTAGTATACTTCATGCATTGATGGAGAGTTGACGGAACGATGCCATAATCGTGGAGCCACGGCCGTCCTAAGAGAATTTTATAAGACGTGTCAGCGTCGATCACGTATATCTTAGCTTCAGTTTGCAGATCCCTAAATTTGATTGGCAAAGCTATAGACCCCAGAACTTGCTGGCAGTTTTGATTGAAGCCTTGAATGACAATCCTTTCCCTTGATAGGTGTCGGACGTCCGTTGACAAACTCTTCAGAGTCCGCAAGTTCATGATGTTCACTGAGGACCCCGGATCAATCAATATGTGATTAATCCGATCTCCGTCGTTGTACCCGGTCACGTAAAGCGGCCGATTATGCTCAACCGTTCCTAGTAGCAAGTCTTCGTCCTTAAACGTGACTGCGGCGGCATGCAAAGCGTATTGGGCTTCTTTCATATTAATTTCCGCAAAGCAAGCCTGATACCGCTTAGGGTTTTGTAGAGCGTGAATGAGAACATCTCTAAGCTCCTTAGATAGGACCAAGGCATCGTAGATGCTCAGGAGAGACGAAAGCTTCCAGAGATGAGCCAAGACATTATAGTCCACCGAGGAACGACTTGAGTTTTCATTAGCCGGTTCTCTGTCATCCTCCTCATTAGCCACATGTTTTTCCTTTCCTTTTGGGGCGTTTCCCTGATTTGGCGGCAGAGCCCTACCGCTTCTGAGCTGAATTTGGTTGGCCCTTGTGGCGAGCTCCTCGTCCTCTTCAGCAAAACAGAGCTCCTCCTCAGAGTCGCTGCCAAGATGGATGGCATAGCAGGTCACTACTGGGATCTCTTTATTGGAGTCTTCTTCTAACTCCACCAGAATTTCAGCCATTTGTACAGGGAGGAACTCCTTTAATTAAATCAGAGTTATTTCCTTTTGTTCATAGTCTTCGAGGGAATCGATATATTTTTGAATTGTCGATCTCCTTGCAGACTCCTTTTCGCGCCGAGCTGCACTTTTCTTCTTCTTGAGCTTTTTGGATTTTGAACCTGATGGAGCCGCATTGGCAGCTAGAATGGTAGGCTTCTTCTGCCCTTCCCATTCCGTCCTGAGCTCTTTCCAAAGTAGCTTTATGATCTTCTTCGTCTTATTAGATATGTGCGTACTCCAGAGAGGCTGCGGTGAGTCGGTTTCGTTTCTCAGGACAGCGAGTTCAGTTGTCTACTCCCAGAAGGCTTCAGCTTCTGTCTGTATAAAGTTGATGGATGCAACTTGATTGTTCACCAACACACTTTTTGACAGCTCGATCTCTCCAGCCTTGTACTGCTTGTCGACCCAGTCTTTGAAGATATAGCAATCCTCGATCGCATGGCTCACTACTCGGTGGTACGGGCAATACAGGGGATTGTCGGTCATTTTTTCTTCTTGAGGTCTTTTCGACTCCGGCAATTGTAGACCGTTGTTCGAGGCATCTTTAAATATATTGCGGACCTTGTCCCTTCTGAAAGAGTAAATCTTGTTCTTTTTCTCCTCTAGGGAAAGCCCTTCTCCTCCCAGCATTGGCTTCCGAGACCGGTTGGTTTTGGAATCTCCTGCCATTCGCTTGTCTTTATTGTCGGACGCATTGAAGACATTGGTACTGCTGGAACTCCCGCTTCTACGGTCGTCCCGCTTGCTTTTCCAAGTCTTGTCTCTCGGAGAGTCTGGGGTGAACTCTTGCTTCGAGCATTCCAGCATCTGGACTTTCATAGTTAGCTCTTGAAACATCTTGAGGCCTGCTGTACACAAGAATGGGACCATCCAATTAGTGAGGTTCCCAATGAGAAGGCTGACGGACTGGTCCTGCTCCAGCGGTGGTTCGCACTTGACTGTGAGATTAGGCCATCGGGAAATAAAGTCGGTGTTGCTTTCATTCTTCCCCGGCTTGGTCCTCACAAGGTCAGCAATGGAGATTTTATCATTGACACTCATGAACCTTTGCCAAAATAGAGACTTCATTTGGGCAAAGGTAATAACGGACTCGTCTGGTATACTCGCGTACCTTTCAAAAGCGACACCGGTCAGGCTGTTGACAAACTGACGAAGAAGGAGCGCATCATTTCCCCCTGTATTTCCGCACGATGCTTTAAAGTGGGCGACATGCTGATTTGCATTTCCCGTCCCGTCAAATCTTTCGAACTTAGGAATGATGTAGCCGCTTGGGAACTCGATCAGATCGTACTGTGCGGGATATGGCCGCCCACTACTGCCAATTTCTTTCTGAGCTTTAGCTTCGACCACCAATGTTTTAACCTTGCTGGTGACCAAATCCATTATCCGATCTTGTGTTAGCGGGATAGCGCTATCTGGGGCCAAGGCGTCCCCAGAAGCGGAATGTGGCCGGCTTTCGTGCGGCTTGACCAATCTTGGACCCAAAGGGACAGGCATCGGTCGCTTCAGATTGTCATCATCTGGCTTATGAGTAGCAACTTGTGCTTGATTGGGAGGAGCTCGAGCAATTTGAGCCGTAAGCTGCATCACAACGTTCGTTAGGTCGTCGATTTTCGAATAGAGCTTGGCCATCTCTTTATTTTTGCTCCTGAGCTGTTTTCGAACCTCTTGAAGCAGCTGTTGCTCCGTGGTCCTAGGGCGGAAAGTCGGCTCTTCCTCGCTGTCCGAGCTTGACTCTATATGGACAAACGGGTCTTTCTGCCTATCATCCTCATCGAGAGGGTTTTCATTATCCAGCGGAGGCGGCTGTTCTTGGGAAGCGGCAACCACATTCAAGCCAGATTGGGCTTGGGATGTGGTGGCCCCATCCTTACTTTTGCTGCGAAGGTTGTCGCTGGGGCCCCCGCCCGCCATAGAGACCGTATGGATAACATATCCAGCCGTCTTTTTATCATCGGCGGCTGATTTCACGGATCGCTGTCTTGACCCTCCTGTTTCGGTAACAGGCAATCGACTGAAGGTGGCTGGCCTGGCCGGATTCTTGAATGGTGCTGACACTTCCTTTTTGGTTTTGCCCCACTGTTTTCACGTGACACAGAGCGCCTGATAGACTCTTGAAGAGACAGTATCATATTTTTCTGTTGGGGCCGGGACACGTCTCTTTGTAGCATCGTTCGGACCGCTGTCTTCTTGATTCTGGCGATCATGGCATTTTTCTGAACCCACTTCAGAGGTTCGAAGGAATTGCTGAATTTTACGGCCGACTCAGCCGTCGTCGCAGGATGACTCTGCTCTTGGAATCTCACAAGATTCCACTTGGCCAGAGTCCTGGCCCTCTTGTTGGCTCGATACCGGAGCCGCTTCTGTCTTAGCCTTTCTGTTTTAAGCACTTGGTTTGTTACGACTCTTCGGGAAGCCTCCGTAGACCGGGCGATGGAGGGCTTTGGAGATACGCCTGATTGTGCATTTGTTGGAGTCATCGCCTAAGCTCGTCCGCAACGTTTGATGTTTCCCTTTGTAACAAAAGTCTTGCCCCCAACTGGAACACCAGAGAGTCGTTCAGACACCGTCTTAAGTTTCGGTTGAGGTGCTTTAGCGAACACAACATTCGACCTCTTTCCCCTAGAGACCGGCTTGGCCACCTGTTTTGCCTGAATTTCTGCCAGATGAGCGCTTCCGGCAGGGTAGATGATGACGGAACCAAACTGGCAGGGCGATTCCTCCCACTGTCAAATGAGGCTTGCGGTGAGAACCACACGAGCATTAATCTTGACCACGTACGAGATCGGGATCGCGTTGGAAGCTGAATTTGTCTTAGGAGACATTGTCGTTGAAAGTTGATTGTTGCATGGAAAAACATTATTTCAGTACAAACATCAGCATATATGTTAAATGAGTTCGCATGAACACTTGACCCGAGATATGCGAGGAGAGAAATGTCCCACTGGGCTTGCCAGAATCTGTAGTGTGTTTTTCTTCACCCCATTGAGATGGGAATACGCGCAGGCTGGTCAGGCGTATTACAGATTCCCCCTGCCTAGGGTAGGCTGGGGTTTATTGATTGTGGGGATCCGAATCTCCGGCAGCCGCGAACTAAGCTGCCGTTAATTACCCCTCGCCTTTGGAGCGAGAGAACCTCCGATTGACTGGTCAAACAGGTCATGCGAACTCAACGTGCAGTGTTGTGTTTTGAAGGGATTTTGGATATATCGGGGGCCCCACAGAGTTTTTACAGGGGTCTTGCTTCCTAGATAGCGGGCTGGGGGTCAAGGAGGCTAGCAGCCCCCTTGTGAGGTGCGGGGCAACGTCCCGTTAGAAATTTTTTCTAACGGGGGAGGTATTTTTAGTGTGGAGTGCGTGTAAAATGGTGGAAAATGGCGTCCAAAGGACGCGTGGGTGCCAGCGCCTCGCGCGCCTAGCACACAGGCGCTGGGCGCTGGCGCTTTGGACGCTCGGGCGCTGGCGCTTTGGGCGCTCGGGCGCTGGCGCTAGCGCTTTGGGCGCTAGCGCCTCACGTGCCTGGCATGTGGGCACTCGGGAGATAGCGCCTCACGTGCCCGGCGCATGGGCGCTCGGGCGCTTTGGGTGCTCGCGCCTCACGTACCCGGTACGTGGGCACTCGCGCGCTAGCGCTTTGGGTGCTAGCGCCTCTCGTGTCCGGTACGTGGACGCTCGGGCACTAGCGCTTTGGGCGCTAGCGAAAGGAAGGGGGTTTTACCCCTAGAAATAGGAGTTAAACTCCAAAAGATTTTGATTTGGAGTCAAACTCCTAAGGATCTGGATTAGGAGTTAAACTCCTTTGAGGATTTAGGCCTTGGAGTTGAACTCCCTAAAAATCTTTAGAGGTTCTTCTCTCTTGAGTCTTGGATCTTCTCTTGACTGGAATTTTGTTCAAAGTTGGATTTTTGGAGATGGGTCTCCTTCTTCCTCCTCTTGATCGTCTGGATCTTGGAGAAAAAGGGGGGTGAGACTTGAAAGTCTTCCCTTTTTAAGATCTAATGGAAGATCTGAGCTCCCTTTTGTGGGTTTTGTGGTGAAAAACTATTTAGTTTTTGAGAAGGAAGAGTAAAACTCTTGATTTAATTCAAAGGAAAGAAGAAGGTTTAGAACCTTGAGGAAGGAGAAGGAGGCACAGACTTTGATTGATTTTTTTTAGAGAGAGAAAAAAGATCTTTAGATATTTTGATCATGTTGCCTTATATAGGCTTACACATTTACATATAGCCCCTTGGGCTTTACAAAATGATATTTTGCCCATCCCATGTCTCATGTGCTATTTCTTTTTGCACATAAGTCATAGGCTTTACAAAAATTTGGCTTTATGCCTATTTTCTTACATTTATTCATAAAATAAATAAAAGAAATACACAAAAATTATTTATTACAAAATTTTTATTTTGTCATAGGGGGAGGCCGGTCGCTTCATGTTCGGGCTCGACCCGAGCATTGGCCCACTTGACCTGGGCTTGGGCCCACTTGGCTTGGGGTTTACTTTGATTTTGACTTGGTCAACCGGGGTGTAAATTTTGACCCCAACATCTCCATGTATTTCTTTGCTAGTGTCTCGGTAGATTGGCCAACTCGAAAGGGAATAAAGTGAGCCGACTTGGTGAGTCGATCCATAATAACCCATACTGCATCATTATCTTTCATGATGCGAGGAAGAGCAGTCACGAAGTCTATGGTAATGTGCTGCCATTTCCATTCTGGGATAGGTAACGGTTGAAGTAAACCAGCAGTTCTGTGATATTCAGCCTTTACTTGCTGACACATCAATCACTTGGCTACGCTTCTGGCTACTTCACGCTTTATTCCATGCCACCAGTAGTATTGCAGTAGATCCTTATACATTTTGGTACCACCAAGGTGTACTGAGTATGGAGAGTTGTGGACTTCTTTCATCAACTCTTCCCGAACAGGACCTTATGGTTCACACAATCTACTTCCATATCTCAGGGATCCGTCTTCGTGGATGATGAAGTCTGATCGAAGTCCACTTTCTACCTGTTCTTGGATCTTTTGCAGCTTGGCATCATTTGCTTGAGCTGCTTTGATCTGATTGACAATAGTATACTGAACTTGTAAGTTCATCAACTCTGAAGTATTACCTGGCATAACTATCTCAATCTCCATCCTGCACAATTCTTGCTGCAGCTTCCACTGGACGGTGAGATTCATTGATAATGGCTAACGGCTAAGTGTATCAGGAACTACATTCACCTTCCCTGGATGATACTGTAGGTTGATGTTGAAGTCCGCCATAAGTTCTAGCCATCTTCTCTGCCGCATGTTTAACTCCTTCTGAGTAAATACATACTTCAGACTTTTGTGGTCCGTGTATATATCCACTCGTTCTCCAAAAAGATAGTGGCGCCAAATCTTAAGTGCAAAGATAACAGCTGCCAACTCCAAGTCATGTGTTGGATAGTTGCGCTTATGAACCTTCAGCTGTCTTGATGCAAAAGCTACAACCTTTCCATGTTGGTGTAGAACACATCCTAATCTCTTACCGGACGCATCGTAATGCACAACGAAACTGTTCCCCTCCGAAAGACGGCGACGATGTGAGGACGTCTTGCCTGAGATTCGGGGCAGATGCTATATGATTTTATCCGTCTACCTTTCCGAAGATGCCAAGTTGATTTATGGCACTGTGTATCGGAGGTTTAGACGAATGCGGTCGATGTAGCAGACTTCGTCAGATTCCCCCTCGCTAGAGGGGTTTTTTATTGTGGGGACGCTCTTCCCTACAGGCGCAAGCTCCTGCAGTTAATTACGCTACCGTATCGCGGTAGCTACTTTCTCCTTCTCCAGAATTTCACTTCGTGTCGTGTGTGTTTGTTTTGTTTATGGTTGCCCGTGGATTGTATACGGAGACTGAGTAGTGTCGTCACCCGTAGGACGTGGATTAGTCCAAATCCGTATTTACTTAGATTTGGGTTTGGTGTTTTTAGTTTAAGGATACGGTAGCCGTATTGAGGCTAAGATCAACTTAAACGTTCGTTAAGGATGCGTTAGTCTGATTTGAGACAAAGATCAACTTAACGTGATGATCCATTTAATATATGGCCGTCGGGACTCATCACCTCTCTGACGTCGTTGAAGGATTACAACGATAGGTGTCAGAGGAGTTCAGAGATGTACCCTTGAAACAAAGTTGATTTGGAGTTTTATAGTTCATTTGAATGTTTAAGGATACGTTAGCCGTATTTGGGGCTAAGATCAACTTAAACGGGATCGTTTAGATCCAACAAAAGAGCATTTGGGGGCTTTATTATTCCAGTTTAGGGACGTAGTGGTCCATGTTCCAGTTTAGGGATGTGGTGGTCCATGTTCCAGTTTAGGGACGTGGTGGTCCATCATTAGTTTAAGGACGTTTCGGTCCGATATTAGTTTAAGGACGTTTCGGTCCGATATTAATGTGTGGTCGTCGGGACCCGTCACCTCTCTGACGTCGTTAAAGGATTACAACGATAGGTGTCAGAGGAGTTTGGAGATGTACCCTCGAACCGAAGGTAAATTGATTTAAGAGAGCGATCTTGCTCAGTCAATTTAATTTGAGGACTTATGGCCATGACTGGACTAAGTCCAATTAAAATTTTTTGTTTGGGCTCTGTCCATAAAGGATGCAGAGCATCAATTTATTTTGGGCCCTGCTCATTTTATAAATGATGCAAAATACCAATTTTACTTGGGCTCTGCCCTTGTATAAAGGATGCAAAGTATCAATTTATTTGGGCTCTGCCCATTTATTGCCTCGCAATTTATTTTGGCCTGTTAGGTCATTTTGACTTGGGCCTGGCCCTTTAGCAAAGGAAATGCATTGCATTTTCAGGCGCTTTGCGCCAAGAATCAAAGAGCGCAAGCGCTTGTGATGATGACACGTGTCATGCAGCGCAGTGCGTTGCGCTAGTGCGCTATGCTTGCGCTGCTGACATGTGGCGCGCTCTGGTGAGTTGCGCCAATTTCAGAGAGCAAACCTCTATTTCAAAAGCGCGTAGCGCAACTGGTTCAGATGCTGACACGTAGCACTCTCTGGTGGCTTGCGCCAGCCTAAGAGCGCAACAATGCAGATTTATAAGTGCAAGGCACTATTAATTTGAGAATCTTTTAGATTCAAGAACCAATGGTTCATAAAGGAAGTGCAGAGCACTATTTGATTTCTTGATCTAATTTAGATCAAAGAAAAAAAAAGCTTTTTCTTATTTCAGGAACCAGAGGTTCATAAAAAGTGCAAAGCACTATTTTTATTTTGTTTTTTATTAAAGATCATTGATCTTGTTTTTAGATCAATGACCTGTTCATAAGAGAATTTTCTCTTTTTCTAAAGGTTTTTTACCTTTTTTGTTCTTGAGGATTTCTCTCCAATTCTTCAGAGTTCTCTCTGTTTAATTTCTCACAAAATGTTGATGCCTTTGAATTGAGGTCTAGGGGTCTTTTTATAGTACCCATAAATTAGTTAAATTTGTTAGAGAGATCTTTCTCTGAGTGATTTGGGGAATTTCCCCCACCGTTGGATCTTTGATCCAAGAGCTTCTGTTTTACAGAAGAAAATCTTCTTATTTTAACAAGAACAGAAAGATTTCTTTAGAATCTTGATTCTGTTTGGCGCAAACGCCGCAGTGCGTGACACGTGTCGCGCAGCGCAACTGCGCTAGTGCATCTGCGCTGACACGTGTCGCGCAGCGCAACTGCGCTAGCGCATCTGCGCTGACATGTGTCGCGCAGCGCAGCGGTTGCGCAACTGAAGCGTTGCTTCCTTTGATTTTGCTTTAAACAGAGCTTTGCTCTAATTGGGTGCGCTGCCTTGGGCGCTGCGCTGATGCATCTACGCCAGACACGTGGCGCGTTGCTCCCGGGATTTGAAGCGTTGCTTCAAAATTTTGGATTTTGAATTTCAACAGAGCTTTGCTCTGATTGGGGGAAACAAATGCCCCTCCACCGTTGCGCTCACGTGGCGCGCACGTGAGTGCAGCGGTTGCAAACTCCTGATCGTTGGATGAAGGGGTGAGCTGAAGGGGCGCATGCGCCTTATAAATAGAACCTATGGCCCTTTAAAAATCTTCACTATCTTTTAGATTTTGATTTCAACAGAGCTTTGCTCTTGCTTAAGAACTTCAGAGCTTTGCTCATTTCCATAGTTATAAACTTTAGGTAAACTTAATCTGAATTAAACTAAATTAATTCAAACTAATCTTAAACCAAAGAGCTTTGCTCTCACAGATCTTTTTGATCTGAAGAAATCCCCATTGGGGTTTCATAAAACAGAGCTTTGCTCTCAAAAACTTATAGATCTACAGAGATCTTGTTCATGGGTTCTAACCCATGAACAGAGCTTTGCTCTTGGATTAAATGTATATCTTTTAGATCTGAAAAATGAAGAATCTATTATAAGTTTTCATGGATTTTTCAAGACCTCCAAAAATTTTAAAATTTTTAAGTGTTAAAATTTTCTGATGGATCTTTCCTTTATTACCACAGAGCTATGCTCTTTTAAGGAATTTTATTCCTTTGAGACCAGAATTTGACAAGTGTCATTCTGTGACAGAGCTTTGCTCTGGAAGAGGAGATTTTCTCCTTATCTCTAGGGATTCTTTATTAATGGGAATACTTTCTTGGGAACCAATTGACAATCTCATCCAATGATGGGGTTGTCTTATTAACTGACGTATTGTCATCCAGATTTTGTGGGTCCCCCTTCGGTCTCCTACTCACTGCATTGCTGTGTAATGTAATTAATTAATTTTAATTTAATTGGTTTTTAATTTAATTAATTAATTAGTGAAAAAAATTCTTAAATGCCAAGCGTTGGAATTACAACACTAACGGCTAATTTCTGTTCATTTGCAGCGATCATGTCTCTCGACACCTCATTCCCGTTTGCTCGTTCAGAGGAGGGATTTCCCGAAGCGCCCTTGGACCGTGAAGTTCTGGCCATGATTAAAGACTACGACCCGGAATACAAGAGTCTCCACCTTTGGGGGTCGTGGTATAATCAGATCATCATGGGTCGACGGAGCTTCACATGCGCAGTGCCGTCAGAACCCATCACGGCGATTCATTATGCTACCCCACCCTCGGTGCAGTATGCCGTGGAGATGGTGGATTAGACCGCGAAGGGTTTTCTTCATCCCGCTATGGATGCGGTTCCAGTCCAGCGTCCTATGGTCTTGGATATCCTAGGACGCCGTATCTTTCAGGGCGAGGCGAGACCCTGGGGGCAATCATATAACGCTGGTCTGATCCCCCGCCACCCGATCGGCTATCTGCCATGGGCCCAGTATATCCTGTCGACGAAGAAGTCGCAGTTGATAAGGTTAGGACTGTACACCGCGGTCTACGTCTCTCTCTTCCAATATCCCACGCTCCCCACATGGTGGTTCAAGGCTTTCTTGGAGCAGTGGAATATTCCTACCCACACTTTCCTTGCCATGGATCGGGAAGTGTCCATCTCTTTGGAGGAGTTCACGGAGGTATCCGGTTTACCGGTTATAGGAGAACACTATGAGGAGTTGTTCCCGACAGACGAGTACGTCTTCGGTGCTAAGCCGATGGTAAGGGGGCTCACGCCGGAGAATGCTGTTCAACACTAATTCCCAAGCTTGATTAAAGTGTTGAATATCTATGAGTCCCTTTTCATCGAACATGGGAGTCGGGGAGTTAACTTTGAGGATTTCATCGCTCGGTTCCTTCGCCCAAGCGTCCTCTCAACAGAAGCTACCAAGTTCGCTACCCTGGATGACCCTTTCGGCCTAGGTGTGGATAACCTGCTGGAGAAGGAGATAGATCAAAAGGGTTTTTTTCTTCCGGACTTCCCGACTATGTCTTTTGCAGAAATTGTGGCCCCTGGAATGGATAAGGAAGCCTTTTTCTTAGGATTTCTCGGGTTATGGTTGAATTGGTTTGCAATTCCAATGCACTCTCACCGCATGCGGCCCTCTGTTTTTTACCCAGCCTATCGGATGACTATCGGGGTAAAGGTGGCCGTTGGGATCGCCGGCTTGGCGCACTTATATCATGGCCTCAGTCGAGCAGCGGATGCTAATGAGCCTGGGGTACTGCACGTGGTCTTCCCGATGCATTACTTTGTATCATGGCTCGAGCTACACACGGCGGGTGTCTTCGGCATGCACAAAAAACCCTCGTTCTTCGACAAGTGTGGTTTCCCTCGCATCATACAGCTGATCGGCGCATCAATTGTGACCCTATCACCACGGAACGCCAGGGGTTTACTCCTTCGCTCTCACACCGTTGGAGCCGGGATGTCCTTTATTGACAAGGTGCTGACTATTGGAAAAGCGTCCACCACCGCGGTGCGACCATTACAAGACTCCTTTAAGGATGGAGCATCAGTTTTGACGGCCCGGGAGACCCTTCACTTATACTCTATTAGACCGGGCTTCCTAGTCTTCAGGCAGAATGGTGCGGCGATTTTCATGAGATATAACCCGCATCGTTTTGCCCAACAACTGGGCTACGATCAAGGGGTCCCCTTGGAAGCTTTCCTGCTGGAACCCGCTGCCACTGAAGAAGGGATGGAGAACGCGCTGCATCATTTCATGCGCCTGAATACGGGTTCTCGTTTCTTTATCAGTGCGCCGGCTTGCGCTCCACGACTCCTCAACGTATACAAAGACTGGTATAATCATGCGACAGGAGCCGTTATAAAGGAGGAAAGGCGACTGCTGGTCGACCGTAAGGGTGCGCCTCCAGGCAGTGACCGCAACGCTCCTTTGGTCCCGAGGACTCCAGTAGTTGCTCCTATAAAAGAGGTTAGAACCGGGCCATCGCGTGCGCAAAGTCCTCCGCACTGATTGTCGCTTCCCGATACTACAGATGCAGCCCCAGCGCCCTGTGCTCCAGTGGAGACAGTGGTTGTAGTTTCACCGGAGTCTGGCGTGGGTGGAGACATCAGGACCCGCCGTCCCAAGGTGGCTGCTAAACGGAAGTCTATCCCACGTGCACCTAGGGTCGGAGGGTAGAAGAAAAAGAAGTCGCTCTTCGCTGCAGATGTCGCATTCGGTCAGGAACTACACGCTCCCTATGCCGAGGGCTTGAGTGAATACGGGACTAACGAGGGATTGGTCATGCCGCCACCGGATGATACGGACTTGGAGGCCGCTCTCGAAACTTCAGCGTGGTTGGCAAGGCGTGACGCATGGCTGGCTAAGCTTGCGGATTCAAGTAATTACTAGTCGCATTTTTTTATTGCATCACATCTTTATTATTGCCTTTGACTAATATTTTTCCTTCTTTTCCTCCAACAGGTATCACCACTGAAGAAGCCATTGCTGCTTCACTCAAGACCTTCCAAGAGGAGGAACGCCTTAGAGCGTCTTTAGGCCTCAGTAAGTTTCGATTCATCAAGTTTTTATTCTCCTTGTGTTATGGTCAATCTAATCTCTCTCTTTTTTATTGCAGAAACCTTAATGCCGTTCCCGCCAAGTGGCGCAAATGTTTTGCCAGCTGCCGATGTTCTTGCTTCCTCCGGACCACTGTAGGAGGCTCGTCTTGAAGAGCCGATGAGAGACGCCTTAAAGGCTCTGGAGGCATCTTTAAATGAGGACGACGATGCTTCGATGAAGGAAGCGTCAAAGAGGTCCATCGTGACAGTTCGGGAGGAACGAAAGTGGTCGAGGCGCGAAGCAAAGGCATGCAGGGCTGCCTTGGCCATTGGAGCAGGCCCAAGCACCATCCCTCGTGCCGACACCCCGTCAGAAGAGCCCCCGGTCGCCCTGTCTACAGCTCATAGACAGGCGATCCGCGCTAATAGAGAGGCCAACGACAAGTCTACCTCAGGTAATACTTCTTTCAGAATTTTGTTATAAGACTTATAAAGCTGTCGGTTCTTATATGTTCTACCCTGTAGGGCCAAGCCCAACCGAGGGGGAGGCGGAGACTGTCGAACCTGAGGGACTGAAGGGAGAGACATTGGTCGAGCCCAAATCAGTGGCGGATGACACAGCTGGGATTGCTGGGCCCGAGGTAGTGGCTGACGAACTGGTCATGTCCACTATACCTGAGCAAGCGGTTGTTGCTGAGCCCGAGGTAGAAGTGGGCGGAGTGCCTGAGGCCGATGACCTCGTGGTGACGGTGGACGAGACAACCGCGACTGCTCAACCCGAGGGTGTAGTGGGTGAGGTGGCCATGATTCATGAGGACGAGCCGACCGCTCCCTCTCAGGAATCTGGCAATGCTCCAGTCATAGCCCTCCCTGTCTATGGTCCTCCGCCGTCTCCAGGTCTTGCGAGCACGACAACGGTCCCCATTGAGTCGGGTGATGAGGCCACAGGCGGTGGCCTCATGTCGATGGAGGAGGGAGTCGCCTCCATTTCGGCCGGCAGCTCATCAGGTAAATCCCAAGTTGCTGTCTTTCTTTACCTTACAATCCTTTCTGACAAGTTCACCTTTTTTCATAACGCAGGCGCAGCCAGCGCTGACGCCCGACTGCTCGAGGGAGCGCCTTCAACGACTGCCTTGGCGGTGGTCACCTCTCAACCCTCTCTCATACCGTCGAAAATGTTGGAAGGTATGGGTTTGCAATTTATTAATCTTATCTTCCAAACGCATAATTTATGTACTAAAGTCGCACTGTTATGTCTTTTCAGGAGTGCTCTTTGATCATCTATATCAAGTGTTGCTCCCACACTTCTCCTTCCCATCTGAACTCACCTCTCCCTCTGGTGGCGCTGGTGAGTATAGTTCCCCACTGATATCTTTGTCTTTCGACGATGAAATTATTTCTAACCTTTTCTCGTCCTGACTGCAGTGCTACAAATCGAAGGGGGAGAAGAAAGATCGGCCACACCACCGACCCTTCCGGCCTTGCCACTTGCTTCGACTGGTATGGTAAACTATCTTATCAATGACCTTTTCCATATTTATTGAATCATCATCTAATCGCATTTTGTCTTTCCAGCTATCGTTCCGGCCTTGGCGCCTTTTGAGTTTCATATTACAATGCCGGCCGGCCCTTCCCAGAGACGTTCGTCCTCAAAAGGTACGGCGAATAGTCTGCGCATGTTGAGCGACTATATCGAGGAACTTGACGTCGAGACTCCTACGTCTGTTGCGGACTTCGCTACGACGGTTAACCCGATGTTGGTGATATTTTCCAACTTCCATGACGAGGGCATCGTCGCCTCTTGGGTTAATCACTGTCGGGAGATTGAGGCTCGCCTTCATCAGCTGGAGTCGATGCGTCTCTCCCCCGAGACTTTAGCCGCGAGCAATGAAAGAGCAGCATGGATCAAGGAAAGCGCTTCTTACGTCCGCCACATGGAACAAGAAGCAGCTTTAAAGCTACGGGAATGCCAAGCGACCTCAAGCGAGACGGCCCGTCTGCGTGCTGAAGTTGAGGCGAATGCTGCCCAAGTAAAGGCTATCTTTGAGGGTCTCCTAGAGCGCATCTCCCATGGGCTAAACTTGAAGCGAAAACTTGATGTAGCCGAGCGTGATACCCCAGGCCGCGAAGCTGCTCATCAGGCCGTCAGGGATCAGCTTGCATCTGTCTTGCAGCAATAGGCCCAAGTGGAGGCGGAGCTGGCAGTGGTGGCCGATCAGGAGAAAATGGGGAAGGAAGTGCGCGAACAATTGCTAGAGCTATGCAAAACACTTCCTTCTCAGTAACTCTCCTTGTATCTAGATACTTGTAGAATTTTTCTTTTTTCAATAATATGTAGCCATTCTTCAATACTTTGTACGATTCATGTTGTACTTGATTACATTCAATAAAGATACACATTTTTTCTTCGCAATGTCTTGTACTATTCAATAAAGATACACATTTTCAATAAAGAATTTTTTTGTCACAATTAGCATATAATAGAGTAAGCATCTTGATTTCTTCACGAGATAGCGATGGCTTAGGCTGCAGGTTCAGATCTTCCGCCTAAGACTTTTCAACTCTATGAGCCGTGAGGGTCTCATAGAGACTTTTCTCCCTACGGATCGAGAGGATCTCGTAGGTGAGTTTTTCTCCTTAGGAATCGTGAGGATTCCTAAGTGTGGTTTTCTCTTATAAGTCGTAAGGATCCTATAAGAGAATTTTTCCCTCTTACGAGTCGAGAGGATCCGTAAGCGGTTGTTTCCCTCCTTGTCGAAACTCGATTTTGGAGAGTGAGACCCATGAATAGTATGCAAGAGACCGTTTTAGATCAACTTGCAGGGTCCCATCGTTCAAGAAGCAAGTTTTTTAATTCCTGCTTCCTGAGGCTTCATCTTGCAAGTTGAGACGAATCGGGAATTTCCCGCGGAGACACTGGTTTCTCTGCGAGCCGACGCGAATCAGGAGGCTCTCATCAAGGATTGTTTGTTTCCCTGAGTTGAGGTACTTGCTAGGGATTATTTGTTTCCCTAGCGCCAAGGATTATTTGTCTCCCTGGTGTTGAAACGAGTCGAGAATTTCCCACGGAGACACTGGTTGCTCTGCGAGTCGACGCAGATCAGGAGGCTCTCGTCAAGGATTGTTTGTTTCTCTGAGTTGAGGTATTTGCTAAGGATTATTTGTTTCCCTAGCGCCAAGAATTATTTGTTTCCTTGGTGTTGAAACGGGTCGAGAATTTCCCACGGAGGCACTGGTTGCTCTACGAGTCGACGCGGATCAGGTGGCTCTCATCAAGGATTGTTTGTTTCCTTGAATTGAGGTATTTGCTAAGGATTATTTGTTTCCCTAGTGCCAAGGATTATTTATTTCCTTGGTTTTGAAACGGGTCGAGAATTTCCCACGGAGGCACTGGTTGCTCTGCAAGTCGACGCGGATCAGGAGGCTCTCGTCAAGAATTGTTTGTTTCCCTGAGTTGAGGCATTTGTTAAGGATTATTTGTTTCCCTAGCGCCAAGGATTATTTATTTCCTTGGTATTGAAACGGGTCAAGAATTTCCCACGGAGGCACTGGTTGCTCTGCGAGTCGACGCGGATCAGGAGGTTCTCGTCAAGGATTGTTTGTTTCCCTGAATTGAGGTATTTGCTAAGGATTATTTGTTTCCCTAGCACCAAGGATTATTTGTTTCCCTGGTGTTGAAACGGATCGAGAATTTTCCACAGAGGCACTGGTTGCTCTGCGAGTCGATGCGAATCAGGAGGCTCTCGTCAAGGATTGTTTGTTTCCCTGAGTCGAAGGATTTGCTAAGGATTATTTGTTTCCCTAGCGCCAAGGATTATTTGTTTCCTTGGTGTTGACACGGATCGAGAATTTCCCACGGAGACACTGGTTGCTCTGCGAGTCGACGCGAATCAGGAGGCTCTCGTCAAGGATTGTTTGTTTCCCTGAGTCGAAGTATTTACCGAAGACACTGGTTTCTTCGGAGCTGGAACAAACTGTTGAGATTTGACTTCGTTTTCTGGCGAAGCCTGTTGGGAAAGTATGGTTCCCTCTTTATTTGCGCCCTTGGATTGTATGCAGGGATCGATGTGATCTCAACTGTAGGGCCAAAGTTTCATCATTTCTTTTTTTTTTGTTTTATTTCCGCGATGCTCTATCATTTCAGCTTTTATATCGCGAAGGTCGCGATTGCCCAATCATTTCGGCTATTTTTTCGCGGTGCCCAATCATTTCGGCTATTTATTTTATTTTTACTCGCTGCTTTTTACTGCGAGTTGCCCAATCATTTCGGCTATTTTCCATGCATACATTTTCTTTACTTGCTGCTTTTTATTGCAAGCTGCCTTATCATTTCGGCTATTTCATATGCATGTGCGGCCTGCTGGCTTTTCACCGTAAACCTGAAATTAGACACCGATTTCGGCATCAGCACCGCTACAACTGGGATATGGCCAGGAGCGAATCATCATTTGCCTCTGTCGATGTCGAACAAAGGTGGCTTAGCGAACAGGGTTAGGGTCCTGTCGACTAAGGCTTTTAACTTCATGAGCCGTAAGGGTCTCACAAAGGTATTTCTCCCTACAAATCGTGAGGATCTTGTAGGTGTATTTTCTCCTTAGGAATCGTGAGGATTCCTAAGTGCTTTATTCCTCTGTAAGTCATAAGGATCCTACGAGAGGGTTTTCTCTTTGTAAATCGAGAGGATTTACAAGGGTTGTTCACCATGCGAACATATCCCCAGTCTCGGATGGGACTTGGTTAGGGAAATGTTTATTCGTGCCCGTGGATTGTATACAAGAGCCAGTATTGGACCAAGTTGTAGGGCAATATCGGAAGTTGTGGGGATTGCTTAAGCACAGGTTTAGGTCTCTGTAACTCAAGACTTTCAAATCTTATGAGCCGTGAGGGTCCCATAAGAGAGTTCTCCTTACGAGTCGTGAGGATCTCGCAAGTGTATTTTCTCCTTAGGAATCGTGGGGATTCCTAAGTGTGCTGCTCCCTTGTGAGTCATAAGGATCTCACGCGGGCGGTTTCTCCTTACAAGGTCGAGAGGACCCTATAAGTGTCCTTTAACGAGGTTGCGTCCTTTCAGGTTTTCACAAACACTCGCCGGTAGTCCTGCTGTTTTTACTCACGGAGCCCTTTCGGGTTTTCATCCGTGCCCATTTTGCTTATGGACATACCGTTTTTCTTTTATATATTTTTTTATTTTCTTCTTTTTTTTTACGAGGTCACGCCCTTTCGGGTTTTCACGAACACTCGCCGGTAGTCCTGCTGTTTTTACTCACGGAGCCCTTTCGGGTTTTCATCCGTGCCCATTTTGCTTATGGACATACCGTTTTTTTTATTCTTTTTATTTTCTTCTCTTCTTTTTTTTTTACGAGGTCGCGCCCTTTCGGGTTTTCACGAACACTCGCCGGTAGTCCTGCTGTTTTTACTCACGGAGCCCTTTCGGGTTTTCATCCGTGCCCTTTTTGCTTATGGACATACCGTTTTATTTATGATATTTTTTCTTCTTCTTTTTTTTTATCTCGTCAGCCTACGGATGCTGCGGTATTAGTTTAAGAACATTTCGGTCCACTATTAGTTTAAGGACGTTTCGGTCCGTCATTAGTTTAAGGACGTTTCGGCCCGTCATGGAGAAGGCTGGCTACTGCTTATAGAGTTTGAGCTTAGGAAGATAGCGAGCGGACATAGTCGTCGTCATCTATCACTGACCTAGGCTGTGGTTCATTAAGCGTAGTATTTCTTTAGGAAGCGACCGTTTATTGTCCTGTAAGGCCTTTCACCTTGCATATCCATGAGTAGATAGGCTCCACCCTGGTAAACCTTGTCTATGATGTACGGGCCTTCATAATTTGGCACGAATTTTTCCCGCTTGGCGCGATTGGGGATCATAGGTCTTTTGACCACAAGCACGAGTTCGCCTTGGCGGAATGTCCTCGGCCTGGTCAATCTTTCATATGATCGCGTCATATTTGCTTTATAAGCTTCCAGATTTTGTTGCGCTATGAGCCGTGTTTCTTCAAGGGCATCAAGCTCC
Organism: Agapanthus africanus; assembly: GCA_030015575.1. Classification (NCBI taxonomy): domain Eukaryota; kingdom Viridiplantae; phylum Streptophyta; class Magnoliopsida; order Asparagales; family Amaryllidaceae; genus Agapanthus; species Agapanthus africanus. The sequence continues at coordinate 427,011,848 of JASDDO010000010.1, read as the reverse complement.
TCAAGCCGAAGGTGAGCGTTTTCTTCGTTCGTCAGCTCGTAGTGGACTGCCACTCACAGAGAGGGTAACTCTATCTCGAGGGGGAGTACTACTTCCGTACCGAATACCAACGCGTACGGCGTTGTGTTTGTGGCCGTCTTGAACGTAGTTCGGTACGCCCAAAGAGCCTCTTGCAGTCTCTCGTGCCAGTCTTTCTTATTTCGGGACACCGTCTTTTTCATGATCTTTGTCAGGGTCTTGTTGAAGGCCTCGGCTAGACCATTAGCTCGCGGATTATAGACCGAGGAATATCTCCAGTCTATGTTATGCTGTTGCACGAAGCGACTGATCTTGTGGCTCCTGTAGGCAGGCCCGTTATCAGAGATGATCCGTCGCGGAGTCCCAAACCGGTATATGACGTGCGTCTTGAAGAAATGGAGGATATTCTCCGTCTTCACTTCTCTCAACGGTACTGCTTCTGCCCATTTGGAGAAGTAATCGGTCGTCGCCAAGATGAAACGATGTCCTCTAAACGATGCTGGTTCGATGGGGCCGACTATATCCGTTCCCCACATTTCGAACGGCCAGCTAGCCACCGTGGGATGTAGTGGATTTGGATGCTGGTGGATGAAGTCTCCATGGATTTGGCATGAGTGGCATTGCTTCGCATATTCGAGGCAATCCTGAATCATCGTGGGCCAGTAGTAGCCCATCCGTTTGATCTTCAACTTCATCTTCGGACCCGCTTGGTGAGAACCACAGATTCCGTCATGAACTTCCCGAACGACTCTTTTTGCTTCGTCAGGTCCCAGGCATCTCAGCCACAGAGAATCAAACGACCTCTTGTACAGAGTATCATTGACGAAGGTGAAAGACAGAGCTCGTTTCATGAGCTGATGTCTTGTGGACGCATCTTCGGGCATTCGATGGGACTTAAAGTAGTCTATGAAGACTTCCCTTCAATCCTCAGCCTTTTCTCGTTCTTTTATTTGTAAGGTCGTCTGCTCAGTCGCTCCCTTTTCTTTGGATGATTCCGGAGATATTTCTGCTGGGGCAAGCACCCGACGGCTTTGTACCACGATTCTTACGTCATCGAGGTTCTCGTCAGCCAGCTCTTTAGCAAGCTTGGCCAACGCGTCTGCTTTGCTGTTTTCCACGTGCGGTATGCTTTCCAAAGTATAGGAGGGAATTTGGATCAACAGTTGTTGCACCTTTTCACCGTACTTCACTAACTCCGGTTTGCACGTTTGGTAGTCGCCGTTTACTTGACTAACGACCAGTTGAGAATCTCCGTATATGAGGAGGTTTTCAATTCCCATGTCAATGGCGATCTCGAGGCCTGCTATCAAAGCTTCATATTCGGCTTCGTTATTTGTCCTCGGCTCTGTTAAAGAGAAAGCGAAGCGCATTATCCCTCCTTGTGGAGTCACGAAGATGAGGCCTACCCCCGATTTGATTATAGGGGTACTTTGTCTGCGCTTCTTCACGGAAGATGCTCCATCGAAATAGAGTTCCCATCGGGTATCGTTCCCATCGATAGCGTCAAATGCATGTTCGTCTGGCAACTCGCAATTCAGAGGAGAATCGGCCGGTATCGGATGCTCAGCAAGGAAGTCGGCGATGGCCTAGCCTTTCGCTGCCTTGAAAAGTTGATAGGTTATCGAGAACTCCATCAAGAGCAGGGCCTCTTTAGCGAGTCGCCCTGTCAATATGGCCTTTGACATTAAATACTTAAGAAGGTCCACCTTCGAAATGAGACGGATCTCATGCGCCAACGCATAGTGCCTGAGCTTTGTTATCGCAAAGATCAACGCCAGGCAGTGCTTCTCAATGGGAGAGTAATTGCTTTCTGCCCCCAGCAGAACTCGACTTAAGTAGTAGAGTTCTCTTTCCTTCCCTTGGTCGTTCTCTTAGGCCCATAATGCGCCTAAAGAACCTTCGAGGACGGTCGTGTAAAGAATGAGAGGCTTTCCCTTAACTGGAGCAGCCAATACTGGCGGGTTCTGCAGGTACTGTTTAATCTCGTCCAGCGTGCCCTGACATTTTTGATCCCAGACGAATGGAGTTCCCTTCTTCATCAGGTGACTGTAAGGGCGGCACTTGCCTGAAAGATTGACTATAAATCTCCGTGTGTATGCGAGCTTCCCTTGGAGAGACCGCAACTATTTGAGGGTTCTCGGCGGAGGCATTTCCATGATCGTCTTGATCTTAGACGGATCTATTTCAATACCTCGGTGTCGGATGATGAATCCCAGAAATTTGCCCGAGGAAACTCCGAATGCACACTTAAGAGGGTTCATTTTCAAGTTGTATTGTCGAAGGCATTGAAATACGGTTTCTAGATGCTCGAGATGTTCCTCGAATGATTTGCTCTTAACCACGAGGTCGTCGATATAACATTCAACGATTTCATGTATGAGGTCATCAAAGATTCGCGTCATGGCTCTCTGATAAGTAGCACCGGCGTTCTTTAAACCGAAGGGCATCACCTTGTAGCAGAATATACCCAAAGAAGTCCTGAAGGCGGTGTACTTCTGGTCTTTGGGATGCATCTTTATTTGATTATACCCTGATGAGCCGTCCATGAAGGAGAAAACCACATGAGTGGACGTATTGTCTATCATCAGTTCAGTGACTGGCACTGGGAAATCATCCTTTGGCCAGGCTTTATTGAGATCCCAAAAATCCACGCATATGCGAACCGTCCCATTTTTCTTCATCACTGGGATGATGTTGGCGATCCATTCAGGATATTGAACCTCCTGGATAAAGCCAAAGTCGATTAACTTCTTAACCTCGGCGTTGATGCTCATCTCAAGCTCGAGCCGCATTCTCCTCGGCGCCTGTTTGACCGGCTTGACGTCCGGAGATATCGCCAATTTTTGCACAGCAACTTCTGGGTCTAGTCCCGGCATTTCGAAATAGTTCCATGCGAAGCAATCTCTATGCTGTACAAGGACGTCTCTTAACGCAGTCACCCTTTCTTCAGATAGCAGCTCACTGACGAATGTCAGCCGTGGGTCGTCAGCCGTCCCCAACTCGATTTTCTTGAGGTTATCTGCGGTGGTATGTATTCCATCCTCCAGTTCTTTCGGAGCTGGCGGAAATTCTGAGACCACCTCATCATTGCTGTTTTCGAAGCACCAGGGAAGGCTGTCCATGTTCTCGGGCTCTTCTTTTAATATTGTTATCATGTGACAAGTACGAATTCGCTTCCAATCCCAATATGGGACTGGTTTTTCTTCCATGGCCTTGGGTTCGTGTCTCTGTGGCGGTGCTACCCTCCAGTTGTCAGACAGAGCGAACGTGCCAAGCCGATACTGATCTTCGACCCAATTCTTGAAGGTGAAGCAGTCTTCGAGAGGATGCCCTGTTACTCGATGGTAAGAGCAATAATTTAGGTCAGAGACTTCGCCTGCTTGCTCGGGGTTTTTGGACTCCGGCAGTGCAAGCATCTGATGTTTTAAAACGAGGTCGAGTATTTTCTTCGTCTTGTCTCGAGGAAAAGAGTACGCCCGACCCATTTTTCTTATGAGGGGTAGATCAGAACCGCTCGATTTTCGTTCGCGTGGCCTCTTAGCCCCGCTTTGCTGCTTTTGAGCGCCTTTTTCGCATTTCGACTTGTTTCTGCCTCTGCGTCGAGCCTTTTTTATAACAGGTTGACATGGGGGCGGCACTTTCATCTTTGACGGCCTGTTGAAGGAGGCGTTGCGTTTTGGCTTTCTCGTAGATGGCCATTTCGCGGTTGTGATCATCTCGGACTTTTTGACCAGCTTCCCTTATAAGCATGTCCATTTGTTCTTCAAATGACGGACTGAACACTTTTGCATCAGGAATTTTTACTGATTCAGGATTAGCGTTCTCCCACTGAGTGTCCGCTTCTTTATCGAAGTCATACACGACGTAGCAGCCGTATAGTAACTCTCGTTTCTTTGACCGGATGTATCCAAGCCCTTTTGTTTCCATTCTCCCGTTAGGCAATTTGCGTTGAGTCCCGGGGACGTTCCAGACCCTGTCATAGAATTTGGCCTTTCTAACGGTCTGTTTGAAGGATATCCCCTGGCGCTTCAATAGCCTCTTCAAGCCTTCTGTATAATACCTCGGGAGACGGATGGGCTGAAACCTGTCAAGGGTAGGATCCGCCCCGTGCCAGACTTCTTTCTCCACTTTGTTTTCTTCAGAGCGGTAGAATAGAATTGCTTTTTCGCTTTTTCGCCTGGGAGGGATATAGAACGTCCGCAGCTCTTCTACACTGTAGATATCAAGTGCATCCAGTTCTTTACGGTGTTTAAGCGGCACCATGGCGACTTGCAGACTTTGCTCTTCGTCAGCGGGAGTTCGTATTGAAGGTCGAGCAGAGAATATAGCATGGACTTCATCTTCCGAGTCACTACCAAAGATCAACTTAGGAGTAGATGGTCCCGGCTTGTTGTATTGGGGTGAACCCGAATAAACTATCTCCTCTCCGTCCTCAGTGTCGCTGCCGAAGACAGGGATGGTGGCGTTAGTTTTATTCTCCGGCTTGTTACACCTTTCCGTGTCTTCGAAATTCGGCAAGAAGTATTTGGCATCTTCATATTTGCGGACTTCGTTTACGGAAAACGGGTTCAGTTCTCCCGTCACGGTATACTCGAGACTATCCCTAAAATATTTCATACACTGATACTGTGTAGAAGGGATGATGTAGTACTCGTGTAACCATGGTCGGCCGAGCAGAGCATTGTAGCATGTCTTAGCATCTATGACATGGAATTTAATGTCCGTGACGAGCAGCCCAAAGGGTAGCGTCAGTATCACAGATTCAAGAGTCTTTGATGATTGGGAGTCGAACCCGGAGATGGTGATCTTGTCCCGAGCAAGGTGCTGGACGCTCATGCAGATTTCCTTCAACACCCGCACGTTAAGGAGATTAACAGACGATCCGTTATCGATCAGGATTTTGCCTATCTTTATATCATGGCAGTATCCTGAGACGTAGAGAGGGCGATTGTGTTCGCACGTCCCAAGGAGAAGGTCTTCATCACCAAAAGTGACATCTGCCGTGTGCACTTCCTCCAATTCATCCTTCATCTTTTCTTCGGCTAGGAAAGCCTGGAACTGCTCTGGGTCCTGTAGTGCCTTAATCAACGAATCCCTCGCCTCCTTTGATAGTAAAAGGGCCTCAAGAATGCTGAGTTGCGAGGGTAGCTTCCTTAGATACGCTAAGACGTTGTAGTCCACCTTATTTTTCTTCGGTGAGTCTTTGGCACTTATCTCCTCCACAGCGTGGCCATCTAAGTCGATATCTTCAGGGACCTTCTCTTTTCCCTTATCCTTTCTATTTGAGGGTCCAAGATTCTTTTCGGGCAGCGTTCGATTACGCAGCCGGATATTCTCACAAATCTTCGGTTCTTCTTCTTTTCCCGAGGTGGACTCTTTAAAGAGAGGGCCAAGCTCCATCTCCTCATCAGAATCGCTCCCGAATATAGGCACCTGTGATCCCCAGGCGTTAACCATGCGACAATCGCCGGTAGTTCTGTTAGGCCCTTTGGTCGTACCGTTTTGCTCTCGGCGGGTCTTGCGCTTTTCCCGCTTAAAATGCTGCCGGTGAGCAACATATCCTTGCCACCATCTATCGAAAGCTTTGCACTCTTCAGTGGGGTGTGAAATCTTCCGGTGATACAAGCAATAGAAGGGTTGCATTTCCACTTCACCAGTAATGCTTCCCTCAGAGGATGGTAGTTTCATACCCATTGACACGGCTTTAGCGAAACTTTTCCTCATCTTGAACTCAATTTTATCCGCAGCGGGTGTACTTTGCTCCAGCGGGAGTATCTCAATTCTTTCGTTAAGGCGTTGGCGTTTGGCCCTTTCGAATATGACCGCCTCGCGCTCCCGATCAGCTTTGCTTTTTAAGAGAGCTTCATTGAGGAATGCATCGATTACTTCATCCGATGGACCCAGAATTTTTGGTTCGGGATCTGCCCCCAGCGTTTCAGTACAAGGAGTCTCCTCATCGCCCATGAACGAATGGGAAATCACATGACAGCTCGCCATGTATTCTTCAGATTCATCAGATGAACTTTCTCCCTCATCTTCCTCTTGAAAGACGTGATTGAGGAATTCTTGGAATGTAATGGGAATCCGTGCCTTCTGGTTGTATTCCTCCAGTGCGTCAATTTGTTTTTGCAAGTCCGTGCGCTTGTCGCCAGGCTTCACGGGCTTCTTTGACTTCTTTTTCTTCTTCTTTGAAGATTTCGACGGCTGGTTATGAATGCTTGGGCCACCTCCATCGATCTTTTGAGTTGGACGAGGCTTCAACATCTCTTCAATGATCTGCGGCTCCAACGGGTTCTTCCACTTGATCGCTGGGCATGTTTGAAGATCATTTAGCATTCTCTTTGTCTTGGCTGATAATACAACCTCCCAAGGAGCTTCCTCAACGACAGAGCGTGTTGCCCCCGGCGTATTCATTCCCTTAGAGGTGTGGGGCTGCGTTGGATTCACCTTCTATTTGTCGGACAATGCAAACTTGCCCTGTCGGTACTGGTCTTCAAGCCAATTTTTGAAGACGTAGCAATCCTCGATCGGATGACCCAGTACTCGATGATAAGGACAGTAGTTGGGCTCATTGACATCACTTGGTTGCGACGGACGTTTTGGATCCGGCAAATTTATGAGTCGATTGCACAACGCCAGCTCGGCTAACCTTCTCGTTTTATCTCGGGGAAACGAGTAAGGACGTCCCATCCTATCCTCAAGGGGTACGTACGGGCGCATACTATTTTGACGAACGACCGTCTTCGGGTTGTTCGGCTGTTGCTGAGCATTAGCGACAACGACCGCTTTCCCCTTTCCCTTCTCATTTCGGGAGTCCGGCTTTAGAAGGGGAGGTTTATGGCCCATTTGATCCATTTGCGCCAGCTTGTCGATTAGTGCCTGGAAGGTGGTCGGCTTGAAGAACATCATAAATTGCGAAATGGTTGCTTGCGGATCGAGGGTTCCCACAAACATACCCACTGCAGGAGCTTCTTCTATGCGCTACTCGCATTTTGACCATAAATTACGCCACCGTATAGCATATTGGACCCATGTCTCGCCCGGTTTCACCCTGGCATTAATCAATGTCGTTATCGGGGTACGCTCACTGGCACTCGCAAAACGTTGGGTAAACAGCAATTCCATTTCAGCGAAGGCCTTGATAGAGTCATTCGGGAGCTCAGAGTACCACTCGAACGCTGTATCTGACAAACTTCCAACAAACTGGCGAAGCAAAAGCTTGTCATCACTGCCGGTGTTGCCGCAAAGCGCCCTGAACTGGGCAACATGCTGGTGAGGATTGCCAGTCCCCTTATACACATGGAATTTTGGTATCGTATAACCTGGCGAGTACTTGATCTGGTCGTACCAGCCCGGATACGGTCGCCCCGTTTTTACGACCTGACCCGCTGCTTCCGTCGCTTGATGGACCGAGATCTGCTGAGCTATGTACTCGAGGTCGGCTTTGGAGATTGCCTCCTCCTTGGCCGTTGAGAGAGCTGGAGGAGGATTTGACGTTTCTCCCCTATCGTCTTCACGGATGATCGGGGGATCTTCAGCTGGTGGCTCCTGTTGAATCATCATACCCACCATGTCCTGGAACAGGATGGCCATTTTCTTTATGCTAGCTGCTTATTCTGCAGCCTCTTTATCCTTCTTCTCCAATATGCGACGAAGGAACTCAGCGTCAGTTTCTTGTTCTTGACGCTCATCCGAGGACGTTTCAGGGGTTTCTTTTGGCCCAGTGAGTGCGGCCATAGCGTTCATCATCTCTTGGAGCTTTTGATGCTGCTCCTGCGCTTTGGTCACTGACCGCGTGTGCGGTCTATGACCTGTTGATATGCAGCTGTCCTCTTTACCAGACGCCACGTAGACGGTATGAACTACCATGCCCCCAGACTTAGGGCGTTTGGGTTCACCACCCTTGATATTCGCCGTAGGTGTAGGGACTTTTTCTGGCCTTCTTCTCTTATGGGCCATAGAAGTTGAGGGGGCCGTTGCTTTGGGCACTCAGGCGGTCGTCGCCTTTCGTTGCTTGACCGGGAGATTTTCTTCTTGCCGACTTCTTGACTTCTTCTGTTGGCGAGAGAAATTAGGATCAATGACAGATTCTCGGACTCGTCGCCATGTCTTATAGATCCTGGAGGACAGCGATTGAGGAGGCTGCTCCGGCTTTTCTGTTTCCATAGCGGTCTTTACCGGTGTAGGAGATCTTTTGAGCACCGCAGTTGGCGAGTTTCTGCGTACCTTATTCAGTAGCCCAAAGCTGTTCTCGGTTGGAACAGCAGCGTTCACTTCCACCGTCGGAGCTGGCGGAGTTATCCTAGAAGGGGAGTTGCCCCCAGTCTTCCTTATCCGGCGCCAGTGGCGTCGTCGGGCGCGACAAGTCGTCGGTATTGGTTCAGAGATAGAAACAACTTCTTCTTACCCCCTGTTCAGGTGTGGGGCTGTTGCCGGCGTCAGCCTATTAAAGACTGATGTCTTTTGAGTGGCAGGAGCAGGAGTGGGAGTTGGGACGGTCAATCTTGTAAAGACCGATCTCTTAGCAGGAGAAGCCGCCTTGACGACTTCAGTAGCAGGCTTGGCTACTCCTTTTGAGGTAACCTTTTCTGGGACTGCAAGTTTCATTGTGGGTCTGCAGGAGTTTTGGCCCAGTCTGGAGAAGACCGGGGCACTGGTGTTGGGCGACCCGTTGAGAGGGGCCGCAGTAACTGAAAGTCGATCGAAGACCGACTTCTTAGGAGCTTCTTGTACGGGCACGGGGGTGCTGAAGCTTGTTGGCGGAAGCATAGTTCCGAAAAACAACCCCGTGGTGGCTTGAGTAATCTGCTCCACAGGCATGGTGAAAAGAGAGGCCGCTTGGGGCCCGTAGGTTATGCCCCCAGTTGAGGCCGGACACGAGCTGCAGCTGCAGTTGGAGCACTTCGAATAAGTTGAGGCCATCAATGCTTGATTTCTCTTCTGCACCAAGCAAGAGACCAAATCTTAGTAAACTTGAAATCCAAGGGCAACCGTTAACAAACCGCGATTGGTTCGCGAAGACGACACACGAAGTGTGGAGTGGAAAGAGGAAAAGGTCCCACCGGGCGTGCCAGAATCTGTTCCCCTCCGAAAGACGGCGACGACGTGAGGACGTCTTGCCTGAGATTCGGGACAGATGCTATATGGTTTTATCCGTCTACCTCTCCGAAGATGCCAAGTTGATTTATAGCACTGTGTATCGGAGGTTTAGACGAATGCGGCCGATGTAGCAGATTTCGTCAGATTCCCCCTCGCTAGAGGGGTTTTTGATTGTGGAGACGCTCTTCCCTGCAGGCGCAAGCCCCTGCAGTTAATTACGCTACCGCATCACGGTAGCCACTTCTCCTTCTCCAGAATTTCACTTCGTGTCGTATGTGTTTGTTTTGTTTATGGTTGCCCGTGGATTGTATACGGAGACAGAGTAATGCCGTCGCCCGTAGGACGTGGATTAGTCCAAATCCATATTTACTTAGATTTGGGTTTGGTGTTTTTAGTTTAAGAATACGTTAGCCGTATTGAGGCTAAGATCAACTTAAACGTTCGTAAGGATGCGTTAGTCTGATTTGAGACTAAGATCAACTTAATGTGATGATCCATTTAATATATGGCCGTCGGGACTCATCACCTCTCTGACGTCGTTGAAGGATTACAACGATAGGTGTCAGAGGAGTTCAGAGATGTACCCTTGAACCAAAGTTGATTTGGAGTTTTATAGTTCATTTGAATGTTTAAGAATACGTTAGCCGTATTTGGGGCTAAGATCAACTTAAACGGGATCGTTTAGATTCAACAAAAGAGCATTTGGAGGCTCTATTGTTCCAGTTTAGGGACGTAGTGGTCCATGTTCCAGTTTAGGGACGTGGTGGTCCATCATTAGTTTAAGGACGTTTCGGTCCACTATTAGTTTAAGGACGTTTCGGTCCGATATTAGTTTAAAGACGTTTCGGTCTGATATTAGTTTAAGGACGTTTCGGTCCAATATTAATGTGTAGTCATCGGGACCCGTCACCTCTCTGACGTCGTTGAAGGATTACAACGATAGGTGTCAGAGGAGTTCGGAGATGTACCCTCGAACCGAAGGTAAATTGATTTAAGAGAGCGATCTTGCTCAGTCAATTTAATTTGAGGACTTATGGCCATGACTGGACTAAGTCCAATTAAAAAGTTCAACACCTTTATTTGTTTTTTGTTTGGGCTCTGCCCATAAAGGACGCATAGCATCAATTTATTTTGGGCCCTGCTCATTTTATAAATGATGCAGAATACCAATTTTACTTGGGCTATGCCCTTGTATAAAGGATGCAAAGCATCAATTTATTTGGGCTCTGCCCATTTATTGCCTCGCAATTTATTTTGGCCTGTTAGGTCATTTTGACTTGGGCCTGGTCCTTTAGCAAAGGAAATGCATTGCATTTTCAGGCGCTTTGCGCCAAGAATCAAAGAGCGCAAGCGCTTGTGATGATGACACGTGTCATGCAGCGCAGTGCGTTGCGCTAGTGCGCTATGCTTGCGCTGCTGACACGTGGCGCACTCTGGTGAGTTGCGCCAATTTCAGAGAGCAAAGCTCTATTTCAAAAGCGCGTAGCGCAACTGGTTCAGATGCTGACACGTGGCGCTCTCTGGTGACTTGCGCCAGCCCAAGAGCGCAACAGTGCAGATTTATAAGTGTAAGGCACTATTAATTTGAGAATCTTTTAAATTCAAGAACCAATGGTTCATAAAGGAAGTGCAGAGCACTATTTGATTTCTTGATCTAATTTAGATCAAAGAAAAAAAACAAGTTTTTTCTTATTTCAGGAACCAGAGGTTCATAAAAAGTGCAAAGCACTATTTTTATTTTGTTTTTTATTAAAGATCATTGATCTTGTTTTTAGATCAATGATCTGTTCATAAGAGAATTTTCTCTTTTTCTAAAGGCTTTTTACCTTTTTTGTTCTTGAGGATTTCTCTCCAATTCTTCAGAATTCTCTCTGTTTAATTTCTCACAAAATGTTGATGCCTTTGAAATGAGGTCTAGGGGACTTTTTATAGTGCCCATAAATTAGTTAAATTTGTTAGAGAGATGTTTCTCTGAGTGATTTGGGGAATTTCCCCCACCGTTGGATTTTTGATCCAAGGGCTTCTGTTTTACAGAAGAAAATCTTCTTGTTTTAACAAGAACAGAAAGATTTCTTTAGAATCTTAATTCTGTTTGGCGCAAACGCTCCAGCGCGTGACACGTGTCGCGCAGCGCAAAGCACAGCGCCACTGCGCTAGCACATCTGCGCCGATACGTGTCGCGCAGCGCACAGCGCAGCGCAACTGCGCTAGCGCATTTGCGCTGACACGTGTCGCGCAGCGCAGCGGTTGCGCAACTGAAGCGTTGCTTCCTTTGATTTTGCTTTAAACAGAGCTTTGCTCTGATTGGGTGCGCTGCCTCGGGCGCTGCGCTGATGCATCTGCGCCAGACACGTTGCGCGTTGCGCCCGGGATTTGAAGCGTTGCTTCAAAATTTTGGATTTTGAATTTCAACAGAGCTTTGCTCTGATTGGGGGAAACAGAAACCTCCAGATTGATCCGGTATTACGAGAATAAGAGCTGATGTCAATCTTGACTTGAGTTCTGTAAAAGCTTGTTCACATGCTTCTGACCACACGAACGCTTCATATTTACGTGTGAGCTTGGTTTGGGGTGTTGCAATCTTCGAGAAACTTTTAATGAATCTTCGGAAGTATCCTGCTAGTCCCAAGAAACTTCGAATATCCTTCACCATCTTTGGTGTCGGCCATTCGCTGACAGCTAACACTTTAGCTGGATCTACTGAGATTCCTTTGCCCAAAACAATATGTCCGAGAAATCCGACTTGATCTAGCCAAAATTCGCACTTGCTATACTTGGCATAGAGTTGATATTGTCGCAATGTCTTCAGGACAATCCGCAAATGCTCAGCATGCTCTTTCCGATTCTTTGAATATATCAGGATGTCGTCGATAAAAATAACAACGAACCTGTCTAAGTACTCTCGGAAAACTTAGTTCATCAGATTCATAAATATCGCAGGTGCATTGGTCACTCCAAATGACATTACGAGAAACTCATAATGACCATAGCGAGTCCTAAATGCCATCTTTGGAATATCAGACTCATTGACCTTTACCTAATGATAACCCGAACGAAGATCTAACTTTGAGAATATGCAAGACCCACTTAGCTGATCGAATAGATCGTTGATGCGCGGTAGTGGATACTTATTCATTATCGTTACTTCGTTCAGAGCTCGGTAGTCTATACACATTATGTATGAACCTTCTTTCTTCTTTACAAGCAAAACTGGAGATCCCCAACTTGAAGTACTGGGGCGAATCCAACCTTTCTTCAGAAGTTCGTCCAACTGAATACGAATCTCCTTCAATCCTTCAGGACTTAACCGGTACGGAGTTTTGATCACCGGTTGTGCACCAGGTACTAAGTCAATGCTGAATTCAAGAGCTCGATCGAGAGGCAAACCTGTTATATTTTCAGGAAATACGTCCTCGAACTCTCGAACTACCTCTGGCTTGTCTTCTTCCGCCTGTAATGTTGCAATCACTGCCTTCTTTGGTTTAGCCTTTTAGGTGCTAGGTTCCAGGGTACGGTCTCCACTCTTGAAATAAAAGACCGGATGATCTGGTATCTCAAACACTACCCTCCTTTGATGACAGTTGATGGTAGCAAAGAAAGTTCCTAGCCAGTCCATTCCCAAGACTACGTCGAAGTTCGGTATGTCCAGCACCTTGAAGTCCGTATAAAATTCTCTGCTGCAGACGACCAGTGGACACAGATCGTATCCTATAGTTACCTTTAGAATGCTGTTTCCTGAACTGACATTCCGGCTGGATACGAGCGGTTTAACTGGAATCGCATGAGTTCGGACGAACCGTTGCGACATAAAGCAATGTGATGCTCCAGTATCGAAAAGTGCTAAAGCAGGTAGGGAGGCTACTAAGATTGTACCTAAGTTGTGTAGGATATGTTTAGGTATAGAAAAATATATTGATGTATACAAGGATTGAAAAGGTTTGAAAGATTGGGAGTTACCAGTGATGACTTGGCCAATGGCTTCGTCTTCCTCAACTGTCATTGTGAAAGCCTGACGCCGGGGTACATTCCTCCTAGTTGGAGGCACATTTCTCTGTCCTTGGGGCATGTTTCTCTACCCTTGGGGCATGTTCCTCTGTGCCTGATGGAATTGATGAGGAGGCTGTGCAGGAGATCCACCTGGAGGTGGAGTAGGGAGAGCAAGACGAAGTGCAGGAGCCTGGATAGCTGGCCGCTGCGGAAAAGTGATCGCTGGTCGGGGTGAAGGAGCTAGGTTGAGACGATGTGGGCACGCTCCAATGGCGTGAGTGGATGTGCCACAAGTCAAACATAGGCCATCCGCACGCCTGCAGTCCTTCGCCAGGTGTCCATTCCTCTTACAGTAGAAGCAAAAGTCTGGACTGGGCCGGTTAAAAGTTACTTCCGGTCTCCTGGATACAAAAAGTGGCCTGGAAGAGGCTCCTCCTGCCATCTGAGTGATAGGGCATTTCACACCGGCAGTCTGAGGTCTTCCCTTCTTCTTCACTACTGCCCCATAGCGTCGGGCAGCCTTCATAGCAAGATCATGAGTTGGGAAATCCCCTGTAGCTAATGCAGCTTGGATTTCCGGGTCCAACCCTTGCTGAAATCTCCGTGCCCTGATCTTAGCAGTCGGGATCAGGTGTGCCACGAACCTGTTACGACCTTGTGTTAGCAGTGTAGTATGTGATATCAGGAAATTTGAATATTGAGACATATCTTATCTACTAAGTATGGTAAATTCAGTATCGTATTCATCTACAGATTTGTTCCACATTGAACCTTGCTGTAAGTGGATGAACTGTTGTTCCATGTCGAAACGGGCAGTCTCGGGGAAATATTTTTGCGTCGAACATATCGCTAAATGTCCTCTATTCAATCGGTTGTGCGAATCGGTTTTCTTCAGCCTTCCATCAGACTCTGGCATTATCAGTTAGTTGCAGCTTTGCAACTCTCACCTAAGCAACCTCTGGTATTTGTGCTGCTGCCAGGTCATCTTCTATAGATTAAGCACATTCCTTTGCCTCTAGTAGGCTCTCTTTTCCAGAGAAATGTTTCGGATACAAAGCCCAGAATTGCTTAACTCCAGGTGCCTCGGTCTTTGGACGATGCATGAGGATAGTAGTCTGCAGCTGCTGACCCTCCAAGAGGCTCTTGATCGCCTCAAGCAAAACCGTTTGCTCATTGATGGGAGCGGTAACAGTAGGCGGTGGTGGTAGAGTAGAAGGTAGGGAGTTGCCATTCACGTTGGTACTCGTGTTGTTGGGAGAATCCAAAACCTTGATAGAAAAGGAAAGGTTAGGATAGATTCACGCAATTTGAAATGTAAAGAATATATAGTTGCCGATTCTTATAATTCTTATGATATATATTGCTTAGGAATCTATGCAGAACGGACCTGCATGGGCCACCAACAAAAATTGTCACGCCCCGCTTCCCAGTCTACGGGGAAGTAGGCGTGGCGGGCACGCGACGTATTTACTCAGAAGTAAACACGTTAAACGTATATAAGCAATATAAATAAATGCACAAGAATAACAAGAGATGTAATATAAACAGCAATTTTTATTAATATCCATTTTTTACATTACAGCTGATTTGAAAAGGAAATGTACAGTGATAAAAGCAATGCCTAAAAAGTGGCATACAAATGAAAAGGTAAGTACAAGTAAAGACTAGAAGTCCGGCTCCTCTGTGAACTGATCCAAGTCCTCCTGGCTGGGTTCGGTCTCCTGAGAGTCGGGTCCTCCTGACGAACATTCCAAAGAAAGAAGAGACATGAATGTCGTCGACAAACTAGCGCTCGGTAAGTCCCAAAGATTAGGGCGGAATAGAACAAGTAAAGAATATATCACTGGTGATCTGAACAAGTATATGTTTGTTATAACGTAGTTGTTTATAGATTAGTACAGAATGTATCAGTGTATACGAGAAGAGTCCAACTATCCCGTGGACTATGGTAACATGTAAGTACAAGGCCCCATCAAAACCCATGAGATAACGACACGAGAGTTCATGTAGGTATCTTTTAGTGTCCATCATCGTGCCACTTTTAATACATTCCGTACCAGTCTACCCCATTAAACCCCGTAATGTTTATTGTGTTGATTTATAGTTATCAGACTTGTTGAGACCGTGATTACAAGTTGTTCATGTAATCGGGTTCAGGATATAAACAAGTAGGCATGTAATCAAGTCAAGTTATAGCCATGATTCGGTCAAGTCAAGTCATGTTTTCATGTTGATCTTGTTCTGGTATTCAGGTTCAGGTTCGAGTATACATGTTGGTATATTGGATTCATATTGAATTATATTCTGATTTGGATTACACTCAGATTGATTTTGACTCAGACTTGAGTCAGACACTTAGAACTGATTTGGATCCTGAATTAGGTTTGGGAGTTATCACATGGACGGCAGGATTTATGTCTTTTTCCAAAACAATTACCATTGATAACACCGTTAAGTTTTTCTATCTTAAATAGACAAGCACTCACTTTCTCCGGCTCCCTGAGACTCAAGAGAATTGATCCCGCTTAAATCCATATTTACTAAAGTCCTTAAATATAATTTTATATAACTCGAGAGGGTTTTATGAAAAATATTTTATATACTTTCAAAATAAATCTCGAGTATTTATTTATCGTATTTAGGGCTTCATGGATGTGAGTTTTAAAGATTTGAAGTATTTTAGTGAATATTAACTTAACTTGGATAGTTCATAGTATTTAAGTGTAAAACTTGTCTTTTGGATAATTTGAGGGTATTTTGGTGAAACTTGTCATTCTTTTATCTTTTTAGAAAATATGGAATTTTATTATATCTTTAAAATATGTGTTTTGATAATATTTATATATTTATAAAAATTAACTTTATTATTAAATAGAAAATCTCGTTTTTCTTAAAAAAATCGTATTAAAAATCTTTCGAGATCGAATGCTCCGTGAGGAGCTCTGCATCTCTCTCTACTAACCCAAGGATGTGCAATAATCCGCATCATCCAATAGCGGGTCCCCTAAAAAGGATTGTAGGGGTATAATCGCAAAGAATTTTGATAATACAATTCAAAGAAAACCAGGTTTTTATAGTTCATGGTATTTTAATGAAATGTTGTATCGCCACAAAAATATGTTTCAAAGAGTATCGTACTATGTAAACATGTGTGTATGTAAGGAGTAGGTCATTACCCCATGAAGTTTTCTAGAGGTATGATTAAGCAAAGTAATAAAATATGGTAGATACAAAGTTCATGGTATTTTACTGTAAAAGTTAAATAAAAATTATCTAGCATGATGTTTTAAAGTGAAAGTTATTTCTAAACATTAGATTCATAGTTATAAACATAAGGTAAGAGTTTGCATGAAAGTTATGGAAGAAAATAATGAAATTTTTAGGTTTTAGAATGAGATGTCGGTAGTAACTCCACTCACCGACATGTTTTATAAAGAGAACTTTTTAAGAAGAAAGAGTAGAATGGGGAGGGACTTACTTGCTAGAAGGGTAGGAAGGAGGTAGAAGGAGATGTGGTAACCTTCGTGGAGTCGCGGGGTCGACGGAACTTGCTCGATTCCTCGCCGGAAGTCGGTCTTTGGCTAACTCCAGTTGTACTCTTTTTATACTTAGAAAAATTTGATAATTTTGGATAGGGATTTCAGGATGAGGATGGGCTAGGGTATGTGGTTGTATTTATAGTGTGAAATTAGGGTTTTTGAATTGAAAGAATGAATTAAAATGCATTAAAATTTGATTTAAAGATGAAATTGAATTCTCTTTTTAATTTCAGAGTAAACAAACAGTGCAGGGATAATGAGGGTAGGCCAAAGGTTTTGTGTGCATAACACGGGGACTTTTACCTACAATCTACCCGTCACCGCCGGCCCTATAGCCGATCTCGTCGGCCATCTTATGGAGGGGAGCCGTCGGATCTTGGTCGCATGTCCTACTCGCTTTTAATAATATTGTGCACATGTTTGTTTTTCTGTCTTTTCATTTCTATGTGCAGTGCACGTGTAAACTTTTGGGCTTACAAAAAGTTTAATAGAAAATTCAGAAAAAAATATAATCTGCCTGAGGGGATTCGAACACAGGGGCTACGTCACAGCATTGCAAGGCTTTACCAATGAGCTACAAGGTGTTTCTTATTGTTCTTAAACTAAAATAACTTATAAAGTGTACTCAGGCTTGCAAACTCCTTTCTGTACATTAACTTAAAAAAAATTTGTACAATAACATCAGAGTCGTTACAGTCTGGTAATGATATACTGCAACAATGGAGAGATCGTCATAATATCACATTCGAAAAGACACAAAACAAAGATACAATGCCATGCCCAACCGGTTGGAATAAGCTTAGTGGTTTATTTCAACTTCCGTTCTGGTCCGATCTACCGAAGCGCCACAATTTAGATGTCATGCATATCGAGAAGGGTGTCTCTGAGCACGTCATCAATCTTCTGATGTATAAGAATGGACAAACGAAGGACAATCTCAACGCCCGTCGTAATTTGACGGATTTGGATGGTTTGTCCATTAGAGAAGAATTGCAATCTCGGCCTGTGGCCGGTAAACCGGGTTATTACGAGATTCCACCGGCAATCTACAACCTGGACAAAGAAAAGCGGCGGTTCTTATGGGTGTTGAAAGAATTGAAAGTCTCCGACGGTTTCTCATCAAACATTGCTAAACATGTACAGGGAGAAAACGAAAAAATCGTAGGATTTAAGAGCCATGATTACCACATACTGATGCAACATCTTCTTTCTTTATACTTTAGAGTATCAATAAAATCAGAAGTTGGTCTCGTGCTTAACGACTTTTGCATGTATTTTCACCAATTGTCTTCCAAAAATGTAGGCGTCGGTGAGATCTCGAAAAATATATTCTTTTGAACCTCTGCAAGCTCGAAACTATCTTTCCACGTTCCTTTTTCGACATTATTGTTTACATGTCCGTCCATCTAGAAACCGAAATCAAGATTAATGGTTCGGTGCATTAACGTTGGATGTATCCCATTGAGAGATATGAAAATGTTTATTATTCATCATTTAAATTGCAAAATATCATCGTGGTAAATTAATATTTATAATCTTTCAACAGATATCTATTAACTTTAAACAAACTATATCCGCAACAAGTATCGTTCTGAAGGTTCGATTGCGGAAGGTTATTTCTTAGAAGAAGTCGCATCTTTTTGTGATTGTTTCTTGAACGACGATATTATGACGAAGATGAACAAACCGTCATGTGTGCCTGACGGTCCAATTGGAGCAGGAAAACTAAAAACATGTCATACAATCTTATGGGCAGTGTACATGCGTACATCTTGTTAAATAGCGAATGATTTGCTAATATGCTGAGTGAGTAATAATTTCATCCATTTAAACGTTTAAAATTAAATTTAATCTAACTGATATAACTTATATAAATTAACGAACAGCACACAGAAAACTAAACTCGCGCGATCGAATCCTAGATGGTCCGCCGATCGAATCGATGAAGAAAAGAGACGCACTTTCTCCGCTTGGTGTAGAAAAGAAGTCGACGGACAATTGAATTATATAGAGCAGACTGATAGAGAGGTTCATGAATTGTTATGCGGTCCAATAATTGCAGCTACGTTTTACTGTGGATACGTGGTTTCCGGCTACAAATTTAAGATCGAAAGGACGAAACATATTAGAGCTATACAAAATAGCGGCGTCGCTGTTAGTGTATATGCCCTAGAGGCCATTACTGTATCATACTAGTTTGTATATTACTTGATGGAAACTTGGAATATTCACAGTTGTATATACAATCTTGCTCGAAATGGTAGTATGCTACTTGGTTTGTCTCTGCTTTAATATGTGCATGTATTTCTTTTAGCATATCGCTGATATACATATTAGTAGAGCCCTTAAGATCTTTGCTTGATTACCAGCGTTGTGATGGCGCTCACACTCGTGGGAGCTGGGTGATCTATAAGCACATCCTTATACAGGTCCCTGGTCGTTGGACTATCGAGACAGGGCATCGATACTCCGGAGTAGACTAGCGTATGCGCTTCTCATCCCAGTGAGGGAGACGGTCTGTCCCACAGCCGTCAGTACGTCGTACTTGAGATAGTATGCGGGTGCTCATTAGGTTACGAGTACACTGGACAGGACTCATCGGGGACTGTTGGTTGGTATTATACCTATCGTCAGTTATCAGTTCCCAGGTGACATGAGTACAGCTTAGTCCGCTGACTTGACACTGTCACTTCGCCTCGAGTGTGTTCCCACTGCACTTTGATTACTACCCTACCACGGCTCAAAAGAGTCATGCAAACAGGTAGTTTTTGGGTGCAGTCCCGAAGCACTTGGAGGCAGTGACGGTTAGACAGGATTCGTCTCTCCCGGTATTGGGAGTTGACATCGCGCTGTGACCAGGAGAGCCATTACACGAGTAGTCCCTGGCCAGAGCAAGCGAGATATACTGGTAGGTTTCCAGTGTTATCTCAGGGTGTTCTGGGCTACACTCCGACACGACTTGTACCGCTATTAGGGGACTGACGTTCACCGCCCTCCTAAGCCCGCCATGCGATGTATCAGACGAACAGACCGGACTGTACGGAGACTGTCACATACAGGCTCAGTAGGAGTTCAGATGGGGTTACCTCGTCAGTCTTCTTATCGACATCTATCTGGGGACCGTTACGTACAGCAAGTGCCGCTTGCGGTTTGTGGTTAAACCCACTGCCAGCGTAGTGTCGAGTCTTTAGAGTCCCACACAGAGAGCTATTCGCCTTTAGGCAAAATGAGTAGAGGTCGCATGGTTTTGCGACAGGGTTCGTTCACATCCGCGTACTTGTGCACGTTTGCTGTCCGGACAGCTTATACTAGCGGGCTTTGGTTTAAGCCGGATCCTAGTATATGATTTAGGATTGTTTTTTTTCTCTTTGTATTCGTGCTCCTCGGATCACGAATACGGGTGCGTATGCACCGTTGCTTGAGACAGAGGGAGAGGAATTTGATTAGGGTTAATGACTATTCTCATTTTATTAACCCTAATGCTTATGTGTGTATTATGGTTAATTGATATTAGTTTAAATAATTGTGCATGGTTTTGGTTGTTGACCATTTGACCTCCTTAACTTGTTGACCTTGGTTGGCATTTTGACCATCATCATTTCATTTGGAAGATACTCTTTGATCCTTGCAATTTGCATTAAAAATGAAATGATAATGGTCATGTCTTGATTGACCATGACAATTATCTAGCTAATTATCTAATTACAATAATTCACACATATATGAGAGAATGCTTCATATTTTCTCTCATTCTATTTTTTCCTTTCTCTCTCTTGTTCTTCCTCTCCCTCAAGCTCTCCCTTCTCATGTGTTGAGAAACACTTGAGCTTGAGAAAAACCTCTTCTTGATAATCTCTACTCTCATCTAGGGTTCTAGAATTAGCACTTCTTGCACCCTAGTTACTTCTAGCTTGGAGTTGAAGCCAAAGGTCGAGGCTTTCGGGTGGATCCTTCTTCGACGTGAGAAGACGACAAAGGTGATCCCTTTCTACTACTCCAAGGAGCAAGGAGAGAAGGACATAAAGCCCTAGGTATAACCCTTCTAACACTTAGCTAGTTTCTAGTTAGCTTTAGCTTGTTTTTGTTTAGCAAAGATCCTTCTTTGTCCAGTCCATGTTGCCTAAGTTGATAAAAATTTGATTTTTATTCCGTTTTCCGCCTCCCCGCAAGTACCGGGATGGGCAACGTGGACTTACTGTGGTTCAGAGCCTAACTAAATATAAACTAGTAAGGTAGTAACGTGTATGGAAGTTCGAATCGGAAAAATCGCAAAACCGAGTTTTCAAAACCCAAACTTTCTGTTAAATTTTTTTCTGTTCAAAATGAAATACATCATACTCCAAAAATCATCTCAGAGTTTTGTGAAGAAAACCACCAAACCTGGTCCAGTGACTCGACCAAAGCGCCGCGGTTCCGCGGCAATAGGAAGCTATTGCCGCGTAACCGCGGCCGAGTTGGCTCGTCTCTGGGTCGAGTTTGGTGCAGTGTTTTTCTGGCTTGGTTTTGGGATTTTTAAGATGGTTTATATGTGCCCAAATTTTCCAGAATAGAAATTTGTTTTTAGGGGGCCTATAAATCCGTATTTTTATCGAACTTCACTACACTTTGACTATAAGGGTTATATCTGTGATGTTTATATGTATTGAACGTCGGCTAATCGCTATATGTCGATTAGTCGGGGTTATACATATCTGTGATCTGTGTTTGATGATGGTATGTGTATATGAATGCGTTGGATTGTCGCGGATGATTAGCCGGGGTGGATATGAGATGAGTGTTTCTTTTTCTTTCATTCATTGTAACATGTAAATTGATGTAATATTATTTGTATGGCCGCGCAACCGGGTCGGGGTTGTAGCCGTCATTGTATAATTCTTTTTACTGTTTTTGCTCCTAGGATAGACCCATGGAGGGGGTGTACAAACTATCAGGTATCTCGAAGTGCCGAGTGGCCTACTCACGGTGGTGAGGGAGGTTGCTTCGCTTCGGGTACTTGGCGGGTAGTTTGCCGCACCCGTAGGGGTATTGGCTATTCACCGCGACCATGTAATCCGCTTTTCGTTGCAGGCTCGAACGGATTGCGGATTCCTAGTATATCCAATGTATTCATCTGTAATCTGTAATGTCTATCATTGCTATATATTTATATATGATAACTATTTAGGCGTTGCTTATGTTTTACAGCCGCGCTAGCCCAGCCCCCGCTCTGTCGTTAGTTAAGTAACCTAACGGGTGATGACGGGGCCCCGTGGCGAATGCGAATGACATAAGCGTACGTCATATTTTGGTTGTTTTCTGCAATGGTAGGATTAAATGATGGGACGCATTAAAAGAACTAATGCAAGAAAATAAACCAACTAAAAGTCGATTGGAACACTTTGAAAACCACTCGATTCTTTTCAAAACTAAACTTTTAAACGCGGAGCTTGAACCACTCCTTTTAAAAGCTATCTCGTTCCATCGATTATATCAAGTTCACTACGTTCACGGTTTCGCCAAAACCATTCGTAGCCCTCCGTCATTCCACATGAATGGTCAAAAAGTATTCAAGCTATGTATTTTGGCCAAAGTCAAGGCATAGTGATTGGTAGCTATTGGGTATTCATGTGCAGCATAGATAGATGCGTTGGTTTGGGACAGTCGTGCTGCCATTTTGGCCAAAGTCAAGGGTAGGTACGGGTGGGTCCAAATTAACCAGGAGAATGACAGGTAGAACTTGACATGTGACTTATGATATTTTGGCCAAAGTCAAGGTCATAAGAGCATAGGGCAAAAATCCACATCGGGAGTTTCATAAGTACTGAAACTTGCTAGCGCTGCATACCATTTGGAGTGTGATAATTCTGGTAGGATTCCTTCGGTTTTATCACGCGATGATATTTGGATCCCGATCCTACTGTGAGTATATGCTACTCCTCGGGAAAACTCTCACTTAACAATCAATGCTATAAACTTAGTAGGTGTCTAGAAAGGTGTTAGCGGGGCTACGCCCACAGGGAAAAGAGGTTACTTAATTAAGGAACTTCGCGAAAGCGTTGGAAAACCTCCCTCGAAGTACCGACACTGGCCTGGCTGAACGGTTAAGCAAGTATTGTACGGTGAGATGGATCCCGACTAATCCTTTCTTTACGGTTTGAGAAGGGATTCGAGAGACAGTGGGAGCCATCCTGTTTAGACAAACTAAAAACCACTCTAAACTTGCAAGAGCATCATGCTAAAGTGTTTCTTTTCTCTCTCCTAATTGCAGCGACCATTCAACATGACCGGACTTAAGTTATTACTAGATAAAAACATACTGACAGGGCCAAACTACAAAGATTGGCTCAAGAATGTCAATATGGCAATCACTTACGACAAGTTGGGGTATGTACTTACCACCAAAGCTCCCCCTGTCCCAGGTCCCACCTCCAGCGTCGCGGATAAGGAAATCCGTAAGACATGGGAGATTGATTGCGCGAAGGCCAAATGCCTCGTGCTTGCCTCGATGGACAACGAACATCAGAGGAGGCATGAGAATATGGACCTAGAGTCCATATTTCTTCATACAAAAGAACTGTATGGAGAGCAGTCTCGTATCGCCAGATACAAAGTGTCGAAGAAGTTGTTTTCGGCAAGATTGGCCGTCGAATCATCGGTAGCGGAACACGTGCTTAAAATGATTGGCTACATAAAGGAGCTCGCGGACCTTGGGACCACGTTGGAGAATGAACTCTATACTGATTTGATTCTCCAGTCCCTTCCTTCCACTTACGCCCAGTTTATTCTTAACTTCAACATGCAAGGAAAGGAGGTTGAACTTTCCGAACTTCTGAACATGTTGAGGAGTGCTGAGGGCACCCTACAGAAGGGTAGGGAGACATCCACTTTGTTTGTAGGAGGATCTTCCTCTTCTAGGTCCAGGGCGAAAGCCAAGGGCAAGAAGAAGAAAGCCCCCGCCAAACCAAGAGGCGGTGTCAATAAAGTGGATACGAAGGGAAAAGGAAAAGCAACAAAGGTAGCGGGAAAGCTGGTGGGGAAGGAAGAATGCTTCTATTGTCACAAAAGTGGTCACTGGAAACAGGATTGCAAGGCTTGGAAGGCCAGAACACAGGATTTGAAGCGAGTTGCGGCTTCAGCTTCAGGTGTGTATGTTATTGAAAACTGTCTATCAATAAACTCTACATCCTGAGTATTGGATACCGGATCAGGATCTCATATCTATAATTCTTTGCAGGCGTTGAGAAAGCGTAGAGTTTTGAAGGCAGGTGACATGACCCTCAGAGTTGCAAACGGTGCTAGCATGGATGCTAAGGCCGTGGGGGACTATCACCTGAGATTGTCGGATGGACATTTTTTGGTTTTGCGTAGTTGTTATTATGTACCAAATGCAACCTGTAATATCATTTATGTATCTTTATTATCTAAAGAATGTTATGAATTTGCATTTGTAAGTAATGTAGTGAACATTCACCTTAATCAAGTTTTGATTGGGTCAGGTACATTGAACAACGGTATATACGTATTAAACCAACCACAGATTTTCAATGTCCAGAATACACACAAAAGAAAGTCTCCGGAAATCAATAAAACTTTCTTATGGCATTGTAGACTGGGTCACATCAATGAGAGAAGGTTGACTAAGTTACATGCAGAAGGATATTTGGATCCGTTCGAATATCAATCGTATGCAACTTGTCAATCCTGTCTCAAAGGAAAGATGACAAAGACTCCGTTCACTGGACACGGAGTAAGAGCGAGCGAGCTCTTGGGACTCGTACACAGCGATGTATGCGGTCCAATGTCTACACATGCACGAAGCGGTTATTCTTACTTCATTACTTTTACGGATGACTTTTCAAGGTACGGTTATGTCTTCTTAATGAAACATAAATCCGAGGCTTTTGAAAAATTCCAGGAATATAAGAATGAAGTAGAAAAACAAACAGGCAAAAGTATCAAGGCACTGAGATCTGATCGAGGTGGTGAATACTTGAGTGCCGAGTTCCTGGGTTACTTAAAAGAGAATGGAATTCTCTCTCAGCTTATTCCTCCATACACTCCGCAACATAACGATGTATCGGAGAGACGGAACCGAACCCTATTGGATATGGTACGGTCCATGATGAGTAACGCTGAGTTGCCGCGATCGTTCTGGGGAGATGCGCTAGAATCAGCTGCATACCTTTTGAACCGAGTTACAACTAAGACTGTGCCTACTACACCATATCAGATGTGGTGTGGGAAGAGACCCTATCTTAATCACATTAAGACATGGGGATGTCCAACTTTTGTAAAAAAGCAGCATGCGGACAAGCTCGAGGCAAGCTCGGTACAGTGCAAGTTTATGGGATATCCAAAGAACTCCAAGGGATATTTCTTCTATTGCGAAGAGGAACAAAAGGTGTTTGTTTCTCGCCATGCCCACTTTCTAGAACACCAGTTCATAGAAAAAGAATTAAGTGGGAGCGCAATAGAACTGGAAGAAATTCCAGAACCACAAGCTATTACTGAAAGCTTAGTAGAACCAGAGGGTTCGAAAGATCTAAGACATTCCCACGCCACTCCGCAGGAGTAGTAGGCAGTCTCGTCCGCCCGAGAGATACTACGGTTTTCTCATTGACGGGGATAGAGAGGATTGCATCATAGATTGTGATGAACCTACTAGCTTCCAGCAAGCCATTCAGAGCGTCGACTCGGTAAAATGGCTGGATGCAATGCTGGCCGAAATGGAGTCCATATACACCAACAAAGTATGGACGTTGGACATTGCTCCAGATGGGGTAAAACCCGTAGGATGCAAGTAGATCTTCAAAAGGAAGATTGGTGTAGATGGACAGGTTGAGACCTATAAAGCTAGACTGGTTGCAAAGGGTTTTCGTCAGCGACCTGGTTTGAACTATGACGAAACCTTTTCTCCAGTAGCTATGCTGAAATCCATTCGGATCCTTCTTGCCATTGCTGCCTTCCACGATTATGAAATTTGGCAGATGGACGTAAAGACCGCTTTTCTAAATGGACATTTAGAGGAGTGTGTCTATATGGAACAACCAGAGGGTTTCATTCAGAGTGGGAGCAGCGGAAAGGTGTGCAAGTTGCTTAAGTCCATTTATGGACTGAAGCAGGCATCGCGGAGTTGGAACATCTGTTTTGATGAGACGGTCAAGGAATTTGGCTTTATCAAAAATCCAGATGAACCATGCATCTATTGTAGATTTGTAGCAAGAACTGTAGTATTCCTCGTTTTATACGTGGATGACATTCTCTTAATAGGAAATGACATTCCTATGCTACAATCTGTCAAGGGATTCTTGTCACACAGGTTCTCCATGAAAGACCTGGGTGATGCCTCATACATTCTGGGTATCCGGATCTACCGTGACAGATCCAAGAAGATATTAGGACTTTCACAGTCCAGGTACATCGACACCATACTGAAGAGATTCGGTATGGAAGATTCCAAGCGCGGTAATCTACCGGCTTGTCACGGGATCACCCTCTCCAAAGAGATGTCTCCCAAGACTGATTTGGAGAGGGATCGCATGTCTATTATACCCTACGCTTCTGCGGTAGGCTCTATAATGTATGCGATGTTGTGTACCAGACCGGATGTGGCTTATGCACTGAGTGTGGTAAGCAGGTATCAGTCAAACCCTGGAGAGAAATATTGGATAGCAGTAAAGAACATTCTCAAGTACCTGAGAAGGACTAAGGAGATATTCTTGGTGTATGGCGGAAAAGACCTCCAGATTGAGGCCTTTGCTGACTCCAGCTTCCAGAGTGACAAGGATGATTCCAAGTCCATGTCGGGTTTTGTCTTCACCCTCAATGGAGAGGCGGTGTGTTTGAAGAGCTCCAAACAGGAAACCGTTGCCGACTCGACTATGGAAGCGGAATACATCGCTGCATCTGATGCCGCAAAAGAAGCTGTCTGGATGAGGAAGTTCTTGAGAGAACTTCAGGTGGTTCCGTCCATTGTTGACCCAATACCTCTGTATTGCGACAACAACGGGGCTATAGGTTTAGCGAAGGAACCCAGGTCCCATCAGAAATCCAGACACATCTTGAGGCGGTATCACCTGATCAGGGAGATCGTGGATCGCCAGGAGATCGAGGTTCGGAGGGTTGCTTCAGAAGATAACACTGCAGATCCATTCACCAAGGCCTTGCCCCAGACTCAGTTCGAGCGGCTGATCGAGATGATAGGTCTTCGATACGCCAGTACATGGCCTTAGTGCAAGTGGGAGATTGTTAGTGTATATGCCCTAGAGGCCATTACTGTATCATACTAGTTTGTATATTACTTGATGGAAGCTTGGGATATTCACAGTTGTATATACAATCTTGCTCGAAATGGTAGTATGCTACTTGGTTTGTCTCTGCTTTAATATGTGCATGTGTTTCTTTTATCATATCGCTGATATACATATTAGTAGAGCCCTTAAGATCTTTGCTTGATTACCAGCGTTGTGATGGCGCTCACACTCGTGGGAGCTGGGTGATCTATAAGCACATCCTTATACAGGTCCCTGGTCGTTGGACTATCGAGACAGGGTATCGATACTCCGGAGTAGACTAACGTATGCTCTTCTCATCCCAGTGAGGGAGAGGTCTGTCCCACAGCCGTCAGTACGTCGTACTTGAGATAGTATGCGGGTGCTCGTTAGGTTACGAGTACACTGGACAGGACTCGTCGGGGACTGTTGGTTGGTATTATACCTATCGTCAGTTATCAGTTCTCAGGTGACATGAGTACAGCTTAGTCCGCTGACTTGACACTGTCACTTCGCCTCGAGTGTGTTCCTACTGCACTTTGATTACTACCCTACCACGGCTCAAAGGAGTCGTGCAAACAGGTAGTTTTTGGGTGCAGTCCCGAAGCACTTGGAGGCAGTGACGGTTAGACAGGATTCGTCTCTCCCGGTATTGGGGGTTGACATCGCGTTGTGTCCAGGAGAGCCATTACACGAGTAGTCCCTGGCCAGGGCAAGCGATATATACTGGTAGGTTTCCAGTGTTATCTCAGGGTGTTCTGGGCTACACTCCGACACGACTTGTACCGCTATTAGGGGACTGACGTTCACCGCCCCCCTAGGCCCGCCATGCGATGTATCAGACGAACAGACCGGACTGTACGGAGACTGTCACATACAGGCTCAGTAGGAGTTCAGATGGGGTTACCTCGTCAGTCTTCTTATCGACATCTACCTGGGGACCGTTACGTACAGCTAGTGCCGCTTGCGGTCTGTGGTTAAACCCACCGCCAGCGTAGTGTCGAGTCTTTAGAGTCCCACACAGAGAGCTATTCGCCTTTAGGCAAAATGAGTAGAGGTCGCATGGTTTTGCGACAGGGTTCGTTCACATCCGCGCACTTGTGCATGTTTGCTGTCCGGACAGCTTATACTAGCGGGCTTTGGTTTAAGCCGGATCCTAGTATATGATTTGGGATTGGTTTTTTTCTCTTTGTATTCGTGTTCCTCGGATCACGAATACAAGTGCGTATGCACAGTTGCTTGAGACAGAGGGAGAGGACTTTGATTAGGGTTAATGACTATTGTCATTTTATTAACCCTAATGCTTATGTGTGTATTATGGTTAATTGATATTAGTTTAAATAATTATGCATGGTTATGGTTGTTGACCATTTGACCTCCTTGACTTGTTGACCTTGGTTGACACTTTGACCATCATCATTTCATTTGGAAGATGCTCTTTGATCCTTGCAATTTGCATTAAAAATGAAATGATAATGGTCATGTCTTGATTGACCATGACAATTATCTAGCTAATTATCTAATTACAATAATTCACACATATATGAGAGAATGCTTCATATTTTCTCTCATTCTATTTTTTCCTTTCTCTCTCTTGTTCTTCCTCTCCCTCAAGCTCTCCCCTCTCATGTGTTGAGAAACACTTGAGTTTGAGAAAAACCTCTTCTTGATAATCTCTACTCTCATCTAGGGTTCTAGAATTAGAACTTCTTGCACCCTAGTTACTTCTAGCTTAGAGTTGAAGCCAAAAGTCGAGGCTTTCGGGTGGATCCTTCTTCGACGTGAGAAGACGACAAAGGTGATCCCTTTCTACTACTCCAAGGAGCAAGGAGAGAAGGACATAAAGCCCTAGGTATAACCCTTCTAACACTTAGCTAGTTTCTAGTTAGCTTTAGCTTGTTTTTGTTTAGCAAAGATCCTTCTTTGTCCAGTCCATGTTGCCTAAGTTGATAAAAATTTGATTTTTATTCCGTTTTCCGCCTCCCCGCAAGTACCGGGGTGGGCAACGTGGACTTACAGTCGCAACCGTCGACGACAAAGGAAATCCCTACTACGGTGTTCTTGAGAAAGTTATAGCGGTCTCATACATGCATAAGGCTGTCTTATTTTATATATTCTAATGCAGATGGTACGATACTAAGTCTGAACGGAGTATGAATATCGATGAATACGGTCTCACTTTGGTAAACACCAATCGGACAGCCTGCAAATACGATAACTTTATTTTTCCCTCAATGGCAACACAAATATATTATCCTCGGGACTGGAAGAAGATTGACTGGAATGTCGTTTGTCGTTGGAAACCGGGAGATTATTATAATATGCCGACGTTAAATGACTCTGAAGATGAGAGTAACGAGGAAGAGACGCTAACACGTCTTAGTCCTTCTATTGAATGTACCAAGGATCCAAACTATTCTGTGTCGTCCATCAATACGTTAGTAAGATATGATATCGGCCAATTAATTGTCACAGATCGAGATTTTGAGAATCCACCTAATAAATCTTCAGCTAATGTACCAAAGAAACGTGTTAAGTAATGAAATTGAAATAAATATTTTAAATTGTATAATGATTATAAGTAATGAAATATATTTGGATATATATGTAGGGTCTGATGGCAGGCGCAGGCTCGGTAGCCGCAGGACCCCCAGCAGCTGCAGCAACCCCGCCTGCCCCTATTAACCCGATAGCAGATCCGAGCACCCCAGTCACTCTAGCACATGGTATATAGTTTACTCATTTAAAATTTAATACATCATTATAATTTGTTATCTATTAAATTTTTAGTTATCTATTAAATTCTATTGAATCATCTAACGGTTTATTGTTTGTAGATCCACATTCTACTGGCGGGATGGTGTCTGGTGCCGATTCTAATACCACGCTAGGGACGGTCGGTGTAATCGTTATTGCTAAAAACTTTTAAATAACGATTTTAATTTAAAATTTTCAAATGCTATATACATACTCTGAATATTATAATATTGTGTGTGTGTGTTTGCAGGTTCCAGCAGTGGTAAGAAGAGGGGTCGTACTGGGCCCACCTACTCCAAGCCAGCCGATGGTGTTGGACCATGGACGCAGATGTTCAATAAGGATGGTGTGCATGTTGGTCCTAACTCAACCAAGTGGGGGATTATATGAAATTCGAGATCCATACATACATGAAATACCCGCTCCATCTTTAGGTGGGACGTGCGCTAGACCACCAATATTCAGCAGTTTTTTTCGTCGGACACAATATCACATATCATTTTAAACATTTAAATTTCAATTTTCGTTATATATATATATATATATATATAATTTGTTATTTCAGACCCGGCGACATTACATATTCATCGACGTTCCCAGCGAGGATGGCGTGCCTCGTCCGTTCGATACAGATCGCGTCCTTGTCGAGTCATAGAGGCATGTCAGAACATTAAAAGAAGACGCCGAAATGAAGTAAATAGCTTTATGATGCCTGGGTCGTGGTGACCGAGGAGCGGAGGACGATGATGGATATCAAAGCGTTGAATGTACCGAGACCCGATTGGCCGCGGCTAGTCGAGTATTATGAGCGCGCAGATGTTCGGATATAAATTTAATTTTTAAGATTATAGCAATATAACATGAAATTATATTCTGAAATATAATATAATCCTCTTTATATTTGCAAGGCGGCGGCGGTTCACAACACGCAGAACCATAACAATGGCGTGAGAGGTTGCGCTGTCCCGATCCAAGGGAAGTGCACGCAGGCCAGCGCACAGTACCTCATGAGTATTTCGACGTTTAAGAATATATGTTTTCTTTGCCGCAAATTACTTATTAAAATAAATTATTATTTTATCGCATAAACAAAAATACCCCGCCAACTACATTGCTGTCAAGGGGTGGACCGCATTACACAAGAGCATCAGCGAGTACACGGTAAGCTTCATATAATCAAGTTGATTCTGTATTTTAAGTTAACACGTGTCTATATATATTCTTTATAAAGTCAGTTCCAAAATAAAACGGACGCCTTAGGATTTGGTCCCGATTACCGCCATTGTCCCTATTCTCGACGAGCTATCCGGCGGGCATCACGGTGGGTATGAGCGCAGGGTTGGTACTGAGGCCCACAGACTCTTTGCCAAGCATGTGGCCGTCCACAAGTACGTCGTGACCCAGACGCGGGCAGATGCGTCAGCAGAAGAGATTCGTCAACTCCGTGAGCAGATAGCACGGCAGCAGGAGCAGATGGCGCAGCAGCAGGTTCATCAACAAACGCAACAGCAGCTGCAGACGCTTACTGCGCGAGTAGAGGAGCTGACGCAGACGAATGAGAAGTCCATCCGGCGGGTGTTACAAGACAAGATAAGGAGTATCTTCAAGTCACGGGACAGTAGAGGTGGATCGTTCCAATGACCAGATATGAACATCTGTTTTGTTGATTTATTGATTATATTTTTTGTATATATATTTTGTTTATAATCGCCTGTGATTTATTGATTATATTATTTGTTAATTATTATAATTGCGTATAATCGAATCATATTAGTTGTTGATTATTATAATTACGTGAGATTTAGTGATATTATTATTTTCTATTGCTGGTTGTAAATGAAATCAGCACACATGGGACGCAGGGCTTTTCAGTTTTTAAAAAAATATGTGAACAAATTGGTAACGATTCTAACCGTTACCAAAACCTCTGTGGTAATGGTTAGAACCGTTACCATATCATTTGATAACGGTTATCTGGGTAATGATATCTGAAACATATCAGATATCTGCTACATTTGGTAACGACAATCTATATGGTAACGGTTCCAACCTATACCAAATGTTGTATATAGTAACAGTTGGAACCGTTACCATATCTATGGTCACGGCTGAAACCGTTACCATAAAGGTATCAACTATCTGATATGTTTCTGATATCTACTGGATATTGGTAACGGAAACCTATAAGGTAATGGTTTCAACTGTTACCAAATTAGGTCTATCGTAACAGTTTAAACCGTTACCATATTTCTGATGACAAAGGTTATCGTAACGATTGTGTAACTGTTAAAACCGTTACCAATATGGATTTCAAAAACAGTTTCAACCGTTACCAAATACATGATCTGTAATAGTGTAACAAATTAGAATTTGATGCCTATCAGGTCCATCCAAGTCGAGTCACTGTCCTTCAAAATCAGCTGGTATGGAGAGTGCCAAGCTTGAAAAAAAGATGAGATTCGGATTGGTTTATTGGTATTTACCGTACCGTAAGATGTGCCCTTAATGACTCCTTAGTTATACAAGTAAATTAATCAATGCTCATATGTTAATGTCGATCCCTAGTCACCATAAGAATTAAGCTTAAATTAATCCTAACAATGGAACCCATAAAAATTAAGAAACTTAACTACCCATAACATAACGTCCAGTTTGATCAAGTCTATAATGGGTCATTCGACTTGGTCAAAGACTACAGACTAAACAAGAAATTTCAAATATTTAAAATCCATTAAAACAAAAACTCATCGTTTGTCCCAAAAAAGCAATAATTCCGATAGGAGACGCACAAGAACAGTAGTTGCTTGTGAAAGAGATCAAACATACTTAAATCTACAGAGAGGCTATCTGTTGCTTAAACATAAGCATTGCTTATAAATAATAGTATAACAGAGCAGTGTGCAGCATATAAGTAAATCAAATAAAATGATGCCTTCGGTAGAGATTATTTTGTCTACTTCTCTTCCAAGTTGTAGAAACATCAAACTCTGAATTATCTTTCCTGTGCTCATATCATGTTGTTACCCGACAAAAAGAATCCCTGCATGCACATAAATTATAAGAAAACGAAGAAGATATTAGAAACTCCCATGTGCAGAAACAAAAATACAAACTACCCCACAACTACAAGCCATCAATAAAGTATAAATAAATATATAAATAAATAAATTCAGCTCATCGTCTTTAAGTATAGATGAATGATTGAAGCAATATAGAAAATAAGAGAAAGGAAATGTGGCAATTGTGGATTGTATATAAATAAATAAACGGACAACAGTTTGTGTTAGGACAACTTTTTAGGATAGACTCTTTTCTATAAATAATTAGGAAAAGAAACCTCATTGAAATTTATTTCCCACATAAGCAATTAGGATAAACATTTGTCTACATGGCATTTCTTATGTGGCAAAAGAGAGGTCTATTTCTCTAATAAATTTTAATGAGGTCCCTTTTTAAAATTATTTATTAAAATAAGTTTTTTATTGGAAAATAAATCCACCTAATTACTTAAATATTAAAATATTTTCATTAAAAATAAATCCTCTTAAATAAATCAATGCAAATTTTATCAATTCTTTTTTATTATTTCTCATCAAATAATTTTGCATCAACTATATAAATATTTACTCTATCGTTTATTAAGAAATAAACATACACACAATAGCATACAACCTTCATAAAGAAAACATTAACGATGTAACATAAATATATATTTTTATAATATTTGTATTTGAATTTAGTTTATTTTATTTTTGTTAATATTTTCATTAAATAATTTTGATATATTTTTAGCAGCAAAAAATTATAGTACCATAATTAAAGTTTTTAGCAGAGAAAAAAATTTGGTTAACAAAGCATCATAATTAACAATGATATATTTAAAATTTTGTTTTAATTGTAAATTTCTATATGAAAATAACAATTAATAAAAGAATAATGGAAACTCTACATTCTAATTAGCACTAACCAATTATAAATTAAAAATATAAGAATTAATTGCAATATCTAATTCAGATTATTTAACGAGAAAGAAAGTAGTTTTTTAATAATTTTTTAGAAAAAATATTAATTATTACTAATCAGAAATCAAAACTATTATCAACAATATCTGATTTACACTAAAAAAGGTTTAAAGACGGTGCACAGAAATGTCATTGTCAATCCTAAGCCGATTTTTAAAATTAAATTTCTAAAATGTCATGCCTAAAATTAATATGTTTTCATGCATAATGTTTCTATTTAATATGATGAACTCTTAAATTTTCGAATTTATCAATTTAAAAAATTTAAAATTTCCATGGATTTATTTGATGATAAATAAATTGTAAAGAATAATTGATTAAATTCCCATAAGTTTATATAGACATATTTATTTTTTTTAAAAATATTTTAATATTTAAGAGGATTTATTTTCCAAAAAAAATATTTTAATAAATATTTTTAAAAATGGACCATATTGAATTTTTTTAGAAGAATAGACATGGCTATTGCCACATAAGAAATGTCATGTAAGTAATTATTTATTCTAATCGCTTATATTGCCAAAAGAGGTCTATTTTAATAAATAAATCTCCATGAGGTCTCTTTTCCTAATTATTTATTGAAATGGGCCTTTTTATAAAAATTGTCCTTCATAAGAAATGTCAGGTAAGTAATTATTTATTCTAATCGCTTATATAGCAAAATGAGGTCTATTTTAATAAATAAATCTCCACGGAATCTCTTTTCCTAACTATTTATTGAAATGGGTCATTTTATAAAAATTGCCCTTTATGTTATCGACAACTCAACAATCATTTTAGACAGCAGTCTGTATCTAAATTAAAATTTTCTTAAGAAAACTTGGTCATCTCTCTAAGATTAATAATGCAGAAGGCCAAAACTTGGCAATATATATCTCATGTCAAGATGAAACCCTTGAGACACTAGAGAAGGAGGATGAAATTTCTGGAATACTATCAGAATCAAGTCATGCTACAAACTATGTATAAAGTTCTTAAAAAGGTGAGCCCTAACATAGCCCTAACAATATATAGCATGAAAATTACCCCAAACCCATTAAAATATGAATTGAACAAAATTGCTGAAAAGATGCCGGAACCGACACCTCAACTTTCTGGGAATAAGTAATCGCATGACTTTGGAGCAAAAGTTTTGGGCTTCGAAAGTTGACATAAAAATCAAGATCAGAGTTTTTTTAAACTATTAGTTTAAACTTATTCTGATCCAGACGTCGATCCACACGTCAGCTTAAATATTGTATTGTCTGTCCCTTAGATATATAAGAAAAATAATTCTGTGAAGGCAACAATTTGTGATGCTTATCCCAAGAGAATATCATTGCATAAGAAGAAGACAGTAGGATCTTGATTGCTTTAATAGTTTCATTTCTTAATACATACAGAGCCACTTTCCCATAAAGAAGATGGAGAAACATCCATTGAAGATAAGTACAATTGTTTCATTCACTATTAAACGGTCCAAACTCATAATTTAAGGCACAGCTCCTAACCAATCAAGTGCTTGAAGCAAAGAAAATATAGCAGAATCTAGACAACAATGATGAGCATGCAAAGAAAAGGAAATGCACTTCAATATTAAGTTTAGGTGGCATATATAATAATATTGCCAGTTACTTTAACGCAAAAAGGTTGAATACCAAGGGCATCTAAATATTATATAAACACATGCAAAAGAATATAATTTCTGTAATAAATATTCTACTTCTGAGAGTTTAATATCAGTAACAAGCCGGACACTTCAATTGAGAATCTCATTATCAGGTTGATTTTCTTTACAAGTTTAAAAAAGGATAAAAAGCCCCAGAACGAGAAATATTCCTTCATCAATTAGTAAATTTATAATATCAACTGACATTTGATGTATCCATGAACTAGATTGTGCTATAACCCCAAACCCACCCACCCCCCACCCCCGCCATTGTTTTGACCAATTGAGTTTAGCAGGCCTAATGTTTATTAACACACAAAAAAATTGCGCTGGGTCACTAGAGTGAACTGGGAAACCAAAGCAATTGAATCCTAGCTTGCACTGGATACAATGGAAACCTACATCCTACGATATAATACTTGAAGAAAGCAACTCCAACCCAATTGGATTTTCTATTAAAAAAATAAAAGCAAAATTTTGATACACAAATTAATCTCATTTCCACATTTTGGGATAATGCATCAACTAATTCATATGCATATTGTTTTAAAATTAAAGGAGCACAGGGTACATGAAAGGAGAGAAAACAAAAGAGCGGTATAAAGTATAAATTTGAGTTCTTTTATTTACAAGAACAGACAAGGTATTTTTTTAAGGATTTAGTTGAATGATTAGGGGAAAAAACTGAAACAGGAAAGAATGGATTATAAACTAATAATTCATACTCAGTTCATAATTGGAGCTTGATTATAAACTTGGCCTTTAACAATTTTCACAAATGATGAAAGCTATATAAAGAAGAAGAGAAAGAAGTCCCAACTTCCAATACTCCAATTACTTCCAAGTTCCAAGTACAATGTGAACAAGATTCAGATAAGAAACATCAAATGATAAAGTAAAAATGAAACATAGAGTTTGCAAGGACAAAAATAGGTAAACAAACAACATACTGATTCTTAACTTATTTTAACTGCAAATCATTAAATAGTGTGGGAAGCTTAAACACGACTTCCAATTTGCACGTTGGATTCTCCAAATAATTTTATATTCTGTGTTGCATCTTAATAGTGCATTGACAAGATGCAGCTGCATGAACTAAACCGGCTTCTTATTTTTAATTATAGATTGTCAAATAATGTGGGAATCGTAAATAAAAGACTTTCTATTTGCACATGGGATTCTAAATTTTTTTTTAATAAAGTCTCATGTTCCAATAAATATAACCTAATAGATTAGATCATTATTTCAATTACCGGTATATGGATCTAGCATAGAAAAAATAATACATTTCATCCAAACATTAAAAAAGGATCAGTTATAACTATAAGTTGGTGCCGATTTCATAACAGAGATATCTATAGCCAAGCTGACGCGGCTGATATCCGCGCCAAGATGTTACCGTCCGTTGATTTGACGATGGCGGCGATGGACGGCTGAGATTTGATCTGAAGGCCGGCTCATGAAGCGTGTGGATCTCAATAGGTTTAAGGTTGTTTGTGCCGAGCTACCTGCAAGGAAGTCCCGGGATGGTTGTACCACCGAGGATCCTCCGACGGTCAAGTTAGAGAGGAAATCCGAGCAGAGTTACGGCTTAGTGGAGTAAAAATGGCTTACTCGAACCGTCTGCAGAAGAGGTTTATATAGCGGTGGCAGCAGGCAAGGCAGGCGCGAGAATCATGCCGGTCGTTACGCTCCCGACGTCACGCCCGCACGATGGGCGGGACTCCCATTAATGGCGAGACATGCTCGTTAATGGGGGATCGTGATGGTGTGGAACGTGGGATGTGGCCGGCGGATATCTCACGTATGGCGAGATTCGCGGGATGACAGTTGCGTTTATGAGCGTTGCCGTTGGTCGGTCGATGAGACCGAGGAAGATAAACTCGGCGGGAGAGCTCGCGGACGAGCGGGAGAGCCGAGGTATCTTGGTTCCGAGGTAGCCTGGAGACGACCCGGGAGGCCGAGGAGGCCAATTGTGCAGGGGGCTCGAAGGTGAGCCAGCATTTGTTTGTAGGACGAGCATAAACGTGGTCTGGTCGGCCACTATAGGTCCTTTCTCGTGAGCTTTGGGACACGTCATCTGCCACGTGTTATGATCTGGGAGATCACCGGTATCAAGCATCATCATTAGTCCCCCACTCTCGTCCCGACCAGCTGGCTGGTCGGGTCGAGAGTGGTTTGCCGGGTCATCCGAGGTGAGCTCCTTTTTGAAGATATCGTCGTGCGTGTTCCGAGGCAATTTGTTGTATTTTCTAAATGACGCCAACGAATCAGAGGTGCGATCTTTGCTTTAAAGAGGGTGCATCGGATCATGGGTATAGAGGCTGAAGCGACTGCCCACGTGTCGGGTGCTGGTTGGCTGATGCAACGTGCCGCAGGCTTCTGACGTCCGATGGGATACGGCCAATGTGCTTGCGACAAGTGGAGCGATCGTGGCCGTCGAATGCACTGAACCGTTTTGGCGAGAGATTCTTCTCGGGTTCCTGGTCCGCTTGAAGTTGCAGATGATCCCCTTCAGTCTGTCCATCCTTGCCTCCTCCCTCATTTACAAAAGTCACCCCGGCACTCTCGGGGGCGACCCGAGGTGGGTTTACCTCTCTTTTAGGAAACAACGGGGGAGTGCAGCCGAGTCGAGTGTCGTCATCTTGCCTTCTTCCATCCATGATTGGAAGAAGAAGTTTTTCTTCGTTGGGCCGCCAGAGAGTGCCGTGCCCACCCAGTGATCTAGGAATAGGTGCCGGCCGGAAAGTCCGTCCAACGATCCCGACACGATGAGGGTGTCGGGGTGGGAGCCTATTCCCCCGACTGACGTGTTGCTTTCTGAGCGGGCCCTTAGTTGGGCCGGGCTCAGCCCCGCCAAGTTCGTCAGTAAGTTAGGAGCTTGTAGGCGGCCTGTTAGGCTTGTGTTTGTTTTCATTTTTGTTTGTGTTGTTAATTCCATTGTATTTTGTCTCGTATAGAATCCATGGACTTGAACCACCTCCGAGCAGCTATGCACAAGCCGAAGAAAGGATCGAAGGCTGGAGGTGCCAGCTCTTCTCGTCCGACGTCTGTCCCAGTTCCCCCGGCAGCGGTCCCACTCCAGCGTTCGACTGCGGGCCGAGCCCCAAAGCCCAGCCAGGTGCCGAGCAGAAAACGGGTTCGGGGAAAGAATACCCAGGCTTCGGAGGTGGAGACCGGCTCTCCACCGTCGCCTCTCAAGAGGTTCCCCCGAACAGTTCCGCGGACCCCGGCCTCCCTGATCTTGGTGGACGAGGGGGGCCTCCGCTTTAAGGTGCCCTCGGGGATTTCCGTCGCTGACAGCTTACTGTCGGACATGGAGAGGTCGGCCGGGGGCAAGATCCCTCGAGGGACTCTCAGGGCACAGATGGCGGCAATCGCCTAAGAGGCTGTGCAGGTTAGTGCCCGTACTTTACTTGACTTTTACTTCAGTTTCTTACCATTCGTGAGATTTGGTGCCTCTCCTTTCTTTCTGACCCCCCTCTGATTTCTTCAGGTTCTCCAGCACGTCGCCCTCGTCATCCATATAGAGGACGGGGAAATTATCCCGGCGTTCCGAGCTGCGGGCGAGCTCTCCTCACTGGAGGAGAGCTCGAAATTGGAGCTGGAGGCGGTGATGGCGATGGTCGCCGCCCTAGAGGGTGAGGTGGAGGCCGCGAAGCAGGACGTGGCGGCCGCGAAATAAGAGGTTGCCCGGTACCGCGGGGCCGCCCAGACCGCCGAGGCCAAGCTCCAGGATTCTAAAGTGCTCGTCGGCACCATGAAGAAGTCGGCGAGAACCTTCCGGAAGGAGCTGAAGGTGGCGGTAGAGGGGTCGAAGCGAGCTGGTCTCAGGGTGGCGAAGGCGGTGGAAGACTTCAAGAAGTCGGAAGATTTTTACACCGTCCTAGCCTCAGCCACTACCGCCATCTAGCACGAGGCCCTCGATGCTGTCAAGACTCGGATGCCGGAGTTCGCTGATGAAGAGCTCCAAACCGAGTATCCTCACGGGGAAGACGAGCAGGGTGATGACCCCGGAGGCGAGGCCGGGGAAGAGATTCCCGGGGAGGACGACGCCGAGGCTCCCGTGGTGGGCGGTGAGTCCCCAGACGCCGCCCGAGTCGTGGTAGATATTGAGCTTCTCGGGGGTGCACCTGACCTCGAGGCCTGAAGCCCTTTGTTTTCCTGTTTCTTTTCTTTTGTTGCATCGGTAATATTGTAGGCCTCCGGGCAATTTGTAAGGCTGGGGAGCCCCCAATACCCTTGTAAAGACTTTGATTTTGGGAATGAATCATTTTTGCAGTAGTATTTGCGTGTGTGCTTTCCTTTGTCGGTAAACACTTGTATCTGCACAGTACTACCTTCATGTCAGGTATATTCTTCGTCTAGCGATTACGCATCGAGTTGCGTTTGTTCGTTTGCCAAGTGTGCAAAGACCGGCAGGAAGACGGTATCTCTATGGCTCCGAAGTCGAGGTCGAGATCGCTCAGACGTAGATAGACCGGATGCCTGTTGATATGGGCTTTAGTTGCTTAATCGTGTGAT
This sequence comes from Agapanthus africanus, assembly GCA_030015575.1. Classification (NCBI taxonomy): domain Eukaryota; kingdom Viridiplantae; phylum Streptophyta; class Magnoliopsida; order Asparagales; family Amaryllidaceae; genus Agapanthus; species Agapanthus africanus. The sequence goes on along the minus strand of JASDDO010000010.1, from coordinate 426,972,004 downwards.
GGGCAGGAGGCTGCCCGCTGGGGATGCGCCGAGCAAGGTAGCTGCTCGATGGCCTCATGGTGAGGGTTTCGATCCTTAGCATGGGAGGGGCCGTAAGTGGCCTACAATGGATGGGCCGAGCAGGGTTATTGTTCGGTGCCTCTTGGCGAGGGCTTTGATCCCTGGTGTGTTGCGGTAGGGATCTACCAGCCAGGGATAGCCGAGCAGGGAAGACGCTCGGCTACCTCTTGGTGAGGGCTTTGATCTTTAGCGCGGGAGGGGCCATAAGTGGCCAACTAAGGATGGGCCGAGCAGGATAGCCGCTCGGCTGCCTCTTAGCGAGGGCTTTGATCCCTGGTTTGTTGGAGTAGGGAGCTACCAGCCAGGGATAACCGAGAAAGGGCGGGCCCGGTTGCCTCTTGCGAGGGCTTTTGATTCTTAGCGCGGGAGGGGCCGTAAGTGGCCTACTAAGGAGGGGCCGAGCAGGGTTAGCGAGGGCTTTGATCCTTAAGGATGGGCCGGGCAGGGTTGCTGCCCGGTGCCTCTTGACGAGAGCTTTGATCCCTGGTTTGTTGGGGGTAGGGAGCTACCAGCCAGGGATAACCGAGTAAGGACGGGCCCGGTTGCCTCTTGTGAGGGCTTTTGATCCTTAGCGCGGGAGGGGCTGTAAGTGGCCTACTAAGTACGGGCCGAGCAGGGTTACTGCCCGTTGCCTCCTGGCGAGGGCTTTGATCCTTAAGGATGGCCGGACAGGATTGCTGTCCGGTGCCTCTTGGCGAGGGCTTTGATCCCTGGCGTTGTGGGGTAGGAAACTACCAGCCAGGGATAGTCGAGTAGGGTAGCCGCTCGGCTGTCTCTTGGCGAAGGCTTTGATCCCTGGCGTTGTGAGGTAGGGGAGCTACCAACCAAGGATAACCGAGCAGAGTAGCCGCTCGGCTGCTTCTTGGTGAGGGTTTTGATCCCTGGCGTTGCGGGGTAGAGGAGCTACCGGCCAAGGATAGCCGAGCGGGATAGCCGCTCGGCTGCCTCTTAATGAGGGCTTTGATCCCTGGCGTTGTGGGGTAGGGAAGATACCAGCTAGGAATAGCCGAGCAAGATGGCCGCTCGAATGCCTCTTGGTGAGGGCTTTGATCTCTGGCATTGCGGGATAAAAGAGCTACCAGCCAGGGATAGCCGAGCAGAGTAGCCGCTCAGCTGCCTCTTGGAGAGGGCTTCGATCCCTGGCGTTGCGGGGTAGAGGTGCTACCGGCCAGGGATAGCCGAGCGGGATAGCCGCTCGGCTGCCTTATGGCGACGGCTTTGATCCCTGGTGTTGCGGGGTAGGGAAGCTACCAGCCAGGGATAGCCGAGCAGGGTAGCCACTCGGCTGCCTCTTGGAGAGGGCTTCGATCCTTAGCGTTGCGGGGTAGGGGAGCTACCGGCCAGGGATAGCCGCTTGGCTGCCTCTTGGCGAGGGCTTTGATCCCTGGCGTTGCGGGGTAGGGGAGCTACCGGCCAGGGATAGCCGAGCGGGGTAGCCGCTCGGCTGCCTCTTGGAGAGGGCTTCGATCCTTAGCGCTGGAGAGGCCGTGGAAGGCCTGCTAAGGATGGACCGAGCAGTGAAGCTGCTCAGTTTCCTCTTGGCGAGGTTCTGTCCGTCTTCCCTGGTGCGAGGATCGGGAAGGACAGTCGCTATCGACACGTGTCACGATCACGTGGGGAACGCGAAGCACCGGAGTGTCGTTTCGATCGCATCGAGCGGCGCGCTGTCTGCCGCGTGGCAGCACAGTTGCGGGTGAAACGGGCGACCGTTGAACTCCGGGGGCGTTGTGGGCTATAAAACGGAGAAGGTGTTGATTACTCCCTTCCTCACACCCGAAACGCAAGAATGGAGGAATTCCCTTTCACGATCCAAGATATCATAAACTTCGAGGACGTGTACCTCTACGATCAGTACTGTACTGAGGACACGGTGCAGTTGGTGATAGACTGCATCGAGGATTATTTTGGCCGGTTGCTCCTCCGGTGCTCCCCCTTACTTCAGCTGTTGGTGTACTCCATCTGGAGGGCGTCGCCGGGGCTCTACAACCGTTTGTCCGAACAGCTGAAAGACGAGGTTGTCGGCAAGCTAAGGTCCCTGAAGCGCTTCGGTTTGATCTCTGCGAGTCGGCTAAATCGCTCGGTGGCGCTCGTCCATGAGTGCTACCAATTGAGGCACGATGCCGACGTTCGTGGAGGGCATCGAGGGCATAGGTTAGATGTCGCGAGGGCTCGGCTGGCAGAAATATCCTCAGAGTACCATGAGCAGTGCTCTCTGCATCCCCTTTCCCCGCTATTGTAATTTTTTTCTTTTTTTTCTCGATGTATGGCTGAGGAGCCTACAGTACCTTTTGAATGAATAAGAATAAGATTCTTTTTCTTTTCGCAATGTTTAATTGACCTCTTTTTATTACATAAACAAAAAGATCTCAAGAAAGGTGTACACTGCTTTAAAAAGGGAATACATGCTAGTAGATGCTCTTATTCGCGCAGCTCGAGCCCCTCTGATGTATGTTGGCCTCTATGCCCGGCATAGGGTACCGAGCTTCGTGGGTACCAGACGTATTCTCCGCTGACACGACCATGATTTGGCCGATGGTCAGCTCGGCGGGAAAGGGGCGCTGCTCCTGCTCGCGGTCAGCCTGCCACTTGTCCCTCAAGTACGCTGAGAGATGCCCCGAACGGATGAGCTCCTCAATGTAGTCACGGAGCTGCTTGCAGCTCTCCGTGGAGTGGCCTAGCGATCTGTGGAAACCGCAGTAGGGGCCCCGGGTTCGTTTTGAGGACATTCGCGAGATCGGGGGAAGCTTGAAGAATCCTTCGCCCTTGGCCTCCTCTAGTAGCACTGTCTGGGAGATGTTGAGCGGGGTGTATTCCTGAAACTTTGGGAGATAGGACTTTGCCCGCTCAGGTCCCCTTCTCTTTTCCCTTGCCCTTTTCTTCTGGTCGGCTTGCTCTGCCCGGAGGAGATTTGCATTCACCTCGGATTCGAGCTGGACCTCGCGCTCGATCTAGGCTTTTACCTCGGCCATGGTCTTAAGTTGCGCTAATACAAAAGAGCGTAATCACTCCTTGTGCCTAAGACCATACCTAAGTGCTGTGATGACGGTCTCGTCCCGGTGCTCTGGGACCTCGAGAAGGACGTTGTAGAAGCGGGTGACGTATGCTTTGAACGTCTTCTTGTCCCCGCTCTTGATCGTGAAGAGATGGTCGACTGTGCGTTTTTGCTGCCTGTTCCCAACGAAGTGGCCGAGGAATTGGGTGGCCAGCTCGTCGAAAGTTGATATCGAGCGAGGTTCAAGTCCTCGGAACCAGTCTCGTCCGGAGCGGATGAGAATGGTCGAGAAGGCTCGGCACTGGGCGGCGTCGGAGTTATCTTAGAAGCTCATCCCCGCGGTAAACGCATCCAAATGGTCCTTCGGGTCAGATTTATCGTCGAAGAGAGAGACCTTTGGGGGCTTGTTGTGGGAGGAGACGTGGACGGCGAGCAGCTCCTCGGTGAATGGCTTGGTGAGCGAGTCGGCGGCGTATTTAGCCCCGTTGCTCTAGCGGTGACCTTCCCGATGCATACCTTCAATTTACTTCTCGAGGGCGTCGGGTCGACCGTGGTATCCCGACGATTCGGCACATTCTGATTACCGGCCTTTGCTATTGGAGACCTGCGTCTGGGAGCGGTCCCGGTTCCTCTCAATGAGGTTCCTCAGATCCCCCGGCGAGGTGGTCTTCGAGCCGCCGTGGCGAGTCCCGTCCGCACGACCCCGTCGAGGGAGGGGGTGTTGGTCATGCCTGGGAACAGACGAGCTGACCGACATCTCCTCAGGAGGAAAAGGGTCGCAAAGAGGCTTGAGGCGAGGTACTCTGGCGACGGATCTCGGTGTTGAACTGTGGGGCGCCCAGCGAGTCACAGAAGGTATTGGCCCGGAAGATCTGCGGCCATGGAAGGTAGCGAGGTGGTGGTCGGCAGTGCCGACGCGTGCCGAATCCTCTCTCCCCCTGTAGGGGTCCCAATCTCGAGACGGAGGAGCGGCGGCCTGGGGAATTTGCCCTGCCGTTTGGACACGGATGAGCGCCTCCACGATAGAAGTGAGTCGGCCTATCCGGCCGACAAGGACGTTGATGGCATTTGGCGGAGGAGGTTCTTCCGTGCCTCCGTTGAGGGGGAGCGGCGGCTGGTGCTAGGATCGTCGTGATGATCGCTCGCCATTAGATTAAGATCGGAAGATGAACTTTTATTTTTATAGAATCAAGGTTTCTCACAGACGGCGCCAGCTGACGCGGATAAGATTCTCGCCAAGATGTTACCTTCCGTTGATCTGACGATGGCGGTGATGGACGGCTGAGATTTAACCAGGAGGCTGGCTCCTGAAGCGTGTGGATCTTAATAGGTTTGAGGTTGTTTACGCCGAGCTACCTGCAAGGAAGTCCCAGGATGGTTGTACCACCGAGGACCCTTCGAGGTCAAGTTAGAGAGGAAATCCGAGCAGAGTAACGGCTTAGTGGAGTAAAAATGGCTTACCTGAACCGTCTGCAGAAAGAGTTTATATAGCGGTGGCAGCAAAGAAGGCAGGCGCGAGAACCACGCCGGTCGTTACGCTCCCGACGTCACGCCCGCGCGATGGGCGGAATCTCCCATTAATGGCGAAACAGGCTCGTTAATAGGGGATCGTGATGGCGTGGAACGTGGGATGTGGTCTGCGGATATCTCACGCATGGCGAGATTCGCGGGATGGCGGTTGCGCCTGTGAGCGGTGCCGTTGGTCGGTCGATGAGACCGAGAAAGATGATCTCGGCGGGAAAGCTCGCGGACGAGCGGGAGAGCCGAGGTATTTTGGTTCCGAGGTAGCCTGGAGACGAGCCGAGAGGCCGAGGAGGCCAATTGTGCAGGGGGCTCGAAAGGTGAGCCAGCGTTTGTTTGTAGGACGAGCATAGGCATGGTCTGGTCGGCCACTATAGGTCCTTTCTCGTGAGCTTTGGGACACGTCATCCGCCACGTGTCATGATCTGGGAGATGACCGGTATCAAGCATCATCACAAGAGAAGTGAGAAAAATATTGCATTTTCAACCAGGTATGAACTGAATCAATTTTCATATCAAGGCTGGGCCAAATATTAGTCAGTTCAAGTCCATTGAGGCCTCTGCAAGTTGAATCCTACAGATATATTTCTTGCTCATTCATATGCATTTTTTAAAAAGAACGTTTAGAAAAAATGTAAAGAAATTAATGAATATGAGAAGAAGATAAGAACTCGGTAAAAGATGAACAAATTATAAAATTCCCACAGCATTTATTATGTTGCTTGCAGTTGTGTGTAGAGAGGGAACATACTAAATGCATCTATCAATATTTCTATTGCATATAACTTGGTTCCTCAATATGCAATTTTTAATTTCCTTAAATATTTCCAAATTTCCTTTTAGATGCTTAAATATTTTTTATATATTACACTGGCAGATTTACCCCCTGTTAATTAACAGGTATCATAAGGACCACCTTGAACAGAAGTTCTAATAGAGGCTGTGTAAACGTACAACAGCTCACCAAACTATATGACCCATTATGGTGAAACCTGAATTCTGGGCCTCAACCACACATCCTTCCTTAAAAATCCAAATAACAATCAGTTGTCACAAAATAAGCTAAATGAGCCATGTAAAGTAAACCCTAAACTTTGTCTGGTATCGTAAGTTATTAATATTAATAAAGCATAATTCTTCATCAAGAATAGGAGGCGAGAATCTCCTTTAGATGTTACCTTCCAATGATCTGCTGATGGCGGCGATGGGTGGCTGAGATTGGATCTGGAGGCTGTCGCTCCTGAAGCGTGTGGATCTCAATGGGTTTGAGGTTGTGGTTGCCGAGCTACCTGCAAGAAAGTCCCGGGGTGGTTGTACCACCGAGAACCCTCCGACGGTCAAGTTAGACTAGAGATCCGAACAGAGTAACGGCTTAGTAGAGTAAAAATGGCTTACTTGAACCGTCTGAAGAAGGGGTTTATATAGCGGTGGCAGCAGGCGAGGCAGGAACGAGAATCACACCGGCCGTTACGCTCCCAACGTCACGCCCGCGTGATAAGCGAGACCTCCCATTAATGGCGAGACAGGCTCGTTAATGGGGGATCGTGGTGGCGTGGAACGTGGTATGTGGCCGGCGGAGATCTCACGCATGGTGAGACTCGAGGGATGGCGGTTACGCCTGCGAGCAGTACTGTTGGTCGGTCGATGAGACCGAGGAAGATGACCTCGGCGGGAGAGCTCGCGGAGGAGCGGGAGAGCCGAGGTATCTTGGTTCTGCTCGAACCCGAAGGCGAGCTGAGAGGTCCGAGGAGGCTCGGGCCTGTGATAGCTCGGAGACGAGCTGTGTGGCCGAGGAGGCTAATTGCGCTGGGGGCTTGGAGGTGAGCCAGTATTTGCTAGTAGGACGGGCACAGGAGTGGTCTGGTCGGCCACTGTAGATCCTTTCTTGTGAGCCGTGGGACACGTCATCTGCCACGTGCAATATCGAGCATCATCAGTAACCCCCCACTCTCGTCCCGACCAGTTGGCGGGTCGGGTCGAGAGTGGTTTGCTGGGTTATCCGAGGTGAGCTCCTTTCCGAAGATATCGTCGGACGTGTCTTTGGGCAATTGGTTGTTTTTCCGGGTGATGTCAACGAATCATGGAGAGATCTCCACATTAAAGAGGGTGCGCCGGATCGTGTGCCCTTTTGCTGAAGCGACAGGCCATGTGTTGGGTGCCGGTTGGCTGATGTGACGTGCCGCAAGCTTCTGGCGTCCGCTGGGACGCCGCCAATGCGCTTGCGACAAGTGGGGCAATCGTGGCCGTCGAGTGCACTGAACCGTTTTGGCGGGAATCGACTGTCGCCGTTGGATGAGGACGCCAGTAGCATAAATAGGGAGGAAACCTGATTCAGGATCTCTCTCTTCACATTTTTCACTTTCTGAGTCTTATTTGCTCGGCGCTCTCCTTTTAGGTCGGATCTCGCGTTTTTCTCTTCTCGAGGACTTCTTCCCATCAGATTAGATGTCTTGTTTTGAGGAGTCTGTAGACGTCGTATGGGTAGATTCTAGAGATTCTTCCCCTGGGTTGGAGCCTCTCCGGGAAGTTGGGGTCAGATCCTTTTCCCGGGGACATGCGTCAGGGGCGGTTCACGGAGCGGTGGCGGCGGACGCTCCTAGTGCGTCGTCCTCAGTGAGATATAAGGATGAGCTTGTCACTGCCCGGACTCGTTTCCATATTCCTTCTGGCTACATGCTACACTTGGCTGAGGAAGGAGAGAGGGCAGATCAGGTGAGGGGCAGAGAGATCGCTTTGTACCTGGAAGCCCTTTGGGCCAGAATGCGCCTGCCTTTCTCTCCTGAGGTTGTAGCCGCGCTAAATTACTTTGAGTTAGCTCCGGGCCAGCTAGTACCGAACTCCTGGAGGATTCTTCTTGGGTTCCTGGTCCGGTTGAAGTTGCAGACGATCCCCTTTCGTCTGTCCATCATTGCCTCCTCCCTTATTTACAAAAGTCACTCCGGAACTCACACGGGCGACCCGAGGTGGGTTTACCTCTCCTTAAGGAAGCAGGTGGGGAGTGTAGCCGGATCAGGAATTGTCGTCCTGCCTTCTTCCATCCATGATTGGAAAAAGAAGTTTTTCTTCGTTGGGCCGCCGGAGGGTGAGGACTGGCCCGTACCCGTCCAGTGGTCTAGGGATAGGTGCTGGCAGGGAAATCCGTCCAATGACCCCGACACGGCGAGAGTGGCGGCGTGGGAGCCTATTCCTCGGGCTGATGTGCTGCTTTCTGAGCAAGCCCTCAGTTGGGCCGGGCTCAGCTCCGCCCAGTTCGTCGATAAGTTAGGAACTTATATTTGTTTTTACTTTGTTTGTGTCGCTGACTCCATTATATCTTGTCTTATGCAGAGACCATGGACGCGGGCCTCCTCCGAGCAGCCATGCGCAAGCCGAAGAAGGGGTCGAAGGCCGAAGGGGCTAGCTCTTCTCGTCAGATGCCGGTCCCGGCTCCCCCAACAGCCGTCCCGCCCCAGCGCTCGAGTGCAGATAGCGCCCCGGAGCCCGGCCAGGCATCGAGCAGAAAAAAGGCCCAGGAAAAGGACGCCCAGGCTTCGGAGGTGGAGACGAGCTCTCCGCCGTCGTCTCTCAAGAGTTCCCCTGAATAGTTCCGCGGACCCCGGCCTCTCCGATCTTGGTGGACGAGGGGGAGCTCCGCTTTGAGGTGCCTTCGGGGCTCTCCGTCGCTAACACTTGCTGCACGACATGGAGAGGTCGGCCGGAGGCCGGGTTCCTAGGGGGACGCTTAAGGCGCAGATGGCGTCCATCGCCCAAGAGGCCTTGCAGGTTAGCGATCGTATATCGTCTCATTGCTTGGGAGATTTGGTGCCCCTTTTTCTTTTTGACCCCCCTCCGATTTCTTCAAGTCCTCCAGCATATCGCTATCGTCGTCCGAATGGAGGAGGAGGAGATAGCCCCGGCGATGCGAGCCGCGGGTGAGCTCTCCTCGCTGGGGGAGAGCTCGAAGCAGGAGCAGGAAGCGGCGATGGCGAGGGTCGCTGCCCTCGAGGACAAGGTGGCTGCTAGGAGGCAGGAGGCGGCGGCCGCGTTTTTTGGGGTTTTCGGACTTTCGCTCGGAGCTTCGAGGGCAAATTGGGCCCTGCATTCGGCTCATCCCATGCTAATGATTCTGACCTTGGAAATGAGGAAGCGGTAAAGGCCCCCCAGGTTTGTAAAATCCAACCTCCAGCCGGGATTTCTCATGAAAAATTGGCACGAGGTAGTGATGAGTTTCACGCGCTCTAAGCCCGGCCCGCACGCAGTTAGGAGGAGGCGGCGGCAGCAAAGCAAGAGATGGCCAGGTTCCGTGAGGCCGCCCAGGTCGCCGAGGCCAAGCTTCAGGGCTCCGAGGTGCTCGTCAGCACCATGAAGAAGTCAGTGAGCACCTTCCGAAAGGAGTTGGGGGCTGCGGTAGAGGTAGCGAAGAGAATCGACCTCAGGACGGCAGAAGCGGTGGAGAACTTCCAGAAGTCAGAGCAGTTCTACACCGTCCAAGCCTCGGCCATCACCCTCATCTGGCACGAGGCTCTCGACGCCGTCAAGGCCCGGGTGCCGGAGTTTGCTGATGAAGAGCTCTAAGCAGAATATCCCCGCGGAAATGACGAGCAGGGGGATGCCCCCGGGAGCACTGCCAGGGAAGGGGCTCTCGGCGAGGGCGACACCGAGGCTCCAGTGACGGACGCATCCCCGGTCGCGGTGGACGTCGAGCTCATCGGTATCGTGCCCGGCCCTGAGGCCTGATGCCCCTCATCTTCTCTTTGTCTTTTCTTTTGTTGCCTCGGGTATTTTGTAGGCCTTCGGGTATTTTTTTAAGGCTGGGAAGCCCACAGTACCCTTGTAGAAGCTTTGACTTTTTGAATAAAGATTTTTGTTTTTGCAGTAGTGTTTGTGCTTGTATTTCCTTTTGTTGGTAGATACTTGTATCTGCATAAACTGCCTTCATTTTGTGTCGGTTCTTTGTCTAGCGATCACACATCGAGTTGAATCTGTTCGATTGCCGAGTGTGCAAAGACCGGTGCGAAGACGGTATCTCCATGGCCCCGAAGTCGAGGTAGAGATTGCTTAGACGTAAAGCCGGATGCCTCTTGTTGAGTTCATGGTCCTTAGTTGTTGGAGGGGCCGTGAGTGGCCCAATAAGGATGGGGCCGAGCAGGATAGCTGCTCGGTGCCTCTTGTTGAGGGCTTTGATTCTTAGCGCGGGAAGGGCCGTGAGTGGCCTACTAAGGATGGTGCCGAGCAGGATAGCTACTCGGTGCCTCTTGGCGAGGGCTTTGATCCCTGATTTGTTGTGGTAGGGAGCTACCAGCCAGGGATAACCGAGCAAGGGCGGGCCCGGTTGCCTCTTTATGAGGGCTTTAATCCTTGATCTTTAGAAGGACCGTAATTGGCCAGATAAGGATGGGGTCGAGCAGGGTAGCTGCTCGGTGCCTCTTGGCGAGGGCTTTGATGTTTAGCGCGGGAGGGGCCGTGAGTGGCCTACTAAGGATGGCCGAGCAGGGTAGATGCCCGGTGCCTCTTGGCGAGGGCTTTGATCCCTAGTTTGTTGGGGTAGGGAGCTACCAGCCAGAGATAACCGAGCAAGGGCGGGCCTGGTTGCCTCTTGCGAGGGCTTTGATCCTTAAAGACGGGCCGGGCAGGGTTGTTGTCCGGTGCCTCTTGGCGAGGGCTTTGATCCCTGGTTTGGTGATTGTTAAGGTATTTTCTGTGCGTGCTTAAATTTTAATTTACCGCAATCAAGACGGTGTCGCTTGGTAGCTAGCCGGTTGAGTACGGTTTGATCCACAGGGAGATGGAATCATTTTCTTTATATTTTAACGAGTTAAATCCGATTAAGTCGGGTTTTGTTTTAAGATCTATGAATGAAAATAAGTTGATAAAAAGCTTGCTAGGGTTAGAATTAGATTAGTTCGAGATAGGGATCTTCTCACATCTTTCAATGCCTTAGTTGTGAATAAAGGTGTTAGGGTAATCGGCAACAACGGGGATTAGCACGACTGGGAAGAAACTTAGTTTCTTCCTTTTGGTCCTTGTCAATCCGTTCTTGGCTCTTAGCCCTAACCTCCGGTTAATTCAACCACAACCGGTCTAACTAGGGAATCACCGCTATCATATAGGATAGGGTGCCGTAGTGAGCGAATTATGGTTGAATTAAAGGAAGTCCGTATTTAAAATTATTCGGGCAAAGAAAGGAGTGAGAGAGATTTCCTTCTTTCAAACCTTCCCTCTCCTACCCTAACAAGTGAGGAATTACTCACCCATTAGAATATTTAAATTAAAGATTAAGATAAAAATTGCAGATTAATTCTACCACTAGATTAACAATAAAAAAATTGCAGGTATGATAAAAAGAATGCGAGATAAATAAAAAGCTTACTTTATTGATGACCTCTCAAAAACGCATTACAATGGAATTTAAATTTAGATCTAGAAATTAAAAAGAGGCAAAAAATAAAGAGAGGCACCTAAGAAAGGCACCCTAAAAGAGGCACACTTAATTTGGTTTTGAGCTCTCCTGTCTATAGATAGGAAAACCCTAGGTTTACATTCTGATCCATACACGAAATTACAAAACTATCCCAAGAGAGCCGAGTCAAAAAGCACCGACACTGCCACCGCGGAACCGCGGCAGAAGTGCCTGTTTGGCCGCGGTTCCATAGCCATTTGGTGGGTTCATGGGCCCATTTCTTCAGGGTTTCTTCATATTGCTTTTATCTTCTGTTTTCTTCACTTGGTTTCTCAAAATTTCTTCAATCTCCTTCCAGATTTCCAACAGTGCAGAATGATGTGGACTTTTGCCTTGAGCTCCGTGTTGAAGTCTTGGATCTTGTGTTGCCCTTTTGCTTTGTGCATTAAAGTGTCTAAATGATTTTCCATTTGTTCCTTGAACTGGTAGGCAGCATCATACGGATTCATCTGTTGTTGGTCGTAGTCTCACATTTGTAGCGACTTTTCATGAATTTCACTGTAACGAGCTGAGAACCTGTAACCTACAACTATTTAGCAGACATGGATCAAAAGTATCTACTTATATGCAATGTGATTAAGAATGGGCGATATAAAAATGCAAAAATCTGATATGAACATTTGGTAGGAAGCTACCAGCCTGGGATAACCGAACAAGGGCGGGTTCGGTTGCCTCTGTGAGGACTTTGATCCCTGGTTTGTTGGGGTAGGGGAGCTACCAGCCAGGGATAACCAAACAACAACAGGCTCGGTTGCCTCTTGCGAGGGCTATTCATCCTTAGCGCGAGAGGGGTCGTAAGTGGCCTACTAAGGATGGCCGAGCAGGATTACTGCCCGGTGCCTCTTGGCGAGGGCTTTTTGTCCTTAAGGATAGCCGAGCAGGGTTACTGCCCGGTGCCTCTTAGCGAAGGCTTTGATCCCTGGCGTTGTGGGGTAGGCGAGCTACTGGCCAGGGATAGCCGAGCAGCATACCGCTCGGCTGTCTCTTGGTGAGGGCTTTGATCCCTGGGGTTGGAGCTACCGGCCAGGGATAGCCGAGCGGGGTAGCCGCTCGGCTGCCTCTTGGTGAAGGCTTTGATCCCTGGCGTTGTGAGGTTAGCGAGCTACCGGCCAGGGATAGCCGAGCGGGGTAACCGCTGGGCTGCCTCTTGGCGAAGGCTTAGATCCCTGGCGTTGTGGGGGTAGGGAAGCTACCAATCAGGGATAGCCGAGCAGGGTAGTGCTGGGCTGCCTCTTCGTGAGGTCTTCGATCCTTGGCGCTGGAGGGGCCGTGGGAGACCTGCCAAGGATAAACCAAGCAGTGAGACTGCTTGGTCGTCTCATAGTGAGGTCTTAGATCTCTGGCGTTGTGGGATAGACGAGCTACCAGCCAGGGATAGTCGAGCAGGGTAGCTGCTGGGCTGCCTCTTCGTGAGGGCTTCGATCCTTGGCGCTGGAGGGGCCGTGGGAGGCCTTCCAAGGATGAACCAAGCAGTGAGGCTGCTTGGTCTCCTCATAGTGAGGGCTTAGATCCCTAGCGTTGTGGGGTAGGCGAGCTACCGGCCAGGGATAGCCGAGCAGGGTAGCTGCTGGGTTGCCTCTTCGTGAGGGCTTCGATCCTTGGTGCTGGAGGGGCCGTGGGAGGCCTGCCAAGGATGAACCAAGCAGTGAGGCTGCTTGGTCGCCTCATAGTAAGGGCTTAGATCCCTGGCATTGTGGGGTAGGCGAGCTACCGACCAGGGATAGCCGAGCAGGGTAGCCGCTGGACTGTCTTTTGGTGAAGGCTTAGATCCCTGGCGTTGTGTGGTAGGGAAGCTACCAGCTAGGGATAGCCGAGCAGGATAGCTGTTGGGCTGCCTCTTCGTGAGGGCTTTGATCCTTGGAACAGGAGGGGCCGTGGGAGGCCTGCCAAGGATGAACCAAGCAGTGAGGCTGCTTGGTCGCCTCATAGTGAGGGCTTAGATCCCTGACGTTGTGGGGTAGACGAGCTACCGGCCAGGGATAGCCAAGCAGGATAGCTGCAGGGCTGCCTCTTGGTGAGGGCTTTGATCCCTGGCGTTGTGGGGTATAGGAGATACCAGCCAGGGATAGCCGAGCAGAGTAGCTGGCTTTGATCCCTGACGTTGTGGGTAGGGAAGCTACCATCCAGGGATAGCCAAGCAGGGAAGCCGCTCGGGTGCCTCTATGCGAGGGCTTTGATCCCTGGCGTTGTGAGGTAGGGAAGCTACCGGCCAGGGATAGCCGAGCAGGGAAGTCGCTCAGTTGCCTCTTGGTGAGGGCTTTGACTTTGATAGCCAATCGGCGCACCGGGAAGAGGTACGGTCGCTGACGACACGTGTCGCGATTGTGTGGGGAATGCGAAGCGACGGAGTGTCGTTTCGGTTTCGCATCGGTCGGCACAACTTCTGCCATGTGGTGGCACTGTTGTGGGTGAAAACGGGCGACCTTTGAACTCCGAAGGCGTTAGACGCTATAAAACTAAGGGGGTAATTGTTTACTCCCTTCCTCACACCCGAAACGCAAAAATGCAGGACTTCCCTTTCACTATCGAAGATATCATAAACTTCGAGGATGTCTACCTCTATGACCCGTACTGCACTGAGGACACGGTGCAGTTGGTAATAGGCAGGATCGAGAACCACTTCGGTCGATTGCACCCCCGGCGGTCCTCCTTCCTTCAGCTGCTAATGTACTCCATCTGGAGGGCGTCGCCGGGGCTTACAACCCCTTATCCGAAATGCTGTTCGACGAGGCCATAGGCAAGCTAAGGTCTCTGAGGCGCTTCAGCCTGATCTCTGCGAGTCGGCTAGACCACTCGGAAGCGCTCGTCCGTGAGTGCTACCAATTGAGGCGTGCCGATGCTCGCGGGGGGATCAAAGGCAGAGGCTGGATGCTGTGAGGGAATGCATCCAAGTGGTCCTTCGGGTCAGATTTGCCGTCGAAGAGGGAGATCTTTGGGGGCTTGTTGCGGGAGGAGACGTGGACGGCGAGCAGCTCCTCGATGAACGATTTGGTGAGCGAGTCGGCGGCATACTTAGCCCCGTCGCTCGAACGGTGACCTTCCTGATGCATACCCTCGATCTTCTTCTCGAGAGAGTCGAGTCGGTTGTGGTAACCCGACGACTCGACGCATTCTGATCCTCGGCCTCTGCTGTTGGAGGCCTGCGTCTGGCCGCGGCTCCGGTTCCTCTCAATGAGGTTTCTTAAATCCCCCAGCGAGGTGGCCCGCGAGCCGCCACGGCGAGTTCCGTCCGCTCGACGCCGTCGAGGGAGGGGGTGTCGGTCATGCCTGGTAGCATGCGGGTGACAGACATCTCCTCGGGAGGGACAGGTGCGCAGAGGATCTCGGGGCGAGGTGCTCTGGCGACAGACCTCGGTGTCGAACTATGGGGCGCCCAGCGGGTCTCAGAACGTATCGGTCGGGAGATCTGCGGCCGTGGAAGGTAGCGAAGCGGTGGTCGTCGGCGCCGATACGAACGGAGTCTTTTCTCCCCCTGTGGGGGTCCTGGCCCCGAGGCGGGGGAGCGGCGACTTGGTGATCTTGCCCCGCTGCTTGGACGCAGATCAGCCCCTCAACAACAGACGTGAGTCGGTCTATGCGGCCGATGAGGGCGTTGATGGCATTCGGCGGAGAAGGCTCGTCCACACCTCCATTGAGGGAGAGGCGGCGGCTGGTGCTTGGATCGTCGTGATGATTGCTCGCCATTGGATTGAGATCGGAAAGTAAACTTTTGTTTTTGTGGAATCAATTTGTTCCCACAGATGGCGCCAGCTGATGGAGGCGAGAATCTCCTTCAGATGTTACCTTCTGTTGATCTACTGATGGCGGCGATGGGTGGCTGAGATTGGATCTGAAGGCTGTCGTTCCTGAAGCGTGTGGATTTCAATGGGTTTGAGGTTGTGGTTGCCGAGCTACCTGCAAAGAAGTCCCGAGGTGGTTGTACCACCGAGGACCCTCCAACGGTCAAGTTAGACTAGAGATCCGAGCAGAGTAACGGCTTAGTGGAGTAAAAATGACTTACTTGAACAGTCTGAAGAAGGGGTTTATATAGCGGTGGCAGCAGCGAGGCAGGCGCGAGAATCACGCCGGCCGTTACGCTCCCGACGTCACACCCGCGTCATGAGCGGGACCTCCCATTAATGGCAAGACAGGATCGTTAATGGGGGATCGTGGTGGCATAGAACGTGGGATGTGGCCGGCGGAGATCTCGCGCATGGCAAGATTCGCGGGATGGCGGATACGCCTGCGAGCGGTGCTGTTGGTCGGTCGATGAGACCGAGGAAAATGACCTCGGCAGGAAAGCTCGCGGAGGAGCGAGAGAGCCGAGGTATCTTGGTTCTGCTCGAGCCCGAAGGCGAGCTGAGAGAGCCGAGGAGGCTTGGGCCTGAGATAGCTCGGAGACGAGCTGTGTGGCCGAGGAGACCAATTGCTCTGGGGGCTCGGATGTGAGCCAGCGTTTGCTAGTAAGACGGGCACAGGAGTGGTCTGGTCGGCCACTGTAGGTCCTTTTTTTGTGAGCCCTGGGACACGTCATCTGTCACGTGTTATGATCTGGGAGATCACCGATATCGAGCATCATTAGATGATCGGTACCCTGCATGTTAATCTCCATGGCTTAAAACCTAGGTACACCAAATATGGTGTGTTTCTTTATGCTCTTTCACCTTTCATCAAATTCTTGCAAATTTAACAATTTTTTTGTGATAAAACATTGTCCAACCTAGAGACATTTGCAAGAGTGAGGGCATGTTTGTTTGCACGGAAGTAACATGAAAGTACCGGAATTAAGCCTACTTCAAGTACTTCGGTTGTTTGTTTGCACGGAAGTTGAGCTTGGAAGTTACTTCAAAATGGTGATGTGGATCCTATGTGGCATGATTACTTCCAAAATTTACTTTCTCTCATTTTGGATGGGAAGTAACTATGGAACATATGGAACGAGAAAAAGAAATAACTATTTAATACTTCTCTTTATTACTTTCAATAGATAATAATTTATTGCTATTAAAAAGGTATTTTTTGTTTGTTTTGCTTATGAAAGAAACATTGGAAGTTGTTTTATTTTTTACTTCCATCTTTAAAAAATATACAAACGCTAGAAGTGAGATTTAAGTTTACTTCCATAACATGTTTTTTGGAAATTACTTCAAGATTTCTTCCAGCACTTCCGTTACTTCCGAACAACCGAACGGGCCCTGAATAGCACAAATTCTTTGGTACATATATGTTTTATTCCTCCACGGTTTGACAAGATTCGAAATCCCCTTTATATGTGTGCCTGGTTGAACCACTACTACAATAAGGGATTGCCCATATGGAAATAGGAATCCGTAGAGCCAACTTTTTATTGTCTCTACAGATTAATCCGTAGGGCCATCGGTTTGCCCTTACTGTGCCTTACGGATTAATTAAAAAATATTAAAATATAATTTTTTAGTTGGCCCTATGGAGCCGCAAAAGAAGCCCCTATGGATTAATCCGTAGAGGCATCAAAGGATTATTTATAAAAAAATAAAGCTCAGAAATTTCCACCGTCCCCTAATTTCCTCACCAACTCCCCCACGCGCGCGATCGATCACCCGCACCTCCTCCATCTCTGTCCCGTCAGCCTCCTCCTCCACCTCTCATCGCCAAAATTTCCCGTCAGCCACCGCCTCCACCTCTGTCTCATCACCACACGCACGCTCGTCGCCATCTTGCCGCCACCAGAAGATCTCGTCGAGCTCCATCCCCGACCTCCTCCATCTCGTCGAGATTCATCCGCCGGCAAAACTATAAGTGAGGTGAGTTAATTTCCATTTTGAACTATTAATTATTCTTATTTTTGTGTTATTATTGATTTTAGGGTTAAGGTTAGGGTTAGTTCCGGGTTAATTTGGGGTTAATTAGGGTTAGGGTGTGGGTTAAGGTTAATTAGGTAGGGTTAGGGTTAGGGTTCGGGTTAGGGCTAGAGTTAATTAGGTAGGGTTAGGGTCGGGGTTAATTAGGTAAAATTGGATTGGTGATGATTAGGGTTAGGGTTAATTAAAGTTAATTTTGGTTTGGGTTAGAGTTAATTTGGATTGGGGTTTGGGTGATGATTAGGGTTAGGTTAATTTGGGTTAGGGTTTGGACTAGGGTTAATTAGGTAAAATAGAATATATTTGTGTTAAGGTGTCGATTAGGGTTTATTTGGATTAATTAGGGATAATTTGAGTTAGGGTGATGATTATGGTTAATTGGGTTAATTATGTTAATTTTGGGTTAATTAGGGATAATTTGAGTTAGGGTGATTATTAGGGTTAATTTAGATTAATTTGGATTAATTAGGGTTAGGGTTTAGGGTGCACTGGTTCCTTCAGTAGAATACTCGATGATAACTTAAACGTACAACTTTACCGTAAACGCAAGAAAAATTTACCCTAAACTAAAAACTTCGAACCCTTAATAACGAAACATAAATGTAAACCTATTCAAGTTAAATGTTCAATTTAAAACAAATATATGATACTCGATGATAATATGAAAATTTCATATTGTCATCGATACTCATATGTAAAAATCAAAGCGCGACTTAGTCCCCGTTCATCGTTTAACATACGTTCGATGTTCGTCGTGACATGGAACTATACGAAGGTTGTTAAATATCAGACGGTATAGTTCGGTACTAACAACCGTCGTGTAGTCTATGTGACGAAAAAATGCAATCGTATGATAACCGTAGATTTGTCCAGTGTGGACAAGTTAGGAATGTATAAAGCAAACACCTGCATTCACTTGTGTTTTCATTCGTTTTGAATTATTTCGTTGGTACTTTTCTGCTGGTTCTCCGTGTACAAAGATAGATTAGATATTCATTTCAACGTTGTTTCACAGCATTGAAATGATTATTTATTTTATTACAGTGTACTCGGAGAACAGCGGGGAGGTGCTGCCGAAATTTTCTCAAAACGGATGAAAACATAAGCGAATGGGTGTCTGCTCTATACATTCTTAAAGGGATAGAAGCTTTACCCTCGACAGCTGAAATACACACATACAACACAAATACACAACAAACGCACACATAAAGTACATACACACTAACAATCCTACACTTAAGCGAAATCATAAATTGAAACACACATATACAAAATATAACTCATACTTGGGTATCTTCAAATCTAACTTTGTTTATCGATAATTTATTCTTTTCAACGACAAACTTGCCGTTACGGATTTTCTTCTTTATCAGTAACTATCCCGTTCTTAGAATTCTCAATATAGTCACCATAATCTACAATTTATATGTTATAGAGTCTAACATGGCCCATGAGTACATCGGAGTTAAGGACTGGATGTACGTGGATTGGTAACAACGCATGCAATCTAAGTTTATCGCAGGAGTTGATTCTTTCATTGAATTTGCACACGCACATAATAAGATCATGTTTGAGAAGATTCTCTACCCGTACGATAGATGCGGGAATAAGTTCTGGCAGAATGTAGCAATCGTGGAGCTTCACATCGTTAAACATGGTTTTACTAGACTTTATACAACTTGGCTATATCACGGGAAAGGACAAGAAGAAAACGGTAATGCAGCAGAAGAAGGAGAAGACGGTAATGCGGCAGGAGAAGAACATGATAACATCTTTTCAGGAGAAGAAATGGAGGATATGGTAGAGGCTGCCCTAAGTGATAGTATTCCTACCGAAAATAACATTCCTTCCGGCCAAGGACCACGTGCGGATAAGTATGAAAAGTTCATAAATGATGCTAAAAGGCCAATTTATGAGAATGCAAAGTATTCCACCCTATCATGGTTCGTCCAACTTTTCCAGATTAAGTACCTAAATGGATGGAGCAACAAGTTATTCACGATATTTCTGAAGTTCCGGATGCTTTTGGAGCAACAAGTCATATTTCGGTTTATTCTCCTCAATAGTGTATGTCTTGAAGAAATTAGAGAATAAGTTTTTTTTGGATTAATTGTTATATTTGTGTTTGTGTGTATGAATTGATATAATATTAATATCATAATTTATTGTTGAGAACGGAATTCATATTAATGAGGTATGTTAGGAGCATCCTGATTGGAATGATAAACGATTGGAAAAATATCATCAGGATAATTTTTGCGATTAGGTTGCAGATCATGTAAGTTGTTCGAATAATATGTTATTGCTACCAGTCTTAATCTAAACTTATATCGTTATGTATTTGTCGTAAAATTTGTTTTGTCAGATCCACGATCCGAACTTGTTTGCATCATTAAAGAGAGATTCAAGATGTTTAGCTCGGTTTCTAATATGGATGTTGCATATTATAAAGGAATCAGTGTCCTTGAATACAAATTTGAAGTTAAGGGCATAGAAATATCTCGAACCACTCAGAATAGTGGGATTGCGATGGTAGAATCGGATGGTGTGATTTATTATGGATACTTAAATTGGATACTTGACATCCAATATCTCGGACGATCAGAACCGTTTTATATACTTCAGTGTACTAGGTACGATACACAAACCGATACAGATAAGTGGAGAAACAATCTCGGAACTTGGAAACATGAATATGGATTGACTAGTGTAAACACACTTCGATTTTACGGTCAGGACGATCCATTTATCTTTCCGAACCAAGCGTTCCAAGTATACTACTCATAGTGCTTGAAGCATCCGAAATGGAGTGTCATATGCTGTTGGAAACCTAGGGATGTTTACGATGTTCTAGAATTCGAGGATGGTATGGAGGACAGCGATGAAGATGAAGAGAAAAGAAGACTTAGAGTGCTCCGACCGTCTGTTTCAAAAGACGGGTTGTCTTCGGCTGATCGTGAAGTTACGTGGGTTAGAAATGATATCGATGATAAAATCCAACGAAACGAAAAAGGTTATCAGTAATATTATATTATTACTTCACATTTCTACGATCTATACATATATTGCATGCATATGTAATAATTGTACTCTTATCTAGGTTTGATGACGTCGACCGGAGCAGCGAGGGGCGGCAGGAGCACCAGCCGCGGCAGAGGCAGAGTGGTTCTGCCGTCCGGAGAGTTGCGCATGGAGCTTCATAGAGCCGGTCTTGCACCCCGATCGGTATCCCCTTCGGATGACTCTTTCCGTGTGGACTTTGTCATACCTCCAGGTATATTGCACGCATATTCATTTTGAATGTAATATTATAGATATACATGCATATTTATTTCAAAATTACTTATATAGTCAATGTTTAATTGTCTAGCTGTTGGTGGTGCGTCCACATCAGAGGCAGAGGCCGCCGCCACACCTGCTGGTATGTTTATATATCCTATAATGCATGCATATTGATTTAGAATGTTATATCATAAATATACACACATTCTTTTTGCTCTTAATTAGATAATCATTTTTTGATTGTCTAGCTGTAGGTGGTGCCTCCACATCTCTGACAGAGACCACCACCGCACCTGCGGGTATGTTTATATATCCTATATTGCATGCATATTGATTTAGAATGTTATATTATTGATATACATATTCTTTTTGCAATTACTTATATAATCTATTTTTAATTGTCTAATTATAGGTGGTGCATCCACATCTGGCGCAGAGACCACTCCCCTCACTTCTGTACCCTCCGCTCAGTCTGCAGGTTGATATGAATAAATATAAAATATTTATTCATTTTACATATCCTCTAAGAATAAACATGAACTCCATTTAATTTTATCGTCGATATTTATTTTCTAGTTGGAAGGGACGCGTCCACGTCCGGGTCACCGGCTGTTCCTCACCGGAGGAACTATCGTCCCACTCGTGCTGCTGCCCGGGCCCAGGCTCGTGCTGCTGCCCGGGCCCAGGCTCGTGCTGCCCGGGCCCAGGTATATATCTCACTTCAATTTTTGTTAATCCTTGATTTCTTGATGCCACTTTGTCTTAATATTGCATGTCTTGATATTTCTTGTAGATGCAGTGCAGCCCCATCCCAGGGAGCCGAATCAGTCCCACAGGCTGAGGCCCGACAGAGTTAGCGGGGAGGCAACATTTCCCCTCTTCTTTACCCCGATTATCGCTATACCGGCAATTATCCCGAGAGATTAGGCCGGTATACGGGAGATGAGAGCAACATCCTAAAGAAGTATCCACTTCACGTTGAGTGGGGCGATCAGCACCGGCGCTTATTTGCCCTCTTCTGGGATCAGACTCGGGTATTAATATATATTTTCATTTGACTTATCCAATATATTTATTATTATTTAACACTTGCAAATTAAATACATTATTTTTTTTGTATTTGCGGTTGAATTACGACTTACAGCCTATACCCGACCATGATCACCCTGAGAGAGTGCTCGATCTTCACGCTCTGTACCAGGGCCTGATGAAGAACATGCAATCAAAGATCCGATACAATAGGAATAAGCTGAAGATCGACTGCTATTCCTTATGGATGGCGACTGTCACGCCCCGCTTCCCAGAGTACGCTAAATTGGGCACGTGACATAGCCAACCATGCTACCTGTGGGTAGGAAGTATCCATCCACAGTCACATTACGGCTGTAGAGATATCAAGAACAAAAATAACACTATCTAAAACATGTCCATAAGCCAAGATAACATGAGTCAAGAATAATAAAAGTGCGGAAGCAAAAGATCCAATACAAAATAACTGGAATGTATGTCCCATAATGCGGGCTCACATCAGGAATAAACTGCAGAAAATAAGGAACTAACTACTACCGACGCCTCACAGCTCAACCTGCTGGCTGAAGTACTCCTGCTCGGACTGCAGCAAAAGTACGGAATCTGGGCCATGCAAAACCCAGACGTCAGCGCGTCATGTCATCAAGTAATAAAATATGAACAGAGTAACAGACAATGCAAATATAAACATGAATGAAAAGCAAGGGTAACAGTAATATAAATCAGGCAGTGCAGGGTAGTGTGCAGTGAGTAAACTAAACTGTTCTATTTGGGTTTTCTACTCTAAAGTCTTTGAAATCAAATTGATGAATCATCGATGTAACTCAATAGTATCCCGTACATGCCCGGGACCACGGTCTACAGACTCTCGGCCTGAAACCGAGACGTGCCGCTAGGCAATAAAAGGTAGCAGGTACAGACAAGTGATGTCAGCATCATCACCCCAGGGCTGGCCTAGCCCGTAAGACTGATCAGAACAGGTATCGAACTGTTGAGTTACAAGTCAGGTTTCACCTTTGATTTCCCCATACCCCCAAGTTATAAGTGTTCAAGTCAGGTATTCAGTAATCAAGAACTAATGCCAACACAGGATCAGGTAAGAGCAGGTTTGTCCGGATAGACATCAGGAACGATCCGTGAGGGCTACATGTCAGGTTTGTTGGCATTAGACACGAGATCAAGTAACGGGTCAAGTCATAGTACATCAGGTCAAGTCAAGTAGTGTACGGTACCATGTCGGGTCAGGTAATGTGTGTAGCAAGTCATGCCAGGGTGTAAAAAATAACATGTGGGTGCTCATAAAGAGCTAGCATAATCAGGGTTATACTAATCAAGCATGGTTATCAACAACATGATCTAAGCAATGAGTTAAGCAATTAAGCAGATCTTATTTATTTAGCTGTACAGTCATCAATTATGTTTCAGTGTCAGCATAATGTGAATACAGTATGATAGATGTAAATGCTGAAAACAGGCTAATAGATATTGAGTGATCCATGGATGCGACGACATGTATAACCTGTTTAATGAATGCAGTTGTAATTAGACCGGTTAAAGTTGCACATGGATATCTAATAGGCTAAAACTGGAAAAAGGGTATCATAGCAATAAACAAATGTGATCTATCATGTACAGGTGATCGTTAGATGTAAATAATTAGATGCAAGATTAAGTTTCATGTTTGGAATCATGAAATGTATAACAGAACTTTACATGGTTAACTTGAAATCCATTTCTTTCGATTCTAATTAGAGATTTAACAGGAAATAAGTAATTTAGCATATGAATAGTTTATTATAGCATGTAACAAGTTTCACTTGCCTCGACGGGTCGCGAAACGGAAAACGGAACGTTACGCGTCGGCGGGGAAAAATCGCGACGCGTGCACGGTTCACGGAATGAACCCAAACAACGAACAGTGGAGTCCCACGGGTCGCAGGTCCTCGCTGCGTCGTCGGAAAACGTCGTCGGCACCGTCGGATTCCGGCGAACAGTGACAATAGAAAGAACAATCTTTATCAAGAAAAGAAAAGAAAGAAAGTAAGGAAGGAACCTGGGAAAGTGAGGGTACCAAAGCATACAGGGTTGCAGAGGGGTGCTGCGGTGGCGGCGAGACCAGTCGTGGCGAGATCGACGGGCTCCGGCGAACAACTGCAGAGAGTATCGGCCATGGTAAGACTGAAGAACAGAGAAGCAAGAAGGAGGGAAAGAAGAAGGGAGGAAGTAAGGGTGCATGCTTATAGGGTCGTCGGGGATCTGGGGTGCAAGGGCGAGGTCACCGACGGCGATTCCCGGCGGTGCAGACGTGCAGGGAGGCCGCGGCTGCAGGTGCAGGGTGCACGGAAGAGGAAGAAAAGGATTTGGAGGTGACGAGGGCGAGGAAGCGACGAGTTCTGCGATAACGGCGTCGGCGCTGGGGCTACGGCGGTGGAAGAAGAGGCGGCTAAGGTTATCCAGAGGTTGGGTTCTGTTGATTTTCTTTGAGAAGAGAAGGAAGAAATTTAAAAGAAGAAGAGAGAGAGAGAGAGGAGACGCGGGGGGAGAGAGAGAGAAGAGGAGAGAGAAAGATCTCGCGAGAGGAGCGAGAGAGAGAGAGTAACAGTGCGGAGAGAGAAAATTGGATTTTAGTGGAGGGATCGAGAGGAGAAAGAGAGATAGAGAAAAGTGAGAGAGGGAGAAAGGTGTGGGGTCGGGTGAAAGGGGGCTCACGATTGGTTGGGGGAAAAAAGATTAGGAAAAAGAAAAAAATGATTTTCAACAAAGGCCATTTCATTGGCTGGGGACCCAAAGAAAATACTTCAGTTTCTTAAGAATTAAAATTGGTTGGTTAAAAAAATCCTAATAAGCTGAAAAATAATCTGGCTGATTTTTAAAAGATTTAGAAAATTATGATTTGGCGGAAATACAAAATATTTCAGAATTGAGCCCGGGTCGGGTCCAAAAATTTGAATTTGAAAAATGAAAATTATTGGCGGATTCCAAAAATTGAAATGAAAGATTTTATAATTAAAAAGCATACCCCCAAGCATGGACACACGCACGTGCGCGTAGCCGTCCAAACACGTCCGTTCGCTGAACGGGACGAAAACACGATGCAAGGACGCTACCACAGGGTTAGGAGTGTCGAGCAGGCCATGTCAATTATTTTTAATTTATTTTAAGAGACTTAAATTGATATATGCAAGAATTTGAATTGTCGGGGTAAATCTATAACTAGCAACAAACAAAAACAGGATCATGAATTGAATACTACACACCACGCATACGGAAACAGAAACTCGTAGAACTGGACTCGGTTGTTACATTATACCCAACTACAAAAGAATTTCGTCCTCGAAATTCCAAGAATACAAAAGATAGACAGAAAATCAAACTACAAGAAAAGATGAGGAAACTTCTGCCGGATTTCATCTTCTCGTTCCCAAGTGGACTCTCCATGCGGGCGATTACCCCAAGAAACAAGTACAAGAGGGATAACCCTGTTCTTAAGAACCATTTCCCTTCGATCCACAATTTCAACCGGTCGCTCCTCAAAAGTCAAATCTTCTCGTACAGTCAGTTCCGAATGATCCAATACATGCATTTCATCTCGAACATACCTACAGAATTGAGATACGTGAAACACATCATGAACATTCGCCAAGGATTGCGGTAACGCTAAACGATACGATATTTCGCCAACACGCTCCAAGATCTCAAAAAGTCCCACGAATCGAGGACTGAGCTTTCCTCGACTTCCAAAACGAATCACCCCTCTAGTCGGTGATATCTTCAAAAATACCAAATCACCCACGGCGAACTCTAAAGGTCTTCTCGACGTATCTGCCCAACTCTTCTGTCTGTCTTGAGCTGCTTTCATATGGTTTCTGATAGTGTTAACCTTTTCTATTGTCTGCACAACCAAATCTGGTCCCACAATCTTCGTTCACCGACATCGTCCCAACAAACAGGTGAACGGCATTTGCGACCATACAAAGCTTCAAATGGAGCCATCTGAATAGTTGCCTGGAAACTGTTGTTGTAAGAAAACTCCACCAAATGTAGATGATCCTCCCAAGAACCCTTAAAATCCAACATGCATGCCCTCAACATATCTTCAAGAGTTTGGATCGTTCTTTCCGACTGACCATCTGTTTGAGGATGATAAGCTGTGCTAAACTTCAATCGAGTCCCCAAACTTTCCTGTAAACTCCTCCAGAAGTGTGATAAGAACCGAATGTCCCGATCGGACACGATGCTCACCGGTACTCCATGCAATCTTACAATCTCCTGCATATCCCGCTCCGCCAAAGTTTCTGTTGGTTGACCAACCCGAAAAGGAATAAAATGAGCTGCCTTGGTCAAACGATCAACAATCACCCATACTGCATTGTTGCCTTTTGAACTCCGCGGTAGAGTTGTCACGAAATCCAGGGTTATATGTTCCCACTTCCACTGAGGAATCGGAAGTGGTTGCAATAAACCAGCAACCCTTTGATGCTCAGTCTTAACTTGCTGACACACCAAACACTTTGCCACAAAGCGAGCGATCTCCCGTTTCATACCTTCCCACCAGAAATGCTGTCGTAAATCTCGGTACATCTTCGTGCCTCCTGGATGTACGGAATAAGCTGAACTGTGTGCCTCCTCCATAAGCTCTTCGCGAACATCTCTCTTCGGCACACACAAACGGCTACCATACCTCAACGAACCATCTTCATGTATCAGTAAATATGTTCGTAGTCCGTCTTCAACCTGTTCTCGAAACTTCTGCAATCTAGGATCCTGCGATTGCACTGCTTTAATATTCTCAATCAACGACGAATGTACTTGCAGCTGCATCAACTGTCCCGAAGAATGCGGTAGCACAACCTTCAAATCAAATCTTCGAAAGTCTTCAACGAGTTCTTTCGGCGTAATCAACATCTGAATTGCCGGTAATCGACTGAGCGCATCCGGCACAACATTAACCTTCCCCGGATGGTACTTAAGGTCAAGATCGTAATCAGCCATCAGTTCTAACCATCTACGTTGCCTCATATTAAGCTCCTTCTGCGTGAACACATACTTCAAACTCTTATGATCCGTGAAAACTTTGACCCTTTCGCCCAAAAGGTAATGTCTCCAAATCTTCAAAGCGAAAATCACAGCCGCAAGCTCCAAATCGTGAGTTGGGTAATTCTTCTCATGGGTCTTCAGCTGTCTCGATGCGTACGCTACAACCTTCCCATGTTGCATCAAAACGCATCACAATCCTTTCCCAGATGCGTCGCTGTGAATCACCAATCCTCCGGAATTGTCTGGCACGGTCAGAATAGAGGCGGTAATCAATTTCTGCTTCAACGTCTCAAAAGCTGACGCACATCTATCCGTCCACGTGAAAGGTACCTCTTTACGCGTAAGCTTGGTTAACGGCTCTGCCAGACGAGCAAAGTTCTCCACAAATCTTCTGTAATACCCGGCGAGTCCAAGAAAACTTCTTATCTCCGCAACATTCTTTGGAATCGGCCAATCACAAACTGCTGCAATCTTTTCGGGATCGACGGCGATTCCATCGCCAGACACAACATGCCCCAAAAACTTTACTTCTTCCAGCCAAAACTCGCACTTACTCATCTTCGCATACAACTTCTCCTGTCTCAACGTTTGCAGTGCGATCTTCAAATGTTCTGCATGCTCTTCAAAACTCTTCGAGTAAACCAGAATATCGTCAATGAACACCATAATAAACTGGTCCAAGAATGGTGAAAAGACTCGGTTCATCAAGTCCATGAATATCGCTGGTGCATTCGTTACTCCGAAGGGCATCACTAAGTACTCGTAATGTCCATACCGAGTTCGGAACGCCGTCTTGCAAATATCTTCTGCTTTCACTCTGACCTGATGATATCCGGATCGCAAATCCAGCTTCGAGAATACCCTCGCGCCACTAAGCTGCTCAAAAAGTTCGCCAATGCGAGGGATCGGGTACTTGATCTTAATCGTCACCCGGTTTAATTCTCGATAGTCGATGCACATTCTTCTCGTGCCATCTTTCTTCTTAACTAGAAGAACTGGAGCTCCCCAAGACGAGTTACTGTTTCGAATCCAACCTTTCTCAAGCAGTTCAGCAACCTGTTTCTTGACTTCTTCCAACTCCACTAGTGCCATTGGATAATACGCTTTAGATACTGGCGCTGCACCAGGAACAAGATCAATTGCGAACTCCACGTCTCGCTTCGGTGGTAATCCCGATATATCTTCAAACACGTCCATAAAATCACGAACAACAGCTGGCTCTTCACTTTTATCAACCTCCATTGATGCAAGAATATTATTTGTCGGCCTAGCCCTAAACTCGACTGGCCCGACAGAACTGCTTCCTCCAGTGAAGGTAAACTCGGGATGTCCGGGAATCTGGAAAATTACTTTCTTTACACTACAATCAATGTGAGCGTGGAAAGTGCCAAGAAAATCCATTCCCAAGACGACTTCGTAGCTGCCCGTATCAATCACCAAGAAATCTGCAAAAAGCTCCCGTCCGCAAACAACAACTGTACAATCTTTACACTCTCTACTAGATATGATTTTCCCATTCCCAGTGTGTATGTCCCAAAAACTAGACAGGGTCGTGCAGATAATCGAGTGTGTAGCTAAAAACTTGGACGACATAAAACAATGGGATGCACCAGAATCAAATAACGCTAATGCGGGAAAACCATGAACGAGTAGAATACCTGAAACAACTTCTCCCGAAGCCTTAGCTTCCTCAGCCGTCAAGGTAAAAGCTCGAGCCTGATTAGCTCCTTGAGTCAGCTGCTTCTGTCCCTGGAACGGTTTCTGCGGAGGCTTCTGAATATCATCTCTCGTACGAAGCTTCGACGGACAAGCGCTGACAGAGTGATCTGCCGCTCCACAAACTAAACAGAGTCCATGTCTCCTTCGACACTCCCTTTGCACGTATCCAGGTAAATGGCAGTAGTCACAGATCACGCTCCTTCTCCGATCAACGACAACCGGCTTCTTCATCGGTGCTACGCCACGACGGTCAACTGGAATGCCTCTGCGTCCATGAGCTCGGTTTGGTATAAATGCTGGCTTCCTTACCGCAACTGCTGTGAGCTCCCAGTCTTCCCTGATAGGCTCTGCTGTTCTCGAGCTGCCGTAAGAACCTGTGAGAAAGTGGTCAAACCCAGGGAGACAATCTGCCTCTGGATGTCCACATCCAAGCTGCGCATGAACCTCCATGCCCTGTCTGCATCGTTGGCAACTAAAGGTCCAGCGAATCTACTGAGCCTTGTCCATTCTGCTACATGCACATCTACGGGTGCTCCATTCTGCTTTAGCCCGATGAACTTCTCTTCCATTTCCTCCCGTGCAGTCCGCGGGGAAGAACTTCTCTAGGAAACTCTTCGAAAAATCCGCCCACTTGATCGGCTTGGGCAAGCGGGTCTCCTCCACAAGCCACCATTCACGGGCGTAGTCCACTAACTGAATGCGTACCACATCTACTCTTTTCTCATCTGGAATCTGTGCCGCAATAAGCAAGTTCTCCGTGTCAACTAGCCACTGCTCTGATGGCAACGGCTCCTCCAAACCAGTAAATACAGACGGACCCAAACGCCTGAAATCTGCTACGGTCCCTACTCGATCAACTGGTTTAGCTTCAACCTTGTTCACGGACTGCTAAACAGTCCGCAAACCTTCCTGAAACGATTCCACTTGCTGCTGGATCAGCTCGGTCTGGCTCTTTTGATTCTCCAGCATTTCCCGTATCACTCTAAGCATAGCGGCTTCGTCAACACGCCTTTGGTACGCCTTCAGATTCTTGTCTGCCATACTCCTGAAATCAAAACACCCAAGATTAGCATGATAACAGATTCAAATTGTAAATCAAGGCTAGAACTCCAAGTTACTTAAATAGAGTACCGCATTGTAACTATGCCGCGGTATCATAGCTACAATTACATAACTCCACCCAAGTCGCCTAAGTCCTAGAGATAACAAGGAATCAGGTTTTCGAGTCGATATGCAAAGAAAGTTTGCACATCGTAAAAGATATAATCAGGAAGAATTTGATTCAAGAACGGTAAAACGGCAAGGTGGCAGGACATGTTTCCTAAACACGGGTATTCTGATTCGTGTATTGGGTACAATACCCAACTACAAAAGAATCAACCCGACTATCCTATGGCTCTGATACCAAAAGAACCATGTCACGCCCCGCTCCCCAGAGTACGCTAAATTGGGCACGTGACATAGCCAACCATGTTACCTGTGGGTAGGAAGTATCCATCCACAGTCGCATTACAGCTGTAGAGATATCAAGAACAAAAATAACACTATCTAAAACATGTCCAAAAACCAAGATAACATGAGTCAAAAATAATAAAAGTGCGGAAGCAAAAGATCCAATACAAAATAACTGGAATGTATGTCCCATAATGCGGGCTCACATCAGGAATAAACTGCAGAAAATAAGGAACTAACTACCACCGACGCCTCACAGCTCAGCCTGCTGGCTGAAGTACTCCTGCTCGGACTGCAGCAAAGGTACGGAATCTGGGCCATGCAAAACCCAGACGTCAGCGCGTCATGTCATCAAGTAATAAAATATGAACAGAGTAACAGGCAATGCAAATATAAACATGAATGAAAAGCAGGGGTAACAGTAATATAAATCAGGCAGTGCAGGGTAGTGTGCAGTGAGTAAACTAAACTGTTCTATTTGGGTTTTCTACTCTAAAGTCTTTAAAATCAAATTGATGAATCATCGATGTAACTCAATAGTATCCCGTGCATGCCCGGGACCACGGTCTACAGACTCTCGGCCTGAAATCGAGATGTGCCGCTAGGCAGTAAAAGGTAGCAGGTACAGACAAGTGATGTCAGCATCATCACCCCGGGGCTGGCCTAGCCCGTAAGACTGATCAGAACAGGTATCGAACTGTTGAGTTACAAGTCAGGTTTCACCTTTGATTTCCCCATGCCCCCAAGTTATAAGTGTTCAAGTCAGGTATTCAGTAATCAAGAACTAATGCCAACACAGGATCAGGTAAGAGCAGGTTTGTCTGGATAGACATCAGGAACGGTCCGTAAGGGCTACATGTCAGGTTTGTTGACATTAGACATGAGATCAAGTAACGGGTCAAGTCATGGTACATCAGGTCAAGTCAAGTAGTGTACGGTACCATGTCGGGTCAGGTAATATATATAGCAAGTCATACCAGGGTGTAAAAGATAACATGTGGGAGCTTATAAACAGCTAGCATAATCAGAGTTATACTAATCAAGCGTGGTTATCCACAACATGATTTAAGCAATGAGTTAAGCAATTAAGCAGATCATATTTATTTAGCTGTACAGTCATCAATTATGTTTCAGTGTCAGCATAATGTGAATACAGTATGATAGATGTAAATGCTGAAAACAGGTTAATAGATATTGAGTGATCCATAGATGCGACGACATGTATAATCTGTTTAATGAATGCAGTTGTAATTAGACCGGTTAAAGTTGCACATGGATGTCTAATAGGCTAAAACTGAAAAAAGGGTATCATAGCAATAAACAAATGTGATCTATCATGTACAGGTGATCGTTAGATGTAAATAATTAGATGCAAGATTAAGTTTCATGTTTGGAATCATGAAATGTATAACGGAACTTTACATGGTTAACTTGAAATCCATTTCTTTCGATTCTAATTAGAGATTTAACAAGAAATAAGTAATTTAGCATATGAATAGTTTATTATAGCATGTAGCAAGTTTCACTTGCCGCGAAACGGAAAACGGAACGTTACGCGTCGGCAGGGAAAAATCGCGACGCGTGCACGGTTCACGGAATGAACCCAAACAACGAACAGTGGAGTCCCACGGGTCGCAGGTCCTCGCTGGGTCGTCGGAAAACGTCGTCGGCACCGTCGGATTCCGGCGAACAGTGACAACAGAAAGAACAATCTTTATCAAGAAAAGAAAAGAAAGAAAGTAAGGAAGGAACCTGGGAAAGTGAGGGTACCAAAGCATACAGGGTTGCAGAGGGGTGCTGCGGTGGCGGCGAGACCAGTCGTGGCGAGATCGACGGGCTCCGGCGAACAACTGCAGAGAGTATCGGCCATGGTAAGACTGAAGAACAGAGAAGCAAGAAGAAGGGAGGAAGTAAGGGTGCATGCTTACAAGGTCGTCGGGGATCTGGGGTGTAAGGGCGAGGTCACCGACGGCGATTCCCGGCGGTGCAGACGTGCAGAGAGGCCGCGGCTGCAGGTGCAGGGTGCACGGAAGAGGAAGAAGAGGATTTGGAGGTGACGAGGGCGAAGAAGCGACGAGTTCTGCGATGACGGCGTCGGCGCTGGGGCTACGGCGGTGGAAGACGAGGCGGCTAGGGTTATCCAGAGGTTGGGTTCTGTTGATTTTCTTTGAGAAGAGAAGGAAGAAATTTAAAAGAAGAAGAGAGAGAGAGGAGACGCGGGGGAGAGAGAGAGAGAAGAGGAGAGAGAAAGATCTCGCGAGAGGAGAGAGAGAGAAACAGTGCGGAGAGAGAAAATTAGATTTTAGTGGAGGGATCGGGAAGAGAGAGAGAGAGAGAAAAGTGAGAGGGAGAAAGGTGTGGGGTCGGGTGAAAGAGGGCTCGCGATTGGTTGGGGGGAAAAAGATTAGGAAAAAGAAAAAAAAAGATTTTCAACAGAGGCCATTTCATTGGCTGGGGACCCAAAGAAAATACTTCAGTTGCTTAAGAATTAAAATTGGTTGGTTAAAAAAATCCTAATAAGCTGAAAAATAATCTGGCTGATTTTTAAAAGATTTAGAAAAATATGATTCGGCGGAAATACAAAATATTTCAGAATTGAGCCCGGGTCGGGTCCAAAAATTTGAATTTGAAAAATGAAAATTATTGGCGGGTTCCAAAAATTGAAATGAAAAATTTTATAATTAAAAAGCATACCCCCAAGTATGGACGCACGCACGTGCGCGTAGACGTCCAAACACGTCTGTTCGCTGAACGGGACGAAAACACGATGTAAGGACGCTACCACAGGGTTAGGGGTGTCGAGCAGGCCATGTCAATTATTTTAAATTTATTTTAAGAGACTTAAATTGATATATGCAAGAATTTGAATTGTCGGGGTAAATCTATAACTAGCATCAAACAAAAACAGGATCATGAACTGAATACTACACACCACGCATACGGAAACAGAAACTCGTAGAACTGGACTCGGTTGTTACAGCGACCCTCGAGGCAGAGAAAGCGGCTCTCCTACATATTCCGGTCTTTGCGAGAGTCAACGTAGATACATGGCCTCTCTTGTGCCAATATTTCGATTCTCAGCGCAAACAGGTTTGTAATTTAAATTTAATTCATTGTTTAGTATATAATTTATTTTTTTGTGTTCCTTAATTAGAAAGCTAAATCTGAATGTGTTGTGCAGAAACAGACCGATCAAAATAAGAAAAATAGGAAGTCGACGAAGAAAGGTCGCCCCGCTTATACAGGAGGCTCGAGAAATATTACTCATGCCATGGAAGTATCGGTAAATTACAATAGATCTATTTTGATATAATGTAATATTAAGAGTTATTTTATAATATATGTAAATTTTTGGCGAATTACAGAGAGCTCAGACCCTGGCGCAGGATGATACACCGAGCGTGCTGACCGCGAATCTTACCGTCCACGGCACCTCGACAGATCCCGCCACGGGCGAGCTTTGATTCCCCGACACCGCTACCCAGGAGTACTGCGTAAGTGTTAATATTTATTCTAACAGGTTTGAAAATTTTGTTTTGAAAAGTTGAAATTTAAATGATATACTTATATTTTAATGGTTAATATGGATGTAGGAGCGGGTGGTGGAGCGGGTGGAGGTATCGGGGATCGATTTCACTGGACAGACCGATCCGATACTACTCACCCCAGTCATAGACGTCGCACACGAAGAGCACCACGAAAGTTGGGAGAGAGGTCGAAGACTAGGTCTTAGCAAGGCCCATATAAGCTTAGACTCCACTCCGGCGGTTACTTCCCCTACCCCTAAGCGACGTCTAGAGCATGATGTTGCCGTCTTGAAGACCACAGTCGAGAAGTTGAAAGAGATGTTAGTACATATACTACTTAATAGTAAAATATTATCACATTATAGATAGTAACATATGCAATATTAGTAGCCTGAGCTTATTTGGTTGTAGACTTAGTTTTGATTAATCATATTTACATAAAACCATCTAATTAAAATAAACTACGTATTTCCAAACTAGATACCCAAACGAGACCCAAGTCCCTAAGTATTCTTAGATTAGGATTTCGCAATAACCTAATAATGATACAAATTCGACTAAAATCTAATACACCGTTCTTACTCGTTTATTACACACAAAATTTAACAGATACGACAGGCTATTTCAGCTGCGGCTCCACATGCATCTCTTTCGGCTGTGGCTCCGCAAGCCACTACCTCGGCTGCGGTTGCGCAGACCACTCCTGCAGCTCCACATCCCGCTCAAACTCCCGCACAGTCCGCTCCTTCATTAGACGAGTTTTTGACGACTCAGGACTGCACCGAGGAGCAGATGTGCCAAATTACGGCGTTTATCAGAGGTGGAGGAGCTGGACCGAGATAGGATAGCTTTTTTTATATTTTAAGGATGTATGTACTTATATGATACATATTGTATATATTTTGGATGATATTGGTATTGTTTGCTTGTTCACGATAATTTAGATTGATATCGTATTCTGTTTGTTTATTTCTTTTATATATTATGCATGAGATGTTGATTATGAATATTTCTATATTTAGTTATCTGATGTATATTTTATTGTGCACATAACGAGAAAAAAACATGAAGCCCATTTTTTTTAAAAGCCCTGATATTTTGTCCCTACAGATTAATCTGTAGGGCCCTCTGTTGCACCTACGGATTAATCCGTAGGTGCAATGTTTGCCCCTATACAGTTAGCCGTAGGGACAAAATATCAGGATACCTCATATTTTGTTCCTATAGACTCAGTACCAGACGTTAAACTTGGCCCTACGAATTTATACGTAGGGATATTTATCTGGACTTACGGATAAATCCGTAGGGATAAGGATCAGGACATACGGATAAAGCCGTAGGGACAAGTATTTTATTTTATAAACCAATAAATTAAATAAATATTTTGTCCATACGGAGTAATACGTAGGGATCTATATCCCTACGGAGTAAGAAGTAGGGGCAATTATTACTCTGTATGGGCATGTTCAGGACGAAAACTTGCACATGCGGCCTTTGCCCCTACAGTGGAATTTTATTGCCCTACGGATTTATCCGTAGGGGCAGTAGTTTGCCCCTACGGCTAAATCCGTAAGGACAATCCATTATTGTAGTAGTGAACACACATACTGACATACATATATCCTCGCAAGCATACATGCATATGTGCACCTCTGTATCTAGCATTGGGTAGACCTCACACAATAACTGTCCTAGTTCTACTAAATTCATTGAGTTGTTCCAAAGAATCAAACCAGTAATGGAATCCCAGGGTACAATTTCTCTAGAAGCGTTGTGTGGAATGAACCTCTCAAAGAGGTAATATGCTTGTATGATGTATGTGTATGGATACACATAGCATTACATATATGTATTTATACATATATACAGACATGTATATGGGTAGTGTTCTATATTTTTCCTTCAGATACACTCGATTTGTTTACACCTAAAAAACCTCATGCTGGCCACTGGATGAACAACACACTATTCATCTTAACCAACAATCCATGTCGTATATGCATACATGAACAAAAGCTTATGCATTTTAATAGCTTTAAATCCTTCAACAACTAGAGTCCTTCATCCTATACCAGTCAGGCATTCATTTTGTAACCGCTAGATAAACCTCTCAGAAACGATCAACACATGTACCTTATTATCCACTCATGTTTCATAATATATATGTAGACAACAGTTAACAAATGCTTAATAGAGAAATCACAGGAACTAGTTGTATGTTTAATTGGGCACCCAAACCAAATTCAACTGCAAACAATCCAAGCACTAGCAACTTTTCCCTTTCCCCTGGCTCTCTCTCTCTCTCTAGGATCCAATAGAAAAACTTGAGGAAATCGCATACTTTTATGTTGCAAATTGGATGCAAATCTAAAGTAACTGATAATCGATGTTTATTTTTGCAATCTTTCTATGATATCAGTTGATATCATCAAAGAAACTTAAGCGATTTTTTCTTTAAAAAAAATAGAAACTTAAGCGATTTTAGGGTTTGAAGAGCAAGAGAGCGATTTCATCATCGAGGGATGAAGAGTTAAAGGGCGATCGAAGCTTACAGTGCTGAAATCAATGGCGTCGCAGTCATCAGATCCGTGAAATTTTCCAATTAGAAGAAAGAGCAAGGCAGCGGGAAAATTTCGTTTGGGCGAAAAGCAAAGAGCGAGATTGAGCGAAGTTTGAAGATTTGACGATGGCGTCGAAAAAAATGGTGGGCTGTATTGATGCGGTGAATCATTTGGGCCTTTTGACCATTGAAATTTGGGCTAAAGCTGAGCTTAGGCCCACTATGAGATTACGGTGGTTTTAACTTAGCTAAAATGCAGGAAATCACCCACACGTATGGCTTCCGGGTAATTGCCCAGGCATTTAAAAATCTGTAAACTGCCCCCGTCCATTAACAGCACTTAACTTTGTCGTCCACTAACAGCACTTAACTTTGTCGTCCACAAGTCAAATCCACGCTTTGCCCGTGTTTCCTTCTTCCCCAAAATACCCCTCGCAACCCACCAAGCAATTAAAATCGCCCTTCTCTTTTCTTCGTATAATCCATAACCCTAACTCAAATCCACAACTATAATTGCCCAAAATCCTACCACTCTTCTTTAGATCTGGTGTCTATGGCTTCGTCAAGTGAAACTGGCAACTTGGTCTGTGGTTGTGGACGTAACCTAGTGCTGAGAACGTCAGGAAAAAAAAAACCGCTTGCTTGTGGAAGAGAGTTTTGGGTTGCCCTGATTGGAGATATCACAAACAGAATTTGTTCGAGTGGATAAAAGAAGAAGACGAGGAAGATGAGGGGAACAGGATGATTGATGGGCAGCTGAAAGTAGTTTTTTATGTATTATTGGGATATTTTGTTAGGTTTTTTCTTTGAAGAATGTAGTTTTTCATTTTTTATGAAATGTATGTAATGTAAGCTCAGTTGGATGATGAATTATCATTTTGCTTTTTTGAAGGATTAATTTGTGCAAAATTATTATGAACTCCAAATGCCCTTCTATGCAATTTTCAATTCCAAATGATTACCATAACCAAATCTGATGATGATGCTCAATATTGGCGACCTCCAAGATCAGGACACGTTGCAGGTGACGTGTCCAGAACCCAGAAGAAAGGGCCCACAGGTGACGTGTCCAGAACCCAGAAGAAAGGGCCCACAGGGACCGACCAGGCTACCCTATACCCGACCTGCAGGCACAAGCTGGCCCTCCTCGGGCCCCCTGCAAATTGGCTTCTTCGGCCCCGTAGCTCGCGCCGGGCTGCCGCAAGACATAGACTCCTCGGCCTCCTCGCTCGTCCCGAGCTCCAGGCCGTGGCCGTCTTCCTCGGCCCTTCGACCGAAGTCACCGCTCACAGGCGTAACCGCCACTCCGCGAATCTCGCCATGCGCAGATTCTACGCCAGCAACATCCCACGTTCCACGCCATCAATCCCCATTAATAGGCGATCCGCTTTCTACGCGGGCGCGACGTCGAGGGCGTAACTGTCGGCGAGATCCTCGCACCTGTTGTTGCGTGCCATCACCGCTATATAAACCTCCATCACAAAGGGGTCAGATAAGCCATTTTTTACTCTTTTGAGCCGTTACTCTGCTCGGATCTCATCACTAACTTGATCTCGGAAGGTCCTTGGTGGTACCAAACCATCCCGGGACTTCTTTGCAGGCACTCGGCGCCGAACTCCTCATATCATCTCTTCTACCAAAATCCATTGAGACCCACACGCAACGGAAGGTAACCACCTAAGTCCGCCAGGAGATCAGCGGAAGACAACATCTGACGGAGACCCGAAAAGGACCTCCATCAGTTGGCGCCGTCTGTGGGAAAACATAACTCTACAAAACACAAAATTGGCCTTCCTATCTCCACCCTCATGGCAAGCAACCATCCTGATACCAGCCGCCGCCTTCCGTTCACCGAGGGCGGGGAGGAACCTCCTTTGATGACCGTCATCAACGCCCTCACAAACTGGATAGATCGGTTACAATCCCTAGTGGAGGCCCTCGTCCGTGTCCAAACGATCGGGCCCGGGCCCCAGATCGCCAACCACCAGCAGACTGCGTCCTCTAGCCACCGATCTCTCGAGCCGATGCCCCTGAGGCCCGCTGGGCGCCCCAGGGCACCACGCCACGGTCTGCCGCCAGGACACCTCACCTCGAGCCCCCTCGCGACCCTTATCCTCTCGAGGAGATGTCGGTCACCTCGCCTGTCCACAGGCGTGGTCAACCCCACCACCATCGGCGGGGCCGCACGGAAGGGGTCCGCCCCGGCGACTCGAGAGCTACCTCACCCCGGGACCTGAGGCGCCTCCTCGAGAGGAACCGGGGCCGCTCCCAGACGCAGGCCACCCGCAGCGGAGACCAGGGGTCCCATGGCGCCGATTCCTCGGGATACCACGGTCGGCTCGACGCCCTCGAGAAGAAAATCGAGGGCATGCGCTGGGAGGTACACCTCTCGGGCGACGGAGCTAAGTATGTCTCTGACTCGCTCACAAAGCCGTTCACCGAGGGATTGCTCGCCGTCCGCGTCTCCTCGCGCAACAAGCCCCCAAAGGTCCCTCTGTTCGACGGGAAAACCGACCCGAAGGACCATTTAGACGCTTTCACCGCGGGGATGAGCTTCCAGGATCACTCCGATGCCGCCTAGTGCAGAGCCTTCCCGACCACCCTTATCCGCGCAGGTCGGGACTGGTTCCGGGGGCTCGAGCCCCGCTCGATTTCGACCTTCGACGAGCTAGCTACTCAGTTCCTCAGCCATTTTGTGGGGAACCGTCGACAGAAGCGCACGATCGATTACCTCTTCACGATTAAGAGTGGGGACAAAGAAACGTTCAATGCCTACATTATCCGGTTCTACAACGCCCTCCTCGAGGTGCCCGAGCACCGGGACGAGACCGTCATCACGGCGCTTAGATCTGGTCTGAGGCACAAGGAATGGTTGCGCTCCTTCGCGTTGGCGCAACCTAAGACCATGGCCGAGGTCAAGGCGTGGACCGAGCACGAGGTTCAGTTAGAATCCGAGGTAAATGCTAACCTCCCCCGGGCAGAACGGACCGACCAGAAGAAGAGGGCTCGAGAGGAGAGGTCGGAGCGTCAGCAGCCCTACCACCCGAAGTTCCAGGAGTATACCCCACTCAACGTCTCCCTCGCGGTGTTGCTGGAGGAGGCCCAGAACGAGGGGTTCTTCAAGTTCCCTCCGATTCCACGTCAGGCTGTAAAGCGAACCCGAGGACCCTACTGCGCTTTCCACCGGGTACTGGGCCATGCCACGGAGGACTGCAAACAACTAAGGGCTACATCGAACAACTCATCCGGTCTGGGCACCTCGCCGCCTACCTAAGGGACAAACGGCAGGCCGACCGCGAGCAGGAGCAGCATCACCCTCCTGCCGACCTGACCATCGGTCAGATCGTGCTCGCTTCGGCGGACGACCAGCCCGGAGCTCGAGGGCGCCCTGCCCCATGCCAAGCGCGGAGGCCAACGGCCCTTTAAGGAGCTCGGCCCAAGCCAATAAAGTCATCTACTAGCCTGTACCTTTCTTTTAAAGCAATGTAAATTCTTTCTAGGATCTATTGTTAATTTAATAAAGATCAATGGAGCATTGCGAAAAGGAAAGAAAATCTTTGTTTATTCAAAAGGTATTATGGGCTCCTCAGCCGTACATGCAAAAAGAAAGAAAAAAGAAAATTACAACAGTGGGGGAAGGGGGTGCAGCGAGCACTGCTCGTGGTACTCGGCAAAAATCTCCGCCAACCGGGGCCGCGCAAGGTCCAGCCGCTGTCCTCGGTTCCCCCCGCGCGCATCGACCCCAAGCCTCAGCTCGTAGCATTCACGGACAAGCGCCTCTAAGCGGGCCAGCCTGTTCGCGGAGATTAGGCCGAAGCGACTCAAAGACCGCAGCTTGCCCACGGCCTCATCGTAGAGCAGCTCAGACAGGGGGTTGTAAAGCCCCGGCGATGCCCTCCAAATGGAGTACATCAGTAGCCGCAATAGGGAGGAGCGTCTGGGGAGCAGCCCGCCAAAATGGTCCTCAATACTCCCGTAAACCAGTTGCACCGTGTCCTCGGTGCAATATGGGTCATAAAGCTATACATCTTCAAAGCGGACGATGTTGGGGATGGTAAACGGGAAATCCTCCATTCTTGATAGCCTGTGTGCGAAGGTGGGAAGAACCAGTACTCCTTCAGCCTTATATAGCCCGCTGCGCTGCTCAACAGTCGCCCGCTTTCACCTAGGGAGTCGCCGCCACGCGGCGTCCATCGAGGCTTATCTGGTGGGATCGAAGCGACGCGCCCCTAGCGCTTCGCCTCCCTCCGCATTCAATGCGCTGGCTACGCGCGCCATCGCCCAGACCGTTCATATTCCCCGCACCTACAGCTGAACAGTCGGGCTACGCCCCATCAAGATCCGACCCAACAGCTACCCTGCTCGGTCACCCCTGGCGGGTAGCTTCCCTACCACAACGCCAGGGGTCGGAAAGCCCTCCCAGAGGCAGTCGAGCCCGAGGATCCCTCGCTCGGCTATTCCCGGCGGGCAGCTTCCCTGCCACAACGCCGGGGATCAAAAAAGCCCTCCCAGAGGTTGTCGAGCCCGAGGATCCCTCGCTCGGCTCTCTTTCAGGACAAAAGCCCTCGCCAAGAGGCACCGGGCAGTGACCCTGCCCAGCCAAGGATCCTTGGTAGGCTTCTACAGCCTCTCCCCCGCTGAGGACCAAAGTCCTCTCAGAGGCAGTCGAGTCCTTGCTCGGCTATCCCCGGCTGGTAGCTTCCTACCACAACCGACGGGGATCAAAGTCCTCGCCAAGAGGCACTGGACAGTAACCCTGCTCGGTCCCCGTCCTGAAGGATCAAAAGCCCTCACAAGAGGCACCAGAGTGGCTACCCCACTCGTTCATCCCAGGCTGGTAGCTGCCTACCCACGACGCCAGAGGTCTAAGCCCTCACTAAGAGACCGCCGCGTAGCTTCACTGCCCGGTCATCCTTAGTGGGCTTTTTACAGCCCCTCAAAGACAGTCGAGTCCTTGCTCGACTATCCCCAGTAGGTAGCTTCCCTACCGCGATGTCAGGAATCTGAAGCCCTCGCCGAGGGGCAGAGCCCTTGCTTGGCCATCCCTAGCGGGCGGCTCCCCTACCACAACGCCAGGACCAGAGAGCCCTTGCAAGAGGCGACTGAGCAGCTACCCTGCCCAGTCACCTACGGGTGGTGGTCAATGCTCGGAATCAAAAATGCTCGCCGATCCACGGAGGATACAGGCCCAGTGAGGGGCATCAGGTCTATCCACGTCTAAACGATCTCCCCTCGACTCCGGGGCCCAGGGAGACACCTCCTCGGCAGCACGCTCATCGGCCCATGATTGAAGTCAACTCGACGGACGATCGCCAGACAGACGGCCAACCTGACATAAAAGCACAGCGGTACAAGCAAAGATATCTTACAAGCATTCTCCACAGACAGATGGTAGAGCGCGACGCAATTCTACGGAGCCGGAGAAAAACTTAAACTTTATTATTACCAAAGGCAAAGTTTTTACAAAGGGTATTTTTTTTGGCTCCCCAGCCTTACAAAATTCAAGAAAACAAAAATAAAAAGAGGAGGACGGGGGATCTACACCTCGGGGCCAGGTACGACCTCGAGGTCCTCGACCTCCACCACGTGGCTTGCCGGGTCCTCGACCACCTCCTTGCCGGGAACCTCTTCCCCTTGCTCGCCGGCGCCCACGAGGGGGAACTCGACCCAGAGCCCTGCGTCGTCGAACTCCGGCATCCGGGATTTGACGGCATTGAGGGCATCGTGCCAAATGCGGGTCGTGGCCACGGCCAAGTCGTCATAGAAGTCCTTCGACTTCTTATAGCCCTCCACCGCCCTCGATTCGGCAGACTTGGCCGCCTCGGCCGCCGCCTCCATCTCCTTCCGGAGGGCCTTCACCGTCCTCTTCAGGTTGCCGGCGAGTACCTGGGCGTCCTCGAGCTTGCCCTCGGCGATCACCGCAGCCTCGCGGTGCCGGGCCATCTCCCGTTTCTCGGCCTCCACCTCGCCTTCCAAGGCGGCGACCCTCGCCGACATCGCCTTTAGCTCCCGCTTGGAGCTCTCTTGCAGCATAGCAAACTGACCCGAAGCCTCCAGCGCCGGGGCTACCACCTCGGCCTCCATGCGTAGGGTGAGGGCTACGTGTTGGAGAACCTGGAAAACACGGAAAGGATCAGAAAGATGAAGGGAGCACTGAATCTCACCATGAACAAAAAAAACTTACCTGCACGGACTCCTGGGCGATGGACGCCGGCTGAGCCCTGAAGGTCCCCCCGGGGACTCTACCCCC
Source organism: Agapanthus africanus (assembly GCA_030015575.1). Lineage (NCBI taxonomy): Eukaryota > Viridiplantae > Streptophyta > Magnoliopsida > Asparagales > Amaryllidaceae > Agapanthus > Agapanthus africanus. Next base: position 426,930,317 of record JASDDO010000010.1, on the reverse strand, counting down.
TGCCGAGGTCTCTATCTCGTGTAGAAGGTTGTCCGCCACGGACAGTCCCGATGGCACCGCAAACCGGAAGCCCCCTTCCTCCACCACAGTCGGCGAGGACCGGCCCCAGGAGGGTCTCTTGGAGCTTCTCCTGAGCGGCTCCGAGGGAGAGCCGATCTCCTCTTCCGAGGCCGAGTCCTCCTGAATCAGGGCCCGCTTCCGGCCCGATGCTCTGCTGGGACCCGGGGCGGGATCCGCCACCGAGCGCTCGCGGGACGCCGCCACCGGAGCGGTAGGAGCCGGGGCGGGCTTCGCACGGGAAGAACTGGCGCCCCCAGCCCTCGTAGGCTGCCTCGGCTGGCGCATGGAAGCTCTGAGCGAGACGAAGTCCATGGATCCTGCACAAGACAAATACCCAACAAATCAGCAATATGAGCAAGACATAAACCAAAAAGATAACCTAACTTACCGACGAACTCAACAGGGCTGAGTCCGGCCCAGCTTAGAACCCTCTCGGACAGCAGAACGTCAGGTCGGGGGATGGGCTCCCACGATGCCACCCTCACCACGGCAGGGTCATTGGACTGGTTCCCCGGCAAACATTTCACCCTCGACCACTTGGGAGGCACGAGCCAGTTCTCGCCCTCGGGAGGGAAAACGAAGAAAATTTTCTTTTTCCAGTCATGAATGAAAGAGGGCAAGGTCACGACCCCGGTCCCGGCAGCGCCCTCTGGCCGCTTCCTGAAAATGAGATAAACCCATCTCGGGTCGGCCGCTCGACCACCAGGGTGATTCTTGAAGACAAGGGAGGAATCGAGAAGGGGAAGACTGAAGGGAACCGCCTGTAACTTCAGGCGGATCAAGAACCCGAGGAGGATCCTCCACGAGTTCGACACTAACTGGCTGAGGGCCAAACCGAAGAAATTTAGTGCGGCGACAACCTCAGGAGAGAAGGGCATGCGCATTCCACCCCAAAAAGTTTCTAAATACAGGGCAATCTCCCTGCCCCGTACCTGTTCTGCCCGCTCTCCCTCCATGGCCAGTCGAAGCGTGTAGCGTAAGGGGATGTGGAAGCGTGCCCGAGCGTTGGCGAGCTCGTCCTCGTACTTACCCAGCACGAGGTGCTGGGGGCCACATCTGCCGCTTCCTCCCTGGAGGCCGTCCCCGCCTCACGATCCCGGGGAGAGGATCTAACCCCTACTTCTCGAGGGGACTCAGACACAGCTAAAGGAACCCTAGCACCTACTCCTACAATGTCTACTGATTCTACAGAGGAAGACATCTAACCTTGAAAAAGAAAATCTTCAAAGGCTGGAAACGAGAGAAAGGAGACGGACGCCGAGCAGCCAAGACTTGAGAGAGGGAAATATGGAGGAGTAAGGGCCCTGGAGCGGGCCCCACCCTTGTTTATTGCTGCACACGGCCTCATCCAACGGCGCCCGTCGTCTCCCGCCGAAACAGCTCTTCGCGCTCAGCGGCCCCGATCGCTCCACGTGTCAGTTCTGCGCTGGGCCGCGTCCCATCAGATGTCGCAGGCCTGCGTACGTCGCATCAGCCAATCGACGCTCGACACGTGTACCGTCGCTTCAGTTGCAGAGTGCACGAACCGGCGCACCTTCTTTAAATGCGGAGATCTCGCCTTGATTCGCTAGCGGAAAAGACAACCGACGGCTCGAGGACTCATCCCGACAAAACCCTTAGAAGGAGCTCACCTCGGGAGGCCCGGCAGTCCACTCCTGACCCGACCTGCTAGCTGGTCGGGACAAGAGTGGGGGCTAATGATGATGCTCAATATTTGCGACCTCTAAGATCAGGACACGTGGCAGGTGACGTGTCCAGAACCCAAAAGAAAGGGCCCACAGGGGCCGACCAGGCTACCCTGTACCCGACCTACAAACACAAGCTGGCCCTCCTCGGGGCCCCCCTGCAAATTGGCTTCCTCGGCCCCGTAGCTCGCTTCGGGCTGCCGCAAGACCTGGACTCCTCGGCCTCCTCGCTCGTCTCGAGCTCCAGGCCGTGGCCGTCTTCCTCGGACCTCCATCCAAAGTCACCGCTCACAGACGTAACCGCCGCTCCGCGAATCTCGCCATGCGCAGATTCTACGTCAGCAACATCCCACGTTCCACGATATCAATCCCCATTAATGGGCGATCCGCTTTCTACGCGGGCGTGACGTCGGGGGCGTAACTGCCGGCGAGATCCTCTCACCTGCTGCTGCGTGCCACCACCGCTATATAAACCCCCATAACAGAGGGGTCAAATAAGCCATTTTTACTCTTTTGAGCCGTTACTCTGCTCGGATCTTATCACCAACTTGATCGTTGGAGGGTCCTTGGTGGTACCAAACCATCCTGAGACTTCATTGCAGGTACTCGGCGCCGAACTCCTCATATCATCTCTTCCACCAAAACCCATTGAGACCCACACGCAACGGAAGGTAACCACCTAAGTCCACCAGGAGATCAGCGGAAGACAATATCTGACGGAGACCCGAAAATGACCTCCATCAAAATCTCACTTTTTCTGAAATTTGATATTAGAAAATAGAGAAGGCAATAGAAAATATTGCAAATTTGTTTAAATCGCTATTATGATTTAAAATCACTTTAATAACATAACAAACAATATATACAGAGAGAAAATAATGGAGGAAAGAGCCAATAGGAGTGAATTTCCTACTTTGGTGTCGAAAAAATACACGCTCCCTCATTTTTTCCGACGATCGGCATCCACCATCTTCATCATTATCATCTAAGATGCGGGTACACCAAATTTCATGTGATTCTACAACATTTTCACCGATGATTTAGTGGGTTTAAAATTAACGGTTTACCGACAATAGAACTTTTTACATTGCTAAATCAACGGCGAAAAAGTTGTAGAATCACATGAAATTTGGTGTACCCACATCTTAAATGATAACGATGAAGATGATGGGTGCCGATTGTCGAAAAAAATGAGGGAGAGAGTATTTTTTCGAAATTTCCTCCTATGGCATTCTCTCCTATGGCATCTTTCCTCCATTATTCTCATATATATATATATATATATATAGATATAGAGAGATAGAGAGAGAGAGAGAGAGAGTACGGATCTGTTCGAACGAGTTCGTGTTTTTAAATTAACGAACCTGAATAACAGCCGTTGGATCTACCATTTACTCTTTATTTTCAACGGTTTTGATTAAAACAAATTAATAAATCAATAAAATAACAAAGGAAATATTCTCTTCCCTAAATTTTTAGATCGATACGTATCTCTGTTCATTTATTTTGAGTATCCATATTACCCAAAATAAATGAATAGAGATACTTATGGATTCCAAAAATTAGAGAAGAGAATATTTACTTTGTTTTTTGATAGATTTATTAATTTGTTTTAATCAGAGCCGTTGAAAGTAAAAGATAGATCCAACAGCTGTTATTAAGGTTCATGAATTTAAAAACGTAAACTTTCCCTGACGGATCCATACTATATATATATATATAGAGAGAGAGAGAGAGAGAGAGAGAGAGGAGGGGGAGGGTAATGATCCAGTGAAACATTTTCTTATGTGAGACAAATGAGACGAACTCTATAATACCCTCCTCCGGTGTATTTTACCGATCCAGGCCGTTCAACGTGATCTGTATGTCAAGTATATCCTACGTATCAATTTTCATAAGATTCCTACATCTCTAACATGCATGGTCGATGATATCATTTTTCAGACTACCGAGAGACGCGCGCGCGCGTGCATAAGATGAACAAGAGAAAATAGAAGAAGCATCATAGAGAAATTAGCAACATTTTTAACAAATCATTCACTAATATATACAGTAATTAATTCATAATAGAACTTGCAATAGGAGCAAGTTGAATAATAAGGTTATTTGATGATTGAAAACTAAAGTCAGTCATCATTCCATGCATATGCATATTCGATGCATAATGCATAAATAACCATAACCAAATGTGCAGGATTCATAAATAACAGTTACCCTGGTAGGATAGGTAGCACTAGGATTCTAATATTCAACATCAACAGCATGTTTGTTTAAATATAAGTTTTTACAACATGATCATAACTAAACATAAGACAAAATATAATGCATTTTTGTTGCTTCAATATCCCCAATAGGGTCTTGATAACCCGTGTGTTCGTCTGAATCGTCGCCTGATCGTACTTGAACCCCTGACTGCACTCGAAGTTGATTCTTGAACAGCAAGCCGGACTACATCAGTGAAAGCTACACTAGGAGGATTGTTAATTCTTACACTCGAATTGGATGGAGCAAATGGAATAGCTCCTGACGCGTGCCGTATCGCGTCAAGTTGTTACCTTCCGTTGATCTGCTGTTGGCGATGATGGACGGCCGAGATTTGAGTTGAAGGATAGCTCCTAAAGTGTGTGGATCGCAATGGGTGTGAGGTTTTTGGGGCCAAGCTACTTGCAAGGAAGTCCCGGGGTGGTTGTACCACCGAGGACCTTCCGACGATCAAGTTAGACAGGAAATCCAAGCAGAGTAACGACCTAGTGAGTGGAAAAATGACTTATTTGAACCGTCTGAAAGAGGGGTTTATATAGCGGTGGCAGCAGGTAGACAGGTGCGAGAATCACACCAGCCGTTACGCCCCCGACGTCACGCCCGTGTGATGGACGGGATCTCCTATTAATGGCGAGACAGGCTCGTTAATGGGGATCGTGATGGCGTGGAACGCGGGATCATTGGTAGCGGATATCTCGCGTATGGTAAGATTTGCAAAGGCGAGGCGGAAGCACCTGCGAATGATGTCGTTGGTCGGTCGAAAGGACCGAGGAAGATGAGCTCGGCGGGGGCTCGGGACTGAGTGGGAGGCCGAGCTATCTCGGTTTTGTGGTAGCTCGGAGACGAGCCGAGAGAGCCGAGGAGGCCAAATGTGCAGGAGGCTCGGAGGCGAGCCAACGGTTGTTTGCAAGGCGGGCATAGGAGTGGTGTGGACGGCTCAGAAGGTCGGCCACGTCCATAGATCGCAGGCCCGGGTGTTCCTCCGACGTGCTGTCCTTAGTCTTTCCTTGCGGGCTTCGGGACACGTCATCAGCCACGTGTCACGATCTGGAAGATCACCGATATCGAGCATCATCATTAGCCCCCCACTCTCGTCCCGACCTGTTCACGGGTCGGGTCGAGGGTGGTCTACCGGGTCGCCCGAGGTGAGCTCCTCGTCGTAGATATCGTGAGCGTGTGTTCCCGGGCAATCTACCGCATCTTCTTGTGATGTCAGCGGATCAGGGGCCAGATCTTGCATTAAAGAGGATGCGTTGGATCGTGCGTAAGTCCACCGAAGCGACAACCCATGTGTCGGGTGCTGGTTGGCTGACGCGACGGGCCACAGACTTCTGGCGTCTGATAGGATACGGCCAATGCGCGTGCGATAGGTGAAGCGATCGTGGCCGTCAAATGCACTGAGCCGTTTCGGCGGGAGATGACTGCCACTGTAGGATGTGTACGCCAGTAGCTATAAATAGAGGTTGGGTCCCCATCAAGACCCATACCTCTACAAATTTTCTTCATCCTGAGTCTCGGCGCTCTCCTTTTTACGTCGGATCTCTGTGTTTCCCCTTCCGAGGACCCATTCTCATAATCAGGTTAGATGTCTTCATCTGAAGAGTTTGTAGAAATAGATCGGTAGGGCCTAGGGAGCCCCCTGTAGATTCTTCTTCTTCTTCCTCCTCTGCTTCTTCTGCTTCTTCTTTCACTGAGTCGGAGTCTTCCCGGGAAGTTAGGGTCAGATCTTCTTCTCGGGGTTGCGAGATGGGGGTGGTTCCCAGAGCGGAGGTCGTGGACGCCCCTGGTGTGCCATCCTTGGTAAGGTATGAGGACGGGCTTGCCACCGCTCGGGCTCGTTTCCATATTCCTCTCGGCTATACGCTACGTTTGGCCAAGGAAGGAGAGAAGGCAGATCAGGTACGGGGTAAAGAGATTGCCTTGTACCTGGAAGCCTTTTGGGCTGGAATGCATCTGCCTTTCTCTCTCGAGGTTGTTAGAGCGCTGAACCATTTCGGGATAGCCCCGGGCCAACTAGTGCCGAACTCCTGGAGGATTCTCCTTAGGTTCTTGGTCCACCTGAAGTTGCAGTCGATCCCTTTCAGACTGTCCACCCTTTCCTCTTCTCTCATTTACAAAAGCCACCCTAGCACTCGTGCAGGCGAGCCGAGGTGGGTATACCTCTCGTTTAGGAAGCAGCGGGGAAGTGCTCCCAGATCGGGGGTCGTCATCGTGCCTTCTTCCATCCACGATTGGAAGAAAAAGTTTTTCTTTGTTGGGCCGCCCGAGGGTGAGGACTGGCCCGTGATCACACAGTGGTCTAGGGATAGGTGTCGGTGAGAGGGCCAGTCGAGCGATCCCGACGCGCTAAAAGTGGCGGAGTGGGAGCCTATTCCTCGAGCCGACATGCTGCTTTCTGAGCAGGCCCTGAGTTGGGCTGGGCTCAGCCCCGCCCGGTTCGCGGATAAGTTAGGAGTTTGCAGGCGATCTATTAGACTTGCGTTTATTTTACTTTTACTCGTGTTGCTAACTCCATTATACCTTGTCTTGTGCAGAACTTATGGACGCGAGCAAACTTCGAGCGACCATGCGCGAGCCGAAGAAGGGATCGAAGGCTGGAGGTGCCGGCGCTTCCCGTCCGACGTCGGCCCCAGCTCCCCCGGCAGCCGCCCCATCCCGGCGTTCGAGTGCGGGTCGTGCCCCGGAGCCCAGCTAGGCGCTGAGCTGAAAGCGAGTTCGGGAACAGGAGGCCGAGGCTTCGGAGATAGAGATCGTCTCCCCGGCGTCGTCTTTCAAGCGGTTCCCCCGGACGGTTCCGCGTACACCGGCCTCCCCGATCTTAGTGGATGAGGGGAGCCTCCGCTTTGAGGTGCCCTCGGGGCTCTCCGTTGCTGACAGCTTGCTGAAGGACATGGAGAGGTCGGCCGGAGGCAAGGTTCTTCGGGGGACCCTAAGGGCGCAGATGGCAGCGATCGCCCAAGAGGCCGTGCAGGTTAGTGTTCGCACCTTACTTGATTTTTCTCTCAGCGTCTTACCATTCATGAGATTTGGTGCCTCCGTTTCCTTTCTGACCCCTTCTGATTTCTTCAGGTCCTCCAGCACGTCGTCATCGTCGTCCAGATGGAGGAGGAGGAAATTGCCCCCGCGGACGAGCTCTCCTCGCTGGAGGAGAGCTCGAAGTTGGAGCTGGAGGCAGCGATGGCAAGGGTGGCCGTCTTAGAGGGCGAGGTGGCGGCCGGGAAGCAGGAGGTTGCGGGCGGGAAGCAGGAGGTCGCCGGGTACCGCGAGGCCGCCTAGGTCGCCGAGGCCAAGCTTCAGAACTCCAAGTTGCTCGTTGGCACCTTGAAGAAGTCGGCGGGCGCCTTTCGAAAGGAGCTGGAGGGGGCAGTAGAGGGGACGAAGCGGGCCGAGCTCAGGGCGGCGAAGGCGGTGGAGAACTACAAAAAGTCGGACCATTTTTACGCCGACCTAGCCACAGCCACTACCCTCGTCTGGCATGAGGCCCTCGATGCCGTTAAGGCTCGGATGCCGGAGTTCCCTGATGAAGAGCTCCGGAATGAATATCCTCACGGCGACGACGCGCAGGGGGATGCCCCTGCAAGCACTGCCGGGGAAGGGACTCCCGTCGAGGACGGCACCGAGGCTCCTGTGATGGGCGTGGCCCCAGTCGTGGTGGATGTTAAGCTCCCTGGGGTTTCGCCCGGACCTGAGGCCTGAAGCCCCTCGTCTTCTTGTTTCTTTTCTTTTGTTGCATCAGGAATTTTGTAGGCCTCCGGGCATTTTGTAAGGCTGGGGATCCCACAACACCTTGTAAAGACTTTTGGCTTTGTGAATAAAAACTTTTTGCAGTGGTATTTGCGCACGTATTTTTCTTTGCCGGTAAACACTTGTATTTGCGCAGTTCAGCCTTCATGTCGGGTCGGTTCTTCGTCTGGCGATTGCACGTCAAGTTGAATTCGACTATTTGCTAAGTGTGTAAAGACCGGTGAAGGGTCGGTATCTCCATGGCCCCGAAGTCGAGGTTGGGATCGCTTAGACGTGGATGGCCTCATGGCGAGGGCTTGGGCCGTGGCGTCGGCGGTTAGTAACACCAGCTACGGATGACTGAGCATGGTAGATGTTAGATTGCCTATTGTCGAGGGCTTTGATCCCTGGTGTCGTGGGGTAGGGAACTACCAGCCAGGATAGCCGAGCAGGGTAGCCGCTCGGCTGCCTCTTGGTGAGGGCTTTGATCTCTGGCACTGTGGGTAAGGAGTTACCAGCCAGAGATAACCGAGCAGAGTAGCCGCTCGGCTGCCTCTTGATGAGGGCTTTGATCCTTAGCGCGAGAGGGGCCGTAAGAGGCCTGCTAAGGACGGGCCGAGCAGGGTTGCTGCCCGGTGCCTCTTGGGGAGGGCTTTGATCCTTAAGGACGGGGCCGGGTAGGGTTGTTGCCCGGTGCCTCTTGACGAGGGCTTTGATCCTTGGCGTTGTGGGGTAGGGAGCTACCAACCAGGGATAACCGAGCAAGAGCAGGCCCGGTTGCCTCTTGGCGAGGGCTTTTGATCCTTAGCGCGGGTGGGGCCGTAAGAGGCCTACTAAGGACGGGCCGAGCAGGATTGCTGCCCGGTGCCTCTTGGCGAGGGCTTTGAACCTTAAGGCCGGGGCCGGGGCAGGGTTGCTGCCCGGTGCCTCTTGGCGAGGGCTTTGATCCCTGGCGTTGTGGGGTAGGGAGCTACCAGCCAGGGATAACCGAGCAAGGACGGGCCCGGTTGCCTCTTGGCGAGGGCTTTTGATCCTTAGCGCGGAAGGGGCCGTAAGAGGCCTACTAAGGATGGGCCCAGTAAGGTTATTGCCCGGTGCCTCTTGATGAGGACTTTGATCCTTAAGGCCGGGCCAGGCAGGGTTACTGCCCGGTGCCTTTTGGCGAGGGCTTTTGTCACATCCCGAAAGTACGGAATATGACCGACACTTAAACTACAAAATGTCTCGAGGCTACGTAATCTAAGTAAGCCGAAAACCCAAAAATCCAAACCAAGAAAAGTAGTAGAGTGAAGGAAAACCAATTTAAAATCAAGTAGTTTTAATAGCATAAGCCGAATTATGCGGTTTTAAAAACATCAAATATTTCCTGAAAATTTCGGCAGAGTCTCCTTTGTAAATACTGGCTCCCAAACGGGATACAACATGAATAGTATACGAAATTAATAAAAGGCATCCCCAAGCAGGAGCTAGCTCTTCGTCAATCGACGGTCACAACCACACAAGCAATATAATATACAACGCCAAGGGCGAGGATCAAAACTCAAAAGGAAACTCAAAACAACAAGAAATCCACAGAAATACAACGCGCGACTCTACGGTCGAAAGAATAACATCACTGGTCTCTATCTCAAAAATAAATACATGTTTGGTTGATGGAATTTACTAGATACAACTGAATAATATTATACAAGGTAATATGATGGGTACGATACCAATAAACCCACCTACTAGCAAGTTATCCGAACGAAACTGTGCCCGCAAAGCCGTAATGAAACCTGTACGGCAAACCTGCTAGAAACTGAGGCACAACGGGGGTGAGTTGCCAACTCGTGAATAGAAAAACATCTATGAATAGAAATCGCATGTATGACGCAATCCTAGGTCATACGATCATAATATATAATCCTCAAATATAACCAGCAGTCTATAACAATGACTAGGGTAAATATCTAACCCAAGTGTAATCCCGTATGCCCGTGTCAGTGCCTCAGGTAGCAATATATCATATAGGTGATGTATGAATGCATGAAACAGAATGCATGTACTGAAGAAAACTGCTTTCATAAATTAGTGAGATTTCTGTATTTTTAAAATGAGGTATCATAATGAAATCAGCATAAAACAGTGCCTAGTATCGGCACAAAACGTAATCCCAATATCTCGATATCTCCGTATCACAGTCTCTGTACCTCAATATCTCGAAATCTCAATGTCTCAATCACAATGACTAGGGCGCCGTCAGTCCAGGCCGGCCCCTACCATCCATCTCATGACCACGACGGTATCCTCCGGATATCCGATGCGTGGGGTAATATCACCGGTCGGTCGTGCTCCCCTGCACAGGCTCAACGTCAACAACACGATCTTCTTGCCCCGGGGTACCGTACCGGGCCCACCATGTACCCGAAACGGTTCATCCATCTCCTCGAATCGGGTCTCGAAATCTATCAGCAAACTCATGGTGGACGACTCATACATCATGGGAAAACCGTACTTTTTATTTAAAAGAGAGGAAAGAAGCTTATACAAGTTTTGCGGTTTTCCCCCAAATCCAGAAAATCTCATGGAAATCCGAATCCAAATCATCAATAGTATGTAAAACCATGAATATAGGCATGAGAATCCATGAATACGGCATAACAATGAATAACAGTATGCATGAAGTGACAAGTAATAACTACAATATCTAAGCTGGCATATAAGGTAAGTACACTAATATCATGTCAAACTACTAGCTATCAAGCTAAGTTAAGCCATAATATTTTCTAAGGTGTACGTGACATGGCAATTACCGATGAAAATGTGTGTGAGCCGGTAAGTAAGTGTACGTGGTACATACGCATCATCGGTAATGGTGCTGGTGTCCTAACAACATAATATCAACAAATGCAATATGAAATAACAATGTAAGTATGCGATGCAGAGCGAGCAACCATAATGAGCGGGAACTAAATATTAAACAATGGCGCCATTTGAAATAACACGAATCGTGGGGTTTTGAAAATAAGGGCTACGGTAGTTTTAAGAAAGGATACGTCTTTTGAATATCCGTAAATCCCTTGACCTGTCTTTTAAAATACCCACGATCCGCTAGTTTTTGAAATAGGTAGGAGTCTAATCTAATCTAACAACTACACTAAACTATACGGCCGAATTAACAAGCTGAACTACAGGTAAGGAAACCGCCTATCATCTGAGTCGATACATATACATACATGTATATGTATAGTCGGTGATCCCGCCTCAATAATATCATTTCCGATACCATATCTATAGTCAGACATCCCAAGTCAAGGGTGCGGATCAATCATCAATATATAGCTCGTACGTAAATCCGTCGTACAACATCCCAAATCTGGGTACGGGTCAATATCACATTCATCATACTATTCATTTGGTATCCTCTTTATCAAATATCATGATCGGGGTACTGACCTATGTCTAGTATAATACTGATACTACCTACGTATGCATGCACGTGTGTGAAACACTACGTCAAAGGACCCGCTACAACGTCATGTCGTATCTCAAATACGAACCCTGCCAAATCACCGATCTCACGGCCTCAAATCAAATCTCATCGACTCATCTCAGATCCCAAGTACTATCCTCAAATCCAGTATATGAACACATAGTCCCATACCCATATGAACACATAACTATATAACCCCATATAAGCATATATGAAGAAGAATGTATGCAAGTATGGGTGTGTGTGTAAATGTGGTGCAACCTCTACTCTAGGGTCTCGCAACACTAAACCTATCCATTCACACCTAAAATCTATCTTTATCATCAATAACCTCAATAATAAACAATCAATATATATGTGTGTATACGTATTCGTATACATCACCACGGACTGCGGGGGTGCTATATGCCATCCACCCGACTTCTCCCCGTAAATATAAATCTACTCACCTGGTCCTCGCTCGCCGGTGCCGACGTCGCCACGCGCTTACTTGTCGTCTCGAAGTCCACATGGGGTACCTACATATCATAACGCACCGTATCGCATTAAAACCAAATTCAAAATCGAAACGGCATACGAAAATCAAATCGGCACGCGTATCACGCATAGGTCAAAACCTATCGCCTACGTAGGCAAGAATAGCCAAACCAACCCTCGATGTCGATGTACAAACTTCAAACCATCGAGAAAAACCCAAACACTCTCATTTACGCATTCACGAACACTAATTATAATATAAAATAGGTTAGAATTCACAAAAACTACAAATTCACCTTAAAAGCCATTTTTCCGAAAATCTAGCAAGCAAAAATTACCCGTTTTAGTACAAAACTCGACGTTTAAACAAATCTAGCGGCCATAATACTTATTAAATATCTTAAATAAGTCATAAAAACAATTCCCATAATTTAATCTCATTAAATTCCATTGACCCCAAAATTCTAGTTTACAAAATACCTAATTTTAACAATTTTATAGCAAAAATACACAAACAACAATTTAGCTTGGATTTTCATGAACTAAAGGCATTAAACCACTCAATATAATATTAATAATGATATGAAACCATAATTATATTTAATCTAAGGCATTTAATAATTTTCCAAAAACCCTAGTTAGCAAAATAGCTTAATTAGACAAATTTTAAAATAACAATTAGCAAACTAGTTACTAGGTAAGATTTTACATGCCATAATATGTTAAATTATACACTTAAACCATGATCAAATGATATAAAACCCTAACTTGATCCATACCCAATTCTAGAATTTCCAAACTTGCAACTAAAGCCTAATTAACACTTAAATAAATTAGCTTTAAGAAATTAACTAACAAATTAAGCAAAAGGTTTAGAAATTATACCCAAAAACATTTGAAGATCCACAAGCACCCATAGCCTCCCAAATTGAAATCTTATTCCCTAAATCCATGCTAGATAGACAAATGAAAAATGGGTAGGAGTTGGATTTTGATTTTGTTTTGATTTTAGATGGAATTTGATGAATTTTTGAAGGTAAAAAGGGTGGGATTTTTGGAGAAGAGATGAGATGAGGGAAAGAGAGGGGAGGGGCTGTAGGAATTCAGAAATGGCTCGGCCAATGAGGGGGGAGAAGAGAGTGTGAGGTGATTGGAGAGAGAATGAGGTCAAAAAGTCCACATTTTACTTCTATCATTCTCTTTTCTTTTCTTTTCTTTTCTTTCTTTTATTTTGCCACCCAAGTGGGGACAATTGAGGGGGGGCTGCTGAATTCAGCCATGGGGAAGGAAAAATGGGTGTGTGTGAGTGTAGGTATGGGTGTGGGGTGATGAAAAATGATAAATACTATACCCCAAATATCCATTTACACTAAATTCACTAAAAAGGCCTTTTTTCTTCAATAAGTTCTAAACCGTTTTGGCAAACGATTTCGTTTCAGAAATAATATTTTAAAATTTTGTTTAATGTGCCAAGAATTATAAAATTTGTATCAACCCATTCCAATTTGTAATTTTCCCTAATTAAATGTATTAGTGACGGCTTAAAATAATATTAAAATAATTTTTTTTCAGAAAATTTGAAATTTCACCAGTGGCTCAATAAATACCAAATACTAGCAATTACATAGCTAGAATATGTATATTTAATTTTTATAATAAAGATATTTGTATTTTGACTTTTTACAGAAAACCCTTTTATTTTACCGATTTTTCCGAAATTCCACCGAAACGATTTTCAAAACGTTACAGCTTTTGATCCCTAGCATCGTGGGGTAGGGAACTACCAGTCAGGGATAGCCGAGTAGGGTAGCCGCTCGGCTGCCTCTTAGTGAGGGATTTGATCCCTGGCGTCGTGGGGTAGGGAACTGCCAGCTAGGGATAGCCGAGCAGGTAGCCGCTCGGCTATCTCTTGGTGAGGGCTTCGATCCCTGGCATCATGGGGTAGGGAAGTGCCAGTCAGGGATAGCCGAGCAGGGTAGCCGCTCGGCTGTCTCTTGGTGAGGGCTTTGATCTCTGGCGTTGTGGGTAAGGAGCTACCAGTCAGGGATAGCCGAGCAAGGTAGCCGCTCGGCTGTCTCTTGATAAGGGCTTCGATCCTTAGCACGGGAGGGGCCGTAAGAGGCCTGGTAAGGATGGTCCGAGCAGTGAAGCCGCCCAGACGATTCTGCAGGTTCTGTCCGACCTTCCCGGTGTAAGTATGGGGAATAGGGACAGTCGTAGGCAACACGTGTATCGAACGCATGGGGGAGGTAAAGCGCCGGAGCCGCGTCGTTTCGATTTCGCCAAGAAAGGCTCGAGGTCTGCCGCGTGGCGGCACAGCTGTGGGTGAAATGGGCGACTGTTGGATTTTCGAGGGCGAAGCGAGCTATAAAGCGAAGGGGGCATTGATCACTCCTTTCTTCATACCCAAAACGTAAGAATGGAGGACTTCCCTTTCACGATCCCCGACATCGTAAATTTCGAGGACGTGAACCTCTATGACCAGTACTGCACCGAGGATACGGTGCAACTAGTGATTGGCCGCATTGAGGATCATTTCAGCCGACTGCTTCCCCGGCGCTCCGTCCTACTCCAGCTGTTGATATACTCCATTTGGAGGGCGTCGTCGGGGCTCTACAACCCCTTGTCCGAGCAGCTGAGGGACGAGGCGGTTGGTAAGCTAAGGTCTTTGCGCCGCTTCGGTCTAATCTCCGCGGGTCGGCGGGATCGCTCAGTGGCGCTCATCCTTGAGTGCTATCAATTGAGGCACCACGCCGGCATTCGTGGGCGGCATCAGAGGCAAAGGGCTGAAGCGGCGAGGGCTCGGTTGGCGGAAGTATACTCGGAGTACTACGAGCAGTGTTTCCTGCACCCCCTTCCCCCGCTATTGTAATTTTTCTTTTTCAGTGTATGGCTGAGGAGCCTATAGTACCCTTTGAATAAACAAACTCTTTTTTTTGCAATGTTTTATTGATCTCTTCTTATTATATGAACAGAAATATCCTGAGAAAGTTTATATTGCCTTAGTAAAAGAAGTACAAGCTAGTAGATGTTCTGTTTATTTGCGTAGCTTGAGCCCCTCGGATGTCTGTTGGCCTTCGTGACTGGCGCGGGGTGTTGAACCTCGTAGGTATCCAACGTACCCTCCGCTGACACGACCAGGATTTGGCCGATTGTCAACTCGCCGGGAGGGGGACGCTGCTCCTGCTCTCGGTCAGCTTGCCGCTTGTCCCGCAAGTACGCTGCTAAGTGTCCTGAACGGATGAGCTCCTCAATATAGTCTCGGAGCTGCTTACAGCTCTCCATGGAGTGGCCTAGCGATCTGTGATAACCGCAGTAGGGGCCCCGAGTACGCTTTGCCGCCATGCGCGAGATCGGGGGGAGCTTGAAGAACCCCCGTCCTTGGCCTCCTCAAGCAGTACCGTCTGGAAGACGTTGAGCGGGGTGTACTCCTAAAACCTCAGGGAGTAGGGATTTGGCCGCTCAAGTCTCTTTCTCTCTTCTCTCGCCTTTTTCTTCTGGTCAGTTTGCTCTGCCCCGGGGAGATTTGCATTCACCTCGGACTCGAGCTGGATTTCGCGCTCGGTCCAGGCTTTTACCTCAGCCATGGTCTTAGGTTGCGCTAATGCAAAGGAGCGTAACCACTCCTTGTGCCTAAAACCAGACCTCAGGGCTGTGATGACTGTCTCGTCCCAATGTTCAGGGACCTCGAGAAGGGAATTATAGAAGCGGGTGACGTACACTTTGAACGTTTCTTTGTCCCCACTCTTGATCGTGAAGAGATGGTCGACGGTCCGTTTCTGCCGTCTGTATCCGACGAAATGGCCGAGGAATTGGGTGGCCAGCTCGTCGAAGGTTGAGATCGAGTATGGCGTGAGTCCTCGGAACCAGTCTCGTCCGGAGCGGATGAGAGTGGCCGGGAAAGCTCGGCATTGGACGACGGCAGAGTTGTCTTGGAAGCTCATCCCGGCCGTGAACGCGTCCAGATGGTCCTTCGGGTCTGACTTCCCGTCGAAGAGCGAGACCTTGGGGGGCTTGTTCCGGGAGGAGACATGGACGGTGAGAAGCTCCTCGGTGAAGGGCTTTGTGAGCTAGTCGGCGGCATATTTAGCCCCGCCGCTCGAGTGGCGACCTTCTCTATGCATGCTCTCGATCTTCTTTTCGAGGGCGTCGAGCCGGCCATGGTACCCCGACGATTTGGCACATTCCGATCTTTGGCCCCTGTCGTTGGAGACTTGCGTTTGGCCACGGCCTCGGTTCCTTTCAATGAGGTTTCTTAGGCCGCCCGGCGAGGTAGTCTTCGAGCTGCTGTGACGAGTCCCGTTCGTGCGACCCCGTCGAGGGAGGTGGTGTCGGTCATGCCTGGGAGCAGGCGAGCTGACCGACATCTCCTCGGGAGGGACAGGAGCGTGTAGGGGCTCGGGGCGAGGCACTCGGGCGACAGACCTCGGTGTTGAACTGTGGGGCGCCCAGCGGGTCATAGAATATGTCGGCCTAGAAGATCTGCGGCCGTGAGAGGCAGTGAGGCGGTGGTCGGCAGTGCCGACGCGAGCGGAATCTTCTCTCCATCTGTAGGGGTCCCTGTAACACCCTAGTTCATTTATACCAGTTCCACTTCATGTATTTCTTTATTTACGGTATTTTCCTATTTTACTGTAGTCTGGGTGCGAATAGTATTTTGACATTTGTATTAGCATCCGACCCGACCCGCTTGCTTGAAACCTGTCTTGATTCATGTTTATGATCCACCGTGACTTGTTACGTAGACTCGTGCACTTTCATTTTAATTTATATATTGCATACACGCATTATATCTGGTATCTGCATTTTTATATATATCATTTAAAGCCACATAAAATATTTTAAAAATATATTGCATGGCCTGCTTGATACCCCTAACCCCGTGGTAGCATCTGTGTATCTTGTCTCGTCCCGTTCAGTGAAACGGACTTGTTTGGATGGCTACGCGCACGTACGTGCATCCGTTCTTGGGAGTATGCATTTTCGTTACCCGGATATCCAATTTTAATTTTTGTCGACATGTATATTTTTTATATTTTGAAACTAAATTTTTAGACCCGACCCGGGCGTGTTTTGAACTAAGTTTGTATCTACCAGAAAATCAAATTTTATTAATATAATATTTTAAATATTTAATTAACAGTTTAAAATTTATATAACTCACAAATCTTTTTTTTATTTAAAATCTTAAATTTTCAACAACCTTTCTCTCTCTCCCCCCGCCCTCTCTCTCTCCTTTCTCTCTCTTCTCGCGCCTCTCTCTCACCTCTCGGAGGCACTGTGCACTCCTCGAGTGTGGTCACCGCCCGCGCGCTTCCCGTTATCTCCCTCTTTTTTTCTTTTCTTCTCCTTCTTCTTTAAATAGCCGAGCGCCCACCAAAGAACCCACAGCTCCACGAAACCTTAACCGTAAAAACTCCTCTACCTCCTCATTGCCCTCAACCCTCAACTCCATCTCCATCAACCGAGTCTCCTCCTTCTCGTCACCTTCTTCTTCTCCTTCCTCCTTCCCGAGCACCATCACCCTGCACCCTCAACCCAACAGAACCCATCACCGCCACCCTCACATCGTCGCCGTCGTCCCTCGACCTCGCCGTCACCACCACCATCTCCTCCTCTCCTTCTCCTCTTCCCTTCTCCCTCCTACACCAGATCCCTGCACACCCGAACCCCAGCCTGGACCAACCCTAGCACCCAAACCCTAACCTAACCCCAGCTCCTCAACTTCCCTCCACCGCCGACGACCTCCTCTCCGCGACACCATCACCTCCTTTCTGCTCCCAGAAACCACAGAACACCTAAAACCCAGTAAGCCTCACCCTTCTCTCTTCTTCTTCCTCTTCTTCTTTTCTTTTTCTTTTCTTTATTTTCTTGAATCTTGTTTTAGCGATCGCCAGAGCCGTGACCAGCGCTGCCGTTCCAGACGACCCAGTGGACGTACCTTACCTGCGTGATCACCCTCTTATATTGCTTGGACCCGTCCTGTGTGCCGGCGTGCGTTGCGACGTTTTTCCGACGTCGGACGTGCCGTGCATATCCGTATCGTGATCCATCGAGGCAAGTTTATCTTTCTACATACTATGTTACTCTATTTACATCCATTTGAATAAATATAATACATGTATTTTAAATTTTGCATCCCATGTTATAGTTTTATAGTTTTACGACGTCCGTTTGTATCCATATCATTATTTATATATCTAGACGCATGCTAATTCATCTCGCTACATGCTAGGAATAGTATTGTGCATCCATATGAATAAAATGTTACCCGTTTATTACATTGTGCATCCATTTTACAGTTTTACTGTTTTCGGATACCCGTTTGCATCCATATCATTTAAAATATATATAACTGCATCTATAGATCACATTAATTCATATTATTATTGTAGTAACACCCATGCTTAATAAAGTGCATCCTAATTAATATTGGAACTGTAAATGTAACCCCTAATCGATATTTGTGCATCCATACCATTAATTCTATATCTATTCGCATATCATGTCACATTATTTTATTTACTGTTACATTAGTACCCCATACTTGATCATGTGCATCCTACATAGTCATGATGTAACCCCTAATAAATATTTGTGTGTCCATACTTTTATTTGTGCACCCGTACCTGCTGCAATTGTATTATGAGCATCCGCTTGATACCTGTTCACTACTTGACATGACCTGATACACCATCACTTGACATGTTACCTGATCCTGTTTCTAATGCCGACAATCCTGACATGTTGTCCCGATGGACATATCCTGTTGTCTGTATAGACAAACTTATTCCTGCTTGATCCTGTGTTGGTATTAGCTTCAGATCTATCAATACCTGACTTGAACACATCTTGGGGGTATGGGGCAATCAATGATGAAACCTGACTTGTAACTCGACGGTTCGATACTTATACTGATCAGTTTTACGGGCCAGGCCAGCCCGGGGATGCTGCTGCTGACATCATTCATCTGTACATGTTTCTTATTTAGTGCCTAGTGGCATGTATCGGATTCAGCCCGAGAATCTGGACCGTAGTCCCGGGCATGCACGGGATACTATTGAGTTACATCGACGATTCATTAAATTGATTTCAAAGACTTGAGAGTAATTAACCCAATAGCTTAGTTCAGATTATTCACTGTACATCACATGTGCTTATAACCTTCACTGTTCCTTATTCGTGATACTATTATACTCTTATTACTGTTCATACTCATGCATGCATGTCTTGTTACCTCCTGATTGTATTATTGTTGATATTATGACGCACTGACGTCTGGGTTTTGCATGGCCCAGATCCTTTACCTTTGCAGCTGACCGATCAGGAGTATTTCAGTGTACAGGCCGAGTAGTGATGACCTGTTAGTATTTTAGTTTATTTTCTTCCAGCATTTTCATTCCTGATGTGAGCCCGTATTTGGGACGTACATTCCAGATTATTATTGTTTATTGGATCTATTGCTTCCGCATATTATTTCTTGACTCGTTTATTCTGACTCATGGACATGTACTAGATAGTTTATTTTATTTCTACTGTTCTTGATATCTTCTAGACAGCCGTAATGTGACTGTGGAGGGATATTTCCTAGCTACAGGTAGTATGGTTGGCTCTGTCACGTGCCGATCTTAGCGCACTCTAGGAAGCGGGGTGTGACAGGGTTTGTTTGGTATCAAAGCCATAGAATTTAGGTTAATCCGGTTTGATTCTTTTGTAGTTAGGTATTGGACCCAATACATGAATCAGAAAACTCGTAATTAGGAACATGTCCTGCCACATTGTTCTCGTGATTCTTAAATCATATCTTTCTCTTGATCCTTTGTCTTAATGATATGCAAATAACTTTGCATCTCGACTTGAAACCTTCTGGTTCTCTATTGTTTCTTTCTATTCTGATACTAGGATTTAGGCGACTTGAACGGAGTTATGTGATTGTACCCATGAACTGCAGTATGGTTACAATGCGGTACTCTATTTAAGTAACTTGGAGTCCTGGTCTTGATTCATTTCCTTGTTCCATGGTCGTTTTATTACCTTGGTTCTCTCAGTTTCATTGCTTACCAGTTCATATTTTGCAGATTTCTTGGTGATCGATACCGGCAGTTATGATGTTGTCTTGGGAATGGACTTTCTCGGCACTTTCCACGCCCACATTGATTATAGGGCAAAGAAAGTGATTTTTCAGATTTCCGGACATCCGGAGTTTGTTTTTGCTGGAGGTAACAGTTCTGTCAGGCTAGTCGAGTTTAGGGCTAGGCCGATAAACACCGTTCTTGCGTCGATGGAAGTTGATAAGGAGGAAGCGCCAGCTGTAGTTCGAGAGTTCATGGACATGTTCGAGGACATCTCGGGTTTATCGCCAAAACGAGATGTGGAGTTTGTGATTGATCTTGTTCCTGGTGCAGCTCCAATCTCAGAGGCGTACTATCCAATGGCACCAGTGGAGTTGGAAGAAGTCAAGAAGAAGGTTACCGAATTACTTGGGAAGGGTTAGATTCGCAGCAGCAATTCACCTTGGGGAGCTCCAGTTCTTCTAGTAAAGAAGAAAGATGGCACAAGGAGGATGTGCATCGATTATCGAGAATTAAACCGGGTGACTATTAAGAACAAGTACCCGATCCGTCGCATTAGAGAATTGTTCGAGCAACTTAGTGGTGCGAGGGTATTCTCGAAACTGGATTTGCGATCCGGATATCATCAGGTCCGAGTTAAATCAGATGATATTTGCAAGACTGCGTTCTGAACTCGGTATGGACATTACGAGTATTTAGTGATGCCATTCGGAGTCACGAATGCACCGGCGATATTTATGGACTTGATGAACCGAATCTTTTCACCGTTCTTAGACCAATTTATTGTGGTGTTCATCGATGATATTCTGGTCTACTCAAGGAGCCTTGAAGAGCATGCAGAACACTTGAAGATCGCACTGCAGACATTGAGGCAAGAAAGATTATATGCAAAGATGAGTAAGTGTGGGTTTTGGCTTGAAGAAGTGAAGTTTTTGGGGCATGTCGTATCCGGAGATGGAATCGCCGTTGATCCCGAGAAGATTGCAGCAGTTCGAGATTGGCCGGTTCCGAAGAACATAGCAGAGATCAGAAGTTTTCTTGGACTTTCCGGATATTACAGAAGGTTCGTGGAGAATTTTACTCGTTTAGCTGAGCCTTTGACCAAGCTTACGCGCAAGGAAATACCGTTTGTATGGACGGATAAATGTGCGTCAACTTTTGAGGCGTTGAAGCAAAGGTTGATAACCGCTCCTATTTTGACTGTACCAGACGGTTCCGGAGGATTGGTGATTCACGGCGACGCATCTGGGAAAGGTTTGGGATGTGTTTTGATGCAGCATGGGAAGGTCATAACCTATGCATCGAGACAATTGAAGATCCATGAGAAGAATTACCCAACTCATGATTTGGAGCTTACAGCAGTGATTTTCGCTCTGAAAATTTGGAGATACTACTTATTGGAAGAAAGGGTCGAAGTATTCACCGATCACAAAATCTTGAAGTACTGCTCACACAGAAAGAGCTTAATATGAGGCAGCGTAGATGGTTGGAGCTGATGGCTGACTACGATCTTGATCTTAAGTACCATCCGGGGAAAGTTAATGTTGTGCCGGATGCGCTTAGTCGGTTGCCAGCAATTCGGATGTTGACTGCACAGAAGGAGCTTATCGAAGATTTTCGCAGATTCGAGTTGGAGATCGTGCTACCGCATTCTTTGGGACAGTTGATGCAGTTGCAAGAACAGTTGTCGTTGATCGAGAGTATTAAAGCAGCGCAGTCACAGGACCCAAGATTGCAGAAGTTTCGAGAACAGGTTGAAGCAGGACTTCGGACGAACTTGTTGATTCATGAAGATGGTGCATTGCGATATGGTAGCCGTTTGTGTGTGCCGAAAGGAGACATTCGTGAAGAAGTGATGAAGGAGGCACACAGTTCCGCATATTCCGTACATCCAGGAGGCACGAAGATGTACCGCTATCTAAGACAGCATTTCTGGTGGGAAGGCATGAAAATGGAGATTGCTCGTTTTGTGGCGAAGTGCTTGGTGTGTCAGCAAGTTAAGGCTGAACATCAAAGGGTTGCTGGTTTATTGCAACCACTTCCGATTCCTCAATGGAAGTGGGAACATATAACCATGGATTTCGTGACAGCTTTACCACGGAGTCCAAAGGACAACAATGCAGTTTGGGTGATTATTGATCGATTGACCAATGCAGCTCATTTCATACCATTTCGAGTTGGTCAATCAATAGAATCATTAGCAGAATGATACATGCAGAAGATTTTAAGATTGCATGGAGTACCTGTGAGCATCGTGTCCGATCGTGACACCTGATTCTTATCGCACTTCTGGAGGAGTTTACAGGAAAGTTTGGGGACGCGATTGAAGTTTAGCACAGCTTATCATCCCCAGACAGATGGCCAGTCAGAGAGAACGATCCAAACTCTTGAAGACATGTTGAGAGCTTGCATGTTGGATTTCAAGGGTTCGTGGAAGGATCATCTATGCTTGGTGGAGTTTTTGTACAATAACAGCTTTCAGGCGACTATTCAGATGGCTCCATTCGAAGCGTTGTATGGTCGCAAGTGTCATTCACCTATTTGCTGGGACGATGTTGGAGAACGAAAATTGTTGGGACCGGATTTGATCGTGCAAACAGTAGAGAAAGTTAATACTATCCGGAATCACATGAAGGCAGCACAAGATCGGCAGAAGAGTTGGGCCGATATATCGAGAAGACCTCTAGAGTTTGCTGTTGGTGATCTGGTATTCTTGAAGATATCACCGATTAGAGGAGTGATTCGTTTTGGGAGTCGAGGCAAGTTTAGTCCTCGACTTGTGGGGCCTTTCGAGATTTTGGAGCGTGTTGGAGAAGTGGCTTATCGATTGGCGTTACCACAATCTTTGGCGAATGTTCATGACGTATTTCATGTATCTCAACTCCGTAAGTATGTTCGAGATGAAACACACGTGCTGAATCATTTGGAGCTGACTGTAAGAGATAATTTAACCTTTGAGGAACGACCGATATCGATTGTTGATCGAAGAGAAAAGATCCTTAAGAACAAGGTTATCCCTCTCGTACTTGTTTCTTGGGGAAATCGCTCGCATGGAGAATCGACTTGGGAACGAGAAGACGAGATTCGACAGAAGTTTCCAGATCTCTTCCTATAGTTTCATGTTTGTTTATCTTTTCTTGTTTTGGAAATTTCAAGGACGAAATTCTTTTTGTAGTTGGGTATAATGTAACACCCTATTTATCCCAGTTCTAGTTCATGTATTTCTTTATTTATGGTATTTTCCTGTTTTTCTGTGTTCTGGGTGCAAATAGTATTTTGACATTTGTATTAGCATCCGACCAGACCCGCTTGCTTGAAACCTGTCTTGATTCATATTTATGATCCACCCTGACTTGTTACGTAGACTCGTGCACTTTCATTTTAATTTATACATTGCACTCACATTATATCTGGCATCTGCATTTTTATATATATCATTTAAAGTCACATAAAATATTTTAAAAATACATTGTATGGCCTGCTTGATACCCCTAACCCCGTGGTAGCATCCGCGCATCTTGTTCCCCGTTCAGTGAAACGGACTTGTTTGGATGGCTACGCGCACGTACGTGCATCCGTTCTTGGGGGTATGCATTTTCGTTATCCGGATATCCAATTTTAATTTTTGTCGACATGTATATTTTTCATATTTTGAAACTAAATTTTTAGACCCGACCCGGGCGTGTTTTGGACTAAGTTTGTATCTACCAGAAAATCAAATTTTATTAATATAATATTTTAAATATTTAATTAACAGTTTAAAATTTATATAACTTATAAATCTTTTTTTTATTTAAAATCTTAAATTTTCAACAGCGTTTCTCTCTCTCCCCCCCTCTCTCTCTTTCCTTTCTTTCTCCTCTCGCACCTCTCTCTCTCCCCTCTCGGAGGCACTGTGCACTCCTTGAGTGTGGTCACCGCCTGCGCGCTTCCCGTCACTTCCCTCTTCTTTTCTTTTCTTCTCCTTCTTCTTTAAATAGCCGAGTGCCCACGAGAGAACCCATAGCTCCACGAAACCCTAACCCTAAAAACTCCTCAGCCTCCTCACTGCCCTCAACCCTCAACTCCATCTCCCTCAACCGAGCCTCCTCCTCCTCCTCGTCACCTTCTTCTTCTCCTTCCTCCTTCCGGAGCACCATCACCCCGCACCTTCAACCCAACAGAACCCATCACCGCCACCCTCACCTCGTCGTCGTCGTCCCTCGACCTCGCCGTCACCATCACCATCTCCTCCTCTCCTTCTCCTCTTCCCTTCTCCCTCACCCGAGCCTCAGCCTGCACCAACCCTAGTACCCAAACCCTAACCTAACCCTAGCTCCTCAACTTCTCTCCACCGCCGACGACCTCCTCTCCGCGACACCATCACCTCCTTTCTGCTCCCAGAAACCACAGAACACCTAAAACCCAGTAAGCCTCACCCTTCTCTCTTCTTCTTCTTCCTCTTCTTCTTTTCTTTTCTTTTCTTTATTTTCTTGAATCTTGTTTTAGCGATCGCCGGAGCCGTGACCATTGCTGCCGTTCCAGACGACCCAGTGGACGTACCTTACCTGCGTGATCACCCTCTTGCATTGCTTGGACCCGTCCCGTGTGCCGTGCATGCGTTGCGACGTTTTACCGACGTCGGACGTGTCGTGCGTATCCGTATCGTGATCCATCGATGCAAGTTTATCTTGCTACATGCTATGTTACTCTATTTACATCCATTTGAATAAATATAATACATGTATTTTAAATTATGCATCCCATATTATAGTTTTATAGTTTTACGATGTCTGTTTATATCCATATCATTATTTACATATCTAAACGCATGCTAATTCATCTCGCTACATGCTAGGTATAGTATTGTGCATCCATATGAGTAAAATGTTACTCGTTTATCACATTGTGCATCCATTTTACAGTTTTACTGTTTTCGGATACCCGTTTGTATCCATATCATTTAAAATATATATAACTGCATTTATAGATCACATTAATTCATATTATTATTGTAGTAACACCCATACTTAATAAAGTGCATCCTAATTAGTATTGGAACTGTAAATAAAACCCCTAATCGATATTTGTTCATCCATACCATTAATTCTATATCTATTCGTATATCATGTCACATTATTTTATTTTACTGTTACATTATTACCCCATACTTGATCATGTGCATCCTATATAGTCATGATGTAACCCCTGATAAATATTTGTGCATCCATGCTTTTATTTGTGCACCTGTACCTGCTGCAATTGTATTATGAGCATCCGCTTGATACCTGTTCACTACTTGACATGACCTGATACACCATCACTTGACATGTTACCTGATCCTGTTTCTAATGCTGACAATCCTGACATGTTGTCCCGATGGACATATCCTGTTGTCTGTATAGACAAACCCGTTCTTGCTTGATCCTGTGTTGGCATTAGTTTCAGATTTATCAATACCTGACTTGAACACATAACTTGGGATTATGGGGAAATCAATGATGAAACTTGACTTGTAACCCGACGGTTCGATACTTATACTGATCAGTTTTACGGGCCAGGCCAGCCCGGGGATGCTGCTGCTGACATCATTCATCTGTACATGTTTCTTGTTTAGTGCCTAGCGGCATGTCTCGGATTCAGCCCGAGAATCTGGACCGTGGTCCTGGGCACGCACGGGATACTATTGAGTTATATCGACGATTCATTAAATTGATTTCAAAGACTTGAGAGTAATGAACCCAGTAGCTTAGTTCAGATTATTCACTGTACATCACATGTGCTTATACCCTTCACTGTTTGTTATTCGTGATACTGTTATATTCTTATTACTATTCATACTCATGCCTGCATGTCTTGTTACCTCCTAATTGTATTATTGTTGATATTATGACGCACCGACGTCTGGGTTTTGCATGGCCCAGATTCTCTACCTTTGCAGCTGACCGATCAGGAGTATTTCAGTGTACAGGCCGAGCAGTGAGGACCTGTTAGTATTTTAGTTTATTTTCTTTCAGTATTTTCATTCCTGATGTGAGCCCGTATTTGGGACGTACATTCCAGATTATTATTGTTTATTGGATCTATTGCTTCCGTATATTATTTTTTGACTCGTTTATTCTGGCTCGTGGACATGTACTAGATAGTTAATTTTATTTCTACTGTTCTTGATATCTTCTAGACAGCCGTAATGTGACTGTGGAGGGATGTTTTCTAGCCACAGGTAGCATGGTTGGCTCTGTCACGTGCCGATCTTAGCGCACTCTGGGAAGCGGGGCGTGACAGTCTCGGCCCCGAAGTGGGGGAGCGACAACCTGGGGAGCTTGCCCCGCCGTTTGGACACGGACGAGCGCGTCCACGACAGACGCGAGTCGATCTATCTGGACGGCTAGGGCGTTAATGGCGTTCGGGGGAGGAGATTCGTCCGCGCCTCCATTGTGGTGGAGGCGGCGGCTAGTGCTTGGATCGTCGTGGTGACCGCTCGCCATTGGGTTGAGATCGGAAAATGAATTTTCTTGAGTGGAATCAAGATTTTCCACAGACGGCACCAGCTGACGCGTGCCGTATCGCGTCATGATGTTACCTTCCGTTGATCTGCTGTTGGCGATGATGGACGGCCGAGATTTGAATTGGAGGATAGCTCCTGAAGTGTATGGATCTCAATGGGTTTGAGGTTGTTGGGGCCGAGCTATCTGCAAGGAAGTCCCGGGGTGGTTGTACCACCGAGGACCCTCCGACGATCAAGTTAGACAGGAAATCCGAGCAGAGTAACGGCCTAGTGAGTGGAAAAATGACTTACTTGAACCGTCTGAAGGAGGAGTTTATATTGCGGTGGCAGCAGGCAGGCAGATGCGAGAATCACGCCGGCCGTTACGCCCCCGAAGTCACGCCCGTGTGATAGGTGAGATCTCCCACTAATGGCGAGACTGACTCGTTAATGAGGATCGTGATGGTGTGAAACGCGGGATCGTGGGTAGCGGATATCTCGCGCATGGCGAGATTCGTGGAGGCGAGGCGGAAGCACCCGCGAATGATGCCGTTGGTCGGTCGAAAGGACCGAGGAAGATGAGCTCGGCGGGGGCTCGGGACCGAGTGGGAGGCCGAGCTATCTCGGTTTTGTGGTAGCCCGGAGGCGAGCTGAGAGGGCCGAAGAGGCCAAATGTGCAGGAGGCTCGGAGGCGAGCCAACGGTTGTCTGCAAGGCGGGCATAGGAGTGGTGTGGACGGGCTAGATGGCCGACCACGTCCATGGGTCGCAGGTCCGGGTGTTCCTCCGACGTGCTGTCCTTGGTCATTCCTTGCGGGATTCGGGACACGTCATCAGCCACATGTCACGATCTGGGAGATCACCGATATCAAGGATCATCGTTCCTCTCATTGCAGCTGAAGCTGAAGCAAAACGAGCCTTTGTTGAAGGATATCCTGGAGCAGCAGCAGTAGCCGAACTTGAAGCATGTGAGCAGCATGAATACCCACTCTCCCACACCACGTACCGATGAAAGTGTGCCTTCTTCCACTCATGCCGGTTCTACAATAACACATAATAAATCAACTTGATCATATATTGAGAGCTTTAGTTTAGCACATGATATATAGAAATTAACCAAGGGATCCAAGAGCTGCATGTGTAGCTTTAGTTTAGCACATGATATATAGAAATTAACCAAGGGATCCAAGAGCTACATGTGTAGTATATGGGGTTGCATTTGGATCGATGCAGATCAGTTATGAGTATTACCGTGTCCATATTCGCTTTCTGGTTTAGAATATGGATACTGATACGAATATAGTTCGGTAAGAAAAAAACTCATGTTCATATTTAACAAAATCTATACAGATACGAAACAGACATGAGAGAAACAGACACAGTTGCAAATCGGATATTGATAAATAAATATTTAAAATATAAAATAAATTAATGTGAAGTGAAAATATGCATGTAACCAATATTACGTGGTACAAATAAAATTGAGTACAAATTAAATATGAATGCTTAAAGTATTTTCAACAAATAAATATGCAGGGAACAAAATATATTAACAAATAATTCTATCTATGTTCTGAAATGAAATATTTTGGATACTTTAACAAATTAATATAGTATTTAATTTTAATTTTGCTACGAGAATATTAATTAATTTAACATAAAATTTTAGAAATTTAATTTATAATGTTATAAGTAAGTTAATGTGTCTGTATATATCCATATCTGAATTGTATCTGTATCCGCATTCAGATATCCGGATATCTGAATCCGTATCTGAGAAGTTTGAAAAGATCTGTATCCAACCAGATCCGATAGTATATATCCGTATCCAAACGGATCCGAAATCGGTCATCCAAAAATATCTAGATCCGGAATAAATATCCAGATATCTTAATTGGCATGCAACCCTACATATGTATCACAGACAGACACAACCCAAAAATGAACAGAAAAAAATAACAACTCAATCTCGCAAATTCTGTATAAGAGCAACGGAGAGCTACGGTTCCTTTGCTTTTGATACATATTTTATTCCTATTCAAATAAAACCATGGGTTTTTTCTCTGACACAGAGTATCACCACACAAGAATCATCACAATACTTTCCTGCCAATCCATATGATTATTTATTTTAGCATATACTCGATCGTATGGCCGAGATGAACACAGGATCACATTCTGCAGCAAATACAATACCAAAATAATTCTTGGTTTTGATTGCCACATAACCAAAATAAAAATCGCAGCCAAGGTGAACTTTAACGAACAAGTAAAGCTAAGCAGAAAAAACTCCACAAAGTTAGGACAAAGTCCATACGACGGGATTTACTCCCATGGCGCCGGAAAAATCAATCATCAACTGTTTATTTTGACGCTCGGCACTTACCCATCCCCATCTTCATCGGCTAATGCAGATACAGATTTTTTTTTTATGTGATTCTAACATTTTTCACCGTTAATTTAGAGCATGCAAAAAATTAACGGTTTTCCGACAATAGAAACTATTTAGAATTTTTAAATCACCAGATCAAACAGTGAAAAGATGTTAGAATCACATGAAATTTAATGTATCGACATCTTAGATGATAAGAATCAAGAGGGACGATGCCGATTGTTGAAAAAAAATCCTTGGAGGGAATGCTCCGTTCTACGCCATAGGAGGGTTTGGGGTCTTTAACAAGTGTAAACTAGGTTAACTTGAATATGCAACACCGGTAAATATTCCACTAAGATCTCCCTCACCCATATCTTTGAGAAATTGTTCGGTGTGCCAGATGTAATACATCCGGGCAGGGGTAAGAAACAGGGGGATTTTCGGTCAGTTTTGGTGGAATAGCCTTAGAGGAGGGTGGATAAGACTTTATGGCAAACATAGTGTAATTTTGCGAAAACACATAAATTATGCGGAATAAAAGAATCAAAGATGCTAAACTAACACGGTCACGGAAGCACAGAAAATAAAAGTATCGATGTTCACCAACCCAGTGGCTAATCCCCGCCCGAGAACTCCTGCTCAGAATTCTAAACACTATCCAATGACTCCTTACGGGTGGAGAAACCCAGGTCTTTTCTCAGGCTCAAATCTGAATCTTTACAATTGCAGACTGTGAATCACCTATCACTTTTTTTAAGGTTCAAGTCTAAACCTTTACAATGTGAATATCTTAGACTTTTCTTCACTGAGTCGTAAAATAAAAGATTTTATAATCTTTTAACCAACAATAACAATCCTAATGATCTCAAAGGATAAATTAAATTTTCTAGTATCGGAAATTAAAGGATTGTATTTTGGAGATGAATGAAAATTTAGAATCAAATCGAAGAAGTTTTAAAGAATTTTTTTTTTCAAAACAATCGTTTCTTCGAATTTATTCGAGATCTTTCTTTTCTAAAATAATAAAAATTTCTAAAGGGTTCTAGAAAGATCCCGTCTCTCTGAAAAAGACGAGTAAAAACTTTAGAATGTTGAGAGAAAAAGAGAGAGAGAGTTTCACAAAATACTCGAGAGTAACGAAAGTGAAAAATCGAGTACCAAAATGAGTGAACTGATGAAAAACTCATTATAGATTGGTCTTATTTATAAAAAACCATAAATAGACGGTTGAGAAAGTTAAAATAACCGCCTCTTAATTTTTAGGACCGTTATTGACAGTTACTAACTGTTGAAAAACGGTTTATATGCCAAAATTTGAAAATTTGAAAATTTATCAATTGCTAGGGACGTCCCATATCTGATATTAGTGATAATGACTTAAGGGTTTTCATAAATTTGAAAAATGAGTTTTAGGTTTTGTGAAAAATGGGTTTATAAAATGAATAAGAAATTAGAAAATAGAATCTAACCATTTGAGATCGACACAACTTTAGATTCAAAGAAAATGGAAAAATCTTGAAAATCTTCATTTGTTGATTTCCCCGATCTCTTCTTTGAATTGAATTTGAAGTTTCCGAGTCGTCTGATTGTTATAGTACAGGATTGTATATTACAAGTGAATACTTGGAATATATATGTACATGACAATCTTGCTCGATATGATAATATGCTATCTGGTTTGTTTTTACCTCAACATATGTATATGTTCTATTTTATATTGCGTATCTCGATTACATGTTGGTAAAGCCTGAAGGATCTTTGCTTGACTACTAGAGCTGTGATGACGATCATACTTTTGGGGTCTAGGTACTCTATAAGCACATCCTTAAAATTGTCCTGGGTCGTTGGAGCTTCGAGACAGAGTATTGATACTCCGAAGTAGACCGGTGTATACGTTTCTTATTCCCGTGAGTGAAGATGGTCTGTCCCACAACCATTGGTGTACGACACCAAAGATAGTATACAGGTGCTCATTAGGTTATGAGTTACACTGGATGGGCTCGCCGATGGTAATATACGTATTGTCAGATAGTAGTACTTTGGTGACATAGGTATCCCGCTTCCCAGTGTACGGATAAGAAAACGCGACGAGGCCCGCTACGTATTTACTCAGAAGTAAACACGCTAAGCGTATCTAAGCAATATAATGTAAAATATACACAAGAGATATGAATGTAAATGAACAACAACTTTTATTTATTAACAATTCTTTACAAGTACAACTGATAATGTAAATACAAGAATGGAAAGCAATGTCTAAACAATAGCATGAACTGAAAAAAAATATATATACAAGTATCTAGAGCTCTGGATCAATGGAGAACTGTTCCAAGGCTTCAGTACTGGGCTCAACCTTCAGAGAGTCTGATCCACCTAACAACATTCCAAAGAAAAAGAGAAGGAATGTCGTCAGCGAACAATCGATCGGTAAGTCTCAAAGATAGGTGAGAATAGACAGATATGAGAATATAACTGGTGAGTTTGTTATGTTAACGCAGTTGTTTGTAGTTTGGTACAAAATATGCCAGTGTATATGAAAGTAGTCCCACTATTCCGGAAACGAAGGTTACGGAGCACAAGGAACCGTTAAGCTACGGTACAACAGCAATGAATATTCAAGTTAGGTATATTAAAGTGACCATCTCGTGCTACTTCTAACACATTCCGTACGAGTCTACCCCTTTAAAACCCCGTAATGTCTTTTGTATTGATTGTATTGTTTTGTTTTATAAATGGAAGACTTTCTGAAACCATGATATCAGTAAACAGAATGGATATAAATGGATAGCCATGTAAACAGAGTATATCCATGGTTCGGTTCAGTTGAGTCATGTTGATATAGATTGAATTCTGGTATAAATGGATTCATGTTGTATTGTAGTTATACTTGAATTGAATTCAAGTCAGATTGATTTCCATATTAGACTGAGACCCTGTCTGAGTCAGACACTTTAAAACAAATTGAAGTCCTAAATTAGTTTTGATGTTATCGGTAACTGCTGCACATAGACGGCATGATTTGTGTCTTTTTCCAAGACAATTACCGTATTAATAACACCGTTTTTAGGTTGTCTATCTTAGATAGGCAAGCACCCATATTCTCCGGCTCCCTGAGGCTCAAGAGAACTGATCTCGCTTTAACCTATGTTTATTAGGGTCCTTATTTTAAATTAATATAACTTGAAGGGGGTTTTATGAAAAATAGTTTTGATATATTTTCAAAATATATCTCAAGTATTTAATTATCGTTTTTAGTGTTTTCATAATAGTAATTTTTATAAAATGAAATATTCTAGTGGATATAAACCTAACTTGAATAGTATATGGTATTATGGTGTAATATTGGAATTGTATTGATTTGTATTGGTAGTTTCATGAAATTTGCGATTCCTTTGATTTGGAAAATATGGAATATATATTGTATATTTAAAGTAGATATTTTGATTATATATATATATATATATATATATATATATATATAAATAGAACTTATTTATTAAATAGAAATCACATTTTTCTTATAAATTGCATTAACAATTCCATCGAGATCGGATGCTCTGTGAGGAGTTCTGCATCTCGCTCTACTAGGCCCGAGAACGTGCGATAACCCGCACCATCCCGATCGGGGTTCCCCAAAATGGGTTGTAGAGACGCATTTGTAAGGAATTAAATAATACACTTTTAAAGAAAACGGTTTTTGAATATTTATGGTATTTAAATGTAAACTCATATTTTCCCACAAAATATATTCCAAAAGTTATCGTGCTATATCAAGAATGTGTGTTGTGATGAGGTAGGTCATTACCTCGTGAGTTTTCTAAAGGTAATATGTGCAAATAGATAAGGTAATGTCGTATGCAAACTTAAGGGCATTTTACTGTAAAAGTGAAATAGAATTTGTTTAACATAATATTATGAATTGAAACTTTGTCCAATTGTTGTTTAAAGGTGGTTAATTGTTGTTTAAAGAGAATTGAATTTTTAAAGAAAAGAAAATCGGAAGTCGGATTAACTCTGCTTCTGACGAGTTTTGAAAAGAGATGTCTTTTTAATGGAGAGAGGAGAGGGAAGATGAGACTTACTGATTAGAAAGAAAGGGAAGAGATAGGGTGAACTTAGGAAGGCATCGGGGAGTCGTTTCGTCGCCGGATTCTTCCCGAAATGTCGCCGGAATTTTGACCTTTGCTAAGCCCTCTTGTATAATTTTGGACTTGGAAATTTTAGAGAGTTTTTGTATGGGATTTCTGAATGAGGAGGGGTAAATGAAGTGTGGTATTTATAGGAAAATTAGGGTTTAGGATAATGAATTGAGAATTTAAAATGTGCATTAAAATTTGGTTCAATGCTTTAGTTTAATTCTCTGTTTATTTTCAGTAAAAACAAATAGTACGGGGTTAAGGGGGGAGGCCAACAGACTAGGGTTTAAAAATTCAACGCATTCCCTACGGATATACCCGACGGTGCCGGCCCCATCAACACATTTCACCGGTCAAATCCGGTGGGATGGGCTCTGGATTTTGGTCACGTGTCCCTGTCGCTTGGTATACCTCAGTGCTCGTGTTTGATTTTGTTGTGACTTTTCATTTTACGTGTTTCGCACGTGTAAACTTTTGAGCTTCTAAAAGTTTAAAAGAAAATCAACAAAAAAATATATGTGGCTGGGGGGATTCGAACACAGGGGCTAAGTCACAGTAGTGCAAGTCTTTACTAATGAGCTACAAGTGCTTTCTTTCTATTCAAAAGCAATTTAAATACTTATAGCATATACAGGATTTCAAATACTCTATCTGTACATTAATTTTTAAACAATTTTCTCTACACTGAAACAGAGTTGTTACAACAGGTTAGTTTTTAGACCTAACATGGTAATTCGTCTCGAGTGTTTTCCCACAGTACTTAGATTGCTACCTTACCACGGCTTTAAAGAGTCGTGCAGATTGATTTTAGTTGGGTACAGTCCCGAAGCATTTGGGGACAGTGAACGATAGAAGAGATTCGTCTCTCCCCGTATAAGGAGTCGATGTCGTGTAGTGTTCGATTGCTCATCACCATAAGACCTTGGCCAAGGCAGTTGAGATTTACTGATTATAAGATCAGAAGTTTCTCGGGATGGTTTTGAGCCACATCGACATGACTTATTGGGTTATTAGGTATCTGACGTTTTGCACCCCTAGACCCAGTAGTGACTACTCGCCTAGTAGTGATGGTAGCCTCGATTAAAATGAGTTTAGAATGTTCAAAGATGAACTTAGAATTTTCCGACATCGTTTTTTCATTGACTTTTGATGTTCAATTGGAATCTGGTATTACCCAAGGACTCTGAAAATTTATTAGCAGATACAGTGAGATGTACAAACACATAGGAAGCCATCCTAGAAACCCGAGCCCAAACCCCCATATTGAGGCCGCCGTTTTATTCAATTTGGCCACAGTTTTCCGCCCAATTTTGGAGTTAGGGTCTGAAACTTGGTCTGTAGCTCACTCATTGGATAACTACACCTATCCTATATACAAAAAAGTTTAATTTCACCTTAGGTAGAATCTGGAGTCATTTTACTTGTTTTTTGTCGATGTTTTTCTGACTTTTGAAATTTGGTTTTTGATATTTGAGTTTTGACTCGGCCGTTTGACGTTCGCACGTCAACGTCGGGGGTTGTTTTGTCGTTTTAGCACGCGTTGACCATAGGTTCTAACCTATGTGCCTTTCGCTTGTCGTATCGATTTTGGATATGGATTTCTATGGAATTTGATTCAGGTTTTCATTTGATTTTGGTTATGGACTAGATTTGTAGGTATAAGCGTGTGGACTTCCGGGATGACAAAGGAGGGCAAGACATCTGTCGGGATCGACTAGAGTAAGGCATAATAGGTGAGTACATGTTTATCTACGTGGAAGTCAGGTGGATTGTGTATAGCATCCCCGCAACCGTAGTACTGAGATATTAGAGTTATAGTATATATAGATATTTTAGATGTGTATACCTAGTTAATAGGGTTCTAGGATACTATAAACAATAGTAGTATACGTGTAAGAAGGTATATCTCTAGTTCTAGTTTTTCTTAGTCCATGAGTTATATGTATATATGCTTATATATGTGTGTGTATATATATATATATATATGTATATATATGTGTGTGTGTGTGTGTGTATATATATTGATATATGAGAATAATTACGATATGATATTATGAGATAAGGATATGATCGGATATGATGACACCGGTCATGTTGTATCTGGTATACATGGATTCATGTTGTATTGCAGTTATATTTGAATTGTATTCAAGTATAGATTGTATTCGGATTGTTTTCAGATTAGACTGGAACTCAGATTGAGTCAGACTCTTTAAACAGAATTGAAGTCCTGAATTAGTTTTGATGTTATCGGTAACTGCTGCAAATGGACGACAGGATTTGTGTCTTTTTCCAAGACAATTACCGTGTTGATAACACCGTTTTTAGTTTGTCTACCTTAAATAGGCAAGCACCTAAATTCTCCGGCTCCCTGAGGCTCAAGAGAACCGGTCCCGCTTAAACCTATATTTATTAGAGTCCTTATTGTAATTTAATATAACTTGAAGGGGATTTATGAAAAATAGTTTTGATATATTTTCAAAATACACCTCAAATATTTAATTATCGTCTTTAGGGTTTTCATAGATGTAATTTTTTTAGAGTGATGAGATAGTCTAGTGGATATAAACCTAACTTGAATAGTATATGGTATTTTCATGTAATTTGACTTGTATTGATTCTTGATGGTATTTTCATGAAACTTGTGATTTTTTTCTTTTGATTAGAAAACATGGAATATATTATATATTTAAAATAGATATTTTGATAATATATATATATATATATATATATCATTATTAAAAATAGAATTTATTTATTAAATAGAAATCACGTTTTCTTAGAAATTGTAATATAAATTCCATCGAGATCGTATGCTCCGTGAGGAGGTCTGCATCTCGCTCTACAAGTTCCGAGGACGTGCGATAGCCCGCACCATCCTGATCGGGCTCCTCAAAATGGGTTGTAGAGGCTTATTTGCAAGGAATTAATTAAAACAATTTAAAGAATACGGGTTTTGATAGTTTACGGTATTTTAATGTAAAATTGTATTGTCCCACAAAATATTATTCCAAAAGCCATCGTGCTATATCATTATGAGTATTGTGATGAGGTAGGTCATTACCTCATGAGTTTTCTAAAGGTAATATGAGCAAAACGATAAAGTAATGTCGTATGTAAATTTGATGGTATTTTACCGTAAAAATGAAATAAAAGTTGCAATACATATTATTTTGAATTGAAACTTGTTGTAAATATTGTTTTATGTTTGTTAAACAATATAAGAAGAGATGGTTAATTTGTAGTGTAAGAAAAGTTGAGTTTTTAAAGAAATGAGAATCGGAAGTCGGAATAACTCCGTTTCCGATGAGTTTTGAGAAGAAAGTGTTTTAGATTAGAAATTTAGGAGGGGAGAGCGGACTTACTGATTGATTATAGAGGGAGGAGGTAGTGGAAGATTTCTAAGGCGTCGTGAAGTCACGTCGTCGCCGGATTTGTCCCGAAATGTCGCCCGAACTTTGACCTTGACTAACTCCACTTGTACAAGTTTTGGACTCAGATATTTTGAGAGTTTTGATGCTAGATTTCAGAATAGAGGGGGCTAAAGTGTAGCGTGGTATTTATAGGAGAAATTAGGGTTTAGGGTATGAATAGAGAATTAAAAAATGCATTAAAATTTGGTTTTAAGGCTCATTTTAATTCTCTGTTAATGTGCAGGAAAATCAAACAGAACTAGGATAGTGGGGGAGGCTAAGGGGTGCTAGGGTTAAAAAATGGAGGCATTTGGGATGGGTGGGACTAGAGGCGCCGACCCTAAGCAAGATCTCGCCGGCCATCTTAGTATGGTGGGGTGTGGGTTTGTTGCCACGTGTCCTAGTCGCTTCATATAGTTCAGTGCACATTTTGATTTCTGAGACTTTTCATTTTTACATGTTTTACACGTGTAAACTTTGGGCTTCTAAAGTTTAAAAGAAAAATCAGCAAAAATAATATATGGCTGAGAAGATTCGAACACAGGAGCTACGTCACAGCAGTGCAAGGCTTTACCAGTGAGCTACAAGTTGTTTCGTGTCGTTCTAAAGTATTTTAAATTTATAACTTATGCTCAGGCTTAGGTGCTCCTTTCTGTATTTTAAAAAAATTATGTACAGAAAGTTCAGGGTTGTTACATTCTACCCTCCTTATAAAAATTTTGTCCTCAAAATTTATAGATGGAAAGTGTAACAGATTCAAGAAAATTTTGATGACATTGGTGGTGAAAGAATACTGGTAGTGCATTAAAAGTAACGAGATGATGCAAGGGTTTGAAAAGATTGAAGAGAATTATCAGTGTTACCTTGATCTATATCTTCGGCTTCCACAGCCGCTAAAGTGAAATCTATCGCCTGAGTACATTCTTCCTAACTAGAGGCACATTCCTCTGTCCTTGGGGCATGTTTCTCTGCTCTTGAGGCATGTTCCTCATTACCTGATGGAATTGGCGAGGAGGCTGTGCAGGGGGTCTTTGTGGAGGTAGAGCTGGGAGAGCAAGACGAGATGCACGATCCTGGATAGCTGGCCGCTGTGGATAAGTGATGTGAGTTAGAACTGTGTTGCATCTATAAGGACATGTTCCAATTCCATGAGTAGATACGCCACAAACTAAGCACAAGCCTTTTGTGCGCCTACAGTCTTTCCACAGGTGTCCATCCCTCTTGCAGTAGAAGCAAAAATCTGGACTTGGCCGGTTATTTGTTACTTCCGGTCTCCTGGGTTCAAAAGTTGGTATTGAAGAGGCTCCTCTTGCCATTTGGGTGGTAGGGCACTGCACATCCGCAGATTGATGTCTGCCCTTCTTCTTCACTATTGCCTCGTATTGACGGGCAGCTTTCAGAACTAGGTCGTGGGTTGGGAAATCCTCTGTAGCCAGAGCAGCTTGGATCTCCGGGTCCAATCCCTAATGAAATCGTCTGTCCCTGATCTCAACTGTCGGTATGAGATGTTCCGCGGACCTGCTCAACATAGTGAACTCGGCATCATACTCATCTACTGATTTGCTCCACATAGAGCCTTATTGTTAGTGGATGAATTGCTGCTCCATGTCGAATCGGGCAGTCTCCGGAAAATACTTCATGTCAAACATGTCGCGAAATGTCTTCCATTCGATCGGCTGGACGAGACGGCTTTCTTTCGCCTTCCACCATACTCGGACGTTGTCGGTAAGTTGCAGTTTTGTAACTCTTACCCAAGCAATGTCTGGCACTTGTGCTGCTGTCAGATCATCTTCGATCGACTGAGCCCATTCATCAGCTTCCAAGGGGCTCACTTTCCTAGAAAATTGCTTCGGATGAAATGCCCGTAATTGCTTCACTCTAGGTGCTTCCGCTTTTGAACGATTCATTAAAATAGCAGTCTGCTGCTGTCCTTCCAGGAGGCTCTTAATTGCCTCGAGCAGTATCGTCTGCTCGTTGATAGGAGCTTCTACGGTAGGCGTAAATGAAAGAGGTGGTGGTGTATTGTTGACATTTGTACTCATGTTGTTAGGAGAATCCATAATCTTGAAAGAAAAATAGGGTTAGGATAGATTCAAAGATTATGAAATATAAAGAATGTTTAGTTGCTGAGTCTTATAATTCTTGTGTTATATTTCTTAGGTTTCCATGCAAAACTGGCCTGCATGGTAGGGTTCCATGCAGCACGGACCTGCATGGGCCACCAAGTAAACCTGTCATGCCCCGCTTCCCAGTGTACGGATAAGGGGACATGGCGGGTCACGCGACGTATTTACTCAGAAGTAAACATGCTGAGCGTAAATAAGCAATATAATAAGGTATACAACAAAAATGACAAGAGTTGTAAATGAACAACAACTTTTATTTATTAAATATTTCTTTACAATACAACTGAAAATGTAAATACAAGAATGGAAAGCAATGCCTATACAATGACATGAACTGAAAGAAAAGTGAGTACAAGTAAAGCCTAGTGATCATATTGCTTAATGGTCTGCTCCAATTGCTCCTGGCTGGTCTCGAACTCCTCAGAGTCGGGTCTTCCTGACAACATCCCAAAGAAAGAAGAGAAATAGGAATGTCATCAGCGAACAATCATATAGGAATGTCATCAACGAACAATGACTCGGTAAGTCCCAAAGAGAGATGGAAATAGAATAGACAGATAAGAGGATGCAACTGGTATAATATTTGATTGTTATGCTAACGCAGTTGTTTGTAGCTTGGCATAGACTATGCCAGTATATACGAGAGGAGTCTAACTTACACCGTGGACTATGGTTACCCGTAGTACAAGGCTCTGTCGATAAAATCATGAAACAACGGCAATGGATGTATAGTTACGTCTTTTAATGACCATCTCGTGCCACTTTTAACACATTCCTTGCCAGTCTACTCCTTTAAAACTCCGTAATGTCTTTTGTATTGATTGTATTGAAGTAAATTATAGATTAAGACTTGCCGAAACCATGATATCAGTAATTCATGTAAACAGAAAGGATATAAAAGGATAATCATGTAAACAAATTAATGAATATCCATGGTTCGGTCAAATCATGTTATATTGATATAGATTGTATCTGGTATAAATGGATTCATGTTGTATTGCAGTTATATTTGAATTGTATTCAAGTATAGATTGTATTCAGATTAGACTGGGACTCAGATTGAGTCAGACTCTTTAAACAGAATTGAAGTCCTAAATTAGTTTTGATGTTATCGGTAACTGCTGCACATGGACGACAAAATTTGTGTCTTTTTCCAAGACAATTACCGTGTTGATAACACCGTTTTTAGTTTGTCTAGCTTAAATAGGCAAGCACCAAAATTCTCCGGCTTTCCGAATCTCAAGAGAACTGGTCCCGCTTAAATCTATATTTACTAGGGTTCTTATTGTAATTTAATATAACTTGAAGGGGTTTTATGAAAAATAATTTTGATTTATTTTCAAAATACACCTCAAGTATTTAATTATCGTCTTTAGGGTTTTCATAGATGTAATTTTTTAGAGTGATGAGATAGCCTAGTGGATATAAACCTAACTTGAACAGTATATGGTATTTTCATGTAATTTGACTTGTATTGATTCTTGATGGTATTTTCATGAAACTTGTGATTCTTTTCTTTTGATTAGAAAACATGGAATATATTATATATTTAAAATAGATATTTTGATAATATATATATATATATAATTATTAAAAATAGAATTTATTTATTAAATAGAAATCACGTTTTCTCAGAAATTGTAATATAAATTTCATCGAGATCGTATGCTCCGTGTCTGCATCTCGCTCTACTAGTCCCTAGGACGTGCGATAACCCGCACCATCTCGATCGGGTTTCCTAAAATGGGTTGTAGAGGCTTATTTGCAAGGAATTAATTAAAACAATTTAAAGAATACGGGTTTTGATTGTTTAAGGTATTTTAATGTAAAATTGTATTGTCCTACAAAATATTATTCCAAAAGCCATCGAACTATATTAATATGAGTGTTGTGATGAGGTAGGTCATTACCTCATGAGTTTTCTAAAGGTAATATGAGCAAAACGATAAAATAATGTCGTATGTAAACTTGATGGTATTTTACCGTAAAAATGAAATAAAAGTTGCAATACATATTATTTTGAATTGAAACTTGTTGTAAATATTGTTTTATATTTGTTAAACAATATAAGAAGAGATGGTTAATTTGTAGTTTAAGAAAAGTTGAGTTTTTAAAGAAATGAGAATCAGAAGTCGGAATAACTCCGTTTCCGACTAGTTTTGAGAAGAGAGTGTTTTAGATTAGAAATGTAGGAGGGGAGAGGGGACTTACTGATTGATTATAGAGGGAGGAGGTAGTGGAAGATTTCTAAGGCATCATGAAGTCACGCCATTGCCGGATTTGTCCCGAAATGTCGCCGGAACTTTGACCTTGGCTAACTCCACTTGTATAACTTTTGGACTCAGATATTTTGAGAGTTTTGATGCTCGATTTCAGAATAGAGGGGGCTAAAGTGTAGCGTGGTATTTATAGGAGAAATTAGGATTTAGAGTATGAATAGAGAATTAAAAAAATGCATTAAAATTTGGTTTTAAGGCTCATTTTAATTCTCTGTTAATATGCAGGAAAATCAAACAGAACTAGGGTAGTGGAGGAGGCTAAGGGGTGCTAGGGTTAAAAGATGGAGGCATTTGGGACGGGTGGGACCGACGGCGCCGACCCCAAGCAAGATCTCGCCGGCCATCATGGTATGGTGGGGTGTGGGATTGTTGCCACGTGTCCTAGTCGCTTCATATAGTTCAGTGCACATGTTTGATTTCTGAGACTTTTCATTTTTACGTGTTTTTCACGTGTAAACTTTTGAGCTTCTAAAAGTTTAAAAGAAAAATCAGCAAAAATAATATGTGGCTGAGAGGATTCGAACACAGGGGCTAAGTCACAGCAGTGCATGGCTTTATCAGTGAGCTACAAGTTGTTTCTTGCTGTTCTAAAGCAATTTAAATTTATAACTTGTGCTCAGGCTTAGGTGCTCCTTTCTGTATTTTGAAAAAATTATGTGCAGAAAGTTTAGAGTTGTTATATCGTCTGCGGGTATATAGTGGACCCGATACGGTACCCCGGGGCAAGAAAATCGTA
Organism: Agapanthus africanus; assembly: GCA_030015575.1. Classification (NCBI taxonomy): domain Eukaryota; kingdom Viridiplantae; phylum Streptophyta; class Magnoliopsida; order Asparagales; family Amaryllidaceae; genus Agapanthus; species Agapanthus africanus. Next base: position 426,889,037 of record JASDDO010000010.1, on the reverse strand, counting down.
TAGAAAGGCATTAAGCCCGGCAGGGGAACACTAGCTACCGGTGATAGTACTGGACTCGGCGGATATCCACAGGATACCGACCGGAGTGATATGAGACAGATAGATATGAATACCGATCTAATGAAACGGTGCCTGAGATATGAGAGTTTATGTGTCAATGTTACACACGGGTTTTCTGATGATTTCGAGTGTCGATACTGGGCACACAGGTTTTATGACGATTTGATGTGTTGTTGATGGACACACGTTGGATGATACACGTATATACATACATATGACACAGATGGCTTGGTACCATATATTGACATAGGCACGATATTATTATTATTTTTACAATTATGTATATACGATCACCCCAGATACCACATGGTATGATATTATTATATTACAGTATGACTTAGGAGATCGTCATACATTCGATTTCTACCTGCTGATATCTTCTACTCATGAGTTGGCAACTCACCCCTGTTATGCCATAGTTTTCTTGCAGGATCGACCGCTCGGATCAGTAGCGGCTTGCTGGCACATCTTTTCTTCTGAGTTATTAGCATTGGTAGGTGGGTTACTTCTCGAATCGTAACCGCCATTGTATATATTTATTATTCGTTTGTATCTAGTTAAAAGCTATATCAACCAGACTATATATATTTGGTAGACTTAGAAATCAGAGATTTATATATTCTTTTAGCTTTAGAGTGAGATGTCTGTATTATTCTTTATTTTGGGTTTGATGGTGCTTTGGTTTTCTTTATTTTCTTTTCTGTGTTGATCTTCGCCTTGGGCGTCGTGTATTCGTATTTGCATAGCTGTTTCCGCCGATTGGCGAAGAGCTAGCTCCCGCTTGGGGATGCCATATTATACTTGTAATGTACTGGTTTTGGATTGAAATTTACAAAAGAGGTGATTCCCAAATTTCAAATGACAAAAACGTTTTCAAATTATTGTATATAATTCACTTGCATTTAAAACGAACTTTACATATACTTTAAAAAGAGAACTTGATTTCAATTATACCCCCTTTTCAAAACTCCACCTCCGCTATTTTACTAAAAAGGTTTAGATTTCTAGGTTTTCGACTTAATTGGATTACGGTGGGGTCCTATATACTTCACATGATTCAAGTGCTGGTCACGTGCCATTCCCAGGTCGTGATAAAGTTGGTATCAGAGCGTTAGGTTTAACCTTGGTTCGAGTCTAGGTTTGACTATGCAGAGTCTAGGGCGTATATATTTTTCGGAACCTAGGCTTAACCTTATGGAATTTAGACTTGACCGAAGGGGTATTAGACTCAAACTTTCGTTACGTGGGTTGACCTTGGTTGATGAAGTAGGTAACTCAAGTAGAGTGACCTACCGTGTGTATGTTCCGCGGCATACTTACGATACTCTGCACCGCTTAAGTGACTTTAGGATGTGCACTATTTTGAGATTCATTATTCTATTCGTTCTTATGATCTATCATCATCGATATTTGATTGGGTTCCGTTACCTTAGCTGCGCGAGCAAAGAGGGCTGCGGCTAGAGATGCGGTCAGAGCGAACTCGTCAGGGACGAGGACTGACCAGGGCGTTATTCCGGTGACGTAAGAGCGTATTGATTTATTGTTTATGCTAGGATTTCTTATTTAAGACGAGCGTTCGGGATCTGCACTGGATGATCAGGCCATCGCTTAAGACCAGCCAGATTGAGAGGACTATTGACGTACATCCTACTCCAGGAATCGATGTGTTGTCCACTATGCAGACAGATGAATCAGCTGTTGCTGAGATTGATGAGATGTCGCATCCAAAGTTTATAAAGCCGAAGCCACATGAGTTTACAGGAAGGGATGTGACAGAATATCGCTAGTCATTCTTGGATAAAGTGACTAAGATAATTCATCTGTTGGATGCCCCGACGCAAGATCAGTTAAGTTGAATAATTCCAGTCGAAGGGTCTTGCTCAGACCTGGGTGAGTCGATCGAGAGAAGACGAACAATGTGTTAGATATGTATGACCTAGAGACAATTATTGTAATTGTTGGACATATATATGTACAGGAAATCTTGCTCGATATGATAGTATGCTATTTGGTTTGCCTTTATCATTCATGTGTAAAGTTTCTGCTTGTGATTATTATCGCTAATACATGTTGATAAAGCCCGTAGAATTTTTTTCTTGACTCCCTGGATTATGATAGAGATCGTACCAGTAGGGCCTGGGTAGTCTATAAGCAAATCCTTAAATATTCCTAATCGAGGGAGCATCAAGACTGGGCATCGATACTCTAGAGTAGACTAGTGTATAGGTTTCCAGACCCTGACCGGGGAATGGTTGTTCCATAGCCATTGGTGTTTGACACCCAAGATTGTATACTGGTGCTCATTGGAGAATGAGTTTTACCAAACGGACTTATCGAGAACTCTTGGATGGTATTATACCTATCGTCGGATAGCAGTTCTCTGGTGACATAAGTACAGGGTAGTCTGTAGACCTGAGATTGTCATAGTGTCTTATGTGTTTCCTACTGTGCTTTGATTATTACCCTACCATGGTTTTAAAGAGCCGTGCAAACAGGTTTTAGTTGGGTACAGTCCCGAACCACATGGAGGCAGTGAGCAATCGGAAGGGTTTCGTCTCTCCCAGTATGGGGAGTTGATATTGTGCTGTGCCTGATCGACTGTAACCATAAGTCCCTGGCCAGGGTGGATGAGATAAACTGATAAGTGTTGTCAGTTATATCTACAGTGGTTATAGGTTAATCATTGGCACGACTTATCGGGTTATTGGGGGTCTGACGGATTCCACTCTCTAGACTTGATATGCGACACTCTTAGATGAAGAGACTGGACTATACAATGAGTGACACTGATTGGCTTTGCAGTGTTAGGATGAGCTTGGTTGTCGACCTTTCTTTCGGTAAATACCTAGGTAGCCGTTATGTACAGCTAGTACCGCTGACGTGCTTGTGGTTATGGATATGATTCTGAACTACTGCCAGCGTATTGTCGAGTCTTTAGAGTCCCATACAGAAGGTTTCCTAGCTTCGGCGAAATAATGTAGTGTGCGTATGATGATGCGCGCGAGAGTTCGATTAAATATAGGTATATGATGCAAGTATTTTAATCGAACATTTTGATAATACTTGTCGGATATTAAATCAAGTGTTGATTTAATATCAATAGTATTATATCTTTTATTTTCTCTCTCTCTATGGTATTCGTATTTTAATACAAATATGGGTATACGTATTTGATACATTAACTTGTGTAGGTATTTATATATATATATATATATATATATATATATATATGTATGCATGTATGTATGTATGTATGTATGTATATGTGTGTGTGTTTGTATGTGTGTATATATATGTATGAATATATATGTAAATATATTAAATAAAACACACTCTTTTCTTGTCTTTTTTTAGAAGTGCGGAGAAGGGTGTAGGCTTATGAGTCATAGGATGACGCATTGAAACATCCCCCCTCTCCACAAAATGGAATGGATGAAGAGTTAAATAGAGATATTTATTTTAAACTCTCCACACTTCATCTTTTTCCTGAAAAAAAGACTTTCTAAAAGAAAAAAGAAAACTTAGAGAATAGAGAAAACAAAAGGAGAACCTTACTAATTCTCTTGATTTAATTTCCTAGCAAAGAATTAAATCAAGTTGCTTCATCCAAGTTCACACAAGAGTGAAGCAAGAGCCAAAGTTGCGGGTTCCTTCGCGTGGATCATCTAGGACGAAAAGGATCGACTCGCAAGTTCGTTCAAACCACTTGGTGCGAAGAAGGAGTTAAACAAAGGAGCTTTAGAAGACGCTACAAAGGTTGTAGTTCCAACTTCTAACTTTGCTTCTTCATTTGTTTTCAAGTTGTAATCTTTAGGTTCGATTTCGGTTTCTTAGGGTTTTTGCTCACTTGGTTTTTCAAAACCGCTTCTACTAAAATTATAAAATCCTATCTAGTGAGCAAACAACCTTACACAATATGTATTCCTCTGATAACTTGGACAAGTATTCGAGAACGTTGTTTCCCCAATATTTAACCTAATAAAATAGCAAAGCTCTGTTGAATTTAATGAGGCAGCGCCTCACGTGCTCTCCACGAGGATGCCAGCACCAGAGCTACTCTTATAGGATTAAATCCTATGATGGCGCCTCACGCGCTCCTCACGCGGGCGCCAATGTGCAAAGAACAAAAGAATTTACCACATAAGAGTTAAACTCTTAGATGGTGCCGTATGTGCCCCTCACGTGGGCGCCCCCTTTAACATCGCCTAGCGCCGCACGAGAAAAAACACGCAGGCGCCAATGTGCAAAGCACATAAGTACCTATCATAAGAATTAAGTTCTTAAGTGGCGCCCACGTGAGCAACATGTGAGCGCCGGCGTCCAAGTAGAATTAAATTCTACGTTTCCTTAACAAAAAGTTGGGATACTCTCTGATAAACAGAGCCGTAGGATTAAAAATCCAACGGAGATGATAAATCATCAAAATATATAATCAGAAGAAAACATCTCCCAAATCTTTCTAAATAAGAAAGATACTCTCGGTTGGATCAATGATCCAACAATAGAATAAAATTCTATTTTTGAGAATATATTCTCTTAATCTTTCCAAACAAAAGGATTGCTCTCTGTAAAACAGAGAACCCTTGGATTAAAAATCCAATCGTGATTCAAAAAATCATCATTTTACAAAATAAATTCTATATATGGGAAAATATTCCCCAATCTTGTTAAAAACAAGAACAACATATTCTGTAAAACAGAAGTCATTGGATCAAAGATCCAACGGTGGGTAAAATTCCTCAAATCAATTTTGAGTCCAATTAAATCAATTGGAATCTCTCAATGAGAAATTTTCTCAAAACTAATTAACAATTTACCTCCACTATATAAAGGACCTGAGACTTCAAGTCTCGACACACGAGAGACTCACACAGAGGGAGATAAAAAAAACCCATAAGCTTCTGAAAAATATAAAAAGTTTCCAAAAACAATAGAGAATTCAATCTTTAGAGAGGAAAACTTCCCTTTCAAAAGAAATCTAGGTAAAAGAAATTCAGAAATCAAAATATCTCTTTTTACCTATTTTATGGGTTTAACCCTTCTCAAAGAACTTAGTTCTTTCTCTGGATCAGAGATCCACAAGACAAGTCTCTCACAAGTTGAGAATTTAATTTTCATCGGGAAGATCTTGCTCTTGAGAATCAAAAATTCAAAAAAGAATTAGGTCTAAAAGAAAAACAAAAGGAAAAAGAACCTATAAAAGAACTTAGTTCTTAAAGAAAAATCTGATCCCAGATCTTCAAAAACAAAATTCTTGGTGATCATTAATGGTCAAAATGTCATTAACAGATATTTAATCTCTAAAAAAGGAAAAAAGACTAACGCCTCACGTGTTTCCAACGTGGATGCCATTTTAACAACGCTTAGCACCTCACGTGAAAAACACACGAGCGCCCAAAGCAGAAGGCCAGCGCTTCACGTAAAACACACGTGGGCACCGAATAACAGTGCTTAGCACTCCATATATAGACAAAAAGGCTAAGTGCTTAGCACTAATTGGGCAACGCTCAGCGCCTCGCGTGCTCCTCACATGGGAGCCACACAAAAAGTGCTGTGCACTTCATATACAGCCAAAACGGCTGAGTGCTTAGCACTGATTGGGAAGCGCCCAGCGCCGCACGTGCTCCTCACGTGGGTGTCATATAAAAATTGCTTAGCACTTCATATACAGCCGAAACGGTTGAGTGCTTAGCACTGATTGGGCAGCGCCCATAACTGAATGCTTCACATGATACCCATGTGAGTGCAAGAGCTTCAAACAAGTGCTTAGCAATTTTTCATAAAAAGAAAGGGGTTGAACAAACAGAGCCCAAATGAGTGCTTAGCACTTTTGAATAAAAAAACGAAAAGACTAAGTAGACTAAGCCTAAATTGGCTAATTCTCTGAAGTTTTATTGCAGCTGAGCCTAAATGCTCTTTTGCTGGATCTTAGGTAAAAATGATCCTATAATTTTGCTAAGTTGATCTTAGTCTCAAATTAGACCAACATATCCTTAGTTAAAAATAAATTGAGCCCAAATGCTCACACATTTAAGTTGATCTTAATCTCAAACCAGATTAACGGTCCTTAAATAAACCAAACCCAAATCTAAAATATACAGATTTGGAATGATCTACGCCCTACGGGCGACGACATAAACTAGTCTATGTATACAATCCACGGGCAACCAAAACAAACAAAAAACACACACATGACACGAAGTGGACTGTCGGAGCAGGAGAAAGTGGTTATCGCAATGCGGAAACGTAATTAACTGCAGGGTCTTACGCATGCAGGGAAGAGCGTCCCCACAATAAAAAAAACCCATCATAAAATGAGGGGGAATCTGATGAAGTCTGCAACAACGGTCGCGTCTGTCCAAACCTCCGATATATGGTGCCATAAATCAACTTGGTATTTTCGGAGAGGTGGTTGGATAAATCCAAATAGTATCTGCCCCCAGATTCAGGCAAGACGATTCATCCCAGTTCGTCTCTGTTTCCAGCGGTAAACAGATTCTGGCACGCCCGGTAGGACCTTTTCTTCTTTCCACTCTACACTTCGTGTGTCGTGTTCCGCAAACAAAACCGCAGTTCACTATGGTTCCCCTTGGATCTGAAGTACTAAAATTTGGTGTCTTGCTCCTGTGCAGAAGAAGAGAAATTGATGGCTTCCCAATGCACTTCTTGCAACAGCAATACTCGCTCCACCTCAGCTTGAGGAGTAACCTACGGGCCCAACGCAGCCTCTATCTTTTCAATGCCGGTGGGGCAAGTTACGCAAGTCACTAATGGGTTGTTCTATTGGACCATGCTCCCACCGATGAGTTTCGGTGCCTCAGCGCCACAAGAGGAAGCTCCCAAAAGGTCGGTCTTCGATCAACTAACGACCACAACGGCCCCTCTCAACCGGCCGTCCAAATATGGTGTCTCGGTTTTCAACAGGCTGAGCAAAAATTCAAACGGGCCCGCAAAGAGGTTCGTAATACCTGAAGGGGCTGTCCCAAAACGGATAGACCTCCGAACTCCTCCTGCAGGTGAAGACGTCAAAGGTGCTTCCCCTACCAGAAAGTCGGCCTTTGAAAGATTGGATGGCCCTCCTTAAAATCCAATCAGGACGTCGGTTTTCAACAGGCTAACACCAACAGCAGCCCTTCACCAAAGCCGGGGGCACGACGAAGCCGCTTCCAAAACTGAGGCGGTCCCTTTTGCAAGACACGCTCGACGTCGTCACTGGTGCCGAGTGAGAAAAGTTAGGGGCAATTCTCCCTCTGGACTTACCCCACCAGCTCCAATTGTTGAAGTTGACGTTGCTGATCCAACCGGGAATAGTTTTGATCTGCTCAGGAGGGTGCGCAAGAACTCTCCGACGGCGGTGCTAAAGAAATCGCCCCTACCTGCAGAGGCCACGATGCATGCAAAGACGGAGCGGCCCGATCAACGGCTTTCCTCGCAAATTCACAGGGTCTGGCGGAAAGTCCAGGACTCTGTGATCAACAAAGACTACTCTTGTCGGCCAAAGAAATTGAAGGCTTGGCAAGAAAAAGACCATCCTTCCATCATACAGCGAGGGACTTCTTCTACACAGATACTTGTTACAACGGCTCCTTCAACTTCAACCTCCCACAAAAAGACGAGGCCAGAGAAAATCCCACTACCAGCGGCAAATCCCTAAGGTGATGGACCCAAACGCCCCAAGTCTGGGGACATGATCATGCATACGGTCTACATGGCTTCCGGGAAAGAAGAAAGCCATGCTTCCGTGGACCACCGATCGCAAACTCGATCGCTGACTAAAGCTCAAGAGTAACAACAAAAGCTCCAGGAAATGCTGATCAAAATGGCAACGTTTATCGGATAGAAAGAAATCCCGGACACAACAGCCGAATAGCACCAGGAGCAGAAGACCGATACAGAGTTCTTGCGAAGAGTGCTTGAAAGAAAGGACAAGTAAGCTGCCGAGCAGGCTGCTAATATAAAGCAGATGGCTCTCTTGTTTCAAGACATGGTTGGGATGATGATCCAGCCAATACCCCTGGCCAAAGATCCGCCGATAATCATCGAGAATTCCAGAGCGGAAACATCAAATCCTCTTCCGGCCTTATCGACAGCCAAGGAGGAAACAATCTCCAAGGCCGCTCTTGATGATTATATCACTCAACAAATACGAGCTCATCAAGCTAATGAAGTCACAGGATAAATCGTCAAAACTGAGCGACCGTATCCAGGCTGGTATGACCAAATTAAATACCCGCCGGGATATACGATCCCCATGTTCCATGTGTACAAGGGGACAGGCAACCCACATCAGCACGTCACGCAGTTCAAAGCTCTATGCGGCAACACTGGAAGCGATGACAAACTGTTGCTTCGCTAGTTCGTTAGAAGCCTGTCAGAGACGACCTTTGAAAGGTATTCGGAGCTCCCAAATGACTCCGTGAGAACATTCACAGAGATGGAACTACTGTTCACACAGCGGTTCTCCAGTGCAAGCGAGCGCACCCCGATCACCTGGGTCCAATATGCGATCCGGTGGCGGAACCTATGGTCAAAGTGCGAACAACGCATCGAAGAATCCCCCGCCGTGGGCATGTTCATAGGGACCCTTGATCCTCAAACGACCCTATCACAGTTCATGACGTTCTTCAAACCAACAACCTTCCAAGCTCTGATCGATAAACTGGCCCAAATGGACCAGATAGGCCACATGCCTTCCTCCTCAAGTAAGGACCCTCAAAACGCCAAGGGTAAGGGAAAACGGACTTTGTTGCCAATGCTCAACAACAACCGAGTGTCTCAAAACTGGTTGCTCACTAAAACAATGCACGTCCACGCCTATCCATGGAAGAAAGGCTAGAACGCGCTTACTCGTTTCCCCGCGATAAGATGAGGAGACTATTTGAGTTAGCAATGCATAACAAACTCATCACATTGCCAGACCTACGATGTCCACCGCAACCCGGCGACGTCAACAACCCCAACTACTGCGCCTATCATAGAATAGTGAGCCACCCGATTGAGGATTACTACGTCTTCAAGAACTAGGTCGAGGACCAGTATCAACGGGAAGTTCGCGCTATCTGAGAACTGGAGGGTGAACCCACCACAGAATCATACTCCCAAAAAGGTGGATGCGCCGGGGGCATCATGCTCGCTCATGGAAGAAACTCCATGGGAAGTTGTTATTTCGGCAAAAACCAAAAGAATGTTGAGGGATCTACATGCATGTCTGGTAGTCAGGTGGAAAAGCCCACTTGAACCTGAAATCATCGAAGGGATGCTGAAACCGCGTCTCGCACCGAAAATTGTTGACAAAGGGCAAAATCCCCAAGTCAAGCCTTCAAAGTATTCGAAGAAAAAGAAGAAGATCAAGAAGCCTGTGCAGCCTGCCGAGTATGATGACAAGCGCACAGACCTACAAAAGTACATTGACGCGCTGGAGGAGTAAAACGAGAAGGTGCGAAAACCGGTCATGCTTGAAGAGTTCCTCAAGCATATTCTCAAGAATGAAGACAGTGACAACGATGAGGAAAATAACTCATCAGAAGAAACCGAAGACTATATAGCAAGTTGCCACATGGTCTCTCATTCGTTGTTAAATGATGAAGAAACTCCTTCAGCGTCAGAAAACAAAGCAGAGGAACTGGGGACAGAATCGGTGCTAAAATCCCCAGAACTACCAGAAGACCCGATCGATAGGTTGTTAAACGAAGCCTTTCGAAAAAGCAAAGCTGACCGAGAACGCCAAACAGCCATATGAGTCAGGATGAAGAAGCTGTGGCAAGGTGGAGTCGTAAAGTATTTCAACAAAACCAAGGCATACCTGCGACAAATAAGGGCAGGATCAAGGCAGAAAAGTGGTTCGCCAAAGCCCTATTAATGGGGATAAAGCTGTCACCTCTCGTAAGAAACACTCCCAGGGTCATATGCCTCGACGAAGGGGATTCACATCCAAATTACTGCCTATATCATCAGAGGGTTACCCACTCCACCGAAGAATACAGTACCTTCAAGAAGTGGTGGCAAGGATATGTTGCTCATCAAAAACACTTCAAGAGAATAAAGCGCGAAACTCGTCGATGGAAAAAGAGTGTGACAGATGCGGGTGAAAAAATGACTGGCAACTGTCATATGGTTGATACCAGTTCGGAAGGGGAAAACCCCCAAGTTCCTACCTTTGGGAGCGACTCTGAGGACAAAATACCCCTCAGCTTTCTTTTCAAAGACTCCACCTCCGAAAAAGAAGAGGAGGATAAGAACTGTGAGAACATTCGGCTGTGTAACCGCACGATGCCTGAGAAGAATCTCGGACCTACAAACAAAAGTTCGAGCAAAAGAGATAAAGGGAAAGAAAAAATCCCTGAGGAAATTTCCCTCGACGATGGAGTTGTCAAAGAGCTCGCTGCCAGGGACCCGCTTAGGAAAAACAAGATGGATTACAATGTCTCACAACTGAGCATATTGGATGCTCTCCTCCTGTCCAAAGAGGCACGAGATTCTCTGATCAAGGCATTACAAGAGCCCGATCAGTTCCAAACTTTCTTCGTTGAAGAGAAGATGAAAGATAAACTGGCAGAGGTCCACATGGCTGACATTACATTCAGCGATGAAGATCTCCTCCTCGGTACGTGCGAACATAATCGCCTGTTATACGTCACCGGGTACCGCCACGACATCAAGATAGGGAAAATTCTTGTCGATAACGGATCCTCCGTCAACCTTCTCAACGTGAGGGTGTTGAAGGAAATTTGCATGAATGTTCAGCACCTGGCCCGAGACAAAATTACCATCTCCGGGTTTGACTCACAGTCGTCACGGACGCTTGGGTCCGTAATACTGACGTTGCACTTCGGGTTGCTCGTCACTGACATCAAATTTCATGTCATTGACACCAAGAATTTCTATAACGCTTTGCTCAGCAGGCCCTGGTTACATGAGTACAACGTCATCCCTTCTACGCAACATCAGTATATGAAGTATTTCAAAGACGGCTTGGAATACACCGTCATAGGGAAGCTAAATCTATTCTTCGTAAACAAAGTCCGGAAATATGAAGACGCAAAGTACTTCCTACCAGATTTCGAAGATACGGAGAGGTGTCATAAGCCGGAGGATAAACAGAAGTCCGTCGCTACTATCCTGATCTTTGGGAGCGATTCCGAGGAAGATGAAGAAATAGTCTACTCGGGGCAACCCCAAAAAGAAAATAACAGGCCCGGACCATCTACTCCTATTTTGGTCTTCGACAGCGACTCTGAAGACGATGCCAACGCAGTGTTCTCCATCTGCCCGTCAGTGCAAACCTTCACCGCAGCAGATCAGAGTCTACAAATCACAATGGCTCTGCATCGGCATTACAAGGAACTTGATGTGCTCGATACATACAGCGTACAAGAACTACAGACTTTCTACGTCCCTTCCAGGCGAAGGGGTGAAAAGGCGATCCTCTTCTACCTATCTACGAAGACCAGAGTAGAAAAAGAAGTCTGGCATGGTGCCGATTTTGCACTCAACAAGTTTCAACCAATCCGTCTGCCAAGATACTATGCGGAGGGATTGAAAAGGCTGTTGAGACGCCAAGGTGTACCCCTAGAACAAACTGTTCAGCAAGCCCAATTCTACAAAAAGATTTAGGATATTCCCGGGATTCAGCGAAAGATGCCCAACGGGAAGATGGAGACAACCGGGCTTGGATACATTCGGCCAAAAAACGGGAGCAGTTCCACAGCTGCCGCGTCATAAACAGCTACCACGAAGGGGAAAACGCTCTTACGAATGGCCGCGACGTTGAAACAGGGCGTAAGCTCGCTCTAAGAACGTTTAGTCTATCACTCGAAGAACAAATAGACAAGCTAATAAAAGAAGCTTGTCAAAGGAGCTGAGACGATCACGGCCGCGAAATGGCCATTTATGAAAAGGCCAGAACGCAGCGTCTCAATCAGCAATCCGCGGAGAAGGAAGACTATAATGCTCTTCATCCCCGGCCCGTTGTATGTCGTCGCGAAAAGGGAAAATTCCAAAATAAAGGAAAAAACAGGGCAAAGAACGCAAACAACGTTCGAAAACAATGAAGCGGATCCAAGAAGCCGTGCAATCGAGAAAGGTTGATTGGAATCCGTCCTTTATAAAGAAGATGGGTCAGGAATACTCTTTCCCCTAAGACAAGACAAGGAAAATATTCAACCTTGTCATGAAGCACCAAATAATGACACTTCCGGAGTCTCGGCATCCCGAACAAATAAATGAGGTCCATCATCCCGATTATTGCTCCTATCACCAAGTAATAGGTCATCCTCTTAAAGACTGCTTCACCTTCAAAGACTGGGTAGAAGACCAGTATCAGCAAGGTATGTTCGCTTTATCCGACAGATGGAGGGTAACCCCGCCGCAAAAGCATGAGCCAAAGAGGATCTATACCATGAGGATGGGACCAGCTCAACATCAAGAATGGAAGCGAACTCGCACCTGCCATGTGATAACACTCTCAAAAAAGGGAGGGGAGATTATGGATGACCTCCACACGTTCTTCGCAAATGAAGATGTGGACAGGGTGATCTCAGAGTTTCCACCAGCGCTAAAAGAGCAGGAAGATGGGATACACACCACGGCATATAATCTAAGAAAAATTGACTTAGGGACGGAGAATGATCCAATACCAACGTTCGTCTGTGAACTGCTATCTGAAAAACAGGTAGCTACATTAAAGGACGTGCTCATGCAGTATAAAGACTGCTTCGCATGGAACTATTCAGAGCTACCAGGTCTAGATCCAAAAGTGGCGGTATACAAACTGGCCATATCGCCGGACATAAATCCAGTCAAACAAGCGTAAAGAAAAATGCGGCTTGAACTTGAGATGAGTATCAATGTTGAAGTCAAGAAACTAATCGATTCGGGCTTCATCCAAGAAGTTCAAAATCCTGACTGGATAGCTAACATCGTTCCAGTGATGAAAAAGAATAAGACGGTGTGTATCGGCGTGGACTTTCAGGACCTCAACAAAGCTTGCCCGTAGGATGACTTTCCAGTACCTATTACCGAGCTGATGATCGATAAAATGTTTACCCATGAGGTCTTCTCCTTCATGGATGGATCTTCAGGATACAATCAAATAAAAATGCATCCTGAAGAACAAAATCATACCGCCTTCCGGACCCCGCTGGGCATATTCTTCTATAAGGTGATACCTTTCGGTTTAAAAAATGCTGGCGTTACCTACAAAAGGGCCATGACAAAGATCTTCGATGACCTCATCCATGAGATTGTCGAATGCTACATTGACGACCTTGTGATAAAGAGCAGATCTTATGAGGAGCATTGGGAACATCTAAAAATAGTGTTTCGAAGTCTTCGGAAGTATAATCTGAAGATGAATCCTCTAAAATACGCGTTTGGAGTCTCCTCGGGCAAATTCCTAGGATTCATCATACGGCACCGGTGTATCGAAATCGACCCTTCAAAGATCAAGACGATTGTGGAAATGACCACGCCGAGAACTCTCAAACAACTGTGATCTCTTCAAGGAAAGCTCGCTTATATCCGGCGGTTCATAGCCAACCTCTCTGGAAAATGCCATCCCTACAGTCATTTGATGAAGAAGGGGACCCCGTTCGTCTGGGATCAAAAGTGCCAAAATGCACTAGACGAAATCAAGCATTACCTGCAGAATCCACCGGTATTGACTGCTCCGGTTAAGGGAAAACCCCTTATCCTATATACGAAAACCCTTGAGGGTTCTTTAGGCGCGCTATGGGCACAAGAGAACGATCAAGGAAAGGAGAGAGCTCTATACTATTTGAGTCGAGTTCTCCTGGGGGCAGAAAACAACTACTCCCCCATCGAAAAGCATTGCCTGGCACTGATCTTCGCGATAACGAAGCTAAAACATTACGCCTTGGCATATGAGGTCCATCTTATATCAAAGGTGGATCCTCTCAAATATCTGATGTCAAGGGCCATACTAACAGGAAGGCTTGCCAAATGGGCCCTTCTCCTGATAGAGTTCTCGATAACGTGTCGACCTTTCAAAGCAGTGAAAGGCCAGGCCATTGCCAACTTTCTCGCGGAGCATCCGATACCATCCGACTTCCTCTTAAATTGTGAGGAACATGCGTTTGACACAATCGAATGAGAGAAGGAAGAAAATGATTCCCAATGGGAACTCTATTTCAATGGAGCATCTTCTATAAAAAGGAGAAAGCAAAACACCTCTATAATCAAAGCCAGGATAGGCCTTATCTTCGTGACTCCACAAGGAGGGATATTGCATTACGCCCTTTCCTTAACAGAGCCAAGGACTAACAACGAAGCTAAATATGAAGCTTTGATAGCAGGTCTCAAGATCGCTATCGACATGGGAATCAAAGACGTCCTCATATATGGAGACTTCCAGCTGATCGTTAGCTAAGTAAATGGTGACTATCAAACGTGTAAGCCAGAGCTGATAAAGTATGGCGAAAGAGTGCAGCAACTGCTAACACAAATCCCTTCCTACATCCTGGAGAGTATACCGCATGCAGAAAACAGCAAAGCGGACGCGTTAGCCAAATTGGCTAAGGAACTGGCTGATGACGACCTCGATGGCGTAAGGATCATTGTGCAAAGCTGCAGGGTCCTCACGCTAATAGATATATCTTCGGAATATCTGATAATCATCCGAAAGAAAAGAAATGACCGAACAGGCAACCCTTCAAATAGAGGATGAAGAAAAGGTGAAGGACTGGAGGGAAGTCTTCATAGACTACTTTAAGTCCCGACGAACGCCCAAAAATGCGTCGTTTAGATATCAGCTCATGAAACGAGCTGTCTTTCGTATTCATCAATGATACTCTATATAAGAGATCGTTCGACTGTCTATGGTTAAGATGCCTAGGGTTGGAGGAAGCAAAGAAAGTCGTTCAAAAAATTCACGACGGACTTTGCGGTTTTCACCAAGCTGGGATAAAAATGAAGCTAAAGATCAAAAGAATGGGTTACTATTGGCCCACAATGATTCAGGACTGCCTCGAATATGCGAAGCAGTATCACTCGTACCAAATTCACGGGGACTTCATCCACCAGCATCCAAATCCGCTACACCCAACAGTAGCTAGCTGGCCGTTCGAAATGTGAGGAATCGATATAATTGGCCCTATTGAACCGACATCATCCAAAGGACATCGGTTCATACTGGCAGTGACCGACTACTTTTCTAAGTGGGCAGAAGCAGTACCACTAAGGGAGGTGAAGACGGAGAATATCCACCATTTCTTCAGGACATATGTCATCTATCGGTTCAGCACTCCGTGACGAATTATCTCGGATAATGGGCCGGCTTATAGAAGTCATAAAATCAGCCGCTTCATATAGCAACATAAAATAGATTAGAGATACTCTTCAGTCTATAATTCTTGGGCCAACGGTCTAGCTGAAGCTTTCAACAAGACCTTGAAAAAGATTATAAAGAAAACCGTGTCCAGAAATAAAAAATACTGGTACGAAAGGTTGCACGAAGCTCTCTGGGCGTACCGAACAACGTTCAAAACGGATACGAGTACAACACCATATATGTTGGTATTCGGCACGGAAGCAGTGCTTCCCCTGAAAATAGAACTCCCCTCTCTATGAGTAGCGGTTTGATACGAGCTGACAGATGAAGAAAATGCTCATCTTCAGCTTGAGGAGCTCGATGCCCTCGACGAAATGCGCCTTATAGCACAGCAAAATATGGAAGCTTATAAGGCAAGGATGACACAGTCATACGAAAAACTGACCAGGCCGAGAACATTCAGTCAAGGCGAACTCGTGCTAGTCGTCAAAAGACCCATGATCCCCAATCGTGCAAAACGGGGGAAATTCGAGCTGAACTATGAAGGCCCGTACATCATAGACAAAGTCTACCAAGGTAGAGTCTACCTACTCATGGATATGCATGGCGAAAGACCCTTCCGGAGAATAAACGGCCGATTCCTGAAAAAATACTACGCTTGACGAGTCACGACTTAGGTCAATGATAGATGACGATGTCCGTGTCCGCTCACTATCTTCCTGAGTTAGAACTCTGAGAGTAGTATGCAGAGAAGCTCCGTCGCCTCAAACATGGAAACAGCGGACCGAGATGTCCCTAAACTAACGATGGACCGGAACGTCCTTAAACTAGTACGTCACCTCAAAAATGGCGTATTGCCCTAAATACGGCGATATCCTCCCTTGAGGTCTATATGGCAATCAAAGTCTCGACGATGAGGGTTGCAACTCAAGACCTACCGGCTACACGGCTACTCCAGCGATGAAACCACCCCTAAGTCCCACCGACAAATTGATGGGCACCTGCGACGAAGCTACTCTCGAGAGTCGCACAAAAAAACGGTATGTCCACAAGCAAAATGGGCACGGTTGAAAACCCGAAGGGGCGCTGTGAGTAAAAACAACAGAACTGCCGGCGAGTTGGTGAAAACCCGAAAAGGGCGCAAACTCGTAAAATAAAAATATTCATGTGCACTTACAAGGTCCTCTCGACCTTGTGAGGAGAAAATACCTGCGTGAGATCCTTACGACTCACAAAGGAGCAACGCACTTAGGAATCCCCACGATTCCTAAGGAGAAATTACATTTGCGAGATCCTAATGACTCGTAAGGAGAATTTCCTCCTATAAGACCCCCAGGGCTCATAGGATTCAAAAGCCTTAAGCTACAGGGATCAAAACATGTTCTTAAGCCGTCATATCCACGTTGCCCTACAGGCGGTCCAATATTGACCCATGTATACAATCCACGGACACGAATAAATATTCCCTCACCAAATTCTACCAATGGCAAGAAATGTCCCCATATGGTAAACGACACTTGTATGTCCTCTCGACTTATAAGGAGAAAACACTCTTGGAAGATTCTTACGCCTTACAAGAGAAAATATCACTTAGGAATCCCCACGATTCCTAAGGAGAAAATACACTTACGAGATCCTCTCGACTCGTAGGGAGAAATACCTTTGTAAGACCTTTACGGCTTATAAAGTCAAAATCCTTAATCGACAAGATCCTAACCCTGTCTACTAAGCCATCTTTGTTCAAATCGACAAAGGCAAATGATGATTCTTTCCTGGCAACATTCCAGTTGTAGCGATACTGATGCCTAAATAGGTGTCAAACTCCAAGTCCTCTTATGGCAAATGATGATTCGCTCCTGGAAATATTCCAGTCGTAGCAATGTTGATTCCAAGATTGGTATCAGATCTCAGGTTCCTAACTCGTAATAAAATTTAGCGAGTCGTAAAAAATGCGTATGAGAAAGCCGAAATGATTGGGCAACTCGTATAAAAAAAATGGCGAGTAAAAATAAAAAATACATAGCCGAAATGATTGGGCACTGCGATAAATAGCCGAAATGATTGGGCAAACGCGACTTTCGCGATATAGAAGCTGAAAAGATCGAGTATCGCTGAAAGAAATAAAAAAAAGGGAATGAAACCTTTTTGCCCTGCAGGTGAGTGCACACTGACCCCTGTATACAATCCATGGGCACAAATGAAAATGGAACCATATTTTCCTACCAGGCCCTGTCAAAGGGAGAGCCAGATCTTAACGGCAACATTTACAACCTAGAGATCAGCTCGACGTACTTCTCATACCAACAGGATGCAGACGCAAAGTCAACAAAGGCCCAAGGGCCAAAGCAAAAGTGGAATAACGACAAAATTCTAACTCCAAGTCTCAACGGTACATATACAACCTAGAGACTATCATAGCGTTCACTCTCATCTCAACAGGATGCGGACGAGACTATCAAATGAAATTGGAGTAATGGCACAATCCTAACTCTGGACTTCAACTGCAATACACGCAGCATAGAGGTCTGATTGAATAAGCGGAAATGAGAAATGCTTTATGATATGCGTTCTACTTTCGTTCTCTACTTACCGCAATCAAGACGGTGTCACTTTGCGGCTAGCCTGTTGAGCACGGGTCGATCCACAAGGAGATGGTTGTATGTCCGTAGTTGTCATAGATGAGTTAATGAAAGAATGTATATATGTTATGTTCAATTATATCCTAAGCGATCGTATTTATGTTCAAGTAACCTTGTTAGGGTTAAGCTTGGTTAGTAGAGTTAGCATTAGTCTTGTGCTTTTCTTTTGCCATTCTTAAAATGAAGTTGGGATAATAGAAAGTAGCGGGGATTAGGAGGACATAGGAATGGGATTTGCGAGTTTAAGCAAGCTTTCTAATGATAAATCCATTCCTAGTGCCCTTTGTCCGTCCGCTACATGCGTTTATTTCCAACCCTAGACCAAACACCCGCAACTATGTATCCAATTAAGTTACAACTACATGACACGTTGTAGTGTGCTCAAAGGACTTCTCAATTTAGGCCGCGGCTATATGTCACATATAGCGCGTCTAAGTGAGGGGGTTGCGTTTTTTTGGTCTAGGCTCGTTTCAAGATATTTGGCGAAGAGAAGCACAGGGGATTTTTTCGTCCCCCATACTAACCTTCCTTAGCCCCTAACAATTGTGGAATTATTCAAAAATTTAAATGAAGAACAAAACAAAACAAGAAGGAACCAAAGAAAGAAAGAAAAATACGGTTTTACAAAGATGCAAGCTAACTACTTGGGTCCTCATCTAAGCAAGAAACTTCATTGTGTATCATGGCTTGAAAATACGGATAAGAAGAGAAGGAAAACAAAACAAGAAAAGAAAAGAAAACCAACAACTACTTAACAACAATTAATAAAGTTACAGTAAGAATTAAAATTACAAGATAAGAAATAAAAGATACAAGATAATAAAAGCACCTTTATCTTCATTTAACTTCCACTCAAGAGCTCTCACTACACTTTAATGGAGAAAAGATGATGAAGAAGAAGAACTACAAACTAAACTACACCAAAATCTAACTAAAAATAAGTATCCTTTACTTGGCACAAAACTGGGCTATTTATAGGCAGAGAGCTGAAACCTTAGGGCCAAATTCTGAGTCCTAATGCAATACAAAAATATCATCAGACGCCGAGTCAACTAGGCCGCGGAACCGCCGCATAATGTAAACTGTTCCTCGCCGAAACACGGAGATGCCACCGCGTAGGTCCGTCTTGTCTGAATTTCGGGACAGATACTAATTGGTGCTATCCATCCACCTCTCCGAAAATGCCAAGTTGATTTATGACACCATGTATCGAAGGTTTAAACGCATGCGGCTGATGTGGCAGACTTCGTCAGATTCCCCCTTATTTGAGGGGTTTTTGATTGTGGGGACGCTCTTCCCTGCAGGCGCAAGTCCCTGCAGTTAATTACGCTACCGCATCACGGTAACCACTTTCTCCTTCTCCAGGTGGTCACTTCATGTCGTAGGTGCTTGTTTTGTTTTTGGTTGCTTGTGGATTGTATACGGAGACTAATTTATATTGTCGCCCTAGAGCGTGGATTAGTCCAAATCCGTATTTTCTTAGATTTGGGTTTGGGGTTGGGTTTAAGGATACATTAGTCTCATTTGAGACTAAGATCAACTTAAACGTTTGTTAAGGATACGTTAGTCTAATTTTAGACTAAGATCAACTTGGGCATTTGCCTCTGGATTTTAAGGTTCATTTGAAGGGGAGATTTGCCTCTGGAAAACTTAATCAATTTGGGCTAAGCTTGGTTTTTAAAATAGTGTTAAACACTAGAGGATAGTTGACGATCACGTGCTTCCACGTGATGTGCTGAAAATAGTGTTAAACACTAAGGACGAAGCGCTTAAAGTAGTGTTAAACACTAAAAGTGAGGTAGTCACATGGGGTCACGTGAGGCGCCTGAGAAGTGGGCGAAATCTCCTTTATTTTATTCTCAAAATCTGCAAATAAGTGTTAAACACTTTTAATCTTTGAAATCATCTCGTGTGGACAAGTGACAATGTCTCTGTGTTAGGCATCAATTCCTCCGTCTTCTCCTATTTTATTCTTTTGAAAAGGGTGTTTGTCAAGGGTCACGTGGGGACACGTGAGGCGCCCTAGATCAGTACTGCCTTTGGTTTTGTTCTCTTTTATTTTGAGGGTCAGGTGGGAGCACGTGAGGTATTGCCTCTAGGCTAATTCCTTCTTATTTTGAGGAGTCCATTTAAGGGTCACGTGGGGCACGCGACCTAGTCTTGTTCTTTCTTTTCTACTCATTGAGGATAAGGGTCACGTGTTACCACGTGACCAAGTTCTTTACGTGCATGGAGAAGTTTAAGTCTCTTGTTTTAAATATTAGATTCTTTTGTAGGGTTAAACCCTAGTTTCTTTTGGAAGAATTAAATTCTTATAAATTTGGGAGAATTAAATTCTTATGTAGGGTTAAACCCTAGTTTTATTTGGAGGAATTAAATTCCTATGAATTTGGAAGAATTAAATTTTTATGTAGGGTTAAACCCTAGTTTCATTTGGAGGAATTAAATTCCTATGAATTTGGGGGAATTAAATTCCTTAAACTCAAATTCTCCCTCTGAGTTTTGGATCTGCATGACAGAATCTTCACGATGAGAATTAAATTCTCAACTTATGGGGAGATCTGCTTCTGCAGATCTTCAACAAAAGGAAGAACTAAGTTCTTATTCAGAAGAGTTAAACTCTTAAATTGAGAATTAAATTCTCTTTTGTTTTATGGAGCTTAGATCTCTTTTTCCTTTCTCACCTAGGGTTTCCTTTCTCTAAAAAGATCTTCTTTTCTCTTTTGAGAATTAAATTCTCCTCACTTTTTTCTCTTCGCTGTTGTTTCTCTCCAAAAATCAAAGATCGATCCCCTCTCTTCTCTTCTTGGCTCCTATTTATAGGAGAACGAAAAGAATCAATTTGTTTAGTCAATCTTTCATTGAAAGATTTTAATTGATTTCGTAACTAACATGATCTTTTAGACCATTCAGTGAATTTTATTCACCATTGGATTTTCTAAAAAGATATTCTGTTTGTTATTCTTGGTGAATTTCAGGAAATCTTTCCTTGTATAGAATATTTCTATAAATTGATGATTTTTAATCACTATTGGATTTTTAATCCAACGGTGCTCCATTTTACAGAGCACGATCCTTTTTTGTTTGGAAAGATTTAGAGAGATATTTTCCAGTTAGGGTTCTCGATTCCTTCTTAATTAGAATTTAATTCTATTAGTTTTGAAGGCTTAAAAGCCTATCACATGTTGGCACGTGATCCTACTGCTTGATCATTTAAATAGAATTTAATTCTATTAATTAAAGAGCTTAGGAACCCATCACGTGTTGACACGTGACCCCTTTGATTAACATTTTAACCAGAATTTGATTATGTTTTTAAAGAGCTAAAGAATCATCATGTGTCAGCACGTGACCCTTGGTCACGTGTGAGCACGTGATGCCCCATTGGGGTTTTTCCTTGCTGTTTTATTATGCCTTTTAATTCCTTTCAGTGGGTTCTTTAAAGGCCCACCACATGTGGGCACGTGACTCCACTAATTGCTTGCTTGATTAGAATTTAATTCTATTATAATAGTGTCCCAGGAAATCATCACGTGTCAGCACGTGACCCTTGGTCACGTGTGAACACGTGATGCCCCATTGGGGTTTTTTTCCTGATATTTTATGAGGGAACAAATGCTCCCACAGCGTTGTTCTCACGTGTTTACACGTGAGTGCAACGCTGTCATCTTTTGTGGACGTTGGATCTGCATAGGGAAGGGGGCAGATGAACCATTTCCCATCACATCTTATAAATGCAGGGGTCTCTTCAGAAGCGCCTCCACTTTTCATCTTCTTCCTCACTTGTTCTTGCCTTGAGAATTCAATTCTCTTTCTCAGAGCTTAGTTCTCTATTTCAAAAATTTCCAGAGTTTAACTCTGTTCATAAAAGATTTCCTTTTTTAGGTAAGGATCTTGAACGGCTAAAGAACTTCTTGTGGAAATTTTCTTTGGATTTTAAATCCACATCAAGGGTTTTTCCCTTCAAAGAACCCATTTTTCCAAGTTCTTGAACCTCTTTTGTTAGGGCTTTTCTGATCTCAGGGATCGATGGTGACACTTATCCTCTCTGGAATTTAATTCCAGTTCCAAGAGCTTAGCTCTGCCAATCTTCTGGGAATTTAATTCCTTTAAAGAACTTAGTTCTTCACAGAGAACTTCTTGAGATGTCCTTGTCCTGAGTTGTTCTTTGCAAAAATGCCTCCAGAGAGACCCTTCGTGATTTGCATAGAGTTCTTGCAGTGGGCTTCCTCCTTGGAGAATGCGTAGAGTTGTTTGAAATCCTGTTCATTTATTGAGAATCTTCCTTTTATTCCCATAATGATTACCCTGCCTCATCATCAGTGAGCCGCCATTTTGATTTTGTGGGGCCCTTGTGTTTTGTAACCAATGGTCCCATAAAATAAGTTGTTTATCGTTTTCTTCCACTGTCCCTTTTATATATATATATATGTTTACAAATATATATACATGTATGGGCTTCAATAACAGTTTCCTTTCATCTGTTTCAGGAACAATGGCTTCTCTTCCGTACTTCCCTTTCACTCGCTCGGAGGCTGCCTTTCCTCAGTCACCGTCTGATGAAGAGGTGATGGCGATGATTAGAGCTCATGACCCTAATCGCACCAACTTGCTTTTATGGGAGACCTGGTATGGGCACATCATTCGGGGCCGCCGCAGCTTTCTTTGCGAGATACCCACAGAGCCTATCTACCCATTTTTGCCAATGAAGCATCCACGAACTGCCTTTACTATAGAGATGTTGAAGTGGACCCCTAAGAGACGGCTTGAGCCGTCGACAACTGGGATTACGAACCACCCTGTGCCGGCTATAGACATCTTAGGGCGTCGTATCTACCAAGGTGAAGCCCAGCCCTTGTTACAGGTTTACAAAATAGGGCTTACTCCTCAACAACCCACATGTTACCTTCTCTGGGCTCGTTATATCCTATCTGCTCATCGTGCGCGATTGCAGAGGGTCGGGCTTTATCAGGCGGTGTATGCGTCTCTCTTCCACTATCAGTCCCCCCATGTCTGGTGGGTTAGGGCTTTCTTAAATCAATGGAATCTTCCCACCAATACCTTCATGCTAGGGGACCGTGAAGTTTCAATTTCTCTGGAAGAGTTTCGCGAGATATTGGGGTTGCCGGTCATGGGGGCACTCTATGAAGAACTGCTGCCTCCTAATGAGTACGTTTTTGAAACTGAGCCTACTATGCTTGACGGCTTGTCGACTGAAAATACCGTCCGCCACAAGCACCCAACTCCAATCAAGACTCTGGGCATTTTTGAGAAGCTATTCACAGAGTCAGAGGAGCATGGCGTCACTTTCAAAAGCTTTATCGCCTGCTTCCTTCGAGGAGATGTTTTATCAAAGACGGCTCCGAAGTTTGCGAGTATCAACGACCCCTTCGGGTTCGGTTTAAATAAGCTACCGACTAAAGAAGAGGATTTACCACAGTTCTATATTCCAATCCTGTCGGCTGTACCTTTTGAGTCGATCGCAGCCCCTGGCATGGACGAAGAGACTTTCTTCGTGGGTTTTATCAGTGTCTAGCTCAGCTGGTTCATCATTCCAACGCACTGTCGATTCATGAGAGCTTCAGTCATTTACCCTGCCCATCGCATCGCCGAAGGGACGCGACTAGCCGTAGGTATTCCAGGGCTAGCGCATCTATATCATGGGCTAAGCGCTGCTACCAATACCTCAACTCCAGGCGTGAACGTAGTGAGCTTCTCCCTTCATTACTTTACGTCATAGATTGAGATGCACGTACTAGGGGCATTTGACGCGCATCATAGACCCAGTTTTTATGATGCCAACACTTTTCCGCGGCTTATGAGGTTGGTGGACGCCTCTGCTCCTGATCCGACTCATTCCGGAGCTATTCGTGTGCTGCTTAGTCCCTATGCCAATACAGGCGGGATGGTCTTCAACGATCAAGTCCTCTCTGCTCCTTCAGGACCGATTCAACAGCTTTGTGACTCGTCGAAAGAAGGAGCACCCTCCCTGAAGCCCAAGGAAGCCATGCACTTATATTCGATCAGGCCGGGTTATCTGATATTTCGTCAAAACGGTGCGGCCCTTTTCATGCGGTACAACCCACACCACTTTGCTCGGCAACTGGGATATGACCAGAGTTTCCCCTTTGAGGCGTTTACAGTGGAGCCTATCCCGTCATCAGAAGTTGTTCGCGACGCCGCTCATCACTTCGTGCGGCTGAACACCGCTCTCGCTTCGTGATTCCTGAAGCTGACTATATTCCTCGGTGTGTGGGGGCTTTCACGGGCTGGTACCTCCACCGAGTCAGTCCCATTATTGCTGAGGAGAGGAGGATGCTCGTCGGATATAGGGCTCCTACTCCGATTCAGGCTACGGGAGTCCCGCCGTGACCGCGGGCAGTGGTTCGCCCTCCCCTGAGAGATACTGGTATCGTGCTTATTCCGGAGGCGGCGGAAGTGGATCTAACTCCCACAGCTAGTATGCCTCCGTGAGCTAGAGCTCAATTAAAGGCCAATAGGGCGCCAGTAGCCGTATCATCAGCTGCGGCGTCAGCAGTGGCAGTGTTATCGTCGGTGGCACCATCGAGTGAGGATATTGAAGGCGAAGTGGGTCAACTTCGCACTAAAGCACCGAGGGGAAGAGGCGATCATCTTTTGCAGTTAGTTCCGGATCCAAGAGGCGGAGGAAGACGGTCACCAATCTGCTCGACTCTTTAGTGGAATCAGAGCCTATCCTTCAAGATGAACCACTAGCCATGCAAGAATCGGATGGTGGTCTACTTTTCCCGGGTTCATCTGCCGAGGAAGCCGCACAATTGGCTGAGGCTAAAAGACGCTCACAGGATGAATCTGAGAATGTAAGGATCCCGAAGAGGCCTTATCCTGCAGTCATCTTTTACGAAGATCCTCCATCGATACGGCGGATATTTATAGGTCCTTTGGAAGAGGGAGGCGAGAGAGCCTTTAAGCAGCTTATCTCGGCCGATGCTGAAGATGCGCTTTCTTTGTGGACCGATGGCCACGAGTCTACCCTCGAACCCCGGCGAGCACACCTCCTCAGGAAGGAACGCCGGCTTGAACAAGCCATACTAGAAGCTCCTTTGCGCATTGGTATACTTGTATATCCTTTTGTAGTATTTTGCACTGCTTATATATATACATATCCTTATCCTCGTGAAAACTTTGCAGGGACTTCGGCAATGGCGGAGGATCTAAGTTCGAGTCGCGCCTTGACCATGGACCCTACGAATATCCCCGATGAGACACTAATAAGTGTAGAGAGGGTCGATACAACTGTTGTCCCTGCCGCGGAGCTCCCATCAGTGACTCCCGTTCCCCAGGTTCTTGCTCCCCCGGAAGAGACATCTTCATTGGCCGAAGATTCAATGGATCTTTCTGGGGACGGCCCGGAGGCTGTAGGGCAGGTAGTTGAGGCCATCGTCCTCTCATCGAAGCCTGCCGCGATGGCCACTTCTCCCCAACCAGAAGTTATTATACCGACCCATATCCCCGATGAGGTGCCTGGGGGAGTGGAGGAGGCCGCCGAAGCTGCTATCCCTCCGTTCCAGAGTGGGAGGAGCATCAAAGGTAGCTTTCTATATTTTATATTAATAATCTCTCCATTATCTGAACCTTTCTGTCTTTTTAGAATTGCGCGGGTTGGCGGTGTCTATCGCTGATTTGTCTCCCAGGAAATCTTTTCAATGTCTGCTAGAGATGGCTGCTCCGCAGGCAATATCCCCTCAACGCATCGTCCTATCTTTCGGGAAAGGCTAGTGTTGTTCGTCTTCTTCACGGCATTATCATTATTCCATATAACGATACTGATGTCTTCTTCAGTTCTGGAGGCTGATGACGAAGTTGAGATTCTTGACGGGCCTGGGGAGCCTTCAGACCCTTCTTGCATGACCGTGGGTAAGTAAAGTTTCAATGTTGTTCCATCCGCTCTTTATTTGTGAATCTCGCTGATTATTTTCTATGAATCTTAACATCATTGCCAGTTCTTACCACGCTGGAATCTCGCATTGTGATGCCGCCCGGCCCCTATGCTCTACGTGCCTCGGAACGGATGGCAAAGCTAAGCCTTCACACCTTTTTAGCTCTGATTGAAGACTTTCGTGCTGGAAGTCTGATCACGGCCGAAGTATTTACCGCTGAAGCCAACGGTTCTC
Source organism: Agapanthus africanus (assembly GCA_030015575.1). Lineage (NCBI taxonomy): Eukaryota > Viridiplantae > Streptophyta > Magnoliopsida > Asparagales > Amaryllidaceae > Agapanthus > Agapanthus africanus. Next base: position 426,862,899 of record JASDDO010000010.1, on the reverse strand, counting down.
TTTCCTTTCTTGCTACTTACTATAGTGAAATATTGGTGCAAGTCTGGGTTGAATTCTGTCGCCAAGTGGAGGCTTGCTTGCATATCCTTGAATGTACACGTCTTCCTTCAGAGGTTATAGCTGCAAAGGCGAGCTTGCGGGGGCTGATCGAACGATGCACCTCAAATATGCTGTCATGTGAGAAGAGGCTCAGCCGAAAGTTTTCGGAGAGGGAGCTGGCTTCCAAAGCACTGAGAGAACTTCAAGCTAATCTTACGGCCAAGACTACTTGGGCATATGATCTTTGGCGAGGGCTTCAAGAGGCTATCAAAGAGGTGGTAGCTATTGATAAGGCCGTCATTTTCACTCGCGAAATGGTCGAAGCTCATAAGGTTACCGAAAAAGAGCTTGAAAGTCGGCTTGCCTCATACCAGTCCCAACAGGCTCAAGAGGAGACCCGTCTCTTAACGATAATGAATTATGAGGCTGAGGCCCAGCGGAGAAAGGATGAATTGGCAAATCTATTGAATCGTCCGACGGCCTAAAGAATTGTATTTTTTTATTCTTCTGTACATACTCCTGAATGAGAGTATTTTTTTATTCTTTCTTTCATAAATTGTACTTTGTATTCATTTTGATTCATGAATAAAAGACATATTTTGCTTCATGATGGTGTGTCCTCCTTAGTAAATGCATTTTGTGGATAATCTATTCTGATCTCCTTGTAGGACAGCGATGGCTTAGAAGTCAGGTTCAGCTCTGCCTCCTAAGACTTTCTAACTTTATGAGCCGTGAGGGTCTCATAAGGGTATTTCTCCTTACGAGTCGTGAGGATCTCGTAAGTGTAATTTCTCCTTAAGAATCGTGAGGATTCTTAAGTGCGTTTTCTCTTGAGAGTCGTAAGGATCTCACAAAAGAGTTTTCTTCCTTACGAGTCGTGAGGACCCGTAAGTGATTACTTCTTTTCTTGTCAGAGAGGGTAACCTGTAGAAAATCTACCTTGGCCTCTCCGCGAAGAAACGATGGCTTGGGAGACAGGGTTAGGATCTGCCTTCTAAGACTTTTCAACTTTATGAGCCGTGAGGGTCTCATAAAGAATTTTCTCCCTACAGGTCGAGAGGATCCCGTAGGTGTAATTTCTCCTTAAGAATCGTGAGAATTCCTAAGTGCGTTTTCTCTTGAGAGTCGTAAGGATCTCACAAAAGAGTTTTCTCCCTTACATGTCGAGAAGACCCGTAAGTGATGGATGACGTTGACGTTATCCGCATTTTACGGAGTCGGAAATTGCTTTGTCCATTTCCCACGGGGTCAAGATTGACATTAGCCGTGTTCTATGGGACTAGGAGGGGCTCTGGATGCTTCCCACGGGGTTAGGATTGACATTAGCCATGTTCCACGAAACCAGGATTTGCTATGGATGCTTCCCACGAGGTCAGGATTGACATAGGCCGTGTTCCACAAGGACCAGGATCCGCTCTGGACGTTTTCCATTGGGTCAGGATTGACATAGACCGTGTTCCACGAAACTAGGATTTGCTCTGGATACTTCCCACGGGGTCAGGATTGACATAGGCCGTATTCCGCATGGACCAGGATCCGCTCTGGACGTTTTCCACGGGGTCAGGATTGACATAGGCCGTGTTCCATGAAACCAGGATTTGCTCTGGATGCTTCCCACGGGGTCAGGATTGACATAGGCCGTATTCCGCAAAGACCAGGATCCGCTCTAGACGCTTCTCACGGGGTCAGGATTGACATAAGCCGTGTTCCACGAAACCAGGATTTACTCTGGATGCTTCCCACGGGGTCAGGATTGACATAGGCCGTGTTCTGCAAGGACCAGGATCTGCTCTGGACGTTTTTCATGGGTCAGGATTGACATAGGCTGTGTTCCACGAAACCAGGATTTGCTCTAGATACTTCTCACGGGGTCAGGATTGACATAGGCCGTATTCCGCAAGGACCAGGATCCGCTCTGGACGTTTTCCACGGGGTCAGGATTGACATAGGCCGTGTTCCACGAAACCAGGATTCGCTCTGGATACTTCCCACGGGGTCAGGATTGATATAGGCCGTGTTCCGCAAAACCAGGATTTGCTCTGGATGCTTCCCACGGGGTCAGTATTGACATAGGACGTGTTCCGCAAAGACCAGGATCCACTCTGGACGTTTTCCACAGGGTCAGGATGTGTTCCGCAAGGACCAGGATCCGCTCTGGACGTTTTCCACGGGGTCAAGATTGACCTAGGCCATGTTCCACGAAAGCAGGATTTGCACTGGATGCTTCCCACGGGGTCATGATTGACATGGGCCGTGTTTCGCAAGGACCAGGAGGGGTTGACTCTCGGTTGTCTATGCATCGTCGAGTCATGAAACTGGGAGCTTTGTCGCGGCTCCAATTTGCTGACGTTGCGTCTGTTGTAATGAGACAAATGTTGAGATGATCTCCAGGCTGTCTGTGAACCATCGAGATGTGGCTTCTTTTTTCTGATGGAGCCTGGTGGGAAGGTATGGTTCCCTCTTAATTTGTGCCCCTAGATTGTATACAGGGATCGATGTGATCTCACATGTAGGGCAAAAAGTTTCATTTTATATATTTTTCTTTCCGTGATGCTCTATCATTTCAGCTTTTATATCGCGAAAGTCGCGATTGCCCAATCATTTCGGCTATTTTTCGCGGTGCCCAATTATTTCGGCTATTTGTTTTATTTACTCGCTGCTTTTTTTTGCGAGTTGCCCAATCATTTCGGCTATTTTGCATGCATACACTTTTACTTGCTGATTTTGTTGCAGGTTGCCCCATCATTTCAGCTATTTCGTATGCATGTGTGGCTCGCTGGCTTTTCGCTGCGAGTTTGGGATTTGACACCGATTTTGGTATCAGCATCGCTACAACTGGGATATTTCCAGGAGAGAATCATCATTTGCCTCTGTCGATGTCGAACAAAGATGGCTTAGTGAATAAGGTTAGGATCCTGTCGACTAAGGCTTTTAACTTCATGAGCCGTAACGGTCTTATGAAGGTATTTCTCCCTACGAGTCATGAGGATCTCGTAAGTGCGTTTTCTCCTTAGGAACCGTGAAGGTTCCTAAGTGCATGTTCTCTTATAAGTCGTAAGGATCCTACAAGAGTATTTTCTCCTTATAAGTCGAGAGGACTTACAAGTGTCATTCGCCATATGAGCATATCCCCGGTCTCTGATGAGACTTTGTTAGGGAAATGTTTATTCGTGCCCGTGGATTGTATACAAGGGTCAATATTGAACCGCTTGTAGGGCAGTCTATGGGATGGATTAAGAATAGGTTCAGATCCCTGTAGCTTAAGGCTTTTGAATCTTATGAGCCGTGAGGGTCTCATAAGAGGGTTCTCCTTATGAGTCGTGAGGATCTCGCAAGTGTAATTTCTCCTTAGGAATCGTGGGGATCACTAAGTGTGTTTCTCCCTTGTGAGTCGTAAGGATCTCACGCAGGTGGTTTCTCCTTACAGGCTCGAGAGGACCTTGCAAGTGTCTTTTAACGAGATTGCGCCCTTTCGGGTTTTCACAAACTCGCCGGCAGTCCTGCTGTTTTAACTCACGGAGCCCTTTCGGGTTTTCATCTGTGCCCATCTTGCTTATAGACGGACCGTTTTTTTACCACGTCAGCCTGGGGACGCCGCGGGTTTGTATTAGTTTAACGACGTTTCGGTCAGAAAGCCGGCTACTACTTATAGAGTTTGTGCTTAGGAAGATAGCAAGCGGATATAGACGTCGTCATCTATCGTTGACCTAGGCCGTGACTCGTCAGGCGTAGTATTTTTTCAGGAAGCGACCGTTTATTGGCCTGAAAGGTCTTTCACCATGCATGTCCATGAGTAGATAGGCTCCACCTTGGTAAACTTTGTCTTTGATGTACGGACCTTCATAGTTTGGCTCGAATTTCCCCCGTTTGGCACGATTGGGGATCATAGGTCTTTTGACCACTAGCACGAGTTCGCCTTGGTGGAATGTTCTCGGTCTAGTCGATCTTTCATATGAGCGCGTCATCTTTGCTTTATAAGCCTCCAAATTTTGTTGCGCCATGAGTCGGGTTTCATCAAGGGCATCGAGTTCCTCAAGCCGAAGGTGAGCATTTTCTTCGTCTGTTAGCTCGGAGTGAACTGCCACTCGTAGAGAGGGTAACTCTATCTCGAGGGGGAGAACCGCTTCTGTGCCGAATACCAATGCATATGGTGTTGTGTTTGTGGCAGTTTTGAACGTAGTTCGATACGCCCAGAGAGCTTCATGCAGTCTCTCATGCCAGTCCTTCTTATTTCGAGACACCGTCTTTTTCACGATCTTCGTCAAGGTCTTGTTAAAAGCTTCAGCTAGACTGTTAGCTTGGGGATTATAGACCGAAGAGTGTCTCCAGTCTATATTATGCTGTTGTACGAAGCGGCTGATCTTGTGGCTTCTATAGGCTGGCCCATTATCGGAGATAATCCGTCATGGAGTGTCGAACCGGTAAATGACATGTGTCTTGAAGAAATAGAGGATATTCTCCGTCTTCACTTCTCTTAGCGGTATGGCTTCTGCCCACTTAGAAAAGTAATCGGTCGTCGCCAATATAAACCGATGTCTTCTGGACGATGCTGGTTCGATAGGCCCGATTATGTCAGTTCCCCACATTTCGAATGACCAACTAGCTACCGTTGGGTGTAGCGGATTTGGATACTGATGGATAAAGTCCCTATGAATCTGGCACGAGTGGCACTGCTTCGCGTATTCGAGGCAGTCTTGGATCATCGTGGGCCAATAGTAGCCCATCCTCTTGATCTTTAGTTTCATCTTCGGCCCGGCTTGGTGAGAACCGTAGAGTCCGTCGTGAGTTTCTTAGATGACTCTCCTTGCTTCTTCTGGTCCCAGGCATCTTAGCCACAGAGAATCAAATGACCTCTTATACAGAGTATTATTGACGAAGGCAAACGACAGTGCTCATTTCATGAGCTGATGTCTTGACGACGCATCTTCAGGTGTTCGACGGGATTTGAAGTAGTCTATAAATACTTCTCTCCAATCCTTAGCTTTTTCTTGGACTTTTATTTGCAGAGCCATTTGCTCGGTCGCTCCCTTTTCTTCGGAAGATTCCGGAGATACCTCTGCCGGTGCGAGAACCCGTCAACTTTGCACAACGATCCTCACGTCATCGAGGTTCTCGTCGGCTAATTCTTTAGCGAACTTGGCTTATGCATCTGCCTTGGTATTTTCCATACGCGGTATGCTTTCCAGGGCATAGGCGGGGATTTGAGTCAGCAGTTGCTGCACTCTCTCACCGTACTTTACTAATTCAGGCTTGCACGTTTGATAGTCGCCATTTACTTGGCTAACAACCAGCTGGGAGTCTCCGTATATAAGAAGGTTCTCGATTCCCATGTCGACAGCGATCTCAAGACCAGCTATATAAGCTTCATATTCGGCTTCATTATTCGTCCTCGGCTCTGTTAAGGAGAAGGCAAAGCGCATTATCCCTCCTTGTGGAGTCACGAAGATGAGGCCTACCCCTGATTTGATTATGGGGGTGCTTTGTTTGCGCTTCTTCATGGAAGATGCTCCATCGAAATAGAGTTCCCACCGGGTATTATTCTCCCTTCTTTCCCTGTCGCTCGTGTCAAACGCGTGCTCGTCGGGCAATTCGCAGTTCAAAGGAGAATCGGCAGGTATCGGATGTTCGGCGAGGAAGTTAGCGATGACTTGGCCTTTGACTGCCTTGAGGGGACGATAAGTTATCGAGAACTCCATTAAGAGTATAGCCCATTTAGCGAGCCGTCCGGTTAATATAGCTTTTGACATCAAATATTTTAGATGATCCACCTTTGATATGAAATGGATCTCATGTGCCAACGCATAGTGTCTGAGCTTCGTTATCGCGAAGATCAACGCCAGGCAATGTTTTTCAATGGAAGAATAATTGTTTTCTATCCCCAGCAGAACTCGACTCAAATAGTAGAGAGCTCTCTCCTTCCCTTGGTCGTTTTCTTGTGCCCATAGCGCGTCTAAGGAACCTTCGAGGGCTGTTGTATACAGGATGAGAGGTTTTCCATTAACGGGAGTGGCCAGCACTGGCGGGATCTGCAAGTATTGCTTGATTTTGTCCAGTGTGCTTTAGCATTTGCGATCCCAGACGAACGGGGTTCCCTTTTTCATTAGGTGACTGTAAGGACGACATTTGCCGGAAAGATTGGCTATAAATCGCCGGATATACACGAGCTTTCCTTAGAGAGACCGCAGCTGCTTGAGAGTCCTTGGTGGTGGCATTTCTATGATCGCCTTGATCTTAGAAGGGTCTATCTCGATGCCTCGGTGTCGGATGACGAATCCTAGGAGTTTGCCCGAGGAAACTCCGAACACGCATATGAGAGGGTTCATCTTCAAGTTGTATTTCTGAAGGCGCTGAAATACAATCTTCCGATGCTCTAAATGTTCCTCGTATGATTTGCTTTTAACTACGAGGTCGTCGATATAGCATTTGACGACTTCATGTATGAGGTCATCGAAAATCTTCGTCATGGTCCTCTGATAGGTGGCACCGGCATTCTTTAGTCTAAAGGGCACCACCTTGTAGCAGAATATACCCAAATTGGTCCGGAAAGCGGTATGCTTCTGGTCCTCGGGATGCATCTTTATCTGATTGTACCCTGATGATCCGTTCATGAAGGAGAAGACTTCGTGGGTGGATGTATTGTCTATCATCAGCTCAGTGACCGGTACTGGAAAGTCGTCCTTTGGACAAGCTCTGTTGAGATCCCGAAAGTCCACACATATGTGCACCGTCCCATTTTTCTTCATTACTGGGACAATGTTGGCGATCCAGTGAGGATACTGAACCTCTTGGATGAAGCCAGAGTCGATTAGCTTCTTGACTTCGGCGTTGATGCTCATTTCAAGCTCGAGCCGCATTCTTCTCGGTGCTTGTTTAATCGGCTTGATGTCCGGAGATATCGCCAATTTGTGCACGGCTATTTCTGGGTCTAGTCCCGGCATCTCGGAATAGTTCCATACAAAGCAATCTTTATATTGCATAAGCATGTTTTTGAGCGTAGCCACCCTTTCCTTAGACAACAGCTCACCGACGAACGTCAGCCGTAGGTCGTTTGCTGTTCCCAAGTCAATTTTTTTGAGATCATCAGCAGTAGTATGTATCCCATCTTCCAGCTCTTTTGGCGCCGGTGGAAACTCGGAGATCACTTCGTCATCATCATTTGCGAAGCACCAAGGGAGATCAGCCGTATCTTCGCATATTCTTTCTCCTAACATGTTATCATGTGACAGGTGCGAGATCGTTTCCAAGACCGATATTGGTCTGGTTCTACTCTCGCTGCATACGTGGCTTTCGGTTCATGCTTCTGCGGCGGTGTTACCCTCCAACTGCTGGATAAAGCGAACTTGCCGAGTTGGTATTGGTCTTCGACCCAGTTCTTGAAGGTGAGGCAGTTTTCGAGAGGGTGTCCTATTGCTCGGTGATAGGAGCAATAGTCGGGGTGAGAGACCTCGTTTGCTTGCTCGGGGTGCTTGGACTCTGGGAGTGTCATCATTTGATATTTCATGACAAGATTGAATATCTTCTTTGTCTTCTCTTGGGGAAAAGAATATTCTCGACCCATCTTCTTTATAAGAGACGGATCCTGGCTGCTCGATTCTTGATTGTGTGGCTTTTCGGACCCGATTTGCCGTTGTCGAACGTTTTTTCCGTTCTTTGGTTTATTTTTGCCTCTGCGCCGGGTCTTTTAGATGACGGGTTGGCGACGAGGAGCATTGTCATTCTCCGCGGCCTGTTGAAGGAGGCGCTGCGTTCTGGCTTCCTCATAAATGGCCATTTCACGGCTATGATCGTCCCGGACCTTCTGACCCGCTTCCCTTATTAGCTTGTCCATATTTTCTTCAAACGACGGACTTGGCATTTTGATGGCGGGACCTCGTTTTGGTTCAGGGCTAGCGTCTTTTAACAGAACATCTCCTTCTTCGTCAAAGTCATGTATGACGTAGCAGCCATGGAATCGTTCCCGTTTCTTGGATTGAACATATCCCAGCCCGATCGTTTCCATTTTTCCGTTGGGAAATTTTCGCTGAGTTCTAGGGACGTCCCAGATCCTGTTATAGAACTGAGCTTGTCGAGCAGTCTGTTTGAAAGGTACGCCTTGGTGCCTTAATAGCCTTTTAAAGCTTTCTGTATAGTATCTGGGCAGACGGATGGGCTGGAGTCTGTCAAGTGCAGAATCGGCTCCGTGCCAAACTTCTTTCTCTAATTTAGTTTCTGTTGATCGGTAAAAGAGGATCGCTTTTTCATCTCTTCGCCTGGGAGGGACGTAGAATGTTTGTAGTTCCTGCACATTATAGGTATTAAGTGCGTCGAGCTCTTTGTAATGCTCTTGCGGAACCATAGCGATTTGCAAACTCCGATCATCGCCAACAAAGGCCTGTGTTGATGGCCGAACAGATAATACTGCGTTAACCTCGTGTTTCCCCTAATCAGAGCAAAGCTCTGTTTTGAATTTCAAAATTCAAAAAATTGAAGCAACGCTTCAGATCCCGTGCGCTGCGTGCTGCGCGCCACGTGTCAAAAGCAGACACGCCAGCGCCAGGAGTGCTGCGCCCTATGCAGCGCACCCCCAATCAGAGCAAAGCTCTATTTCAAAATTTAAAATTTAAAAGTTGAAGCAACGCTTCAGATCTAGCGCTCTGCACTGCGCGCCACATGTCAAACACAGGTGCGCTAGCGCAGTTGCGCTGCGCTCCGCGCTGCGTGCCACGTGTCTAACACGTGTCTAACACAGGTGCGCTAGTATAGTTGCGCTGCGTTCTGCGTTGCGCGCCACGTGTCGAGCATGGATGCGCTAGCGCAGTTGCTCTGCGCTGCGTGCCATATGTCGAACGTAGGTGCGCTGGCGCAAAGTCTGCCAGCGCTGGAATTAAAAAAATTCTCCACCGTTAGATCAAAAAATCTAATAATAATAAATTATTAATTAAAATTCTGTTATGGAAAGATTTTTCAATCTTATTAAAACAAGAAGATTATTTTCTGTAAAACAGAAGCCTTAGGATCAAAGATCCAACGGTGGGAAATATTCCCAAATCAATCAGAGAAAAATCTCTTAAACTGATTTAACAAATCAATTGGCCCTATATAAAGGCCCCAAGACGTCAAGTCTCAGATAGAGAAAACCCTCTGCTAACTTTGAGAAAAACTCAAAGAGAAAGAAAGGCAAGCCTTTAGAAAAAAGAAGATCATTTCTTCATCTTTAAGGTAAAGAATTAATTCTTGAACAACAGAGATGAAATTATCTCGTAAAAAGAAGAAACATCTTCTAAAAAGATCTTAGATCTATAAAAAGCCAAGGTCTTTGATTAAAAAGAAAAGATCAAAAGATCCAATCATAAAAATATAAAAATAAGTATTTTACGTCACAGATCTTTTGATCTATAAAGGCAGAGCCTTTTATAAAAACAAGAACTTTTGTTCTTGGATCTTGAGGTAAGGCCTCCTTTGAAGAATATAAATTTGTTCTTTGATCTTAAAATTGATCAAAATGCGCTTTGCGCTATTAGACAGTGCCTTGCACTCATGAACCGCGCCCTTGCGCTCCTTGGACCGGCGCTCAGCGCCAAAACATGCCACGTGTCAACCATAGACACGATCTGCGCTTTGCGCTCCTGAAAACAGCGCATTGCGCTCTTGGGTTGGCGCTCAGCCCCAAGCGCGCCACATGTCACTCATTGGCGCACCCATAAACTAGCGCAGCGCGCTCATAAATTAAAAGCGCAGTGCGCTAACAAACTAGCGCTTAGCGCTAAGCGCGACACGTGTCCTCCTCGTGTGCGCTAACCGACAGAAGCGTAATGCGCTCTTTGACTGACGCAAAGTGCCTAGTGCGCCACGTGGCGCACTGTTAGAACATACTTTGTTCTGATTGATGCTATGCATTCAATATAAGACAAAAAAAATGTCAGAGCCCAATGCTTAGCATTATTAAAAAGGGCAGAGCCCAAATAAAGGCCTAACAGGCAGAACGAAAATAAAATGTTAAACATTTTTTAAACTAGACTCAGCCCAATTCTGGCCATAAGTCCTCAATTTAAATTGAACTGAGCTCATCTGCTCTTCCAATCAATTTACACACAGTTCGAGGGTACATCTCTTTACTCCTCTGATATCTGTCATTGTAATCCTTCAACGTCGTCAGAGAGGTAACGGGTCCCGACAACCGCACATTACTACGAACTGTGGGGTCCTTAAACTCATGGACTATGATGTCCTTAACCTTGACCGTGATGACTTAAAACTAACGTCGGACTGTGGAGTCCTTAAATCCACGGACTATGATGTCCTTAACCTCGACCGTGATGTCTTAAAACTAACACCGGACTGTGAGGTCCTTAAACTCACGGACTATGATGTCCTTAACCTTGACCGCGATATCTTAAAACTAATAATGGACCGCAGTGTCCTTAAACTAATTACCGACCGCAAAGTCATTAAACTAAACAATAGAGCCCAATTGCTCTCTTGTCGGATCAAAACGATCCCGTTAAGTCGATCTCAGTCTGAAATTAGACTAATGTATCCTTAACAAACGTTTAAGTCGATCTTAGTCTCAAATGAGGCTAACGTATCCTTAAACCCAAACCCCTCAAACCTAAATCTAAGAAAGATACGGATTTGGACTAGTCCACGCCCTACGGGCGACAACATAACTTAGTCTCCGTATACAATCCACGGGCAACCAAACACAAAACAAACACCCACGACACGAAGTGACCATATGGAGAAGGAGAAAGTTGTTACCGCGATGCGGTAGCGTAATTAACTGCAGGAGCTTACGCTTGCAGGGAAGAGGATCCCCACAATCAAAACCCCCTCAAACGAGGGGGAATCTGACGAAGTCTGCTACATCGGCCGCATTCGTTTAAACCTTCGATACATGGTGCCATAAATCAACTTGGCATCTTCGGAGAGGTGGACGGATAGCACCAATTAGCATCTGCCCTTAGATTCAGGCAAGACGTCAGTCTTACCGGCTTCCGGCGGTAAACACCTCGTCTTCTGAGTCACTACCAAAGACCAGAATAGGAGTTAACGGTCCCGGTTTGTTGTATTGGAGCGGTCTCGAATAGACTATCTCTTCTTCCTCTTCGGTATCACTCCCGAAAACCGGAATAGTAGTTATAGCTTTGTTCTTGTCCTCCGGCTTATGACATCTTTTCGTGTCTTCGAAATCTGGCAGTAAGTACTTGGTATCTTCATATTTGCAGACTTCGTTCACGGAGAATGGGTTTAGTTCCCCTGTCACAGTGTGCTCAAGACCATTTTTGAAGTACTTCATACACTGATGTTGTGTAGAAGGGATAATGTTGTACTCGTGTAACCAAGGCCGGCCGAGCAAAGCGTTATAGCAGGTCTTAGCGTCAATGACGTGAAACTTGATGTCAGTGACTAGCAGCCCAAAGCGCAGCGTCAATATCACACACCCGAGCATCCGTGATGACTGGAAGTCAAACCTGGAGATAGTGATCTTATCCCGAGCGAGGTGTTGAACGCTCATATAGATTTCTTTCAACACTCTTACATTGAAGAGGTTAACGGAGGACCCATTGTCAACCAGGATTTTGCCTATCTTGATATCATGACAGTATCCAGCGACATAAAGGGGACGGTTATGCTCGCATGTCCCAAGGAGGAGGTCTTCATCACCAAAGGTGATATCATCCGTGTGTACTTCTTCCAACTCGTCTTTCATCTTTTCTTCGGCAAGGAAAGTTTGGAACTGTTCAGGCTCTTGTAACGCCTTGATCAGAGAATCTCTTGCTTCTTTTGATAACAAAAGGGCATCGAGAATGCTTAGCTGCGAAGGTAGCTTCCTCAAGTATGCCAGAACGTTGTATTCCACCTTGTTTTTCTTTGGTGGGTCCTTGGCTGTCAGCTCTTTGACGACTTGATCATCTAGGGCGATATCCTCAGGGATTTTTTCTTTCCCCTTATCTTTTCTATTCGACCCACTGTTCGCAGGCCCGAGATTCTTTTTGGGCAGCGTACGATTGCGCAGCTGAATGTTCTCACAGGTCTTCATTTCCTCTGTTTCAGATATGGGTTCTTTGAAGAGAAGGCCAAGGGCTATTTCTTCATCAGAATTGCTCCCAAAGATGAGAACTTGCGATCTCCCAGCGTCGACCATATGACAGTTTCTCGGGGTTATTTCTTGAAATGTTGTCGGTGGGCAGCATATCCCTGCCACCAGTTTTTAAAAGCGTTGCACTCTTCGATGGGGTGCGTAATCTTTCGAGGATATAGGCAGTAGCTAGGATGCATATCCGCTTTATCAGGAGTGTTTCCTTCGGAGGGTGGCAGCTTCATTCCCATCGATATGGCTTTGGCGAACCTTTTCCTCGTCTTGAACCTGCTTTTATTTGCGGCGGATGTACTTTGATCTGGTGGGATTGTTTTGACCCTTTCGTCCAGTCGCCGGCGTTTGGCCTTTTCAAATATGGCCATCTCGCGCTCTCGATCGGCTTTGCTTTTAAGAAGAACTTTGTTCAGGAATGCATCAATCATTTCGTCTGATGGTCCTAGAAGTTCCAGTTCAGGATCTGTCCCCAGTTTCTCTACGTAAAGAGCTTCTTCATCGTCTATCGACAAGTGAGAGATCACATGACAGCTTGCCACATAATCTTCAGGCTCATCCGACGAGTCTTCTCCATTGTCATCATCTCCGTCCTCAAGGACGTGGCTGAGAAATTCTTAGAGTGTAACTGGGGTCCGCGCCTTCTGATTATATTCTTCGAGTACGTTAATCTGTTTTTGCAGGTCCGTGCACTTGTCACCAGGCTTCATGGGCTTTTTGGTCTTCTTCTTCTTCTTCTTCGAAGACTTTGACGGCTGGGTATGAGTGCTTTGACTATCACTACCAATTTTCGGAGTCGGGTGCGGTTTCAGCATTCCCTCGATGATTTCGGGTTCCAGTGGATTTTTCCACCTGATTGCCGGGTATGTTTGGAGATCCTTCAGCATTCTTTTCGTCTCGGCTGAAAGAACGACCTCCCATGGAGCTTCTTCTACAAAAGAGCATGATGCCCCCGGTGTGTCCGTCCTTTTAAGAGCGTGCGGCTGTGGCGGGCTTACTTTCCAATTCTCGGACAGTGCAAACTTGCCCTGTTGGTATTGGTCTTCGATCCAGCCTTTAAAGATGAAGCAATCTTCAATTGGATGGCCTATCGTTTAGTGATACGGGCAATAATTGGGATTATTAGCCTCACCGAGTTGCAATGGGCATTTTGGATTCGGCAAATTAATGAGCCTGTTGCGCACCGCCAGTTCGAACAATCTTTTCGTTTTGTCCCGGGGAAACGAATAAGGGCGCTTTATTTTCTCATTATAGAATCGCCGTCTCTCGTCTAGGCGATCAGTTAATTTTGGACCACTGGGCTGCTGTTGAGCATTGGCGACGAAGGTCGCTTTCCCTTTCCCTTTTTCATTCCGTGGCTCTAGCTTCGAAGAGGAGGCCTGTGACCCATCTGGTCCATTTGGGCCAGCTTATCAATCAATGACTGGAAAGTAGTTGGCTTGAAAAATATCATAAATTGGGAGATGGTCGCTTGACGGTCAAGAGTTCCCATGAACATGCCAACCGCAGGTGATTCTTTGATGCGTTGCTCGCATTTCGACCATAAATTCCGCCATCGTATTGCGTATTGCACCCATGTTTCACCTGGCTTTACCCAGATGTTAATTAATGCGGTGATCGGGGTGCGCTCGCTAGCGCTTGTGAATCTTTGTGTAAACAGCAGTTCCATCTCTGCAAATGTCTTGACAGAGTCGTTCGGGAGTTCAGAGTACCATTCGAACGCTGTCTCCGATAAGCTGCCGACGAACTGGCAAAGTAGCAGTTTATCGTCGCCTCCAGTGTTGCCGCACAAGGCTTTGAATTGAGCAACGTGTTGATGGGTATTGCCTATCCCCTTGTATACATGGAATTTGGGGATCGTGTATCCTGGTGGATACTTGATCTGATCGTACCATCCTGGATATGGTCGCCCAGTTTTAACAATTTGGCCGGCCGCTTCATTCACCTGGTGAGCTCGTGTTTGCTGAGCGATGTAGTCTTCCAAGGCGGCCTTAGAGATTGTCTCTTCTTTGGTTGCTGAAAGAGCCGGAGGAGGGTTCGATATCTCCCCTCTGTCGTCTTCATTGATAATTGGAGGGTCTTCAGCTGGAGGTTCCGGCTGTAACATCATCCCAGCCATGTCTTGGAACAAAAGAGCCATTCATTTTATGTTGGCTGTCTGTTCCGCGGCCTCTTTTTCTTTTCTCTAGAGCATTCTTCGGAGGAATTCAGTATCAGTCTCTCTCTTGTTCTTGACGCTGCTCTGAGGCCTCTAGATTTTCTTTTAGCCCAGTAAGTGCGGCCATTGCAGTTAGCATCTCCTGAAGTTTTTGCTGCTGTTGTTCTTGAGCCTTCGTTATCGATCGGGTAAGCGGTCGATGACCTGTAGAAGTACGACTTTCCTCTTTTCCGGAAGCCATATACACAGTGCGCACCACTATGCCCCCATACTTGGAGCGTTTAGGTTCGGTGTCCTTGCGGTTCGTCACGGACACGGGGGCCTTCTCTGGCCTCCTTCTCTTATGAGCGGTTGAAGTTTAGGAAGCCGTTGTAGCGGGCACCCAGATAGATGACATCTTCTGTGGTATCACAGGATGACTCTCTTCTTGCCGAGCTTTAATCTTCTTTGGTCGGCGAGAGTAGTCCTGGTCAATCACCGATTCCTGAACCTGTCCCCAAACTTTGTAAATTTTGGAGGACAGCCGCTTAGGGGGTTGCTCCGGCTTCTTTTCTGTAGCAATTTCTATAGGTGGAGGAGATCTTTTCAGCACGGCAGTCGGAGAGTTCTTGCAAACCCTCCTAAGCGGTTCAAAGCTGTTCCTAGTCGGAACAGCAGCATCGATTTCCACCATGGGAGCTGGCGGAGTCAGCCCAGAAAGGGAGCTGCCCCCAGCCTTCCTTACTCGGCGCCAGTGATGAAGGCAAGCATGTCGTGCGGATGGGATTGTCTCAGTCACGGGGATGGCTTCATCGTGCCCCCTGTTCTGGCCGAGGGTTGCTGTTGGTGCTAGCCTATTGAAAACTGATGTCCGTTGAGAAGCAATGTCCAATCTGTCAAAGATAGACCTCTGGGCAGGGGAAGCAGCTTTGAGGACTTCGCCTGGAGCGGGAGCCGGAATAGCCAGTCTTGTGAAGACCGACCTTTTGGAAAGCCGCCTTGACGATTTTATGAGCAGGAATGGCTATCCGCTTAGGGATAACTCTTTCTGGTATGACGGGCTTCCTCACGGGCCCAAATGAGCTTTGGCCTAATCTGTCAAAGACTGAGGCGTTGGCGCTGGACGACTCGTTGAGAGGGGTCGCAGTAGTGGTAAGTCGATCAAAGACCTACTTCTTTGGGGTTTCCTGCAACGGCAGCGGGGTATTGAAGTTCATGGGTGGGAGCATGGTCCCGAAGAATAGCCCAGTGGTGTCCTGAGTCACCTGATCCACCGGCATTGTAAAAACAGAGGCCGCTTAAGGCCCGTAGGTCACTCCTCCTGCGGGGACGGGTGAGAGTTATTGCCATTGTTGCGGCTTGTGCAGTTGAAAGCCATTTGATCTTCTTTTTTCTGCACGAGAGCAAAAACAAATCTTAGTATCTCGAACCCAAGGGCAACCATATTAAACCGCGATTCGTTCGCGGACACGACGCACGAAGTGTGGAGTGGAAAGAGGAAGACGTCCCACCAGGCGTGCCAGAATTTGTTCCTCGCCGAAACACGGAGACGCGACCGCGCAGGTCCGTCTTGTCTGAATTTCGGGGCAGATGCTAATTGGTGATATCCGTCCACCTCTTCGAAGATGCCAAGTTGATTTATGACACCATGTATCAAAGTTTTAAACGGATGCGGCCGATGTAGCAGACTTCGTCAGATTCCCCCTCATTTGAGGGGGTTTTGATTGTGGGGACACTCTTCCCTGCAGGCGCAAGCCCCTGCAGTTAATTACGCTACCGCATCACGGTAACCACTTTCTCCTTCTCCAGGTGGTCACTTCATGTCGTGGGTGCTTGTTTTGTTTTTGGTTGCCCGTGGATTGTATACGGAAACTAATTTATATTGTCGCCCATAGGGCATGGATTAGTAAAAATTAGTATTTTCTTAGATTTGGATTTAGGGTTGGGTTTAAGGATACGTTAGTCTCATTTGAGACTAAGATCAACTTAAACGTTTGTTAAGGATACGTTAGTGTAATTTTAGACTAAGATCAACTTAACGGGATCGTTTACATCCAACAAGAGAGCATTTGGGCTCTATTGTTTAGTTTAGGGATATTGCTGTCGACTACCAGTTTAAGGAAATGGTGGTCCAACATTAGTTTAAGAACATTACGGTCCAAGGTTAAGCACGTCATAGTCCATGGGTTTACGGACCCCACAGTCCGAGGTTAAGGACATCATAGTCCATGGGCTTAAGGACCCCACAGTCCGAGGTTAAGGACATCATAGTCCATGGGTTTAAGGACCCCACGGTCCATGGAATGATTGGTTATCGGGACCCGTCACCTCTCTGAAGACGTTGAAGGATTACAACGATAAATATCATAAGAGTGAAGAGATGTACCGTTGAACCAAAGTGGGTTGGGAGATCTGTAGTCCAATTTAGGACTAAGATCAATTAATTAGATTATGAGCACATGGGCTCAATTGAATCTGAGTTGAAGACTTATGGCCAATTTGGGCTAAGTCTAATAAGGTTTAAAAATGTTGGACCTTTGTTTGGACTGTTGAATCATTTGTCTGGGTTCAGTCCCCTCATTACTTAGCAATGCTAACAGGGGTTTGGGGGCTCTGACAACATTTTGTCTTTGGCTGAGCACTAATCATTAATTATAGCTCTGGATTTTAAGGTTCATTTGAAGGGAAGATTTTCATCTGGAAAACTTAGCCAATTTAGGCTAAGCTTGGTTTTTAAAATAGTGTTAAACACTAGAGGATACTTGGCAATCTCGTGCTCCCACGTGATGTGCTCAAAATAGTGTTAAACACTAAAGACGAAACGCTTAAAGTAGTGTTAAACACTAAAAGTGAGGTAGTCACGTGGGGTCACGTGAAGCGCTTGAGAAGTGGGCCAAACCTCTTTTATTTTATTCTCAAAATCTGCAAATAAGTGTTAAACACTTTTAATCTTTGAAATCATCACGTGTGGACACGTGACAATGCCTCTGCGTTAGGCATCAATTCCTCCGTCTTCCTCTATTTTATTCTTTTGAAAAAGGTGTTTGTTAGGGGTGACGTGGGGCGCACTAGATCAGTACTGCCTTTGGCTTTGTTCTCTTTTATTTTGAGGGTCACATGGTAGCACGTGAGGCATTGCTTCTGGGCTAATTCCTTCTTATTTTGAGGAGTCCATTTAAGGGTCACGTGGGGGCACGTGACCTAGTCTTGTTCTTTCATTTCTACTCATTGAGGATGAGAGTCACGTGTTACCGCGTGACCAAGTTCTTTACGTGCATGGAGAGCTTTAAGTCTTTTGTTTTAAGAATTAGATTCTTTTGTAGGGTTAAACCCTAGTTTCTTTTGGAGGAATTAAATTCTTATGAATTTGGGAGAATTAAATTCTTATGTAGGGTTAAACCCTAGTTTTATTTGGAGGAATTAAATTCCTATGAATTTGGAAGAATTAAATTCTTATGTATGGTTAAACCCTAGTTTCATTTTGAGGAATTAAATTTCTATGAATTTGAGGGAATTAAATTCCTTAAACTCGAATTCTCTCTCTACGTTTTGGATCTGCATGGCAGAATCTCCCCGATAAGAATTAAATTCTCAACTTGTGGGGAGATCTGCTTCTGCAGATTTTCAACCAAAAGAAAAACTAAGTTCTTATTCAGAAGAGTTAAACTCTTAAATTGAGAATTAAATTCTCTTTTGTTTTATGGAGCTTAGATCTCTTTCCCCTTTCTCAACTAGGGTTTCTTTTCTCTGAAAAGATCTTCTTTTCTCTCTTGAGAATTAAATTCCCCTCTCTTTTTTCTCTCTGCTGTTGTTTCTCTCCAAAAATCAAAGATCGATCCCCTCTCTTCTCTTCTTGGCTCCTATTTATAGGAGAACGAAAAGAATCAGTTTGTTTAGTCAATCTTTCATTGAAAGATTTTAATTGATTTCGTAACCAACATGATCTTTTAGATCACTCAGTGAATTTTATTCACCATTGGATTTTCTAAAAAGATATTCTGTTTGTTATTCTTGGTGAATTTTAGGGAAATCTTTCCTTGTATAGAATCTTTCTATAAATTGGTGATTTTTAATCACCAATGGATTTTTAATCCAACGGTTCTCCATTTTATAGAGCACAATCCTTTTTTATTTGGAAAGATTTAGAGAGATATTTTCCAGTTAGGATTCTCGATTCCTTCTTAATTAGAATTTAATTCTATTAGTTCAGAAGGCTTAAAAGCCTATCACGTGTTGGCACGTGATCTCACTGCTTGATCATTTAAATAGAATTTAATTCTATTAATTAAAGAGCTTAGGAATCCATCACGTGTTGACACATGACCCCTTTGATCAACATTTTAACCAGAATTTGATTCTGTTTTTAAAGAGCTAAGGAATCATCATGTGTCAGCACGTGACCCTTGGTCATGTGTGAGCCCGTGATGCCCCATTGGGGTTTTTCCTTGCTGTTTTATTATGCCTTTTAATTCCTTTCAGTGGGTTCTTTAAAGGCCCATCACGTGTGGGCACGTGACTCCCTTAATTGCTTACTTGATTAGAATTTAATTCTATTATAATAGTGTCCCAGGAAACCATCACGTGTCAGCACGTGACCCTTGGTCACGTGTGAACACGTGATGCCCCATTGGGGTTTTTTTCCTGATATTTTATGAGGGAACATCCACATTGGCCGCGGATCCACGGTTCTTTGAGGGAATTGTGGTGTGATTTTTCTAGGGCTTCTCCACGTTGCTATTTTCTTATGTTTTACAGGTCCCAAATTGCAAATTGATTCCATAATTTCTTCAGATCTTCAACAGTCCAAAATGGCTTCTCTTTTAATTCATTTGACCTTTATCTCTTTCGAGCTCCACGTACCCATTGAATCTTGTGCTGCTTTTCTCGTGCTTTATGCTTGTCCGAGACACGAATGACTACTGTTATTTGTCTTGTCTCTTGAACTGGTAAACGGCACTGGACGGATACGGATGTCCGGAACCCGACTTTTATCTGTCTGTGGCAGATGTTCTGGATTTTGGCGTAACTATGGAGATTTTGTATGATTTCCGTTTTTTTGGACTAAGAACCTATTACCTGTAAATATGTAGAAAACGCGGAATAAAAGCATATGCCTATAAACAAACAAGCAGAAGAATGGGCAGTATTAAATGCAATATTCTGGTATGAACAAATACCCCCAAACTTAACTTTTGCTCGTCCCGAGCAAAACCAATTATTCACATAAAGTCCTAACCTCACTTTCGCAGGGAACGCGATTTCACTGAGCTCGTGCAACAAGCCGTTAAATTTCTGGCTGTCCCTAGTAGGAGGAGTGTTGTCTCCTGAGGGTTTTCAGCGGATACTACCCATAAAATCCCATCAAGCTAGTTTCGTAAGTTAACGTCGACTCAACTTCTACGGTTTAGCATCTAAGTTAGAATTTCTATCACCCTAAATTAGAAATATTTAACCCTTATGTTTCACGCCTCCTATTTATTCAGCTTCAGATCCTATACGTTTTGACAATTTAGAAAGATCTCGGTATCTTTTGAGTTTTCCTTCTAAAGCGCGGTCTCCAATAAGGAATTTTTATCAACTTTACAGAAAATATAAGTCTTATTCTTTATTCCTATCTTTCTTCCAAATATCGATCGCATACCCCCACGTGTGTGTAAATTTTCACTCCTACACTCAAGAATTCAATTCAAGCTATAGTACCCTTGCTTTAATACCTAATACTACTTCTTTTCGTTAATGATGGACAGATTTGCTCACACACCTTTCATGGACTATTAATGTTTCTTGAGGCACTAACCAACCGATTACTGAACGTGTGAGCTTAAAGCGTAAATAGCAGTTTCTAGGTCTTGTAATTTATTCTTTTTCTTTATTTTTCTTTTTCAAAACCGGATATATTTTTTAATGATGCTCTTTTGGTGGTTAGCTTTAAATACCGTTTTTTCTTTCATACTAGGTTTTCAGGCAAGAATATTTCTAGGTATCTTCTACTATCCTAAGTTTCAAGGTGCGTGTAAGTGCGATTTATAGGGTATATACTTTTTAAATTTGGACTCAAGAATATGAACTATTTTTCAGACTTATCCTTCAATAAAGCTTTCAATACTTTCCCCTCATCTCGACTTAACTCAAGAACTGAACTCAAGATTACCTATTTCTAAAAAAAAACTACAAGGACGTATATTTACCAAGGTTAAACAGAAGGAGAGTTATTTTTAAGGTTTTCAATTGCTAAGTCTAAGATTTTGTTATTTCTAACGTATCAACTAAATTGTCGGAATAAAAATCTAAGTTACCCTACTAGCTAACTTAACGACAAAATTTTTATATTTTAAGAAAAAAAATCGATTTTTGTGGGTTTTTAAATAAGTATGCAAATGCAAAATATACACATGAATGCGAAGGTAGAAAGCTTACCGAGCACACCCCCAAACTTAAACTTGACAGTGCCCTCACTATCATTCTACACCAAGAGGGTTAAAATTGTCGGCGCTTCCCTGTTTTTTTTACAATAGGAAAAAAACAAACCAAAAATATATGTACACAAAAAGGGTCCCCCCAAACTTTAGTACAACAGTGTTTCCACTATTTAGACGTTAAAGTTCAGAGTTAGGGGGGAAGAGAATAGTATCAATTTATACAAGGCCTTACACAGACCAAAAGTTAATACCAACCATTCAAAAATTTTATCGTGATATCGTAATGGTTGGAGAAAGAATGCGTAGAGAAACGAGATGAAGAACACACGAGACCATATGGGGATGGAAGCGGTGTACGGTCTCGGTAGAGAAGACGGATGGTGGAGGGGAGGGTGGAAATGGAGTGAATAAATTAGTACAATTTGTAATGACCGATATGTAATAAGCGATTGTACTAATCTATCAACTCGTTGAGAAATGGGGTCAAACCTCTCAAGATTTGTAAGAAAACATGGGTCGACCGGATTTGGTAAACCAGAAACAGGAAATGAAAGTGATACGGTGTCTTGCAAAATCAGAACGATGGAAAGGATTGAGGGGAGTGAGTGAGGTAGTGTATCGGTTAACCGTTCAGAAGGGTGTGCATAGTCAATGAAAGATACAGGATGAATTGGAAAATCCGACTCATCTAGTAAAACTGTTTCATCCTCAATACTATCCTTAAAATTCTCCTCAAAATTTAGCTCATCCATGCATTCATCATCAATTTCCAAACGCATATGGGGTTCGGGAAAAATAGTTAATGGTTCGGGATGATGTCCACACGGAAGTGAAAGGATATGATGAATTGGAAAGAAAAACTCATCCAAAACGGTGGATTCATCATCCAAAATATTCTCAGCGTCGATATCCTCAATCAAGTAAAAATCAAATTTCTCAGACATCTCATCAGCAACATGGATTTCAATCAATTCAGATTCTAGAGTGGAGGTGTAGAGATCAAAAGGATTGGGATTGGTTTCACTTGAAATGGACCCTTCACGATCGGGTAAATAAAACACTACAAAGTCGCACAACTCATCAAACGTTCTATCTTCAATTGGTGAATCATTTGGGACACTCGATAGACTTTCGAAACCGGAGTTGTGGAATTCAATTTGGAACGGGTAGGTTTGACTTAGAAGGGTGTACTGCTCACTCTCACTACTCAAATTCTCAAACTGTCCTGTCGCCTCATCATACATTAGAAAATTCGGAGCTAGTTAGAAACTAGCTGCTGGTTCGTTAGGTTGTATGAGGGCGGCCATGGATACATTCAAATCCATCATCTGTTGGTATGACGCTACCCGAAATTCTTCTAAAGTTTGTTCAAGACTAGACATGGGTTGTGAAGCGGTTTCAGTTAAATATTCAAATTCATTTGGATACATGAAATTCCCAAAAGGCTGTTCAGAAGCAATTTCTATGGAAGGTGTAAAAGTCGGGTAGGATGGATAGGAATCGAATGGATGTGAAAAATGGACAGGATTATGATCAACATTCTGATATGAAGATGATTGGAATTGTTGTCCTAAGAAATTTGGAGTGGTGAAAGGAGTGAAAGATCGGCTACGAGATTGTTCAATTCGGTCAGCGATGGACATGGGTTTCGGAGTCGCAACATGACTCTCAAAATGGGTATCAACGTAAGAAGGTGTGGGAGGTTGAAATAGTTAATACGAAGCGGATTGGGGAGTCCAATTGTTTGTCCTAGACGCGTCTATCTGATCTCTCAACGAAATTTTGGGCATGAATGGATCGTTCGAAGTTCGTCCAAAGCAAGAACCGTAAGAAAAAAGTCTGGTTGCGGGTACCAAAGTTCAGTAAGAGTTGGTCATTTTGGGGTACCCATGTTATGAAAAGGTAGGGAGGGAGGAAAGTGGTTGAATTTTTATAAATTTTTGATTTTTTTGTTTGCTTTTTTTTGGAGTTTTTGAAATTATTTGTTTGGTTTTTGAAAAAATACGGAATTATGGGACTAAACTTTATACAAGTATAATCACAATTACAATATGCACAAACAACACCTAGAGCCAAGGTCTTCAAAGTCCAACTAGACCGCTTCTCAACTTCCAAGCGACAAGTTGCAGGATAACTCTCGAATCGCCTCTTCACTGCCAATTGTGGCCAGGTAGGCACAAGTGAAGTAAGGAGGGTTCCACTCACGAATCACCGTGAGACGGGCCTTTTAAAATTATCTCTTCACTTGTCAAGCCTAGGCACTACAAAGTCAAGTTTAGATAAACGACCGATTCTCCGCAACCTTCACTTGTCCTAAATGAGCGCGACAAGTCCTTATAGGTTTGGTCTATATATATTTTATTAACTCAAGGTAATACGTATGCTTTTTGTGATTTGTGGGGTCTTAGGAAGGGTGATGAAATCTCCACCCAATCTTAATTGGTGTTCAAGCCTTTTAATGTCCGTATTATTATATGCAAAGCAATAAACAAAAAAAATCTAAAACAACAAAAAAAATTATTTGACGGAGGCGCAATCTGAGCAAATAAAGCTGCAGAAAATATAGTTCAGTGAGTTCACAGAGGGGTTTTAGAGTAAATAGAAGGGGTGGAAAAAAATTGGGGCTCAGAAGCCTCAATACAACCGCTGAACCGCCGCTAAATCTAAGCTTTGACCACGGTTCCGCGGTCAAACTTTGGACTTGGGGCTTCGTATTTGGTTCCTTCACTCCCCTTGTTCTCTACTCCAAAATAAAATGCTCTGTTTTCTTATTTGATTATGGTACCTGCTCTAGATAGCCTGCACAGTTGCACACAAAAATATCAAAAATAACAAAATGGTTTTTATTGTAAGTCTACGTTACCCGTCCCGGTTCTTTTGGGGATGCGGAAACGGTAAAAAACGATTTTTACGGTAAAGGTAACATGGACTTTAGAATAGGATCTTTGCTAAACAAACACCTAGCAAACTAACTACAAGTTTAACTACTATGTTAGGGGGTTATACCTAGATCTTGAACTCCTTCTCTTCTTGCTCCTTGGAGTGGTTGGATCGGCTCCACCTCGTCGTCTCCTTGTTGTCGAAGAAGGATCCACCCGAAAGCTTCTACCTTGAGCTCCTACCTCAACCGAGAGGAAACTAAAGTGTTTGGCTTGCTAGACCTTGTACTCTAGAGTGAGTAGAGAAGTGTTTTTAGGGTTTTATCTCAATGGTTTATTGATTGGTAACGATTCTGCGTGTTCAAGTTTTAGTTAATTACCGCAATCAAGACGGTTTCGCTTGTAACTAGCCGGTTGAGTATGGGTCGTCCGCAGGGAGATGGGAATCTTTTTCTATGTGTTTTAACGAGTTAAGTCCGAAGGTCCAGATTTTGTTTGTGATTATCTAAGTGGTAAAATGATATGTAAAGAGAGCTTGTTAGGGTTAGGATTAGGTTAGTTTGAGTTAGGAGTCTCCCACTTCTTTCGTTGCCCCTCTTAATGTCGGTGTTACGGTAATCGGCAACAACGGGGATTAGCACGACTAGGAAGGAGCTTGCGAGTATAAGCTAGGCTTTCCAACGCATAAGTTCTTCCTTTTGGTGCTTGTCCGTCCGTTCTTGGCTCTTAGCCATAACCTCCGGTTAATTCAACCACAACCGGTCTCACTACGGAATCACCGCTATCATGTAGGATAGGGTGCCGTAAGAAGCGGATTGTGGTTCAATTAACGGGAGTTGATTTTAAGATGTTGGGCAAGGAAAGAGTGAGAGAGATTTCCTTCTCTCAAACTTCCCTTATCCTACCCTAACAAGTATGAAACTACTCACACGTCATAATGAAAAGAAAACAAAACAAAAGAGGAAGATAGAAAGAAAGAGATTAGAAGATAACAACTAGCTATTTGCGACCTCACCTTGGCAAGGATCAAGCGTAAGCATCATGGTTGTTTTAAGGATAAAGAAAAAGAGAGAAGAAAGAAACAACAAGAAATAACAACAACTAAGTTAACAAATGAAAATTACAATAATTAACAAGTTAACTAAAGAACAAGACAAGCATGATAAGTAAAAGGTTCTTCTTTATTCATCATTCTTCACTCACAAAAGCTCACTACAAGATTTTCAATGGAGAAGAGATGAGAAGAGGAAGAAGAAACAAGTATTCTAAACCTAGAAAAATACAAGATTATGCACCCTTGGCTTCACAAGGTTCTGGGCTATTTATAGGCAGGGAAATGGAAATCTAGGGCAAAATTCTGCATGTAGATAGAAAGACCAAAATACCCCCAAAATTTGGTAAACTGCCGCTACCGTACGGCCGCGGTTCCGCGGCCTAAGCCTGCTATTGCCGCGGAACCGCGGCACTTTAGAGGAATTGGGTCTTCATTTTTTGGTGGCTTTTCCTGGTTTGCTGTGCCCTTTATTCTGGTATATGTATTTTCTCAGATTTTCTTCACGATTTTTCCAGAATTTCTGTTGAGCAAAAGGTGATTTGATGTGGATCTTTTTGTCATGATTTCCTCGAGCTCCGTATAGATTTCTTGGATCTTGTGTTGCCATTGAGCCTTGTGCATGAAAACGACATTGATTTGCCATTTTGTCTCTTAAACTGGTGTGTGGCAACAGACGGATAAAGAGCGGAGACCCGTGTTTTATCTGTGGTTGGCAGGAACCCGGATTTTGTCGTGTTTTCCATGAATTTCATTGTTAAGAGCCGAGAACCTGTATCCTGCAATTGACTAGCAAACACGGCTCAAGAGTACCTACCGATAAGCAATATGATAAAAATTGGGCGGTATAAAAATGCAATAATCTGATATGAACAAATACCCCCAAACTTACCATTTGCTCGTCCCGAGCAAAGCCAATTTATTCACAAAAAATTTCCTAACCTCACTTTCGCAGGGAACGCGATTGCACTGAGCATGTGCAACAAGCCGTTAAACCTCTAGGTGTCCCTAGTAGGAGGAGTGTTGTCTCCTGAGGGTTTTCAGCGGATTACACCCACAAAATCCGGTCAAGCTAGTTTTGAGAAATTACTATGATTCAAACCCCTAAAGTTTTGTTTCAGAAAATAACAATTCTATGATCCCAAGTCTAGACTATCAAACCCTTATTTTTCACACCTCGCTTCTTATTTAACTACAGATTTTATATGTCTTTACGTGCAGTGCAAATAGTGTCGTTAAGTTTTCAGAAGGATCGATTTACGTCATCATGTCACACAATAAAGCCCAGATAAAATTTTTTGAAATGATCACATAAGTTTATAAAGAGTTAAGCATTTTTCAAGTTTCGTTTTCCAGTAAAGTTTCAACTTTAGAATTTCTATCTTCCTTAACAGGAAACTAGTCTTATATTTCACTCCACCTTTTTCTTGTTTTCATTTCATACACACCTCTGTGAACGTGCAATAGCCTTTATCATAGAATAAAACCTTCATATCTCCGCTAATTTTTTTTTATAAAAGCCTGTCTTTTATCAAGATTATTCTCACACAAAGGACGTTAGGAATTTTAACTCGGAGAGAACACTTGCTTGACTTTGTTTTAACCTGGACTTTCTAGGCTTTTTAGCGAGCTTTGGGCCAATGCACCCAAACCAGTTGGCTTTAGGGCATTAGGTGTAGAAACACCCCAGCGGACTTAATTACTCAAGTTACCTAGGTCCAAAAACAAAAGACAGTTTTGGCGTGAAAATCATGATGATTCAATACGAACGGAGACATAACCGGCAGTTCAATTATTTTTTGGATAAAAGACGTGTTTAGTGGGTTCGGTGTGTAATCATTCCAATCAAGTTTCAGATGGGTTATTTTTCAGACTTAGTTCCAATTAAGGCATCAATAACATTCCTTCATATTCACTTCACTTCATAAACTATTCTTGACATTACTTATTTCAGAACAAACCTATTTGATCCTCAGAAAATCATTTATCCATTTAAAACTTTTTAGACAGAAAAGACTTGTCATCTAATTTCCAAAACTCACGACACGTGTAGTGTGATGTAAAGACGTATATCAGCAATAGTTAACTTCAAAGGAGAGTTATCTTTCAGGTTTTCAAAATCTAAAAATAAGATTTAGTTATTTTTATTTTATCAAACAAAACCGTCGAAATGTTGAATCAGAGTCCTCCCACTAGCTAACTTGACAGAAAAGTTTTTATATTTTTAGAAAATTTTCAGATTTTTATGGATTTTATGGATTTAGTATGCAGATGCAAAATACACATATGAATGCGAAGGTTAGAAATGCGTACCGAGCGTACCCCCAAACTTAAACTGGACAGTGTCCTCACTGTCATTACGAGAAGAGATTATTTGAAGGGTCAAAATTGTCGGTTAGCTATACACAATTTTTTTTTTGTTTTTAAAGAAAAGAAAAAGAGCAAAAAGAATATCCACAAAAATGTACAAAATGGTA
This sequence comes from Agapanthus africanus, assembly GCA_030015575.1. Taxonomy (NCBI): domain Eukaryota; kingdom Viridiplantae; phylum Streptophyta; class Magnoliopsida; order Asparagales; family Amaryllidaceae; genus Agapanthus; species Agapanthus africanus. The sequence goes on along the minus strand of JASDDO010000010.1, from coordinate 426,835,827 downwards.
TATACATACCCCCAAACTTATTTGGAACAGCGTCCACTGTTCTTGGCTGGATAACCGAAGTTTGGTGGTAGGCAGAGGAAGATTATGCAGGGTAAACCGGCTCCTGTAAGACCAGGAGCTCCTCTGTTGGTTCGGCGCTAAGGTACGGTTTTAGTCGGTGTCCGTTCACTTTGAAAAATGAACCGTCCTTTGGATTCTCCAAATCCACAGCGCCATGCGGATACACATTCCGCACAAAATACGGCCCTTTCCAGCGAGATCTGAGCTTTCCTGGATGGAAGTGTAGTCGGGTGTCGTAAAGCAGTACCTGCTGACCAGGTATGAAGGTTTTGCGCAAAAGGTGTTTATCGTGAAACACCTTCGTTCGATTCTTAACGACAATTGCGTTATCGTAAGCCTCATCCCTAAGCTCGCTCAATTCGTTCAACTGCAGCTTTCGATGGCTGCCCGCATCTTCGAGAGACAGATTCAGCTCCTTTATCGCCCAAAATGCGCGATGCTCTATTTCGACAGGTAGGTGGCAAGCTTTTCCGTACACAAGCCGATAGGGAGACATGCCAAGGTCGGTCTTATAAGCGGTTCGAAATGCCCAAAGGGCATCAGTGAGTTTCAGCGACCAATCCTTACGGTTCTTGGAAACCGTCTTCTCCAGTGTCTGCTTGATTTGCCGATTTGAAACTTCGGCCTGCCCGCAGGTTTAGGGGTGGTAGGGCGTGGATAGCTTATGATTAATGGAGTATTTCCGCATCAAGGCCTCGAAAGTTTTGTTGCAGAAATGACTTCCATTGTCGCTAATGATCGCTCGGGGGTGCCCAAACCGGGAGAAAATGTTTTCTTTAAGGAACCTGACGACAACCTTGTTGTCGTTAGTCCGGCTGGGCACAGCCTCGACCCATTTAGAGACGTAATCAACAGCGAGAAGGATGTACAAGTTCCCAAAAGAGCTGGGAAACGGCCCCATGAAATCTATCCCCCAAACATCGAAAATCTCCACAACCAAGATCGGTTGGAGCGGCATCTCGTTCCTCCGGGATATCCGGCCCAAGTGTTGGCACCGGGAGCAAGTCTTGCAATAGTCATGATCGTCTTTGAAGAGTTGTGGCCAGTAGAAACCACATTGCAAGATCTTTTCAGCTGTCTTTTTGGGGCCAAAATGCCCGCCACACGCTTGATCGTGGCAAAATGACAGCACACTCCTGAATTCCTCGTCAGGGACACACCGACGAATAATCTGGTCGGGACAGTACTTGAACAAATAGGGTTCGTCCCAGTAAAAGTGTTTTACCTGGGATAAGAAGCGAAGTCTGTCCTGACTTGACCATTCAGTCGGTAATAATCCCGTGGCCAAATAGTTCACAATATCTGCGAACCAAGGTTCGCAAGATACTGTCAAGAGCTGTTCATCCGGGAAAACGTCATTGATCGGAATTGGAAGCGAAGGCGAAGAAAGAAGTCATGAGAGATGGTCGGCAACTACGTTTTCACATCCTCGTTTGTCCTTAATGACAAGGTCAAACTCTTGAAGCAAGAGGATCCAACGTATTAACCGAGATTTTGCATCTTTCTTCGCAAAAAGATGGCGCAGAGCAGAGTGGTCTGTGTAGACAATGACTGGAGAGCTGATGAGGTAGGGCCTGAACTTTTCTAAAGAAAATGCAACAGCCAAGAATTCGTTCTCAGTTGTTGTATAATTGAGTTGGGCGTCGTTCAGGGTTCGGCTCGCATAATAGATTACGTGCGGCATCTTGTTTATGTGTTGTCCAAGGATAGCACCAATGGCAAAGTCGGATGCATCGCACATAATCTCAAATGGGTGCGTCCAGTCAGGCGAAGAAAGAACGGGAGCAGAAGTGAGTGAGCTTTTCAATGACTCGAATGCAGTCACACAGCTCGAGTTGAAGTCGAATGGCGTATCCTTGGCCAGCAAAAGAGTCAAGGGCCTAGCAATCTTGCTAAAGTCCTTGATGAACCGTCTATAGAAACCGGCATGGCCAAGGAAGGCTCGGATGTCTCGGACGCATCTGGGAGGAGGTAGATTGGAAATGACCTCAATCTTCGCTTTGTCAACCTCTATGCCATTTTGCGAGATGATATGTCCTAAGACAATACCTTCGCGCACCATGAAGTGGCACTTCTCCCAATTCAAAGTGAGATTCTTATCCTTACATCGGGTAAGGACAGCGTCAAGATGCAGCAAACACTCGTTGAAGGAATCGCCGAAGATGGAGAAATCATCCATGAAGATCTCCAGAAATTTTTCCACCATGTCTGAGAAGATTCCCGTCATACACTGCTGGAAGGTAGCGGGCGCATTGCATAACCCAAAGGGCATGCGACGATATGCAAACGTGCCGAAAGGACAAGTGAAAGTGGTCTTGTCCTGGTCTTTTTCGGCGATGGGAATCTGATTATAGCCGGAGTAGCCATCAAGAAAGCAGTAGTACTCGTGTCCGGCCAATCGTTCAAGCATCTGGTCAATGAAAGGTAGCGAAAAGTGGTCTTTTCGCGTTGCGGCGTTGAGTTTTCTGTAATCAATGCATACTCGCCACCCAGTTTGGGTGCGAGTAGGGATTAACTCGTTCGCCTCGTTGGTTATGACCGTGATGCCTGACTTCTTGGGGACAACGTGAATGGGGCTAACCCATTGGCTATCAGAGATAGGGTAAATGATACCACTATCTAGACATTTTACGATCTCCTTCTTCACAGCCTCTTTCATGACTGGATTGAGATGTCTTTGTGGATCCCGGGCTGGTTTGGCTTCATCCATCAGATGAATGTGATGTTCAACGATCAGGGGACTAATCCCCTTGATGTCCGCCATGGACCAGCCAAAAGCTTGCCTGTTGCTGTGCAAGACCGCAAGAAGGGCTTTCTCTTGCTCGGGAGCTAGAGAAGCCGAGATGATAACCGGGAGGGTCTCGTTCTCACCTAAGTAAGCGTACTTAAGGTGAGACGGCAAAGGCTTGAGTTCGAGCGCTGGAGGTGAAACGATTGAAGGCAAGATTGGTGCAGAGGTCTCGAACTCAAAGGACTCCAGCAAAGGTTCAAAACGAGTGTAGGCGACCGAGTTGGATGGTTCTGGTAACTCATCCGGAAATTCGAAAGATTCAAACTCGGGTTGTGCACGGCTAAGATCGTTCGAGAACGTGAAACATTCGTAGTCGTTGTCGGGCGCAGAAACAGCAGCAGGTTCGAAGAGGAACGCACTAGTGGCGTCAAGATTATCGTGTTCGAACAGAAACTCCTCAAATTCACACTTTTCTGGGGTGATCTTCTGGATCGAGCAGACGTCCAGTATATGAGCATTAGGTTCGGCGGGCTGATTCCCCAACCTAAAAATGTTGAGTTCAATTATCATGTTTCCAATAGAGAGGTTCATCGAACCATTGCGACAATTGATCACAGCATTTGAGGTTGCAAGGAATGGACGACCGAGTATCACCGGAATTTGATTCCGGGGGTTAGCTACAGGCTGTGTGTCTAATACAATGAAGTCAACGGGGAATATGAAGTCCCCAACTTTTATTAACACATCCTCTAGCTCACCCCTAGGATGGGTGATCGATCGGTCGACCATTTGGAGAGTGCAGTGTGTGGGTTTCAGCTCTCCGACGCCTAATTGCTCGTATACTGAGTACGGAAGCAGGTTAACACTGGCACCAAGATCTAATAGTGCGCGGTTGATGTTCTTATCCCCAATGGTAATAGAAATCGTAGGACAGCCAGGGTCCTTCCGTTTTTGTGGTAAATATTGGGTAAGGGCATCACTCACAGCACTAGCCAAGAAAACTTTCTTGGGTACCTGAGACTTCCTCTTTTTCGTGCACAAGTCCTTTAAGATTTTCACGTAGGACGGGACTTGTTGGACAGCATCTAAAAGAGGAATGTTAATGTTAACCTGCTTAAATAACTCCAGAATCTTCTCCATTTGAGGATTTTGTTTATTAGACCTCAACCGGTTTGGAAATGGGACGTTTTTAAAATTGGTTGAGTCTAATGCTTGTGGAGGAGATTGTGGAGTAGGAACGGATCCCAGAACAGGTGTTTTCGTGGAGTGAGAAGTGGGTTCGTTCAGAGCAGAAGAAGAGGAAGGAGAGCCTTGTGAAGAACGGAGAATAGGCTTAGAAGACGAAGAAGCAGGAGAAGAAGAAGAAGAAGAAGAAGTAGAAGAAGAAGCGGCAGGGGTGTTATCATTGATCCGTGTGCCGATGTTGTTTTGCAGCATCCTTCCAGATCTTAATGTGGTCACGGCACTCACATTATGATTCTGTTGTTCAAGAGCAACATGTACATTCTGTGGGTGACCGGGATTTGGGAGTGGTTGGGACGGGAACTTCCCCTTCTCTCGCTCGCTTAAGGCCGCATTCAGTTGTGCAATCTGGGCCTCGATGGTTTTGATGCTTTGCCCGTGAGCGGCAGTGTGTTGCACTAAGGACTGAATGGAAGACTGGATATTTATGGTGGATTGAGTCGATTGTTTGACGAACGCCTCCAGACTTCGTTCAAGCGAGGAAACCTTATCGTTGTTTGACGGAATAAAGTTGTTTTGGGGAAAAGAATTGTTGGGTGCAAAGTTGTTCGTCTGATTTTGGAAAGGTTGGGGTTGGAAGGGTTGCTGAAACTGCTGTTGAGTTTGTTGTTGCGCTTGTTGTTGCGGCGGAAGGGCCCTTTGGAAATTGTTGCCTTGGAATTGATTCTGATTCTGATTCCAGGCGAAATTGGGGTGGTTCCTACAACCGGGATTGTAGGTGGAAGAGTATGGATCATTCCTCGGTCTTTGTTAGAATGCAGCATTAACCTGATCCTGTCCTTGCGATGGTGGATTGTAAGGACACTCTACGGTTAAGTGAGAAGGATCGGAACAACATGCGCAGATGGTACGAAGAGGGAGAACAGGGGTAGGAGCAGGAGAAGAAAATTTGCTCTCTATCGCTTCAAGCTTTCTCGTTATTGCAGCCATTTCAGCTTTCATCGCAATAGAGACGTCAAGTTGGTGAATTCCTACCCTAGACTGACCGGTAGAAGTGGAGGTAGAAGAAGAAGAAGTCGGTCTGGTGCTCTCCCATTGTAGCGTTTGCTCCGCAAGGTCGTCAAAGAATTGCCACGCTTCCTCGTCAGATTTGGATAGGAAGTGGCCCTGACAGATGGTTTCCAACAACTGCTTCGTTGCTGGGTTCAGGCCCTCGTATAAGGTTTGGCAAAGTTGCCATTTCTCTATACCGTGGTGAGGACACTGAACAAGAAGGTCTTTGTACCGGTCAAAGCACTTCCAGAAGGGTTCAGAAGGAAGCTGAGAGAATTGGTTGATTTCATTGCGAATCCTTGCGGTTTTATGATTCGGATAAAATTTCTTTAGAAACGCTTTTACAAACTCGTCCCAACTGGTTATGGAGTGGGAAGCGGTGCTATACAGCCATTTTTCAGCAAGATCGCATAAAGTGAACGGAATGACCCGTAGACGTATAGCATCGTCCGACAGTTGGGTGGTTTTCATCATGGCACAAACGTTTTGAAATTTGTTGATGAAGATATAGGCATCTTCAGATTCAAGCCCATGAAATCGTGGAAGCATGTTGATGAAGTGGGGCTTAATTTCAAAATTATCCCCATTGGCCGGTAGAAGAGAAAGGCAGGTGGGAAGTGCAGAACGGGTGGGATAGAAACGATCCTGGAGCGCGATTCGCTGCGGCGCTACAACAGGCGGTGGTGGTGGGTTATTGGTCTCCGTAGGAGGTGGAGCCAATCCAGGGGTAGTCAAAGAGATGTTCGGATTAAATCCTGACATCGCGGAAGAAGAGGTTGGTGATGGTGAAGGTGAAGAGGTATGAACAGAATTCCGGTCAACGTCGGAGTTGGCCGGCAAAGGTAAAGGTGAAAGAAGAGTGGATGGAGTTTCGACGTCGGAGTCGATCGCGTAGTCGGTAGCGACTAACATAACGCGGACTAGGCAGGCGCTAGTGTCCCGAGTCCAAGCGGACATACACTAAACGAGTTTAGTATAGTCAAAGCGGAGAAGGTGAGGGTAAGAAAACGTCAATGGAGAAAGGCGATGGGTGGTGGGTGAAAAATGGATTTTGGCGACAAAGGGCAAGTTTTTATAAAAGTTTTTGATTTTTTCCCTTTTTTTTATTTTTTAGAAAGAGCTTTACAGAAATATGTACGGATATACGGCCTTAAGCAATCACAAACAAGATATGCACAATCACACCTAGATCTAGGGTCACCTAGGTCAGCTAGACAGCTCCTAACTGTTCCAAAGAACTAGAAACAGGACCTCAAACCGCCTCTTCTCCGCCAATTACGGCCAGATAAGTGCCAGGTAAGTGGGAGGTTGTCCAACGCTTTCGCGAAGTTCCTTAATTAAATAACCACTTGCCTTCGTCACACTTTCCTAGACACCGCAAAGTCAGGATAGGATAAACGGCCGATGCCTGTAATTAGTCCTCTGTCCTATTGAGCGCGAAGTCCATAGGGCTGAGTCTAGTATTTTTTAATTTAAAGATGGTCAATGCATATGCTTTTTGTGATTTCTGGGGTCCTAAGAAGGGTGATGAAATCCCCACCCAATCTGAATTGGTTTCAAGCCCCTTAAGTCCGTATTAATGAATGCAAAGCGATAACAAATCAACTGCAAACAATTTTTATTTTTAGCGCAGCGCAAAGAATCCTGCACAAGAACAGTTTATTGGAAGGGGGAAGAGAATTTGCGCAAAGAAGGCTGCAGAAAACACAGTTTATTGGAGTCCAGAGGAGTGGGGAAAAAGCAAGAAAGACTTACAGAGATTTTGAGATGAAGAGGGCACCAAGTGGCCGCGGTTCCGCGGCCTAAGCCTTCTTATGCCGCGGTTCCGCGGCGGGAACAGGGACTTGGGCCTTCAATTTTTGTGTGGGTGCTGGTCTGGGTCTCCTCTGCTTGTCTGGAGTTACCGAAATTGGATTTGCTCACTGGAACTTCTCCAGAATCTTACAGTAGACCTTTTGCTTCGTTTCAATTCGTCGCGGTGTTGCCGCGAGATGTGGGTCAATCTTCCCACGTCTTTGGCACTGTACTTGAACTCCGTATATCCCACTTCTTTGGTACTGAACTTCAAACTTCGTATTATCCTGCACACTTGCACAAAAACTAATCAAAAATAACAAGATGGTTTTTCTTTACAAAGTATATTTTTTTTTGTTTTGGTTATATTTATATTCACAAGTTAACCCGAAATTACACAAGGAAATAGAACCGCCTCAAAATGTGCCTGGACTTCTGATGGGACCTGGGTTCCTTCGCTAAAGCTATAGCGCCGTTGTTGTCACAATACAGCGGTATTGGATCAACACTGGTAGGAACCACCTGAAGTTCCGTGAGGAACTTCTTCATCCAGACAGCTTCCTTTGCGGCATCGCAAGCAGCTATGTACTCCGCTTCCATAGTTGAGTCAGCAACGGTTTCCTGCTTGGAACTCTTCCAGCAAACCGCCCCTCCATTGAGGGTAAAGACATAACCCGACATGGACTTGGAGTCATCCTTGTCACTCTGGAAGCTGGAGTCAGCAACCATTTGATCGCACGCCAAAAGCGTGTCGGATGTTCAAAGTTCTAAAGTTTACCGCGATCAGGACGGTGTCGCTATGCAGCTAGCCGGTTGAGCACGGGTCGATCTACAGGGAGATGGTTGTATGTCCGTTCGAGTTTTAGACGAGTCAATAAAGAATGTGTATATGTTTGTTCGATTCTAACCTATGTGTTATATGCAAGTATAAAGTTGTTAAGAAAAAGATACGAAATTGTAAGCTAAGAAAATCCGTACTCAAAACCTTTGAGCCGAGTCTTGACCAATTGAAGTTAGAGCAATCGGCAACAACGTGGATTAGGGGATTTAAGCACGGTATTCATGGAATCCGGCTTATTTACCCTTGTCCTTCCGTTCTTGTCTCTTGCTTTCGCCTCTGTCCAAACCGAACGCAACCGGTCGCGGTTAGGAATCACCGTTACCTTGGTAGGGTAGGGTGCCTAACGGAGCGCTTGCGTATCGTTTGGGCGGAGTTCAATGGAAAATAACGGGAAAAGGAAATGAGCAAAGAAACATTAACTTACAATATCGTATTTATTCTTAACAATAATAATTACAACCATTCACAAAACGAACCAAAAAGAGAGAACAAAAAGATAAACAAAGAAAAGAAAAGATTACAAGTAAGTAAGTGCATGAAATTTAAGTGCAAGAAAGTAAAGCATGAATGTAAAGCAGGTAATAAAAAGCAAGAAATAAATAAGCAAGAAAGTAATTACAAGAACATAGAACTCAAGACAAGCATGGGATCAATAGCCAGCCCTTAAACTTGCAAGCTCAATCAAGAGGTTGCAAGATCAAGAGAAGGGTAAAGAACTCATGTGAAATGAAGCACTAATTCCATAAGAAGATACAACCCTTGAGATCAATAACAAACCCTTAAACTTTCAAGCTCAATGAAGAGGTTGAAAGATCAAGAGAAAGCAAAAATCTCAAGGGGAAGTTAAAACAAAAGAATGATACAAAAACTCTCATCTTCATTTAACATCCACTCAATGCTCTCACTACATTTTCATGGAGAAAAGATGAAGAAGAAGAAGAAGAAAACTAAAACTAGCAAAAAGAGGCTTAAGGATTTCACCCCATGGTTTGGCTCAGTTCTAGGGTATTTATAGGAGGGGAACTGGAAACCTAGGGCAAGAATCTGCCCCTACAAGAAAAGACCAACATGCCCCTGAAAAACGACAACGAGAGGAGACTAAATGGCCGCGGTTCCGCGGCCTAAGCGCGCTTATGCCGCAGAACCGCGGCCGTTTAGAGGAGTTAGGCCATGAAATTTTGTGGTTTTCCCTAGTTTTTAGTACTCTTCAGTGTGGTATATGACTTTTTCTCAGAAACTCTTCCCATTTCTTCCAGAATTTCAGTAGATCAAAAGGTGATGTGATGTGGATCTTTTGCCAAGATTTCCTCGAGCTCCGCGTAGATATGTTGGATCTTGTGTTGACATTGAGCTTTGTGCATGAAAATGACATCGATTTGCCATTTTGTCCCTTAAACTGGTGTGTGGCAACATACGGATAGAGAGCGGAGACCCGTGTTTTATCTGTTGTTGGCAGTAATCCGGAATTTGACGTACTTTTCTATGAATTTCACTGTCTAGAGCTGAGAACCAGTATCCTGTAAATATGTAGCAAACACTGATTAAAAGCACCTACCTATAAACACACGGGCATAAGAATGGGCGGTATAAAATGCAATATTCTGTTATGAACAAATACCCCCAAACTTAACTTTTGCTCGTCCCGAGCAAAACCAATTATTCACAAAAAAGTCCTAACCGCACTTTCGCAGGGAACGCGATTGCACTGAGCACGTGCAACAAGCCGTTAAACCTCTAGGTGTCCCTAGTAGGAGGAGTGTTGTCTCCTGAGGGTTTTCAGCGGATTACACCCACAAAATCCCGTCAAGCTAGTGTCATAAGTTAACGTCGATTCTACTCCTACAGTTTAGTATTTACGTTAGAAATTCTATCATCCTAAGTTAGAAATATCCAACCCTTATTTTTCACACCTCCTATCTATTTAACCTTGGTTCTCCTGAGTTTTCCTTCTAAAGTGCGGCCTCAAATCAGGGATTTTTATCAACTTTACATAAAACACAAGTCTTATTCTTTATTTCTATCTTTTATCCAAATATCGATTGTATACCCCTACGTGTGTGTATATTTGCACCCCTACACTCAAGAATTCAATTCAAACTATAATACCCTTGCCCTAATACCTAATACTACTTCTTTTCATTAAGGATGGACGGATTTGCTCACACACCTTTCATGCGACTATTAATGCTTCTTGAGGCACTAACGACCGATTACTGAATGTGTGAACTTTAAAGCGTAAATAGCAGTTTCCAGGTCTTGACTTTATTCTATTTTTTTTCTTTTTCTTTTTCTTTTTCTTTTTCAAGACCGGATATATTTTTCATCATGCTCTTTTGGTGTTTAGCTTTAAATACCGTTTTTTCTTTCATACTAGGCTTTCAGGCAAGAGTATTTCTAGGTATCCTCTACTATCCCAAGTTTCAAGGTGCGTGTAAGTGCAGTTTGTAAGGTATATACTTTCTAAATTTGAACTCAAGAAAAGAAACTATTTTTCAGATTTATCCTCCAGTAAAGCTTCAATACTTTCCCTTCATCTTGACTTAACTCAAGAACTGAACTCAAAAAACTGTAAGGACGTATACTTACCAAAGTTGGACAGAATGAGGGTTATTTTAAGGATTTTCAATTCCTAAGTCTAGAATTTAGTTATTTCTAACATATCAACTAAACTTTCAGAATAAAAATCTAAGTTACCCTATTAGCTAACTTGACGACAAAGTTTTTATATTTTTTGGAAAATTTTCAATTTTTGTGGGTTTTTAATAAAGTATGCAAATGCAAAATATACAAATGAATGCGAAGGAAGAAAGCTTACCGAGCACACCCCCAAACTTAAACTTGACAGTGCCCTCACTGTCAGGCTACACCAAGAGGGTCAAAATTGTCGGCGCTCCCTAAAAACAAATTATATACAGAACAAAAAGGAAAACAAAAAATATATACAAAAAAGGAGTCCCCCAAACCTAAGTAAAATAGTGTTTCCACTGTTAAGTGTTGAAGTTCAGGATTAGGAGGGAAAGAGAATAGTATCAAGCTATACAAGGCCTTACAGAGGCCAAAAGTTAACACCAACCATTCAAAAATTCTATCTCTGTAAGATGCGGGTTGGTGAAAGAAGGTGAAGAGGAAAGAAATGGAGAATACGCGAGACCGTATGGAGATAGAAGCGGGATATGGTCTCGGTATATGAGAAGAAGACTGGCAGAAGGGAGAAGGAAGTGGAATACGAATTTGAGGGTGGAAATGGAGTGAATAGATTAGCACAATTTGTGATGACTGATGTGTAAGAAGCGTTTGTGCTAATCTATTAACCCATTGAGAAATGGGGTCAAATCCTTCAAGATTCGTGAGAAACCATGGTACGCCGAACTCGGTAAACCAGACATATGAAATGAAAGTGATACGGTTTCTTGCCAGGTCGGAACGATTGAAAGGATGGAGGGAAGTGGTTGAGGAAGGTTATCGGTTAAAGATTCAGGATGGTGTACACAGTTAGTGACAGGAACAGGATGAACTGGAAAAACCGACTCATCAATTAAAACTGGTTCATCCTCAAAGCTACCCTCAAAATTCTCCTCAAAATTTAGCACATCCATGCATTTCTCTTCAAAATCCAGACGCATATGGGGTTCGGGAAAAATATTTAATGACTCGGGATGATGAATTGGAGATAAAAACTCTGCCAAATCTACAGGTTCATCATCCAAAATATTCCCGGCGTCAATATCCTTAATCAAGTGAAAGTCAATTTTCTCAGACACCTTATCAAAAGCATGGATTTCAATCAATTCAGGTTCTAAGATGGAGGTGTAGAGGTCAAAAGGATTAGGTGTGGTTTCACTTGGCAAGGTCCCTTCACAATCTGGCAAATCAAACACTACAAAGTCGCACAACTCATTAAACATTCTATCTTCAACTGATAATTCATTTGGAACACTTGATAGATTTTCAACACAGGAGTTGTGGGATTCAATTTGAAACGGGTAGCTTTGATTTGGAAGGGTATACAGCTCACTCTCTCCACTCAAATTCTCAGCCTGTCCTACCGCCTCTTCATACATTGGAAAATTTGGAGCTAGCTGGAAACTAGCTACCGGATCAGTAGGTTGTATGAGAGCGGCTATGGACGCATTCAAATCCATCATCTGTTGGCTTGACGCTACCCTAAAGTCTTCCAACGACTGTTCCATACTAGACATAGGTTGTGAAGGGGTTTCAGTAAAAGATTCAAAGTTGTTTGGATACTGAAAACTCCCAAATGGCGGTTCTGAAGCAATGTCTAGGGAAGGTGCAAAGGTAGGGTAGGATTGGTAGGAATTGAATGGTTGGATAGGGGTAGGATCAACATTTGGATTGGAAGGTGAGTGAAATTGTTGATCCCAAGAATTTGAAGTGGTGAAAGGAGTGAAAGATCGGCTACGAGATTGTTCAATACGTTCAGCGATGGACAAAGGACGACTTGCAAAAGGGGTATCAACATAAGAGGGTGGGGGAGGTTGAAAAGGTTGATACAATGTGGATTGCGGAGGGCAAGTGTTTGTCCTAGACGCGTCTATCCGATCTTTCAAAGAGATTTTGGGCATGGAGGGATCGTTCGACGTTCGGCCAAAGCAAGAACTGTAAGAAGTAATGTCTGGTTGTGGGTACCAAAGTTCGGCAAGTGTTTTGCGAGGTGGGGTACCCATGATATGAAGAGAGGGAGAAAGAAAGGCAGAGAAAAGGAGGGGAAAAAGAATGTGATTTTTTTTATAAATTTTTAACAAAAGAATGAAATATACACACAAAAAAGAATATGGACAAAAACAATCACGACATAAAAATACCACATACTTAATCGTTCTAGGGTTCACCTAGGTCAACTAGACCTGCTCCAGAACTTGATTGTCGAAGTAAAACTGTGTCGAGAAACAGGCTCAAGATACACTGATCATGAGGCCAGGTAAGTGCAGAGATAAGGGGAGGTTTTCCAACGCTTTCGCGAAGTTCCTTAATTAAATAACCCTTTCTCTTTTGGCGGTTTCGCCGTTAACACTTTCCTAGACACCCCATAAACAATATACCGTTAAGCGAGCTTCTAAACACTGTTAACTTCTCCTAGTGAGCGCGAAGTCCTTAAGGCTTAAAGTCTAGTTTCTTTTAAATTTTGTGCGGGTAAACGTTATGCTCAAGTTCGTGATTTGTGGGCCACGGAAAAGGTGATGAAATCCTTTACCGTATGTTGTGGGGTTCACTTGCCCTTAAATCCGTATTAATGTATGCAATGCGCAATTCAATAAAAATTCTATAAAGAATCAAACAATCGTTTTTTTATTTTAAGCACGGCACTGCAACAAATACGGGTTAGTCAATTTTTAGCGTTTGCTAGCGAACTTGCAAAGAATCCTGCAAAGAATAGTATATTGGATGCGTCGGATTTGAGAAGAAGGTGTTAGTAAAGTAAGTACCGTTAAGTTTTTGGTTTAGGAAACCCCCGTTGAATCAAATCCGGTAAGCTTGAAAAGTTCGCTTGCACGGGTCAAACTACCCGGATCTTTGGCACTGTACTTTGCAATCACCTTAGCCTTGAACGTACACTTTGCTCCCCAAAATCGTAGTTTGCAAATCCGCAAAAATCTGCACTCTTGCCCAAAAAAATGATCAAAAAAAAACAAAAAGATTTTTTATTTATTTATAAATATATACAAAAAGAATATTAACCCGAATAACAAGAAAGAAAATACGCTACCGTCTCCCCGGCAACGGCGCCATTTGATTGGTAACGATTCTGCGTGTTCAAGTTTTAGTTAATTACCGCAATCAAAACAGTTTCGCTTGTAGCTAGCCGGTTGAGTACGGGTCGTCCGCAGGGAGATGGGAATCTTTTTCTATGTGTTTTAACGAGTTAAGTCCGAAGGTCCAGATTTTGTTTGTGATTATCTAAGTGGTAAAATGATATGTAAAGAGAGTTTGTTAGGGTTAGGATTAGGTTAGTTTGAGTTAGGAGTCTCCCACTTCTTTCGTTGCCCCTTTTAATATCGGTGTTACGGTAATCGGCAACAACGGGGATTAGCACGACTAGGAAGGAGCTTGTGAGTATAAGCTAGGCTTTCCAACGCATAAGTTCTTCCTTTTGGTGCTTGTCCGTCCGTTCTTGGCTCTTAGCCATAATCTCCGGTTAATTCAACCACAACCGGTCTCACTACGGAATCACCGCTATCATGTAGGATAGGGTGCCGTAAGGAGCGGATTGTGGTTCAATTAACGGGAGTTGATTTTAAGATGTTGGGTAAGGAAAGAGTGAGAGAGATTTCCTTCTCTCAAACTTCCCTTATCCTACCCTAACAAGTATGAAACTACTCACACATCATAATGAAAAGAAAACAAAACAAAAGAGGAAGATAGAAAGAAAGAGATTAGAAGATAACAACTAGCTATTTGCGACCTCACCTTGGCAAGGATCAAGCGTAAGCATCATGGTTGTTTTAAGGATAAAGAAAAAGAGAGAAGAAAGAAACAACAAGAAATAACAACAACTAAGTTAACAAATGAAAATTACAACAATTAACAAGTTAACTAAAGAACAAGACAAGCATGATAAGTAAAAGGTTCTTCTTTATTTATCATTCTTCACTCACAAAAGCTCACTACAAGATTTTCAATGGAGAAGAGATGAGAAGAGGAAGAAGAAACAAGTATTCTAAACCTAGAAAAATACAAGATTATGCACCCTTGGCTTCACAAGGTTCTGGGCTATTTATAGGCAGGGAAATGGAAATCTAGGGCAAAATTCTGCATGTACATAGAAAGACCAAAATACCCCAAAAATTTGGTAAACTGCCGCCACCGTACGGCCGCGGTTCCGCGGCCTAAGCCTGCTATTGCCGCGGAACCGCGGCACTTTAGAGGAATTGGGTCTTCATTTTTTGGTGGCTTTTCCTGGTTTGCTGTGCCCTTTATTCTGGTATATGTATTTTCTCAGATTTTCTTCACGATTTTTCCAGAATTTCTGTTGAGCAAAAGGTGATGTGATGTGGATCTTTTGCCAAGATTTCCTCGAGCTCCGCGTAGATATGTTGGATCTTGTGTTGCCATTGAGCCTTGTGCATGAAAACGACATTGATTTGCCATTTTGTCTCTTAAACTGGTGTGTGGCAACAGACGGATAAAGAGCGGAGACCCGTGTTTTATCTGTGGTTGGCAGGAACCCGGATTTTGTCGTGTTTTTCCATGAATTTCATTGTTAAGAGCCGAGAACCTGTATCCTACAATAGACTAGCAAACATGGCTCAAGAGTACCTACCGATAAGCAATATGATAAAAATTAGGCGGTATAAAAATACAATAATCTGATATGAACACTTATGTTTCTCAACACATGAGACATGAGAGCCTTGAGAGAGAGGATAAGGGAGAGCTTGGATGAGAGAGAATGCGAATGATAGAATGAGCTTGACTTTTTACAACCATGCTCACAAAAGAGAAAATAATCATGATAATAATAATAATTAAGTATTGTGATGGTTAGTTTCAATGGACATTGTCATTTCATGCATTTAATGCATTTTGTAAAGAACAACAAGTAAACAAAAGTCATAGCCATGAAATGATGATGGTCAACAAGTCCAAAATAGTCAACCGGTCAACAAAGTCAACAAGTCAACAAAATTCAAACTTTTAACTCAACCATGGCACAATAATACTTAATTATTATTATTATTAATTATATTTCTTATTCTCATTAGGGTTTAGAAAAGGTCAACAGTCAACAACCCTAATGAGAATCCTCTGTCTCTGTCTCTGTCAACCGTGCATACACACCCGCATCCGTGTTCCGAGGAACACGAATGCAATGAGATAAAACCAATCCCAAAACACATACTAGGATCTGGCTTAAACCAAAGCCCGCTAGTAATAACTGCCCGGACACCAAACGTGCACAAGTGCGCGGATGTGAACGAACCCTGTCGCAAAACCATGCGACCTCTACTCTGTTTTACCCAAAGGTGAATAGCTCTCTGTGTGGGACTCTAAAGACTCGACACTACGCTGGCAGCGGGTTTAACCACAGGCCGCAAGCGGTACTAGCTGTACGTAACGGTCCCCATGTAGGTGCCGATAAGAAGACTGATGAGGTGAACCCATCCGAACTCCTACTGAGCCTGAATATGACAATCTCCGTACAGTCCGGTCTGTTCGTCTGAGAATATCGCATGGCGGGCCTAGGGGGCGATAAACGTCAGTACCCTAATAGCGGTACAAGTTGTGTCGGAGTGTAGCCCAGAACACCCTGAGATAACACTAGAAAACCTACCAGTATATCCCGCTTGCCCTGGCCAGGGACGACTATGTGTAATGGTTCTCCTTGACACAACACGATATCAAACCCCAATACCGGGAGAGACGAATCCTGTCTAACCGTCACTGCCTCCAAGTGCTTCGGGACTGCACCCAACTGCTACCTGTTTGCACGACTCATTTGAGCCGTGGTAGGGTAGCAATCTAAGAACAGTGGGAAGACACTCGAGGTGAAGTGACAGTGTCAAGTCAGCGGACTAAGCTGTACTCATGTCACCTGGGAACTGATAACTGACAATAGGTATAGTACCAACCAACAGTTCCCGACGAGTCCTGTCCAGTGTACTCGTAACCTAACGAGCACCCACATACTATCTCAAGTACGACGTACGGACGGCTGTGGGATAGACCGTCTCCCCTGCTGGGATGAGAAGCGCATACGCTAGTCTACTCCGGAGTATCGATGCCCTATCTCGATAATCCTATGACTAGGGACCTGTATAAAGTTGTGTTTGTAGACTACCCAGCCCCCACTAGTGTGACTGCCATCACAATGCTGGTAATCAAGTAAAGATCCTAAGGGCTCCACTGATGTGTATAGACGATATGCTAAAAGAAACACATGCATACATTAAAGTAGAAACAAACCAAGTAGTATACTACCATTTCGAGTAAGATTGTCTATACGACTGTGAATATCCCAAGCCTCCATCAAGTAATATACAAAATAGGATGATACAGTAATGGCCTCTAGGGCATATATACTAACAATCTCCCACTTGTACTAAGGCCATGTACTGGCGTATCGAAGACCTATCATCTCGATCAGCTGCTCGAACTGAGTCTGGGGTAAGGCCTTCGTGAATGGATCTGCAGTGTTATCTTCTGTAGCAACCCTCTGAACCTCGATCTCCCGGCGATCCACGATCTCCCTGATCAGGTGATACCGCCTCAAGATGTGTCTGGACTTTTGATGGGACCTGGGTTCCTTCGCTAAGGCTATAGCCCCGTTGTTGTCACAATACATAGGTATTGGATCAACAATGGACGAAACCACCTGAAGTTCTGTCAAGAACTTCCTCATCCAGACAGCTTCTTTTGCGGCATCAGATGCAGCGATATATTCCGCTTCCATCGTCGAGTCAGCAACGGTTTTCTGTTTGGAACTCTTCCAACACACTGCCCCTCCATTGAGGGTAAAGACATAACCCGACATGGACTTGGAGTCATCCTTGTCACTCTGGAAGCTGGAGTCAGCAAAGGCCTCCATCTGGAGGTCTTTTCCGCCGTAAACCAAAAACATGTCCTTAGTCCTTCTCAGGTACTTCAGAATGTTCTTTACCGCTATCCAGTGCTTCTCCCCAGGGTTTGACTGATACCGGCTTACCACACTCAGTGCATAAGCTACATCTAGCCTGGTACACAATATCGCATACATTATAGAGCCTACCGCAGAAGCGTAGGGTATAATAGACATGCGATTCCTTTCCAAATCAGTCTTGGGAGACATCTCTTTGGAGAGGGTGATCCCGTGACAAGCCAGTAGATTACCGTGCTTGGAATCTTCCATACTGAATCTTTTCAGTATGGTGTCGATGTACCTGAACTGTGAAAGTTGTAATATCCTTTTGGATCTATTACGATGGATCCGGATCCCCAGAATGTAAGAGGCATCACCCAGGTCTTTCATGGAGAACCTGTGTGACAAGAACCCTTTGACAGATTGTAGCATAGGAATGTCATTTCCTATCAAGAGAATGTCATCCACGTATAAAACGAGGAATACGACAGTTCGTGCTACAATTTTACTATAGATGCATGGTTCATCTGGATTTTTGATAAAGCCAAAATCTTTGACCTTCTCATCTAAACAGATGTTCCAACTCCGCGATGCCTGCTTTAGTCCATAAATGGACTTAAGCAACTTGCACACCTTTCCGCTGCTCCCACTCTGAATGAAACCCTCTGGCTGGTCCATATAGACACACTCCTCTAAATTTCCATTTATAAAAGCTGTCTTTACGTCCATCTGCCAAATCTCATAATCGTGGAAGGTAGCAATGGCAAGAAGGATCCGATTGGATTTCAGCATAGCCACTGGAGAAAAGGTTTCGTCATAGTCCAAACCAGGTCTTTGACGAAAACCTTTTGCAACAAGTCTAGCCTTATAGGTCTCAACCTGTCCATCTAAACCAATCTTCTTCTTGAAGATCCATTTGCATCCTACGGGTTTTACCCCTTCTGGAGCAATGTCCAAAGTCCATACTTTGTTGGTGTACATGGACTCCATTTCGGTCCGCATTGCATCTAGCCATTTTACTGAGTCAACGCTCTGAATGGCCTGTTGGAAGCTAGTCGGCTCATCATTATCAATGATGAAATCCTCTCTATCCCCGTCTATGAGAAAACCGTAGTATCTCTCGGGCGGATGAGACTGCCTACTACTCCTGCGGAGCGGCGCAGGAATGTCCTGTTCTTTTGAACCCTCTGGTTCTACTAAGCTTTCAGTAATAGCTCGTGGTTCTGAAATTTCTTCCAGTTCTATTGCGCTCCCACTTATCTGATTTTCTAAAAATTCAGTTTCCAAGTAGCAGGCATGACGAGAAATAAAAACCTTTTGTTCCTCTTCGCAATAGAAGAAATATCCCTTGGAGTTCTTTGGATATCCCACAAACTTGCACTGTACTGAGCGTGCCTCGAGTTTGTCCACATGCTGCTTTTTGACAAAAGCTGGACATCCCTATGTCTTAATGTGCTTAAAATAGGGTTTCTTCCCACTCCACATCTGATATGGTGTGGTAGGCACTGTCTTAGTAGGAACTCGGTTCAAAAGGTATGCAGCTGATTCTAGTGCATATCCCCAGAATGATCACGGTAACTCAGCGTTACTTATCATAGAACGTACCATATCCAATAGGGTTCGGTTCCATCTCTCCGATACACCATTATGTTGTGGAGTGTATGGAGGAGTAAGCTGAGAGAGAATTCCATTCTCTTTTAGGTAATCCAGAAACTCGGCACTCAAGTATTCACCACCTCGATCAGATCTCAGTTTCTTGATACTTTTGCCTGTTTGTTTTTCTACTTCATTCTTGTATTCCTGGAATTTTCCTAAGGCTTCATATTTATGTTTCATTAAGAAGACATATCCATACCTTGAAAAGTCATCCGTAAAAGTAATGAAGTAAGAATAACCACTTCGTGCATGTGTAGACATTGGACCGCATACATCATTGTGTACGAGTCCCAAGAGCTCGCTTGCTCTTACTCCGTGTCCAGTGAACGGAGTCTTTGTCATCTTTCCTTTGAGACAGGATTGACAAGTTGCATATGATTGATATTCGAACGGATCCAAATATCCTTCTGTATGCAACCTCGTCAACCTTCTCTCATTGATGTGACCCAGTCTACAATGCCATAAGAAAGCATGATTTATTTCTGGAGACTTTCTTTTGTGTGTATTCTGGACATTGAAAATCTGTGGTTGATTTAATACGTATATACCGTTGCTTAATGTACCCGACCCAATCAGAACATGATTAAGGTGAATGTTTACAACATTGCTTACAAATGCAAAATCATAACCTTCTTTAGACATTAAAGATACAGATATGATATTACAAGTCGTACTGGGTACAAAATAACAATCCCGTAAAACCAAAACATGTCCATCTGACAATCCCAAGTGATAGTCCCCCACGGACTCAGCATCCATACCAGCTCCGTTTGCAACTCTGAGGGTCATATCACCTGCCTTCAAAATCCTACGCTTTCTCAGTGCCTGCAAAGAATTACAGATATGAGATCCTGATCCGGTATCCAATACCCAGGAAGTAGAGTTTATTGATAGACAGTTTTCAATAACATACACACCTGAAGCCGAAGCCATAACTTGCTTCGGGTCCTGGTTCTTGGCCTTCCAAGCCCTGCAATCCTTTTTCCAGTGTCCTTTCTTATGACAATAAAAACACTCTTCCTTTCCCACAAGCTGTCCCGCTACTTTTGTTGCCTTTGCTTTTCCCTTCGCTTCCACTTTACTAACACCGCCCCTTGGTTTGGTGGGGGCTTTCTTCTTCTTTCCCTTGGCTTTCATCTTGGACCTAGAAGAGGAAGTTCCTCCAACAAACAAAGTGGATGTTTCTCTTACTTTTTGTAAGGTGCCCTCTGCACTCCTCAACATGTTGAGGAGCTCCGGAAGTTCAACTTCTTTTCCTTGCAAGTTGAAGTTCAGGATAAACTGGGCGTAAGTGGAAGGAAGGGACTGGAGAATCAAGTCCGTATAGAGCTCGTTCTCTAACGTGGTCCCAAGGTCCGCAAGCTCTTCAATAAAGCCAATCATCTTAAGCACGTGTTCCGCTACCGATGATCCGACGGCCAATCTCGCCGAAAATAACTTTTTCGAGACTTCGTATCTGGCGATATGGGATTGTTTTCCATATAGTTCCTTAGTATGGAGAAATATAGATTCTAGGTCCATATTCAAGTGCCTCCTCTGATGTTCATTGTCCATAGAGGCAAGCACGAGGCACTTGGCCTTCGTGCAGTCGATTTTGCAGGGCTTACGGATTTCCTTATCCGCGACGCTGGAGGTGGGACCTGGGACAGGGGGAGCTTTGGTGGTAAGGAGATACCCCAACTTGTCATAAGTGATTTCCATTTTGACATTCCTGAGCCAATTTTTGTAGTTTGGCCCTGTCAGTATATTTTTATCTAGTAGTAACTTAAGTCCGGTCATGATGATTGGTCGCTGCAATTAGGAGAGAGAGAAGAAACACTTTAGCATGATGCTCTTGCAAGTTTAGAGTGGTTTTTAGTTTGTCTAAACAGGATGGCTCCCACTGTTTCTCAAATCCTTCCTCAAACTAAAAAGGAAGAATTAGTCGGGATCAATCTCACCGTACAATACTTGGTTAACCGTTCAGCCATACCAGTGTTGGTACTTCGAGGGAGGTTTTCCAACGCTTTCGCGAAGTTCCTTAATTAAAGAACCTCTTTTCCCTGGGGGCGTAGCCCCGCTAACACCTTTCTAGACACCTACTTAGTTTATAGCATTGATCGTTAAGTGAGAAATTTCCCGAGGAATAGTATATACTCACAGTAGGATAGGGATCCAAATATCATCGTGTGACAAAACTGAAGGAATCCTACCAGAATCATCACACTCCAAATGGTATGCAGCGCTAGCAAGTTTCAGTTTCTTTAGAAACTCCCGATGTGGATTTTTGCCCCATACTCTTATGACCTTGACTTTGGCCAACAAATCATAAGTCACATGTCAAGTTCTACCCGTCATTCTCCAGGTTAATTTGAACCCACCCGTACCTACCCTTGACTTTGGCCAACAAGGCAGTACGACTATCCCAAACCAACGCATCTGTCTATGCTGCATATGAATATCCAATAGCTACCAATCACTATGCCTTGATTTTGGCCAACAAACACAGCTTGAATACTATTGGCTATCCATATGAAATGACGGAGGGCTACGAATGGTTTTGGCGAAACCGTGAACGTAGTGAACTTGATATAATCGAAGGAATGTGATAGCTTTTAAAAGGAGTGGTTCAAGCTCCGCGTTTAAAAGTTGGTTTTTGAAAAGTAACCGAGTAGTTTTGAAATTGTTCCAACGACTTTAACTTTGGTTTATTTTCTTGCATTAATTAATGCGTCCCATCATTTAATCCTACCATTGTAGAAAACAACGAAAATATAACATACGCTTATGCCATCCGCATTCGCCACGGGGCCCCGTCATTACCCGTTAGGTTACTTAACTAACGACAGAGTGGGGGCTGGACTAGCGCGGATGCAAAACATAAGCAACGCCTATTAGATATCATATATAGAATATACATTCGTCAGATGCAATGATAGCCATTCCAGATCACAGATGAACACATTGGATATACTAGGAATCCGTGTTTCGTTCGAGCCTGCAACGAAAAGCGGATTACACGGTCGCGATGAATAGCCAAGACCCCACCCTAGACCCCTACGGGTGCGGCAAACTTCCCGCCAAATACCCGAAGTGAAGCAACCTCCCTCAACAACGTGAGTAGGCCACTCGGCACTTCGAGGTACCCGGTAGCTTGTGCACCCCACCTTGAGTCTATCCTAGGAGCAAAAACAATAAAAGAAATAATATACAATGGCGGCTACAACCTCATCCCGGATGTGCGGCCATAAAATAATATTACATCAATTACATATTACATCAAATGAAAAGTAAAGAAAACTCTTATCTCACAACCCCCCGGCTATTCATCCGCGACAATCCAACGAGTTCATATATACAAACCATCAACATTACAGATCACAGATATGTATAACCCCCACTAATCGATGTATAGCGATTAGCAGACGTTCAATACATATATCACATCACAGATATAACCCATTAGCTAAAGTCTACAGAACTTCGATCAAAAATACGGATTTGTAACTACCCCAAACACAACTTTGTTCTCTGGAAAATCTGGGCAGAAACAAAATATTTTAAAAATCCCAAAACAGAACATTGAGAATACTGCAGCAAAAACGATTCATGGCCGAGTCAACTCGGCCGCGGATCCGCGGCAAGAAGCTTGTTCTCTCCGCGGTTCCGCGGCGCGTTGACCGAATCAGCGACTCGTTTCTCCTGTGTCTTCCTACAAAACCCTGAGCCGATTTTTAGTGTATGTGGAATCATTTTTTGAACAGTTTAAAAATCCGCAGAAAGTTCAGTTTTTGGATTCGTTTTGTGATTTTTTTCTCCGATCGAAATTCTAAATACTTTGCTAACTTACTAGTTGTTGTTTAGCTAGGCTCTGATACCACTGTAAGTCCATGTTACCCATCCCGGTTCTTTCGGGGATGCGAAAACGGTAAAATACGATTTTTACGATAAAGGTAACATGGACTTTAGAATAGGATCTTTGCTAAACAAACACCTAGCAAACTAACTACAAGTTTAACTACTATGTTAGGGGGTTATACCTAGGTCTTGAACTCCTTCTTTTCTTTCTTCTTGGAGTGGTTGGATCGGCTCCACCTCCTTGTCTCCTTGTTGTCGAAGAAAAATCCACCCGAAAGCTTCTACCTTGAGCTCCTACCTCAACCGAGAGGAAACTAAAGTGCTTGGCTTGCTAGACTTTGTACTCTAGAGTGAATAGAGAAGTATTTTTAGGGTTTTATCTCAATGGCTCATGTTTCTTAACACATGAGACATGAGAGCCTTGAGAGAGAGGAAGAGGGAGAGCTTGGATGAGAGAAAATGAGAATGATAAAATGAGCTTGACTTTTTACAACCATGCTCACAAAAGAGAAAATAATCATGATAATAATAATAATTAAGTATTGTGATGGTTAGTTTCAATGGACATTATCATTTGATGCATTTAATGCATTTTGTAAAGAACAACAAGTAAACAAAAGTCATAGCCATGAAATGATGATGGTCAACAAGTCCAAAATAGTCATCCGGTCAACAAAGTCAACAAGTCAACAAAAGTCAAACTTTCAACTCAACCATGGCACAATAATACTTAATTAATATTATTATTAATCATATTTCTTATTCTCATTAGGGTTTAGAAAAAGTCAACAGTCAACAACCCTAATGAGAATCCTTTGCCTTTGTCTCTGTTAACCGTGCATACACACCCGCATCCGTGTTCCGAGGAACATGAATGTAATGAGATAAAACCAATCCCAAAACATATACTAGGATCTGGCTTAAACCAAAGCCCGCTAGTAATAACTTCCTGGACACCAAACGTGCACAAGTGCGTGGATGTGAACGAACCCTGTCGCAAAACCATGCGACCTCTACTCTGTTTTGCCCAAAGGCGAATAGCACTCTGTATGGAACTCTAAATACTCGACACTACGCTGGCAGCGGGTTTAACCACAGGCCGCAAGCGGTACTAGCTGTACGTAACGGTCCCCAGGTAGGTGCCGATAAGAAGACTGATGAGGTGAACCCATCCGAACTCCTACTGAGCCTGAATGTGACAATCTCCATACAGTCCGGGCTGTTCGTCTGAGAATATCGCATGGCGGGCCTAGGGGCGGTAAACGTCAATCCCCTAATAGCGGTACAAGTCATGTCGGAGTGTAGCCCAGAACACCCTGAGATAACACTGAAAAACCTACCAGTATATGCCGCTTGCCCTGGCCAGGGACGACTATGTGTAATGGCTCTCCTTGACACAACGCGATATCAACCCCCAATACCGGGAGAGACGAATCCTGTCTAACCGTCACTGCCTCCAAGTGCTTCGGGACTGCACCCAACTGCTACCTGTTTGCACGATTCATTTGAGCCGTGGTAGGGTAGCAATCTAAGAACAGTGGGAACACATTCGAGGCAAAGTGACAGTATCAAGTCAGCGAACTAAGCTGTACTCATGTCACCTGAGAACTGATAACTGACGATAGGTATAGTACCAACCAACAGTTCCCGACGAGTCCTGTTCAGTGTACTTGTAATCTAACGAGCACCCGCATACTATCTCAAGTACGACATACTGACGGCTGTGGGACAGACCGTCTCCCCTGCTGGGATGAGAAGCGCATACGCTAGTCTACTCCGGAGTATCGATGCCCTATCTCGATAATCCTACGACTAGAGACCTGTATAAGGATGTGCTTATAGACTACCCAGCCCCCACTAGTGTGACTGTCATCACAACGCTGGTAATCAAGCAAAGATCCTAAGGGCTCCACTAATGTGGATAGGCGATATGCTAAAAGAAACACATGCACACATTAAAGTAGAAACAAACCAAGTAGTATACTACCATTTCGAGCAAGATTGTCTATACAACTGTGAATATCCCAAGCCTCTATCAAGTAATATACAAACTAGTATGATACAGTAATGGCCTCTAGGGCATATACACTAACATTTATTATATATATATATATATATATATACAAAAAAAAAATATTAACCCTAATAACAAGAAAGAAATGCGTTACCGTCTCTGCGGCAACGGCTCCATTTGATTGAATAAGCGGAAACGCGGTGTCACTTTGCAATCAAGACGGTGTCACTTTGTAGCTAGCCGGTTGAGCACGGGTCGATCCACAGGGAGATGGTTGTATGTCCGTTCTTTTCTTAGACGAGTTAATGAAAGAATGTATATATGTTATGTTCAATTCTATCCTAAGTGATCATATTTATGTTCAAGTAAGTTTGTTAGGGTTAAGGTTGGTTAGTAGAGTTAGGATTAGTCTTGTGCTTTTCTTTTGCCATTCTTAAAATGAAATTGGGATAATAGAAAGTAGCGGGGATTAGGAGGATATAGGAATGAGATTTGCGAGTTTAAGCAAGCTTTCTAACGCTAAATCTATTCCTAATGCCCCTTGTCCGTCCGCTACGTGCGCTTATTTCCAACCCTAGGCCAAACACCCACAACCATGTATCCAATTAAGTCACAACTACATGTCACGTTGTAGTGCGCACAAAGGACTTTTCGACTTAGGTCGTGGTAATATGTCACGTATAGCGCGCCTAAGTGAGGAGGTTGCATTTGTTTAGTCTAGGCTTGTTTCAAGATATTTGGCGAAGGGAAGCACAAGGGATTTTTCCGTCCCTCATACTAACCTTTCTTAGCCTCTAACAAGTGTGGAATTATTCACACATTTAAATGAAAAACAAAACAAAACACGAAGGAAGCAAAAAAAAAAAGAAAGGAAAAATACGGTTTTACAAAGATACAAGCTAACTACTTGGGTCCTCACGTAAGCAAGAAACTCTATTGAGTATCATGGTTTGAAAATACGGATAAGAAAAGAAGGAAAACAAAACAAGAAAAGAAAAGAAAACCAACAATTACTTAACAACCATTAATAAAGTTACACTAAGAATTAAAATTACAAGACAAGAAATAAAAGATACAAGATAATAAAAGCACCATCATCTTCATTTAACTTCCACTCAAGAGCTCTCACTACACTTTAATGGAGGAAAGATGAAGAAGAAGAACTACAAACTAAACTACACTAAAATCTAACTAAAAAGAAGCATCCTTTACTTGGCACAAAACTGGGCTATTTATAGGCAGAGAGCTGAAACCTTAGGGCCAAATTTTGAGTCCTAATGCAATTACAAAAATATCATCAGACGCCGAGTCAACTAGGCCGCGGAACCGCCGCATAATGTCCACATTGGCCGCGGATCTGCGGGTCTTTAGGGGAATTGTGGGGTGATTTTTCTAGGGCTTCTCCACGTTGCTATTTTCTTGTGTTTTACAGGTCCCAAATTGCAAATTGATTCCATAATTTTTTCAGATTTTCAACAGTCCAAAATGGCTTCTCTTTTAATTCATTTGACCTTTATCTCTCTCGAGCTCCGCGCACCCATTGAATCTTGTGCTGCCCCTCTCGTGCTTTGTGCTTTTCCGAGACATGAATGACCACTGCTATTTGTCTTGTATCTTGAACTGGTAAGCGGCACTGGACGGATACGGATGACCGGAACCTGGGTTTTATCTGTCTGTGGCAGATGTTCTGGATTTTGGCGTAACTGTGGATATTTTGTAAAATTTACGTTATTTTGGACTAGGAACTTGTAACCTGTAAATATGTAGCAAACACGGATTAAAAGAACATGCTTATAAATAAACGAGCAGAAGAATGGGCAGTATTAAATGCAATATTCTGGTATGAACAAGGTCCTACAGATGTTTATCCTACTTCAGCAAAGAATCGGCACGACATCGTCAAAACAAAAATGAAGTGACGACATATTCCCAGCTTCGGGTCTTAACGGAAACTCATATAAATCCTAAAAGAATATCGGAGATCATCCCACATCAGAGCGGAGTGGTTATGACTCATCGGGGCTGCAAATTGTGTTAGTGTATATGCCCTAGAGGCCATTACTGTATCATACTAGTTTGTATATTACTTAATAGAAGCTTGGGATATTCACGGTTGTATAGACAATCTTGCTCAAAATGGTAGTATGCTACTTGGTTTGTTTCTATTTCAATATGTACATATGTTTCTTTTAGCATATCGCTTAAACATATTAGTGGAGCCCTTATGATCTTTGCTTAATTACCAGCGTTGTGATGGTAGTCATACTAGTAGGGGCTGGCTAATCTACAAGCACATCCTTATACAGGTCCCTAGTCATAGGA
The DNA here is from genome assembly GCA_030015575.1 of Agapanthus africanus. Lineage (NCBI taxonomy): Eukaryota > Viridiplantae > Streptophyta > Magnoliopsida > Asparagales > Amaryllidaceae > Agapanthus > Agapanthus africanus. Next base: position 426,808,763 of record JASDDO010000010.1, on the reverse strand, counting down.
TTATCGAGACGGGGCATCGATACTCCGGAGTAGACTAGCGTATACGCTTCTCATCCCAGCAGGGGAGATGGTCTGTCCCACAGCCATTAGTACGTCGTACTGGAGATAGTATGCGGGTGCTCGTTAGGTTACGAGGACACTGGACAGGACTCGTAGGGAACTGTTGGTTGGTACTATACCCATCGTTAGATATCAGTTCCCAGGTGACATGAGTACAGCTTAGTCCGTTGACTTGACACTATCACTTCGCCTTGAGTGTGTTCCCACTGTTCTTAGATTACTACCCTACCACGGCTCAAATGAGTCATGCAAACAGGTAGTAGTTGGGTGCAGTCCCGAAGCACTTGAAGGCAGTGACGGTTAGACAGGACGCGTCTCTCCCGGTATTGGGAGTCGATATCGCGCTGTGTCTAGGAGAGCCATTACACAAAGTCCCTGGCCAGGGCAAGCAAGATTTGCTGGTAGTGTTTCCAGTAGTTTCTCAGGGTGTTCTGGGCTACAATCCGGCATGACTTGTATCGCTGTTAGGGGTCTGACGTTTACCACCCCTTAGGCCCGACATGCAATACTCTCAGACGAACAGACCGGACTGTACGGAGATTGTCACATTCAGGCTCAGTAGGAGTTCGGATGGGTTCACTTCATCAGTCTTCTTATCGGCATCTACCTGGGGACCGTTACGTATAGCTAGTACCGCTTGCGGCCTGTGGTTAAACTCACTGCCAGCGAAGTGTCGAGTCTTTAGGGTCTCACACAGAGGGTTGTTCGCCTTTGGGCAAAACAGAGTAGAGGTCGTATGGTTTTACGACAGGGTTCGTTCACATACGCGCACTTGTGCACGTTTGGTGTCCGGGCAGTTATTACTAGCGGGCTTTGGTTTAAACCAGATCCTAGTACATGTTTTGGGATTGGTTTTTTCTCATTTTATTCGTGTTTTTCGGAACATGGATGCGGGTGTGTATGCACAGTTGACAGAGGCAGAGGAACCTCATTAGGGTTTTTGACTGTTGGCTTTTTCTAAACCCTAATGAGAATGAGAAATATGATTAATAATATTAATTAAGGATAATTGTGCCTTGGTTAGGGTTGGTTGACCATTTGACTTGTTGACTTTTGTTGACCATGATGATTTCTTTTGCAAAGATACTTCTTAAAGCTTGCATTAAGCATTAAATGTGAAATGATAATGGTCACATCAACTAACCATCACAATTTTCCTAATTATTATTATTATTCTCATATTCTCTCATATGAGAGCAAGGTTGGATATTATTCTTTCATTCTCTCTTGCTCATTCTCTCTCTTGCAAAGCTCTCCCTCTCCCTCTCTCTCAAAACTCTCTTGTTTCATGAGTTGAAAAACATGAGCTTTGTGAGATAAAACCATCAAGACATCTCTCTACTCATTCTAAGGTTCTTTGTCTAGCAAGCCAAGCACTCTAGTTACCTCTTGGTTGAGGTAGGAGCTCAAGGTAGAGGCCTTCGGGTGGATCTTTCTTCGGCAAAGAGAAGACGACGAGGAGGAGCCGTCTACATCACTCCAAAAAGCTAGCAACAAAGAGGACCACAATAAGAAGAGAAGGAGTTCAAGAACTAGGTATAACCATCTTACCTAGTAGATAGAACTTGTAGTTAGTATGTTAGTTTTTATTTGGCAAAGATCCTTAGTCTATGTTACCTTATGTTAAAAATTTGATTTTTACTCTTTTCGCCTCCCTGTAAGTACCGGGATGGGTTACATAGACTTACAAATTGAGCCTAACCTCAACTAAAAAGCGTCATGGCAAATTCCCAACGTTTGCTCTACCGACAGTAATATGACCTAAAGAGATTACTTGAAGACGTCTTGTCCAGCCCCGAAGGGATCAGAGACACGACAGTCGCAGGGATACTCGAACAACAGCTTAAAGACTGCATATCGAGGAATACATCAGCCAACGCGACGGTACCACAGACTAAAACCCTAGTACCACAAACCTAACGGACCTCCGTCGTAAAGAATGGGGGTTATCTATATACAACGTTAAGACAAGTTTGCCTATAAACCCAAGGGAGGCAAACCAAATAAACTCCGAAATGAGTACATAAACTAGAAACTCCAAACTGAGTAAATAAATTAAAGACTCCGAGATGAGTGAATAAACTACAAATTCCGAGAAACTCCAAGATGAGTGAATAAACTATAGACTCCAAAACGAGTGAATAAACTACAAACTCCGAAATAATTAAATAAACTAGAGACTCCGAGACGAGTGAATAAACTACAAACTCTGAAACGAGTAAATAAACTAATGGGCGTTATATTAAGACATCAGACAAAAAGGAGCGAATGCAAGAAAAAGTGAATTCTTTAATCATAAGTCGAAATGTTTAAAAGATACAGTTTACATTTATGTTTAGAAAAATTGGAAATACAATTCTAGCCATTAAGAAGGCGGGGCTGTTTACCGCCGAAAACAGAGACGTTCCGGGATGGACCGTCTTGCCTGAATTTAGGGGCAGATGCTATTTGGATTTATCCTCCACCTCTCTGAAGATACCAAGTTGATTTATGGCACCGTATATCGGAGGTTTCGACGGATGCTACCGTTGTAGCAGACTTCATCAGACCCCCCGTCGTTTATGAGGGGTTTTTGATTGTGGGGACGCTCTTCCCTGCAGGCGCAAGCCCCTGTAGTTAATTACGTTATCGCATCGCGATAACCACTTTCTCCTGCTCCAGAGGTTCACTTCGTGTCGTGTGTGTTTGTTTTATTTTTGATTGTCCATGGATTGTATATGGAGACTAATTTATGTTGTCGCCCGTAGGGCATGGATTGATCCAAATCTGTATATTTTTAGATTTGGATGTGGGTTGATTTAAGGATCATTGATTTTTTTTGAGATCAAGATCGACTTAAATGTATACGAGCAGTTGGGGGCTCGGTTGGTTTTTGTTAAGGATGCGTTAGTCCAATTTGAGACTAAGATCTACTTAACAGGGTGTTGGGATCATTTTTGTTTCAGATCCAACAAGAGAACATTTGGGCCATGTTGTTTTAGTTTTAAAGACGTTTCGGTCCCCTATCGCTATTTTGGAGGTGAAGTTGTAGTTTGAGAACATTTTGGTCTGTAGATCACCATTTTTGAGGTTGGGTTTTAGTTTAAGGACGGTACGGTCCGTTGAGGTGTGGGCACGTGAGGCACCCCAAAGTGGAAGTTGTTCTCTGGGTTCTATTCCCCCTTTTTTTATACAGAAGTGTTAAACACTTGATTCCTGTAGTGCTCGCGTGCGAGCACGCGAAGCGGTTTAAATCTTTCCCTTTTTATTCATTAGAGACGCTCACGTGGAGCACGTGAGATCTTATTGTAGTATTACTAATGAATCACCAATCTTTCCTTCTGAGTGTCTGGATATTTTAATCTCATGCTAGGATTTTGGAGGATCTCATGCCTCTTGTTTTTGTAAGAATTAAATTTTTATTGTAGGGTTAAATCTTGATTTTCAGAGGAATTAAATTCCCATATATCTCTATAAGAATTAAATTCTTTGAACTCAGTTTTTTCCTTAGATTTTGAATCTGCATGACAGAATCTTTCCGATGAGAATTAAATTCTCAACTTATAGTGAGATCTGCTTCTACAGATCTCAACCAAAGAAAGAACTAAGTTCATATGTGAAGGGTTAAACCCTTAGGAATTTCAAAAAAAGATAGAAAATTCTTTATGTATTTCTTTTTTTTACCTAGAATGTTATGATGGAACAAGTCTTTTCTGAAACTTAAATTCTCTTTTTCCCCTTTTTTGTCTTCTCTCTCCTCTTTTTCTCCATCCGTGTTCTCTTTTTTCCTCCTTTTCTGTTTGCTCTTATTTATAGTAGGAGAAAAAGAATCAATTTGTTAAGAAAATCCCTTATTGAGAGATCATGATTGATTTCATAATCAATTCAATTGTTCTGGTGAGTTTTATTCACCGTTGGATTTTTAATCCAAAGGATTTCTATTTAATAGAGAAGAATTCTTATTTGTTTTTAACCAGATTAGGAAATATTTTGCTAAGATGGAATTTTATTCTATCATATGAATATCTTATCAGTTTACAAGATTCGAATTTTATTCTATCATAGAATTTTATTTATATGAATATCTTTTATAGAATTTTATTCTATCGGACGATCTCCGTTGGATCTTTGATCCAAAGGTCCTTCGTTTAACAAAGAAGATCTTTCTAGTTTAAGAAAGATCAGGGAAATATTTCCCACGTATATAGAATTTAATTCTATCAAATAGTTCATCCAAGATTCTTTGTTAGAGAAGAATCTTTCCCTATTAGAAAGATTTAAGGAAATATCTTCCAAATAGAGTTTTAATCCTTCTATTTAAAATTTAATTCTATCAGCTTGGAAGGTGTTTAGGAACACTCACATGTAGCATGCGATTCCAATGGAATTAATCTTGTTTTCTTATATGCAACACCATAAGAGTGTATCACGTGTTAACACGTAAGCCTTTTTGGCTTGCCATCTGTTTGAATGCAGCGCCTATATGCTTTGCATATAAGCGATCACGTGCTTACACGTGAGATTCAATTTTAGCCTATCAATTGCTTAAACGCAGGGCCTATAAGCTTTGCATATAGGTGCTCACGTGTGGGCACGTGAGGCTCCATTAGCCTAGCAGTTGTTTTAACAGCAGTGCCTATATGCGTTGCATATAGGGACTCACGTGTTAAACATGTGGGGCCCTTTTATCCTAGCAATTGTTTTAATTGCAGTGCCTATATGCGTTGCATATAGGCACTCACATGTTAAACACGTGGAGCTTTTTCAGTGGGGATCTTTCCTTCATCCCTTTTTTATAAGGAAACAAATTCCCCCCAGCGTTGCTCTCACGTGGCTTGCAACCCTATCTGCCCTCATAGCCGTTGGATTGCCTAGGGGAATGGGAAGATGAACTGCTCTCCATCATGTCTTATAAATGCAGGGGGTTTTGCCTCTGAAAAGACCACTGTTCTTTCATGTTCTTCCCTACTTATTTTCCTTGAGAATTTAATTCTCTTCTTCAGAGCTTAGTTCTCTGCCCGCTGAAATCTCAGAGTTAAACCCTGTTAAAACTTTTCTTTGGTAAGGATCATGAACGGGACCCCCCTTTTTTTGTTGTGGATTTTAAATTCAGGGACAGAGCGTTGCTCTTTTCTTGAACTGATTTCTTAAAGATCCAAAGCACACATTTTTTTGTAGATTTTGAAGTCTTAAATCAATAGGGATTATTAATCCTCCTCTTAGGGTTTTACCCTATCACCGATCTTTAAGATCCTTGGAATTTAATTCCATTTTCTTTGCCTCCTTGCCATGGGGGTTTTCTGGGATTTAATCCCTTTATTAAAGGAATTTAATTCCTTGTTCACAGAGCTTGGCTCTGAGAGAGACAGAGATATTTTTGGGAATTTTATTCCCTAATGCTCTCAAGTATTTGAGGGTTTTAATGCCCCTAATGCAGATTTGAATCTGTTGTGCTTTTTAACAGAACTTGCTTTAAGAGTCGTTTAAATTTTATTGTTTACTTGACTAGAATCCTTTTTGATTTTCCCAATGACTATTTTGCCTCATCATTGGTGAGCCGCTATTTAGATTTTGTGGGGTCCATTGGTTTTGTAGGGAGTGGTCCCATCACATCACGTTTTTCTTTTCCTTTCTTTTATTTTACCTTATTATTTGTTATTGTTATCATTATTTTTAAATGGGTTTTTTTTATTTTTATTTTTAGGAACGATGGCCTCGCTTCCCGACTTCCCTTACACTCGCTCAGAAGCCGCTTTTCCGCAGTCGCCATCAGATGAGGAGGTTATGGCGATGATCAAGACGCATGACAGGGACCATACTAGTCATCTCTTATGGGGAAAGTGGTACGGTCATATCATTGGGGGCCGCTGTAGTTTTACCTGCAAATAGCCGACAGAACCCATCCACTTTATATCATTGAAGGAACGCCCACGGACTGCTTATGTAGTGGAGGCGACTAACTGGACTCCCACGGGCCGAATTGAGCCATCAACGACCGGGATACCCAACCAACCCAAGGCGGCCATCGACATTCTGGGGCGCCGAATATGTCAGGGCGTAGCTCGATCTTGGGGGCAGGTTTATAAGGTAGGCGTTATCCTCTGCCACCCAGTAGGCTACCTTCCCTAGGCTCGGTACATTCTCTCTACCCAACACGCACGTCTGCAAAAGGTTGGGTTGTACCAAACAATGTACGCTTCGTTATTCTATTATCATGCCCTACACGTCTGGTGGGTTAAGGCTTTCTTGAATCAGTGGAATCTTCCCACCAACACGTTCTTGCTAGGGATCGAGAGGTCTCAATTTTACTGGAAGAGTATCGCGAGATCTCCGGATTGCCGATCAGGCCAGGGTATCTGGTGTTTCATCGGAACAATGTTGTCCTTTTTATGCGGTATAACCCGCACCGCTTTGCCCAGCAGTTAGGCTATGACCAGGGCCTCCCTCTCGAGCTATTTTTAGTCAAGCATGCACTCTCCTTAGAAGTTACTCGTAACGTCATTCACCACTCTATGTGGTTAAACACTGGCTCCCGCTTCATGATCCCGGAGCTCGACTATCTTCCGAGGCCCGAAGGGTCCTTTAAGGGTTGGTATCGCCATCGGGTCGACCCCGTCATTGCAGAGGAGAGACGGGTGCTTTTCGAGGGTAGAGCTCCCATTCCATCTCAGGCCACTAACATCCCATTATGGCCGCGGTCAGTGGTTCACCCTCCACTGAGGGATAGCGGTTTGGTACCCATCCCTAAAACCGCAGAAATAGAATCGACCCCTCGTACTGCTGGTATGCCAGTGCGCACTAAAGCCGAAGCAAAGGTTTCTAATAAAGCACCGGTGGTAATGTCACCAGCGGTGGTGTCGACAAAGCTCGATACCGAAAGTGAAGTTGGGCAGCGTCGCACTAGAGCACCAAGGGGAGGAAGCACTCCTCCGTTAGCGTTAGCACAAGCTCCAAGAGGAGAAAGAAATCGGTCGCCGACCTTCTCGACACTCTGCTTGAATCTGAGCCATTTATTTAGGACGAGCCGATATCTATGCAAGAGCCGGACGACGGTCTTCTCTTTCTTGGTTCGTCTGCTGTGGAGACCGCGCAGTTGACTGAGGCTTTAAGGCGCTCACAAGATGAGACTGAGAATGTGTGCGCCCCGAAGAAGTCCTACCCCATGTTATATTCTATGACGTTGACCCATTCTTACGACGGGTACACATGGGTCCTTTGTTAATGGAAGAAGAACAAGCCCTCAAACAATCCATCTCGGTTGCTTCCAAAGACAAGATTGCACTAAAAACGTGAGTCATTCATTTGCGCTTGAAGCTCGGAGAGCGTATTTAATGAGAAAAGAACGGCTCGAAAAAGCCATACTTCAGGCTTTCTGGCGTATTGGTATGCGTCTTTCTCGTGTCCTTCTTTTAGTGAGTAATCTATATTACTTTTATGTCTTCTCATTTTTGCGAAAAATTTACAGGGACTTCTGCAGCAGAAGCAGGTTTGAGTCCGGATCGAGCCATGGCTGCAGATTCTACGAACATCTCCCGTGACGCACCGAAGGGTGTATAGGAGATAACTGAAGCTGCCATCCTTGCTGTGGAGCTTCCGGTGGTGGTTAGTGTCCCTTCCGCGTCTACTCCTTAGCAGAGCTGACCTCATCAGCCATAGATCCCATAGACATCCCCAGTGACATACCGGAGAGTATAGAGGAGATTTCTAAAGCCGTCATCCCTGCCTTGGAGCCTTCAGCGGCTGCTTTTGTCCCTCTATTGGAGACTACCACGCCGGCTCTATATTTTACAAATATCTCCAGTGATGCACCTGAGAGTGTGGAGGAGACCGCTGAGGCTGCTATCCCTCCAGCTCAGGACGGGCGAAGTATTGAAGGTAATCTCATATACATATATATTTTTTTTAATGACCCTTCTGTCATCCGACCTTTTTCTTTCCTTAAGAATTGTGGGAATTGGTGGCTTCCATCATGGACCTCTCTCCGAGAAAAACCTTCCAGTGCTTGCTTGACATGGCTGCCCCAAAAAAAATACCCCCATAAAGTATTGTTCTTTCCTCAGGCCAAGGTTGGTATGCTTGGCCCTTCTGGTTTTATGTTTTCATAATGATGTTGATATGCTCTTCATTTTAGACCATAGTTCTAGAGGCTGACGACGAAGTCGAGATTCTTGACGGACCTGTGGATCTTTCAAACCCGCCTTGCCTGACTGTAGGTAAGTGACGTTTTTATCCTTGGCATCGTTTTTTTTACTCTATGTTTGGAAACACAACTAACCCAACCTAACCCTATTATAGTCTCGGATCCCTATGACACCGGGCCCTTATGCCCGACGTGTGTGTGAAGGGATGGCAAAACACAGCATTTATTCCTTGGCGGCACTCATCGAAGATCTGTTCTGTCGCGGCCGAAGAATTTGCTGCCGAGGCCAACGCTTCATTATCTGTTCTGGCCACTTATCATGATGAGGTATTAGTGCGTACTTAGGTCGAGTATCGTCGCAAAGTGGAGGCCTGAATGCATGGGATTGAATGCATACGCCTTCCTTCCAACATCTTAACTGTAAAAATGACCCTCTGAGGATGGATCGAACGGTGTGCAGCCAATCTCCAATCATGCGAGAAGAAGCTCAATCGGAAGTTTTCATAGAGGGAGTTGGCTTCAAACGCGTTGGGGGAACTTCAGGCTCGGCTTACTGTCAAGACCGCCCGTGCGTACGAAATCTAGCAAGTGCTTCAAGAAGCCATTACAGAGGTAGTAGCTCTTAACAAAGCTGTTATTTTTACCCGTGAAATGGTTGAAGCCAATAAGGTTGCTGAGAAGGATCTCGAGAGTCGGTTTGCTTCATACCAGACTCAACAGACCCAGGCAGGGACTCGTCTCGCAGCACTGGTGGAGCTTGAAGCCGAAGTCCAGCGGAAGAACGACGAACTGGCTGGCCTATTGAACCGTCCGCCGACTAGAAACATTCTTGTCGTTGTATATTCTCTTCTTTTTGCATTCATTCATAAATAAGAGTATCTTGTATTCATTTTGATTCATGAATAACATGTATTTATTTTGATTCCTGAATGAAATGTATTTTGTATTCACTTAAATTCATGAATAAAATACATATTCTATTTCATACTGGAATTTATCTTTTCTTCGATGTCATGATTTGGCGTGAAGTAGTTTTTATACTCATTTCGGAGTTTGTAGTTTATTCACTCATCCTGGAGTCTCTAGTTTATGAACTCATTTGGAAGCTTGTAGTTTATTCACTCATTCCGGAGTCTTTTTTATGAACTCATTTCGGAGTTTGTTTAGTTTACCTCCCTTGGGCTTGTAGGCAAATCTGTCCTAACGTTACAGTTAACCCCTGCTCTTTACGATAGAGGTTCGTTAGGGTCTGTGGTACTAGGTTTTTTTCCGTCGTACCGTTGCGTTGGCTGATGCATTCCCCGATATGCAGACTTTACACTGTTGTTCGAGTAGCCCCACGACTGTTGTGTCTCTGATCCCTTCGGGGGCTGGAAAAGACGTCTTCAAGTAATCTTCTTAGGTCTATTACCGTCAAGAGAGCAGGCGGTAAGAATTTTGCCAGTCTGCTTTTTACTCGAGGTTAGGCTCAGTTTGTAATCCCCGATGAGTCATAACCACTCCGTGCTGGTGTGGGATGATCTCCGATAGTATTTCAGGTTTTATTTGAGTTACCGTCAAGACCCTGAAGTTAGGAATTTGGCCTTCGCTTCCTTTATCAATACTGCGTCTGTTGTAATGAGGTGAATGTCGAGGTGATCTCTAGGTTGTTTGTGAACCGTTGAGACTTGAAACTAGGGACTTTGCCATGGCTCCATTTTGTTTTGACCCTAGGGTCACTTGTTGACGTCGCGTCTGCATCCTGCTAGAGTGAAAGAAACGCCGTTGTTGGCACTGTGTCTGTTATAACGAGACGAGTGTCGGGGCGGTCTCTAGGTTGTTTGTGAACCGTCAAGACTTAGAACTAGGGACTTTGCCATGGCTCCGTTTTGTTGACGTCGCGTCTGCAACCTGCTGGAGTGAGAAGAAACGGATTTGTTGACACTGCGTCTGCTGTAACGAGATGAGTGTCGAGGTGGTCTCTAGGTTGTTTGTGAACCGTCGAGACTTGGCTCTCCCTTTGACGGAGTCTGGTGGGAAAATATGGTTTCCTTTTCATTTGTGCCCATGGATTGTATACAAGGGTTGATGTGGACTCACTTGTAGGGCAAAAGTTTCATTTATTTTCATTTATTTCCGCGAGCTCTATCATTTCAGTTTTTTATATTGCGAGAGTCGCGATTGCCCAATCATTTCGGATTTTTATCGCGGTGCCCAATCATTTCGGCTATTTTTCTTCTTACTCGCTGCTCTTTATTGGGAGTTGCCCAAACTTTTTGGCTGTTTTTATATGCATATATTTTGCTCACTGATTTTTATTGCGAGTATTCCCATCATTTTGGCTATTTCATATGTATTTATTTTTGCTCGCTGATTTTTATTGTGAGTATGAAACTTGAGATCTGGTACCAATCTTGGCATCAGCACCGCTGCGACAGGAATATCGCCAAAAGCGAATCATCATTTGTCATGAAAGGACTTGGAATTTGATACCGATTTAGGCATCAGCATCGCTACAACTGGGATATTGGTAGGAGTGAATCATCATTTTCCTTTGTCGATTTGAACAAAGGTGGTTTAGTAAATAGGGTTAAGGTCTTGTTAACTAAGGCTTTTGACTTTATGAACCGTAAAGGTCTCATAAAGGTATTTCTCCCCACGAGTCGTGAGGATCTTGTAGGTGTATGTTCTCCTTAGAAGTCGTGAGGACTTCTGAGTGGTGTTTTCTTTTATAAATCGTAAGGATCTCATCAGAGTATTTTCTCCTTATAAGTCGAGAGGACTTATAAGTGTCGTTCACCATATGAGGACATTCCTCATGATTAGTGGAACTAGGTGGGAGAAATGTTTATTTGTGCCCGTGGATTGTATACAAGGGCTAACATTGTATCGCCTGTAGGGCAACTTGGGGGATACAATGGCTTAAGAACAGGTTTGTATCCCTGTGACTTAAGACTTTCAAATTCTATGAGCCGTGAGGGTCTCATAGGGGAGTTCTCCTTACGAGTCGAGAGGATCTCGTAAGTGAAAATTTCGCGAGATTGCGCCTTTTCGGGTTTTCACAAGTTTGCCGGTAGCCCTGCTATTTTTACTCACGACGCCCTTTCGGGTTTTCATCCGTGCCCATTTCGCTTATGGACATACCGTTTTTTTGCCGTTGGAGCTTTTATTGCAAGCTAGATCCCAAGATAATATATCACCATATTTGTGGCGATGCGCCATGTTTAAGGCGGAGTACTAGTTTAAGGACATTTCGGTCCAATGCCAGTTTAAGGACGTATTGGTCCATTGCTAGTTTAGGGACATCTCGGTCCATTGTCGCCGTGTTTGGGGCGAAAATTCTGTTGGATACTACTTTAGAGTTTTGACTTAGGAAGATAGCAAGCAGACACGGGCGTCGTCATCTATCATTAACCTGAGTCATGACTTGTCAAGCGTAGTATTTCTTAAGGAATCGGCCGTTTATTGGCCGGAAGGGTCTTTCGCCATGCATATCCATGAGCAAATAGGCCCCACCTTGGTAGACCTTGTCTATGATGTATGGGCCTTCATAGTTTGGCTTGAATTTCACCCGTTTTGCAGGATTGGGGATCATAGGTCTTTTGACAACTAGCACGAGATCGCCTTGGCGGAATTTTCTTGGCCTAGTTAGTCTTTCGTATGAGCGTTTCATCCTTGCTTTATAAGCTTCTAGGTTTTGTTGCACTATGAGACGAGTTTCATCGAGGGCATCGAGCTCGTCAAGACGAAGATGGGCATTTTCTTCATCCGTCTGCTCGTATCGAGCTACCACTCGTAGAGAGGGTAGCTCTATCTCCAGGGGGAATACCGCTTCCATGCCGAATACCAACGCGAATGGCGTTGTATTCATGGTCGTTTTGAACGTGGTTCGATAAGCCCGGAGAGCATCATGCAGTCTTTCATGCCAATCCTTTTAATTTCTGGACACCGTTTTCTTTATGATCTTCATTAAGGTCTTGTTGAAGGCCTCAGCTAGACCGTTAGCTCAGGGATTATTGACTGAAGAGTATCTCCAGACTATATTATGCTGTTGTGCGAAGCGGCCGATCTTATGGCTTTTGTAGGCTAGCCCATTATTCGAAATGATCCGTCGTGGAGTGCCGAACCGGTAGATGACATATGTCCTGAAGAAATGGAGAATATTCTCCGTCTTTACTTCCCTTAGCGGTACTGCTTTTGCCCACTTAGAGAAGTAATCGGTCGTTTCCAGTATGAACTGATGTCTTTTGGATGATGCCGGCTCAATGGGGCCGATTATATCGGTCCCCCACATTGCGAACGGCCAGCTGGCTACCGTTGGGTGTAGCGGATTTGGATGCTGATGGATGAAGTCCCCATGAATTTGGTACGAGTGACACTGCTTCGCATATTCGAGGCAGTTCTGAATCATTGTGGGCCAGTAGTAACCCATTCTTTTGATCTTCAGCTTCATCTTTGGCCCGGCTTGATGAGAACCGCAGAGTCCGTCGTGGGTTTCTTAGACGACTCTCCTTACTTCTTCTGATCCCAGCCACCTTATCCACAAACTGCCGAACGATCTCTTATATAGAGTATCATTGACGAAGGCAAAAGACAGATCTCGTTTCATGAGCTGATGTCTTAAAGATGCGTTTTCGGGTGTTCGATAGGATTTGAAGTAATCTATGAAGACTTCCCTCCAATCCTTGACTTTTTCTTTGTCCTCTATTCGGAAGACTGCTTATTCAGTCACTTCCTTTCTTTCAAACGACTCCGGAGATATATCTGCTGGCGCGAGAATTCGGCGGCTTTGCACAATGATCCTTACGTCATCGAGGTTTTCGTCGGCCAGTTCTTTAGCGAGCTTGGCTAACGCATCCGCCTTGCTATTTTCTGCCCGCGGTATGCTTTCCAGGATGTAGGAGAGAATTTGAATCAGCAGTTGCTGCACTCTTTCGCCATATTTTACCAATCCCAGTTTACACGTCTGATAGTCGCCATTTACATGGCTAACGACTAGCTGGGAGTCTCCATATATGAGGAGGTTTTCGATTCCCATGTCGACATCAATCTCAAGACCCGCTATCAAAGCTTCATGCTTGGATTCATTGTTTGTCCTCGGCTCTGTTAAGGAAATGGCGAAATGCATTATCCCTCATTGCGGAGTCACGAAGATAAGGCCCACCCCAGCTTTGATTATGGGGGTTCTTTACTTTCGCTTCTTCAAGGAAGATGCTCCGTCGAAGTATAGTTCCCATTAGACATTATTTCCTTCCATCCCTCCTTCGATTGTATCGAACGCGTGTTCGTCTGGCAATTCGCAATTTAAGGGAGAATCGTCTGGTATTGGATACTCAGCGAGAAAGTCAGCGATGGCCTGGCCTTTCACTGCCTCAAAGGGTCGATATTTTATCAAGAACTCCATCAAGAGGAGGTCCCATTTGGAAAGCCTTCCTGTTAGTATGGTTCTTGACATCAAACATTTGAGAGGATCCACCTTTGATATGAGATGGACCTCATATGCTAAGGCATAATGTCGAAGCTTCGTTATCACAAAGATCAATGCCAGGCAATGCTTTTTAATAGGAGAGTAGTTGTTTTCTGCCCCCAAAAGAACTCGACACAAATAATAGAGAGCTCTCTTCTTCCTCCGGTCGTTCTCTTATGACCATAGCATGCCTAAAGAACTTTCAAGGGCTGTTGTGTACAGGATGAGAGGCTTTCCTTTGACCGGAGCGGTCAGTACCGGCGGGTTTTGCAGATATTACTTGATTTCATCCAGTGCACTATGGCATTTATAATCCCAAATGAACGGAGTCCCTTTCTTCATTAGATGGCTGTAGGGGCGGCATTTTTCGGAGAGGTTGGCTATGAACTGCCGGATATACGTGATCTTTCCTTGGAGAGACCGCAGTTGTTTAAGAGTTCTTGCTATGGGCATTTCCATAATCGCCTTGATCTTTGATGGGTCTATTTTGATGCCACGGTATCGTATGCTGAATCCTAGGAATTTTCCTAAGGAGACTCCAAATGCGCATTTCAGAGAATTCATCTTTAGATTGTATTTCCGAAGACGCTGAAACACTATGTTCAGATGTTCTCATTGCTCCTCGTACGATTTGCTTCTCACCACAAGGTCGTCGATATAACATTTGAAAATCTTATGTATATGTTCATCGAAGATCTTCATCATAACCCTCTGATAGGTGGCACCTACGTTCAGACCGAAGGGAATCACCTTATAGCAGAATATGCCTAGAGGAGTCCGGGCGGTGTGCTTTTGGTCTTCAGGATGTATTTTTATTTGATTGTAGCCTGAAAATCCATCCATGAAGAAGAAGACCTCATGAGTGGACGTGTTATCGATCATCAGCTCAGTAATAGGTACTGGGAAGTCATCCTTCGGATAAGCCTTGTTAAGGTCCCGAAAGTACACGCAGATGCGCACCGTCCCATTTTTATTCATCACTGGAATGATATTGGCGATCCAGCTACGATATTGAACTTCTTGGATGAAGTCGGAGTCAATTAGTTTCTTGACTTCGGCGTTATACTCATCTCGAGCTTGAGCCGCATTCTTCTTAGCGCCTGTTTGATTGGCTTGACGTCCGGCGATATCGTCAGTTTATGCACCGCTATTTCTGGATCTAGTCCTAGAATCTCGGAATAGTTCCATGCGAAGCAGTCTTTATATTGCATAAGCACGTTCTTTTGTGTGGCCACCTGTGTTTTAGACAACAGCTCACCGACGAACATTGGCCTTGGATCGTTTTCCGTTCCTAGGTCAATTTTTCTTAAGTTGTCCGACGTGGTGTGTATCCCATCTTATAGCTCTTTTAGCGCCGATGGAAACTATGAGATCACCTCCTCCTCGTCCTCATTTACGAAGCACTTGAAAAAGGCATCCATATTCTCGTGCTCTCCGTCCTTCGAGAGTGTTATCATATGGAAGGTACGAGTTCTTTTCTAAGCCCGGTGTTGATCTGGCCTTACTCTCATGATATAAGTTGCTTTTGGCTCATGCTTTCATGATGGGGTTACCCTCTAGCTGTCGGATAGAGCGAACCTGCCTTACTGATACTGGTCTTCGACCCAGTCTTTGAAGGTGAAGCAGTCTTCAAGAGGATGTCCTATTGCTCGATGGTAGGAGCAATAAACCGGGTGATGGACCTCGTTTATTTTTTCGGGGTGCCGAGACTCAGGGAGCGTCATCATTTGATGCTTAATGACAAGGTTAAATATTTTCCCTGCCTTGTCATGGGGGAAAGAATATTTCCAACCCATCTTCTTCATCAGCGATGGATTCCAGCTGACCTTTTCTCGATCGCGTGGCTTCTTGGATCCCCTTCACTGTTTTAGAATGTCATTCTCGTTCTTCACCTTATTGTTGCCTCTGCATCAGTCTTTTCCCTTGCCACGAGAGCGCACAACGGGCTGAGGGAGAAGGGCATCGTAGTCTTTTCTTCCCGCAGACTGCTGAGTGAGACGCTGCGTCCTGGCTTTCTCGTAAATGGCCATTTCACGGCTGTGGTCATCTTGAGCCTTTTGACCGCCTTCTCTCATTAGCTTGTCAATTTGTTCTTCGAATGACGGACTTGGTATTCTTATGGTGGGATCTTGCTTTAGTTCAATAGCGGCGCTATCTGGAAAAGCATTTCCTTCTCCATCGGAGTTATTTATGACATGGCAGCCATGAAATCGCTCTCTTTTCTTGGACCGAACGTATCCAAGCCCAGTCGTCTCCATCCTCCCATTGGACAGTTTTTGCTGAGTCCCAGGAACGTCCCAAATCTTGTTGTAGAACTGGGCTTGTCGAGCGGTTTGTTTGAAAGGTACGCCTTGGCATCTTAATAGGCTTTTCAATCCCTCTGCGTAATATCTGAGCAGACGGATTGGTTGAAGCATGTCAAGTGCAAGTTCGGCACCATGCCAGACTTCTTTCTCCACTTTGGTCTCTGTAGATCGGTAGAAGAGAATCGCCTTTTCACCTTTTCTCCTAGGAGGGACGTAGAAAGTCTGCAACTCTTGTATGTTGTATGTATCAAGCGCATCGAGTTCTTTGTAATGCTGCTGCGGAACCATGGTAATTTGTAAACTTTGATCAGCTCCAGTGAAGGTCTACATTGACAGGCGGACGGAGAACACTGCGTTGGCCCCGTCCTTAGAGTCACTGCCAAAGACCAAAATAGGAATAGATGGTCCTGGCCTGTTGCCTTGGGGTTGCCCCGAGTAGATTATCCCTTCATCATCCACGGTATCGCTCCCAAAGATTTGGATGGTAGCGATGGCTTTTTGTTTATTCTCTGTCTTATGACATCTTTTCGTGTCTTTGAAGTCTGGTAGGAAGTACTTTGCGTCTTCATATTTTCGGACTTCGTTTACAGAGAATGGATTTAACTCCCCCGTAACGGTGTACTCGAAGCCGTCTTTGAAATACTTCATACACTGATATTGTGTATAAGGGATGACGTTGTACTCGTGTAACCAAGGCCGGCCGAGCAGAGCGTTGTAGCAAGTCTTGGCGTGAATGACATGAAATTTGATGTCAGTGACGAGAAACCCAAAGTGTAATGTCAATATTACGGACCCCGGCGTCCGTGATGACTGGGAGTCGAAGCCGGAGATGGTAATTTTGTCCCGGGCCAGGTGCTAAACGTTCATGTAAATCTCCTTCAGCACCTTCACGTTGAGAAGGTTGACGGAGGACTCGTTGTCGACCAGATCTTCCCTATCTTAATGTCGGGGCAGTACCCGGTGACATATAGAGGACGGTTGTGCCCGCACGTTCCGAGGAGGAGATCTTCATCGCCGAATGTGATGTCAGCTGTATGAACCTTTGCCAGCTCGTCCTTCATCTTTTCTTCTGCAAGGAAAGTTTGAAACTGATCCGGCTTCTATAATGCCCTGATCAGAGAATCTCTTGCTTCTTTGGACAAGAGGAGAGCATCCAATATGCTCAGTTGTGAAGGTATCTTCCTCAGATATGCCGGGACATTGTAATCCACTTTATTTTTCTTAGGCAGATCCTTGTCTGCGAGCTCTTTGACGACTCTATCATTGAGGGCAATTTCCTCAGGGTCTTTTTCCTTACCCTTGTCTCTTTTGCTCGAACCTTTGTTTGTAGGACTGAGGTTATTTTCAGGTAACGTACGGTTACGCAGCTGAATGTTCTCGCAGCTCTTCTCCCCTTCTTCTTTTCCAGAGGTGGACTCTTTGAGGAGAGCGCCGAGGGTTATTTCTTCCTCATAATCGTTCCTGAATGTGAGTACATGAGATTTTCCTTTTTTTGAACTGGTATCAATCATATGATAGTTGCCCGCCGTTTCTTCACGCTCATCTGTCGCGCTTCTTTGTTGCCGACGAGCTTTGCGCTTAATCCGTTTGAAGCGTTGTCGGTGGGCAACGTACCATTGCCACCACTTCTTGAAGGCAATGCACTTTTCGGTAGGGTGTGTAACCCTCCGATAGTATAAGCAGTAGTTCGGATGTACATCCGCTTCATCGAGGCACGTACTCCCGGGAGTTTTTTCCATGAGAGGGGGCATCTTCATTCCCATTGACAGGGTTTTGGCAAACCGCTTCTTTGCTTTGGTCTTGTCCTTGTTTTTAGCAGGTGTGCTTTGGCTCGGTTAGAGTACTTTACGACTCATCCTTACTGCGGCTTCTTCAACCCGACGCCGACGCTTGGCCTTTTCGTATATGGCCATTTCACGTTCTCGGTCAGCTTTACTCTTTTGAAGGGCCTCGTTTTGCAGCCTGTCAATTAGGTCTTCTGACAGTTCCAGGGATTCTGGCGCCGGTCCTGCCCTCAGTTCCTCTGCGTTGCTTTCCGACGCCGAGGGAGTTTCTTCGTCATGTAACGACGAATGAGAAACTATGTGGCAACTTGCTACATAATCTTCGGTTTCTCCTGACAAGCCATTTCCCATATTATCGTCACTATCTCCGTTCTCAAGTATATAGTTGAGAAACTCTTCGAGTGTGACTGGGGTCCACGCCTTTTGGTTGTATTCCTCCAGCGCGTCGATGTATTTTTGCAGGCCTGTGCGCTTGTCGTCAGGCTTCACGGGCTTCTTGGTCTTCTTCTTTTTCTTCGAAGATTTCGAAGGCTTGGCCTGGAGGTCTTGCCCATCACTATTAGTTTTCGGTGTTGGGCGCAGCTTAAGCATCCCCTCAATGATCTCGGGCTCCAGCGGATTTTTCCATTTGATCGCCGAACATACTTGAAGATCCTTTAGCATTCTTTTAGTTTTAGCTGAAAGGACCACTTCCCAAGGAGCTTCTTCCACAAACGAGCATGATGGCCGCGGCGTATCCACCTTTTTAGGAGCTTGCCTCTATGGCGGGTTCACCCTCCAGTTTTCTGACAGTGCGAATTTCCCTTGACGGTACTGGTCCTCGACCCAGTTTTTGAAAACGTAGCAATCCTCAATTGGGTAGCCCACTACTCTATGGTAGGAGCAATAGTTAGGACTGTTGACGTCACCAGGCTGCAGTGGACGTCTCGAATCCGGCAGTGTGATGAGTTTGTTGCGCATTGCCAGTTCGAACAATCTCCTCATTTTATCACGGGGGAACGAGTAAGTACGTCCTAGATTCTCTTCCAGGGATTAGCGCGGGCGCGTGTTGCCTTGGCGAGGAACCGGTTTCAGGTCACTTAGCTGTTGTTGAGTGTTAGCGACGAAGGCTGATTTCCCTTTACTCTTTACATTCCGAGGATCCGTTTTTAAGGAGGACGGCCCATGGCCCATCTGGTCCATTTGGGCCAGCTTGTCGATCAAGACCTGGAAGGTGATCGGCTTGAAGAACATCATAAATGGGGATACAGTCGCCTGAGGATCGAGAGTCTCTACGAACATGACCATGGCAGGAGCTTTTTCTATGCGTTGTTCGCATTTTGACCATAGGTTCCGCCATCGGATTGTGTATTGAACCCAGGTCTCTCCTGGCTTCACCTTGGCATTGATTAATGTCCTGATTGGGGTGCGCTCGCTTGCGCTGGCGAACCGCTGTGTGAATAGCAGCTCCATTTCTGTGAATGTTTTGACGGAGTCATTTGGGAGCTCCGAGTACCATTCAAACGCCGTCTCTGACAAGCTGCCAACGAACTGGTGAAGCATTAATTTGTCATCGCCTTCGGTTTTGCCACATAATGCTTTGAATTGGGCGACGTGCTGATGCGGGTTGCCTGTCCTCTTGTATACGTGGAACTTGGGGATCGTATATCCCGGCGGGTACTTGATTTTATCGTACTAGCCTGGGTAAGGTCACCCTGGTTCTAACGACTTGGCCAGCCGCTTCGCTTGCTTGATGAGCTCGTATTTGCTGAGCTATGTAGTCATCGAGGGCAGCTTTGGAGATTGTTTCCTCCCTGGCTGCTGATAAAGACGGAAGAGGGTTTGATGTTTCCCCTCTGTCTTCCTCGATATTTATCAGCGGGTCTTCAGCTGGAGGTTCTGGCTGGATCATCATTCCAACCATGTCTTGGAATAGGAGCGCCATCTGTTTTATATTAGCAGCTTGTTCTACGGCCTCCTTATCCTTTCTTTCCAACACCCTTCGCAGGAACTCTGTATCGGTCTCCTGCTCCCGGCGCTGTTGAGATGTTGCTTCCGGGCTTTCTTTTTGCACGGTGAGTGTTGCCATTTTCGTCAGCATCTTCTGGAGCTTTTGTTGTTGCTCCTGAGCCTTTGTTAATGATCGAGTTTACGGTCGATGACCCATAGAAGCACGGCTTTCTTCTCTCCCGGAAGCCATGTAGACCGTATGGATGATCATGCCCCCAAACTTAGGGCGTTTGAGTCCAGTGCCTTTGGAATTTGTCGCAGGCAATGGGATTTTGTCCAGTGCCTTTGGAATTTGTCGCAGGCAATGGGATTTTCTCCGACCTCGTCCTTTTGTGGGAGGTCGCAGTTAAAGGAGTCGTTGTAACAGGCACCTTTGTGGAAGAAGTCTCTCGCTGTATGGTGGAGGGATGATTTTCCTCTTGTCGAACCTTCATTTTATCCGGTTGACGAGAGTGGTTTTTGTTGATTACAGAGTCCTGGACTTTCCGCCAGACCCTGTAGATTTAGGAGGAGAGCCGTTGAGGGGACTGCTCCGGTTTTGCCTGCGTCATGTTTTCAGCGGGGAGTGGAGATTTATTCAGCACCGCGGTTGGGTAGTTCTTTCGCACCCTCCAAAACGGTTCAAAGCTGTTCCCGGTTGGAATAGCAGCGTCAACTTCCACCATTGGAGCTGAAGGAGTAAGTCTAGAAGGGGAGTTGCCCTCAGCTTTCCTCACTCGGCGCCAGTGGCGATGTCGAGCATGTCTTGTAGACAGGATTGCCTCAGTTATGGTAGTGGCTTCCTCATGCCCCCTGCTTTTATGAAGGGCTACTGCTGGTGCCAGCCTGTCGAAGACTGACGTCCGATGAGAAGGGACGCTCAATCTTTCGAAGGCCGACCTTCTGGTAGGAGAAGCACTTTTGATGACTTCACCATCCGGAGCTGGAACGGCTATCCGTTTCGGGATAACCCATTCAAGTATTGCGAGCCTCTTTGCGGGACCACTTGAGCTTCGGCTCAGCCTGTTGAAGACTGAGGTGGTAGACTTGGACGACCCGTTGAGAGGGGCCGTGGTGGTTGCAACTCGATCGAATACCGACTTCTTTGGAGCTTCCTGTGATGACATGAGAGCGCTGAAACTCGCCGGCGGGAGCATGGTCCTGAAGAACAATCCAGTGGTGGCCTGAGTCACTTGTTCCACTAGCATTGAAAAGATGCAGGCCGCATTTGGCCCGTATGTCACTCCTCCAGCGGGGACGGAACGGGAGTTGCTATTGCAAGTACACCTGGAAGCCATTGATATTCTTTTCTCTGTATAGGAGCAAGACACCAAATCTGAGTACCTCGAATCCAGGGGCAACCATAGTAAATCGCAATTCGTTCGCGAACACAATACATGAAGTATAGAGTGGAAAGAGGAAAAGGTCCCACCGGGCGTGCCAGAATCTGTTTACCGCCGAAAACAGAGATGAACCGGGATGGATCGTCTTGCCTGATTTTGGGGGTAGATACTATTTGGATTTATCTGTCTACCTCTCCGAAAATTCCAAGTTGACTTATGGCATCGTATATCGGAGGTTGGACGGATGCGGCCATTGTAGCAGATTTCGTCAGATTCCCCCTCGTTTGTGAGGGGTTTTTGATTATGGGGATGCTCTTCCCTGCAGGCGCAAGGCTCTGTAGTTAATTACGTTATCGCATTGCGATAACCACTTTCTCCTGCTCCAGAGGTTCACTTCGTGTCAGGTGTGTTTGTTTTATTTTTGGTTGCCCGTAGATTGTATACGGAGACTAATTTATGTTGTCGCCCGTAGGGCGTGGATTAGTCCAAATCTGTATATTTTTAGATTTGGGTTTGGGTTGATTTAAGGATCGTTGATTCTTTTTGAGATCAAGATCGACTTAAATATATATGAGCAATTAGGGGCTCGGTTTGTTTTTTGTTAAGGATACGTTAGTCCAATTTGAGACTAAGATCTACTTAACAGGGTGTTAGGAACATTTTTGTTTGAGATCCAACAAGTGAGCATTTGGGCTCTATTGTTTTAGTTTTAAGGACGTTTCGGTCCCTTATCGCCATTTTGGAGGCGAAGTTGTAGTTTGAGGACATTTCGGTCTGTAGATGAGGTTTTAGTTTAAAAACGTTATGGTCGGTTGTCGCCATTTTGGAGGCAACGTTGTAGTTTAAGGACGTTTCGGTATATAGATTACCATTTTTGAGGTGAGGTTTTAGTTTAAGGACGTTACGGTCCGTTGTCACCATCTTGGAGACAACGTTGTAGTTTGAGGACATTTCGGTCTGTAGATCACCTTGCGTGCACGTGTATTTGTTATGTGTCGGGATGAGCAACGATGATATGAGACACATTCATTTTGGGATGTGGTTTGATCTGGGATGTGCACGTCAGCTTGGAAAGTGCACCAAAAAGCAGTTTGCTGTCGGGACCCACCACCTCTCTCAAGACGTTGAGGAATTACAATGATATGTATCAGAGGTGTAGAGAGATGTACTCTTAAACCAATTCCACTATTTGAGAAAAAAAGAGTTGGTGGTCAACCCAGAAATCATTAGTCGTATTTTGAGACTAAGATTTCTTCAGGGGAATGTAAGATGAATATCGTTTTGGATATCATCAGTTGAGGGGTTACTAGTCATGTTTGAGACTGAGATCATTTTGGGAAAAAAATGAGCACAGAGGCTCGGTTGATTTGGGGATTGATTGTCAGAGATTTTCTGTGTTTAATTTTACCGCAATCAAGACGGTGTCGCTTGGTAGCTAGCCGGTTGAGTACGGGTCGATCCACAGGGAGAAGGAATCCTTTTCTTTATGTTCTAACGAGTTATGTCCTAACTTTGGTAGAGTTTTGTTTTAAGATTTATGAATGAGAATAAGTTGATAAAAAGGTTTGCTAGGGTTAGAATTAGGTCAGTTCGAAATAGGGATCTTCTCGCCTCTTTCAATGCCTTAGTTGTGAATAAAGGTGTTAGGGTAATCGGCAACAACGGGGATTAGCACGACTAGGAAGAAACTTATTTTCTTCCTTCTGGTCCTTGTCCGTCCGTTCTTGGCTCTTAGCCCTAACCTCCTGTTAATTCAATCACAACCGGTCTAAGTAGGGAATCACCGCTATCATGTAAGATAGGGTGCCGTAGTGAGCGGATTATGGTTGATTTAAAGGGAGTCCGTATTAAAATTATTTGGGCAAAGAAAGGAGTGAGAGAGATTTCCTTCCCTCAAACCTTCCCTCTCCTACCCTAACAAGTGAGGAATTTCTCACTCATTAGAGAGGTAACAATAAAATTTATTTTTTTATTTTTATTGATGACCTAAGTTGCAGATAAATAAACAACAAATAAAAAGGCAGATAATAAATTGAAGATAAGAAGAATGCGAGATAAAATAAAAGACTTACTTTATTGATGACCTCTCAAGAACGCATTATAATTGAATTAAAATTTAGAACTAGAATATAAAAAAGGAATAAAAAAAAAAGAGAGGCATGCCCTCATTTGGCTTTCAACTCTCCTATTTATAGATAGGAAAAACCCTAGGTTTACATTCTGATCCATACATGAAATTACAAAACAACCCCAAAAAACCGAGTCAAAGCACCGACACCCCACCGACATGTGCAGAGCACGGTCGCGGAATCGTGGCAGATGTGCCTGTTTGGCAGCGGTTCCGTGGACATTTGATGGTCTTGGTGGTTCATTTTTCCAGGGTTTCTTCATGTTATTTTTGTCTTCTGTTTGGCACACTTGGTTTCTCAAAAGCTCTTCAGTTCTCTTCCAGATATTCAACAGTGGACTTTTGCCTTGAGCTCCGCGTTTGAAGTCTTGGATCTTGTGCTGCTCTTGTGCTTTGTGCATTGAAATGCTCAATGATTTTCCATTTGTTCCTTGAATTGGTAGGCGGCATTATACGATAGTGTGCGGAAACCTGTATTTCTCTGTTTGTTGGTCGTACTCCCACATTTGTAGCGACTTTTCATGAATTTCACTGTAATGAGCTGAGAACCTGTAAGTTGCAACTATTTAGCAGACATAGATCAAAAGTAGCTACTTATATGGAATGTGATTAAGAATGAGCGATATAAAAATGCAAAAATCTGATATGAACAAATACCCCCAAACTTATCTTTTGCTCGTCCTGAGCAAATCCAATTTTATTGTAAAAAATTCCTAACCTCACTTTCGCAGGGAACGCGATTGCACTGAGCTCGTGCAACAAGCCGTTAAACCTCTAGGTGTCCCTAATAGGAGGAGTGTTGTCTCCTGAGGGTTTTCAGCGGATACTGCCCACAAAATCCGATCAATTTAGCCATTGACTCTAATTCTTCAATTCAGTATTCTAGTAAAAATTCTATCATCTTCAACTTAGAAATCATCAACTCGTATTTTTCACACTCACTTTTCATCTAACTTAAGATCGTATATGTTTTGCAATTTTATTAAGCTTTCGGCATCTTTTGAATTTTCCTTCTAAGGTGAAATCTCAACTCAGGAATTTTTATCATCTTTACTGAAGATATAAGGCCTATCTTTCATTCCTATCTCTCATCCAAACCCCAATCATATACCCCTACGTGTATGTAATTTTTACCCTTACGCTTGGAAATTCAATTCAAGCTATCATACTCTTGTCCATCGTCCAAAGTACTTTTTAGTTGGTGATGAAATTACTCACACATTCTTCATGCGACCGTTAAAACTTCTTAAGGTACTAAACGACCGATTACAAAATGTGCTTGCGCATAAGGCGTAATTCCTCGTCTTGTAATAGCTAAGGCTTAGCAGTGACTCCCAAACCAGTTGGTCTAAGGCACTAGGTGATAAAGCACCCTCGCTATATTTTTTATTTATGCTGCCTTAAACAATTACAAAACCAGTGTTCATTTTTTATATCTCTGTATTCACCATTTATACTTTTATTTTATTTTCCTTCATACTAAGGTTTTTAGACAAGAGCATTTCAAGGTATCCTCTACTATTCCAAGTTTCAAGATGTGTGTAAGTGCGTGTAGTAGGGTATATATTTTCAGAATTTAGACTAAAGGTTCAGAATTTATTTTTCAGACTTACACTTCAAATAAAAATTTCAATACTCTTCCCTTATTTTGACTTAGCCCAAGAACTAAACTCAAAATTTGCCTATTTCTAAATAAACTGCAAGAACATATATTTTCTATAATTAAACTTTAAGAAATGTTATTTTTAGGGTTTTTAATTTACCAAGTTTAGGATCTAGTTTTTCATAACTAGTCAACCGTCATGTTGAACTTAAGCCAAATATGACCAAAATTGAACTTTTCAATTTTTATAATTTTTAAAAAATTTTCAATTTTTATTTGATTATATATATATATATATTTTTTTTTTAATTTTTTTAATTTTATTTTTTATATTTTTATAAAGATGCAATGCAGAATTAAATATGCAAAGAAAGAAAAATCAAATATGTACAAAAATAAAAATATGCAGATGCAATGCAAGGATAAATATTTACAATCAATCTCCACACTCAAACCTATCGAAAGCAGTGTCCTCACTGCTCATAGCCTTTCCGTCCCCTCGATCATGAGCGGGATCGTTTCTCGCTGGCCAATAGGGTGGTCATGCCCTGCTCCAAACCCGTCACTCGCTGATCAAGATTGGTCATCATCCTTATCAATCTTTCTACCCCCCATTTGTTCGTCACATCAAGCTCGCTTGCGCAGCGGGGGTAAGCTCTTCATCGCTCGCGGTTGAGCTCGAGCTGGGTGTCTTTGCGGGCACGTCTTCGGCCGGCTCGGTGCGCGACCATAAATCATGTAATCGTGTATAGGACGTGGAGACACCCTCAAGAAGGGGTCTAATTGGAATTCCACCATGTATATAAAATTTGAATTCCTCAACAGGGAGGAAATGGTGACACAGTTATGTCACCAATATAGGGCAAGGATAGTTGGCAGCCCTCTTGCCCGCACAAATCGAGTGAAATAAAACAGTACACACATCATAACTAGGGTTTTGCGTCATCAATGTGTGCACTATATGGAAGGATGGTGTGAAAAATGTCGTGTTGTGCGAACTACAAAAAGTATTATTTTGTACCCAACGGTACACAGTTAAAACGTTCGCAAAAAGGGTTCTAGCCTGGATGCCTTTTCGTGGTTCCCTAGAACAGCCGTTCCCATTAAGGATAGGTAGTTCTCGAAGCGGAGGGGTTGTTCATGAATGGGGAGTCGTGGAATTATGGTAACTTCGTGGATGAAGTCCCTATCAATTATAATTTCCCTGTCCCCCCACATTAATCTAAGGTACCCGTGTTGTGCAAGACTATCCTCATCCATGCATTCATAAAAACGGGTGACAAGATCCGGAAGTGCGAAGGCATTCGGATGGTTAAATAGCAAAAAGTTCCATCCGCGGCTTCGGATCTCATCACCGAAGTAACTACCATAAACAATGTGTGCAAACATTTGGGAAAAAATCTCTTTCAAACTGCAGGGTAGGGGCCATTACAGAGAAGTGCAGATATTTGTAAAAATTTTAACAGAGAGGATCAGAGAATGCAAATCTCTTCTGAAGATTTCAGAGGGAGAGGAGTCAAAGATGCGGCGGTTGTGCGGCAGAAGAGGACTTATGCGGCGGAAGCGCGGCGGCGGGAGGTGATCTTTCTGCAGAACTTGGAGCGGCGGCTAGGGTTTTGGAATTTAGGGTTTCTGAGGCACAGGAAACTCAGAAGGGGGTCGGGTGTTTTTATAGGGAGTGTTTTGGTTATTTGCAAAAAAGCCCTCATTAAAAAGAAGAATTTATTTGTTAAAATTAATTTTTTTATTATTTATTATTTATTAAAACTGAAAATTTACAAAAACACCCCCGAAAATATGAATTTTTTTTCATTTATATATATATATATATATATATATATATATTATGTTATTACAAGTGGAAAATAACAATTCTGGTACAAATATACCCCCAAATTTATTTGAAATAGTATTTCCACTGTTTATGGTTGGATAACCGAAATTTGGGGGTAGATGGAGGAAGATTAGTCAATGTAAATTGGCTCCTGCAACATCAGGAGCTCCTCCGAAGGGTCCGCGGTGAGGAACGGTTTAAGCCTGTGTCCGTTCACTTTAAATAGTGAACCGTCCTCAGAATTTTCTAAGTCAACTGCACCGTGCGGATATACGGTACGTACAAAAAATGGTCCTTTCTATCGAGATCTGAGCTTGCCGGGATGGAAATATAGCCGGGTGTCATAAAGTAATACCTGTTGATCAGGTATGAATGTTTTGCGCATAAGGTGTTTATCGTGAAACACCTTCGTTCGGTTTTTGACGACAACCGCGTTTTCGTAAGCTTCATCCCGAAGCTCGTTCAATTCATTTAACTGCAGTTTTCTATGGCTGCCCGCATCTCCGAGAGATAGATTCAGCTCTTTTATCGCCCAAAATGCGCGATGCTCTATTTCTACTGGAAGGTGGCAAGCCTTTCCGTAAACAAGCCGATAAGGAGACATGCCAAGATCAGTCTTATAGGCAGTTCGAAATGCCCAAAGGGCATCAGTAAGTTTTAAAGACCAATCCTTATGGTTTTTGGAAACCGTCTTCTCCAATATCTGCTTGATTTGCCGATTTGAAATCTCGGCTTGCCCACATGTTTGGGGTTCATACGGCGTTGATAGCTTATGATTAATGGAATATTTCTGCATTAAGGACTTTTAAGTCCTATTACAGAAATGAGTTCCATTGTCGCTAATGATTGCTCGGGGGTGCCCAAACCGGGAGAAAATGTTTTCTTTGAGGAATCTAACGACAACCTTGTTGTCATTAGTCCGGCTGGGCACAATCTCGACCCACTTAGAAACATAATCAACAGCGAGGAGAATATACAAGTTCCCAAAAGAATTGGAAAACGGCCCATAAAATCAATCCCCCAAACATCAAAAATTTCCACAACCAAGATTGGTTGTAGCGGCATTTCGTTTCTCCTGGAAATCTGGCCCAAATGTTGGCACCGGGAGCACGTCTTGCAGTAATCATGTGCGTCTTTAAAGAGTTGTAGCCAGTAGAAACCACACTGCAAGATCTTTTCGGCTGTCTTTCTAGGGCCAAAATGTCCGCCACATGCTTGATCGTGGCAAAATGACAGCACGCTCTTGAATTCATTGTCGGGGACTGTCACGCCCCTCTTCCCAGAGTACGCTAAGATGGGCACGTGACATAGCCAACCATGCTACCTGTGGATAGGAAAAATCCCTCCACAGTCACATTACGGCTGTAGAGATATCAAGAACAGGAAAATAAACTAAACTATCTAATACATGTCCATGAGCCAGAATGAATGAGTCAAGAAATAATGATATGCGGAAGCAAAAGATACAATAAATGAAACACCTGGAAAGTAACACTACATACCGACAGGAACTTCACCGCTCGGTCTAACAGCGACAATACTCCTGATCAGTCTGCAACAAAGGTAGAAAGATCTGGGCCATGCGAAACCCAGACGTCAGCGCATCTAATATCAAGCAACAATATAAACAGGATAGCAAGATATTCAAGTATAATCATAAATAGTAAAGCAGGTGTAAAGCAATCTAAATCAGGGCAATAAAAGGTAGCGTGCAGTGAGTAAACTAAACTGGTTTGTTGGTTATCTACTCTCAAGTCTTTGAAATCAATTTGATGAATCATCAATGTAACTCAATAGTATCCCGTGCATGCCCGGGACCACGGTCAAGATTCTCGGGCTGAATCCGAGACGTGCCGCTAGGCAGTAAAAGGTAGCATGTACAGATGAGTGATGTCAGCATCATCACTCCGGGGCTGGCCTAGCCCGTAAGACTGATCAGAACAGGTATCGAACTGTCGAGTTACAAGTCAGGTTTCATCATTGATTTCCCCATACCCCCAAGTTATAAGTGTTCAAGTCAGGTATTTAAGTAATCAAGAACTAATGCCAACACAGGAGCAGGTAGGTGCAGGTTTGTCTGGATAAACAACAGGAACGGTCCGTAAGGACTACATATCAGGTTTGTTGGCATTAGACACAAGATTAGGTAACAGGTCAAGCCATGGTACATCATGTTAAGTCAAGTAGTGTACGGTACCATGTCGGGTCAAGTAATATGTGTGTAGCAACTCATGTCAGGGTATAAAAGATATCATGTGGGTGCTCATAATCAACTAATATAATCATGGTTATAAATAAACAAGCATGGGTATCAACAACACAATAAATTAGCACATGTAATAGGCTAAGCAATATGCGCAGATTAAACTACTTAGCTGTACGGTTATCCGTTTGTGTTTAAGAGATGGTTCCAACATTATATGAATACAGTATGACAGATATGAATGTTAAAATCAGGTTAATAAGTATTAAGTAATCTAGGGATGCGATGACTTGTATAATATGTTCAATGGATGCAATTATAACTAAAACCGGTTAAAGATGCGCACGGATGTCCGATAGAGTAAAACTAGAGGAAAAGGGTATCACAGGCTATGTACAATAGTTATTATGAGATCTAACATATAAATGTAGTTATTAGGTTTAGTACACTAATTGCAACAGTTAGGTTTCAAGTTCTAGATCTGCAATATGTAAACGGAACATCATATTGTTAACTTGTAACTCAAGACTTTAGGTTTTATCTATAGATTTAATAGGAAAAATAGATAAATTAATATAGGAATAGTATGAATAGCATGTAGCAAGTTTCACTTGCCTCGACGGGTCGCGATACGGAAAGCGGAACGTTACGCGTCGGCGGGAAAAGTCGCGCCGCGCGCACGGTACACGGACTGAGTCCAAACGACGAACAGTACAATCACACGGGTCAGGGGTCCTCGCTGGGTCGTCGGGATCGTCGATACCGTGGCCAACTCTGACGATCTTGTCAAAACAGCGAATACAAGAAACAAGATCTAAATGAAAAAGAAAAAGAATGCAAGAAGAAAGAGAGTAGAGGAGGAAGGTGTGTACGATGGTTTACTGGGTTGCAGAGGGGAGTGCTAGCAGTGGCGGCGAGATCGTCGGCGATGAGGGACGCCGGCGAAGGGTTTCTGAAGATCTAGGATTTGGTTAGGGTTTGGGCTCGGGTAGAAGTTGCTGGGGTTTTGTGTGCAGGATTCTTGGTTGCTGGAGGGAGAACAGAGGAGAGGGAGGAGGTTGCACTGGCGATGGTGGGTGGCCGGCGGCGATGGTCGGCAGTGTTGGGTTCTTGGTTCCCTCTCGGGTGTGCGAGCAGGGAAGAGAGACTCGGGGAGAAAGAGAGGAAGGGAAGAAAATGGAGACGAGGAGGAGGATGAGAAGGAGGTGAGATGAAGATGGTGACGAGGCAGAGGCGGCTAGGGTTAGGGTTTCCTCGGTGGCTCGACGAGGTTGCATAGGTTTAAAAAGAAAACAGCAGAAGAAGAAGGTGTAGAAGAAGGGAGGTGAGGATATCGTGGGGGCGGTGACGGGATTCTCGCGCACCGCGAGAGGAGAGAGAAGCGGGTGCGAGAGGAGAGAGAGAGGGAGAAACGAGAGGAGAGAGAAAGAGGAGGAGAGAGGAAATTGTCATGTAACGGGGGTGAGCGAGTACGAAGAAGAGAGAGAAGGAGAAAAGCGAGAGAGAGAGAGAGAAAAGGCGTGGGGCCCAGCGACGAGGAAGGGAAGTTCTGATTAGTGGGGGGAAAAATAATTTGTTTAGGAAAAAATTTTGGAAAAGATTTTATTTTTTTTTCTTTCGTTGGTTTAACAAAATTGATAGGCTGCAAATTTATTTTGGCTGATAAAAAGATTTAGACTAAATAGGATTTGGCGGGCTGCAAAATAATTCAGAATTGCGCCCGGGTCGGGTCCAAAAATTTGAATTTGAAATATAAAAATTATTAGCAAGTTCCAAAATTTGAAATGAAGGATTTTGTAATGAAAAAGCATACCCCCAAGAACGGACGCACGTACATGCGCGTAATCGTCCAAACACGTCCGTTTCCCTGAACGGGACGAGAACACGATGCAAGGACGCTACCACAGGGTTAAGGATAACAAGCAGGCCATGACAAGTATTTGTAAACTATTTTAAGTAACTTAATTGTTATATGCAAACATATGTAATGTCGGGGTAAACTATAACTAGTAACTGTCAAAGCATGATAAATGAAATAAATACCACACACTATACATACAGTAACTGGAATTTGTATATCTGGACTCGTTTGTTACATTATACCCAACTACAAAAGAATTTCGTCCTCGAAATTCCAAGAACAAGATAGGATAAACAACAAGAAATCTCAAGGATAGATGTGGAAACTTCTGCCGGATTTCATCTTCTCGTTCTCAAGTTGGTTCTCTATGCAAGCGATTACTCCAAGAAACAAGAACAAGAAGGATAACTTTGTTCATAAGAACCTTTTCACTTCGATCCACAATTTACATCGGTCGCTCCTCAAAAGTTAAATCTTCTCATACAGTCTGCTCCGAAAGATCCAATACATGTATTTCATCTCGAGCATACTTACGGAGTTTAGATACAAGAAACACGTCATGAACATTCTCCAAAGATTGCGGTAACACAAAACGATACGCCACTTCTCCAATACGCTTCAAAATCTTAAAAAGTCCAACGAATCGAGGACTAAACTTTCCTTGACTTCCGTAACGGATCACCCCTTTAGTCAGTGACATTTTCAAGAATACAAAATCACCCACAGCGAACTCTAGAGGTCCTCTCGACGTATCAGCCCAACTCTTCTGTCGGTCTTGTGCTGCCTTCACAAGATTCCGGATATTGCTAACGTTCTCAACTGTCTGCACAACCAAATCTGGTCCCACACTCTTCGTTCACCAATATCGTCCCAACAAACAGGTGAACGACACTCGCGACTATATAAAGTTTCGAATAGAGCCATCTGAATAGTCGCCCGGAAACGGTTGCTGTAGGAAAACTCCACCAAATGTACATGATCCTCCCATGAACCCTTGAAGTCTAACATGCAAGCTCTCAACATGTCTTCAAGAGTTTGGATCGTTCTCTCCGAATGGCCATCTGTCTGAGGATAATAATCTGTACAAAACTTCAAACTAGTCCCCAAACCTTCCTGTAAGTTCCTCCAACGTGTGATAAGAAACGAGTGTCACGGTCGGACACGATGCTCACCGGTACTCCATGCAATCTTACTATCTCCTGCATGTACCGCTCTGCCAAAACATCTGTTGATCGATCATCTCGAAAAGAGATGAAATGAGCGGCCTTGGTCAAATGATCAACAATCACCCATACTGCATTGTTGCCCTTTAGACTCCACGGTAGAGCTGTTGCGAAATCCATGGTTATATGTTCCCACTTCCACTGAGGAATTGGAAGCCTTAACTTGCTGACACACCAAGCATTTTGCCACTACGCGGGCAATCTCCGGTTTCATGCCTTCCCACCAGAAATGCTGTCGTAGATCTAGGTATATTTTTGTGCCTCCTGGATGTACAGAATATGTGGAACTGTGCGCTACCTACATAACTTCTTCGCGGATGTCTCCCTCTGGCACACACAAACGACTACCATATCGAAACAAACCATCTTCATGAACCAATAAGTCCGTTCGAAGTCCAACTTCAACATATTCTCGAAACTTTTGCAATCTAGGGTCATGCGATTGCACTGCTTTAATATCCTCGATCAACGACGACTGTACTTGCAGCTGTATCAACTGTCCCGAAGAATGCAGTAGCATAACCTCCAACTCAAATCTTCGAAAGTCTTCAATAAATTCCTTCTGTGCAGTCAACATATGAATTGCTGGCAACCGACTAAGCGTATCCGGGACCACATTAATTTTCCCCGGATGGTACTTAAGATCAAGATCGTAGTCAGCCATCAGCTCCAACCATCTACGCTGCCTCAAATTAAGCTCCTTCTGTGTGAACACATACTCCAGACTTTTGTGATCGGTGAATTCTTCGACTCTTTCGCCCAATAAGCAGTGTCTCCAAATCTTAAAAGCGAACATCATATCTGCTAACTCCAAGTCATGAGTTGGGTAATTCTTCTTATGGGTCTTCAACTATCTCGATGCGTAAGCTATAACCTTCCCATGCTGCACCGAAACACATCTTAATTCTTTCTCCGGTGCGTCACTGTGAATCACCAATTCTCCGGAACCGTCTGGTACGGTCAAAATAAGAGCGGTTATCAACCTTTGTTTCAACATCTCAAAAGCCGACGCACACTTATACGTCCATACAAACGGTACCTCCTTGCGTGTAAGCTTAGTCAACGGCTCCGCTAGACGAGCAAGGCTCACCACGAACCTTCTGTAATACCCAGCAAGTCCAAGGAAAACTTCTTATCTCCGCAACATTCTCCGGAATCGGCCAATCTCGAACTGCTGTACTCTTTCGGGATCAACGACGATTCCATCTCTAGCCACATGTGCCCCAACACTTCACTTCTTCAAGCCAAAACCCACACTTGCTCATCTTTGCATATAATTTCTTGCCTCAATGTCTGCAGTGCGATCTTCAAATGTTTGCATGCTCTTCAATACTCCTTTGAGTAGACCAGAATATCATCAACGAACACCACTATAGACTGGTCCAAGGATGGTGAAAAGATTCGGGTCATCAAGTCCATAAATATCGCTGGTGCATTCATGACTCCGAATGGCATCACTAAATACTTGTAATGCCCATACCAAGTTCGGAACGCAGTCTTGCAATATCTTCTGATTTAACTCGGACCTGATGATATCCGGACCGCAAATCCAGCTTCGAGAATACCTCCGCGCCACTAAGCTGCTCGAACAATTCGCCAATACGAGAGATCGGGTACTTGTTCTTAATAGTCACCCAGTTTAATTCTTGATAATCGATGCACATCCTCCTTGTGCCATCCTTCTTCTTTACTAGAAGAACTGGAGCTCCCCAAAATGAGTTGTTGCTGTGAATCCACTCCTTCTCTAGCAATTTGGTAAGCTGCTTCTTGACTTCTTCCAACTCCACTGGTGCCATCGGATGATACGCCTTTGAGATTGGCGCTGCACCAGGAACATGAACTCCACATCTCGTTTTGCGATAAACCCGAGATGTCCTCGAACACGTCCATGAAATCTCGATCAACACCTGGCGCTTCTTTCTTATCAACTTCCATCAATGAAAGAACACTGCTTGTCGGCCTAGCCCTACACTCGACTGGCCGGACAGAACTACTTCCTCTATCAAAACAAACTCCGGATGTCTGGGAATCTGGAAGTTCGCTTTCCTTGCTCTACAATGACTGTGAGAGTGGATGGTGCCAAGAAAATCCATTCCCAAGATCACAACAAACAAGGAGTGCACCAGAATTGAATAATTCCAATGCGGAAAGATAAGAACAAGTAGGATACCAAGATGACTTCATCCGAAATCAAGATACTGAAGAGGATTAAGCACGGTAAATAGGGTTCAAGCTGGTGAGAAAACATGAACTGGAAAGCAAGAGAGACAAGGCAATATAACGATCATGGAACAAGGAAGTGAATCAAGACCGGGACTCCAAGTTACTCAAATAGAGTACCGCATTGTAACCATGCTGCAGTTCATGGGTACAATTACATAACTCCACTTAAGTCGCCCAAATCCTAGTATCAGAATCGAGAAACAGGGAGAAACAATGGTGAATCCAAAAGGTTTCAAGCCGAGATGCAAAGTTATTTGCATATCGTCAAGGCAAGGATACGAGAAAGATATGATTCAAGAATCATGATAACAAGTGGCAGGACATGCTCCTAATCACGAGTATTTTGATTCGTGTATTGGGTCCAATACCCAACTACAAAAGAATCAAATCCGATTAACCTATATCCTATGGCTCTGATACCAAAAGAACCATGTCACGCCCCGCTTCCCAGAGTACGCTAAGATGGGCACGTGACATAGCCAACCATGCTACTTGTGGATAGGAAAAATCCCTCCACAGTCACATTACGGCTGTAAAGATATCAAGAACAGGAAAGTAAACTAAACTATCTAATACATGTCCATGAGCCAGAATGAATGAGTCAAGAAATAATGATATGCGGAAGCAAAAGATACAATAAATGAAACACCTGGAAAGTAACACTACATACCGACAGGAACTTCACCGCTCGGTCTAACAGCGACAATACTCCTGATCAGTCTGCAACAAAGGTAGAAAGATCTGGGCCATGCGAAACCCAGACGTCAGCGCATCATAATATCAAGCAACAATATAAACAGGATAGCAAGATATTCAAGTATAATCATAAATAGTAAAGCAGGTGTAAAGCAATCTAAATCAGGGCAATGAAAGGTAGCGTGCAGTGAGTAAACTAAACTGGTTTGTTGGTTATCTACTCTCAAGTCTTTGAAATCAATTTGATGAATCATCAATGTAACTCAATAGTATCCCGTGCATGCCCGGGACCACGGTCAAGATTCTCGGGCTGAATCCGAGACGTGCCGCTAGGCAGTAAAAGGTAGCATGTACAGATGAGTGATGTCAGCATCATCACTCCGGGGCTGGCCTAGCCCGTAAGACTGATCAGAACAGGTATCGAACTGTCGAGTTACAAGTCAGGTTGCATCATTGATTTCCCCATACCCCCAAGTTATAAGTGTTCAAGTCAGGTATTTAAGTAATCAAGAACTAATGCCAACACAGGAGCAGGTAGGTGTAGGTTTGTCTGGATAAACAACAGGAACGGTCCGTAAGGACTACATGTCAGGTTTGTTGGCATTAGACACAAGATTAGGTAACAGGTCAAGCCATGGTATATCAGGTTAAGTCAAGTAGTGTACGGTACCATGTCGGGTTAAGTAATATGTGTGTAGCAAGTCATGTCAGGATGTAAAAGATATCATGTGGGTGCTCATAATCAACTAACATAATCATGGTTATAAATAAACAAGCATGGGTATCAACAACACAATAAATTAGCACATGTAATAGGTTAAGCAATATGCGCAGATTAAACTACTTAGCTGTACGGTTATCCGTTTGTGTTTAAGAGATGGTTCCAACATTATATGAATACAGTATGACAGATATGAATGTTAAAATCAGGTTAATAAGTATTAAGTAATTTAGGGATGCGATGACATGTATAATATGTTCAATGGATGCAATTATAACTAAAACCGGTTAAAGATGCGCACGGATGTCCGATAGAATAAAACTAGAGGAAAAGGGTATCACAGGCTATGTACAATAGTTATTATGAGATCTAATATATAAATGTAGTTATTAGGTTTAGTACACTAATTGCAACAGTTAGGTTTCAAGTTCTAGATCTGCAATATGTAAACGGAACATCATATTGTTAACTTGTAACTCAAGACTTTAGGTTTTATCTATAGATTTAATAGGAAAAATAGATAAATTAATATAGGAATAGTATGAATAGCATGTAGCAAGTTTCACTTGCCTTGATGGGTCGCGATACGGAAAATGGAACGTTACGCGTCGGCGGGAAAAGTCGCGACGCGCGCACGATACACGGACTGAGTCCAAACGACGAACAGTGCAATCACACGGGTCAGGGGTCCTCGCTGGGTTGTCGGGATCATCGATGTCGTGGCCAACTCTGGCGATCTTGTCAAAACAGCGAATACAAGAAACAAGATCTAAATGAAAAAGAAAAAGAATGCAAGAAGAAAGAGAGTAGAGGAGGAAGGTGTGTACGATGGCTTACTGGGTTGCAGAGGGGAGTGCTAGCAGTGGCGGCGAGATCGTCGGCGATGAGGGACGCCGGCGAAGGGTTTCTGAAGATCTAGGGTTTGGTTAGGGTTTGGGCTCGGGTAGAAGTTGCTGGGGTTTTTTGTGCAGGATTCTTGGTTGCTGGAGGGAGAACAGAGGAGAGGGAGGAGGTTGCACTGGCGATGGTGGGTGGTCGGCGGCGATGGTCGGTAGTGTTGGGTTCTTGGTTCCCTCTCGGGTGTGCAAGCAGGGGAGAGAGACTCGGGGAGAAAGAGAGGAAGGGAAGAAAATGGAGACGAGGAAGAGGATGAGAAGGAGGTGAGATGAAGATGGTGACGAGGCAGAGGCGGCTAGGGTTAGGGTTTCCTCGGTGGCTCGATGAGGTTGCATGGGTTTAAAAAGAAAACAGCAGAAGAAGAAGGTGTAGAAGAAGGGAGGTGAGGACATCGTGGGGGCGGTGACGGGATTCTCGCGCACCGCGAGAGGAGAGAGAAGCGGGCGCGAGAGGGGAGAGAGAGGGAGAAACGAGAGGAGAGAGGAATTTGTCATGTAACGGGGGTGAGCGAGTACGAAGAAGAGAGAGAAGGAGAAAAGCGAGAGAGAGAGAGAAAAGGCGTGGGGCCCAGCGACGAGGAAGGGAAGTTCTGATTGGTGGGGAAAAAATAATTTGTTTAGGGAAAAATTTTGGAAAAGATTTTATTTTGTTTTCTTTCGTTGGTTTAACAAAATTGATAGGCTGCAAATTTATTTTGGCTGATAAAAAGATTTAGAATAAATAGGATTTGGCGGGCTGCAAAATAATTTAGAATTGCGCCCGGGTCGGGTCCAAAAATTTGAATTTGAAATATAAAAATTAGTAGCAAGTTCCAAAATTTGAAATGAAGGATTTTGTAATGAAAAAGCATACCCCCAAGAACGGACGCACGTACGTGCGCGTAGTCATCCAAACACGTCCGTTTCACTGAACGGGACGAGAACACGATGCAAGGACGCTACCACAGGGTTCGGGATAACAAGCAGGCCATGACAAGTATTTTTAAACTATTTAAGTAACTTAATTGTTATATGCAAACATATGTAATGTCGGGGTAAACTATAACTAGTAACTGTCAAAGCATGATAAATGAAATAAATACCACATACCACACATAAGGTAACTGTAATTTGTATATATGGACTCGGTTGTTACAGGGACACACCGACGAATAATCTGGTCCGGACAGTACTTGAACAGATAAGGTTCGTCCCAGTAAAAGTGTTTTACCTAGGATAGGAATCGGAGTCTGTCCTTTTTTGACCATTCATTCGGCAGTAGTCCGGTGGCTAGATAGTTTACAATATCTGCGAACCAAGGTTCACATGATACTATCAAAAGCTGCTCATCCGGAAAAACGTCATTTATCGAAAATTGAAGCGTCGGCGAAGAAGGAAGGCGTGAAAGATGGTCGGCGACTACGTTTTCGCATCCACTTTTGTCTTTGATGACAAGGTCAAACTCTTGGAGTAAGAGGATCCAACGGATCAGCCGAGATTTTGCGTCCTTCTTCGCAAAAAGATGGCGAAGAGCAGAATGGTCAGTGTATACGATGACTGGAGAGCCGATTAAATAAGGCCTGAACTTTTTTAATGCAAACACAACACCTTGTCGGTTGTTGTGTAATTCAATTGGACATCGTTCAAGGTTCGGCTAGCATAATAGATTACATGCGGCATTTTATCGATGTGCTGTCCAAGGACAACACCAATGGCAAAATCGGATGCATCGCACATAATCTCAAATGGATGTGTCCAGTCAGGAGAAGAAAGAACGGGAGCAGAAGTGAGTGAGCTTTTTAATGACTTGAACGCATTCATACAGCTCGATTCGAAATTGAATGTGGTGTCCTTGGCCAGCAAAAGAGTCAAGGGCCTAGCAATCTTGCTAAAGTCCTTGATGAACCGTCTATAGAAACCGGCATGGCCAAGGAAAGCTCGAATGTCTCGGACGCATTTGAGAGGAAGGAGATTAGAAATGACTTCAATTTTCGCTTTATCTACCTCAATGCCATTTTGCGAGATGATATGCCTAAAGACAATACCTTCACGCACCATGAAGTGACACTTCTCCCAATTTAAATTAAGGTTCTTATCCTTACGCCGGGTAAGAACAGCGTCGAGATGTAGCAAACACTCATCAAAGGAGTCGCCAAAATTGGAGAAATCATCGATGAAGATCTCCAAGAATTTTTCCACCATGTCTGAAAAATTCCCATCATACACCGCTGGAAAGTAGCGGGCGCATTGCATAATCCAAAGGGCATGCGACAATATGCAAATGTGCCGAAAGGACAAGTGAATGTGGTCTTGTCCTGATCTTTTTCGGTGATGGGAATTTGATTATAGCCGGAGTACCCCTCCAAGAAGCAGTAATATTCATGCCCAGCCAATCGTTCACGCATTTGGTCAATGAAAGGTAATGGAAAGTGATCTTTCCGTGTCGCGGCGTTGAGTTTCCTATAATCGATGCATACTCGCCACCCAGTTTGGGTGCGAGTAGGAATTAACTCATTCGCCTCATTTGTTATGACCGTTATGCCTGATTTCTTGGGGACGACGTGAATGGGGCTAACCCACTGACTATCAGAGATAGGGTAAATGATACCACTATCAAGACACTTTACGATCTCCTTTTTAACAGTCTCCTTCACGACTGGGTTGAGTCGTCTCTGTGGATCCCTGGCTGGCTTGGCATCATCCATCATATGAATATGATGTTCAACTACCAGGGGACTAATCCCCTTGATGTCCTCCATAATCCAACCAAAAGCTTGCCGATTACTCTGCAAGACCGTCAGAAGGGCTTTCTCTTGCTCTGGGGCTAGAGAAGCCAAGATGATAATAGGTAGGGTCTTGTTCTCACCTAAATAAGTGTATTTAAGGTGAGACGGCAACAGCTTGAGTTCAAGCGTTAGAGGTGAAACAATTGAAGGTAAAATCGGTGAAATTGTCTCAAACTCAAAGGATTCCAGCAGAGGTTCAAAACGAGTGTAAGCCACCGAGTCGGATGGTTCAGCTAACTCATCTGAAAACTCAAAGGATTCAAACTCAGGTGGTGACAGATCAAGTTCGTTCGAGAAAGTGAAACACTCGTAGTCATTATCTGGAGTAAAAGCAATATCAGGTTTAAGGAGGAACGCACTAATGGCGTTAAGATGGATGTGATCGAACAAAATTTTTTCTAATTCACAGTCCTCCGGGGTGATCTCTTGGATCGAGCAAACGTCTAGTATATTAGCATTAGGTTCAGAGGGCTGATTCCCCAACTTAAAAATGTTGAGTTCAAATTGTCATGTTTCCAAAAGATAGGTTCATCGAACCATTTAGACAATTGATCACAGCATTCGAAGTCACAAGGAATGGTCGACCGAGTATCACCGGAATTTGATTCCGGGGGTTAGCCACAGGCTGTGTGTCTAAAACAATGAAATCAAAGGGGAAAATGAAGTCCCCTACTTTGATCAGCACATCCTCTAGCTCACCCCTAAGATGGGTGATGGATCGGTCGGCCATTTGGAGAGTACAATATGTAGGTTTCATCTCTCCTACACCTAATTGCTCATATACTGAATAAGGAAGTAGGTTACACTGGCACCAAGATCCAAAAGTGCGCGGTTGATATTCTTATCCCCAATAGTTATTGAAATTGTAGGACAGCCACGGTCCTTTCGTTTTTGAGGTAAAGGTTGGGTAAGAGGATCGCATACGGCACTAGCTAAGAAAACTTTCTTAGGTACCTGAGATTTTCTCTTCTTAGTGCACAAGTCCTTCAAGATTTTTGCATAGGAAGGGACTTATTGGATTGCATCTAAGAGGGGAACGTTAATGTTAACCTGTTTAAACAACTCTACAATCTTCTCCATTTATGGATTTTTTTTATTGGATCTCAACCTGTTTGGAAATGGAACATTTTGAAAATTGATTGAGTCCAATGCTTATGGAGGAGATTGCAGAGTTGGAACAGATCCCAGTGCTTGTGTTTTCATGGAGTGAGATGTGGGTCCATTCGGAGCAGCAGAAGAAGTAGAGCCTTGTGAAGAATGGAGAACAGGATCTGAGGACGAAGAAGAAGAAGAAGAAGAAGAAGAAGAAGAAGAAGCGGCAGCCGGGGTGTCATCATCTGTGCCAACGTTGTTTTGCAACACCCTTCCAGATCTCAACGTAGTCACGACACTCACATTATGGTTTTGTTGTTCAAGAGCAACATGTGCATTTTGTGGGTGACCAAGATTTGGTAGTGGTTGAGATGGAAGCATACCCTTCTCTCGCTCGCTTAAAGCTGCATTCAGTTGTACAATCTGGGCTTCGATGGTTTTGATGCTTTGTCCGTGTGAAGCAGTGTGTTGCACCAAAGACTGAATGGAAGACTGGATGTTGGCGGAGGATTGAGTTGATTTCTTTAGAAACGACTCCAGATTTCGTTCTAGCGAAGAAACCTTATCGTTATTTGGTGAAACAAAATTGTTTTGAAGAAAAAAATTGTTGGGTGCAAAATTGTTCATCTGATTTTGGAAAGGTTGGGGTTGGAAAGGTTACTGATATTGAGTTTGTTGAAAAGCTTGTTGTTGAGGAGGAGGCTTCTGGAAATTGTTGTTTTCTTGGAATTGTTGTTGATTTTGATTCCAGGCGAAATTAGGGTGGTTCCTTCAACCAGGATTGTAAGTTGAAGAGTATGGATCATTTCTTTGTCTCTGCTGAAAGGCAGCATTGACTTGATCCTGTCCTTGAGCAGGTGGGTTGTAAGAACACTCTTCGGTCAAATGGGATGGATCCGAACAACAAGCGCATATAGTGCGATGGGGAAGAGCAGGGGCAGAAGAAGGCGATGAGAATTTGCTCTCAATTGCTTCCAGTTTTCGTGTAATCGCTGCCAATTCGGCTTTCATTGCAATTGACATCAAATTGATGAACGCTTGCCCTAGATGGACCGGAAGAAGTAGATGAAGTGGACGAAGTGTTCGGTCTAGTGCTTTCCCACTGAAGCGTTTGTTCAGCAAGATCGTCGAGAAATTGCCAAGCTTCCTCATCAGATTTTGATAAGAAGTGGCCTTGACAAATGGTCTCTAGCAACTGCTTAGTTGCTGGGTTCAGTCCTTCGTATAAGGTCTGGCAAATTTATCATCTCTCAATACCGTGATGAAGGCACTGAACAAGAAGGTCTTTGTATCGTTCGAAACATTTCCAAAAAGGTTCGGAAGGAAGCTAGGAAAATTGGTTAATTTCATTTCGTATTCTCGCGGTCTTGTGATTTGGGTAAAACTTTTCAAGAAATGCTTTAACAAACTCTTCCCAACTGTTTATGGAATGCGATGCAGTGCTATACAACCACTTTTCAGCTAGGTCGCACAATGTGAAAGGAATGACTTGTAGCCGTATAGTATCATCGGACAGTTGGGTTGTCTTCATCATTGCACATACGTTCTGGAATTTGTTGATGAAGATATAGGTATATTCGGATTCCAGTCTGTGAAATTTAGGCAACATGTTGATGAAGTGGGACTTAATTTCGAAATTATCCCCATTTGCCGGCGGGAGTGAAAGACAGGTAGGAAGTGCGGAGCGG
This sequence comes from Agapanthus africanus, assembly GCA_030015575.1. Lineage (NCBI taxonomy): Eukaryota > Viridiplantae > Streptophyta > Magnoliopsida > Asparagales > Amaryllidaceae > Agapanthus > Agapanthus africanus. The sequence continues at coordinate 426,766,804 of JASDDO010000010.1, read as the reverse complement.
GTAGGATAGAAACGATCCTGGAGCGCGATTCGCTATGGCGCTTCAACAGGAGGTTGTTGCGGGTTATTCGTACCCAGTTGAGGTGGAATCATCCCGAGGTAGGTAAAAGGATGTTAGGATTGAATCCTGATATCTCAGAAGAAGATGAAGATGAAGATGTATGAACAGAATTCCGGTCAACGTCGGAGTTGGCTGGCAAAGGTAAAGATGAAAGAGGTGGAGTTTCGACATCGGAGTCGATCGCGTAGTCGGTAGCGACTAACGAAATACGGACTAAACGGGCACTAGTGTCCCGAGTCCAACCGGACATACACTAAACGAGTTTAGTGTAGTCAAAGCGTAGAATGTGAGGGTAAGAAAACGTCAATGGGGAAATGTGGATGAAAGATGGGTGAAATGGGATTCTAACGACAAAGGGCAAGTTTTTATAAAAAATTTATTTTGTTGTTTTTTTTTATTTTTTTAATTTATAAAGAGTTTTGCAAAAATGTGTACGGTCTCACGGCGTAACAATCACAGTTTAAAACATGCACAATCAAACCTAGAGCTAGGGTCTTCTAAGTCCACTAGACTGCTCCTAACTGTTCCAAAGTGACAAGTTGTGAGATATCCCTCAAATCACCTCTTCACCGCCAATTGTGGCCAGGTAAGTACAAATGAAGAAAGGAGGGTTCCGCTCACGAATCAGCGTGAGACGGGTCTTTTAAAATTACCTTTCTCACTTGTCTAGCCTAGGCACCACAAAGTCAGGTTTAGATAAACGACTGAATGTCCACAACCTTTCTCTGTCCTAATGAGCGCGACAGTCTTTAATTGGCTGAGTCTAGATATTTTTTAAACTCAAGGGTGATGCATATGCTTTTTAGTGATTTTTAGGGTCTTAGGGAGGGTAATGAAATCCCCACCCAATCTTAATTGGTGTTATAGCCCCTTAGATTCCGTATTAATTATGCAAAGCAGTAACACACCAAAAAAAAATTATTTGTGGCGCAAAGAATCCTGCACAAAAACAATTTATTGGAGAGGGGGAAGAGGTTGCTGTGCAAAGAATCCTGGAGGAAATTTTTTTTAGTGGAGTGCAGAGGAGAGAAAGAGAGGGTTAGAATACTCACAGAGAAATAGGGCTGCTGAAGTCACCCTTTTGACCGCGGTTCCGCGGTCAAACAGATGCTTATTCCGCGGTTCCGCGGTCAAACAGATGGTTGACTGCTTCAATTTCGTTCCCTGTGCTGAGTTTGTTCTCCTCTTTCTGTTTAGATCCCCTGATTCTGGATTTGTTCACTTAATTTGCTCCGGATCCGAATCAAAATTTGCTCCAAGCATGCACACTCGCATGAAAACCAATCAAAAATAACAAGATGATTTTTTTATGTTTTTTTTTTAATTTTTTCAATTTTTTCAATTTTTTTATTTTTTTAATTAACCCGAAATTACACAAAGAATTAAACTACCGTCTCCCCGGCAATGGCGCCATTTGATTGTCAGAGATTTTCTGTGTTTAATTTTACCGCAATCAAGACGGTGTCGCTTGGTAGCTAGCCAGTTGAGTACGGGTCAATCCATAGGGAGAAGGAATCATTTTCTTTATATTCTAACGAGTTAAGTCCTAACTTTGGTAGGATTTTGTTTTAAGATCTATGAATGAGAATAAGTTGATAAAAAGGCTTGCTAGGGTTAGGATTAGGTCAGTTCGAAATAGGGATCTTCTCGCCTCTTTCAATGCCTTAGTTGTGAATAAAGGTGTTAGGGTAATCGGCAACAACGGGGATTAGCACGACTAGGAAGAAACTTATTTTCTTCCTTCTGGTCCTTGTCCGTCAGTTCTTGGCTCTTAGCCCTAACCTCCGGTTAATTCAACCACAACCGGTCTAACTAGGGAATCACTGCTATCATGTAAGATAGGGTGCCGTAGTGAGCGGATTATGATTGATTTAAAGGGAGTCCGTATTAAAATTATTTGGACAAAGAAAGGAGTGAGAGAGATTTCCTTCTCTCAAACATTCCCTCTCCTACCCTAACAAGTGAGGAATTACTCACTCATTAGAGTGGTAACAATAAAATTCATTTTTTTAAATTTTTATTGATGACCTAAATTGCAGATAAATAAAGAACAAATAAAAGGGTAGATAATAAATTGCAGATAAGAAGAATGCGAGATAAAATAAAAGACTTACTTTATTGATGACCTCTCAAGAACGCATTATAATTGAATTAAAATTTAGATTTAGAATATAAAAAAAGGATTAAAAAAATAAAGAGAGGCATGCCCTCATTTGGCTTTCAACTCTCCTATTTATAGATAGGAAAAACCGTAGGTTTACATTCTGATCCATACATGAAATTACAAAACAACTCTAAAAATCCGAGTCAAAGCACCGACACCCCACCGACATGTGCAGAGCATGGCCGCGGAACCGCGGCAGATGTGCCTGTTTGGCCGCGGTTCCGCGACCATTTGATGGTCTTGGTGGTTCATTTTTCCAGGGTTTCTTCATGTTATTTTTGTCTTCTATTTGGCACACTTGGTTTCTCAAAAGCTCTTCAGTTCTCTTCCAAATATTCAACAGTGGACTTTTGCCTTGAGCTCCGCGTTTGAAGTCTTGGATCTTGTGCTGCCCTTATGCTTTGTGCATTGAAATGCTCAATGATTTTTCATTTGTTCCTTGAACTGGTAGGCGGTATTATACGGATAGTGTGTGGAAACCCGTATTTCTCTGTTTGTTGGTCGTAGTCCCACATTTGTAGCGAATTTTTAAGAATTTCACTGTAATGAGCTGAGAACATGTAATCTGCAACTATTTAGCAGACATGGATCAAAAGTACCTACTTATATGCAATGTGATTAAGAATGGGTGATATAAAAATGCAAAAATCTGATATGAACAGGGATCAAGGAGGTTTTGACCTTGGGAAGACTTAGCCCATTTGAGGCTGGAGTCTGAGTCTCATAATGCTAAGAATTTCAGTACTCACGTGTTCCCACGTGAGGCTCTGAATCAGTATTAAACACTGCACTTTGGAGGCGCTCACGCGTGGGCACATGAGGCGCCCCAAAGTAGGAGTTGTTCTCTGGGTTCTATTCCCCCCTTTTTTATATAGAAGTGTTAAACACTTGAGTCCTGTTGTGCTCACGTGCGAGCATGCGAAGCTGTTTAAATCTTTCCCTTTTTATTCATTAGAGACGCTCACGTGGAGCATGTGAGATCTTATTGTAGTATTACTAACGAATCACCAATCTTTCCTTCTGAGTGTCTAGAGATTTTAATCTCATGCTAGGATTTTGGAAGATCTCATGCCTCTTGTTTTTGTAAGAATTAAATTCGTATTGTAGGGTTAAACCTTGATTTTCAGAGGAATAAATTCCCATATATCTCTGTAAGAATTAAATTCTTTGAACTCAGTTCTTTCGCCTAGGTTTTGAATCTGCATGATAGAATCTCCCCGATAGGAATTAAATTCTCAAGTTATGGTGAGATCTGCTTCTACAGATCTCAACTAGAGGAAGAACTAAGTTCTTATGTGAAGGGGTAAACCCTTAGGAAGGTCAAAAAAAGATAGAACAATCTATGTGTATTTCTTTTTTTTACCTAGAATGTTATGATGAAACAAGTCTTTTCTGAGACTTAAATTCTCTTTTCCCTTTTTTGTCTTCTTTCTCCTCTTTTTCTCCGTCTGTGGTCTCTTTCTTTCATTTTGAAATTATTACAAATATCAATTAACTCAGCGTTTGGATTATTGGAATGAAACCTTTGACAAAAATCTTTCAAAACCTTAAGTGAAGAGTTAAAAAGCAAGACTAAGTTTTTCTCCTTTTCTGTTTGCTTCTATTTATAAGAGAAGAAAAAGAATCAATTTGTTAAGAAAATTTCTCATTGGGAGATCATGATTGATTTCATAATCAATCCAATTGTTCTGGTGAATTTTATTCACCGTTAGATTTTTAATCTAAAGGTTTTCTGTTTAACAGAGAAGATTTCTTATTTGTTTTTAACCAGATTAGGAAATATTTTCCTAAAATGGAATTTTATTCTATCATATGAATACCTTGTTAGTTTAATAAGATTCGAAATTTATTCTATCATAGAATTTTATTTATATGAATATCTTTTATAGAATTTTATTCTATCGGATGATCACCATTGGATTTTTGATCCAAAAGTTTGATCCAAAAGTCCTTCGTTAGTGTAACGACCCCAATATTAATATACCTTCGTATTTTCTTCTTTAGTAAAATATTGTATTTATTTATTCTTAGTATTTTCTGTATATTTTATTTTTTATAAATATATTATTTTATTCTTCCATCTATTTTTTTTTCCAAACACATTTCTTTAAAACTAAATTTTAACTTTTTTTTCAAATTAAACATAAGACCTAATCCAGCCCATAACTCAAATCTCAAATTCAATTTCATTTTCTTTTTTTTAATAAAACTATGAGCCCAAAAGCCCACTTTCTTTTTAAGCAACATCATATATTTTATTCTTATTAAATATGTGTATGAACAACCTTGTAGCTCATTGGTTAAGTCTTTGTATTGTTATTTCATAGATCACATGTTCAAATCCCCTTTTTTGCAATTATTTTTTATCAATTTTCATTCTTCTCATAACTTATAAATGAGACCTTTCATTTCCAAAATTAATAGTGACCTTTCATTTCTCTTTTAATTCACATGTTGAATGCATATATTATTATACATAATTCACCAATACACCATTTTTATTTGCCATCCTCTTTCTTTTTCTTCCTCACATTTTTCTATCTCTCCCTTCTCCCTCTTCACCTAGAGTCCTAGAAGAAGAACACCAAGAAGTTTCAAGAAAGTCTCGCTAGAAACGCGAGGCTATCGGCGGATAGATAAGTCTGATGACAATACCGGCTTGTGTAAGTAAGTCCCTTCTCTTTTTCCGTCCCTCCATCTCCTTCTCTCTTTCTTTCTCTTTTCATATTGCTATGAAAAATTTCCCTTATCATATCATAGTGCCTAAATAATTAATACATATATAAATAATGAACACACACAAACATACACACATATATAGTTTGTAAAATCTTTTTTCATTACTCTCAATCCATATCTTAAGATTTCATTGTGACCAATTAGGATTGCATCGTTTGCTGATGTATTTTAAATTACTTTATTTAAATTTTGTTTAAAAAAAATGAAGTTACGAATAAATACCATGATTTCCTCATTTTCACATATGACATATCAATACTTTTACTTTTAAAATAATTGTTAGAAATTAATTTTTATTTCTGGAAATTTTTGGAAATTTACATATCATAGAATATATTATTTTGTACATGCTATAAAAATTTCAGATCGAATCGCTTAACGGTTTAGGAATTATATCGTTTTTATCCACTCTTCGTAAAACAGAAAACTGCAGTTATCGATCAATTTCTAAGACACATAACTTGGTATACCGATGTCCAAATTGAGCAAACTCAGATATTTTGGATATCTAAATCGAATAATATAGATTTTCTTAGTTTTATATTTTTACTGAAAACCTACGTAAAATATAAAAACAGCGTTACAATATTAAGTGACGAATCTGGACAGAACCTGTCATGATTCGCACACTGTTTTTAAATTGGACATAACTCGAACACCCGATGTCCGTTTGTGACAAAATTTAGATGTGTAAATGCACAATTGATAGAAATATAATTTTCTGTATATTTGATTACTTGAAAATGCATGAAACATCCGATATAGGCTTTGCAATACAATATATAGTTGCTGTCTAGAAATCTGAATTTCTGTTTTAAACGCCGATGTTAGAACGATGATAACTAGAGCTTCAGAATTCCAAATCGCATGAATCCTAGTGTTTTGGACAAGTACATCAAAATACCTACAATTTTCTAATAATTTTTATAACCTGAAACCCGATAGAAATTAATTCAAACTGCGTTTTAAAAATATGTGACGGTGCTGAATAGATTCTGGTCTGTTTTGCGCGACAATACGAAAACAGATATACCTCCCAAACCAGTAGTTCTATTTAGGTGAAACTGGAACTCACGGATGAAAAACACTTAGAGACATGTTTCTATTTATATTCCGCATTCGTTCGACTTGATTAATTAGTCGTACATAATATTTCTTTACAGCATTGTTTATGGTAGTTACTCGAATAATATACTTAACTCATTTCATGCTATTCGAACATTATACCGTGTTTTCCCTGATCTCTTAATTATCGCATGTACATGAATACATAATTAGATATTATATGTTTGACATAAATCCATTGCATACTTGACTCAACTTGACCCGAACCATGAATACGTAATGACTTGATATGAACACTTGACATGAATACATGAACAATTGACTTGAATACTTGAACTCAACTCGATATTTGAATTGCACTCTCTTATGTATTCATGGATTTAAGCAATACTTGTAATTTTAATCACAGACTTATATACACAGGGTATTGGGGTAGTTCATGCATGAATCCAACAAAATCTCAAGAGTCCCCCAAGATCATGAATCCATATCTACTAACACAAACAAGCTATCATGAGGGCATGTATTTCCTTACTCCTAGATTACAGCCTGTTGAGTTTGGAATACTTCAACACTAGCTTGAAGTCCCGTTACTAACATTTGATTCGGGCCCGTGTTTCCCTACCCCTGAATTACAGTCTGTTGGGTCCGAGAACACTCTTGAGATTTGGTTGACATTCATCCTTGAACTTACGTTAGATTAGTATACCCAAGTAAAGACCTGTTAAGACACTTGCCTCACTGCATGTTCACTACACTTACATTATATGGCTATGTTACTTTTATACTACCATGCTCATGATATCAAGTTTATCTACTCGTCACACATTACTATACTTGTTCATTTGTATTAAAATAAAACCGCATGCTAGATAAACTTGACAAGATGATATGACATACTCAATAATTCATATTATAAATTTTCCCTATCATTACATTTTTTTCTTTATACCCCTTTTCTTTGGGACTTACCGAGCGTTAGTTCACTGATGGGTATTTCACCCACTTCTTTCTATTCTTGGAATGTTCGTCAGGTGATATTGAGACAAAGAAAATAGAAGTGGTCGAAAAGGAGTACAACCAGTTCGCATCACAAACAGACATATAGTTTCATTCAGTTTTTTTCATTTCATTTCAGTTCAGTTTATTTATGTATACCTCCTTGTTAAGGCTTATCATGTTAAATAACTTGTATTCAGATATTTTGTCTACTATGAATCATGAATGTAATAAACCACAGTTGGATTTTATTCTTTTGGTTATTCTTGTTAGTTTATGTTGCTTATATACGCTTAGCGTATTTATTTCGAGAAATGACCTTCTCGGAATAAATATGTCGCGGCCTTGCCACGTCACCATTTCCATCTACTGAGAAGCGGGGTGTGACAGTTAGTTTAAGGTAGATCAGGAAAATATTTCCCACATATATAGAATTTAATTCTATCAGATAGTTCATCCAAGATTTTTTGTTAGAAAAAGATCATTCCATATTAGAAAATTTTAAGGAAATATCTTCCAAATAGAGTTTTAATCCTTTTAGTTAGAATTTAATTCTATCTGCTTGGAAGATGTTTAGGAACACTCACGTGTAGCACGTGATCCCAATGAAATTAATCTTGTTTGCTTATATGCAACAGCATAAGAGTGTATCACGTGTTAACACGTGAGCCTTTTTGGCTTGCCATCTGTTTGAATGCAGCGCCTATATGCTTTGCATATAGGCGCTCATGCGCTTACACGTGAGGCTCAATTTTAGCCTATCGATTGCTTAAATGTAGCGCCTATAAGCTTTGCATATAGGTGCTCACGTGTGGGCACTTGAGGCTCTATTAGCCTAGCAGTTGTTTTAACTGCAGTGCCTATATGCTTTACATATAGACACTCACGTGTTAAACACGTGATGCTCTTTTAGCCCATATATTAAACACGTGGGGAACTTTCAGTGGGGATATTTCCCTCATCCCTTTTTTATAAGAGAACATGGCCTTTCAGTAAATTGGCAACCCGCTCATTCTCTTCCAGCAACTCCTCCTCGCGCGCATATAGGCACTCACATATTAAACACATGGGGCTCTTTTAGTGGGGATCTTTCCACCATCCCTTTTTATAAGGGAACAGGTCCTTTCAGTAAATTGGCAACCCGCTCATTCTCTTCCCGCAACTCCTCCTCGCACGCCACTATTGTAGCCAGCCCCGCTTCGATTTAAGCCCGTTATTGCAAGCATGATGAAAGCTTCTCAGCGATTTCCTGCTTAGCAACCTCTCAATCTCGCATGGCCCCCTCGGTAAAGTCAAGGTCCTGCCTCAATGCCAGTCCATTAGAAACACATTGCGGGAGATTTTCAAAAATAACTTGCAGCTGCACAGCATTCACTTTGACCTTGGCGCGCAATTGGCTAGATTCGCCAGAAGCTGTCTCATGCTTCTTTTGGTTTAGGGCCAACTTTTGCTCAAAGTATTTAATGGAAGCGGCACTTTGTTCGATCCATGCGATCAGTTCGGCCTTCGAAGTTAATGCTTCTGGTGTAAGACGTTTGTGTTCAATCTCATGGAGACAAGCCTCAATCCGCTTACAATAGTCGACCCAAATGCCGACGAAGTCCGCATTGTGGAAATTCACGAGTATCGCCAACATAGGGTTAACTTCATCAGCAAAGTCCGCAGCAGAGGTGAGGGCTTCAATGTTAAGATCTTCGATGAACTCACTTAGCATCCGCCTGCTATTCGCCGCAACTCTGAAAGATTGGCGCTTACCAAAGGGCCCTGCGGGCATGGAAATGCGAGACTCAAGAGGAACCAAAACTGGTGCAGCTGCTGCAGAATAAAGCACACATAAAGAAGGGTTGATTTCAACCTGAAAAATAAAGAAGAATGATGATGAACGAGATCTTCCATACCGGTGGTCAAAAGTGGCAAGTTAGGAAGCACAAGAGGCTCGGCTATTCCTTCGTTCTCTCCCTCGAGCCGTAATACTGCGGTCAATACGAGAAAAGCTTAGAAATAGAAAGTTTACTCATGGAAAAATGAAATAAAAGGTGAAGAATATACTAACCAACGCCTGAAGGGGGAACGAATTCCGATTGGAAGGCGAAGTGTGAGCTTAACATCTGGTGTAATCGGTCAAAAAGCACTCCTACAGTATTGCAGCGATATATGGTAAAGAAATTAATCCAAGAAAACAATATCTACATCGAAGCAAAGAAATGAGAAATCTTTACCTTCCGTCATTAAACCCGAGAGAACTCAGGGGGACACAAAAGAGGGGTGGAACCGTGATAGTTGCGGCAACGGCTTGCAATAATTCTTCAGTCAGCACAGCGTCGGGGTTTACCACACCTGTATTCGGAATAAAGGAGATATCAGTAGAGATGCCTAGCAGGATTAAAAATTCAAAATTAATAGCTCGATAAATACCTGACAGGACAGAAATCATAACAGTGTCTGAAGTATCAACAGTTATGACGTCTTCTTCGGTTTCTACCATCACCGAGAAGGTGGATTCAGTATCTACACCTTCGTCCTCTGAGTCGATAAGGGCCGCTGTAATGCTCACATCACCAGGCGATATCGGGGATTTACAAGGAGAGGAAGCGGTAATCGGAACGGTCCTAGATTTAAAAGAAAGGTCTGCCACTTCAGGCTCTTCAAGCGCCGTCACTTCTCCCACCACGTCACCACCTAAATTTGGCCCTGTTAAGAGGAAAATGTTATAATTCAAGAAAAAGGGAGTTACTAGGTTTCAATAAGGGACCGTGCACTGTTTTACCTTGAAGTAACCGTTCGGCCTTTTCGCAAGCCGCACGCGCAACCTGCCTATGAGCAGTGGATAGGGCAGAAGGAGCATCCTTTATGGGAACGTCAAAAAGTCGAGCATCACTTGAACCCATGCCCGCGGCCAAGATAGCCTGACTCTCCCTTGTTGTGTGCTTTTTTCTTTTCCTCTCAGCCTGGGCTGTACGAACAGATCTCCTCAAAACCTCTGGTAGGGGGACATCTTTGTCCAAACTAGGCTCAGCCTCCGGATCTGCTGCAACATCCGTCATCGGTTGCTTTAGAGATGCCTCTCGTGGCGGCCCTGTGGCGACCTCAACCATAGCCGGTGGCCCTAAAGGCTCCTCCGCACCACCACCTAAGGGCGGCATAGTACTTGGAACAGTATGAATGGCGGTGGTTCCTATAACAAAAAGTGGAAGGGAGTCAGGGTATGAACGAAATGAATTAGATATGTAAATATGTCGCAAAACCTACGGAGACCCATGGAAGCGCGAAGCCTCTCATCTTCCTCAAATGTCTTGAGGGACACCAAGAGAGCCTCTTTAGTGGAGATTCCTGTTAAGAAAAAGAGTGTTAATAAGACATAATAAATTCAAAAAAAATGCATGAACGGAAGAATGCAAACGGAATATACCGGATGCCGCAAGAGAAGCAAGCGCTGCCTGCTCGCGGGCTAATCTTTCAGAAGCCTCGATAGCGGCTTGAAGATCAGTAGCGGCATTCTTGTCGACAGAAACTTCGAACAGGCCAACGTTGGTGCCATATTCGGCTAGGCCTTTGCTATAAGGAGCATGTGGCTCCTAGCCTAATAAAACGTCAGCTGAGAATAACGACTTCTTCTTCTTCTACGAACCAGCGCCCGACGGCAAAAGTTTGCGCTTAACGGGCTTCTTCGGACGGCGGGTCCCGATCTCCGAACCAATGCCTGACTCCGGAGATGCCACAGCTACCATGGTTGTAGGATTGTCCGGTCGAGGCCTATCCGGAAAGGCTCGTGGAACCACGACCGCGCTGCTCTCTTTCCAGGAAGGACGGACAACTGCCCGTCACCTCAGCGGGACCGCAGGATTGCTGGCTGGAACAGAATCCTTATGGTCAAGAAGCATCCGCCTTTCCTCCTTGATGACGACCCCGTTGCATGCTGATACCAGGCAACGTAGGCATTCGAGGCCTTTGGAATATGACTCAGCTTGTTGATCAGGAAATGGGACCCCGTATTCAGACGAATGAAATGGTGCACCACATTGCGAACACCTTCCTCAGTAGTAACTGGATCAACAATGAATGCATCGAGGGGAACGCCTTGGTTGTAGCCCGATTGCAGAGCAAAACGGTGCGGATTATATCTCATAAACAAAACCACGGCGTTCTGTCTGAATACCAGGAAACCTGGCCTTATAAAATACAAATGGACAATCTCTCAAGCCCTCAATACAAAAGCTCCGTCCTTGAAAACATCATGTAGCGGCTGGATGGTCAGGAATTTATCGATAAAGGCCATGCTGTCCTCAACCATGCGCGAGCGAAGAAGCAATCGCCGAGCCTCCCGCTGTGTTGGGTCTGGAGAAGAAGTATCGACCAAGTGCATGACCCAAGGAAAATTGTATTCTTCATAAAATCTGGGTCATTTATGCACACCAATAGCACCCAGCACGTGCATCTCGATCCATGAGATGAAGTAATGCAATGAGAGATTTACGGGTTTCAAACCCGGCTGGGTGGTGTTGGCCGCTATACTCCGACCATGATATAGGTGAGCCGGTTCTGCGACCTCGATAGCCATGCGCATCCCCACGGCGATGCGATGAGCTGGATAAATGACAGATGGTCTCATATAGAGAGGGTGCATTGGAAGCGCAAACCAACCCAGCTACAAGCCGATAAACCCTATAAAGAACGTCTCATCATCGATGTCCGAAGCGACAATCTCTGCGAAGAAGATGGCTGGAATATTCGGAATAAAGAATTTCTTTAAATCTGCCTCCGTAGTCAGCGGTTTTTCCAATCCAAATCCGAATGGATCGTCGAGCTTGGCGAACTTCACAGCTTTCTTCGATAAAGCCTCCGGATGAAGGAAGCGGGCAACGAAGTCCGTGGAGCTAACTATGTTCCCTCCAAACTCCAAGAATAAGCTTTCATATATGTTCAACACTTTGATTAATCTCGAAATTTGTGTCGAACGGCATTCTCTGGGGTAAGACCCATAACCAATGATTCGGTAGCAAATGCATACTCGTCAGGAGGAAGTATCTCCTCATAATCCGATAATAGAAATGTGTGGGTCGGGATATTCCATTGCTATAAAAAGGATTTAACACACTACACATGAGGAGTGTGGTAATAAAAGAGGGACACGTAGATCGCTAGATATATCCCAGTCTTCAGCAGAAGCGACTTCTTGGCTGACAGAAAGTAACGGGCCCACTGCAGATAGCCAGCCGGATGACGGGGGTCACTCCTATCAAATAAACCTGGGCCTAAGTACGTGCCTCTCCTTGGCATATACGAAGCCCCAGAATGTCTAGGGCCATCGGCGGTTGTACTGGTATCGACTCCATGGAAGGTTGGAGACGACCTTCCGAAGTCCAGTTGACCTCTTCCACTACGTAAGCGACCTGCGGAGAGTCAGCATAATGGATTGATGGGATGGGTTCTGACGGTGCCGCACAGGTGAAGCTGCACCGACCCTGGACAATAGAATTGTACCACGATCCCCACAGATGAAGAGACTTCCGCTTTGGGTCGTAGTCCCGAATTAGTGCGAAGACTTTCCAATCCGTAGGCGCATTAGCAAAAGCGCTTTCCGGACGGACATAAGGAAAGGAGGAGCCAAAAGCCATAGTACCTGAAAAGAAAAACCCGTATAGAGTTAGTTATCGGTGCAATGTAATTAACCACAACTAAGGGCCTCAACATCTGAGGAAAAAAAGTGGGCCCCACAAAATTAGGGTGACGCATCATCAAATAGGAAAAGGGAATAAAATTCCCAAAAGAATTTTCAGAAGAAATTTTCTTAGAGCTAAGCTCTGTAGAACAAACCGGAATTGAATTCCTCTGATAATGGGATTAAATCTCATAAATCCCCATGGGAAATATACTGGAATTAAATTCCAAAGAACTCTTAAAGATCAGAGTAATAGGGTAAAACCCTAAAATCTCTGAGACCAACGGTCTACCTAAATAAAGTTTTTTTTAGGATCTCTAAGAGATCGTTTCAAGAAAAAAAGTCAAACTCTGTTAATGAGTTAAAAATCCAAGACAAAATATTGTCTTTTTTAAGAGAAAAATGGTCATGATCCTTACCAATTTTCTTAAACGGAGTTAAACTCTAAGAGTTTCTTTGGGCATAGATCTAAGCTCTGAAAAGAGAATTAAATTCTCAAGGAAGAAGAAGGAGGATGACGAAACAACAGTCATCTCAAGGGCTAAAGGTCCTATTTATAGAATCTGTAAGCCACGTGAGAGCAACGGTGGGGGGCATTTGTTTCCCCAATATTTAACCTAATAAAAGAGTAAAGCTCTGTTGAATTTAATAAGGCAGCGCCTCACGTGCTCTTCACGAGGGCGCCAGCGCCAGAGCCAATCTTATAGGATTAAATCCAATAGTGGCGCCTCACGCGCTCCTCATGCGGGCGCCAATGTACAAAGCACAGAAGAATTTACTACATAAGAGTTAAACTCTTAGATGGGGCCGCACGTGCTCCTCACGTGGATGCCCCCTTTAACATCGCTTAGCGCCACACGATAAAAACACACAGGCGCCAATATGCAAAGCACATAAGTACCTATTATAAGAATTAAATTCTTAAGTGGCGCCCACGTGCACAACACGTGAGCGCCGGCGCCCAACTAGAATTAAATTCTACGTTTCCTTAACAAAAAGTTGGGATGCTCTCTGATAAACAGAGCCGTTGAATCAAAAATCCAACGGAGATGATAAATCATCAAAATATATAATTAGGAGAAAACATCTCCCAAATCTTTCTAAATAAGAAAGATACTCTCGGTTGGATCAATGATCCAATAATAGAATAAAATTCTATTTTTGGGAATATATTCTCTCAATCTTTCAAAACAAAAAGATTGCTCTCTGTAAAAAAGAGAACCTTGGATTAAAAATCCAATCGTGATTAAAAATCACCATTTTGCAAAATAAATTCTGTATATGGGAAAATATTTCCCCAATCTTATTAAAAACAAGAACAACATATTCTGTAAAACAAAAGTCCTTGGATCAAAGATCCAACGGTGGGTAAAATTTCCCAAATTATTTTTGAGTCCAATTAAATCAATTGGAATCTCTCAATGAGAAATTTTCTCAAAACTAATTAACAATTTGCCTCCACTATATAAAGGACCCGAGACTTCAAGTCTGGACACACACAGAGAGACTCACACAGAAGGAGATAGAAAAAAAAACCCATAAGCTTCTGAAAAATACAGAAAGCTTAAAAAAACAATAGAGAATTCAATCCTTAGAGATGAAGACTCCTTTCAAAAAAAAACCTAGGTAAAAGAAATTCAGAGATCAAAATATCTCTTTTTACCAATTTTAAGGGTTTAACCCTTCTCAAAGAACATAGTTCTTTCTCTAGATGAGAGATCCATAAGATAAGTCTCCCACGAGTTGAGAATTTAATTCCCATCGGGAAGATCTTGTTCTTGAAAATCAAAGATTCAGAAAAGAATTAGGTTCAAAAGAAAAACAAAAGGAAAAAGAACCGATAAAAGAACTTAGTTCTTAAAGAAAAACCCGATCCCAGACCTTCAAAAATGAAGATCTTGGTGATCATTAATGGTCAAAATGCCATTAACAGAGATTTAATCTCTAAAAAAGAAAAAAATACTAGCGTCTCACGTATTTCCTACGTGGGCGCCTTTTTAACAGCGCCTAGCGCCTCACGTGAAAAACACGCGAGCGCCCAAAGCAGAAGGCCAACACTTCACGTGAAACACACATGGGCGCTGAATAATTGTGCTTAGAACTTCATATATAGCCAAAAAGGCTAAGTGCTTAGCACTGATTGGGCAGCGCCCAGCGCCTCATATGCTCCTCACGTGGGCACCACAAAAAAAGTGCTGAGCACTTCATATACAGCCAAAACAGCTGGGTGCTTAGCACTGATTGGGCAGCGCCTAGCACCGCACGTGCTCCTCACGTGGGCGCCATATAAAAGGTGCTTAGCACTTCATATACAGCCGAAACGGTTGAGTGCTTAGCACTGATTGGGTAGCGCCCATAACTGAATGCTTAACATGATACCCATGTGAGCGCTAGAGCTTCAAACAAGCGCTTAGCACTTTTTCATAAAAACTAAGGGGCTAAACAAATAGAGCCCAAATGAGTGCTTAGCACTTTTGAATAAAAAAATAGAAAAGACTAGGTAGACTAAGCCTAAATTGGCTAAGTCTCTAAAGTTTTGTTGCAGCTGAGCCCAAATGCTCTTTTACTGGATCTTAAGTAAAAATGATCCTAAAATTTTGCTAAGTTGATCTTAGTCTCAAATTAGACTAACGTATCCTTAGTTAAAAATAAATTGAGCCCAAATGCTCACACATTTAAGTTGATTTTAATCTCAAACCAGATTAACGGTCCTTAAATAAACCAAACCAAAATCTAAAATATACGGATTTGGACTGATCCGCGCCCTACGGGTGACGACATAAACTAGTCTCCGTATACAATTCATGGGCAACCAAAACAAACAAAAAATACACACATGACACGAAGTGAACAGCCGGAGCAAGAGAAAGTGGTTATCGCAATGCGCTAACGTAATTAACAGTTGGTGGAGAACCCGCTTTAGGAAAAAATGTCTGCAGGGGCTTGTGCCTGCAGGGAAGAGTGTCCCCACAATCAAAAACCCCTCATAAAATAAGAGGGAATCTAATGAAGTCTGCTACAATGGTCGCGTCTGTCCAAACCTCCGATATATGGTGCATTAAATCAACTTGGTATCTTCGGAGAGGTGGACGGATAAATCCAAATAGTCTATGCCCCCAGATTCAGGCAAGATGATCCATTCCAGTTCATCTCTGTTTCCGGCGATAAACAGACGTAACCGGCCAGATGTCTTCCACAGAGTAGTGAAGATGCCTAAGTTCGTAACTTTGAGTCCTTACGAGAGATTCTGGATATGACTATAGCCAAATTGGATTGTGGTCTACGCAGCTACTAAGAGATGATTCCGAATTGATCGATATTGAATAAAAGTGGATGAGAGATTCGTGTGAGCTCTTAATGAGTAGTTATTCTCCGTTGAAGCCAGAGAATTGATATGTATGCAGAGGCGTTGGATACGGTCACATTTCCAAAGTAAAGTCGTGATGAGATCGCAGTTGTCCCAGAACGGAAGCGGATTAAGTAAAGAGTGCCAACTTCCGGACAGTCTGGCAGAGATGAGATTGGAAGAGACTATGGCAGGTTCTTTTTGGAATACTTTGCGATAAAGATGAATACTATGTGATAAAGATTTGGACCCAGGATCGGTTGATGGCACGTATTCAGTGGGCCAGATGTCGCCGTCAGTGACATGCTACTTTGTGAGTGGCCAGATTAATTGGCCAGGAAATGTTCATAGAGGCGTCAGAGAGGGATTGTTTCCGTCGTCACTCCTAACCGGGCCATCGAGTCGAGATATCGTGGAATTGGTGATTCACTTAGAAAATAAGGACCCAGAGATAGAGGACGCCAGACCATGAGTAGGAGGCAAGTAGATATTCTTGCTCTGCCAGCCTTGGGTGTACCGGCATCTTTTGACATTGAAATAGATGTCCTTCAATATCATTTATCTTGGTTTGTGTTTAGTGATTCAAGTATCACGCTTTTATCGTTGGGGCTTTGAGTTTGATGATTTAGTGTCGCGATTGATATTTTCGTGTACCGTAGCTGCACCCGAATGATATTTTTCCTTATGTACTTCGATTGCATTTGACTTATGTTTTTATACACCAGTTACACTTGATTTATGTTTTTGTTATTATCAATTGCACTTGATTTTTTTTTGTGCACGCAGTTGCACATATTTATGACATACACTTCGATATATTCGATTTTGACTTCGTGCATATTGTATGCAACTGATTTTGACTTGTTCACTCGATATTGTTTACGTGTGCTTTCGATGTATTGATATGGTTTTCGTGCACGCCAGCTGCACTAAATTTACGTTTTCGTGCACCTAGTTGCACATTATATTGATTTTCATGCACACTATTGCACTAGATACTTTCGTGCGGACCTGACGCACTTGATTTAGATTTTCACGCGCACTCGATGCACTTAATATAGTTTGTGCATATTTGATGCATTTGAGATTTCCATGCACATCAGTTGCACTTGATTGAGGTTTTCGTGCACTTTCGATGCACTTGATGTTGTTGTCGTGCATGCCCGTTGTACTTGACAGATACTTTCGTGCACACCCAGTTCACCGCCGAAAGACCGGACCAAGACGTTTGGACGTCTACCCATAATTTGGGGGCAGATACTATTTGGACATATCCACCCATTTCTCTAACTATACCAAGTTGATTTATAGCACCATATATCGGTGGTTTGGATAGATGTGACCGTTGTAGCAGACTTTATCAGATTCTCCCTCATTTGTAAGGGGTTTTTGATTGTGGGGACGTCTTCCCTGCAGGCGCAAGCCCCTGCAGTTAATTACGTTATCGCGTTGCCATAACCACTTTCTCCTTCTGCAGTAGTTCAGTTCGTGTCGTGTGTATTTTTGTTTATTTTAGTTGCCCATAGATTGTATACGGAGACTAGTTTGTGCCGTCGCCCATAGGGCGCGGATTATTCCAAATCAGTATATTTGAGATTTGGATTTTGGGTCAAGTATTTTCTTGATGGGATCCACGTTGGTAGCTTGGTTTGCTAATGGGAGTGAACTTAGGACGTAGATCTCCTATAAATGAGATCCATCGGTTCACAGGATATTTGGGTTTGATCTAAGAATCGTTATTCATATTTAAGACTAAGATCAACTTAAAAACAAATGAGCATACGGACTTAATTATTTTAGTTTAAGAACATCACGGTTCATTATCGTCGTATTTAGGGAGAATATTAGTTTAAGGACATTTCGGTCCAACATTCCCATTTTGAAACGAATATTAGTTTAAGGACATTTCAGTCCAACATTCTCATTTTGGGGATGAGTATTAGTTTAAAGTCATTTTGGTCCAACATTCGCATTTTGGAGACGAATGTTAGTGTAAGGACATTTCGGTCCAACATTCCCATTTTGGGGATGAATGTTAGTTTAACGACATTTTGGTCCATTATCCATCTTTCGCACACGTGTATTTGTTACAGGAGTGAACGATGGTGACATGGAATGCGCCCAATTTGGGGTGCGATCCGATTTGAGGTGTGACGTCAATTTGGAAGCGCATCAATGTAGGATGTATCATTCTCTGTCTTAATGAAATTTTACATCAAGTTAGGATGAGAAAAGAGTTATTGGTTGTCGAGACCCGCCACGTCTCTAAAAATGTTGAGGAATTACAACGATATATATCAAAGGTGTGGAGAGATGTACCCTTAAACCAAATCCCATATTTAAGGGAAAAGATCATGGTAAATCATTTAAGAATCGTTAGTCATATTTTAGACTAAGATTAACTTAGAAAGTATGGGATGAAGATCGTTAGTCATGTATGGGACTAAGATCGGTTAGAATATCAGTTTGGATATCACGAACATAATCTTAGACAGTTTGGGCTAAGATTAACAGTGCTAAAAATTCAATTGCATATAGCGCTCACGTGTGTTTCACGTGAGGCGTTGAAATAGTGCTAAGCACTAGTCTTTTGAGGCATTCATATATGTTTCACGTGAGGCACTGAGCGTCTGGCGCTCACGTGTGTTTCACATGAGGTGCTGCACTAGTGATAAGCACTAAATTTTTCTATTTTCTGGCGCTCACGTGTGTTTCACGTGGGGCTCTATGTAATTTGGTCTTGGGTGCTCATGTGCTTTTCACATGAAGCGCCGAGTTCTTTTGGAGATTTAATCTTTGTTGATATTTTTAGAGAACTTAAATCTCTGTTAATGGTATTTTGACAATTAACGATCACCAAGATCACTATTTTGATGATCTTGGATCGGGTTCTTTAAGAACTAAGTTCTTGATATGAAGGAACTAAGTTCCTGCAGTATTATGGACTCTATATTCTCCATGTTTTTCTGTTCATGTTTTCAAGGAGGTTAAACCTTTGTTAATGGTATTTTGACCAATAACGATCACCAAGATCACTATTTTGAGGATCTTGGATCAGGTTCTTGAAGAACTAAGTTCTTGATTTGAAGGAACTAAGTTCCTGGAGTATATGGACCCCATCTTCTTTCTTTTCAACTTTGATCTTCTCTGAATTTGTAATTCTCAAGAACAAGAACTTTCCGATCAGAATTAAATTCTCAACTTGTGGGAAACTTGTCTTGTGGATCTCAGATCCAGAAAAATAACTAAGTTCTTAAGAAGGGTTATACCCTTAGATATGCTATGATAGGTAAAAGAGATGTTTTGATATCTGTGGTTTTTTTACCTTGGGTTTGAGAGGAGGAAGAACTTCTTCTTCATTGAAAATTAAATTCTCTGCAGTTTTGAGAGCTTTCTGTATTTTTACAGAAGCTTATGGGGTGGTCTCTTCCTTATTTGGAAAGAGAGATCATTGGTCGTTGGGACCCACCGCCTCCGACGACGCTGAGGGATTACAGCGCCATATATCGAAGGTGTGGAGAGATGTACCCATTGAACGATGTCCCACTCATCAGGGGGAAGAACAGGTTGAAGCTTAAACTCCTAACCGCTGAAAAGGCTTCTTTGCCTTCGCGCACCTGCGTCGCACGTGTTGGGCGCACGTGCGTCGCAGATGTTGTGTATATGGTGGGCGCACATACGTCGCACATGGTGTGCACTTGGCGGGAGCATGTGGCGTCGCACCTGGAGCTTGCACATATGCGCATCATGGGGGCAGTTAAGGCCATAGCTTGGAGAACTATGTTCCTATGGAGAACTAAGCTCCTTTGAGGATTGAATCATTACACGTAGTGGCGGGCGCACGTGCATTGTACGTGGTGTGCACATGGCGCACATGGCGCTTGCGCATATCCGCATTATGGGGGGCAGCTAAAGTCCTAGCTTGGAGAACTAAGCTCTTATGGAGAAGTAAGCTCCGTTAAGGATTGAATCCTTGCACATGGCGGGCGCATGTGCGTTGCACATGGTGCGCACACACTTGCGCATATGCAAATTATTGAAAGGGCAACTGTCTCGCCCCGCTTCCCAGAGTGCGCTAAGATCGGCACGTGACAGAACCAACCATGCTACCTGTGGTTAGGAAACATCCCTCCACAGTCACATTACGACTGTCTATAAGATATCAAGAACAGTAGAAATAAAATAAACTATCTAGTATATGTCCATATGCCAGAATAAACGAGTCAAGAAATAATATGCGGAAGCAATAAATCTAATAAACAATAACATCTGGAAAGTAACATAACTAAACTGGATACTAACTGGATACTAATAGGATCCTCACTGCTCGGCCTGACGGCGGAAATACTCCTGATTAGCCTGCGACAAGGTAGAGAATCTAGGCCATGCAAAACCCAGACGTCAGTACGTCATAATATCAAACAATAATAAATGAACAGGAGGTAACAAGACATGCAGGCATGAATTATAAAAGGGTACATGAATGTAATAAGTGAGCAGGGATATAGAACAGTGAAGTGTAACAGCATATGTGAAGTGCAGCGGTGAAACTAAACTGTGCTACTGGGTTAACTACTCTCAAGTCTGTGAAATCAATTTGATGAATCGTCGATGTAACTCAATAGTATCCCGTGCATGCCCGGGACCACGGTCCAGATTCTTGGGCTAAAACCGAGACATGCCACTTGGCACTAAACAGAAAACATGTACAGATGAATGATGTCAGCAGCAGCATCCCACGGCTGGCCTAGCCCCTAAAACTGATCAATATAAGTATCGAACTGTCGTGTTACAAGTCAGGTTTCATCATTGATTTTCCCATACCCCCAAGTTATGTGTTCAAGTCAGGTATTGATAAATCTGGAGCTAATGCCAACACAGAATCAAGCAGGTACAGGTTTGTCTGTATAGACAACAGGAAATGTCCGTAGGGACAACAGGTCAAGATTGTCGGTATTAGTAACAAGATCAGGTAACAAGTCAAGTAGTGATATAATCAGGTCATGTCAGGTTGTGTACATGTATCAAGTCATCTCAAGTAGTAGTGTATCAGGTCACGTCAAGTAGTGTACATGTATCAAACGGATGCTCATAATAAAACTGTAACAGGTACGGGTGCACAAATAAAGCATGGATGCATAAATATTTATCAGGGATTACATCATGACGATGTAAGATGCACAAGATCAAGTATGGGATACTAATGTAACAGTAAAATGAAATAATATGGTCTCGGCGTGCAACTAGATATGTAATAAACTGTACGGATACAGACGGATACTATAAAACTGTAAATCGGTAAAATTTGCTGAATATTAAAGCACAAGCACTATTATTTATTAAATAGATATTGATATAATAATATTAACATGGATAACATATTCAAACCGATTAATAACTATAAAAGTGGTATTGATTAACCATGCACAAGAAAGTTCCGTTCAGAAATTCAGCGTCACCCTGATTTGTAAAATAGCTTAAAAATAACAAATGTTTTCCAAAAGGGACGTATCTTATACCAAAACAAAGATAATTCAATAAGATTTTCATTTTTATAAGTTGAAGTATCTCAGGTTGTTCCTACAAAAAGGTATGAACATTCGAAATTGAAAGTTTGCTGCTGGAATTTCCCTGGACAGCAGTTTAGAGATATTTTCATTTGCATTTTACGTTATTTAAACAATTTATTTTGCAAGTAATAATTTCATAGAGTTATAGTATTCTGAGTTAGCTTCCTAACGAACTAAAGAACGTATACTAATAATTTTTCTATGATTTATAATGAATTTTATAAGGTAAGGTGTACAGTAAATTTCAGATTTGCCGTATTCGCTTTGCAACGACGTTTCATGTGTAGACTATAATATTTTCAAACTATATTTTGTATAATATTATAAAATGCAGATTATAAACTAATTAAAGATAATAATAAGAAATATTACGACGATATATATTTTAAATGATATGGATGCAAACGGGTATCCGAAAACGGTAAAACTTTAATATGGATGTATAATACTAAACATGAAATATTATTATTAATATGAATTTAGTATATATTATAGCATGTAGCAAGATAAACCTGCCTCGATCGAATCACGCGACGGATACACACGGCACGTCCAACATCGGTAAATCGTCGCAACGTACACGCGACACGCGGGACGGGTCCAGGCAAGGCAAGAGGGTGATCACACAGGCAGGGTACGTTCACGGGATCACTCGGATCATCAGCGACGAGCACAGCTCTGGCGGTGATCACCGGAATCAAGAAACAAGATCAAGAAAAAGAAAGAAAAAAGAAGAAGAAGAGGCTGTGTATTAAATAAGGAAAGAAAAAAATAAATAAATAAAATATATATAAATATATATATGCAGAGGAGAGAGAGAGAGAAAGAGGTTGTTAGTTTGTTAGGAAATTAGTTTAGATTTAAATTTAAAAAAATCTTTTATTAGTTAACTAAATTTTAATTTGTGTCAGTTTATAAAATTAATATTATATAAATAAAATTTGATATTCTGGTAAATACAAATATAGTCCAAAACATGCCCGGGTCGGGTCTAAAATTCAGTTTTAAAATACGAAAAATATATGTGTCGACCAAAACTTGGATATCCGGGTAACGAAAAATGCATACCCCTAAGAACGGATGCACGCACGTGCGCGTAGCCATCCAAACAAGTCTGTTTCACTGAACGGGACGAGAACAAGATGCGCGGATGCTACCACAGGGTCAGAGGTATCACGCAGGCCATACAATGTATTTTTAAAATATTTTATGTGACTTAAAATGTTATATTGTAAAAATGCAAATGTCAGATAAAATACCAGTATGCAGTATACATGAAAGTGCACAAGTTTAAGTAACAAGTCAGGATAAATCATAAATATGAATCAAGATAGGTTTCAAGCAAGCGGGTCGGGTCGAATACAAATACAAATGTCAAATAAACTATTCGCACCCAAAACACAATAAATCAAAAAAAATACAATAAATAAAGAAATACGTGCACTGGAATTGGTATAAATGAAATAGGGTGTTACATTATACCCAACTATAAAAAGAATTTCGTCCTCGAAATTCCCAAGACAAGAAAAGATAAACAATCAAGAATCTATAAGAGTAGGTGTGGAAACTTCTGTCGAATCGCATCTTCTCGTTCCCAAGTCGATTCTCCGTGCAAGCGTTTTCCCCAAGAAACAAGTATGAGAGGGATAACCTTATTCTTAAGGACCTTTTCTCTTCGATCAACAATAGACATTGGTCGTTCTTCATAGGTCAAATCCTCTCTTACAGTCAGCTCCGAATGATCTAGCACGTGTGTTTCATCTCGAACATACTTATGGAGTTGAGATACATGAAACACGTCATGAATATTCGCCAAAGATTGTGGTAATACCAATCGATAAGCCACTTCTCCAACACGCTCAATAATCTCGAAAGGCCCCATGAATCGAGGACTAAGCTTTCCTCGACTCCAAAACGAATCACTCCTCTAATCGGTGATATCTTCAAGAACACCAGATCACCAACAGCGAACTCTAGAGATTTTCTCGATGTGTCGGCCCAACTCTTCTGCTGATCTTGTGCTGCCTTCAAAAGATTCCAGATAGTATTAACCTTCTCTACTGTTTGCACGATCAAATCCGGTCCCAACAATTTTCGTTCTCCAATATCATCCCAACAAACGGGTGAACGACACTTGCGACCATACAACGCTTCGAATGGATCCATCTGAATAGTCGCCTGAAAACTGTTATTGTTAGAAAACTCCACCAAGTGTAGATGATCCTCCCATGAACCCTGAAGTCCAACACGCAAGCTCTCAACATGTCTTCAAGAGATTGAATCGTTCTCTCCGACTGGCCATCTGTCTGAGGATGATAAGTGGTACTAAACTTCAATCGCGTCCCCAAACTTTCCTGTAAATTCCTCCAGAAGTGCGATAAGAATCGGGTGTCACGATCGGAAACGATGCTCACAGGTACTCCATGCAATCTCACAATCTCCGGCATGTACCGTTCTGCCAACGCTTCCGTTAATTGACCAACTCAAAATGGTATGAAATGAGCTGCCTTGGTCAATCGATCAACAATCACCCAAACTGCATTGTTGCCCTTTAGACTCCACGGTAAAGCTGTCACAAAATCCATGGTTATATGTTCCCACTTCCATTAAGGAATCGGAAGTGGTTGCAATAAACCAGCAACCCTTTGATGTTCAGCTTTAACTTGCTGACACACCAAGCACTTCGCTACAAAGCGAGCAATCTCTCTTTTCATGCCTTCCCACCAAAAAATGCTGTCTTAGATCGCGGTACATCTTTGTGCCTCCTGCATGTACGGAATATGCGGAACTGTGTGCCTCATTCATAACTTCTTCACGAATGTTTCCTTTTGGCACACACAAACGGCTACTATATCGCAACAAACCATCTTTATGAATTAACAAGTCCGTTCGAAATCCAGCTTCAACCATCTACGTTGTCTCATGTTTAGCTCTTTCTGCGTGAACACGTACTTTAGGCTTTTGTGATCGGTGAATATTTCGACCCTTTCGCCCAATAAATAGTGTCTCCAAATCTTCAAAGCGAAAATTACAGCTGCTAGCTCTAAATCATGAGTTGGGTAATTCTTCTCATGGATCTTCAATTGTCTTGATGCGTAAGCTATAACTTTCCCATGCTGCATCAAAACACATCCCAAACCTTTCTCAGATGCATCGCTGTGAATCACCAATCCTCCGGAACCGTCTGGTACGGTCAAAATTGGAGCGGTTATCAATCTTTACTTCAACGCCTCAAAAGCTGATGCACAACTATCCGTTCATACGAACGGTACCTCCTTCCATGTAAGTTTGGTCAAAATCTCAGCCAAACGAGCAAAATTCTCCACGAACCTTCTGTAATATCCGGCAAGTCTAAGAAAACTGCTGATCTCTGCTACGTACTTCGAAATCGGCCAATCTTGAACTGCTGCAATCTTCTCGGGATCAACGGCGATTCCATCTCCAGCTAGGATATGCCCCAAAATCTTCACTTCTTTAAGCCAAAACTCGCACTTGCTCATCTTTGCATACAATCTTTCTTGCCTCAATGTCTGCAGTGTGATCTTCAAGTATTCCGCATGCTCTTCAATGCTCCTCGAGTAGACCTCTTCAATGCTCCTCGAGTAGACCAGAACATCATCAATGAATACCACTATAAACTGGTCCAAGAACGGTGAAAAGATTCGGCTCATCAAGTCCATAAATATCGCCGGTGCATTCGTGACTTCGAATGGCATCATTAAATACTCGTAATGTCTATATCGAGTTTGGAACGCAGTCTTGCAAATATCCTCTGATTTAACTCGGACTTGATGATATCCGGATCGCAAATCCAGCTTCGAGAATACACTCGCGCTACTGAGTTGCTCGAATAATCCGCCAATGTGAGGGATCGGGTACTTGTTCTTAATAGTCACCCGGTTTAATTCTCGATAATCGATGCACATCCTCCTTGTGCCATCTTTCTTCTTTACTAGAAGAACTGGAGCACCCCAAGGTGAATTGCTGCTGCGAATCCAACCCTTCTCTAGCAATTCGGTAAGCTGCTTCTTGACTTCCTCCAACTCCACTGGTGCCATCGGATAGTACGCCTTTGAGATTGGCGCTGCACCAGGAACAAGATCGATCGCAAACACCACGTCTCGTTTTGGCGGTAAACCCGAGATGTCCTCAAAAACGTTCATGAACTCTCGAACTACAACTGGCGCTTCCTCCTTATCAACTTCCATCGACGAAAGAACATTGTTTGCCGGCCTAGCTCTAAACTCGACTGGCCCGACAGAACTGCTTCCTCCAGTGAAAACAAACTCCGGATGTCCGGGAATCTGGAAAGTCACTTTCTTTGCCCTACAATCAATGTGAGCGTGGAAAGTGCCGAGAAAATCCATTCCCAAGACAACTTCATAACTGCCGGTATCGATCACCAAGAAATCTGCAAAACATGAACTGATAAGCAATGAAACTGAGAGAACCAAGGGAATTTCATGACCATGAATCAAGGAAATGAATCAAGACCAGGACTCCAAGTTACTTAAATAGAGTACCGCATTGTAACCATGTTGCAGTTCATAATTACAATCACATAACACCGTTCAAGTCGCCCAAATCCTAGTATCAGAATCAAAGTAACAGGGAGAAACACTAGGGAATCAAAAGTTCCAAGCCGAGATGCAAAGTTGTTTGCATATCGTCAAGACAAAGGGTCAAGAGAAAGATATGATTCAAGAATCACGATAACAATGTGGCAGGACATGTTCCTAATTACGGGTTTTCCGATTCGTGTATTGGGTCCAATACCCAACTACAAAAAAATCAAACCCGATTAACCTAAATCCTATGGCTCTGATACCAAACAAACCCTGTTACGCCCCGCTTCCCAGAGTGCGCTCAGATCGACACGTGACAGAGCCAACCATGCTACCCGTGGTTAGGAAATATCCCTCCACAGTTACATTACGGCTGTCTATAAGATATCAAGAACAGTAGAAATAAAATAAACTATCTAGTACATGTCCATATGCCAGAATAAACGAGTCAAGAAATAATATGCGAAAGCAATAAATCCAATAAACAGTAACACCTGGAAAGTAACATAACTAAACAGGATACTAACTGGATACTAACAGGATCCTCACTGCTCGGCCTGACGGCGGAAATACTCTTGATTAGCCTGCGACAAGGTAGAGAATCTGGGCCATGCAAAACCCAGATGTCAGTGCGTCATAATATCAAACAATAATAAATGAACATGAGGTAACAAGACATGCAGGCATGAATTATAAAAGGGTACATGAATGTAATAAGTGAGCAGGGATATAGAACAGTGAAATGTAACAGTATATGTGAAGTGCAGCGGTGAAACTAAACTGTGCTACTGGGTTAACTACTCTCAAGTCTGTGAAATCAACTTGATGAATCGTCGATGTAACTCAATAGTATCCCGTGCATGCCCGGGACCACGGTACAGATTCTTGGGCTGAAACCGAGACATGCTGCTAGGCACTAAACAGGAAACATGTATAGATGAATGATGTCGGCAGCAGCATCCCAGGGCTGGCCTAGCCCCTAAAACTGATCAATATAAGTATCGAACTGTCGTGTTACAAGTCAGGTTTCATCATTGATTTCCCCATACCCCTAAGTTATGTGTTCAAGTCAGATATTGATAAATCTAGAGCTAATGCCAACACAGGATCAAGCAGGTACAGGTTTTTCTGTATAGACAACAGGAAATGTCCGTAGGGACAACAGGTCAAGATTGTCGGCATTAGTAACAAGATCAGGTAACAAGTCAAGTAGTGATATAATCAGGTCATGTCAGGTTGTGTACATGTATCAAGTCATGTCAAGTAGTAGTGTATCAGGTCACGTCAAGTAGTGTACAGGTATCAAACGGATCCTCATAATAAAACTGTAACATGTACGGGTGCACAAATAAAGCATGGATGCACAAATATTTATCAAGGATTACATCATGACTATGTAGGATGCACAAGATCAAGTATGGGCTACTAATGTAACAGTAAAATGAAATAATATGGTCTCGGCATGTAACTAGATATGTAATAAACTGTACGGATACAGACGGATACTATAAAACTGTAAATCGGTAAAATTTGCTGAATATTAAAGAACAAGCACTATTATTTATTAAATAGATATTGATATAATAATATTAATATGGATAACATATTCAAACCGATTAATAACTATAAAACTGGTATTGATTAACCATGCACAAGAAAGTTCCGTTCAAAAATTCAGCGTCACCCTGATTTGTAAAATAGCTTAAAAATAACAAACGTTCTCCAAAAGGGACGTGTCTTATACTAAAACAAAGATAATTCAATAAGGTTTTCATTTTTATAAGTTGAATTATCTCAGATTATTCCTATAAAAAGGTATGAACATTCGAAATTGAAAGTTTGCTGCTGGAATTTCCCTGGACAACAATTTAGAGATATTTTCATTTGCATTTTACGTTATTTAAACAATTTATTTGCAAGTAAATATTTCATAGAGTTATAGTATTCTGAGTTAGCTTTGTAACAAACTAAAGAACGTATACTAATAATTTTTCTATGATTTATAATGAATTTTATAAGGTAAGGTGTACAGTAAATTTCAGATTTGTCGTATTCGCTTTGCAACGACGTTTCATGTGTAGACTATAATATTTTCAAACTATATTTTGTATAACATTATAAAATGCAGATTATAAACTAATTAAAAATAATAATAAGAAATATTACGACGATATATATTTTAAATGATATGGATGCAAACGGGTATCCGAAAACGGTAAAACTTTAATATGGATGTATAATACTAAACATGAAATATTATTATTAATATGGATGTAGTATATATCATAGCATGTAGCAAGATAAACTTGCCTCGATCGAATCACGTGACGGATACACACGGCACGTCCGACATCGGTAAATCGTCGCAACGCACACGCGGCACGCGGGACGGGTCCAGGCAAGACAAGAGGATGATCACACAGGCAGGGTACGTTCACTGGATCACTTGGATCGTCAGCGATGAGCACGGTTCCGGTGGTGATCACCGGAATCAATAAACAAGATCAAGAAAAAGAAAGAAAGAAGAAGAAGAAGAAGTAAGAAGAAAAGGTTGTGTATTAAATAAGGAAAGAAAAAATTAAATAAATAAAATATATATAAATATATATATGCAGAGGAGAGAGAGAGAGAAAGGGGTTGTTAGTTTTTAAGGAAATTAGTTTAGATTTAAATTTAAAAAAATCTTTTATTAGTTAACTAAATTTTAATTTGTGTCAGTTTATAAAATTAATATTATATAAATAAAATTTGATATTCTGATAAATACAAATATAGTCCAAAATATACCCGGGTCGGGTCTAAAATTCAGTTTTAGAATACAAAAAATATATGTGTCGACCAAAACTTGGATATCCTGGTAACGAAAAATGCATACCCCAAGAACGGATGCAAGCACGTGCGCGTAGTCATCCAAACAAGTCCGTTTTACTGAACAGGACGAGAACAAGATGCGCGGATGCTACCACAGGGTCAGGGGTATCACGCAGGCCATGCAATGTATTTTTAAAATATTTTATGTGACTTAAAATGTTATATTGTAAAAATGCAAATGCCAGATAAAATGCCAGTATGCAGTATACATGAAAGTGCACAAGTTTAAGTAATAAGTCAGGATAAATCATAAACTTGAATCAAGACAGGTTTCAAGCAAGCGGGTCGGGTCGGATGCAAATACAAATGTCAAATACACTATTCGCACCCAAAACACAATAAATCAAAAAATACCATAAATAAAAAATACGTGTACTGGAATTGGTATAAATGAATTAGGATATTACGGCAACTAAGGCCCTAACTTGGAGAACTAAGCTTTTATGGAGAACTAAGCTCCTTTGAGGATTGAATCCCCATTTTTTCTGAGAGATGTCCTCTCTTATTTATAGGGAAGTGGTAGAGAAGTGATCTCTCTTTTTCCGAATATGGGACTAAAAATGTATCCTCCATATGGTAGAGCACTTAGACTATACGTGCATAGTATATTTGCTCATAACTTTTGATTCCGGAAGAGTTATGAGGCCTGTAATATATCAAATCGAAGGAATTTTCGAGACGCTTTCGATATCATCAGAATTTACCTGATTCTCATTCGGGGTTTTGGCAAAATACAGCGCGGAAAATACTGGTTTGTATTTTCTTAAACGTATTGCTGCCATTTGATACTTTGGGCTCTTTTGCGCAGAAATTTTTGGCGAGAACAAATGCCCCACACTAATTTTTCCACATAGGTATGTACATGGGTTAAGTAATGCAAAGTTATGTATCTCCGTAGAATTGATGGCTCAGAAGATAGGTTTAGGTCCCTGTCACCTAAGACTTTTTCATCTTTATGAGCCGTAAGGGTCTCAAGAAGGTTTTTCTCCATATGAGTCATGAGGATCTCATAGGTACGTATTCTCCCTAGAAATTGTGAGGATTTCAAAGGGTCTTTCACTTTCCTGAGTTGTAAGGACCTCACGCAAGTATTTTCTCTTTACGGGTCGAGGGGACCCGCAAGTGTTTTCTTCACTTTATTAGTGAATGTGGCCCGTGGATAGTGTACAAGAATAAGTTTGGACCTTCTTGTAGGGCAGCGATGGCTTAGGAAATAGATTTAGATTTGTTTCCTGAGGTTTTTCAACTTTATGAGCTGTGAGGCTCTCATAAAGATTTTTCTCCTTACAAGTCGAGAGGATCTCATAGGTGTATTTTCTCCTTAGAAGTCGTGAGGACCCCTAAGTGTGTTTTCTCTTAAGAGTCGTAAGAATCTCACGAGAGTATTTTCCCCTTACGGGTCGAGAGGACTCGTAAGTGGCTTCTTCTCCTCATCGATATGTGACTTTAGAGAATGCGGCCCATGGATAGTATACAAGAGTCAGTTTAGACCTACTTGTAAGGCCATGGTGCTTAGGAAACAGGTTGATATCCCCGTCGCCTAAGATTCTTCACCTTCATGAGCCGTGAGGGTTTCATAAATATGTTTTTCCCTGCGAGTCGAGACGAGTCGAGAGAATCTCGCAGGTGCAGTCTAACCTGAAATATAGATAACCCCTTTTTTTATAGAGATCCATTAGGTTTGCGGTACTAGGTTTAAGGCCTCGTACCGTCGCGTTGGCTGATGTATCTTTCGATATGCAGTCTCTTAGGCCGATGCTCGAGTAGCACCACGACTGTCGTGTCTCTGATCCCTTCTAAGGCTGGACAAGACGTCTTCAAGTAATCTTATTAGGTCATATTACCGTTGGAAGAACAAGCATTAGGTATTTTCCATGACGCTTTTTACTTGAGGTTAGGCTCAATTTGGAGCCCCGATGAGTCATAACCGCACCTTTCTGGGATGGGATGATCTCTAATGGTCTTTAGCCTTTGTATGTATTGCCGTCAAGATCCGAAGGTAGGAATATGCCATCACTTCGTTTTTGTTTTGACGATGCCGCGCCGATTCTTTGCTGAAATAGGGTAAACATCTGTAGGACCTCTATACAGTATATATTGAAATTGAAGTCCGGAGCTAGGAATATACCATTGCTCTAATTTCATTTGATAGTTGCATCCGCACCCTGCTGAAATGAGGGGGAACGTCGGGATAGTCTTTAGGTTGTATATGTACTGTCAAGACTATGAGCTAGGATTTTTCCATTACTCCATTTTTTTGCTTTGACCCTTGGATCTATCTGCATCCTGCTGGAATGAGAAAGAACGCCGGGATAGTCTCTAAGTTGTATATGAACCGTCAAGATTTGGGGCTAGGATTTTACCATTACTCTATTTTTCTTTGACCCTTGGGTTTTTTGTTTATGATGGCGTTGCGTCTGCATTCTACTGGAATGAGAAGAAATGTCAGGATAGTCTCTAGGTTGTATATGTACCGTCAAGACTTGGTCTCTTTTTGAAGAAGCGTGGTGGGAAAATAAGGTTCCATTTCTTTCATTTGTGCTCATGGATTATATACAAGAGCCAATATAGACATACTTGCAGGGCAGAAAAGTTTCATTTTCATTTTTTTTATTTCTTTCCGCGATGCTCTATCTTTTTAGCTTTTATGTCACGAAAGTCGCGATTACCCAATCATTTCAGCTGTTTTTGTTTTTACTCGTGCTTTTTATTGCGAGTTGTCCTATCATTTCGGCCTTTTTTGTTTTTTTAATGATGGAATTCCCGAGAGTTGTTTCGCCGCAGGTGTTCATCTGTTTGCCTGTGGGACTTGGGGGTGGCTCCATTACTAGAGTAGCTGTGCAGCCAGTGGGACTTGGGTTGCAACCTTTGCTGCTAGGACTTCGATTGGATCTCAGGGGAGAATATCGCCGTATTTGGGGCGATGTGATAAATTAGAGATGTTCCAGTCCGTTATCGCCATATTTGAGGCGAATTTTTAGTTTAGGGACATCTCGGTTCGTTGTCACCATTTTTGAGGCGACGGGGCTTTTTGGATACTACTCTCAAAGTTCTGACTCAGGAGGATACCGAGCGGACACAAGCGTCGTCATCTATCATTGACCTAAGTCGTGACTCGTCAAGCATAGTATTTTTTGAGGAATCAGCTGTTTATTGGTTGGAAGGGTATTTCGCCATGTATATCTATGAGCAGGTAGGCTCCACCTTGGTAGACTTTGTCTATAATGTACAGGCCTCCATAGTTCAGCTCAAATTTCCCCCGTTTTGCACGATTGGGGGTCATTGGTCTTTTGACGACTAGTACGAGTAGGCCTTGGCGGAATGTTCTCGGCCTGGTCAATCTTTCGTATGACCGTGTCATCATTGCCTTATAAGCCTCCAGGTTTTGCTGTGATATAAGATGAGTTTTGTCAAGGGCGATTTCCTCAGGGATTTTCCATTTTCCTTTGTCTTTTTTGTTCGAACCTTTGTTTGTAGGTCCGAGGTTCTTCTTAGGCAACGTGCGGTTCCACAGCTGAATATTCTTGCAGTTCTTCTCCTCCTCTTATTTTTTGGAGGCGGGGTATTTGAAGAGAGGGATGAGGGGTGTTTCATCCTCATAATCGCTCCCAAAGGTAAAGACTTAGGGTTTTTCCCCTTCCGAACTGGTACCAACCATATGACAGTTGCCAGTCGTTTCTTCATGAGCGTTTGTCGCACTATTTTTCCGCTGAC